>CM065645.1:27367773-29914719 GCA_033220585.1 Dipteronia sinensis
TCATTAATATCTCCATCTTCAATGCACAAGTTCCCATATTTTCTGTAGCCATGCAGACATTCCAACTTTCCTTGATAGCATTCCCCATTACTAGGACAGGGCTGACAAGAATCTGCAATGGTGTATGCTGGTCAAAAGCTTACAACGGGGAAGGTAATAAAATTAATATTGAAACCTATGGCTCAACATAAGGGTACATCTTTAAAAGCAATACTAATCATACACAAATTGAACAATCAACTCAAATACCCCTCAACTCAAACTAGTTAGTCTTAGTAGCATTATCTCCATTTCATTCCACCCTATCCAAGGCTGTATTAGAATTTAGAAATGTGCTCAAATAAAAAGGCTAGACAAAAAGTGTGTGTGTGTGTAAGCAGACCAACATAGATGTGAAAAATGCATGAGTAGAACAAATTCAAATCAAGGAAAAAAGGAGGGAAAAAGAAAAGATAACCAGTCCTAGAGGAAGGTTATCAATGATACATGGAGAACTATATGCTTATCAACCATCAAGCAGACTATTTACATTTCAAGAGAGTTGAAAAATACATCTGTTGCCTTGAAAATTGAAATTGATGAACTATTCTTTGCCCAGCAACTTTTATAGCAGAATGAAGAAACCAATATTTAAAAAAAACAAAAGTGAATGAAGAAACCACTATCTGTTTCTTTAGATGTTCAGATGAAAGATTACTTGAGATCACAAATATTGAAAACAGTGAAAACCATTTCTCTGGGGCAATCTTAATAATATTGACAACTAAGAATCAACAAGCTTCAGCAATGAACCTGGTGACTGCTAGCAGCAACATACCAACTATTTAAATCTCTACATAATAAGTGCAAGTCAAAAACCAGTTTAACATCCTAAACAATTTAAAGCATACACCCATGCATGAAAAAAAAAAAGAAATTATGGAATATAGAAAAAAGAATGATGTACTACAACATATACTAATTAAGAAAGATAAAAGCATATAACAAAACAAGAGCTCAAAACTTGACTACGCTAAAACTGATTTGTAGTCATTCATAGCCAACAAACACAACTTGACTCTGGGGCTTCTTAATAATCTAAGCTAAACAGATATTTGCTCACTTCATTAAAGATTGTTTATCCTACTTAGAACACGCAATTGTCTTTCAATTGGAGCCAACACTAAGTTAACAATCCATAAAGTTATAAATATGTACTTATCCAACTAACTAACTAGATAGAATTGTGTCTAACAATTATTTAATATAAAAGGGTGTAGCATGGATGATGACTTGGTGGGAACTCAAACTGATAACCTACAACCAAGCAAACAAGTCAGAGGGCACCAATGTATCTACCTTAAACACTCGAGTCAATTTCAAGAGGTTTGATGGTGAGAGTGAGATCGTGGGCATAAGCTATACCTGGCTATCCGCTATTCTATAGCCAGTTAATTGAGAGAATAATGACGACTCGAGTTTCAATGAATTCATCTATCTAATCCCATAACTTGAATTTAAATAGTTGAGATCTCATCTTGTAACCTGCCTGAGCTTGAATAAGTTATGTTGTTACTTGTTAGCGTTGATAACGAACGATAGAGCTTAATTTTGAAATGGTTTATTCATTGATTATATGCTATGCAAATGAATTTACTTGGAGATAACGAAAGACGGAGCTTAATTTTTGAAATGTGTATATTCATTGATTATATACTATGCAAATGAATTTCCCTATCAACAGGAGTTTGAAACCCCGTTTATGAGCCACACCATCTTTGGTGTATGATGAAACTATATGGACCCGCAATCGGCAATCCTAGTGGGCCTTCTCGGCATCAAGCCATCAACTTACTTTTTGTTACCCATACCCTTGAGGTCACCTAGGTAACAAACATCCTTTGTAAAAGGCTAATTTTAGTGCCAATGTTTGGGCACTAGCTTATATCCATGAAAACCTATCATACTCTTGCTAGGATTGGGTTATGAGCTCATCTTGATGGAAGCCTCTCATTGTGGTGTCACCTTCTAACTGACACCTTGGTTTTTTTATTAATATTTTTGGTGTCACATATTAGGTTACACTTTACATTTATAAACTAACATTTTTCCATGTCACCTTGCTATTTTGAACTAATATCTTAGAGTCACCCTTTAGGTTATACCTCACTTCTGTGAACTAATATTTTTTGTATCACCATTTACTCATTTAGGCAACAAATGAACCAAGAATCTTGGCGCCAAAAAGCAAAGCGTCATCAAAAAGAAAGGTGACACCAACAATACTAGTTCACAAAGGTAAAGTCTAATCTAAAAGGTGACAAAAGATAAACGTTAGTTTGCAAAAGTAAAATGTAACCTAAAAGGTGACACTAAAGAATGTTTAAGGTGATAATACAATTTCATTATAAATCAAAAGGTGGCATGACTTAACAAGGGGGCTCGGTATTGGACAGCTCTTGACACTGGTAACCGGTTGTTTCAAAATGAATGTGGATACTGCTCTGGATTCCGATAAGAATAGGTTGGGGCTGGGGTGGTTTTTCGTAATAACGAAGGGGCTATTGTTAAAGCTGCAGCTATGTTTTATGAAGGCAGGGTTTCGGTGGAGGTTGCTAAGGCCAAGGCTGTCTATGAGGGGTTGATGTTGGCTGCTGATGCTGGTTTGTTTCCGTTAGGTGTTGAGTCGGGCTCCTTGAATGTCGTTAAGATGTATAATGGAGTAATTTCTTCTAAGGGGAGGTTGATAATATCATTGTTGATGTAAAGGCTTTGTTGTCTGTTGATAGAGAGGTTTCAGTTAGTTTTATTTCCAGGGATTGTAACACGGTGGCTCATGAAGCTACCAGATTTGCGTTATCTTTAGATGTGTCTGTTGTTTGGTTAAATTCTTTTCCAGATTGGTTAAGGTTTATGGCCAACTGGGATTTGAACTCTTGTAAGGTTTCTTCTGTTGAATGAATTGCTTTTTCTCTTCAAAAATAAAATAAAATAACAATAGGTGGAATAACTTGTATTCATAATGAAATTCAACAAAATTCAATTAATAGCAAATAATCATATTTCGAAATTTAAGCTTAATATTTTGTTATCAACGGTAACAATGACAAATTATTCAAACTTATACGAGGATAGGATGAAGTATCAACAATTAGTTTCAAGCCGCGAGGTGAAATAAGATCAACTAATTCAAACTCACTAAAGCGGTTCGTTATATCTATCGATTAACTAGCTATATATACCATGTATGGCACTCTTAAACAATTAAATCACTCAAACAACCCCATAGCACCCTTTGAGCTGTTGCTCTAGTAGTTGCAACTCATCAATTCGAGTTCCTATCAAGTCACCGTGCACATTAGCACCCTTTTTTTTAATAAATCACTGTTAGACACTAAGACACATTTTTGCATCAAGACCATGTATCCTAAAAGGAATTAAAAATTAACGCTCGATGCAATAAGAGAGGATAAAAAGACTAAAATTAAACGAAAGACACAGTATGAAAGGGAAAGCAAAATTTCACTTACCGGTTATGAGAATGTAGGGAGTCTAAGCTGCTGTCGCAGAAGGGTTTCAGTGTGGGATTAAAAAATTAACGAAGTAATTGCAGGCTATAGCGACCGAAGATGCGATGGCGAGTACTGTTACGACCCTAAATAACTCTTGCTTTGATGGAAATAGTGCTTGTGGTGGGTCCACTGCCCAGCTCGGTAGAGAAAGAGATGGCAACGAATTGGGTTTAGGTATCGGGTGCTTCTTTCGCGTCGACGACATTGCTAAAATGAGACCTTCGGGATTTCGAATTCGAATACTGTTAGAAAAGGCAGGAGAGGCACAACTTTGGGAAGAAGCTCAATAGTACTATTTTTTATTGGGGTGTGTTTTCTTTGATGGTGCTATTTCCACACAATACCGGACTATTTATATACCCTACTTTTTCAAAATTTTAATTTAATTAAATAAAATTAAATATTTTTATTAATTTTTTTTTGTTTATTTCTAAAACTATAATTTTATTATTTTTCAAATTTAATACACCATATCTCTGACAAGATGAGATTGGCCCAGTGCTAATACCCAACACTCATATATAGAGATTGTGGGTTCAAGTCTCTCTCATCTCACCTATAAAACCCTGAATTATTGTAATATTTCAAAAAAAAAAAATACATCACATCTCTGATCTTTCTATTTTTGATCTTTATATGCGTCTCTCTCTCACCTCCATTGAATAATTTTTTTTTTCTTTTTTGTGAGTTTTTTTTTCTTCTTATTTCATGGTAGAAAATAAAAAATATCACGTTGCTTCAACACAACGACAGTTTGATATTATTTTAAAGAAAACGCAAAGAATTGTTTTCAGATGCTTGATATTATTCTCAGACAATTCTTACAAATGCTTGATATCATTGTCAGACAATTTTTACAAATACCTTTATGTTATTCTCAACAATTCTTCTATATGTTTAGATATCATTCTCAAACAATTATTCGCAAATTTAGGGTTCAATAGTGAATTTTCTTTTTTTCAAGAAATAGATTACAAGAACGTAGTTTTCTTTTTTGGAAAATAAATTTGGAGTTCTAATAGATTTACTTATAGAATATATTTTTTCTTTAAATTGTATAACTCTTTAAATAATTTTGATAAAAAAAAAATACTGCATAATTAAAAAGGTAGAACATAAATAGACAGGTAGGGGGTGTGCCACTCTTTTCTTTTATGGACATCTATATGTTTGAAAGAGCAAACCAATTATCAAAAGAATTGCATTTGTGTTCTTTTCATAGTTGGTTTTATCAAATTACCATGTAACTCATTTAATTCAAATTATCAAATTGCCCTCTTTTATTCCCTCAACCCTAACACATTACCGAATTGCCCTCCTCTTTTATTTCCTCAACACTAAAAAAATCTCAAAATTTCAAACATCAAATTAGACATGACGCCGGTTCCGGTTCCAGAACCGCATGTTCCAGTCCGGTTCCAAGCGGTTCGGTTCCTTTTTTTTTTCTTCAAAAAATAATATTTTATTTAAAAATAAAAGTAAATGTTAGATAGGACATTATAAAGTATTGGGTTGGGGCCCATAACCCTTGTCCAATAATGTTTATTTTCCTTTGCATTCTCCTCATTTTTATATAGGTTAGGTCTCTCTCCACTTCTCTTATTTATCCGATATGGGATGTAGGATTGAATTTCCATTTACATTCATTGATATAACATAATGAATTTCCATTTGAAAACTTTTTTAACTTGTTGTTAGATGTAAACAAAGGGAATATGTTAATAAAAGACAAAAGAGTGCAAATATATAATAATATGTATATCAAACAAATGTTTGGTGGACAAGCAGTGTTGCAGTAGTACTACTAATGGCAGCCAAAAATTGTTCAATTTTTGGCAATTTTGTCCATACAAAATTTGTTCAATTCAATTATTCAATTATTCAATTCATTCCTTTTAAGTACAATTATTTAATTAAATTCATATTAGATGTAATTATTTTATATCAATTTGTCTGTTAATAGAAAAATGAAGCACATGGTTCTCATTTAAATAAATTCAACAACAATCAAAACATTGCATTATTGAAGCTATTAGCTAAGTCTCAAATAATTCAGTGTTAGAAATACTAAACAAATGTTTGGTGGACAAACAGTAACTAATGGCAGCCAAAAATTGTTCAATTTCTGTCAACTTTCTTAATCTTCTATATTATGTGGATTGTGAATGAAAATATATAATAATATGTATCATTTTTTTAATATACTATTAATATATATATATATATTAATAAATCATCAAATCTCATTCACATATTATTCTTCCATAATCTTGGTCATAGAGTGATTGCTTATAATCTTAGTTTTATTCAATCCTAGATCCCACATTGGATAAATAAGACAAGTGAGTAGTGGCACAACCTATATAAAAAAGAGAATAATGCACTAGAAGTTATATCTCCTTGGACAAGGGTTATGGGCCATGACCCAATACTCTACAATGTCCATTTTTTTTTAACATTTTTATTTTATAAGTAAAATGTTTTAAAAAAAAAATATTGGTGGGCAACGGCAACTCTGAAAAGTGCATGTTTGTTGGCGAGTCGAACGTGAAAGATACGGCTCAGCTCCGCTGAAAAGCCGTATCGCCCTATCGCCTACAGTAAAGTAAAGTAAGCGCGCGTCCGGTTCGAACCGGAACCAGAACCACCGGTTCCAGTCCGGTTTGAACCGGACGGTTCCTTAAAAAAGGAACCGGAATCGGGCCCGGTCAGTACCAGTTCCCGGTTCGGTTTTGGAACCGGAACAGAAAAAACCGGTTCCGGTTTTTGGACGCCGGTTCCGGTTCGGTTCGCCGGTTCGAACCGCACCGGCGTCATGTCTACATCAAATGCGACCAAACAAAGAGACGGAGAAGAAAGGCGACTCGACGAAGAGAAAAAGACCAAGACTGTGTCATTGAGAAGAGATAGTAGAAGAACGAAGAATAAAAGAGGCGAGAGAGAGAGTGAAGAAGAAGAAGATGGTTGTTGTTGAGAAGCAAAGGCGGTAAAGAACGACGACAACAAGAGAGAATAAGAGAAGTCGAAGAACATATCAACGGAACCCTATGTCGATAGCTACGACGACTTCGAGCGAGCAGAGTAGGCATTTTGGTTTCTCGTTTCAAAAAAAATCACTAATTACATGTTAGATATTGTTTTCTTTCTTTCTTTTTTTTTTTGATTTTTTTTTCATGTGATATTGTATCCGTGGGGCTATGTTTCTGGGTTCTTTTTCTAGTTTGAAAGTTCAAAATTTTATAGTTGATTTATGTTGAATTTGTTTTGCTTTAAATGTTATTGACCGTTTGAATGAAATTTGTTTGATTATGGTTTAAATGTGTGTTTACTAGGTAGAATTTGAAAAATAGGGTTTGACAAGTACCCAGTTGTGTATTTGATTTCGTTAACTATAATGTTGAATCTATTCATGGATCCTAGTAAATGAGTGTGGGCGGTTTTTGTATGTGCTGGCATTGATTCGAATCTATCAAGTTATTATATCTACGGTAATTAAACACTTTGATATGGAATGTTATATCATAAATCCTTAATTACTTCACCCAAAAAAACTAATAATCATTGAATAACTTCAAATAAACCATTCTCCAATGAAAATATATATCTCCAAATAAATCCAACAATAAGGTTCAAAACACTTTAAAGAAATTAAAACAATACCGAGAACCTAAACTCAGATTCTAAGTAACAAAACAAAGGAAAACATTACATAAAATATCAATCACGTACAACTCTTGAAAGTCTATCGCCCTAGCAGTCAACTCCTAAATAAAACGCATTCTGCAAAATGTTAAATGACAAGGGGTGAGCTGTCAACTCAATAAGTATTGCATAATACGTAATCGAAAACATTTATGAAATTTATAATCATATTTAAAGAGTACATAAATTTCAAATATTCAGATATAATTAAAATTGCCAAAATAACATTTTTAGATACAAGTAAACTTGTAAAAGTAATATTTTCAAATACAAGTAAACTTGCAAAATTAACATTTTTAGTGTATGATAACGATTAATAACATTTCATAAAAATAAGCTAAAATCAAGTAATGTCACCAATACCTCCAGTGACCCGTCCATTTACATTTAAGAAATTTGTACAAGACCAAAATCATAACATTTCATTTGTCGTGCGCGCTGCATTTACATTATCACAGGTGATCACCATTTCATTTCACATTTCATTTACTATTGGCATTGAGTTAAAACATTACTTTCAAAAATATGTATATAATAATATATTTGCATTACTAAAGCACAAAAGAACCAAACATTTAAGCTTTTAAACAAAAAGTTATAGTAAGAGTAAAACTTATTTAAAAAGAATTAGGTAATGAATATGTAAGTAAAGACTACATAAGTAGGTAAATGAGTTTATTTACATATATAAGCATATATAATAAAATATTTCAGAATATAATAATATGATAAATAAATCTGTTTTCTAAGAAAACCTTTATGCAACTACATACTATGTAAAAAATCTATTTACCTCTAATGATAGCAAGTTTAAGGTTTCACTAACGATATTGGGAAGTCATAAGAGGAACCTAAACATATAAAATAATAATCCCTTAATAAAACTAGCCAAATAAAAGAAGGATGTGTTTGATATGATTTTTCAAGTAGTATTTCTAGGGCCAGTTTGTTTAACGGGATATGATGGGATTGGCTTAATTTTAAGCCATTTCTCATGTTTGGCTCATTGATAGGACTGGATAAAAATAATCATGTCAACCCATTTTATCCCATTGCAAAGGGATAAATTAGTCCCAACTAAATACATGGGATTAATTTCTTTCCCATCTTCCTTATTACACAAACACCATTTGACCGTCAAAGCCAGCTTCTCTCTTGATTATTACAAACCTAGATCATCAATCTTCATAAACTCATCTTCACTTATCATAAAACTAGATTCTCCAATCCAAAACCCAACATATATCATCAAATCAAAATAATATCTAACTCCACAAACCCAAATTTGTTCAAAAAAAGAAAAAAAAAAATCTCAGTTCATATCTTTATAGTGAACCATAATTTTTTCCAAAGTTTGCTCAAAGCTTCCTTAGCAGCTTCCCCAATAATCACTATAAAAAAATTAAGGATTATATATAATAAAATTAACAAAAAGCAGTGTTATCTACTTAGATCTACACCAAGTAGATCTACACTAATTTCGGTTTAAGAAAGAAAAAAAATTCAAAAATTAAAAAATAGAAGAAGAATAATAATAATAATATTAAGAAGATCTGCACACAAATTTCGGTTTAAGAAAGAAAAAAAAATTGAAAAATCAAAAATAAAAGAAGAAGAAGATTCGCACCAGTGTAAGAAAGAAAGAAAAAATTGAAAAATTAAAAATAGAAGAAGAAGAAGAGATGAGATCAGCTATGGAGGAGTTGAGAGCTATTGGTTTTATTCATCAATGATTTTTTTAGGTAAGTTTAACTAAGATTAACACGGGGGAGGTATGAGATGAGACAGCATAAGAGAGAAAATAAAAAGATGAGACAGGAAAAGAGAGAAAGAGATGTGAGGAGAGAGGAGAACGTAGGAGAGTTAAAAGATATTTTTTAAAAAACTTTTTTTTATTTTAATATTTTAATATTACACTTTTATCTTATCTCATTCTATACCAAACAGAGTATAACATTATTTTTATTCAAAACTCATGTTACACCAAACACGGGAAATACTATAATTAATCCAATCATATCATATCCAATCCAATATCCTATCCAATCCAATCCAATCTCATGTCTTAAAAACAGTCAAATCCTATTCCGCGCACCAAACGCACCTATGGAGTAGATATTTTTGTAGCAGAGCTTCTAATGAGTAGTGCTTCAAACAAAAAAGGCTTTTGGGTTTGTAAATTACAAAAAATGTGTTGATAATGTATTTTTAAAAATAACTTTTGGTCGTGTGAATTACAAACAAGTTGTTGACAATGTATATATAATGAAAGAGTTGTATGGTGGAATATTTAAAATTTTTAAAGGATAGTTTAGACAATTCATATGTTTAAAAAAACTCAAAAAAAAACTTTTTGGAAAAGCTCAAATTTTGGGTTTTTCCAAGTAGACATAAAATGACTTTTAAAAAGGGTAATTGAGACAATTCATATATTAAAAAAACTGTTTTGAGTTTTGCTAAGCAACTAAAAAAAACTTCAAAATAGCTTCTAGCATTAAAAAAAATACACTTTTGATCCTTACAAAAACCATATCAAACACAAACGAAATCTAACTCAACTTCTTTATTAATACATTTTTATTCATTTTCATGAAGAAATTTCAGAAAAATAAATTCTAGTGCTCAAACTTTATTGATTTGAAACTGTTAAAGGCCTCGAAAAATTGCAAAACTTAGTAAATAATTTGAAAAATTAGATTACTAACTCCTCTCCAAACATTAGAATTATATCAAATACCTATGAATTTCTATAATTTTCTAAGCACGTAAGGGTCAATCTTGACAGTGTAAAATTTCGATCCTCCAACCAGGCTTCATATCAAACTTTAACAATTCTACATACTATGAAAAATTCCAAAATTTTATTTATAGACTAAGACATCGGTACTTTACCTATCTCCTTTTGAGAATTAAAATTCCTACAACATCAAGAGCTCATGACTGTCAAGTATGGTTGATGAGCTAAATTCTGAGTCAAGTATGTCTCTACAACCATATTACCAAAAACCAGACATAAATTCTTCCCCAATTTCAATTTAAAATTACTTTAATACAATAAGATTGGTTTGATGATTCAGAAAATCTGTATATGTAGCCGATTTAGAAATAAAAACTCTATCAGATAAACATCACCAAAAATTCTGAAAATTATCATCTAAATTGATACATGTGTCTACTATTTTAATACCAAAATTTAGAATCAATAGTGACCTACAAATATAATAAAAATAAATGACACCGTAACATCTTCTTCACCAATATTAAAACAAATTGGAATTGCAACCTACATTAATACTCAAATTTGAACTCCTTAATGAACTCTAAAATTCAAGCAATTTATAATATAGCTTGGCGTATATATCTATTTCATTCACTCCAATATCTCTACATTAAGACAAATTTACGTATAAAATTAAAAATAAGTAATTGTTAGAGGCCTAATTTTGTTAATGGGATATTTTAATAATAAAACAAAGAGTTTTGAAAAAAAAAATAAAGCTGTAAATAAATATTTAAAAAGAAAACAAACTTTAAGAACTTTAAGAAATCATATCTTCAAAATACTCTTAATCAATCTATGAGACAATATTTTGCTATGTTCTTTTGGCAAAGAAACAAGTGTAGAAAAATGAGAGTTTTAGTATGAAAGCATTACCTTTAGTTGATATTACTGTGTAAATATATATACACTAATAATAAAAATAATAACAATAATAATAATAATAATAATAATATTATTATTATTATTATTATTATTATTATTATTGTTATTGTTATTATTGTTATTATTATTATTACTATTATTATTATTTCTACTATTAATATTACTAATAAAGAGGAAAAAATATTCGGGTCTTACAATTCTGATAAGTGTGTATTAGTTGTTAAGCTAACCCCTGTCGTTAGTGTCGGCCCAGTGCAAGCAGTCTTTCATGTAATTTATGTGTTGGGTATTTAACAGTTTTTTGTATCCATCCATTTATCTTTTCCACTTGTTAATTAGATAGTTTAATATCATTGTTTGGGCCTACGAGCGTAAACTTTTAAGTCTAACAAATGATCATACTTTTTTTTTTGCTTTGGCAATCACCTAGCAATAAGCTAATCAGAATTACAACTCACACATGCTTGAATCTGTGTATTTTTTTTTGCTTGGTTGTTGGGTTTGTGCTTTTAGTGATTTGTATTTAAAGAATAAAAGAAAATGTTTACTTGAGCTTAATTTTAAGCAAAATGTTTGTTGCTTTGTTTGTGTTTATTAGATATGTGCCATTTGTTTGAATTAAAGGTGTTTGAGTTAGATGATTATTGTTGAATATTCTTGTGTTTCTCTTGTGTGTGTGTTTTGGTGGGGATGAAACGTTATTTTGGGGGTTGCATTTTCGTTGTGTTGTCATGTTACATGTTGCATTGTCAATGTCATGTTATGTTGCTTATTCACATTACTAGATAGGGTTTGGAATCTTCCCTGTTTAGGGCTTGAAATCTCTTCGACATGAGCATGATTTCCAATTCCAGGACTTGAAATTCCAATTCCTGGCCTTGGAATTCCAATTCCAAAGCTTTACATAAAAATATCAAATTTAGGAGATAACTTTAGTCCAAGATCCATGCTAGAGTTAGATTATGTTCATCGTTAATTCAAGTGTTGATATTGATGAAAAGTGCATATATTCTTGCTTGCAAACAAGTGTTTAAAGATATTTAAAAGATAAGGTTGGACATAATGACTTACAAATACATATTGTCATCGTGGTATTCTTCTTCCGTATAGCTTGTATAAATATGGATACTAGTTTTCCTATTCAATTGTCTCCTTTTATGTTTACATTTATAAAATCAATATTTGTTTTCTTTAGTGTTAATTTTTTTTTGTTTCATTTTTAAACAGATGCATGTTAATCCAAACGAAAAAATTATGGCGGTTCCCAGACCACAGAGATTGGATTCACACCAGAATAAACTCGCAAAACAAGTGTCACCTAATCAGAGATTTAAAGGATGTCCTAAGTCAGTGTGGCATACTTGGAAGGTTTAAGGAAGACCCTTTTTGCCATTACTTGGATTTGGTACAATTGTTAAAGATTCATGGCGTGCTCATCTATAACTTGGTAAAAAGGGAGATTATTCTCCCTGACCGACAAAAGGCTGATGAAATGTGATTTTGTTTGGGGAGAGAAAAGGCTCGTTTCGTGAGAGAAGAGTTTCGTCTGTGTAGTGGGCTAAACATAGGCCTGCTGCCTTAAGAGTTCAAGAAATATAAAGAAGTTGTTGATGGTTCTATGTTGAGTATATATTTCAAAGAAAGAAGGTCGGCAACTGAATTGTTGTTTGCCATATTTAATTAGCTCACAATTGAGGATGGTGAAGATGCCCTGAAGATGGCTTACATATTAATGGTCTTCAAATTCTCTGGCACAGATGACGGACAGAAAGCTTTACTAGCTTGGCTGTTTGCTTTAGTTGAGGATGAAAATGCTTCTAAAACTTTTTTTGTGGGACTCTTACATCCACAATTTTACAATGTTTTGGCTTAAGAGTTCAATCGAGAAACACCTTAAGAGACTGAGAGGTCAAGACCAGAAGAAAGAGGATAATGGACAGAAGAATGAAGAAAAGAAGGAAGAGAATGATGAGAAGAAGAAGAAAGCAGTGGAAAGGGAGAAAAAAAATAGAAGTAGAAGATGAAGAAGTAGTAGAAGAAGAAGCCAAAGTTAAACCAAAGTCACAGGAGGATGCTCAAAAAAATAATAAATCCAACTATTATACATTCAATATATTCGGATTCCCTCTAGCATTTCAGGTAATAGTATCACATATTATGGTCCTTTCAACATTGCACACAATATTTAGGTATAGAATAACAATGTTTGATTTGTAATTGTATAGGTTTGGGCAGTTGAGAGAATTACATGTTTGACAGATGTCATCATGAGACGAATTGACACAGGGTTCCCACTATTTAATAGATGAGATTTCGATACAAGAGTTTTGAAAATTGAATCTATGTTCTCATTAATTTTTTTTTCCTATAGTAATACCGACTTGTAGGAAGAGCGTAACATTATTCGTTCCCTACATGCAGATGTCTTAGTTTGCTTGGCAAGTTTACAATTATGAAAAGGGAATCGATTACTACAAGTCCTTGAATCTTGAGGTGTGTGGCCTAATACTAAACAATAGGAAGTTGGTGAAGTTTGTACACATGGCATTTGAAAAGGAACAGAATGTTGGTTCTGATGAGGACCGCGATGACAGATTGGAGGTTCACGGTAATGAAATTGATGATGAAACTGCTTCTTTTCACAACCATAAAATATCCTTCATCAAATCCATAAGCTCATTTCTAGATCCAAATCTAAGAGGCGGCTCTTCAATGAAAGAGATTTGAAACTCTCAAGGTACGAATTTATTCCGTATAGATATGATTAGTAATTTTGTGGATTAAAAAAGTTATGGATGTTAAAAAAATAGATATGATCAGTAATTTTTGGGATGGAAAAAAGTTATGGATTGAAAAAATTGTTGTTTAGCATAGCTGATCATGCATTTTTTACAACCTCTGACTCTAATATGAATATGGATTGATATATATATATATATATATATACACACGATAGCTTCAATGATAAATCTTTAGCTACAAATCTCCTTTTCTAATATACATAACTATATGAATTATCATTAAGCAATTTCTAAGAATGTGATGACTTTTATATGCTTTGGATTTGCAGTCTAAATTTCAGACTTCAGGTCTGTTTACTATAGCTGAACTCTATTTAGCTATTGCTAAATTGAATAAGGAGAGCGATTCAGTTAATGCAAAAAATATTAAGGAAAACAAGGAATGGTTGCTTTTATAAAGTAGAATTTGCAAATATTAGAGAAGAAATGAATGTTGGAGAAAGACTAGCTAAACAATCAACATTTGAAAAATCAAGAGCAATCAAAGAAAATGTTATGGAGATGGACATCTCGAAAGAAAACGATGACAATGTTTTTGATATAGTAAGCTTGATTTATTTTTTTGTTTATTCAAATATGTAGTCTTTGATAAACATTCTTCAAATTTGTAGTCCTTAATAAATATTCTTATCACTTTAGGATACCGATGGGAACCATGTTCAAACCGTATTTGAAGAGGAAATGAAAAAGTACAATGTTCCAACTGCAGTACATTTGGATAAGGTTGAGGGTGGTGACAATAAAATTATAGATAAGGTTGAGGGCGACAATGAAATTTCGGATGAGGTTGAGGGTGACAATGAAAATGTTATAGAGAAGGTTGAGGGTGACACTGAAATTGTTCACGCGGAAGTATGGGACATTACTGTTTCATATGTTTTAACTAAGGTACGTATATGGATAAAGTATTTGTAATGGTTTGAATCTGTATTCCAATGACTAAATTTCTTTGTAAATTTAGGATCCTGAGTACAAAAATATCCTTGACAGTGATGAGATGAAGGAGATCGTCAATTCTGCATGTCTTGCCAGTGAGATGCTATCAAATGATGTTGAGAAGTTGGATCTGCAGAAGTTGGATTTGGAGAAGTTCCTCTATTGCTGGACGAATATCCATCCCTAGCGAACATTGTGGTTCCAAAACCTCAATATGAGTGTGGTAGCACTTGATAGACTAAACTCTGATGTCGTATACAAGGATGTTAACAAAGTGAGAGCTTAGAAGTGGTCCAGGTATGTCCGAAGCCCATGGACTAATCCCTTGCCTAGAAAGAAAAAGAAACTAGATGGGTTGGACAAATCTTGAAATAATATTGAAGTCATGACGTTTATGAAAGGCGAAGACCAAGCTAAGTAATAGTCCATTCATTTTCTCTTTTCTATTGATAGTATAACATGTGGTTTTTATTTCCTAATGTAAAGAACATTTGACCAATAACAGTGTATATACCGGATAAATTATACCTATGAACCGTAAGCAATTCGAGGAGCTCCTGGACAACAATAAATGGTTATCAACCATTGTACATTTTTTCATTAGTCACCTCTCTGGTTTAGTACGTATTTAAGACACTTTATCTGACGTTCATCATTTTATTTACATAACACATAGACAATAAATGAGGCGTTTGACAATAAATGTTGAATACGATGAGGATATTGCATTAGTTTCATCCACATTTTTCGTAAGTTCATTTTACCCAGTAATTTTGAATAATTATAAAATCCATAACAATTTTACTAAATTCATTTTACTGCATTTGGTGAATCTTAAATGGAAAGCTGAGATGGACAAAATGGATAAAACAAAAGGGCAGATGAGGAAAGAGAAATGAAAGAAAAATGAAGTTGAGATGGTTGATAACAAGCCAGCATTGAAACGAAAAAAAAGTGAAAACAGGATTCAAAAAGAAGAAGGTTGACCCTCTTCCTTTAAAGATCAAAGTTCGGGACGAATACCTTGAGTTCAATATTTTAGAATTCATTCCTGATGCAGAATTGACAAGATATATTTGCGGTAGTGATTTTACTTACAATGTTCCTTGGTGGAAAATGGAGTCGGTAAGTATGTGGTTTTTATGTTAAATATTTATTCACAATTTCATTTTCTACATGTTGCAGCGAATTGTGTATGATTCGATAGTCTAACCTTATACTCAAACCTCTCTTCCAATGCATACAACCCTAAAGCCTCATTCAAGGTTTGATTGTCCTTGAAAATCTGTCTTTTGGATATTGGACATTGGTCACCTTGGTATTTAAACAAGTCCTTTGATCGAACATGTTGAATTGAGCAAAGTTTTAACCCTGGTACTGTCCACTGTGATGTCATAGAAGGTGTAGAGCTATTGAGTGCTCCATTGCCCCCTAATTATTCATCACCATATGTTGAGGGCTTCTCTAGCACCTGTTTTCGCTAGCCCACTAAATTGGGGGACTTCCTAAACACTATTTTGGTCATTACTAGTATCATCATCAGTACCACTCTTATCCTCAGTATTGGATTTTTCAGAACCATCTGTATCAACCACATTTGCAGCTTGTTTGTTGATGATAGAGTCCTCTAATCATTCCCTACTGATGTAGTGTTAGGTGAAGGCACAAACCCATGCAAATGGTTGCTACCACTCAATGATTTGTTATGTGGAGTACCGATTGGGAAGTGTAGATTACTGGTGGGTTTAAAAGGCAGTAGTGTATATTCTAAGTTTACTGTTGTATTTCTTGCCTTTCTCAGAGTTTCATGTACAGATTTGTCGAGCACTTCGACATGAATTTTAGGCCAATCTAATTTGTTGTGCATAAGGATAAAATTTACCTCGTCATCATCATTATTAATAAGTAATGAAATTCCTTTTAAGCAGTGATGTAATTTTCAGCTCAAATCTGTCCACCCCAATCCGACCATAAAAGTTTTCTACCATTTCACTGTATATTCCCTTTACATTCTTGGAAACACAACATGCAAAAGTGGTCGAACCAACAAACTGGTTATCCTTCCAACAAACTGGTTATCCTTCCAATAACCACCGCATTGCACTAAGAACCCAATCATCGAATCCGTATGACTTGAAAATAGTATTACAGTCATTCAGATAATGAAGCAACACATCTGTATGCTATTCCAAAAAAAATTATAAACATAAATATTAAGCAACTTAAAATAAAAATATAAATGTAAAACAACTTAAAAGCTAGGTTGCACGGATACGGATACGGATACGGGATACAGATACAACATGATACATAGATACGATAAATCTCTAAAAACTAGGATACGGATACGGTATGATACGTCAATCAAAATAATATATATTTTTATTTTATATTTAAAAAAATATAATCCAATAATTCATTCAAAACATATTCTATATAAACATAATCCAATAATCTATTCCATTCAAATTTCAAAATAAAAACATAATCCAATAATCCATTCAAAACATATTCTCAATAAACATAATCCAATAATTCTTTCAAAATGAAAACATAATCCAATAATCCATTCAAAACATATTCTCAAAAACATAATCCAATAATCCTTTCAAAATGAAAACATAATCCAATAATCCTTTCAAAATGAAAGTATAATCCAACATATATAAGTCCTAACATATTACAAAACCCAAATAAAACATAAACTTAATTCTTAATTAAATCATTCATCATCGTTCACATTGTCCACGGATCTAAATAATTTAGCCTCCAATTCTGGTTCATCAAGGGAAAGATTGGCAATCTCGAGTATCCCGGCATTCTCCATGTCCATTGAATCAAAACCATCCCCTCCAACATCCCACAAATGAGACACACCTTCATTGTAAGTTTGGGATCTCCTTGATAAAAGGCGAAGATTATTATGCACAAATACCAAATCTTCAGCTCTTTGTGGTGTTATCTTGTTCCTCTTCACGGAGTGTATGAAATTGTAAGTTCTCCAATTTCTTTCACAACATGAGGATGGACAAGGTTGTCCAAGTAACTTCAAAGCCATAGATTGGAGAGTTGGTGTGGAAGCTCCATGATTAATCCACAACTTCACTGGACCCATCAAAGATCTATCATTCATAGAATCACTACCTGAAAAATCTGCATAGCATGAGGCAAAATCTGCATACTCTTCACTGACCTGTCTTCGCTCACTATCATTAGGAAAATATCTCTGAAGACATTTTTTTTCTTTCCTTTGTAATCTTAAGGTCTTGGTGTGGAGCAATACTCCCGGAACCTCTTCAAGCCATTGATCACTATAAAACCTAAAAGTAGAATAGTACAAACAAATCATATAAAATATAAACATGATAGCAAAATAGAAAAAAAAAATTAATAAATTGTAAAGAATAAAGAATGTTACCTAAGATTCAAGGAATGTGCCAAACAATGGAGTGGTGTACTACTTTTGGTCCATCGTTCTGCCAAAATTCCATGCACCACACTAAAGAACATTGAACTTGATTCTTCGTAAAGTTGTCTCTGTTCTTTTATATATTTAGCAATCTTCACTTTTGCTATCATAGAATCCCACCAATCATAAACTAAGTGAAGACAAGGTTTGCCCGTATCGGCCATTCGAAGTATCTCATAAATGGGATCCGTAAAGCTAAGTATATAATAAATATTGCCTTTTCCAAATCATATTCTTTATACACATCCCATCTTTCACTAATCACCATCTGTTGTAAGCCTTGCTTTATTTGGTTAAATCTCTTAAGCATTACAATTGTAGAAGCAAAGTGTGTATCAGCAATCGAGAGCAACTTCAATTTCGAATGATCATTAAACATTGCTAATCTCATACTATGGTTCATAATAAATTTTGTTATGAACAATGCATCGCTAGAAATCTTTGCAATTCAACCACATTCTTCTATAATATCATCATACCTTAGATGTGTCGATGGTGAAAAAATGCGCTTCAAAGCTAGATTGAGGGAATGAACTACACATGGTGTCCAAAAGATGTGTGGAAATATAGATTCAACAAGAAGTCCCGCTGCCTTACAAACTGGGGCATTATCAGTTATTCCTTGCACCACATTTTGTGGACCAATTTCTCGAATGGACTTGATAAGCAAATTGGAAATGAAAAACTTATCTTTGACTTTTCCTTCACAATTTATGGCCTTCAAGAACATTGGTCCACTCTCACAAGTAGCCATAATGTTAATAAGAGGCCTTCTTTGACAATCTGTCCATCCATCACTACATACACTTGCACCATTTTTTTCCAAGTAACCTTGATTGGCCCTAACAACCGCTCAATGTTACTTTTCTCTTTCTGGAGAAGTGTAGTTCATAATGCATTGTAACTTGGGGGGGGGGGGGTATAACCCGGAATTGTATTACTACAAGCAGTTTTGAAGGCACGTATATAGTAAGGATTTTTGGCAAAGTAAAATGACAAACCACTCGTGTAAAACATTTGTGCAATCTCACTATCCAATTGTTCTCTAGCACTATTGTTGAAGGCCTTCTCAATAGATCCACTCCCTTTCCTCTTCTTTTTCTCAACAAATGATAAATCCATTTGGAAATAATTACTAACGGAAGCGGAAAAATAACCAACAGTGGTGGGTAAAGGAACTTGCCTAGGTAAAGATTGTTTCACCCTTAATTCTGCCTCTTCCAATACCTTTTGCATTTCCGATAAATTAGCAACAGTAACTTTAGGGCAACTTGCAATCCCACCTCCTTTCATTTTCAATAAATGGTTCTTCACTCTATAATACGATCCTTTATAAACATGCTGACAAAAGTTACACTTAAATGACATATTTTCCCCACCTTTCCCCATTTTCTCAAGTTTTGTAACATATTTCCACAACGGAGCATTATCATTCAAATCATTGTCAATTTCAGTTTCAGCTCTCATAGACTCTAGAGAGTTTGGCATATCACTCAGTTTCTGAAAAAAGAGAAAAAGAAACAGAAGATGGGCCTATAAATTTTTTATTTTATATTACACATTTTCATTTTGTACTAATAACAGATCCTAAATTTTCATATTCATAGTCCATAACAACCAAATGCAGCAAAAATATCCCATTAAGTACACATAAAAATGTAAAATTCAGCCATTGAGAATCAATCAATCAATAAATCATAATTGCCATAAATAAATCAAAATTCAAAAAAGAGCAATTTAGAATTCAAAACAGAGCAATAGAGTATAAATTGAAACCATAAATTCAAAACAGAGCAATAGGACATAAATTCAAAACAAAGCAATTAGAATTAAAAAAAAAAGCAATCAGAATTCAAAAAAGAGCAATTTAGAATTCAAAACAGGGCAACCGAGCAATAGAGCATAAATAACACAGAGGTCAAACAAAATAACAAAGACAAAAACTTGATTAACTCATCTTTTTGTCTTTTACTCTTTTTAAACATCCCTCTGTCCATAATCTATATTCATGAATTAGATAGATACAAATACAATCATACAACTACAAGTATACAACTTTATTCATGAAGAAAACTAAACACGAATTTACCTGAAAATGCGGTAGAAGCTGTCGAAATTTTTCTCTTTCCTTTTCTTTCTTTCAAGAAGTCTCTTATCTTCTTTTTCTTCCTCTTTTCTTCTTCTTTCTATGTTTGAAGTTTGAAGCGGCATCTATGGAAAAAGAAAGAAAGGAACCCTAAAAAGTAAAAAGTAGAAATTAATTCTGAGATTTATTTTAAATAATTAGATTTTGACCCTTCAACTTTGTAAAATCTTAATTTGACCCCGTTTTAAACTAAAATAATTAATTTTTTGCCCCAAACGTATCCTCGCCATATCCTTGCCGTATCCCCCACCGTATCCCCACCGTATCCTAGTCGTATCATATAGTCAAACTTGAGAAAAAGTCAATGGATATGCCAAATGGTGTATCTGATACTTATTCTGGTGTATCCGGACAAGATACGAGTTCGATACGAGTTCCCTCCCCAATATGGAGTATCCGTGCAACATAGCTTAAAAGCAAATAACAACTTATTTGCCACTCAAATAGTTAAATTCAAAACAAACAACTTACGAGATCAACATTTTATCTGAGTTCAAAACAAGCACTAATCACTACAGCACAAACACACAACTACTGCATATAAACACAAAGTGGCGGTAATAGGGCTAGCTAGCCTTTTGGAAAAAAAAAAGTTTTTTATTGTTCTAAATACACCCCATTTATTTCTAAGCATATCCCAGTTCAATTCTGATTCTGACTTAACTTACCATATTTTTCATTATCTTAATAACAATACAATAACTTAAAAATCAAATTGGGAAATGTAATGGCCGTTGTATTTCTTTAACCAAGTGAAAGATCAATTTGAAAAATGTTAACCCTTACCGACTCAAAAATCAAATTGGGAAATTTTAACTCCTTAACAACAAACCAAAAGTAGTAGATTTACCATATAAATTAATCTTCAAGTCTAAAAAAAAATTCAATTTTATGAGTTTTTATAGTTTTTGGATTTGTGGAAGGATACAAACATCGGTATGAGAAAACTGTAAGGTTTATTTTTATTTTTATTTTTATTTTAAAGTTTATGTTGTAAAATTAATTGTAAAACTAAGTTTTATTTTCGGCTATGAAACTTGTCAAAATGTCTTTGCGCAATAAGATGGATGACAAGTTTCTTGGGAGTTGTATGGTTGTTTATATTGAAAGAGAACTTGTTTTTACAATTGATTTGGATTCAGTAATAAATGATTTTGCCTATTTGAAGCCTCATAAGTCAAAATTTAAGTAGAATCTTATTGTATTAACATTGCATGCATATTTCTTTTTTTTATTTTCTTGTTTTTTTTGTTAGAATATGTATTTGATGGTAAGACTCATTATGTTCCATGACTATGTATACTTTTTTATTTTAATTAATAAAAATTCTCTCGTACCGTCGAGATTCGCTATCAAAATGATTTTTTTTAATTATATAGTATAATTTTTTATTTATATGAAATTGTCCACAGTCCACCTAGAAAAATATTTCTGGTTTCGCCCCTGTACACAAACAAACAACTGTACTAGCTACTGAGGTTTTTATTTTTGATGATTCATCAAACTATCCTCACCATCTGACTTTGCACAGATCTGGCTAACCAGAAAACTGTATCAACTGTACAAACAAATCTGAAACGTCAATATTCAAAAAGCATTCGACCATCCATGGGAAGACATTTCACGACCTTTCGTTTGAAAAATATTGTTTGGGTTGTGCAAATCTGAATATATTTTTCAAACGAATGCCCAAAATTAACATAAGCCATCCTTATGTTAGAGCATCTCCAATGCTATTATGCATTTGAAGAAAATGGAGTGCCACATAGTATAGATACTAAAGAAGTTAGAAAAACTCTCTCCAATGCAATTATCTAAGTTGAATATCGAGATGATGTGGCAAAAAAAAAGTTAGAGAATATGGAGTTGAGTTTCTAATTCTATAAACTCTCTTAGAAATACTGACTAAGATTTCTAACTATTTCCACCAATAATATTAAAGCTCATTAATTGTAAAATAAAAGAGGAGAGAGAATGTAATAATTGTTTTATTATGATTGGTCATAAAATAGATACATATTTGACTTTAGATAATTGCATTGGAGATGTGAATATGCATTTCTCTAACAAAATTTCAAAAGTGGGCCCATAGTAAATAGAAATGCTGATGTGGCACTGTTTAGAAACTCAAAAATGCATATTTGCATTGAAGATGCTTTTATTCTAGTGAGGTTGTTAACTTTTAAGGTGAAGGCGTTTTGGTCATTTTGCTTATCATTATACAAGAGATTTTCTATTGACAAACCACTATTACAAGAGGGTTATAAGGTAGTTGATGTTCTCAAGTGTGGAAGATGAAGGTGGGGGTGGTGGAACGAGGTTGTCGATGAATGAAGGGGATGTGATGAAAAGCAAAAAGAAGGGGATGTGATGAAAAGCAAAAATTTCAATTTCGAGGATAGGTTGGGTTCTGGAAATTAATGGAGGAAGAAATTGTTTGAAGTGTAGTGTCGAGATTGGGGGAGATTGATGCCGAGATTGGGTTGTAATAAAGAGGGGATGGTTTGGTACATTAATACATGGAATGGGTAGTTGGGTCATTTTGCTATATTTAAAAGGAAAGAGTATTTTGGTCTCTAAGGGTGTGTTTGGTACCGGGACGGGACTGGACGGGACAGGACAAGACAGGACATGAAAGTTGTTCCATGATGTGTTTGGAATGTCTGGGACAGGACTGTGGACTATACTATTATACGTTTGGTAGGGCTGGGACAGGACGGGACAAGAGGTTCAAATGACCAGGGTGCCCTCCTTGTTCTGTCTAATATTAAAAAATATATTAAACAATTTTTATATATCGTATTTAACAATATTAAATAAATATTGTAATTGAAATATATTATAATATTTAATAAAAACAAGAGGTTTAAATGACCTCTTATTTTCAATTACAATATTATTATATTTAACACAAATAGTAATATTGTAATTGAAATATATTATAATTATTTAATAATATTATATATTAATATTTAATATTATATATTATATATATATATAATAATATGATATATTATATCATTATATATAATAATATATAAGATATATATACATATAAAAAATATAATATTATATATATATATATATTATAATATATGTATATATATTAATAATATATATTGTATATTATATATATATATATATGTATCCTAAATATATAATAATATAATATATATATATATGATATATATTATTAAAAATATATATATAATATTATTATATAATAATATATATAAATTATAATTACATAAATAATATTATATATATTATAATATTATATAATAATATATAATATATTAAATATAATATTATTATATATAATAATATTTAATAATAAATATAAATTATAATTACATATATTATAAAATTATATATAATAATATTTAACAATATATACTATATCATATATATTAATAATATTATATAATATATATAGGATATATAATATAATATATATATATATATGTTTTATAATAAAATTGAACAATAGATGAAATAATAAATAATAATACTAAGTATAGACAAAGATGAGAGAGAAAATTACTTTTATAATTTTACTTTTATTTTCTCTTTTGTATTGTTTGTTTATCAGCTCTCGTTTGTTTGCATGCATAAAAACCAAAATTCACAATATTAATTCTAATCACAAAACAACAATAATAAGCCTATTTTAAGGCTTTGTAATTGCTCACATAATGACACCAAATAGCCATTTGTCATTAGAGTAAAGCTAATCTTTGCATGTGCCATGCATGAGGACATTAGTCAATTTGGTAGTGTGGTGATGAATCCACAATCTTTTACAATGTTCTATAATACTCCCTCTTGGATTATCACCACTTGTATCTTACTTTGCTAGGAAAAACTCAGTGGGATAAAAACCTTAGCATAATATATACAATGATCTTCTGGATCAAGTGGTATTGGGCGTATTCAGAACTGCCTCATTAAAACCTTTCTGGTAAAACCCAGTGGGACAAAATCCGGTAAAGGAAAAAGAGTACAGTATGTCCATTCAAATTTCGGTCCCCCTGATTGAATGCTCCCCTGAATAAAACTTCAATATCAATCCTATAATTTGCAGAGTCGACGCATACCAATCTTATATACTAGTTTCTCAAAAGTTGATGTAGGCAATGCTTTCGTAAACAGATCTGTAAGATTATCTGTAGAACGTATTTGTTTAACATCAATTTGTCGGCTCTGTTGAAGTTCATGAGTATAGAAGAATTTAGGAGAAATATGTTTGGTTCTATCTCCTTTGATATATCCACCTCTAACTTAAGCAATACAAGTCGCATTATCTTCAAATATCGGCTTCGGCATTTCTGTAGATAATGAAAATCCACATGTATTTTGAATATGATAAATAACTGACCTTAGCTAAATAAATTCTCGACTTGCTTTATGAAGTGCAAGGATCTCTGAATGATTAGAAGAGGTAGCCACAAGAGTTTGCTTTGTGGAGCGCCAGGAGATTGATGTGCCATTATAGGTAAAAACATATCCCGTTTGTGAACGAGCTTTGTGAGGATCAGATAGATACCCAGCATTAGCATAACCAAGTAAACCTGAAAAGTTGTTGGATTTTGAATAATATAATCTTAAATCTCTTGTTCCATGAAGATAACGAAAAAGATGTTTAATCTCATTCCAATGTCTTCGAGTTGGTGCTTAACTGAATCTAGCAAGCAAATTTACTGAAAATGCGATATCTGGTCTAGTACATTGAGCCAGATATAATAAAGCACCAATTGCATTAAGATATGGTACTTCAGGACCAAGTATCTTTTCACCATCTTCAAGTGGTCGGAATGGATCTTTCTTAGGATCAAAATTTCTAACAATCATAGGGGTACTTAATGGATGAGCGTTGTCCATATTTAATCTTTTCAATATATGCTGATTGATGGATAAGTATTCCGTCTGATTTATGCTCAATCTCCAGGCCGAGACAATAATTTGTCTTTCCCATGTCTTTCATTTCAAATTCCCTTTTTAAATATTCGGCAGTTTTCAGGAGCTCTCCGGGAGTTCCAATTAAATTCATATCATCAAAGTAAACTGCTATAATAGCGAATCCAGATTCTGATTTCTTTATAAAGACACATGGGCATATAGATTTATTAATATATCCCGCTTTAATCAAATATTCACTGAGGCGGTTGTATCACATGCGCCCAGATTGCTTTAATCCATACAATGACCTTTGTAATTTAATCGAATATAAATTTCAAGGTCTCGAGCTGTATGCTTCTGGCATCCTAAATCCTTCAGGGATTTTCATATAAATATCTGAATCGAGTGAGCCATATAGGTAGGCAGTTACTACGTCCATAAGACGCATTTCAAGTCATTCTGAGACAACCAAACTTATTAGAAATCGAAACGTAATTGTATCCATCACTGGTGAATACGTCTCATCAAAATTAATACCAAGTCTCTGTGAGAAACCATGTGCTACGCGTCGTGTCTTAGATCGCATCACCTGGTTTTTCTCATTACGTTTTCGTACAAAAACTCATTTATATCCAACAGGTTTAACGTCTTCAAGCGTCTGGACTATTGGTCCAAATACTTTACGCTTGGTTAATGAAGTTAATTCTGTTTGAATTGCTTCTTTCCATTTAAGCCAATCAGACCTTTGTCTACAATCGTCGAGGTTATGAGGCTCATAATCATCATTTAAAATTTCGGTAGCCACTGTGTACGAAAATATATCATCGATGATTATTTCCTCACGATTCCACATTCCTCCTGTATAATTTATAGAAATTTCCTCATTTCTATGTTCTTGTATCTCTTCAGAGATTTCTTCCCCTGCGGTGGTTTCTTGTGTCCTTTCAAGGACATCTAACTCTTGTGGAGTTGATTTAGAGAAAGTTGATTTATTTATAATTTCAGGAGTATGATCCTGATATTTTGTTTTCTTCCTCCGGGGAACAGTATCTTTCGAACCAAGTGGTCTACCACGCTTCTGGCGTACAGTAGATGATTCATTTGCTATTATTTGTTTAGATCGCTCTTCAGGAACAATCACCCGTGCTGGTACATTAACAGCTGGGATGTATGATTTTGTTACCCTAGTAGCATCTGTAAATGCATATGGTAACTGATTTGCTATTGTTTGAAGGTGAACTATCTTTCATACTTCATTCTCACATTGAGATGTGTATGGGTCAGATGAATTAGACTAAGGACTTTCCAAGAAAATTCACGCTTCTCTTCAGGAGAAGTTTTTCCTTTCCCTAATGTTGGGAAATTTTTCTCATCGAAATGACAATCTGCAAATCGTGCAGTAAAAAGATCACCAGTTAAAGATTCCATATACCTAATAATTGATGGTGAATCTAGACTAACATATATTCCCAAACGCCGTTGGGGTCCCATTTTAATTCTATGTGTAGGTGCAATTGGGACATATACTGCACAACCAAAAGTACGTAGATGAGAAATATCTGGTTGATGGCCAAATACAAGTTGCACTGGAGAATATTGATGATAAGAAATGGGACGAAGACGAATTAATACAGCAGCATGTAAAATAGCATGTCCCCAAACAGAAATTGGTAATTGTGTTCGTAATAATAAAGTTCTTGCAATTACCTAGAGATGCTTGATAAGTGACTCTGCTAATCCATTCTGAGTATGAACGTATGGAACTGGATGTTCAACATCAATCCTAACAGCTCTGCAATATTCATCAAATGTCTTGGAAGTAAATTCACCCGTATTATCAAGACGTATTGATTTAATCGGATGATCGGGAAAATGTGCCCGAAGTCTGATAATCTGTGCGAGTAACCTTGCAAAAGCAACATTGCGTGTTGATAATAAGTAAATGTGTGACCATCTGATGGATGCATCAATTAGGACCATAAAATAGCGGAACGGTCCACTTGGTGGATGAATAGGTCCACATATGTCCCCTTGAATTCTTTGTAGGAATGTAAGGGATTCAAACCCAACCTTAGAATGGGATGGTTTTATTACTAATTTCCCTTGTGAACATGCAGTACATAAATTTTCATGTGATAAAAGAATCTTCTGGTTCTTTAATGGATGTCAATGAGAATTTTCAATGATTTTACGCATCATTGTAGATCCCGGGTGACCTAGACGGTCATGCCAAAGCATAAATATTTTTGGATCTAAGAACTTCTGGTTTATAACTGCATAAATTTCTACACCTCTTATAAGAGTGTAATATAATCCAGATGATAAAACACGTAGCTTTTCCATAATGAGTTTCTGGCCTGAATCATGAGAAGTAATGCACAGATACTCAATATTCTTATCATATATAGTTTCTAGGTGATATCCATTACACCGTATATCTTTGAAACTGAGCAGATTTCTTCTGGATCTGCTTGAATATAAAGCATCATTGATACATATTTTAGTATTATTTGGTAACAATATCATGGCTCTACCGGAGCCTTCTATCAGATCTGCTGGACCTGATATTGTATTAACATTTGCTTTCATCAGAGTTAAATTCAGAAAGTATTTCTAATTCCGCAGAATCGTATGTGTCGTCGCACTATCGGCTAGACATATATCTCCTGTGTCTTGCTTTTCAATGTCACCCAACTTATCGTTTAAAAACATATCTATTCACAACAATAAAACAACAAAAATAAATGAAGTACATATCAGATAAAGTGGTAAAAGAAATAGGAATATATACATAAGGAATATGAATATATACATACGGAATATTTACACAAACATTTCACATGATAACGAAACAAATTACAAGCAGTACTTAATTGGTATGGACATTTCCATCACCAGTTGAAGTGGTCACTTTATCAGTCGGATCATTTAGGAAATCAGAAACATTAAACTAGGTGATATCCATAAAATCTGAATCTTTCAAGAAGTTTGTTTTAGGGTTCTTCTCTTTTCCCCTTTCTTTGATGGATGCCTGATAAAGCTCAACAGATGTTTAGGTGTGCGGCATGTACGTGACCAATGGTTATGACAGCCACATCTGAAATAAACGCTATCATCTTTCTTAGGTCCCTTTTGGATACCCTTCCCTTTATCTGGTCTGGCTTTATAAACATTCCGCTTCTAGGGAGTGTTTTGATTATACCTACCCGGAACAAAATAATCATATGATCTTTCACGACCCCGACCACAACCACGGTAGAAACCGCTACCGCGACCACGACCGTGAGTATGTCCTCCAATGGTGTTGGCATTCGCTTCTGGGAATTCTGTAGAGCCCGTCGGGCATGATTCATGATTTTTAATTAAAAGCTTGTTATTTTTCTCTGCAACCAGGAGACATGAGATTAACTCTGAATATTTTGAGAATCGCTGTTCTCGATACTACTGTTGTAATATCATGTTAGAGGCATGAAATGTTGTAAATGTTTTTTCCAGCATATCATTTTCTGTTACATCCTGACCACACAATTTCAGCTGTGTAGTTATTCTGAATAAAGTAGAATTATAATCAGAGACTGATTTAAAGTCTTGAAAACGTAAATGTTGCCACTGGTACCTTGCATTTGGTAATGCAACATCGGGTTGGTTGTCAAATCTGTCTTTCAGCTCTTGCCATAGAACTTCTGGTTCTGTGACAGTTAGGTATTGGGCTTTTAGATCTTCAAGCAAATGGCGACGGATAATCACCATAGTAGTAGATTTATCTTGCTCACTTGCATCAACCCCATCTTCAATAGTATAGTATAATCCTTCTGATTTTAGGAGTAGCTTAGCATCAATAACTCAGGACATGTAATTCTCCCCGGACACTTCTAGTGCAGTAAATTTTAAACTTGCAAGCTTTGCCATTTATTACAGCTTCTAGTTATCTGAAAATCACAATCAGAGTCAGAACTTCTGGTCTGTTAAAAATCCGAGGAACTTAAAGCTTTAGATATATAAAGGAATAAATCCAGAAATTTCAGATTCCAGTAATGATAAATAAATCCATGAACTTCAGGTTTTGGATGTGTGACCAAATTAAAAATTGCGTTAAGTAAATAAAGTGTGAGAAAGTAAATTGCGTAAAAATAAAATGCGAGAAAGTAAATTCAGAACTGCAGGTTCTGGTATTTAATGAATAAAAGTCTGGAAGCTTCAAGTTCTAGTAATAATAAATTCAGAAACTTCAGGTTCTGGTAATAAATTTAAGAACTTCAGGTTCTAGTGGTAATAAACTCAGAACTTCAGGTTCTGGAAATAGCAGGATCGTGCTGATAACGTGTTATAATAAAATTGAACAATAGATGAAATAATAAATAATAATACTAAGTAGAGACAAAGATGAGAGAGAAAATTACTCTTATAATTTTACTTTTATTTTCTCTTTTGTATTGTTTGTTTATCAACTCTCGTTTGTTTGCATGCATAAAAACCAAAATTCACAACATTAATTCTAATCATAAAACAACAATAATAACCTATTTATAAGGCTTTATAATTGCTCACATGATGACACCAGATAATCATTTGTCATTAGAGTAAAGCAAATCTTTACATGTGCCATGCATGAGGACATTAGTCAATTTGGTAGTATGGTGATGAATCCACAATCTTCTACAATGTTCTATAATAATATGATATATATCCTATATATATATATATATATATTAATATATATATATATATATGATATAGTATATTATATATAATTTTATAATATATATATACATATTAAATGTAATTATAATTTATATATATTATTAATATATATATATAATATAATATATTTGATATGTTTGTAATTGTTTGATCATTTAAATGGTACATTGGTCTTTTTAACACTTGTCCCATATCCTGGGACAAGTTGTCCTAAGGTCTTGGATGGGACAATTTTTTGTGATTTTTGTCCCACCTTGTCTCGTCCTGTACCATGCTAAGGTCGCACCAAATGTGGGACAAGAACAAGTTGTCCTACCTTGTCCTGTCCCGCGTACCAAAAGCACCCTAAACGGAGACTTTAGGTGAAGGGAAAATAAAAAATGGACATTTTTGAAACTTCTTTCAGAAGTTGACATTTTTGCTATTTGCAATAGGGGTGGGCGTTTTTTGGGTTGGGTTAGGTTGGAATTTTTCCAACCCAATCGTATATCTGGTTGAGAAAATTCAACCCAACCCAACACAGCTCAATGTTTGTCGGGTTGAGTCGGTCGGGTTAGTGTAGTTGCTTACCTTAGATTAAAGATCACTTTTACTGTAGTTTTCTTTTACTCTACCGATAAAATGGAACATCAAATCCTTAAAAAAAAATTCATCAAGGCATAGTAGATATAAGAAAACATTCAAAGAGAAAAAAAGAAGCAAAAACAAAAATAAATGAGAAGAAATAAATAATTGTCATTTGATTGAAATAAATAATTGTCCTTTGATTTGAATTCGAATCAATTTAATGTTACCAATGTGCAATCTGTATCCAAGACCCAAGTCTCACGCTGTCTACTTCCTAATTTTCTAATTACTTTTTTAAAAAACACAAACATTTAAACAATAATACACAAATCAACCAAACAAACATCAATCCATCTCAGTATCTCACAGACCCTAAAGAAAAAAAAAATTTAAATACACTAAACAATACAAAAAAAAATAAAAAATTAAGAATCGACAAACTATAAATTAGAAGAGCAATAAGATGTGGAGGGGGGGAAGACGAATTCTGGCGTGGAGGAGATAACAGCAGCATGAAGAACGGCGTCAGCGAGGAGGAGAGGACATCGCCGTCGGCATGGAGTGCAACGCCTTGGATGGAAAATCAGCGATGCCGGTTTCCGTAAACGTAGAAGACAAAGATGAGTGATGAGTGAGTATAGAAAAGAGTGGCTGTGTGAAACTTGAATAATGACATCTGGTGGAATTAGGTTTAGGGTTTCCTTAACATACATTTTTTTTATATACTAGAGGTGGTCGGGTCGGGTTATCAGGTTAGTTATATAACCTAACCTGACCCAATAAAAAATCGGGTTATGATTTTAAAACCAGATTTCAGCGTTTCTTTCCATCCAACCCAATCTAAATCGATAATTTCGGATCGAGTTAGGCCGGGTCAGTCGGGTTGGGTTCAAAGTGCCCACCCCTTTAAAATATAGGAAATGCTATTTCCTTTAATTTCCACTTTTTTATTTGATTAAATTGCAATGAAGACCCTGGTTTTTAATCATATTGTAACTATATTGCACTTTTTCCTGAATTATAGATAAATACCCTTTACCTAATGGTTGGCGTTAAAATTAATTGATATATCAATGTTAGAAAGGTATTAATGTCTTTTTAAAATTGGAAAATTGCACAATCATCCCTTCTAATTGGACGCATATTCAACTTTTGTTCAAAATTACACTAACATATCCTGCCGTCAGTTGACTGCTGTTAGCACTTAACGCTCGAGAGGTAAAAATGTCTTTTTATCTGTTAATAAAATAAAATAATTATTTATTTTAAAAAATTATTATTAATTATTTATATAATATTTAATTAAATTTTTATTAAAAAAATGGATGCAAAAATAATTATTAGAAAAAAAATGAATACGTTTGGTGAGGATATCTTGAAACCTAGATCTTTACATGCTCATAACATATCTTGATATCCATATCGTCAAACATGGATCATCATATACCCAGATCATCAACATCATTACCCATCACATATACATATCGTCAATCAACAAACAAATATCACCCACTCCATTCTCCAACAGCCATTATATGTAATCAAACAAAGCAGAATCTCAACTTCACAAACCCAAATCTCTTTCACTCCCAAAACACAAACCAGTAATATAAATAATTCTACAGATAGATTAAACTAATTCGAAAAAAAAAACATGGAACAGGTCTGTGTTCCATATGATGGAGCACCCAAGCAGGGTCGACCCTAGGGGCAGTTTAATGAGACAACTGTCTAGGGCCCTAAATTCTAAAGGAATCTCAAATTTCAGTTTGAAAAAAAAAACATTGTTATTTCATATAAAAAAACGGAAGCCCACAAACGTTTTTAAACAAAAACAGACCATATATGACTTAATGGCCAACCATTTACACATTTTTTTAAAGGCCCTCCAGGAAACATAATTATAATTCTCACCGCAACCAATAACATATCAAATAGCCTTTATCAGATAAAAACAAATTGAAATCAAATTTAGAGTTCTTGAAAACTCTATTGATACGAAAATTCAGATATAAAATCTCAAAAATTCAAACAATTTTATATAATTCGCTTGTAGAAAAGTTGAATTCGTTGTCGTTTCGAAGGTAACTGAATCTAACACTTCTTTTCATCTTTTTTTTAAAAAAAACCTCTTTTTCATTTTTTTTATAGTTTTGTTAGAATTTTGATTGTTAGAGTTCGAATTTTGAATCAAATGTGTAGGCTAGGTGAATTTTATAGCATATCTGTTTTTTTTTCCTTTCGAATTGCATGTATTGCTTTTAGAATTTTGTTAACTATACCAGTCACAGGCTCACAGTTGCCTTCGTAGAAAAACGTTTTTTAAAGTTGAAGTTGATTAAATCTTATCTTCGATCAACTGGGTCACAAGAAAGATTGAATGACTTAACTATGTTCTCCATTGAAAAAAAAGTGATATAAATACTTGATTATGTAAGCTTAATTAATACATTTGCTACTAAAAATGTGAGACGAATAAGGTTTAAGTGATATTCTTTGATGCAATTATAAATTTTTTTATTTCGTTGGCTTTTTATTTTTGCTATTTGTTGTGTTACAATCTTGATTTTGAGTTATTATATTGATTTTTATAAGTATTTACTAAAGAAAAAAAATCAGATAAATATAGATGGAGGGTCGAGGGCCTTGTTTTTATATGTTGCCTTGAGCCCCTAAAATCTCAAGACTAGCTTTGCACCTAAGTACTCTTCTTTTGTTTTCATCTTCTCTTCCCATCTCTTTCTCATACAAACACACACAACAAAGAAAATAAGAGAGCTTGAAGTAACAAAAATATGGGGGTGGGTTTTGTTTGTGTTAGTGATGAAAAAAAGAGGAAAATCAAAAAAAAAAAAACCATGTGTAGAAAAATGCTCCTATTCCATCGCCGATGGAATCTTCACTAGTGGCGGAGATTGTGAAGACATGTTCCATCATGGAGAAGTAGTGCTCCTCCACGAGCACATATCTCGTTTTATTTATTTATAAAAAATAAAATAAAATGTCCATTGATCCAGAGAAGGTATGTAGCTCTCGATCCGATTTATTCTTTCTTAAAAAAACAATTATCTGTTTTTTTGTTTTAATTTTATTATTTAAATAGTAGAGTAAATGATAATATTAGTTAGGGGTAGTTTAGTCATTTCATGATAAAATGTGGTCAACGGTTAGAGACTTAGGGGTCGTTTGTTTTTTTGTCTGAAAACTGAACAGTCCTGAATTTTTCTGAAGACTGAATAAAGACTGAAATTTGAACTTAAATGACATGTTTGTTTTTTTTTTTCTCACATCTTAATGTATTGTCAACATGTTTGTTTTTTAAAAGTAAAATTGTCTGAAACTAAGTAATTTTACATTTATACTCACGTTAAACAATTATACATGTAATATGGAATAAAAACAATCCAAAAATAATAATTATATATAAACACATATGATCATGATCTTCTTCTTAAATTACAAATAAACTTCATTTTTATTAAGAAAATAAATGTTTTTTTTTCAAAAAATAAAATGGGCAATAGGAAAACTCTCACAAAACACTCTAAAAAAAATAATATATAAATACATCACTATAATATCATAATAAAGTATTGATATTAAAAACCAATATGAGAAGTTATTAGGGTTCTTTTTTATTTTTAAAGCTATTTAAAATAAACAATATATTAAAATAAAGATTTTTGTACCATATATAATTATGGCGAAATTGGAAATATGTTATATATAGGGGATATTATTGGAAGAAAATATTTTGGATTGCATTTAATGCAATTAAGTGATTTGCAATTAAATGAAAAGTCATGATTTTTTACTTTTTATTTTAAGTTGTTTTTTTGGCATTTTTAAGTTGTTTGACCACTTATAAAAATAAACAAAACAATTTAATAATTATGATTCAAACCCATTAAGTTTTAAGTGGAAAAAACAAACCACCCCTTAGAGTTGACAGAAGTAAACTGAAAGTAGGGTATGTTAGTCTAAGTTTGAGTAAAATTTGAATATACATACAATTAGACCTAATATCAGGGGATTTTGTGCAATTTGCCGTTATATTAATTATATTTTTATATTTTCCATTTATTTTCTTATATATTCTCAATATTAATTTTAATTGGATTGTGCAAAAAAAAAATTGTATATTCTATATTTTAGATTAATTTATAGATTTAATTAATTAATTTAATTTTTAAATGTATTACAAATGTCACTTTAATTTTTATAATTATTGGGTGTTATTTGTTAAAATATTGTAAATTTTTTTGAGTGTAAAATGATATATTTACTCGTTTTATTAGCTTCTATCATGTTTGATCGATAAATTAATCGAATGGACCAAATTGATGTAATTTGGATAATTTAAGGACCAAATGAGTTAAAAAAACAAAACAAGTAAAACAGTGATATTTCCAAAAAAGAAAGGGATCAAAATCATAATTAATGTCACAGTTTTGTTTGTTATAAACACTTTAATTATGTATGTCAGACTGTCGAGTAGGTGCAGGCGTGCGGCGAGTAGCGAAGAAAAGCCCATTCGTGTCTGGTAGACTCCATGGGGACAGCAGCATAATCTTCCAAATTCCATAATCGAAACACCAGAGGATTTAATTTTCAAATTCAGGTACTGTTTCTCTCTTTCTTCGAAGGAGATCTGACAGTTTATAATTTTTTTTTTTAATTATTAGCGGCAATTCGACTGAATCATGTTATCTATGTTTCTGTATTAGAATTTAGATATGGTCGTCTTTAGATTTTGAATATTACATGTATCAGTTCATAGACATCTTGATAGTTACTTTGCTTAAGATAATGTTGTGTGTAATGTGAATTGCGATGAATATCTTGCTTGATAGATTCAATTTGACTATAGCTTACTGCATTCTGGGGTTTGCAAGCTATCAATGAAGCAGCGAAATTGGAAAGTGACATTTTGATGGACCCTTTCTCTTTTTTTTTTTGTATTTGGGTGGTATGAAGATTCATTTTGACATGGATTAATTATTAAATTATTTTTTAGTGTATTATAATCTACCCTTCTCATGACCGTTGGGGTTAGGTTAAATCCTTGTGCTGTTAATGAGAATTCTGATTTTATGTGACACTGGCTAAGTGGTTGCTGAACACAAATGATAAACTGTCTGGATTTGCAGAAGGGTTATGGTTGACATGTTTGGTTCTTTTTCGTTATCTTTGTTTGTTGTGAGATTATTCAATTTCAGTAACAAAAATGTTTCTTTCATCCAGACGGCAATTAGTGGCACACTATCAAGGGTTAGATGAACTAGGTTGAATAGTTTCATAGAGATCCATTGCTTAGAAGGCATGCAAATAACAGATATAATCTGCCTGTTGGCATGTAGCCATTTTTCTTGGCTACTATCGGAGTCATCCAATTTTAAAAGATGCATTCTGAGTTATGCCAAGCAGAGTGTGGCAACGGAACTCTAATATCTTATATGTTAACGTTATGCCGTGAGAATGTGGTAATGAGAGTCAGTTCAAGAGAGGGTCAAGTGTAGGCATCATCAAATGTCGAGACTCAACCAAGGAAAAATATTTGCTATTAATCTCAAATTCAGAGTGCTATTCAGATTTTTGACTGGTGTTCTAGAGTAAGTATGATGGAGATTCTCTATCTTATAGACTCAGTGGCATGAAACTACTTATGTTAGTTCTGTGTTCCTTTACTAACTGGTTCATGATATTCCAGTATCTCAATGCTGGAGTGCTTGGTTTTTACAATATTATTGTAACAAATTTTTAAAAATGTGGGCTGGTTGTAAATAGCTAAACCTAATTGATATGTGTAGCAAAGTAACTGTTAAAGACTTTGGTATGCTAGATGTTTTCTCGTATCTTGTTGCTCTAGATGTACCGTTTAAAGTTGCAACTTGTCTCCTCCGTTTTTCTGCAGTCAGAAAGAAGGGAGAGAAAAAGAGAATGAAAAGTTTCAAAATTCATCAATTGCCTCGCACTTATATTACACTGTTGATTCTCAGTTTTGTATTACGCATCCGCTTCATCTTTCCAATTAACTTTCTTTTTCCTTTTCGAATTTAGAATTCCCGAAATGATGATATCATTTTAAGTTTTTATTGTTTCGATATTTTAGGTGGATTTGACGTAGCCGGACCTGATATAATCTAAATTTCCCCCCGTCATTTGTGTTCTTTAATTCTTCCTGAAACTGCTTATTTTATTTGTTTTTAATTATATTCTAAGGATATGCTTTTCTTATATTTTTATTAATAATGTATTTTTTTCAGCTGTCCCCGTATATGAGGTCAGGCAAATAGGATAATGGCAGACTTACCAGGTCATATACGTGCTTGCCTACATACCGGGAAACTTGCTTTGTTGGCAATTTTGGTCTCCGGAGGAATTGTAATGCAAATATTGGTACATGGTTATCTTTACTGTTGATTATACTTTTTTTTTTTTGAAAGAAAAGTTGATTACTTCTTGTTGAGTAATATGCAACAATGTGACCAATATTTTGTGCCAAAAGTAATTCTTCTTATTTCTCATCATATTTATGGGGCAGGCTTGTGCTTTGTACAATAATTGGTGGCCGATGCTCACTGGTAAGGGCATCAACACTTGGTATTTAATGTCATCATTGAGCCTTTTTTTCCTGAAAAGTATCTCTATAATTCATTAATTCTTGATTTGAAAGTTTTCTGTTCTTTACTTGTTCCAGAAATGGTTATCTATACTAAAGACTTATTAGTGTTCAGACAAGTGTAACATGTCCTTATAAACAAAAGAGTAATACTATACAACCCAAAAAATTAACCAAAAATTCAATCCAAATGATGTGGCAAGTGAATTGTCATTTCCATACAAATCATGAGATGATGTGATCGAATGACAAGTTAAGGACAAATCACTTGTCACGCCATTTGGGTTCGTTTTTGGGCTAATTTTTTGAGTTGTCTAGCATTAGTGTAAGTAAAATTGAAGTCCGAGTTTTGATGCTTGAGTTCATTTACAATATAACATTCCATAAGTAGAATAAGAACTCTTAGAATTTTATTATTATTATTATTATTTTAAGTGAAAAAAGATTGTAATACATTTTTTTACCTGGATACTTGAGCAGTTTTCTCTACCTTCACTTGAAACAGGAGAAGAAGTGAACCTGTGCTCTTCTTATGTTTTATGGCTTCCCTCCATTTCACAAGTTAATGAATTTTTGTGAAGATAAATGCTGTTTAAGGATTGCTGTCCTAAAAGATGATATTAAAGAATTTAAGAAAAATGCTAATACAGATGGTTTCCTAAGACTAGATTATTACTATTTCAGGTACCTTCACTCTCTGTTGGTAGACAGTTTGATACCTAAGTCCTTCGATTTGGGACTTGGGAGATCAACATCTTCAAGTTTTCAAGTTAAAAAATAAAGTCAACTTTAACCTCCGAAATAGGTTGTATTTTTAAGATTTGAATGAAAGAAATCGTCTGGGCAGAAACCAAATGGAGGATTATCATTACCTAGTTTTCTGGTTGTGTCCTTATGTTTACATGTGGATATAAATTTACTAGGGAGCATGCTGAACATTTGTTTGCCATTCAAATTCTTAATCATGTACTGGAATAAATGTTCATAGAAATCCTGTGTATAATTTTTGTGTTATATGCTCAAAGATATGCTTTCTAACAGAAGTATTGGCACATTTTGGTTGCAGTAATAATGTATGTGCTTCTTCCCATGCCGTTGTTGTTTTTCGTGGGGTCGGATAGTTCTTTACTTTCTGAATCTGATAACAGGTAATTCCGTTTCCCTTCAAGAGCTATCTTTCAGGGTTGAAATATTGTTTAATCCAATTCCATCTTAACAAATATGATGAAACAGCTGGGTCAATGTGACCAAGTTCCTGACTGGGGCATCGGCAGTTGGAAGCATTGCTATACCCGTTATCTTGAAGCATGCAGGGGTAATTGGTTGGGGGGCACTGCTGATGGAGCTCTCGTCCTTTTTCATATTGGTACTGTCCATTGTGTGTTACATTGGCATGGGCGATGATAATGATTATAGATTGCTATGAGATATAATTGTTAGTGCTGTTCTTGCTTCATTATTGTAAAAAAGTGTCGACGTTAATTCAATTATGTGATGATACCTTTTCTTGTTTAAGTGCCTCACTGCCCATTGTGTGGCTTATAAAGTGAGCAAAATTGTAATTTTTGGGCGAAATTCCTTGTGTATAATGACTGCCTCATTGCATTGAAAATGTGTGAATATTTCTTTGACGAGAAATGATGTCTCGGAATTAGTGAAGAAATATCATTTTTAATGATGGTGACTATAGTTTTTCTTTTTTGGACTGTGATTTTATAGTAATTCTTCCATTCCTATCATTTCCTAATGCCATTTGTCTCATATTCTGGAACTTCATTAAGCGACATCACCAGATACAAATTATTAGTGTTCTTGATCTTGACTACTTTTGAGTGCTTTTAATATGTTTTGTGCGTATTATGTTACTCTGCTTCCCATAAGGTCCTAGCAATGGTAGAATACAGATAAAAAGATGAAATTATGATGCAAGACTGGACACAAAAGAATCAAAGACAAATGATGTTTAATCATGATTAAGAATTTAATCTTGCATTGTTCATAATTTGGAAAACAAAAAGAAAAGTTAGGTCACAAAATACATATAACTACAAGAGATTAGTTCACGTTCAAAATAATATGCATACAAGAAGCAAAAAGTTAGTATAGCATTAAGATTTATCATGACTTGTTTGCTTAAACAGGTCAAAATCACAATCCTAATTTGCTAAATTTACAGTTCTAAACCAAAACATGAACACGATCCATTCAAATTAAAGATCAACAAAAGATACAATTCTATTACAAATTATTAACATGGAACGACAAACATTGAACCAAGTAATCGAGCTGTGATAAGTAATAAGAAAAAGAACTATTGCATTAAATAAGGCATTTCAAAATCCAGATATCTGAACAATACTCACAAAAGGGTCACTAGTCTACAAAGTTACAAACCAAACTGAAGATATATCATCAATTCATCATCATCATCAACATGTCTGCTCAAAACACCACGCGGAACTGGGGAGCGTCGGACCCAGTCGGGGGGAGAATCTCCCACCGGCAAGGCTCCAGGTCGTCGGAAACAGGGCAGTATCCGGCCATGGTCACCTTATCAGCCGAAGCAGCCACCGAACCGAACTCGAACACCGTCACGTTCTCGGTGGGTCGGGTCACTTCCACCGCACCGTTCATACCCGGGGCAGCAAGGGCCTGAGCCTGGGCCTCGCCTTTTGATGATTCAGGTTGCTGGGGTTTCGGTTTGGAGCTGCCCGTGAACCAAGAGAGTAGGCCCATGGGGTTCTGCGTTTCCGTTTCCGTTTTAGGGTTTATGGAGATGACAACCCTTTTTTGATTGTTTTTGAGTTTTTTCTCAAAGGGGATAGATAAGACTTGGAGATTGTGGGGTTTTAATGTCAAATTACGTAAATAACCTTCTTCGGCAAGCTGACGTGGCATCTAAGATTTTCTCCATAGAAACGTAAAACGCTGCGTATCGTAAAACAGACACAGAGCAACCAGAACCAGATGCGGCATAGCTTTTGATAGTTGAAGAAGAAGAAATTGATTTGAGAAAAAAACAATGGACGTCAAGCAACGCTCAAACCTCCTGGAATCCTCCTGTCTCTTTCCTCCTCCTCTAGGTCACCATTTCATTTCTAAACGATGCCGTTTTCATGTGACAAATCTTTTTCCATTTTCATACTTCCTCTTTTCATTATTTGCAGGAGTGAAGCTCTCCTATGGTACGGCCGGCTTCAGAGCGGACGCTTCCATCCTCCAATCGACGATGTTTAGAATGGGAATACTAGCGGCTTTGAGATCGCTCAAGACCCACTCTGTCATCGGCTTGATGATCACCGCTTCACACAACAAAGTCTCCGATAACGGTGTCAAAATCGCAGACCCCTGCGGTGGCATGCTCTCTCAACACTGGGAACCTTTCTCCGATCAACTCGCCAATGCCCCCGATCCCCAAACTCTCCTTTTGGTCAGTACTCTTCTAACCTATATTTGACTCCATGCTCTTTTATATTTGTTTGGTAAAATTAACGTTTTATTGCTATTGTTGGCTTGCATTTGAATAGTTGTCTGCTAATATGTTATAATCAAAGCTTATGCAGTTGATTTGTAATGAGGATTTAGATTGCTTATGCAGTTGGGATTTCCACTTGCATTTTGAACTAGAATAGTTGTGAAAATTTAGAGATTTAGAATTTGGATGTGTTGGTATGGATTATAGGGTCTGAGATTCAATTTAGCTTCAAAAGAAATCTTTTTTATGGTAGAAAGTAGAAACTTGAAAAATGTGAAGCAACTGATTATATGGTAAACAATAATTGCACAACATCCGTGAATACTACTGTGAACACTGACCATGGATGATAACTTGAGTTAATTGTTGTACGGATAAAAACATCAAGAAGAATGATATCACTCCCAGGATCCACCGCATAACTCATCAATTTACTCCACACTATTTTTATTAGTTTTCTTAGATTGTCTAATACTCGAATTTGAACATTGATACAACTTAAATGTTTTTATTCCTTTTTCTGTAAATAGTTGATCATAGAATTTGTGAAGAAGGAAAATATCCCCTTTGATGGAGCATTTACTGCAGAGATATTGTTGGGAAGAGACACGAGGCCTAGTGGTGAATCTCTTCTTGAAGCTGCTAAACAAGTAATTCTTCTTCTGTAGGCCACAAGCTTGTCCAAATGCAATCTTACACCCATTTTTTCTTCCTTTTTTGGGGGGGGGGGGGGGGGGGGGCGGGGCGGTGGTTTGGTTCGCAGGGGATTGTTCAATTATGTACATATATATTTGACATCTGTCTTGCATTCAATCAAAGGGAGTCAGTTCAATTGTTGGAGCAGTTTCCCATGACATGGGTATCTTAACAACTCCACAGCTACATTGGATGGTTCGCGCTAGAAATAAGGGCTTGAAAGCGACTGAATCTGATTACTTTGAACAGCTTTTGAGCTCCTTCCGGTTAGTTTGAGCTACAGATGTAATTAAATGGTAATTTTTTTTTTCAATTTATTGTCACTAAGTGTCTTCACTTAAGGTTTTTGCATGACTTCTTAGGTGCTTAATGGATTTAATCCCAAATGAAAGTAAAATGGATGAGATTGAGGACAGACTAATTGTGGATGGGGCTAATGGTGTTGGGGGAGAAAAACTTGAAGTTATAAAGAAAATGTTGAGTAGTTTGGTTATCGAGGTTCATAACACTGGAAAAGCAGGAGGTATACTCAATGAAGGAGTTGGTGCTGATTTTGTCCAGAAAGAGAAGGTTGTTCCGCATGGATTTGGTTCTAATCATGCTGGGATAAGGTCAGCTATTTCTTAGTCTTTTGATAATACATTTGATCTTCAATGTTAAACGTAAAACAATGGCCTCCATATTTTAAAGTTGCTTCACCTACCTGCGGGTTGAAATCATGCAAATCTGGAAGTGAAAGTGCTGCAACAGGATATGAACATTCATATGTCATGTTTAATGTCTACAGATACATAGTTAATATTTAGTATATATGAGACTTTTGGATACACTGGCATATCACTATATCAGTTTTGTTATGATCAACATAGATGATATTTTTAATTTCATGTCTGATAGTACTGGTATTTGTTTTAGTATTCTTGTTAGCAAAAAGTGTACTGACTGTAGACGAATTAAGTTTTAAATTAGTATGATATCTTTGGTTTTGTTTTTGTTTAGTTTGTTGTTTTGGTTGGTACTAGTTCATGTTTGTACTTGCTTTGTTTTCTCCTTGAATATAGTTTTATGCTTCCTATAGTTTATATATATATATAGGTGGTTTTCCTATCAGCGTGCACATATGTATTTATATTAGTGCATTGTATGTGAGCCGTTGATTAAGCATAAGTGAATGTTGACTTATGCAAAGTAGTTGAATTTAATGGCTAATATTTAGGAAACGCACAAATATATATCAGTGTGCACCGAGGAGAAAAAAACTATATATGTATATTGTATTGTGGTTGTTTACCGTAATAGCACAATAGCCAGGATTATATCAACAAATTCCTGGTGTAAATTCTTTTCGGGGTTTGATGTAAGTCAACCCGGGCATAAATTGAATTTGAAAAGGTTTAAATTGATGCTGCTTCTTTGATGTGGAGTATGATTGATTGGTAGGTGGAGGACTAACTACATAAATTTTTCTAGCTTTTCAGGTGTGCGAGTCTGGATGGGGATGCTGATAGGCTTGTCTATTTCTCTGTGGCATCAAATAGCAGCAACAAGATTGATCTTGTTGATGGGGACAAGATATTATCTTTGTTTGCTGTATTCATCAAGGAGCAGCTAAGTATTCTTGAGGGAGATATGAAAGGGAATAATAATTATAAAGCTAGTCTTGGTGTTATACAGACAGCTTATGCAAATGGAGCATCCACAGACTACCTCAAACACTTGGGCCTGGAAGTTGTATTAACACCAACGGGAGTGAAATACTTACATGCGAGAGCTGCCCTGTATGATATTGGGATTTATTTTGAGGCAAATGGCCACGGCACCATCTTGTTCTCAGAACATTACTTAAGTTGGCTAGAGGCTAAAAATATTGAGCTTTCTTCCATATCTCAAGGTTATTTGCTTTGAATCTTTTTGTATCCTAGTATTGCTGGTATAATTGTCCAAGAACTAAAGTTATTGAATTATTTGGATGTTTGTTTCAGGTTCAGAATTGCAAAAGGCTGCTTTGAGACTATTAGCAGTAAGTAAGTTAATAAATCAAGCTGTTGGAGATGCTTTGAGCGGTTTACTCTTGGTGGAGGCGATTTTGCGACACATGGGATGGTCAATACATAGATGGAATGAGCTTTATCAAGATCTACCCAGTAGGCAGCTTAAGGTTAGTTTCTCACATTTATATCTGATGATTTCATATTTCATGAAGAATGCCTTCTAGATGATAGTTTTTCCCCATCTTTTTGCTTTAGGTTTTAAATGTCACTTTTTATCTAATCTATTTTCCTGGGGTTACAAAGCAAGAACATGAGGTTTCACCAAAATTTCATTGAGTTTGTAAATACAGTTTGTGTATCTTGTATACAACTACCATGCTTAGTTCTTCCATACAAACTCAGGCTATGTTCAAATATTTGCAAGCCTCTGTGGCCGAGGATTCATAGATGATAAATGAGGCAACTTGTTTGACATTTATATTTCATCTGCAGTACGGAAATTTCACTCCCTTCCTTTCCCTCTTCTCCTTTCACTTCAAAAATTGACGCTTTCTATTTTTCCGCTTGATTGCAGGTTCAAGTTGTGGATAGAACCGCTGTTGTTACAGCAAATGCAGAAACTGTGGTCGTGAGCCCCGCTGGCCTTCAAGAAGCCATTAATGCTGAAATTGGTAAACAGAATATCATCCAACTTGATTTCTTAAAACTCGAATAGAGTAGTAATCCTTGATATGCACAACCTTATTCATCTTCTCAAATTGAATATACGTCTATACCTGGTTGTTTGGTCAACTTCTTAATTGATATAATATGGACATTATCTGAATTTATGTGAAGAAGAATACACAGAAGGGGTAATTAGACAGCTCCTTAAAATGATGAAACTTTTTGTGATGTGTTAGTTGTCGGAATCATGCATGTCTCTGGCCACGTATTTGATCGTTTACAGACTTTTTGTCATTATGTAATAAGAACTTAGTAATATCCCCTTAATCCTTAAAGGTATATCATAAATAACTATGAAGGATTTTATTTGTGATGCAGCAAAGTACATTAAAGGCCGATCTTTCGTCCGACCATCGGGTACAGAGGATGTGGTACGTGTATATTCTGAGGCATCAACACAAGAAGAAGCAGACAGCCTTGCCAACTCTGTGGCTGAACTTGTGGACCGGTTCCTAGGTGTTGGCAGCTCCTAGTAGTCTCCTCTGGCTTTTTGATTCACTAAAGGTGACTAAACTTGAGTTACAGATCACATACCTTTTGATCACTGCTGACATGACAGATGATTTAGAATTTATGCTTTAGTTCTTATCTATATTTGAATTTGGGATCCATTAGTAGTGCTGCCAAACAGAATATACTTGAATTCCAGTTAGTGACCTGATATTTTAATTCAATTAACATATAATACCATATATCATAAGTAATTTGTTTCCGAGTAGAGGGTGGGATTATAAGCACCTTATCATCTATTTGCCCTTAATTAAGGTTCAAGGGGTTGTAAAAGTATTCATCAGCTCAACAATTCTCTGTATTCATCACATCACTAAATGTTTGGCACCTATCACTTTTAGAAATGCTTTCACATGTCAAGAGTAGAATGAAAGTAAACTCAGCTTCTACATTATAGTGGCTCAGTACATTACTCAGCACATGAATGATGAACCACAGCACCAGCACCAGCTGCCTAGAAGAATTTTTCCTATTCAATAATAATATTAACCCTTTGGTTATCTATGGACTATGATAGAGTAGAGATCAATGTTGATTGATGAAATTTTCCCAATTCAAATTGATTTTAAGAGATAGCAGGTCCAACTATGACAAGCTTAATTGTACATCCAACTATGACAAGCTTAATTGTACATATCGATAAAGGTTGCACTATACAAAATTGTTGCTAGAGAAACGCCCCACCATTATGATTATCACAATTTTGAAGCAATGACTGAACGATTTTGCAGCTTGCACCTTCCATTCCAAGCCAAGTTAATAGAGCAAATGCAATTCAGCGTTCTTGGCTCTCATGCTACTATATATATTTGCTCTCTAATCACATAGCTTCATTCTATCTCAACTAGTGAAGAAAAAGAGTAAAAGACAGCTAGTTTGTCATTAATCATTATACACACTTGAACTAGTTTCTTTCTTTTTCCTTTTTAAATTAAGAAACATTAATTTTTTGCTAAACAAATTTGGAACCTGAAAGATAACACAACAGGAAATAAAATCAGCATTGAAATCAAATGCAAACACCACCCCAATTCAATTAAATGAATTAAAAGATTCCTCTAAATTTGTTAAAAGTATAATCCTCAACAGGTGCACAAAATTGATCTATACTCCATAGAAAAACTGTTTTTCTTCATCCTTATCTTCAAAGATTTCCACCCAAATTACACAACAAAATAACAGCTACAATCGTCACACTTCCAAAGCATCGCAGCCTTCTCTGCCTGTAGCCGTATCCACCACTTTTCTCAGCATAAAAAGAATTACGAGTTGCAGTAAATTGCAAGTCAGTAGACTGTTTTATTAGGTCATATTCGCCAATAAGTCCCAAGAGGCATCTCTGCATTGCAACAAAGTGACAAACAACTGATCAACAATGTATACAGATGCAAATTGAATCTATGAAGCAAAACAATAAACCAGTACTAACTACAAAAATACACCTCACAATTATGTGTTCTGGCACGAAAATTCGCTTCTCCAGCACTTCGCTTTAATGGTAGCCCTATTTACAATTAAATACCATCATGATTTTTCAAATTTTCTTCTAAATCCAAAATACATGTCCTTTCATGTGTGATTATGATGTTTTAGTTCTCATTAGTACGTTCATTTTACTTCTTTGCACATAACTGAAGCTTTGTCTTCGTATCTCTACCTTGTCTATAGTTGGCAAGGCGATAATTCTAGTACTACCCTTCCCTTGATCATCACTCATTTATCTCCATTCAAAAATACCTGTGTCCTTAAACCTGTTCTCATATTATGTCCCCAATAATGCCATTCAGGGTTAATATACATAAATAAAATAGCAAGTCACAATCTTCTTAATTCATTTCTTCAGGTACCTGCTGTATATTGCAATCAGATGGATTATGTAACTTCTCCAAGTCAAGAAAAACTATCCACTTTCTTGTTCAATCAACCAAGCCTTCACACATAACACAGAGGCCTCACAAGCAATGATTACTGAATTCGAAATTTACTTTGTGATGAATTATAATCACTCTCCCAAAGTTTTGCACTAATTATATTTTGAGGCATTGTACATTACGATGACACGAAATTTACATTGTGATAAATTATAATCACTTTCTCCCAAAGTTTTGCACTACTATATTTTGAGGCATTGTATATTACCATGACAAGAAGACAACATTCTTTTAGGTTATAAAAAGATATGAAAGGTCCTGATTCTGCATGAAGTAGTTTTCACCAAATCTTCAAACTTGTCTAAGATTCTTTGACCTAGCATTCAAGTTATTTGCACTCGCATTAAATACAAGCCCCAAGAAACTTTCCATTCTAAATAAAGCATCCAAGATCCTCTTGGCATAACCCTATTAAAGAAGTGCTTTTTATTTGAGGGTAGATGATGAGCTATGTAATATGGAGAACTTATAACCTAAACCAAAAGGCAGCAAATGGCCAAGACAGCTTACTTCCTCTGGGGGCTCTTCCATACGGTTTACGTGTCTTGTGGTTAATAATCCCCACTAGAACTTCCAAGCCCTATAAGATGATTTGGAAAGCAAAAAGTTCCTCCTAAGATCCAACTCTTTGCACATGTAGTGGTACGCTTGCAAAAATTAATATGGGCATGGTTATTCAAAAGAAACCTAAAAATGAGTTTTATCTGTCTTGGTCCGTGTTATGTGCAAATGAAATGATGAAAATATTAGGTGTTCCTTCATCATAACATTTGCCAGTTGCCACCAGACAGTGAGCTAGATTTTACAAGCCAAAATTTTGTGAGCTGTTCTATCCACTTATAGGCTTATAGCTCTCTCTGTTAGTGTTTCCTTAGAACTCTTATGTTGCAGACAGGTGATAATTATTAAGGTGAAAAATAAACTAACATGTGATAATTACCAACTTCCTTGTTTCCAGATATTGCAAACAATTCCCTTATCAAACATGTCACATAAAATTTAAGTACAACTTTATAATATCCTAGGACAATTATATATATTCAGAGCAACAAGGACTAAAGATGGCACTGATACTATACCGTAAGAAAACATCAATGTACCTCCAGCAATAGTAGTTCAAGCAATAGACTTCTTTTTCTCTACACTCTCAAAACAAATATAGAAGCCTTTTAGCCTATGCTCAATAAAGTATTATGGTCTTTTTGTGTATGCTATCTTATTATAGATAGCTCTTAAACAAAGAAGAAAATACAATATATCGAATCAAGGAATTTATTTTAATTTTGTAAATGATATATATTATACATTTATAAAATATATTTTCTAACATCAATCGTCTGTGGGACAAACTTTATTTTCTAACATCTCTATGGACCTCAATCGCAAATGAATTTCAGCGTACTGCATTTTCCTTCATCCATCTGAATGGGAATGTTCAGGGTTAGTCATTTACATTTGGGTCTTCTAATATCGATTCTTAAGTGATTTTGGTTTGAGTCAGATTGTTGGTATAGAGAATTAAACAGAAGAATTATAGTGTTTCTACATGTATAAAAATAAGAATATAAGATGCAGACAGACAGAAGACAATTTAAACACATTTGGTTTCATGAACCAGCTAACTGCAAACTACTATATCATCAAGTTTAATCTTATTACAACAAAATGGGAACTGGATTACATATTGAGTTTCTTGTTTCGGTGTTAAGTTACCTACAATACTATCAATGAATTCAAACCATAATCAAGTACATTCAATTATCTTGATTCCGTGAACTAAAAAAGGAATTTAATGAACCATCAGTTACCTCCAGAATGGCTCCTGCAAATCAAAATCCAAAGAAGAAAAGTATCAATCTGCTAGGTCTCAGCACCAGCTTTGGAGGTCCGAAAATCCCTTTTCAAGTCAGCAACTCTCTTGATACAAGCGGCCTTTGACTTGCCGGGCACAGCGGCTGCAATCTTCTCCCACCTCATCGCAACATCCTTATTAAAGGTTTTCAACGCATTGAGCAATGCTATATCCTCTCCAGCACTCCATTCTTTGTTCTCTATCACCACTGCTTCTTCATTTGTATCTTGAATTCTCACATCAGATGCTTTCCTGTTCTTCAAGAACTGCGCATACGAATCACTATCATCCATCTTTTTCTCTCCCAATTGTTTTGATTTCTTGATCACACTCTCCACTCTATGCCTCCCATTGAAAGCCTCTGCAATCACCTCCCACCTTTTCGGTTTACCCACCGGATTCTTCACCATCTGCTTTTTTAAGATTTCAATGTCCTCTTCATTCCAATCTTTCTCTTCCCCATTTTTAACAACTGGGTTCTCCTTCCGTTCCGCAAACTCGTTTTTCTTGTCTTTCGACACAAACCCAGTTGACCCATTTGAGTTTTCATTAGTAACAGCAGGACTGCCAATAAAATCCTGAGACTTATTGATCAAAGATCGGTTCTTGTGTTGTTTCTTCTTCGTATCAAGCTCGATCTGGGGATCTTGAACTGGGGTTTCGAGGATCGGGCCGTGACCGACGCGAATGTGACCGGCAGTGATGTGAGAGGGCGCAAAGGGCCCGACGAGGATGGAGAGAGAGAGCCAGAAAAGCAGAGATTGGAAAGGCTCCGTTTGGAGGAAGAAGAAAGAGAGGAAGAGGAGAAAAAAAGAGATTGAGATGGAGAAGAAGAGAGTAAATTTAGAGGGTTTTTGATGATTGTTGTCAAGTGAAGATGATTGTGGACGCGATTGAAGGAGGAATCTAGGCCTGGCGTCTTCATCCAAGAACTCCATCTTCTGTTTCTTCGGATTTCAAAGGGAAACGCACACACCTTATGACCAAATACTCAATTCATCGTAATGTTGAAATGAATTTATAATTTTCAAATGAACAAATTACATTAACTAACCCTGAATTTATCGCTTATGGCGTAATATTCAACTTTTACCTTTAATAGCATAAATAACCCCTACGGAGTAGGGTTAATCAACCATTCAACCTCCATTACACTTAACACTTATCGGTTGTCATTTTCTATATCAAATTTATTTTGAGCAATAATAGAATAAAAAGAATATCTTACATAGAGGAAGTTCAAATTTATTTTAAATTAGTTGTACAGTAGAACTCTTTTAAATTAATATTCTTGAGACCCACCCTTAATTATTAATTTAGAGGAGTTATTAATTTGAAGAGTTTTACTTTGAAAAGTGTTATTTTGTCTTAGAAAATGTGTGAAAGTCGGTTTTCTTGTTTTGAGAGAGTTATTTTCGAGATTCCTTGTTTTGTCGGTTTTCTTATTCAAGGAAAGTTTTTTTTTCTTCAAGATTCCTAATCATAATGGCACCGCCCATGGAAAATTTAAAGGTTTTGCTTCTTCTTGACAATTGCATTGCTCATGTACCACTTATAGATCGAGCTACATAATCACATCCAACTCAGAAACACCATAGTGCACTATCTGCCACCAAATTTGAAGAAGAAATGTGTTACACTTCAACTGAAAAGGATAACATCAATGATATCACAAAAGAGAGTAATGATGATGTGACTGAGATAGATGATGACGACGACGATAGTCATGAGATACCTAAAATCTCTACAAGTAAGATTGTTGAAATGCTAGATTTAATTGAAATATTTTGGCTACAATAAGAATGTGAACACAATAGCTTCTTCAGGAAAATTCAAAAGATGAATGATGAAGTCAAAAATATCAAATATAGTGGCATAATGCAAACAGGCATCTTGAGGTACTTTTCTAGTTATTGAATAATATGTAATACATTTTGTATTTTTATGAAATTATTAATTTATACAACAGTCGGGACGGAAATTTTACATTAGGTTTCAAAAAGAAATTATTAATTATTACGATAAAGGAGTTTATTAATTTCTTACACTGGCTCGAGTCGGGACCGATATTTTTTATTAATTTAGAGAGGATATTAATTTATAGGAGATTAATTTACAGGGGTTCTACTACTATCTTTTACTTTATATTATCTTCATTTTAAAATTTTAGTAACTAACTAACTAAAGACAATTTAGTATTATTATTAGTGCAATTTTAAAAGCAAGGGAGGTCTAAGTAGACAGAAATTTTTAAGTCAGTACACACTGATATAACTTCGTCAGTATACACTGATATAACTTCATCAGTGCGTTGGATGTGGACCATTAGATTTACATACTTTGACTCAAAGTGTATGTACTTGCCAAAACTTCTCCATAATTAGTGGTCCACATCCAACGCAGTGATATAAGTTATATCAGTGCGCACTAATGAGAAAATGACTGTCTAAGTAGATACTGTTATATATATATATATATATATATATATACAATTTTTCTATTGTCAGTTCGTCCTGATATAAAATATATCAGGACGAAGAATGTGAACCATTATATTTACATACTTTGACTCAAAGTGTATGCACTTGTCAAAACTTTTCCATAATCTGTGGTCCACATTCTTCGTCATGATATATTTTATATCAGGACGAAGAATGTGAACCATTATATTTACATACTTTGACTTAAAGTGTATGCACTTGTCAAAATTTTTCCATAATCTGTGGTCCACATTCTTCGTCATGATATATTTTATATCAGGACGAACTGACAGTAAAAAGACTATATATATATATATATATATATATATATTTGCTCTCTATCCGTGTTTATTCCAAATTTCAGGAGGTCTTACCATATTTCCCTCTAACAAATAGTATATAAACTATAATGTAATAACCCAGATTCACCAAGTAGATATTGTCCGTTTCGGGTTTCAAGCACCCCAAAACGCGCTACTTAGTTAGAAGAAACCAAGATTTATATATAAGTCATTGATCTTACTCACTAGCGATATGGATTTATGATTGTGTTTGAACCCTCACAAGGATGCGAGGTCTGAAGGAGGGGGAGATTGTCACATTCCACAACTCTAACAACTTGTAAATCTTATGGGATTTTTCATAATTTACTTTTATTATTGTTTTTAATTAATTATTTTTGTTGATTTTAAAATCGGTTATGAACATTTAAACCAAAATTTATGGTATTGATTGTATTTAAAATATAAAAATTTATTTTATAAAAAAGAACTATTGAATATACAAAATAGTCTTTAAAAAAAATAATATACAAAAATTGTGTAATATTGATATAAAAAAAATTTCATAATGGTAGAGCAGTGAAAAGCTGTGCATGGCAGATCGATTCAACTTGTTTTTGTGAGTTGGTCCGATTATAAAAATTGAAAACCAATTATATGCGGGTCATGAATAGTTTCGGTTGAAATCCAAACCGATCGAACTCACACCAACCCCATGGACACTAAGTAATTTACGTTAAGATTTTTATTGTTGTACAAGAAGTCTTGAAAATTGTAATACATGTAGTGTTATGACAGAAGTTAAATGGTTTACTAAACTGGTGTTTAGAGTTTAATCAAGTAATTGAAGACCAACATGTATCCATAACTCTAATCAATCTACAAATGTTGTTCCCTTCAGCATTTTCGAATTCTAAACTTTCGTTTTCAAAGCCCTAACTCGTCTTACAAGTTACAACCACTAAAAGCCAAATATGTATCAATAACTAATGTTAGTTTTGACAAACATAACTTGAGGAATTACACAAATGAAATACAAAAATCTTTTAATCCTTAAACATTAAAGGAAGATTTGTTTTCTACTTTGAATTTACAACATTTTCAATCAATGTTCAATGAGAATTTGGTATTAAAATACTCCCAATAGTGGCCAAATAACCTACCTAAAGGCTAAAACCTAATTGATTTCCTCCTTAAGACCACTGATTCCAGCTGAAGCCTTTTTCTCCCTCCAGATAGCATGCACTTCATCAGTCCTGAACCGCTGGGTAAATGTCGATTCCTCCATTGGAGTTGATGCGCCATGAGCAAATTCAAGGAGACCAGTATATGCAATCATTGCTCCGTTGTCGACGCAATACCGGTCATCAGTTGCAAACAACTTTCCACCCCGCTCAGAGCACATTGTTCTCATCATATCTTGCAATCGTTCGTTACAGCCCACACCTCCAACAATAAGAACATCATTTTTGTCACAATGTGCCATTGCCCGTTCTGTAATCTCCACAAGCATTGCAAACACAGTCTCCTGTAATATTGTATGGTGTTTAACAAAAAGTAGATTAAAATATGTAATACACAATTTCATTCAATTATATATGACAATAGGCTGCTGCAAAAGATGGAAGGATAAGAAATGCAGTTTACCTGCAAGGAATAGCACAAGTCTGCTGGAGTGCACTCATTATTGCTGAGCTTCTCTACAGCAGTGGCTTCAATATAACTCAATATCCCACTAAAAGATACATCCATTCCTTTGACAACATAAGGAAGGTCTATAAACTTTTCCCCTTTCTTTGCCAACTGTTGAAGAAGAAAATCAAAGTAGATAAATCAAAATGGAAGCACTTTCGATAAAATTATTTAATCATTCAGCTAAAGAATTATACATGAATTTAGCAGCCAAAGCTATAAGCAATATTTAAGTTTACCAAGAAGGAAATCTTTAAAAAAATAAAATGATAACATGCTTTTTCACTCCAAGCACATCATTAAATGTCCCAAATTCCCTAATTTATAATAAAAGTTTTAAATGGCGGAATGTCCATAGCCAGCCAACAGATTAGAATATTATACATTGAACAATATCGAACAACAACATTTAGAATCAAGAAAGGCAAAATTTTAACCAACTAAACCAACCTACCTCTACTATGATTGCGGTTTATTTTACATCTATGAAATAGTTTAAAATCTAAATCCACTAATAGAAAATGTCAACTGACTTCTAGCTAAATAGTTTTTTGTAGCACCATGAACAATCTTTTTCTTCCATCGGAAACACAAGAAACAGAGAAATGTTTCCACCAAGCTTATCTACTCTGAAGAAACTAGATAAATAAATAATAATGGGACTGTTTATTATAATTGCATAACATGACAGGAATGATGACAAACACTAGGTTTTTTCCTCTGAACTAAGTAAAGAGCAGGACGCTTTCCTGCCTTACAAAACTCACTACAGACTCAAAAAGTTACAAGGTTTGCACCATACATGCCGTAATTATGGAGAATAACTGCATGTAATATACTGTCTGTAAATGGAACAACTGCATGTTAAAAAGCAATGGCTACGTTCTTTAGAAAATGGAGTGATGAACCTTTTTCTTTCTTGTCTTCTTCTTTTATTAAAAACAAAAAAACAATAATAATAAGGTTGATAACAAATTAAAGAGGGAGTAGAGAGAAATCCACATGCATAATGGCAAATAAAAAAGGAGTAAGACCAAGAAATGGAACTACAAAGAAATCACAATGTAGACTTTCAAGATATCACATAATAAAAACAAGTTGTAGCCACTGACAATCAAAACAACGGCCATGAACTTTATTAAGAAACAAAACAGATATGCTTAATTGCTTATTAAACCAATGATGCTATACTGGCGCTACAATCAAGGTCCAACTTGATCTCTCTTCTCAGTCTTCAGCTTTGAATTGAATGAAGACTTATAGAAAGGCCACTGTGTTTTCCATGTTCTGATTATAGCATATTGAAGAAATTTGCATATCAAATAAGAGTATATGACAACTTCTAACCAACCACCGTATGTAAGATTCTCTATAGCAGAAAATGCTTCAGGAAATCTAAACACAAATCCCAATTGAGTTATACATCCTCCTTATTCCTTAGTTCCCAAGCACAAAATATTATCACATGCAGAATCCAATTATAAATTCAGGGAAGCAAACATGCCTCAAACGTATCCTCTCCAATAAATTACATATATCCAACCTTAACTAAATTAAAGCAACAAAAGCCACTCATCTTGACATACCTGCTCAATGTTATATCCAGGACTTGGATCATTGGAGAGTGTTAAGACCCGAGCAAACCGATCCAAGCAGTTTCCAACAGCAATATCGATAGTCTCCCCGAAGATCCGATACCGACCTTCACTGTATGCAATTACTTGAGTATTCCCACCACTGACATACAAAACAACAGGATCATCTGCTCCGGTCACAATCCTGCCCATCTCAATATGTGCCACACAATGATTAACGCCAACAATGGGCTTCTTCCACAGCAGTGAAAGAACCCGAACAACAACAGCAGAGACTTGCAGGGGCGCTCCCATGCCAGGACCTTTAGTGTAACAGAGGCAGTCAATTTCGTCTGGAGTTATTCCAGCAGTTTCCAAAGCAGATTTGATGAGTGGAAGAACATGTTGGAGATGGTGTTGGGCGGTTTCGCGAGGGAGGAATCCTTGGCCAGGTGGTGTAATGTAGGTGTGGCGTGGATTTGATAGAATCGTTCCATCTAAAGTCACAACCCCAACACCAATCTTGTTAGCGGATCCCTCAAAACCAAGAGCTATCATTTTCTTCATCTTTGCAAGCCCTATATGTGAACAAAAAAGATAAAAGACACGGATAAGCTTCAAGTGAAGAATAGTTACAAAGACAAATAAAAATAATATCATGTAACATGAGAAATGGAAACAATAAGGAAAACACATAAATAACAATGATATTTTGGTTAAGAAAATCAAGTTAAAACTCAAGAATTCTGTGGATAGGGTTTCCAACAAGCATAAATTTTGCTTTTTGTTAGTTTCAGAAGGCAGCGTTTTTAAAGAAAAACAAAGCCTTTAACAAACCAAAACTGCAAAAAATTCAAAAATGTATCCAATAGCCCTCCCTTCGAGAACCCAAAATAAACCCAAAGGTCCCAAACCCCATAAAACCTAGATTGATTCTTCAAACCAAAACAAACCCTCTTAAATTCACTCAAAATTCTTAACCGAGAAGGGATTGATTGATTGATACAACGGGTGGCTGAGAGCCGAAGCAGAGCGGTAACAGTTAATGACAGTTGCTGAATGTTGTTGACTAGCTAGGGTTTTTCTTATTTAAACAAACTGAAATAACAAATTCCGTTTTTACATAGTGAAAATATCCAAAACCGTCAGAGCAACAAAAGGTTTCTCAATTTCATTTGTAACAGAGTTGGCAAAATATCAAACTCAGTCCCTATTATTTGGAGAATTAGGCAATCTAATACTTTTCCTTTCATTTATTGTGTAAATAGTTACCATTAACTTAGTCCAAAATTCTGTGAATAGTTGTTTTCAGAATCACTAAAGACTACTTAACTCCAGTTATCATTACAGTCTGCAATGGCAACACACTATATTATCCGTTCAGTTGACAAATGCCATACAAGATAAACGTATAACTTCATTACTGTTTAATTCCTATTGATGGTGATGAAACTGGAACCTAATAAACTACAAACTTTTACAAAACCCATTAAAACTACAGTAATTAAAAATCCCATAATATACTGTTAAATAATGTCAGCGTAAGCAAGGTGCTCCAATTTATATTTTTCTCAAAATTGCTATTTTTATGCTACCATTGCAGAATACATACACCAGCGATATCGACTTCCACTTGCACAGTTAAAATAACTGATAAAAGATAAATAATTTAAATATATCACGATGAGTAAAGAGGAATCTCACTCTGTTTCAAAACCCATCGAGACAATAAACATAAATTGTTACCTCAAGTTTCTGTGAAGGGAAGTAAAGAGCAAATAATTTGCTTACCTGGTGCCAATCGTGAGAGGGGTTGAGTAGCGGCGGGTGTTATGTGAGACTGTCGCCGTGAGAGAGAGAGAGAGCGTGAGCGGCTGATGGTGTAAAAAGGGTTTTATAGTTTGATTTTTCTGCGAAATATTCAGTTATTCACTGTTATTTTCTGAACATAATCCAGTTTAAAAAACTAAATTTGTAAATGCACCTTCCAAAATACCTTTTTTCCCTTTTTTTATCTAAAAAATTTAATACGTTCAGAAAACACTTCCTTTTAAAAAAATTGCAAGTTTAAAAACTAATTAATTTTTTTTTACTTCTAGTTAATGTTTGGTTCCAATTGTATAGTGTTCTTGTTGTGACCCAGATAGTCACCAATGACATTAACATTTGTTAAAACGGATACCATTAAAATATATATCATTTTATTGTCTTAAGAATATAGGATTGGGCATGGTCTAATTTCAACTAAAATCTAACCAAACCAAAAAATGTAGTCATCAAAAACGGGTTCAACTACCATGTAGTTGCTGATTTAGTTATTAGTGATTAAATTTCAATACAAAAGTGAAAAGTCTATAAAAATCAAAGATATAAAAATTTTTAAAATATAGAAACTAACCCAAAGATCATGTATAGACTATAATAGCTATATCCTTAAAAAACATAACATGATCAATTTGTACCAAACTCTCTTTTATATTGGTTCAGTTCTGTTTCATTTGTTTAACCGGTCGATGAAATTAGCTTTGTATTTGCGAATCCATCGTAGAAAAACCAGATAAAAGCACCTGCTTAGCAGTTAGCAGTTAGCAGTTAGCAGTGTGCTAAACCCTTCATTGTTGGTCGATTTCAATCTAAAGTCCACCTCTTTGACGCTTAAATAGTAAAAACCAAATCCAAAAGTTTAACATTCAATAATAAGTTGTTACCACAATCTTCTTCAAAGCTGCCGCGGTTCCCGCCAAATATCATAACGAAAAAAGAAAAGAGAAAAAAAAAAAATGACTGTTAGGCTCAATTTCTCCAAAACCCGTATATCTTCCTCTCTCGCACTCAACAAATTCATCAAAGTCCAGAAGAACCTCTCTAAAACCCCACCAAAGTTGTGGCCGACTGAACCCATACCCAAAATCACTGACACAGACGACCAGGGACCACCCATTATAGATCTAAGCCACCCCGTTTTGCGGAAACTAGAATCATGCTCAAGTGTCAAAGAATTTCATCAAATCCACACCCAACTCATTGTCTCTGGCCTCTCTCAACACTCTTTAGCTGCCAGCCGGGTCTTAAAAAAGCTTTGCACTTGTTTAAACTCAGTTTCTTTGGCTGTTTCCTTCTTTGACTGTGTCGATGAACCTGATGCTTTCTTGTGTAATACTATAATCAAAGGCTTCTTGACGTTGAATGATCCATTTGGTGCTTTGTGTTTTTATCATCATAAAATGTTGGCCACATGCGTGGAACATAATCATTATACTTTCCCGTTATTAGGGAAGGTTTGTGCTGAGATTGGGTCTTTGAGAGAAGGTAAGAAGACTCACGCGAGGGTCGTGAAATGTGGGTTTGAGTTGGATTTGTTTGTTAGGAACTCTTTCATTCATATGTATTCGGTTTGTGGGGGACTATGGGACGCAAGGAAGGTGTTTGATGATGGTCCTGTATGGGATTTAGTGAGTTGGAATTCGATGATTGATGGGTATGTGAAAAATAGGGAGGTTAGCTTTGCACGTGAACTTTTTGATTTGATGCCTGAAAGAGATGGTTTTAGCTGGAATTCGATGATTTCAGGGTATGTGGATGTTGGGGATTTGGAGACAGCAAAAGGGTTGTTTGATATGATGCCAATTAAGGATGTTGTTTCGTGGAATTGTATGATTGATGGTTATGGAAGAAGGGGAAATGTTAGGTTAGCTCGTGATTTTTTTGATAGGATGGCTATTAGGAATGTGGTTTCTTGGAATATAATGATGGCTCATTATGTACGGTGTAAGGATTATAATGAATGTTTGAAATTGTTTGATAGGATGATAGGAGGGGAGGCTAGGCCGAATGAGGCGTCTATTGTGAGTGTCTTGACTGCCTGTACAAATTTGGGGACACTGGATAGAGGAATATGGATGCATTCATATATTAGGAATTGTAGAATTGAACCTGATGTGTTACTCTCAACTGCATTATTGACTATGTATGCGAAATGTGGGGCAATGGATTTGGCTAGAGATGTTTTTGATGAGATGCCTGAGAAAAGTGTTGTGTCATGGAACTCTATGATCATGGGGTATGGCATGCACGGGCAAGGAGAGAAAGCCCTAGAAATGTTCATGGCGATGGAGAAGAGAGGCCCAACCCCCAATGGTGCTACTTTTGTATGTGTTTTATCAGCATGCACACATGCAGGAATGGCATTGGAGGGCTGGTGGTATTTTGATCTTATGCAACGAGTTTACAAGATAGAGCCGAAGGTGGAGCACTATGGTTGCATGGTTGATCTTCTTGGCCGGGCTGGTTTGACCAAAGATTCAGAGGAGCTAGTTAGTAAGATGCCTATGGAGGCAGGACCTGCCCTGTGGGGGGCTTTGCTTTCTGCTTGTAGGACCCATTCAAATTCAGAACTTGGAGAGACTGTGGCAAAGCGTTTAATTGAATTGGAACCAACAGATATTGGACCCTATGTCTTGTTATCTAACATATATGCCTCAGAAGGGAGGTGGGATGATGTAGAAAATGTCAGAAGGATGATGAAGGAAAAGAGATTGCAGAAAACAGTGGGGTCTAGCTTGGTTCACCTTGGAGAATTCGGGTCTGAATCTGTTAAGGAGAATGGTTCTCTCCAAAGAAGAAGCATGGTGTATTCAATGCTGGGAGAGATAGGTGCAAAGTTGAAATTGTCTCATTGAGATGCTGTTGGATATGAGAACTCCATAAATGATAATGATGCAGCGATTTATAAACGTTTGTGAAAGCTTGTTTCTCAAGTGTATATGTACACTTCTAGCATGAATTTTGGGTAAGCGAAGAACTTCATAGCTAGTTAAAAATAAATATTTTAAAAGAAACACGGTATGGAAGGGTATGAACTCAATGGTGGTGGTCAAGACTCCCTCACTGCACATACTGAAACAGTAGACTGAGATAGAACATCATTTGGAGTATTGTTAGCATATTCAACTGCAGATTTTTGTAAATAAAAAGCTGCAGCAGTGTACAAACTGAATGGTCACAACTTTTTTTTCCCTAATAAACCTCCTAAGAGATCAATGTCAGAGGTCTATGGGGTTTGTAAAGAGCAACTTAAGGACCTTCCCTACTCCAATCATTCCATTTGGGATCATTTTGGTCCTTGGCAATGGGAGGAACTTCTACTTTTGCTTCCGGGTCATGGTGTGTGAATCCATCATTATTTTTAAAAAGGTTTCTGTTGATTATACAAGAACTGTAATGTAATTCTCTTTCATTGAAGGGATGATTTCAATATTTTTCATTTAATATGAGATATTTGGACTCCATATTCAGTCAATTTGTGGTGATGCTGGAGATTTAAATGAAAGACGTGTTTGACTCTGTGTACTATTAAGCTTTAGAGTTAGGTTATCCAGTTGAATTGTTGGGCAAATCCAAGTCAAAATGTCGACATCAGGTAATTCTTTTTGCTTATTCAATAATGATATTCAATTTGAACATTGGAAACCCATAGCAGCTGCTAGAAACAAATGGTTTTAAGCAGACCTGAATGTCTAATATGACAGCTCCATCAGGAAAAAAAATAGAATTTATTTTTCAAAATACAATGATTACATTCATGAAATATCTATTGTCTGAAAGGAATGTTAAACAACAAATAGAACAAAATATAATGAAAGAAATACATAACTAATAAGAGGGCTATTATTTTCAGGGATGATTTTCAGTTCAATTGGACTCCTGTGTCATAGGTATCTCCTGCTTTCCAGTCTTGAGGTATGTTGTTAACTGGAACTACCCATGACTCATCTCCATCTTCGTCGCTGAATAACATCCTCAGAGACAAGGGACCGCTTGGGGGTGATAGAGTCGTCCAAACGGCTCCATAAGTGCGATCCAAGAGCTTGCACGTGAAATTTTGAGTCTGCACAGATTGAAAGTATGTCATGGTTATATAATGAAAACAGCAGAGATGTTTGCGAAAAAATAACAATCGAATTTAGGGACTAAAGTACAACCTCACATAGCTGCACAGCAGTAATATCCTTTGTGCCTTGTTGAAACCAAATGGAAAAAGCCAAATAGAAAGGGTAGTTGCTGTTCTCATCGATCTTAATTGTTAGATTTTTGTTTGCATAGCTGCAAGAAACGCTGTTTGGCAGACAGAAAACTATACAAGTTAGTCCACCACAATAATATTTTTTCTATGACAATTCATCATGTTAACATGTAGATTGTAGAGATATATATATATATATATATCTTACCGTCTATATTCAATATCGACTATGCCAAGTGATAGCAGAGATGCTGCTGCATCCGTGGTTTGAGCCATCCGACCAAAGGCCCGTCTGCTTAGAATAAAGTCAGTCCGGTCACTCGAGCCTTGATCAGTTATAACAACATTCACTCCTTTGTCGGAGCAATAGTTACTGTTGGTGCATCTCACCTAGTGAAGTACAAGATATCAAAACATGAACAAGGAAAATCTTTGATCAGTAAGGAGTTGAAAGAATCAAATATGTACATAATCGGGACATAAAATTCGATTAGTTTCGATACCTGGTAGCAAGCACCGCAACCAAGACCGTTACGATAGAGATCAGAAGCAGCAGATACATCTCCACCATTAATGGTTGCTCCAAATGAACCATACCCACAAGCACCTGCTGCAGCCCAGTAAAAAAAATGTCGATGAGGATGGATAGCATTAAATTTAAACAAAATTCTTATAACTTCAAAAGTGTTTCTTACTGTCTGATCCTTGTTCATCAGAATTCGGGTAGTAAGCTGCTCGAGAATGAGTGAAACAATTGCTACAAGTAGCAGCGTCTGCCAAATGTTGCATAGATAGTAATAACGATATCGCAAAAAAGAAGAGAAAAGATTGAAGAGAAAGAGCCATTGTTGTACTTGTAGCCTGTAGGGGAAGAATATTAGCAAATGCAATTGATAAAACTTAAAAGCAAAGAAGAGAAGGTGGTAATGCATGAAGTGAATGGAGTTTGTAGTATTTATAGTGAAGAAACAGCCAAATTTGACATTCTTCTGCTTAATATATATATATATATATTTTAAATATTAAGGCAGTGGAATTCTATTACGATATTTTTTTCCATCTACCTAGCATAGACTTGTTAGATTTTAGAAAAATGTAAAACACTTGAGTTTTTTGACCATTCAAATTGATCTATTGCACTTTTTCTCCATCCTAATTCCTAAATTCATATGACTGAACATGAACTGATTTAATTCTACTGTGAAAGATTTTCCTTAACCGAATTCAAGTGTTGTCATTGTCAACTAAACTAGTAACTTGTATATATATCTATATATATATTTAAAGCATTTAATTGAGTATTTTTCATTCTCTGTCGTTGTCTTATTAATAAATAAATGAATATATCAAATTCTTGCTGTTGAACTCTCAAATATTTATATATGATTTACATTAAGATAATCTTTAATTAATGATAAAATATTTAATTGTCAAAACTATAGATAATTTGTACATGATATTGCTATAGCAACCTGATCGTGAAGAATATTTGACTCTAACCTTACCTAACAAGAGAGAAGGAGAGATTGTTTACACATTAATATTGGTTGAAAGTTGAGAGTGCAGGTTGAATATTTTGAAGAAAAATATTCTGAAAAGGGTATAGCTTGAGAGAATTGGAAATGTGCGTATTGGAGGGGAGAGTTAGGTGGTTTAGCACTTGAAGAATTAAAGAAGCATTTTCAAGTATATAGATAATTAGATATAGGTTAGGCATCTGTTGATGTTCCCACTACCAGCAGCCTGGAAGGTGCATGTAAGGGAACCGATCTGGTCCTGTCCCTGCCCATCTTAATAGTTTTTTCGACACGTTTGTAGCTAGTGCTGCTCATCATGTGCATGCCAAGTACTTTACTATATAATATATCAGATATGATGCACATCATTATTAAGGCAACCCAGTACTGTAACAACAAATAGCTGTACGTGGTTGATCGAAGGCTTGTCTCGACTGTTATATATATAGTTTGTCCTACCAGAATGAGCACTAAGTTGGCTTGTGATTATTATACAAAAAGTTGATATACTTGTGATGATTTTTTTTAGTATATTGCTTTAATTATATAACAAGCTAAGATAGCATGTCTGCTGTTAGATACATACTTATAATCTAAGCTAATTAATTAGCTGATTGCAAATTTGGTTGACAAATCAACAAGGGGATGGACATGGACTGCCATGAATTGAAGGAAGTTCATCGGCAATGACATGGAAACCATTTTAGTGCTTGCTGGGGACCATTTTCTATTTATCTTCTATCAAATTTTTGATGGGAATATATATCAAACAAAAGAAAATTGGATTGTGGATAGAGATATCAAACAAATTTCGTTGTCTAGTTATTATTATTTTTTTAAATGAAACAAAAAATAAATTTATTGTGTACACAGGATTAATAATGAGCTCTAATCTTAATGATGATTTTATTAACAATCCACTGAATATCCATTAACACTCCATTTTAATATTTATTTTCTTGATGACAATTTTGCTCTTAATTAAAGTTATTAGACAAGATAATTTCAGAAAACAAAAAACATTATTAAAGAAGATAAAAAGATCTAAAAACACAGACAAATCTTTTAAGAATATATATCTTACCTCATTTTCAATGTTTCATTAACTTAAACACATTTCATAAATCTTAAACCCTATAATTCTTATTATTATTGTTTCCACGTATTTTTAAACATTATTAGAGACGTTAATAAGTATTTTGAAACAAACATTAGCTAAAATGTAAATTATTAATTAGTTTCAAACTATTAAAAATGAGTTTAACATATATATTTGCTCACCCAAATCAAAATTTGTACTTAAAAAGGTAATTAATATGTATTTTAAAAAAAAATAGTTTATGTCTCCTACTAAAATTTACTAGATGAATCTATATGGGTGACACTATTGCCACACAAAAAAGTTTCACTACATTCATTTACACTCTTCTAAATGCCAAAACTAACCTTTGAGTGTTATTAACATCTGTAATAATATTTAGGTTATGCAACAATAGATTATATAAAACTATCTTTTCAATTTTTTTAAAATTACTAACCAACCGTTTATTGCATCTAAAATTCATTATATTAGATTCTCGGTCACCAATTTCCCAAATGATGTTTAAAATGTTATGCAAAACTTCTCATAATATTGATGGCCTATATCTTTCAATTATATTTTGTCGCGGAAGGGGTTACTGGTCATAATGTTTAGGCCAGTCTACAATCAGTTTAAGACATCAATATGAAGATCTTAATTGTATTAGTATTATTAGTAATTCGTCAGGCACATTTTGATTGAATATTAGTTTTGATTTTTAATATAATTTAGGGTCTATGATGGGCGGGTGCTCATTAACTTTTCTTTTTAGTTAGATAGTTGTGCCTTATAAATAATTTTATGGTGAGATTTGTAAATTTAACCAAATATAGTTTACAAAAATCATATATAGCTAAAAATTTAGAAAATATCGTTTTTGACCAGTATATGACCAATAAAAACATATTCTTACCAAAATACTCTTAATCACTTAAGATGCACGGAATGCACGAATGGATCGCATAACATGCATGCGAGTGCATATGAGTCATGAACGGATCATAGAACATTCATGAGAGTCACGAATGGATCATACACTCTTTTTAGGAATATGAGAGAAATTGTGCAAGTTTAAAAGTTCAATGGCATTTAAGACTTATGTTTGTATATTTGATATTTTTATAACTGTATTTTGTTATAAATGAATTTTTTTTATTATTAAAATTGGTTAAATATGAGAAAGTCATTGTCAAGTTTGTCATCTTCTGCAATTATCTCTAATGTAATGGGTAATTAATTTTAATTTTAAATCTGAGCATTTTAATCATATTTGTTTTTATCAAAATATGGATATGGGGAGAACCTTTTTGGGTGGCACGTCCATATAAAGTTCAATTACATAAATTTCTTGACACGTTAAATACATATATAATTAAAGGACCGACTTCATTAATTTACTTCAAATTATTGATAATTTTCTAAATATCTCCTTTGGAAAGTTTTTCGTTTTTAACCGATATAAATTAAACTTCTTCTTTTTGCCCAAAATACTCTATAGTAACCTTCACTCCCTTAAACCCACTTAAGTAGTAAAATAAGAGAGAAAAATCATTCTAAACTTAGAAAGTGAAAATCAAAGTTAACATTAGATAGAGATATCACTAATTGAAACTAGAAGAGAAACCTGAATTTGTTTTGGGCCTGTGAACATTATTACTAATACTCTAATAGTGTGTGAAAAATATTTAGTTACTCTATACGTGTGTACATTTTTATTCTTAGTGTAGGAATATTTTTTAGTTATTCGTAATGTCGGAATTTTTTTTTGAAGTATTACATTAATTCGTGGGTTTTTTTTTTGGAATGTGAGGACTTGAACCTACAACCTCGTGGTGCATGTGTAAGGGGTTTACTACTGAACCAACCTCATTTCGTTGGGAACATTTTTATTTTTGGCGTTTGAAGATTACATTTTCGAATGACTTTTGGTTGGCCAAACAATATTGGATTTACGCCAATCAGATGTGGATCTATGAGAGGGCTGATTGAGTTGTGAAAAAAAAATCAATAAATCAATGGCTAATTACATAAATGCCACTGAGGTTTGACAATATTATATAAATATGATATTTTTGTCTAAATTTAATGAAATGTAAATATTTTGTTGTTCAAAGTAAGTCATAAAAATACACATAATATTATGGTTTCTAACATTATAGAATTAAGTCATTTGCAAGTTGAAATAATTTTTTTAACTATAAGTTTAAATAATTGTTTATACATAAATTTTACAATGTATTCATTATTGAATTGGTGACATCTTATTATTAAAAAAAATTAAACAAATACTTTCATCAAGAATCATATAAAAGTTTTTTTATACTTAATCAAGGGCTTGCATATCTTGCACCGACTTTATTATATCAGTATACACCGAGGAGAAAAATCACAAGAGTTTTCTCCACAGTGCACACCGAATTTAAAAAATTTAATATGAGAGTTTGTGAGTCATTAATTTTTTTTTGTTTGAAATATTACATTAATTCAGAATAAGGGAAGGAAACACACTCAAACCCACAATTTCATGGTATAGGTGTGATGGGCAAACCATTAGGCTAACCTCATCTTGTTTTTGTGAGTCATTAATTAAGCATTAGAATATAGTGATTAAACAAAAGTAGATAAATCCAACTATTGATAACTAAAGTGGTTAGACTTTATAATGTTAGTGCCTACTAAGAAAAAAAAGACTATTTATATATATAATTTAGCCCGGGCTGTAAATATTTCCTAGGTTCTCTCTTGACGGTCTCCATCTCCATGGCCACTAGCTCCTCCACCTCGAAGAGCTCGCCGTCGGTCGCCTTTATTGAGATTTTTTTCACTTGTATCATCATCGAAGAAGAAAAGGACGCCATTGTCAAATGTTGGTGTTAGAATTGTGCACTGCTCTGTAAATGAGGGACATGATTGAAAAATATTTATAGAAATTAACAGACACCAATTATAAAGTGAGCTATATATATGTTACGTAAAGTAAATTTTACTAATTTCATATGAGTCGGGTTACAAAAGTTAACTATATACGTCAATCTATAAGCTCTTGTTGTTCGTTAGGTATAATGTTGGAATAATGCTAGATTGACAAAATTATTTGTCAATATCATACCCAAATAATGTGATATGTATATGAGAATTGTAACCATGCACTATATAAATCATGAGAAGATATGTTTGATGAAGTGTTAGTTACGACTTATTTAACACTTCAGTTGGACAAGATTTTGGTTGAGACTAGCAATACTCGTAAAGTTAACTCTACATGTGTAGATACTAATTTTGTGATGGGTACCAACTTATTGTCTAGCACATGAAGTTGGTGAGGTCTCATGTAGTTAATATTAAGTTTTGGAACAAAATGGGGTTGGTTTATTGATAACACTCTCATACTTTCATCCGAGAGAATATGGGAGAATATGGGTTCAAGTCATTGCCCCCCCCCCCCCCCCCCCCCCCCCCAATCTTGAAATATTGTAATATTTTAAAAATAATAATAAGTTTGCGGATTGATGGCTAATTATTATATCAAAATCTATTGATATTTTAAACTATTAAATTGAAATATTGTAATATTTTAAAAATAATAATAAGTTTGCGGATTGATGGCTAATTATTATATCAAAATCTATTGATATTTTAAACTATTAAATTGAAATTTTATACTTTAAAAAAAATATTGGGACTTTATTCACAAAAATAAAAAATAAAAATTAAATTGAAATTCTATACATATTAATTACCAAGTATAATAGACAAGATGGGGTTATCATTATGATTTACCCCGCACACCTACACTATGAGATTGTGGGGTTGAGTCTATCCCCACTTAAATCCCGAATTATTGTAATATTTAAAATAAAAAAATTATCAAGTATAATTATAGGGAGTGACGATATTTACATCCTGACAAACCATATATACACCTTTTTTTTGTATTTACAGACCATTAATTTTTTTAAAGATGGAATATTGTAAACACACCCCATACATTACCAAATATGTCATTTTTTAATTTTAGAAAAATATTATTTATGTTTAAAAATATAAAATAATTAAGATATATACTTATATGGAGGAGCCTAGCCGATTACCTCCTCCATCTTTTAGGGTGCGTTTGGTATCGGAATGGGACAGAACAGGACGGGACAGAACGAGACGGGACGGGACGGGACAGCTGTTCCATATTGTGTTTGAGATGTCTGGAACAGAACAACTAATTGTAATGTTATATGTTTGGTATGACTGGGACAGAACGGGACAAGAGGTTCAAATGACCAAAATGCCCATATTGTCTTTTTTATTTGATTTTATTAAATAAATATATTTATATATCATATTTAATAAAAATAAAAATATTGTGAATTAAAAAAAAACAAAAATTAAAAATCCTCAAAATTAGAATTAATATAAAAATAATTCACATGTTTTCTTCACAAAAATTAAAATAAGCAGATCTGAGATGCTTCACATGTGTTTCTTCACAAAAATTAAAATAAGCAGATCTGGGAACGTTCCCAGATCAACAAAAATGAAATTTTTCTTCACTTGTTTTTAAAACAAAAGAGAAAATTAATGATAAACAATCTTTGGATTTCATCACCTTCGTCATCAATCGGCAGCAACATTAATCCCAACTTCTTCTTCAAGCATCATCATCATTTAAAGAATTTTTTTTGCAGATTTTAAGCTTAAATATTTGAGAGACAAACTCCATTATTGATGAAACACAAAACAATCTTCATCATCAGTTAAAGAAAAACTTAGATCTCAATTTTCTTCTTCAATCATCATCAACAACTTCTCTACCATCCATTTCCACTAATCCAAGCACACAAAAAAACCCCACAAAACAACAAGAACCAGTTCGAGCAGATCCAACCCCAACTCTTAACTAATCTTCTTCTTCTCTTTTAACCCCAAATCCAAAATCGCAAGAGGTCGAACGGAGAGAGAGAGGAGAGAGAGAGGCCGATTGCTCCTCGCCGGCGGCCAAAGAAGAGAGAAAAAAGAGAGAAAAAAAAGAGAAGCGTGAGAGAGAAGAAAAGAATGTTGTGGGTTTTGTTTTATAGTTAGTATTTTTGTAATATTTTGAAGTTTTGAGGGCAAAAGTGTCTTTTCCAGACTTGTCCCATGCATGGGACAAGTCTGGCCGAGGGTCTGAGGTGGGACAATTTTTCATGGTTTTTGTCCCACCTTGTCCCGTCCCGTCCCAAGCTAATGGCGCGCCAAACGTGGAACAACAAAAAGTTGTCCCGTCCTGTCCTGTCCCGTCCCGCGTACCAAACGCACCCTTATGGAGCAATGGAGGCAGCCTCCTCTGTCTTTTCTTTTCAGGCTTAGGAGAAGGCTGCAATTCTCCACTTTTTCATTTAGGTTTTGCCTTTTTCTTTTCTTAATGGGTAAACTTTATAAGTAACTAAAAAATTAGGAGGTTTATTGTTTTCAGCCAAGTTTGTATTTTTATTATTTTTACCAAAAAAATTCACTTTTTGGACACAATTGCCCTTAAGTGAAAATGAATTACAAAACAAAACCAAATAATAATATAAAAAAGATAATCTAAATGAAATAATAAACAAAAGAATAATCTAAATGAAATAATAAAAAAAATAAACAAATGAAATAATAAGAACAAAAGTGTTCAGTTTTTGAAAAGCAAAAGAAACGAACAACAAAGAGACTCGACGGACGACCAAGATTCGACGACGACGAACCTCCGACGACGACGAAGACATGATGACGACGAACCTCTGATGACGACGAAGACATGACGACGGAAAGAGACGAGATCCAACAGGTGAAGACAGAGAGAAACCAAGATCCGATGACTGACCTTGACCACCTGAGAGAGACGAGAGGTGATCGACTTTGATTCCAATCACCGGCGTGGAAGAAACGAAAAGCTTTGCACTTCCTCTTTACATTTGATTTTAGGTTTGTTTTTATTTGTATTTTTGGTTGCATTTGTGCATTTGAGATGGAGTTGATTTCGATTTCGAATTTGATTTTGATTTGGATTGGGTTTGAGTTATATATATGCTGATTTTTTTTTCGATTTAGAATTTTATTTTGATTTTGATTATAAATTGAGTTGATTTTTCCAATATGGGAAAAGCCAAAAAAGATTACATGTAGCCAATTTAAATTTCAAACTCTACATTTAGTAAGATTAATCCTCCATTACCCATATAAACACCATTCAATGTACCTTAGAAACAGAAGCAACCAAAGAATTAAATATTTTAGTCCTGTGCCAAGTGATTCCCATAGAGATGACAATTCAGAATTAAAAATTTTGTTGCTTCGATTCATCGTTCTATATGCTTTCATATTGTTGGTTCTTTGGTTCTGGACCTTGCATTATCCCCTTTCCTGTTCCACTTCTTTTCATTCCGATTGCATTTTTATTGATTTGTTCCTTATTCTCTTGGGCAGCAGAGGAAGCTTTGTTTTTGGATTGTTGTGTCTTTGTGTTGAGAATCCAAGCAGCTTTGTGTCTATTACCCTTAAGATGAGAATTGACAATATATGGTATATCTGCATATTTGGGAAATGAATTCAGGTGTGTTTAATTGTTGTAAACTGATGTGTTTAATTGTTGTGAATTGTTGTGTTTAATTCATGAAAAAGTGGCCGATTCAATAAGTTGTTGTGAACTGGTGTGTTTAAACGATGTGAACCGGTGTGTTTAATTATTGTGAAACTGTGTGTTTAATTCATGACATATAGTGTGTTTAATTGATGTGAACTACGTGTGTTTAATTGGGCATGGTTGGTGTGTTTAATTGATGAAACATAGTGTTGTGTGTATTTAAACGATGTGAATCAGCGTGTTTAATTATTGTAAAACAGTGTATTTAATTCATGACATATGATGTGTTTAATTGATGTGAACTGGTGTGTTTAATTGGGCATGGTTGGTGTGTTGAATTGATGAAACATAGTGTTGTGTGTGTTTAATTAATTATTGTGAAACAATGTGTTTAATTCATGACATATGGTGTGTTTAATAGGGCATGCTTGGTGTGTTTAATTGATGAAACATAGTGTTGTGTGTGTTTCATTGGGTATGCCTGGTGTGTTTAATTGGATATGACAGGTGTGTTACTTAATTGAACCCAAATTATTTGAATTATGCAGATGGAAAACAACGATTATGATTGGTATTTGAAGGTAGAAAGGAATAAATGGAATCAAGAAGCACTAATCAACGTCGTATGTTGGTTTAAGAACATAGCTACAATAAAGGATATCTTACGGAAGGAAGGGAAGCACAAGGAATTCATGTCTAGTTGTTTCAAGAAATTCCACGACTTCCCTAAAAGCTGGTTGTTCTCAGCTCAGATTGTGCACGCTTTACTGTTGAGGGAAATTAAGATAGCCGGTGCAACAGAGGACGAGTTGTTTATTTCACTAGGTGGTAAGAATGCAAGATTTAGACAGAGGGAATTTTGTTTGGTCATCGGTCTATGGTTTGGCAAACTCTCAGACATAATAAACAAGCTGTATGTGGCAAATCCAGACGGCATCCAGAAAAGATATTGGCCTGGAGAAGAAGGGGAAGCTTTGAAATTTCCAACCATGTATGATCGGTTTTTAGCTTGCAACTTCCTGAAGGCTGACAATTCGTTGAAGATGACACTTTTGTTGATAGCAAATAATGTTTGGTTTGGTCAGCCATATGAAAAAAAAGTCACCAATTGGCTTTTTAATTTGGTTGATGATTTGGACACTTTCAATTCGTTTGCAGTGTGGCCATTACGTATTCAAGATGACGATGTACTACTTGAGGCACGGATTTCGGTCGAGAAACACCAATAAACGGTATGGCAAGGTCAGGTACTGGTTTTACGGTTTCCCTTGGGCTGTTGAGGTTAGTTCCGATAACTTTATTTCGTTATTTAATATTGACTTTTAGATTAAAAGTTATTAACTTTTATAGTTGTCATAACCTGTTATTTTTAGGTATGGGCGACGGAGGTTGTGGACTCTCTGATCAATGGGTTTGGCATGAGATTACAAGATACAATGCCTAGGATGAGGCGTTGGACAATGCATAAGAGGCCTCGAAGTTTTGTGCAAACGATTTCAGATCTCGAAGATAATATTCGTAGTGGGAAGGTGGGTTATTCGAATACACATATATAATTATTAAATTGTTTACAACATTTTAGACCATTAAATATTATTATATTATTACAGGCTTAGGTCTTGGAGGTATTGAAGGCAACAGATGATGAGGCTCAAACAGATTATTGGGTCGGAGTTAATTGCGATATGTCGGAGGGTCCACAATTTATACCTCTAGTGGAAATGGAAATGAAGGAAAAGAATGAATTGTTGGACAAGGGGGATGATGGTCATGATGGAGGTGATGGTGATGATGGAGCACCAACAGATAAAATATCATTGAAGCGGAAGACACGAAAGAAGAAGAAAAAGACATCGGTGAAGAAGTAGAGGAAAACAGTCTCAATCACTAGGCTTAATAAAGAAGAAGATTTTACACCAGGATATACACCTACACCAGCTGAAGACTTTACACCAAGGTATACAGCTACCCCTCTTGGAGACTTTACACCAAGGTATACATCTACCCCTCCCCCACTGCATTCACATCAATCATCCTTTAAGCAACCTCCCCCACCTATTTCATCCCGAAAGGGATCTCAATCTAGGGTAAGTAGAGTAGAATGATGTTTTTTTTTTTAAATTTTATGTTTTTTTTTTTTTTTATTATTATTATTATTCATAACGAAACTAAGCATGTGCATACCCTAAATGTAAACTTTAGGGGGGCTGATAGGATAACTGAATTGTTAGAGGCTATGAAGGAACTTCCAGATTTGTTGTAAAACTAGAGGTCGCGCAGCTTCCGGATGTGCTTAGAGGCCTCATGCAGGAGATACAGTCGACCCGTGGTGAAAGTAACGAAGAGGTATTCCACTTGTGTCTTATGTATATATGTTATATGTATTATTAGTGTGAATATTTGTGAATACGATTCTTGCATGTTGTAGGCACCTTTGACTAATGTTTGAGATCAGAGCTTGCATGTCGAGAATGAGGTGGATGCCACAGTTTCAGCTGAGTAGGAGGTGGCTCATTCAGCTGAGAAGGAGGTGGCTGGTTTAGTGATTGTAAGTGGAGAACTTAACGGCGATTACAACTACGCTGCGGAGGAGGATCGATCGATCCGAGTTAGGCTCCGATCCGCTTACTGCATATCTCCATTTATTAACCCGACACTGGCATCTGCGACGAAACGTGAACAAGACAAGGGCAAATATGAGTCATTCAAGAGGAAACTAAAACTAACCAGGTATGTTGTTGTTGTACATATAATATTTTAGATGCTTAGTTTTTAAATGAACCAAATTACAACTATTTTTTTTGTTTACGTTGACTTCAGGCGAAACGTGAGAACGGAGGAGTCCGCTGATAAGTCATTTTATTTGGAATTGGAGGATCCGAAGAAACGGTTGTCCACTGACGTAAGTATACATTTTACTCATTCTTTATTTGTCTTTGTGTTCGTTATGTTGATTGCGTTTTCACATACAACAGATTGATGCATACATGAGCTTATTGGCGAAAAGGCGTGAATCGGACCCAGATAACCACAGACATAGCATAATTTTTATGTCTTTTGAATTTTTTATAAGTTTGATAATTTGTTTGATGTCTGGGAATTTGTTTTTATCTAGTTTTGGAATGTATGATTGCAATTGTCATTGACTAATATTTCCTATTTGTGGCAGACAAAACTGAATGTGGAATGGAAAAGGATAATTGAGGCGGACAACGAAGCCGAATCTTCTTTTGATTCACTTGCTTACGAATGTCCTGCCGAATTTGATTAATTACGGTTGTGGTAACAAACCGGGATGGGGACAACCATGATGGTTGTATACACAAGTGAGTTATATACAAGTTCAAATTTTTATATTGGTTGTGCATGTTATTTTGTTGGTTACGGTTCTGTTGTTCTATTTATAGAGATGATTATATGTATTGACTGTGTATACAACCATGGTGGCTGTTTTTAAATGCAGTTGTTTGTTCCGTGTTGTGTTGGGAAACTCGACGGCCATTGTATTTTATGCAATGTCGATCTACTTGACCGTCACATTTCCATATTTGATCTGATTGGAGCAAAGAAAAAGAACATTCAAGCTGAGCGTTTTAGTCAAATAATGCCCCTAAGGCGATTGCTGCCAAGTAATATAGACAAATGTTGTTTCTTTTCAAATAGGAGTGAAATACCACTAGGAAGTATGTTTACAGAACCTACAAACACAATCAAACAAATATCATTATGTAGTGGTGCCCACGGTTTGGTTAAACAGTGGGAACCAAACCGAAACCGGGTCCAAAAAATCGGAACCGGAATCGTAACCGTAACCGTAACCGTAACCGCCGGTTACAGTTATGGTTGGTCAAAAACCGACCAAAACCGTCGGTTTAACCAACGATTTTGGTCGGTTTTTGACATTTAATATATATAAAAAAAATTGTCACCAATGACAACGCGCCATATGGACAAAAAAAGGAAATTTTTTTTTAAAACAGTACTTGATAAAACAATAGTATCAGACCAACCCAACACATTTTCAATATGAATACTAAGACAAGTAAATGAAAGAAGGCTTCTAGAGGATGGTAAACTTGTAAATTATAAAAAAATTTGGATGTCATCACTCATTCTTCACAAAATTGCCACCAGAACTATGACATCAATCAGAATTGTTCATATGTATCATTTGTCATAATTTTTTATGGTTGAATTCTTTCATTAATCATAACTTTTTTTATTGGCCTAATATAGTAAATTAGTAATACTTGTTGGCCTAATATAGTAATTCATGATTGAAAATAATAATAAAGAAATAAAGAAATTAGTAGAAGACAATGAGAGATTCCTGATTGAGTTGAAAATTTGTTGGATTGGTTTACTGATTGATGAGTTGGATATGGATTGGGCTTATTGCCTTATTACTATATAAAATGTTAAATATCCCGCTAAATTTTCTTAATTTATCAAAAAATATTTTGTTGTTGGGACATTTTTTTTAAATTAAGTTTTGTAAAAAAAAATAAAATAAAAAACCGAACCCGAAACCGGCCAAAACCGAAACCGAAACCGAAATCGAACCTCCTAACCGGCGGTTCGAAACCGAAAACCAAACAGGGTCCAAACGGTTCGGTTAGGGTTTCGGTGGCCAAGGAACCGAAACCACCCCAAATCCGAACCGTGACCACCACTATCATTATGTTTAATCATTATAAACAAATGTATATAAATATTACAAGAATATATACCTTATAGCAGCTAATGCATGACAACAAGACAATAGGTCATTCTGAAATTCCCTACAACTACAAGTCTTCTCAGCTAGGTTTACAAAGACATCTTTCTCATCGTCCTTCACATTGAAATTTACATGATCTATTGGGCGCACCTTGTACTTATGTGATTTTTCATTCTTTTTGCTTAATTTATCTATAGCCCACTGGATAGTTGTGTTGTATTTTTAGATGCGGCATCACAACGGTCATGAAACCATTTTTGCATCATATCTCTAATGTACTCAACCAACGTTGTTATTGGCAATTGACGAGCGTACCGTAAACAATTGTTCATGCACTCCACGATGTTGGAAGTCATCCCCCGATAACACCTAACCGGACAGTACGCATGAGACCATCTATGAGGCCCAACTCTCATTAGATATTCAAAAGTTTGCCTATTTACGCGGCTCAACTCCTGCATCTTCTCCAAGAACTCTGATTCTCGATGTGCTCTTGAAGCTTCACGAAACAAATTGCATACAACGTGACTTTTGAATATGTTCTTAAGGTTCATGTTTATATGAAAACCACAAAGGCCATATGTTATTTCAGGGTACTCTTTAGCCATTGTTACCTTGATTGCAGGACTGCGATCGAACATGATGATACAATTCACAGAACATCCTATTGCCTTTTTCAACTCCTTTAAAAACCAAGTCCATGAATCCTCGCATTCAACATCACCCCAACCATAAGTTAGAGGGAACACCTAATTGTTTGCATCTTGGCACACAGCAATAAACATGACACCGCCAAACTTACCACCCTTCAAATGAGTTGCATCAATACTAATTACAGGTCGTATGGCGGCCTGAAACCCAACAAGCGAAGCACTGAGAGCAATAAACAAATATTCAAATTTTTGTGCAGCATTTGTCTTTTTTGCTGTTATAGTACCATGATTCACGCACTTCAATTGGTAGCAGTATGCAAACAACAACTGATATGAAAGATCAGGAGGACCTAAAAATGTTTTGTTCAGCAAGTCTTTTGCCCTCAATGCCTTTGTATAGAGCAAACCAAGTCCATGTTCCACTTGCATATCAATCATGATTTCTTTTGGTTTCAGAGATTGACCACTGACTGCAAGTTTCGGTGAAAGTATTTCACCAATAAGCCATGCGCTCGCTTGAAGGTAACGGTTGTGCAAATCATCAATTGTACAACTATGATCTTCCTCAAATTTTTGAACTATCCAATAATTTCCACCTTCCATCTTAACCGCACGAAATTGAAATTTGCACTCGGGATCCTAGCAGCCAACTTAATATCTGGCCGTGCATGACCTTATAACACAGATTTCAAAATTCTTCTTCAGCGCGTAACTAAGCAACGCTCAATTCAAACCTTTTTTGCTTTCGAACATCCCACATTTGGATAAGCGGTTACATGAACAAGATTCCTCTGTTCTAATTAGTTTGAAAGAGTAGTTTGAAGCTCCTAGAATAATCCAAGTTTGGGAGACTGTAGTTTCGGACCTATGGCCAACATTAATGGCATCATCTTCAAATGTATCTCGACTTGGATCAGCAAAAACCGGTGGAACAGACCCTCTACAACCACCATCTGTTGGACCCGACCTTATTCCATGATAATGGGAGGGCTCATCATTCACACTCTCATGACTTCCACCGTCACCGATGTAATCTTCGTCGAAATCACCTAATCCATACTGACTATGGGGATTGTACTCTGGGATCAATCTATCATCCTCGTTATAAGGTTCTGCCAACACATTGTTTATGGTTGGGTCCTCAGAAATTACAGGGTTCACACTCGGGATTTCAAAAGCATGGTCTGTTGTTGGTATAGAACCCAAAACGTTGTTGCTTCCACTGCCGGATTGAAACTGTGCCGCTAATTGCTGTAAAAAGCTTTAATAAATAGGCTGAACGGTAGGAACACCCACATGACTAGGCTCTGCACTAATTTTCTCAACAACACTAGCATACACCTCCGGAACATGTCTTTTATCGCACAACAACATTTCCACATTGCTATCATCTTTAATCTTCGGTCGGGCATGCCTGAGCCTAATACCAGTATCAACCAAAGTTCTTAACTCAATGGCAAACCTTGTTAAGTCAACTTTCGCAACACCCTGTACCACCCTAGACAACTCAGCATACGTCAAATTCCTATGAACTTTGACAAGCTCTGTTTCACCACCCTCGTAAAAGTTCCCCAACTATTTGCCACCATAAGTGATTACCAATTTCGTTTGGTCCATTCCTGCATTTCAACCAATCAAAATCTCACATTTAGATTTCAATTTATTAAATTAGTCACGCATTATACAAGGTGCAACCAATTAAGCACACAAGTGCACACTAAGACAACTTAATTAAACACACCAGAACAACACAATTAAACACAGCAGGGGCAAACCAAATTAAACACAGCAAGGCTAACCAAATTATACATACCAGGGGAAACCAAATTAAACACACTAGGGAAACCAAAGTAAAAACAGTAGGGGCAACCAAATTAAACACACCAAGGGTAAACCAAATTAAACACACAATGGCAAACCAAATTAAACACACTAAGGGCAAACCATATTAAAACACCAGGGCAACCCAAATTAAACACACTACGACACACACAAAATTAAACATACCATCGTAACCAAATTAAACACACCAAGGCAAAGCAATTGACACACACTAGGACAAAACAAATTACACACAGTAGGGATAATCAATTAAATACACCACACGTTATCAATTAAACACACCATGTCTTATCAATTAAACACACTAGGGTATATCAATTAAACAAACCAAAGTAAACCATCTTCTTCAACCTTAATTCATCATTACATTTGCAAATGAAACAAAGTAAAATAGGGTTTCAAATACATACCTCTAGAAGAAGAACCTGAAGCATCTTGATTCATCATAAAAACCGAAGCCAAATCCGTGAAATACGAATCCCAATCTGTCAAATTCAAACCCAGATATGAATATCCTATATGTGTTTTTTGTTCATTACAGAGACAAAAAAACTGGGTTTCAAGTTTCAACAATTGTAGAGATTGAAGAGAGAACAATGGTAGCAAAATCTGAAGTTTTGTGTTTCACACAAAGAAATTGAAGACAAAAAAATTCAGAAATTGGGTTTAAAGTTTCAGACAAAAAAGTACAACCCAAATCAGCTCGACAGGTAGCCAATGGAGACTTTGAATTGAATAGATTGGGTTTGAAGTTTCAGACAAAAAAATTCAGAAATTGACTTTCAAGTTTTTGAATTGAAGAAATTTCGAATGAAGATTTCGAATTGAAGAAATTGGGTTTCAATGGAGATTTCGAATTGAAGAAATTGGGTTTCAATTGAGGTTTCAATGAAATCATAAAATAGAGAGAGAATGGGAACTTTTCAGACGATGACATCGTGAAATAGAGAGAGAAGGGGAACTTTTCAGACAAAAAGGAAAAAATAAAACAAATGAATTGAAAATTTAATAAATTGAGAGGCATTTCAGTCTTCACAAGCCATTTATTGGGATAGAAACAATAAATTTACTAAGAGTGGTGTTATTGACACACTCCCTACTGATCTATTCATGCCCTACTTTTTTAATTATATAATATTCTTTTTTTCCTTTATCAAAATTACTTAAACAGACATACAATTTAGGAAAGAAATCTTCTACAAAGTAAATCTATTAAAATCTCATATTCCTTTTCCAAAAAAAAACTCAGTAATATGTTTCTTCAAAAAAAAACGTAACTCTTAAATCCTAAAAGTTGCTTCTTACATACATCTAAAATGTTATGAAAGAGTTTGAGAACGATATCAAAAATATGGAAGAATTATCTAAGAACGATATCAAACATCTTGAAGAATTGTCTGAGAATGACATAAAACAAGAATTGTCTGAGAATGACATAAAACAAGTATTGTCTGACAATGATAGTAAGCATCTGGAAACAATTCATTCTCTTGAAATAAGTTTGAAGTTTATTTTTTTCTTTAGAATGATATCAAGCTGTCATTGTGTTGAAGTACCCTGTTATTTTTTATTTTCTTGTTTCCATCATGAAATAAGAAGAAAAAAAAACTAAAAAAAAAATAAGAAGAAAAATAAATCAATCAATGGAGGTGAGAGAGATGTATACAGAGATAAGAGATAGAGAAATCATATATAGCATGTATTAAATTTGAAAAATAAGTAAAATGGGTAGTTTTGGAAATAAACTAAAAAATTTAATAAAAACATTTAATTTTATTTAATTAAATCAAAATTTTAAAAAGTGGGCATGAATAGATCAGTAGGGGGGTGTGCCAATAGCACCACTCATTTACTAATTCTGGGTAAAAAACAATGGATATCCTAATTTTTGGCTAAAAACGGGTATTTCCTCTTTCTTAATCTGGTTTAGTAAGGGTATTTCTTAAAAGCAAATTCATAAAAAAAAAAAAAAAAGCAACTACATAATAGGACCTCGTCCAATAAAAGTTTAACAATCCAAGGATGTGGATCTTCTGACCAGTTTAATAATTAAAAATTCAAAATAATAATAGTAAAATAATTATAAGAAATTTTTATATCTTTTAATTAAAAGATTAATAATTTAATTTAAAAGTAATGCTAAAATTTTGAAAATATATAAATTTGAGATATAGATACAGTTATATAGGGATAAAAATATCATCACTCAATTATAGGTTGTGTTGTTGTGCTCGAGTATACATAACCCAATTATAAAATTGCACTATAAATTAATTTTTACTTAATGTTTTATGAGGGTGGCTCTATTCTCACCCAACAAAATTCTTCCAACAATCATTTTACTTTATGTATCCATATAAAAATTTAAAAAATTAAATTTCACTTTTTTACGCCCTTTAAAATAACGAAACTATCCTTAAATGCATGTCATTTCTTATTTTAATCTTGTTTTTTTCTCTCTGCACCCATTTTTTTTCCAATTTACACATCCAATAAAATTTGTAGAGATAAAGGAAATCAACTACAAAATACAACAAATTAAAGTAGTTTTTTGATTAATTATTACAATTTTTTTCTGCTTTCAAATTCAAAACTCACTCATAGTTTTGAGCAAGCAATTTGCTGTTTTAAAAATAAAAAATGCAGCAAAAAAGTTATGTCGTTTGGACAATTTTTACTCATTTATATATGGAAAGAAATTAAGTTTGAGAATCCATTTCATTAATTAAAAATCTGAAAGAAATAACCAAAAAAATCTGAAGAATTAAGTAAAATATCTGTTGCACTTTCTAAAATAGTTTTAAAATGCAAAAAAAAAAAAAAATTCATAAAGATTAAAGATGTCAAAAATATCATGTGTTGGTGTGAGTGGTTCGGCATTGTCATCCCTTAAGCAAGATCGTGGGTTCAACCCCCCTTGTGAACGGAGCTGCACATATTGGGAGCACTTTACCCCTTAGTGGGCCGACCCGGTGCGAGTCCGGATTAGTAGGGGTGTGGACAGGGCCGATTGCACCGTATGGTGGATCCGCCCCACCCGGAAAACCGGATGATGTAAACCAAAAAAAAAATACTAATTTAAAAACATTCTGAATCTTATTCTTCTTCGAGAAGAACAAAAAAAAAAGTCATTTTGATTTTTGACTCATTTCCATATGGAAAGAAATTAAATTTGAGAATCCATTTCATTAATTAAAAATCTAAAAGAAATAAGTAAAAAATCTGAAAGAATTAAGTAAAAAATCTGATGCACTTTCTAAAATAGTAAAATAGATTCAAAATGCAAAAAAAATTAATTCATAAAGATAAATGGGATTGGGGCGGGTTTGGGGCTAATTTCAGAAACTGCCCATTTTAGAAATGAGGCAGGTGTAGGGTTGGTTGTTCCCGCTCCGACTTCATTTCAACCCCGATTGTTATTTATTTATTTTGAAATATTACAATACTTTTGAATTTTAGAGGAAACAGATTCGAACCCACAACCATATGCTGTATATGTGAGGGGCAAACCACTAACTAACCTTATCTTGTCTTATTATTTATTTATTTAATAATTAATAATATTAATATTTATTTGATAACAAAAATCAATATATTTTTTAATTAATAAAATAATATACATTTAATTGAATAATACAAATTAATTTATAAACTATACAGTTTATAAAGAATGTGAATTTTTTTAACAAATAAATTATTCCAATTAAAAGAATTTAATTTTAACTATTATTATAAAAAAACTAAAAACATCAGTTTTATATCATTCTTTGATTTCTTTCTTTCAGGCTCTATATACCACTCTAAATATACAATTTCATTTACATATAACAACTTTTTACATACCTTTAGAAATTGTATTATAATCAAGGATTGTCTAACTTGAAACTCGTTCGTGGTTTTCATAATTTCTCTTTTTATTTATTTATAAATTGTCATTGTGAATTCTATTTTATAGTTAATTTAAACTATATTTTATGTATTGATATTGAGCTTATTCAAAATATAATAATTTTATTTTATAAAAAATAGCTATTGAATATATAAAAAATATATAATATTGTTTGAAAACAACTTAGTTGAGGTGGAATAGTGGTGTGGCCGAGGTTGGGTCAGGGCCAGCTCCCCTGCCCCATAACTTGCCCAACCTCGACCCAACCTTTAATTATCTAGGTTGAGGGAAGAATAATTTTATTCAGGTCAAGATAGGGAATTCCTATTCCTGCCCCAAACCCACCCATTGTCAAATTCAATATTTTAGATAATGATAAAATCTATCCATAGTTCTATACATACTATAATCTGAGTTTGTAAAGGTCATTTATTATTATTGTCCAAGGAGATTTGATTTTTTTTTTTCTGTGATCTATTTTTATTCTGATTTCATAACCCATCTTACACTCAAATCTTTCATTGAGTGCATACCGAAGAGAAAATTATTGTATATATATTTATAAATAAAAAAATTTGTGTTAATGGATTCTCGTTGGTTATAAACATAAATTATTGCCATGAAGCAATCCTTCTTCAATGAGATTGTTCTTTTTTTTTCTTTACTTAGAAATCTATCCCTTTTCTTCGAGTCACGGTCTAATACAGATTTTCTGGTGTATAACAATTAACAAGCATGTCTGCTGTTAGATACATAAGCTAATTAGATGATTGCAAATTTGGTTGACAAATCAACAAGGGGATGGACATGGACTGCCATGAATTGAAGGAAGTTCATCAGCAATGACATGGAAACCATTGTAGTTCTTGCTGTGGACCATTTTCTATGCCTCTTCTATCAAATATTTAATGGGAATATATATCAAACAAAAGAAAAATGAATCGTGGATAGAGATATCAAACAATATCAAATTTCGTTGTCTAGATAGTTTTTTTTTTTTTTTAAGAAACAAAAAAAAAACAAATTTCTTGTGTAAAGATGATTAACAATGAGCTCTAATCTTGATGATGATTTTATTAACAATCTACTATAAATATTCATTGACACTCTATTTTAATATTTATTTTCTTGATGACAATTTTGCTCTTAATTAAAATTACTATACAAAACAATTTTATAAAAGAAAGACATTATTAAAGTAGAGGAAAGATCTAAAGAGACTGACAAATTATTTTAGAATATATATATGTATCTTACCTCCTTTTCAATGTTTCATAAACTTACACACATTTCATAAATCTTTAACTGTTGTAATTGGATGGCAATTGGATGGCTTTCCACCACCTGACTTCTAGGTGCCAAACTTCTCCTCTACTTTGATCCACTTGCTTAGCTTCATCATCATTTCAAATGTAAGTGGGCAAATTATGCTCTCAAAGCACTATAAATAGATCACTATCTCTGTCGTTTGTAAGGTTGTTATTTAGCTGGAAAATCAATACTCAAAGCAATATGCTCTCTCTCTCTCTCTCTCTCTCTCTCTCTCACTTTATTCATTAGTTATTTTATTTATTTATAATACGTTATCAACACATGTAAGTAAAATAGATCCTCTGATGATTGATTTACTTACGTCTCAATATTTTAGATCTATTTATTTATGTTCTTTAAATATTTACATTTATTTATATGCAATACATAAGGTTGACCGTATCCCCCGACAGAACATAAATATATATATATATATATATAGTTCCATTTACAAGATGACTTATACCGTCAACAAAAAATATATATATATACTGTTCTAGAATTTATATATTATACTTTTTCAATATTCACATTTAAATATACTTTTTAAATATTCTTATTTATTTACATACAATATATAAGATTGGCTATGACTGTGTCGACAAAGACTGACTACAGCTGTGTCGACAAAACATATATATAGCTCTGGATTCATTTATTATGCTATTTAAATATTCGTATTTATTTATACGAGATCGGTTAGACCGACTAACTAGAACTTGAAGTTTCTGGATTTATTATTATGATATTTAAGTTGGCGCGGTTTTGTAAACCGATCAGAACCTGGAGTTCTGGATTCAGTGTTGTATACATGAATGCCATACTTTATTATTTAGAACCTAGAGTTTCAAATCCATTCAGAATATGAAGTTTTCTGAATTTTGTATATGAACTTGCAGTTCATGGTCCAAACGGAAGTTCAAAAAATCAATATGATTTATGACTTTATTTTATCTCATATTTATGAAGTGGTATATTTATATGTCATTCATTTAAGAAAAAAGATCTACATTTCCCAGGAGGATGTTATAAGTATTATAAAAAGGATTTAAGTTCCTAATATCTCGTATAATAAAATTGGAAATAATATTTTATCTATTCCATACATGATTGATGCTCCTGAAGAACCGTGAAGAAGCAATATTGAGAAAGAAAATGATGGAGAGAGAGAGAGAGAGTTGAAACATGGCCTCATATTGAAAAAAACAAAATATATTTTAAAAGGTGGGGTCCATGATGATGATGTTTACAATATATATATATATATATATATATGTATATGTATATATATATATATGTATATGTATATATATAGTGGAATTATAAATAATATCCATAAAATTCCTAGAGTGAAAAATATATGTCTTGCCGATAATGCAACGACTCATACAATTTTACGGAGTCAGAAATATTATATGAATTTGGTTTTGCTCAGAGTAAATGTTAACACGGTATCAAGTCCATCGAATCTGATAGAAGGTTCCGAAAGAGTCAATATATTGTTACCAAATAATAAGAAATTATGTATCAATGATGCATTATATTTAAGCAGATCCAAAAGAAATCTGCTTAGTTTCAAAGATATACGGATGAATGAATATTTTATTGAAACTATAAATAATGAGAATGTTGAATATCTATGCATTAAGAAAGGTTGTGGGCTTTATCATCTGAATTATATTACTGATCAGAAAATGATGTAAAAGTTTATGTAGTTATGAACTAGAAGTTCTCAGATCCAAAAATACTTATGCTTTGACATGACAGTTTTGGTCATCAAGGATCTACGATGATGCATATGATCATCTAAAATTTTTATGGACATTAATTAAAGAGTTAGAAGATTCTTTAATTCCATAATAATATATGCACTGCATACAAATGGAGAATAGTAATAAGACTATCTCATTCTAAAAGTTGGTTTTGAATCTCTATCATTCAAAGAGATATATGTGGATATATTCATCCACCAAATAAATCATCTCATTCTAAAGTTGGTTTTAAATCCTCGTCATTCAAGGGGATATATGTGGACATATTCATCTACCCAATCATTTCATTATTTTATGGTTCTAATTGATGCATCTATGAGATTATCACATGTTTATTTATTACCAAACATCTTCATATTACTAGCACAAATTATCAGTTTTTGGGGCTTAATTTTCAAATTATCCAATCAAGTCAATGTGCCCTATTAATATCAGTGAATTTACTTACAAGATATTTGATGAATATTGCAAAGCAGTTGGGATTAATAGTTCAACATCTAGTTTTCAAATATACTAATTATTAGAATGGATCAGCAGAATCACTTATCAAGCATCTCCAGGTAATTGCAATAACTTTATTATTCGATATAGTTACCAATTTCTATATAGGAACATTCTATATTACATGTTGCTACATTCATCTCTGACCCACTACTGATCATCATTATTTACCATTACAACTTGTAATTGGTCACTGACTTGCTCACTTTTTAAGATATTTGATTATATTGTATATCTCCTTATTGCATCTCTAACATGATCTAAGATAGGACTTCTATATCATTATGAGATTAATGTTGATTTTGATTAATCTTCTATTAGATCATTTAAACTTTTGGTAGTATATATTTTTACGTACAATCGGTATATTAGTATATTGATTAATTTCCAAATTGAAAGTTTCTTCAGAAGGGAAGAGTAAATGAAAAGTTACTCTTATACAAAACTAGAGACATCAATTCAGTTCTCTATATATGTAATAAATGTGTCTCATCTCAAACTTCGTATCGCTCAAATACGAAAGATAATTGATCATCAGATTATTATTAATCAGTTACTTGATATATTAAAGGTAACAAAATTTTATAAGTTGTCATCTCATAAACCCGAGGCGAGTGATTGTTCCTGAAGATCGATTAGAGCAAAAGACAACAAATAAATCATCTGATGCATATCATAAGCTTGTGAACCTTTTTTTTAAAGGTATTGTTATCAGGATCCTAATATAAACAAAACTAGAGTTATGAATAAATCCACTTTCTCTAAATTAACTCTATAAGAGTTTGATATATCTAAAGAGACACGAGTCTATAAAATGACTAAATCTATTGAAATAGAAGAAATCTCAACAGAGATACAAGAATATAGAAATTGAGAAATTTTCTATAAATCATACAAGTCCATGAAATGACTAAATCCATTGAAATAGAAAGAAATCTCAACATAGATACAAGAATATAGAAATTGAGAAAATTTCTATAAATCATACAAACAAAATATTGAATAATGAAAAAACAATCTTCAGTGATATATTTTCATTTTACCTTTGAGTGCTACTGAAATTATAAATGATGATTATGAAACTCATAATATCGATGATCGTAGACTAAAGACATGATTGGACTTATATGAAAAGAAGCAATTCAACAAGAATTGACTTCATAAGCCAAACATAAAGTATGTAGACCAATATTACTCCAGACACCTAGAGATATCAAACTAGTTGGATACTAATAAATCTTTATACGGAAACGTAATAAGAAAAACGAGATCGTGAGATATGAGGACACGACTCGTATTACAAGGTATCTCATAGAATCTTGGTATTCAATAGAGATGAATACAATTACGTTTCAAATTTTTGATAAATTTGACTGCCTTTAAAAGTCTTGAAATGCATCTTCTAGACGTAGTAATCATTTATCTATATTGTAAGGACCTCTATTTATGATTGATTTATTTCATGACAAACCATAGATTATTTATAATGGGTAACTTAGATCTCCGATTGTGATTCTTTATCAACAAGCTTCCAAGATTTCAAAAAAACTTCAAGAAAGAAGAAGAAAGTTGAAGAGAGAGAAAAGTAATGGAACAAGCGAAGAAAGCTGTAGAGAGAGAAACATAAACGAATGAGAGACATCAGACGAAAAAGATAGGGCACGTTCGGCGTCGTTTTTGAGTACTGTTTTTGTTTTATTGGGGTTAAGAAAACATTGAAAACTTGTTCGGCATTTGAAAAAAAACAAAAACAAAAACAACGAAATCAGTTTTTTGATTTAAAGTAAAGTAGTGGGGAGAGAAAACAACTCCGAGTTGTTTTCTTGTTTTACTTTTCGTTTTATATGGGCCCACCAACTTTATTTATTATAAACAATACAAAAGTAAGAATAAAATATTAAAAATGTCTATCCCTTGATCTCTTCTATCTCTCCCTCTCACAAGTAAATCTGGTCTCATCTTTCTTTTTTTCTTTCTTCAAAACACTGGTCTCATCTCTGCCTCTCTTCATTCTCTATATCTTATATTTCCTTTTCTCTTTTTGGTTGGATTTTGAATGGATTTTAATTAGATTGAAGTTTTTTTCCGTAGAATTCATAGTTGTGTTAACTGGATTATAGTTGTGTTGTTGAAGATCTGCAGATCTGCAGATCTCCACCCGATGAAGAGATCTGCCATCCATTTTTTTTTTCAAAATGATTTTTCTTCTTTGATTTTTTTTTCTAGAATGTTCAACATAATTCAACAACAATCAAATATGAACAGGAAAAAAATATTCTTAATTAAAAGTCTAATCAAACCAATCAACATGGAAAAGAAGAAAGAAATATTCTTATATATTTTTCCATCACCGAAGGGAGTGTACAAGAACAAATAAATCCCAAACATTGAAACAAAAACATGGAAAAGAAGAAGACTAATGACTGGAATCCGGTCATGAGCCACCGGAAAATATGCACTGCCACCAGTCTGTGCGGCGTGACGGCATGAACGCTGATTCATCTCCGGCGGCGTTGTTGGTGGTGTGCAAGTTGTGGAGGGATGCCTTTTAGCCTTTGAGAGATGCGACAGTGCTATAGAGATGGAGGGATTCCATCTGATGGAGCTCTTAGAAGAGATCTAGACCTTCAATATCTCTTCAAGATATTTTTCCCTTTTCTGTTGAATGGCGAAACTCCATTGATGTGGATCTTGGAACAGATCTGATACTTCTTGTTTGCTATCTCTTGTCAAAGCAAAAAAATAAAAAAATAAAGTTAAAATTTATGAAATAAAAATTGAATCATAACCTTTTAAAATGTTTGATTATAAGGTTACACTTAATTGGAAATTGTTTTGAAAATTAGTTATGCCAAACACCTTTTTTATATTTTGATTATCTGAATATCGTTTTCGACCATTGCTTCCGGACACTTTATCGAATCCAAAAAAATTCAAAAATCAATTTTTTAAAAATAAATGAAACTAGAAAATAAAATACGATAAACGAAAATGTTATCAAACGGCCCCTTAAGTTTTTGGTAGGATAGAAGTTTAAAATTACCATATGGGTAACTTGATATTCCTCTTATTTTAGAGGAATAGTCAACCCAGTTGCAAATGTTGACAAGAAAAGAAAAACACTATAGGAAGTGTATTCAACCCAGATTTTATTGAAGTTTGATAAATTTGTTTAAGTTATGGATTTCGGTGCGGTTCACAAATTCTACAGATTTCATTAGATTTGGTAGAAATTGTATAAAGAGTTCGTCGGAATTTGTCGGAGTTCGGTCAGAATTCGTCATATAGAATTAGATGGATTTAGATGGATTTGGATGGATTTGGATTAAAATAAAAAAATAAAATAAAAATTGGATGGATTTGGATTAAAAAAAATAGATGGATTTGGATTAAAATCTCACGCTTTTCTCTCTTCTGTTTATCTTCATTTCACAATCTCTCTCTCAAAAATCTCACAACCCACTTCTTCTTCTTCACTTTCTCTGCACACCCTTTCATACCCACTTCATCTTCTTAACTTTCTCCGCACACCCTTTCTTGCCCACTTCTTTTCCTCCTCCTCATCCTTCACCGATCTCCTCCAACAGGAACCCAACACCTCCTCCCACACCGTACATGACTGCCAAAAACCCAAACACAAGAAATCTGGAAATCTGATTTTTGATTTTTTGATTTTTTTTCTCTTCTCTTCTTTATCAGTCAACATCATTAATTAAAATTAAAAGAAATATGATTTTGTGATTTTTTTTCAATGGACTTTACAAAAATCTGGAAACAAGAGATTTTATGTGAGAAACTCTTGAAAAAAATCTAGAAACCAAGAGAGAGAGAGAGAGAGAGAGAGAGAGAGAGAGAGAGAGAGAGATTTGATCTGGGCGTAAGGAAAAATTGCATAATTTTTAGGCAAAGATTCAACAAAAGAATTGTTATTTGTTTGTGAAGAATGAGTTGATTTTTTTGTTTATTCATAGTTCTTAAGCAGAGAGCAAATCCATCCAAATCTTGGCATAAATGGCAAGATTTGAGAATTACCTCTCTAATTTTTCCTTCCCAAATCCAACCAAATCAATCACTTAAACAAATTCATTCAAATCCATTGGATTTTGAATACACCCAGATTTCAATGGATTTGTTTGAAATCTTTCAAAATCTGAGTTGAATACTCTTAGATTTCGTTGGATTTGTTTGGAATCCAACGAAATCTGGATTGAATACCCCCAGACTTTGTTGGATTTCAAACAAATCCAATGAAATATGAGTTGAATACATCTGGATTCTAAAATCCAATATAATCCAATCAAATCCAACAAAGTCTGAGTTGAATACACCCCCATAATGCTAGACAACTATAAAGATTTGGCCTAAATTTCAACCAAAATGATGTGGCAAGTGTTTTTTTCATTAACCACATCATCATATATTCTCATGTTGTGTGTGGTGATGACAACTCACTTGCAACCTCATTTGGATTGAAATTTGGGTTAATTATTTGTGTTGTATAGCATTAGTCAAAGAAAAAAATATCGAGGCAATTAGTTTTTAAATTATCAATAATTTGAAGGGAAATTATCAATTTAGTCCCTACGTTTTCATAAATGATTGGTTTTTAAATTGCTTTCATTTTTTTAGTGCTCGTGGTCCTTAAATTTTCATAAACCTATCAATTTAGTCCATTTGATAGTCAAATTTAACGGCTCCAAATAGAGATGCACATTTTCCCCCGGATCCCCAAATCCACACGTCCCCATCCCCATTTGGGGAATTTTTTTGGGGGGAAATGGGGAATGAGGTGGGGATGGGGATAGGGGGAGGTGGGTGACCTCCCCCCATCCCCATTTCCCCATTTCCCCAAAACATATATAAATAAATAAATAAATAAATATATTATGTAACGCTTTATGATTTTATTATGTATTTGTAATGCACACTTTATGATTTTATTATGTTTTTGTAATGCACTAATGAGTTTTAGTTTGTATTTGTAATGAAATATATTTTTTTAATTTTTAATTTTTAATTTTTAATCAAACGGGAGAATGGGGAAACAGAGAAATAGGGAAATATGAGGAAACGGGAAAACGGAGAAAAATGGGGAAAAACGGGGAAAACGGGGAAAACGGGAAACTGGGGTTGGGGATGGATATACCTCCCCCAAATCCTTATCCCAATTATCCCCAAATGGAGAAATGGGGGGGGGGGGGGGGGGGGGGGTAGGGTTTGGGAAGTGGGGATAGGGATGGGGGGACCTATATCCATCCTCATTCCCCAAATGTGCATCTCTAGCTCCAAGGGTATTTTTGTTTTTAAACTAAGAACATGCCATGTGCCAACACCAAAAAATAGAAAGCAAATTTTTTTAAATATTTTTATAATACAAAAAGAAAAAAAAAGTTACAAATCTACACAATCCAAATCTTATATGGACAGTAGGGATCTGTTCATATAAAAAACATTATTTAAAAAAAATATAGGTAGATAGATCTCTACCGTTCATCTCATATATGGGCAATGGTGATCAAATCACAGAAAAAAAAAACAAGAAAACAATTGAAAAAAAAGAAGGAAAATAATGAGGTGGAGATCCACATTGTTCTTCCTTTTGTTTATTATTTTTTATTTCTGTTTTAAAACTTTTTTTTTGTTTTATGAAATTATTTGTTTTTTTTTTCTTTCCATTTTCTTTTTTGAAAAAATAAGATTATATTAACTAAGAATTAATTTTATTTTATCATCTCTATTTTATCATTTTCCTTATCAAATATTTTAGATTTTCATTAATGTTTAAATAATAATAATTTTAATTTTTTTACAATTTTATTTTCTTTTATTATTTTATTTTTTAATGGTGACACTTGTCAAATTGTTATTGAAAATTAGTTAACGTAAAGTTGTGAAATTTTTAAAAGTATAAGGGTAAAATTATACTTTGAACACATTCAATAAAAGTCAAGGGAAAAATGTCATTTTTCCTTTTTTGTTAGGGTTGATCGTTGAAAATCTGGTTAAAGGGACCAAATTGATGGATTTTTAAAAACTTAGGAACCACATGAAATACTAAATTTGGAAAGACGGTTAAAAAAACCAATAATTCGTGAAAACCTAGGGACTAAAATGATAATCTCTCTAATTTAAAAGACAAGGCAAACAATTTCCTCTGATAAAACTAACGACTACATTTAAGAAATAACATCAACCTTGCATGTTCTCTAATTGGTTTTTCTCTTCAAGGCTCGTCTCCCTTAGGAATTCTTAGCTTTTGCAGAGCAACGACAACTTCTTTAAGTGATACATTAGAAAAGAGGTATTTGTTTCTTGATATTTACCTTTAATATTTTCCATTATGTTTTGCGTTACTTTTATTTTTGTATTTTTTTTTACTTCTGTATATATCTATTTACTAATGGTTTGATGCGCCTCTTTTCTTCCACATAGGACGCTCGTGACCTCCTCCTAGATTCTAGAGGAGGTCGCAAGCTTCCTCCAACCATTCTGTTCGCTTCCATAATACCAACGACGACAGTATCAGAGGAGGGAGACAAGTCAATGGATTAGGGTGAATTTCTAATTTTGTGAATCATTGTTTCTTCACATCTATTGATTTTAATTGCTTGATTCATGATATATTGATGTTGATTTGTGTAGGAATAAGTATGAATATGTTTTGTGGAATGTTCTACTTGTGATTAAACTAGATTCATTTGGTTTTGTGTTAAAAGCATATCTAGTTTACATAGATTGTTTGATATAGTTTTCTATGTTTTGTGTTTGTATCAAACACTTATATCACACTTTGTTTAAGGATTAAAATCTCAATAAGACTTGGATTAGTCTAGTTTGAGTGTGGACATTTGCTCGCTAGTAAAAGGACTTATGGTAGGATAAGTGTGGTATAAATAGAGTGAGTCATAAGGGAGCTTGATCACTTGAGTTTGTAAACATTATCCAATTAGTGAAGTAGTTTACCACTCAAAAAATATCGTGTGCCAATCTTTCTAACACTAAACTCATTTACATTGCTTTTAATATCATTTGTAATATTGTTGATTAAATGAGAATTGAGAAACTGTATGGGACATAAACTTGTAATTGTTTAATTGTTGTTTTTTTATATATTTCTATATTCTTTATGCAACTAACACTTGAAGAAGTTTGTGGAGATTGGAGTGTTGGATATAGAAGTGTTGTGGATGTTTTTGATTTGTGTGGTCATTTCAAGTTTCTGTAGGTTGAAGGTTTGCTCACTAAGTGTTCGATAAATTGCTTGTGTGACAATCAAAGTCCAAAAAGTGGTCGAATTTGGACTCATTCACCCCCTTTAGGTTGCTAGTGATAAATCAATCTTAGGAATTACATTTATGCAATTAACCCTTTATGTTAATATAGTATATACAATTACATCCTTTGGTTTTTGATATCATTGAACAATATAGACTAGACCGCTTCTTTTGTGAATTTCGTAGTAAGCCACGAGATAATGAATTCAAATAATCAAATGTTGAACTCATGATCCTTATTTTCGACATTTGCTGTTGTAGCATTGTAACGGCAACCCTTTTCAATCCACGATATTCATCCACTTTTTCAAATTATTGAGGCCATTTAAGGCTTCAATTGCTCTAGGCTTCAAATTATTCAAGCCATTTAGAGCAAGATTTGAAGGGTGCTTCAAATAAGTTGGAAATTTCTATTAAACTCACGAGGGAAGATTTCTATGGTAAAAACTAGATCTTGTATTTGTCTTATTTGTAATTTGATTAAACCTCATGAGAGGTTAATGTAATTTGCCTAAGAAATAACTTAGGAGAAATTAAAACGTGCAAATTAATATAATAAGGATTAAGTAGCCAATTTGAACTAGACTTCATATTTCAAGGGTAATTTTGGGAAATTAGAAAGCAATGACATGTGACAGTGAGAAAATAAGGCTAGACGACAAGTGTGTGGCTGCCAAAATGCACCACAAGGTCCACAAGTCCAGGAGAACAACAAAACGTAGCCACTAATTTTGGAGCTTTTCCCAAAGTTGGAAAAAGTGCTCACTATTCACGAAGGAATCATGACCGAGAATATCATCTAAATTTATTCTTCAAAAGGTCCCTTCAGCTTTGATTAATTGTTAGCAGACCTCCACTTCCGAGAAAAAATTTAGTGCATCCATCCACTGAAAAATTGACATGTTGCAGTATCAAATTTAAAACAACATTAAAATATAAAGTGGAGGAACTATAGAGAAGATTTGGATGCAGGTTTTTTTTTTTTTTAAAATAAAATTTAAACTTAAAACCTCAACATTTATTTTTGTTTTTTTCGATATTTTCTTTTAAAGTTTTTCCTGTTAAATTTTCAATAGCTACATGCATTGAAGATTTTAACCAAATTTAAAAAATTACTATTTTTTATTATATTATAATTGTTTTTTGGTAACAAAGGACAATCGCATCAACAGCTAACATTAGGGCACCCTGATGTTTGTAACCATTTATAAGTTGTCACTTGTCACACATATATTTATTGAATAAACAATATGTTTTTTCGGTCATATTTAGTTCAGATAAGATGTTAAAATTTACAATTCATTTCAAGTTATTCTGCTAACATTAGACATTAGACCCCTCAATAATGGGTCAGCCATACGGTTTATTTGAGAGATTTCACTACAAGTTACATACTCTTTCGTAGACAATAAGGAAAAATATATAAAATGTATGATCAATCTAATTAAATAAATAGTTGATACACAATGTCAATTGATGGTAAGAATACTCATTCAGTATACTAATATCTTAAATTCGAATTGTATATCTTTCATCATATATATGTATATATATATATATATATATAACACCAAAAAATAAATATGAATCGTATATTCTTCTCCACAGTCCATATGCATTGACAGGTTATTGTGCAAGATGTGATTGATGTCCTGCACTTGAGCAAAAATTAACATATTTAACTTACAAGTGCTATGCCAAAGCCAAACCGTTTTTGTTTTAGGCAAAGGTCAATATATATATTGTTTTTTTTTATGGAAAAAAGTTATTGTTATAATATAAATAAAAATATCATAAAACAAAATTTTAAATTTAGTATAAAAAGTATAAAGTTAGACTAAAACAATTTAAATTTGTGGCTTTAATATCTTAACAGCTCATATACTCTTAATATAATGGTTATAAATACATTTAAATTTAAACCAATGGATTAAGAGTACGTAAATAATTAAGATATTAAAGTCAAAATTTTAAGTTACAAATTTAAGTTGATTTAACTTGATCCAAAATATGTATATATATAGATAACAACTTATTATTGAACAAACAATATGTAATGGACTTCATTAAAAAAAAGCCCACTAAAATTAAATCAAATAAAGAGATTGACAAGCTTTAAAAAGATACAAAACTCACAAAAGTTGAGGTGTCCTAAGAGTATCTCCAACAGTCTCCTTTGGAGACACTCCCTAGAACAATTAAGGGAGAAACTGTATTTTTAAAGCTCTAACATGTGCTTTAAAGGCTTCCTTAAATGTGTTTTGGTAGAGCTCACTCTCTTAATTAAGGAGTGGCTTCAATCCACTTAATTGGACTCCACATATTTAAAGCACCAAATATTTAACTTTTAAATCCTAACAATTCTTTTATTATTCAATGAGTAATTTGTTTTATAATAATAATTACAAAGTAAAACATCAAGATAAGGATAAAAAATTTATTAAGGGAGCCATTTAAGGGAGTATTATTGGAACACATCCTCCATTAATGGTCCCTTACAACAACATCCACTCTTTTTTAAGAAAATCTCTAAAAGGGGCTGTTGGAGATGCTCTAACCCCTCGCACCTACGTCATTGAAATCACTAAAATTGTTGATTTTAGTGGTATATTCTTCCCTAAAACCTAATTTATAGTTTAAAAAACATTTACAAAACTTAATGGGAAGAAAGTAACAATGTTGGCAACTACCAGGTTGGCTAATGGAATTTGGTGACAATCACAGCTCACAAGCTCAATTTACATTTTTAATTATTATTATTTTTTTATAAATTTTTTATAGTTTGAGAGAAGACAAGCCCCACGACCTGGCATCGATTCTATAGAATTATTTCTTTTGTGGATGCTGATGCTCTGGAAGATCCTCTTTGTCCCAATTCCCTCTCCCTCTCTATATATAAAATTTTAATTACCCACTCATTTTCTCTTCGATCAATAAAACCAGTGCCCATCCATCTTGCTTTTTGTAAACTCAGTTTTTTGTTTTGCAGAAAAATGACGGTTTCTTCCGGTGAAAATTCTGTGGAGAGGTATTTGTTTTCTGTCATGTTTCTTTCTTCTTCTTTGATTTGATGTGGGTTAACATTGTCATCCAGTATTATTGCAATGTAATCACCTCTCTTGGCTCTTTATATGTATTTCTGGATTTTATAACAATCATCAGAAATTTGATATCTTACACATTTCTACTGTTTAATTCGATTTTTCTGTGGAAGATCTTGTCTTTGTTTGATTCAGCTTTTGCATGAAATATCCTAGTTTATTATGGAGCTTTTCATTATATTTGGTAAATGATTTTTGAGAATATATGTCCGTGATTCTTTAAGAGGTAATATGATGGATATTGATTATAGAATTTATAGCTGAGGAAACTGTGCCGTGGATACTGGATACTCTAGTTAAATACAATAATTATATAATCACCATCGGATTAAAGTTGCTTTCTGTGTTGGATCAACCTTGATTTCACACCATTTTTGTTGTGCTAATTGATTCGATAAGGACAATTATCAAAAGCTTACATTGATGTTGTGACCAAAGTAATCACATCAGATACAGTCCTAGATATGCTTTGTGTCTTTTACTGAAGTTAGCTTAAAATTGGATCTTAATGTCATTCGAATGTGCTTGACATTGGGCTAGACACAGAGCCCTAATCATGCAAGATTCAGTTACTTATATTTCATTGCTGTTTCTATAAATATATATTGGCAATATTTTGACCTTGTTAATTTGGTTTTGTGGAAAGCAGCAAGGATTTACTTGCTAAACTTGCTCCTTTGGAAGCGGTGTTGTTTGACGTTGATGGAACTCTTTGTGATTCCGATCCTCTTCATTATTATGCTTTCCGGGAGATGCTTCAGGAGGTCATTCTAATATTTCTTGCCTCACGTTTGTGTTAACTAAAGATTTTGTATTCCGTTTATTCCCAATTAGCTGTTCAAGTGGTATATATGCTGAATATAAAAATTTTCTTGGAATGACTAACAATAAAATGTAACTCCTCCAATTATAAAGCGTTGAACTTGTCTTTTTGGGATTTATATGTTCGACAGATTGGTTACAATGATGGGGTTCCAATCACTGAGGATTTCTTTGTTCAAAATATTGCTGGCAAGCATAATCCTGATATTGCCGTGCTTTTCTTTCCCGATGATATGCCTAGAGGCATGAAGTTTATGGAGGACAAGGAAGCCATGTTTCGAAGGTAAACAACACTTTCCTTGTGTTTTCTGAACATATTTAAAGCTCCAACCATATAATATTCATTGTGGATAAAATAGGTTGGCTTCGGAGCAATTGAAGCCTATAGATGGGTTGTATAAATTAAAGAAATGGATTGAAGATCGCGGGTTGAAAAGGGCTGCTGTTACCAATGCTCCAAGAGCAAATGCTGAACTCATGATCTCGATCCTCGGCCTTTCTGATTTTTTTCAGGCTGTTATTCTCGGGGATGATTGTGAGCATGCCAAACCACACCCAGACCCATACCTGAAGGCTCTTGAAATACTCAAGGTGTCAAAAGATCACACATTCATATGTGAGGTATGTCTGCTGCATCCTACACTATATTTGAAATTAGTTTCAAGTTTATGGACTCTGCTTGATACTTGAAATTCATTCTGTCATTGCTTGGCTAGGATTCTGTTTCCGGAATTACAGCCGGAGTGGCCGCCGGGATGCCCGTTGCTGGTTTAACAACTAGAAATCCAGAACAATTATTGTTGACGGCAAAACCTACCTTACTTATAAAGGATTATGCTGACCCGATACTGTGGGCAGCATTGGAAGAGCTTGATAAAAAGAGTACTTGAAGTATAAACATAAATTTTTTATTAAACACACTAGGGTCTCTTTGAAGACTCCAATAATTTTGGTATAATGAGCCTCTTGGTTCTCTACCTTTAGCTGCTTGTAAGTTGTAATCAGAATTCTAATATTATAAAACTTTGATTCAGCTATGAAATCAATGTCAAATTCATTGTTAGCATCGCCTTAATTGCTGAGTTTTAGTCTGGGATTTGATGACATGATGTTGTGTCTTTATTTTGGAATTTAGGGTCAGTTCGGGGTGTTTATGTATAGTTTTCTGTTTTCATTTGAATATAAGAAATTGATTTTCATATTTTAGGATCTGAAAATGTGTAAGGTAACAATAATTGAAAAACATATGCTGAAAAAATATATAATAGTTTTGAATATCAACGGGCACGTAGGTAGATCGAAGGCTTGACTGGTCAAAGGTTGGACAGCCAAGACCTCTCTCCTCCATGTAGATGTGATGGTGTCGCTGAGTAGCCTCTGTTGGTCAGCTTCTTCATCTGTTTAGCAGAGCGTGTATTGCCTACATTTTGACCATGGGCATCTATAGGTGTTGCTTTAGTCCTTGTTGTGCAAGTAACAAAGTTGTAGCTAGAATCATTGTAGGATTTTGGGCGAGTTGCCTGTTTATTTCCTGTTCAAGGGCGACTCTTTATGGAAGGATGGAGTTATTCCCTGATAGAGTTCGTAGGAAATAACGATATTTCCTTCCGTATCTGAATAGATATCCACTCGATATGTCGTATCATGGCGGGATTGTAGATCTCGATGAGTAGTGAATAATGATCCTTGCTGAATATATAACTCTGATCCTATTAAGTATTAAGACTCCTTCGCCGAGTATTGTTTGTTTGACTATTTTATGCGATTGATTGATAGATTCAAACGCCTATGGCCCTGTTTGGTGCACGGGATTGGATTGGACTATTTCATGAGATTGGATTGGATTGAGATAGGACTGTGATTAAATGGGATTGGACTGGACAAGACTGGACTAAATTAATACTATACTATGTTTGAGGAAATATGAGACTGGACTTAATTAATACTATGTTTTGTTTGGTTGATTGGATTAAATATAATAATATTTTTAATTTGATAATATTTTAAAATTGAATAATATTTTTTTTTCTAAATCAAAAGAATCCAAAGCCATTCATTTGATTTCCGGTACACAACAAAGATAAACATGTGTTTGAATCATTGAAATACTTGGCATTTTCAAAACAAAATTAATATATATATATATATATATATATATATTTATATAAATTAGAATTCTTTTTCTTCTCTTTTTCTCTCTACTAAAAACCAGAACTTCCTCTCTCACTCTAAGATCTCGTTTTCTCTGTTGTTCTTTCTTGTTCTTTCTTGTTTTTTTTTTCTTGTTCTTCTCCGGATCTTCTTCTACTCTTCTCCATCTTCTTCTCTCAACTCTCAGATCTTCTTCTCTTAGATTCTCTGAAAATGTCGTCGGCCGCCTTTGCGAAGGTCGATGACTCCTTGACATCAAAGAAGCCGCCAGCCTTCTCTCCTCCAACATCAAGGTTGTCGGCAACCTCCATGCTCAAACAAGTGCCCATAATTTTTTCTTTTTTTAAATAAAAAACTGAATTTATTTGTCTGAATGTTGATTTTGTATTTAAATATGATATTTGTGATGGGTATCAGAGTATGTGAATAAATTGGTTGGGATTTAAAGATTTTTTTTGTTTGGATTCCAAGTTTTGAGTTGCTTTGGTTTTTTGTTTTTGTTGTCCGATTCAGCAAATGGGTGATATTAATTATGTTTGCCTCTAGTTTGGTTGTTGACGTTGGGTGCAGATTTCAGAAAGACAGAGATGAAAAAACTAAGTTTACGAATAACGGGATGAAATTCAGAAAAAGAAAGAAGGTGAGATGAATTAAATGGGTGGGGTCCACATGTGAGATAGTCCAGGGACAAATAGAGATGGGGTGGGAGGTAGGCATATTTTATCCCACCAGCATGGGTCTATTTTGCTGTTGGGACTAACAATCCCATCTTTCAAAACATCACCAAACATGGGAGAAGGACTAAAATAGTCCAATCCCAAGCCAATCCCATGTGCCAAACATGGCCTATGTACTTTCTTACTATAACTTGTGGTATGTCTAGGATGAGTAAGGGTATAATAACTTGATCTTTAAATATAATGAAAGAAAAATGTTATTCTCTTCTACCTTAATGAATTAATTTTATTTCTTCCACCTAAATAAATTGATTTTTGCAATTTATTTGAATTCTAGGAAGGATAGAGATAGATTCTTTATGGCATGTGAGGTGTTAAATTGTGAGTGAATACACATTAATGATGTTTTATCTCATGAACTCAAATCAACACAAATTGTACACCATTTTTGGATTTGAGTCCTACCACATCATGTAGGGGTGGGCATGGTTCGATTCGGTTCGGTTTTGGACAAAACCGAACTGAACCGAAAATATTTCTTTTTACCTAAAATTGAACCGGTTTAAACCAAATAAGAAATGGTAACCGAACTGAACCGAACTGATTTTAATCGGTTCGGTTCGGTTCGGTTCATTTTGGTTTTGGGCTTAATGGGCCTTATGGGTTTGATGGGTTTAATGAGTCTTTTTAATATGTTTTTAAATTTGATGGGTTATTTGATTCTAATTTAAGGTCAAAGTTTCATAAATTTTAATAGTTCAAGCCTAAAAAAACTCAAATCAAACCTAACTAATAAATAATAATATTTAATGAAAGAAAAGAAGTATGTTAGGTTTTTTTTACTTATATAGGCGGTTAATCGGTTCAAACCGGTTTTTGGGAAACCAAACCGGTTTGAACAGAAAATTTTTCGGTTTTCAACTTTTTAAACCGGACACCCTTTTTTTAGTTCGGTTCGAACACCCTTTTTTTGGTTCGGTTCGATTGGATTCGGTTCAGTTCCGAAATTAGTGCCCACCTCTAACCACATGTATCCTATAACCATTTGACATTTTAGGTCGGATGTGTAGCATTACTAATATGTTTTTGTGAATGACTCTATTGCCATCCAAAATACTTTCTCACTGTATCTATATTTTAATAAAAAAAGAGATTATTGACAATCCATAAATTATCTATTTACACACAATTTTAATTAACCTAAATTAAAATTAGTAACAAGATAAAAAGCTTCTAAACACACTCCAAACTATTTGTTTTTTAAATACATATATTTTCACACCGTAACCTATAAGCCAGAACAGACAGCAACCAGGGTGAAACAGAAGCAACAATACAATTCTTCTTTCATTACTACGATTTCTACAAACACTAAGACTTCCAAGCTCTTACTAATTCTAAGAATTCCAAACAACAGATGATTAACCAAACCTCAAGCAATGTCCAGAAGAAGTGTTCTTCATAATCATATATAGCAATGGCTCCGGCAACATTTAGACCAAGGACACTTGTAATTCATGTTCCTGAAACTAGCCTTTGTAAATCATAAAAATCCTGACACATAGTAGTTCCAATCTTTTGCTTTTTCTTGAATGTGATATTTCTACTGCATAACAAGCTTCATGTATTCTAGTTTTTCCTTCAAACAACAGTCTTCTGATCATCCTTGGTTGGTGAAGCAATCAACTGTTCCTGCACAAACAAGAACTTTGTAAGATGTAAATTTGAAGATCCTGGTAAAATATTAAATATAGAAATGAACATTGGTTAGTTTAAAATAAATCGCAATAGGAAAAAAAACCTTTATTTTTATGTACTCTTTCTCATCCTCTGAGTTTTTCTAAGCAATTGCAGATGCCATAATTGAAGCTAGAGGAATTTACTTGGAGGTTTGTATTAAGAAGAGCAGCTCCACTTGACTCTTTAAAATATGTTTGCAACCAGTAGCTTGGAGTTCCATATGCTTGTGAGGAGTTGAAGACAATTGCATCTGATATATGTTAAAATTTAAATTTAAATTTAAAATTAATAATGGGTAATATACAACCCAAGTAATTAATCTAAATTTCAATTCAAATAATGTAACAAATGAATTGTCATCATCACTATACACAACATGAGATGATATGATAATATGGTTAATAAAATAACCACTTGCTATATTATTTGGATTGAAATTTGAACTAAATTTGTTAGGTTGTCTAGAAACAGTATCATAATCATAAACATAAAACTACTAGACATATCGGTTATCACATAACCTTCCCATGGAAGTAGGGATGGCAAAATGGACCGGGTTCTATAGAACCGCCCAAGCCCGCATGAATGCGGTCCAGGTTTATACCCGGACCACAATTCTAGAGTCTAGTTTTTTATCCTCATTTTTAAGCCCTCATTATTTAAGGGCCGGTTAAGTGCCCAGCTGTGGGTTTAAATTAAACCCTCAAAAAGCCCTTTCAAAATCTTCTTCTCTTCAGTCTTCACCAACATCTCTTCGACCACTTCTCCAAAATCGACTCAACGTTCGTTCTTCACCGTCCGATCTAAACCGAGTTTTCTGCAGTGGACCTCCAAAAATCCCAGTCCAAGCTTGGCCGCCATCTCCACCGCCTCCTCCGCCACCAATGGTGGTAAAGGATACCAAGCCACTGATCAATGTTGGTGTCTCCTCCTCCTCAACTAGTTCTTCGCCGGAAAGCGACTTTTCAAAGCCACTTCTAAAGGCTCTAATGGACTGTGTTCGACTCACTGAGTTAGAACCGAATCGAGCTCTAAAATTGTTGATTAAACCCATAAACTTAGCCTCTGAACACGGAGATCCAATCGAGAGAGTTGTATTTTACTTCACTAAAGCTCTCTAAAACAGATTTTCTCTACAACCGGGTCAAATTTGTCAAATCGCTGATTATTAGTTGTGTTGAATAATTTAATTGGTCAAATTTAGGTTAAAATAAATGCATAAAAAATTCAGGAGGGTCTAATTGAGGGCTTGGGTAAAGCCTATTTTTTTGCGGGCCGGGTTTCAATCCTACCCATATGCATTAATTTCTTATTTGGGCAGGGCTTAGGCCCGGTAAAATTATAAGGGCTTTTTGAGGGCTTGGGTCAAGTGCGGGCTTGGGCCCTCAAATTGCCATCCCTACATGGAAGCCAAATTAAATACAGTTCTACATCCAAATATCCAATCAAGATCATGGAAGACCAATGGAGAAGTTCTACATCCTACCGGTCATTTTATTGTAAAAAATTTAATTGTGAAATTTGATTGTGCCAAAGGAAAAATTAAGGAAAGATTTTTGATTAGGGTTATTTTTGGAAATGCGATTGGTATCAAAGATTTTTTATTTTTTTTTTAATTTGAATAATCATGATCCTCTAATGTAGTAATCTTTTTCCTCATCTAAAAGACCGGAAAATAGAACTCTAAATTTAAAAATAATAAAAATGAAATAAATAAATAAAATATAAATTATAGTTATCGATTACACATATCAACAGATCTATATAGGTTAGGACAAAAATCAACTCAACAGAGGATCCAAATTCGTAGTGAGAAAATAGGTGTGAGGAGAAGTTTTTTGGTAGGCAATAGAACCACCCCCTAAAAAAACCTGGACCAAGTAAATCTAGACAATCCAATTATGAAACATTGTCCTTCAACATTATATTACCAAATTCTAAAGTAAAATACCATAAGGCCGATAAACTGGCCAAATCAACATACATCTCTCTCTCTCTTACTAATACTTACAAGAGCTGGCATGCCCTGTTGTATCATGATTCATCTCACTGAGTCCATGAGACAGAATCGATCTCATCCCTAGCAGATTTGTATAACTCAAGCCTCTTGACACACTGCTGCCTTCTTTCCATCAGCATAGGGTTTTCATCCAGCAACTGGGACAGTTGCTTTCCCTACACAGAATTAACCAATAATTAAAAATAATAATAATAAATCATCAGACCTCACTTTAAAAGAACACTAAAATGAATCAAATGATAAATTCAAAGAAAAAACTATGATTGGCACAACCTAACTCTAAACTTGTCAGAGGAGCAACCGAGCAATCTACTTATATGATTGGTACACCAAGTAATACCCATGTCTAAAATCCTGATTTTAAGAACTTTAATCACTCAATGCGATCAACAATAAACACTAATTACACTATTAAGTTGACTTTTTTACATGTAAATCGGAAAATAGCAATAAGAAACTTGATTCTAATATATCTGAATTTGGTTCAGTTATGTATAAGTATGTAGAGTGTAGATCCAGACGTATACATAATGTCACATAACAAATTTGCTGAAATTTTAATACGAAAACAAAACAAAAATAGGCATGATGCTGGTTTGAACCGAACCGCCGAACCGAACCGGAACCAGCGTCAGGAAAACCGGACCCGGAACCGGTCCGGCCGGTTCCGGTTCCGGGTCTCTTTGTTATGGAACCAGCCGGTTCGAACCGGACCAGAACCGGCGGTTCGGTTCCGGTTCGGTCCATTTTTTTTTTTTAATTTTTAATAACACTTTAGTTATAAAAAAAATATATTAAAAAAAAATGGACATTGTAGAGTATTGAGTCATGGCCCATAACTTATAAGCAATCAATATATGACCAAGATTAAAGAAAAATAATATGTGAATGAGATTTGATGTCATATACATATATATATATAATATATATATATATTAATAGTATATTAAAAAAAATGATACATATTATTGCATTCACAATCCACATAATATAAAGATTAAGAAAAATACATATAGAGATGTGATGTGATTTAATCCAAAATTAGATGATTTCTTTTATAAAATGATCAAATTCTTTTTTCTTTTATTAACAACATTCCATTTGTTTACATCCAATAACATGTTAAAAAAGTTTTCAAATGAAAATTCATTATATTATATCAATTAATGTAAATGGAAATTCAATCCTACATCTCACATCGGATAAATAAGAAAAGCGGAGAGAGACCTAACCTATATAAAAATGAGGAGAATGCAAAGGAAAATAAACATTCTTAGACAAGGGTTATGGGCCCTAACCCAATACTTTACAATGTCTATATAACATTTTAGTTTTTTTTTTAAAAATAAAATGTTAATTTTTGAAAAAAAAAAAAAAAAGGAACCGAACCGCCAGAACCGGAACTGGAACCAAACCGCCGGTTCCGAACCGGAACCGGAACTGGAGTCATGCCTAAACAAAAGTTTGCTGAAATTTGGTGGCTGTTTGGATGTGTTTTCAAAATCTATTTTCTGTTTCCAAAACAAAATGCTGCTCTAGAGTTGTTTGGTTAAATGTTTTCAAAATTATAACTAAAAACTAAGAAAAAAAAAAAAAAAAAAACCAAACCATGAAACTTTCTCTCCAAACTATTTTAGTCATTTTCAAAATGATACCAAGTGCATCCACATTGTTTTCGGTTTTGAAAACTATTTTAAACAAATGATACCGAACACGATTGCATTTTTAAAAACATCATTTTCATTTTTTAATTAGTTTTTAAAAACACCATTTTAAAAATGATATCAAACTCACTTAAATTCCACAAATAGTTTGTTATGTAAGTGATAGTCGATTACCTCCTTTTTGCCCAATTGTGTGTAGAAGTGATCCAGTAAAGACCTTTTAGCCTCCTTCACTTGACAATGGACCACAGCTTTAGGAATGGTATTCCTAAGTGTCTCGGCCACCATCCCAACATAAGAGGAAACATTTGATCCAATCCGGCGGAACTGCCCCTCTGCATATCGTTCTAACGATGAGGCAATCGGATTTCCACCCCTGTCTATGTCCTGAGGAAGTTTCCGGAAGAAATCCACAGTCAGGTATGAGGATTCCATGTCCACCAATCGTGTAGTTGTTTTCTTACTATCTTCACGGAACCTATCCAATGCTTCATTGGCAGCTGTTGCTATTTCGGCTTGCAGAGTTGGAAAGCGTTTCAACTCCTGCCCAATTTCAGAACATCAATTCACTTGTTCTCATTACATGAACACTGCTACTAGAAGTAGTAAATTTCCTGATTCCAAACCTGAGTTTCTCCAATTGATCTTCTCACAAGTTCCTTCAGAATGAAATGAACCTGCAATTCAAATGACCAATTAGCGAATTAGAGGTTTCGTGACGAAATAAAAGATTGGGAAATGCGATAAACAAAACTCCCATTATTGGCTTTCACAACAGTTGAAAGCTCTAATCATTTCAATAGCTAGCAAGACAACTTTTGACAATACATTTATTTAACATAAGATCCTATTTAAATTCTAGCAAGGAAGACAATTTTTAAGATTTCAAGTGATGGCCGTTCTGACCATCTAAGTTTGAAGACTCCACTTCTTTTGCACTGACTCCAGTTTTTGGAGACGATCCTAAGCTTACATCAAGACAGAGTCAGCCATTGAACTTCTGGAGATGTTCAAACTACAGGACTTAGCAAATATTTACTACCTGAAATTGCATTTCTTGAGCTTCCGATTATGAAATTATCTTAACACAGAGAAGGCACCAGGCTGGTTCACCAGTTAATCGTGGGAACTCACTTAGGAGGAAAAACAAAGGGCACTTACAGCATCTACTGAAGCTTCAGCTGGGCCTCTGAAATAGTTAAGTGCCTCGTCAATGAGCCGTCGATAACCTTGCTCAGGTGCAATTAAATGAGGTTGGTAACCATCTGCTTCTGAAACCACTTTCCTAACATTTTGCAGTGACAGATGGCGGTCGAATGGAAGCTTCCTCAAAGCAGAGGGGAGCTGATTGTCAAAAACTCCATAAATCCGGTCACCACCTGGTCGTCTGAGATAAAAGGGAGTATAACACAAAAGAGAGTGATCAGTTAGAGATAGTATTATGCAATTGCCATACTTCCGCTGGCTGTTACCAAATACATTAAGACCTTGAATGTTTCCTGTTCAACAATCAAAGGCCAGGTTCATCTAAGGTTCTATTTGATGAAAATACTCAGGAAAAATATTTTCCGCTTAACATTGGAAACACGATGCAGATAAGAAAATCGGAAATAATTTACAGTTGAATGGAAAATCAAGATTTTCTTCAATAAGGCATGCATGCATTTTGTTACACGTAGAATCCATATTAATTTTTCACTAGGTAATACAATTCAAAATGGTTAACAAGCATCTAATTCTTGCTTCCATCTAGCAGCTACTGATTTTATTGGAATTAAAAATATGAAATGAGAAGAATGACGTTCACTATACCCTCCTTCCAAGTGCTCCTTGAATATCCGATCAAATGCACGGCATAACTCTAGGATAGTATACAACTGGGCCTATAAAAATAAGTAAAATTATAACAGTTAAATGTATCAATACCAATGATTATCCGACATCGTAAGTAATGAGCAAATAGATATGCTCCTCACCCCAGAATCAATAGCAACTGGTCTACCAAGATGGTCCAACTCTGCTTCCAGTTCATCAATGCTCCTGTTAATTAGAGCTATGATACCAGGTATGCGGGTTCTAATAACAGACTCCAAATGCTGCAAACATACCAGTTTTAATAAATAATAAGACATTATGTTAGAATTGAGAAGTCATTACAATTTAAATGCAAATTAGTAGGTGCAAAAGAAAAAACAAAAACCTTCGATAGAAGTTTTGCGAGATATTCAGAGCCCATTTTGCTAGCTAAGTGTCCATAATCAGGACTCGTGGCAAAAAACTCACGTTCCTTCCGCCGAGCAGCAATCATGTCCACATTTTTATGGATATCAGCTTGTGAACGGTTCACAATTCCAACCCAAGGTTGTTGAAGTGGATAAGCCCTTCCCTCAAGAATCTTCAACAAACATAATGGGAGAGAGAGAGAGAGAGAGAGAGTGAGGAATTGTGAGGATAAATACATAAGGGGTTAATGCTCATTTTATAGCAATACAGGAAAATAAAAATAAAAATTAATTAAAAAAAATCCTTCTCACAAGTGACAAGACGTGTTACAGCTATGATATACTCAAAACAACTGTGTAGATAGATGAACACCTCTTAGGTGGCTTCTAAGGTCTTGCATTTAGGCAATTCGTAAAAAGGTTTATACTTCCACTCTCTATAAATAACAATAGAATAAATTCTTTTAATACTTGTAAACCATTCAAATTTGAGTTTAATGCCATTGACCAAAGAAGAAAGATTTGACAGAACCACAAAATATCCAAAAAGATGCACCTTTCAAGGCCAAGTCATTCATTTGGATGCCACTGATTCATCTTGATAGCTGGCCAATCACTCTTATAACATCATAAGTTCACAACTCCTCAGAATGCATTTCATTGAAAGTATTAAAGCACAGTTGATACTAGACATATTTCAGCTATAAGATAATAGTCTTGTATTTTACGCATAATGGGTAACGAGCAGATTTATGAATGCAACTCTATCTTAAATGGCATCACAACAACTTCAAGTTGTTTTCATGTCATCCAAACTTGAGGTGTCATATTTTAAAAGTGCCATAGACAATGGTGAATGATTTCACAGTACAAATAAAATTTAAAAAGGTCACCATCACAGGTTAAAAATTTCCATCTGGATACCACATATTCATTTTAGAGTGATATCTTAGCATTCATGTTATGATAACAAAAGCACAAGTGCACAACTCCGTAGGTGCCCTTATTGTGCATTTACTGATTTTTTAAAAACACTTTTTATAATTATTGAATGGCTTAAAGGTTGCAGACAAACATCCTATAAGTTGCCACACCCATTAGTTACAGCCAGGCAATGGAGACTTTTGTTACATGGGTATTTGTATTTTATCCTAAGCATATAGCATATCCTACTAGAATTGATATAGCAATAAACTTCAATATGGCCCCTTTTTCCATCCGTGGGTTGAATGCATTTTCATAATTCAAAGCATATCATCTATACCCAATAAGACATTCAAATAAGAAAACTTACATCCAAAGCATTTGTTCCCTTGTCCATCAAATCAAGCTTTGTCAACACACCAAATGTCCTGTCACCTGGGAAAAAAAACATATAGCCTCTAAAGTAAGGATAAGGGTATCATAGTAGTTACAGAAATGCACACATCAAACTGTTGAATTGACTGACCTACATAACTAGAAACAAGGAAAAGAGAGTGTACCAGCTGGGTCAACTTCTCTAGAGAGCTTGATAGCATCAGATGTTGCCAGATCTTGGTTGGCTGGAGTTATGGCCAAAATGAGAGAGTTTGGCTGTGTCCAAGAACCAGAAACTCATCCGTTATAAGAGAATAAAAAAAAAGTTTATAAAAGCTAAAAGCTAAGTATACTTTCAAAACTAAACCATACACTCATATAGGAACAATATTGGAATTATTAACTTTTCAACCCATTTTTTTCCCTTTTGGTGGATAAAATTGAAAAACCAAGTCAACCACTCTTTACTATTGGAGAAAAGGCCCAACAGGAGCTAGATTGAATTTCTAACCATGCATGGAAGTAATAAATATCTCAAACAGTGAACAAATCCCTGAGGATCACATGTTTCCATGAATTAAGAAAGTTCACCTGAGTATTAGCAAAACTAAGAACGCAAACTTTTAGTCCTTTTAAGGAGGATTAACAAGGCTCAAAGATTAACTTTACCCTAAAAACAACAGGATGACTCCTTCCACCATGGTTACTTATCTTGTATGTTCAATAGTTGTGAGGTTCGACAATTGACACAATGACACCATTATTTCATGCACTGAATATATAGAGCCAATGTGCATATCCAGAATGAATCTAGACATTCTATAGTATGAAGAACTTAAATTTGAAATGACACCACTGATTATATTCTTTTGATTTAGTGCCTTCAATATCAAATCTATCCAAAAAGAATGGATAAACTAATGATTAAAAACAAACTGATAATAAAACTGATGTCCACGAGGTAGTAATTCTGATTGTGACATTAAGGAAAGAATAAGAAAGTTCCCATTACCTTCTCAACGTATGAACGAACCATTGATTCTATCTCTTGAACAACACTCTCTGGTTGTCCCTCTGTGATCAACAAACATCTTTTAATTTAATAAATTAAAGAAAGAAAAATGGAATTCTAGCTGTGGGATGCCTGATTAAATATGAAAATTAAGGAATGATAATGAAAAAACTATACCTACTGCAACCTTTGTTAAACCAGGCAAATCTATCAGTGTTAAGTTGACAACTGAAAATAAAAATAAACCATGATCATCAGATATTCAGATAATAGTATAATTATTTACATAACGCAAATTGAAAAGTCAATGATTTTTTTTAGAAAAAAAAGGAAAAATTAAAAGAATAGCTATTTTACAAAAATCCTCAGAAAAATGAAAGATGTAGCAGAGGTCTGACAAAAACAATAAAATGAAATTGTGAAGCACAAATTATATAACATAGTAAAAGCTTTCAAACCAAACATAGACCTAAGAATACCATAATTAAAAACCTAACACATCAAAAGTGGGTTAAATTACATGAAAGGTTTTGTAAAGAAATTCAGTAAGTCAATGATAAACTAGGACACCCTTCAAGAAAACAGAAAATAAGCACATAATCATCTTACCACAAAACATCTAGGAAACTAATCCTTAGCGGTCAATGAAATCTAAAAGGTTGTGGATGGTTCATGATGTAAAACCAGTGTTAAATATGTCTACATGTTAAGATGATCTCATCATAGAATTAGGTGGCCTACAACAGCTGGGCATCAAAATATGGATCATTTCTTGCCAAGAATCTCAAAAACGAAAACTTCATACCATTTGGGGAATAGATACTCAGATGAATAGGAATAGGAGAAATCTGTTTTGATTTCCCAGTCACTCTGTCAGTTTCATCTTGAATTTCCTTCCGAACAATAGCTGCACAAGAGAACAAAAATCAAACCACGAAATCCGATTGCATCTTTGTTCTCAAAATGTAACAAAAGAATAATTAGATACACATATTCAAATGCATTGTTGATACTATATTAAACTGGAAGTATACTTTTTATAAGCAAGCAACGTTAGAGTGTAACACATACTTCCACAAAACTGAGCAAGGAGACAACATAAAATGATGATGTAATTTTATGACTAATAGATTACCACATTTGGAATGAGAAAAATCGATTAGCATCTAACCGAACTATGAAAAATTGAAAGCAGTTCAACATGAAAAGAAATATTATCAAAACTAACATGAAAATCTTAGAAAGACTCTTCATCAGAAACTGTGTTTTATGTGTCCGGGCTACCTTAATAGGACAGCAATATAACAAACATTGCATACATTGTTTTTGGTAGGGAGAGGAGGAGTTATTTGTTCAAGTTGAACTTTTAATTTATCTGTACTGGATTTAATCTGTTCTGTATCTCACAAAGGCTGGTTGTAGTGAATGGGACCTTCACCCTGTGATTGTGTTATGACTCACCAAATAGAGATTATGTTATCAAGTCACAATCCAAACTACTTGGTACAGTGACCAGAACTTTAAGAGAATTTGGTTGTTAATAGTTAAAACCGAACCAAAATGAAAATAATAAGGGAATCAAGCCTCATACAGGACGATTTATAAACATCCTGACATCCAAGATCTCACTTAAGGTTATTCCTAAATGTTTCTAAGAAAAAGCCGATTAGAATGTGTCAAATACATGTTTAAAACATTTCATAAATGTGGATAATGGTAAGCAGGAATGGTTTAGCTGGCATGCAAGTGTGTAAGGAAGAAAGCCAAAACCAATTAGCATGCATGAAATATGTTTGTCAAATAATCAACTTATTCCTTTATCTCTTTTGACTAAAATGTCCCAAATGATATGATAGTGGATATCTTCCACCGGACTATTTGAATTAATAAGTTACCTTACACCAAATCATGAACATAACCATGAATTAACACCAGGATAAACATGGCAACAATACCCAAAATACATCAAAGATACAACTCATCAAGATCAAAAGAAGGTATATAAAATAACATTAACCAGTGCAATCATATCACCACATCTTCATGCAAATGACGTACAAAAGTCAGTGAACTTTTTCTTTGGCAAGTGAAGGAACTCTGCATACTCTTGTAACCCCGGCTCTGTTTTGTGTAGTTGCAGCACCAAAGGCCTCCTTGTTACAATCCCTGAGATTACACAATATTCAGAAACCACGCATCTTTAACCTTTTTGTTTGAATTTTTACATGAAAATAATTTTTTTACTCCTATAATTTTATTTTATTTTACAAAAATCACTTCAATTTTTCTCTAATCAAATTTTTACAATTTCTAATTGAATTCAATAATTTAATTATCCAATGACAACAACACCAAGAAAGCAAAACAAAACAAAACAAAAAAAAACCTGGAATGTTTGTTTTCTCATTTTATTTTTCTTTCCTTCATAAGAAACAAAACAGAGTACTAATGACGCCAGCTACAATCATTAGACTTGAGTTGATCTTTCTCCTTTAGTAAAAATAAATTTTTTTAAAAAAAACGTAAAACACAATTACAAAAAAAATTACAAAATTACAAAATTTTGTAAAAAAAAAATTATAATTTTTTTTAAAAAAATTACAAAATTTACAGTTTGTAACCTGATCCCCTGGGTAGAAAATCGCGTCCAACAATGCTCTCCAGCACCGAAGACTTTCCAGAACTCTGCATTCACATTCAAACACGCCATACTCCACACATCAAACTTAACAATTACACAGAGAGATGAATCAGAGCTAAAACAACCGCATTCGCTTGACAAAACACCAAATTATAAGACTCGACAAAGAAATTCATGCATGCACAGATACAGAGATACAGCAGAGAGAGAGAGAGAGATTCGACAAAAAAGAGTTCGAAAAAACAACAGAATTAACATCAAAACCTAAAAGCGGCACTCACACTCACACTCACAGAAAAGGCAGAAAAACACAAGTAAGAGTAGAAACCTGGCCGCCGACGACAGCAACAGAAGGAAGAGCTTCCCAGAGAGTAGGCAAAGCATTGTCGCCGCCGTAGTCACCGAGAACCGTACATGCCCTCTGTATTCTGTTGACCATCCCAATCAGACTCTCCATCGTCGCCATGTCTGTCTCTTGGACAACAACAACCCTATTAGACTTCGAATTTGGACGAATAACCAGAGAAAATACGAGCAGAGAAGCAGTTACAGAGATTGAGAGGCAGTAGAGTAGAAGAAGAAGAAAAGCTATTTTGACACTTTTTTTTTTTTTTTTTTTAATTTGGGAGTGAAGTGGTGAACCGGTGGGCCTTGGATATCTGGAGAGAATGGGAAATGTTGGATGTTGGTCGTGTGAGTAATACAGTGCGACACGTCAGCCAGTTGTTTGAATTTGAGTTGATACTAGTCAGTTGTTTGTCAGTTACTTATTTTTATTCCATAAAAAGGGATTTGAATGTTTTTTCAAATCTTGTTTTTGGCGGACGATTACTGTCATTGTGCCTATTGCTGTTTCTGTTTCTTCTTTGTGCTGGGACCGACTCCACCCACTGCCTCCCAACGGCTGTTATTTTCCTTCAAATCCACAATTTTTAATTAGTATTGACTGATAATGTTATGGGCAAATTGCACAAACATCCTGAATAGTTTGTGTAATTTCAAGTACATGAAAATTTGCTAGTAATTACATAAACAGCACTTACCGTCGGGTGGGCAAAAAACAAATGAAGTGAGCCGGTCTGACTTGCTAATTCTTGTCGGTTCATTTCGGTTGGCCTTTTGGAAAACCAACCATTTTTTGTTCGGTTTTCGATTTGATATTTGGAACCAAAAACCAACATGAGATCCAATATATATACGGAAATTTTCATATAAGTGCGCACCGATGGAAAATATATAAGGACATTAAATGTGAGCCACTCATTTTACATGCTTTGACTTGGTGTATATGCACTTGTCAAATCTCCTCTATAAATGAGTGGCTCACATTCAATGTCCTCATATATTTCCATCAGTGCACACTGACCAGAATGAGACCGTATATATATTTATAAATTTCCATCAAAACTCTCACTATCTGACCTAGTGGCGGAGCAGGATTTTGGCTTTAGGGGCCAATACAAAAACTAATATTCAAAGTTATGTAAGACAAATATAATAATATCCGAAAATAAGTTAATAATTAAAAAAATAAAATGTGGTACCGTTTAGTCTAAAAGCTAATGTCACAAATAAATAAATAAAATAGTTATTAACTTTGAGAATTAAAATATATCTCATCTTTCTGTTATGTATCGAAATCATCTATAACAAAATCTATCTAATTTTATCCACGATTTCCATTTCAATTAAATATAATCAATGAGTTTGTGAAAAAAATCATTTTTCATCTTGTTGCAAAACCTATGTCCGGTCTTAACAATATGCATAACTGAAAATGATCTTTTAATAGTTATCAACTAATCATATTATATCATAAAAAAATAGCTTTTTCCCACCAGAAGTTGCAAGTATCCCTATTCAATGCTTTGTTAATTAGCTAAATTATATTTGTTTAATCCTACATGTGTCTTTTCTCCCTTCATCTTCTCATTTGTTCACTGCATTTTTCATAAATATGATACATTTCTCAACTCTATCGTGTCTCTTCTCCTTTTATCTTCTCATTTATTCATTGTATTTTTTCTTTGTTCTCGTAAAGATGATACATATTTGCATACTATTCAACTTCTCATTGGTTCATTGCATCCTTTTGAAACTTTTTCATCTTTTCTCATTCCCTCTCCCATTTTGCCTATATATTTGGTGAATGAAGATACTCCGATCATTTTCCATTCAAGGTCTGTAACTTTTATATATTGGTTCGTTTTTAATACATATGTAAAACTCATTTTTCGAAGCTTTTTTTTTTTTTCCAAATCTTTGCTCTCAATATAAAGATGTTTAGATGAAGGTTTTATCTGTTTAAACATTTTTTTTATTAATCTATGTTTTGCTGTTTTATTTAATGACATTTTTCTCGTTTAAATAATCGATGGTAACTAAAGTAAAAACAGTACATGTTTATTATGTCTAACCGCGTTCGCTTCCGAATAACATTTTTTTAACAAAACTTGTGCAAGGAAAGAAAGTGATTGAAGATTTTCAATTTCTATGCACCAAAATCAAACAAAAATATAGCATGAAGTTTGTATACTTTTAATTTAGTGGTGGACAAAATCAATAACTCAATGTACAATTATCACATTTGGATACACATTAATTTATGTAACGTCTTTTCACCAAAAATTTCATTATTTTTTGTCATAATTAATATACTAAATTTTCCACCTAATATATACTTTATAATAGAGCAAGTCAACAATTGTTGTTATTATGTTGCTCTCAGATTGCAAATATTCTATTGTTCTCGGATTGTAAATATCTTGTTGTTGAAATTCTTTGTTTTTCTTGATGTTTTTGTTTTCTTGTATGGTCTACGCGCCACTTTTTTGGATAGGGATTTGCTCCCAGTGTTTTTGTGGCTGGTTTAACTTGGGCTACACTTTATTCTCTTCTTTTATTATTTATATAGATATAGATACTGTTTATGAGTTTTTCAGCATATGATCGTTTATGATGCTTTTTTCTTTTAGATCAGTCCAATTTAAAAAAAAAAGTGTTGTTGAAATTCTTTTATTTGAAATTTAGTTTAAACTGTATCAGTAAGTCTAGGAGTTTAGTTTGATTTTTGAATCTTTTGTAATGTACATATTCATTCAGTTCAATGAAAAGGCTATGCCATATTTTCTCAACTTTGCTATTTGATATGGTATCAGAGCCCCTGTTAAATGTTGTTGCCTTCCTCTAGCTATCATCATGACTACAAACAACTCCTCCTTTTATTGTGCTACACACAATATAACAATCCACAACACCAATGAACGATATCACACATTGATTACCATAAGCATCAATGCTCAAGTACCACTCAAACCTACCACCAACAACTATGTATCATGGAAGCTCTAGTTCCACTCCCTTTTCATTGGTTATGACTTATGACCTTATTGGCTACATTGATGGTTCAAAACCCAGCCCACCCATCAATATCACTCATAACGGCACTACAACACAGAATCCAGACTACACTGTGCGGTTTCGTCAAGACCAATTAATTCCCAATGCTCTTATTGGATCTCTCTCTCCCACCATTATCCCATTCATTACCGAGCCAAAACCTCACAAGAAGCCTGGACCATTTTAGCCAACACCTATGCCAAGCCATCTCGAGGACGTATCAAACAAGTGAAAAGCCATCCCAAATATCCTACCAAAGGAACTCAAAGTATTACAAAATTCCTTCAACCAGTCAAAGCTCACGCTGATGAACTTGCTATCTTGGGAGCACCGATGGATGATGATGATCTCACAGAGAAAATACTTAATGGTCTTGGCGATGATTACAAAAGAATTGGTACGTGTTGTTCAAGCTCGTGATAGTCTAATCACGTTTGATGAACTTCACGAGAAACTCCTGAATTTTGAAGCATCGGTTCAAGGTACGAAGTCTGAACCATCACATTTTCAAGCTTCGGCCAACCCAGCAAATCTCAGTAATATGGGTTGGCGTTCCTCACCCACCTCTGGCAATAGCAACAATTGGCGCCCATCGTCAAACCTTAGCAACAATAACACGGGCTGGCATCCGTCACCTAATTCTGGAAATCGCTCTCCCACGTCAACCAATGCTGCGCCAAACACTTATCGTGGTGATCGACCACCTCCATGAGCTTATCTTGGTCATTGTCAAATCTATGGCATCTAGAGTTGTAAGTTCCTCATATTTTGATTGGCTTATTTCGTTGGCAAACCACATTAGGGATTATTTTTTGTAAGGGTAAATTAGGCCTCTTGGGTGTGATCAAGCTTCAAGGACATCATTTCTCTCAAGAGCACTTCAAATGTATCTCACTTGTTTAACTTTCTTTGAAGAGATCTAGTTGCACACACTCACTTGCATGCATTATGCTCTTATCTTCATGTAATTGAATGATGTATTGTATGCCACTTTTTGCACATCACTTAGTGTGTTGAGTTTGCCCCGAAAAGAGAATTTCTTCTCTTACCGCGGCCTAGACCGCTTGGCAAGACATGCTTGCACCGCGGCATACATAGCAGTATACCTTAGTAGGGTCATGCTTCCTGTACCGCTTCTTGTACACTTGCACGCATAGCGATCCATGTCGCGGTGTTGTCCAGTAGACCTCTGTTGCCCATACCGCGGCATGTGCACCTGCTTGCACAGCGTCCTACACCACGTTGTTGTCCAGACGGTGCACTGCTGTGTGTACCGTGGTCTGGACACGTGCCTGCGACGCGGTCCATCAAGCGGTATTGACGGGTTTCTGTGCCCTAAGTTCAAAACGACGCAGTTTTGACTAGGGCTCCCTTATATATATTCTCTCTTCTTCCTTGCTCGTTTTAGTGAGTTCAAAAAGCCACTTTTGAGAGGCCAAGCTTCCCTTAGAGAGAGAAACTCTCAAGAACTCATCTTTACTCAGCCAAACACAAATCCATGTGCATCTAACATTTTACAAGCATCATCTCATCATGGATTCTTCTTGCTTTCATTGACTAGGTAACTTGAACATGCCCCAAATCTCATTGCATTCATTTATGTTCTTGTTTGCCTAGGGTTAGCTCTTTTATATGATTTTATTGTTTATCTTTATGTTTATTGCCTAGGGTGGCGTTGTCTAGCTCACCTGCGACAGTGCAAAAACGACACTTACTGCCCCAAATTTCGTGGGTCAGTTTTCTGCTGTGCGCACCATTACGAAAACAGACAAAACTTCCTACAAAAACTTAGGCATCGCGATCTGTAAAAACCATTAGTGAGTAGAAATCTAGGGCTTTCCGAAAATAGGTAATGGGAAACGCAGTTCGATCTGAGAAGGGAGATATGACCCCCAAAATTTGAGTGTACTGCAAGAGCAATTCCAATTTTAGCCCTTCTAACCTCCAAAACTCTTCAATTTAGCTCTACACCTTATTTAAGGGATATAACCTACACAAGGCTCACAAAACACATTATATACAAAAATACGCTGGAAAATGAAAGCAAACGATAGAAAATGGGGACCTTAAAATGTGTATTTTGCGATGTTATCACTCATTCTATGGGTTATAGGTGAATCATGGTTGAAGACACAATTACTCATTTCACTTTTTGTTTTCCCTTATTCATTAGACTTAACGTTGATATCTTATTTACTATGCTAATATTACGGCTCAATTTAGCATAGTTTTGTAGATTAGTTTACATATGTTGGTTGCGGTTTAGTGTTAAAAGAGCTTTTAACAGACTCTCCAACCTTTAGCTCAAATGAATGGGAAATATACTTTTAAATGTTTTATCAAATTGAAGATTTACTAATTGTTCTTAAGAATAAGGGTTAGGTCAAAACTCATAGTGGGGCTCACTTGAGTAGAGATTTAAACCTAGGTTCTCACCTAAACTCATAGTAGGGCTTACTTGAGTTAGGGTTTGAGCTTTGAGATTTTTATATTTTAAATCAATTTTAGAACAAAACTCTATGTTGGATTGAGGCAGAAAGAACCCTCGACTCGAATTGAATGTGCTTAATATTTAACTATCAACTTGATGTGCATTTGTATTTGGTGAACTCATTTCCCCTGTGTGATCACTATCTTGCATCTCTTCGAGCCACCTTTATTTTCGTAACTTAGGGTGTCTTGCCTTAGGTGTAGTTTAATGTAGCTTAGGAATAGTGTAAATTTAGAAAGGCAATCACTCGGTTCCTCTTCTGTATTTAGTTTTAGGTTATTTCTACTTCCATGCTCTTTCTCAACAACCGTAATATGCTTACACTTCACACACATCATTCTCACCATTTCCATGTTCTTATTTACATGTTTTCAATACACTCTAAAACTTGAGACGGTTGACGAATGACATATCCATGTAGAACGATACCCGTACTTGCTGATATGTGATCGTCAAACGATCCGTGCACTTGCGGGATAAACATACACACTCATTTATTTTAGGAACCATTTTAGGCGTGTCACATACTATTTCCAACACTCCGACGTGGCTTCTTGACAGTGGGGCTTCTCATCATGTCACTACCGAATTATAACTTATATCTTCATGCACCATACACCGGTTCTGGGGACATCATGATTGGAGTGGCATGGGTCTCCCCATTATTCACACTAGTTCCACTTCCCTTACCAATTCCAACACTACATTTACTTTAAATAATGTCCTATTTATACCTAGCATGAAAAGGAACTTAATATCAATCTCTCAATTTTGCACCTCTAATAATATCTCCATTGAATTCTTACCTACTTCTTTTCTTATGAAGGAACTTCGCACGGGGGAAATCCTTACGTAGGGCAAGCCGAATGATGAAGTGTATGAGTGGTTGGTCTTCAATTTGACATCCTCCCTGTTAATAGCTTTCTTCAGTGTCAAGACCACTTCATCCGAGTGGCATCATAGGCTCGACCATCCTACATTCTCTATTTTAAAACATATTGTTTCATGTAAAATGCTAGATTTGTTATCTTCTGTGTCATCTGATTTTCCCTATAATGCTTGTTATTGCTATAAAAGTCATAAATTACTCTTTACCGATTCTTCTTTTGTATCCTCTCAACCATTAGAAATTATTTTCTTAGATATATGGACTTCACCAGTTCTGTCAGTTGATGGTTTAAATACTACGTTATTTTTGTTGATAGCTATACCAAATACATCTGATTTTATCCACTCAAGCAAAAATCTGAAGTTAAAGATGTATTTATAAGATTTAAAGGTATAGTGGAAAAACATTTGAAAAATATCCATATTCTGACAATGGTGGTAAATTTTTGGCTCTTGCAAATTTTCTTGCTACTCATGACATTAGTCATCTCACCACTCCACCCCATACCCCTAAACACAATGGATACTCTGAACGACGACACCGTCACATTGTGGAAACCGATCTCTCCTACTTTTCTCATGCATCGTTTCCTTTAAAATATTGGTCTCATTTGCCATTGATGTATACTTAATTATACGCATGCCGATACATACCCTCAATCCCTCATCTCCATATGAAACAATTTTTGGTTTCTCCCCAAACTATTCGAAGCTTAGGGTCTTTAGTTGTTTACCCCTGGTTTTGACCATATTCCACTTACAAACTTGACTCTGGTTCCAAACCGTCTATCATTCTCGGGTACTCTCTAACTGGACGTGCTTATCTATGTCTTCATCCCTCCACGTCAAATTTGTTTGTTTCTCGTCATGTCAAATTTCTAAAGTCTGTATTTCCTTTTGCTTCTCTATGTAATTTTTCTCCTTCCCAAACACCCGTTACAGCTAACACTTGGGTTCTCCCATTATTCCTAATTTTGTCTGTAAATACTGCAGGACCACCATTCCCTCCGCTGTTTGCTTTGTAACCTCAACATCTGCCCATATGTGATGCTCCATCGACACCAACCACAACCGCATCTTCACCAACAGCCTTATCACCAATGCCACAAGACTCTCAAACCTAACAGACCACCCATACGACTCTTACATAATGATAATTCCATTTCTATACTTCGTGTAGCCCTAATTTCCTATTGTTATGTGCTTGTTTCTCAGGTAAAACAAAGTATTTAACGGCTAAATAAGCTTGTGCAGGTTATTAAGGCTTTCCAGGGTTTGTGCAAAGTTAGAAGATTTTAGGGCTAAATTGAAGATTTTGAAGATTGAAGAAGGCCATGCGCGGTACATGCGTTGAAGTGTACCGCTCAAACATTCAAGAGAAGTTTCACGGTTCATACGTTCAACTGATTTATAGAAATTGTACCATGAAAAGCTTCGAGAGATGTGCCGCGATACATGCGTTGAAACGTACCGTGCCGGTACCGCGATTTTGGCCTACCAACTCAGCATTTCTATGGGATTCGTGGCCTAATTTTTCACACCTATAAATACCTAACCTTCTCTCGTGCTCACGATCTCTCCAAGACTCTTGAACTCTAAAACTTTCAAGATACCGTTTTTAACACCTTTCCCTACAAAATCATCAAAACACATCCATCAAATCTTCACCATATCAGTAAATCCAACCAAAATCCCTAACTATCCCTCTAGATCAGTCATCAAGCAACCATCTTGGAGCAAGAGAATTAGAGGAGAGAAGTAAGAGAAGAAGATTCCAAGCTAGAGGAAGAAGAAGCACTCTAAAATAGTTTCTTTCACGTCTCTTTCTCTCTTATTATTGTATTAGCCATGTTTATTGCATATTTTATATCATGGATGGCTTTTACTTGTATTATGAACTAAATATCTTGAGCTAAGGCCAAGATAAAACCTATTCCATGACTATTTAAATAAAGACTTCATATTTATGTGATTATGCTTGTGTTCATTGTATGGAAATTTTGTATGTTTAATGCTTTTGAGTGATTGGCCATAATTTGAATGATATTTTGTTGTTGTGTTATGGACCGAAAGGTGACGCAAACAACGTGCTCGACAAAAGGTTCGATGCATGTCTAGTAAGGTAGAAATACATGAGGCTAGCTTGCATGACCCATTTATGTGTGCCATAGCTCTTAATGAATTCATGTGCATTTCTTATGACCATTAAGAGATATGTTATATGTGTATGTGGGTGTGGTGTTTGTTGCTCGAAAGAGAAAAGAGACTAATTGTAGGTTAACATGGGTATACATCATTCACTTGCATAGTCTAATTCATATGATAGTCTAAACTACAAATAGGATTGGATAGGTGGAGTCGAAGCCTTAGCTATCCCGTTTATAATACTATAGTCATATTCTCTTATGTGCCTTACTTTAGTTTAATTGCTTAGTAATTTGTTTTAATTTAGTTTATATTTTATTAGTTAAAGCAACAATCATCATCATATATCGTTGTCCAAGTAGTAATTAATTTAATCAATTTCAGTATTCAACACTCAATCATCGTGGGAACGAATCTACATTTGCATTATACTACACTTTACTGCCTCGTACGATTACGAGTGACCATTTTTGCATGGTTACGAAACCTCAACCAACTCCCAGTTTACCTGTACAACATCCTACCTCTTAGCCAAATCCACCACACACAATGATTACCAGGGCCAAAAACAATATCCACAAACTAATTCAGATTTAAACCTCCATACTCAACTCTCTGACTCTACTGGTCTTGAACCAACAATAACCACTCAAGCCCTCAAAAATCCCAAATGGAGTCGGGCCATATTTGAAGAATATGATGCTCTTGATTGAAATGGGACATGGGAGCTAGTACCATATGGTTCTAATCACAATATGGTTGGTTGCAAATGAATTTTTCAACTAAACAAAACTTTGATGGTTTTATTGATAGGTTCAAAGCCCATTTGGTTACCAAGGGTTTTCATTAACGCCTAGGAGTTGACTATCATGATACATTCAGTCATGTGGTTAAACTCACAACTGTCTGTCTTGTTCTCAGCATTTCCATTAGTCGTTGGTGGTCTCCACGACAACTTGATGTCAAGAACGTCTTCTTGCAAGGTCACCTCTTTGAAGATGTCTATATGACACAACTATAAGGTTTTGTTGATCTTGACTATCCATCTCATGTTTGTAAGTTCAGAAATGCCATCTATGGAGTCAAGCAAGCTCCTAGAGCCTGGTACCATGAATTACACAATTTTCTTATTGATTCAGAATTCCAAAATTATCATGTTGATATATCTCTTTTTGTTCTTCAAATTGGTGGCAAACTTCTGTATCTTCTGGTTTATGTCACTGACACAATTATTAATAGCGATGATGATGATCTAGTAAGTCAGTTTGTAAATTTGCTTGCTCACCACTTCTCTCTCAATGACCCTGGAATATTATCCTACTTTTTTGTGTGGAGGTTTTTCCAAATGACCATGGCATTTTACTTTCTCAACGACATTACATTATGGATATTCTTTCTCCCACCAACATGATGGATGCCAAACCGTTATTCACACATCTACCTACTAGTATGCCCCTTAAACTATATTTAGGTTCTACTCTCACTGATCCTACAGAATAACAACAATTGTTAACTTGCTCTGTTACTTTATTGGTATGGATGTTCAGATTATACAGCAGATTTTTGGCGTATGATTTTGCGGATATGATTTTATTTAAAGCTAATAAAATTTATTAAATTTTATTAAAAATACTATAATGTTCCTGATAAATTAGACCAAAACACCATTGATCAAACACAATTAACTAAAATGTATTACCGAGTTTTAATATGATATGTCAAATAAATATAATAATTTTAGATTCTGAAGGGGGAGAACTAGGGAGAGGAGCATGTGAAGTGGGATCGGAAGGAGGAGAATCAAAAGAAGATGATGACGATGATGGAAAAAGTTTATTGTCATCGGAACAATAACTTACCAAAAATTAAATAAAAGGTAAGATATCTTTAAATATTGTAGTTAAATTTTCTATTACAATGGCCAAACGTATGATATGAATGAATCAAAATAAATAATCTCTTTAGTCAACCTTTGTCAAGAATTGAGCACTGAGTTGACTAACTAACTTTTTTTTTTGAAATATTACAATAATCAGGGGTTTTCGAATCCACAACTTCGTGGTGGGTGTGCGGGGATTTATCACCAGGGAAACCTCATCTTGTCAATTGACTATGTAACTTAAACAATAGATTTCGAAATCATTTCTTCAGATTTTGAATCTATTCGCCTCTACCTGTTTATTTAAATCTACTGTGATGTCTCTCTCTTATTGATTCAACGAGGACCTAGAAGATCAAGAAATGATAACAGTCATCCTTCGTAGTTACCAAAGTTGAACATCTTTTGACAAATAAAGATTAATAGGTTTTTTGTTTACCTTATGGATTTAGCTAAGGTCCATGTGGCGCTTCTCAACCAACCATCCAAGGAAACTCCATGTGGCATTCCTCCACGAACCATCCAGGGAGGAACCATACATAGCCAAGGTGGGTGTTGTCCAAAAAGACACACTACTCAACAAAGCTCCCACTGTGGTGACTCTGAATCTTGGCCAGAGTGAACCTATGAACAGATCTTGCTATGTTGATTTTATGGTTGTTAGAGCATCCCTAATAAGCCTTAAAACAACACATATTTGACTATCAATAGGGAGGCTCGACCGAAATTTGCTCCAACAGCCTCCCTACTTCCCTCCTCAATTTATTTTCTAGCCAAAGCCTCCCTAAATCCAGGAGACAACACTTCCTCCCTATTTATTTTTTTTCACTCCTCAATTAAAATGAGTAGCAAAGATGAGTCCACCTCCTTAATATTCAATAGTCCAAATTCAGGTATTCAACAACTCTTTCTTTTTTGTTTAACCCAAATTTTTTTAAACCCAAATTCACTAATCTTTTAAACGAAGATTCGACTTATGATTTTCCGAATGAATATTTCAATCAATCCGAAGCTACTCAAAATATTGAAAAGAAACCTAATCAAAGATGACGCACCAATAATTTTACGACCGAAGAAGATATCTTACTTATATCCGCATATCTCAACATTAGCACCGATGCGATACAAGGAAACGAGCAAAAAAGTGTGACATGGGAAAAAGTGCATCGCTACTTCCATGAGCACAAGTAATTTGAATCGACACGTAATTCTAATTCTTACATGAAATGTTAGTCAATAATTCAACTTGCGGTAAATAAGTTGTGGTAATTATGCTCAAATTGAAGCAAGGTCACAAAATGGTGTCAATGACCAAGATAAGGTAATCTCATTTAAATTATAGTAAATGTTGAATTATTTTTATTTTAGTTATAGTAAATCATTTAAATTGTTTAAATTGTTTTAATGTTTTTTTAACTAGATTTGTCATGCAATGGAACTATATAAGAGTATCCAAGGTTCAAAATTTCAATTTATACATTGTTAGAATGAATTGAGGTATGTACCAATGTGGCTTATCGAGAACTCTCACAAAAAAACTAAAGCTTCAAAAAATGCTAGTCCCTCAACTTCTTCTCCTTCAACTCAAGATTCAATCAATTTAGGTGACAATGAAGTAGGTGATATTTTTGTTGGCTTAGAAAGACCAATGGAAAGAAAGGCCTCAAAAGAAGGTGTAAGAAATGAAAAAGGTAAACGTATTGTTGATATGAGTGCAGCTTCGACATTAAAGTTTGAGGAGTATGTGGAAGATATAAAAGGAAGGAATAAGAAGAGGCAAGAAGAAAAGGATAGACTACAAGCTTAAGAACAACATCGATTGACAGTTGAAGAAGAAAAGAATAGAATTAAAAATGAAAAACTTCAATTTGAAAGAAGTAAAGAAGAAGAAAGAATTATAGCAATTGATACTACTAACATGCCTCAAATGAAGAAAACATATTATAAGCATCTACAAATGGATATCATTCAAAAAAGGATTAGTAGTAACTTTAGAGAGTAATCATTGTTATGTAATATATATTTTTTTTATGCATTATTAATCAAGATTTGTTGTTTTATCTAGTTAGTATTGTATTGTATTATATTTATATAAACAAAACTAATTTTAGTTGTTAATGAATGAAGTGATTATTTCTCTATAGGTGCACAAAAAATTATATTATAATTAGATATTAAATATGAAAGATAAAAATAATAAACATTGATTTGAAATCCAACACAAGTAAATAACAAAACAACAACAACAAAAAAGCTTAAAATATATAAAACATAGAAAATAAATAACAAAACAACAACAACTAAAATGGATTTAAAATCCAACACAAGTTCAAAAGAAGACGATTGTTTAAGATGAACCGTATTTCTACCATAAATGCTCAATTAGATCTGTCTAGAGTTGAGAATGACTTTCTCTATCTCTGATGCAATGTTCACCTTGAATAAACTCAAACAATTGAGGAGTACGCTCACAAAATTCTTCAATTTGAGGAAGTTAAGAATGAGAATCATAGGTCAATTTACATTGGGGTATACCTTGCTCATCCTCAATAATCATGTTGTGCATTATTATACAAGCTATCATAATATCTTTCAATGTTTCTTGATTCCAAAATCGGGCTGGTCCACAGACTATCGTGAAGCAAGCTTGGAGCACTCCAAATGCCCGTTCTACATCTTTCTGTGCCGACTCTTGAGCATTAGCAAAAAGTTTTCTCTTGTTTCCTTGCAGAGCTGAAATTGTCTTCACAAAGGTTTCCCATGATGGATATATACCATCAGCAAGGTAGTAACCCACTGAGTAATCATGACTGTTGATTGAGTAGTTCACAGGAGGAGCACGACCTTCGCTGAGTTGATTAAATATAGATGACCTTTCTAGCACGTTAATATCATTATGAGATCATGGCAATCCAAAGAATGCATGCCATATGCAAAGATCATACGAAACCACAACTTCTAAAATAATTGTTGGCTCATGAACATGACCTGAATACATCCCAGCCCACATAGATGGACAATTCTTCCATTTCCAGTGCATGCAATCAATGCTCCCCAACATACAAGGAAAACCACGTTGTTCACCAGTTGCGAGCAATCGAGTGATGTTATCACTGTTTGGTGATCTCAAGTATTCTTCACCAAAAATTGCAATAACTGCCTTCACAAACTTTTAAGACTCTCTATGGCCGTGCTTTCGCCAATTCGCACATAATCATCCACAGAATCTGTCGACTCCCTATAAGAAAGCATCTTCATAACAGTTGTTATCTTTTGGATAGATGATAAACCCATACGACCAGAACAATCCATTCTTTGGACAAAATAACGATCATAATTTTCTACCGTAGATTGAATTCAAAAGAAAAGTGGTTGATGCATTTGAAATCTTCTCTGAAATTTTTGCAAAGAATATTTAGGCGTTTCGGCGAAATAATCATGATAAAGTCGATTATGACCCTTAGCTCTATCGCGATCAATGGTAGCATGGCATGGCACGGAACGACCACGACGTGGTCCACGACTTTCGATAGCAAGTTGCTCTCCTTCAACGGCTGCCATTCCAAATAGAATCCCATAATCATCATCATCTTCTTCTTCGATGAGTTCAAGCATGCGAGCATTAAAGTTATTTCGAGCCATAGTTATAAGTAAATGAAAATTTCAATGGAGAAGTCTGAAAATGAAACAAATGAATGATCTTATTTATAGAGTATGCTTTTTTTTCTTTCTAAAATATAGCCATTAAAATATGACCATTATAATATCGGTTTTAGAATATGACCGTTATAATATAGTCGTTAGAATATGACGGTTACAATATAACCGTTAAAAATATGTCCCTTTAATCGTAAATAATAACATTTTAAATTTATTTAAAAATAATAATATTTCTTTTTTTTATTATAAATAAAAAAAATAATAATGAGTCATTTTCAGGGAGGCTTCTTGGAGTGTTAACTCCTTATATGACTCTTCATTTGTAAAAAGTTCAACAGACTCCCTAAATATAAGGAAAATATTTGGAACCTTATTGCCCAAAAATCCTCCCAAAAAATGACTCCTTATTGTTTTTTAATTATTATTTCAAGTAAATGTAAACTCAAACAATACATGAATAAAATTACAATGGTATAAAATAATTAATAATTTACCATAAAATAATAATTATAAATACATAATATAACTAATTGAAAAATAAAATAGGCTATAAAATATAATAATATACCTTGATAAATTGGCAAAGGAGAATTGGATAGATGAAAATTTGCCGGTGAAAATACAATAAAAATTGACATAGTTCAATAGTATTTATACAAAAAAAATAATGAATATTAGGTTAAAAAAAGAGCCGTTAAACACAAAATCTATATCGCTATTAGACCCAGTTTTGTTTTTTTTTTTGAATTTGGACCATTCATTTAAAATGAGATGGACTAATCTTGACCATTGAAATTAATTGAGAAATGAGAAAGAAAATAAAGAGAGAATGCCTTGTCCCCTTAGAACTAGGGATGCTTTAACTTGAAAAAAAAAATTGAGGAGTGAAGTAGTCACCTATCTCACTACGTCTCTCTCGGTGATTATTTTCCATGGATGATTAGAGTTGTCGTGGTCTCAAGCTTGAGTGGATAGTTTTGGATAGTTTGCTTTACAGTGGGTTTTAGTTGTTTTTTTATATATTAATATTATTTTAATATAATCCACAATTTTGATTTTGGTTAGATTTCGAGTCTCATCCAACGTCATCTTATTTTTATGTTTTTTTTTCAATTCAACCTTTCTATTATATTGTAAATTTTAATAGCTTAATTAAAACCTTATAAACGACTAATAATTAATATTCAGACTAATTTAAATGATAAGCAGACACAAAGTAAATATATTGAAAAAAAAAACATATTTAAAATATCATTATACCATTATTATGTTTAAATCACTATTATTTCCATATTTGTAATTTAATTTTATAATAATATAATATTTTGTACTCAAAACTGAATTTCAAAAATAGAATAATAAGGGCATCTCCAACCCTGCTACATCCCCTGCGCCATCTCCATTTTCCAGCCAAAATCCCCTCCAACCCAGCTCTATCCCCTGGGCCATCGTTGCCGGGATGAACAGTGTCAGACAATATATTGCGCGACACTGTTCATCTTGCGCAAAAAATGACGCCTGGCTTTTTTTTTGCATCCCTATATTTTTATAAAATCATAGTTTGACCATATTTATTAAAATATATTCTGATTATATCCTTTATTTAAATGTTTTATTTAATTACAGTTGTACCTTAATGAATTAAATTTATTCCAATTTGGTCATTTTTATCATTTAATGATTTTGTTTTGATGTAATTATTATTGATATTAATATTTATAATAAATTAAAATGAAGTGTATAATTAAAAAAATTTATTACAATTTTTTTTAAGTAAATCACTTAATTCAAAACAGCAGAAATCAAAGCAAAATACATTAATAAATAAAAACATTAAAAACGAAATACAAACTTCATAGTGATGAAATAAATCACCATTGATTGGAAGACACTAAAATTAAGGGAAAATACAACATAAATCACAACAACGATTTAGTAGTCCGGAAGACCATTTCCAGATCCTCTTAGACTATTGAAAAAACATCAAAAGACCCAGATGTATTTTGAGATCCCTGGCCTCGTTGCTGAACTCGTTTTGCCATAATTCTTAATTGTTCATGATGTATAAACTCATATCAGTTTGGATCAGTTATGGTATTCAAATCTATCATTACAATTTTGGCTTCCTTCAGGTCCAATTTTCTCTCCATAATATCGTAATTTTTTTTCCCTTTACTGACTGCTTTTTTTTTTTTTTAAACTTCTATAAGTTGGTCTTGTCTTTCTTACATAGTATCAAAAAATTTTGAGCTTTCTTCATCAACCATCCTTTTCAATTTTGCTTTCTTCACCCCAACAGGCATTTAAGATGAACTACCGCCAACATCATCACTAGTTATATTTAGAGAAAATGAAGATAGTCCAGGAAATGCCGTTGTGGGAGACTTTGGAATTGGAGAGTCTTCTTGTGATGATACAAAATGACCATTTTACCTTCGAAAGACTGATGTTGCAGTATCGTTATCTGTAAATTTTTGCATATCTTTAAGGATGGGCCACACATGATCAAATTTGAATCCTTTTTAGTATTTTTTATTTTGTGTTAATAAGATTTTGGCCTGAGTTATCTGTAAAGTGATACAAATATATATTGTTAAAATTCAATATTAAATCTAATTTTTCTACAACTTTAATTTTAACAAATACTCACAATATCCGCTTCTGAAGCACCACTGGATTAAGACTTTCGATCTGTCGTATGCATCCCCGCAATTTTCCAACTACACTAAGGATAGTTTGCATTTGACACTGCAAACTCCTCTTGCCATGAGGTTCACCTATATTCTCTGGTTTGGTGTTGTTGTAATCGGTCTCAACTCGAAACCAGAACATATCCTTTGATTGGTTTGTACCTATGATCGGGTTTTGCGAAGTATCGAGATATACGTGACAAAGGTGTGTGTCTTCTGCATGTGAGTATGAAGTAGTTCAGAAAGTCATTTTTGGGAAAAAATGATTTGAAGGCAAATTGATTTGAAGACAAATTGATTTGAAGAGATAAGTGATTCGAAGGGATAAGAGATTTGAAGGGATATGTTTAATTTAGTGTGGGTTTATATTTATAGAAACTAGGAGGTACTCTATTCAGATTTAATCTTACGGTTCAGATGGTGAGGGAATCTATCCATTGGTTGGCATTTGAAATCAAATTCCTTATCTTCAGATTTTGGGAAAAGTGAAGATAAGAATTATGGAGAAGTCTAGATATTAAGAATTCTGGAGAAGTCTAGATATTATTTTGGAGAGGTGTCCTACGGTTCAGATGGTGATGCAATCCATCCAATGGTTGAATTTTAAAAGCTCAGATATCTTATCTTGATATTTTGGGAAAAGTGAAGATCATATTTTGTCCTTCTTTTATAGTGAATGGGCCCTACAATGAGTACTAGATGTCTAGGTTCAATGAATCTAATTCACAGGTTGGATTTTTTTTGAATTAAAGTGTCTTTTTTTGTTTTCCATGTGGGCTAACAGCTATTGTCGGCCACGTGCTGAGCTGTAACCAGCTGGATACAGTTGCCATCCACTCGACCTTCTAGAAGCGCGTGTATTGCAATCACTATTTTAAATTTAATATTAAATTCTGGATATTATGATTTACTGCTATCTTGTTCGATCGAATTAGGGATTCGTATGAGATAGAGCTACTCGATCGAGTTAAGTGTTGGAATATGCAATTGAGCATGTGAATTAGACGATCCATTGGTCAATTTTGTGTAATTAACTCTTGTTAATCTTAATTTTGAACTTGTTTATATTTGTCACTGTTCATGTTCTTCAATCGAATTGGGGATTCATATGAGATGGAGCTACTCGATCGAGTTAAGTGTCGGAATATGCAATTGAGCATTTGAATTAGACGATCCATTTGTCAATTTTATGTAATTAACTCTTGTTAATCTTAATTTTGAACTTGTTTATATTTGTCACTGCTCATGTTCTTCGATCGAATTGGTCTGCATTGAAAAGTTAAGTTACTATAATCGAGAGGTGACCTACGGTTCAGATGGTGATGCAACCCATCCAATGGTTGGCAATTAGCCATGCTCATATTTCTTATCTTCAGATTTTGGGGAGTGAAGATAAGATTTCTGAAAAAAGAAGAAGTTATAATTAAACCTACGGTTCGGATGGTGCTGAAATCCATCCAATGGTAATGATTTAATAGTACATATTTATTTGGTTTATCTAGAATAGTATATTTCACAATGATAAATAGCATACACCAAAGTCTGCTAAAACTCATTCAATTCAACTCCAAGCAAAAATGAATTTCAATATCGGAGGTCCATCTAATTTCGCATCTTCATCTTCCGACGATGATGAAGCGCAACTTATGGTAGATCTTAAATCGATTGATGCAGAAGAATAAGCGATAATTACCCAACATGGTAACATCTAACGGGCCATCGCTCAGTATCACACTCAACAAAACAACCCAGTGACCCGTGGAGGCTCAATTTTTGGTCATATAGTGATCAATCGAGATCGGGAAAGTGTTGATCGTAGGCTCAAATGTTCCGTCGTCGCTTTCAAATGGATAGAAGTTTATTCCTTCATATTGTTAAAGCTGTGGAAACTCGTGACAACTTTTTTGTGCAAAGAAAAGATAGTATGGGTAGACTGAGTTTGTCCGCTCTTCAAAAAATAACAGTAGTATTTCAGATGTTGGCATATGGTTTACCAGCGGATACTATTGATGAGTATATTAAAATATGAGAGTCTATAGTAGTTGAAAGTTTGAAGAGATTTTTTCGTGCATTTGTAGAGGAATTTGCAGATGAGTATCTAAGATCACTAACGCTACTGACGTTGCCAGACTACTCCGTATTAGTAAATATCGTGGTTTTCCAGGAATGTTGGGTAGTCTAGATTGTATGCACTGGAAGTGGACAAATTGTCCAACGGCTTGGGCAAGACAATCTGTTGGTTATAGTGGATCCCTAACTATTATTCTAGAGGCTGTAACTGATTATAATCTGTGGATATGGCATGCTTATTTTGGTTTGCCGGGTACGAACAATGATATTAATGTGTTGGAGGTATCCCATCTTTTTGCCAACCTCGCTCAAGGTATTGCTCTTCCAGTTCATTATGTCATTCAAGGAAAAGAATATAATATAAGTTATTATTTAGCTGATGGTATATACCCAAAATGGTCTACGCTTGTACAAACTATTCAAGATCCACGTGGTCAGGAAAAAAAACTTTTTGCAATAAAACAAGAAGGATGTAGAAAAGACGTAGAACGTGCATTTGGAGTTCTCCAATCATGGTTTGCAATTGTGGCAGGACCAACGCATTTTTGGCAGAAACATGTTTTACATGATATAATGACTGCGTTTATTATTATGCACAACATGATAATCGAAATGAGCGTGATGTTGATGCAGCAATTGGGGATCATAAGTAAGCACTAACTCCATAAGTTGAGATGGTGGTAGATGAAAATACCCGATTTCAAGAATTTCTAGCTCGACATAGAAAAATCAGGGATAAAGAGGCTCACATTGCACTATGAAATGCATTAATAGATCATTTGTGAGATGAATATACTAACTCAGATAATTAGATGATGAACAATATTTACTTATATTTTTATGCTTTTTATTTTTTATTTTATGAAATGTAATATTTAAGTTATTTTAATAATAAATGCAATATTTTACCTAATTAAATTAAATTTCCTTTTATGTATTAAATATCATAATTTCTTATCGTATTGCAATATTATTTTAATTGTGGGGTGAAATGTTAATTGTGGAGAAATATTAAAAAAAATGGAAAGAAAGAGAATATTCAAGGGAATATTCTTTATACTGTAAAATTTTGTACAGTGGTTGAAGATGGATAGTGTGAAAGTTGCACTATTTTAGTGCAAAAATTGCACCAAAAGAACTATTCGGGTTGGAGATAGTCTACGTAGTGAAAATCGAGAGAATACACTAATAACAAGAAAATGCATGTTTCCCTTGTTACTTAGACATAAAATTAAAATTGTGTCCTGTAAACAGTAGAACTTGGCCATGAATATACAGTCCTTGGACTAGGAAACTTTTTTAGACTATAAAAGCACCACTCACAAAAGCTTGTGGAAGTGGAACCAAGTTCTCAATTGAATTTCATAACTTTTTAAACTGTCAACAAATTTCAATGCTATTGCTATCCCCAGAAAGCTGAGTGGCCTTGCTTTCATTTTCGTGGGATTTAGAGTCATCCAAATAATGTTGGTAGATGTAAGAAAGAAATCCCCAGATTGCCAACAACATAGCTATCACTTTGACCCCATCCATCTTATCATGGAAAAATATCACAGCCAGAATTGGAACAACAGGCAAAGCCAAGGTACTGATCACATTGGAGAAGAGAGAAGACACTTCAAAAATCAACCCCAACAACCCCACCGATGAAATTTGCCATGTTATCGCCGTCCAAATCAGAGTCATTAAATACGACACTCTTCCCTCTTCGTAATCTCTCATCTCTTTCGACAAATCTTTCCATTCTCCGCTACCAAATAGTCCCACTACGCAGCCACAGGTTGCGACAAATGATGGATATATTTGCATATCCACAACAGCAGAGAATGTCTCTCTTTTTATAACCTTCACGAAAGAGAGCTGCACTAGAGAAAGGTACAAGGAGTATGTCGCGGAGGCGCCTAACGTGCATAGAAACCCGATTATATACTTTCCTCTACTACCGATGCCTGAAGTGGTTTCGGAGTCTGAATTCACAGCTAAAAGGGAGGCCGAAATGGTTAGAAGGACTAATGAATTGAGTATGAAAGAAGTGAACTTTTGTGAATTGAGGAAGAAGGAGAAGATTGCATTAAAGGCCAGTTGGGTTGCGCAGAGGAGAGAATAAGTAGAGACAGGAAGGTATAAGAGGCCGTATGAGTACATCAAGTTGTCGCCTGTTAAGAGTAGACCAAACGCCGTGTACAGAAAAACAAGTGTAGAGAGTTTTGGTCTTGTTGATTTGGTTGTTGAAGATGAGAAGAAGAACAAGAGGGGAAGTAGAATTGGGAAGCCGGCTGATTGAACAAACGTTGCCATCCATTTGCTGTTCCCACCTTTGTCGAAGTATAATCTTCCTATAAGAGTAGCTGTTGATTGGCCTGCTACAAGAAAGACTATGTAGACAGTCACACGAAGCCACCATTTGTAATGTTTTAGCTTTGGAAGGCGCCATTGGTTTTGGTTGGGTGCAGAGTTTGGCTCTCTGTCATTAACTGGAAAATTAATTAAAAGCAGAATCAGTACAATATTATTGAACCTATATATATGAATATGATAAATCACGACTGATCAGGTGAGTGACTAACCTCTGGTTTGTTGTAGCTCTCGATCAGCCTCCATGAAAGGTTCAGCTTAGCATAATACCAGCCACAGAAGAACTCAACAAGCTATCTTGAAATACAGCAGAGTTTGACTTTATGTTGTCATGAGCAAAGTTTGACTTGATCACTTGCCTGATCTATCGCATCTAGTCATCCATTTGGACTTATTGGGGCTTAATGCGAATTGCGAAATAAGAAAAACAGCACAGTGACATGGTGAAACCGATCAGATTCAAGATGGTCAAAATTGGGTAGCTACCGATTTCAATTATAAATAGGGATGAGTTGTTTTCCTTACGCAAGTTTAGTTGTAACTTGCGAACTGGATAGCGGTATACCGGTATATTCTTCATACATATAACACGAGGTTGTGGGTTTGAGTCTTCCCCTCGTCAATACCGAATTTATATAATACTTAAAAGTAAAATAAAAAGTTTAGCTATAACTTTTATCTTATTAGAGGATGAAATAATTAACTTTCAGATTTCATGATTAAAGGATGAATCATACTACACTTCTAAGTTCTAAACTCTTATTCCAACTAAAAGGCCTATACGTTTGTGAAAGAAAACTGGCTTCTTTCAAGCTCATTATTTTGTAAAGTATGAGCAAGGAAGTTCATGAAATATGGCAGCAAATTCCACAATGCAAGCCCATTAGACCACTTCAAACATTGAGAAGGAGCATTAACTATAAAATAATTGTACATAAAAAATAAAAATAAAACTATAAAATAATTGTTCCACAGCTACTGGATAATAAAGTGAGCAAGGAGATTTTTGAGTATAAAACAAAGGTGGAGAGATTGTAAAAGGCAAACATTTCTCGAACTTTTGACTAAGATCAACGGTTGTATTTGTTCTTATCGGTTTAATATCTAATACTTGAAACATTATCCTCTCTAGAATATAAATATCAAATCCTACCATCATTTTTTTAAGTATCAAATATAAAACTCTAATAATCACTTTTAACATTTCATATTACATTTATATAATTATATCAATTTTACCTTCTTAATTAAATTCAATTAATATATAATAAGTTTTAATTTATAAATTTTATTATCATAAAAATTATACCATTAGAAATGTTTCATCTAGATTCTAAATATTTAAAATAAGACTAATATTGAATATTTATTAATAATATTTTTCTTTAATAATTTTTCATTTATCAATAAATCCAAATGGAACTTACAATAACATAAACATATTTAAAAAAAGATAGTAAAAAGAAAAAAAAATAACAAAAAACTTAAATAATAGCAACTTAACATAAGATAGTCGTCAAAGAGATTAATATTTCGAAAAGTTTGATTATGAAAATTAGGTAACAAATAAAACATGTAAGAAATTTTGGTGAAAAAAATTATATGATTAAAATCTAATTTAAAAAGTTAGAAAAGAAATAACTAGATAGGGAAAATTAGTTGAATCCTAAAAATTGAGAGAAAATCAAAAGTAACCATCCAAAACATTAGAATTTCGTTTCTAATCACATACGAAAGTTTAGGACTCAAATTATCTGTCCAAAATTGGTATCACAGTTTGTGTCTAATCAACCAAATTGAGATATATGTCTACATTTAATTATTATTTTTTCAACTTCTTACATAAATGTAGACGCATGTTCCAAATTGGTTGGTTAGACACAAATCGGGACACCAATTTTGAACAGGACGATTTGAGTCCGAAAGTTTAATCATTAATGTTATTAAGAAATTTTCAACAAATTATTAGAAATGCATTGTGAGATGCTCCTTGATGTAAGATACTTTCTCAGCTGCTTTCTACTTTCTTCTAATTGCCTGTGATCTTTTAATTGAGTAATGCAAGTAGCACTCACTGTTTAAAGTGTTGAGGGATTTCAGTTGTGTAAGCAAGGCTGGTCCAGACATTTTAAATATCCATGGTGAAAATCTAAAATGAACCCCTTTGTTTATACTTACAGTTTTATTTTTATTTTTTAAATATGAACTTGTTTTTCCATATTTTTTTACTTGAAAATGACAATTTCATTAAAAATAAACTTGTACTTTAATGAAATTTTCTTAAATTTTGATTTTCATAGTAGTGGACATGACATTTGAGTTCGGATCAGCCTAGAAGTTGTTCTTCTTGGCTTGGCTAGTAAGGTGGTTGTTGCTCTCTAACTTTAGGAGATTTTAATCCCCTGATACTAGATGAGAGATTGACAACGCACAGGTCATTTTATGGCACTACATAGTATCAGATCATTGGTTACGACATTGGTTTGTCTTTTTCAATGTGTGAATGTGAGAGATTTATCATTGAACCATCTCAACTTTAACCACTTTACAATGTGTGTGTTCGAGAGATTTACCACTGAACCACTTCAACTTTTGTGGGTACGAGAGACTTATCATTGAATCACCTCAACTTTTGTTACATAAATGTTGTTCTGATGCTATAGAATAGAAATATACGAGTTAACCATGTCATAGCTGAATAGATCATAGGTAATATGTATATGATCTGGACGGCATTCATTTAAGAAAGTAACTTCATATTGCTTTTAACTTCACAAAAGCTGATAACATTCAAACTAGTGACCTAACACCCAACTGAACACCCTTAAAATTATAAGCACATACAGACTTCAATGCTATTATACATCATCACCTTCACATTCTCAACATCATATCAAAATTCTGAGAAAACACATATTGCTTCATTTTGCAAATTCAACTTAAATGGACAGCCTTCATTTAAGAAAACAACTTCATATTGCTTTCACAAAAGCTGAAAAACATTCAAACTAGTGCCCTAACACCCAACTGAACACCCTTAAAATTATAAGCACATACAGACTTCAATGCTATTATACATCATCACCTTCACATTCTCAACATCATATCAAAATTCTGAGAAAACACATATTGCTTCATTTTGCAAATTCAACTTAAATGGACAGCCTTCATTTAAGAAAACAACTTCATATTGCTTTCACAAAAGCTGAAAAACATTCAAACTAGTGCCCTAACACCCAACTGAACACCCTTAGAATTGTAAGTACATACTGGCTACAATGCTATTATACATCATCACCTTCACATTCTCAACATCACATACAACTTTAATGCTATTACGTTCACATTCTCAACATCACATACACCTTTAATGCTATTACCTTCACATTTCAAACATCATATACAACTTTATGCTTTGTCCTTGCTTCCACATTAGTTGTATTATCCTACCTACTTGAATCCAAGTTTGGTTCTTCATCGAATATCCAAGCATCCATCGGATCAATCTCATCAGCCTCAATGCCACCCCATACTGCTAGCTGAGAGTTCTGCAGTTGCAAATTATAGTGCAGAAAGGCCAAATCACTCGATGGTTGTTGCTCCATGTGATTTCTTCCATTTGTGAGGAGTTTCTCAGACAAACTCCTCTTCAAACCATACTTGGAAGCACCATCACATGTTTGGCTCAAAATTTTAATGGCGAATTTCTGCAGCTCGGGACATTGGTTTCCATAACGCAACCACCACTCGGCTGCAAGGAACATAGATAAGGATATATGTTTGTCACTAGTCTTAAAATGATCAAACTGCAAGCAATCAAAAAGATACCAAATAAAATTTCCTTACCGGGAAGATATTTGTTTCGTTCGTCCATGTTGCTCCCCTCACAAAAGTCATCCTTAGCATTTATATACTTATCCAGCTGAAGATTTATCACAGCCTGAGTGTGCTCATCTTGTACCATGCAAATACAGCATAAAAGGTCTGAGGATACCTCTTCATCACAATTGAAATCACTTGAATAAAACAGGCTAGGATTTAAGTAGTAAGCAGCAGCATGGAGAGGGCTGTGGAGATGTGTGTTCCAAATCTCATCAATAACATTCCAAATGGGCATATACATGGCTTTCTTTTTATTAAATTCCTTTCCGATGGTCTCTTTTACCTGATCCATGGTTTCGTATATGTACCCGACTTGTGGCTTGTCAGCTCTGTTGATCAAGCGCACAACATTCACAAGCGGTATAGCTGCCTTCACAACCATCATCGCTCCATTCCAGAAAGAGCAATCCTTCACTAGATTAACTACCCTATTCCCCTTTGTTGTCGAAGCCCAGTTTGAGGCCGATGAAGCAAACATTGCTTTCAGGTTTTCCTTTTCTAGTACAATATTCTCTAGAGTCATAAAAGGCATAGCCAAACGTACCTTGGAGGGCTTAATAAGTTCACAGCTGCCAGAATAATCTCTAAATAGTTGCAATACTGCTGCATCTCCATGAATGAACCTTGTAATAGTCCTAGCCTTATCTAATATTCCGCTAACAGAATCCATCGTACTGATCTTCTCAAGCATGAGTTCAATGCAATGGGATGCACTCACAGTCCAAAACACTGTCCTCTGCCTCTCCATAAACTGCTTCCCTACGCGTCCCATCCAGCCTGTTGTAGAGCATGCGATGATTTGAACTACATTATGAATCCCAACCTCTTCAATAACTCCATCTAGTAACAACTGCAGGGAATCAACATCATCAATGGCAGCTGTAACATCAGAGGACCGGAGGTAAACTGGTCCCTGAGGACAATCCACGATAAAATTGACCAAGTTTCGACCATTTTGATCAATCCATCCATCCAACAAAATACTGCATCCAGTACTTGCCCATGAATGTCTTATCCTCTCCACATGTTCTCGCATTTCCTTCACTTGTTCTTGAAGGATCAATCCTTTTAACTCGTCACAACTGGGGATTTCATATTTCCCAGGATTATGACAAAGAGTAGCATTTATCATATCCCTAAAGCTTGGAGATTTGGCAACACTGAAATCAATTCCATTTTCATTGAAAAATCTACCAATGCATTTTTGAGTTTGCCATGATAATGAACCATTTGTCTTCTCAGTATCAGACTCTGTCAATGATCCTATTCTTCTGCTTGGAAGTGAGACATGTTGTGTGGAGCCTTCTAATTCAGATTCAACATCTTCATGGCCTCCACTCTCACAATTAGCATTTTGAGTGGCTTCACGTTTAATGCGCTTGACTCCATTCGAATTGGAGCAAACATTGCTCTTCCGGGGACGATCTGGGTGATGAAGCTCCCCAAGTAATATGTTCCTAAAATATTCCTTGACGTTTTCAGGAACCTTTTCACAAGGCGTCACATCTCCCCGTATACCTCCTAAGTGATATTTGAGACGGTAGAAGCCACTCATTACCTTACCACAATAGTTGCATTGCACTCTGTTTTTCTCAGCCAGAGCAGTTCCATGATCACGAGCATTGAAGGAGGCATCAGCAGAAGCCATTTTTACAGTCTTAAAAGAATCCAATCTGCAAGTCAAGAACATAAACTTGCTCGTGTATGAACTGAGTTCTTCCAACAATTACCAGCACCAATCCTACATAAAGAGTAGCAGAAACAGAAAAATTAGAGGGGGAAAAAGACCTTAAACCACATTTTACTATATAGATTAGAGTAAAGAAACTGGCATCAAATCTGGCCATTGCAAGACAATCAAGCTTGAATCTAGAATACACTAGTGACCATCGTATCAGGTGTCTACAAGGACATAAATAAACAAAACCAACCAATTCAATGGAGAGATTAATTCCATCACTCTCATTTGAACAAGTTATATATGATTAACACAAACAAAAACTATATTTTCCTAGGATTTGATTGGAATATCTGCAAGTAAATCTAATCCGGGGCATGATATGTGATGGATTTGGTATAAATGGTTGGATGAAATGGGATTAAATATATGATCTTTAAGCCAACCGGAGATAGCATCAATCATGATAATATGAAAATATAAACTAAGTCTCTAATTGAGTAAATTTCAATAGAAAGTAGTGGCTTTGATTAAGTTGTTTGAATCTTAATGGTGAAGTCAAATCACATATGTCTTCAAATAATGATGAAAGAAGATGATATTGACTAAGCGGTTAGCCCCCCCTCACACCTAGATCTAAAAGATTATGGGTTCGAGTCATCATCAGTAAACCCTTCAAGCCTAGGTCTAAGAGTTATAGGTTCGAGTTATGCCATCTTCCCCGATTATCCCCTCATACCTAGATCTAAGAGGTTGTGGATTCGAGTCATGCCCTCTTCCCCAATCAGGAAAAAGAGAAAGTATCATATATTAGCATGTACAAAATAAAGGATTATCACCCATCAACAAGCAACTATGGACATTCAAAGAAGACCATAAGAGTAACAGAAGTGAAGAAAGTAAATACTTACTTGGATTTTGGGTGCAAACTGAAAGCCTAAGACTTAGCTTAGATAGCCATTAACACTGAGAGTCTGAGAGATAATAACTGAGTCAGCTCTTACTGGCCCTTGCTCTCTCTCTGTCTCTCTCTAGATCTTGTAAAATATTTCTCATGATTAGTCAATCATGTCACATGGCGTAATATTAATGGACCGAATGACGTATGTTACTTTTGGACACTCATTTCACGTGTCATGATGTTAATGGATGAAATGATATCCAGAGCAATTGGTCACTCCTATGATATTAATGATATTATGGAACAAATGACGTAACATTAGTGGACAGAATGACATCCGTTACTTTCGGTCATTCATTCTACGTGTCATGATATTAATGGATGGAATGATACCCGACATGATTGGTCACTCAGACCACGTGACATGATATTAATGGAGCAAATAATGTCCATGGCAATTGGGTGATATTAGTTAGTGGACCAAATGATGCACGGTGCTTTCGGTCACTTTTGGTCACTCCTATCACATGACATGATATCAATTAGACCGAATGATACCTACCGCAATTGGTCATTCACACCATGACATGATATCAACGGACTAGATGACATTAGGTGTTGTCGATTGGTAAGAAGACTACATAGCATGATATTAATAGATCGGATGATCCATGATGGGAATTAATTCACGGACACATAATGTGATATAATGGACCACGTGACGTTAGACCAATCTCTCACTCTACATGCATGATATTAGTGAACCGGACGACACTCATAAAGAATCTCTCCGCTCCATATGGTCTTGCTATTCATCGATCTTATTATGATTTTATGAAAGCTTATATAAATATATAGATTAGTAATAATAATACAACTATACACAAACATGGAAGTATGGAACTATGGAAGCATATATAAAGTTTATATTTATTAGTTTATTTAACTATGAATTTCTTCTTCTTCTTCTTTTGAAATATTACATAAATTCAGGATTTTATTTAATTTTAAATTTCAAAGACTTGTAACATAAACCATAAATATAATGCATTCTTATAGAGGAGCATTAAAAATATTCTATACATGTTTGTATGGATGTGAAAATGTAAATGAAAAAAAAATAGAAAATTTTGTAGCATGTACTCGTGGGTTGTGATAAAGCAATTCGATATAAAGTAGTAATTATTCTTTTGGTTTGTTTAGTTAACGAGCTTCATTTATTGTTTTCTACCAGCATTTTAGCATTCACCAGATGCAAAATTGCTAAAAATAATGTCAATCCACATGATATACTTTTCCATTCAGATTTATGCAAAATGTTAAGAGGTACAAATCAAGAAAATCTTAATTCAATCATTACTTTACAACAAAGTTGAATAAAACATCTACAAGAGCTAAAGTAATCATTCTTGGATCCTTGAGGAGAAGATTAATGAAATTATAGTCATGGGTACTGCTTTGGGGTTTGATTTCAAAAACAAAGTGAGGATGGTTGATGTCTTTGTAAAAATGTTTCTGAAGTTGAACGGTAATAGGCAGGAATTGGCGACAAATCAGTAACCGGTTTTGTTGTTGTTTTGGGAGGGTCTGTTGCTGCCATGGTTGGCTGGAGGACGAGGTTTGTGTCTTTGTTTAGTGGGGCAATGATGCGTTGTCTGAGGGTGGTGATGGTAGTGAGAATCCGGTTCTAAGGTCTGATACTAGGAATGATATAGCTAGAGGATGGGGAAATGAGAATTTCAGAGGATTGTGTCAACTATCAGTGTGCGGGGTCGGTGGATGTGTCCCCTATCCCATCAAATGCAGGAAAGGAAGAAAGCGTGACATGAACAATCTGAGACAACATGAAGGGGTGTTTATGGTGGAGCTGTCTAGAAGAGATAAATAAGCTGCAACCTATTGTTCAGTTTGTTGTTTGGATCGGTCGGCTTTTATCGTTTTTCTGCTGGGTAGTGGGTAGTGGGTCAGTGTTATGCATGGCTTAGTCTTTGTGTTTTCAGCCTGTTTGGGGGATTTTGCGGTTGCGTTGTTTTTCGTTGGCCTGAGGACGTGTGGGTTGTTTCTACTTTGTAATCTTCCGGCTTGGCCCTTTATTGATTAAATTATGCCTTTACAATGAAACTTATAAGGTTATGAAGCCGTCATATAACAATTAATAATCTGAGTGAATTTCATTTATCTAAGACATGTCTTGAAAAGTATTAGGAGCATAAAGAGAAAGAAAGTTAAGAAATTGAAGATCAGTGATTATTAACCATCACTTCTTTTCCATAATGTGTTCATTAAATTCCCTTTTTTTTTCTTGGCAAGTTGGTATTTATACATGAATAAATATGTAGGTATAAAGTTGTTGCAGACATATTATGGTGGTAACCATACCTCTCAAAATAAAAAATGTTGGCACAAAAAGACTAACAGATAATTTAACAATTATACTAAATTAACAAATAATGTATCTCTTTCATTGAGGTGTTGGCTAGTTACTGGCTTACCATGCCCTTGACTTCTAGTCCTGTTCACATACTGCCTGTTCATGTTAGCCAAGCTCAATATGAGCTTCATCCCATACCTTCTGGCCTTAGGCCCTCAGCTATGACAAAATCCCTTTTAAATCACCCAAAGAAAAATAATATCATCAATATTAATTATGAACTTTAAAGATTGGAAGAACAAAAAGAAAAAAAAAACAAACTTGTTAAATAGGGAACAGAAATGTGAGAGAGAGGCCTTGAGCATTTGCTCATTGTAGGATCACTGACAGTCCATGGTTTGCAGACATATTAAGTAATGCCATGCACTATTTTACTAAAAGCTTTGAATACCATGATGGAGTTATACGAGGAATAGAAGTAGAAATTAAATTAAATTAAATGTAGAATCCTTATTTTTATTTTTATTTTTATTTTTGAAATATTACAAAAACTATTACAATAAGACAACAAGTAATAAAAGTAGAAATTAAATTAAATGTAGAATCTTTTTTTTTTGAAGTATTATAAGAACTATTACAATAGGACTACCGAGACATATTAAGATCAAACAAAACATATACGGTCCGAATATCTATTCATATAACGGGAGATAAACTACTCCCACGTACTAACAGCGAAGAAAACTCCTCACACACATATATTTGTAAAATGCGCATTGTGGGATTTGTATTCATCACCACTAATGTGGAAGGAATATACACTACCACCCAGGGCGCGAGGTCAGGAATTTGGCTTTTAGGGGGCCAACACAAAAATTAATATTCTATATTACGCAAGACATACAAATATATTAATATTTAAGAAATAAGTTGTTAAAAAATGTGATACTCTTTAGTGTTAAAGGTAGTGTCACAAAAAAATAATATTAATTTTGAGAATTTAAATGTAACTTATCTCTATTTTATATCTTGAAAATCATCTAGAATAAAATATTAATTTTTTTCTATAATTAACAAACAATATTGAATAAAACTCAAAGAATTGTATCAATGAGTATTATAGAATAAGATAGTAAGCCTTCAAAAATTTACTTAGTTTTTTACGGTGAAAATATATTAAATAATAATGTATACTAGACTAGACAATAATGTATGAAATAATAGGAAATTATTTATTATTATTATTATTATTATTATTATTTGATTGGAAATTAAAATCATGTAAGGAAATGAGATTGATTTTGTATCCTACAATCATGGCAATAAAATAGAAACGATATTTATTAATTAATTTATATTATTAAAATAATATGATGAATTAAGCTAATATTACCATCTATATATTATTATATCATAATATTTCTAAAATTAATATTTGGAGCATTTTCATTGGTTAGGGGGCCATGACCCATAGGGACCCCCTAAGACTCCCCTAATTTCGCTCATACTACCACATGTGCTATAAGGTGATGTGTAAATGTAGAATTATTTAAATTAATATTCGTAATGTTATTCAATAGATATGTCTTCAAGACTCTAGAGGATATATAATTGTATTGCCTTCAATAATTTCAAACAGCATCTAGAACCTATGAGAGAGATGCATAACTCAGGTTTTTAGGAGGTAAGGGGGATAAAATTACCATATGGGTAACTTAGTAATTTTCTCTTACTACGTAGGGATATCTTTGTCAACTCGGTGGAAAATGTTGACAAAATGAAAAGAAATTTTTTCAAGAGTGGCTAGTTTTAAATTTATAAATAACTTGAGGGCTAAAGTAAGGAATTTTCTCTTACTTAAATACAAAAACCAATCTATAAGTTTTTTTTTTACGGTATCTATTGATCCACCTATCTAGATCAGACAATTTTTTTTAAGCTTTTGTCATTGATAGGATTCGAACAGGTGACTTGGGAGTCATTTGGCCAAACCTCAAGCTCGTCCATCTATCAGCTGAGCAACGCCCTTGGAAGCGAAACCAATCAATTAAGTGTACATGTGTAAGTGACATTTCATTCAAAATAAATAAATAAAGTGTGTGTTGTTGTAAATAATTGAATAAATGAAGAACAAATGAAGAAGACAGTGAGATATAGAGAGAGACAAAGACGAGAGAGTGAGAGAACTGTGTAATAATATTGTGATATTTGATATTGAGAGAGAGTTACAATTGATACAGCACACACATACATAGGCATTCTTTTAATGCTAATCCCACTTGCATATCTCTTGCTTAGAGATGAAGGAAAGTCCATCAAGTGGGCTTCTAATCAGGCGGTGGGAATGTATTGTGTAATATATACAAGTGGTCAATAAAGCCACATATTATAACAGGTGTGACATTAAAATCTTATATTTTTTTTATAGAACATATATTACTAGGCAATATATTTTTTTGAGTACACATAACACATTACACCATAGTGAAATATCCATACAATGTTATTATACATTCCACACTTATTAGAAAGAAAAAACCCAACTTAATAGAAAGGATCAAGATCCCCTACCCAATAATTAAGGTTGAAAGGGTCTTTGATTGACTTGACAAAGTTAGCTAACGCAATGCGAGAGGGACCATTCTGGTTGTATGCGGTCAACAACACTTGTCTAACACTCATGACTCGCTCTATCAACGATTTTCCCTCCTCTGACTCTGAGTCCATCAACTCAGTGAGTCATTTCTCCAACTCAGCTACACTCACAATCCCATCTTCTTTTGCTGGCACGACCAGCAAAGCCACCTTCAACTCCTCAACCAAAGTCACTTTAATCAATTTATGCTCTGCAAAAACAGGCCAAGCCATTATGGGCACCCCAACATGCACTACTTCCATAAACGAGTTCCATCCACAGAGACTCACAAATCCTCCAACCAAGTCATGACTCTATACTTCAACTTGCGGTACCCATGATTTGGCCACATACCCTCTGTTTTTTATTCTCTCTAAAAACCCATCTGGAAACAGCGAATCCCAGTCATCTGCATTAGCTCTGTCTTCTCTCGGCGGCGGTCGCACCACCTACAAGAAATTGACACCACTAGTCTCTGATCGTGCCTAAATTGTTGTATATTTCGGCCCTCATTCCTATTCTTTTGCCTCGTTCTTGTGTGTATTTTCTATATATTTTATGTCTAATAGGCTCATTAGTGTTAATTGCAGGCAATAGATGTAATTCGGGGTTTGGAAGCATGTTGCAGTGATTCTGGCAGAAAAGGGGCAAAAGGAAAGACAAAGGATCATAAGCAGCTCTACAGTGCTGGTCAAGTGCGGGTCAAGTGCGGGTCGCAACCGCACTCCAACCGCGCTCCAACCACACTCATGATCATAGCCGAGACTTGATACAGGAGAAGAGTTACAGTGCGGGTCATCCAACCGCACTGTTGCCAAAGCCAGAGAAGCTGAGTTGCACCTGACATTAAAGTGCGGGTACAGTGCGGGTCATCCAACCGCACTCCACCCGCATTGTTGCCAAACCAGAGAAGTTGAAGTTGCACCTGACATTAGAGTGCGGGTACAGTGCGGGTTATCCACCAGCACTCCACCCGCACTATTGCTCAAAACAGAGGAGGGATTTTACACCTGACAGTACAGTGCGACTCAAGTGCGACTACAGTGCGGGTCAAGTGCGAGTCAAGTGCGGGTAATCCAACCGCACTCCACCCGCACTATTGCCCAGATCAGATACCTGAAGATGAAGAAAACTCTTACAGTGCGGGTAATTCACCCGCACTATTCGCTCGACAGTTTCTGGTTTCAAGCTTAAGTGACCTATTTTTCCATCCTCTATAAATATAAAAGGATGGGAACGAACCAAATAATCACCATACCTCCCAACACTTGTATTTTTAGCTAGAAACACATCTCCCTATCATCCAAACCATCTCTACTCAATCAAAGGCAACTAGGAGACTTGGATTCAAGCTTCAAGGAAGGAGATCAATCTTCAAGGGTTCTCTCTACACTCTCTCTTAGTTTATTTGTTTGTAATAGAACATGAGTAGCTAAAATACCCCACTATGGGGTTGATGTTATTTGTTTGATGGATATTTTGGGCTTTGTAAATAAACTCTATGTGTTATATTTATTCTATCTCTATATTTCATTCCATTGCTTGTATTGATTTCCATTATTGATTTGCTTGGATACACCCTCTTTGCATGTTGATTTGGATTACTTGAGTAGGCAATTAGGTTGTCTAATGCTCAATTGAATGGAAGGATTTCTGGAAATCCGGCTCTATACCCATGCCCTTAATCTAATCTTGAATTAGTGGCTTTCACTATACACTCTAGGTTAGCCACTTGTGAGAGAATTAGAAGCCTCCACTATACACCCTAGGTTGGCTACTTTAGTGATTCTACGAGAACTAACCTTCGAGTAGAATTCAGTTGATAACATAAAGCCTCATCCAATCTCAAACGGGTGGCCTTCACTATACATCCTAGGTCGGCCACTTGTGAGGGAATTGGAAGCCATCACTATACATCCTAGGATGGCTACATTAGTAATAGGTTGAGCCATAGCTAGATAGATGAGCATTCATAGAACACGTCCCTATTAAGTAACTAGCCACTGTTGGTTGCTTAGGAGGGATTAATCGCTAGTAGGAGGTCTTCGCTATACACCCTAGGTTGACCTCTTGCTAGAGATATATACCAACACTATACACCCTAGGTTGGTTACATTTGTCAATACGTGCTTAATTGAGAGTTTGTTGCAATTGCCCCAATATTCACTTACGAGTCCATCAACTCCGTAGTTCCATCATCATTCATTCATCACTCCATTGTCATCCCATTTTATTTGCTTTCATAATTTAGTTTATATTGTATCTTCATTCACCATCATTTTACTTTTATGCCTACTAGTTATATTAATCCTAATCTTATCACCGCTACCCCGATCTCAGTGGACGACACCCGTGCTTACTGCTTTACTTGTATTTCTACTTGTGAACGCATCGCATAGGTTTTATAAATTGTTTTGACGGACGGTTTTCTGACGGCAAAAACTTTCTCATCGGTCTCTAACCCTAGAGCCATTTCTTTCAATTGCTTGCCCGAGAATTTCCCCACACCACCAAAACTCAAAAATAATGGTGTAAATATGGGCCGGGCCTGAAGGGCCCGGCACGGCCGGCTTGCCAAGGATGGCGGGCTGTGCCTGGCACGGCCCCCATTCTTGGCACGTGCCGGGTCAGGGTTCCAGGCACGGCGTGCTAGCCCGGCACGGCACGCCAGCACGGCGTGCTAGGCCCAACGGTCGGCACGCCGGGCCGGCACGCGTGTCTGCACGGCGTGCCGATCGTTGGGCCCGCTGAATTTTTTTTTTTTAATTTGTTTTTAAATATAACGGTTGTTTTTAAAAAAAATAACCGTTGGCTGACGTCATCCAACGGTTATGTTTTTAAAAAACTATAAAAATTACAATTTACCCCCTCAACTCTTGTCTTTTATATTTTTACCCACTTTTCTAATTTTTCTATAAATACTCCCACACATTCCACTTTTCATTTACTTTTTCTAATTCTCTCAATCTCTCCATTCTCAAACTCTCTATACAATTTCAATTATTCTTAATTTCATTCTTACTCTCTCTCTACTATTCTACACTACTAATATACTATTATAATACTTTATTAGTAATTTACTATTATATAACTATTATTCTCTAATCTCTCCACCAAGACACCAAAGTTCAAACTTTGAATTAATTCATTAAATAAAATAAAAATTAATCTATTATTATAAACATTTTTTTAGTATACTAAAATAATAATATGTAAAAAAATTTTAAAAAAAAAATTGGATGTGGGCCGGCCCATTTGGCCCGCCTAATTGGCCCACGTGCCGGCCCGGCACGACACGGAGGGGTCGTGCCGGCGTGCCGTGCCGGGCCCCAATTTAGGAAAACGGGCCGGGGGGCCGTGCTGATGTCGGCCGAGCCGGCCCCCTTTTACACCACTATTGGCAAAAACATAACACTTGATTTTGGTTTCGAGTCAAGCCAATTGATTCACTCTGGTTTAACTTCACCACTTGATTTCCCATCACCAGACACTATAAGTGGCCCCAAGCTATATATGCGTGGAACTGTTTGCTCTCCTGGTGTGCAGAGTCCGTCTAAAATGGGGTTGAGAACTCTCTTTTCAAACGATTCGACTGTGTTGACTATGATTCTAGCAGACTTAAGCATCTGAATTACAATCTCCATGAAGTAGTTATAAACTTTAGTAGTCCGATCTTGCATGGGTTATGGCATGTCTTTGGTTAAAATGGGAACTTGCCATCCAGAGATGTTAATAAGCTCGTCACCGACTTCTTTTAAACTGTTTGTGGTATTTTTATGGAGTGTTGGAAGGTAGAGAAATACAGAGAGACCGCCAAGGTTACCAGTTTTGTAATAGTATGTGGAGATTTGGAGAGCGGTACTTGAGATTTCGAAAGAAGCATTGCAGAATAAATCCAAGATCAAGGACTTGATGTTGGCAGATTTGGAGTTGTTTTGGCGAGGCAACTCGAAGAATTGGGTTATGATGTCGATGTTAGTTGTGAAGGAGGCGGCCGTGGTGGTGGAGGTGGAGATGGTGGGAAGGTGGTGGAAAATTACAGAGGGGGTAGCGGCGGAGATGGATTGGATGTATTGAGAAGTGGAACCGGTTTCGAAAGGGGCTTCAGAGATGATGATGGTGATGGTGAAGGAAAGGTAGTGAGTTAGGATGAGTATACCAAGTTCTATCATGGAAACAATGTGGCTTCTTCTTGGAGAAGGATACAGAGCGATTGTGTTCTTCATTGTTGGTCACTCAAGTTACAATAATCACAAAAGAGAATGAACATATAAAATGGACTCGCAACATGATATTAAAAGAAGGCAAAATTGCAATAAAGTACCCTGATTTTTGCTAAAAGTGCAACCAAATCGTACTTTTACAAAATTACGGAAAGTACTACAGTTGACCAGTTAAATATTACGAAATATCTAAATTTCCACTAAGTGTTAATAAAACAAAGTCACATTATCTGATGAATAAATGCCACATCACACAACAATTTAAAAATAAAATTAAGACAAATGCATCTTGAAAAATGGAAAAAAAATTTAATTAAAATCAGATATCTTGCAAGAGATCTAGAGATATCTCCTAATAGAGGAAATCAAAAGATCTTATCCAAAGAGGTCAAATCCAATCTCACATTGATGGAGTTTTTTTTTTGAACAACGAGTTTTATTAGCAAAATAAAACACCGGGCAGGAGCATAAGCAAAGGCCAACAGGCTACAAACCAACACAAAGAGCAAACAAAACCAAGAAAAAACAGAAAGTAACAACAGCCCTAAAACAGACCCAAAACAAAGCAACACCAAAAAACTGGGCAAGAATCAGGAACAAAGCCTCACCCCCAAAACAGAGGCCAACGAAACAGAGACCAGACCCAAGCAAAAGGCACACAAAGACCAGAACCAAAAATTAGAGATCCACCCAATCACAGAAGTCCCCGGCCATGCTAGAACCCAACTTAGTAAGGGAGTTTGCAAAATCATTGGAAGCTCTTGAGTTAAAAACGATCTCGACACTGCATAAATAGCCCAAAAAACTCCTTATGTCATATATAGTATTAACATGCTTCAAGTTACTAAAACCTTCACTGTGAATCCATGAAACCGCCACTTTCGAGTCGCTCACAATAACTCCTTGAAGGAGATTGAAGCTCGTTATACGGAGGGAGAATGACGGCGGATGCAAGTGTACATAACCGGAGATGAAGAACGACACCACGTTCTCTCTATCTCCATCTACGTACACTTGCTGCCACCGGAGATAGAGAGAACGTGGTGTCGTCGACGGAGGCACTTGTAGGGAGTGTGCGATGAAGGTAAGGGTCTGGTGGTTGGAGATGTCTATTTGAGTTTTAGTTTGAGGTTTTTTGTTGGTTTGGTAGGTATAAATCTCTGATATGTGCATGCACCAGCAGTTGTTAGACTAAGTCAGTATAAGTTAGAGTCAGTTGTTAGGTTCAATTGATGGAAGCCTTATTGTGAGTTCCACTACTACACCACTTTCCCTTTTTATTGCATTACTGTTTCTATTTTCTAGCTTTAGTGGTTTTAATGGTTTTATGTTTTGTTGTCAATGTAAGGCTTATAATTAGCCAAGCAACTGTTGAATGAAGAATATTATAGTATAGACCAAATTATCTTCTTCTTTAAATTCTTCTTCGGTTCTAGCAAATACTTCTTCTATTCTTCTCATTTTCTACCTCACATTTCTAGGAATTTATTTGGTACATACCAATCTCTAATGGGATTTTGTGTTTTTATGTTTTTGTTTGGGAATGTAGAAAAAGAAAATGTTGTTGTTGTTGATGTTGTTGATTGAGTAAAAAAATGTTGACGATGATTGAAGAAAAAGAGAAAATGAGATATGGGTTCTCATAAAAAAATCTATAAAAGAAATCTCATCCAATGATAGTTGTTAATTGGTAGAATTTGCTAATAACAAAGTCAAATATTCAACCCTGCCACGTGGGTAATCGTTGAATAGTCAATGGAAAAAAAAGGAAATGAGTGTTAGGACAAGGTAGTCTCGAGTGAAATTGGTTGGTTTTGAGTATATAAAAAGAGGCGAAGCGCCGCCTATGGACATCGTTTATACTCCGTATGTTTGGGTTAATCTTGGTCTAGCGATGTTAGATTCCTCTAGCAATCCATCATTTTCTTTTGCTCGAATCTCTTTGGTGAGGTTCATTTGTCTATTTATAGGTTAGGTTGCAAGAATGCCAACCAGTACTCAAGTAAAAAAACTCAAGGTTTTCCATTGGTCTTGACAGATATGACATGAGCTCATTCGATGCATTGGTCTAGGTTCATACTTTTACATTGAGTGTCAAAGTGGATAGTCGTATGTATGTTTTTCGCGTGTCCTTATAGACACCGGTGCTAACACTGTCCAAGTACATGTTTTTCAAGGTGGTACGAACGGTTCTCCTTAATTCCTGTTTACTTAGATGAGAAGTTATAGGACTTATAAGTCACGAGTTACCCGAGTGAATTGTTATGAGCCTGAGGCAACATTGGAGCCTACATCATGGTTTTGGGGATAACTCGCTGGCCCATGACTGAAACCGTCTTTAGCGGCCCATAAGATGGCCCAACGACCTAGTGGTTTTGATTATGGAAACCCTGACTTGTCAGCCATGTTCCAAGATGTGGCACTAATAGACTCAGCGTTGACTTGTCAACGCTGCTGACATGGCGTATGTACTAGAAATTTCAGGTATAACATTTACCCCTAGCTCTAGAGAGGCAAAAAGATTTTTTAGTCCCGAGAGATAAATATTCTGCATCTCGAATCGCATTTGTTCCTTAGGACTGATGCTTGATGATATGTACGTTTTGTAGTTTCTAAAGGATAAATATTTCGTGTCTTAAGTCACGTTTGTCCCTAGGGACCAACTGAACTTGGTACTTGGAGACCGATCGAAATTGGCACATGGGACTGATCGAAGTTGTTCTTTAGGATGAAAGGCGACGTTACAGACGATCTTGTGATTTATCAAGGGAAACGATATTTCGAGTCCTGAGTCACGCTTGTCTCTAGGGATCGACTGAACTTGGTACCTGGGGATCGATCGAATTCGGCACTTGGGACTAATTGAAATTGTTCTTTGGGACGGAGACCGACGATACAGACGGTCTTCCCCTCATCAAAGGATAAAATATTTTGAGTTATGAGTCACGTTTGTATCTAGGGATTGACTGAACTTGGTACCTGGGGACCGAACGAAATTGTTCTTAGGGACGAAGGCTGACATTACGGATGGTTTGGCGATTTCCCACGACACGGGCATTCATTGCGACATGATGCATGGTCCATATGTCGTGTAACTGTCCATCTAGACGTGGTAACAACTGTTGTGTATAAAGATGAGCTTTATTCCCATTAAAACCAAGGCTGTTAGATCTCGAATCCGATCTAACGCTACTATGAGGAGACTTGGTAATTTATAAATAGTGAGAGTTTTACCCGAATTATCCAGTCTTGCTTTTTTTTTTTTTGCAAACCCTAAAAGAAGAAAACTCTCCATTTTCTTAGAGATTTTCCATAAATTCAAGTTTCTTGACTGTCTTTTTCATTGGAAAGCTTCACATTCTCCTCATTTCTTTCATTGCATGACCGAACTCCAAAAGATCTTCAACATAGAAATCTGGTATGTTTCTTGCAAGTATTGACTTTTATTATTATTATTATTATTATTATTATTATTATTATTATTATTATATTATATTATTATATTTTTTAAGGAAGAAAAATAATTTGGGCAAAGACTTGGTGTACTTATCAATTACCAGATTATCATCTTGATTTTCGCATCAAATTCGATCAATTATATATATATATATCTTTGTCTCACACCCTTGCATGTATCGAACTTTCTTTTGAATTTTTTGTGTGTGTGGAGTAAATCTTTAATTTTGATGTTCAAACTCTAATTATGGATTATCCTAAACAGAATTTTGATTTTCCATATTTTTTTCACATCTTCAACCAGGTATCACTCCTCAAACATGGCAACGAAAAACCCTAGAGGTCCGTCGTTGGTATCGGCTCAAATATAAACATTGTCTGATGTGGAGGACATTGAGACATGTCGGTGGTAGTTCTCGAATATGGACCCTTCGTTCACAGATTTTGTTAAGAACTAGGTTACCCAGGATCATTTGGAGGAATATCAGACCTACTTGAAAATCCCGAGAGACATCGATCTGATCATTCCCAGTATACGGGCTGCCCGGAACCCTCACAAGGGTTATGTTGCCATCATTGGATATATATATATATATATATATATATTGGCATGGTGGGTATCTTTACGTTTTCCCTCTTTTATCGCAAGATTCTTGGCATCTGCGAAGTTGGCTTCAATGCAATTGATGCCCAATGGGTATCGAAATTTGCTTGGTCTTTACTGTCTTTGGAAGAAGGAGAATGAGGTTGAGCAAACAGTTAACGAACTGAAACACTACTACAAAGTATGCCCTTCTTTTGGGTGAGCCGGGATCTTATTTTATAGCTTCCCCGAAACCCAACAAATGGATGCCAATCGGAGAAAACAGTGAGAGAATGGTTGGCAATCTTGATCTCCCTGTGGAAGATACAGAGAAAAAGATTGGTATTATTTCAGAGATATCTTCTTCCAACAAATTTTGGAAAGGAAACTGGTTCTTTGTCCGTAGGAACTGAAGTCGAACGGTCAGAGCCGACAATCCGAACGTTATCTTGTCAGTGCCTCATCACTTCTGTGAAACAGGTAGGCATTCTTGTAAACTCTTATGGACTCGTATCTACTATACTTCTAACAAAATCGTTCTTTTAGCGACATTTAATGATCCTCTGGATCTTTTTGAAGATGAGAAAAAAGGGATCGCCAAGGCCATACAAACCAAAATGGAAACCTATCAATTTGGTTCCCTCGTGACTGAGCAGAAGCTGTAAGAATATGGTCTGATTTCAACCTTGGGAAGCGTTTCCTCTCACTATGAGCCTTTGTATTTGTTATATATATACATAATATACATATTTAATTACATCCCTTTATTATTATTATTATTATATATTTTATTATTAAATTTTTTTTATGAGGAGCATTGATCTGATATGTGGTACCTAGTAAAACGTGCATGAGCCTCAGGACAGAATGAGACTCCCAATAGGTCAGAGGAAGTGGCCGTAACTGACACACCTGAGGGACCTGGAAAAAGGAAAAGGAAAGTCGCTACTATTATGATTGGTTCCCAAATGGGAAAAACGAAAGCTCATTGGGTGCTCCTTGAAATTCCGCCCCCTGAAAAGACATTAGGACCTCTCGAGTTTCCAAGTCGTTGGCACAAGCAACGCGTACTCAGGAATCATCCTCGCTGACCCCTTCAGGAACGAATCAAGAGTTCGGGAGAGCATGTGACATCAAGGCGTGACCAGATTTTTTTGATAACGACAAAGATCGGCCCACCTTTGACCACATGATGGTTATTGAGTTTTTGTCGATGGCGAATGAATCCGATGTTGAGATCGTCGGGAGCTCACATGCAGCGGGTATGGCCCAGGTTTCAACTCTAGTCCTTTCTATGAATATCGATTTCTCGACCTCTGCTGCTATTGTAAATCTTTTTTCCTCTGGTTCCCAAACGTTTGCTCCCCCGGACAACCTCCAGAGTTTTGGGCAGATGACATTGACGGAGCAAGCGAAAACCAGTGTTTGTTTTTCCATCATGGTTGAACTTTGTTTTACCTTTTTTAGTCGATTTATATATATGTATATATATATATATATATGTATATATATATATATGTTTGTGTGTGTGTGTGCGCGCGCGCGCATGCATGTGTGTATGTGTATATATATATATATATATATATATATATATATATATAGACACTCTGTTGACCTTCATATCCTATTCGTTCTTATTGACAGCTGATATAGAGGTGCGAACATGTTGCTCGTGAGCGGGATGATCTTTCGGGTCGAGTGGCTACTATGACCGTTGAAAAAGATCAAGTGCTAACTGATAAGAGGAATTTACATGAAGAGCTTTCTCATACTAAGGATGACTTTCGGGTCTTATTGGAAGACCATGACCAAGCTTCTAAAGCGTCCGAGGCTACACAGAAGAAGATCGGTCTTCTTGAGATGCAACTTAAAGAATACACCGAAAACCTAACGCAAGTCAAAAGGGAGGTGGAAATTCGGGCCTTAGATTTAATCAAACAATCCCCCGCTTTTGACGTATTTCTTCACGTTAATTTTGCGGAAGGGGTTATTAAGTGCTGAGACTTCCTGCGAGGTAGAGACAAATATGCAATTGCTACCGCGGTAAATAGCTCACTTGACCATACCCTTTGTAGCACAGAAAAACACTTGGAGGAGCATGTGAGGAATGGAAAAGGGATAGGATCCGCAACGGTTTGGAGGTGTTGCCAATGCACATTGACCTCGATGATAACCCTCGTAAGGTCTATGGCACTCCCCACCCGAGTTCTCCTTGGCTAGACCCAATCGTGGATCTTGGACTCGATCCTCTGAATGACAGTGGTGAAGACGGGGAAGAAGGTGATGAAGCCGAAAGAGAACAGAATGATGAGGCTGCTGAGGATGATGGGGGGAAAGATGAGGATGAGGATAAGGAAGAAGGTTGATGATTAGGGCATTTAAGTTTGCCCGGTCCTTTTTGACCTTTTTTTTTCTCTGTCTCTTCCAAGAACGCAAAGGTTTTATGTTGTAAATAAATAATGTCCTCGTATTTGGATTATCAGCATTAGTTTTCTTACTCTATCTCTTATGAATTTTATTTACTCGTATTTACTCGAATATTCGCCCTACCCTCCATGGAGGCTTTTAATTTATGCCTTGAGACCGTCCTCATCCATTTTAATATGGGGAGCTCTAATCGGATTATGCCTCGGCGACCATCCTCACCCTCCATTTTATTATGGGGGATGTTTAATCGGATCAAGCCTCGTGGCTTACCACATCCTCCATTTTATTATGGAGATGTTAAATCGGATCGTGCCTCGATTTGTCCTTATCCACCATTTTACTATAGGGATGTTTAATCGGATCGTGCCTCGAGTTGTTCTTATTCCTCCATTTTACTATAGGGATGTTTAATCGGATATTGCCTCATGTTGTTCTCATCCTCCATTTTATTATAGGGATGTTCTTGTTTACCTGTCGCGTGGGTAATGTTGAATAGTCGATGAAAAGAAAGGAAATGAGTGTTAGGCCGAGGTAGTCCATAGTGAAATCAGTTGGTTTTTAGTATAGGAAAAAGAGGCAGAACGTCGCCTGTGGACAACGTTTATATTTCGGCTGTTTGGGTTAATCTTGATTTTGATAGATGTTAGATTCCTCCCTCATTTCCTTTTGGTATGATCTCTATGGTGAAGTTCATTTGTCTATTTATTGGTCAGGTTGCGTGAATGTCAACCAGTACTCAAGTAAAAAATCAGGGTTTGCCTTTGGTCTTGACAAATATGACATGAGCCCATTCGATGCATTGGTCCAGGTTCATACTTTTACATTGAGTGTCAAAGTGGATAATCCTATGTATGTTTGTCCCGTGTCCCTATAGCCAGCGGTGCTGACACTGTCCAGGTACATGTTTTTTAAGGTGGTACGAACGATTCTCCTAAATTCCCGTTTACTTAGATGAGAAGTTATGGGATTTATGAGTCTCGAGTGACCTGAGTGAACTGTTATGAGCCTAAGGCAACATTGGGACCTGCATCATGGTTTTGGGGTCTGTAACTCATTGGCCCACGACTGAAACCGTCTTTAGCATCTCATAAGATGGCCCAATGACCCAATGGTTTTGATTGTGGAAACCCTTGACTTGTTAACCATGTTTATAAGATGTGTCACAAGCAAACTCAGCGTTGACTTGTCAACACTGCTGACATGGCGCATATATTGGAAATTTCAGGTATAACAATAGTGATGATAAAAATCCCAAACCCGAATCACCCTAAAACGATTCATTTTTTTTTTTTACTTTTCTCAAGTTTTATTCTTTAATTGATTATTGTATCTAGCTAGAAATCCAGATCTTGACCTCCACCCAAAAAATAAATTTCTTTATTTTTTTTCTTCATTTTCTTTTTCTTCAATTCATGATGATGATAAAGATCTTGTTCTCCCGCTGCATTGTTTTTCTTTAAGACAATTAATTCTTTACAAAAAATTCTTTCATTTGATTATGATGAGATCTGGGAACCAGATCTTCCCCACCAAAAAAACAAAATTATTTTTCTTTTTCTTCATTGAAAAAAAAAACAATTATGAACCAGAATTTTGTTTTCCAGTTTTTTAAAAATATTTTTAAATGTTGTAAGTGACATTGACATTATTACCCTCCTAACATTCTGACATCTGTTAACTCTATCAGTCAAAGTGTTAGTCAAGGGTAGTTTCATGTAATTTTGGCAAAAATACAATCTGGTTGCATTTTCAGCAAACGTTAGGGTATTTTATTGCAATTGTCCCTTAAAAGAAAGTAGCTAGGTGGATGCAGAAACAGAGAAAAACTTACATGGGACGGTCTCACTGCCACGTGGTGAGACTGTTCAATGAAAGTGTGTCATTTACATTGTAAAAATAAAACTATATTTTAAATTTGAGTGGTGCTATTGGCACACCCCCTACTGATCTATTCATGCCCCATTTTTTTAATTATATAATATTCTTTTTTTTCATTTATCAAAATTACTTAAAGAGACATACAATTTAGGAAAGAAATCTTCTACAAAGTAAATCTATTAAAATCTCATATTCCTTTTCCAAAAAAAAAACCAGTAATCCGTTTCTAAAAAAAAAAAAATTTAACTCTTAAACCCTAAAATCTGCTTCTTACATACATCTAAAATATTATGAAAGAGTTTAAGAACGATATCAAGAAAATTGAAGAATTGTCTAAAAACGATATCAAACATCTTGAAGAATTATCTGAGAATGACATAAAGTAAGAATTGTCTGACAATGTTAGTAAGCATCTGGAAACAATTCATTCTTTGGAAATAAGTTTGAAGTTTATTTTTTCTTTAGAATGATATCAAGTTGTCGTTGTGTTGAAGTACCCTGTTATTTTTTATTTTTTTCGTTTCCGAAATAAGAAGAAAAAAAACTAAAAATAAAGAAATAAGAAGAAAAAAAATAAATCAATCAATTGAGGTGAGAGAAATGTATACATATATAGAGATAAGAGATAGAGAGATCATATATGGTATGTATTAAGTTTGAAAAATAAGTAAAATAGGTAGTTTTGGAAATAAATAAAAAAATTTAATAACAACATTTAATTTTATTTAATTAAATCAAGATTTTAAAAAGTGGGGCATGAATAGATCAGTATGGGGTGTGCCAATAGCACCACTCTTTAAACTTCGGGTGCCGATATTAACTCCCATAAATATGATTTACACACTCATTTTATAAGTATACTCATATCTAAAATTTTAAAAATTAACCATTATTTTAAACCTCCATTCTAATACATATATTACCCTTACTAAAATTATTATAATTATTTTAACTCATTTTATTTGTAAACCCTATTAAATTTGCACACCCAATTTAACCATTTCATCACCATGTTTGTTGAAAAACGAATACATCCACTATACTTCTTTTGAATACAATGAGAAATTAAATTTATGATTGAATTTTTTAATGGATTTGGAAACTTTATTGATTATACAAGTTAAAATTTGTGCTGGTGTTGTGCAAAATTGTAAAAACAATTAGAATAAAAGTGATTATAAAGTTGCCACGTTTTAATCCTTACATCACCCGTTTGAGGTTTGATCATGTCCAGGAGAGGAACATCGTTCTTGCTGACCCAGATTCAGATTTGGCTAATTGCACTGTGCTTCAGTCTTATTTGATCAAATCTGAAGACCCAATTCGACAACCGCACATGAACTTGAAATGCAAACCGGTGTTTGGATCCAATGTGTGCCCCCTATGATTTTATTGGAATTTTCAAACTTAATTTCAAATTAGGGTTATTGTCACTACTCACCAAAAGTCTGAGATTTTGTTTGATGTTTTTTTTTTAAAGAAGAGATTTTGTTTAATGTGATACTTGATTTATCCTTAATTAAAATAATAGGTCATTATTGGTCTTTTTGTATTTGGTTATTTTTATAATTAAATTATTTAATAAAATATGAATGTGTAAATTATATTTATGGATAACGATATCAACATCTTTTTGGTACAATTTCATAGGATGGACTCAATTTCATAGGACGGACTCACCACGTGAGAAATTTCAGAACATACATTTTTTAAGGTGACTTACATGGAAATAATCAAAAAATAATAATTATTGATTTTCTATTTTTAGCCACCTCCAAAGTTGTTTCTATTGTTGTCCTTTGTCAATTTTAGACTTGGAAGGACAAAAGTACCATAATAATAAGGCATTGCTTTTTTTTTTTAATCTCTCTACTTTTTCTTGATTATCGTGGGTATGAGAGTTGGAATAGAAGATAATGACTCGAACCCATAATCTCAGTTACTTAAAATGAAATGAAATGAAAATTAACATTAGGTCCTGAACTTTTTTTTTTAAATTTCAATTTGTTTGAGACTTTTATAAAAGTGACCAAATTGGTCCTCACTTTTTTCTTAAGTGTCAAATTAGTCCCTTTCTTTTTAGAAGTGACCAAATTTTACCCTCTAACGATTTAACTGTGTTAAATATAATAGTTGATTTTAACAATTTTAGTTAAAGTACGTAACTACCAAGCATTTATCATATTAGAGCAAAGTTGTTGTCATTTGTGCATTAAATTCACCATTATAATTACAACAAAATCCAAAAATATTATTAATGAAACATCATTTGTACACTTTTTCTAAAAAAATCTAAAATTATTTTGATAAGAAAATATCGATTATACCCTTATTTTATAAACAAAGTATCATTCATTGCCAGTTTAGTCTTTTACCATTTTGATATAATTGTTTTTTTTAATATTATATAAGTATTGTTGTCAAAATTATTCAAAAATCAAAACCCGCAAATAATATATATATATATATAGTCATTCTCCTGTCAATTCGTCCTGATATAAAATATATCAATTCCTTGAATCTGGACCATAGATTATAGAGAAGTTCTGACAAATGTATAAATATTGAGTCAAAGCAATTAAATCTAATTGCCAACATTCAAGGAACTGATATATTTTATATTATGACGAACTGACATGAGAAAAATTCTATATATACATATATTTATATATATACATGTGTTTAAAAAAACTGTACATGTATCATTATTATATTGTTTAAGAGTAAAATACAATTTTACCCCTACACAGTTAAAGTTGAATGATAGAACTAAATTAAAGAAACTAATTTGACACTTAGAAAAATGTAATAACCAATTTGGTCACTTTTATAAAAGTCGTAAACAATTTGAAATTTAAAAAAAGGTCATGACCTAATTAATAATTGCCAAAAAATCCCAACATACTTGTTTTTACCGACTATTAAAACACACACAAGTCTGCATTTCCAAACAGGCCGGTGCTGACATCTCAAGGGTCCAGGGCAAAAATATCTATTTTATTATTATTAGATCTAGTTATAAAAAATAACTAATTTTTAGACCCCTCTAAGCCAAAATTTAATAACAGTTTTGGAAAAAAATTTATAGGCCACGGGTGAGTGCATCTCTAGCACCAGCCCAGGGCCGGCCCTGTTTCTATGGTTAATGCAATAAATATAATATACAAAATCTTATTCTCAATATTGAAATTCACAACTCTAAGAGGTATTATACCATACAGATATTATTACAGTAATGTAGCAGCGCCCGTTGGTCATATACTCTCTTCGTGAAGTGTTAGAAGCTGTTGCTGGATCTCAATACCAAAATTTCGATCCCCTAGTCTTAGAATTAATATGCAATCACTTAAATAAAGTAAAATAATGCCAATTTATTAAACCGAGTAGAAATGAATCGTCAAAGTACAACAAATTAGGATACTAAAACTGTCTAACAACCTAATGACAAAGTCCTTAGACAAAAGGCATATATGGACAGAGGTTAACTTCGAGTCAACACGAGCTCACGAAGGAAAACATTGTCAACACGATAAACAACGGAAGGAAAAAGGAAAAAAAAATGAAGTTCATTGTTGAGCAAAATAATCAAAATGACAAAATCTATTAAAAGCTAGGAAAATTTATCACAAATTTTATGAGCTATGGCCGAACTAACCAATTCCAGTGTTCCATATGTTTCTACTTCTAAACCTTCAGCAGTTCGACCGCTTGTGCTTCAGAGTTTCTCAAGCAAATGGTAAATGTTATACTTTTAACAAATACTTTAAAAATGGAGTAATTGGAAATACGAAGAAAATTGCAAATTGCATGAGATAGAGTGCAGGTATCCAAAAGGTCCAAAGCAAGACTGAATCAACAAGAGCATCCACCTGACTCAGGTTGGGACTGTGATGCATTTCCAGTAGTAGACCTCAAATTCACATCAACCATGTCTTCTTGCTTTGTTGAAGAAAGTGTTTCCATTCCTGGTAATGCCGCAGCAATTTTCCGAAACAGAGGCTGCACAACAATCACCAATTAATTACAGAGACAATTTCAAATAGATTAAAGGCTCCAAACTTGGATTCTATCTGGTCATTTTGTGGAAAATAATTACAACCGCTACAAGAAAACCCCCAACAATAATATCAGCTTATTGGCTTAGTGGTAGTGGACTATACCCAATTTACTCCGAGGATAAACATAACTCTTACAAGAAAACACCCAAAATAAAGAGAAAATTTTCAAACTCATCAAATAGAAAATAAGTTTGCTGCAAGCAGAAGTACTGATGTAGCAAACAGACCTCCAAAATATATTTTTACAAAGAAAGATAATTTCAGAAACAAAGGGCTAACAGTTGCATTGGATCATAAGCACCCAATCTATCAACCTGCTTGAGTACTATATCAAAGCTCAAGATTAAGATTATTAAAATGATTGGAATTCTATTCGAATTGCCTGCATTTGTTGCCCTAGCTAAATATAACAAGAGACAAAGTCATCCAAGGAATGCTCAAAGCAGGAGGTCTACCTTTATATTGAAACCAGCTTTGGCACTGGTTTCAATGAACATGACATTAAGCTCTCGAGATTTGGCTTCTCCTTCCTCTATAGAAACTTGCCTGTGAAATCATCAACATGAGGATTAGGCGAATACAACATTTAAGGTTAAACAAATTTAATACTAATTTATAGAAAAAAGGAAAAGCAGTCAAAGTTCAATTACCAGAGAGAGGAAAATGAGGATCAAATTTTTCGTCTTTTAGCGATTTGTATAGTTACAAATTCACTATCCAAAAATGTTTTCATGTGAACTGTGAACCATTTGCACTAGAGAATCTTCATGCATATTCAGTTGTGGACACTAATGTGTGGCTATTTTGCGGTTTTTCTCTTTTACCAGAGGGTCCCTCACGTGATTATATTTGAATTTGTTATCTGTTATTTGAATCTGCTATATATTTATGTTTGGGTTTGAATCACTCAGTCACAAGGAAAACTAACTTGTTCAATAAATCCAAATGTGCAACAGTACACTAATTTTATTAAGTCACAGAGAAAGAGCAAAACAAGTCTTTCAATTATAGCAGTACAGAGTACAGTACAGAGAAACGCAAAACAAATAAAGCCAGTCAACTACAACTTTAACCATCCTTTGTTGACAAACACATACCTTTTTTCCACGAGATCAGTTTTGTTCCCGACAAGGACAATTATGACATCACTGCCCCTCTCAGTGCGAACTTCTTCAATCCATTTTGAAGTGTTTAAGAAAGATTGCCGACCTAAACCATCGAAGCAACAGAAGTGTCAAAAAGCATCCATCACGAAATGAAACATGATGACAACAAGAACTGATGACAGAATAACTTTGCAACCTTCTAAAACCATTACATCAATTATCTAAGCATTTTGAATTGAAAGCTAGTCAAGCATGAATTAATAATATTTGACAAATTTTCAAGTGAGAATAAAATACAAAATCACATACTTGCAACATCGAAAACAATGACAGCAACAGAGGAATCTCTGATGTAGCTTGGAATGAGACTTCTAAATCTTTCCTGTCCAGCTGTATCCCTGTAACCATACAAAACGGCATATCAATCTTCTGAAGACAAGGGAACTTCGAGAATTTATGAACATATCTTTTGAGTACTCATAATTTAAACACCAAACTATAGAAACACATTATGCATATAATTGCAAAATCATGGTCATCAATGTAAAGGGACCAACATTGACCAATATACAAAATCATTTAATCATTATTTCATAAATAACCACACCCTACGTGAATTCTTATCTATGTTCCAATTATATGGGAAAATTCCAAAAATTTCTCCATGTTTTCACAAAATATCACTTTGTTTGTCATTTTTTACTGAAATGGTTCCATACATTTTAAAGAAATCCAAAAAGATCCCTTAAACAAAATGACATTAATTCAAAAGAAGTAAACTTGCATGCAATTGTACTTATTATAGGAAAAGAAACTAAGACATAGGATCTAATTCATGACCAATTAAAATGTAACACATGTACCAGAAATAAACAAACTCAAGTTTAACTTTGGTTGGATTAAGGCCCCCCATTTGGTATTACTTTTGAAAAGTTAAAACTTAAAATCAACTTATTTAATAACTTTGGTATCAAAAAAAAATGTTTGGTAAACTTTCAAAAGCGATTCTTTGATAATTTGAGTTGATTTGGGATTTGACAATATCCGTACAAGGTTACTTTTGTAAAATGAATTTGAAATAATATGTCGTGAGATCTAATGAAACTTTTAAACAACCAAATTTATTCTCGTTAATTTAACATAAAAGACTCCTATTTCAACCTTAATTATATATATATATATATATATATATATGTTATTGCAATCTCATTCATCACTAACCATCTCCGTTGACAACATAATCCATCGATTGATGCCGACTGATGCCGACGACGAACATTTTCAGTCACCCTTGCTGATCCCTTGTTTTTTCTTTATTGTTTTTCTTTTATTTATATTTTCAAGTTTTATTTTGTCTAAAATTTCAATTAATAATTGAAAAATAAAAAGAAATCTAAATGAGAAGATTTTTTTTAAAGGATTTTTCATTCATTCATATAGTTTATTTATACATATTATTTATGTTGTCCTTGGTCATTGCTTTCAAAGTCATAATATAAAAACAACCAAAACACATGAGGCGTATTCACACTATTCATAGTTTTATATTTATATGTATGATTAAAAAAAATAATTGTATCTTTATATTTTAAGAGAATTATAAATCAATAACTTTAGATAATATTTTTTTTCTTTATTTTATGTTAAATATAATTATATAATTACTTTATTTTTTTACTTCAAATATTTGCATTAAATACTGGATTGGTTTGAATTTTAAGTAGAAATTAAAACATTGTAGTTTCATATCTACTTTAATTATTATATAAATTCACAACAATAAACAGTAAAATTCACCAAACATGTACTGACATACATATTGTTTTTGAGTCTCATAACAAGCTTTAATAACAACAAAGTCAAACGGTTGTATGAATAACTTCACAATAGGTTATTCCTACCACACAACAAACCATGATTATTTTAAAAGTTACGACAATACCAAACTAGCCCTAGACTCATGTTTGACAAAGGTCATCAAACCAACCTAAATAAAAAATTAAAAAAAAGTCACTTAAGTGTAAAGCTTGAACCTTTGTCATGCATCACACTTCACACAGTGACATTATAGTCAACAACTCCAACGGTGACAGCTCACAATGACATAGTTGAGCTTCCTAACATGAGGTGAGTAGAAAATCGTAGTGAATTAGTGATTAGTCGACTACATCACCGTTTGAAATGTGATGCACAACAAAGGGTTATTTTGTTCTAGCTTGGGGTGGTTTGATGACTTCTTTTTCTAACTTTGGTTTGGTTTGATTAACTTGGGTTTAATAAGGTCCGTTTATATCCGATACATGTGTCACACTTTAATTGGTCAAAAATTAAACCCCTAGCACAATTAATCTAGATTAATGTCCCATTTGTTTAAGAAACTTTTAAGTAGTTTTGAAAATTTTTAAAGACTAATTCAATCAAAAATACAAAAGTGGCAAAAAAGTGGACATTTTTTGGAATTTTCCCTAAGTATAGACATGCACTTAAATTCAACATAAAATTTAGAGAGAAAACCAAAAATAGCCATTGGAAACATTAAACTTTCGTTAGTAACCACTTTTGAAACTTTAATCGTTAATAACCACTTTTAAAAAAAAAAATCAATGTATGTCCATAAATTCCAAAAATACCCCTGAATTTCGTTTTTTTTAACCTGTAAGCAAACTTGAAATCATGACTAAAACCTGGAACCAAACTTGAAATCACGAGTAAATTGAAATGTTGAAACTTGAAATCTTGAATAAATTGAAATGTTGAAACTTGAAATCTCTTTCTTTCTCTCTCCTCTCCCTCTATCTTTCTCTCTCCCCAATCTCTATCGCCGGCGTCGTCCCCTTCAAAACCCAACCTCGTCAGCGTCCTCTCTCCCTCCCGAACCTCTCTTTCTCTCTCTCGCGACAGCGCCGGCGAAGCAAAGCAGCGAGGACGCCGGAGCTATCGCGAGAGAGAGAAAGAGAGGTTCGAGGAGAGAGAAAGGAAGCCTGCGAGGTTGGGTTTTGACCGGGACGACGCCGGCGACGATTTACAGTCCCCGATTCTGACGGCGTCGACGTCGGAGGTGGAGATCGGGGAGAGAGAGAGAGGGAGAGAGAGGGAGATCGGGGAGAGAGAGAGGAGAGGAGAGGAGAGAGAAAGAAAGAGAGAAAAAAGGGTGCTTTTTGGGGATGGTTTTTATATGAGGGCATTCAAGTAATTTCTCAAAAAAATGGTTATTAACGATTAAATTTTCGTTTGTGGTTACAAACAAAAGTTCCATGTTGTATGTGGTTATTTTCAGCAATTTCCACTCAAATTTATGCCAGTATGTCTGATTTCGACACCTACTTCATCTTTGGTGTTTTAGCATATGATCGTTGACCAGCCTTTTCCAGCACACAAGCTGTAGATTGAAGTTCTCTACCACACTGTTTCTATTACCTTGGCCTCAATCACCTGAACCACCTTCCAAATATTAACTAAAGTTTACTGTTTTTTTATAGGAACTAAAGTTGACTGTTGTGCATAAAAAGGAAGATATTCCTTGAGAAAACAATGACAACTGTCAGACCAAGGAAAGACATCGACAAAACTTACTACTTGTTTAGGAAAGGAAGTGATAGTAGCTCAATGGTAGAAAATTGCAAAAATATAATAGGTAGGCAGCAGAAAAACCTAAGCTGCACAGAACTCAGAAGGCATTGTTACTAACATATCCTCATATGACTTTCTCGTTAAAGGAGCATAAAGAACCTTTAATTTAACAGAAGATTAATATTTTTGTTCAGGATATTTAAGATGTTGAAAGAAAGAAGATAGTTGTTCCTAAATACTGCTGCAACTTGCTAGAAATTTTTGGCCTCCATGATGGATATAAATCCAAATTTCCCTAAAATAACTTCCAATTATGTTATAGCAAGATATTAACTACAGAACTCGGTGATTGCTCAAACCTCTTAAATCAAATGATCCTTCAAGGTGAATCAATATTGTACTTTTTTCCTCTTTTTGGTACAATATAAATGAGAAAATAAAATGTAAGACTAAACAGAAAATAACCGAAACTTAAAGAAAATAAAAGATCCCAGCCAAAATTAAATTAATCTTCACAGGCAGAAACCCATTGACAATATACAATCACAAATAACTTGATACCTCTTAAAGTTTGGAAAGTAGGATAATCATGAAGCCTAATTCATCGCAGAAGTCACTAAAGTAGGATTTTCATCCTTAAAAGAAAATTGGGGAAGGAAGGGGGGTGCAGACAAGTCCAGCCTTCTAGTTTTTCTTAAAATAGAAAACACAAAATTTTAAGTTTTCATATCAGAACCCACCAAAAAGAGCTAAGATAGGTGGAAACAATGAAGCTAGGGACACTCCTATAAACAATAGCATAGCCCTGGTGACCATCAAATTTAATTTTAAGCCATCAAGACACAATAAGTACAAAAAGAATTGATCAAAAGTTTTATGACCTTCAGTATCTCAGGTCAGGGGATGATGGAATGCCAAAATCACAAATGCTTCCAAGTATAATGAGCAAAGGACTACAAGAAGATCATCGGTAGTTGTGTTGGAACTCTTGCGAACTGTGATCTAAGCTAATGAAGCAGGTGATGGGCCTTCATTTGAGATATAATTTTATTCTTTCTTTTTTCAAAACAAAACAAAAAAGCCAAAAAGAGACGCATACTAATACAAGGAAAATATATAGAAACCGCAAAAAAGAAAACATAATACAACAATAGAAAGAACTTGACATATAGAATCTAGAAGTTATTAGAGGCAAATCTTACCACAACTGCAGACGAACAGTTCGATCTTCAAGATACATAGTTTTTGACAGGAAATCAATACCAATTGTAGCCTGATGAAACAAAAAACATTCAAATAAATTAAAGACAGGCAGACAGCACAAGCTAATATCTTCTCAAAAATCCAAGAAGCGAGTCATATTAAACTCAGTATGAGCCGCACCCTATAATTAATTAAGAATAACATGAAAATGGGTGACCATAGAAATTGTTGGGAAAATGAAATTGTTTATAATAGATAATGGAAAAAAAAAAACCAAAAAGAAAATGTATATTATAAAACTGAGATGATCTAAGAATTCAACAAGCTAGAGGGAAGACATGAGACAGTCTGATGAAGGCACATGTAGGGGATGTCATGATGAATTTTTGCTGCTGTTAGAAGTATATACTACATTCAAGAAAATGCCTAAGTTTTTTCTTGTCAACAGAGTAAAGGCATAAGGTTGGATATTTCTCTGACTGACAACAATGGCGAATCATACTGCAACACAATAAGGAATTTGGGTGCAGATAGAATGATCTTTGTTATAATAACAGCCTGATTATGGTGTTATATTACAAAATTTCTTATTGACACCAAAACTATCATTTTGTACTTTTCACAGATTTTTGTCTTAGAGAGGTCGGAGGGAGATTTCCTGCTACTGGTTAACTATTACATGTGACCTAGATAAGGGAACATATTTCTGCAATGATATTTTGACTTAGAGGATTAGATATGTACCTTCTAGATATATTCACCTCCAAGAAAATTTGTTTCAAAAACAAAATATGTGGGCATCTGCAGGTCAGTAGGTGGGTGAGGGAGGTGTGCATGTTTGTATAAGCTTTACAACTTTGGCTTCAAGTCACACTTAGGAAATGCTATAACTGGCATTAACTCATCTAATACAGTTTCAGACTATCAACAAGTCATATAAGCCATAAGATATCAAGTCAGTTTTAAACAAGTCTATTCCACATTTTTCAACATTTGCGTTGCCCTTGTAGCTCATCTACCATGACCTGATGACCATGTCAACAAGTTATTGGTGAAGCCCTAAATCTTAGTTACACGTTACTACCGTTTAACCCTCCATCATCCTATCTTGGGTCAGAAATCACTCTTAAAGTTTCCAAAAGTTCATTCACTTTTTATAATTTCACCTCTTACCACTCATGTATCCCAACACTGTTTCAGCATCCCAAATGCGATATGCACCTTGTTTCTCAACATACCATTATAAGTACATGGATCAGCGCTTTAAGTTGCAAAAATACACAATTTCAACCCCTCCTTTCACTGTTCACATTATTCAAATGGACAAAAAGACAATGTGACTTACAATATACAATGATCCAATTAAACCAATAAATATCCAATAATGGGATTGGAAATGAAGTATTTTGAAATGGTGATGGCCTTGTGCCCTTTACTGATTACTAACTGGTGATGCCCGTTTTTCATACATTAACAACAACTAGACATAATTGAAATCCCAAATTCTCTTTCACCTTTGGATCAGTGAGTTATCTAGGAAACCAGACACAATACATATCAAATTATGTAGAACATAAGAAACAACACAAATCAACCAGAGAGAAGAAAACCCAGAAACAATAAATTAAATCTATTACACCAATCTGAGTTACAAATATAAGCAAAGTACATGATCAAATAAATACTAGAAACATCGTGATCCGGGTTTTTGTGAGCTTTACCTGATAGGTGTTATCGAATTTGTCATACATGAAGCGAGTGATGATGCTTGTTTTTCCCACCGATTGATCTCCTAAGAAAACCAGCTTGTACTTGGCGAGAGCAGAGACTGGTGCCATTTATTGCGATCTCCAGGAAGAAAACAGAAACAGAGTGGAGGTGGTGTTAGTGAGTTGAAGAGAAAAATTCAGTGTTGGTGTGGTTTGGTTGGATTCGATCTTGTTTTCCCACAAACAGAAAGTATGGTTTTCTAATATTTTGTTAAGCTGCCTGCCAGCCTACGCTTTTTCGCTGTTTGTTATATTGAATAATACAGACTATACAGTATATTCAAACTAATAACCTTTGAATTTTATTTTTGAGGAGATTGGTCCAGGTGAATATCCCGTACACTTGTACTTCAAGGTTAACATTACGGGTTCGAGTCTTTCTCATTATAAAAAAAACTCCAAATTTATGAATTTGTAACTTTATCCTCCATCCATTCAGTTTCATTCAATCCAAAGGTGGAAATTTATCATAAATTTCTTAATCTTTTTATTTTGAAATAAATTTCTTAATCTTTACACCCTTATATTAAGAGGAAATAGTGGAGATCTATTTTTTTTTAAGTTTTTTTATTTTATTTTTACCAATTATTTTTTAAAGCTTTTTTTTTACTTATTATTTATTATTTTTTTTAATTTGATCTCAATCGTTCTTCTCCATCTCAGAGATGGAAGGTTGTGATCCATTTTTTTTTAAATTTTCTTTTTCAAATTTTATGATTTATTAAATTATGGATAAAAATGATAATATTAGCCTTGAAGATGTTAAAGTTAACAGTTAACGATGGTCAAACTTTAATGATATATAAGATGAGTGTCAATTTTTTATAAAATCGTTTCTTGGTGTAAAATAACTAATCTCAAGAAGTTTGATGTTTTTTGCTCTAAAATATAAATGTTGATAGAACATTGTTCTACGCATCGAGGCTATTCTAAGGACATAATATGAGCACAAATCCAATATTATTTGTCATTTTAAAAGTCTTTAGAAAGTGTTTTACAGATTACACATTAATTAAATAAGAATTACATGCTAACAACAAACTAAAGATTACAAGCTAAAATTAAAGAATGATTTCACATTACAAATAAAGACGAATTACACGTTGAAAACAATCTAATGATTATACGGCAAAATGAAATAAGGATCACACACTGAAAGTTAGTGTATAAAGTTGTTGGAAACATGACGTTGACCAAATCCATGAAATAAATCGACGAAACTCGTGAATCCAACATGTTAAACACATATTATCACATAAAATCATCACATAAAATCATGATTTTTTTTTAAAAATCAAAAGTTACAAATAAAGTTAATCTAGGTTTTGTGTTTTTCTCTACATTTTTTGTGATGGCTCGGGTTACTAAAGTTTGAGGGTAATTTTATCCAATTTCTACTTTAAAAAGATAAAAATTTGAGCGGGATTATATTTTAAATTTTCCACTAATTTGAGAGCTAGTATAAATTGAAGCGCGTGTATATATATATATATATATATATATAGTATCTTTCTATTGTCAGTTTGAACTGATATAAGATATATCAGTTCCTTGCATGTGGACTATTAGATTTACTTTGTATGTGGACTATTAGATTTAAAAGATGTTTTGACAAGTGCATGCAGTCAAGTCAAAGCATTTAAATCCAATGACTTACATATAAGAAACTTATATATCTTATATCAGTTCGAACTGACAATAAAAAAATTATATAAATATATATATATATACAATTTTTATATTATCAATTCGTTTTGATATACATTATATCGGAACGAAGAATGTTGACCATTATATTTATATACTTTGACTCAAAGTGTATGCACTTGTCAAAATTTCTCCATAATTTGTGGTCCACATTTCGTCCTGGTATATTTTATATCAGGACGAACTGACAGTAGAAAAGCTATATATATAAATATATATATATATATATATATATATATAATTTCTTATGGTGAACTCAATTTATTTATTTACCCTTAGCTAGAGGCGGAGCTCTTTGAGGGTTGGGCTAGGCTGCAACTCAATCTTTTTTTCTTTTATTGAATTTTTTTAATGTTAATTTTTTTTTAAATGTTATTAGGAAAAATAATTTTTTTAATTAAAGCCCATATAATTTTAGATTAGCTCAGCCAGAATTTTTTTTCCAACCACACCCCGACATTTGTAAACTGAAAATTGACAATTTCTTTTAACAAATATAAATTAATGTAAATTCATTCAACACTCGTGAAATATATGATATTTAATAGTTAATGCAAAATGTCAATTTAACACCAGAATAAAACTAGGGGGGTAAATAAGTTATCACACTTTTCATGAGAAAACTAATAAACACAAACACAAATAAGAGTTTGAAAGAGAGAAAGAGATAGACGATGCAAACGACTTTTGTGTAGAAAACCCTCAACGGGTAAAAACCACAATACCAACTCTTTGGCTACTTAAGTTGAAAGTTTCACTAGTTGACAGATAGTTACGTAGACCTCATGATGATTCACTCAATCATTCCTCTCTTAGTCTACCATATCCTATCTACTTGCATGCCTTTTACCGGTAAACCCCAACATACATTTGCATGTCAATGATCGCTATAATGAACTCGCAAGACTTCTCTTGTATCTTTAACTTCTAAAAGACACAAACTCGGAATGTAAGAAAGAACGAAGTAGATGATCACGAATGAATGCACAAACAAACAAATAGTTAGTGCGATCAACACACTATGAATATATTTCAATTATGGTCACTGTGAAATAATCTAGCCTAATGAACTCTCAATGAAATATGCTTTGAATGTGCATCTCAAATAATTAATAAAATACTTGATCAAAAGTTATTAGAGTTAATGAGAAGAGAGAAAGAAGACAATTTTTATAGGCTTTGAAATCATAAGCTTAATTCCATAAATTAAGAAATCTAATTTAAAACCGAGTAACTTTTTGGAATGAGAGTTAGGGCCTGTCCTGCGGCTGTTTTTCAGCTCGTTTTCGTTTTTATTTTTCAAAAACAATTTCGAATTCGCGTTCGTTAACCGTTTTTCATTTTGTTTTCAAAAAATAAAAATAAAATAGAAAACAAAACCAGTATTAAAAGTGAAAATTTTAAAAAACAAGTTTTAGATGTTTTTCATTTTGTTTTTCGTTTTGTTTTTCACTTTGTTTTTTTAAGTAAAAAACTCACTTTTTTTTTACTTTTTCTCTTCTTCTTCGACTCTCCATCGATGTTCTTCTTCTTCCTCTGCTTCTCTCTTCTTCTTCGTCAATGTTATTATTATTATTATTCTTTTTCTTCTTCGTCTTCTTCTTCTTCTCATCCTCCTCCTCCTCCTTCGATTTGCTCCTCCATGGGTGGAGGATGTGAGATCCTCCTCCGGCCTTGGTGCCACCTGTGAGTAGTGGAAATATAGGAAAAATAAGCTAAGATGAATCTGAATGTAGCAGAAGAGTACAAAGTGTTTGGCGATTTGGTGTCTGGATTGAGGGTTTTTGTGGAGCAATTGAAGTCAAATGGATTCACGGCCAGAGGAGCTGATGATTCTGAGATTGTTGTTGTTGCTCCAACAAAGACACCTCCCAAGGAAACTTCCAAATCTTTCGCTCACAAGATGTTTTCTTGTTTCGTGTGCAATAATTGATCAATGCCCAACATGAGATTTCTTTCTAAATAATTCAGATTCATTCATTGTAAAATTTTCCAAATAAAGTTAGCTTGAATTTAGATTTCCAATCACAGATATTTGAATGAAGGATTGAAAATTGCTGATTATAAATTTTACTTGGAGGTTGAAAAAAAATTAAAAGTCAAATAGTGGACGCTTCGACGATTATATGCAGCAGATTGATGTTATTGAGAATCAAGTCACACATTTTGAAGTTTTATTTCCATGCTTGATCAATATGTTTCTTTGTTGGAATCTAAAATGCACTCTCTCTATCAACATCCACCTACTGTATTTAGGTTTTTCCTTTTCTGTTTCAAATGGATTGATTTTGATAAAAAAAAAAATTAATTTCTCTGTTGAATTGTTTCATGGATATGTGTTTGTGATTTGTGAATCATAATTTGCTTCTTTTTGTCAAAAAAAATATAATAAATATCTTTCGGATCAATTTACTAGCAAATTTTGATATTTTTATTATTTAATGACAATTTTTGATATTTTGGATCAATTTAGTGTCACATTTTGATATTTTTTGGTTCACCTACGGACGTATTTTTTGTGTTTTTATTTTCAGAATACAGCTTTCGGTATATGCTACCGGACAAGTTTTCGGATTCTAAAACTGAAACCAAAAACACTATTTTTATTTTTATTTTCATTTTCATTTTTCTTTTTGAAAAACAGAAGCTGAAAAACTTTTACATGAAGCCCCTTATAATTCCAAAAAGTAAAAACACAAACATAAAAGGAGTTTTAAAAATAAATTCATTCGTAAGACGATGTTGAAGCAACCTAACAAGATATTTATTGAGCATGTTGGTACTAAATTTGACAACATTCGGAAGACGTAATCGGTGGACAACCATAAGCGGAAAATGTAATCGGTGGACAACCACATTCGGAAAACATTATCGGTGGATTAAACATTTATCATGATACATGCCATGCTAATTGACATGCAAGATGACATATGCCATGCAAATTGAATGGATGATAACACATGTCATGCCAACTCATGCATGAAAAACACTATAAAAACCACATTAGAAAGAAGAAGAAAGAGAAGATAATGAGAGAGAGAGAGAGCAAGAATATAAAAACTCTGTATTTAAGGAGCTCATATTTTTCACATTCCGAACAATGGGACGAAGATTCTAGGAAATTCAGACAAGCACACACATAAGTGCTTCATTTTTTGTCCCAACAATGGGGCTAGAAGGATAGGGTGAAATTCATACCTTCACGGAAAACGAATCAAGCAGGGACGGAACTAGAAGTTGGATGTTGGGGGGGCCACATAGTATTTAACGAATTTTTTACGATATGCACGATGATGACATAAACAATCAAATTAACATTTTCTTAGAATGGAAAGTGGGGGTGGGGGTAGAGAGATTAGACTGGGGTGGAAAGTTTTCGTAGGATTGGAAATTGGGGGTGGATTTTAGACTGAGACAAAAATTGAGGGTAGACTTTGAGTTCAATGAAAATTTGTATATGAAAATTGAAAAACATAAGAGGTGAGAATTTGTATTAATATTTAATATTTTTATAATTATTTATATTATAAAAGTAGTCAATAGCGACTAGAGCCCACGTAAAATGTGCATAGAATATAGACTAGTACTATTGTTTTTTTTTAAACCATATATTGTATTCCACTAAAAAGAATGCACAAGAGTCGTCCAAACAGCAAAAAGAACAGAGCCACAACATAAAAGTCAGTGGTGCGGGACGAGGTTTCTTATATGTCCTACTTCGTGAATCCAACATACATACCTCAACGGGGTATACAGGTCAGACGAGTGTCACGCAGTTGAAGTAGGATAGACAAATATGTGTCTGGACGAAGTTCGGGATCCTCGATACCAAGAAAAAAAAAACAACAAAAGGGATCGTATATTTGTACCATGATTTAGTACCATGTGCTCCATGACACAAACAACATTATCATTAAAGTATACTTAATTTTTTTTAACTCATTAAAGTATATTCAAAAATATTGTTGTAGTCATGTGCTCTTTGACTTGTGTTATCCTAGAAAAAAAAAACAAGTGTAACGTAACGACTTGTGTTATCCTAGAAAAAAAAACAAGTGTGACGTAACGAAGCTATCCACAAGTCAAAGAGCACAAGCTAAAGACAACAAATCTTCAGTGCCACAGCACTAAGCCTCTAAGGAAACTGAAGCCAAAGACAAGAAAGATAAACACGGAAACATATGTTGTAAATTAATACGAAATAACAAACAAATTTAGTGAGATAAATAGTGAGAGAGAGTGTGTGTCTTATATTGATTTCTGGAAAATTATAATAATACACTCATTTACAATGGATTCACACACACATATATATATATATATATATATATATATTTATACAAAATATAGAAAAGGGTATTTGTGGTAAATTCTCATTTAATATAACCACTTACAATTGTCACTCACCATAAGAGTCAATTAATTGTATTTAATATAAACCCACTTGAATGGAAAAGCCACATTTTTTAACAATATACTAATAATAAAATAATAAAATAAATTTTATTTTCAAAACTTTGGGGGGGCCACGGCCCCTGCTGGCCTCCACAGGGGTCCGTCCCTGGAATCAAGCTCCAGAAAAGGTATCATATACAAGTTTCTATTCTTTTTATTTTGAATTGATTTGGTTAAGATTTCCGTGTTCCAACTACGAAACCAAACTACCTTCGAAAGGAATCTTATGGACAAAATCCCCAAAAGTTCTACGGAACCAAATTATCTTCGAAAGGAATTTAAGGGATAAAAATCCCCAAAAGTTCTACGGAACCAAATTACCTCCGACAGGAATTTCAGGGAAAAAATCCCCAAAAGTTCTACGGAACCAAATTACCTCCGAAAAAAATTCAGGGAAAAAATCCTCAAAAGTTCTACGGAACCAAATTACCTCCGAAAGGAATTTTAGGGACAATAATCCTCAAAAGTTCTACGGAACCAAATTACCTCCGAAAGGAATTTCAAGGACAAAAATCCCCAAAAGTTCTATGGAACCAAATTACCTCGGAAAGGAATTTCCGAAGAGACAAAATCCCCAAAAGTTCTACGAAACCAAATTACCTCCGAAAGGAATTTCATAGACAAAATCCCCAAAATTTCTATGGAACCAAATTATCTCCTAAAGGAATCTCTGAAGGGACAAAATCCCCAAAAGTTCAACGGAACCAAATTACCTCCGAAAGGAATCTCTGAAGGGACAAAGTCCCCAAAAGTTCTACAGAACCATACTATCTCCAAAGGGACACCTTTCGAATATGCACGCTGAGGCTTTAATAAGACTTTGATAATCGAAGCACCTCTATTAAGCAATGAGTCAAATTTACCCAATATAATATATAATTGCTCAAGTCTCCAACTCCATAACAAAAGACTCCCAGAGTGGAGAACTTGATGGACAATTGTTGATACTAAATTTGACCACATTAGGAAGACGTAATCAGTGGACAACCACATTCGAAAGACATAATCAGTTGACAACCACATTCGGAAAACATTATTGGTGGATTACACATTTATCACGACACACATGTCACTCAAAATTAATATACATGACACATGCCATGCAAATTGACATGCAAGATGACATATGCCATGCAAATTGAATGGATGGCAATAGGGTGTGCAAAAAACCGTCAAACCAAACCAACCAGCATAACCAACCCAAACTTTATGGGTTGGTTCGGTTTCACGTGTAAAAAAATTATTAATCGGTTTGTCATTTAACAAACCGATCAAAGATTGGTTCGGTTTGGGTTGTTAAAAATAAAAATTATATAACCCAAACCAACTCATAGATTTAATAAAAGTCAAATTCATACTTTCCGGGGTTTTGTAACTTTTATTTATACTTATTTGCTTCTCATGTAAATAAGTATTTTTTTCTTTCTCATTCATTGTCATCAACCATTTGGTATTGTACAACTCCTCTTTCTTTTATATATTCTATTTTTTTTAATAAATAACATATAATTAATCCTCCCTTTCGATGCATGTTAGAATATGAGTTTTATTATGTTTGATTTTTTATTTGTCTACTATGATACATGTTATTGTTAATGTTAATTATATAATATTTTCACTTTTAAAAATAATTAAATAACACCTATATTTAATTTTTTTTTATATTTAAATAATTTTTTATAATAATACAAAAAATGATTTTTGGGTTCAAACCTAAACCAATAAATCTACCAAAACCAACTCGACTTTTTTTGGTTTGGTTTGAATCGGTTTGATAAATCACATTGGTTTGGTTTGAGTTGAAATATAGCCAAACTAAAACATATTGGTTTGGTTTGACATTGAGCTTCAACCCAAACCAAACAGAAAATGCACACCCCTAGATGACAACACATGTCATGCTAACTCGTGCACGAAAAACACTATAAAAAACACATTAGAAAGAATAAGAGAAGAGAACGAGAGAGAGCAAGAATAGAAAAGCTATGTATTTAAAGAGCTCATATTTTTCACATTCCGAACAATCGGACAGAGATTCCAGAAAATTCAGACAACCGTACACAAAAGCGTCCCATTTTTTGTCCCAACAGAGCACATTGGAAAGAAGATGGAGATTTATGTATACTACATAATGGCGAAATTTATCGAAGTTGATTTCTATGTAACTCATGTGCAAGAGATATTTCATAGCTTGAGGAAATATAATATGCAGTTGAATCCCACCAAATGCACCTTCAGAGATTCGTAAGGGAAATTCCTAGGCAGCTTTTATATATATATATACAGTTTTTCTATACTTAGGACGAACTAATTTTATTTATATCAGTTCCACAACTATCAACCATTAGATTTACATACTTTAGCTTAGTAAGAGTCTTCTTAAACTTAATCAATGACTCACATGTCTCGTCCTAATCTTAAAAGTTCAGTTCAATCCTGAGGAGAGGAAAACTGTATACTTCAGTGCACAACAATAGATTTTATATCTGTGCATTGATTGTAAGGTCGTTGGATTCAACTATTTTGACTTAGTCTAAGTCAAAGTAGTTGAATCCAACAACTCACATGCATTGCATTGATATAATTACATCGGTGTGCATCGAGGTGAACACCTAAAAATGAATTTTAGAACAATCTAGAACTTTTTTTTATATGACAGAGACTCAACTGGGATACTATCGAGGAAATAAGGGGTTTTAGCACTCTTTTGAGTTGGTGTTACACGTGAGGCACCACTTTAATAACTTAAGTTTAAAAGGCACCAAAGTAAGTGACTTCCAAAAATGCCCTTACTATACACATTTTTTAAATTATTTTTTTGACTTTAACTTTTGGAAAATACTTTGAAGTTGTCTGAGATCTACTTCTCTCTCTAGCTGTCCTAAAGTGAAAAGCTCTGTAAACTGAAATTCAAGTTCATCTTCTTCCAACGAGTTCGACGTTCATATAGTTATATAAGATCACTTATCTTATCAGTTTGTGAATATCAAACTGATAAGGTCAGTAATCTTATGCAACTTCTAAGAATATAAATACTGAGCAATTGCAATTTAAAAGCAGAATCAACGAAACTCTAAACCATCAACGAAACTCTAGGCCAAATATAATGATGGCTTTCGCTTCTCGAGTGGATTTGATCAGCAATTGAATGATTCTACTTTATTTCGAGACTTTGTATAATCTTTCCGATACTTTGTTCCGAGACTTTTGAATAGGGTCCCCGAGTCTTTTATCTAAGACTTTTATCCGAGACTTTTGTCCGAGACTTTTGAATAAGGTTCCAGAGTCTTTTGAAAACCTTTTTCGAGACTATTGAAAGCCTATTCAAAAGTCTCAGACAAAAGTCTTGGAAAGTATTTCTAAAGTCTCAGATAAAAGTCTCGAAACACAATCACAAAGTCTCGGCATCACAAAGTCTTGGAACACAAACATAAAGTCTCGGAACACAAACACAAAGTCTTGAAAGACAATCACTAAGTTACTGTTCATCATCTTCCCCACTCGAAAATCTCAACCCTCAACAACTTTAACAATGGAAGATTCAAAACCAAAACCCAATTTGGGTTTTAAATTGAACAAAAATCTCTACCCCCGAGTGCATCAGCGTAGCGCCACTTCGTCGCTATTCGAGCGATTGACTGGGTTTCAATGAGACTTTCTCTTTCTACTTCACAACTCTATCACTATAAACTGAATGAATGAAAGCTGACGTGGAAGTATTGTGGGGGTATTTTTGGAAGAATATCATTTTAGGTGCCTTTTATATATAAATTCTTAAAAAGTGATACTCTTGCAATGCCACCTCATAAAGGTGTCATTTAATTTTTGAACTTTATATTATCAGGGTAAACGAGAGTTATTCACCACCAAACCACATCTAGAATATTAGAATCTATTAAAATGAAAGAATTACTGTCCAATATGATTTATAGAAGTAAGAACAATTTTTTTTTTCCTTTTTTGTATTTATAGATTGACAGTTCGGATTTCGGAAATTGGAAGGTGGTGAGGGACGAGAGTAATTACCGAACCATGTGTGGCAAATATTAATTACACCAAACATTTAGGGCACAAAAGAAATTCTCCGAAATGGAAAAAAAAAAAACAAAAAAAAAAACAAAAAAAACATTCGAGGGTTTTAGCGAGGGTTTTCCCCAAAATGCAAAGCTCGAGCTGAACTCAACCAAAAAACAGAAGACCATTTCATTTTTCAAGTAAGTACTCAAAATCCCTTGAAACTATTCAATTCAACTCTCTCTTATCAAAGCCTTGATTATGCATTTTTGGTTATTTGCAGTCTAGCAGTGTGTAATTGTACACTAGTTCCTTCAGGAAATCTAGAATATGACGTAGAAAATCTTTGATTAATTGATTGGTTGATTTGACCGTGTTTCCTGATGTATCGTCGCCTCACCATCTTCACCCATCGCGTTATTGCAAATTCCAAACATGTCTCCACCACCAGCTATTATAACCAATCAAACCAACTAAATCCTAGATCAAATGGGTTCTTGTTGGTTCGCCTGTTTTCGTTTTCTCCGGTGCAACGGCGTGCGCCGGATCCTGATGACCCTGTCAACCTAATGAAAGAAGATGGTGTGTCGGTTTGTTCTCAAATGTGGATTGAGAATTTTCGAGAACCCGATAGGATAGTTACCAATTTGACCTCTTATCTTCGAAGGTTCGAGCTGTGGGTATTGGCTTATCAAAAGGTTTGTGCTGATGATATTGGCACATATATGCCACGCAGCGCCATACAAAAGTCAGCATTGGAGGATTTGTTGGCATTAAGAAATGCTGTTCTTGATAATAGGTTTAAATATGGTTCTAGGTTACAGTTCTTTATAAAATCGCCTAGAGATAAGACGGAGTACTGAATCTTTATCAAAAAGGAAGATTAAGGCAATATTGACAACAACCCAACCGCCCCCATTTCAGGATAAGATAGTACAGGAGGTGTTGTTTATGATTTTGGAGCCTATATATGAGGCAAGGTTTTCGCAAAAGTCTTATGCATTTAGGCCAGGAAGGAATGCCCACACAGCACTGAGGGTGATCAGGAGGAATTTTGCAGGGTATTTGTGGTATATAAAAGGGGATTTGAGTACGGTTTTGGATGGATTGAAGGTGGGTTTGGTGATAAGTGCTATGATGAGGGATGTGAGGGATATGAAGGTGATTGACTTGGTGAAATTGGCTTTGGTCACACCAGTGATCACGAGTCGGCCTGATGAGGGGGAGAAGAAGAAAAAAACGAAGAGGAAGTATCAGAAGAAGAGAGTGTTGGCAGATGATGAGCCAAAGCCAGACCCGTATTGGTTAGAGACCTTTTTCGGGTTTGCTCCTGAGGAGGCTGAGAAGCTGCCTTCATGGGGGCATTGTGGAATTCTTAGTCCCCTGTTGGCTAATATTTGTCTGGATGAATTGGACCGCTGGATGGAGGGTAAGATCAAGGAGTTTTATCGACCTTCAAAGAGTGATGTCATATGGAATTGCCCAGAAGGGGAAGCTGAACAGGGCAATACATCTTGGCCAGAATTTGTGCCTACTAGTGGCCCAGATAAGACTAGGAAGATGGATTACGTGCGATACGGGGGCCACATTTTGATTGGTGTTCGGGGACCGAGGGCAGATGCAGCAACTTTGAGGAAGCAGTTAATTGAGTTTGTTGATCAAAGATATATGCTCAAGCTTGACAATGAAAGCCTCCCTATCGAACACATAACTAAGGGTATAATGTTTCTTGACCATGTGTTGTGCCGTAGAGTCGTTTATCCCACTCTTAGGTATACAGCAACTGGAGGGAAGATCATTAGCGAGAAAGGTGTTGGCACCCTTTTGTCCGTCACCGCTAGCTTAAAACAATGCATCAAGCAGTTTAGGAAGTTAAGCTTTATTAAGGGGGATAGAGATCCAGATCCCCAGCCTTGTTTCAGAATGTTTCATGCCACACAAGCTCACACGAATGCACAAATGAACAAGTTATTAGCAACAATGGCTGAATGGTATAGATATGCTGACAACCGGAAAAAAATTGTGAATTTTTGTTCTTACATCCTAAGAGGTTCACTTGCGAAGCTCTATGCTGCAAAATACAAGCTTCGTTCACGGGCAAAGGTGTATACAATTGGTTCTCGGAATCTGAGTCGTCCATTGAAAGAGAAAAAGGGGCAGTCACCTGATTACCAAAATTTGTTGAGGATGGGACTTGCGGAATCCATTGATGGGCTTCTGTATACTAGAATGTCTCTTGTACCTGAGGCTGATTATACACCCTTCCCAAGCAACTGGAAGCCTGATCATGAGAAGGCATTGCTTGAATATATAAGGCTTGATGATCCAAAAACTATGGAAGAGCAACAAAGTTGCATTGGAGAACAAGGTCTTGTTTCACCACAAGACTACATTTCAATGCTTGTTTGGAACTATAAAAGGAATGCTATAGCGATGGATCAACTTTCCCTGTTCAAAAGTAGTGGCAACAAGTTAGAGAAGGATGAGCAATTGTTATTAGACTCAAACCATGAAAACACTGATTACAAGACAAAAGAAGAGGAAGAAAGCAAAGGACTTCATGCTGCAAGAATGTAAGATGAGTATTATACTCTCTGTGCTTGAAGAGTGAGATCTCTCTGTAACTGTTAGAGGAAGCAAAGCAAAATCTAATTGATGCTTCAACAAATTAATGAACAAACATTATAGGCCAGGATCTGCAGATTGTGCGGTATAATATTTATGAAAAAGAATTATATTATCGAATTTTCAGAAAATACTATTGCAATGGATGCAACTGTTGTTTGACTGGTTTTGCATCTCTGTTTTTGTCTTTCAGTTTCATTAAATAATTTCACCTTTGTTTTGGTTTACAGAGGGCAATGAGCCATTTGTTGCTGGTATTTTTTGTAAGTTTTCTTTCAGACAAGTCAAGGACAAAATGCCTAAAATGTATATCACAGTGGAAGGCAAAATAATCGGGTCATATTTGAAGTTTTCAACTATGGCCCCAAAATTTCAGACTGATTCACGTCAACTCAAGGTACATTCTTCCCCAAAGACTTGAACTGTACTAGATTTTTTTTTCCGGTTGTTTACATTTGAGAAAACATTTCAGTGCACAAACACTAAGGAAAAACGATTCAAGGAGGCTGAATGCAGCATCACCTGATCTGATATTTCCTATCAATTCAGATTTCAGTCTAGAGATATATGCATAATCCTTTTGTACCTAGTTTGGAAAAGCAAAATGTATTCTTCGCCACATTTGAGCAACAAGAAATTATAGGATTTGAAAAATATCTAGTTACTAAACTTAAATAGCTTGGTTTTATTCATAATATGACTGGAAATGTAGATCCGTATTCAGTATTAGTTCAGGATTTGTGTCAATGTCTTCAAAGAAACTGGAGAGTTTTACATTATCATTTTCTGAAACCAAATTGAGTTCTGGATATCAAATATCTTCTGAATCCGAATATATTGTTACTTATAATTTTGTAGGACTTGCATCAAGTTCAAAGAGTAACAATAATTTTGCAAGAACATTGCTACAGCCAACAAACTCAATGATTGAGAACCCTACATTTTCAAGGGATAACAAAAGCACATCAAGTTTAATCATCATTTCATTGAAGATGCTGTTCTGAAAGGTATGAATCATATAATTATTCATCCAATGATCATATCACAGATGAATTAATCATAGCACTTTCATATTCCTAGTTTGTTAAATTTATCTCTTTTTAAAGAGTTGCTGATTTTTATATTATGGGGGAAGTGATGGAAACAGTATGAGCCCTGAATTGTTGTATTGTTGATCGATGAGAATGATGTGACAGAATTGTTAGTGATAGATATAAGTGGTCTGAATGATATATAAATTGCTTTATTTCACGAAGTTGGGGATGTTACAATGTGTTTAAATTTACATGACTGTAGTTTGTTTTAAAAAAAAATATCAAAATCTAACATGTCAATGTTCTGTCTTGGTTGTGGAAGTGGAGTCAATCTCCTCCACCCACCTGTAAGATCAACTCACTCAATCTCTTGCGACCTCAGAGCTTTCATAAAAACTCCCCTGTATTTTCTATTATGCACAATTTTAGCAATTATCAATAAAGCTGTGAATATTTCTAGAATCTGATCAAAGTAAATTTTTCTCAATTTTATTTTTCATCTGTTATAAACCTAAGAAGTCTTGTCAAGTTAATGAAAATATAAGAGAAATATTAAATTTCTAGAGTAGGTCCTAGTATTTCTTTGAAAGGTCTTGTTGCAATTTATGCTGTAAAAATATCTAGTGGGGTCATGTTTTTATTGAAACAAGATTTTATAGTTCTCTGTTAACTCATTGGTCATCCCGTTGATAGACATTTATGGACTTAAGGAGAATTTGAAAACTCGTTTTGAATCCGTAAAAACTAAAAACCATGGGATCTTGAAAGACCCGTGTGGATTGCACAGCCCCTTCCCCCATCGATAATCGCCGGTGGAGATATTGGTCTACATCCCCTTTGTTTGTGGAGGAAGATTCTCTTCCAATCAATCTGGAAATGAGAAGTTTGGGTGAGGAGTTTGGTGGTAGGAATTCAGTTGTTCCCCCTCCCCAAAATGTTTTTTTTAATCTATTAAACTATTTTACTTTTCATTCCATTAAAGATTAAATTAAAGAGTATAAAAGCCTGGATCCAAACTCTTAAAAATTTCATAGAAATACAGTTGTATTCAATTTAAACTTTTAAATAGTCCAAATAAATACAGATATACTTAAAAAGTCATTAACTTTATGGATTCTACGAAAGTGTTGGAATTTGATGGATTTTAAAATGAGATTTATAAATATAAAGGCTCGTAACAAATTTTGCCCACCCCATAGATTTTGATATATTTGAATGTATTGAAAATTTGAAATTAATTATCCAACAATTGACATTGATAATTAATTATTTTAAAAAAAATCAATTATTAGCATAAGCAAGTCCAAAAGTGACTAGTTAAGAATATACAAATCATAGAGCAGAAAGCAAGTTGAAGATGCATATTGCAATATCACACAACTGAAAGAGATAGTAGTTCTCCTTTTTCAATGGAGACACATGTCCTTGTCTGTCTGTGAACCCATCATCACAAGTGGTGGCAGCATCCATAACTGAACTCACCCACACATTAGCCTCTTCATATTTCCCAGTCAAGAAAGAATCAGTTGCTTCTATCAATGTCACCACCCCACCTGAGTATTCTTCCAAGCAATCCATTAAGCAACTCGTTTCGAAGGGGTCGAAACTTCCACTGCTCACCAGTTCTTTAATGGTGGAGATCGAAGCTGTTGCGTTTTGTATGGCCAGTTCCATTGCAACCAGTGCTAGCCCTTGAAGATTGGTGGCATGGCTAGCTGGAACTGCTTGGAGAGAGGTCAAGCATACATCGTAGCTGAAAATGGTCGACATCTCTGCACATTTTGTACAGGTTTGGTTTATTTTATCAACAGATAAAACAGTTCTGATTGTGGTTGAGGGTGTTGCCAGCTGAGGAGTTAAAATGATTATGAAGAAGCAGCAAAAGAAAGAAAAATGCCACATTTTTCTTTTTCTTGATTTCTGTTTGTTGATTTATCTTTTTCAATATAAAGGGGCTCTGCTATTATCGATGAAAATAAAATATGTTACATTTGAAGGAAGCTTCCTATACAGTAGTTGATTCTCTAGTTCCCATTACAAAACAAAATTTATTTATTTTTTCTTCAAAAAAGAAAATAGATGGAGGCATACATGATAGAACAGATAGGAGAAATGTCATGAATTTATATGTTGGGAAAGAGATTCTTACCTTATATACGTAAAATATTGTGTAAAATTAATATAAATTATATATTCATGCCACCTGAAATAATATTATTAAGTTTGTACATGTATCTGTATGTACAAACATATTGCTAGCATTTTCATTCATTATCCATGCGAAACAATGTATGGTCCGTATATGTGGGGTAAGTTTCTGAAGGAAGGAAGCTTCCCAAAAGGTCACCGACCAGGCGACCAATGAGAGAGTATATTACGGTATATATGATACTTTAGATCAGGGTTGTATTCAGATATTTCGGGATCTGATCTATTTAATGATATTAATAAAAATCAGGGCTCTATAAAAAAAATTATTATCATTAACATAAAAAAAATAAATTATTATCATTATTCATTGACTAAATAAAACGTAATCCACATGGATTAAACCAAAAAAATATTTATTGTATCTAAAAACATAAAAACAAACACACTATTTAAATTTCTATACTTCTTGCTTTCTGAAGTGTAAATTTACTAATTATAATATTACCATTAAGATTAGCTAACACTTTTTTTTTTCTTTATATAAATAACATAGTCATTCCACTCAGCCTATCTTGTGACATTGTTGACTGAAGATAATTTTTAATCAACTTCAATTTTGAAAAGCTTCTCTCCACAGTAGCTACTATAACTAGAATCGTCAATAAAATTCTATAAGTTATCCAAACATTTGGGAAGCAAATTTGTATGTTTTTTTTTAGAGAAAATAGCACTAGACACCATTAATTGGTGGGTCAAGTCCCAAAAAGGTCATTCACTGTTTAAATTGTTCCAAAATCACCATTTTGACAAAACATTGTTCACTTGGCAGCCATTCTGTTAAAATCTAACAGAAAGCTACCGTTATGTATGATATGACGCCCATAAAGAATTTTATGGGCAATATTTTATATATTTTGATTATTTAATTATATATAAAAATTAATGATTTGATTAATTTATTATTTTTATGGATAATACTTCTTGTTTATGGGTGACATAAAACTTATTTCATGATTAATTTATTATTTAATTATATATAAAAAGTAATGATTTGCTTATAAGAATTTATGGGCAATATTTTTTGTTTTATAAAGTAATCATGCTAAAAAAATAGTCAAAATACAGGTAAAAAAACAGTTTAAAACCTTTTAAAAACCATTTTAAAAACCGGTGCAAAACATATTTTACTATTTTGACCAATATTATAATAATTTATGATATAAGCAAACGGACTTCAAACAATTAATGGCCAAAGTGGCAACAATTGATATTTTTTTTACTATAAAATGACTAATTTGAGCCATTTTGAAAAATTAATGGTGATTTTGGGACTGCCTCACCAAATTAGTGGCTTTAAATATCACTGACCCTTTTTTTTATACACTCCAAGACTTTCAATAGGTTTCATTGTGCCTTCCGGCAATGATTTTCTTAACAACTGTAGTTTTGAAAACAACTCAACTGCATCAATATTATAATTATCCTCACGTTGCAAAAAAGTTCCAAATGTATCACAAAAATACTTCAAACTATCAGTGTCTAAAATGCTTAAGTTACTAAAGTTAAATAAAAACCCAAAAGTGTTTCTATATATTTGAATTTGCTCAAATCTACTCTTCAAAGAAAAATTAGCGTTATCTACGATAGATAAAAAAGAAAAATGTAGCTCTGAATGCTTCTTCTATTGATTCTATTGGCTCATCACTAGCAATCTCATCAAAAAAACTTCTTTTTGGAACGAACATGTATCTCGCGAAATTTGGATTTAATCACCATTTCAATAGCAATTTTTTCAGCTTCAATCATAGCTTCATCAAATCTTCTTTCTCTGTATTTTTCAAAGAAAGAAACTAATGAGACCCTTAGAAAGATATAGCATCATCGATATTCATTTCTTTTTTTTAAGCGCTTTCAATATTTCGTACTAAATAATCATGCCAACAAGAAAATCAAACTTAAGACACTTTGCTATTTCACTTAGAGGTTTAATTTGTTCTTAATGCATTTGATACTCAGTTTGGGTTGGGTAGGCACTCCAACTCTCAATCCATTGTAGATGTTAAATTGTGATGTCTAAAAGGGTTAAGTAGGCACTCCAACTCTTGACCCAAACTTGATGTCAATTAATGTTTTAAACCATCCACACATAAGATGTTATAAAAATCTCATTTGAATCAGAAGGGATATCTTGTGAGCTCTCCAGTCCAATATATCTCGGCTTGTGTGAACAGGGTGGATTGTGAGCTCTCCAATCTAAGCCATCCCAGCCACCAAATCTATCCAAAGCAAAAGTAAAAGGGTGGATTGTGAACTCTCCAATCCGAGTCATCTCGGAAACTCAAGTTAAGAAGATAAGCCCTAAATAGAATCAAATTGGTCTTAAGAGACTGATCACCCACCATTCGTGTATGAAATTACATCAACTCCCATATTCCCTATCATATTCTATCATTTTCATTTTTACTATCATGGTCTAGTTTTTGCTTTAGCTTAATCTTAGTGCATTCTTAGTTATTATTTTAGTTCAATCAAAACCATCTCATTTACTTTATTACTTTTGTAATGCTAGGGTGTAATCTAGTCATTGCTTGTTAGATCGATCTCTGAGGAACGATACCCCTGCTTGCCACATACTAGTCTTATACAGTTTGAGTGCATCTAAGATTTATAAATTTATTTTGATATTGCATACACGGCAAATGCATGTCATCTTTCATTACGAAAGAAAGAAAGTGTTCTTAATTTCAAGTCTCGAATCACCCCTTAAGAGAACTACTCCTCTACTTCCCGCAAGAAAGAGTGGATTCCTTTATTGTGTGCAAACATTCTCAGCCATAAGCTAAACCGTGACTCCAGGATACAGAGTTATTGATCGGGAATGTTACTCCAATCTCACCCATAGTATGTCAAAAGCCACGATCCAACCTGAAGGAGTCAGTAAGACACTCACGATTAAGATCACTCATATACATCCATCATTTGTCGATATATATATATATATATATATATGAATCTTTTTATTTAACGGATCTTGGTGAGAGATTCATATAGATCGAGGCCCTGTCCTATATGATTTCATCATATAAGATGCCTCCATTCACATGCCATATGAGTAGTCTAGGATAAAACCATTGTACATTACGGAATAGACCGCAGTAGTAGATTAACCACAATCAAAGTTCCCAACTTTATTTGCTCTCTACGGACTTTTTAGATTGCACGTCTCAAACTGAATCCTTCGGTATATGACACTCATATACTAAGTTTGAGATTACATTCAGCAATCTTGGATGTTTTGCACATATGATATAATCATACGGATGTTAATAAATCAATATTTATAGAATGAAAAACCAACTTCTTTTATTCATATTTTTATAATATTTACATTGATTTTTGACTTAAATTCTATATAACAACTTTTACATTAAATTATGTTATCGTTGATCCACATATTTAATTCGAAGTTAAATGAAAGGCTATCTTATTTAACAATTGAACTCCTTATAATTAATGACCCACTTATTTAATTGTATAATAGTATTAATGATCCACCTAAATAATAGAAGTAAAATGAATGGTCTCTATACTATATATACATTGAACCCTCTATGTATCTTTTCATTTTTGTTTTATTAATGATAAAGAATGTATATGTTTATAGATGGGTTTGAAGTTTGCTATCACATTTTTGAATTTTCTCATGTCTATTTTGCAGGCATTTTCTAATACATTCTTCAGGGGAAGTAGGTGACAAGAGCCAAGTAAAGTATCGATAATGGAGTTCATATATCTGTGTGTATTACATAATTAATTAGTTAATAACTTATTATGTAAATCATTGAACCCTCTTTGTTTTTTTTAATAATGATTAGTAATGTATATATTTATGGGTTTGAAGTTTGAAATTAGATTGTTGAATTTTTATTAATTCATAGGTAATTTTTTAGTCCGAAAAATATATATTTCAAGGAGAATTTGAAGACTTGGATCATCAAAATGAGGAACGTCATCTTTTATTCGCCATAACTTTACAACTTTTGTGGACATTAGTGTTATTTTTTTCCAGGAAAAAAACTATTAAAAATAGGTTTTGAAATACAATGGAGAAATATTTGGTGATCTTTTTTAATTTAATATTTTTCCTTTGTTTCGTGAGATAATGAAATTCAAATGTTAAAATTTGACATTTCCATGAAGGTTGACATTTAGCATAGGTTTTCTTGCCCTCTTTCAAATTATTTAATTATTTATTTTTATTGTTTTCCATATATAAACCCCAAACATTAAAAATATTTCGATGTATATATAATTGTTATTAAATGTTATTATCATTTAATAACAATTATATATACATTGAAATTCCAGGTGTATATATAAACACCAAACACAGGTGTAATTTTTATATTTAATGAAAGTTTCTTTTTAAAAAAAAATAGTATCATTTAATATATTATTATTATTATTATTATTATTTTAATATATTATTACTTAGCAATAATAAATTTTGTTTTAATATATTATTATTATTATTATTATTATTATTTTAGTATTTCAATGTTATATAATTGGTACGTTAATATCTATAGTAAATTATTTTTATAAAAATAATGTTGCAAATGAAACATAAATGCTCTGACAAAATTATTCCCAAACTTACTTGATTGGTTCATTGATTTTATAAATATTTTTAAATGGTCTCTTATCCTCATTTGGCATATGTATTCAAATAAAAAATTAACGTTTATGTTCATTAGATCATATTCAATAAAATGTTATTTTAGTGTCTCAATATTATAATTTAACATAAAGTAAATATATATATACTTACTCTAATGTAATGCTAAATGTTGTGCCAAATTTAGCATATGCTACTTTTTGTGCCAAATTTAGCACACAGTATAACATATGCTAAATTTGACACAACAATAAATACTGTTTTTTAATTACAAAAATACTATTTTATAATTATATTGAATGTATTAATTGTTGACTTTTATAATTTTAAATAATAAAAAATATTATATAAATTGAATGCATTTATTATATTTGTTGACTTTTATAATTTTAAATAATAAAAAATAAAAATAGCATTTCAAATAGAATTATGCATTGGAGTATAATACCATTTTACTATTTTTTTGTGCCAATTTTAGTATTGGTATTGGTATATGCATTGAAGATGGTTTTAAGTTATATATATATACATAAATTTTCAAGTCAGTACGCATTGATATAACTTCATTAGTACGTTAGATGGACCATTAGATTTACATACTTTAACTAAAGGTGTATGCACTTGTCAAAACATCTCTATAATCAGTGGTCCATATGCAACGCACTGATATAAGTTATATCAGTACGCACCGATGAGTAAAAGATTGTATATATATATATATATATATATATATATATATATACAGTCATTTTCCTGTCAGTGCGCACTGATAGAATTATATAAGGACATTGAATGTGAACCACTCATTTTACAAAACTCTTTTATAAATGAGTGACTCATATTCAATGTGCTTATATAATTCTATCAGTACGCACTTATGTGAAAATTATTATATATATATATATATACTAAAGTTGAACTTCAGAGGCCGCCACGTACGTGTGTTGTGAGGGAGCTTTGGATTTAAATTCTTATTAAGTTATTATCAACAATAATACATGCATTTATTGCTCTATTCACATTTAAATTTATTTAGAATATCAATAAATATTTAAAATTCTTTTTGTATTCTTCCAAAAAAATTATCATAATGTTAAGTACCCATATAATTTAAAGATCACAAATTAATCTAACGATTGTATATCAATGAAATTACTAAATTCTTAAATAATACAGGAAAAAAAACAAGCATGATGCCAGTTCGACATCAAAATAGTGGACATGATGAAGAACTTCAACAGAAGAATAAGCGAATATGCATACAAGAGTAAGATATTTGCCAGAAATACCACATATTTAATTTAAATTTAAATTCATTATAACTCATAACCAACACAAAATATCATTTAACTTTTTTTACATGACAACTATCAAGAAAGAAAACATATGAAATGCTTGGGTGGGCGGTAATCCATATATACAGCTAGAGGTGGCCACGGTTCGGTTTCGGGGCGGTTTCGGTTTCGAAACCGCCGGTTTCGGTTCCGTGGCCACCCAAACCGTAACCGTAACCGAGAAAACCGGTTTGGTTTTCGGTTTCGGTTCCGCCGGTTTCGGTTTCGGTTTCGGTTTCGGTTTATTTCGGTTTCGGTTTCGGTTTATTTCGGTTTCGGTTTCGGTTTTATTTATTTTTTCCAAACAAAACCTAATTACAATAATTACTAAACGTAATTAAAATAATGGGAAAAATAATGTTCCAGAATTGTTTTTTGACAAATTAATAAAATTTAAAATATAATATGAAATTGAAACATTTGTAATAAAATGAAATTGAAACATTGTAATAAAATGAAACATTTGTAATAAAATGAAATTAATATAAAATATTCAATACAATTATATAAATATATAATATACAATTGAAGCATTTAGGTATTTAATAATGTTGAAAATAAAAGAAATTGACATTGATAAATTGATACAAAATTACAATTGCAGATGTATTAAAAAATAATTAAATGGATATTGAATTCAAATATACAATGTAACAAAGTTGAATTAATAATAAAAAATTAAAAAATCGGCCTTGCACTTAATTTGACCTCAATTAAGTTGCCTACGTATCCTCCATAAATGTAGAGCAGTAGAGGAATCAAAGGCCACGTAGTTCTTTTACCTTTAATTAGATGTTCGGTGTTGAAGGTTGGAAGTTGGAATGGAATCTAATCGCTGCCTTCTGTTCCCGTGGTTTGGTCATCTTCGAAAAAATCATTCACTATCTCCGCCTCGATTTCTTGTTGTCTGTATTTTGCCTTTGTCCAATCATCAAGACACGCCTGAGCTTCAAGTGTCTGCGGACACATAACCCACCGTCTTGGTTCCAAAATATTTCCACCTGCACTAAATTCTTGTTCCACAGCTACGGTAGAAACCGGTGTTCCCAAAATTTGTTTGGCAATAATAGCCAAAATTGGGAAAATCTGTTCATGATCCTTCCACCAAACCTGGATACTAAATTCACTATCTTCTAAAAATTCATGAGATGTTTCTAAATACCGGTCAAGCTCAGAAATCGAGCCGGATGAGGATGAAGAAGATGTTCTTAATTTTTTGGCTCTTTGGGAAAACAATCGATCCCCTAAACCCTTTAATTTAAAAGTAGAGGAAGTACCAGTACTATCAGATGTCGGTTGATGTTGTGAAACCGGCATGTTCAAAGACGGACCATATATTTTAAGATATTCATCATATAATTCATAAAGCAAAGCCTTAATGGAATTACAATAACTAAGAACATCAACTTCTAAATCTAAACTTTTGTAATAATGAGTTAAATAATCTTGCAAACATTCTAATTTAAAACGTGGATCAAAACATGATGCAAGCAAATAAATATTTGGAATCTCCTTATAATACTGTAACCATTTTTTTTTCATGGCAGCAACACATTCACTCAATTGAACATCGAGTTCACACTCACTGAATGCACCAGCAATATTAACACTTTGAATAAGAAATAAATGAGTAGTGGGATAGTAAATACCAGATAAAGCATTAGTAGCATCATTAAAAACACGTAACAATTCAAGAATTTTTATACATATATCCCAATGCTTCAATTGAAGAGAAATTGAAGGAACGTTATAAGTAATAAAAGAAACTAATAATTCCTTATATACAACACTTTCATTAAGCAACTTATAAGTAGAATTCCAACGAGTACTAATGTCCCGAGAAAATTTAATGGGACGCATACCATTTTGAGAGCAATATTTTAACCATAGTTTTTGGAGTTTGTTTTGCCTCCAGATATAGTTAATACTATCTCTAATTGGTTTAATATAAACAGAAAGAATTTGTAATCCAGCTTGAACACACAAATTTAAAATATGGCATGCACATCTTTGATGAAATAATTTACCCCCAAAATAGGGATTGCACAAATCCTGCAACATAGGAATAGATGCGGTATTGCTTGCAGCATTATCAAAACCGATCGCAAAAATTTTGTTTTGGATATGAAACTCTTCAAAAATAATTTTAAGGAGTCGAAAAATATTTTGAGCCGTGTGTGAGTCATCGAAAACACGAAATGCAATAATTCTTTTTTGCATGACCCAGTCATTATCCATATAATGACATGTCACACCCATATAATGGTGACTACCAAAATTATCGGTCCATATGTCGGCACATACGGAAACGCGACCTTCAAATTGATAAAAAAATGATTTCAATTTGTTTTTTTGTTTTTTGTAAATGGAAAACATTGTACGTGTGAGAGTGGATCTAGGAACACGTTGCATTGCAGGATTTAATGCATTTTGACAATAATTAACAAAACCTACTTTCTCACCAAAACTAAAAGGTAAATGTTCAACTGCAACCATTACTGCTAATTCTTCCTTGTTTTTTTCAGACGTATAATGAAATAGTTGATTAGTAGGGGTTCCGTACCTGGAGATTTGGGATTGGTTACTAGTCTTTACCAATTCAGAAGGGTGATTTTTCCTAATATGGTTCCAGTACGTGCCATATCCGAATGATTTGTTGGTCCTGTATATTTTGGAGCAGTAGTTGCACTTGATTTGGATCATCCCGTCATCTAACTGAATTTTCTTCATATGCAATTTGAAGAGATCGGACTTCATCGGCTTTTCTTCTTCACCTGCAACAAATTCATTTGAAGGGGGTTGGGGGGTAGATAGATTTTCATTACTATCAAGGTCATAGAGATTGGGGTCGGGTTCGTCGGAAATTATTAGAGGGGGATTAGGACTACGAGGGAGATCGGATCCAAATTGAGATTGAAGGAACTCGTGGTAAAGTCGGTCGTTATAACTGACATCATCACCTTGGTGTTCCAACAAATCTTGCAATGGACCCTTTCCCTTGTTCAAATTTCTTGAACCTTCTCCCCCACTTGCCATTGAATAATTAATTATAAATAATAATAGTAAAAAATATATATAGATATGTGAGGCACTCAAAATATTGTTGGAATAATAGTGGTAACACTAAGAAAAATAGATAATTGTAAATAAATAATAGATGATTGTAAAAAATAGAATATGTAAATAGATATTAATTTCTATAATAAATAAGAATTAAAGAAAATTGTAAATAGATGATTGTAAAAAATTGAAGAAAAAAATAGATATTAATTTTTATGAAAAATGAAAAATAAAGAAAATTGTATAATGTAGAGAGAATTGAGAATTTGAGATTGAGAGAGATTGAGAGAAGTTGAGAGTGGTGTGAAGAATATTGAAATGAGGGGGGTATTTATAGGATTATAGTGGAGGGGCGAATTTGCAATTTTAAGAAATTAAGGGGAAAAAATAATATATATATATGGCCGTTGGCCATAGGCAAGATGACCGTTGGTCACCCAACGGTCATCAGTTCAAATTTTTTTTTTTTTTTTGAATTATGTGGTCCACGTGGCGATTTGTGATTCGTTAGAATTTTTTTTTTTTTTTATTACAAACGGTCGAAACCGCCGGTTAAACCGTCGGTTTTGGGTGAAAACCGACCAAACCGACGGTTAAACCGTCGGTTTTGGCCGGTTTTCAACTTCCCGTAACCGTAACCGAACCGATTCGGAACCGGTTTCCAACCGGTTCCGTAACCGGCGGTTTCGGTTGCGGTTTCGGTTTCGGTTTTTCCCACCCGGTTTCGGTTTGGTGCCTACGGTTTAACCGAACCGTGGGCACCTCTATATACAGCAAAGTAATTCAACCTCCAGATTATTTCATATACCTTCATAACCACATTCCAATTTATTTACAAAAATATCAAACTTCTCAAACTATAATGGTTTGCTGAATTTCTTTTTTCTCCCTTTGTTATATAATTAAACTTGGCTCATTTTATTCCGATTGTATGCTTTATACTATATGGAGATGAATATAATTTCAAAATTTTACAAACGGTTGGAGTATGAGCATTCCTACCGCCTAGGTTAACATGACTAGGTAACTAAAGGTAAAACTATATATTCATTATGCTTAAACGTGTTTGTATCAAAAATTTCCGTATAAACAACACAATGTTTTACAAACAGTTTTTAATACCAAACCCGTGCAACGCTCGGGTTGGAAAACTAGTCATATATAATAATATAAAAATAGCTTATTACAACAAGAAGCCGCCCCATGTCATTTCTTTAATGCTCTTGCAATTATAAATATCATATATAATAATATAAACAATAATGCTACTTTATTCACAAATTTGGTGTTCAAATGATGTGGCATCATTGTAGGCAATTCATTTAAATTGTATTAGATTTGCATGATTTAAATGAATGGATTACAGTTGTCACATTATTTGGGCAAAGTAGCATTATCCTATTATAAAAATAACTTCTTTTAACTAAAATCTGCCACATGTCATTTCATTAATGCCCTTATATATATATATATATATATATTAATATAAATGTAGTATCTTTCAACTAGAAGCTGTCACGTGTCATTTCATTAATGCACTTATCAGATGAGATAAAAATACTTTATTTTTTTAAAGTATTATAAGAACTATCCTAGATTAAACAATATATATATATGGCCTTTATATCTACTTCAACAAATCAATGAGAAAACTCGTCATATATGCTTGTAAAACACGATTGATGAGAACTGAATTCCTCACCACTAATGTAAAAAGGATGTGCATTACCACCCGCGTGGCTGTACTATGAGTTGATTTGTAAAAAAAAAAAAAAAAAAATTGTTCCTGATGTTAGTTTAATTATTTGTTCTTTGAGGCATTGAAATAAATCTAACATTAAAAAAATACAAAATTGAAAAATGTTACTATAGCAATGAATAACATAACTTAATAGACTAGTCTAACTTAGTGGGTTATATAGATATTTAAGAATATATAAACCAATTATCAAAATATAAAAAATTCAAAAATATGTAAATTTATCATTGTATCAAGAATGTCTTCACAGCCCAAAATTAGTTCGAAATTGAATTTGCTCTTCAAAATTTATTGAAATAAATCTGCATTGCATTAATCATTAGGATTTGCTTATTTGTCAATTTATTTAGCACAAGATACAGTAATTATTCAGTGAGACATCTGAGGAGTTTTAAATCTGCATACAGGACCATCACAACCCTCATAAATGCATGTTGATGGATCCTGGCAATCTCGGTCGCTCTCGCATGGAGGAGCTAATTAATGGTGGAGGTGTGCAATTAATGGCTGTAGCAAGTTTTGAATAATTTTCTTGTGTCCCGCATACACAAATACTTGCAACGCAAAGTTTGATGTTCCCCGAACACGAATAAATCTAACAATCTTCATTGCTTGAACAAATTAATTGTGTTGGGTTTTATTTTGCTCCAGATATCTTTGAGAATGGTACAAAACCTACCAAAATCAATTTTGTTAATATTATTATTTCTACAACAAATAAAATTACATATAATTTATTTTATTTTATTATTTCCCAAAATTGTTTATGAATTGTTGGTGTGTTTTATAACTTTGAAGTAATATAAATCAATAAAAAAAAAAAATTTAAGAGACATAAATTCATCATGGGTATTGTAAATACCTTTAAAATTTTTATTAATAAGAGTTATTTTTATATATATATTTTATAATAAAATGCATTTATGCAAACACTTGTATTGCAAAACAATTAAGACTTATCACTAAAATATAGAAGAGAAAAAGGTAACTAACAGCTTGAAATGATCAAGAGGAAGGTTGAAAAGCTTAGCTTGAATGAAGTTGCCTCCATGTTTTTCTTTTTGTAAAACTTGAAAAATGGCTTTGTGTTAATCCGTTTCAAACAAAGCATATGAACAAAGTATTTATAATATAAACAATACACATAATAATATAAAAATAGCTTCTTCCAATCAAAAGCCGCCAAGTGCCATTTCGTTAATGTTGCATACTTATCCTATGGAGTGGTGCTATTGACACACCCCCTACTGATCTATTCATGCCCCACTTTTTAAAATTTTGATTTAATTAAATAAAATTAAATGTTTTTATTAAATTTTTTGTTTATTTCCAAAACTACTCATTTTACTTATTTTTCAAACTTAATACATATCATATATGATCTCTCGATCTCTTATCTCTATATCTGTATACATCTCTCTCATCTCCATTGATTGATTGATTTATTTTTTTCTTATTTCTTTATTTTTAGTTTTTTTTTCTTCTTATTTCGGAAACGAAAAAATAAAAAATAACAGAGTATTTTAACACAACGACAACTTGATATCATTCTAAAGAAAAAATAAACTTCAAACTTATTTCCAAAGAATGAATTGTTTTCCGATGCTTACTATCATTGTCAGACAATTCTTGCTTTATGTCATTCTCAGATAATTCTTTAAGATGTTTGATATTGTTCTTAGACAATTCTTCAATTTTCTTGATATCGTTCTCAAACACTTTCACAATATTTTAGATGTATGTAAGAAGCAGATTTTAGGGTTTAAGAGTTAATTTTTTTTTTGAAGAAACAGATTACTGGGTTTTTTTTTTTTGAAAAGAAATATGAGATTTTAATAGATTTACTTTGCAGAAGATTTCTTTCCTAAATTGTATGTCTCGTTAAGTAATTTTGATAAAGGAAAAAAAAGAATATTATATAATTAAAAAATGGGGCATGAATAGATCAGTAGGGGGTATACCAATAGCACCACTCATCATATGAGATAAAAATAGTTTCTTCCAATTACAAGCCGCCACGCATCATTTCTTTAATACCCTTATATCATATATCATATATAATATTAGAGTAGAATAATGCTAGGCTTTCCAATTTTTTTTCACAAATTTCTTTCAAAATAGTGTTAGCACGTGAGGTGTCAACATCTTATAAATCATGAGATTATATGATAAGTTATGTAATATTGACACCTCACGTACCAACACCATTTGGAAAGAAATTTTAGAAAAAATTTGGAAAGTCTAGTATTACTCAGTAGAGTAATGCTACTTTATCCAAATCTTGTGTTAAAATCAAAAGCCCAAATAATGTGTCATCAATATAATCTATTCATTTCAATCATACAATTTAAATGAATGGATTATAGTTATGAAACATGATTTGAGCACCAGATTTGGGAACCAAATTTAGATAAAGTAACATTATTGATAATAATAATATAAAAATAGCTTCTTTCAACCCAAAGCTGCCATATATCATTTTATTAATGATCATATAATTATAATTATCACATATAAAAATATAAAAATATATTCCAAAAACGAAAATCCACCATGTATCATTTCATTAATACCGTTATAATATTAATTATTATGTCATATAATATAGTATATAATAATATAAAAATAGCTTCTTTCAACTAGAAGCCACCATGTGTCATCATATATAATAATATAAAAAATAGCTTCTTTCAACTAAAAGCCGCCGCATGTTGTTTCATTAATGCACTTATAATTATAATTACCATATATAATAATATTAAAATAGCTTCCTTCAACCAAAATCCCCACGTGTCATCTCAACTAGAAGCCGCCGCATGTCATTTCATTAATGCACTTATAATTATAATTACCATATATAATAATATTAAAATAGCTTCCTTCAACCAAAATCCGCCACGTGTCATCTCAACTAGAAGCCGCCATGTGCCATCATATATAGTAATATAAAAAATAGCTTCTTTTAAGCAGAAGATGCCACATGTCGTTTCATTAATACATTTATAATTATAATTACCATATATAATAATATAAAAATAGTTTCATTCAACCAAAATCCGCCACATGTCATCTCAACTAGAAGCCGCCATGTGCCATCATATATAGTAATATAAAAAATAGCTTCTTTCAACCCGAAGATGCCACATGTCATTTCGTAAATGCACTTATAATTATAATTACCATATATAATAATATAAAAATAGCTTCCTTCAACCAAAATCGTCACGTGTCATTTCATTAATGTCGTTATAATTATAATTATCTTATCATATATGATAAAATAAAAATAGTTTCTTTTAACCAGAAACCGCCACGTGTTATTTCATTAATGCCCTTATATCATATATCATAAATAATAATATAAAAATAGCTTCTTTTAACAAGAAGTAGCCACATGTCATTTTTTAATGCTTTTATAATTATAATTATCATATATAATAATATAATCAATAATGTTACTTTGCTTCAATCTGGTGTCCAAATGATGTGGCATCATTATAATCTATTCATTTAAATTGTATTAGATTTGCATAGTTTAAATGAATGGATTACATTGTTACCACATCATCTGGACACCAGATTTGGGTAAAGTAGTATTACTCTAATATAAAAATAACTTCCTTTAACTAAAATCTGTCACGTGTCTTTTCATTAATGCCCTTATATGTATATATATATATATATATATATATATATATAGTGGGAATGGTGAGAAATGTCACATTTTGGGACATGAGTTGCACCGACGTCACTGCTTTAATAAGTTATGTTTAAAAGACACCTATTATGGTGAACTACCAAAATTGCCCTTAAATAATCATTTTTCTATTGTCTTTGTACTTTCATCTCCATACTTAGAACACTGAACTCGTCTGTTTCTTTCTCTACAATAAACTTGTCTGAAAATAAACTTCTCGACATCCTTCAGTACAACAAGATAACATATTTCTGAAATACTTCTTTTTTATCCTGCATTTCTGAGTATGAGTCTTGTAACACTTTAACCGTTCCTTTTGTAAACATGAAAGTCGTTTTGTGAAGTTTGAATCTGGGAATTTTGAATCTCCTCTTTGAGCTTTTTTAAAAAAACTCGGAGCCATTTTTAAAAAAGCTCGAAAGAAAGACCTTCAAGCTTTTTTAACTTTCTTTCGAGCTATTTTAAAAAGGCTCCGAGCTTTTTTAAAAATGGCTCCGAGCTTTTTTAGAAATGTTTTCGAGCTTTTTTTAAAAAAATAGCTCCGAGCTTTTTTAGCTATTTTTTTAAAAATGGCTCCGAGCTTTTTCATGAAGGCTTCGAGCTTTTTCATGAAGGCCCGAGCTTTTTCATGGCTCCGAGCTTTTTCATGAAGGCCCGAGCTTTTTCATGACTCCGAGCTTTTTTAAAAATGGCTCCGAGCTTTTTCATGGCTCTGAGCTTTTTCATGAAGGCCCGAGCTTTTTCATGAAGGCTCCGAGCTTTTTCATGGCTCCGAGCTTTTTTAAAAATGGCTCCGAGCTTTTTCATGAAGGCCCGAGCTTTTTCATGAAGGCTCCGAGCTTTTTCATGAAGGCCCGAGCTTTTTCATGAAGGCCCGAGCTTTTTCATGGCTCCGAGCTTTTTCATGAAGGCTTCGAGCTTTTTCATGAAGGCTTCGAACTTTTTCATGAAGGCTTCGAGCTTTTTCATGAAGGCCCGAGCTTTTTCATGGCTCCGAGCTTTTTTAAAAATGGCTCCGAGCTTTTTCATGGCTCTGAGCTTTTTCATGAAGGCCCGAGCTTTTTCATGAAGGCTTCGAGCTTTTTCATGGCTCTGAGCTTTTTCATGGCTCCAAGCTTTTTCATGAATGCTCCGAGCTCGACCCCCGAATGCGTCTGCGTAGCGCCACTCCATCACCGTTCGAGTGATTGCCTGAATTTCAATCAGACTTTCTCTCTCTACTTCATAATTTTGTCACTGTAAACTGAATGAAAGAAATCTGATGTGAAACAACTATTGGGGGTATTTTTGTCCGTTCACCATAATATGTGTCTTTTAAACATAAGTTATTAAAGCAGTGACATTGTTGAAATATCACCTCCAAAAAGTGCTATTTATTTTTTGAGCCCTATATATATATATATATATATATATATATACATACAGTCTTTCTACTGTCAGTTCGTCATGACATTAAATTTATCAGGACATTGAATGTGAGCCACTCATTTATGAAAGAGTTTTGACAAGTGCATACATACCAAGTCAAAGTATGTAAAATGAGTGGCTCACATACAAGGAACTGATAAATTTTTTGTCAGTTCGAACTGACAATAGAAAAATTGTATATATATATATATACATGCCATTTTCTACTGACATTTCCCAGATGTATCATAGGGTTTATATAATATTTTATTTCTCAGTGATTCTTTTATATTGCACTTAAAATTTTGGTTGATGGAATTTTGATGGCAGATATGGTTACCTCAATTCACGAGAATTGGTTCTGTGCAAGATGCATGATCACGTTACAACCTGCTGGGGAAGGTGCTATTGTCATGCAGACTAAAGCGTTCATCTTGGTTGCACTGTAAGAACATACTATATTCATTTCAATCTAGTCATCGTCACTTTTTGAAATGGGAAACTCATCATCTGATCATAGGGTCTATTGCTTGTTTTTCTTCAATTTGTGACAGGTATGAAGGCTCAATTGGCTCAGCATCTGGTGCTATGTTGTCTGTCGATCAATTTGCTTGGCAGTTAGGTCGAAGAAATCTTTAACCTCATCTTCCACAATGGTAAAGTTGACAGTTTTGTTGTTCACAATTCCAAAACTAATTGTTCTTTCTCATCTTCTATCATATCCGAGCAGACAACTCCAAGTAACCCGGGACATGAATACAGTATCCCTTTTGTGTTGTTTACTATTTTCCCATTTGTCATGTCAGTGTATCCGTATCATTTCGTTTCCACATCTCTTATCCATATCCACGATCAATTTTAGTTCATGCGGCCCACCTGCAAGTTCATATCATAGTTTGTGCTGTACTTTGTATGTGCTGATTGTCTCTTGTTCGAATTGGAAATAAATTAACTCGTTTTGATCGAGAGTGAGGTCTGTTGAAAATTAAACTTGACTTTCAGATATCCACTGTCCAGCAGTCACTAAGCTTGACTTCCTGCTGCCACCAAGCTTGACTTCCTGCTGCCTCCATCCAGCTGCCTCCATCCAGCTGCCACCTCCTGCCAACCCCCAACTACCACCACCAAACAATTGAAACTTATCTTTGACTTTGTTTCATTGTTTGAATTTATTTTGTTTGTGTTTTTCTCATTTCATTTCCCTATATAAAGGAATGAAGATTGTATTGTAAAAGCGTGGAGTGGTGTAAGAAAATATAGAGAGATATAAAAAGAGTTTAGAGTTTCTCCTTCTGTTGAGTGCTCGAAATATCTCTCAGAGGTGCACCACAAGTGACCTCAACCACACCATCCCACCAACAGTGGTATCAGAGCCCAAGAGAGTCAGAAATTCAGAAAACAGAGGCCAAATCCGAATTGGCCAGAAATCAAAGTGCTCAAAATTGATTTTTGATCACACCAGAGTGTTGTACTCATCACTAGGAGTGCAATGGTGAAAATTTCACCCAAATCCGAGCTCCGACGAAGCCGCATGGGCCCCTGAAGTTGCAGCGTGAATCCACGTGCCTCCACGCACAGCCGCACCTCCGGTGTGTCACAGCCACTCGCCGATCGTCTTCCTCACTCGACTTGTAGGATCCAACCCGTGATTCCACCCGACATCCGACCCGGTTCACTAGCTCCGACCTGTGACCCGACCCGGACCCACTGGCTTGCTGACGCAGTGCTGACGTCACTAACGGCGTTATACCGCTTGGAATATTCCGTCCAAAAGAGAATATTATGTTATCTTTGGTTGACTTTTTGCCAAAAGTTTGACTGCTCGTTTCAGACGCTTCTGAACTCGTTTTTCGATAAAATCAGACTGGTTTCCCAGGTTTTGGACCATTCCGGACTCAACCGTGCACTCGGTTTCTGCAAATTCAGACTCTAGAATAGTGTTCTAAGCATTTCAAGTCTCGATGCCAACGAAAACGCGAATATTGTCATCCTGAAACTCACCAAAGACAACTATGATAATTGGTGTATACAAATGAGAGCTCTACTAGGTTCTCAAGATGTCATGGACATTGTGGAGGATGGATACACAGAACCCGCCTCCAAAGAAGCTGAATGAGACTTGACAGATGCTCAAACAACAACACTCAAAGCCGATCGAAAGAGAGATTGCAAAGCAAAGTCCGTAATCTATCAAGGAATAGACGAGGCCACGTTCGAGGTCATAGCATCCTCTAAGCCGTAGAAAGAAATCCGGGACACTCTTCACAAGACCTACAAAGGTGCTGACAAAGTGAAAAGAATCTGTCTTCAAACTCTACGAGGTGAGTTCGAATCTCTACGGATGAAATCTATTGAATCCATTGCTGAGTTCTATACACGAGTTATGGTCGTTGCGAATCAGCTAAGAAGAAATGGAGAATCTCTCATCGACATGAGAATTTCAGAGAAAATTTTAAGATCATTGGATCCAAAGTTTGATTTTATAGTTGTGGCACTAGAAGAAACAATAGATCTGGATACGATGTCTGTTGAAGAACTAGTGGGTTTATTGCAAGCCCATGAGTAGAAAGTCACAAGAAGAAGTGACGATAAAGTATTAGAGCAAGCTCTCCAGTCAAAACTCTCCATAAATGAAAAAAGATATGAGCAAGGGGGAACCTCACAACAAGGAAGAGAACGAGGTAGAAGATCTCGTGGAAGAGGTTCTGGAAATGCCGAAACCAACGGTAGAGGAAGAGGAGGAAGAGACACAAATAGAGGAGGACGTGGACAACAGAACTATGTCCCACGAGGAAGAGAACGTGGAAGAAGAGACGGCTACAACAACCGTCCGAACGTTGACAAAAGAAATGTTCAATGCTATAACTGCCACAAATATGGCCACTATAGCAACGAGTGTAGAGGTAATCCAAATGAGGTAAATGAAAATTCTAACTTTGCAGAGAAAGAGCAAGTTGAAGGAGAATCGTTGATGTTGATGGCACACAACTCAACCTATCAAAACCAAAATGTTTGGTTTCTTGAATCTTGAGCCAGCAATCATATGATTGGCAGAAAAGACTTATTCACAGAACTTGATGAGAAAGTTTGTGGAGAAATCTCATTTGGCGACCTCTCAAAAATCCATGTCCAAGGAAGAGGAGATGTCATGATCAAGCAGAAGAATGGAGATCATGCATTCATCTCCAATGTTTACTATGTTCCAGACATGAGGACAAACATTCTAAGTCTCAAACAACTCCTGGAGAAAGGTTATCATATTAGCCTCAAAAATATGTAACTCATCATCACAGATGCTCGAGGAAAGCTGGTGACTCGAGTCCAGATGACGAAGAACAGAATGTTTCCTCTCGCAATTCATCATGATACGCCAAGGTGTTTGACAGCCAACATAAATGACAAAGATTGGTTATGGCATCTAAGGTATGGACATCCCAACTTTGAAAGTTTAAAGCAATTGGGAAGTAAGAAGATGGTGAAAGGATTGCCAAACATCCATCACCCAAATGAGATGTGTGAAAGCTGTGTTCTCAGTAAACAACACAGAAATAGCTTTGGAAATGAGGCAAATTGGAAAGCAACCATGCCACTAGAGCTCGTTCACACAGATGTGTGTGGTCTATTGACGCCAGTATCAAATAGACAGAATCAATACTTCCTTACCTTCATTGACGATTACAGCAGGAAGACTTGGGTCTATTTCTTAAGAAAGAAGTCTGAAGTATTTGATCACTTCAAAGAGTTCAAAACTCTTGTGGAGAAGCAAAGTGGCTTTTACATCAAAACATTGAGATCCGATCAAGGTGGAGAATACACTGCAGGTGCTTTCCAGGAATTCCTTAAGCAACAAGGAATCAGACATCAGTTTACACCAGCTTATACTCCTCAGTTAAATGGTGTAGCTGAAAGGAAGAATCAAACAATCCTTAACATGGTCAGAAGCATGTTAAAGGATAAAAACATGCCCAAAATCTTTTGGGCTGAAGCAGTTTTGTCTGCGGTATATCTACTAAACAGATGTCCTGCAAAGAGTCTAGATACAAAGATACCGCAAGAAGCATTGAGCACTCACAAACCAAGTGTGAGTCACCTCAAAGTTTTTGGCTCGATTGCCTACATCAAGGTTCCAGAAGCGAGAAGAACCAAGCTTGAAGATAAAGGTGGAAAATGTATCATTGTTGGGTACGGTGATAGAACAATGGGTTACTGGCTATACAACCCTGTCACCAAGAAAGTGATCTTCAGCAGAGATGTCATTTTTGAAGAAAATGAATCCTGGATTTGGGATCAGACCAAAGCTTCCAGAAGTGCGGAGTTGATACCTGCAGAAGAGACAAAAGAAGTGGCTAGAGAGCCACAAATACCCAGAGATCAGCAGACTCATCAACGTGGTTTCCCGTCACCACAAAGGTATGATACTCCATTACCAATTAATCGTGACTTCTCAGATATGAGGCCTAGAGGGGCACGTAGCCTAGAAGATCTATATGGAAATATAGAACAGGTGGAAAAAGATATTACTCTATATTGTCTGCTGATGACAAGTGATCCAGGTAGCTTTGAAGAGGCTAACCAAAAGGAAAATTGGAGAAGTACAATGGATGAGGAGATTCGATCCATTGAAAAGAATAAGACATGGGAGTTGACTACTCTCCCAAAAGGCCCGAAAACTATCGGCGTGAAATGGGTCTACAAGACCAAAAGAGATGGGAAATGAGAAGTCCAGAGATACAAGGCAAGACTTGTAGCAAAAGGCTATAAGCAAAAGGAAGGAGTTGATTACGGAAAAGTCTTTGCCCCAGTTGCTAAACTAGAAACCATCAGATTGCTGATATCATTGGCAGCTCAGAAAAGTTGGAAAATTTGCCAACTTGATGTAAAGTCAGCATTCCTGAATGGCTTTCTTGAAGAATAAATCTATGTGGAACAACCACCTGGATATGTGAAGAAAGGCAGCGAAGATAAAGTGTGCAGACTGAAGAAAGCTCTATATGGTTTGACGCAAGCACCCCGCGCATGGAACACGAGGATTGATGATTACTTCCAAGAGATCAGATTTGAGAAATGTTTGTATGAGCATGTACTATACATGAAGAAGGAGACTGACGGAAGCTTGTTATATGCATGCCTATATTTGATGACTTGATCTTCACCAGCAACAATCCAACCATGTTTGAAGATTTCAAGCGGAGAATGGTGAACGAATTTGAGATGACTGACATTGGTCTAATGACTCATTTTCTCGGCATTGAAGTTACGCAAAGCGAAAAAGGTATCTTCATATCTTAGAGTATCTATGCAAAAGAAATTCTGAAAAGATTTGGTATGGAAAAATGCAATCCTATCACAACTCCAGTAGAAACAGGAATAGAGTTAAGAATGAATGAAAGAGGAGATGTTGATCCAACCTATTTCAAGAGCTTGGTTGGAAGCTTGAGATACTTGACGTGTACCAGACCAGATATACTCTATGGAGTAGGACTAGTCAGCAGATACATGGAGACTCCTGACCAGTCTCACCTGAATGCAGCAAAGAGGATACTCCAGTACATAAAAGGTACTGTTGATAATGGTATATTGTATACCAAAAGTGAAGACTGCAGGTTGATTGGCTATTCAGATAGTGATTGGGGAAGAGATCTGGATGAACATAAAAGCACGACAGGTTTTTACGTTTTTTTATGGGAGATGCAGCGTTCACATGGTCATCCAAAAAGTAAGCCATTGTGACACTGTCATCATGTGAAGCTGAGTACGTTACTGTCTGCTCAGCTGTTTGTCATGGTATCTGGATCATGAATGTGTTACAGTACTTGGGATTTCCACAAGTAAATCCCACAGAGGTCTATATCGACAATTGGCCAGTGATTGCGCTAGCAAAGAATCCAACATTCCATAAAAGAAGCAAACATATTGATACGAGGTATCATTTCATCAGAGAGCATGTGAATGATAAAGAGGTGGAACTAGTCTCTTGCAGGACATATGATCAAGCTGTTGATATTTTCACCAAGCCTCTCTCAAACATGATGTGTTTTCAAGGCTAAAGATAATGCTCAGTATGGCAAAGCATGGAGAGTCAAGTTTAAGGGGGGATGTCGAAAATTAAACTTGACTTCCAGACATCCACCGTCCAGCAACCACTAAGCTTGACTTCCAGCTGCCACCTCCTGCCAACCCCCAACTACCACCACTAAACAATTGAAGCATATCTTTGACTTTGTTTCATTGTTTGAATTTATTTTGTTTGTGTTTTTCTCATCTCATTTCCCTATATAAAGGAATGAAGATTGTATTGTAAAAGAGTGGAGTGGTATAAGAAAATATAGAGAGATATAAAAAGAGTTTAGAGTTTCTCCTTCTGTTGAGTACTCGAAATCTCTCTCAGAGGTGCACAACAAGTGACCTCAACCACACCATCCCACCAACAAGGTCAAATACTCAAATCCTATACCTGAGGCAATAATGCTGATTAAAATGGATGGAGTTGAATAGAGTAAACAACTTTATGATTTCTTCAACGGTTTTGAAGGTACAATGTTAATATTGTTGCATCTTGTTTGCTTCTTCAATAGGTTCATTGTTACCAGGTTTCGCTGGAATATGAATGCTGGTTTATACGTGAAATTGATGCTTGAAAGAAGGAATCACTTTGACAATTTGATCGGAGGCTGTCCGGTTATGCTTGAGCGCTGTTAATGGAAAATGAATTAGGCTATGATTCTGTCTTGAGAACTGCATGCATGCATCTTTCTTGAAACAGGCAACATGGTTATTTTCCTTATGGATTGGATCTGAATATCTGATTGTAGCACCCTGGATCAGAATTGTAATTTGGTCTCTATTACTAGTTGGCTTGTAATATGTTAATCATACCTCTGCAGTCTGGACTCTGCTAATTGTGAATTTTTTTTTATTGGGGTATTATCACTAAAGTCCCTATTTTTTCATGAATTGTCACATTTTTAAACGTCTTTGCCATATTAGTCACTTTAGTCCCTTGTTTTTTCAAAATACATCACTTTAGTCCATTTGACCAAAAACTAAGGGTCAACTATAATATAATATATAAAAATACAATTTTACCCTTTATTGTTATTTTTAAAAATTTTCCTTTTAGTCCCTCTAGTTTCAATAATAGCCGGTCAATCCTTGAAAAAATAAAATGCTTTTATCAAGGATTGAACCTTCAACCTTGTGATTAAAAGCAACTACCTATAACCAGTTGAGCTACTCTGGTTTATTGTTGATGATTTGTTGATTTAAATGTATATATATCTAATCTGTTTATATAATTTAAAATAAACTTATATTTAATAATAATAATATATAAAAACATATTTATGAAAATAAAAAAGAAAATAACAAAATGAAAGGAAATCCAAAAAATCAAAGCCTGTAATTTTTTTTCTTTTTTCTTTTTTTTTGGATTTTATTTTTCTTTTCAAAAAATATATTATTTCAATTTGATAAAACAAAAACATAAAAAATCAAAGACCCGTAAATTGAAAAGGGAAAAAAATCAACAACAGAGAAGAAAAATAAAATAAAAATTCTTTTTTTTTCCTTTTTTTCCTTTTATTTTGTTAGTTTCTTTTTCATTTTTATAAATATGTTTTTATATATTATTATTATTATTAAATATACGTTTATTTTAAATTATATAAACATATTTAAATTAGTTTAAACAAATTATATAAATATATATATATATATATATACACATTTAAATCAACAAATCCTCAACAATAAACTAGAGTAGCTCAACTAGTTACAGGTTGTGGCTTTTAATCACAAGGTTGAAGGTTCAATCCTTGATAAAAGCATTTTATTTTTTCAGGGATTGACCGGCTATTATTGAAACTAGAGGGACTAAAAGGAAATTTTTTAAAAATAACAATAAAGGGTAAAATTGTATTTTTATATATTATATTATAGTTGACCCTTAGTTTTTGGTCAAATGGACTAAAATGATGCATTTTGAAAAAATAAGGGAGTAAAGTGACTAATATGACAAAGACGTTTAAAAATGTGACAATTCATGAAAAAATAGGGACTTTAGTGATAATACCCCTTTTTTATTTTACTCCATTTTTTTTTTGCCTTCGTTTGCTGTTTTTTAACGAGTTTTAATTATTAAAACTTTTACAATCCTGATTTCATAAGTAAAGCCTTCAATGAATTATCAAATATATGATGATGGTGTGATACTTTGAAAAATGGGATAAGTAATGCTATAAATCTCAAAAATTTATGTTGCAAATTTTTATTTTTTATTTTTGATAAAATTGGACTGATCTAGAGTGAAAAAACATCACAAACGATCATATGCCGAAAAAATTTATCTTGCAAATTGATTTGTAACAGCTATATTTGATTATAACATTATGTGAACTGTTGATATGTGTTACTTACAATTGTGTTTGTCACATTATTTGGGTAATGAAATTGAGAATGATAGATTATATTATTATTATTATTATTACTATTTAAAAAAAAGGTTAAATAACTAATGGTTTAAAAATTTTGCTTTTGATGCTTCATAATTCATATATAATAATGCAAATTATGTTTTGAATTTAAAACTACAAAAGAAAAAAAAAGGATAATTATATTAGAACTTTTTTCGATAAAATAATTGTGGAAATAGTGAGAAATGTCACATTTTTGTCTCGTTGTTGCACCAACGTCACCGGTTTAATAAGTTATGTTTAAAAGACACCTATTTTGGTGAACTACCAAAATTGCCCTTAAATAATCAATTTTTGATTGTCTCTGTACTTCCATCTCCACACTTGGAATACTGAACGCAGTAACTCCTCTCTTTCTCTCTCTATAATAAATTTCAAAACTACTCAACGTTCTTCAGCACAATAAGGTAATATTTTTGTCTGAAATACTGTTTTTTATCCTTCATTTTTTTTTAAAAAGTTCTTTTTGTAAACATGAAGCTAGTTTTGTGAAGTTTGAATCTGTGAAATTTGAATCTCCGATGCTGTTAATAAAAAGCTCGGAGCCATTGGTAAATAGATCGAAGCCCATATTAAATAGCTCGGACCCTTTACTAATATGCTCGGACCCTTTGGAAAAAAGCTCGGAGCCTAGGAAAAAGCTCGTAGCCTTTGAAAAATCTCGGAGCCTTGGAAAAAGCTCGAGCCTTTGGAAAAAAAGCTCGAGCCTTTGGAAAAAAAGCTCGAGCCTTTGGAAAAAAAGCTCGAGCCTTTGGAAAAAAGCTCGGAGCCTTTGGAAAAAGCTCGGCTTTTTTGGGAAAACCCTCAGAATCATTGGAAAAAAGGTTGGAGCCTTTACTAAAAGCTCGGAGCCTTTACTAAAAGCTCGGAGCCTTTACTAAAAGCTCGGAGATCATAGTAAAATCCTCGGGAACTATTTTAAAAGGACTCTGAATCTTTTCCATAGCTTTTATGTTTGTCATAATGGTTTGTGGTGATGAATGTTACATGAGAATGAATCGGGTGAGAATAGTAATATCTTACAACGGTCGATGGGAACAGTTACCCGACAGAAGTCAGAGGTTTGTTGGATCCGACAACCAAGGAATGTATGTGTCAAAGAATATGAGTTACGAAGAATTGGTATCGATCGTGCATACCGTTGTGAAGTATGATGTAAACAAATATAATGTTGATCTACAGTCAATATCAATCGTTCCTGGCGCTACATGTCACACATTTGTAAGAAATGATGATGATGTTCAGTTTATGCTAGGGGAAGATAGGGTGATCCCTCAAGTATGTGTTAGTCTAATTGAGAGGGCAACTGGAGATGTGATACATAATGATATTCCTGCTCCTGAAAATACCCAACAATTTGGATCCGCTAGCGGTAGCAACCAAGTGTTCACACAAAAGGAGTGCCACTGAAGATGAGGAAAACATATGTGATGTCCAACCTGTAGTGGTCGACCATGCAGATGTTGGTGAACCTCAATTCGACGATGTGTTTGGTTGTCAATTTGAGATGAATGATGAGCGGTACAATGAGCAATACAATGAGATGTATAATGAGCAGAACACTGAACCGAACCTTGGGCCGAACCAGGAGGTGGATAATGAGGCAAATATTGATCTGGTAGATCAATTAGAGAACACTGATGAAGATCATGTCCAAATTCAAAGACGTGGAAGACGTGTAGAAGGAGTTAGTTGCACTGGAGCAGATATATCTGGTACTTCCGAGGTCCGGCATAATGTATCTGCAGATGATTCTGATAATACCACAACATGGGTTATTCCCGGAGCAGATTCATACTCGTTTGGGATTGGTAGAAGCACAACCTTGGTAGCAGAAGAACCTACAAGCATGATTTATAAAGGTCAGTTCTTTCCGACTAAAAAGGATTTGAAGAGACTAGTTGGCCTTTTTGCAATGCAGCGAAACTTCGAATGGAAGGTGAAAAGGTTCAATAAGACAACATTACATCTTATTTGTTTGATTGACAACTGTACATGGAAATTAAGAGCGGTGAGAAGAGATGAAGGGACGTACTTCCAAGTAAGAAGTTTTGTCAATGAACATAGTTGTCCCTTGGAGGAGATTCACTGTCGCCACCGACAAGCTAGTGCAGTTATAATTGGAGAAGTGGTTGCACCTAGACTTCAACAACAAGATGGTCGTCTCATGCGTCCCAAGGATATAATCGGCGATATGAAAACAATGTATGGCATCCAAATCATGTACAGTAAGGCACATCAAGTCCTTGCATTATGCATTGTCACTGACCTATGGGACACATGAAGAAACCTTCCAACTACTGCCATCTTTTGGTTACGTAGCTGGAACAACAAAATCCCGGCACAATCATTGACTTATAGTGCGCTGACGACGGTAAATTTCTTTACTTTTTCATGTCGTTAGGGGCCTCAGTTAGAGGTTTTCAGAGGTGCATGTGTCCTGTTATTGCAGTTGATGGTACCCATTTGAAGGGAAGATTCGGGGGTACAATGTTTTTTGCAACTGCACAAGATGGAAACGAACAGGTGTATCCAATTGCCTTTAGGTACGGCGACTCAGATAACAACCTTTCATGGGAATGGTTTTTGGATTGCTTAAAGGGTGCCCTTGGTCATATAGATGATCTGGTTTTTATTTCCGATCGACATGCAAGCATTGAAGCAGGGATTTCTAAAATGTTCCCTTATGCAACTCATACCATATGTTGTTGGCACTTTGCTGAAAATGTGAAGAAGCGATTTCACAGAAAAGATGTTGTCCAGCTTAATGGACAAAGCAGCTAGAGCGTACACTGAATTCAAATATAACCGGTACATGGGTGAGTTACGTAACCTGCATAAGAATGCTTTCGATTATGTTGAAGCTGCCGGATCCACACAAATGTTCTCGTGTACACTGTCCCCTAACGAAGGTTCAGGGTGATGACAACAAATGTTGCAGAGTGCATAAACTCATGCCTTAAATTAACACGACAACTCCCTATGTTGACATTGTCAGAGTTTATTAAGAATATGTTACAGCGTTGGTTTCACGATCGACATCGAGCTGCACAGTCCATGCGTCATCAGTTGACCGACGCATCACATCTTGTGATGCTACAACGGGTCGAGAAGTGCGGTTATATGACCGTCAATCCAGTGGACTGGAACATATTCTCTGTCAAACGGTCCGGAAAGCAGTGGACTGTTGACTTAGCCCAGAAGACTTGCACATGCAACAAATTCCAAATGAACCATTTTCCGTGTTCTCACACACTCGCAGCGGCAAGGTACATTAACAGTATACAATTATACGCTATATTAAGCAAACGTGATTGTCACTTTTTTCATTGCTTTTGCAGGGAACGGAACTTAGATTTCACATCGCTGTGTTCGGACTACTACAAGAGACAGACACTTATTGATGCATACTGTAAGGACCTCGATTTTATGATTGGCTTATTTCATGACAAACCACCACATTGGGGATGATTGTGTAATGGGTAGCTTAGGTCCGTATTGGCAAGCTTCCAAGCATCTCCATGACTTCAAGAGCAAAAGGTATATTCACTTGACTTTGTCTCTTGAAGAGTTTAGGTGCACACACACACTTCATGCATGTTTTGTTTATCTTGCATTTGTGTTCTTTATTGTTTGTACAAGTGTGCATCCTTTTCTAAAACACTCACTAGCTTACATTAGATATCATATCTTGCATTGTATCTTAGTTGATAACATGTTTGACATGTTAATTGTGCTTCATTGTGTACATCTCACTCACTTCACACTTGCACAACATTCATGTAAGATTGACTTTTGTCTTGAGTGTTAAAAATGGATTTTTCCCTTTGGCGCGGCCTAGACCGTTCGGCAGGCTTTGCTTGCTCCGCGGAGCACGGAGCGGTATTCTCCAGTGCGTCATGCGCGACATGGACCGCGACCTGTGCACTTGCACGAACAGCGGTCCCAACCGCGGTGTAGTCCAGACGGTGCACTGCTGTATGTACCGCGGTCTGGACACTTACCTGTGCCGCGGTCCAGCAAGCGATTTTGACGGGATTCTGATTCCCAAGTTCAAAACGATGTAGTTTGATCTAGGGCTTCATATATATTCTTCCTTTCCTCTTCTTGGCCGACCAAGAGCTCAAAAATTCATATTTAGAGAGAGGTTAGAGCTCCTAGAGAGAGAAAGCTTCAAGAAAGCATCTTTGACTCTCCAAACCCAAAACCCATCTCCATATTGCATCATTCAACATCATTTGAGCATGGGTCTTCATTGTTTCATGACTAGGTAAGCAAGAACTTCTTTGAATATCATTTATTGTTCTTCTTACTCTAGACTAGGTATTTATTGCATGATTAAATACCTAGACTCTACTTATTGCATATATTTATGAGTCTTTATAACATGATTGGGTTTGTCTGTGATAGCTTAATTGATTAGGTCATTTTTGCCTAAAAGCTAGGTCATAAATATTCATGTGTGATTAATTGACAACTAGGTTGAGAAATTGTGTTTTAATCAACTAGTTAATGTTCATGAATATTTGATTGTGTTTGTTTGTGATAACTTGCATTATTAGGTCATATATGCCTAAATAGCTAATCCATAAATATTCATGTATGCTTAATTGATGATTAGGTTGACTTTGTGCATCTAGTCAAGTTTATGAATGTTTATGTGAATTTAATTGACAATTAGTTTGTTAGAATTTCTCTACAACTAATTGAGACCTCATGTGTGTACATGTAGGCATTATTTGATAGCTAGGATGTTGTATTGCATTATCTACATCTAGTTAAGCATTGTATGTTTGGTCTAACATATATTGTGTTGAGCATTCATTGATTGTTCACTTAGACCATATACTCTTCATTGAGTCAAAGTCTTGTGGCTTCGGGGTGAAGTTGCACAAGCATTGTAGTCTTGCAACCAAGTTGTGGTTGGCAAGCATTGGTCAAGAATCCATTGTAAAAGGCCTGCGGGTAGAGTAGGAGGTGCTCACGCCGATAGTAGTGTATCAGTGGATATCACTAGGGATTGAACCAAGAGTGGCGAGTGGTAGTGTCCATAGCCTGAGGTTATCTAGAGTGAGAGTCCGAGTATCACTTGAGGGTGTAACGTTTTACTCATATAGTGGATTTGAGGATCGTGTGTGGCTAGGAGGATAGCCCGTGGTTTTTCCCTTTGTTTAAGGGTTTCCACGTAAAAATCAAGTGTTATTTATTATTCCGCACTTTACACTTGATTTTGTATGTTTGATTTAATTGGGTTATTTGTTTAATATTGACTAATCGAAAAAGTTGGTAATAATCGATTAACAACCCATTCACCCCCCCTCTAGGTTGTAGACACACGTTAAGAGCTGTATTTTCAATTGGTATCAGAGCGGGTTCCTAGATATACTTAAGGTGATCCTTGCTCTTGATTGTGTGTGTCTTGCATTTGCGTGCATCTTGTTGGTTGCATTCATTTGCATTCATATTACCCAAACACTATGAGTGACTTTGGGATGAGTAATGAGGGAGCATCGAGCATACGACCTCCTCTGCTCAAGGGTGACAATTATGCCTCATGGAAAGGCAGGATGGAGTCCTATATTTGCCAAATAAGTGATCGAGCTTGGATGGCAATTGAAGATGGCTACACTCCTCCAACAATGACCATCGAAGATGGAAGTGAAGTCTCCAAGCCTAAGTCTCAATGGAGCACACAAGAATTTGAAGCTTCAAAGTGGAACAACAAAGCAATGCATGCTTTGTTTTGTGCAGTGGATGAGAGTCAATACAAACTCATCCAAATCACCAAAAATGCACATGAAGCTTGGAAGATTCTAGAGACGGCGCATGAGGGAACCGAAGTGGTTAAGGATTCCAAGCTCCAAGTTCTTCAAGCACAATTTGAGACGATCAAGATGGAAGAGCATGAGTGCTTTAATGACTTCCAAGTGAAGTTGATGGACATTGTGAATCAAAGCCATCAACTAGGTGACCTGTATTCGGATAGGAGGATCAAGCAAAAGATCATGAGGTCACTTCCCGCTAGATTCGAATCCAAAGTGACGGCTCTTGAAGAAAACAAGGACTTCAAGACTATGAAGCCAAGTGAAGTGATTGGAAGGCTACTTGCCTATGAATCTAGACGGGGTCCTACCTCCACACCTCCCAAGAAGCAAAAGGGGTTAGCCTTGAGGAACTCTAAGATTGGGAAGGGGGATGATGACTCGGATGAAGACATGGCTCTAATGGTGAAGAGATTCAAGAAATTCTTGAAGCTACAAAAGAGTGGCCATGGCTCTAAGAAAACCCCCTTCAAGAAGAAAACCCCCTTCAAGAAGATTGAGCCAAGTCAAGGGAAGCCTTCAAGAACGGGGATTCAATGCTTTGAATGTGAAGGATTCGGGCATATCTCTAAGGATTGTACTAACTTGAAGGACAAGAGAAGAGAAAAGGCGATGGCTATCTTATCAAGTGATAGTGAGAGTGTAGAAGATTCCTCGGATGATGAAGAACTTGCCATTAACTACACGGCCTTTGGAGTCTCTTATGTGGAAGTAGAAGAAGGCAAGAGTGCCTTGTCATGTGACCAAGGCGAAAGTCTTGATGAGGAAGTTGACTCACTTGATGAGAGGTAAAGTGAAAGGAGTGTCTCACTCTCTAGAGTAAGAAGTGACTCCGATGAGGAGATGACTCTCATGGTTGAGAGATTTAAGAGATTTACAAAATCTCAAAAGAAGGGCATGACCTCTAAGGTGAAGGAGGAAAAGAAAAGGTCAAGGAAAGATGACCCTTGCCTTGAGTGTGGTGGAGTTGGCCACCTTGCCTCCATGTGTGGTAACTTGAAGTACAAGAAGGGAGGAGAAACTATGATCGCTACTCGGAGTGATAGCGAAGTTGAAGTAGTTGAAGAGTGCTCCACAAGCTCGGTTGCTAGTGAGATCAACTACTTCGCATTTCCGGGTTCCTACCATGAAGAAACTCAAGCCATCACCAAATGTTTATCACTTGAAGATTTCAAGATGGGTGGCCTTGAACTTGGAAACCGAATAGGAGCATACTTGAGTGAAACAAGCCTTGATGATATGACTCTCACAAGCACAAGTGGGAGAAGCCTTGATTGTGATGGCTCATGCTCCGGGAACTCTTGTGACAACATGGTGCATAACCAAGAGTTCATTGACTTTCTTCAAAAGTCCTTGAAGGAGAGAGAAAATGATATCCTTAGATTGGAAAAGGATAATCTTCAATTAAAGGCTAAGTTAGATGACTCCTCGAAGACGGACATGATTGATGTGTCCGAATATGAGAAGAAGATTGAAGATTGCCATCAAAGGATGAAGGCAATGAAAGAAGAGCTTGCCAATAAAGAAAACTCCTTGAAGATTGTCAAGGAAAGAGAGATGAGGTGCCTTGAAGAATTAAAGAAAGCCAAGGTCAAACAACCTCAAGCTCAAGGCAAGAGCAAAGCTTCATCCAAGCAATCTTCCACTCAAGGAAAGTCCACACAAGCCTTGGCATCCCAACCAAAGCCTAGGCAATCCACGAAGAAAGGACAATTCCTTGAGAAGCCAACCACCTCCTTTAACAAGTCAACTATCAAGAAAGGAGGTGACCATAAGTGGCATGCTCAACCAAGAAGGCATGATCAACCGGCTCAACCACCTCTACAAGCAAAACCACAAAGGTGCCACCAATCGGCTCAAGCTCCTAGGAGAAGCAAACCGATGCACCATCAAAGACAACCTCATCAACATGGCGATGCCTCGATGAGATCACAATGCTATGGTATAAATCCTTACTTTGTACCTACTTGTCATTATTGTGGTATGATTGGTCACTTAAGACCAAATTGCTTACATTACATTAAGAGGTGTAGATTATGGAGCATGAAAGAAAAACGGTTGAAATATAGGGCAAGTCTGCATAAACCTAGGGAACCTAGAAACATGTCTATGACCACTAAAAATGTAAAAGTGGAACCTAGGTGGGTTAGAAAGAATGAACCCGCTTGCCTTAGTGCCCATGTGACTCCCGTAGATGCAATTAGGTCCATTGGACTTGATAGGTCTATAGGAGCTCATGTCTCCCATTGACTTGGTTGAATTTGACCCCATGAGGGGAGCTCAAGCAAAGAGAGCAAACTTGCATGATTTGCCATATGCAAAAAGTTGATTAATTTTATGCTCTTTTATAATTGCTTGAGATGATTGGTTGTACATATGCTTATATGTTCTTTTCTTAATAAGTGTGCAACCTTGCTTTGTTTGCAATCCATGTCATATTTTAGTTCAACAATGCATTTTTGGACTAGGAGATTTTGATTGGGAAAGTACTTTTGAATGACCCATAATTTAACTCCATGACATGAGAACTTTTAATGACATGCTTAAAATGATATGCATGAAATGTTTTTGATTGCTTTAGTGCAAAATATGTGTGAAAGCAAATGAGAAGACTAAACCCAATAAGGATCTAGTATCCATGCAATAAATAAGGATGTCTCATCCAAATTTAGTCTTCTCTCTCTCTTTATTAGTTGAACAAGACTACTATCATACGGGTATCCCACCCGGAAAAATCAAAGAGGGTGCAAAAGTCACTCATGTCTTGTTTTGCTTATAAAGTTTGATATAGTTGCTCTTTAAATTGAAATTCATTTTTGAAACACTATATCTTGTTTGCTTATGACAAAAGGGTACAAATTGGTTTGAATTCTTTTGGAAACCCTTTTGATGTTTGCTTTGCCAAATACCATTGCTTGAACTTGAATGCTATATGTCTTGCATGCTAAAGCAACAATTTCACACATTTTTTTATTGTAAATATAATCTCCTTGAATCTCTCTCAATTATTTAAGTTGCATAAAGTTTGTGTATATGATTATGCAATGTTGTTGTGCGAATAGCTCTCTTTGCTAAAGCAACCCTTTAGGGGGAGCTCCTTTGCCTATCTCATGACAAAAAGGGGGAGAAGTCTTGAGAGAAATAGGGGGAGTGAGAGATATAAGGGGAGCATTGTTTATGCTATGCTTTGGGGGAGAAATCATGAGGGAGAGTAACCTTTTAGGGGGAGCATTGCACATGCATTCTTTGTATTGCTTTATTTGTATTTAAGTGCAATGCTTGTTTTTATTTGTTCACCTCACTTGCACTTGTTCTTGGAAAGTGCTACTTGCTATTGTGTGTAGGTACATTGATGATTCTACAAGAAGATATTGAATATTTAGATTCTAGGAATCTCTTTTGTATTGTAGAAGTGATCATGGACAATAGCTTTATTTTATTTTGTGAGGAATATTTGTGAGTGGTTGTTTTGTCATGAAATAGCCAAAGGGGGAGATTGTAAGGACCTCGATTTTATGATTGGCTTATTTCATGACAAACCACCACATTGGGGATGATTGTGTAATGGGTAGCTTAGGTCCGTATTGGCAAGCTTCCAAGCATCTCCATGACTTCAAGAGCAAAAGGTATATTCACTTGACTTTGTCTCTTGAAGAGTTTAGGTGCACACACACACTTCATGCATGTTTTGTTTATCTTGCATTTGTGTTCTTTATTGTTTGTACAAGTGTGCATCCTTTTCTAAAACACTCACTAGCTTACATTAGATATCATATCTTGCATTGTATCTTAGTTGATAACATGTTTGACATGTTAATTGTGCTTCATTGTGTGCATCTCACTCACTTCACACTTGCACAACATTCATGTAAGATTGACTTTTGTCTTGAGTGTTAAAAAGGGATTTTTCCCTTTGACGCGGCCTAGACCGCTCGGCAGGCTTTGCTTGCTCCGCGGCGCACAGAGCGGTATTCTCCAGTGCGTCATGCGCGACAGTGGACCGCGACCTGTGCACTTGCACGAATAGCGGTCCCAACCGCGGTATAGTCCAGACGGTGCACTGCTGTATGTACCGCGGTCTGGACACTTACCTGTGCCGCGGTCTAGCAAGCGGTTTTGACGGGATTCTGGTTCCCAAGTTCAAAACGATGTAGTTTGATCTAGGGCTTCATATATATTCTTCCTTTCCTCTTCTTGGCCGACCAAGAGCTCAAAAATTCATATTTAGAGAGAGGTTAGAGCTCCTAGAGAGAGAAAGCTTCAAGAAAGCATCTTTGACTCTCCAAACCCAAAACCTATCTCCATATTGCATCATTCAACATCATTTGAGCATGGGTCTTCATTGTTTCATGACTAGGTAAGCAAGAACTTCTTTGAATATCATTTATTGTTCTTCTTACTCTAGACTAGGTATTTATTGCATAATTAAATACCTAGACTATACTTATTGCATATATTTATGAGTCTTTATAACATGATTGGGTTTGTCTGTGATAGCTTAATTGATTAGGTCATTTTTGCCTAAAAGCTAGGTCATAAATATTCATGTGTGATTAATTGACAACTAGGTTGAGAAATTGTGTTTTAATCAACTAGTTAATGTTCATGAATATTTGATTGTGTTTGTTTGTGATAGCTTGCATTATTAGGTCATATATGCCTAAATAGCTAATCCATAAATATTCATGTATGCTTAATTGATGATTAGGTTGACTTTGTGCATCTAGTCAAGTTTATGAATGTTTATGTGAATTTAATTGACAATTAGTTTGTTAGAATTTCTCTACAACTAATTGAGACCTCATGTGTGTACATGTAGGCATTATTTGATAACTAGGATGTTGTATTGCATTATCTACATCTAGTTAAGCATTGTATGTTTGGTCTAACATATATTGTGTTGAGCATTCATTGATTGTTCACTTAGACCCTATACTCTTCATTGAGTCAAAGTCTTGTGGCTTCGGGGTGAAGTTGCACAAGCATTGTAGTCTTGCAACCAAGTTGTGGTTGGCAAGCATTGGTCAAGAATCCATTGTAAAAGGCCTGCGGGTAGAGTAGGAGGTGCTCACGCCGATAGTAGTGTATCAGTGGATATCACTAGGGATTGAACCAAGAGTGGCGAGTGATAGTGTCCATAGCCTGAGGTTATCTAGAGTGAGAGTCCGAGTATCACTTGAGGGTGTAACGTTTTACTCATATAGTGGATTTGAGGATCGTGTGTGGCTAGGAGGATAGCCCGTGGTTTTTCCCTTTGTTTAAGGGTTTCCACGTAAAAATCAAGTGTTATTTATTATTCCGCACTTTACACTTGATTTTGTATGTTTGATTTAATTGGGTTATTTGTTTAATATTGACTAATCGAAAAAGTTGGTAATAATCGATTAACAACCCATTCACCCCCCTCTAGGTTGTAGACACACGTTAAGAGCTGTATTTTCAATCAGTTCCTATTATGCCTGTTGGCCATCCTTCTTCATGGGTAGTGTCATCCGACATCGTTGAGTGGGTGGTTTTAAATCCAAAGACCAAGAGACAATCAGGTCGCCCGATGGAGGGTCGACATGCCTCGTCTTCGGAGAGGACAACCACCCAATCTTGTAGAAGATGTGGACAATCAGGTCATAATAGCATGAGGTGTTCTAATCTGCCCTTGATTAATGAAGGTCCGAGCAAAAATTTTCTCGAGGAATACCATCGCAAGTGTAGCGTATGTCATCAAGTTGGACATAACAAACAGACGTGCCCACACAAGGAATCTGCCGTGGAGTAAATCGAGTCGTTCATACTTATTGTTTAATTAAGTTGGGGTATTAATTATTACTTTTGTTATTGTATGAAATGCGTGTGTTGTACTTGTAAATGCAAACATTTGAAATTTTAAACAAAAAATTTGAAATTTGAAAGTTCATTACTATAATTGTTTGTACATCGACAACTACAACATCTAATGGGGCTTGGAGTTACAAAAAATCTCCACAGCCATCTTCTCCCTTATGGTGCACATATCGTCTTCTGACCAGTCGAATGTCTTCATGTTCGCCAATACTTACTCCATTAATCTCAAGGTATGAGCACCACAGTTACCCCTGCGACTCAGCATATGAACAACCGTTACAATTGAATTTTAATAAAACAAACTTAAAGTTTAAATGATGTTCGTACAGTCATACCCTCTAGTCTGTTGGGGCACATGTGTTGTAGACATCATACTTACCACAAATGGCCTATTCCGCTTCTTGTACTTCGCCTTACCCGTTGGTCTGGCATCGTGAAACCCCACCTGATGCAACATCGAGGGTAGAAACCACCGCAATGGAGCGACCTGCTCTTTCCTGATCTGTCGGGGGACTTTCTATCTGAACGGGTCTAGCTGGTGGATCTTCCCGACAGTAAGGTCGACGCTGGCCACGAGCCAATGCTAGCCACCAATGTTGCACTGAATAAGAACCTGTACCAAGTGTTCAAGATATTTTTATGGTCAAAATAAGAATTATTAATTAAACACATTGAAACCATAACTGTATTGCGCTCACCGCATCAACCTCGTGCCATGGTCGGTTCCCTACCGGGAGCAATCCACGTACCGTCATCAGATCTTCAGGGGACCACCTGTACTTCAACACATACCAATTTTTCAGGGCTTTGCCCACAGCATCGCAAGGCATGATTCTCCGCCACTGAAAATCCAGCATTGACTGAAAATAGAACTCGAACCGAAACGTTACAAACAGGATGAAACACAACAAACAGACGTGCGAAAACAGTACATTTGAAACACTTACATAGAACTGAGAATCTAGTAGGTTCATCCTCTGAATGTAGATAGTGGGGAATGCTCGCCTGACGCTTCCGTAAAATATGCAGGTACGCGTCCATATGCTGACAATATAAACATTATACATTGCTAGTATTCTTCCATAAGTTAAACAAACTTAAAAGACAATAGAAGTAAGGAAAATACAGTGTCCTCCAACTCCATAAAGTTGGTTTACAACCGGTGGAACCAAGTCACAGGCATGGGGGTCATCAGATCCACATCACGTTTGCGTAATTTTCAATTATTTAGAAAACCAAGCAATTTAACTTAGGTGTTTCAAAATAAATTCACAATATTATAATACTTACAATTCCCCTGTCACGTTCCTCTTGTAGGCCTGGTAAGCCGCAAGCTGGTCAGCGTCTACCAAATCATTGGGCCTGAATGTATGTGCTGATGACAGGGGCAGTGTCCTTGGCCTTTTCGACCGATAGGGGTCAGTGTATGGGCTCACCAACTGCCAGCCTCGCCTGTAAATCCGATGCTGCCTATGCTGACCATGGACCACTGAGGGGTGTTGGAAGGAGGAACTCTGTCCCCGTGGATCACGTCGATGGCTGCGATGGGTTGAGATAGACATGTGGGGTGGGCTGTGTCGGGATGGACCGGCAGTGTCACTGGGGGGTGAGGTGTGACGGGATCGAGTAGAGGAGAGCGGTGTCGGATGGACCGCAGAGGTGCGCTGTATGGATCGCCTGGTCAGGTCAGGAGTGTGGACTGTTCGGGAGGAAGGACTCTGACCCAGTGGACTGGACGGGTCCGCTGTGTGGTCCTGGATATGAACAGGTGGATCCACATGATGTAACTCCATAAGCAGCGGAAACTCTAATAACGTCTGGGTAACTGTCTCCCCAAATACTCCTGTATCCGTGCCACCAGGGACTTGCATCTGCTGGTCTCATAATGTAACTCCAGCTCTTGAACCCTGCGTCTGAGGTCCATCAGCCTCCGTCGTAGGTCCGGTGGCTAGGTTTGTCCCTCCGTCTCTGTCTCAATGTGGAGAGTCTCGATCATGAGAGGGTGGACCATCCCTGGCTGACTGTGATGTCGAACCCCACCGCCCCCAGAGAAAGTCCATCACCTCTCTATGCTACCTATCCCGTTCCTGATCACTCTTCCGGAGATCCTCCTGTAACGCAGCGAATGCATCCATCACATCTTGGATTTTACGTTCCAAACGGTCCTGAAACAAAATCATTATTGTCAGCACTAAAACCGAACACTTGTTTCAACATAAATAATGCATTACACCATTTTTGACATACCTGGCGATGCCCTCCAACGTCTTCTCGTGAATGTACTCCACCGGGCATCGCAAATCGAACCTGTCTGCGCCTAAGAGGACTCCCAGCAACAAACTCCGGGTCTGAACCATCCGTATCCGGCATGTGCTTGAGGGGACTCCCACCGCCAAACTCCTGGTCGGAACCCTCCATATGACTGGGTCCGGCAGTCGTATGATATAAGGGATTCGGTACCAAGCCATCGTGTCCATCGGCAGCCATATATAGACTGTCTCCCTCGTATACGCCCTCGTAGTACCGTGCAACCCTCTCAGCTGCCGTCGGCATCAGTGCAGTCCTCGCAAACATCTGAAATCGTTGTTAGACCATTGTATTTGTATTCGTATTCGTCTTCGTCGTAATATGTAAACACTTTAACACAATAGATCCTTACCCTGGCTATGAAAATCTTGTCCATCTTGTCCGACCTTGGTTGCTTATTCAACTCTCATTTTAGCATACGGGGGGACAAGTCAATCTCCCTACTAGTCCCAAATCGGGTCCCAAGCTCGGGGATAACCTCATACGCAAATACCTATGTAAAAAAAAAGTTATTCAGAATCCAATCATTTATTCCGTAACTCATGTAAAAAAATATTCAGGTTTTCAAACCGATACAAATTCTAAATTCTCACCAACAGTGCGTGAGCTAGACCGTAAATGTTGTATGTCTCCACCGTGTGAACGTCAGCTCCGTTTTCCTGCTGTTGTCTCTCATACCGCTCACGGTAACCGTCCAAGGCATGCTTGAATCCAAAAATGGACTTCTTATACACGTGGGCACCCCACGGGAATGCATCAAAAGCATCCAAGTCCTCGACTAGCCGGATCTGCCATAATGGAACTTTCTCTCTCTCGTCCAACCCCATAAATATCCAGTTTAGCATTTAAAGGAGGCACAACTTCACAGCATCGTACTGCTCCTCAAATACATTGATCCGTAGAATAGCTCTCAGCTGTTCATAATCCACCTCAGATACACCATTGAAATACCATTGGTGTATCCCGTTCTGAACCATCTCATACCTCATCGTGTCGGGAATCACTCCAAACTTCAATCTGGTGATCAGACATAATTCAACCTTGGAGAACGGGACCGAACGAGGACCTAACATAAATGTCACACATCCTCCGGCCCATCGTGATGTAGCTCGCGCAATAGCAGTCGATGGACTATGCTACCCGAAAACTTCATCCCCCGATCCATCCGAAGGAAATGACCAAAACAAGACTCTGGATACCGACGTCGGTCTTCGACCTTGAATTGTTCTGGTACACTGTTCAGTGCGACGTCGATATCTTTAAGGTCGCTGAAATGGTCATGCCGAGTGATTTTTCCATCGTACCATTCATCCTCTGGAGTTCTAAGCAAATCCTTTAGTTGACTCCCCATCTGCATTTTCACAGAAACAATGCATCAGTAAACTGTAAAAGGCTTGGACATAATAATATAAAATAGCAAGGAAGTAGTTTGAAAAAGCTCGGACTCATTTTGAAAAAGTTCGGGCAGTTTGAAAAAGCTCGGACTCATTTTGAAAAAGCTCGGGCAGTTTGAAAAAGCTCGGACTCATTTTGATAAAGCTCGGACTGTTTAAAAAGCCTGGACACAGTTTGAAAACGCTCGGATTCATTTAAAAAAAGCTCGGACACATTTTGAAAAAGCTCGGACTGTTGAAAAAAGCTCGGACACATATTGAAAAAGCTCGGACTGTTTAAAAGCTCGGACACAGTTTGAAAAAGCTCGGATACATTTTGAAAAAGCCCGGACTGTTGAAAAAGCTCAGACTCATTTTCAAAAAGCTCAGACACATTTTGAAAAAGCTCGGACTGTTGAAAAAGCTCGGACTCAGTTTTAAAAAGCTCGGACTGTTTAAAAAATCTCGGACACTGTTTGAAAAAGCTTTGACTGTTTAAAAAATCTCGGACACAGTTTGAAAAAGTTCGGACAGTTTAAAAAAGCTCAGACACAGTGCGAAAAAACTTGGAAACATTTTGAAAAAGCTCGGGCATTTTAAAAAAGCTCGGCCACATTTTAAAAAAGCTCGGGAACAGTTTCAAAAAGCTCGGGCATTTAAAAAAAGCTCGAACATAGTTTAAAAAAGTTCGGTTACAGTTTTAAAAATCTCGGAGACCCAGAAAAAGCTCAGAACCAGTTTGAAAAAGCTCATGAATGAAATAGCTCGAAAAATGTTTTAAAAAGCTCGAAAACCCAGAAAAAGCTCGGAAAATGTTTTAAAAAGCTCGGAATCACCTTGAAAAAGCTCGGGAACCCATATCTTCAACAGATTTACAAACCCTAACCTAACCCACAATCATTCTCAGATCAACAAACAAACATAATCTACAAGTTTAATCAACACCCAACATCAAACATGCACTTATCAAAAACAAAATCCACAACATAATATGACTCAACTTACCACAGTCGATTGAAGATGCTCTCGTCTGAACACCCGAAAAAACACTGTTGTCCTACCGCCGGTTACTTCGACGTCTTTTTCAGCCGGAAAACCACTGATCTTCCAACGCCGGTTCTTTTTTCAGCCGATGTTTTCTCTCTCTCGTTTTTCTCACTAAGTTTGAAAATGACAAAAACTCACATGGAAGGGGTATTTTTGTCTGGACACCTATATTGGTGCCTTTTAAATATGAATTAGTAATGTGGTGATATTTGTACAACACCCACCCCAAATAGTGCTATTTAGTTTTTGACCCCGAAAATAATTATAGTAGAATTGAACATATAAATCTATACAAGTTTCCTCATTATTACGTATTTTATTTAATAAAATATAATTTGTATATAATTTATATTTAAATTGTTAGATTTTTTAATTAAAAGTTTTAGATATTTTAATTGACAAATTAACCTCTATACAAAAGGTAAAAAAAATAGGGTGCCTGTTATAAAATAATAAACAATAAAATAAAACATAATCTTAAGAGTGAGTTTGGTAGGGATGAAAAGGAAGAGGAAAGAAAAGGGTGGAGGGAAAATGGAGAAGAAAATGGGGAAGTATGATGTTTGGTATGAGAAAAAAAATGGAAGGAAGAGAAAAATGGGAGGAAAAATTAATGGGTGGGACCCATTAATTTTAATCCTTCTAAAAGTGGACGAAAAAGAGAAAAGAGGAAATTATTTTTGGTATAATTGAAATTACAAATTTGCCTACCTTTTTTAATCCTCTCACATACCCTAACTATAATGTAAGGGTAAAAATGTAAAATAGTAAAATTGATAAAGAAGATTTTCTATCATTTATCTTTTCCTCAACAATACCAATCAAAAGAAATGAAAGATCTCTTCTTTCCTTTTTGTTTACCAAACAGCTCAAGAGAAAATTATTTTCCTTTATTTCCCTCATTTTTTCTATCTCTCCAAATCTTTATATCCTTCCTATTTTCTTTTCTCCTTACCAAACACACTCTAAAGCAGATGAAGAGAGAAAATGGCCCAAAAAGGATATATTATTTGGGTCAAGCTAAATTAACTTAAATTTGTGACTTAAAATTTTGATTTTAACATCTCAACCACCCATGTGCTCTTAATCTAATGGTTGAGATTTAAATGTATTTACAACTCTTGGATTAAGAACATACGAACGGTTGAGATGTTGAATTCAAAATTTTAAGTTACAAATTTAAGTTGATTTAACCTAACCCATATTATTTTATTCCTTAATACTTCTCCTAGTTACGTATATCAAGATGGAGACTCCTATTTATAGCCTTTACAAATATTTATAGTTATAATTTACACAATAATAGATATAAATTACAACATAAATTGACCATTAGTCTTTTGGGTGTAACAAGAGAAATGAGGAAGACGATAAGTTTGATTTCTTAATATGGACATTCACTCACATTGAAACATTGAATAATGTTTTCATATCAGTGCCGATATTGACACTTATAAAACTAATTAGTATACCCATATTTTATTAAAAAATTTAATAACAAAAATATCTCAATAGAAATTTATCGATAAAGACATTATTTTAATTAAAAATAAATCAAATACTATGTACACCGATAAATTACACTCATATATTCAATTATACCTCTTTATTAAAAAAATACTTATGACACGACCTAACTTATGATAAACCCTAATTAAACTCTAATTTTATTAAAGTATCAAACTTTCTCATCATCACATAATTATCATATAATAAAGTAATGAAAAAAGAATTTTCAGAGGACTCTGATCATACAGAGGTATGTATTTCTTTACTCTTTTTTTTCTTTTTTTCTTTTATTGTTTAGTTATGAACTCTATCAATAAACAAAATATTTTTTTTTTTGTAAATATCTATGAGTTTTTTTTAAGATAGCTGTATATATAAGATAATTCCAGATTGAAAATCTCTTGACCTCATATAAAACTCAGTTCTACATCGTCCCTTTCATAAGGCTAAGTAAATTGGATCATCATTAGAAGATGATTTGATTCCAAAAATAATATGATATTCTTTTTATATAAATTGGGTGTGTTAATAATTTAAGAAGGTTTATAAATAAAATGCATTAAAATGAATATATTCATTTGACATTATGATGAGTGCTTACATTAATATTTATTTTTTAAATGAGAGCCAATTTTTACACCTCACAAATTATATGTTTACACTCAATTCTAATTTTTTATTATTAATGACAAAAGTGGTGCTATTGACACACCCCTACCGGTCTATTTATGCCCCACTTTTTAAAATTTTGGTTTAATTTAATAAAATTAAATGTTTTTATTAAACCTTTTGATTTATTTCCAAAACTACCATTTTTACTTATTTTTCAAACTTATTACACCACATCTCTGATCTATGTATACATTTATCTCTCATCTCCATTGAACGATTTATTTATTTTTTTCTTATTTATTTTTTTTTTTTGAGTTTTTTTTCATTCTTCTTATTTCATAGTGGAAAAGAAAAAAGAAAAAATAACAGGGTTGCTTTAATACAACGACAATTTGATATCATTCTACAGAAAAAGTAAACTTCTAACTGACTTCTAGAGAAGAAATTGTTTCTAGATGCTTGATATCATTCTGAGACAATTCTTGCAAATGACAATTCTTGCAAATGACAATTCTTCCAGATGTTTGATATCATTCTCGGAATGATATCGTTCTCAAACCCTTCCATAATATTTTGTATATGTTTAAGAAGAAAATTGTAGGGTTTAAGAGTTAAAAGAAATAATTTTTTCCAGGAAATGAATTACAAAAATGTTGGTGTATTTTTGTTTTTTTGAAAAAAAGAATGTGGGATTTAATTAAATTTACTTTATAGAAGATTTTTTTTTCTTAAAGTGTATGTCCTTTAAGTAATTTTGATAAAGGAAAAACAAAATACTACATAATTAAAAAAATAGGGGATAAATAGACCGGTATGGGGTGTGCCAATAATACCACTCAATGACAATATTAACCTGAATTGAAATTACCAAACAAAACAAAAAAAAATCTAAAGAAACCCCAAACTAGTTTTTTTTAGAAAACAACTTTTTCCTCTCTTTTGTGTTTTTTTCATCTTTACTGTTTTACAAACCCTAAAATATCTTCTTCTTTTTTTCTATTATTTCAGAGTTCTTCACTGAGATGTGCTTTCCTTTCCTACGGATTTAGTTATGATATTAGTTGCATACACACTCTTCGGATAAAATCATATTCTTTGATATGATTTTCATAGAAATTATCATTATTAACACTATTTAACTAAATTTTATTGTTGTTTACTTTAGTTTATTGTATTATTATTCTGCAATAAATATATAATGTTCTGGTTGCATTATGTGTAGTCTTTTTTCTATGTTGTCGACCTGGACATGGGATTTTAATTTTCATGACAGCAATTTCTATTTCTTGTAGATATTTGAGATGATAAACAGTTCTTTATAGACCACACTAGTGCAATGTCCATTTCCACAGCCCAGGTATGAGTTGTTACTTCCCATATTCATAACCATCAAATTATGTATTCTTCACCACAAAACAGCTTGACATCTCTAGAGGTCTTTATTAGAAGGATTGTGATGTTTATAACCACCGCATCATCAGTAGGGTCTTGAACCTCCGATACTTCCTGAGAAAATCTGGTCAGGTAATCTTTCAACTTCTCGTTCTTCCTTTGTTTTAGAGTGGAAAGAACAGATATCGATTTTCTCCTTTGAATGTTCCCTATGAATTGCTTAGTGAAGGCTTGTATCAGTTCTTTAAAGTTCCTGATTGAACCGCTGGCAAGGCCACCAAACCATTTACACCCCTGATCGCCTAGGTTTTACGGAAACATCCTACACATAAGTGCATCAATAGTCATATTGTGCCATCGCACTCCTGACATGCTCCTAGGGGTCAATGTTGGCCTTGAACTGCTCCATATGCGGCATCCTGGACTTCTCTGAGAAATGATCTTGTCGGATTGAGTCGGAGAATGAGCTACTAAAATTGCCAATCAGTAGATTTCCACAACCCTGCCTCCGCTATATTGTTTCTATCCTTCGTAACAAGACTTCTCGCTCACCCTCTGGCTCTCAATGTTCATCAAATTTTTGCCTGATGGTTAGGGGTGGGCACGGTTCGGTTCGGTTCAGTTTTGGACAAAACCGAACTGAACCGAAATTTTTTCGGTTTTAAAAAATTGAAACTGGTTTAAACCAATTAGGAACAAGTAACCGAACTGAACTGAACTGGTTTTAATCGGCTCGATTCGGTTCGGTTCAATTCGGTTTTAGGCCTTATAGGCCTGATGAGCTTAATGGGTTTTTTATTACATTTTTAAAAATTTATTAGGCTTTTGAAACTTGATCAAGCTTATCCAAACGATCGGGTGAAAGTAACCTGACCGGGGTAACTAGATTGATCAGGTAGAGATAACCCGATCGGGGTGACCAGATCGATCAGGTTAAGATGTTCGGTCAGGATAAGCAACCGATCGGGTTAGGTAAGATCTGGTAAGGTTTAATGGCTGGTCGGCTGAGCGACACGTGGAAGATGTTGAATTTAATACATCCACGACTCAAATACGAAGAAAAAAAGTCTTACTCAAACAAGGCATCTTCCAGTAAACTATGATAAGGGAACAAATTTCCTTATAGATATCAGAGTCCCAATCAGGTAAGAGGTCTATTCAATTAATACGCAGAAGACGTGAAACAAGAAAGAAGATCAAGACGACTCTGATAAGTTATAGTCTCATTAAAGCTCGACAACTTTCCTCACTTATGAACTAAGAATTAGGGTTCTATACATATATAAATAAATCCTAAAGAACCATTGTAATGGTTAATGTAAGAATATTTAGAGAGTTCAAGGGAGATCTGAGTGTGTAATCAAATCATACATAGTGAAACATTTTCTCATCGACTTCGGCGATCGTGGTTTTTTTCCTTTTAGGGCTTTCCACGTAAAATCTCGTGTTCTTTGCATCATTAATTCTTTTTCTGTTTATAACTCAATCATTTAATTCATGTTAATTTGTTGGACGCATGGTTGATTTTACATAATCCAAAACTTATCGTCAACAATTGGCTCTAAAAGAAGGGGGGTTTGTGTTTCAGAATTAATACTCAAAAACTTGTGAATAGCAAATATGGCAAACAATGGAGACAGAAGTCAATCCCTGCAGAACGTTAACACTCCTTGTGGTATCAATAGCTCTGGCCCAGTAAATGCCAATGTCACTGGGGGAGATATACCCTCCGCGACTCCAACTTCAGCAGGCCAAGCTGTGATAACCTCCATGGACACTCCCGTTGGGATTTCCCCATATGTGTTCGGGCAAGTCCAGGAATCTCTACGGAGAGTCATTAAAGATGCGACCAGTTAGGGAATTAATATAACCACAACCACCAATTTAACTTCCCCGTACCAGCTATCTACACCTGTGGTAGCCCAAGACAACAAGGTGTGTTATGAGATAGTGGGCGTAACTCCAGGTGCCCCTTGTAAAATTGGCAGAGATAGGGTGGATCATCGTGAGAGGATGGAACACTCCTAGAGAAGAGTTGATCACTAAGATGACCAGGGCCACATGGGCCACATGGGGCGACATAGTCGAGATGCAAGGGATCATAGGGAGTCTAGTCTTCAAAGAGATACGGATAGGTATGATGAAGGCAGGGTGATTTACATCTGGGGAAGACTTGTATGGTTGCCACATAAGAAGATCTCGGTCAGCCTTGACTGATGAAGATGCTCCACCTAGAAGGCATCTGGCAACCTGCCCCTCGATCAGATGCGACCATTGCAACGCTCAGGTTACATGGCGCATACCTAGGGATCCATATGGGATCACCATCAGTAGGGGTGGGCACCAAAATCGGAACTGAACCGAATCGATGCCGAACCGAATCGAAAAGTGCAGTTCAGTTCGGTTCGGTTCACCAATCAATTTCGGTTTAAACAGGTTTAAAATTGAGAAACCAAATATTTAAAATTCGGTATTTTAAATATTTAACACCGAACACTTTGGTTTGAAATCAATTTCGGTTCACCAATCAATTCAGTTTTGAACCAGTTTTGGTTACAAAACCGGTTTGACCCGAAAACTATTTTATAAAAGGTCTAAAAAACCTAACACTTCTTAGTTCTCCATTCTATTTTCCCTCTCACAGCCGCTTTACTCTTACCCCTCGTTCATTGCTCTTCAATCTTCATTGTCTTATGACTCTTCTCAGCATCTTCTTCTTCCCTTCTCTCCCTCTGAAGGCTCTCTCTCTATGATCAACCCAGGTTATGTTTTTTATTCTTCTAGTTTTGGGTCTTGTAACTTTGATTTTTGTCCTTTGATTTTTTTTTTTTACTTCGATTTGTGTTAATTTTTAGGTTTTTCCACACATATTAATTTACTAGTCAATAATTCCTTACTAGTTGTTCTTCGTGACAAAAGAATAACTAATTACAAAGAATCTATTCTTGGTATGGCTGAAACAACTTTGACTTATGGACTTATTTATTTTCAGTGTTATCCAAATTTTACTATTGCTCTAAACACTGATGAACACAAAGAAAAATGCTTAGTTATTGACATCCAAACACACAATTACAAATTTATAGAAAGATCCAGTCCTTATAAACTCATTTACCGAGTTCATTATCGTGTCTTAACATCTGGACTTATCCCCAGTTTTATTCCTCCTACTATCCCTGCAGGACAAACCATATACTTTAGTGCTTCACCCTCTGTTAATGTTATGGTTCCTGCTCCAGTCAGATGGGAAAACATTGCTTTCCCTGATGAATGGATAAAAGAAAAAGTTGACCAACCTTTATACCAGCCACCATCACGAAACCTACATGACTGTATTACGGACCAAGATGGTACTTTGAAAATATCTTTTCGAAGGGGTAACTCTTATAGACATCCTAGTATCTCTGGTACACCCAGTGACAATAGTTTCCAAACTGCTAGACATTATCTATCTAGCCTATCTCGAGAACATATTGCCAGCCAAATTCCAAGCTTAACTCTTAACCAAACTGCCCAACTAAAATCTACATTCACCCATCCTATTTTAAATGATCAATACAAACCTAGTTCAAGCGAAACCGAGGAACATATCAATCTAATCCCAAGACGCAGAAGATCACCTACTAACGTCGAAATTCCCACACATGTTACCAGTGTCCTTAAAACTCCTGACCAAACTGCTCATCCTATCCATAGATATGATGAACCAACTTCACTCACTCCTTCCCAAGCATTAACTGACAGTATCCAGTCTGGCCCTACCATTAGAACCATTGACACCATAGACTCTGATATCCAAATAGATTATGATTTTCTCTTCAAGGAATACCATGATCCTTTAAATTGTCAATCGAGAGAAAAATACGAAACCAATTACACCTATAAAAAATGACAACAATTTCATAACATATGGATTTCTACTGTTATGAAACTCAACAGAGAAATACCTTTCTTCGAATGGTATAAAAATCGAAAACAATTAGAAAACCAATGCCTCGTTCTATCTCAAACACATCATCGGACTTATAAAACAAAACATGGAGACCAAAAAAAATTCCATCCTCCACCTCGAAACTTCGACATAGACATCAATAATGAGGAATCTGGAGAACATACAACCACTAGATGTACTCATTTTGTTATCATGGACACAGAATTATCCGACACTATACCTTCATCTTCGGCCCAAATTGGGGCTGTTATGAAACAAAACAATTATACAAATATCTTTCTTAATACTTTAGGAGAACAACTTAACAAGATTGAGCTTAATATAACGAAATCTTCCCCTACTATGGCCTCTACATCTCGATCAGACAATCCTCAAGTTTTTGTCCCTCAATCATCCGATGATTATTCCCTACACAAAGCAAAACAAAAATCTGTGATTGACCCAATCACTTCTAATGTCCTGTTATTTCCTGATCCCACTGGAATTGAAAAATGCTTGACCGATTTTTAAATGAAGACGAACTCCTCAAAAATCTTGAAGAACCTCTTAAGAACCTTTCCAAGCCTGAAATCCATACTCTTGATGAAACCATTTCCCTTTCAGAAGTGGACGATATCGAACAAATGATTAATAAAATAACTACAACAGACAAAGTTGACAGTTATAATTATGACCATTATTATCATAATACAAAACCTTATTATCCACGGCCTACTACTCCTCCCGATCTCCAATATGAAGAAATTGTTCCTTACAGGGCTTATACTGGTAATGCTTGTTATCAGTTTAATATCGATGGTTTGTCCGAATATCAAACCATGACCGTCCTTAGACAGATGCACACTATAGGATATATTTATATTAAAAAACAAAATATGACCCATGCTGATGCTGTCACTTCCCTAGCCACTGGCTTTGAAGGATAACTATTCGGTTGGTGGACTCATACCATGAGTTCTACTGCTAAAGAGACTATCATCAATCATACCAAAGAAGTTATTACAACCACTTCTCCTCCTGCCTCTAGTCCAACCTCCTTTATACCTTACACATCCACTACAACCACCACTTCGCAGCCAGATGGCATTGATGTTCTTTGTTATACTATACTCATGCATTTTGTTGGAAACCCAAACCGTTTCCAAGGAAAATAATTTTCAAAACTATAAAATCTTAAGTGTAAAAAATTAAACGATTTCAAGTGGTACAAAGACATATTCTTAACCAGAGTTCTTCAACGACCTGACAATGCTAATTCTTATTGGAAAGAAAATTTATTTCTGGTCTACCTACCATTTTCTCTACCAAAGTTAGAGACAAAATGGTTGAACAGATGGTCAGTTCTGACTGGTCATAAATTGACCTAAACACTTGGACTTATGGGGAGATCATTAGTACTATAAATATAGTTGCCATACAATTATGTACTGATATCAGACTCAAAAACCAACTTAAAAAACAAAAACTCACCACCAAGAAAGAACTCGGTTCTTGGTGTGAACAATTTGGGTTTGACAGATTGCCTATCCACAAAAGAAAACACTAGAAGAGCCATCATAAAAAAATGTTCAAAGGACCCATGCCCAACAATAAGGCTTACAAAAAATATCAACGATGGTATTCTCAAAAGCCTTCTCCTACCCTATCAAAACCGTCAAAACAGTCTAAGCCTAGACCTATTTCCCATAGAAGGAATCATAAAAAGACTCCTAAATCTACCAAATGCTTTAACTGTGGACAAGAAGGACACTATGCCAATAGGTGTCCTGAAGTAAAAAATAAAACCCAAACTCTTGACATCAATGACAAACTCAAGGACAAACTCAAGGACAAACTCATCCACCTTCTTTATAATGATTTCTCTTCTGATGCTTCTGAATCATATTCTGATAATGAACCCTCTGACTCCTCTGACAATATTGTGTTAGCCATTGACCACACTTCTAATACTGACACTTCTACTCAAAATTGCATATCTAACAATTATCCTGACAAACAACCTTGTATATGCAAGGAAATAAATGTGCTCGACCAACATGATTATTCTATGATTATCAGTATGATTGACAGTATTAAAGATCATTCCTTAAAGGCTAAATACATTAGAGAATTACAACAGAAGATTTCCACAGGAAAATCCCAACAATCTGTTGTTCCTTCACCTCCCCATACTACAAGTATTCCTTTTAGCACCCCTGATTTCGATTCTAATGTCATAGGACGATTTCAAACAAAAGACCGAAATGTCAATATCTCTGATTTACAGAAAGAAATCTAAAATCTCAAAGAAGAGATCAGAATTATTAAAATCAATATTTCTAATCTCCAGCATTCCTTCTCTACTACCAAAAGCAAGCACCAACCCCTTTTTCCGCCAAAACAACCCAGTTTTGCTAGCTCCAGCGATTCTGATGACCCCAAGGATGGTCCACATTACATAGAACAACCAGCTTTAACCACCATTCTTAACCATGCCAAAACCCCCGGTCAGCTTAGCCAAATCAAAACCTATAAGATTCAAAAATGGTATATCGAAATTGACATGAGAATATCCCAAGACTACAATCTTATTGTTAATGCTCTAGTTGACACTGTAGCAGACCTCAATTGTATTAGAGAAGCTCTAGTCCCGACTTAATATTTAGAAAAGACCACCGAATCTCTCTTTGGTGCCAATCGACAACAGTTTGAAATTCAATACAAATTACCAAATGCCAAAGTCTGTAACCAAGGTATTTGTTACACCACTGACTTTGTAATCGTCAAGACCTTATCTCAAAATGTTATCCTCGGTCTTCCTTTCCTCCATCTCATCTCACCTTTTAAAGTGACCAATGAGGGACTTATCACTGAATATCTTAATAAATAAATTCTTTTCCCTTTCATTTATCCCTTAATTATAGGTGATCTAGATAAGCTAAAAAAGGAATGCATTCATTGTACTCCTTCTCCCACTCTCTCCATGGAACACTACATTGCTAATTTAAACATCAAACAAACACAATTATCATACTTGAAGGATGACCTTGTTTTTGAAAAACAAAAAACTCGTCTTTCTGATCCTCGTATGCAAAAACGAATTAAACAATTCCAGAACAAAATTGAAAACGAAGTATGTTCTTCATTTCCTAATGCCTTTTGGGACAGAAATAAACACATTGTTTTCTTACCCTATAATGCTGATTTCTTTGAAAAAGGCATACCTACAAAAGCTCGTCCCATACAGATGAATGCCGATCTTGTAGCATATTGCAAAAAGGAGATCAATGACTTATTACACAAAGGACTTATAAGACCCTCCAAATCTCCATGGAGTTGTCCCTGCCTTTTATGTCTAGAAAAATGCTGAAATTGAACGAGGAGTTCCTCGTCTTGTTATTAATTACAAGTCTCTCAATGAGGCCCTCCAATGGATCCGATATCTCATTCCCAATAAATCCGATTTGTTAAAAAGACTTTATGATTCAAATTTTTTTTCTAAATTCGATATGAAATCAGGTTTTTGGCAAATCCAGATAGCAGAACAAGATAGGTATAAAACCGCATTTACTGCCCCTTTTAGGCATTATGAATGGAATGTTATGCCATTTGGCCTAAAAAATGCTCATAGTGAATTTCAATGCATTATGAATGACATTTTTAACCCTTATTTTGAATTTGCTATTGTTTATATTGATGATGTACTTTTATATAGTAATAATATTGACCAACATTGAAATATTTACATACTTTCCTCAAAACTATCAAAAAGCATGGTCTTGTAGTTTCTGCCCCAAAAATTACTTTATTCCAAACCCAGGTCAGATTTCTTGGCCATAATATCACCAGAGGGACCATCATCCCAATCCAACGAAGCTTAGAATTTGCTAACAGATTCCCAGACGTTATCAAACATAAGACCCAATTGCAAAGATTTTTAGGATGTTTGAATTATATTGCCAACTTTTATCAAGAAGTTCGCATTATTTGCAAACCACTTTTCCAACGTCTTAAGAAAAACCCTCTCCCTTGGACTACAGATCATACTCAGGCTGTCTAACAAATAAAAACTCATGTTCAGACCCTTCCTTGTTTACATATCTGTCATCCCACTGCTCCTAAGATAATTGAAACTGATGCCTCTGATTTAGGATATGGTGGAATCCTTAAACATATTATTAATAATAAAGAATGTTTAGTACGATATGTTTCGGGTGCATGGAATGATACCCAACTAAAATATTCTACGGTTAAAAAAAATATTTTGGCAATCGTTTTGACCATTCAGAAATTTCAAGACGATCTGATTAATCAACATTTTATACTCAAAGTTGATTGCCAGTCTGCTAAATTTATCTTAAAAAATGATGTTAAAAATTTGGCTTCCAAACAGATCTTTGCTCGGTGGCAGGCTCTTTTATCTGCTTTTGATTTTTCTATTGAATATATTCAAGGTTCTGATAATAGCTTACTTGATTTTTTAACTAGAGAGTTTTTACATGGCCATGGCAAGAACTAAAGGAAGAGGCCGAGGCCGCCGAGGCAGAGGCCCAATTATTCAGCCCAATCTAACAGACATATTAGAAGATCATAATCCTCCTGAAACTCCCGACTTATCAACTGACTTATCCTTAGCCATCAACTCTCCTTCTCAACTACGGCCCAATCACAAAGACAAAAATGCCCTTTCAAATTTATCTCCAGATCCTAATCTATTAAATCCAATCCCACCTAGCCCACCTTTGACAAACAAATACAGTCCCTTACATGTGGACTCTCCCTTTTATATGACAATCACTTCATCTCGAATAAGCCCACATTCTGTTAAACAAGACAAAACCCATTCCCTAATATACCAATCTTCCACCCAAACTTCTCTGCAACCAATATCTTCATCCTATCCTTACATTTCCAAACCCTTCTTCGACAGATTTTGTACTATGGAAATTCCAGCTTTATTGGATCAATACTTTGATGAACCTAAAAGATTAGCTGATGCTTTAATAAACCCTATGTTTTTTAGGATTCTTGAAGATCATTCAAAAAGACATCTTTTCTATGAATTCATACTGGTTGACACAGACTTTATCTTCATCTTTGATGTTTTTGACAAAGTTGACAAAGAAAAACTTATTTTTCGAAAAATCAAACTTTGCAAAATTTTATCACAAGAACAATTGGGTGATCCCAATAAAAAGAAACGTGTCTCCCAACGATTCCTTATCCCTGATTTTAATTATTGGGACTACATTAAAGTCTGGACTTATTTACTATATGAACAAAACCCTGGAAATTCCCTATCATGGTTTATTTATTTTGGCAAAAACTTCCCTCTTGACATCCCTTTTTGGTTTTTAGAATGGTGGGATAAATATTGTCCCACTATTGATATACTTCCTCCTAACGTTAAGGATGGGTATCAGTATTGGACGACTTATTTTGACAAACCTTCTGTTTGGGATTTCATTCCTGACCTAGTGATATTCTTCAAGCATTTCAGTCTCACATGGATTCTAATGCTTGAGTATGCAATTGTTGACAAACTTATCGGAAATATCAACGTCCCTTATTTTGGACGACAGACTAAAATCAAATTGTGGAGTGGTATGAATATTGCCAATCTTGGCACCCAGAGAGTTGCCACCTGGTTTAATGAAAATCCCACTCTCTGTAAGAAATTACTTGATCGGTCTCCATTTCTTATGGCTAAATCTCAGTCACGTGCAAAATTAGCAGATGCAAGTTCAAGACTTGCCACTGCAAGCACTCCTAGCGAACTCCTACAAATTGCGGAAGATATGAAACAAGCTATGTCCACTATCTCCTCCCAGATGGGTACAGAATCAAGTGGAAAAGATGATAGAGACCAAGACTTTAGTGATGATGATGACCCTACCAAATTTTTCTGTCACGACATATCTGAGTCACAGCGCCTTTAACCTTATCGAATTCACAAGACTTATCTTATCCTCTCATCACTATTATTTGTCCCAACAGTAACATGTCGGATGTCGACAGCCAACGACAATTCTAAAACGAATCTACTTTATCTACTTTATCTTTATCATGATGTGTAATTATTAAAGTTTTCATAATGTAAATTAACCTTGGTCATGATAACCAAGGTTAATCCGACCATAGTTCCCTCTTCTCTTCTTTATTAGGAACTCAGTTTTCCTAGAGGAGGCAGGTTTTTAGTTTTAGTGTGTTTCTTTTCTTTCTTTCTGTTTCCAGAGTGATTGTAATCCTTCCTCTCTCTTGTAACCTTTCCTCTCTACTGTAAATTATCTGGAAATCAATAAAGTTTGCGACATATTCTGTAAACGTCACTGCTGTCAGACATATTATTATTGCTTTGTAAGGATTTCTTAATCTTTCTGATTTATGTTTCTATATTTGCTATTTATTATCTTGTGGTTTTTATTGTATACATTAGTTCTACGTTTTGGTATCAAAGCTACTCAAAATTATTACAATGTATAAAAAATAATATTGTATTAAAAAAAATTCGAAGCCCGACGCGCCTTTAACGGGTCGGCCGGTTACATACCCATTAAAGCCTTAACTGGCCGGCCCAGTCTGTCCCTACACGGGCCTTGGACCCAGACCGAGCCCCTCTTTTTGTCTAACAGGCCGGCCCAACCCAGCCCGTTTTCCATGACGGGCCTAATGGGCCGGGCCGGCCCATTTTGCCACCATTAACAATGACTATAGGTTTTGATTACCGTATTTGTTCACTAGCTAGCTTTGTTATACCAATGGCATGAGTGTGTATTAATTTATATAAAAGGTGTCAATCATTTCATTAATTTAATATAAAGTTGTAAAGTATCTGAAAGTGTTTATATAAAATGGAATAGTTGAATGCTTCTCAAACTATGCAAGCTTATTCTAATATATTATGTAGAAAAAATGGAGTTAAAAGTTTATTTCTTACTTTCAGAAATCTAATAATAGTAAGAAGTGGATTATAAGTAGGATGAATTTTCTCATAACCTATGCGTTTAAAGAAGTTCAATAATGATCCTGCAAATTCTAATGTTTGGCCACCTTGCCTACTCAGGGAAAAATTAAAGAAATCTATAAATAAAGAATTTATAAATTTTGATAACATTGATACTCATATTCACCGATTATATAAAAACTTAGAACATCTTCAATGTAAAATTGGCTTGCATTTCAATAATTGTTGACGTGTCAACAATATCAAGAGATTTGCTTTATGTGGTATAGAAGTCTATTTGATAGACAGCCAAAAAAAATCTGTCTCCAATACTTCTGTTTTAATATTAATTTATTAATGACATGTTTAATTATTATTTTGGTTTTTTATTTTAATTAAACAACTTTCTTAACAATTTTTTATATTTATCTTCAAATGTTGAGTTGGTCTACAATATAGCTCTCTAACAGAGCCTTTGAAAGTAGACATTCAACTTGACAGTGTCTATTTTTTTTTCTGCCACATCAGCTTGACATTAAGTAGAACAACTACATTGGAGAGACATATTTGAACACAATGTCTATTTGTCCTATTTGGTATATAATTCTTTCACAATCCATTTACATAATATGAAAATTAGTTAAAATATATAAATAAATAATAAAATAATCTGAAAACTTATACGATAATCTTAGAAATAATCTTTAATAGAGATCATTTAAAAAAATGATCTCACTAAATTTTAATAATTATTGTTTTATTAAAATCTTATCACCATTTAGGTCATTAAATAACAAATGTTAATAAAAAGGCGATTTTTTTTTAATCAAATTATATCGTATGCAATGATTGCAAAAAAAAAAATCCAATCACGCAAATTCATAATACAATTAATTTTGTTTTTCAACACCTTTATTCAGTAAAATTAAAACCAATTTACAAGATATCGAAAAAAAAAACTGCAAAATCAAACTTCACAATATTCATCTAAGTTATAGTGTTATACAATGCAACTTTCATCAAATTTCAATATTTGAACGCTCATATGCACCATTAAAGTTCAATATTTCAATATTCATATATAATTCCTCACAAAGTTAATCATATCGTCCTGCATAATATCAATATATTCGTTGTATGAGAATGTTTCTTTATAACTGTGTAACACAAAATACAACAATAATTTATAAGAATGAGAATTATAATTTTTTTTAAAAAAAAATTATGTGAAATTACTTACATGTGTTGTTGTATTTTGCATGTTTTTTTTTGAACTATTACGTCTATATATATATCTATATAATAAATAAAAGATGACCCTTACAGTGCCACGTGTCGCCGTGAGGAAAATTTGAATTTAAATGCATTCATTTCTTTCTTTTTATAAAATATTAATATATTCATTTCTATATATATATATATTAATAAGGTAAAATGAAAGGAGTTTGGATTTAATTGCATTCATATCTTTTTTTTTAAATATATAAAAATATATTCATTTATATATATATATATATATATATTAATAAGGCATAATGAATAGACAATTTGATTACAATTAATGTATTCATTTCTTATATATATATATATATATTAATAAGGCAATATGAATAGCCGATTTGATTACAATTATGAAAAACAATTATTTAAACTCTTTCTATATCCTTTTTTTAAAACATTTACAGCATCCTTTTAAAATAAAAAACACAAAAGCCCCATCATATTCTTCTTTTGAATAGACTTTAAGTTTATTTAATTAAACCATATAATCATAATAACCAAGATCTCTTTCATCTTCCTCGATTTTCTCTATAAAAAGCACCAAAAATCTCATATTTTTTCCAACTCATTCCATTAACTCTCAACACCCAAATGGTGGGGTATTGGATGATATTGGGAGGTGAGAGTAATTTCTACCGATTTTTTTAATATTTGGTTGAATATTTTAATCTATTAGTTTTTTTTTGGTTATGATGATCGCCAAATGTCTCTTGCAAAAAATTACATCACTCTCAGGTATCATTTTCTTATCTTTTTGTTTATTTTTATTTTTTAGGATACACTTTAGTAGTAAAAATGTAATATTTGATTGATTATTGTTGTAACGTATTTCGGTACCTTTATCATGTTTGTTTTAGTAAACAAAACTTGAAACAAGAAATTTTAACTTTTACAGACTTGGATTTTCAATTAGCTGTTGTTCGATATGCAATCCTCTGGTAATGCTAGCTGTTGGAAATTTTGTGATGAACACATATTTTGATAGTGTTATTTGGGTATGATTGATTCCATGAAAATGGAAGATCAAAGTATATTCGAATTCTCCTCCGTGAGAGTTTCGAAATGGTATACTCAAACTCACAAAATTATTAATTGGTAAATGAGAAATTGAGTCTCAATGTGAGCCCATTGTGTAGGGAAAAATGTGCATCCCATATTGGTTGGGGAAAACACTTGTATGTGGTATATATAAGTGGTTGTGTGATAGTAGCTTATAAACATGTGTGTGGGCGCGTCCTGTGTACACGAATGCTGCACCGATTGGACCGTGAGAGTATAATCGACTTTTTGCTACTATTTTTAATTTCTTTTTTCCTAAATCAACATTTTATTGATTAGAAAGAATTAATTTAATTTATTTTTCCCTAAGTTAGAAGGTTTAAATGATAAGGAAAAGTTGACTAACGAAATAGTTAATTTCAGTTTTGGGTTATGGAAATTAATTAGATTAAGGAAAGAGTTGATTTCCTTTTTGGATTCTGATACTTACTTGATCACTAAGTAATTAGAATCAGTGTTTAATTAGGAATATATCTTTTTTGAAGATTATTCCTTAATTATTTTCCTTTATCATTACAACCACAGTAATTAAGTATTTCCTAAATCAATCATACTGATTAGGTTTTTTATTTAAACCCTAGTCTATTTTTCTCATTAGATTATTCTGGAAATCACGAAATTAAGAGAAAATAATTGTTCTCTTTTCGTTTCTTCGGTTCTTCTGTTCTTCTGTTCTTCTGTTCTTCGTGTCTTGGTAAGTTTGAATTCAATTTGAGTTCGCTGAGAGTGGTTTGTGTTCTACACATCCACTGTTTAAATCGTTGTATCCTGGGAGACAATCGTCATACACATACGGTGTTAGCCGGCAAAATTGTCTTAAGGACACCGTGTGAAACACGGCCCTCGATTTCCCTAACGTGATGTTTCCGTTTATTGTGTTTCCGTCTTTTGCATATTCGAACCAGATTGTTTTTGAGCAATACAAACAACACTAGCATCATGCTCATTACCACCAATGCTGGAAAATGAATGGACCGGTTGAGATTTGTGAGGTGCACTGTACTTACAGATGATGGATTCGATAGACAAACTGCTATTATAGATAAACATTAGGGTTGTAGTCTTTAGTTTTAAATCTAACAATGTATTTCCTTTAAAAAAAATTGTATCTACCAAGATTTTTTATAGGGAAATTTACAATCATTTTTTATAGATGTTTTCCCTTCAATTTTTAACCTTTTTGTTTTCTTTTATTTTTGATTTTTATAATGCATTATATGTACTATGATTATTTCCAAAAAAATTGAATTTTAAATGATAATTAATACATATTTTTCAAAACAAATAAAATATCAATTGTAAATACCAAATTAATGGTAATCCGTTTGATACGGAATTAATGTTAAATTTTAAAAAAGATATCAATAGTAATATATTAATATAACATAACACAAATTTAAAATAATTATTTTTAATCAAATATTAATTGTAATATATTGAAAACATTAACTATTGCATTCAATTCAATTAATTCTTTTCTTAAATATATGAAATTCACTCATATCATTTTTTATAAATGGTAATAAATAAATTGTTTTGTACAATAATAAATAAAAATAACTCAACTACTGTTTACATCTCAATAAAAAATTTCACCTTTTTTATTTTTGTATTGAATCATATATGAGAGGACGCGTGAAAAATAAATAAAAGTGAGTTTATTATAAAAAAAATGGAATGTCCGTAGAAAATAAGTGTAGAAAAATAAATTAATTTATCACTAGACTTGACAATAACCTCCATAGAGTTTAAAAAAAATTGAATACTTCTATAACTATTTCTAGAATTAACGGTTTTATATATAAAAAGAATTAGAAACTTCTAAATGCACCCCAATTTACTTGAAAATACTTTTTTTTTTTTATAAATGCTAATAACTAAATATTTTTCAAAACAAATTAATATATGTAGAATAATCTAAATCTGATCCTCAAAGATCTCAACAAAACAGGTGAATTGATAATTTAATTACAATTATGAATATTAATTGGTATTCATTGTTTAATGGTTAAAAGAATTTATTCATTATCAAATTAATTATAATATTTTCTCTTAATTACCTATTGACTTTGTGATTTATTGATTGCCTCTTGATTGCTTTTTTTAAGGACTCTTAATTGCCTTTTTATTTGTATATTATATAGATATAGAAATGGAGGGTTGTTTAATTTATTATATAGGTGAATTGAAAATTATTTATTACATTAATTGAAATTTGACTGCTCTCTATCTCTTTAGTAATATATATATTAAAAATTATTACAATTCTTTAAGACAAAAACAGTAAATGTGTATACTTTTTTAAATTAATTATTTTTTTAAGTACGCAAGTTTTGACAAAATAAAGAATTAATATACATCATCAATACAAAGCATTTGATATAAGGTAATTGATATTTTAAAATTGTTAAGTTTTTTGAAAGTTTTTTTTCAGGAAAAAAATTGGAATTAATAGGCATTTGAATTTTGAAGTTATAAATAAATAGATTGATTAGTATAACGTGACTTTGTTTTAGGCTTATTTAGTCTACAAAGTATCATATTCAAATAGTATTCTATATTTTTTTTTAATAAAAATCGAATTGCAATAAGTACTTTGACAAGTGAAATTTAAGGATAAAATGAACTTTTTTTAAATTTTAACTTATTAGTCAACTTTTTCAAATGGTTAGAGCTAACTAATGATCTGATCGGTTAAATACTATAAATTGAATATTCCAATTGTCAATAAATTACCTATCTTATCTATTATTTTTTAATATCAATTTCAATTGTAATATCAAAATAATGGTAATTCGTTTTATATGGAATTAATGGTAAATTTTAAAAACATGTCAATGGTAATGTATTAATGATAATTTTTTGTATGTATTTAAATAATAAGTTTTAATCAAATATTAATGGTAACAAATTAAAAACATTAATTATTACATTCAATTCAATAGATTATTTTTCTAAATATATGAAATTCACTCATTTTTTGTAATAAATATTTTTTTTTTGTAAGATAATAAAATAGTTATTGATAATCAAGAGATAATCATGTAATTAATATAATAGTAAATAAATTCTCATAACCAATCTCATAATTAATTTTTAATTATTATGTTTTTTTTTTGAATTATTACATTATTTTGGTAAGTTTAAAAGACAAGTCATAATTTTTTTCCCAACAAGCTATGAATTCTTATTATTAAGATTTTTTAAGCATTGTTAATTGGTTGTAATATTTCAAAAAAAAGTATTGTTAATTAGTTATCTATATAATTTAAATTATATTATTTGGTAAGTTATTAATTGTAATAATTTTTATTAATATAATTTTTTTTTCCTAAATCAAAAATCAATTGATAATCAAGAGGCAATCATGTAATTAATGAGATAATGGATAAATTCTTTAACCAATCTCATAACTGATTTTTAATTATTAAGTATTTTGTTTTTTGAAGTATTACATTATTTGATAATTTTAAAAGATAAACCATAACTTTATTTTATTATGTGTCAAGAAGACATAAATCTGTATTAATTAGTTTATTTTTAAGTATTGTTAATTAGTTGTAATATTTAAAAAAAAAGTAATGTTAATTAGTTATCTATAATTTATATTATAATATTTGGTAAGTTATTACAATCTCGAATCAAATCAACACAATATAGTGTTATTTTATAGGTAAACAAAGGAAAGTTAATAGGACGGAAAATGAAGAGTTTATTAGTTGTTTACAAATATATATTTTTTTAATGAATACTAATGGATGGCAATTGAAGGAACAAAATGGAAAATGTGGAGTTTATTAGTTGTTTACAAAGAGTTTTTTTTTTTTAAGAATATTAACGAAAGGCAACTGAAGCAACAAAGGTTTTAAATATATATATATATATATATATATATATATATATATATTAATGTGAGATTATTTATGATATAAAATGAAACGGTGAATCATTAGAAGAAGATAGAAACACTATAATAGCTATGGACATTAATAGACTCAGGAGTCGTTTGTTTTTTTCACTTATAACTTAATGGGTCTGAATTGAACTCATTAAGTTGTTTTGTTTGTTTTTTGAAGTGATCAAACAACTTAAACATATCAAAAAACAACTTAAAAATATCAAAAAACAACTTAAAATTAAAAGTAAGAAATCCTGACTTTTAACTTAATTTCAAATCACTGGATTACAATTAAAATATTCTCTTCCAAGTCTATCCTCCAAAAAAAGATATATTTCCAAATTTATCTTAATTTAATATTGTGTAAAAAAATTTATTTAAACATATTTCTTATTGTAAACATGTTTTAGAAAAAAAAAACCCTAATTACTTCTCATAATGAAATTTTTCAAGGATTGAACAATTGAATTTCTCTCCAGCCAAATCCTGGTAAGAACCCTTTATTTATTTATTTTTATCTAACTATTTGTATAGTACTTAATAAATTTGTCTATCATATTAAGTAGATTTCGTGACTCGAAAAAGTTATAGAATTATTGTATATAAAAAATTCAAGAACCTTTTTTTTATTTGGTTTTCGGTGCATATGATCCAGGAAAAAAAATGGTTTCATGAATTATATTCACCGGAAATGTGGACAACATATAAAATTGAACTTGAACTTTTTTTGATAATAAATTTAACTTAAATTTTGTTTGCAGAATATGCAAAATTATATTCTTTGATTAATTTTTTATTTTGTTAAATTGAACTTTGTTTGCAAAAAAAAAAAAACATACAAAATGTTATAAAGAATGATGCATGTTAAATTACCTCTTTTAATTAGTATGGGTATAAATGTAAACTTACTTATTTTCAGACAGTTTTATTTTTAAAAAACAAACATGTTGACAATATATTCAGATGTGAGGAAAAAAAAAACAAACATGTCATTCAGATTCAGATTTCAGTCTGTATTCAGTCTTCAGAAAAATTCAGTCAATGTTCAGACAAAAAAACAAACGGCCCCTCAGCTTTAATGGATGATATGTGGCATAAAGAGTTTTGTTATTACATATTATAGTTTATAGCCAATGTGCGGACTATTATTTATATTTTAAAATTTATTCGTATTCTTTTTTTTCTTTCAATGTAACATTTTCAACTTTTTAAGAATTAAAAAATTAACAATTTCGTAAAAAAGTTAGATTTATTACTGAACTTAATATCATTTGAATCCATTTAAAAATCAACGTAAATAAATAAATTGTTATTATTATTATTATTATTATTATTATTATTATTATTATACAATTGTCATGTATTAGAAATATAAAAATATAATTTTGGTCAATTCAATTAAATGATAGTATTTTTATTGATATGAGAAAATTTAACGCCACATGTTGACGTGAGGTAGCTTAGGATTTAAATTTTTATTAATATTATCATCATCAATAATACACATATTATTACTCTATTCACACTTACATATATGTAAGAATATTAATAACTATTTAAATTTCTTTTGGCATTCTTTTAAAAAATTTATCATATAATAATAATAATAAATTTGATTACAATTACATTATATTGTTTTACAGTTCCCGCACATCGTGCGGGATGCAAACTAGTAATATATAAAAGCTGACCCTCACAGCGCCATATATCGCCGTGAGGGATCTTTAAACTTAAATGCATTATATTCATTTCCATATATATATATATATATATATATATATATTTATATACAGTCCTTTTCTCCTCAATGCGCACAGATATAAAATTCATCAGTGTATTGCATGTGGGTCATAGATTATGGATAAGCACTAACAAGTACATACAGATTAGGTCAAAGCAATTAAATCTAATGGTTTACATACAACGCACTGATAAATATTTATCAGTGTTATCAGTGCGCATAGAGTTGAAAATTTTTCTTTCCATATATATGATTTTAGATTCATTTGATTTTCAAGCTTTAAATTCTAATTATATTGATCATTAAAACACTATCTTAAAAGGCACAAATATTGTTTTCACATTCCAATCAAAAAACACAATACATGGAAAATGAAAAGTTTGGAAGTTTCAAAACTCAAATTGGAATACAAATCAAAGCCACATTCCACTCAATTACAAATCGCTAATTAATCAATCAAAATAATAATTAAGAATTTGATATTATTTTATTACAGTTGATAGATAATATCAATAAAAAAATTTTAAAAATACATTGGAGGAATGTCAAAAGAGCACCAAACAGCTATCATCTCCTCTTGCCTGGAACAATGATGAATTTCCTGATAAGAATTGTGAATCACATAAATAATAGATGGGATGAACATAAACCGAACGGGATACATATGTATCAAGTATACATGCATAAAAGAATATAGACTTTATTTTATACAAAAATATATTAAATCTATTTTATATTATTCAGGATTTAAAAACATATTTTTTAATAAGAAGGAATGCCAAAAGAACAATTCTAGATTGTAACAATTAATAAGGTGATATAAATATCATAACAAATTGTTTGTAATGTTGTAATAAATATTTAATTTCCTCATTTTGCTTTAGTAAATCTTTTTATATTCCTCCTTTTCAACATATAAATAGATATATATTGAGAGAGATGTTGGTATTCTATTCAATTGTTTGCTGTGAATGAAAAGGTACGTAATTCAGGTTTTGTTACTTTTTCCCGGTTTTAAACATGTTCATATTTATAATATTGTTGTTTACTTTTTTGAATAGGTACTTTTTTAAAAATATCTAGATTGAAAGGTACTATTATATCTATATAACCGTTTTTTTTTCAATTATGTACTAATATTGTATGATGTTTTGCATAGAAATGTTTTTCCTACTTGAAAAAGAATAAGAAGACCACAAAACAATGGAAAAAAAAAAGTTAGAGAACAGATAAATTATTTTGCTTTTAAATCAAATAGATTATTTTGTTTTGCTTTTAGCCAATCAAACATAAATTCTCAAATTTAATTGCTTTGATTTAAAAACATATATCTTAGCAAAAAGAAACATCCCTAATCAATCATTTTAGTATTTCGTCTACTATCCTTAGAAACCAACACAGTGAAAAAGTAAATAAACAAAATCATTTGACGATAACAAAATTAAAACATAACACAAAAATCAAGCATCTAATTAGAAAATCACAACATTTCTTTCAAAACCGTCCAAAATTGACAAACAAAATTATGTTCCTCTTTCTATACAGATATAAACAAATATATAAAAACAAATAAAAGACTACAATGTTATACAACATAGAATTATAGGTAACTCAAAAAATGTTGATTACTAGAAGAAATAATTCATAATACAGGATCGAATTAGAATAAATATATAATAATACTTCAACAATGGTTTACCAGCTTCAAGCAAGAACTCCAGATTACATGAGAAACCGACTGTGTAACATGCTGCCAACAATAAACCATGAGAAACTAAAAAATTATTAGATCTCGAAGTAGCTTTTACCTTTAGAAAAAAAGAAGAAGAAATGAGTTTCTTCATCATATACATATCCTTAGTAAATCTGTGCTTTTTTTGACCCAAAAAATATGTGCTTTTTTTTTTCTTCTCCCTCTTACCCAGAAATTCTCTACTCTAATATAAAAAGAAAATTTTTTTGGTAAGTCTGCTGAGTAAAAACAATAACTCAAGAAAATAAAAAAAACAATAAAAAATAAAACCAAGTAATTTGCTAAGTCTACTGCCAAGAAAAAATCAAGAGTAATCTGAACAAAAAGTTCAAGTAATTAATTCAATTAGATTTGCTAACAAAATAAAGAACTCAAGAGAAATATTAAAAAAGTAAAGAAAAAAAACCTTTAGGATTTAATAGAAGAGGAAACCAAGTTATAGACATTTTAAAAAACTTTGTTTGATTAATGCAAATTTACCAGTCTGAAATACTTACAACATTCGACAAAATCATAAAATAGATTCAACTAGATTTGTTGAGAAAACAAAAACTCAAGAAGTTTTTTTTTAAAAAGGAAAAAAATTAAGTCAACTAGATCTGCTAAGAAAACAAGAAAACAAATAACTGAAGATGAATATAAAAAGGAAAATTTTGAAAAATTTATTGAGCTAAATTTATTGAGTCTACTGAGAAATCAAAGAACTCGAAAGGAAAATAAAAAAATAAAAATAAAAACACTATGATTTAGGTAGATCTGCTACGCTGCAGAGAAGAAAAAAAATCCAAGAGGAATAATAATAAAAAAATAATTAAACTAGGACCACTAAGGATCAAAGATCTCAAGAACATAAAAACAAATAAAAAAATTGAATAAACTTTCTCTGATGAGAAAAGAAAGTAACTGCAAGTTGGATATCGTTTGCTGAGAAGAGAAAGTAACTGCAAGTTGGATATCATTTGCTAAGAAAAAATATATATATAAACAAGTATTTGTCTGAATGGTTTTGTGACAGATATTGTTTTTGAATCAGTTGGGCGTAGGGCAAATATATTAACAATAATGTTTACGGGCCGGGCCAATTCAATTAATTTCTTAAAGGTATTTTCAAAAACATTAAGAGAGGGTTTAACCCAAACATGGTAACCGCGCCTGGGTGTATGATAAGAACATTAATAGGCGGTTTTAACCCAAACATATTAAGAGAGCCCGGGTGAATGCATTGTTATTTCAAGCATTAGAATCATTATCTAATGTTTTTAAATAAACCAAAAAAAATTGTGTATGTGTGTCTTTATTCTATTGTTTATGAGTAAATTACAATTTTACTCATACATAGTTAAAGTTGACTGATGAAACTTAGTTAGAGGGACTAATTTGGTACTTGAGAAAAATGTGAGGTCCAATTTGGTCACTTTTGTAAAAGTCGCAAACAACTTGGAATTTTAAAAAAAAGTCCAGGACCTAATTGGTAATTGCCCATGAATATATAACATTTAATTCTAAAATATGTTAGTTATTATATCGGTATCATTTTATAATACTTTAAAATATTATTGTTAACGTCGAAATATACTAAATTTAGATTTAAATGTCTTAACTCTATTTCCATTCTTTCTATCTCTTCTCCACTCATTTGTCTATAACATTCTATACGATTCATATCAATAAATAACACACTCAATTTTTTTATTTAATTTTTTTAAAATAAAACTTTTAAAATATATTATCTCAAACCCAATCCACTAAATAATATAGTACCCATATTCTCCCATAAAAATCTACTATGCCCGCACACCGTTCAGGTTACAAACTATTAATATATAAAAGCTGACCCTCACGGTGTCACATGTCGTCGTGAGGGAGCTTTGGACTTAAATACATTAATTTCTTTCTATATTAACAAAGAAATATCAATAGGCATTTTGATTGCAATCTATATAATAGTATATTTTTCCAATAATAATTATGATATAAGTGAGAGTGTAACAAAAATAATTAGTTGGTTGGGTCAGTGCTATATTAGTGAATCCCCTTTGTTCTTTAGAATTGCAATTAATAACTAATTAATAAGAATTTAAACCAATTTATATTTATGATATAGATTAATGGAAGGTTGACACTTTCCATCTCTTTAGAAAAAAAAAATTATATTTATATATTATTACGATTAATAACTAATCGATACCTTTTCAAAAAAAGATTAATAACTAATTAATAAGAATATTATATAGGTTAATAATGTTGTAAATCGAAAGATGAAGTATGAAGAAGAGAGTGAGAGATAGAGAGAGATACATGGACGAGAGAGAGACTAGAGAAAAGTGTAGAGAAAATATAAGTTTTATTTATGCTTCAGCTAAACCAACGTTTCAACAAAAAGATACTGCATATATATAGGCAAAAACTCACCGCCTTTAAAGGCTTAGAAGACTTGGATATTAAGTCAAGTAAAAGATCTCAAATGGCCTAAGTAGGTATCAAGTACACAAAAGGCAAATGGTGGGGATCCATATCATTTTATAACACTACCCCTTGGATTTCTACCACTTATATTAATTTTCTAGGAAAAATCCAATGGGATATAATCCAAGAAAAATGTATACAATGATCTCTCTGGATCTAATGGGGTTGGACATTAAAAACTTTCTCATTAAAAACCTCGTCAGGAAAACCCAGTAGGACAAAACCTGATCGATGGGAAAAAGAGTATAGTGTATACATGTCCATTCAAAACTTTGCTCCCTCTGATTGTCTAGTTTAAAAACCTTGTCAGAAAAACCCAGTGGGATAAAACCTGACCAAAGGAAAAAAGAGTACAATGCAAATATGTTTAAAGTTAATGTTTTCTTCAAAACTTTACTTACATTTATACTTTGCTAGGGAAAACCCAGTGGGATAAAACCCTGAGCAAAGATATTCATTGATCTGTCGGATCAAAGTAATATTTATGATGATCTTCTAGATCAAGGTAACATATATACAATGATTAGCAAGATCAAAGTAATATTTACAATGATCTTTTTGATCAAATTAATAAATATACGATGATCAACTGGATAAATATAATATTTATGATGACTTTTATGGATCGAATGATTTTTGGGTGTGCTTTAAAGAATTGCCTCACTAAAACCTTATCAGGAAAACCCAATGGGACAAAAACCTGATTGGAAGGAAAAAGAGTACAATGGACATATACCCCAAAATAATTAATATACTTCAATTGATATGCTCCCCCTGATGGGACGCTCCCCCTGATAAAAGTTCTTTTGAAGCAATCTTCTAGATTATTGAAGCATATTAATGTTTATTTCATGAAATACAATAACATCATAAATGATTGGGGGTGGGGGTAGGGGTAGGGGGGGGGGGAGTATGAGCAAAGACTTGCTTTATGGAGTAATATCCATATAGAATCTTTTCATAATCTTTTCAACATATTCTGATTGATGAACAAGCATTCCATTTTGATCAATGTTCGATCTTCAGGTCGAAACAATATTTTCTTTCTCATTTCTTTATGAAGACACATGAGTATATAATATGATTTATTATATCCTTATCTTTATCGGATATTTAACTGAGATGCTTACACCACATCCGTTCATATTGCTTTTAATCCATATATGGATTTTTGTATGTTCATCAAATATAGATTACGAGATCTTGATTTACATGCTTCTAGCATTTTAGAATCCTTCATGATTTATAAATATCTGCATTGAGTGAATCATATAGATAAATGATTACTAGGTCTAAGAGACGTATTTCAAGCCTTTTAAAGGCAGCCAAATTTATCAACAACGTAATCGTATTCATTAATTGTGAATACCAAGTTTCTGTAAGAAACCTCGCACTATGAGCTGTGCCTCAAATCTCACGATCTCGTTTTTCTCATTACGTTTCCGTATAAAGACCCATTAGTATCCAACTAGTTTGATATCTCCAGGTGTCTGGAGTATTATTGGTCTAAATACTTTATGTCTGGCTTATGAAGTCAATTCTTCCTTAATTGCTTCTTTTATCTAGGCCAATCATGCATTTTGTCTACAATCATTGATATTATGAATATCATAATTATCATTTATAATTTCAGTAGCGCTATTATGTATAAAAATGCATTATTAATGATTGTTTCTTTATGATTCCACATTTCTCTCATATGACTTATAGAAATTTTCTCAATTTCTATATTTCTATACTTCTGTATTCTTGTATCTCTGTTGAGATTACTTCCATTTCAATGAATTTAGTCATTTCATAGACTTCGTATGATTTATAGAATTTCTCTTAATTTATATATTCTTGTATCTCTGTTGAGATTTCAATGAATTTAGTCATTTCATAGACTCCGTATGATTTATAGAATTTCTCTCAATTTCTATATTCTTGTATCTCTTTAGATATATCAGACTCTTATAGAGTTGATTTAGAGAAAGTTGATTTATTTATAACTCGAGTTTTGTTTACTCTTGGGATCCCAATAACAATACCTTTCAAAGGTTTATAAACTTATGATATGTATCATATGATTTATTTATTGTCTTTTTCTTTGATCGTTCTTCAAGAACAATCACCCGGCCGGGGTTTATGAGATGACAACTTATAAAATCATGTTACTTTTTAATATATCAGGTAATAGATTAATAATCATCTGATGATCAATTATCTTTCGTATTTGAGATATACGAAGATTGAAATGAGACACGTATATAAAGAGAGAAAACCGAACTGGTATCTCTATTTTGTATATAAGTAACTTTTCATTTACTTTTCTCTTCTAGAGAAACTTTCCCAATTGGGAATTAATCAATATAATAATATGCAGATTGTGCATATAAATATAAACTATCAGAAGTTTAAATGATCTAATAGAAAATTACTCAAAATCAATATTAATCTCAGATTGATATAAAAATCTTATCTTAGATCATGTCAGATATGCAATAAGGGGATATGCAATAAGGGGATATGCAATACAATCAAATATCTTTAAAGTGAGTAAGTCCCTATATGGAATTTAGTAATTGTACCGAAATAATGAGGTTCTCGCAATTACTTGGAGACGTTTGATAAGTGATCCCTTAATCCATTTTGATTATGACTATATCTGAAAACTGGATGTTGAATATCAATCTCAGCTGCTTTATAGTGTTGAGATGTTTGATAATGAACAAACATGTGATCATCCTGTAGATGCATCAATTAGAATCATATAATAATGAAATGAGTCATTTAGTTGATGAATATGTCCACATATATCCTCTTCAATTCTTTGTAAGAATGATGAGAATTCAAAACCAACTTTTAGAATAAGATGGTTTTACTTCTAGTTTTCCCTGTGAACATGCAGTACACAAGTTCTCTATGGATATAGAATCTTCTGGTTCTTTAATGGATATCCATGAGAATTTTCAATGATTATACGCATCATTGTTGATCCTGTGTGACTTATACAGTCACACCAAAGTACAAACTTTTGGATCTGGGAACTTTTGATTCATAATTGCATAAATATTTACACTCTTTATAATAGTGTAATATAATTCAAATGATAAAACACGTGGTTTTTCTATAATGAGTTTCTGGTCTGAATTATGAGAAGTAATGCATACATATTAAACATTCTCATCACTTATAGTTTCAATATGATATTCATTCCTCTGTATATCTTTGAAACTAAACAGATTCTTTTTTATTCAGTTTGAATGATATAAAGTATCATTGATACACAATTTAATATCATATGGTAATAAGATTGCGGCTCTTCTAGAGCCTTTAATTAGATCCGCTGGATCTGATCTGGTATTAACTTTTGAATTAAAAATATGTCTTTATGTTCTGCTTGAATAATATCAAGTATCACTGATACATGATTTAATATTGTTTGATAACAATATCATGGCTCTTCCAGAGCTTTCTATCAGCTCCGTTGGACCTGATACAATATTAATATTTACTCATATCAAAATCAAATTCATAAAATATATCTAACTCCGCAGAATTGTATGAGTTGTTGCACTCTAGGCAAGACATATATTTCTCTTCTAGGAATTGTATGGACATTATGTGTAATGTCATTTTATATCTCATCTGCAATGATAATAATCTTTTCAATAGGTTTATTCTATAAACATTTTCTCTTGTCATTCACAAACATCCACTCATGGGTATGTTTTGATATCTCATGAATATAAATATATCCAAATTTACTCTCATGATATTGCTCCTTCAGAAGCAAGTATAAAATGGATAAAATATCCTTTACAATCTCATTATACGTGATATTAGGATCTTAAATCCTCTTAAGATACTTACAACATCCTACTGGATGTGTAGACCCTTTTTTTTTCAATTGAATGATACGTTAGGATCTTAAATTTCTCTTTTGTGATAATCACAGCATCCTGCTGGATGTGTATGAAATGGATAAAATATTATTTCCAATTTCATTATTCGTTAGGATCTTAAATCTCTTATATATGATACTCACAACATCCTACTGGATGTGTAGATCTAATTTCTCAAATGAATGATACGTTAGGATCTTAAATCCCTTTTATGATACTCACAGCATCTTGTCGGATGTGTAGATCAATCTTTCAAGTACGTGACATATAAACGTATCACTTCATATATATAAGATCACTTCATATTCTGAATGTGTTTGAAACCTCAAGTTCCAAATAATGAAGTATGACATTCATGTAATAACACTGGATCCAAAACTCCATGTTCTCATCGGTTTTCAAAAACCGTACCAACTTAAATGTCATAATTCCAGGAACTTTAAGTTCTGGTTAGTCGGCCTAGCCGATCTCATATATTACATATAAATAATATGAATATTTTAACAATTTATTTGGAGACACAACATAAGCCAGTCCTGAGACACTGCATAAGCCAGTCCCGAGACATGGCATAAGCCAGTCTCATATATTGTATAAAAATAAATGCTGAATATTTAAACAGTTTATTTGGAGACACAGCATAAGCCAGTCCTGAGACACTGCATAAGCCAGTACCGAGACACAACATAAGCCAGTCTCATATATTGCATAAAAATAATAGTGTCAGAGTTAGAGTCAGAGTCAGAGTTATAGTCATAGTTATAGTCAGAGTCATAGTTATAGTTATAGTTATAGTTATAGTTATAGTTATAGTCAGAGTTAGAGTTAGAGTCGGCATATATATATATATAGGTTCCGTTGACGGCATATGCCATCTTGTTATACGGAACTGTATTGAGATATAAGTAAATCACCCATCGGGGGATCCTTTTTACTTATACGCAATCGTGCTGGAGATCAGGATCTTCCATCGCGCCTGAAAAACAGAGTTAATAAAGCTTGAATAAGTCAAAACATAACTTACAAGCGGAATTAGCTGAAACCGATGGCACGGTTCCGTCTGGAACGGTCGAAATAGCTGGAAACAAGTCCGACCCGATAGAAAACGGTCGAAAATTGCACTGAAAAGGCAAAAAAACATTTCTACTGACGTGGCACGCCCCACGCTGATGTGGTGTGTCTGCCGCTGACGTGTTACAGGCTCCTGCTGACGTGGCGACTAACACCTGCTGATGTGGCGACTGACGTGGCGACCGCTACAGTATCATCTTCAACCTTGGAAAAATTGCAGAAAAGTCTGGAAAAAAGGAGGGTGTTGACTGGACTTTGACAGGACCTAGAGACTTCGTTAGAGCTCCGTTTGAGATGCGGTCAGCGGCGTTGGAATCCTATTTCTGAGACGAACATAACGGTATCCTCCGAACAGCGATCCGAGCACTTTGAATTTTCTGGGTATTTCAGAAAAATTCAAAACCAAAGCTAAAAACTCTTGAGAACTTTTTTTGAAAGTCCTAGAATATATATTCGTGCTGATAACGTGTTGTAAATCGAAAGATGAAGTATGAAGAAGAGAGTGAGAGATAGAGAGAGATACATAGACGAGAGAGAGACTAGAGAAACGTGTAGAGAAAGTATAAGTTTTATTGATGCTTCAACTGAACCAACGTTTCAACAAAAAGATACTGCATATATATAGGCAAAAACTCACTGCCTCTTAAAGGCTTTAAAGACTTGGATATTAAGTCAAGTAAAAGATCTCAAATGGTCTAAGTAGGTATCAAGTACACAAAAGGCAAATGGTGGGGATCCACATCATTTTATAACAAATAAGAATTTATTTTCTAACTCTTCATTTTTAGATCAGTTTTCTATAAATTAACTATTATTTCCTACTCGTTCAAGCACACCTAAGTACTTTGTTTATAATTTGTCACTTTATGTGTTATTTTTTTCTATTGGGTTTGTCGAGTGATTAAGATTAGATCTCCAAAGTTGATTTTTCTTTTAAGTTGATTATGGTTAGAAATGTTGATATAAGTAATGTGTGTTGATCTTTTTTCATTTTCAGTTTAAAGTTTTGATTTTTATGTTTATTTAATTAATGTTTGTTGATATGTTTCTCGTTCAATTAACAAATATTGATATCATTCATGGTTATATGATCACATCAACTTGCAAAATGTAAATACTTTATCTTTGCAGTCTAATTTCAAAAGCTGGAGAATGCAAGGTAGAGCAATGCAGATTTAATGTCTGAGATTTCTAAATTCCAATAAAAGCCTCCATGTCACTACAAATTATATTGATCATGGTATGTATTTTATGTTTTACCCTTTTGCAGTTTATAATGTTGTAATTAGGGATGGCAACGGGTCGGGTTCGGGCGGATTTTGTAAAATCCAAACCTGCACCCGCGAAACTTTCTATCAACCACACCCACCCGCGAACCAGTTTATTTTTACGGATTCGCGGGCGGGTTTTGGGGTCACCAACACCCGCACCCGCAAACCCGTAAATTTTTTTTAATAATATTTTATATTATTTAAATATATGAAATATTATGATTTTAAAAATTAAAAACAATTAATAAAGTAAAAATTTCAACTCATTTCATATGTGTTTCTTAGTTGAGACAAGAGGCAAAGTACATTTTATATATATAGCTAGAAAGTCCCACGTTGAAAAAACAAGAATGCAAGTTTCCACCATTAGCTTAATATAAATGAAAGTTGAGAATTGTAATTCTTAAATTTAGATTGAGTGAAGTTTTTATATTTTACTCTTTATATAGTTAAAATGTTTCCATTAGAGTTTTTTTTATAATAAAATTAGATTTACCTAGAGGGAAAAAGCATCACAAGCGATCATATGCTGAAAAACCCCTAAGCAGTATCCATCCATATTATAAAAAGAATAAAATGAAAAGTAACAAAAACCAGAAAAGCATAAAAAGCAAGGGAAACAATCCCAACAAAAACATTGGCACGCATGCCATAAAAAAAAGAAACAGAAAACATTAAGAAAAACGAAAAGACTCCCCGCCCATGCAATCATTGCCAACCAATAAAGAGCAGAAAGACGGGGAGGTTGCCCACCACGAATCGACCTCCAACCCCAAAGCATGCTTAGAAAGAGTGTCTGCAACCTGAGGTGGATTTCAGATCTGCTTTGTCTTTGGTTTGGCGTGCAGTGTCTGACGCTAACCGGTTAGGGATTGGGTGTATGCGTAATTGTGTAGATGATCTTTTGATTCTTCGTCGGTTTGATCTCTGTGGTCGTCCTGATAGGGCCCCGGTTATCAGGAGTGTGATTTGGTCACCTCCGGCTCCTGGTTGGATCAAAGTTAATACCGATGGTGCCGCCTTGAGTTCTCCAGGTGTTGGGGGTTGTGAGGGTGTTTTTCATAATTGCAGAGCTTTTGTGAAGGGTTGTTTTGCTGTTCCTCTTGGTCAGGTGTTTGTGTTTGAGGCAGAACTTCTTCCAGCTTCGATGACCATTAATTTTGCTTGGTAGAATGGGTGGCATCGAATCTGGTTTGAGAGTGATTCTTTTTATGTGGTTCAACTGCTCTCCTCTCGCTCTAAGCAGGTTCCTTGGCGGATTCGATAGGCTTGGCAACGCTGTATCTATCAGATATCGATGATGGAGTTTCAGGTTTCTCATATCTTTAGGGAGGGGAATCAGGTTGCAGATGCTCTTTCTAAGTATGTTTTGGGGTTGAAGGTCGATTCGTGGTGGGCAACCTCCCCGTTTTAAATTTATAATAAATATTAAATCAAATTTATTTATACAGGTTCATTTTTTCAACCCACACCCGCACCCTCACCAGCCTGGTTTTTTTTTTAAAACGGGTTTGCGGGTTTACGGGTCGTAAATTCACCACCCAAACCCGACCCTACAGGGTCAGGTTCGGGCAAGTGCCCACGGGAACATGTCAAATTGCCATCCCTAGTTGTAATCTGATGTCTCACTTGAAGGGCATGAAATCCTCCATGTATCCCATTGTCTTATGTTATCAAAATAGAAAAAATGCTGATGTTTTATATATATATATATATAGAGAGAGAGAGAGAGAGATTAGATTTGTGGGCGTTGTGATATGAAATATGAGACTAATCAATTTGGATTCTTTTAATGCGAAGAGAAAAAAAAAGGTTGTTAATGGAGATAAATGAGTGTAAAGAATTGCATTTTATACGAAAAGAATGATGCCCACAAGGCCATAACCAGGAGAAAAACTAAAGAAGATTAAGGAAAAGATGGACGTGATTTAAAGATCCAATTGTTTGAGAAGAGGATAAGAACATAGACGGCCAAAACATAGCAAACAATCAAAACCTCAATAATATTTACAAACTCTACTGATGGAGATTTGGTTGGTGGAGATCCATATCTCAACCTTTTTTATTTTTATTTTTTCATCTTGATTTTGTTTTTAATTTAGTACTTGTAAATGGAAGCATAATATATTACAAATTCAACTTAAATCGGCAAGTTCATTGAAATAAGGATCTTATATAAAATAGTCGCCCTAAAAACAAATGATAAACATCCAAAATTTAAACATACAGACCCCATACATAATTACCATAATTCTCAATTGATGAATCTACAATCATAATTTCATCCGGTTTACCGATTAAAGACTCTTTCCTGATTCAAATGAGTGTTGGACACTAAAATTTATAAATACATATCAATTTGTTCACATATATTAAGGTGATTCATAAATTAATTCCACATACTTCAATTTTGTTAGATTAATGTATACCCTTAATTTTATAACTATACATTGAATCGTTGTTAATCCTATCATGTCAAATGAAATTCAAATATTTAAACTAAATTGGATCCTTAAACTAAATTTAAAAGTCATTAAGTCAATAAAATTACATCCAATCACTACATTATTTTTTTCCCAGAAAAATAAATTTAACTGCATTACCTTTAAGCCCCGTAATTTAATAGGGTATTTGATATGAAAGAATTATTTATTTATAAAGATCATAGTGCATATCTGCAATTGCATTTGAGCTTCTGAAAAATGGTGAAGTATTGTATATTAGAATTATAGATTATGAGACAGATTATGAGACAACATAATATTTGCCTATGATCACAGTGGCCATAATGAAACGTTACAACTATATTACTTTTGATTTAGAAGTATTTTTGTATTATTTTAAAAATAATATTTTTCCTCATTAAAAAGAAAAACTCTATATTTTCAATTGATATTTTACGCATGTACATCATCGTGCAGGGTGCAGTCTATTTATTACATAATTTTGGAGTTTTGCGTGTTGTTGTAATTGCTATTCATTCATAATTTATAATCAATACTTACATGTATTCTCATGAGTCTTGACCTTCTTGAATGGAATTCGCATTTAAAATTTAAAATTAATATGGTATTATAACAATTTATTTATAAATATTTAAAAAACTATTTTTTTCTAATAAATGAAAGTCAAATATAAATTTTAAATAGTAATGATTTTACATTATAAAAAAGTACAAGAATTAGTAACAAAATAATAAGTATTCTCATGAGTCTTGACCTTCTTGAATGGAATTCACATTTAAAATTTAAAATTAATATGGTATTATAACGATTTATTTATAAATATTTAAAAAAACTATTTTTTTCTAATAAATGAAAGTCAAATATAAATTTTAAATAGTAATGATTTTACATTATAAAAAAGTACAAGAATTAGTAACAAAATAATAATAATAATAATAATAATAATAATAATAATAATAAAACTTATAAAAAATATATCTTACTTGTGGAAATGTATGACAAAATTATAATATGGTAAAAAAATGCATGTCAATATAATGTTTTTGCTTTGTAGGGACATTTTGTCAAACAATGAACTGATACCGATACGCGTCTTATAAAGTACTTAATTAAAATAAAAACTACTAAGAATTAAGATAAAAACCAAATAACACCTTAATAGTAAGCCTATTACACCTAAATATTATGATGATAGGTTCAAGTCGTACATTCTTCCCCTCACATACTCCTAAATTTGTACTAAGAAAACAAATTTTTGAATTTTGTTTTTCCTTTTATTTATATTAGATATATGGAATAAAATAAATGAGCAAAATACAAGAATGCTCTCCGGGGTTTGGTTAATTATATGCGAAAACAACTTTTTCAAAAAATGATATTGACCTTTGCTGTTATCTGCTGTTAGCCAATGCCTATCAAAGTTAACCATTGACCGAGTTTGAATATCTAGAAGACAAAAATGACCCCCGCACAATTGAAACACTTCCCAAGCCACTGTATGAAAATATAAATATGAACAATATAAGTAAGTTTCACAAATTAAAGAGATAAGCGATGACAATATGAGGTTGGTCCAATTATATATTCTTCACATCTCCACCAAGAAGGTGGGTTCGAGTATACCCCCACTCCCAAATCCTGAATTATTGTAATATTTAATAATAATAATAATAATAATAATAATAATAATAATAATAATAAGAGATAAAGAAATTAAACACAATGATTTTTATATGGTTCGACCTATTTGCTTACCTCCATGCCTTCTAGCTCACCAAGCCCGAGGATTCCCCACTACTCAAGGTCATCAAGACTCAATTCCTTTACAATATAATAGAGTAATATTAGACATTCCAACTTGTAAGGTGTCAATTGTTAAATTGATACACATTATAATGATTTAATTCACTTGTCCCATATTATACGTAAATTGACAGCTCACTGGTTGAGATGTCTAGCATTGCTCGATAGTCAATACAATATTGACGATAACACACACCGATCTTTACCAAGTGATTCTCCACATTTGGATTTCCAACACTCAAGTATTTCTCCAACACTCAAATACAAGAGAAATGATTAAAGATTACAAGAAAATACACCGAAAAAAGTCAATGTAACAACACAATATTCAAAACTTAACTAAAGAGATTCAAAAGTTATGGCATAAGCTAGGAAAATAAATGGAAACTCAATGAATGCCCAGAATTCATTTTTTATAACCATCAATGGTGTAGATGGTCGTTCTACGGTTAGTGGATTGGGTCAAACTTGAAGTAGGCCCAAGCAGCCTGGTTAGACTGGTCGAATCGAACTTGTTGTCTTCTTCAGAGAAACTTGTAAAAAAAATAAAAATAACATAGAAAGAAAAAGCAAAGGGTGGTAATGGTGATTTAAGCCTTATGTGCGCTTGGGCTGAGCGTTAATGGTATAAATTGAGTGATAAACGTTATATGAAGATTCCGATGACCGGAGTAATGGTTTTGACAGATGTTCGGCTAGCAAAATAGCGTTAATGAGAAAGAGAAAGTCAGAATCCCTCTTATGTGAACAAAATGGGTTATTTATAGGCTTCTTCACGAAGGTAACGTTGGATGCTGATGGAGAATCCTTGAAATTTCTCCTGATTTCACGAGATCATATCATGATCTTATCAGTTCAAATGAACTGATAACAGTGGATTTAAACTGAGAGTGACAAAGTCAAACTACAATTCTGATAAAGCAATCCGAATCAACCCGGGTTAGTTGGGCCTAATTCGGATCTTACAAGATTATTAATGGGCTTTGGACGTTGAGCCTAGAAGCTATTTTAGCTACCACAAATAGAAATTGATAAGAGTCATTCAAGATGTTTGAGTCATTAAAAGAACCGGGATGAAATGGCTAAAATATCACTGTAATTCGACCGATTTGACATCCGGGTAGGTCAATATCAATTTTTTCAAAAAATCATTTCCTCGTGAAAAAAAACCAAACCTTAGGTAACTAATGTGATTTGCTAAAAAATAAAGTGTAATTAGCAACTTGTATGTTATCTGTTGGGCTGAGCCTTACGCTTTATCAGTTACACAATTTCATGTCAAATTCTTGACTTCTCACTTTCTCAGTTCCAAAAACATGACACCTTTGCTTTTAAAAAAAATATTAAATAAAAGAATAGCACGCGCGACATGCTCCCGTATATGATAGCAATTGCAACCTCCTCCATCTACGTGTCAAACCCTTATTAGGACCCATCATCCTCTGCCCAATAACGTCGGCGCGTGACGACAGTCGTTTCTGCTGCGTGCATTTCATTTTATAATTTATATATTCTTCGCACGCGCTTTACCTCTTTCACCACACCGTAACGTCAACTCACACCCACCCACCCCACTCTTACACGATTCGCTCCGTTTCTACTCTCTCTCTCATTTTTATCTAACGAAAAACCCTAACCCTAATTACTTCCCAGAAGACCGCACGAGACTTATTTTGTTTCATGGATTCTCAGCCGAGTAACATATTCGAAACGGCGTCGCAGCCCGACACTGCGGCCGACGCCTACACTTTCCTCGAATTCAACACCCAAGGCGAGTCCGATTTTGACGCTTACCAGGAGTACCGCTCGCCAGTGGCTTGGCCCACACCGTCCGATTCTTTGGCCGTGGATTCCGCAACCACACCGACTCCGACCACCCCAACAACACCCTCCGATTCTCGCGCCGTTACCGCTTCATCCGATCACCACGCCCACCATCATCACCATCACCTCCATAATCACCACCGACACTCCGATTCTCTCGCTACGACCTCATCTCCCTCGAAAAGAGGTGCAAACAACAGCAATAACAATAATACTTCTAGTAATAGTCAGATTGCGGAGGGGTTGGCAGCTCTGAGTTTCGAGGAGGCAGGTGATGAGGCGGAAGGGTTTGACTACGGGAAACCAGATTTCACGGAGCATGCGTGTCGGTATTGTGGTGTCTCGAACCCTGCCTGTGTTGTTCGCTGCAATGTCCCTTCCTGTCGCAAGTGGTTCTGCAATTCTAGAGGCAACACTTCAGGCTCCCACATCGTCAATCACCTGGTATGTTTTTATTTCTTTTTGTGCTCTTGTTTATTCTTTTTTTTCTCCTGTATTGGTTTATAAATTAATTTGAGTTGGTTTTGGTAATTGGAGTGGGCTATTTGAAATTTATGCTTAAATAGTGTGTTTCGAGTTTTGTTTGCTTGGTTGGGGTATTTATGTCTTTTAGTGAGAAGATGACTTTGGAAATGTTTGTTTGGTTTATTTCATTGTGCCTGATGGAAATTGGAGCAAAAACATTTGATTACCAGTTCTATTTTTTGTTAGTTGTTCCTTCTGTTGTAATGTAGGTTCGTAATGGGAATGGCGAGGGTTGGAGTGACAATATGTGATTTATGGTTTACCTTTTGGGTTGTAGGATCTTTCAGGTTTTGGGGGCCATTGTTTTTGACCTCAGTTTATTTATTTTATTTGTGAGGTTTAGGTAAGTTGGATCTGGGAATTGTTATAAGGTGAAAGTGAGAAGTGTTGATTGATTTATTCTGCTTGCTTTTACTGTTGTGGGAATTAAAATAGAGTGATTGATTTGTGATGTCTGTTAGAATTGCTGAAAGCCTTTACAAATTAAGAACACGAAAGGAATTTTAGGATAAATATAATGTTGCAGGGTTTCTTCCTGTTGACTATTTTGGTTGGCATTTAGTGTCAATGTGCATTGAAATTAAGGTGTTTCTTATAGCTGGAAATAATCATTATTCATTCAAAGCGGATGGTGAAATGACGTGTGAGGAGTTTGTAGTATTTGGAGATTCGATACTGGCTAGGGAATTGGTATTTAAAGAACCGTGAGAAGGTCAGATAGATATAATGTTGATATTTTGACTCTAAAAATTGTGCCTTTCTCTCTTAATGAGTAATGAGTAAACTGAATGTTGGGGTGAGTAAACTGAATGTTGGGGTATTTGTTTAGGTTGTTGTGTTGGATGGACTACTGGTTCACTAATGTATTCTCTTCATTTTTGAATAAAGTTTCTGTTTCCTATAAAAAAAAATGTTGGGGTATTTAATATTGGAAGCGAAACGATTGAAGAAACAGTTGCAAGAAAAAGTTACTAGACTTGGGTTGCTTTTAGGGTGAAAATTTGGAAGGCTAAGGTTCCTTACTTTTGATGTAAGAATTTTGGTATGGACTGTCATGCTAGGAAAGATCAACACTAATGATGTAGGATGATCCCGTGTCATCAGTGGTGTGTTATGTGTGGTAATTAAACTGGGAGCATTTGTCTCCGGTTTTGCACTGTTTTTTGCCTTGAATTCATGGTATAATTTGTAACTGGCCGCCAAGTTGCGTTGGGCTGTTGTGATTTTTGTGCTTCTGTTCCTATTGAGAAATTACGTGTTATTGCGGGATCGGGATGGAAGAAAGGCTCAGTTTATGGAGTTGTGTAGTAAAGGTTATATTTCGGTTGCGTTGGGGCATATGAACCTAATAATTTTGAAGATCATTAAGATGAGGACTTTTCAAAGGGCCAGGTGTGTTCATGTTGATACTGATTATCTTAGTATAATCGTTACAATTGTTCATGATGCTTTCCTTTTAAATATTCTGCGATGGATATACTACGGTTTCAAAATATAGAAATTGTTATTTAATTAGAATTTGATCTTGACTGAAACAGAACATACAACGAAAATAGGTTTATCAGAGATGTATTTTGAGATGATCAAACATTAATATCAGTGCTTTGTGAGGTGGGTTTATATCGTGTACAATAATTATTTTGTAAAATTTTAAGTGTTCCTTGACTTTTTTGATTTCTGTTGGGATGGAAGAGCAACTACTTTCAGTCTGTATTTGGCATTTCAGAGAAAATGATGTGCTCGAGTATAAATTTCTGAATTGACCGTGTCAAATGCTAAATTGTGTTCCATCCTTGACTATAAGATTATTTTACCCTGGGTATAACCGTATAAGCTTGAGGTTCAACATGTAGTTGGCTTGCATGAAATGTGAATTTCAGTAAATTTTAGACAAGTAAATTTTAGACAAAAGCGGAATGACAAGGAATTGTATCTATTAATGTTTCTTTTGAATTAATAGGATGTATAGTGCAGTCCCTTCTTTTTGGTATTTTTGTCTTGTCTGGATGTTCGAAGGATTTATAGTATCCATTAATGCATAAATTTTGATTATAATTGTATGAAATCCAATTTAAGATACTCAAGAGAACAGTGAAATGCCAGTATTCCTTATTAGCTGGTGATGTAGTGAACCGTTTACATGGTACTTGAAGTTAACAAACTTCTCTGGATCTCTATGATTGATACTATAGTCAGTAATTTGGAAGGCATGAGTTGGTTATGATGTATCTAGGTGTGGTGATAAAAGTCAGTTCTGTACACTTAAGAGTGGTTATCTTATGCCATAAAGCTGTAAGATAGATCTGCATTCAGAACACCACTTATGATCCTGCATTGTTTGGACTGGTAAATGAAGTTTTCTTTTTCTTTTTGTTAAGTTTACCTTATGCTCTGGTCATGGCAGAATGTGTACAAATTTATAGTTGACAGCTGATACATAATATGTTTTAAATGCTTATTCTTTTTGGATCTCAAGGGTTTATTTTCCTGCACCCCACTCTCTAATTAACTTGCTTTTATTCAGCGAAAAGAATGTGCTACCTTGTTTATACCCTAGATGTTTATTCATGTAGTTGTGTTTTGTTGTCTGACATATGTATGATAGCTTACTTTTCCACTGTTAATGTCCTTTGGGTTTTGTTAGCTGCACTCTTAAAAGAATATCTTTTTCTGCCTAGTTTTTGTTTTTTCTTAGTTACACTGTTGCATTCACTACTTCCTTTTGGATGGCTGTTGATTGGATCAGTTTAATGAAAGTGATTTTGGGGATTGCTCCTGGTTGTTTACTCTGAATTAGTCTTTTTGTTGGGTTCTTTTGTAGGTTCGAGCAAAACACAAGGAAGTCTGTCTTCATAAAGACAGTCCTTTGGGGGAGACTATCCTTGAATGCTACAACTGTGGATGCCGAAATGTGTTCCTTCTTGGGTTTATATCTGCCAAGACAGAGAGCGTTGTTGTTCTTTTGTGTCGGGAACCATGTTTGAATGTTAATGCATTGAAGGACATGAATTGGGATCTGAGTCAGTGGTGTCCACTGATTGATGATAGGTGTTTTTTGCAATGGCTTGTAAAGGTTGGAGCTTATTCTTTCTGTCCTGCAATGTGATCTATAATTTCTATTTTGCTAACATAATGTCCTTTACAGATCCCATCTGAACAGGAGCAGTTGAGGGCTCGCCAGATCAGTGCTCAACAAATAAACAAGGTAGAAGAACTTTGGAAGGCAAATCCTGAGGCTACTCTGGAAGATCTAGAGAAGCCTGGTGTGGATGATGAACCTCAGCAAGTTGTCTTGAAGTATGAAGATGCATATCAGGTGACTGTTAACCACAAGTTAGGTTTTGTATATTACATGAGAATACTGAAGGATGTCATAGTTAGTCTTTTGCTTTTGTCTAATCGGTTTGTGTTTTCATTCTTTTCTCTTGCAGTACCAAAATGTATTTGCACCGCTTATCAAGCTTGAAGCTGACTATGATAAAGTATTCTTCGTGACAATCTGGATCATTTGCTCGTTTTATATTTTTCTCTGATTTTGTCTTGTTATGCATTTTTATATTAAATTCACAGCAGGAACTCATTGTTTTTATCTTATAGATGATGAAAGAATCTCAAAGCAAGGACAATGTTACAATTCGATGGGATATCGGTCTTAACAAGAAGCGTGTTGCTTATTTTGTATTTCCAAAGGTACTTCATTGCCTCGATTTCGTTTCTTTACTTTCTTTGAGTTTTTATTATTGTTCCATTGTTTTTTCCCTCGTTTTTTTTGCCTAGTTTTTCTTTTTGAGGATACATTCCTTTAATTTTTTCTTTGATGAAAGTTAAACTGCCTCCTCTGTTGGTATAGGAAGACAATGAGTTGCGTCTAGTTCCTGGTGATGAGTTGCGATTGCGTTATTCAGGAGATGCAGCTCATCCAGCATGGCAATCAGTTGGGCATGTGGTATGCTCTATCTTTTGATCTGAGTTTTAATCTCTAAATATTTGATATCTTCTTGTGGAGTGGAGTTGAAGATTCATTTCCCCCTTTTTTCCTGGTTTTTACCAAATATATGTTTGTAGTAATACATTATCTTAATGTTGTTTCAGATTAAGCTAACTGCACAAGAGGAAGTTGCACTTGAACTTCGTGCTAGTCAGGTAGATAGTGTTTGTTTCTTCTGATTTTTGTGAGTTGCATTACTAATAGTGTTTATTGTTACTGACTTGCTGTTGTATTCAGGGGGTTCCTGTTGATGTGAATCATGGGTTCAGTGTTGACTTTGTATGGAAGAGTACAAGTTTTGACAGAATGCAGGGAGCGATGAAAACATTTGCAGTGGATGAAACTAGTGTCAGTGGGTACGTCTGCTGGTTCAACTTTGTTTTTATGTTATAGTGCACTGATAAGGTTCTGGAAAATTGTCTTATCCTGGCTTTTCTTTTCTTATTTTTCATTGCAGATGGTTTTAAGTAACTAATTAGAGAGAGAATACCAACATCAATACGCATGAATATAATAAATTATTTTGTTAATTTTTCTTCAAAAATATTGCATCTCTTTTTAGATGGTCATAGGATTTGTTGGTTTATACTGTATTCTGGGTAGATTTCCTTATTATGTGAATTTTTGTTAGGCCCAGTTTTGGTTGGCTTTTATTGAAGTCACAATCTTATGCTTGACTATTTTATGTGCTTTGTTCACCTATGGGTTCAGTGGAACAATTCCAGGTGTTCCTGGGTCATTTTGGTCCTCAAGAAAAGTAGAGATCAAATTTTCAAGTTGGCTTATACGCTTTCTTGAGTTATTTTAATTGCTATCATCTTTGCAGGTATATTTACCATCACTTGTTGGGTCATGAAGTTGAGGTTCAGATGGTTCGCAATACATTGCCTCGTCGTTTTGGTGCTCCTGGTCTTCCAGAGTTAAATGCATCTCAAGTATGCTACATTGACCACATAACCCTTTTAATTCCAATCTATTTAATGTCGTATATTGTTGTTATTTTATTATCATGATTTTTTATTTATTATTATTCTATTTTATTATTTTTATTAATGTCAAATACTTGGAATCATTTCATTCTTTCTCATACTTGTTTTAGAGATGCATTGGTTTTTTGGAGAATCCTTGGTTAAATTTTTTGGTTTTTTTCTCAACAGCTAGTATAGATACGCTGTCTCTGTAGTAACATTCAGAAAATCTTTATAGTTCTGTACTTTGTAGATAATTTACAGTCAGCGTATACAAGTTTGTATGTGTTATGTCACATACAGAGTATAGATAAAGAAAATCACAAGACTGTTTATATTAGCCTTACACCAATATGGCTTTGTAATATATATATTTTCCATTCTTTGCTTGCATTACTTGCTATCCAATTGTCAAAAACATGCATCTTTTCAACCATTAGTGTATGAGATATAGGTCTTGGTTAAGAATCCTAAATGTTAGGCCAATGTGGCAGGTGCACCCTTTCATACTACTGTTGATCCCACCACATTTTGATGCAAACTATTTTTATTATTTGTTTTGTATATTTGTGAAAAATGCCATGACTTGGTTTTGTTGCTTGCCATCCTCTGCTTACTGTTTTTCCACATCACATTCTTTTGTTTTAGCTATGTGTCTTTATGTAGGGTGGTCCTTACTTTTTTCCATGTATAGGTTTTTGCTGTAAAGAGTGTCCTTCAGAGGCCTATAAGTTTAATTCAAGGTCCACCTGGCACAGGAAAAACTGTCACTTCTGCAGCAATAGTGTATCACATGGCCAAACAGGGCCAAGGGCAAGTAAGTTCTATTGCACATCGGTTATTATTCACATTTTTTCAATTGAAGTAGTCCATGACTTTCCATTATTTTATCAGGTATTGGTGTGTGCCCCTAGTAATGTGGCTGTTGACCAACTAGCTGAAAAGATAAGTGCCACTGGGCTAAAGGTATAGAACGAAACCTCTCCACATTGTTATAAAATCTATAAACTATATTTTACATAATGGTATTGTGTTCTTTCTTGCCGTGTGTTACTATTTTTATAATTAATAATTTGCTCAGGAGATGTTAAAATGCAAACTGTATTCAGTATTCATTTTGTTCTAAACAATGTAGATTCCATGGGTCAACTGCTAGAAGAAATGTTTGATAATAATGCATTGACGTGTTTATAATTTGGTGAGATTTGTTGGAAAATGATTTTCTGAAGCATCGTTGGTTGGATTCGTGTCTCAATTTTATTACCATTCTTTTCTTACCGATTAAAACATGGCAATAAGAGTCTTTTTATTCGTAGTGGATTTACATATGAACTATAGCATGCCTGCAAATTTTTAGAATTGTTTTATGGCTTTGCTTAAGTCATTGCCTATATTTGAGAAAAGTAATTGCCTTTCTGGCATTATACGATCCTCAAATTATTCATTGAGGGTGAGTTTTTCTGATTTTAGTTTCAGATTGTGTTAATAAGAATGCTGTTATGTCTTTTCATGTTTCGTGTTCTCGAATATTCTTTTGTCCAAGATAGAGACATTTGTTTCTCAATGCTAAGTATAGGAACCCTTATATGTTTGAAACCTGGTTTACCGTATCTTCTTCAACTAATCCCCCTAGTAAAAAGAATTGCTACTCTTTTCATTTTATTAATATAGATCTTTAGTATTAAATGACTTCAATTTCCATGATACATATACATGAATGTGTGTTGTATGAAATCAACAGTTGTCATGGTAACTCAGTTTCATTCTTTTTAGAAATTTGATTTTTTTTTTTTGGAATTGTCTTTTCTGAATTAAGGTTGTTAGACTTTGTGCAAAATCAAGGGAAGCTGTAAGTTCTCCGGTTGAGCATTTGACTCTTCATTATCAGGTTTGTCAACATATTGGTATCTTTATATATTTTGTCATATGAGGCTCTGGTATGTTCTTCCCCCACCCCTGTTGGCTTCATTCCATTCCATGTACAGCATGAACTGCATGATTTATGTTAATAATGATTCATTGCAGGTCCGTCATCTTGACACATCTGAGAAGAGTGAACTACACAAGTTACAACAATTAAAAGATGAACAAGGTGAGCTTTTACTTAATGTGCTTCCACCACATATGCTCATTGGTTAATTTTTTTTTTTTTTGGCATTGTAATCTAGGTTTTTGAAATTATTCTTGGGCCAACAATTATTAAATCAACCTTAGCTGATTTAGTATATGGTTATTTGGGATTGGGTTTATATTATTTTGTTTGATCATTATTTTTTAACCAGACAACAAAGTTTAGTAACTAAACGTGTTTATTTATAGTTGGTGGATTCTTCTTTCAAATAGAGTCTTTGTTACATAAGATATTATACATTAATTTAATAAAATAACGTCATCTATAAAATAAATGCAAACATGAGATGATTCTATTGAATGAATGTGCATATATCTAAAATATGGGAGATTTTTCCTTTAAACAAAAGTCTTTTAAGTCTCACTTTGCTGATGCATCACTTGCATAATTACTAAATTAACCTAGCTGATTCAATAAATGGTTAATTGGATTAGGAATCATTATTTTTTTGGGTGGATTCTTCTCCAAATAAAAGTCTTCTTGGTTAAGTTTGATGAGGCATCTTTTGCTTAAGTGACGTGGTAGAATTAGGATTGTGTTTTCTCATGCTGCAAAACCCAAATGCGGAAAAAACTATTTTTATTAAATATGCAACTTGGGTGAACGCAGTTGAGTTCTAGCTCAGGTTACTAATTTATGAGTTAGGTTTAGTGTGGATATTGTAGCTTATACTTCGTACTTGTATTTCTTGCTTATTTCAATTACCCCTGGACGTTTAGTTGTGATACAACAAAATAATGCAAGGTCCTCTCAGCCTACTTTATCTTCCTTAGTCTCTGAGCAACACAATTATTACATAGACACATCACTACTTAGCTACATTGTTGCATAAACTGAATCTGCTTGCCCATGTTTTCTAACCTCTCAGAGAATTATCTTCCTTTAATTGACGCTGGGTGTCATTTCTTTTACCTTTTAAAGTCTCAAATAAGCTTGTCTTGGTTGCAGCTTACTTATGTAACAACTGTAATTTAGTTTGATGCATTGAGATTGTTTGTACAAAGTTTTCAATATTGTTCAGGGTGTTATAATTTAATTGTACGAATCATTCATTTTTTCTGTTTCAGTGACTGACCCGTTTAATATTGTTTTATATTCATTGGAGATGAATTTTTGTTGGTTAAAATTTATAGTTGATGTCTCCTGGTTTGCTAATGGGAATTTGTTAATTTCTTTTACTCTAAAACTCTTACAGGAGAATTGTCCAGCAGTGATGAGAAAAAATACAAAGCTCTTAAGCGGGCAACAGAGAGGGAGATTTCACAAAGTGCTGATGTCATTTGTTGTACGTGTGTTGGTGCTGGAGATCCTCGATTGGCAAATTTTAGGTTCCGCCAGGTTGAAGGACTTCCTATGCGAGCCTTTGATCATTTTTTAACATTTGATTGGCTTACTCACTTTTTCTTGTCTTCTAGGTACTTATTGATGAGTCTACCCAGGCCACAGAACCTGAGTGTCTTATTCCTTTGGTTCTTGGGGCGAAGCAGGTACTAAGGGATTAGAAGTTTTGTTCAAGTTATGGTATTGTTGCAGCTTGGCAGCTAACTACAAACTTTTCTATTAGGTTGTTCTTGTCGGTGATCATTGCCAACTTGGTCCGGTCATCATGTGCAAGAAAGCAGCTCGTGCTGGTCTTGCCCAGTCTCTCTTTGAACGCCTCGTTTTACTTGGTTTGAAACCAATTAGATTGCAGGTGAAGTTTTGAATTGTTAGTTTGGGTGTTTTGACTGCCTTATTTGCTTTTCTACTTGCTTCTTAATGCCTTTCGAAGTGATATGGAAGTTCACTGTAATCATAAAGCTTTTCAGTTTCTATGGATATAAAATTTTGTAGGCTCACTGAATGAAGCATCCAATAGTAATGCTCATGCTTAAAAATTTTCTGCTACTAAAGCCAGTCTTAATTGTCTTTATATTTTAGGCAATGAAACTGAGTAATTTGTAGAAACTAGTGCTAATTTTTAATGAAGCTGGAAAATTTCTTCAGGTGCTGATAGAATTTGGTTCTTTTATAAAGTTTTTTGTTCTCTTATATTGTTATATCCATCCCTATGGTTTTCATATATGATGGAACAACTTAATAATGTTTTGCTTTTTACCTGTCTGGTTTATGCAATGCTATTCAGTTTAGTTTTGTTAAATAGATATCATGTGTCAAGGCGCCTAGTTTTGATATGTGGGATGATGTGGTATGTGGCGCCTAGTTTTGATATGTTATTAATTTTTACATTTATATGCATATGTTTCTGCTGATGAAAGAATGTTGTAACATTGATATATTATGTTGTTTTCCCCTTGACATTAGGTACAATACCGCATGCATCCATGTCTGTCAGAATTTCCTTCCAACAGCTTTTATGAAGGCACACTACAAAATGGGGTGACTATCAATGAGAGGCAATCATCTGGCATTGACTTTCCTTGGCCTGTGCCGAATCGGCCCATGTTCTTTTATGTCCAGGTATCATAGCTGTCTTGGTCTCTGTTAAGTCAAAAAGTGATCTGATTGTTTGCCAACTGCTGAAGACTTCAAATTTTCTTTTCACTGCTGGTTTTGAAATTATCGTCGCAAAGTTCATGATAACCTGCTTCAAAGTAGTGACTGTGATTTTGAGGATTATGTTTTAGAAATCTGGAATATGCTCAGGTGGTTGGGCCTTAATTCCTTCAACATTTGTTTTCTGTACTAATATTCAGATTTGAATTATAAAGCAAATAGTTATACCGATTTAATTGAATTGATAGTTTTTTAATTGATTTATTGTTGTAAATGGAAAATCATATTTTACTTTAGTTGTAGACGTGGTTCTTTGATCCTTATATCTATTCTGATATTATGTTCTGTAATTTTGTTTTTGCTTTTCACTTCAGATGGGACAAGAGGAGATTAGTGCCAGTGGCACATCCTATCTAAATCGGACCGAGGCTGCAAATGTTGAAAAAATTGTAACTACCTTCTTGAGGAGTGGTGTGGTCCCTAGCCAGGTATATTTGGACAGCCTTCTTGGATTTTACATTTTTATTTGAGTTTTGATGTGTTTTGGTAGTCCAAGTAAGTTATAATTTTTTACAGATTGGGGTGATAACGCCATATGAGGGACAGAGAGCGTATATTGTGAATTATATGTCAAGGAATGGTGCTCTCAGACAGCAACTGTATAAGGAAATTGAGGTAATGCTTAGGTTTGAAAGGATAATAATGAATGCTTTGATTTTTGTTTGCCATGGCTATACAATCTATGGATTTGCAGGTTGCTAGTGTTGATTCGTTTCAAGGAAGAGAGAAAGATTATATCATTTTGTCTTGTGTGAGGAGTAATGAACATCAGGTTGGTTGATCTATCAAATTTTTATGTCCAGGCTTTTTATGCCTTCGAATAGCAATTTTTTTTGTTATTTTGGATTAAAATAAACATCTGTTGACATCCTTTTATTGTCAATTTGTTATTGGATTTTTTGCAAGCCTAATTTGCATGTTTAGACTTTTGCAACCCTCTTGTTCACTCTCTTCATTGGGAATACATATTTGTTTTTTGTGGAAAAAAAAATTGTTTTCTTAGTTGACCCTGTAAGAGGGCTGACTGGGCTCCCTTTGATTCACCATCTCTTTCTTGGGAATGCTTTTTTTTTTGTCGGTCCAAAATATATTGTTTTCTTAGTTGATCCAGTGAGTGGGAGGACAGGGCTCCCTCTGATTCACCATCGCTTCCTTGGGAATGCCCTTTTTTTTTTAAATAAAAGAAAAAATATATTTTTTTTGTAATTGACCCTGTGACAATGCCGAAGAATTGAAAATTTGGAAATCTTCAGTTTTACATTCTTAATTTTGTTTGTTCTTTTTGGCATCTCTTAAAGATATTATAGAGGTTACATCTAAAATTACTTTATTAGGTGATAAGTCATGAGGTACAATATGTTGTGACTTGTGATAAAAAGATATGCCAAAATATCATTTTAGACTAAGGATTTATTGGAGAAATTAGTTGCAGTGCAGGATTTTTTGGGGGTAATAACAGTGGCATCTACTGTTATTAGTTATGCAATGGACTGTGAGGTCTGAATATAGTGATTGACAAGGTTTCAATGTGGAAGTACTTGTTGCTTAATATTGTCATGTAAAACCGGTTGTGGTTCTATGGGCTGCTTATACACACAAAACTGTTGTGCCGACAACTGTTTGTGTAGCATTTAGTTCTTGACTGCTAGGACCCTTCATTTCAGGGCATTGGATTTCTTAATGATCCTCGGAGGCTCAATGTTGCACTGACACGTGCTCGATATGGTATCGTAATCCTGGGAAACCCTAAAGTTCTGAGCAAACAGCCGCTTTGGAATGGCTTATTGACACACTACAAGGTATTTTGTTGTCTACTTTTTTCTGTAGTGTAATGCTCCTCGTGGTAATGGGTTACTTAGACTCCATTTGTGATTATTTCCCATGTTGAAGACGTGCTTTTGCGACTCTAAACTTACTCGGCAGCATGCTATGCTTATTATTGGATAGTGAAGTTGGAAGTGCATGCAATATATCAGCAACATGTTCCTATTTGTCCTTTTTGTTATAAAAGTGTATAAAGAATGATTTTTAAATTTTTTTTTTAATGTTAATTGGTATACGAGTCACATTTCTGTAGATGTTTACTATTGGTTGAAGTCCTAAATAATTTTCGTTCATGAATGATTCTCCAGGAACATGAGTGCTTGGTTGAAGGGCCTTTAAACAACTTGAAGCAGAGTATGGTTCAATTTCACAAGCCCAAAAAGGTATGGTTTAATGAAAACGTATTATTGTGTTCTAGTTTATTGTCTTTGTTTTATGTGGATGTTTCCCAGCCCTGTGGTATTATTTCCATTTACAAAGCAGATTTTGAGTTTATGTGAACTGATATGGAGGCTTCTATCTTGACACAGATTTATAATGATAGAAGACTTTTCTTTGGCGGTGGACCTGGAATTGTTGCTAATGATATCTCGGCTTCTGGCGCAAATGCTGATAGAAGAAGTGGCCGTGCTAGGGGTATGCAATTGCTAGCCTATAGAATTTATGAATTTAAGTTAGATTAATTGGACGGTTCTTATTTATGAATATTCTTTGAGCTTAATATTACTATTTGGGTCTTTATCTATAAGCTTATGTGGGTCTAGTGAGGACTTGGTGTTGGAGTCAGCTTTTTTGCCACGAGTGTCTGGGATTGGATATATGATTTTATATTTGTGTTCTGAATTTTTTCTTCTCATAAAATTGATTGTGTCTGAACTTGATCTATGTAGCAAGCATGTTGTCTGGTCAGAATGTGAGGGGGTGTGACAGAGCTTAATAATATCGTTTGATTTTTGGCCTACAAGCTTTTTTTTTTGGTTTTAGTGGTAACTCCTATGATATTTGCAGGATTTCGATTTTCATGAATATTCTTCATTGTTAAAAGCAGTAAAGAATATGGCTTTAACCTTGATGTATTCCACAATACATACAACAATGGATATGGCTTTCTCCACTTCTTATTTTAGCTTGCTGATATCTTATTGAATATCAGAAATTGATTGAAAACATTTGTTTTTTTTCCAATTACAGGTTCTTATATGCCACCGGGCCCACCCAATGGTACTCATAAACCTGGAGTGCATCCTGCTGGGTTTCCTATGGCTCGTGTGCCCCTTCCACCATTCCAGGGCGGTCCACCTTCCCAACCATATGCTATTCCAACCCGTGGAGCTGTACATGGACCTGTTGGAGCCGTGCCTCATGTTCCTCAACCAGGAAGTCGGGGTTTTGGGGCTGGTCGTGGCAATGTCGGTGCTCCTATTGGCAGTCATCTCCCACACCAACAACCTTCGCAGCAACCAGTTGGAGCTATTGGGTCTACTTTCAACTTTCCTTCTCTGGAGAATCCAAATAGCCAACCATCTGTGGGCGGTCCATTAACTCAACCTGGCTTTGTTAATAATGTTTGTACCTCTCTCAGAAAATTTTGAACCCAATTACTATCTTGTTTGTTTAATCAAAAATCCTATCATGTCATCTGATATTCCGAGTGTCTTTGGTTTTATGTGATAGATGCCAGTCCAAGGGCCAAGTCAAACATTTCGTGATGGATTTTCCATGGGAGGCATGTCTCAGGTATATTCATAATAACCATGCATAACCAGTTTGTTTTTATGATTTGTTATTGTTAGAGGTCTTATAATTGATCATACACCAGGAATTCTTGGGTGATGACTTCAAAAGCCAGGGATCACATGTTCCTTATAATGTTACTGACTTCTCTACACAGGTATTATTCCGAAATTAAGTTTTATTTTCAATCCTATGACATGTATTAGCAAATGTGAGCCGGCTGCTTGGGGATGGTACTATGATAGGCTTTGGTTCAATGATGAATTTTGGATACTTTTGGCAACTAGCTCATGATCTTTACAATTTTCAATTTTACCCCAAATAAAATTCTGCTTTAGTAACTTTACGAATATATGATAACCAGACATGGTAAATAGTCATGTTGAACATACTTGGGAGGCAAATATGCCAACATTATTATGGAGTGTGTTGCAATTGTTTATGAAATGTATTCTAAGTTTTTATAGCTTCTTGCACCTCCCTTGCTTCCACCACAAATTTCATAATTGCTTTATTATCTTGACATATTGACCTACTTGGCAGGCTTCTCAAAGTGGATATGCTGTTGATTATGTTACACAAGGAGCACAAAGTGGGTTTCCTGGGAACTTCATAAACCAGAATTCTCAGGCTGGATATTCTCGCTTTGGTACTGGGAATGATTTTATGTCTCAGGTTTGCTCCTATTGGCCAATATTTATTAGCTCATTAGTGTTCTTTGTTTCTGTACCTATCTAACTTTTGTCATGTCACAGGATTACATGGCTCATGGATCTCAAGGTCTATTTACTCAGGTTGGCTTTAATGACCCTTCACAAGATGATGCATCACAGAGCCACTTTGGTGTGGCCAATCCCAATCCACTTCAGTCTCAGGTATATTTTTTCTACCAACACTGCTCGGCAGAGATATTGTAGGTAAAATTTCAAAGCGCATAGATATAAGAAATATATGATCAGTTGATCACCCAAGTAAATCATGTACAATCTATGTAGCAAGAAGTTGAATAGGCTCTCTGCTTAAAGGCCAAATATTTACGACATCCTGTCTTGGTTAATTTGTCTAGTTTTTGCCTTGTTTGGTGACTCCTTGGGCTTGTAGGAATTCTTGTGCAATCTCATGTCTTTCTTTCTTTACAGCAGTTGTGTATTATAGTTAGCAGCTTATGTAAGTCGGCCAACTTATGTGCAGGGTTTGATGAATTCTCTCTACTCCCAACCCTTTGCCCACTACAACACGCAACCACTAAATTTGCAGGCTTCACAACAACAGCATCAACAGGGCCAGGGTTCCCAAAACCAGAAGGTCCACTATAATGGTTGATGGGCTGTAGGTGTTTCCTAATGTGATGGGTTATAGTCTTTGCATTCAGCAACTTGGTATGTGCTGTCATTTGTGCCCAAATATATCTGCCGTGTAAAAGTGCAGGCTTGCCATTTTTGAAATCAGTGTGATTATCTCCATAACCCATAGAGATGATTGCGATGGTGGGAATAGATGTATTCTCAGCCAGCGGCTATGGGTTGCACAAACACAGGCGGCATATCCAGGTCTGAGAAAAAAAAAGGATAACCCCGATTACCTGCTTGACGTTTTTATTGTTTTGAGAAAAAAAAAAGGTTATATTGGTAAGAGGGAGAGATTACATGACATGGTTTGGTCGAAAGGGTTTGATCTGAACGGTGGAGAGGCAATTTGCTTGATTTACAGGAGAAGCCCATTATTTATACGGGGGCAGATTCCACTGGAAGTTTTGTACAGCATATGCGGGGAAGTCGCTTAACCCTTTCAGCTCGTCGTGACATGTAATGATACTCTACATTATTATTGGATAGACTTTGGTAGATGATGAAAATGTTAATGATATGATATAAGGTGTAACTAGTGCATTTACTGCCACCCTAGATATTGTCGGTATATAAAATGTGATTGGTTTTGAACTTTTAATGTGAAATTGGGATTGTTTTGAATGCCTTGTAGTGTCCTTTTGTTTTATGATACTATAATTGTGCATTATATTGTAGGATAGTTATGGGGGCCGCTTCATCTGGAAACTGGTTTATAATGAGATGGGTTCACTTATTGAATTAAGATATAAGGGAAATGTAAATGTAAAAAATTGTGCGTGTGACGTGTTTGTCATTACACTAAGATCTCATTAGTTGGGTGTATTTTCACGAAACCAATATTTACTTCCTTTGCTGGGACATAGCAAACGGTTGCAAACTTTTTTCTTCTCTGTAAAATACACCACCACCAGGGTCAGCGGGTAAGTCGGATAACTCCAAAATCCTGAGTCGTCAACTCGTTCTAGGACTCAGGTGTGCACGATCTCACCTTGCTCACTATCTAAACCCAGGTGCCCCTCTCTCACCTTCAGCGTGCTCATCAAAAAAAGTCGAAGCTCGAAGTCTGATACCTAGAGTTCCATCATATGGGTCTCCTAACCCAGGAAGCAGAGCAGCTGCTTGATATATCGTGGTAAGGACTTGGTGGCGCCAAGCCGAAAAAGAGAGGCGGTTGGGCTAAAATTAGAGCAGAATCCAGAGCCAGGAACCAGTGAGTGAGTCGTCGCAAATATTGTCGAGGCTGGTGGATTATAACTTATAAGCTTGTTGAGTGCCCATTCCGCTGGCACCTTGTGTTGTTATTTAACAGGCTTTTAATAAAGGAATATTGTTACTAATTAAGATTCCTAGAAACCCAAAATATTCATTTTCCTTGTTTATATCTAAATGTTAATCTCTCGTGATTTATGTAAGACGAAGTCTCAATTAATACCACATCACATCCTTTTCTAATTTTGTGATGTATAATGCTTTTCTACATCTTCATGAAACAAATGAATATATTAATCTCTTTCCCAAGACAATCCAGCAACTTGATGATCCATCTAATGTAAAGTAACCCCTCAAAACATTAAACTTTCGTTTTTAACCACATATGAAAGTTTAATTGTTAATAACCATATTTTTGAGAAATTACTTGAATGCCCTCATTTAAAAACTATCCTCAAACACACACACACTCTCTCTCTCTTTCTCTCTCCTATCTTCTCTCTCCCCGCTCATCTCTCTCTCTCTCTCTCTGTCCTCTCTCCTCTCTCTCTTTCCCCGCTCATCATTGTCGGACGTAGTCGCTTGGGCGTGCACCGCCAGGCGAAGGTGTCGCCGAGCTACCTGGGCTGCGTCGAACTAGGGGGTGTGCCGCTTGGCTTCGCTCTCTTCTCTCTCCCAGCTCCTCTCTCTCTCTCCTCTCTTCTCTCTCTCCGCTCCTCTCTCTTTTCTCCTCTCTCTCTCTCTTCGCTAACCAAGAACAATGCCGTTGGAGCTTTCCCTTCGCTGGTGCTGTGATCTGTAAAAAAAAGAGAAAGAAAAAACTTAATTTGAGAAAGAAAGGATTTTAGTCAAAATTTCAAGTTTGCTTTCAGATTTCAAGTTTTTAGTCAAGATTTCAAGTTTTAAGATTTCAAGTTTTTAGTCAAGATTTCAAGTTTGCTTCCATATTTCAAATTTCAACATTTCAAGTTTCAAAATTTAAAGTCTTTTGTCCACATTTCAAGTTTTTCAGTCCACATTTTAAGTTTTTAAAAAATAAACCTAAGTTCATGGGTACTTTTGTAATTTATGAATATACACTGGAATTTTATTAAAAATGTGGTTATTAACAAATAAACTTTCGAATGTGGTTAAAAACAAAATTTCCATGTTGTATGTGGTCATTTTTAGCAAGTTCCACTTAATAAAATAGATATTGTAAAAAAAGAAGTTATTTTTTTATTTTTATTTTTTAAATTATACTTTCTAGTCATTGGATTTATTAGCAGGGTTGATCCGCAACAAATCGGGTCGAATTTAGATGAAATGGGCTGCAAGGAAAGCCCAATAACGTAGAAATTAGTTCGCTATTTGTCTAGTCCCAGTCACACAAGCAATTCCGTTAGTTTCCAGTGCAGAACTACGGTGTGCAGACAATGGAAGTCGAATTGAAAGATATCATCGATGATCTGAATTCTCTTAAGCGATCATTGCCTGATCCTTCTCTTCAGGCTTCAGTCCTCCAGGTACTTGCTCTTTCTATTCAGATCTCACTTACTTTCGATTGTGTTCAAATTCTTGTTCATCAAATAAACTGCCATTTCTTTTTTTCTTTTTTATGCTTATTTTCAATTTCATAAAATTGCTACCTGTTTAAAGTCTCTTATGCTGTGAACATTTTAAACTGCATGATATAATTAAAAATAAAAAATAAAAAAGGGAAAAAACTTGAAATTTGATTTGTATGCTCTTTTTGCTTATTCCGATTTTGCATGTACCGGTATTGATCATATTGTAATGCATGATTTTACTTGTTTTGTAGTTGCGATTGCGTGTTGAAAATCTCATAAGAATGGCAAAGTCTGGACCTGTTGGGCGTCCAAAAGTCAAGGTATTTGCCTCATAAATCCTAGTCTGTTTGTTTTTCCAGTTCCTTGATGGTTCATGTTTGAGTAATCGTGGTGGCAGGATATGAGTGCTGAGGTGGTGGACAGCAATCCATACAGTAGGCTAATGGCGCTTCAGAGAATGGGTATTGTGGAGAACTACGAGAGAATACGCGACTTCTCTGTTGCCATAGTTGTCTGTATTTTCTTCTCTTTATGTTTTTCTTTTGTTTATTTCTGAATTCTGATTCATCATGGCAAACTAAACAATACACCTTTTGTTGCAAACTCATGTTTTTTGAGCATTTGTGAACTGTGGTAATTATCAGTTCCATATTTCTGCTGCTGTTCATAATTCTCATTGTTTAGTGTGATACATTGATACTGAAACTGAATGTCCTTATTTTGATTTTGAAATTACAGGGCGTTGGTGGTGTTGGCAGTGTTGCTGCTGAGATGCTCACGAGGTGTGGCATAGGTCGCCTTTTGTTGTATGATTATGACAAAGTGGAGCTAGCTAATATGAATAGGTTATTTTTTCGTCCAGAGCAGGTGTTAATTCACATATTTTTCCACACTTTTTGCCTGCATTATATTCTAAACTAAATGCATTGATCCATATGTTCTATAAGTCTACTGCATTAATTAACATTGTTTGTGTTGCATTTCTAGGCTGGTATGACAAAGACTGATGCAGCTGTTCAGACCCTTTCAGATATAAATCCCGATGTTGTGCTTGAGGTAAGTGCATCGCATGAATTAGATTTTAGTGTTTTCATCTCATATGTTAAGTTGTCACTTTCTATAATTCTCCTCTGTAATATATAAGGATTGGTGATTGTTTACTTCCTGATGGTTGTTTGGATTCCACAAATTGGTTAATATTATAGAAATGTAATGTATGAGGTATAAGTTAATCTTTGAGACTGAAGTTTTTAGGTGTGGGGTGGGGGTCCTATTAGATAGAGAGATTCTTTGCGTTACTGGCACACTGAACAGGGAAATGTTATATATTGATCTACTTGTCATGTGGCCCAGGAAGGCTTTGGCTAAAAATTTTCCTTTTATGAGTAGAAACTAGAAAGACTGTTTGATATATGAGTTTATAATCTGATGGTTCCTACCTTCTGCTGATTCATTAGGTTCTTTTTTTTCCCCTTTTTCCAGAGCTACACATTTAACATCACAACCGTGCAAGGCTTTGAAACCTTTATGTCAAGTTTAAGAAACAAATCATTTTGTCCAAGTAAAGAAGGTAGTGGAGTGGATCTGGTTTTAAGCTGTGTAGATAATTATGAAGCAAGGATGGCTGTTAACCAGGTAAGGAAAAGAAGAGGACACTTATTCGTTTTCTTTTTTCTTTTAGATGTCAGTTATGAGAATTTTCTTCTGTAGCTGTTTTTCATTCAAGGAATTTCAACAATATCTATGGAATAATTTTTTAGTGCACTCTCAAGGCAATTGGTGTGGAAGGGATGATATAAACTGAATATGGAAACTAGTGAGACAAAATTATTTTCAAGAGAAGAACAAGAACAAGAACAAAAGATAAAATGAGTTCTCGGGAGTCGGGTGTCCTGCTTCTTGGTTGCCTCTATTTTATGACAATCTGAAGCAGTTTATAAATAAGATTATCCTGCATAATATCCTTTGGTTTTCAATTTTAAAACCAAATACCAAACCTACTTTTAGGTTGGCTAAGTCAGGTTTGATACCTGATCTTGAAACTGAAAAGTACAGGAGATTTTTCTGGATAATCTTATGCATAAAACTGCCTTAATTTTCCCTATGAGTAGAGGCAGCCAAGATGCAGGAAAAGTACACCCGAGAACTCATTATCTCTTAAGTTCTTGCTGTATTTCTTCTTTTCTTATTGGTGCAGACAAGTTTTTTAAAATTTAGATTTCATTTCTAATTGTACTGCGGATATGCAGGCTTGCAATGAATTGAATCAAACATGGATGGAATCTGGTAAGCAAAATAGTTCCTGCTTTGATTTGCCATTTTGATTTTGGTTAAAGCTCACTATAAGTTTTGTTAATATGCACAAACATGATACTTGGAAAGACTGGCTTTTGAACCTTGCTTTTCGACCACTCTAAAGATTTCTTTCAACATATACTAATTACTAAATCCAATCAAATGGTTAGATTTATTTGGTCTAACCCGTTACTAAGCCTACACCTACCCACTGCCTACAGTACTTGAAATAACTACAGTGTTTAATAATACATATGGGCGAGTTTGTTGCAATAGCGTTGGGCATGGGATTGAACTAATCCCATATTTGTTTTAAGCATCTGAGAGTGGAAGCCAATCCCAGTTGCTTGCCAAATCCCGCTCAAGCAGGATTTGGTAGTCTTTCTCTTTCCCTGCAGAAGGGCGGGATTAAACTATTTAATAAAACTATATTAAAAATAATTTTAAAAACATCAAATAAGAAAATAAAATAATTTTATTTAAAAAATAATAGGTTTTTTAAACATGGTTTCAAATCAAAATAACAATTTCATTAATATATATACAATTATTGTAGATTAATAAATAAATTTTTATTTTATTACAAATTGTTAAAATAATTATTTTTATTTAAAAGAATTAAATATTATAGAAATTGATTTATCTAAAATCTCATTCAATCTAATTTTTGTTAGACTAAACAAAGGACAACACTTTAATAATCCAATTTCAATCTCATTACATCCCAATTCCAAATCCTATCCTATCATATCCTGTGCACCAAATTGAGCCATATAGTACAATCATGTATGCCAGACATTCATTTGACACACGATGGGAAGTATATATAAGATGTGTCAATATCAGTTTAGTTAGTGCATCATTAGCTAGATTCAGATCCCCTGTTGATTCCTGAAACTAACATTTTGGAGCTTTACATGCTTTTGTGTCTAGCCTGTGTCATGTGCAACCATTAATGTTGGTCCAATTGCAACTGTAATGTCATACTTAAGTGATTCTGTGTTCTAGTTTCTCTTAACTTTCGTTCTCCCATTATTCTTTGTAGTTCGGTGATCATATGTTTTTAATTGTTTTTTTATTTTTATTTCAAAGTGGACTCTCCTGTATGCTCATTGTGCACTTGCGTTGTACCCCTTTGTTGTATGCTAATGGATATAATCAATTCGCTTAATGAAAATGAAAATTTGTGGACAGGTGTATCAGAGGATGCTGTTTCAGGGCATATACAGTTACTAATTCCTGGAGAAACTGCCTGTTTTGCTTGTGCACCGCCTTTGGTATGATTTTTGTTTTCTCTGAATTTTGATTAGGGGATATTTGTTTGGAATACATAGCCTAATTAGCTGTGAAAGTTCCAATGATACAAGTTAAATTGACATACTAATTGATAAGAATAATGTACCTAGTAAAATGAATATGTTAAATTAGGAATGTGATATATGAATTATCCGTTTTTACTTCTTTATATAGGTTGTAGCATCTGGAGTGGATGAACGAACACTCAAGCGTGAGGGAGTTTGTGCTGCATCTTTGCCGACTACCATGGTATTTTTATTTTATATTTTATATTTTATATTTTATATATATAGTCTTACCAACCATCTTATAGCTGATCTCTCCTTGGTATCTGATCTGATAGCCACTGTAGAGTAATTAAAGGAACCAGACAATTTCATAGTACCAATTAAATAAACAGGCTAATGCTGTGGATCTTAGTACTTGAACAAAATCTGTATCAATGTTTTATGTAATCTGTACATCAATATTTTTTTCCTGCTTTCATCTTTCAATATCTTGTGATTTCAATTGATTTTTCAGGGAGTTGTTGCTGGGCTTCTAGTTCAGAATACACTTAAGTTTTTGCTAAACTTTGGAAATGTTTCCCCTTACTTGGTAAATCTTCATTAACTCTCTCTCTCTCTCTCTCTCTCTCTCTCTCTCTCTCGCTCTCTCTCTCTCTTCACACAAATGAGCCTCTCTCTACTCCCTTTGAGAAATTAGTGACTGCATATTGATTATCCTTAGTCTTGATATTGGTTAAGCTTTATTTGTTAATTGCAGGGATACAATTCTCTTAAAGATTTTTTCCCAACCATGGAGATGAAGCCAAACCCCCAATGTTCTAATGCTGCTTGTTTGGAGCGACAGGTCTCATATAAAGATGTAGCCTTGATTTATCAGGGGCCGATCTTATGAAATTTACATATTCAACATTCAAGTAATCTGGTTATCTTCTGATGGTAGAGTTGATATTTATTTTGTAGAAAGAATATGTTCAGGCAAAGCCAGCAAGGGATGCAGCAGCCAAAGCCAAGATGGAGGCTGAAATGTCTTCGATTACAGAATGTCCACTTCATGACGATAATGAATGGAACATAAGGTACAGCTTAGAATCTTGCAATTAACAACTTCTGGAAACCAATATATTATTTTGTGGTTGATAGTTTTAGAGGAACTTATAAATTATGTTAATAACTGGATTTAACTGCATTTAAGAGGAAAAAAGAGCTTGATTTTTGTCTGTTGGAAATTTGGAATCCAGAAGTCAACAGTGCTTCTTTAGATGAAACTGCAACATATTATGGATGTTGCATATTATTATCATTTCATAGTGCTTCTTCCAGTCAAGCTTGAGGCTTGAGCCAAGTTCATTGATATTCTTTGTGTTTCTTCAGTGTCATTGATGATAACGAGGTGGATACAGCAGGTGTCCCAAGTGCAGGTAAGCTTTCTTTTTATCCTTTGAATGTATATCGATTTGGATGCCTTCATAGTTTAGGTTTCATGACTTGGAAATTTGACTACATTATATCCTCACTTAAGTTTTGGTGAATCTGTTTCAAAAAAAAAAAATTGTTCTCTCTTATAAGTTAGTGGAATGGTCCTTCTATTTGTTATCTTAGGTCTTGTTTGTTTAATCTGAATTTGTTAAAGATTAGAGCAGTGGCTAGTGAACAGACTTTGATTGCCTTCGATTGCCATGATTCAGTGGAAACTAGAAGATGCTTCTGTATTTAGGTTAAAAATTTCCATCTTCATTACTACAATATAGCTGGCATGAGTTTTTTGCTAACTAATTGATTCGAATATGACATTGGATGCAAATATTAATTGACATTAAAGATGGCTATTAAAAGTAGAATGATTCCAGATGTTCACCGGATGGCCTTGATTTTCATATTAACGTACTTTTTTACTCTGCCAGTTCAGTATATTCTTCCATTTTATTGCTGAGCATGAGGTTCCAAATTCCAATTATTTTTATGTTCAACCTTAAAGACCATGTCTGTTAAATTTGCTAGTTGTCTTTCTAATCTGCCTTCTCCTGTTTAGATGCTCTTCCAGAAGGTCTTACTCGCGAGCTCCCAAGTGCAGACGAGTTCGAAAAATCGCTAGCTCCTGGAACTGATGCTTCGGTTGATGACCTCGAAAATCTCCGTAGGCAACTTGAAGCCCTTAATGCTGATTAACGTCAAATTCTAGTGCGGCCAAAACACAGCTAGAAACGCTTGAAGGATTAGTTATCTGTAACCATGCCCTTTATGGGAAATAATGCAAGTTTAGATTTAATCTCAGTATCCAAAGTAGAGCATAGAACACAACCGTGATTTGTTCTTTAACCTTATATAGACAGGATTCACCCTTTAAATTTATACACATTTCCCTTATTCAGTAGTTTTGAATTCATACATGGGAATTAACAATCCTCAAATTTTTGTGCTTGCTAGACCCTTGAATATATTATTATTACCTTGATTTGATTTACCTTTTTCTTTTTACCCTTGAATTTTTACCCCGGTATTGAATTTACAAATGGAAAACAAACATTTAGGGTGCGTTTGGTACGGGGACGGGACGGGACGGGACGGGACAGGACAGGACAGGACTGGACACGACAGGACAGTTGTTCCATATTGTGTTTGGAATGCCTGGGACAGAACTATTGACTGTACTGTTATGTGTTTGGTATGACTGGAACAGAACGGGACAGGACGGGACAAGAGGTTTAAATGACCATAGTGCCCTTATTGTTATTGAAAAATATTTTAATTAATAATTTTACAAGATTATTTAAGATGGATGGTTGGGATTAACTTAATAAATTTTCAGATATTTATTATTTTCCAGATTGAATCTCCACCGTCCATCAATCACCATCATGATTGATTAATTATTTCAGATATTAATGATTGATGAACGGTGGAGATCCAATCTGGGATTGGTCTCCACCAACATTCAATTAATCTGGAAACATTTTTTCTTGTTCTTAAATCTGGAAACATTTTAATTAATCTGGAAACATTTTTTCTTATTCTTAAATCTGGAAATTCCATCAAAAAATCTGGAAAATCAGATATCTTCAAATCAAAAAACAAAACAAATCAAAAAACCCAACAATAAAAAAATCAGATTTCATCCAAAATTCTGGAAAAAAAAATTGAAAACAAATCAAAACTTGTGGAAAAAAAAATTGAAAACAAATAAAAAAACCTAACAATCAAAAATCGTTCATGATTTTCCAACAATCATTCATTATCATCAACCCAAAATTAAACAAATTTATTATCAAACCCACATCCATACACTGTCAACCACCACCACCACCACCAATCTCACCACCACCACCAATCTCACCACCACCATCAATCAATCTCACCACCACCATCAACCACCCCAAAGCCGAGAAAGAAGAAGAAGAAGAGAGATCGATCTGGTCGTCGTCAATCGTGCTTCCGGTCGTCGTCGTCGTCGTCGCGCTTCCGGTCGTCGTCGTCGCTTCCGGTCGTCGTCGTCGCTTCTGGTCAAAGTGGGCATCGTCGTCGTCGCTTCCGATCGTCGTCGTCGTCGTCGCTTCCGATCGTCGTCGTCGTCGTCGCTTCCGGTAGTCGTCGCCGTTGTCGCTTCCCGTCGTCGGCGTCGTTGCAGCGGTTTGAAGAGAAGATCATCGATCGGTTTGGTGTTGGTGAGAAGAGAGAAGAGAGAAGAGAGGAGAGAGAGGAGAGAGGAGAGAAAAAAAATAGGATTTTAATTTATATAGATGTAATTTTTTGAAAGTTTCAAGGGCAAAGAAGTCTTTTCCCGACTTGTCCCATGGCCATGGACAACTTGGCCGAGGGTGTAGGGTGGGACAGTTTTTTGGGATTTTTGTCCCATCTTGTCCCACCCAGTCCCACCCTAAAAGAGCACCAAACGCGGGACAAGGACAAGTTGTCCCACCTTGTTCTGTCCTGTCCCGCGTAACAAACGCACCCTTAATGCTGCAAAGTTAACAAGAAAAAGAATGAATGAATAATGTTTAGGTATTGATCGGTCAGTACCTAAAATATTGACCTCATCAATGAGAGTGTAATACGTGATTTTTTTTTCTTTTACTTTTTACCTTTATCTCACAAATTCAGCCACGTGATACACTCCCATAAATATGATAAGCACACTCATATTTATAAGTACATCCATGCCTAAAATTTAAAATTAAATCATTACTATAGACATTCATCTTAATACTAATAATACCCTTGTTTAAATGAATGTATTCATTTTAATACATTTTATTTATGAATTTGGATCATCTCCTCACATTGTCCTCACCTAAATTAGTGGTATGGATTAATTCTATCGTTTAGTCGTGTAAAACTTTAAAATTAATATAAATAATCTAGATCATTGATTTGTTATATTAGACACGTATCAATAGATTGTAAAAGTGAGAACAATGTGAGGAGAGAAAATGTGAGGAGAGGATCCATGTCTTTATTTACAAACATTTTATAAAGTTATTAACACATCCAATTTCACAAGTGATAAATTCTCACAAATAAAAACAAAATTAATCTTTTGATGTAATACAAGGTTAATGAAAATTCAAAAGTTATGTCTATTATCACTTATCAGTGTAGAGGTATCATCCTTGTCATCAAACAAGCTCTCTGCAGAATCCAATGATTGGGCATCTGAACTTTGAATACCCTATTTTAGTGCAGAAATTTCCATGGCTTGTGATGATGTCTAGCCAAACTAAAACCGAAACAAGAAGTTGCTTTAGTGTACTAGAGAATATTGAGCTAATCAGATGAAGATGCTCGAGTAGTCGAGTACTATGGTGCATGCTTTAGGGGGTCTTTTGAGGATTGGTTGATTACGGTAAAACACGACCTACAAGTCTCTTCTGAAATCATTTTCAGGCCACGAGGTTCCTCTGGATTAACATGACATAGATGGCAATTTTAGTCATAAGTTGCTGTTCTCAGTGAGGTAACTTGTATTTATATGGTAGTAAGTTTGTGTGGCGAGGCAGACATGGATTCCTGGATTTAAACATTATCATGGAAAGTCAGAATAGGTAACAAGTAACAACCATCTTCTTGAAGACACCATCCACTTCAATGGTTGTTTAATTTCTACCTTCTGACTTGAGAATACAACTTTTGGATATTATCTTGCGTATTATGCTAATCAACAAGAAAACCTCTGATATGACTTAGTGCTAATTATTTCTAAATTAGGGTTTATCATAAGTTGGAGTTTATCATTAAAATTAAGGTTTATCATAAGTTAGGGTTTATCGTAGGTTTTTTTTAAATAAAGAGATATAGTCTAAGAAATGGTTGTAATCAATAGATGTACATATTATTTGGTTTATTTTTAATTAAACTAATTTATCCTTATTGTTAAATTTCTATTGAGATATTTTTATAATTAAATTTTTTATAAAAATATAGATGTGCTTATCATGTTTATAGGTGTGAATATCAGCACCCAAAGTTTTAACCTTACATATTTATTAACAAGTGTGAAAAGATCTTTCCTCCGGATTATTGAAGTTGCTATCCATGCCGTGTTTGAAGTATGTGATCTTGACAAGGTTCGATAGAATTCGGACAAATGAAAAAGAAGAGGGTTTTCTAACCAAATCTGTCATCTTAGGGAACCAATAACTAAAGCCATCGAGAAATTTCTGGGTCTGGGATTGTTAGAAGATTTCAAAAAGAGTTTCTAAGCATTACATTAATTTATTTTACCATAACAAACCCAGAGAAGACAATAGGTAAAATTAGAAATAAAGTGCAAATTCTGAATAATATAGTACATAATACAGATTCCAGGTGTTGTGAATACAACGAAATACATTCTGAATAATACAATACTTTATAGTGAACAAGAAGCTTCAATACCAGAAGCGATTGTCATATTTGGTGAGATAGGGAGAGAGAATAACATCTATGGCTCCTCAAATCTGATCAAAATTTGGCTCATCTGTGGTTGATGTTTCCTGACCTGCTATGAAATTCACAATAAATACCAATTTGGACAAGTCTAACTCAGTTGGATAAGTTACTGAAATTAACATGAAATCTATCACATTAACGTAAGTGAACTTTTCACCACATAAGGCCATATGTAGCATGTTACTATAGAGTGTGGATAAATAGGATAAACTAAGGGATCGTTTGTTTTTTTGTCTGAAAACTGAATAGTTATGAATTTTTCTGAAGACTGAATAGAGACCGAAATCTGAACTTAAATGACATGTTTGTTTTTTTTCCACATATCTGAATGTATTGTCAACACGTTTATTGTTTAAAAGTAAAATTGTCTGAAACTAACTAATTTTACATTTATACCCATGTTAAACAATTATACATATAATATGAAATAAAAACGATTCAAAAATAATAATTATATATAAACACATATGATCATGATCTTTTTCTTCGATTACAAATAAACTTCATTTTTACTAAGAAACGAAAATGTTTTTTTTTAAATAAAAAATAAACGGGACAGTAAGAAAACTCATACAGAACACTCTAAAAAAATAATATATAAATACATTACCATAATATCATAACAAAATATTTATATTAAAAAGCAATATAAGAAGTGATTAGGGTTCTTTTTATTTTGAAAGATATTTAAAATAAGCAATATATTAAAATAAAGATTTATGTACCATATATAATTATGATGAAATTAGATATATGTTATATATGGGGGATAGTATTGGAAGAAAAGATTTTGGATTGTATTTAATGCAATTAAGTGATTTACAATTAAGTGAAAAGTCAAAATTTTCTACTTTTTATTTTAAGTTGTTTTTTATATTTTAAGTTGTTTGACCACTTAAAAAACAAACAAAACAACTTAATAATTATGATTCAGACCCATTAAGTTTTAAGTGAAAAAAACAAACGACCCCTAATTGTGAAAATGAACTAAGGGGCAGTTTTTCAAGTCAGAACAAGCCAATCATCCTCAGTTTCAAGGAGCTTGAATACAGTCTTGCTGAGAAAAGCTGATATCAAATTTTTGATAGATTTTATACAATTAATGTCGCATTGCTTACCTTAACACCAGCCATTGATAAGAGTTTGCGCGAAGCAATGTATGCAATGTCTGAATCTTTCAGCCTCTTCTCCACAAAATATATAACTTCAGAAACACCTGACTGCAAGAAAGAAGATGAGCCAAGTCCACACAGCTCTTAACCAGAAAAAATCAAGGGCAGATAAAAAGCAACATGTGCAAATAGAATATCCAGAACAACTCAAAAGACTAACTATTGAATTGATGGCCTAGGAATCACATCATTGCGGAATTGTATGTTTATGAATTATTTTGGGTACATCCTTCAATCAATCTAACAGAAACAAGAAAACATTTGATGGCATATGAGCTTGGTAAACATTTTGGAGGATTTTGAGATCAGATACACTACATATAAGCCACAATCTGCATCCTTATTAACCAATCACTTGATAGTTAGTTTCTTTGGTGCTTTTAACAAAAACATTTCAAGTAAAAAAAAAGGAGGTTGGTTTTCTGTTCTAGTTCACAGAGAAATTGAGGAATAAAAACATACTATTCTCTCTCTGTGATGTGGCCTGGAACAACTGTGATGTTTATGTTTTCTCTCTTTGCAAGGGCAAGGTTCAACATGAAAAACTATTTCAAAAACTGTAAATAACTAACTCATAGTGTATGACAGAAAGTAACATAGTCACCAGACCTGAATAATTATCTTGGCACATTCATTGCAAGGGAACATGCTAACATAAAGCCTCTGCAGAAGAATCAGTGTTAACCAAAACACGTGCATATATATATATATATATATATATATATATATAGAGAGAGAGAGAGAGAGAGAGAGAGAGAGAGAGAGAGAGAGAGAGAACATATGATGAAAATATACAACTCAAAGAAAATTATGATGATTATCTTCTCTAACCTGCCCAGCAGCTGATGCATGATTTGTGTTTAGGATGGCATTGACTTCAGCATGACAAACATAACTACAGCAGAAGATTCAAGAAATGAGAAACTAACTACAGGTATTGACAAGATCATTTAAACTAAGGAAATAAATAACTTGGTGAAAAGTTTATATGGAGAACAAACAATGCAGAACACAAATTGTGGCCTTTGGGGCTTGGGAGAGTTAAATCAATACACTAGAAGTAGACCCAAAATCAGTATATAACAGTAGAAACAAAAACCTATATCATCAGAATAAGTCGCAGACGATTACAAATAACGGTTGGAGAAGATCAAAACACATCACTTACGGATACTTAGTCTGTAATGGATCATCCGTTTTGGATTTCTAAAACAAACGAAGATAGGTTTACTGTTAGTAATTCCATAGTTATATTGGAGATTAAAATATAATACAAAACCTACCTTTGCCCAAGGAAGCTGGTCATCTGAACAACCCCTCGGAAATCCATTATAGCCAATACCTAACCAAAATAAAATAACATGAGAGTCGCACATAAAAAGTATATGGTATACAACAAGCAGCAGAAACTATGCTGTTCTGATTTGATGTGATCAAACTTAAAAGGCATTCAATAACACATTAACCAGGCTTCCTTAAAAGGTTAGTTATGGTGACAAAAGAAAGAACAAGAAATTGAGAGTTATTGTATCATACATTCATACAATCAATTTCCAATATTAATAAATAAAAAACTTAAAGCCATGGAAGAAATATGAGTATGTTATGTTGCAAAAGGTTGTCATAAAATCAGTCCAAGGTATATGATGCATAAAAAAAAGCAACTTCACAGTTAAGGGCATCGCCGATTGGTGGTAGCAATTGTTGATGTTAACAGTGTCTTATATCAACAAACTTGCATACTCCCCTGCTATGAAAAACACCCTGGTTTCCCATCAATAATGCCTAGCCCAAAAAATTAGAGCTACCAGGATATTACTTAGGCACTCTATAAAATACATGCATTTTATTTTGTCTTTGGAGGGGAAATGCAAATGAGTAATAAGAGTAATATACAGACAATGCAAAGTATTAGAATGTAAATTTAAGGCAAATGATCTTACCAAGAATTATACCGTGTTGACTCACCAAGCAGGCACCCACCTACAACACCAACAAAAACTCATATCTATAGCCAAACAAATACAGCAAAAATTTAAATAATAATAATAAATGAATAAAAAAAAACAATGTCAGTCCCATAGTTTTACTGCGTAAAAGCAAGCACTATTGAACTGAAAGTACTACCTGCCTGTTTGGATCTTTGGACCTTTCAGCTGATAAAAATGCAATTGCCATAAAATAATCATCCCATGACAAATATCTGCACCAATATCAAATCATATTATAAATTCACAATTCAATTAAATATTTAAAAAAAAAAAAACATGACGACAAATTAGTGAAATTAAACACATGAAAAGGAAATCGAACCCCTAGAACGTTTTAGTGGCATCATTCAATTACTGGAAACAGAAAAGAGAAACGCATTATACCAACCCTTTGCGTTTTGAAGGATCGAAAGGATTCGGAGAAGAAGATTTGCTGGAAACGACGTCGTTGTGCGGTGAATTAATCCGTGAGAAGTACTTTTTAGGGTTGAAGAAGAAGAAACGAAAAGCAAGTGCAGAAGCTAAAGCACCAAAGACAGTGGCTGTTGAAAGCATAGTCAATTCTCGAGAGTTCATTGATGTTTCAGCGCCAGGAAAATCAACCTCCAGGAAATGTAGCGGGAAAATGTTGGAGAGAGTGAATATACGCGCCAAAATTGCAATAAATAACGATGCCCCTTCCTTTACTCGGACTTGGGCCGCTACGAGTTTCGCACTTAAATTTAACCTGGGATGGCAAAATAACCCGGAGGGGATGGAGATAGAGAGTAGAACCCGTAATCGGTATGTAATGGGGTGAGTTTTATAATCCTGTTCTGTTTAGAATATAATTTTATCTTTTTATTATTTAGTATTTTTGTTTCTTTTAATGATATGTTTAAAAATTATTGAATTTATTTGTTTAGTAGTGAGAATTTTACTTATTTTTAATGTTTATGAGATGATTTTCAATAATATTTTGGAATTACTTTATATATAATATCATAATCATTGGGTTATATATTTATTATTTTAATAAATAATTTTGATAAATTGGGTAAATGAGTGGGGATGAGCAAAGCATACCCCGCCCCTGACCCCTCCCCGCCCCGTCCCATATATTCTAGGGTTTTATGAGGGGATGGGGTATCAAAAAATAAATGAGGCGGGGTGCAGAAAGGGCCACCCTGCCCCGACCCCGCCCCATTGCTATCCCTAAATTTAATCATATACTTAAATTTAAATAAATATATATATATATATATATATGTATTAACGGAATATATTTATCTACTTATTTAGATCAAGTATTTTTTTTTTAAAGATTTTTACTATTGGTAGGATCCAAGCCACTACTTGAGAATTATTTATCCAAGCTCCAAGATCGTCCATCTACCATCTGAGCTACACTCATGAGGGCTATACTTAAACTCAAACATGTACCGAAATTTACACGTAAATTATAAATAAAGATTAAAACTTAAATTTTAGTGAGATTATCATTTTAGTCCCTATACTTTTAGGAAATGACATTGTTTTTAACTATTTTTTCAATTTGAGTTCATGTGATCCCTAACTTTTGAAAAGAGAGAATCGTAAATAATCCCCTTTTGTTTGATCAAATTCCAATTCAAACCATCTGGTTTGAACAATCAGCAAAGAAAACCCTTAGGGTGCGTTTGGAATGGGGACGTGACTGAATTGGACTAGACTGGACATGACAGTTGTTCCATGATGTGTTTAGAATGTCTGAGACAGGACTGTGGACTGTACTGTTATGCGTTTGGTATGACTGGGACATGACGGGATAAGAGGTTCAAATGATCAGAGTGCCCTCCTTGTTCTGTCTAATATTAAACAATATATTAAACAAACAATATTAAATAAATATTGTAATTAAAATATATTATAATATTAAACAAAAACAAGAGGTTCAAATGACCTCTTGTTTTCAATTACAATATTATTATATTTAACACAAATATTAATATTGTAATTGAAATATTTTATACTTATTTAATAATATTATATATTAATATTTTATATTATATATATTATTATATATAATGATATAATAATCATATCATTATATATAATATATAAGATATATATATAATATTATATTATATATGTAATTATAATTTTTATATATTATTAAATATTAATATATAATAATATATTTAATATATTATATATTATTATATATAATTTTATAATATATATATATATATATAATATATTGGATATGTTTGTAATTGTTTGAACATTTAAAGGGCAAATTAGTCTTTTTGACACTTGTCCCATGTCATGGGACAAGTTGTCCTATGTCATGGGACAAGTTGTCCTAGGGACTTGGGTGGGATATATTTTTGTGATTTTTGTCTCACCTTATCTGGTCCTGTCCCATGCTAAGGTAGCGCCAAATATGAGACAAGAACAAGTTGTCTCACATCTTCCTGTCATGTCTCGCGTACCAAACGCACCCTTATTGTTAAGTGGTTTTATTTAAATCAAATAGGACAATTTAAATCCTTTAAGGGTGCGTTTGGTACGCGGGACGAGATAAAACAAGGTGAGACAATTTGTTCTTGTCCCATGTTTGGCGCGACCTTAGCATGGGACAGGACAGGACAATGTGGGACAAAAATCACAAAAATTTATCCCACCCAAGTCCCCTAGGACAATTTGTCCCATGACATGAGACAAGTGTCAAAAAGACCAATTTGCCCTTTAAATGTTCAAACAATTACAAACATATCCAATATATTATATTATATATATATATATATTATAAAATTATATATAATAATATATAATATATTAAATATATTATTATATATATAATAATATTTATATATTATATTATATATTAATATATATAATATATATTATATATGATATATATTAATATATATTCTTAATATATATTATAATAATATATATTAAAAAATAATAATATATACTAATAATAATAAAAATTAATTTCTTAAAATAATAATTTTTTAAGTAAAACATGCAACATGTCCACATTAGAAAATAGGAAAATAATAAAATCAAATAAAAATACCTAAAAATAATAAAATAAAATAGATATAGTTATTTTAAAATTTTTAAATATCCATCGCCTCTTTTTATTATTTTTATTTTGCAGTTTTTATTACTTAGTATCCTTTTTATACCACATGTCTAACATAAATATATATATATATATATATATAAATGAAATATTTATATAGCATAAATTATAATTATTAATATATATTTTTTAAAGCAAAAAAAAAAACAAAAAAAAAAAAAAAGAAGAGAAAAGGAGATGGTGCAATCTTCCCCGAATAGCACCTGATCTCCCTGACTCCCTCCCCTTCCCCTAACTGCCACAGAACCTATTAATTGATAAAAGATTCACAAATCTTGTATAATAGTTTACACCAAAAACATATCACAATTAAAAAAAAAAGATTTTGTCAACAAAAACAGCAAACAATAATTAAAGATTAATAAGAATAACACTAAAACATCTATCCAAAACCCAAATAATCAAAGCAAAACCAATCCTAGATACATCAAGAGTACATCAAAAGACCGATTATAATCACAATCACAACGAGATCAGCTGGTACAAGCCTCAAAATCTAAAAACTTTTAAAACGTAGATCTTACATAAGATCATAAATATATATGTAAGGGTCTTTTAAGATTACTGCATACGACATAATATATGAATATCTATTATTCCGGTATAAAGTCTTCCCACCCTTGCTGATAGATATACAAGTGAACCTTGTACCTTCTACTACTAAAAATTATTAAATTAATAAGGAGAGGGAGTTGCACACAATTCATTCAATAGTGTATGTAATTGCCTTTTTATTTTGGTTAACCTTGAGAGGACTTTTCAAATTCTTATTCTTATATAGTTATATACAATCTAAATACGTTAATCAACCTTTAATTTATGCATGTATACGTAATATGCAGAGTATATTGTTCTAAGATTATTATAAAATCTATTTGATATATTTATAAAATCACTAATCATTCACGTAACAACATCGTATAAAATATTACATCAAAGTATAATATTTCAATAAACGAACTTGTATATTATTATAAGATTAATTAATAGGATAGGAGGAGTACATAATTGAATATATTTCGTCAACTCTGGTAGCATCTTTTCCCCTTTTTTTTCTTCTTTTTTTTTTTTTTTTTTGTTGAAGAAAGGATCTTTTCCTTTCTAAAAAGTTTAAATAAAAAATTAAGAAGGATTTTATCTTGTCTTAAATGCTTATCTGTAGAAGATATAATATTAGTCGCCTTTATGTGAAAAGATGGAAAATGAATGCATGCAACTTGTCGATAACATCGTATTTAGACAAGAATATTAATCTCGCACATGGACTCATCCTTTACACTAACCTCATTTCTATCAGTCTATTACATCTTGTGGAAATGAAATTCCTTCCGCGTAATTGTAAATTGTTTCTTTTTTATAATAACATTCAAAAATGTTTTTAAATATGTATAGAAACATACGACCACTCTTTGTAAAAGTAGTTGGACGCTTCTCTTTTACTTGTATGTTATAGACACGAGTTTTATTTTTACTTATTAAATTGTAAAGTGTGAAGAGATTCCTCTCTTATAGTTGAAAGTTACATTCCGAACCGTATTTTTGACGATGTTGGATTTTCTTTAAAACAAAAAATACATGCTGGAGATAATTTGATTTTTTTTAATTATTATTTTACGAAAGAAAGACACTTTAAGTATTTTTTTTGGTTTACACCATCTGGTTTCCGGGTGGGGCGGATCCACCATATGGTGCAATTGGCCCTATCCACACCTTGACTAATCCGGACTCGCACCGGGTCGGCCCAGTAAGGGGTAAAGTGCTCCCAATATGTGCAGCTCCGTTCACAAGGGGGGTTGAACCCACGACTTTGCTTAAGGAATGAGAGTGCCGAACCACTCACACCAACACATGATTGGTACTTCAAGTATTTTTGTTATCTATTTACATATATAGTAAAGATTAAGATAATTTGATAATGTCAAAAGTATTCTTAGATATACCTTTTTGATTTTTTGGATAATTTGAAAGAAAAAAAAAACAGTTGGTATTGAAATGAAATATGCCTAGTTTGATTTTGAATGCATACCTATAAGTAGTAGTTTTGAATGTTTCAAGTGAATGAATGGAGTGAGGGATCGATCACATCATATATGATACGTTACAATAAAACAAATACAATTATCAAATGGTACAATTTGATTTTTTTTTTCTTGGAGAGTAGTAGTGTGAGTGTGTGACATGTTTAAAAATCGACTTTGTATCGTATATTGTGTATTGTGTATTGTGTGTGCCCAAGATCAGTAGTTTTGCACCCACATGATGAAGGATGATGAAAGGTCGATGAAGGAGGGTCCCATAGATGGACGGCCCAAGTGGAAGAGTCAGTTTCCACAATCATGGTCAGCCTCAGCGGTGTGCCCATCCCACGTGCTAATCTGCTCTCAGTATGTGCTGCTCTCTTATAAAGTGAAGACCTTTTTGTTACAAGGTCCGACAACTTAGCCCTACCATAAAGCCAATTATCCGTGTCAAAAAAACAATAAACTTGTCAAGCCCTCACTTAATTTCCACAGAGGTTTTCCGCTGCGTTCGGACGTATACGTCTACTTCACTTATAATGTATTCGAATAATGAATAACTAATCAAATGAGATATCGGTAGTGTGTTGTAATATGATCCACGTGAGTTTTATATACTTGAACTTTTCTTTAATCTCTAACACCACCCCTAACGCACGTGCCACTAATTATTACACTTACACACCCACAACACCACACCCCTCACTCGATCCTCATCCTCCCACCCAAAAAGAAAATAAAAATATAAAAAAAGAGAAACAAACACTTGACAACAAACGCTAAAGAGCTACTCATAGTCTAATAACGCGATCCGTTATTTTCCCATGCTTTGGCTCTTTTATAACGGAATTCTTCTCATTGTTCAATTTAGAGGGATGCCGTTTTACCTAAAGCACCCTTCGCTCCTTATAACATTTTAATTTTTTTTTAACCATTACAAATAGGGCTGTCAGTAATTGACAACATCAAACAATATATTTATGGTTCGGATATCTACTTCAATAAATTGAAAGAAAACTCTCCAGTACATGTTTATAAAATACGTATGGTAGGACTTGAACCCCTCACCACCAATATAAAAAAGAGGTGCACTACCACCTGTGCTAAGATGTGATGTGATTTTGTAACATTTTTATTAATTAACCATGCATGGAAAGGTAGAAGTAATAGAAGGTCTGTTTAGTCATTTTGATGTTATGTTAAAGACTGTAAAGTGATTTTGCATGGGAGAGGAGGGTTTAATGGTAATTTGAAAAGGCATACGAGAGTTGTTTATATATAGGCAGCAGTGTCAGCCACCCCATATTCTCCATCAATGGACGAGGAAGATCAAAAGGAACTTCAACTACTTCCAAGTCCAATCTCTATGGCTTCTTCATCACAGCCGTCGAATTCTTCTTCGATGAAGTATCGGTCAATGATGTCTGATCATAATAATAATAATCATCATCATCATCAATTTGAAGGGCCTTCACTTGACTTGCAATTGTCCATAAGTGTAAGGCCAATCCAGCAGCAACCTTCCACTAGTAGCTGTGTGGATGCACTGAAATGGCAGGCAGCAGAGCAAATTCGGTTGGCGGCTATCGAAAAGGCTTATGCGGAGAGAGTGAGGGAGCTTACAAGGAGGGAGATGGAGTTGGCACAGTCAGAGTTCGCGAGAGCAAGGCAGATGTGGGAGAGAGCTAGAGAGGAGGTGGAAAAAGCTGAGAAAATGAAGGAAAGAGCCACCAGAAAGGTTGATTCTACGTGCATGGAGATCACTTGTCACTCTTGCAGGCAAAGGTTCAGGCCTAATTAACACTCTCTCTACTCTCTATGTAAGTTATAACATACCAAAATCAAGTTGTTGAATATTTGATTATTGAACATTTGGGTATTGGATTGGATTGCAGTCATGATCATTTCGAATTATTCATTGAATAAAACTGATGGGAAATTGACAGGAGTGAACAACACGTACAATAAAATTTCCATTGTCTGCTTTTCCAATTTTTATTCTGATCTGGAGAGAGCATATACATGTTGTCACTGAATTTCTTATAAAGTTTAGAATGGAATGATATTCTTGTTGTTTACCTTTGCTGCTGTTACAATATTATGTTCTTAGTTTTGGAGAGTAGCTACGTAACAGTTGAAAACAACTTAATTGGGTGCTTTTATGGTTAAAAGCAGACTCAGAGATCAATCATCATTTACATTTGAGTGTCTAAAGTTGATGTAACTCGATCATATACATACATACACGTTTTCTAGCTATCATATATTGCTTGTAAATTCAAGAGAATGAAATTCAAATTACAAACTTGGAAATTTAATTAGATGTGGCTAATTATCAATTGGAAGTTGGCTAAAAACCTACATGATTTATGCTCTGTTTCTTGATAATTTGCTATCTACTTTTTGTCGTCCAACAAAACAGCCAAGAATGGTAGTTTCTAAAACCTCTAATTGATTAGCCCTAGCCTGACTAACATCCAATGTATAATTAGCTGACTGGAATCAGTAAATAAATTTTGATAGGCCTGTAACTGTAAGCAAGACTGCATTAACGTACACCCTCTTAAAGTTATTCTCTTCACCGAGAGTTTCAAAGCATTGGCCACAACAACTATATTCAGATTTCAGAGCAAAAGGCAAAAGCAAGCTGATCCACTGAATCGTTAATTAAAGTATATACATGGCAAGGCAAGTTGGCAGCCTGATGCCATATAACACGCAAACCAAGAAACCAACCAAAGCCTCCAGGCTCCATTCAGTCACCAATTATGACAATATATAAAGCAGCTGCTACCATACATTTTGTTTCAATTCTGATCATCTGATGATGATCAATTGATCAGTATTCAGTAGTACTAGTTGGATTCAGGAAAATTGGCAGTTAAGTGATGGTATTGAAACTGATCAGGATTCAGGACTCAGGAGTCATATAATTATTTGTGGTTAATGATCAGTCAAAGGTGACAGCCTGCAGAGCAGAGTCAAATTCAGAACCTTTGATTTTGATAGAAAGGCAAATGAATCAGAACAAAAAGCAAGTAAATCATCAACAACAAGACAGGATATATAACTCTCGATCTTCTCTATAGTCTATCCACTCACTTGTATTCAACTTGTTAACTTTTTTGCCTCAAACATACACCCACTATAAGTGTCCAGGATCAGGATCCAACGCCAACAGTCAGAGCTGTGCTCGATCATATATCGATCCCATTATTAGCTTGATTTGTCAGCAACCTCCAAACATATTACTCAAATACAGTTAATCTGTCAATGCAATAATACACTGAATTCATACTTTTCTGAGGTCAAGTCAAAAATCTAGTGGGGCGCAAAAGGATCTTCAACTTTCAATTTTTATTAGCTTCTCCCCCTATAAAGTACATATGCAAACACCAAGGAAGCATGGGATCAAATAAAGTAAAAAGTAATCTTGATCTGATCATCATCGACTTAATTATTATAGTCTGATTGGGGCAGATTCTTTGTTTGGTTTCCTAGAAAGTGATTAAGGACCCAAAAAGATTATATTACAAAACTTCAAGAAAACGTTATCACTTTTCAATGTAGGATAATAATTGCTAGAGTTGCTTATATAATTAACCACAAATAATTATGCTAATAGAGGATTAATGTACATATGACCGGTGCGGTGCATTATTAGTTATGAATATATGAATATGTTGTCTTTTATCTTTTATTTGGAAACAACAGAGAAATCCAAGAGCCCCATCAATTCCTTGATAAAAGTTAAAAAGCATGACAAAGAGAGGTAGGACATAGTTGCCAAACCATCAACGACGCTATTATGACAAAACCTTAACATTTGTCTTTTCACATTTGTCAGTATATTATTGTGAATTCATAACAGTATCAACTATTTTGAATCTGCTTCTGATATGTTAGATCATTCATAATTCAATAACAACTGTAAAGAAACAGAACCAACTCTCAATCATATTATCATAATTCATTTTACTCAAGTCCCCTGTTCATGATAGATCAATTCCACAGCGTGCAACCGGTATCCATACACGTATACATATCGATTTGATCTTTTTAGGTAACAATAAATATCTAAGATATTAGAGATCATATTGAAGATTAAAGATTGATTAGTAGTCAAGTCATTTGGATACCAATCAAGAATAAAAGGCAGCTTACTTTTGAAGATGGTGGGACACAAGACACAAGCTAGCTCTTGCAGTCACGCCATGTGAAAAACATCACAACACTGGTGATCGATCACTTTAGTACAAGAGAATGGGGTAATAGTTGGCCTCATCAGATCGATCACTTTAGTACAAGAGAATGGGGTAATAGTTGGCCTCATCAGATTACTTTTTATCTTTTCAACAATTGAAGCTAAAAAGGATATATACATAAACATAAAGCGATGCACACAAGTGGTCATTTTCCATTGTTTTTAATCATTCATGACAAGAATGTAACTGCTATACACACACATATATATATATATATATATATATATATATATGTATGTACACTTACCACAAGATACTTCCAATGTTCTCTGCTTACTAATTTCACTTACTACTTTTACCACAAGATATTTCACAAAGAAAGTTGAAAAAAGGTCAAGGGTGTATTTGGGCCAAAATTTTAAAATAGCTCTCAAAATAATGGAAAATTCAAAAATAGTCACTCCCATAAGTTTTTCTTTTATTAGCAAAAAAAAAAGATTTTTGGACAAAAATGCCCCCAAGTTTTAGTAACCCACACCATTTTATCTGAACTTGTAAATTTTGATTTCCAAAGGGGGGAAACCAAAATTGTAGAGAGAGAAATCAAAACTATACAGAGAGAGAGAAACTGAAATTGGAGAGAGAAACCAAAAATTAACTTAGCTCGTAACTTTTGATTTTTTTTTTCTTAAAATCATGATTTTGTGTGTCAATATATATATATATATATATATGCATTTGTTGTCGGCATGTAAATATTTTTTCTCAATGTACATATAAACATGTGTTCTCAATGTGTACACATTTGTTCTTAGTGTGTATATGTGCATATATTTTCATCGTGTACTCTTTATTTTGTTCTCAACATGATATAGTACAATTTTTGTATGACTTTTAAGAGGTAAACGATATCGAATTTTCGTCTTAATATGTAGTTGAAATCATCTCAACAAGGAAAACAAAATTGTTGAGGGAGGAAAGAGAAAAAGAAAGTAAGAAGAGAGAGAAATCTAATGGAGGGAGGGCAGAGAGGGAAGAAAGTTGTAGAGATCATAGATAAGGCAGAGAGAAGGTTTTAAGAGGAGAAATGATTAAAAATTAACGAATAGATAGTTCAATCAATACATATTATTAAGGGATGTTTTGGTCAACTTAGTTACAAAAATTGACAAGATAAAATCTTTCGAGAGTTACTAATTTAATAACCAAATTAGGGAATTTCCTCGCGTATTTGGGATGACATTTTGGATAAAGCTATTAAGAGTTGATCTTTTAAACAGTGGAGTTTTAGTAAGTTAGAACTTTTGATAAATAAAAAACTACAAAATTAAGAGAGAAATTTTTTTTTAACCAAATGAAATTCGTCAAATTCAATTCTAATCGGGCTGTGGTAAAATTTTATTTTTAACCAACCCTGCTAGTAAAAAGACTATGTTACCCTTAATGAATTATATTTCATACATGTGACATGATGAACTGAAAACATATTAAATGACAAACTATCATGTAATGTTCATCAGAAACCTATAAATTGAAAAAATCTGTTATATGATGAACTATGAAATATTACATGACTAATCATGCAATGTTCATCGGAAACCTTCAAAATTGATTTTGAAAATCACGACATAGTCTAAAATAGTATCAAAACCCATGAAATATACACCAATACAAACAGTTGTTAGCTAATTAAAATATTAAAAACTCACCATATGGTGATCGGAAGGAAGAAAAGGGGATTTGTGAGAGAGAAAGTGAAGAACTAAGAGAGAATGAAGAAATAGAAAAAAAAAACTCTAGGGGTATTTTCGTCACTTTCAGGATAGTTTTGAATTGTTATTGGAAGTTTTAGTTGAAAACGTTTTTATTTTTATAACAATGTTAAAAGTGAATTTTGATTTCAAAAATTGGTTAGATTTGTCTATTTTGTCTAAAGTGAATGTTATTGTTATTGAAACTAAATTGTATTGTTTTCTCTATTTGAAAAACTATTTTTATGTCGAGTGGGAGAATTTTTTTGATAAAGCTATTTCTGAGTTTTTTAAAAGAAATTTTTTTCTCAAAAACTCTTAATATATTTCATAAATTTTAATTGTTGGCGGTGACTTTTTGATTAAGTAAAATTAACCACATGTCTAACAAGTTAACACAAATTTGTGATCAAACTATAAAGCAATGAAAGAAATTGAGCATGAAAAACACACAGTTTTACGTGGAAAACCCAATGAGGGAAGAAACCACGGTTACTAGAGACGGCGAGAAAAAAACTTCACTATGAATTCTTCTGATTACAAACTCAACCTTTCTTGCACTCTTGTATACTTATTTTACATTAACCTCTTCAATGGTGTTTTTTTAGGGTCTATTTATATATGTATAAAACCCTAATTCTTAGTGTACAAGTAAAAGAAATGTGGTGGTGTTTAATTAAGACTTGTTACTTATTGAAGTCGTTTTTCCTGTTTCGCATCTTTCACACATTAGACTTCTAGCTTAACTTGGAATCTAACGCTTTTAAGGAAGTTTGCTTCCTTATCAGAGAATGATTATATATATCTTGTTTAAATAATATTCATTCTCTGCGTATTTTAGTTGTATTGAGCTTGACATTGTCCACGTGTCACTCAACCGAACGTCTCCCAGAATTGTCTACATGTCGCTCAGCTAACTATCTACCAAGCTCGACCAAACTTCATTCACCTCCGACCGGAGGTCTAGACCCGATCGGATGGCTAGACCTGACCATTTGGGTTATCCCGACCGTCTCATCTTTACTTGGTCAATCTAATTACCTTAGTTGAATTGCTTCCACCCGACCATTTAGGTAACCCTGACAAGTATCATGGAGTTATCTTTGACCAACTCAGGTTGGTTTAGTTCAATTAACTCTTGATGACACGTCACCTTTAATCCCTGTGAATCCAAACGATTATGCTGATGTGTCATCCTTCCGAATTTTACCAATAACATTAATGTTTACAATTTTATTACAAAATTTTGTTTTGTAATTTGTTACTACCAAAAGTATTGGGAAATTTTTTCAAATTTAGCCTACCAAATTTTCAATTTTTTATTTTATTTTTCTAATAACATTTTTACTTTTGATTGTTTACAATGTATTTTAAAAACAAGGTAATTGCCAAATAAGTCATATAAGTTTTCTTAATTTCAATTAGTTTGCAATTTTCTATTTATAATCAAATCGGTCCCTAAGTTTTTCAGAATTGCCAAATTGATACAGATTTAAAGATAAAATTGCGCATTCACTAATTACTATATAGTATTTAATAGGTTAGGTTGACATGTACAATGTAAACCTTTGACAAATTAAATTTGATTTTTCATTTATTGAGTAAATAAGCATTTTAGTGTAAAATATATATATATATATATATACATTTTCTTTAAAAAAATTAAATGAAAATTTAAAATAAAAAGTAAAACTAATTAAAACTAAAAGAAACATGTAGCCAAGAGGCCTTTTCTCCTCTCTTCTTCAGGACTTCACCGTAACAAATTTCTCTCTCTAAAGCCTAATCATTTCTCTCTCTACAATCTATATTAAAATGACAGAATTTCATATTAGTCCCACTTTTTTACGATTTGTCATATTTATAAATGTCTTTCCATATTCATCATTTTAGTCCCTATTTTTTCTAAAACTCATCACTTTAGTTCATTTGACTAAATATTTGAAAGTCAACTATTTTAAAACCTATGAAAGTACACTTTTGCCCTTATTACTATTTAATTTGGCTAAAATGATTATCTTGATTTTAAATTAAAATGAAAAACAATAAAATTCTCAATATAAAATCTTAAATAAATAGATTAACAAAAATCTTAAATAAATAATAATAATAAATCCATTATTTTTTCTTATTTTGTATTTTTTTTTCATAATGGATTTTTATTTAGCTAAAATGATTATCTTAGCTTCAAATTAAAATGAAAAATAATAAATTCTCAATTACAAAATCTTAAATAAATATATTACAAAAACAAATTATGAAAAATAATCATTTAAAGTTAAGATAATTATTTTAGCTAAATAAATATTCATTACGAAAAAAATACAAAGTAAGAAAAAATTAATGGATTTTTTTATTATTATTTATTTAAGATTTTTTGTTGTAATCTATTTATTTAAGATTTCATTATTGAGAATTTTATTGTTTTTCATTTTAATTTAAAGTTAAGATAATCATTTTTAGCTAAATTAAATAGTAATAAGGGAAAAATATACTTTTATAGGTGTTAAAATAGTTGATTTTCAAATATTTGATCGAATGGACTAAAGTAATGAATATAGAAAAACATTTATAAATATAACAAATCGCTAAAAAAGTGGAACTTATATGAAATTCTACCGTATTAAAATGGTTTGAGAAATATTTATCAGATTTTTTTATCGGTTGTTGAATACTTGAATTTACTTGACTAGTTTAATGGTGTGGACGTGTGGTTAATTTGGGTTGAAATGAGATTGAAGAAAATGAAAAAAAAAAAGAAAAAGAAAAAAAAAAGCCAAAACATTTGAAGTTAAACAACCTCCATACCGATGTCAACCCATTGGTGGAGGTGGAAAACCTTTTTGGGAAGCATTTTCAACAAAAATCTAAAAAGTTATTTTTTTTATATTTGATTAAAAATATAGTTTAATGGATTTGTTTAAAAAAAAACTGTAATGAATTTTTTTCTTTTATCTTTATCTTTTTAGGTTTTTTTTAATTAATAATAAAGTTTAAAATTAAGTACCAATGCATCAGATTGTTGGGAAAAGTGGAGCGGAAGTGTATGTCTGATATTCGCCACAGAACAAATAACGTATACTGGTAGAAAAATTAGATGAGAGAATCCAATCACACAACAAAATATTTTACGTGGAAAATCCAAAAACAAGGAAAAACCACGTCCATCAGGATGACAAAAGAAAAATATCACTATGTAGAAAATTCTTATAACTACACAATTCCAATATTCTTTCTCTATCCCCAAAACTCAATTACAACTGAGCTTTATCGAGCACAAACTCACAACTAAGCTTACATCCTACTCTCAGCTCACAACTCTCTCCAGGTCCCACATAAGGGCACCCTCAGATATTACATTAATCTCCTCCCGAGTCTCCCTTCAGATATCCATTGGGTCTTCCGATCCCGGATATCCCTTGAGGTCTCCTTGAGTCTCACTCCTTGGATTCATCCACTCTTAGGTGTTCTCATGTGTCTCTCTGGTTTCTCCAAATGTTCTCCAACCAAAGAATAAACCTCCATATTTATAGGGTCAATATCATTGGTCCCTAAGTAATCAAAAACCCTTAAGAACTAGTTAATCCCTTAACAAGTTTTTCCTAAACAAGGAATCCTAAAGAATCAGACTTCAATAAGTAGTTGGATTTGTTTGGTTCATTTGGGAATACAAGATAAATCCTAACACATATACTTGTAGATTTTTTTTAATTATTTTGGTGGTTAAGGATAAATTTACTTTTTTAAAAAAAAATTACTTTGAATAAGAGATGAGCGGGATAGAATAATCATTATTGTTAACGACGGAATTTCGTTAACCAGATTCTATGGGGTGACCTTCTGTAGGGAGCTCGCCTCGAAAACCGATCTAGACTGTTATACTTGGAAATGTGAAGAAAGGTAGATTTCTGGTTAAGTTAAGTCACGATGTGGTAGTGGAGGTTGCAAACTTCCAGGTTTCTTGCCATAACTCCTAGTAACTACTCAAAACATGTCTCTGTTAACTCCCTCAAAAGTGGTCTAAAGCCATAACTTGGTCAGAGTATGGAGCTTTGTTGTTTTGACGAATGCAGGTTTGGATTTACGCGGGAAAGATATATTACACGGGTCTTAGACATGTTGGATGTGATCTGACTTGCCAGCTAGTTCTGGTTTGATTACGTGTAGAGTCCGTGTGGCTTGAGTAGAGTTTGAGTAGGATTAGGACTTCTCTTGAGTTAGGGGTCGTTTGTTTTTTTCACTTAAAACTTAATGGGTCTGAATTGAACTCATTAAGTTGTTTTGTTTGTTTTTTTAAGTGGTCAAACAACTTAAAAATATCAAAAAACAACTTAAAATAAAAAGTAAGAAATCCTGACTTTTAACTTAATTCCAAATCACTGGATTACAATTAAAATATTCTCTTCCAAGTCTATCCTCCAAAAAAAGATATATTTCCAAATTTATATTAATTTAATATGGTATAAAAAAATTTCTTTTAACATATTTCTTATTTTAAACATGTTTTAGAGAAGAAACAAAAAAACGTAAATACTTTTCATAATGAAATTTTTCAGAGATCGAACAATTGAATTTCTCTCCTGCCAAATCCCGGTAAGAACTCTTTATTTATTTATTTTTATCTAACTATTCGTATAGTGCTCAATAAAGTTGTCTATCATATTAAGTAGATTTCATGGCTCGAATATGTTATAGAATTATTGTATATAAAAATTCAAGAACCTTTTTTTATTATTTGGTTTCCGGTGCATATGATCCAGGAAACAAAAAAAAACAAAGAAGGTTTCATGAATTATATTCACCGGAAACGTGGACAACGTATAAAATTGAACTTGAATTTGAACTTTTTTTTTTACAATAAATTTAACTTAAACTTTGTTTGCAGAACATGCAACATTATATTCTTTGTTTAACTTTTTATTTTCTTAAATTAAACTTTGTTTGCAAAAAAAAAAAAAAAACCATACAAAATGTTATAAAGAATGGTGCATGTTAAATTACTTCTTTTAATTAGTATGTGTATAAATGTACAGTTACTTATTTTCAGACAGTTTTATTTTAAAAAAACAAACATGTTAACAACACATTCAGATGTGAGGAAAAACAAACAAACATGTCATTCAGATTCAGATTTCAGTTCCTATTTAGTCTTCAGAAAAATTCAGGACTATTCAGTGTTCAGACAAAAAAACAAACGACCCATTAGTCTTCTTTTTTGGTTAGGACTCTTGTTGAATCCACATCCCGCAAGTCTCTCAACCGAATGATGGTAGCAAACAACTTGTATCTTTATCTGTCTGGTGTTACCTTCAACATTGCTACGTTGGAATAAAGGTACAATTTGTAGCATAATCGACTGAATGACAATTATCCGTCAAACTAGGTAACTAGTAGATTATTTTGGGGTGTGAGCACTTCCCATTTGTTGTTCATATCACACCGTACATCTACCTCGTGATAAATTCTAGAAAGGTGACTAGGTTGCTAGGTCATTGCGAGGCCATCTTTCCTATGGATTCCAAGGTTTGGGAATGTGAAAATATTTTTGTTATTAACAATTATGTGTAAGAAATTTTCAGTTTTAATTTTAGATATCTATTTTCATAAATATAAAAGCAAGTTAGGGCATTAATGTATTTTCAAAACTTTAGTTAAAGTCAATAATTTAAATTAACAGTCGAAGGGACCAATTTGGTCACCTTGGTAAAGTCAATGACTAGTTTGACACTTCTGAAAAACATAAGACTAGTTTGGTCAAAAATAGAAAAGTCGCAAATTTGTCGAAATTCAGAAGAGAAAAAAAGCCTAGAACTTATATGGTTATTGACATTAAAAACAACTAACAAACTATCCTTAATGAAATTTCATTTTATTACTACTTTCTCTCTATTTCTTCAAGGTTTTCTCATTTCTACCCTCTCTCTCAAGTCTCAACTAGCTAAATGAACTAATTTTTAGTTTTTTTGTTCAAAAAACTAATTTTTCATTGTCAAATTCTTTTCAAACACAAGATCATGAACTTAAAAGGTTGCAATAAATAAAATTTGAGCAATATTTGCTCCCTTGGTGATCAACAACAATTTTTTTCAATCTTGTAATTTGAAGCTTATATGTGTTAATATTAAAAAATGGAATGTATTTAAAAGAAATTTTAAAAATAAAGGTGTAATAATAAAAATAAACGTGCGCTGCGTCTTGTCACGCGTTACTTCTCTAGAATTTATAGCAGTATGTGGCACAGTTTGGGCTTCTTCTTGGGCCACGGTCTACGCCACGTCAAGTCACTGAAATTCACCACAGTTCGCACCACGGTTTGCGTTTCAATGCCTGGTTGCGGTCTATACCACGATCTTTTCCAAATTTGCTTTTTTTTTCTTCATCTTTTGACATCTTTTCTTCCAAAATAAGATCCAACATCTCTTCTATGAAATGTGACCTACACATGCTCAACAAACACGTAAAATACCTAGTTTCACTCTATAACCAAGCATAATAATAGGACATAAGAGCCATAAACATGTATAGAAATGGACCGATCAGTTACTACACCAACAAGTTGGGTTTCTTGAAACTGCATATGTACCACCTATAAACCCAGTTCCTCATCTATCAAGTTGGGTTCTCCCGGAGAATGTTAGTTCTGTCATTGTTCTTCCACCAGTAGGGAGAATACCATCAAACAGACTTAAACAGTCTAGGATATATTATTCGATGGAAGGATGTGAGTGTAGAGCGTGTGGCAATTGTGGAGAATGTGGACACAATCGCATCAGCTGCAACAATGAACGACAACAACCGTTTGTTGGCCAATCAAGTTCATCGGTGGGGCAAGAACTTCCAATTCGTGAACAACATGAGTGTGGAAAATGCAGGGTGATTGGACATAATATTTTGACATGCAGAGGAGAGGACCATCCATAAAGAGAAGCAGAACCATGAGTTTTTGTGTTATATATATTGTTAATGTTGGTGTGAATTTTATAACAGCGTTTGAACATCGTTTATTATTTAATGGTATTTCGACATTATAATTTGTGTTGCCGTATGGATCAAATGTCAAGGTTGTTGAATATTGATTATGTGATTTTGACAAAATCCGATAGAGTTTTCCCTGATTTTTTGACATTCTCATATTACATATTACCTGAATTAATCACAAAAGCACTTCGCAACACCACAACAGAATATAAACAAAAAAAATATCTAATTTCAAATTGAGTGCCAAAAATATAAACTAATTTGTATGTAACTACTATTCAACATTTACAAATTGTATGCCAAAAATAACAACTAATTTGTTCAACAATGTCATGAATGTGAAAAAGAGCAATCATAAAAGAACATGGCAATATAACGAATAATTTATGGATTTTCATCCTTTGTGAAGTCCATATAAGTACGTCGTCCATGTAGGATGTTCTCGACCTATTTTGCATATAATGGTTCTTAATTATTAATTGATTGAAATTTAACAAACATTAATAAAACAATTACATGGCACAAGGATTCCGTTCTCACAAGTCATTTTACTGAGAAATCAACTCCGGATTGATAACCTCCATTGTAAAAGGCATAGGCTCAAAATCTGCATGCTCGTAGTATCTGGCATCACGTAATATGCAAGGTAACAAGTTGACGAGTGGTAGAATATCTTTGGCTCTCGATTGCCGATTTTTTCATTATTGCCCTGGTGTAATGAGTCGTATTTGCTAATTTTGTGACTGCGCAAGGAAACTTCACATGGTACCCAATGACTCTTACACACGCAACATGGCAACCAGGTCTATATTCCAATTTAACAAAAATATTAATTAGTCGATATTCAACAATTGTTAATATGGTCATTAATTTTTGAGGAGTGGAACATCACTTACGGTATCATAATCCCACAACGTTTCGCACCACATGTGCTTTTTGCCCAGTACAAAATCGGCCAAATGAAGAGGACATACCCATTTCTCTGCCACAAAGTCTTCGTTGTCATCGACACAAAATCTCTTCTCCATATATTCTCAATCTGACCCTGAATACTAAAAGGAATGTCACCAAGTGAGTGAACAAATATATAAGTGTTGTAGACATTTTTAATTCACATAACACTTACAAAAATGTTTGTATGTAGTACTGCAACCCTGGTGTCATATGACTCTGGTACTTTGCTTCTCATAATCAGTAGACGTGATAAGCAATCGATATGCTATTGGAAATTAGATCTTGCAATGATTAGATGATGATTTGTACAATCTTGCAATAAAAAAATTGGTAATTAAATAAAACTTACTGTGTCAGATAGCTGCTCACAGACATGCTCCACCTGTTTGAACCATTTCAGACTTTGAATCTCAGGTAGACGTACATTCCGTCTGCAATAAAGACAAACTATTAATTAAAGATTATACTGTTTATTTACAAAATAGCAATGGAAGTTTAATTACATAACCCAAATCGCTCTACACGTTATCGATACGAATTATAGACTATGCAAGGCAATAGAGCAACAAATTGGTATAGATCTTTGGTTTTCGAAAAACCCAAAAATGTTGAAGTACTTGAATTGTTTTTTAGAGGATACAGTTGTGTTCCTCTTGGAAATATGATTCCGACGCCACTGACCGCTTCTCAAACGGAGCTCTAACGAACACTCTAACTCCGGTCAAAGTTTGGTCAAATCTGAATTTTTTTTTTCAAAAATTTCCTGCAATTTTCTAAGGAAGAAGACGACACTGTAGCGCCATGTCATCCCCACGTCAATGCCACATCATCAACTAGTGGCGTTATGTCGGTGACTCGTCATCGACCAGCGGCGTCAAGCCGGTGACACGTCATTGCCCAGTTGCGCCACATCAGCGTAACGCCTTATGTCGCAAGCTAGGGAATCTTCCATTGCCATCAAGGAATATTCCGTTACCGTTAGAGAATATTCTGTTAGTCTAACAGAATATTCTCGAGTCAACTAGGTCCATAAGTGTTTTTGGTCGAATTAAGTGCAATTTTCACCCGTTTTCGACCGAGTCGGACATGTTTCCAGCTATTTCGACCATTCTGGACACAACTGTGCCATCAGTTTTAGCTGATTCCCATTGTAAGTAATTTTTTGATTTATTCAAGCTATATTAGTTTTGTTTTCAGGCACGATGGAAGATCCTGATCTCCAGCACGATTGCGTATAAGTAAAAAGGATCCCCTGATGAGTGATTTACTTACATCTCAACATTCTGGATATATACAGTTCCGTATAACAAGATGACATATGCCGTCAACGGAACCTATATACTATAGTTCTAGATTTTATTTTTATGCACATATCAGATGATCTTATGACCCTGAAATCATTTACTTTTATGCACATATCAGGTGATCTCATGACTCTGAAAGGTGATCTCATGACCCTAAAAGCATTTATTTTAATGCAATATATGAGACTGACTTATGCTGTGTCTCAGGACTGGCTTATGATGTGTCTCAAGATTGGCTTATGTTGTGTCACTAGATAAATTGTTTAAATATTCAGTATTTATTCATTTGCAATATATGAGATCGGCTAGACCGACTAACCAGAACTGAAATTATGATATTTAAGTTGACACGGTTTTGAAAACCAATGAGAACATGGAGTTCTGGATCCATTGTTATATACATAAATGCTATATTTCATTATTTAGAACCTGGGTTTCAAACCGGTTCACAATATGAAGTTATCTCATATATACGAAGTTATCTCATATATACGAAATTATCTCATATATACGAAGTTATATGTTTACATGTCATTTATTTCGAGAAAAAAGATCTACACATCCAGTAGGATGTTGTGAGTATCATACAAGATATTTAAGATTCTAACGAATAATGAAATTGAAAATAATATTTTAACCATTTAATACACATCCAACAGGATGCTGTGAGTATCATAAAAAGGAATTAAGATCCTAACGTATCATTTATTTGAGAAAAAAAATCTACAGTAGGATGTTGTGAGTATCAAAAATGGATTTAAGGTCCTAATATCGCGTATAATGATATTGTAAAGGATATTTTTATCCATTTTATACTTGCTCCTAAAGAAACAATATCAAGAGAATAAATTTGGATATATTTATATTCATGAGATATCAAAACATATCCCAAGAGTGGATGTTTGTAAATGACAAGAGAGAATGTTTATAGAATAAACCTATTGAAAAGATTATTATCATTTCAGATGAGACATAAAATGACATTACACATAATGTCCATAAAATTCTCAGAAGAGAAATATATGTCTTGCTGATAGTGCAACGACTCATACAGTTCTGCGGAGTCAGATATATTTTAAGAATTTGACTTTGCTCTGAGTAAATATTAATATTGTATCAGATCCAACGGATCTGATAGAAAGCTCTGGAAGAGTCAGGATATTGTTATCAAACAATACTAAATTATATATCAATGGTACTTGATATTATTCAAGTAGAAAGAAATATGCTTAGTTCAATGACATATAAAGCCAATACCAGATCAGATCCAACAAATTTGATTAAAGGCTCTAGAAGAGTCAGAATCTTATTACCAGATGGTATTAAATTGTGTATCAATGATACTTTTTATCATTCAAACAGAATGTAAACGAATTTGCTTAGTTTCAAAAATATTCGGAGGAATGGATATCATATTGAACTATGAGTAATGAGAATGTTTAATATATATACATTACTTCTCATGATTCAGACCAGAAACTCATTATAGAAAAGCTATGTGCTTTATCATCTAGATTATATTACACTATTATAAAGAGTGTAGATGTTTATGCAGTTATGAATCAAAAGTTCTCAGATCCAAAAATGTTTGTACTTTAGCGTGACCGTATCGGTCACCCAGGATCTACAATGATACGTATAATCATTGAAAATTCTCATAGATATCCATTAATGAACCAGAAGATTGTTTATCCAATGAGAACTTATGTACTGCATGCTCACATGAGAAACTAGCAGTAAAACCATATTATTCTAAAAGTTGGTTTTAAATCCTCATTATTCTTACAAAGAATTCAAGAGAATATACGTGTACATATTCATCCACCAAATGATCCATTTCATTATTATATAGTTCTAATTGATGCATCTACGAGATGATCACATGTTTGTTTATTATCAAACATCTCCATATTACTTGCACTGTTTATTAGTATTTCAGATATACTCATAACTAAAATGGAGCAGAGGGGTCACCTATCAAACATCTCCATGTAATTGCCAGAACTTCATTATTTCGATATAGTTACTAAATTCTATATAGGGAATTACACATTTTTAAAGATATTTGATTGTGTTGTATATCTCCTTATTGAATTTCTAGCATGATCTAAGATAAGACTTCTATATCATTATGATATTAATGTTGATTTTGATTAATCTGTTATTATATCATTTAAACTTCTGATAGTTTATACACACAATTAACATATTATTATATTAATTAATTTCCAAATGGAAAAGTTTCTCCAGAAGATGAGTAAATGAAAAGGTACTCTTATGCAAAATAGAGATATCGGTTCGGTTCTCTATATATAAATGTGTCTCATTTCAATCTTCGTATCACTCAAATGCGAAAGATAATTTATCATCAAATGATTATTAATTTGTTACCTGATATATTAAAGGTAACAAGATTTTATAAATTGCCATCTCATAAACCCCGACCGGGTGATTGTTCTTGAAGAACGATCAGAGAAAAATGCAACAAATAAATTATCCGGTACATATCATAAGCTTATGAAACTTTTTGAAATGTATTATTATCGGGATCCCAAAAGTAAACAAAACTCGAGTTATAAATAAATCAACTTTCTCTAAATCAACTCTATAAGAGTATGATATATCTAAAGAGACACAAGTCTATAAAATGACTAAATCTATTGAAATGGAAAAAATATCAACAGAGATACAAGAGTATAGAAATTGAGAAAGTTTCTATAAGTCATATGAGAGAAATGTGGAATCATAAGGAAACAATCATTAATAATATATTTTTATACACAGTAGCACTACTGAAATTATAAATGATAATTATGATATTTATAATATCAATGATTGTAGACAAAATGAATGATTGGCCTAGATGAAAAAAGCAATTCAAGAAGAACTGACTTCATAAGCCAGACATAAAGTATTTAGACCAATAGTATTCCAGACATCTGGAGATGTCAAACTAGTTGGATACTAACGGGTCTTTATATGTAAACGTAATGAGAAAAACGAGATCGTGAGATATGAGGCATGACTTGTAGTACAAGGTTTCTTATGAAACTTGGTATTCACTACTGATGAGTATAATTATGTTCCGAATTTTTGATAAATTTGGCTGCCTTTAAAATGCTTGAATTACGTCTTCTAGACGTAGTAATCATTTATCTATATGATTTAATCAATGCAGATATTTATAAATCCTTAAGGATTCAAAATGCTAGAAGCATGTAAATCGAGATCTCGTAATCAGTATTTGATGAACATACAAAAATCCTTATATGGATTAAAAACAATATGAAAGGATGTGGTATAACCGTCTCAGCTAATATCTGATAAGATAATGATATAATGATCATATTATATACTCATGTGTCTTCATAAAGAAATGTGAAAGAAAATATTGTCTCAACCTGAAGATCGAACATAAATCAAATGGAATGCTTGTCCATCAATCAGAATATGTTGAAAAGATTCTGAAAAGATTCCATATGGATACTATTTCATAAAGCAAGTCTTTGCTTATACTCTCTCCAATCATTTATGATGTTATTACATTTCATGAAATAAATATCAGTGTGCTTCAGTTTAGCAATCTAGAAGATTGTTTTAAAGAACTTTTATCAGGGGGAGCGTCCCATAAGAGGGAGCATATCAAATGAAGTATATTAATTATATTGGAGCATATGCGCAGTGTACTATTTTTTCCTTACAATCAGGTTTTTTTTTGTCCTATTGGGTTTTCCTAATAAAGGTTTTAATGAGGCAATTCTCTAAACACACCCAAAAATCATTTGATCCATAAAGATTATCATAAATATTACATGATCCAGTAGATCATCGTATAAATGTTGTCTTGATCAAGAAGATCATTGTAAATATTACTTTGATCTTGCTAATCATCGTATATAGGTTACCTTGGTCCAGAAGATCATCACAAATATTACTTTGATCTGACAGATCAATGAATATCATTGCTAAGGTTTTTATTCCACTGGGTTTTTCATAATAAAGTATAAATGTGAAAAATATTTTGAAGAAAACAATAAATCTAGACATATGTACACTATATTCTTTTTCCTTCAATCAGGTTTTATCTCACTGGGTTTCTTGACAAGGTTTTTAACGAGATGGTATTGAGAACGTTCAACATCACAAGATCTAGAAGATAATTTTATATATTATTGCCAAGGTTTTTGTCCCATTGAGTTTTGCCTAGCAAATCAAAATACAAGTGGTAGGAAATCCAAGTGGTATTGTTGTAATTTTACGGCTTCCCCACCAAGCCTCTATTATTGACTTTGACTTTGGATTTCATCATCATAATTTGCTTCCATCGTCAATATGCTACCCACTTGGTTTCATCATTAATATCATATATGCTAATGGTGCTCATCAGCCTATATTTGGCTTACTATTGTAATTTTTTAAAAACAGAGAAATCAATACATTGTCTTTACTCTCTCTCTCTAGCATCTATCTTCATTATTGATTACTGATATCTCTCTATACTCTCATCTCTCTTTTATTCACTTTGTTCTTCATATGTTCTTTATTAATTTATAACAACAACCTTATAATATGACATTAGTAACTACCTTTTGCATCTTTATCCGGTCTTGCTCGTTGTCCAAAGTATCAGGAGCAACAATTAGCCCGTCCCCGACAACATCATCTAGGATGATCTCCCCTATCATATAGTCCTGCTCTAATTCATCCGCGGTCAGAGTCAATATGGAAATAGCTTCCGTTCGGACTCAAAATGCAACAAAATAAAAAGGTTATTATGCTTTGTAGTAAAAAAATAAATACATCATTATTATACAATAGTTTACCTCTTCGGTGAAATGTTGCTCAAGTTTCATAGGTTTATTGACGCAACGCCAATTCTTAAAATTGGGTATAACCGTTTCCAATTCATTCTCCGTGCATTCTCGTGAGGTTTGGAGTGGCCTCCATTGCCCAAAGCTAATAATCATCGACGATTTAACAAAATCATATATTATGTTATGATATAAGGATAATATGTTACAATAATTGAGGAGTAAGGAGCGAACCTGGAAGGCCCATGCAAACTGTAAACGTTCACCCCCAATTTTTGATTCTCGTTAAGTATATGATTTTGCTTTTTCCGATCGTCCCGACCCTTCATAAACAGTCTCAAGTAGCATATAGTCTGATTGTATATGTACATACCCCATGGAAAACTCTCAAAGGCCGATAAGATCTCCACAAATATAAAGGCCCACATAGGGATGATCTTACTGTATTCAATCCCATGAAGAACATGTCCCAAGATAAACAAATACGCCAACTTGATGTTGATGGCATCATCATCATGATCCAAATTCCCATTGTCCAAACGATTAAGAATGGCATTAAAAGAAGAGAGGCTACCACTAAATTATCTATCTAACAAATCCCCTCGAACTTGATCGAAGTCATGGAGAAAACCGTTTGGTATCTGTCCAAATCTCAAACCTGTAACCAAAGAGAATTCTTGTTTCCCAAATCTTATATCTGTTTGGCCTACACGAATCCACATCTCCATACTACCACCCAGGTGATGAACCTCCCTCCATAACAACAGTTGACATAATCTCCCACCATAAAACCCACATAATATTTAGTATTTTACATTACAATTTTAATTACAGTAACTATTAATGTAATATTAATAATTATTTTTAGTTTTGCTATATTGTACATGTAATTATATTATATTTTATATTTATTTTAATCATTGTTAATGTTTATTAGTACTATATTTATAAATGTAATTATATTAATGTTATGAGTTTTTCAGTTTTTTTTATGTAATTTTTTTTAAAAATAAATAGATGATTATAACTTTAATTTAATCTATAAAACAATTAATTTAATATATAAATATAAATTATTAATTTTAAGTAATTAATAATTATAATAGCCAAGTCCGAAAATGAAACTTAGGGGGGTGTATTGATTCAAGATTTTATTAGACAATTTGGAGAAGTAAAAGTCCGGTGGTATTGGATTGAGACTTTTTAACAAGTTAGATAAGTCTACTGGTATTCGATCAAGACTTTTAAGATTTTTAAAAAAGTTCATATTGTCTTGTGGTATTGGAGCTAGACTTTTAAGATTTTTTTTTAAAAGTCTATATTGTCTTGTGGTATTTGATCTAGACTTTCAAGGGACAACAGATTGTTTGGTGGTATTGGATTGAGATTAAGATTTTTGGGATTCCATGACATATGGATTTTCCAGACTTTTTAGTGATTTATATAAATAGCTTGAACCCAAAATTGTCTTACCCTCTCCCTCAATACTTTCCAGACTTTTCTCTCTCACTCAAAATCATCTTCATGACTTCACCTTCTCTCTTGCTTCGCTCTTTTTGATTTCTGGGTTGTTGTCAAAACAATTCTAAAGACACTCCCTTTTGTTTCAAAATTATTCATTTTATCTTTTAGCAATCATATTCCAAAGACACTCCATTTTTAAAAATAAAATTTTCAAAGGCACTCCATTTTATTTTATATTATCAATTATTATTTTGAATTTTATTTTTAATTTTAACATATAGCAAAAAAAATCATAGTTCAAAAAGATATATGCATTATTTAATTTATTTAAGTACATATGACAAAAGTGATAGACTCTTGATGATCAGTTGAAAATTGTGTTGAACAAAGCATTCATGTACATATATATAGAAAATAATGATATGAAGAATGTACCAAGTCGACAACATCACGAGCAGCAAGTGCTAAGATTTCAGCGTAAGAGACGACAATAAGGCACAAGGCTTCTAGTTGTGTTTTAGCATCATCGACCCTTCTAAAACTTGGGGAGAAAATTAAATACTACAATCGAATCTTGAAAGTCCGTATTTTTAAAAGTCTAAAAAGTCTTAAAATAAAGTCTAGATAATCATAATAGTCTATAAATAAAGTCCAAATACTCTTTTAGAATCCGAAAAGTTTAATTCATATAATCTTAATAATCTTAAAAGTATAATCATAACAATCCTAATAATCATAATAGTCTTGTTAATCCATAAATTCATAAAATACTTACACCCCAAAATTGTCTATTAAAATCCCAATCCAATATACCCCCTTAATTCGGTTTTTTATTTTATTTTATATTTTTTTATATTTTTTATACATCCAATCATTCATATAGCTAAACGGTGCGTTCTTTGTTGGGCACTGCCCTTCTTTTTCGAATAGCTCTGGGGGATTTGTCTGTATGACAATGGAGGCTGATTCACGGGCAAAGAAACCAAATCCTAAACCTAAACCTAAACCTAAACCCGGACCAAATTCAACGAATACGAAGAAGAAGAGTGAATTCGAGTACTGTAAAGTATGCAACAGAAATCACAACGAAGGGCAGCGACACAAGTACTTCCCTAGCCACACCAAGTCACTCTCTAATTTCCTCTCTCGTTTCCAGAACAAGATCACCGATATTCGCTTCTTCTTGAAGAACCCTAGCGTTCTCCGCCCTGAACACGCCTCTCGCAATCGCTTTTGGTGTGTCTTTTGTGACTTCGACGTCGACGAACTCGGTAGCTCCTTTGTTTGGTAAGATATTCATCTATTAAACAAAAAATGGAAAGCCTAGTTTATCTTCTTCATTGGATTACGGGAAGCTGTTTAAACAACCCAGTATTAGGTTTTGTTGCCTTTGTTTATTATTATTATTATTATTATAATAACTGCTTGTTTGATTACTTGGTTAATGAAACAATGAAGTGTGGTTTTGGTGTTTAAATTTACTTCTTGTATCAGTAATAATGCAATCAATCACTTGGCGAGTGTGGATCATTTCAAGAAATTGAAGCATTTTATTTGGAAGTATGGGGGTGCAATGGATCGTGTGGATGCTTTTCGAATTTCGGAAGCTGATGTAGCTAAGGTATTTGTCTAAGTCCCCATTCCGTTTGAATTACTCTACTTTCTTGGTAGTCTTTATGATCATATGTTTTAATTAGATTCCCCAAGAACAAAACTAAAAGAGAAGGAAAACTGAAAATTACTAATCTAAACAATTGTTTTAGTCTTCCTGTTGTTGAAAGTGTTTATATAGTCATCAATTTGTGGCTGCACTGTATTTTTAATTGTTAATGTTTTGCCCTAATAAGATGAAATTGTTTGGTGAGTAGAGGCAAAGGTTTAAGAATTTTCATGTTTTGTATGTTGTAAAGAATAAACTTAAGAAAGACATATACATCAAAGAGTATTGAGTAGCTGCTTTTTTTTTTCTTCCTTTTTGTGATTGCAGTGGGAGAAGAATTGCAAATCATTGAAGAGTGAAGCTACATCTGTTGGTGAAGGATCTCAGGAACTGCCTCTGGGACCTCCAAATGATATCCATAATGAACTGAACTTTGAAAATATGAATAACTTTGAAAAGAATACTATTCATCATCTTAATTCAAATATTTCAAATGGTGTTATGCCTTTACAGTATCATACAAATGAGTGTCAGATATCCGGTTCAGGATTCCTTGGTGTTGCAAATAGTGGCACAAATCTGCATGTTGTTACATCTTCTTTACCTGCAGACACGTGTTCTACTATGAGTTTATGGAATTCAAACTATGCAATGGGTATGCACTCTCTACATGTTTTTCTTCTTTAGTTATATAGTTCATCTTATGGTTGATGTCTCTCCCTTGCTATCAAAATACTGATGCTAGTATTGTGTTATCTGCTATGTGCTTCCTTTATGTAGTTAACCAGAATAGTCCTTGGAATGGCACAAACTGCTTAGGCAATGTTTATCTCAGTGGTGGGGTAAGTTTGGCCATCTACTCTTTCTCCTTTTGGAACTCGGTATTATTATTGTTTTTATTTCTTTTCCCGAAATTGAGGTTCAATGCATTTTTGGTTAACTTTACCTGCTTTGGATAAACTATTGAGGTCTTTTCCCTTATTGTGAGTTACTTGCGGGTTAGTGTTATAAGTGGGATTAAGTACACCACCTGAAACTGGTCTTAGAGTTGACTACAGTCAGCTTTTCAAGTCTGATGCACATCCCTAGGCCACTTGAATCAAGGTCTTGTAGGAAGTTGGTTATATTAAATTCACTGATGCAGTGATCCAAATTTGAGAATAGGGAAAATGTGAGTAACTAGCACCTAATGGCCTTGTTTTTTGCCCTTAACTTAATAACTTGAGTTTTTTTAGCACCAAAGTAAGGGGTCGTTTGTTTTTTTGTCTGAACACTGAACAGTCCTGAATTTTTCTGAAGACTGAATAGAGACTGAAATCTGAATCTGAATGACATGTTTTTTTTTTTTCTCACATCTGAATGTATTGTCAACATGTTTATTTTTTAAAAATAAAACTGTCTAAAAATAAGTAATTTTACATTTATACCCATACTAATTAAAAGAAGTAATTTAACATGCACCATACTTTATAACATTTTGTATGTTTTTTTTTTTTTGCAAACAAAGTTAAATTTAACAAAATAAAAAATTAATCAAAGAATATAATTTTGCATGTTCTGCAAACAAAGTTTAAGTTAAATTTATTGCTAAAAAAAAGAGTTCAATTTTATATGTTGTTCACGTTTTCAGTGAATATAATTCATGAACCATTTTTTTTTTGGTTTCCTAGATCATATGCACTGGAAACCAAATAAAAAAAAAAGGTTCTTGAATTTTTATATACAATAATTCTATAACATTTTCGAGCCACAGAATCTACTCAATATGTTAGACATATTTATTGAGCACTAAACGAATAGTTAAATAAAAATAAATAAATAAAGAGTTCTTACCGAGATTTGGCAGGAGAGAAATTCAATTGTTCAATCCTTGAAAATTTTCATTATGAAAAGTAATTAGGGTTTTTATTTATTATCTAAAACATGTTTAAAATAAAAAATATGTTAAAAGAAATTTTTTTACAACATATTAAATTAAGATAAATTTGGAAATATATCTTTTTTTGGAGGATAGACTTGGAAGAGAATATTTTAATTGTAATCCAGTGATTTGGAATTAAGTTAAAAGTCAGGATTTCTTAGGGCTCGTTTGTTTTTCCCACTTAAAACTTAATGGGTCTGAATCATAATTATTAAGTTGTTTTGTTTGTTTTTATAAGTGGTCAAACAACTTAAAAATGTCAAAAAACAACTTAAAATAAAAAGTAAAAAATCCTGACTTTTCACTTAATTGCAAATCACTGAATTGCATTAAATGCAATCCAAAATCTTTTCTTCCGATACTATCCCCTTTTTATAATATATTTCCAATTTCATTATAATTATATATGGTACAAAAATCTTTATTTTAATATATTGTTTATTTTAATATATTGTTTATTTTAAATATCTTTAAAAATAAAAAAGAACCCTAATCACTTTTCATATTGGTGTTTAATATCAATATTTTATTATGATATTAGAGTGATGTATTTATATATTAATTTTGTAGAGTGTTTTATGTGAGTTTTCCTGCTGCCCATTTTATTTTTTGAAAAAAAAAAACTTTCTTTTCTTAATAAAAATGAAGTATATTTGTAATTGAAGAAGAAGATCATGATCATATATGTTCATATATAATTATTATTTTTAGACTGTTTTTATTCCATATTATATGTATAATTGTTTAACGTGGGTATAAATGTAAAATTACTTGGTTTCAGACAATTTTACTTTTAAAAAATAAACATGTTGACAATACATTCAGATGTGAGGAAAAAAAAAAAACATGTCATTTAAGTTCAGATTTCAGTCCCTATTCAGTATTTAGAAAAATTCAGGACTATTCAGTCTTCAGACAAAAAAACAAACGACCCCTTACTTTTTATTTTAAGTTGTTTTTTGATATTTTTAAGTTGTTTGACCACTTAAAAAAACAAACAAAACAACTTAATGAGTTCAATTCAGACCCATTAAGTTTTAAGTAAAAAAAACAAACGACTCCTAAGTAAATGAATGGACCTAATTGCCCTTTATTAATGAGAAAAAAAGCTATCAATTGATTCTCTCTCTTTCTCTTACCATTTTCTCTTTCCTCCTCTCACCATTTCTCCTCAAGCTTGCTTGATTCTCACATTCTCTCTCTACCAATGCCATTTTTCTTAGGAAAAACACTTCTTTGGTGATGAAATATGTGATTTGGTTTATCACTTTTGAAGTTATATTTTGATTAATTTCAAGTTTGGGTTTTTAGGATTGTTCAAATTTTTGTGGATTAAAAATTGAAAACTTATTTGTTAAAAGGAAATTAAAATCTCAAACCGATACTTGTCAGTTTGGTCGAGAAAACAGATTTGAATTTTTTTTTTTGATAAAGTCAAGTTAAGTCTCAACAATTTTCGAGACTTATTGTCTCGATTTTGTCGAGAATTATTTACGTTTTTTTAGATATGTTTTCTTGCTTATTTTTATTTTATTTATTTTATTTTCACATTTGTGTTATTACTCTCCTTTTTGTTTTGGTTTCCAAATCTATTTTATCTCCTTTTTTCTTGTTTTAGTTTTTAGATTTACTTTCTCTCTTCTGGATATATTTTTTTTGAATTGAAAGTTGTTTGTCTTGGGAAGAGAAGTAAGGGTATTATTAAGTAGGTGACAGATGCACAAAAAAAAAAACACCAATAGGTGCTATAAAATTTAAAAAGCCTTTGAGGATATTAGCCTTCTATGTCTTTTGAATTTGTAACTGTCAACCAAGTATATGTTTTTGGATTGCTGGTGGATAATTTGTGTTTGTATTCAGCAAAAATTGTTTTCTTTAACCAGCTTTATTTCGTCCTCTCATTATCTTATCTTTCTCTGGACTCGTTGTAACTTATGTGTTTGACCTTTGGGATGGAGCTTAACTAGTAAAGTTATGGAGTGGGCAGGGTGTAAAGATGAAAAGAATGTCAAGACTGAGTTGCTAGTCACTGGATTTAATATTGGAAGAGAAATAGTGCACAGATTGAAGTTTATAATATTTGTGTTTAGATTCCTTCCCACGAATACTCTACTTTGGCTGGGCCTCTGACAAAATGATTTTAGGGCCTGGAATTGTATTATACATGTATTCTAAATATGTTTTGGGCATGGTATGGAAGTTTGAAAGGCATTAGAACCAAATGCGATTTTTCCTCCTTTTCCCCATTGATTGAAGGATGGCTTTCAGGTATGTATGATGCTACTATGTGCATCTTCTTCAGCGTTCTCTTGTAATCATTAAGGTTTTTTCATTTACTATATTTTTCATGATTGTGCTGTTATTATTTCTAAATGTTGTATTTCCTACTCATGTCTCAATAATCTAAGATACAGTTTTCACTTCTTTTACTACTTGCCTTTTGTAGAGTACCCCTGCTTTTTGTATTTCTGCACATATTTGTTTTTTATTAGATGGGGCCTGTCAACAAGTTTTCTCTACATAATGAAGTTATAAATGGGTTTTTGATAAAAATGTTATGTTTACCAGATGTACCAGGTATATCAAGATGAAAGAGTGGAAAGCAGGGATATCAATTCTCAGGGTAATTATCTTTGACTACTTACGTTTTGGTTTCTGTTTCATGTTTATCTATTCTCCTCTAAGTGAGTTGCGAATATGGCTTTCAGGATGTATTACTTGGTTGATACAAAGATGTTCTTTTGGGATATATTTCTCGAATGACATGTTTGATTGGGATTGAATTTGTAGATGCATAATTTGCTCTATGTAGATGTCTGGGTTGCCTGGTGCACATAGTTCTGTAATTTACATCTTGTGATTTTTGGCTTTAGGTTTGCAGAATATAGCTCAAGTTTCTTCCACGGTTCCAAAAGAAGCTGGAGGGAATGTGAATTCTGGGGCACCTCCTCCATGGCTTGGTTCCATTGCTCAAAAAGAGGGTGGAGGGAATGTGCATTCTGGGGCTCCTCCTCCATGGTTGGAAGCAACTGGAGGAGATAAGCTTGAGCTAATACCAGTTTTAAACAGTTTTATTTCCTCAAATAAGTCAGGGAAGTCTAAATTGAACCCGAAAAGGGTGGGAGCTGCTTGGGCAGAAAAGAGAAAGATGGAGATGGAGATGGAGAAAAGAGGTGAGATTGTTAAGCGTGATTGTGATCCTAACTGGCTTCCTAATTTTGGTAGAGTTTGGCAATCGGGTAGTCGGAAGGAATCTAGAAAAGAATTTGAGATAGAGAAACAAAAACAACCGAATATTCAATGTCAATCAGAGATGCCAGTGACAGTACAGCCTTATATCAGCAAACGAATGGTAAGTAGGATACTAGGATTCAAACCCTTTCTCCCGAGGTTTTAATTTTTCCTGGCTAGATTCTTATATCTGAGGTGATAGAATTATGCTATGTTTCTGTTTCATACTATGATATTGCATTGCATTGCCCGACTTTCCGTGAATCCATTGGAGGTTACTTTATATGTAACACGCTCAAACATGCAATTTCTTGTTTATTTGTGTGTTGTGAAGTTTGACTCATTTGGCTGGAACGGTGCAAGGGGGAGTCTTATATTTGGTTTCAACAGTATTGCCAACATTAAGTTGAGATTCAAATTCAAATTACAATTAGCCCTGGTTTTAGGTTCTAGAAAATCCAACGCCCAGTCTTCTAAACTTGTGCACTTTATTAAATTTGTTTAGTGCTGTAAGTTGTAACATTGTTGCTTGATGATTGAGTTCTCTTTTGGAGCTTCGATGCTAGCTTTTCTTTAGTGTTTGAGCTAATGTTTATATGGATTCTTGTTTGCTGGCACATGCATGTATGTTCCATGTCATGTGTGCCCATGCTGCCACTTCTTAAGGAAACAATTGATGGCTTCTTCTTTGTTTGCTGATAATTGTAATTTGAGCTTTTAACAATTGAGTAGCATGAATATGTTCTACTTTTTGGGGTTTATTAGATGCCTACGAAAACTTGCTTCTTGAATGATTGACAAATGGTACTTAGCCCCGACATTGAGATTATTGAGTTTTAAATTTTACATTCTCTTTGAGTTTATGCAAATGAAGTTCTAGGTTCATGCATTTTCTATGTTTCTCCCTTTCAGCGAAGAGATACAACTGCATATTCGGGTGATCCTTATGTGAATAAATGATGGCTTTGGTAATGCCCTAGGTGAGAGGATTGATCTCGATATTCCAATAGAATCGAGAAATTCTTGAGGAAGGCAGAGGTGATATTGTGAATGTCAGCCCAACAATAGTAAATCAGTTGTTAATTATTGCACAAAGGATGAAATAGGAGCAGTTAGACAGTTGTCCTTAAATGTATCCAAAATGCATTATGCTACGATATATTTCATGTATATGGAAAAAGAGAATTTTAATGTTCTCATGAATGTAAATGACTATGTCATGTGGTTCCTTCAATGCCCCCATCACATGACCTGCATGGCTGTGTCTGATTTGACTTTGAACAGTGAGTTAAGGCACCAGTATGAAAAATGCAATTGGTGTTTTTGTTTGGAATCTTGTTCATCTGGATAATTGGCTATGGTAGTACTAGAGCTAGTCGTTTTAAAGTTGTAAATTTTTCAGGATGACCGAGACTTTTATATCAAATGCCTGATATAATTCTGGGAAATCATTATTTACATGGCTACACTCAAATTAGTGAAACGAGATTTCAAAAATGAGAGCATCAACATTTTCTAAAGTACAATTTTCTAGGTTTTCTTCCTTTTTTTTCCTTTTTCATTTTGACAAAACATAAACAGAATGCTATTCTACTTGGCACAACCCTTGATTTTTTTTATTTTTGTAAAATAATTAAAACCTATGATTTAATAACAAATGTTCTTTCCGTCATTTACATCCATTTATGTGCATGGTAGGGTTACTGTCCTTATATATGATGTCAGCTGGTGTTGACAGAGACAGAAAAATGCATAAATCTTGGCTCTTAATCGACTTGCTCTTGCTTGTACATGTTCTGATATGCTGCACAGGGTCTCTGGAAAAAAAATGGTAGAATCTGATGATCTAGTTTCTTGGTGACAATCCCCCAGAAAGAAGCAATGCTGTTACTCTATTTGGATTTTTTTTGCAGGGCAAAAGCTTGTAGAATTTGATTGACCTGTGATTCTAAAATTCCACAATTTCCCTTTAGAAGACACCAAGTTGTCTTCACATAGAAACTCCCAAGAGAACCATTTTTCAATTGTACGATCTACGTCATGTACTACGACATCTGTTAAATTTCCAGTTCTAGCTATTATACTAGCAGTGTAGATTGTTGACATCCTTCCTGGTGCTTCTGGTGTGTTCCCACTTGGCCCATCCACGACCACCACATCCCATTTATGCTTATAAACTTCTTGTGGTAGATATGTTAATGCCAATTTGCATTTTGATGCATGAAGCAGTCTTGAACTAGGAGCACAAGCTGGGTTTTTTCTTGCATGCTTGAGTAGCTGATAAGCATCTTTTGCAGGTCTCTGGTATTCAACTTTGTAGACTCGAGTCCTGTTGGATTTCTTTTAATTGCACTTATCTTGTCTGCATCATCCTCTAGAAAGATAGTGATCCCTCCTGCATTGAATTTTGAGAGCTTAAGGTACTGGGGTTCTGATCCAAAAATGAGGAGGTTGCAGGGTGCTTTTTTGGTAATGAGGTTTGATAGAAGTTTAAACTCTTTTTTTGTGAGAGTGGTTGCGTTAGCAGAAGTTTTAGGTGGAGTTTTTGAGGTTCCAGGTGATTGTGATGGAACCAGATTGCATGCTGTGGAAGCAGTGGGGCAGTTTTGTTGTAGAGGCGATGGCAAAGCAGAGATAGGTGATGCAGGAGATGCGGTGATTGCAAATCGAAGAAGTCTAAGAATGGAAAGGCTTGTTAGGATGAAAACAATGAGAGGAATAAGTTTCTTTCCTGGAATCATCCTCTTAGTTGCTCGGCTATACTTGTGGCTGTCAAGGGAGACTGGAGCAGAAAAAAGAACAAGAGGAGTTAGAAGAGGGCGACAGTAAGGTAATTCAGGGGGCATTTTCTTCCCTTGGAACTTTCCTACCATCACCTCTGCAGGGACTACAATCACATCCTGCTCACAGGGTAGTGATGATATTGATTTCTTGAGTGAGGAAGAAGAAAGGGTGTTTTGCTTATGTTTGAAGAATAGCATTTCTTTTATTAGTTGTCAGCTTTGTTTACCTAATTGTTGCTGTTGCCCATGTGTACATATTTTGATCAAAGGGTTGGTGTTAATAAAGAAAATGTCGACTTGTGTTTAACAGATTGGTTCAGTTTTTGTTATTTTTATTCTCTTGGTGGGGATGTGTTGTTGCTGGGTCACTTTCACCTTCTGGAATCCCCTTGGCGATGTTTATCGTAGCATTGTAGGTATATTGGTTTCTGGTAGTGATTGGCACTATGAATTGATGTTCATTTATTGCATGCCAAATTCTGATTTGCTCGTCGACAATGGACAATAAGTAATGAAATTTTGTTGAAGCTAACATCAGATATTCACAGTTCATAAATGTGTACCTTTCAGGTGGCTTATCGACGTGAAATGATACACCCCCTACTCTCTCTGTAATGATGAAATTGTCAAAGAATATGATTAGATGAATTGTTTAGTTGTAAATTTTTCTTTGAAGGGGTAAATACACTTACCTCCCCCGAAGTTTAGTATAAATGCAGTTAGAAATCAAGTATGCAATTATCTACTTAGACTTCTTGTGCACTTAAAATTGAACTAATAAAATGATCAAATTGCTATTAGTTATTAAAATTTAAAAATAAATATAATTATTTTATACAAAAAAATTAAATTAAATTAATCGAAGATAATCCTTTCAATAGAATATAATTAAAAAAATAAAAATGGAAAAATAAAAAACCATTTTTAAAATTTTAAATTACCTTAATTTTTAAATAATTTTTTTTACAATTCGTAAAGGTTAGTTATTAAAAATGAAAATAATTTATGCTTAAATACTTATTTTTTACTATTTAAAATTTTATATTTTAAAACCATCAAACACAAATTTTAATGTAAAAATAAAGATAATTTTTTTAAAAAAACATTTTTTTTATTTTCTATAAAAAAGTAATAAATTAAATTTAAAAATGAAAATAACTTAAAATTTAAATTTTTTTTTTCATTTAAAGAATTTTCTTCAGTTAATTTAATTATTTATTTTAAAATGATTATCTTAATTTTTAAATATTTTTTAATTAATGACAATTTGTTTTTTTTTTATTAGTACAATTTTAAGGGCATATGAGATATAAATAGATAAATGCATAATTGATCTAAACTTCATGGGAGGTGAGTATATTTATCCTGGGTGAGGGGTGGAGTCTATTTGCTTCCACACTTAAAGATAATATCAATACAAATTATAAAGTGAAAAACTATAAATAATAAAATGTTAAGAGCACTACAAATGGAAATATTAATATTGTATTCAGTGTCTTTAATTACAATAAATACATAAATAGACAATAAATGTATTTTGACTTTCCATTTTTAATGTCTTAACTTGTACCCTTAGGACACAGGTTTACACTATCCAAAAAAATAACATATAAAATCTGATTTTAACCAGAAATGAAGTTTTGATTTTTGATTGTTAATAACCACATTGAAAATTTTTATCACTTCTTAACAAGAAAAGTATCGAAATTTCCTCTAAAACCTTTTTCACTATTATTTTTTTTGTATTTAATGTATAATTTGAAAAGTACCGAAATATCCCTCCAAAAACTGTTCACTTTTCTTTATATAAAAAATTACCGAAATACCATCCAAAATCATTTTCACTTTTTACCCAAATAGTGTCTTAAGGAAAGCATTTTTAATAACACGTGTCTTGAAGCACACGATTTTTATTTTTACAGCAATATTCTATTTGATGCAGGTTATTTTTTGAACGGTTCAATTTCAACAACTCTCGATACAAGGTAGGCAGCCAATAGTAAATTCCTGCTAATTCCAAATAGAGAGTGATTGTGGTTTCCCATATACAAGTTTGTACTCTCTTGCACCAAATGTCGTGGGGTGTCTTTTTAGGAAAAAACCGTTTGTTTTAACTTCAAAGCAGACAATACTCAAAACACCTTCTAAAATTTCTTAAATTTATGTATTCTTCATTTTGTCTTCAAGTTTGTACAACAGATCGCTTTATTATTTTGGTGAAACTAAACACCAACTTGAAGCTCATTACTATCATAATGGAAGTATAGTGATTTTTGTAAGTTTTAGTATAATTTAATATTTACAAAGTTAAAAGATCATGATCACATCACAAAGACGCAATTGTTCAGCAATTAGTGTGAAGAATTGTTTAAGCTTGAGTCCTTTTCAAGGAGTCACAACACAAGAAAGAGGAGAGGAGAAGTTTCGCGGAAAGTCACATAGACTAATTACTAATTAGTTCACACAGTTAATATCCTCCCAGCAATGAGAGGCACAGCTAATAATCATATGTATCGTTTAAAATAATTTAATCAGCAAGTTAGGTTCAACATTTCCCACTAATTTTTAGTCTAGAAAATAACATATTAATAACCATATATATATATATATTGGTCCTAATCAATCCCAATTTGCACATAAAATAATTATATTAGTTTGATGACTTTGTCAAAATATTGTTTTGATGGCCGTGTCTCTATGTAATATTTTGTTTTGGGTATCTTCCAACGGCATAATTCCTTTCTCTTTACATTGTATATACCGGAAAATCAAATTAAAGAAATCATTATTAGTTTCTTCTATAGATTAAGGGCATGTGTTTATCAAAATACATTCCTTGTAGTAGGGGTTGGGGGTGGTTGACACATTTATGCTAATCTCAATTGTCAATGCAAAGTATGTCATCCTTCACTTTTTATAAACAATTCAGCGTCTCTGCCCACTTTCTATTTATTGTTTATACAAGTTATAATACTGCAATGTGGGAGAAAATCTGCTTCTGAAAGTAATATTTTACTAGGGTTTTGAGAGTGGAATCAGGGGTGGTCATTTCACACCACATAAGAACGCGACATTAACACAAAACGATTCAGCCCTTGGTGGAACTATTCTCTTCATAATCAATTTAATGCCTAATTCAAAGTGCAATTCAGTCTCAAATCCAATTGCCGATGACCACAGGTCCAATGTGGCTTAGTTGTAAGAGCGCTCATTCAGTCTGTCAATATCTCATGTTCGAGTCGCCGCCACTGCAAGTGGTATATATTCATCAACTAAGAATTTCACAAGCTTCATAATTCCCACCTGTACTTTGAGATTTCAATGCCCACCAAACCAATGTACTTTTTTATAATCGCTTTCCTTTCCCTATTTTAAATTCAAAGGGTGACGTTTTCATTTGCAAATTGAATATAGTCTCATGTTTGTTGCCATTTCATTATTGTATCACTTAAATAATTAGAGTTTAGTTAACCTGTACTTTATTCTCATCGGTAGAGTGAGACCTATAGTTAGTTTAATCAAATTTCAAAACCAATCATTGAGTGACACGAATTCGTCTCAGAATCATGGTTATGGTGATTAAAAATGTTGTAAAGTTTCAAGGTTCCCTTTTTAGAGCATTCAGAGATTTTGATTTGTTTAATAACTTAATTAAGATCCCACATCTGCAACAAGAAATAATGTTATAGTGAGTTTGGCTTGGTCTTCTCTTCACAGTCCACACCTGACTGACTCTGTTTGTTCCTTGAATTCCTTATATTCTTTCCTGTTCAAACATATCATTATTTGGTTTTTATTCTCTTGCTCTCTCATCATCTTCATCACCATTTGTTTTAACTTTTCGCTGTCGAGAAGGGTGTTTTGTGCATATGGGGAGGAACGTTAACACCGGGGAACAGATTGTTTCACTTGAAGGATCCAAGGTAAGATCCTACATTTCAAGTTCCTACTCTTCATTTTCAAAGTTAAAACTTTTTTTTTTCAAAAAATGTCATCATAGCAAAAGCTTCATAGATTCTGATTGAAAAATTTTAACAACTTAGGACATACTGGAAGGTGAATATAAACGATCTCTTTTTGCCTCTATTCCGAAAACACTGATAGAAAATGGAAGACCAAGCAGTATGGTTATCAAGGTAATATTTCAGGCTCATTAATTGATTTCACTCATGTTTATATATATGATCAGTTGCTGCACAGTATGTGTCTAATGATTTTTGGAATGAATTTTTTGTACTTTAAACAGAAAGCACATACTGTTATTCCTGCACATATAGTAGCTGAAGCCATATCAACACTCCATGGACTCGATCTCAGATGGTCGGGTCCAATCACACAAACAGAAATGCAATATGTTGAACAATATGTCTTGGCAAAGTATCCACAATATGCTGGCCTTGTTGAAGGAGAAATGATTGATCTGTCTAGTCTATGTATCAATGAAGAGTCCTCAGAAGCTAACCCTGAAGACAGGCGAAAATCGCCTAGAGGCAGTATTCGAGAACCCTTTTCGCCTTCCTCCGGAAGTAATCTCCCTGATTTGGACAGAACCCAATTGGAGCAATCAAGACTACTTGACATCCTCACCAAGAAATCTTCCTTTCCCGGGAGTTTCATATCAATCCCGGAAATCCAAACTCGAAACAAAGTTTTAAAGCACTGCGGATTGCCTGATGAGGAGTATCTTGTTCTTTTCACTCAAAACTACAAGGATGCAATGATGTTAGTTGGGGAGAGCTATCCATTCTTCAGAGGGAACTTGTACATGAGCATTATTGGGGAAGAAATGGATTACGTACGAGAATTCGCCAGTTTCAAGGAATCGAAAATGATCCTGGCACCTGAGAGCTGGTTGGATTTGAGGATCAAGGGATCACAGCTTAGCCAATATTTTAGGAGGAAATGCAAGCACACCCCAAAAGGGTTATTCGCTTATCCGGCTGACATCAACGGGACACGTTACTCGATGCATTGGATTTCTGAAGCCCACCGGAACTCGTGGCATGTTCTGCTTGATGCCACTGCATTAATTGTAGGAGAGGATCGGCTAAATCTTGCACTTCATCGTCCTGACTTCGTGTTGTGTAGTCTTGAAAACACACATCCCCAGCCTTCAAGAATCACATGTCTTCTGGTCAGGAAGAAGTCCTTTGACAATTCAACAACTTCAGCTCAGGGCAATGAGTGAGTATGGGGTGGTATTTGCTTGTGAATTAAAGTATGTTTAAATTGTTCAAACATTATTGAAACATGTCTGCACTTTGGAAATTCAAAAGAGTACATAATCAATCCAATAAGTTGGAATCTCATTCTTCATTTATAACTTGGTGATCTTCTCTACATCCTAGCTAGTAAAGTGTTGATCTATCAAATTCCCTATCTCAAGAAACGTAATTCTTCCAAGTTCTAAACAAAATTTCAAGTTCTAAACGTAATTACTGTTGCTACAGAGGTGGCAGACATAGAACAACTTGACATGAAATTATCACTAGTAGAATTGTTAGCAGTTGTGACAATTTTTATGTAGTTGATGTTAGTTGATGTTAATTCTTACCAATAAAAATGGGGAAAAAAAAATCATTAGTGACCTTCGGGATCTCGGTTTCATCGTTTTAAATCATTGAAAATATGGTGGAAATTATAAAATTCGGTCAATCTATAAGGTTGGTTAATGAGAGTGATGCATGTGTGAGTGTTCGTCTACATTGTCCATCAACAAACGAACAAACATGAGCTCATCTTGTAAGAAACTCCTCATATGATAAAATACAACCAATTCCATTTTATAGAATAAATTATAATCAGGCTGATTTTTATTTCCATAAGGTTGACTATTTCTACTCATAGTATGCCTGTCCCGTATAAAATGAAAATAACTATCTAGTTACAATTCGATATTTAAGGGTGTAAATAACCAAGTTAAGTATCTTGCAAATTGCAATTTCAGGTGGTTTACCAGAAGGAAAGTGATTGTATTGTAGCTTGTAAGCCAAACTATCCACTTCAATAAAGCATTAGTTAGAAAAGCGTAGATATGAGATTGACGGATGTCAAAGCTAACCGAGAGACAGAGATATAGAAATCCCAAATTGCTTTTGATTCCTCTGTGCACAAGTTTACTCAAAAGTATTGCATACATTAAAAAAAAAAAAAAAAAAAAAGAACGAAGCTCCTAACAAAAGTTGGAATTGTCTAAGGAACAGCTCCATCCTCTAGCATTCTTAGTCTCCTACCAGGCCTGCAATTTTATATAAAACATAATCAAGTTTAGTAAATTTGATACCAACAAAGTGAAAACTACTTGGATGCTATCATTAGCCAGCAGGACCATTGTGTTCTAAAACTAATAGATGAATGAAAAAATAAAAGAGGAAATGAAACAGATAGCTTTCAGTCAACTTCCTGTTAATCTGAAGAATGCATACATGACAAAATACAGACAAACTGCAAGAAAATGGTTCATCCACTAAAGGGTCTAGCGCACCTAATGAAATAATAATATAATATAATATATGTACCCATGTATGAATAAGAATCTTGAGAACTATACAAAAATCACATAATACCTATATGATCTTCAAAATACTTTTTCTTTTTGGTTTGGTCATAAAATGCATCTTTAAACTTTTTTAACTAGAATAACCAATGACCTGGACATGCCACCTATTCAATTATCTGACATGCCTTTTGATACTAACATCTTTAATGAATCATTTTCACTCAATAGGCTATATGTCAAAAACAACATTTGAAGTTTTCAACCAAGATGGAACACCAATACCTAATTGTATAAATTATAGAACGATAGCACCTAAGCATTATGAAATATAAAAGCTAATTACACACACACACACACACACAAGCATTTCTCAAATAGTACACCAAAGGACCAATTTGTGCATAAATCCAAGTATATCACAACTCACAAGGGACCCAAGAATAATAACTCGAGAGGATTAAGCTGGAAATAAGGTCCTATAACTGTTTAATAAATCCAATAATGTATAGTCACTGAGGTGGGAAGAAAGCACATCAATCCACCATAACTCAAAAGAATCATATTGCCAGAATGCCTGGTGTCTCCAAAAGTTGCCAAATAATTTCAATCCTTCGTCTGTTATATAAGTTAAGGAGCTGTGATTTAGTTCATAAACTTCCTTGAAACCCTCTAAAAGCTATGGTGTTTATAAGAATTAACCTCCAAATAGTCCACTACGTATAATAATTACAAATAGGTAATAACAAATTCTTAATTGTTGACTCAGAAAAGCAGAAACCAAACTCATTGTACATTGTTTGTCCCAACATAACCGATTTTTTTTTTTTGTTTGAAATACACAGCATAAATGAGATTGAATTGCATTTGAACCAGTCAATCATGCGACTGTTCCCTTAAAAAGCTGATAACTACTCTCTGCTATTCCCTAATAATCTAAAAGACCAAAAGAACCATAATGCATACATCACTGAATACAAATATGCCTTTGTATAATTACTTAGAATTATTGATTAACAGAATCCACACATCAAATAATTTAACAAAATGCACAACAAACCAACACACACATCATCTACAAGCACACTAGTAATAATAACAAAGAATTATTTCAATATATATATATATATATATATATAATAACAATGAATAAAAGAGATCAGATTAGAAACAACTACCTAAGCAGAGCCAACGATGATGTTGTTGATGGGAATGAAAATCAATTTAACGAAAAAACCGACGAATCCCATCACTACGAACCCGACCGCCGTACGAAACGCCACTTTAGAGAATTCTACACACCAAGAACAGAAAACGAAAATTCAATATCCAATAATAATATATATGTATATAAAATCTATAACATACATAAAAGTTATAAAAGGACCTTTGCGATCGGGCTTGTGGCAGCGCTTGACGAGGCGGGCACTGTCCTTGGCGAATTCTCTAAGAGGATCGACGATGTTGTCAAGAGCGTCCATTTCTCTCTCAAAGTTGTAGATCTGATCACTTGTTGTCAATTTACAACGAGTCAAGGAGATGGTTTATATTGTGAAATGTGAATCCTCTCTTTGGGTTTGTTTTCGCTTTGGCACTCTTTACTTTTGGTCAATTTTGGAAGACTGACGTGATTTGAATGACGAAATTGACCCGGAAATTGTCTATTTTGTCTATATCTTGTTGATGACAAAGTTCTTCCAATATTATTACGCCACGTGTCACCAGTTCAAATATTATTGGTTGCTTACATGGTTACAACTTAAATTTTTTTTAGGTAGATGTATAGTAAAACCTTGATAAATAAATCTCCGTTTAAATAATAAAATATCTTTAGTTCCGAAACGAAATATATTAATATAATAATATTTTTAAAAATCGTTTAGGACCAACGAATATATAAATTAATAATTGATTAAATACATAAAATAATTCTTTCTAATATATATATATATATATATATATATATATATATATAAGAAATGACACAGACAAATTCATAATACATATTTTTAACTTGACAACTTCTATTTTCTCGATTTAGATCTTTTTAAATAGTAATACCAGGCTTTTCAAAATTTTCCCAAATGATGTTGACACATAAATGTGTCAATATCACTCACCATATAATCTTGTGATTTATAAGATATTGACATTTCATGTGCCAACATAACTTGGAAAATGTTGTGATGTGGCACATAATTAATCAATTAAGTCCAAGTCAACATGTATTGACCAGTGAAAACCGTTGGAGGAAAGAGAAGGAATGTAAGCACAAATTGATCAGGTTTTTTTGACAGCTAGCTGGAGTAGAATCTTCTAGTATTAGAGGGTGAGGTGTGCTAGTTGTTTTTGTGTGTTGTAACCGTAATAATTGATAGGTGTGTGCTCTGGATTCCTCATTTGTATCTAGGTGTTGTTTGTGTGCTGAGAAACTGAGAGAAAATGAGTGAGAGTACTGATAAATTTGTACAAACACTGTATAATTCTTTCTCTGATTAATAGTGGACTGATCTTTGCTCTTGCTGGATGTAGATTGTCTCAATGGCAATCGAACCAGGATAAATCTCTAGTGTTCATCTTTATTTCTGTTATTTTTCTTCATTTACTAGATTTGATTCATCGATTCATCTCTAGAGTTGTTTAACTTCATTCTATGGTTTGAGTTACTGTGTTATTTGATTTATTTGAGCTTGGGATTGTTACAAATTAGTATCAAAGCTTAGGTTGTTTCGATTATAGATTCCTAGGGCTCATCTTACTCAGATCTAGGTAGCAATTAGGAAAACAGAGCATTGTGAGTTGCAGTGATGTCAACTAAGTTTGAAGTTGAGAAGTTCACGGGTTCTAATAATTTTGGACTCTGGAAGATGAAGATGAAGGCTGTTCTTGTCAAAAAAGGTCTTGCAGTTGCCTTGGAAGGTGAGGATAAGTTACTTGAGTCAATGGATGTTGTAGAGAAGAAAAAGTTACTCGAGAAAGCTTAAAGTTCTCTGATTCTTGGTTTGGGTGACAAAGTCCTGAGAGAAGTGAAGAAGGAAGAAACTGCAGCAGGTATTTGGACTAAACTTGATTCTCTTTACATGTCTAAAGCTGTTCCAAATAGAATCCATCTGAAACAATAATTTTTTGGTTTCACTATGGATGAGAGGAAATCTATAGCAGATAGCATGTATGATTTTAAGAAGCTAATACAAGATCTTGAGAGTCTATCTATTGAAATAGAATGTGAAGATCAGGCTGTGATTTTACTAAATTCACTTCCCAAATCCTATGCTAATGTAGTTGATACCCTGAAATATGGTAGACAAACTTTGAAATTAGAAGAAATAGAAATTGCAATTAATTCTAAAGATGTTGAGAACAAGATTAGTGGAAAATCAGATGCTAATGGATTAATGGTGAGAGGTAGACCAGATAAAAGGCAATGGAAGAGGAATAACAATGGGAACAACAGATCAAGATCTAAGTCTAATCCTAGACCTAAAAGATGTTACCATTGTCACAAAGAGGGTCATATTAGGCGTGATTGTCCTGAAAGAAAGAACAAGAAAAGACAGGAACAAGAATCTGAAAATGGTGATGCTGATGTTGCTACTGAAGGATATGAAAGTGCAGATGTGTTATTTGTTTCTGATCAGGATTCTAGAATGGAATGGGTTTTAGATTCTGGATGTACTTTTCATATGACTCCAAACAAGAAATTGTTTGATACTTTTCAGACTGTAGATACAGGTAGAGTTCTAATGGGGAATGATGCTTGTTGCAAAGTAACTGGAATTGGTACAATAAAGTTAAGGATGCATGATGGTGTCATCAAAACTCTTTCAAATGTCAGATTTGTTCCTGATCTTAAAAGAAATCTCATTTCTCTTGGTGTTCTAGATGCTAGTGGTTTCTGTTACAAGGCTCAAAATGGTACTCTCAAAGTTACAAAGGGGTCATTGGTGGTCATGAGGGCAGAAAAGAAGAATGGCTTATATTTGCTCAATGGTGTTGCAGTGACAGGTTCAACAGCAGTATCCTCTCTAAAGATTGCTGATAAAACATCTCTGTGGCATAGAATGTGTCAGATTTTTCTTTCATAAAGAAAATCCACACATACCTTGAGAAGTCATCAATAAATGTCACCATGTACCATATACTGCCAATTGATGGTTGCTTAACGGGCCCGAATACATCAGAGTGAACTAACTCCAATGGTTCTTTTGCTTTAAACTTTGATTCCTCGTATGGCAATTTGTGTGCTTTACCATACTGGCATCTTGCACAGACCGTGTCTGTTCGCACGACTAGTTTAAGAAGCCCCTTAAGCATCAACTTCTTCACCATCACACTTAGCTTGGAATAGCTAACGTGGCCTAACTGCATGTGCCATAGATCTGCTGTCTCATTTTTCCTTGTCCTTTCTAGATATGCAGATTCTGCTGACATCACGTAGACTGATTCCAATCGCTACCCTTCCATTGTCGGTGTTTCTGAGATTTTGAGGTCACGATACACCTTCACATTACGGGGACCGAACAAGACATAATGGCCTGGTGATGTCAACTGAGCCACATATAATAAGTTTTTCTTTATTCCTGGGACATGATTAAAATATTGAAGTGGCACCTGTTTAGAATTATGTCGGGGAGTAACTATCGTCTTACCAATGTAAGCTATCGGTAACCTTGAGTTGTCGGCTGTCACTACTACACGACCTCCCTTATACTCAGACAGGTTTTGCAACTTCTGTTTATCACCCGCCATATGATTTGAGCAGCCCGAATCTACAATCTAATCATTCTTGTAGTCAATCTGTTCTGATGTTGTTACCGTGAGAGCTAATTCTTCTTCCTCTATAACGAATAATGCTTCGGCATCCCAACCATCTTCGCTATTCTCCTAAGAACTGGAAGTAGCAGTATTACTTTCAACAGGCTTTTTCTTGGTCCAACAATCTTTCGCCATATGACCCATCTTCCCGTAGTTGTAACACTTACCATCGAACTTTCTACTATTACCGCAATTCTTTAAAGCTCCCCATAGACGAGAGCCTCACTTTCCTTGGTGGATTTTCACCTTGTCATCATCCTTTTTAGATCCATCACTAGTGTGCCGCTTGAAACTGCCTTTGATTTTGTTGGTGTAGAGCGCTTCCTCTTCACCCTTCAACGAGACTCCTCCCATTTGCTTGGCCATAGCTTCTTGACCTGCAAGCAAATTTTCAAACTCAACAAGCGATGGTTGTGTCGGCCATCCCCTGTACAGCGGCAACGAACCCTCGATATTCAGGTCTTAAACCATGGATACTTATTCTCTTTATTCTGGTGTCCCCAATAGAAGCTGTCAGGATCTAACTCTGAAATTTCAGTGGCATATCGACTTCACCTTGTGAAAATATTGGGCAATTGTCATGTCATGTTGCGCCATCGATAGCAGCTCGTTCTTGAGAAGTTGCAGTCTTGTATCATTCTTCTTTGAAAAGAGTGTGGACAAAAGTATCCTATGCTTCCTTTGGTGTTTTGGCATCCCGAATGTGCTCCAACATTTCTTCTTCAATTGTGATCTTTAAAGCAAACATTGCTTTGCCTGCTTTAATTTCCCACTTTCGCAAGATGCCATTGGCATCTTCTGCCGCCGATTGTGTAACTTCACCACCATCGACAACCTCCCAAAGGTTCTGACCTTGTAGGTAAGACTCCATACATGTTCCCCACGTGTTGTAGTTTTTATTTAAGCTTCTTGATTCCTCCAACTACTTGAAGGTTACCCATCATGCCGGCAAGACTTCGACTATACCGATCAAGCTTGACTATCAAACTTGCAGACTACCAAACTCCTCACAACTCAAGATAGCTCCAATAAGAACGATCCCTGACCAACCTGGCTCTGATACCAATTATTGAGTAAAAATTAGAGTATACGACTCTAAACTTACTAATATTGGACCCAAACAAGTAAACAAATTACTTGTATTATTCCCACAATAAAAGACAATACAACACTTTTCAAAGACCACTCACAATTTGAAGAGAAATACAAACACTCAAAAGAAAGCTCACAACTCACACTCAAAACATCACACTCAAACTAAGAATACAAAGACTTATTTTTTTTGTAGGATATCTAACCCAAATGCAAGGGAGGGTATTTATAGTCCTCACCATGCAATCTACACCACATAAATATAAAATTAAGAAATAATCCTAACCACACATTATTACCACATTCTACACACTTCTCCTAAAAAATCTCCTTTCTACATCCTTCTACAATTTTCTCTTAAAATATCTTTCTTACACATTTGTTGAGAACCTTCTATTGTCTTGGGCTTAGATAAAATGGATTGGACTTTGAAATGGGCTGGGGTTGATCTTCAACAGATTAGGCGTGCTGCCCTGATGACAGAGAATCAGTAACTGGTTAACTTGTGTTCTTTGGGGATACTTTAGTCTCATGGTCATCAAAGAAACAAACAATAGTTGCATGATCAAGTACTGAATATGAATATCGTGCATTAGCTCAGGTTTCAACAAAAATTACCTGGCTTCAATCTTTGCTCAAAAAAGTTTGTTATCATATAGTATCTGCTCTTGTAATATGGTATGATAATTTGAGTGCAAGTGCACTAGCCTCCAATCCTGTTTTTCATGCTAAAACCAAACATATAGAGATTGACATTCACTTTATGAGGGATAAAGTGTTGAGAAAGGAGATGGACGTCAGATATGTTCTCTCATATGATCAAATAGCTGATTGCTTAACCAAAACACTGTGACATTCAAGATTCCAATTTCTTAGAGACAAACTTGGAGTGAATAAGTCACCCTCGCTTTTGACGGGGGATGTTAAGATAGAAGATTAAGTTGGTGATTTGTTTTTCTCAAGCTTACTTATTAGGTCATCTTACAGATCTTTGTAAGAACCTTTATTTTGTGATTGGCCTATTTCATGACATACCATATTGGGGATGATTGTGTAATGGGTAGCTTAGGTCCGTGTTGGCAAGCTTCCAAGCATCTCCATGACTTCAAGAGCAAAAGATATACTCACTTGACTTTGTCTCTTGAAGAGTTTAGGTGCACACACACACTTCATGCATGCTTTGTTCATCTTGCATTTGTGTTCTTTATTTTTTATATGTGTGTATCCGTTATACAACTCACACGAGCACGTCTTTGTTTGTCCTTACGTGTGGTTGTTTTTGTTCTACGTTTTCCGTGTGTGTTCGGAAACAGTCCTCACTCGCACGATGGTGTGTTTGTGTTGTGTCCGCATCTTGCACATTGGTGTGCTTGAGTCTTATCGCGATTTGTGACCATAGAGAGGTTCCATTTGTCCTCTCTTGGATTAGTATTTGGTTACATGGTTTTATACCATGATTGTGGGAATTTTGTTATTGACCAATTCTGACCTTTGGTCACTCTTTTGACCATAACTCTTTCTACTTTTATCCAAATCTTATTTTGTTAATTGAAGTAGAAAGTAGACTTTCATACCTTTCTAACGGTATATTATTCGTAATATGTTATGACCGTTTGGTTTGGTTTTGAAGTCTCCAAAGAGCCCACTGAAACAGAGCATCTCTGCTGTTATCTGGTTTTAACATTTGGTCACTTAAATGACCATAACTCTTTCTACAGACATCAAAACCTCTTTCTGTAAATTGGAGTAGAAAGTAGACTTCCATACCTTTCCAACAGTATATCATACAAAAGGTTTCGAGGTCAGTTTGGTCATGTTTTGGGTCGCTTGTTTCTGGAGCTGGTGTGTTGTCCAGTGTGTTAGGCGACATGCAAGGCCACTTGTGCATGTCGCCTCCAATGTCGCCTCAGACATGTTTTTCTTCTCCAGAACGTTAGGCGACATGGTAGGCAACTTCATGTAGCCTCTCTTAGGCTACTTGCATGTAGCCTCTCTTAGGCGACTTCATGCGACTTCATGTAGCCTCTCATGTCGCCTGGCACCAAAAACGGGACATTTTGGTCTTTTCGAGTCAGCCCATTTTTCCCACCTTTAAAAACCCATCTTTCTCTTCTTCTTCCCCAACTCTCCTAAATTTACAGAAACCCTAGAGAGAGAAAGAGAGAGTCTAGAGAGAGAAAGCTTCCTTTAAGCTTCATTAACTCTCCAAACCCAAAACCCATGCATCCAAAGCATCAATCATACATGGGTCTTCATCATTCATGACTTGGTAAGTAAGAACAAACCTTTAATCTTTGATTATTGTTCTTTAAGTCCAAGAGTTCGTTTTTGTTGCATATAATTTGTAGAAATCGTTTTTGAATGCATATTATTGTTGAATGATGACATGTTTGGGTTTTGTTTGTGATAGCTTATTTGATTAGGTTGTTTCTCTACCTAAAAAGCTAGGTTATAAATATTCACATGTGATTCATTGTTGACTAGGTTAAAAGATTGTGTTTATTCATCTAGTCAAGGTTCTTGAATATTTATATGTGTTGTATTTTGATAGCTTGCATGATTAGGTATTTTTACCTAAATAGCTAAGACTTGATTATTCTTAAGAGATTAATTGACAACTAGATTAATAGATTTGTGTTTATTAATCTAGTTGAGCTCTCTTGAATATTCAAGGTTGTTTATGACAATTAGGTTGTTGGAAAATCTCTACACAACTAATTGAATTTGTTTGTGATAGACTTTTGTCTAAGACTTGCATTGAGTAAATGATTAAATGCTTTGTCTCAATCACATGAATATATGCTAAGTATATGTTGAATACATTGTGAGCATATTTGTTGATTCATTGTGATTGTAGTTAGGATTGTTGTTATTGATAACATCTAGTTAAGTCTTTATGCTTTGTATTTAGATATTTGACAACTTGGATTTGTTTCTACAAACTTCTAGTTGGGCAATTTGTGTGGTCGTACACATTATTGCATTTGAGCATATTGTCTCACATTCACTTAGACTTTTATACTCTTCCTTGAGTCAAAGTCTTGTGGCTTTGGGGTGAAGTTGCACAAGCATTGAAGTCTTGCAACCAAGGTGTGGTTGGCAAGCATTGGTTAAGTGCCACTATAAAAGGCCCGTGGGGTAGAGTAGAAGGTGCTCACGCCAAGAGTAGTGTATCAGGGGATATCACTAGGGATTGAACCAAGAGTAGCGAGTGGTAGTGTCCATAGCCTGAGGTTATCTAAAGTGAGAGTCCGAGTATCACTTGATGGTGTAACTTTCTTTTCATAGAGTGGATTTCTGTGGCTCAAGTGGCTAGCATGGCTAGTCCTGTGGTTTTTCCCGTTTGGAGGGTTTCCACGTAAAAATCAAGTGTTCTTTATATTTCCGCACTTTATTTGATTTTTATTGTTTGATTGTTTGAGTTAATTGTGATTAATTTTGACTAATTAAAAAAGTTGGTAATAATCGATTAACAACTCATTCACCTCCCCTCTAGGTTGTTAGACACACGCTTGAGTAGTATTTTCATCTAACATTGGATAGAATTATTGGAATTGTAGAAGATATCTTGCCGTCATGCACTTCTTTTGTTTTTCAATCATTTACTTACACGTGTAACTTTTGTATTTACACAGCTCACATTTCTGCCGTAATCTCTTTTGCATTGATCTACATATAAATCAAAATTTGACCTCATTCTCAATTTGAGTTGGGAAATCCTTAATTATATTCTCCTCAAATTTTCTCTCATTGAATTAACTTTAGAGTTTATACCATCTCCAAACTAGAACATTGCAACATTTACCTCAACCAAATCATATCTTCCACCATCTCACGTCGAACTCATTTTCGATTCAAACATTGAAGATCATCGTTATCGTTCAATGCTAGCTATTATAGACTAGTTTTAATACCCCTTACTGTAAATGAAACTGGCATCTATTTTTTGTTATAAAAAAAAAAAAAAAAAAACTAGTCGTATTTGGTGAGTATTCGAGTATTCAGTCTAATGACTATATTTTTTATATACACTTACTGGTTTAGCTTCTAATCAAACTTGATGATTTTGTTTGGAACTTAAGTTATATTTCACTTGTAATCAAATTGGATCCTTTTTGACCAAAATTTGAACTGTCAAACTTCATATCAGGTGATTAATTACCATTTTCCTCTGGCATTTAATTTAGTGGGTTTGCAAATCGATTTTACCCTTTTTACAATTTAATTATATTGTAAAATTACTGAATTTCCCATAACATATATATGATTTACTTTTTTGTAAATTGTTTGCCGGATATCCACAGGTTTCGTCCGATGCTTTGTCCGACTCGTGTTTTCCTATGTATTTGTGGTCCAATTTTCCTCTTTCTGAATTCTACTCGAGATGGCTTCTTGCTGACAATGGTTTCAATGTTGACCCAAAGATAATCGATTTCATGGGGACTTAGTATTATGAGGAGAAACAATGAGTTTTTTTTTTTTTTTTTTTTTTTTTTGTGAATCCGGTGTTAGATGATTTTGGAATACCATGGGTGATGGGTTGGGTTCTATTTGGTTCTCAGGAAAATTCCTCAAAGAAAGTTTTTATTATATTTTTATATTTTTTTCATATTAGTTTTTTTTAATAATAATATTTTGTTAAATATATATTATTTTGTTTTTTTTTACCAATTTTCCTATTTACCCTTTTGTGGTTTTAAATTTTTAACAGAATTCTTAGTGGCAGGTGATATTTTGGGGTTTTACTTTAACCACAAAGGAGATAATGAGGAATAGAGTGAACTAAAGGGATTTTAGCCATTTATGAAACTAAAAAGGAAAAACAGGGAATATGGCAAAATAGGGGAATTTTGATAATATCTTCTCTCTTTTTTTAATTTTGAAATTTCTCGTTTTTCTTTTTCTTTTTTAAAATTTAAAAATTTAAAAATATTATTACTAAACAAGAGGGTACTATTGCCACTATTGTCTTTCAATTATTCTAAAGGTAAAGGGTAGCTTCTCAATAATTTGTTTTTAAAAGCAACCTTCAGGCTTCTACCAATTTCTCAAAGCACTAATGTAAAAAAGTTAGTCAAAAACTCAATTCAAATGACGTGACAAATGATTTATTCATTAATCACATCATTTTATAATTTGTGTGGTAATGACAACTTATTTACCACATTATTCAGATTAAATTTTGAATTGTTGGGTCATATAATATTACTCTCCTCAAAAACTTATTATTGGATAAACAAATTATAAAATATGCTAATTTAAAAAAAAAATTTCTTTTATCAAAATTTCAAAATAAATAATTATTTCATAAGCTATACCAACCTAACGCGCACTACAATTTGACTTGACTCTATGATAATTTCTAATTCACTCAATGCACGTTTTTGGCTTGTTGTAAAGTAAACTATGTTTGAGAAACTCTAAATACTTTGTTAAGAAAATGATGAAAAAGGAAAATCAGATAGCAAAAAAAAAAAAAAAAACAGGATACCTATTAAAACTTGGTAAATGAATGGATGAGAAAGTTGAACATACGAACGATGAATTTGCAAGATAAATTGGAATGTGGATAAGTGGATTTGCATGATGACATTGATCTCATACATACATGATACATTTTAATGACTTTGCTACACGAATGTCTGATCAAATTAGGTTTAGATAATTAATTTGCAGGAAGAAAACACAAAATTTACCATTTGTGAAGAGAAAGAGAATTACTTCCTGTGCCAGATAGTTATTAATTAATACCGTCTTTTAAATCAACCTCATGGTTGCTTAGTTATAATGGGTCTTTTAAAATGAGTTCACTTTTACCCACCCTCTTCAAGGGGTGAGCATTACCCCCTCTCAAAAACATGACATGTGTCTATGGAGGGGTAAATTTATCCAATCAAGCATTACTCTCCTCCCAAAAACATGACATGTGTATATAGAGGGGTAAAATTGTCTAAAAAGTTAACAGGGTTTAGATAAATTTACCCTTCCATAGACACATGTCATGTTTTTGAGAGGGGGTAATGCTCACCCCCTTGAAGGGAGGTAAGCAAAAATGGACTCTTTCAAAATGAGTTGCTTATTATATCTCATCGCTTAAGTGGTGTATGCACTTTCCCTTTCATGTTTGTAGAGGGAGATGCGAATCTTATAATGCGTATTTACCAACATGTGTGTGGATAATGTCAAGTGTGGGTAGTTTTTTTTCTTCTTACATGTAGTGTTTGATATCGGTAGGTTTCGACGTGCATACAGTGTTTAATCTTGGTAGATCTCAGCCGGACATGTAGTGTTTGGATTGGTGTCAGATTGAAAACATATTACTTATTAAAATTTAATGTTAGATTGTTTATAAATTTGTCCAAATTTTGTGATGAAATGATATGTAGTATACTAAGGTGATTTGAATGACCATATCATCTAACTTTCTATAAGGCATTTACAAATCATCTTAATTATCATTCATATCTATTGGACATAAAGTTGTGGTAAGGTGATTTGAATGACCTTATATATCATCCCACGATCTACGCAGCACTTACAAATCATCCTTCACACCCGAATTCCTTAATGCCATTCTTAATCTCAAATTCTCAATAAATATATTACATGCGCCAAGTCACGCCTGCTAAGATCTATGACTTTCTTAAATGTTATTAACTTATTTATTCTTATCGCATTCGCACGTGTTTATTTCTTCATTTTGCATGCAAAAACATTGTATATATTTACTCTCTATAACTCGTAAGACTACTAAGACAATTAGCAATATTTAGCAGTGCATTTAATAGGCAAAACTCTGTAATCTGTATAATGGATTATTGTTGGGTTTTAAGTTTATTTACATTTGTTGTTGTTGTTGTTGTTTCATCGGTGAATGCAATTGGCATAGTCGATAACACCAGCTTCTATGACAACTACCATCTCACTTGGGGACTTGATCATGCCTTACTTACAAACCAAGATAAAGAAATCCAGCTTTCCATGGACACCTCTTCTGGTTCATCAATCATCATCTTCATTTCCATTTGTGAATTCATTTGTTTCAACTCTATTATATATTAAGTTTTTTTTATATGCATTAATTCAGGGTCGGGATTCGAGTCGAATGCGTTATATGGATCGGGGTTCTTTCACTTCAGAATGAAGATACCAGAAAAGAACTCTTCAGGGGTTATCTCAACCTTCTATGTATGTATTTCTACTATATCATATCTATAAGTGGTATATGTACATCCTGTTCAAGCATTAATTCTCCTATCAGGGTGGTTCATGGTTTCCTATAATTCTGATAAGACTTCTGTACATTTTTTTTTTTTTTTTTGCAGTTAAGTTCAGCACCTCCTAGTAGTGATCATGATGAAATTGATTTTGAGTTCTTGGGTAACAACGGACCACCTTATACATTACACACAAATTTGTACACAAATGGTAAAGGAGGAAGAGAACAACAATTTCGTTTATGGTTTGATCCCACAAAACAATTCCATTCTTACGAGCTCCTCTGGAACCAGTATCAAATAGTGTAAGAAATGATTAATCATTTTCTTACCTTGAATATAACAGATATATCATATCTATATTTCATTAGCGAAAAAGGTTTTTGAAATAAAATCATTACATAGAATCGGCTACAAATTTACAAACTTAATTGTATATATGTTGATTATATGCTTAAAGTGATATATAATTAGCAGGTTCTTGGTGGATAATGTCCCGATCAGAGTGTTCAAGAACAACACAGAGAAAGGAGTAAGTTACCCATCAAAGCCAATGCACATAATGGCAAGTGTGTGGGGACCATCATGGACTGGTCATATAGATTGGAGCCAGGCACCTTTCCAAGCCCACTACCGAGGATTCCAAGTAGATGGCTGCGTATTGAATGATTATGACATGCCAAAATGTTATTCTTCTAAATATTGGTGGAACAACAACAAACTCTGGAAACTCAACCCACAACAAGGACGATCATACCAAAATGTGAGGCAAAACTACTTGACTTATGACTATTGCTCAGATCCTACCAGGTACCCAAAACCACCCCCAGAATGCCAATTTAACCGGGAAATTAGATAGGCGGAGATGTTGCTGACGTTACTGTTGCAAGCTACGTACACTAAATAAATTTTAAATTTTGGAACAGAAATAATATAAATAAACTAGACATAGTTTGAAGAAGGAACAAATAGTCCCAAAATCCAGAACTGCACAGCACATTAGATATAATTAGGCAAGTCATAGCAGCAATTGTTTCGCTGCACTAAATTGAGTTAACGAGTTCCCCAATGGAGTCATCACATTTAAAACTAGTCTCAGTAAACAATACAGACAAGGGTAATCATAAATCATTAGCAAGCAAAATTCCAATTTGCATCAGCTGATCTCCACTGCCTTCTATCTCACCACAGCACCATAATAGCATCAGCAAATGAGCTGCTTAACTGCAGAAAATCAGAGGAAGATAGGTTTGAAAATGAATGCTGCAAAACCATGATAAACAGTAACATGGAATTGAGAATTAGAGCATTTTGTCTAAACTTTCCAAGAAGAACTGATATTGCTTCCCAAAAAGCATACTTTGACAATCAAGGTATACACAACATGAATTCTTTCGATTTCATAATGAATTATCAATAAAAGTAACATTGTAAATTGATGACTCTACATAGTGCAATTTAATAAATTTGCGATTCTTAGTTTATGGTTATATCTTAGCGACTTAGCCTATCTTCCTGCATCCAATTCAAAAATTCCTAAAGAACCCTGGACCTTATTCCATAAGCAAAAATCAATCTGAAACATGGACAACTGACTACCACCATAAATCAATAAAAGAGCTATCTTACAAAACTGAAAATTGCGTCTTTGTTTTATATTCTTTCATGATATAAGTCATAAGATAACATAAATCACATCTTTTTTCGGACTACATGTCACATATAATGCATGCTAGTTGCTACACACAGCATAAAGTTATAACTTATAAATTACTACTACTGTAAATTAAATAAACAATTTGAATAAATTTCCTCCTTAAGATCCCTATTTAGTAGCCACGGATTAAAGAAAGTCTAGTCCCTGATTCCAATTTAAGGTTGTCAAAGATAAATGACATGATTTACTGCCCAATATGACCTTACAAATTGCATATTGAAAAGGATGATAACCTTCTTGTCGACAGTAAGATGCCAATTTCAGCTAATATAATTCAAGATCAAACTCAGGACACCAAACTCTTTCTTAAGTGCAGATGAAAAGGAAATTTGAAAAGTCCATCACAATAAGATATGAATACACAACAGATTCACATTGCAAAAACCAAAAATGTAAGAACTATTATAGCTTCTTTACCGCAAAACATTAAAAAGTGCGGAAAAACCATCACACGGAGGAAAATGTCAATCCCTAGAAAATTCAATACCCAAGCAGGTACGATGCTTCTTTTGCAGGGAAAAGAGCAGACACTGAACACTAAATTGCTCATGCTAGCCTCAGTCAAGTAGATCATTGCTTGAGCTTGACTCGAATTCAAGTCAGCCAAAAAGACCCTGTCTAAATTTAACAAGGGAACAGCTCCATTTGACAGCTGCAGAAACTAAAATGGAGGTAAACAATGGCATGTCTAAATGTCATTATCAAAAATTCCTAAATGTCTAAAAACTTGGAAGCCAAAAATTTAACAGATGCCACCAATCATCACTTGCATTGTATAATATGTAACAAGCTGCTGAGAACTGATTACATGTCAGCATTTTTGTGGAAGCCTTAAACATGTCAATGACCATCAAACTATCCGCACCCGTGGTTTTATTAAATAATGTAAAAAGAAAGGAAACAGAAGAATTATTCTTCAAAAGTTTAAGAGGATAGAAAAAAGTTTATAACAATTACAAAAAACACATTTGACATCATAACATGTCTATCCTCGGATACACGTGTACCCTAAAAAGAACAAAGTTAGAAATCAACATGAGTAAAATTAAATGTATAATAAAGAAACAAAGCTGATACATTTCCTCATTAATAATCAACTACACATGGTCTATCATTCAAGTTTGGCTTGGATACGGCTAATGGTTGGGTGCCACTCCAGCTCAACAAGTGATGGAACTTAGATAGTGGTGAATGATACATGTGTCAGTTTTCCACTGTTACGACATGGCAAAGTTACAAATTTCTAACTGTTCATAAGTCAAGAAGTTAACTGATGCAAAAGATCGAGTTGTTCACGGGGAAGGCGACAAGGAAAAGAGATATGGTTAAGCATTAACATTTTAATGAAGCTCAGAACATGTCAACAACAAACTGTTTGAATTTTTTAGTAAATAATGAAAACAAGGGGACTCGCCAAATTATGTCTCAAAGTAGCAGTAACTGACAGAGTATATCCTCTCCATTAGGTGATTCACCAAAAGAGGTCAGCACATTTTACAATACAACATGTATAATTTCTTCCCAACATTGTATTTTCTAATGAATCATTTCTTGCCTGAACAGACTCTGCCTTCCAATTAGGGAACTTGCAATTAATCCTTTTGAAACAAATTTTAATAAGCTTGACTGTTTCTTGCCATAGAAATCACTACTCTTTCCTCATTCTTTCATTTAAGATAACCATTTCCATCAAGCCATTGATATTCTACAATTATTTAGCTTAAAAGAACTCAAATTACTCTGATATTTCCCCATTATTTTCTCAACTTCTAACGGTTGTTCTATTTTACTAGTGGTCAATTTCGGGCACAAAGTACACAACAAAATAATCACTTTTCATTATGTATCAGTAGCAGCTATTTTTAAAGGAAAAACACAACGCTCAAGTTTTACAATGTGTTTGGGCGATACAAACAAACACATAACTGACTCAATTTGAGTGCATTAACCGCTTCCAAACTTCAATACAACCTCATACCAATACTATGACCATAATCTTCCACTAACACAAAACAACTTTTAATCAAAACCTATGATTCAATACACAAAATCTCAACATTATAAAAATTCAACCTAGAAACCAAATCCAGCCAATTAACATTAATCCAACAAAAACCTAGAAACTCAAATTTCGTAGGTTAAAAACACTAGTACTAGTTGTCTTGCACTGCAAAAAATTGAAAGAAGTAATATTCCATAGCTAAAAAGCTAACATTGTAAGAGCATAGAATTTCAAACAGCACAAAGACATGAAAGCTAAAAGAAAATGAGCCTACCCTTGGGCATCAAGATTGCCTTGGCCACTGCTCCCCCCACTGCCATACGAGCCGTCGTCTCCAGTAGCCGCCGTCTGCCAGACAGACTGCCAGGCCTGGCTGGGCGGCTGCACATACACTCCGGAGGGGTCGACGGCGGGGCGGCCAATCATCATCCCACCAGGGCCGGCAGGACCAGTGGGGTGTCCCATGGGAGGGTAGTAATACGGCACTCCACTTGCGGTGGCCCCCACCATGCCTCCCAATCCGGCGGCCTCATCCTTTATCTCATCCCTAGGCACTATATCCACCAAGAAATCGAAGATATCAGTCCTCGTAATCGCGGCAGCGATGTCGTTCTTCTGCAGAGTCCTGCGCTTGTTCTCCTCCGCGTGAAGCCATGACCGAATCGTGAGTTCCAAGATGAAGAGCTCGCAAGCCTTGGCGAAGAGGATGGGAGCTTCGGCGGAGATCATGCGCACGTCCTCGTCGGCTTTCATGATTTTCTTGATGCGAGCAAGAGGAAGCTGGTGGTTCTTGAAATCGTTCACCTGTTCAATTTCTTGGCGCTGGTAAGACCAGAACATTTGGAGTTGCTGCTGCTGTTGCTGGAGGAGGTGGTGGAAAGGCGCGGCGGCGGCTGCTTGGGGTTGCGGTGGGTAGGAGGAGGATTGACCGGGCTGGTTGTTCTCCATCGAAATTTGAAAATTTGATATGATGATTTTTGATTTCGTTGATGAAAGTGGATTGGCTTGTTTGATGATGGATGATGAGTGAAATGTGGACAGATGTGTGTTCTTCTCATCAGATGTCGTATATGTGTTTTTTTTTCAAATTTCAAGGGTTAGAGATGTGCTTACTTGGATCGACGGCCACGATTTCATCTCTCTACACAATGGTTGGGATAAGGTACATCCAGGAACAGACTTTTTTTTTGTTGCCACTTTCTTTTTTCTTTTTTTTATTCTTCACGTTTTCCTAATTTTGGTTTATATGCTTTTTTGTGCATTATTTTTATTTTTAAATTATTACATTATTATATAAATTCGGGCTTTTTAGAAAGGGTGCGGATTCAAACTAACGACCTTATGGTACATGTATGAGGATTTACAATCCAGCCAACCTCATCTTTTTTTATTTTTACTTTATATAGATTTGGGGTTTTTTTTTTTTTTTTGGTTTGAAGTACCAATTTATGTAATATTCAAAAACAAGAAAAAGAAAAAAGTAAGCTGTAATGTGAACATAGTTTATAAGGAAAATAATTGTAGTGACAATTATGTACAACTATAATGACATTTATGTACAACTATAATGACACCCAGAGAAAAAAATAAATTGTGTTTGTACGGTGATTGGTAACCCACCCACAATTATTAATGATTTATGGCTCAACAAAATGAAAACCATGGTTGACCTGTGATTAGAAGTTTGAGCTTGCTCTTGCTATAATGTTTCAGCAGTTTCACATGAACAATGTCAGTTTCACATGAACTAGAATGCTTGATATACCACCTGAGATGCGACTTTTCAAACATGAACTTTGTCGGGTCGAATGAACACCTTTTTTACCATTACAACGACTCAAACACCGAATAAGCATCTTTTCCATCGAGTCACAATGTTTCCACTTGTATTTTGAATGTTGATTGTAATTAACCGGTTAAACCAATAATGCAAAGGCAAACCCACCTTATATTGGGAACGACTGTGTATATACATACCATAATAAAAGAAACATTAACCTATTTGAAAAAGATATCTAAGCATATTTTTCACCTTTCATTTTCCAGTTAATAATATATTAATATTCCTCTTCCTGAAACATGATATTCTTATGCATGCTCCAGAATTTTCCAATTTGAATGGTCAAACATGGTCAAACTAAACAAAGTAATTTTGTGTTTCTATCAACTCCTCTAAATCTCACCTTTAACAGGATGGAATGGAATAATCAAACACTAGCAAGCACTAAGCTTTCCCAGATAAAATAAGTGCTTCAGTCAATAAACCAATGCCCACTTCAAACTTCACTTGTTGCCAAAACAAGTTAATTGAACAAGAAAAAGAAACAAAGGCCATGAATTGTTTTATATGCTTCGCATCTAATCATAAATGGACAAATATTTGTCAACTCTATGTCTTAGGATGTTTTTGCATTAATAAAATGCTAACAGATGTTTCTAATTTGAGAAAGCAGACATAAATATATTTATGATTCCTACCCTGGAAAAAGGTGCCACTATGAGTTCACAAGATGCTCTTCATGAGTCTGCACTCTGCAGCAATATATATAATAAGTTAATATGAACAGCAAATTCTCTCTCAAATTGTTATAGTTTAACCAAACATAATTGAGGGATTGTTCTGTTAAACAATCCATTTGTTATATGACCAATGATGGTAATTATTTTTCCTGTTAAAGAAAATAAATAAGGTAAAAACACATACAGGCATACAGCATCTAAAAGTCACAAGTCCATTGCAATAATGATTATAAGATATTACTCAAGTAAGAGAACTAATAGATGAAACTCAATTTAAATAAACTACAAAAATGAGAACAAGGATTGTATCTGTGTATAGAAAAAGGAAAACTTTGCATTCCCTGGGCACACCAATTCGACCAGCTGAAAAAAAAAAAACCAATATGTCCTGTGTATGTGCCTGCATACCAATAAAAAAGTAAAAAAAGTCTACACCGGCAAATAACGAATTCTGCCTACAGGATGGAGGGATGAACTCCCATTAACCAGGCAAGTCATGTTAGTTGCCTTGTAAACAAAATAACCAAAATAACTGTGATTTAGTGCTGTGTTTGCTTCCCAGGAAACAGGACCAAAAAAAAAAAAAAAAATACAGGAGAAACTGGTGATTATAAACTCCTAATCCTTGCTAATGGGTCATATTATCACTAATAAATAGCTCAGCACCCTGTACCTTTCCTGTTTCTAATATCACCTCGTCTATACACCAGAATGTTCCCTTTCCCGATTTCCTTCCCCTTCTTCATCATTGCTTCTGCCTCAATATTTTTCTGGACATCTTCTGCAATACCATTTTCTTTGGTGGTTTTTCCATTCTCCACCAGCTCTTCTCCCTTAGGATTTTTCACACCCTCCAATGGATGTTCTTCCTTAGCTTTATTAGCAGTCTTCATGTCTTCCAGCTGAGCTTCTGTTTGGAGAAGGTCCAAAGGTGTAGATGCAGGATCAAGTTCTAAGCAACCCTTGGGAGCATTGTTACCTTCTTCACCAGTCAGTAAGTAAGAAGGGACCAGGTGAGAGAATCGAAACATCTCTTTTCTAGGAATTATGCTGATTTGCCTCTGCTCCAAAGACCTGTGAAACACCGTCTTGAAACCAGGAACTTTAACAAGTGGACCGACAGTGACACCTGTAGCCTCATTGTAATCTTCAAGCACTTCTACCATGTCATATTTGTGTACCACTTCATCTGGAGTATGCTCATTCCAATCATCAGACCAATTAGTGTAGAGAGCCCAAACATCTCCCTTCCTGGGATATATTTGAATGGCTCCTCTTGTGCCTTTTACCCACCCAACCTTGTGTGAGAAAGAATTAAGAGAGTTATAGACTTCATACTTTCCTCTCCAGAAATCTCCACTAGTCTTGACAAAGCCAGAACCAATCCAATTTAGTGGGGATAATTCGTTGTTGCTTTTGGAATTCAGCCAACTGATCCGCATTTTGAATGGTCTTAATGAAATCACACTGTGAATCATAGCATAATACCGCGGCATCCCATCATCATTATCGTAAGCAGCCCAAACCTGGTTTTCACCAAATGACTTTACTGTGCGGTCCTGGTCAAAATCATGAAAATCTGGATCCGGAACACTCATTGATATCAAACCAGTGTCGTTTTCACCAAGTTCAACATCGGAATTGGAAAAGGAAGACTTCTTGGTCTGAACACCAGTCTTGGCATCAACAAAATCTATATGTTTGTTTGCATCAGCTTTCACACCATTCCCAGTAACTTTTTGATTTCCTTTCCTTTCTTTCATCTCCTTACCTAAACCATTTGATTCATTTGAAGACTTTAGCACAGCATTCAATCTCCATTCATCAAGCTTATTGCCAATCACTTTCTTGGCCTTGTTCATCAACATACTTCGAATTTCTAGCTGTGGCAACTCCCTTGAACCATTAGGTTTGTGGTTTCCAGCTATTTCCACCTTTCTTTTTTCAAAACTATCACTCTCAGATCCAAACATGCAAACTCGTCTGTTTCCTGTGGAAATTTGCTCTGCTATCTCCTTTTCATTATTATTCTTCCTTTGATCATCCTTGCGTCTTCTTTTCTTAGGCCTATCTCCTTTTGGTACAGAACTGGAAGCAGCACTAGAGAACCCAGTAGATAAACCAGAAACTCCTTTCTGAAAATCATGAGTTTTCATCTGACAGTCTTCTTCTCTCATGAAAGATTTTTTTGCTTCTTCACGAGCTCTCTTTAATTGTCCACAGGATGGCTGAACTTCCCCTGCAACTTCAGCAGCTACGAGTGATGGATCAGGAGCACTTCTGGTGCTGCCCGATTTCAAGAATGCATCAGTTTGAAAAGTTTTCATTAATAGGTCAACACCAGAAGATCCTGCTGGTCTAGCAATTGTAGCTGAAGCCGGTTTCCTCCCCAAAGAGTATGAATTTTCATTTACTATTGTTTGACCAGAATTCTTGTGCCGCGTGTAGCTAGACCATGAAGTGGAGAAACTATTTAAAGGTGGGGGTGCTGTCTCAATGGCCAAAAAGGGCCGACGGCAGCAGGGGCAAAGAAGACTAATGTCAATATAAACTCTAAGGTACTCGAATTGCGTTTTACAAGCACTGCAGGTAGTCCAAAATGTGGGCTTCAATCGAAGATGAGGGGCGGGACATCTGAAAAAAGGAGGTATACTCTGATTCCATGCATTGAAATTGGTATTGCTGGCAAAGTTATGGAATTGATTCTCACCGGTAGGCACTGATGGGGAGGATTTCGGAATTAAAAATTCCGCAAATATGCCCTTCCGCTTCTGGTCATAGGCAATTCTCTTGCTTTTATCCGACAGCAAACTCCATGCCTCAGATATAATGTGAAAAGCCCCTTCTGCACCCACTGATTTGTTTTTATCAGGGTGAAGAATGAGAGCCAATTTCCGGTAATTCTTCCGGATTATGTCATCATCAGCCAGTGGATCCACACCAAGAACTCTATACCAGTCAACTATGCCATAATTCCTTTCCCCAAAAGAAATATGGACATCAATTGTCGCCAACAATTGATGAAGACCATCAAGGTCGGAATACAACCTTTGCGCCATTAAAGCAAATCTTTTGGCCCCACCGAGGTCTTTTTCAGCAAACTTCTTCTCCGCAAGTTCTTTGGCCCTGCCAGCCTCATCTTTGTTACATAACATGTTCTCTATGTTAGAGTCTCCGCTTTTAAGCACCTTCTGTTCCCTTCTATAATTCCTTCTGTGCAAGTATAGGCCAGGTTATCAACAAAAGGACAGCCAGGAAAATCTGAATCCCACTACTTCCGCATGCAAAATTAAGAAGCTGTCATCAATTGTGCAGGCCTAATAGACAAAAGTAATAAACAGATATAACTAAAAGCTCCAGCAAAGATGGAAAGGCATTGAAGTTTATGCCGAATTATGCGGCCATTATTATTCATAAACAATACCTAAATAGAATTATGAGATCCATCAATTCAAGATTTTCTAATTGCTCCTGATCTAAAACCTATTAAATTATCAAACGAAAAACACGGGGATGTTTTTTTGAAATACAATGAATCAAAATACCGAACTTCCAAAATTAGCATAACAGACGTGAGAAACAAATTGTTAAAAACCAAAATTAAATTCCACCCATACTGTTCTTCCCGCGTAACTACAGCAATATTGACACAAACCATCACTAAGTGATCAAACAACCATCACAATATCACATTATCTATTTGTTCAATAGAAAAACATTAGAACAGAATGCAAAATCTGAAATCTCAATACAAGTTGGAATTCATCTCTTCTGGCAGAAAAAAAAATACAAAAATACAAAATTCTTGATTTGTTAGCAACCAAACAAACATGATTCTGTTTGCCCATTAAAAGAAAAATCTCTGTCATCATACAATTCAAATGAATAAACAACCTAAAGTACATAAACCATAAAACCAATTCAAAATTGAGAAAACAAAAACCAGAAGAACAGAGAGAGGCAAGAGCACATACTCATTATTCATAATTTCATATTGATTTAAACATGCCAAAACAAATAAGCAACAAATTTCAACAGATAAACAATATATCAAATTTATAACAACAACATATGAAATAACCAATTTCAATAATTTTGGCTAAAACCCTAAAGGTCTATATCACCAGTCAACAATCAAACATAGTAGCAAAGGTAACATGCATTGATAAATTCAAAATTTTAAAAGAAATAATGATCATGAAGGTTACCCATTTCTGTGAATTGAATCAAAAAGAGATGCCATTGAAGAATTCCATCCCACCGTAATTTTTTTTATCTTTTCGTCCTTTTCTGTTTTTTTAACCACAAAGAAGAAAATGTAAAAATCTCAATACTAATTAATATATATAATAAACAAAGAGGTGATATGGGTAATACTTGTATTTTTAGTTTTTGTTGGGCATAATAATATTTTTCATAAATGGTAAAACCCTAATCATGGTTAATTTTTAATTCTGGTTAACAATGTTGAAATATTGACAGTTGTCCAAATATGAGAAATTTTTAGTGGAAATTCCAAATTATAAACATTTTAGAATTTTGTTTCTTACATATTTCTAAACTTTTAGTTTTGAAGGAGTTTAATTCTCTCTCTCTCTCTCATATATATATATATATATATATATAATATAATGAAGTTGGTTCGTTAGTAAACATCTCACACATTTTAGATCTCCCTATTTCCTATAAAAACCCTAAATTTATATCATATTGAAGTTAATAATAATCGGATAGTAACCACACCTCCGAAATCCCAACAAAATTGAGATCCTAAAATCAAAATTCCCGTCCCACAATTTTATAAATATATATAGGTACTCATCGGCCATTCGATCTATGTAATTTATCATGCATATTAAAATTTTGTTACGCAACCTAAATGTCATGTAATGCAACTGTGGGAGTCATAAATGACTACTGAGTCATGTTGCTCCAATGCTTCATATCTAGATCTCACAATGCAAACAATGAAAAATATATCAAAGGTTTGCCCCTAATAAAAATTAATCAGGCTCAAATCTATCTTGAAAGTAGCACGGAATTTTTTCCAACTAGGTATTAGGTCAATGAAAGCTTAAAATGGGAATGAATGAATTAATAAAATAGAAATATGGCAAATGTTAAACTAAAATGGAAAGTTTGAAGCATATTAGAGAATAAAGATATTAGAGCATCTCCAATGCTATTATGTATTTGGAGAAAATAGGGTGTCACATATGATAGATATTAAAGAAGTTAGAAAAACTCTCTCCAATACAATTATCTAAGTTGAATATGGAGATGACGTGATAAAAAAAAAGTTAGAGAATATGAAGTTGAGTTTCTAATTTTAGAAACTCTCATAGAAATACTGACTAGGATTTCTAACTATTTCCACCAATAATATTAAAGCTCATTTAATTGTAAAATAAAAGAGGTGAGAGAATGTCATAATTGTTTTATTATGATTGGTCAAAAAATAGATACATATTTGATTTTAGATAATTACATTAGAGATGTAAATATGCATTTCTCTACATAATTTTCAAAAGTGGGTCCATTTTGAATATAAATGCTGATATGTCACTATTTAGAAACTCAAAAATACATAATAGCATTGGATATGTTCTTAATACTACTCCATATCTCCGATAGTGAATCTCAAATTTGTTTCCAAAGGTAGAATTTTGGTTTCAGTGTATTTCATGCCACTTGTTTTATATACAAGTAATCTGACCTGTTTTGTATTTAATGTATCCAAATTTGATGCAATATCATAACTGGACATCCTTATTAAATTCCCCATGTTAACACTCTTTCTATATGTGCTGGGTACTCAAGATTTTTATTTTTCCAATGAAAATCTAATTTTGTGGTGTAAAATATAAAATATCAAATACTTCCTTATAGATTCTTTGAATTTATTCAAAACCTTTTTTTTTTTGAAATAAAATTTATTCGAAATCAACCCTTAAAGAAAGTCTTGCTCATTTGGACATCAGTGGTATTATTATATTTTTTAAATGTATATATATTATAGATTTGAATGTGAATGAAATCTTCTATGGATGTTAATTAGGTGTAGAATTATCAGTTTGGGTTTATATTTTTCTAACTCAATATTACTTGTAACCCTACACTTGTAACCCTACTCTTAAGTTGGTTTGGGTTGAGTTGGGATATACTTTAGTGCATCTCCAAAAGGTCTGAAAAACTAGACCCCTTAGCTTAAAGCATTTTCAAGAGTCTCTCTTGAAGACCCCTCTTAGTTTAATTAAGGGAGGAGCTGCAAAAAAGCAGCTCCATAAGATCTCTGAAAGGACCTCTTAAATAAGTTCCAGTGGAGCTCACTCCCCTAATTAAGGAGTGAATTCAGCCCCTTTAAGTGGGCACCACGTATTTACGTTTATTTTATTTTTTTAAAAGCGGCATATATTGAAGTTTTAAATATTAACCGCTCTTTTATTGTCTAATGGGTAATTTGTTTTTTTGAATTACCAATGACTCTTTTTTTTTCTCACTATAAATAATAATTATAAATTAAAACATAAAATAAAAAAAATTATTAAATTAGTCATTTAAGGGAGTATTCTTGAAACACATACTGACATACCCCCTTAATGGCCCTTTACAACTACATCCACCATTAAATAAGGGGTATCCAAGGGAGACTAGACTCTTGGAGATGCTCTTAGGTACCGTTTGGTACGAGGATGAGACATGACATGACATGACGAGATGAGACAGGACAATTGTTTCATATTGTGTTTGAAATGCATGTGACAAAACTATTAATTGTACTGTTATGCGTTTGGTATGACTAAGACAGGACAAGACAAGAGGTTCAAATGACCAGAGTACTCCTCATATATATATATATATATATATATATATATATATATATAATATATATATATTCCAAAATAATTTACTTGCAACTCGAACTCAAAGCATTCATGCAATAATATATATATATATAATATAATAATTATTACAGTATATATATTATAATATAATACATTTTATGTATATTATAATATATAATATATAATATATATTATTATATATAATATATAATATATATTACAATATATAATATATATTTTTATTATATATAATAATATATAATATAGTATAATTTATATATATATGATATATCAAATATTATATATTTGTATAGGATATAATATAATATATACGATATAATATAATATATTATGTATTATTATATATAATATAATATAATATAATAGATAAAAAATATAATAATATTTAATATATAAAATATAATATATATATATATATAATATTATAATATAATATATACAATTATATATTTGTTATATAATAACAGATTATTATATATTATATTTATATTATTATTAAACATGTTTGTAATTTTTTGAAAATATAAAGGGTAAACTAGTCTTTTTGTATTTGTCCCATATCATGGCACAACCTTGTCCTAGGGTATTGGGTGGGACAAAATTTGGTGATTTTTGTCCTGCTTTGTCCCGACCTGTCCCATGTTAAAGGCGCGCCAAACGTGGAATAAGATGAAGTTGTCCCACTTTGTCCCGTTCCATCCCGCGTATCAAACGCACCATTAGCTTCATTAAGGGAGAAGCTGCAAAAAATGCAGCTTCTAGGGTCCTTTAACGACCCCCTTAATGGAATTCTTGTGGAGCTCACTCCCTTAATTCAGAGTTGGTTTCAGACTCCCCTAATTAAGTGAGTTCCACATATAAAGAAAGAATATAATAAATAAGTGGGTTCCATGTAAAATAAAATAAAAAATTATAAAGAGGCCATTTAAGGGAGTGTCGTCAGAACACAAACCATCTTAATGACCCTCTACAACAATATTCACCCTTAAATAAAAGGTTTCAAAGGGATATCCTTGGAGATGCTCTTATAACCCACAAAATCAATTTTATTTAACACTTTGTTTAAAATTTAAAGGGTTTTATATTAAATCTAAAATTCAAAATAGTTCTCCATCCTAATACCAAATCCCATTTATTTTAAGAGTAATGATATCCTTTTCAAAAAAAAATTATTTCTCAAATTCATGGCAAAATAACGTGGCACATGAGTTGTCAACATCTTGTAAATTATAAAATTATGAATTTGAGAAGTCTAATATCATTCTTATTTTAAATGTGTAAAAAATATAAAATAAAATAAAGTGTGATGAGATCTCTCCTAATAGGAGTAGTTATCTGTGTTGGAATTATTTTCAAAATAATGCATGTGAGAGTTGTAAATCTGATCAAATGAAATGATCAAGTGGTGTGACCCTTGACAAAAGACGTTACCTTTAATTTTGAAATGAAAAGTCACAATGAAAGGTTGTATTGTTTAAATATTGTAGTCATTTATGAAAGGTTGCACTTCTTGATGAAATAATGCAACTATTAATGAAATGTTGTAACCATTATGAAATGATGCAAAGCATATTATAAATTGTCACTCATTTAATTCATTTTGACACACCAACAGAAATACAGAACATTACATTTCTGTTACTACTCTCTCCTCCCTTGTTTCCACATTTTCCTGCACAACAAATTTCTCACTTCTTTCTTGCATAAATACCAATATTCTGTTAAATTGCAGCAACAGAATATTGTTTCTTGGCTGGTTTGACATCAATGGTGTTCTTGGTTTAAGTCATTTGTGCACAATGATATTAAACAAATAAACTTCATTGTATCCTAGAGGTACACATTTTTTTCAGAATATTTTTTCAGTTTGTCAACAAATTTGGTTCTACATAAGTTTACAGTCATAGCGAACCTTGACACAAAGGTACACATTTTTTTCTGACACACATCTTCTGACAATCTTGGTTCACATTTAATGATTTATCTAGATATGTCATGACAAAACTTGTATCATACTCTGAATCGATTGGAGAGGAGGGTCATTCCCCAGCCCCTAAAGTTTTAAAATTTTATAAAATTGCCTATATTTCAATTTTCGTAACATCTTTACTTTTACAGCTTTAATTCTTAAATTTAAAAATGTTTCACAGCAAGTGCTCTCGTTCCTTATTCTCTTCTGAGACGGCGAGCGTGGAGATAGAGTACCTATTCAGAGGGTTAGATATCTCCGCCTCGGAGTAGATTTGGTGGCTATATTCGGTTTCTTTTCGTCTTTTCTTAGGGTTGGTCTTGTCGGTTGTCTCTGATTTGGTTTCAGGTGTGTTTCCTCCCCGGGTGCTCTGTTCAGATCTTAGGGTAGGTCGTCGTGTGTTTTTTCAAGCTTGGCGAGAGGGGTTTTGTTTGGTTCCTTCTTCGGCCTTGTGTCCTTAAGTGTTGACCTGCGCTTCCCAGTCGTTCGTTGAAGGAGAGTGAGCTGGGGATTGCGGGTCTAGCGACTTGGGTTCAGTGTGATTAGAGCTTTGTGCTTCTGTATATTTCATTGTGCTGTTTTACGGCGGGGGTCCCCGCTGAGGAATATGATAATGGGTTATGAGGATATATGAGGGCTCTATGCAGTGCTAGCTACTTCAGACCTTGATGGGCCAGAGATTCTTATAAAAGGTGAGGCGCAGAGGGGGAATTAATGAGGTATCCCATTGCCTCGTGGGGAAGGTTTTGGCTGGTAAGAGAGTTAACCGTGAGGCCTTCAAGGGTGTGTTAGAACAACTTTGGAGCTCTATTGGGGTGGTCGAGGTGGAGACGATTAATGACAATGTTTTTATGTTTTATTTCCCAAGGAAGGAGGACAGAGGTCTAGTCTGGGCCAGGGGTCCCTAGCATTTCGACAATAACTAAATCGTGCTGGAAAAGCCTGAGGGTCCTGGTGATATGTCATCAATGAGTTACAAAATGGTGGATTTCTGGGTACAGATTCATCAAGTGCCTCTGATGTGTATGAATAGAAGAATTGTGAAAATCCTGGCGGAGCAGATCGAGATGGTGATTGAAATACCAGCGGATTCCAGAGAATGTTGGGGAAAGTTCCTGAGGGTCAGAGTTTGAATTGACATAACAAAACCTCTTAAAAGATGTTTGAAGGTCAGATTGAAGGGTTTCGAGAAAGCCATTGTGGCTCATATTCATTGCGAGCGTTTACCAGACTTCTGTTTTGCCTGTGGGAAGCTTGGCCACGTAATGAGAGATTGTGTTGATGTAGAAGCCAGAAATGAGGCTTTACATGGGAATGCGACAAGGTATGAAGCATGGATGAAAGCTGCTGCTACAGAAAGGCCAAAATCGTATACCAAGAGAAGGGAACTCCGAGCTAGTGCAGTTTAAAAGACAACGACTGGCGAACGTGACGGGTTGAACAACGAAAGCTAGGCTAACAGAAAACGGCAAGTGTTGGTAGTGGATGATATGAAGACCCCCAACCAAGTGGAAAAGGGGAGGGCAGGGAGACATGGGTCCACCAGGTTAAGGAGACGGATGGAGGAAGAAGGCCGATACACAAAGGTGTCAAAGAAATCAGTAATAGTGTTAAGAAGACAGTAAGCTTACTATTTTACGAAGCTAGTGGTTTGGGGAAGGGGGAAGGAAATGGTTCCAAGTCTATGATTGCAGAGGCTGCTATAGAAGAGCCATTTAGGGATGTTTGTAATTATGTTGAGGGAAGCCTTGTCACCGCGACACAGTCACCCTAAAATGGGAGTTAGAGGAAGAACGAGGAATTAGAGTCATTGCTTATAGAAGAGTTGGAAGAGAGCGAATGAAGTTTTTCAGAAGCTTTGAGAAGTGGGGGAATGGAGAATACAGTAGGAGACCTCGAGGATAAAAGGACCACCAGTTCCTGGAGAGTGTCCGTTCTTAAATGGCGGAGAGCCGCTAGAAAAGTTCAAGCTCTTATAAGATTGGATGGAGTTTCTAGTCCTATTAAGAGGATTCTGGTGGCCAGTCATAATGCCAAGTTGAAGAACCGTAATAGCAGTCTCTCACCCAATGGGAAAAAACAGTATGGCAAGGGCCTAAAGACTAATTCCCTGGGAAAAAATGAAGGGGGGCGAAAAGGAAGTTTGCTTTGTGTCTGAAGGATAAGGGGGTCTTTGAGAAAAAACAGAAGATCGTCACCAACAGTGTTTCTCTTATGGATTCGGCGGAGCCAGCCTAGGGTACAGGCCCGTCGAGCATTATGATAATTCTAAGTTGGAACGTCCGGGGATTGGGGAATCCTCGGGCGTTCCTAGCCCTTAAGAAGTTGCTGAAGAGATTCTCCCCAAGTTTGATATTCCTGAGTGAAACAAAGCTCCACAAAAGTGAGGTAGAAAGGTTCAGGTGTTTACTGGGTTTTGAAGGGGTTTTTCAAGTGGATATCGAGGGGAAAAGCGGAGGCCTCTTAATGTTCTGGAAAGATTGGGATGTGGCTGTGCAATCTTTCTCGAAGGGGCACATAGATGTAAGAGTTAAGATGGATAATGGTGTGTTGTGGCGTTTCTCTGGGTTCTATGGGAGCCCGACTCAGTCTAACCGTGCTGCTTCGTGGGAGTTATTGAAAAGGCTGATGAGTGTGGATAATTTGTCGTGGGTTTGTGGTGGCGACTTCAATGAGATCCTACAGAGGAAAAACAAGGAGGTTCCGATAGACAGGTTTTAGGCATGACAATCTTCAGAAAGATCATTGATGACTACGATCTGATTGATGTTGGATTCACAGGACCAAAGTTGACGTGGAACAATAGAAGAGACAGGGAGATAAATATTCAGGAGGGACTTGATAGATTTTTTACGAATGAAGCCTGGTTGGACCTGTTCTCGAGTGCGGTTGTGAAACACCTGGGAATTTAATAACTCCGACCATAGACCTATTGTTCTAAACCTGAGGGGATCGAAAAAGAATTTTAATAGAGCGGGTAATCTGTTGGGGTTTTTACTCTAAATCTTGTAATTTGTAAATGTGAATTGAACATAAATAAAAAAAGTAGTTTATTCATTCAAATTGTCTCATACATTTATATATAACATGTGTACTTAACATCCAAGATTGGTGGATGTAATTTCAAACTGAGTATATGATTGTCATATAAAGATGGATTCATTTTGAAACGAGCAATCTAAAGAGTCCGTAGATAGCAAATAAAGTTGGGTACTTTATTTGTGGTTAATCTATAGCTGCGGTCCATTCCGTAATGTACAGTGATCTTATCATGGATCATTCATATGGTGATATGAAAATGGAGGCACCTTGTATGATGTGATCATATAGGATTGTGCCACGATCTATATGAATCTCTCAATAAGATCCGTTACATGATGAGATCCATATATATATATATATATATATATCGACAAATGATGGCTATAAATGGGTGATCTTAATTATGAGTGTCTTATCGACCCCTTCAGGTTAGATCGTGGTTATTGATATTCCATAGGTGAGATCAGAGTTACATTCCTGGTCAATATGCTTAGTATGTTGGAATCGCAGTTTGGCATATGGCTGGGAATGTTTGTACACAATAGTGGAATCCACTCCTTGCGAGAAGTAGATAGCAGTTCCCTTAAGAGTTGATTCGGGCTTGAATAGTATGAACGCTCTCCTAATTCTGTGAGGAATGTAAGATTTATTGTTCATTAGAGAATCATTGGTACTTAATAGAAAATATGTAATTAGAGGGGTATAACGGACATTATAACTCAGCTCTAATTATGAACTACTTGTGGAGGATTATACTATATGTAATAGTTATATCGATGGACACCGAAAGTTATTGGTTTGTGTAAAATCATCTACAGTTAAGAGAATGCAGCTTCGGGTTTTTAGTGGAATAACACCGAAGTTAATAATCATAAAATATTAATTAAAGAGTTTAATTAATTATTTCTAAGGATTATTGGAGCTCGAAATACTGTGGGTCCATTAGGTTCCCTTGCTAGCCTAGTTGATTAAAGGTAACAAGGGCCACAGTTGATTAATTGGATTGTCCAATTAATTGTGTTACGAAAGTGACACGTATCTATTTGGGAATTATTTGAATAATGAGATTATTTAATTAAAGAATATTAATGATTAAATTGATTAAATAATGAGATTATTTAATTATGCAATTAATGATTAGTTGGAGGGTGTTGATTGATATTTGTGTTTGAATGAAAATAAGATAATTTGATTATTTTATTTTTATTAAATTAAATATCAAATTTGAATTTAAAAAGTTTAAATTCAAAGGTATTAATTATCCTTATAAATATTAGATTTTTAAAGGATTAATTAATGGAAGTTGTTTATTAATTATCGTTATAAATATTAGATGTTTTAAAGGATTAATTAATGAATTCAGTTAAAAAATAAATAAATTGTTATTAAAACCGATACAATGCAATGAAGAGAAGATATTAGTTCTCTTAATTGCATTGAATGCAAGTGGTTGCATGAAACCAAAAATAAGAAAACCGAGAGGTGTGCGGCCAGAGAAAAAAAAGATAAATATAATTTTTTCTTAGATTCATGGTGGCTGATTTTCCACACTTAGAAAACAAGAGTTGTTTTCATAAGTTTCTTCTACCTCAATTCAAGTTCCTGAAACCTGTGACGCGCTCACACGCTGTTGCCAATCGCGGGACATAGCCGGGAAGATCTTGTGGTTCAAATCAAGAAGCAGATCGAAAAAGAAAGAAGGAGCATTCAAACGCTGGTATGAAATCGTTTCACCTTTTTTGTTGTTTTCGATTATTACTGTACAAATAGGTTTACTTGATGATTGCATAAAAAATTTTAAAACCCCATACCGCTGTGCAATCCAAAACCTGGAACCTACATAATCAAGGTTTCAAATTTAAGCCTTATTGGCTTACTGAAGAGGAGTGTGGGAGGGTGATTGAATCTGCCTAGGGAGAGTTTGATATCTCTAATTCGTCTACCGATCTCAATCGGAAGCTGCGTAGTTGTGCTAGGGGCCCGTTTGGGATAACTTTTACTTTTGGCTTTTGACAGTAGAAGAAGATAAGTAAAAGCCTAAACTTTTCAGTTACTGTTTGGAAGGTATATTCCAAAAGAGCTTTTGTATCAGGAAGATCTTTTAAAACTGTTTTGTTGGAACGTTTTAAAATCTCCTCTAATTATGATATGACCTTTTTACCCTTCAAAAAATATGACATTTTTACCCTTCAAAAAGAAGAAATTATTTGTGGAACATATTAACATTTGTTTTAAAGGTTATATGACATTTGGACTATAATTTGAGTAAAAATAGTGGAAATAGATGAAAATGACCACTCTCAAGTTTTAAAAACCAAAAATAGCCCTTCATGGAAATATTTGCAAAAATAGTCATTCTTAGATTTCACTTTCTCCAAAATAACCCATCAAAGACTAAAATGCCCTTTCCATTTAAAAGAAGCGAAATGACGAAATTGCCCATTAAAAGTTCAAAGGGACCAATATACCCTTCCTCTTCCTGGCAATCGAATTAATTTCCTGCCAGCGGGGGATTTGTTTTTTGTCTGAAACCTAACCCCCCCACCCCAATCCACCCTCTTCATCGACCTCCTTTCCCCAATCTTCAACTCAATCCAATTAATTTCCAGCACCGCAGAAAGGTGATTTGTTTTTTGTCTGAAACCTAACCCCCCTACCCCCATCCATCCTCTTCATCGACCTTCCTTTACCCAATCTTCAACTTCCACAACCACCCACAGAGCTTGTTCAACCATTGCCGTTTCCGTCCAGTCGTCCTTGTTCAACCGTGCCATCCAAACATTTCCGTCCGTACTGTCCAGCTCAGAACGGTACACATCGACTTCTCTCTGCTTTTCATCTTCGTGTTTGTAAAACTTGGCTGTTCATTGTGCAAAGATAGCCTATTTTTTTTTAGAATTGGATTCGAATATGTTTTGTGGTTTTTTGACTTGAGAACTTGTTATTGTTATTGCAGCTTGGAGGGACTGAAAATTCTGCATACCTTGACATGCTTTGCTTAATTGCTCACGGAAGAAGGTGGAGTGACTATAAGAGTAAGCCCCATACAAAGTTTTGTTTTTGTTGATATTAATTGGTTTGATCATTCGCTTGTTCATTACGGATAGTATTGATAGTCTTCCTTTTTTAGTTTTGTGGTTTTTGTTTTTAAGACCTTTTAATTCCCGTGTCGCTTCCTCACCTGTTTTGTGTTAAGAGTGGATGATTTTCATTATAAAAATACTGTTTCAAAATATGTGGCATCTGTTGTTTCATCTGCATCTGATGCTTGTATGGATTGATTGGACGATCATTGCTTATTGATTTCTCTGGTGTAGACTTAGTTAAATTGATAATTTTAACTATAATGTGATGCTTTACATGTTGTTAAATTGGTAAAATAATCATAGCTTCACCTATGTGGAGTTTTTGATCTAAGCATCATGTATCATTTTTTTAGCTTACTTCTGCTTATTACAGTGACATGAATCGCACAATACATTGATAGATTTTTTGTTGTATTTTTTGCAGGTTGATCATTCTGTCTCTTGTGTTCCTATTTGATAGATCTTCAAGGAAGATATATTGTAATTATTTTGTGTATTCAAATTAAACGGCTCATTTAGATAGTGAATTTTACCTGAGAGAGTTTTTAGTATAATGAGATATACATTCTGATCTCTTAGTGAATTGACTAAAGTTATAGTCTCTGCTTCTCATCCACGAGTAAAGAAAGTTAACTACGCTGGTCTCCTCGGTTATCTTGGACATTAGCTACACTTTTTCAGGTGTTGTTAAATAGGTGGACATTTATGGTTATGACTACAAATTTATAAACAAATCATATTATTAATGCCTTGTGTTTGCTTTTGCAGTCAAAAGGGGCAGGATCTTTGCTCAGCTGTCAAAGCATATTACTGAGAATACAAAGTACTTCAGCATTACTGTCAGTTCTGGTAAGTATACTTTAGTTTTTCTTTGTGTGAAGAAAACATGTCCCTAGTTTGCTTTTTAACAAAGTATGGGATGGGATGCTTGTGTTGTGACATCTTTTCAGCCTTTTTTTTTTATTAATTAGATGAGACAAATTAAATTCCAAAAGATATTGGGTTACAATATATATTTTTCTTGTAGTTTCAATAATAAAAAGACAAAAACCCGTAAAAAATAGTGACTGAAATAGCATTTTTCTGAGAGTTTTAAAGCAGATCTAGAGCCGTAACATGTTATCTGTAAGAAGTGATTATTCTACACATGTTTTAGTTGCATTGCATGAATGTGTAGTTGTAATTAACTTGACTTTGGAATCTTTTTAGCCCGGAATCAATCTATTTACATTTCTTAAGTCACTTTTTTCTTTTCTTATTCATGGTGTAGTTATTTCAATTTTGTAATGCTCATCAAGTATCTATTTAAGCGGTCAATATATTAGTGCCGAATCCTAAAGATATAGTGCTAAATCCTAAAGATGTAGTTATTTCATCATCTGAATGAGTTTAATACTGTTTTTCAGGGTCTACGGATACGATGGCCGGCTTTGTAGTACACTGCGGTGGATATTGGAAGGGTAACCAATTCATTGGTCCAAATTCTTTTGCATGCCAGTCTAACCAATAAGGTGGAAAAACATACAGTGAATTGTTGGAAAAGATATACCATCGGATTGAGATCAGTAGCGACAGATTTGAGCTAAAGATAAGTTCACAGCTTAAAAACGAGACTGGGGGATTTACATTATCCATTACAACTGACGATGATGTAACTTGTGTGCTTAGTCGTAAGCAATCGGATTGGCCAGATGTTCATGTCGAAGTGGTAGATAAATCTGTACCGGCAATGGCAACGGCAACTGAAAATGTATTTCAAACTCCAAGAAAGGCAACACATACAACAATCAATGTAGCATGTACACCATCTCCTTTGAAATCTAGTGATCAACACTCCCCAGCTGGTACTCCACATTACAAATCAGTGAGCGATAGCAACCACCCGCCTGGGTCTGTGGCTTCACTTGTATTTACATCAAGAGGGAGTGATCAAGGGACTCCAACATCAACTAACAAGCAGGCAAAGGTGGATGACATGGATGTTTGTGAAACTGCCGAAAGGGGGGATGAGTATGGTATTGGTGGTTATACTAGTGATGGTCCTAATAATTATCTGGAAGTTGGTCAATGTGGTAGGCAAGCGGCAACATGTGATGGAGTACTGGCAACAGGTGTTGGACAAGAACCAGGGGCTAGTGGAGCAGCCAACAGTTCTACACCTTCTATGGCATCACAGTGGACAATACCGTGGTCAGAACTATACTCAATTCAACCCGTTCGATCAAAGGATTTTTTTGAAGACCGTGACCGAGATCCAATATACAAAGGACAGATTTTCAAGGACAAGAAAACGCTGAAGCGGGATATAGGGATGTATGCACTAACAGAGAGGTTTGAGTGGAAGGTTAAGCGATTGACGAAGACAAGATTCACCGCAACATGTAGAAATAGTAATTGTGAATGGGTCATTCGAGTAGGGAAGCTGAAAAATGGGACTTACTGGCATGTTAAGTCATTTGTTAAGGAGCACACATGTATTAATGATGACAACTATAACATGCAGTTCAGTCGGGTAAGTTCATTTGTAATAGGGGAACTGTTTGCAAAAAAGTTATCCGACCCAGGATGCACCATCCGTCCTAAAGATATTGCTACTGAAATGAGGGAGCAGCATGACATTAATCTCAAGTACAACAAGGTCTATAGGTCGAAGAACCACGCTTTGAATACGGCATTCGGCGATCCGTGGGAATCCTTTAAAAGGTTACCGAAATTCTTTTACATATTGAAACAATCCAACCCTAGGACGGTAACTAAGATTGAGACCGACTCGGAAAATTGGTTTGCATATGGATTCATGTCACTTGGGGCTTCTATAGCAGGATTCAATGAAGTTATCAGACCAGTTATCGCCATTGATGCTACCCATTTGAAGGCAAAGACCAGAGGTGTTTTGTTAGTTGCGGCGTGCAAGGACGGAAATGAGATGATATACCCTTTGGCATTTGGATTTGCAAATTCTGAATGCATGGAGTACTGGACATGGTTCTTAATTCAACTACACAATGTGATAGTGGATCCCAAACATGTGATGATAGTTTCGGATCGGCACACGGGTATCATTGGAGGGATGGCGAAAATTTTTCCCGATGCAGCCCATGGATTTTGTGCATACCACTTGGCACAAAACCTGAGAAAAATGTGCAAGCAACGGGATGATGTGATTAAGCTTTACTACCGTGCTACTTATACGTATTGTATCGAGGAGTTTGAACGTGAAATGGCTGAGTTGAAAGACACCCACCGTAAGTGCTACGATTATCTCCTAGAGATTGGGTTAGAGAAAATTACTCGTGTACGTAGCCCCAAAAAGAGGTACAAAATGATGACCACCAACATTGCCGAGTCAATGAATTCATGTCTACTTGCAATCCGGAAATTGCCTATCACATCTATTGCTGAATTCATCAGAGATTTGTTGCAAAGATGGTTCTACGACCGTCGGACAAATGCACGTGAAATGTCTACATACTTGACTCAGTATGCAGATGATCACATCAAAGAGAGGGTATTACAGCCGCAACGATGTGAGGTTCACCCTATTGATTGCAATAGATTCAAGGTAGACGACAAATGGACCGACACAATTGTTGACTTGGAACAACGTTCCTGCTCATTTCGTCAATGGGATCTAGAGGAGTTGCCGTGTATTCATGCAATGGCGGTTGCTAGGTATGCTGCATGTTCTTCCTATGTTTTATAATTTTATTCAATTGTTTTATTTTATTTTATTATCTGTTTGTTCGTGTGCTTTGTACTAGGTTGAAAGGTATGCCTATGAATGCACTGTGTTCTGACTTTTACACAACGGGATGGCTGAAACATGCTTACAGCATGGTTGTGAACCCTGTTCCGAAACCAGAAACATGGAACATTCCTGATGAAATTCGTGATCGCATTGTATTGCCATGGGAGAAGAAGCGTTTGACAGGAAGACTAAAGAAGTTGAGGACACCATCTGCTGGGGAGTTTTGAAAGAAAAAACAATGTTCGAATTGTGGTGAAAAAGGACACAACAAAAGAAGCTGCCCGTAGCCATCATCTAGCACAAGCAAACCAGTAAAAAAAACACGTGCTTGTAGCGTTTGCAAGAAAGAAGGACATAATAGACTGAAGTGCCCAAATAAGGCACCGGACACCAGTTCGGATGACACAGACGATGAAATCATTGACCGATAGGTATATTTTTGAAAAACTCTTCTTGGACGGTTAATTTGAGTATGTATCATTACTATTTGTAGCACATTAATATCCATTTGTGAGGATATATCTAGTTTAAATTTATTTGATGTATACATTATAACCGGTTATGTTCTTGTGGTGTTGTGTTGTATGTGAAAACTTGGTATTTATGTTTTCTGGAATATATTTGCAAGCAGGTGGTTGCAAATATTTGCGGCGTTGTGTTGTATGTGAAAACTTGATATTTATGTTTTCTGGAATATATTTGTAAACATGTGGTTGCGAATAATTGTGGTGTTGTGTTGTATGTGAAACCTTGGTATTTATGTTTTCTGGAATATATTTGCAAGCAGGTTGCGGTGTTGTGTTGTATGTGAAAATTTGGTATTTATGTTTTCTGGAATATATTTGTAAACAGATGGTTACGAGTAGTTGTGGTGTTGTGCTGTATGTGAAAACTTGGTATTTATGTTTTCTCGAATATATTTGCAAGCAGGTGGTTGCAAATATTTGCGGTGTTGTGTTGTTGTATGTGAATTTGGTATTTATGTTTTCTGGAATATATTTGTAAACAGGTGGTTGCGAATAGTTGTGGTGTTGTGTATTATGTGAAAACTTGGTATTTATGTTTTCTGGAATATAGTTGAGAATATTTTGAGCCCGGGTATAAAACGTTTAGGCCCGGTTATTAGTTTTTTGGGTCCGGTTCTTAATATTTTGAATCCGCATCTGAAATCCTGCCCAAGCAACAAAGTGCATAACTCCTAAGGATATTAAGCGTATGGAGTAAACTAAGGGAGTGGTGAATGAGCTTCAGTTCTAAATATTTTGAGTCCGGTTATTTTTATTTTGAGCCCGTGTTTTAATATTTTGAGCCCGGTTCTTCATATTTTGAGCCCGGCTCTTCATATTTTTAGCCCGATACTTATGTTTTCGATTAAATTTTACTTTTTATATATTTTAATTATTTTTCAGGGTCCGCGGGATACTTTTCACATGAGCTAACTATCGTCTGGTTTGAAAACCCGCAGGCAAAATCGTGTATGAGAGACAATGCGTAACTCCAAGGGACATTATGCGTGTGTAGTAAACTAAGAGTTATAAATTAGCTTTCGGCTGTAGGTTTTCAAACTAGATGATAGTTAGCTCATGTGGGAACTATCTAGCAAGCACAGAACAATAAATAAAAATATAGTAAAAGTAAAATTTAATCGAAAACATAAATACCGGGCTCAAAATATTATGAACCGGGCACAAATTACTGATAACCGGGCTCAAAATATTTAGAACCGAGCTCAAAAATATTTAGAACCGAAGCTCATTCACAACTCCCTTAGTTTACTCCATACGCTTAATGTCCTTAAGAGTTATGCATTTGTTGCTTGGGCATGATTTCGGATACGGACTCAAAATACTAAGAACCAGGCCAAAAAAACTACAAACCGGACTCAAAATGTTTATAACCGGGCTCAAAATATTTAGAACCGAAGCTCATTCACAACTCCCTTAGTTTACTCCGTACGATTAATGTCCTTACGAGTTATGCACTTTATTCGGAGTGGTTAATGAGCTTCGGTTCTAAATATTTTGAGCCTGGTTCTCAATATTTTGAGCCCAGTTCTTAATATTTTGAGCATGGTACATATGTTTTCGATTAAATGTTACGTTTTCTATATTTTTAATTATTTTTCCGGGTCCGCGGGATAGTTCCCACATGAGCTAACTAACGTCTTGTTTGAAAACCCGCAGGCGAAATCGTGCCTGAGAGACAATGCGTAACTCCAAGGGACATTATGCGTGTATAGTAAACTACGAGTTGTAAATTAGCTTCGGCTGCAGCTTTTCAAGCCAAATGATAGTTAGCTCATGTGAGAACTATCTCCCAAGCACGGAACAATAAATAAAAATATAGTAAAAGTAAAATTTAATCGAAAACATAAGTACCGGGCTCAAAATACTGATAACCGGGCTCAACATATTTAGAACCGGGCTCAAAATATTTAGAACCAAAGCTCATTCACAACTCCCTTAGTTTACTCCATACGCTTAATGTCTTTAAGAGTTATGCATTTGTTGCTTGGGCATGATTTCGGAAACGGACTCAAAATACTAAGAACCGGGCCCAAAAAACTACAAACCGGGCTTAAAATGTTTATAACCGGGCTCAAAATATTTAGAACCGAATCTCATTCACAACTCCCTTAGTTTACTCCGTACGCTTAATGTCCTTACGAGTTATGCACTTTGTTCGGAGTGGTTAATGAGCTTCGGTTCTAAATATTTTGAGCCCGGGTTTTAATATTTTGAGCCTGGTTCCTAATATTTTGAGCCCGGTTCTTCATATTTTGAGCCCGGTACATATGTTTTCGATTAAATGTTATGTTTTCTATATTTTTAATTATTTTTCCGGGTCCGCGGGATAGTTCCCACATGAGCTAACTAACGTCTTGTTTGAAAACCCGCAGGCGAAATCGTGCCTGAGAGACAGTGCGTAACTCCAAGGGACATTATGCGTGTGTAGTAATCTAAGAGTTGTAAATTAGCTTCGGCTGCAGCTTTTCAAGCCAAATGATAGTTAGCTCATGTGGGAACTATCTCGCAAGCACGGAACAATAAATAAAAATATAGTAAAAGTAAAATTTAATCAAAAACATAAGTACTGGGCTCAAAATACTAAGAACCGGGCTCAAAATACTGATAACCGGGCTCAACATATTTAGAACCGGGCTCAAAATATTTAGAACCGAAGCTCATTCACAACTCCCTTAGTTTACTCCATGCGCTTAATGTCCTTAAGAGTTATGCATTTGTTGCTTGGGCATGATTTCGGAAACGGACTCAAAATACTAAGAACCGGGCCCAAAAAACTACAAACCGGGCTCAAAATGTTTATAACCGGGCTCAAAATATTTAGAACCGAAGCTCATTCACAACTCCCTTAGTTTACTCCGTACGCTTAATGTCCTTACGAGTTATGCACTTTGTTCGGAGTGGTTAATGAGCTTCGGTTCTAAATATTTTGAGCCCGGGTTTTAATATTTTGAGCCCGGTTCCTAATATTTTAAGCCCGGTTCCTAATATTTTAAGCCCGGTTCATCATATTTTGAGCCCGGTACATATGTTTCGATTAAATGTTACATTTTCTATATTTTTAATTATATTTCCGGGTCCACGGGATAGTTCCCACATGAGCTAACTATCGTCTGGTTTGAAAACCCGCAGGCGAAATCGTGCCCGAGAGACAAAGTGCATAACTCCTAAGGACATTAACTATCATCTGTTTTGAAAACCTGTAGCCGAAATCGTAAGGGCATCACATACAAATACTGAAACAAGCATGATCCACTACAATAATAAGAATAATAATAATAATTTCTAAGCAAGATTTACTACCCGGATTCTAAAGATTTATATCCGGGACCAATATCAATTATCAGTCTTGAGGGTTTAATTAATAAGTTATAAAAATTCAATACAATTGACCGCAATCGGTGATAATTATGGACTTGGATGTCATGCCGGATATGGAGCCGACCTTCTCGACGGCCTTCATTACGTCAAATCCCTCAACGACTTGACCGAAAACGACGTGCTTGCCATCGAGCCACTCGGTCTTGGTGGTACATATGAAGAATTGGGAGCCGTTTGTTCCTGGGCCGGTATTGTCCATGGAGAGGATCCCTAGACCGATGTGGTGTTTAACGAAGTTTTCATCGGCGAAATTAGCGCCGTAGATGGACTCGCCTCCGGTTCCATTTCCCTGACCGATGTCTCCTCCATAGAACATTAACCTGGGTATCACGCGGTGGAAGGTTGTTCCCTTGTAGTGGAGTGGCTTTCCGGTCTTGCCGATTCCCTTCTCGCCAGTGCAGAGAGCTCGAAAATTCTCTACTGTTATCGGGGTACTGTCGGCGAAGAGCTCGATAACAAGTCTACCTGTCGGATGGCCGCCGATGTTGAGGTCAAAGAACACTCTAAGGTTCGCCATTCTCTCCTAATTCAACACAAAAACAATCATACACGGGCTCAAAAAATTAAGATCCGAGGTCAAAAAAAATTAAAATAAACAAGCATGATCCACTAAAATAATAAAAAAAAAGGTTGATTAAAACTGTGGCTAAAAAAACTGATAATCGGGCTCAAAATATTAATACCCGGGCTTAAAAGACTTATAAAATTTAAAAGAAAAATAATGAAAACTCTGAAAAGGTAAAATTTAAAGAAAAACATAAGAACCGGGCTCAAAAGATGGAATTCCTGGCATTAAATCAAATACCCCATTCAGAGTTTAATTAAATTAGGAGAGATTATCCAAAATAAAGGCATGACATACAAACATATAAAATAGCATGATCCAGTACAACAATAAAAAAAATTAAAAACAAAAAATCATACCCAGGCTCAAAATATTAAAAATCTGGGCTCAAAATTAAGATTGGGGCCCAAAATTAAATACCCTAACTGAGATTTTAATTAAATAAATTAGGGGGACTAAATTAGAGACATTATCCAAACTCAATAATGAGGTCAAAGAAAACTATAGGCATGCTAATCTCTCCTAATTCAAAAGAAAATGTAGCTTGTAGAATAGATGTAGTGATGTATAGATGTAAAGATGTAGATTTGTATGCAAAATTAATTTTTTTAAATAAAACAAACATTAATACCTGCAGATCTGGCAAGCCTGAGAGGAGAAGTTGATAGTGAAAATGGAAGCTCGAGAAGAGAGGAGAAATAATGATAAGATGACTTTTTGGGTGGTTTTTGATAGAGATCTAGGATTTTAGAAGGTAGTGGGTTTCAATACCCACAATAAGGGCATGACATACCAACTCTCTTGGAAAAGTAATTAAAAATATATAAAAAGTAAAATTTAATTGAAAATATATGTACCGGGCTCAAAATAATAAGAACCGAGCTCAAAAAACTGATAATCGGGCTCAAAATATTTAGAACCGGGCTCAAAATACTGATAACAGGGCTCAAAATATTTAGAACCGGGCTCAAAATATTTAGAACCGAAGCTTATTCACAAATCCCTTACTTTACTCCATACGCTTAATGTCCTAAGGAGTTATGCACTTTGTTGCTTGGGCAGGATTTCAGATGCGGACTCAAATTATTAAGAACCGGGCCTAAAAAATTAATAACCGGGCCCAAACGTTTTATACCCGGGCTCAAAAAGCTGATAACCGGGCTCAAAATATTAAGAACCGGGCCCAAATATTTATACCCGGGCTTAACAGTACACATCTCGGGCCCCGCGTTGTACCTCCAGAGGTGTTCCAGCCATTTAAGTTTGGGATTCGGCTTGACCCTCCGGTGGTGTTCAGGGAAAGTCTTTCAAAACGGATCCCCTTCAGTTAGCTATCCGAAGCTAATTCTCAACTCTTAGTTTACTACACAAGCTTAATGTCCCTTGGAGTTACACACTATCTCTTAGGCACGATTTCGACTGCGGGTTTTCAAACCAGATGATAGTTAGCTCATGTGGGAACTATCCCGAGGACAAGGAAAACTAATTAAAAATATAGAAAAAGTAAAATTTAAGAACCGGGCTCAAAATATTAAAACCCGGGCTCAAAATGCTGATAACCGGGCTGAAAATATAAATAACCGAAGCTCATTCACAACTCCCTTAGTTTACTCCATACGTTTAATGTCCTTAGGAGTTATGCACTTTGTTCCTTGGGCATGATTTCCTATGCGGCATCAAAATATTAAGAACCGGGCTCACAATATAAAAAACCGGACTCAAAATATTTAAATCCAGGCTCAAATTATTAAAACCAGGCTCAAAATATAAATAACCGGGCTCAAAAGGCTGATAACCAGGCTCAGAATATTAAAACCGAGCTCAAAATATAAATAACTGGGCTCAAAAAACAAAAAACCGGGCTCAAAATATTTATAACCGGGCTCAAAATTGGACTAGATGGGGCATCAGTTATAAAGCCCCTAATAAGCAAAAATGGGGGCAGTTATAATTAAATAAACAAGAAGTGCTAAAGTATATGCATGTTATGTGCGGTGTGCTATCTCTACCCATGCTCCTTTCCCTTGGAAAAACGGGCTGCCTCTTCCTCTGCTCTCTTCTTCTCCGCGGTCCTCTGAGCAGCCTGCTCCTCAGAAACGGAGGTCCCTGCGGTCGACCCCGCTGTCCTCTGAAAAACTGGCAAACCAAAATGGCTTCTGATCTCAGATGCGTCTTGCCTCTGATCTTTCATTTCAGCCTCAAAGAAATCCATTCTGGTATAGAGTGACTGAACTGCAGCTAGAATCTGATCTAGCTTGGAACTCCCAGCATCAGCTTCATAATCTGCATCCTCCTCATCTAACTCTAGACCAACATCCTGAAAATCAAACTCCGGATCGGACCCGGTAGCACTGGACTGACCCCTGTCAGTTCGCTGTCTCTTCTTGCCTCTTGTCTTGCTGGTGATGTCGTTCCAAGATCTGAGATTTAAGTCTCCTATTTTGTTACTCAGCAACTCATCAGTGCCGAGCTCTATGACTCCATCTTTCTTTAGAAGGGCAGTTATGAGGCTGGGAAATATGATCGGCTTCAGCTTTGCACCCCTGTGAACATTGATCCTCCCGGCGTCTAAAATGGCACTTAGAATCACTTGTCCTACATCTATTTGTATGCCTGAGATGTAACTGTAGAGTAAGTCTGCACGGTGCTCTGCAATTGTAGTTCTGTGCATAACGGGCATAAGTGAATATGAATGAAAAAGGTTCCAGAACACCACCAATTGGGGGAGTTGAGACTGCTTCAATTCGTACTTACTGTCCCAACGGCCATCATCTGTACCTCTAAGTGCCCTTGCTATCTCAGATTTCCCCAAGCTAACACTTGCATATCCGTTGCTGAGGTTTTCATAATTTGGTGTTTTGAAAAAGTCATTGATTATCCTCGCGTCTATCTTGACTTCCCTGTCTCTCACCAAAACTGGTCCATGCTTCTTAACCACATCCGGATCCATACTCGCGAAAAATTCCTTCACAAGAGTGATATTTGCCATTCCCAGAGCCTTTATAAAAGATTGCCACTTCCTCTGTTCTACAACTACCGGAATTGGGGTATTCTTAAAATCTTCTAAATAAATACCCCTTTCAAAAATGATTTTTGTGATGTTCAGCTTCTCCATTCTCTTTGAATAACCACGATTCCGCACACAAATTGTGGGATCCCTCGAAACTAAACCTACTTTCCTCTTTCCGGCAGGAGTAGTTTTCTTTGTTCCAGCTTTGCCCATGGTCTTCTATGATGCTTCAATTGGTGTCTAAAGGTAATCACACAAAACACAACCACTCTTAAAAACTAGCTCTTAGTTGAAATTTCGCAGACAAAAATTGATTCCAAACACATAATTCACCAGTTACTGACAATAATATGTATAAACTTGTACATATATACATCTAGAAGAAATCAAAACACAATGTTTCCAAAGACCCAAACTAAGTTCGAAAATGTACCAAGAAAACAAACCAAGAATTCTCAAATCAAACCAAACAACCCAAAAGAAACAAAACTCATGCGTTTCCTCATACAAATCATGCTTTAGAAACTCAAGGACACGAAACAAATCGAGTTCAAGCAAAAATCCCCAATTTCGGAACCCTAACCTTAAAAACCTCCATTAATCTAAGCCATAACTTGCTCAATTCATGGTAAAAGGAGGCTATGATGTGATTCAAAGATAATAACAAGTGAGAAATAAGAGGAGAAACACTTACCAATTAAACGCTTGAAGAAAACTTGAGGGAGAGATTCCATGTGGCCGTGAGAGCGAGAGAAGAGTTTTAGAGAGAGCAAAGAGAGATTTTTAGAGTTTTAAACTTACTCATTTAACGTGAAATGTAACGTACCTGATATAGCAAAAATTACCAATTCATGCGGTTCTCTTTAACGAACTCCAACCGCGAAACCTAGCAGTAGCACCACCTTGGATTTCCGCTCATTCACTCGTGGTTCTACTTAACGGGACCAACCGCGAAACCTGGCAGTAGCACCACCTTGGATTTCTGTGATTTCACTCGCGGTTCTACTTAACGGGACCAACCGTGAAACCTGGCAGTAGCACCACCTTGGATTTCCGTGATTTCACTCGCGGTTCTACTTAACGGGACCAACCGCGAAACCTGGCAATAGCACCACCTTAGATTTCCGTGGTTTCACTCGCTGCTCACCTTTTTGCCTGACGCGGTTCTCTTTGACGAGATCTGGAAATTTGCAAACAAAATCTTTCGACTTTTCGCGCTCCATTTGAAACCAAAAGCTATCCATCTTTGTTTACTCGCCTGCATCCTCTCAAAGGCCAAAATAAAACATCAAACGCATGGGCAAGCCAAATGGCTTCAAACAAAAAATAATAAAACATATGCTAAAATATCCGGCCGCCCAGTCCTTGCTTCGAACCCCGACCGTCTTTTCCAAAATGGCTCTTTAGCTCTTTATTAGTCACTTCAGCTTGACCATTGGCCTGCAGATGATATGGAGTGATAATTCTGTGTTTCACTCCATACTTCCTGAGTAAAGCTTACGGATGCGGGTTCGAAAACCAAATGTTTAATCTATTGACATGTGATCAAAGGTTATGACTAAAAATAAATGTTTAATCTATTGACATGTGATCAAAGAAATAGAAACTATAATCTTTCCTCATCCTCAACAATTTTCTCTTGAAGTCACCAATTCTAAGCATACAATAAGTCAAGGCTGGTTTTATCAGGTACTTACCGATTCCATTGTCCACCAAGGCACGTTGTATAAAGAATCCTCACCGCGAACATAAGTGCAAAAATGTTCTTCGGGCTCGAATTCTAAAGGTAAGAACTCCGGGTATTCATCCCAAACTTCTAAAACCTGAGGAGTAGGCAATATCTTCTTTCTGCCCTTCGGTTGACCGTGAATCGCCTCTTTTTCTGTTTTCAGCGCGGTCCTCTCAATTTCTTTTACATCCCTTTCAATTTGTATTCTCTCCATTTCAAGAGACCATAATTTTTTCAATTGAACCTGTATAATGAGTTGAGTATACTTATTTCAATGTTACAATGATTATAAGTTAGTTATTGCTCGGAATGGAGTGATGAACTTACGAAAAACGTGCACGTGGCAAATGTGATATTCTGTAAGTAGTTAGCAATTCTTGTCGAACGTCTTCTCCATAAAATATCCATGTAGCTATCAATGTGCTGTGTAAATCGAATGATGAACATTAGTTAACTAGTGACATAAATCCATATTAAAACCATAGAGAAATAATAATAAAATTTACCAGGTTCGACATCCATTCATTCTTGTCCGCTATCTCCTTGAAGTCTTGACGAAACATATACTGCTGCATTTGCCCGACATATACCCTGTTATTAATTTCTGGTTAAACTTACTTTATATTGGAAACAAAATTTCACACATTAAAATATCAATATAGAGGCTGAGATGAGGGGATTATTACTTAGTTGGGTCTTTGCTGGCCAGAAAAGAAGCGAATTCAATGTAATTAGAATCAGCTTGAGTTGATAGTTCCTCCGACTGATTTGACTTCCCTTTTTTTCTTTTTGGGCATTGGATCAGTCCATGGGCTCCCAAGAAATCTTGATTGCTTTCGAACTCTAATCTTATCTTGATCCTTGTATTCAACATTAGGGTCAGCCTTGTCAAGAGCTATCCCACTTTGATCACTGTTGGGAACCAACATGTTCACTGCCGGAGATGGGTAATCAGTCGACAACTATTCCTTGAACCTTTACCTTTGACTGTGGCACAAGCTGCTGTGTGGCAAGCAGAACGGAATTATTGATCTCATTCATTTCAAATGAGTTGAATAATACATATTCAGCTGATACCTGCACCGATGATATTTAGTATATATAATACAAGGGATATAAGGACAAATATAGGCATACAAGACATGTTCACATAATCCATAATAAGTTTCATGTACCTGAGCCACTGCGTCAGAAACGACACTTGCTTCCATTTTGGCACTCAAAGCAGTCTTGGCCACACTGGCATCAGGATCCTACGCTGAAGCTTCTCTTGAACCCTCGGCTAGAACATCTATGTTGTCTAGTAGTGCATCAACAATTTCAGTTAGAAGGTCACTCTCATCCAGTTTGGCATCGACTCCAATGTTGGCGAGAACATCAGGCATTTCAGAATCGATAGCAGAATCGACAGCTGTTGGAACATCACTCTTACCAGATCCTTCAGATGGTGATTTTTCACCGGATCCGATGTTGCTTGATGGATGTATATGTTGTTCAGCTGTTACCACCATAGGTGTATCTCCAACCTTTTGTAACGCCGTCATTTCTTCTCTAATACTTCTAAATTCTGCTCTACAAAATGCAGTCATCCGTTCTTCGCTTTCCTTTATCAGTACAGCCACAGCTGAATAGAGTTCAGCGATATTGGAAGGCACTGAAGTCTGAATTTTAGACTGCAAATCAAAAAACTTGTAACTTTCCAAAAATAAAATACATCACATGTAAGATACAATAAAATTAGTTGGTAAGACCACTAAACAGAGGTGATACCTTAGGAGTTTGATGTTCTCTTGTAAATGGGAAGAGCTGTTTTTTAGTTGGGGGTTCTGATATTGAGTTTGAAGATCTCATGACCGATGCTGTTCTTTGGTGGTTGGAAAAAGCAGCATCTCCATCATTGATATTTGCGGGATCTTCCAATTTCTCATCTCTCTCCTTATCAGAACCGACATCCTCTTCGTCATCAATTACATCTTCAACCACCACCACCTTACCCTTGTGTAGTAGTTTTCCACACACATTATCCGGGTCCAATGACTTGTAGTAATCCGTCTCCATTTCCTTCGAGTCAACTTCCCAATTTACCAACGATATCTGCATTTAGGGAACAAACAATGTCATAGCATAGACTTATATTCACTAATAACAGTTATGTAATATATAGTGTAAGCATATTAATCCAAGTGCTTATTCATCATCATGATCCAAGTGCTTCTCTAACAAAAATTTATATATTGCAAGATAAAAGAAATAATATACGAGAGAAAAATTAATGAAATACGCACCCCCCCTGATGTGAACTTGTTTTCAATCTTCACGGCTTTTTTATTGAAATCCCAATTCTTTATCCTTGGAAAGCCCGAGCCAATTCGTGTACCGACGAGATTTGTCAACCGAGGTATAGTCTCAATAGCCCATACCTATACAATAACAACCATCAAACAATGTTATTGTTTACACAAATATTGTTTGTATTATTGAAAGGACCATAATATGATACTCATACCTGAAAGGCCAAAGCAAATCCATGTAGGTTGTATGTAAAGGTCTTCTTCTTCTCCTTCGGCACTACATCCGCCTTTTGCTTTCCTTTACTTTTGACTTTCTTTCCCTCCGCTTCACTATGTTCTTCTTCATCATATTCTTCTTCATTGTCTTCTTCTTCTTCTATTTCTTCTTTATCTTCTTCACCGGGTTTCCTTTTCCCCATTCCCTTTGCCATCTTCTTATTTCCCCCTCTCAGTCTGTTAAGTCGTTTCTCAGTTGAACAGTGAAGCCAAAACAGTGTCATACTGAAGATATATGTTCCCCATGGAAAATTTGTAAATGCTTGTTCATTATCGGCTAAAGCTATCAACCAACCCGGTACGACGCTCATATGGTCATGCTTGCCAAAGAATTGGCATACCATTAAGATGTAAGCCATCTTTAACAAGTCTTCACCCTCCGCTTCCGTTCCTTGTGAAAAAAAGCTTTCCAAAACTTCTGGTGTCGGCCTATGTTTGAAATATTTTGTATACCAATAACCCTCTACATCTGGTTTCATCTTCATAAACCCTTCAGGTATCAGGCCCATTTTCAACCCACTACATACACAAAACTGTTCTTTGCCAAAACAAACTTTCTTGTGTCCCAAGCCGAACCATATTTCATCCTCTCTTACCTTCGGAAGAATAATCTCCTTTTTAAGGAGGTTGTAAATCAGCATCCCGTGAACTACAACGGGTTGTGGTAAATCCAAATAATGTCCAAACGGTCAATTCCTAAACCTTTCTAACATCCCACACTTACTAAGAACGTCTTTAACAACTTGAATAATCTGACCTTTACTATTACTGTTTATTCTTGCACAAATCCATGTATTGTGGTCTAGGAACCGCCAGTATTTGTTGTTAGGATCCTTAGGCATCTGGTTACAAACAAAACAAAGAAGAGTCAAAATCAGGAGGAGACTTGAAGTTAGCCTTTATGATTAGTAAGATTAGTATTACAAACAATGTTGACATCAAAACAAATTATGATTGACATCAAAATAAATTATGATTAGTATGAATTAATTATAATTAGTAGGGGTATGAATAAATTAATTATAAGTCTGATGTGTTGTAGATGGTCTCAATGATTCCATTTGTAAGACACAGTCACACAAAGAGGGGCTTCGTATATTTCACAAAAACAGACAAAGTTGTGGTGGTTAAAGCAAACTCAATTATTTTGAAAAAGAAAATAGACAAAACAAACATTATCCTGTTCACAGGACATATAAATTGCAGATACTATAAAAGACAAACATTATGCGGGATCCAACACCAAAAGATTGCCACCTCATGTGGGATCCCTCCTAAGGTGTAAGAAAAATAATTATAAAGACCGGGCTCAAAAGATTAATACCCGGGCTCAAAAGATTAATGCTCGGGCCTAAAATCAAATACCCATATTGAGAGTTTAATTAAATTAGGAGACATTATCCAAAGTTATGGGCATCACTCACCATGACATGCCAATATCTAAACAAGCATGATCGGCTATACTAAAAAAACATTCAACACACATACAGAATCTCGGGCTTAAAATATCAATACCCGGGCCTAAAAGAATGATTTCCAGGCCCAAAAGTTTAATTCCCGGGCCTAAAAGTTTTCCCTAATGATGACATATGACAACTTAAACAGAGTTATTACCTCAAATCCCATGTGAGTGAGGGGGCATGGGGGAGGAACCCTCCAGACACAGTTTAGCCTATAGTCCAATAATTGATATCAAGATGAAACTACACTCTCAAACAGAGTTGTCATCTCATTTCAAATGATGATGCTAATATTCTGTCCGAGAGAAGGAGAACTTCGTGCTTTACCAGAGAGCTATACTAGTACAGACCTTCTACCTCTACCCCCGATATGCATGCACACAGATACACACACAACACACAAAGTGTTAATTAACTGTACATACAGAGTACTTCAAATTCACCCAAAACTGTATAATTGAAAAACATATGAAGACCAATCTCTGTGCAGATTGATAATTCCTTTTGACTTCATATCTTACACCTTATGAATCTTGACATCTTAATGTCTAACCACGCATTCACTTTCTAATATACTCATTTGGGGGATAACAAATCACAGACAAAAATTAAGGGAAATTAATAGAAATAAAAGTTGAGTAATTTGGACTAGAAATACTGACATGAGCTACCGCCCGAATTAAAATATATATGATAGAAATAAAGCAGCTTTGTAGATCCAACAAAATAGCCTAATAAAACCATCAAGCATGGAAGCAAATAAACAATATAGAAATACAAGAAGTTGTAACTGAAAGAGAGCTAAGTTTACAGAAAGTCAGAAATATATGAACATTGAAGCAGAGAAGTTAGCTGAACTTCAGTTGTGATATTCAACTGGGTATCGATTTCTTTGGCTCAACACAGTTTCTAAGTAACCAAACAAAGGCTAAAATAAAAATAAAAAATTGGAAAACAATAAGAGAACAAAAATTCATCAAAACGAAGTGGGATATTTCTTCTAAAAGCAGGACAAAAGGCTGCTTACTGCTTAGATTAGAGACGGTGCGTCGATCTGGCGACGACGAATGACGACCGACGACAGCACCTGCTTCTGAATTCCGACGGCTACGACAGGTGGTGGTCGGCGACGAGAGACGCTGTTGGGTTTGGTGTAGGGTTGTGAATCCTTTTTTTTTTTCTATTTATGATTCATTCTCTCTTGTCTGCATTGCAGGTCCATCCAGTTTTGATGGTGATCGGTCTCATACTTTTGAATGGCGAAGGTATGGGGTAAGCAAATTCAATTTTTTATTTAGGGATTCAGGGGGGTGGGGGGCGGGGGCGGGGCTTGGTCATGTTCTGGGGAGGGAAAGGGGAAATGCAATGAAGAGGGGAAGGGAATTTTTGGGAGAGAAAATTTGGTAAAGTTATCTGAGAAAAGAAGGGTAATTTAGTAAATGGTGTATTGAATGTGGTAAATGGTTGAAAAAAATTATAAAGGACAATCTGGTAAAATCAACTCTAAAAAGAACAAAAATGCAATATTTTCAAACATGGGCTATTTTGGTTTTTGAAAACCATGCATGACCATTTTTGCAAGTCCCCCGAATATATGTAAAAAGAAAATTTCATAAAAAAGTTATGATTTGAGATAATATAACATCTTTTATTAAATAATATTAAAATTTAAAAATAAACTAAACAAATGATATGTGATATCAGTAAAATGCTAAAATGTATTTTATTTATTTATTAAATAATACTAATATTTATTCAATCTTCAACTCAATATTTTTCCTTATTACATTTTTTAAACAATAACAACAGCTTTGTTGGAACACAACAAGCATCTTGATTCTTCGTAAATCAATCTAGAAATTAATGTTATAATTACAAAATCCAAGCTGGATTGGTGGACAGTGAATACAAACCAAAAATCATATATAATTCACAAACCAAAAATAAATACAATTACAATCACAGAGTGATGGTATGATCGCCGACTCCGAGGAGTTTATTAGCCTGAGAGAGTTGGTTGATGAGAGAGATGATGTGGGCATGGTAATCATGAGCTTGATTACCATCATCAACAAATTTTGACTATCTTCTTCATCGAATAGATTTCAAAATTTAGTACTAATCACAGAGCTTCGAAATTTAATAGTCAAATTTTGACTCTTCTTTCACTATCTTCTTCATCTCCTCAACACCAGTAATCCTTCATTTGCTCTTCTCTCTCCTGACTTTACTTCAATTTTCTTTCAAGCTCCTCAATTCTCTTCCTCAGCTCTTCCTCCTCTTTCTTCTTATTATTAATACGAATCACAGCCAATGTTGGTGCCATTTCTGGTTTCTGATTTCTCTTTCTTACATTTTCTCACACCCCAAACACAATCCAATTTTCTTCAACAAAATTCCAGCAATAAAAACCAAAAATCAATTCCTCAAAAAACCACAAAATCAATTCCATAAACCCAAATAAATTACAGTATTCCAACTCAATTGCAATAATCCAAGTCTTCTTCTTCAATCAAAACCACATCAATTTTTGTAAGAAATAGTTAAAAAGAGAAATTCAATCGGTAAAAACTTGTTTGAATCTTTGAATTCCTTCCGAAATTGGAGTTTTGAGAGCAAGGAGGAGTAATTTTCAGTGAAAACTTGTTTGAATCTTTCTAGAAACACATTGCCCTTAATGGATTTGATGACATATTTGCTATATGGGAGATTAGAGAGACTAGGGTTCAAATGAGAAATTGGGGAAGAACATTAGATCATCGATGTGAAAAAATGGGGAAAGGATATGAGTCTGAAATTTGGTTTGTTATATATGAAAGAAAAGGATAAATTGGCAATATTGAAATTTCATTAAACTGTTCATTTTAGCTTCGCGTGTTTTTCAAAAGTCATTCCTGGAGAAGTATTGAATGGTGTTGCTTCCAATGGAAGAGCTTATAAACTCAAGAACCCCTTTTCTTATTTTACCCAAACAGCTCCAAAAGTGGCTTTTGGCCATCAAAAGAGCTTTTGAGCCTCTCAAAAGCTTTCCCAAACAAGCCCTAGGTAGCTTGAAGCTTGGAGCAAGGATAAGTTTGGCTCTTTGAGGAACTTATAACCTCCAAGAGGGCTGTGCTAAGAGTCTGGTCTCAAAAGCCCGATAAGTGGGAATTTAGAAGGATATCGTTAGAGTGGAGGGTGAGCTTGAGAATCTTTTATCCAAAGAAGAAATTTACTGGAAACAGAGGTCTCGTGCGGACTGGTTGGCTGCTGGGGACCTGAAATTCACAGTATTTCCATCGCAAGGCCTCGGTCAGGAAGAAAAGTAACTGGATTGATGTGCTCAAAGATGATGACGACAGGAAATTCTTCGACGAAGCCAATATCTCAAGGGCAGCTGGCAGATACTTTGATGCTCTTTTCACCTCCTCTTTCCCTTCTGTTGAGGACCTGGAATCATGCTCAGAGATGATTAAGAGTATGATTGATAATGATATGTGGTTGGTTCTGGTGGAAAGGTTTGTGGATGAGGATGTTCGATCGGCTGTCTTCAGCTTGAAGCCTACAAAAGCTCATGGTCCTGATGGCTTTCATGCCCTCTTCTTTCAAAAATTCTGGAAAATAGTGGGTGTTGATGTCTCTCGAGTTTGTTTAAAGGTGTTAAATGGATAGAGCTCAATCAAGCCGTTTAACAAGACCAATGTGGTTCTTATTCCTAAGAAAAAGAACCCCATCAACATGAAAGATTTCAGACCTATCAGTTTATGCAGTGTTGTGTACAAGATTGTATCTAAAGCTATGGTCAACATGAAAGGGATTCTTCCAGAGATCATTTCCCCAAACCAATCTGCGTTTGTGCCTGAGAGATTGATCTTTGACAATGTCTTGGTCGCTTTTGAACTTCTTCATTCAATCGGGAAGCGTAGGAAGGGGAAGAGAGGCTTTATGGCATTAAAGATTGACATGAGCAAGGCTTACGATAGAGTGGAGTGGAGGTTCTTGAAGTGCATTATGATGAGGATGGGGTTCCCTTTGAGGTGGATTGATCTTGTGATAGATTGCATCTCTACCTTATCGTTGGGTGTTGTTATCAAGGGAAAATTTCTAGCGAGGTTATTCCATCTAGAGGCTAAAGGAAAGGATGCCCCTTATCTCCTTACATGTTTCTCCTCTGTGCCGAAGCCCTGTCAAGCTTCCTAAGGAACTCTGAGAGGGGCAGAAATCTGTCGGGTTTCCGGTGCTGTAAGGGAAGCCCATTCATTAGCCATTTATTTTTTACCGATGACAGCGTGCTCTTCTGTAAGGCCAATGCTGCTAGCTGTGAGGAAATCAGTAGAGTGTTAAAAGTTTACAAGAGGGGGTCGAGGCAAATGGTGAATCTCCAAAAATCTAACATTACGTTCAGCCAGAATATGGGCAGTGCACTAGAGCCGAGATTCAGGCTGCGTTTGGTTTGAGGAATGCGCAAACACACGACAAGTATCTAGGTCTCCCTACTTTGGTGGGTAAAAACAAAAAGAAAACCTTCAATGATATCAAGGAAAGAGTGTGGAAAAAAAATTAGAGGTTGGAAGAGCGGAATTTTCTCTTTCGGCGGTAAGGAAGTGTTAATTAAAGCAGTGGCTCAAGCGATGCCAACTTACTCCATGAGCATCTTCCAGATCCCACTTGGACTGCGTGAGGACCTTGGGGTAATGATGTCGGGATTTTGGTGGGGTACGAAAGACGGAAAGAGAAAAACCAGCTGGGTGAGCTGGAAGAAAGCATGTGTCTCTAAAGCATCTGGGGGTTAGGCTTCAAGGACTTATCGGTCTTCAATCAAGCTCTCCCAGCTAAACAAGGGTGGAGGCTTGCTATTGGGTCTGAATCTCTTGCCTTGAAACTTTTAAAAGCAAAGTATTTCAAACATGAGGATTTCTTGTGCGCTAAGCTAAATCCGGGAGGAGTATCGTGTGGGGAGAGAGAGCTTCTTCAGAAGGGAATCAAGTGGAAGGTTGGTGATGGTTCGAGAATCAAAGCTTTTTCTGACCCCTGGATTTCGAGACCTTCCTCTTTCAAGCATATCACAGCATGTGCTGATAATGAAACCAAAGTCTTTGACTTCCTGTTGGAAGATTTGAGTGGTTAGAATCTAAGGAAACTGAACCTTCAGTTCTTGGGTGTTGACATGACTAATATTCTAAAGATTCTACTTGGCCTTGGTCGACCGGCGGATAAGCTGTTATGGCACTACGATAAGAAAGGAACCTATGAAGTGAAAAAAATGTTATAGAATTGCCATGAATGAGAAGATTGTTGAGGCTTGCTCAGACCCTTCGATTAATCAGAGGTTGTGGTCCAGAATGTGGAGTTTTAATATCCCGCCAAAGGTAAAAAAATTTATCTGGAGGTTGTGTAATAATGCCCTTCCTTCTCTTTCAAATTTATGTCGGAGGAAGGTTGTGAGGGAGGATTGTTGTACCATATGTGGTAAGGGTGCAGAAATTGTTGGCCACATCGTGTGGTGGTGTTCGAAGGAGGTTGAAGTGTGGTCTCTAACTTTATTTTGGGGGTCGATTGCTAAGTTTAAAAGTTTGTGTTGTGTTGATGTGCTGAGGGGGTTGATTGTGTGCTTTAAAAAAGAGGCTTTGGAGTCGATGTGTATGATTCTCTAGGGGCTGTGGCAAGCTCGAAATGATGAAGTTCATAATAACAGAAAGTGCCACCATGAGGCCAATCTAGTGGAAGGGGTGTTGGGCTTTCTGTAGGATTTTTAGTCTTCTTGTTGTGCTTTCCAGGCAATGCCTGCTGTTGTTAAAGCCCCGATCACCTGGTCTCCCCCGCAAGTTAGGACGTTGAAGCTGAATTCAGATGCCAGTGTCAGACCTGGCTCTCAACGTTGCAGGGTTGTGGCAATCATAAAAGACGACAAGGGATGGATTACAGCTGCTGTTTCTAAATCTTTGGTTGGTAATTTCTCCCCTGAGACCGAAGAGCTGGTCGCTTTAAGGGAGGGGTTGTTATTAGCTAAAGGGTTGAAGTTGAAGATCTCTTGTGTGGAGTTGGATGCCTGTAATATTGTTGCTATGATCTCCTCTGGTATAGTTGTTTCAGGTGCGTCCGAATTTGTGTTTGTTGATGTAATGGCCTTGTTTAAGGTGGTAGAGGTTCTTTCTTGTCAATCCATTTCCAGAAATGGGAATAGGGTGGCCAATAACCTTGCCACTTTGGCTATGTCCTATAAGGAGGATTTTCTGTGGCAAAATGTTTGCCTAAGTTCTATTTTCCCTTGCTTGGTGGTTTAGGCTGTTCTTGCAGTTTCTATTTAAAAAAAACAAAAACATCTTACTTTTCAGATTTTGGTGCTTTTACCTTTATTTCAAATTTATTTTTTAGTTTTTCGAATACATATAATATTGTTCCATACCAAATGGGCAATCGAGCTTAGTGAGTTCGACATAGAATTCAAGCCCCGAACGGCTATCAAAGAACAGACTGTCGCTGATTTCATAGCTGAATTCTCAGAACCAACGTTGCAAGTTGAAGACATGGAAGACGATGGGAGAGAAAAGACATACGAGTGGAAGCTTCACGTCGATGGCTCATCCAACACACATGGAAACGGAGCCGGTATAGTCATAACAACACCCGAGAAAGACAAAATTGAGTGCGCACTTAGGTTCGATTTTCGAGACACTAACAACAAGGCCAAGTATGAGGCCCTCCTAGCGGGATTACGAGTGGCCACTGCTCTCGGGGTTGACGCAATCGATATTTTTAGTGTACTCACAACTAATAGTCAATCAGGTATCAGGCGATTACGAGGCCAAAAAAGAAGCAATGATGGCTTATTTGGTTAGAACAACGAAAGCACTACAGCGCTTCTAGAGATTTCGGATCACCCAGATCCCGTTGGACCAAAACAATCACGCCGACGCTTTATCTAAATTGGCTTCGGCCACAAACACGATCATGTGCAAATCAGTCACGGTGGCACACTAAGGGAACCAAGTATCCAAGAAAGTGAGGAATACGAGTTTGAAATAAACGAGATCGACCTAGCAGAAGACATATGGATGACCTCGATTCAAAAATACCTCGAGACGGGAGCATTGCCTCGGGACCGAATCGAGGCAAAGAAAATCAAATATCGGGCGTCACGTTATACTATGTACAACAGGCTGTTATACAGAAGAGGGTTCTCTATGGTACTACAAAAATGTATCGGTCCATATAAAGCCATGATGGTGTTAACTGACATTCATGCCGGAGTATGCAGAAATCACACAGGATCATAAAGTTTGGCTCATAAGGTCCTAAGACAGGGATATTATTGGCCCAACATATTTGAGGACACGAAAAAGATATCCAGCAGATGTGACAAATGTCAAAAGATCGGAGACCTTATCCGCCAGCCACCCAAAATGCTAAAATCCTTGATAGCAGCTTGGCCGTTTTCACAGTGAGGGGTAGATTTCATCAGGCCAATGCCGACTACTAAGAAGACACAAACGAAATTTGCTATTGTAGCGGTAGATTATTTCACCAAGTGGGTCGAGGCAAAACCTCTTAGAAGCATCACCGAAAAAAATACTACTAAATTTGTGAGAAACTCTCTCATCTATAGGTTCGGGGTACCAAACATGATTATCACCGACAATGGAACTCAATTCGACAGTGTGAATTTCAGAAATTCTGTGCTGATTGGAGAATCGTCAACGTCTTCGCAACCCCGGCACATCCATAGACAAACAGACAGGTAGAAGCTATGAACAAAATCATAAAGCATAACATCAAGGCTAAGCTGGATAGCAAGAGAGGGTATTGGGCTGACTTCTTGCTTGAGGTTCTTTGGGCCTACCGCACCACGTCTCGGTGAGACCCCATTTGCAAGGGCTTTCGGAGCCGAAGCTGTAATCCCAATCGAGACGCAAATTAGCTCACCTCGGGTACAGTTCTATGATCCCGAGTTAAATGCGGAGTTGATGATCGCTAGCCTTGAAGAGTTAGAAGACAAGCGTGATCAAACACAGATTAGAGTTACAGCGTACCAACAGAGGATTGCACGCCACTATAACAGCAAAGTCTGAGAGAGGAGATTCCAGATAAATGACTTAGTCTTACGAAGGGTTATGCCAAACACCAGGGACTGGGCAGTAGGGACCCTCGGAGACAAATGGGAAGGACCCTACCAAGTGGTAGGGATCGCAGGACACAGAGTCTACCGCCTCGCACGACCTGGGGGTGGCTACGTCATCCGACCATGGAACACAAAGTATTTGAAGCTTTATTATCCCTAGAGGAGTTGTCTCGGGTCTGAGCATGAGCTCCCCCCTCCTTTTTGCAGACAAAAGTATTAGGGATCGAACTACAAATCCTTTCTTTTGTAAACACCCGATGGTGATAAATAAAATTATGAAGTTAGTAGAAACTCGTTTCTCAGTCTAAATACAAAATCATCCATCATAAAAATGGAAGATAAAAGACCGCCTCCAAGGCACAGTTTAAGTATAAAAAATCATCCATCATAAAATGGAAGATAAAAGACCGCCTTCAAGGCATAGTCTAAGTACAAAAATCATCCATCACGAAAATGGAAGATAAAAGACCGCCTCCAAGGCACAGTCTAAGTATAAAAAATCATCCATCATGAAAATGGAAGATAAAAGACCGCCTTCTAGGCACAGTCTCAAAAAAAATATTTTCATCCATCACAAAAAGAGAGATAACCTTCAAACAGTTATTCCAAAAAACACAGAGTAAATAAACATGTCATCAGGTACTGTTTTATTCATAATAGTTTTTATTTATTTATATGTATTTCTTTTAACAAAAGAAGCACACAGCATAATAAGGCACACTAAGGTCTCAGTACATGACCCAACCAAGAAAGAAATATTATCTCTCTTTGGACAAAAGACAAGACCCAGGAGTTAATCTTCTTTATCTTCTACCTCCTCCGCGTATTCTTCTTCATCCTGAACATCCTCAGCATCATCACTATCGCCGCCATCTTCATCACTCGGCGACGTAGGGTCAGGCCCGAGGTTTGCGATCGGATCGAGCCAGGGAGAACCAGGTTGAAAGGTACCAAACACCTTGCGCGGATCAACATCTAAATCCACATGCATGGGCAACACCTCCAAACCTTTACGTTTTCGATCGGCTTTCCAGCTCGCAATTTGCTCTTGGAAACGTTTATTTCCCTCCTCGATGGTCTTCTTAAGAGATTTCTCAACCACATCCATGGCCTCTTTATAGCCTCGGCGCCTCAGTAAATCTTGACAACCTGAAGCACCCTCTACAAAATCTGCATGGGTAAAAGCATCAAAAGCGGGGGACTGTTTAAAAAGATCAACAACCCAGATCTCCACCTTTTTCCTGAACCGTGGCAAGTTTTCAATGTATTCTCTAAGCTGCTCTTCCATGATCCCGACCCTCTTTTGGACAGCGGAGGATTCTTCGCGAGCTATATCTCGATCCCTAGAGACTACCTGAAGCTCGCCTTTTACCTGGTCCAGCTCCCCTTGTAGTCTGTCTCGTTGGCCCGCAACACAGTCCTTCTTAGTGGTAAGCCTGATCACACTGTCAGATAGGTCATCCCTTTCACGGGCCAATTGAGCGCACCTCTGTATCAGCTAGTATAATAATAATAATAATAATAATAATAAATATATTTATTATTATGATTGTTACTCAAACATAAGAAGCTGATACATACCATGACGTAAAAACAAGCACTTGTCCTTGCCTGCTCAGTCAAAGTCAGCCTCTCGAAACTCTGTAAACTATCGGGAAAAGAGAGTGTTTGAGGGCCGGTAGGGAATAAGCTAGCCATTGCAGCAGGAGAATAAATATCCATACATTCAGAAGGGTTCAGATTTTGAGCTCGACTCAACCCAATAGGACCCACGGACAAGCCAACAGTAATCCATCTCGCAATGGAGGAGGTTTCGATCAAATTTTCAGGACCAACTAGAGATTTCTCACCCAAGTCACGATCGAGATCATGACCCGTCTCGGTCCCGACTTTGTTATCCTTGTTTGGAAAATTCTAGGAAAAGGTCTTTGAGGAAGGTTCCTCGGTGCAGGCAGCCTGAGAAGTTTGTTTCCCAACCAAAGGAGGGTCATGCTCGCGAATAGGAGACGAGTCATCCAAAAAGACCCGAGGGGCTTTCCCTTTTCCCCTACGAGGACCTGTCCCGACGGCAACAGTCTTCCATTTTCTTTTTTTTTGAAACCTCGGGTGTATCGGCCGCAACAGTAGATGACCCATTTTTGAGGTATGTGCCCGCTTCACTAAGTATCCATAAATGGGATCTACACTCTTCACTAAAAAAAAATAAAAAAATAAAAAAAATTGAGAAGAGGCCTAAATAGAGAGTAAAAATAAAATAGAGAAATCAAAGAGAACAAAATAACTGGAAACTCACAGTGAGCAGATGGAGGGTCCAAAGTCGGGATCAAGCCATGTCTCTGCAGCTTCTCCTCAGTTACAAGAAAGGAGTATTGACTGGTCGGCATCTTGGTTTGCACAACCTTGGCCACCCTCTTCTTTTCATCATCAGACAAATCTGTAGAATCTTTATACGATACTAAAAAAAAGTATATATATATATACATATAAATAAGTATAATAAATATATGGGGAAAAGCCAATCAGGGTTGGTATGAATCAAAGAGAGTATCTAAGAAATTCTACCTGATTCACAAAAATGGCGAGGAACTTTCAGAGTAACATTCGGGTCATCACCTTTTACGGATCGACCCCAATTCCCACCAACAAAGAACCAGCTACCCTTCCAGTACTTATTCGAAGAAGACAACTCCCAGATGATGCCCGATTTTCTTTTTTCATCTTCCCCGGGAAGGTCCAGTTGGCCCTGCATTCTCTTACGGTCAGGCCCGACAGGCATCCATTTGTCAGGTACTGGAGAGGCCAAGAAAAAAGATCCCGGCTCATGGAAGATAGGTCTTGCCAAACAACAATGTTTTAGCTCATTCACTGTTGGCTCGGTTCCGTTAACTTCTTTCCAGAGGCAATACGTGCCAAGCAAAGAACGATACCCGTTGGGCGATAGCTGCATAGGAGCCAATTTTACTGATGCAAGAAATTTTGCGATAAATGGTGGAAAGGGAAGAGAAATCCCACAGGCCAACATATACCCGTATATGGCTACACAACCCTTAGGAGGGTTCCAAGCGGCCCGATCACCTAGGTGCACTAGTTTAACATCCGTCGGGATCTGAAAATACTCTCGATATTCCTTCAAATGTTCTTGGCGAACTTGATTTTTTACGAAATCTGTGAATGAAGGATCGTCAAACGAAAATTCCCTTTGACTCTTCTCATTATCATCATCATCTGATGCGTCAGATACCTGAGGCTTTATCACAGGCTGACCCTTGGTGGCTTTTGAAACTTTGGGTGCCATATCAGTGAAGAGTCTGTAGTAAAAAAAAAGAGGAAGGTGAAGGAATCTGGAAAAACAAACACGGATTAGAAGAACTGACCACAAAAGGTAAAAATGTGAAGAAACGGGAAGAGCCTCTGATATATATAAACGAAAAGGCAGTATTTCTCATCTCAGCCGTTAAAAAAAATGGTGAGATCCAACGGCTTCGGATTCCACGGGAAATGTGCACATTATTTCAGGTAAACAACTGTTACCACGTCCCATGGGTTGAATGTTCGACACGTAAGCCACACATCACTTCACATTAAATGCATGTGTCCTTGGGAAACAATCAGGCCCGACAAATGGGTAAGGATTTCATCAGTCTCTCATTGCCACCATCAGACCCGACGAATGGGTAAGGATACCATCAGTCCTTCAATGCCTCCATCAGGCCTGACAAATAGGTAAGGATACCAGCAGTCCGTCAATGCCTCCATCAGGCCCGACAAATAGGTAAGGATACCAGCAGTCCGTCAATGCCTCCATCAGGCCCGACAAATGGATAAGGATTTCATCAGTCCCTCATTGTCACCATTAGGCCCGACGAATGGGTAAGGATACCAGCAGTCCGTCAATGCCTCCATCAGGCCCGAAAAATGGGTAAGGATTTCATCTGTCCCTCATTGTCACCATTAGGCCCGACGAATGGGTAAGGATACAAGCAGTCCGTCGATGCCTCTGTCAGGCCCGACAAACGGGTAAGGATATCATCAGTCCCTCATTGCCACCATCAAGCTTGACTAATGGGTAAGGATACCATCAGTCCTTCAATGCCTCCATCAGGCCTGACAAATGGGTAAGGATACCGTCAGTCCCTAAAGACCACTGTTAGACCCAACGAATGGAGTACCCGATGCACGAAGTCGGATTATCTCTCCGGATTGGAAATTCTTCCTCTTATAAGAGCTAGGGGTAAATGTTATAAGGAAATTTTGCATATTGAAATGCCACGTCGATAGCGTTGACAAGTCAAAAGCACATCCTACTCCACGTCAGGGAATTATTGGATGATCAAAGCCTTCTCTTCTCAGGCTTCGGAAAAGATTGGGCCCGACACTTTGGGTTTCCGCAAGCTGCATAGGATAAAGCCCAAGAGACAAGTCCAGAAGAAACTTGGTTATCCAAAAGCGGAAGGCCCACCTCGCTTGGACGATCCAAGTGAATAGGCCCAATATTGGTCTTGCTTAGGACATCCTGAGGTCAAAAATATACTGCGTAAGTAACATGTTTCTAGTCCTCATGTGTCACTTCTCGCCCAAAAACCGTGCCCATCAAGGTTGTCAGCCTTTTTAAGTCTGACAAGGACACGTGTACGGTATGTATGAAGTAACCCAGCGCAACACTCCAAAGGAAGTTGAACCTAGACCAACCCACCACCCAAGGCTGAGGTCACTATAATCAAAACCAATAAAAAAAAGCATTACCACTCAAGTGTAAAAGAGGATTCACGCAATCCCACCTATAAATAAAGGAAGTCTCCTTACAAATGAGGAGGGGCAAAAAAATTACTATTGATCATACTTGATATCTTGTGATTTATCTTGTAGAAAGCCCTAAGGTGTAAAAACCGACCACAGTTGGTACCCAAAATCAACATACATGTCTAGCATCCACACAACTCCCTCGGGACCTATCCGGCCCGACACACCATTCCCATACATCCTGTGTAAATTTCACCTGTCAGTTCAAACTGCACCAGTGACATTTCCAAGATAAGTCAAAACTCTGCATACGTGGCAGGTACAACCTTTGACTTTAGTGTTAGCACATTTTTGTGTATAAACACATGTGCTTTAAGTGAAATAAAATTGAGATCTGGTCTAGGAGCAAAGAAAAATAAAATGCTCTCTAATTACCCAAAGCAAAATGATTTGTGGGTCGGAATTGTTTTTTTCCTTTTCATTGGGCTTCATGGTTTGATGAATTATCAATTATGATAAAGATTTGAGATGATAAACTAAAAATAAGTTGTGAGTGAGGTGACTCGTGGAAGAAGCAAAAGGAGATTGAAGTGAAGTTTGCAGAGAAGTAAAATTTAGGGGTCGTTTGTTTTTTTGTCTGAATACTGAACAGTCCTGAATTTTTCTGAAGACTGAATAGGGACTGAAATCTGAACTTGAATGACATGTTTGTTTTTTTTTCCTCACATCTGAATGTATTGTCAACATGTTTGTTTTTTAAAAGTAAAATTGTTTGAAACCAAGTAATTTTACATGTATACCCACCTTAAACAATTATACATATAATATAGAATAAAAATAATCCAAAAATAATAATTATATATGAACACATATGATCATGATATTCTTCTTCAATTACAAATAAACTTCATTTTTATTAAGAAAAAAAAAGTTTTTTTTTCAAAAAATAAAAGAGGCAGTATGAAAACTCACACAAAACACTCTAAAAAAATATATATAAATACATCACCATAAAAAAAAACTTTATGGTGATAGTATCGGAAGAAAAGATTTTGGATTGCATTTAATGCAATTCAGTGATTTGCAATTAAGTGAAAAGTCCGGATTTTTTACTTTTTATTTTAAGTTGTTTTTTGGCATTTTAAAGTTGTTTGACTACTTATAAAAACAAACAAAACAACTTAATAATTATGATTCAAACACATTAAGTTTTAAATGTAAAAAACAAACGACCCCTTAGTAAGGCTCTTCAAACGGAGAATATCTTGCATGCACCCATTGGTTAGGGTGCATTGCACCGGGTGCATATAAGATTTTCTACTTCAAACAATGTCATTTATTATTGAAGAGATAAAAAAATAAAACTAAAACTAATCAAGACAGTCCAGTAAACGTGACATCAGATCCTTAAGAGTTCAACATAGTTCAGCAAAAGATCCCTGTCCAAAATGTAAATGATCCTAAAACATCACCAACACCCATTGTAATATATAACGTTGGAAAGTTTAGGAAATCTTATATATATATATATATATATATATATATAGAGAGAGAGAGAGAGAGAGAGAGAGAGAGAGAGAGATAAATTTACAGTTCAATATTTGGAATTTTAAGGAAAAAGTTTTTAATCGTTTATGTGATAAAAGGTCGGTTTAGGAAAAAAAAATGATTTTCAAAACAAATGAAACAAAATTCCCAAGTCATGTTTCAATGAAAAACATAATATAAATGCATTCCAAGACAATTGCAACATGTAAAAAATTTAAATCAAATCATGTAATAACTCACGGAATGAAATGCATGAACATTATGAACATGAATGTGTGTATGTTTTCCCATGTCCTTTCGACAAGAGTTAAAAAACTTGTGTAGATCACTTACCTTTCAATCTCATTATTTTAACAGGCTTTAAATAGCTTTGTAGAGTTACTTGATCTAACATATAAATGAGACTAACAGCACCAACACAAATAATTGCCCTAACAAGTTGGGAGAGTATTTTTCACCATTTTATCAAATTTTGAGAGAGGGAGAGAGATGGATCTCCACCGTAAATCTCAAATTTGAACGACGATGAAGATAAAAAAAAGTTAAAAAGAACAAAAAAACTTAAGAAACAATGATGGATCTAGTGGAGATACAACTCGACCACATCCATCTCTAGATCTCCATAGAGATCCAGACCGGATCTTCATGGGAGACGAGGGTCTCCTCCCCTTGTTCGCGACGACTTTGTTTGCCGTGCAAATGAGAGACTCCAGCTTCCCTCGTTCCCTGTGTTTCCTATAAATGGGGCTACCACAAAAATGGAAAGGCTAGAGTATCCCCTTTCATGAAGACCTTATTTGCTGTGAATTGGGTCGCCACGAACAAGGGAGGTTCTAGCTTCCCTCGGCTATGGATATCTAGAGATTGATCTTCCATCTATTTTTAGTTGTTTTTTTTTCTTTTGTGGTTAGTCAAACTTAAAAGGTATAGGAGCATTTTTGTCATTTTTTCCTTTTATAAAATAATAAACAAATCAAAAAGATCTCCACCGTCCATCTTAGATAGGGGTAGCGGTGGTTATTGTCAATTAATAGAAAAGTTTTTTTGATTGTCAAAAAGCAAACCTCAAGAAGGCCTGATAATAATTTACTCTTTTTATAAGTCAAAGGTTATATGGGTATTTAAATCTTTTTACCCTTCTGATGTTGTCACCCGTTAAAGTTAATAACGCCTAAAAGAAACTGTTTCTGCTCGTAAATAAGCATACCTCATAAAGGTTATGTGTAATTACTTGTACTAATAAAAAGCTAACAAGGTTTGGTAGTAATTCATTGGAATAAAAGAATTCATGTAGCTAAAATTGATATGTGGGGCAGAAAATGCTTCCTACAATAAAGTTGTCTTCGTAATGTAATGTGTGTGTGCACGTGTTTTTTTTAGACTGTAATGTGTTACTAGCAGTGGAGTTGAGAAATAGCATACACCTATTTCTCAGCGCTCAGCAACCATGCAAAACCCAGCCATGATCCAATAAATGAGAGAGTAGCATATTGAACCAACACAACTACACATGTGAGTGATTCTTCACCATATTTCTCTTGCAGGCCACCTTGTTTTTCTGCATAGCAGTCGTATATGCCACTAGCTATAATGCCAGAGAATATTACGGAACCGGCAGGACATCCCATTGCTATAAAATTGTACAAGGCACTGAAGCTCTTCAACCCGAATAGCTCGGAAGCAGAGGCCGGCGCAATGGCCCATTGAGCGCCTAAGCCGATTCCTATGAACACAGTCACAATGTATATTTGGCCAGGCCAGTCCATTGCATAGTAGACAAATGCAAATGCCATAATCACTTGAATCACAGCCATGGCCACCGGTCATGGGTTAGTAAACTTTCTGGTTAAATAAAATCATGAAAACATGTTCGATTAGCTTATATATATATATATATATATATATATATATATATATATATAAAACTTGAAAACTATTTAATTGATTTGGAATAGAAAGTTTTTTATTTTTCACCTCACTATGATATCTGAGAAGTACCCACCACCCACTCAACCAAGAAAATTCCAAATGCTGATCATGGATACGTATATATGTGTATTGGTGAAGCCTAGAGATGAGAAATCTGACCCATATTGCCAATAACTGTCATACCAGACCCAGCTGCCAAGAGGAAGGAGATGAACAACAGCAAAAAATCTTCCTTTTTCAGAGCCTGAAACAGAGTAACCTCTACTTGGGCCTATTCTTCGCTTGACCCTCACTGCTCCTTGTGCTACTGCTTGCACCATTTTCGACTGCAAATGAGCAATTCTTTTATTTCTTTCCGATGCTTTGATCATCATCATGATCTCCCTCTTTCAATTTTTTCAACAACTTCCTTCAATTCCATCCTTGAATCCACATCCTCTTCACAACAACTCAACCCAATCTTCAAAAGATTTATCATTTCACCCTTACTATTCTTTGCACTTCCCATGTCTTCATCAAATACTTCACTTGTCCTTTTCAAGGAATTTGAGTGACAATTGTTCCAGTCAACCCTGCAAATCCTTTCAGTATTCCCACAATAGGACCTCTGTTTTTAGGGAAGTTCTGTACACATGAAACCAGAGCTGCTGTGTTGTAGCATGTCTCGCCATTGGTTCCGTCAAATATAATGATGCACAACTGCACAACTGATCATTAATTTGGACAAACTGTTAACAAATGTGGCAATGAGAAACAATTAACAAATAAACAATAAAAAAAAGGTTGTGTGCTCACAATCCAAAGAGGCAGAGTGGGCAATCTACCAGTGACAAGAAGCCAAATCAAGCCATACCCAACAAAGTTGAGCACAGCACCTATGAGCATAATGGCCCAAATGGGGAAGACTTCAACCAGACCACCAGCCAAGAACCCAACAAATTCGCCCAAGACTTTAGCCACACCCAGAATACAAATCTTTCTCTGGTTGTAACCCATGTTTTTCTTTATCACATGTGATATGCTCCCAAACAAGTAACCAACCCCTGCAAATGACATAACCCATATTGCTCACACGAAAACCAGTCATCTATTGTCCAGAAAGCTCTTGAGCTTCTCAGGGACCAGCATACTCTTCCTTTGCAATGAGAATGAGATTGTTGAGATCATGAATTTGATGTGCTAGCAAAACATGTTTTGTAGCTGGCTCACAGAGATCTCAACCAAACCGGGTCCCAACCCAAGTAACTGCCATACAGAAGCTCTTAAATTCAAGTAAAAAAAATTGAGAGACTTTTGAATGATTTATTTGTTGAAAAAGTGGAGGTATGGGTGGTAGGAAACAACAGAGAAAAAGAGAGAAGATACTGTATTGAATTTAGAGAGCAATAAAGACATAGATATATAAATGGACTAAACAACTGAGATACCCAAAAGGAGAGACATCAAACATGGTGGGTGCAGTAATTCCACTCCAATGCAACCAAAAAAGTAAGAACTTCAATGACAGTTCAATTCAATTATCTTTTTGTTCTAGTTGCAACATAAATTCAATTACTATTCAATTATCTTTTTGTTCTATTTGCAACATAAATTCAGTGAGCCATTAGGTTTGTGGTCTCCAGCAATTTCCACCTTTCTTGTTTAAAAACTATCACTCACTGATCCAAACATGCAAACTCCTCTGTTTCCTCTGGAAACTTGCTTTGATATCTCCTTTTCTTGATTATTCTTCCTTTGTTCGTCCTTGCGTCTTCTTTTCTTAGGCTTATCTCCTTTTGGTAAAGAACCAGAAGCAGCACTAGACAACCCAGTAGAAACTCCAGAAGATCCTGCCGGTCTAGCAATTGAAGCTGAAGCCGGTTTCCTCCCCAAAGAGTATGAGTTTTCATTCACTATAGTTTGACCAGAATTCTTTTGCTGCATGTAGTTAGACCATGAAGTAGAGAAATAATTTGAAGGTGGGGGTGGTGTCTCAATGGCCACAAAGGGACGACGGCAGCAGGGGCAAAGAAGACAAAGGTCTATAAAAACTCTAAGGTACTCGAATTGTGTTTTACAAGCTTCGCAGGTAGTCCAAAATGTATTGGGCTTAAATCGAAGATGAGGAGCCGGACATCTGAAAAAAGGAGGTATACTCTGATTCCACTCATTCAAATTGTTATTGCTGGCAAAGTTACGGAATTGATTCTCACCAGTAGGCACTGACGGAGAGGATTTTGGAATTACAGATTCTGCAATAATGCCCTTCCGCTTCTGGTCATAGGAGGTTCTCTTGCTTTTATCCGACAGCAAACTCCATGCCTCATGTATAATGTGAAAAGCCCCTTCTGCACCCACTGATTTGTTTTTATCAGGGTGAATAACGAGAGCCAATTTCCTGTAATGCCTCCGGATTGTGTCATCATCAGCCAGTGGTTCCACGCCAAGAACTCTGTACCAGTCAACTTCGTCGTTGATCTTTTCCCCAAAAGATACATGCACGTCAAGAGTCACCAACAATTGATGAAGACCATCAAGGTCGGAATACAACCTTTGGGCCATTAAAGCAAATCTTTTGGCCCCGCCAAGGTCTTTTTCAGCAAACTTCTTCTCCGCAAGCTCTTTGGCTCTGCCAGCCTCATCTTTGTTACAAAACATTTTCTCTCTGTTAGACTCTCTGATTTTTAAGCACCTTCAGTTCCCTTCTATAATTCCTTCTGTGCAAGTATAGGCCAGGTTATCAACAAAAGGTCAGCCGGAAAAATCTGAATCCCACTACTTCCGCGTGCAAAATTACGAAGCTGTCATCAATTGTGCAAGCCTAATAGACAAAAGTAATAAACAGATATAAGTAAAAGCTCTAGTAAGATGGAAAGCGGCTGTAAAGTTTTTGCCGAATTATGCTGCCATTATTATTCATAAACAATACCTACATACAATTATGAATAACCTAAACAAATTACATTCATTGTAGCAGAATCATATATTTTTGAGATCCATCAATTCAAGATTTTCTAATTGCTCCTGATCTAATTATCTAAAACCTATTAAATTATCAAACGAAAAACGCGGGGATGTTTTTTTGAAATACAACAAATCAAAATACCGAACTTCCAAAATTAGAATAACAGACGTGAGAAAAAAATTGTTAAAAACCAAAGTTAAATTTCACCCACACTGTTCATCCCCGCCTAACTACAACAATATTTGACACAAACCATCACTAAGTGATCATCAAACAACCATCACATTATCTGTTTGTTCAATAAATAAATGAAACATTAGAACAAAATGCAAAATCTGAAATCTCAATACAAGTTGGAATTCATCTCTTCTGGCAGAAAAAAAAATACAAAAATACAAAATTCTTGACTGTTAGAAACCAAACAAACATGATTCTGTTTGTTCACTAAAAGAAAAGTCTCTGTCATCATACACTTAAAATGAATAAACAATCTAAAGTACATAAACCATAAAACCAATTCAAAATTGAGAAAACAAAAACAAGAAGAACAGAGAGAGGCAAGAGCACATACTCATTATTCATAATTTCATATTGATTTGAACATGCCAAAACAAATAAACAAAAAATTTCAACAGATATATAACATGTCAAAGTTATAACAACATATGAAATAACCAATTTCAATAATTTTGGCTAAAACCCTAAAGGTCTATATCACCAGCAACAATCAAACATAGTAGCAATGGTAACAAGCATTGATAAGTTTAAATTTTAAAAAGAAATAATGATCATGAAGGTTACCCATTTCTGTGAATTGAATCAAAAAGAGACGCCATTGAAGAATTCCATCCCACCGTAATTTTTTATCTTTTCGTTTTTTTTTTAACCACAAAGAAGAAAATGTAAAAATCTCAAACCAGTTAATATATATATATATATATATAATAAACAATGAGGTGATTTGGGCATTACTTGTAATTTAAGCTTTTGTTGGGCATATTAATTTTTTTCATAAATGGTAAAACCCTAATTATGGTTAACTTTTAATCTGGTTAACAAAATTGAAATGTTGCCGGTTGTCTAAATATGAGAAATTTGTAGCAGAAATTCCTAATTATAAACATCTTATAATTTTTTTCTTACATATTTCTCAAGTTTTAGTTTTGAAGGTGTTTAATTTTCGCGCCTGTGCATATCTCTCTCTATATATATAATTGAATTTGTTTGACATTGTAAATTATGCTAGCAAGTTATTACAAAAATTGTTTCACAAATAATGTCATATTGAAGTTAATAATACTCAGGTATGTATGTGGTCGAGGGAAATATTCCGATGGGGATTTCATTGAAATTGAGATCCTATATTCAAATCTTCCCTCCATCAATTAAAATAATAATAATAATAATAATAAGAGTAACGCTATACAATCAAAATGATGTGGTAAATGAATTGTCATCACTACACATAATATGGGATGATGTGGGTAATGAAAAAAATCACTTATCACATTATTTGAGTTGAAATTTAGATTAGATTTTTTAGATTGCCTATAATTAACGTAATAGTAATAGATACATACTTATTTTTGCTATGCACGTGAATGTCATGCAATGCAACTTGGGGTGTCTTAAATGACCACGGAGTTATGATGCTCCATATCTAGTTCTCAATACGCAAACATGAAAAATATACCAAAGGTTCGCTCCAAATAAAAATTAATCAGGCTCAAATCTATCTTGAAAGTTGCACGGATTTTTTTTTTCCAACTAGGTCTTGGGTCAATGAAAGCTTAAAATGGGAATGAATTAATTAATAAAATAGAAATATGGCAAATGTTAAACTAAAATGGAAAGTTTGAAGCATATTATAGATATTAATACTACTCCATATCTCCAATAGTGAATCTCAAACTTGTTTTCCAAAGGTAGAATTTTGGTTTCAATGTATTTCATGCCACCTGTTTTACACAAGTAATCTGACCTGTTTTGTATTTCATGTATCCAAATTTGATGCAATTTCACAACTGGGTTTCCTATTAAAATTCCCCATGTTAATACTCTTTCCATATGGGCTGGGTACTCAGGATTTTACTTTTCAAATGAAAATCCAATTTTGTGGTGTAAAATATAATGAATTTTAGACAACCATAAAATATCAAACACATCCTTACAGATTCTTTGAATTTATTCGAAATCTTTTTTTTATAAATAAAATTTATTCGAAATCTACCGGTAAAGGAAGTCTTGCTTATTTTTTAAAATATATATATAATAGATTTAAATGTGAATGAAATCTTCAATGGATGTTAATTAGGTGTGCTATAATCGGTTTGGGTTTATATTTTTCTAACCCAATATTACTCGTAACCCTACTCTTAAGTTGGTTTGGGTTGGGACTTGGGACAGACTTTATAACAAGGGGTGGATATTCATTGGATCGATTCATATATCGATCAAACAGATAAAAAACCGATACTATTCGGCTTTTTTTTTAAATGAACCGATCTAATAAAGTTAAGATCAGTCAACCGATCAAAAACCAATCGAATTGAATCGGTTCGGTTCGGTTCGGTTTTGTGCCTATCAGGCCAAATTACTGTTATTATATATTTTTTATATATTTATTCAATCTGGCCTGAATTTGACTAAATTAACTTATGGGTGTTGACGGTGATTTTTGGATTACGTAAAGTCAATCACGCGTCACACAAAGAATATAAAGTTTGAAACTGTATAATGAATCGAAAGAAATAAAAGAAGTTGTGCAAATAAGTTTAACGTGGTAAAACTCCAAAGCGGGGAAACATCCACGGTTGCCGGTGACGGCGAGGAGAAGAATTTACTATGAATAATATGATTACACACTAAACCTTACTTGCTCTCTTGAATATCTAATGATTCGTGAACCCTTGTTGGGTATTTTTAAGGTCTATTTATACATGTATATAACCCTAATTCTTTTAGTACAAGTAAATGAAAGGTGACAGTGATTTAATAAAACTCTGACTTGTTGGAGTCGTTTTAATCGCATCAGGACTTTGCCTGTTTTGAGTTCTGATAACTCTTAAGGAAATCTATTTTCTTATCAGAGTATGCTTATTGCAACCTTATTTGAAGAGGATTCATTTTTACGTGTTTGAGTCGTAATAATGTTATCAACATGCTAAGCATCTGAACGTATCTAGACATTGTCCACGTGTCGCTTAGCCTACCGTCTTACAACCCCAACCAGATCTCTTTTACCTCCGACCAGGGATCCTCACATGATCAAGTAATTATACCCGATCATTCAGGTTTCCCCCGATCGTTGTTTTGATAAACCGATCAATCTATTTACCTTGGTCAGGTATTTGGTCGGGTATTCCCAACCCGACCATTTAAGTAACTCTGATAAGTATTGTAAGGTTATTTTCTGATCGCTTTAGGTTGGTTCAATTTATTTGACATTTGTTGACACGTCACTAGTTGTCCCTTTGTAACACGATGTTTATGCTGACGTGTTATTTCTCCAAATTATACCAATAACAATACCCCCTTAAACATTCAAACCGAGCATTTTGCTTGATGACGAAAATTCGCTTGGTGTGAAATGTTTAACTCGGGAGCCCTTTGTCGTGGAGTTCATAAATGCTGACTAATGCTAAACAACTGGCTTTTAATTTCAGCCACAAACGGCTGATTTGCCCGAATGATTAACGCAATCGTCGCCACTGACGGCGGTATTTGAAATTTCAAACGGCGCATGATCTTCGAGATTCGCACACCAATCAATGCTTTCTCATGACGTCATTTTCACCTATAAATATTTTCAAAATCCTTCATTCTCCCTCTCACGCAATCTTTTCTTTCAAACTATGCGACTCTTTACCTTCTAGGTTTCCTTTCTGCTTCAAAGATTTTTCCAGAGTCCTTCGTTCTCCGCCAGGTCTTCATCTTGTTCACTTCAACCACCAGGTACGGATTCTGCTACCCGTCATTGTTATGTTGAATTGTTGATTAATTATATTGAAATAGGCGATAAGGAAAATATTGCTATAATTGAATCCATTTTAGGAGGATTTTTCCAAAATTTCTCTCAACCAACTCAACCTACTCCCCTTAACGTTGATTATTCAGGGGATTTCCCCGAATTTCAACCTTCTTCTTTCGAATCAAACATTGCTAACCATACTGTTTCTTCTCCAAACACGCACCCAGATATGTCAAAGACAACCGGATCCGGTCGGGGAGGCAGACCAAGCTCTAGGGATTCCTCTGCAATCGACTTGAAGATCCCTTCCCAACTTCTGAAAATGGAAGATGTTCCTAAGAGGCAACAAGCTTTCCTTTTGAAGTTCTCAGCCGAGCATCTCTGCGCCTTTTATTAGGAAGTAAATGTGGTAGGTGAACTTGAGTTGGTAAAGTATAGTGAAAGGTTCGATCTTCCTCGATCGGCTGAACTTTTCTTGAGTGGCCAACGTGTAATCTGGAACCCTCCTCGGATGTAGTGGCCATCTATGGGACAATACTCACATCTGGGGTCACTTTACCGTTTCAGCCTTTCATTGCCTGATTCTTGGCTGAGGTCGGGATTGCTCCTGCTCAGCTTTCACCAAACTCATATTGAGTCCTCATCAGCTTATGGCACCTGTGGAAGCAAATTGGTGCCAAGTACCCCCCGACCCCACAAGAGATTCAGAACTTCTATACTTTGGGTCGGTCGGACAATGGATGTATCTTCTATCTTCAATCAGCCATTGGATTCCCGAAGGGTACAACCAAGGACCCACGCCTCCATCCAGCAAAGATCACAATGGCTTTATTTGGGGCTTCCCCTCCTCCAACAAATATTGGAAGAACAGCTGGTTCTTCGTTTAGGGTGAATGAGGTGAAACCGTGGTCGCAGATCCTCGGCAAGAGTTAAACAGGAATAATGTTCCAAGGCACTTCTATAGTCCTGAATTATGGAACAAAACCCCTGCAATGTTAACAGAGGATCAAGCAAAGAACGTTGTCAAAGCTGCTCAGACAACGTGGGAAGCTAGGGACCGGCGTGTGTTGTTCGCTGAGAAGGCCCTTCAAGACCTCGGGTTGTATCCTCCAATCTCGAAATCGACGCAAACGCCAGTAAGTTCATTTACCTTCAAGTATTGACCTCTTCTCAATTAAATTTTATTTGTTTCTGATGTCCTTTCAATGGTCAATGTATGAGATAGATATTGTCGTAGGGGAACAAGCCGAAAAGATAAAAAATCTCGACAAAGTTAGTCGAGCAGAAGTTGTATCCCAGCTAGCTCATGGGATTGCACCTTGAGTGCACAATATTTTATATGTCATGGTATGCACTATTCAAACAAATTTATAAGATCCCAAGATGCACTCAAACAAGTATAAAACTAGTATGTGGCAAGTATGGGTATCGTTCCTCAGAGATCGAGCGATACTTATGATTAAACTAATGCTTTAGTTAAAAATGCAAGAAAAGTAAATTGATATGGTTTTTGATAACAAGTAAAACTAAAATATAAACTAAGCTAAAATGCACTAATCTAAAGAGTATGAATATGTGATATGTGGATTAAGGAATTGATGAATTCAACTAGCAAACAATGGGTAAAGAATGAACTCACATTAATTGTCATTAACTAATGTAACCACCCTAGGATGTATATGAGTGATTATTTACCACTTGTGAGTGCTCAAACCATCATGTATAACATTGACCACCCACAATTGGTTATACAATGAAAGAACATCTATCACATAAGGGACAATCTCTTTGTTAAAAATCATCAACCCATCATGTATAAGTTAATGCTTAATCTATCACATGCAAACAATCCTATGATGTATAGTCTTGATTACCCATGAAAGATTAGAATTAGGTGAGATTAATAAGTCCGGATATTACTTGGGTCATGTACCATTGTTCAATCCTCCTATTCAATTGAGCTTAGAGGGCCAAGAATCATGTATACTTGATTCTCTACACATATAATTTCTCAAACAACTCATGAAGAGAGTCATGTACAATCAAACACAAATTGCTTTTAAAATCAAGTAAAACATTGAATAGAACAAATGAGATAGATTTTAATAAAAGATATTGAGTTCATTACAAATACCCATATTTACAAGTGAATCACATCAATCCATTAATGGGATTTAGCTACTCATAACAAATAGAATACAAGAATAAAAAAGGAAGTAGAAAAGACCCATGTAGAACCTTCTTTCTTCAAGCTTCAATCCACCTCATATGTCCTTATGAGTAGCAATTGATGAAGATGATGATAGGTTTTTGGTGAGAAAGGTTTTTGGGATTTAGAGAGAGAAAGAATGAATGGAATGGTGTATGATCGTGGGTCACCCCCTTCAAAAATCAGATTGAAAAGTATTTATACTTCTTTCAAAAACTAGGCCAAAATGCTGATGTAGCGAGCTGGGTATCCCGTATAGCATGGGTAGGTTACCCGTGCAGCCTTTATTTCCCTTCAGATTTGCACAATGTGCACAGGCATGTGCACGGGTGGATGACTCGTGCACCACTAATGCAGTTGCTTTTGCCCGTGGCCTTGCTCCTTGGTCTGGTGAACTGTACGGGTGTTACCCGTGCAATTTGGTCTTCTCAAAATCCACCTTCCGGTGTACGGGTGAGTGTACGGGTATGCTACCAGTGCACTTTTGCCTCCTTCACTTCATATGTGCACTAATTGGTCCATTTTACCCCTTCATGCCTTTTTACCTTAATGCCTGTAATAAAAACTAAACGAGCCATAAATACACATAAAAACGCTCAAGAACAAAACAAAGAGAAGGGATATGATGGCCAAAATGTATAACATTTTTGGCTCGATCACACCTCCCCTACAAACCATGGTTGAACATACTTATGAGCCTCACCCCAACACATCTTCAGATGTTCCTGATCGGGAGAAAAAGAAGAGATCCTCTTATCCGGGTGAACAGAAAAGATCTCCCAGGTGCTAAAAAAGGAAGTATATCAAAGAAATAGCTGATCGTCATGCAACCAAAACTACTCGGAGATCTCCTGTCAGTAAAGTGACCAAAACTGTTGCGGGGTCTTCCGCTCATGATGCTGCCCGTGGAAAGAAGAAGAATGAGCCAACAATAGATCTAGGAGCTCATCAAACTGGAGTCAAGCCAGTCATTATTGATGAGGATGATCATGATCATGATACGTTAACTGACCTGATCCGTAGGGAGCACCGATCGAAAAAGGGAAATGATCATTCTCTAGCTCCATCTGATACTCTGTAACCTGATCAACCTGAAACGGATGATCAGACTATTGCTGGGGCTATTAGGCAAACTGCCTATCAACGAACTCAGCCCCCATCTCTGGCAGAGTCGGTTTCTTTCCCAACTGTCCATCCAGCTGGTCAGGATCCTACCGGTTCTTCGGCACAGCGAGCTAGTAAGGCCCCAATGTAATTCTCTATCAAACGTCAGATAGTCTTCAATGACTCGGATTCTGACGAGGGTCAAGCCAGTCTTGATAAGGTATCAACCAACCCGCCTGCTCCTGAAGACAACTTATCTGATCATTAGACAGATCATGTTGACAAAGTCTCTTTACGGTTGAATCGTCACTTTGGGCTTTTATCCAATGTTGTCCTGGCTCCTATCGTAAGTGGTGCAGAAGCAGGCTCATCGGGAGTCACTAATCAAGAACAAATTCAGGAGCAAACTACCGCCATACCTCTAATGGCTGCTCCCGAAACCATTCCAGTTCCGCATTCAGTCTCGACTGACCAATCACCTCATGATTCGGGGATGACAATAGTTCCTACTATGGCCGGCATTCGTGGCTCGGAGGAGACATTGCCCGACCCCCTCGATATACTGAAATCCATGTCTACTGGTCAGGGCTATATTGGTGAGGGTTACTGGACTGACTTTTGAAATGCTAATGACGCGGAAAGAGTCCTTGCTATTTATAATAACGATGTTTATGTATGTATTTTTCATCCTCTTGCTTCTTCTTTACACTTCAAGTTTATATATAAACTTAACCTGTTTTCTTTCTCTTTTTCAATGACGTAAAGGAGATGACTAGGGCGATGATTTTTCAGAAGAAACAGGCTGCTAAAATCTCTCAGCTGAAGAAGGAGTTTGAGAAGAGAAAGAAATCGGTCAGTTCAGCCTTAGCAAGTGAATCAAGGTTGAAAGCGTCTTTCGAAGAGACACTGAAGCAGCGCGACGCAACTGAGGCAGCTTTGACGAGTTCTGTTGTTGCTGCATAAAATAAAGCTGACAATGCAACGACCAACCAGATTGAACTCGCTGCAAAAAGTACCCAGCTTGAAGCAAATCTGGTCAGGGCTGAACAACGGAGTGCTGAGCTGGAACAAAAGTTGCTTATGGTTGAACAAGCTGCAGCTAATCAGGAAGTAGAAGCTCGAGCTGCCAAAGAAGTTCTGGCCGCCTCCTAACAATTTATGCTTGAAGCCCAGCAAGGGTCTAAGGAGGCCAAACTTCATTACGAAAGGCTGGTCAAAGATCTGAAGCAGCAGAAAGTCAGCATTGAGGTGCTCTCTCAAGAGGCCAGATTAGCCCTTGAGGTTCAAAGTGTTGATCGCTACAAAAGGTCTCATGCTTTCGAGGCAGTTATGCTGAGAGAATTGGAACTTGGGTTGGCTACTACTCGAATGTTTTTTGGGCATAAAAAGAGATTTACTGGAGAGGCTGGCCGTAAATGGGACCGAACGATCAAAAAGCATAATGCTAAGTCTCTCTGTGCAATAAAGAACCAGAGGATGCGATGGAGGGCTTACTGCAAATCCCTCAGGAAGGAGCCTCATAGCATGCGCCTAGAGCTCCCCTCCAAGTCCTCCCTGGTTACCTTTCATGCGGCCGAGGATGGTGGTCTAATATCTAAGGGTATTGATATCGGACCTTTACCTGAGACCGATTACTCTTCTTTCATGGTTAAAGATCCTGAAGATAACATCTGCTGGCCAGATTTTGGAGATCTGACCAAGGGCTACGAAGAAGAAAGTAATCTCTCTAGCACCTTCGGACCCAGGGCCCTTCAAGCACTCCTGGAGCTTGATATCTCCTTCATCTTTATACAATTTTTTGTTATACCACATACCTTGAAAATTCTTCTTGTAACACTATATAGACGATTCGTTCATCTTTTAATGATATAAATCTTTAATTTACTCGTGTGGTCTTCTTTTTATTTTAATCGACCATCTTTGTTGATCGATTGTGATTGATCCGATTGATTGTTCTCAACTGATCGAATTTAATTGATTAATAACTCGATCAGCTATCTTAACTGATCAAACCCAGTTCAATTTTTTAATTCGTTCAATCATCTTTTTAACTGTTTGTTATCGACCCAGTCAATCCTCTTTTTGATTGGCTGAACTTAGTCTGGCCAATTTTAGCTACTGACTAGCCTTTGGCGAACCCGATCGGTTATCTAGTTAACTGACCGGCTCTAGTTTAGTTTGTAGTTGTGCTGTACGTTTGTTCATGTAGTGTTCATTTGATGGACCATATTCATGGTATCTAGTTTATAGACTTTTATCTTTTATCTGACAACTAAGTCACTGGAACGTCTCTCAGTAGTCTGTTACTCAAGATTCGTTGAAATGAGGGTTTTCTTTATCTCATTAACTTCACTTATCTTAGCCAAGTATCTGATTAACTGGTATTCAAGCATGAGACTTTGATTACCTCTTCCAACTTTCAGCGCATCCCATTAGATATCTAATCACCTGAAGGCGCTCTAACAATGCTTTTAATGCACCTAGTTAGTTTTGGTGAAAGTGCATTATCTTTACGATATATGCTTTCGACCCTATCACTAAGCCCCCCGAGAACCCGTTCGGAATTCAATCAAGATTTGCTTTTGTAAACGAAAGCAAAAGTAGAACACTTTTCCCTTAACTATGCTTCCCTTGAAAGGCTTTTATTAATATCTTCGAAAAAACTATAAGAAGAAACAAACAATTAATAAAACCGAAACCTGTAATTATTCTAATTTTAACAGAATATCTAACAATTCTGAGGAAGAACAGGAAAAGGAAAATCCCTTAAGGGTAAAATGTCTTCAAATATTGAGCGTTGCATGGCCTGGGTAACTCTCCTCCTTCAGGTCGGCCAAAGCGATATGCACCGTGCTCAGCTAGTCCGATCACCTGATAAGGTCATTCCCACTTGTCTGCTAGCGACCCAGCCGCCTTATCTCTTGTGTTCAGGGATACCATTCTAAGGACCAGACCTCTGAGTTGGAACTTTCTTTGCCGGACGTGTGAGTTGCAGTACCTTGCAACTCCTTGTTGATAGGTTGTATTCCTCGCTCTCGCCATGTCCCTTTTTTCTTCCAACTCATCTAGGTTCTGCTTTAGGGTTCCTATATTGGTATCAAGCTGATATAACTGGACTATTGGGGAAGTATATGCGACCTCGACCGGGATTACAGCATCGATTCCGAATGCTAAGGAATAAGGTGTTTCTCTTGTCGAAGTTCTTTGTGTTGTTCGTAATGCCCAGAGTACTTCATGCAATTTATCAGCCCAATTTTCTTTTTTTCCGTTAAGCTTGGGTTTCAAGGTGTGCTCGATGATCTTGTTGACAGCTTCAGTTTGACCATGGATTTGAGGATGAGTTGGTGTAGCATAATAATTTTTAATATAGTACTTTTGACACATTTCCCTAAAATTATCACTATCGAATTAAGTCCCATTGTTAGTGATGATTGTGTTTGGGATCCCGAACCGATAGATGATGTTCTTCTTTACGAAATTGGTGGTGTTAGCTTCAGTGATATGTACCAATGCTTCCGCTGCCTCCCATTTTGTGAAATAGTTAACTGCCACAATAGCATGCTTTGTGCCTCCCTTAGTTGCTGTAGGCATTGGGCCGATCAAGTCTAGTCCCCACATCGCAAACGGCCAAGGTGAAGTCAGATTCTTCAAGTTCTTAGGTGGCTGTTTGATGTTATTTGCGATTCTTTGACATATACCGTATTTTTCGGCCACCATCTTGGCATCTTGAAACATGGTCGGCCAATAGAAACCCTGCCTGAGGGTTTTATAGGCCAAACGTTTTCCCTCAGTATGGTTCCCGCATATACCTCCGTGTATACTAGCCAGAATTTTATCTCCTTCATCCTATCTGACACATTTCTGTAGGGCTTTAGAAAACCCTCTTCTATAGAGCTATCCTCTTAATATAGAATAACGGGTTGCCCTGTATCCAATGCGCTTTGCTTCGGTTGCATCTTCCGGGAGCGTGCCGTCTTCTTGGTATTGCCTGATCGGGGTAATCCAAATGACATGCTCTGCTTCTACTGTCTCCATTGTTAGCTTCTCTCATTCCTAGATGCTGGGTTTTTTGAGATGAACCACTGAAATCATCTTAGACCGGATACCAGTGGTTACTGACTGCCAGCCTTGACAATGGGTAAGCCTTTTCATTCTTTTCTCTCGGGATCTGAGTGATTCTATAATCCTTGAATCTCCCGAGAAATACCTTAGGTATCTCTAAATATGCCACCATATTATAGTCCTTTGCTTGGTACTCATCCAAGACCTAGTTGACCACAACCTAGAGTCACTGAATATCTCTATTTCGTCTACTCCCAGCGCCATGCACACTCTGAGTCTAGCCAGCAATGCTTCATACTCGGCCATGTTGTTGGTAGCCTTGAAGTCAAATCCCAAGGCACATTCCATCTGATCACTTTCGGGGTTGACACCACTATGCCAGCCCTGCTGCCATGCATATTTGACGACCCATCAACTTGTAGCCTCCAATTAAAAACCTTCTTTTCCTTTTCTTCTAGTGTCTTTATCACCTCTCTGTTCGGTTCATTGAACTCAGCAATCAGGTCTGCCACAGCTTGACCCTTTATTGCAACCATTGGCAAGTAAGTGATATCAAACTCACTCAGCTCGACCGCCCTTTTTGTCAGCCTTCCTGACACTTCTGGCTTAGACAGGATTTGCTTGAAAGGACAATCTATGTATACCTTAATCTTGTGAGCCTGGAAATAAGGTCTTAGCTTTCTTATGGCTGTCACTAATGACAGAGCCATCTGACCGGCTGCTGAGTACCTTGTTTCTGGTGGCAACAAAGCTTTGCTAGTATAATACACTGGTTTCTGAACTTCTTCGTCATTCCTGACCAATACCGACCTTGTGGCCACAGCCGTGACAGATAGGTATAGGTACAGTGTTTCTCCCATATGAGGCTTTGATAAGATAGGAATCTTGCCTAAGTATTCTTTGATCTTCTGAAACGCTTGCTCACATTCCTCGTTCCATTCTACCCCATTGCCTTTCCTTATTTCTCTGAAGAAAGGTAAGCACATGTCGGTTGATTTACTAATGAATCAATTCTGTGATGCTAGGTAGCCCTTCAGTCTTTGGATGTCTTTCAAAGTAACCAGGGACCTCATCTTTTCCAGGGCTCTTATTTTCTCAGGATTTTCTTCGATCCCTCTCTAGTGTACTTGGAATCCGAGGAACCTTCCTGATGGTATCCCGAAGACACACTTGTTCGGGTTGAGCTTCATTCCATATTTTTTAGCATTTAGAAGGTTTCTTCCAGATCAGTCGCATGCCTAGTTGATGTGACGCTTTTCGTTAACATGTCATGTTAACGGAAAAATCTACTCAAGGAGTAGAATTCCAGTTAGCACCCTCGTCCCCTACCGGTAGGTGGTAACGGGATAGGTACCTTTGGTACCGAGGTTCCTTTCTATGTTGAAGATTGATGTGGACAAGTATGAAGGAACCAATGGGATATAAATAAGTACTGTTTTATTGAATAAAAAACTTGTGTAAAGGTTACAACGATCTTTCTTCACTATTTCTACACAAAAATGAAGATGTGGAATTATGTTTATATCGATAAGTGGCTATTATCTACCCAATGATCGTTTATATGCTCTCCCTGGTTTCAGAGAGCTCTCACGGAGTTACTCTGAATGTTGAACTTTCTTTTCTTTGGAAAAAATTTTCTCCCCCCTCTTTGTCTTTCAAAGCCATATATATCGGCCTCCAATATCCCTCTGAATACAGTTGTATTAATGAGGATTCCAACACCCCTTAGAATCCAGTTGTATTGATGAGGATTAATTAGAGTCCTATTTTAGGCGTTTGAAAGGGGTTAAGTGAGGCTAAAGGCTCGAGATTTGATCCCGATAATCACTGTCATTTTCAAACTCTTATTCGGTTGACCGTTTGGTCTCATTTATGGCGCTTTAAATGGCGAGGGAGACAACTTTTTCTACTGGCGTTATTTGAGGAACCATACTGGTTTGATGTTCTGGTAGCTTGATATACTGGAGTGCTGATCTGATTCACTGGCGTGGCGCTTGGTCTATTATACTTGCGACCATATAGGGATATTAGCCCTACTGGGAAGTAGGATATTTATCTCGGCTAGACTCTGGACTGATGTCTCGGACCCGGAGCACTAGGTAAGGAGTATCGGGTACCCTCGGGATACTAGGAGCGTGATATCGTGATACCCCTTCCATCAGGTGTCAGTATGGATGCATAACGAGGTACCTGCTTTCCCTGGTTGAATATCTCTAGTGCTTCATCCGGGTAGAGTCGAGGTTCTAGTCTTAGTAAATGTTGATTCCATCAAGGTCGTGGTACCGACCCTGCTAGGTACCTGGGAACTGGGATTTGTTCCTACCAGGTTGATACTTGGTGGAAAATTCTCCTATGAACCCTTACCAAAAACCATGTTAACATCATCTATATAGACTTCCATGTTTCTACCGATCTGTCTGGCGAACATCTTGTTTACCAGTCTTTGATAAGTCGCTCCAGCATTTTTAAGACCAAAAGGCATCACTTTATAACAGTAAAGCCCTTGATCTGTTACGAAGCCGGTCTTTTCTTCATCTGGACCGAACATCCTGATCTAGTTATAGTTTGAATATGCATCCATGAAACTAAGCAACACGTGCCCCGCAGTCGTATCGACCAACTGATCTATTTGGGGTAGAGGAAAGCTATCTTTCAGGCATGCTTTATTGAGATCTGTGAAGTCTGCACACATTCTCCACTGTCCATTTTTATTTTTTACGAGCACTACATTCACCACCCAATTGGGATACTGGACTTCCCTGATTGATCATGCTGCCAGTAACTTATAGACTTCCTCTTTAATTGCCTGACTCCGTTCCGGGTTGAATCGAAGCCTTTTCTGAATTATTGGTTTGTGCTCAGGGTCAACAGTCAGAGCGTGAGAGATTATTTTTGTGTCGATTCCTGGCATGTCTTCATGTTTCCAAGCAAACACGTCATTGTATTCTTTCAATAGATTGACTAGTCGGTCCCGTACAAGTTTGGTCAAATGTGTTCCCAATTTTACTGTTTGTTAAGGATTCTTGGCGTCTATAACGACTTCAAGGGTCAGCTCCCCTTCCTGAATTTTCCCATCTTCTGGAGGTGACTCCCTTGGGTCCAGGCCAAACCGAGTCAGCGTTTCCACCTTTTCCTCGCTCTCATCTTCTTTTGAGTGTTTCTTTTGCTCAAAGGATTTTATCTGCATTACATCTGGCTCGGCTTTTTCTCTAGTAAGCCTGCCAGATTGGCTTTCTTCGCCTATTCTTGGGATCCCTTCAATAATCCAATGCCAGCTTCTGTCGGGAACTTGACGGTCAGGGCATAGGTTGCCGTAGCCGCCTTTGTTTTGTTCAAGAATGGTCTGCCTAGCAAGGCATTGTATGTCCAATTCTCGGTGTCAACAACCACAAAGTCAAGCAATACTGTTTTTTGGCATGGAAAACTTCCTACCTTAACCGGAAGTTTGACTGTCCCCAGAGATCTCACTTCTGTTCCTCTAAATCCTTTGAGCGGGATCGCCAATGGTTACAAATCCTTCATACGAAGCCCTAACTGATCCAACACCCCAGCGCTCAGGATATCCGCCGAGCTTCCATTATCGATCAGTATTCTTCTTACTTCCCGGTGTCAGATACGAGCTGTCACAATGATCGCGTCATTTGGCTTAACCTCCAATCTGCAAGCATCAGCTTTAGAGAAAATGATAGGATCCTACCCTTGCTTGAGCATTTTCTGATCGGGACCCACTGAGTTCACCTCGAAGTTTCTCTGGCCATCTATCGCTTCATGAACTTCTAACATTCTCTCCCTGCTACTTCTTCCCTTACACGGCCTCCCAAAAATGGTGTTGATAGCTCAGGCATCAGAACTTCCCCTTGGACTACCCATTCTATTCTGGTCGGTTTTTGCGGGATCATTCTGCCGATCATCATTTCCTTTAAGAACCACATTTTTTAGGTGCCCTTCTCTAATTAGCTTTTCAATGTAATCCCTTAACTGGTAACATTTAGAGATTTCATGACCATTCTCTCGGTGGAAACAGTAATACTTCGAGGTATCTCTCCGAGCAAAACTAGATTACTTTGGAGGCTTCTTATATAAGTTCTTGTCCTCGATTACATTCAGAAATTCTTCTTGTTTCTGTGTCAAAGGAGTATAATTTGTGTACTGCCTCTTACAGGTTTTGTTACCCTTTTGGTGATCTTCCTTGCGGCCTTCCTTGCTCTTCCCAGAATTATTCTTTTGGTCACATTTGGGGTTTCCCTTCAAGTCATTATCTTTAGGTTTTTGACTCTCACTTGGTCGACCACCATGTATATACTCCTCTCCATGGGCTATTTGCTCTTCTTCTGCCATCGTATATCCTCCCACATCGTCCACCAGATTAGTATAAGTGATTGGTCCCTTTTGTCTTAGACTGATTGACAATTGGTTGTGCTGTAGGCTGTTGACAAATGCGGCCACAATCGCATCGTCATTAGGGTCCTGTACTTCTGAGACTTCTTATGAAAACCAGACAAGGTAGTCTTTTAACTTCTCATCCTTTCTTTGCTTTAGGGTCGAGAGAACGGATATAGACTTCCTGCATTAGATATTTCCCATGAACTACCTTGTGAAGGCATGTATCAATTCCTCGAAGTTCCCAATCGATCCGCTTGCAAGGCCACCGAACCATCTAGACCGTTGATCCTCTAGTATCTGAGGGAACATTTTGCACAGGAGTGCATCATCGTAATCATATTGTGCCATTGCACTTTGATACCTTCTGATGTGCTCCTAGGGGTCGGTGTTGGCCTTAAATTGTTCCACATGCGGCATTCGGATTTTTTTTTCGAGAAACGGGTCTGTCTTATGGGTGAAGTGAATGGACTGTCGGAATTACCGATCAACAGGTTCCCTCATCCCTGTCTCCGTTCCAAAGCTTTTATCCTTCTTAGCAGAACTTCTCGTTCTCTATCTGGTTCGCCTCGCTCATTGAACTTTTACCAGATGATGAGATGATAAGGGTCTTTTGAAGCTCGCCCTGTAACTCGGGTGTCTCGAACATTATATCTAGAAGCGGGAGTTGTTTCTTTGTGCCTCCTTGTGGGCTCCTCTCTGTCCGTTGAAGGTGAACGAGATCCGCTCATATGGCCGTCATATCTATTGCCCTGGTCATAACTCGTTTCCCGTCCATGATCTCTTGTAACATCGTCATGCGGAATGTGCTACCTTCTTCTCTAGCTGGCTTGGTCCCCATTCCTCATGTGATCTGGGTAATCTTGACGATCATCGCTCTTTTAAGATTGCTCCCTCTTTTCTTGGCGATTCACCTTATTCTTACCAGTTTTCTGCAGAGCGTCAGGAGTTGGGACTACTATCTCAGATCGTATCCTATGGTCCCTTGCCACCGTTGGTGTAGATAACTGGAATGTTGAGGTCAAATTTGCAGTAGCGGTTATATTGATTCCCTGTTTAGCGGCGTCATCGATGACTCTCCACAGGGATTCATGAACTTCCCGGAAAGTATCTGGGGAGATACTGGGAATGGTATTTTCAGAGGTGGTTACGTCTTGTCTGATAGAAGGTGGAGTTATGGACGGCGGGTCCCCTCCGATGTTTACTATACCAGCATCGTCGATATCACGAGAAGTACCAGTTTCATGCGGAGACCGGCTTCTATCCCTATTATCTGCCATGTTACTGTTTCATAAGCTTTCGGAGGTTCACCCCCTCTTTCTAGCGCCAATTGTTGACGGTGATTTTTGGATTGCGTAAAGTTAATCACGCGTCACACAAAGAATATAAAGTTTGCAGCTATATAATGATTCGAAAGAAATAAAAGAAGTTGTGCAAGTAAGTTTAACGTGGTAAAATCCCAAAGTAGGGAAACATCCACGTTTGCCGATGACGGCGAGGAGAAGAATTTACTATGAATAATACGATTACACACTCAATCTTACTTGCTCTCTTGAATATCTAATGATTCGTGAACCCTTGTTGGGTATTTTTAAGGTCTATTTATACATGTATATAACCCTAATTCTTTTGGTACAAGTAAAAGAAAGGTGTCAGTGATTTAATAAAACTCTGACTTGTTGGAGTCGTTTCAATCGCATCAGGACTTTGCCTGTTTTGAGTTCTGATAACTCTTAAGGAAATATGTTTCCTTATCAGAGTATGTTTCTTGCAACCTTATTTGAAGAGTATTCTTCTTTACATGTTTGAGTCGTAATAATGTTATCAACATGCTAAGCATCTGAACGTATCTAGACATTGTCCACATGTCGCTTAGCCGACCGTCTTACAACCCCGATCAGATCTCTTTTACCCCCGACCAGGGATCCTCACCTGATCAAGTAATTATACCCGATCATTCAAGTTTCCCCCGATCGTTGTTTTGATAACCCGATCAATCTAATTACCTTGGTTGGGTATTCCCAACCTGACCATCTAAGTAACTCTTATTAGTATTGTAGGGTTATTTTCTGATCAGTTTAGGTTGGTTCAATTTAGATGACTAGGTTGGTTCAATTTAGATGACATTTGTTGACACGTCTCTGGTTGTCCCCATATAACACGATGTTTATGCTGACATGTTATCTCTCCAAATTATACCAATAACAATGTGTTTAAAGAAAATTTTATTATGGGCTTGGACAAATTGATTTTAAAAGGTTCAAATAATATTTATAAAAAAAAAACACACTTTCATCGTTAATACATTAAAAGTGTAAAGGTTGTGAATGACTGAATTCTTAGAACAATAAGTTTATATATATATATATATATATATATAGTCATTTTCTTCTCAGTGCGTACTGATATAACTTATATCAGTGCGTTGCATGTGGACCACTGATTATGAAGAAGTTTTGACAAGTGAATACACCTTGAGTCAAAGTATGTAAATCTAATGGTCCACATCCAACGCACTGATGAATTTATATCAGTGGGTACTGACGAAGTTATATCAGTACGTATTGACTTGAAAATTTATATATATATATATATATATTTAGGAAATAGCCCCTTTTAACCAAAAAAAAATAGAGGTTTTATTAAATTTATCTAGAATAAGCAGAATGATTGTTTTTGTCAAACAATCCACTAAATGGACTAAATTGCCCATCTGTTTCAAATTTTCATTATTTTCCTTATTTTTATAGTTTGTGTATTAAAATACACTTTATCTCTTTTTTTATCATTATCTTCTCTCTCTTCCTTCTCTCTCCACCATTTACGTTTTCTCTCTTCCATAAAATACACATTATCTCTTTTTATTTTATCATTATTTTGTTTACTTTAATAGTTTGTCTTAAATGACATCTTCTCTCTCCACCATTTATGTTCTCTCTCTTCCAAATTTTTTTCTCTTCTTTCTCTCTATTTCAGATACATTCGCTCTCTTAAATCTCCACAAATAATTTTTAATTGAAATTATATACATCTTTAATTTCATCCTGAAACAATATCTGTGTGAAGAATCCATTTAAGTTTCAACCATTGTTGTTGTTAACAAAATCACTGTGACAACACCATTGTTCAAACCCATATTTGTTTGTGTGTTCAAACCCATTGAACTCGGATTTGGATTTGTTTGTGATAGATTCGGCATCGATTTTAACGGAGTTGGGTGCGAATTTAATGATGAATCGAGATGATTCAGGTCTTTCATATCGAGGTACGTACCCTAATTTGATTTTTTTAGTTGTATATATGTTGATGCATTTAGGTTCGAGAAGATGGTTTGCATTGGTGTATTTAGTTGCCAAAGCCATCGGTGCACGACAATTAAACACACAAGTGCATCATAATTAAATACACCATCAATAACCGATTAAACACACATGTAATAACGAATTAAACACACCAATAATAAACTCGCATTTATCCAACCCAATTAACCACACTAGTACTGTCCAATTAAAGACATAGCTATTTCCTACCCAATTAAATACACATCGGCAATGACCAATTAAACACACACATATTTCCAACCCAATTAAACAAACAAGTGACAAGAAACAAGTGATCAACTCTCAATGAAAACTAATTTGATCAGGTTCTTGCAAGCCGAATCAAGCTTCCCTAAAATCAAATACATTTCACACTCATGTACATTAATGAATAATGAGTAACGACACAAACTAAACAAATCTACTCATACAAGACATCAAAATAAAGCGAAACTCATGGGAAACTTCACAGTTAACAAGTACAAAAGTGAATGATCAAACAAGACATCAAACTCATCAATGCAGATTTCCAACACATAGTGAAATCAAAATATTGAGACCCACACACTATCCAAACAGGGAAATGCAAATCAAGCGAAAATCCGATAGAATTTCAAATCTATTCAGTATTAACTAAAAAATCAACTACAAACAACATAAGGCATCCAATTTTTTCCAGAGAATATCTTCTTTGAATAATAGAAAACCCCTAAAATCAATCAATTAAACATGCAAGGGGGTTCGAATTAACCAAATATGTTTCTTCCACGCCCCTACGTATAGTGACTTCAAGTTTCTTACTCCGCTGCCGTGTAAATTTCAAATCTATTCCAGTATTAACTAAAAAATCAACTACAAACAACATAAGCATCCAATTTTTTTTTTCCAGAGAATATCTTCTTTGAATAATAGAAAAACCCTAAAATCAATCAATTAAACATGTAAGGGGTTCGAATTAACTGAATATGTTTCTTCCACTCTGCCGAGTATGGTGACTTCAAGTTTCTTACTCCGCCGCTGTGTATGTTTGGAACAAAACCAAAAACCCCTATATCAGATTCGAATCCAAGCAGTTTCTGGTCTTGGTCTTGCTCGTATGGTGACTTTGGGTCTTGCTCGTCTCTCCGTCGTCATCATCCGGTCGATCTCGACTTGGTCGTCGTATGGTCTTGCTTGGTTGCTTGGTCGTCGTCGTGTCTGATCTGGGCTTGTCTCTCCCTCTCTCGTCTTTGTTGTTTCAAACACTGAAAGTAGTGTTTACTTTTGCTTTTTAAATTTTAGTTTTATTTTTTCACAAAGTTGTCTTTACTTTTGCTTTTTTAATTTTAGTATTCTTTTTTATTTATATTCATTTTAATTGGAGGGCACTTTCATCACATTAGTGGATTGCTTGCCACAAATAATGAAAATGCTAATCTTGACTAAAATTAATAAACCTCCTAATTTTTTGGTTACTTTTACATTTCATCCAAAAATCAACTCGCACTGTAACTTGGAATCAAATGGCATGTAACCAAGTTACATGTCAGGTGAAATAAAAATTAGGGGTAATTTTGTCCAATAATGGTCAAAAGTGATAAAAACAATAAAATATAAATTAGTGGCTAAAAACAATACACCAATAATTCTTTTGGCTCTTTATGAATTCGCTCTTGATTTTTCAAGTTACATGTCAATTAAGTTTTAAATTACATGTCAATTAAGTTTTAAATTACATGTCAATTGACTTTCAATTTACATTTCAATGACTTTCAACTTACTTGTCAATGATTTTCAAGTTACATGCCAGTTGATTTTCAAATTTTTGGGTGGGTGAAGTAAAGACAAAATGGAGGGTAATCTTGTATGTTCAAGGGTAAAGGTGATAAGTATAATAAAATATAAATTGATGGCTAAAAACAATAAACCAATAAATTTTTTGGTTACTTCTTGCAATTTGCTATATATATATATATATATATATATTTATATATATAAAGTTTTTTTCTCCTCAGTGCGTACTGATATAAATTATATCAGTGCATTGCATGTGAGTCATAGATTATGGATAAGCACAGACAATTGCATGCAGCCTGAGTCAAAGTAATTGAATCTAATGGTTCACATGCAAGACACTAATGAGAAAATTTTCCTATATATATGTTGGATCTTGGTTCGGTTTTCCGATTTGAGACAGGCAAACCGGAAACTGAACTATGATATTCGGTTTTCATACAAATGAATCGAACTGAACCGATCAATACAAGAAAACCAAAAAAAAAAATTGATTGGATCAGTTCGGTTCACCGATTTTGTTCATTGGTTTTTTACCCATCCCTATTTATAACCCACAAAATCAATTTTATTTAAAATTTAAAATGTTTAATATTAAAATGCAAAATTCATAATAGGTCTCCATCCTAATATCACATCACATTTATTTTAAGATTAATGTTATGCTTCCCACTTTTTTTTCATTCTAAATTCATTTTGGCATGTGAGTTGTCAACATCTTAATTGTAAATCATGAGATTATGAATTTGGGAAGCCTAACACTACTCTTATTTTAAATATATAAACACCATAAAAATAAAAAATAAAGTGTGATGATATCTCTACTAACGGTGAGTAGTAATTTGGTTTGCCCTTGTAATGATTTATCTAGATATGTCATAACAGAACTAGACATGATGTCGATTTCGGTTTCGGTTCAGAACCGGCGATTCTGGTTCCAGAGTAAGGGGAATTGGAACTGGAACCGACCTTAGGAAGGTTCCGGTTCGGTTCCGGCGATTCCCCGGTTCCGGTTCAATTTTTTTGAAAGAAAAAAAAAACCCAATTACTTGATCATCATCTTCTCCACCAGAGTACCAGACCAGCACCATCTCCAACATCCAATGACCCAAACCCTAACCTAATCCATAATTTTTAAAACAAAAATAAAATAAAATAAAAATTTAAAACACAATTAGCGATATTGTGGATGAATATGGAAATCCATCATCGATCTGATCGGATGATCACCATAACACCATTATTGATCTGATGGATCTGGAAACCCACCACCACCACACTCAAGACAAACAGCCAAACCGATCTGATCTCCACATGTCACCCATTCCAGTTACCCAGTATACCACCCATTACCAAAACCCAACCCAGATCAATATACCACCCAATTATTTTTCTCATTCATTTTCCTCAACTTTCTGAGCAAACAAACACTCAAAAAAAAAGGATATAGATTGTGAAGAATAGATCAAACATCGAAGAAGAAGAGATCGTGAAGAAGAGATCGAACATCGAAGAAGAAGGGATCGAAAAACTTTTGAAGAAGAAGGGATCGTGAAGAAAGAAATAAATAAAGAAAGAGAGAGAGTGATTAGAGTTCTGAGAAGTGAAAAGATAGAAAGAATGAGAAGTGAAGATGAGATCTGGGAATTTAATTTAGGATTTAATGATTTATAAAAAAAATAAAACAAAAAATAATGTTCAAACTGGGCGGTTCCTCAAAATTTGGAACCGAAACCGGAACTACCCCGATACTGGTTTCGATTTTTCCGGTTCGGTTCGTCGGTTCGAACCGGACCGGCACCATGTATAAACAAAACCTGTATCATACTTCTAGAGTTCTGCACTAAGCTAATATAAGAAGGGTGGGGTCATTTGACCCCTTCAGTCCCTAAAGTTTTAAAATTTTATAAATTTGCCTCTATTTTAATTTTTATAATATCCTTACTTTCAGATTTTTTTGCTTTTATCCTTAATTCAAATTTATATTTTTTTGTTTTTCTAATACATATAATATTTTTTTCCCTCGATAACATACAAAATATCTTTCATTATATATATATATATAGTTTTTCTCCCCTCATGACTGAACTAAACTTTTAAAATTATGACGAGACTTATGAGTTATCGATTAAGTTTAAAAAGACTTTGACTAAGTTGAAATGTGTGAATCTAATGGTTGATAGTTGTGAAACTGATATAAATAAAATCAGTTCGTCATAAGAAGAGAAAAACTATATATATATATATATATATATATGAGTTATGCTAAATTAAATTAAATTTGTGAGTTCAACATCTCAATCACCACTCATGCGCTCTCAATCCAATGGATGAGAAAATTCTTGAATTTGAATGAATTTTTTATTGACATAAATCCTTTAAAAAAAACATATTAATAATATTTTTCATGTTTCAGAAAAAATAAATTAAATTTTTTATTAATATTTTTTTTACCACACCGTTTAAGATACATGTTGAAATAACTCATTATTTTACGGTACTCCTACTATAAAATAATTTTGACTCTGTCCCTGACCATACTTGATGTTAGCCCTAAAAAAATCGAAATAAAAAATATAACATATAATAAATATTGTTTAAATGTTTATTGATTAAGTATCTAAAAAATAATATCAATTCATCCAACTTGAAAAGCGTTCATCAAAGCACCTTCTCAACTTTACAATAATAGTGTCAAATGTCTAAGATAAGTAGATAACAATATAATATTTGTTTTAATCTGTACAATTATTAGACATTTAACTGTCAAATGTTTTAATCAAGTCCCAAATCACCTAATTATAAAATAGGTTTTAAATGTATAAACAATCACCAGTAATTATCAAGAAAAAAGGCCAATAGAATTGTATATTTACAATAAATATATGTATATTTTTACATATTTGTAGCACAAAATCAAAAACACGAAAATTAATTATTCATAATTTATGTAAAGTGAGGTTTCATGATAAAACTAAAGGGATGCAATTAATTCAACTATTTTATTTATTTATTTATTTTTAAGTACTTTTGAGTAATTCATTAAACAAATGCAATTCCATCTTAAGACCAACTCGACAACTTGACGGGTTAGTTTGGGTTAATTAACAGTATCCGTACATAATGTTAATAAGACAAAAAAAGGTTATATTTTAAATTTTTAAAAGAAAAAAGATGAAGGTAGCTTTTGACGATTTTCTCTAGAATATCATGGGGGTGAACACTGAGGAAAAGATATGTCATCTTCTTTATTAAGAGAAGATCAGTAAAAGTGGTTTATGTTTATATATATATATATATATAATGTTTTAGCATTGTAATTTTATTTATTTAAAAATTATTGATTGATTTTACTAAGAGGGTGAATTGAGTTTTAAATCAATTTCATAGCCACAAAATACAATTTTAAAAAGTTTATGCAAGTGTACAAATAATAAATGCAAATAAACATAAATGAAAAGACAAAGGGTAAACAAAAGTGCCTCTTCCAAACTTAAACCTTCATTATCAATGGTCTTTAAAACCCAAAGTTTACAAATCACAACAATGGCGTTGTCTCACCAAAGCCCACCACATGATTTCCCACACTTGGATTTACAAACTCTCAAGTGTTTGCCCAACACTCAAAATACAATTAAAGAAAATAAAATTACAAAATAAGTATTTGTTCGATATATTAATTTCATTTTAACAAATAAATCTAATTAATAATGTAACGTTACAAAATTTTTAATTTTTAATCCACAAAAATTTAAACGATCCTAAAACATCACCAAGACTCATAATATAATATACAGTTGGAAAAATTAGGAAGTCACTTTTTTTAAATTTTATTTTTATCGAAATTTACGGTTCATTATTTAGAAGTTTGTAGAAGAAGTTGTAATCGTTTATATGAAGAAATGTCGGTTTAGGCAAAACAAAAGTCAAGATTTCCAAAACAAATGAAACAAAATTCCTAATCATGTTTGAATGAAAACAGCATAATATAAATGCATTCCAAGAAAATTGTAACAAGTAAATCATTTCAATCAAATTATGTAATAACTCAGAGAAATTAAGAAATACATGAACATGAGTGTGTGTGTTTTTTTTCCCAAGTTCTTCCAAGAGATAAAAAAAAAAAAAAAAAAAAAACCTTGTGTAGAATACTTACCTTTCAATCCATTCCCTTGAAGGCTTCAAATTTCTAGTAGAGTTACTTGATCTAAGATATGAACAAGACTAATACAACCTAAGTAGATAATGAAAAAAAATATAAGTAAAGAATGTGTAACAAGTTAGGAGAGTGTTTTTCACCATTTTATCAAATTTTGAGAGAGAGAGAGAGAGAGATATGGATCTCCATTGTAAATCTCAAATTAGATAGATGATGGAGATAAAGAAAGTAAAAAGAAAAAAATTACAAAAAAATGATGGATCTAGTGGAGATCCGTCCAACTCGACTAGATCCATCTCTAGATCTCTATGGAGATCTATACTGGATCTTCATGGGAGAGGAGGCTCTCGTGCCCTTGATCATGACGACTTAGCTATTCACCGTGAAAATGAGAGACTACAACATCTCTCATTCCCCATGCTCGCTATAAATGGAGCTACACGAAAACGGAGAGGCTAGAGCCTCCTCTGTTCACGACGACCTTATTTGCGATGAACGAGGCCGCCACAAACAAGGGAGACTCTAGCCTCCCTCTTCTATGGATATAAAGAGATTGATCTTCCGTTATTTTTGAGTATTTTGTTGTTGAAATTTATATTTTCTTTTTAATCTCTATCGTTAATTTTAGAAACCATCAATTTCATCTAAGATAGTTGTTGGAGATTCATCTATTTTTTTATGAGCAAATTACAGTCAACTTTTTTGGGGTTTGTTCTTTGCAACCAAAAACTACTTTACCATTAATTAACAATAGACCCTTCTATCGTTAGTTAAACTTAACGAGTAGAAGGGTATTTTAAAAAAAATCATTAAAAGATTCAATAATGTATTTTTTTTAAATAATAAACAATTTAAATAGGATCTCCATCGTCCATCTTAAATGGACGGTGGAGTTCTATTTTAGAAAGAAATAATTACTAGCTACTTGAGGTTTGACAATTTACATCCATAAACAATTTTATCATAATTTGACACTAAGTATAGCTTTATCTTTTCTATTTTATTTTTTAAATGTTTTAATTATTTATATTAATATTGAAAGTTAGTAAAATGCCACATTCATTTAATGTTGGTAGCTAAAAAGACATTTGGCAGACCTTTTGCATTAAAATCACTATATTACCCTTTAAGCGTTAAAGATAACAGTCAACTCTGGTCAACATTTAACATCATGGAATGTTAGTGTCAATTTATGATAAAGTTATTTTTCCAATGTAAATTGTCAAACCTCAGTAGGTAGCCAGTAATTACTTCTTTTAGAGAAAAAAAGAATGTGGTGGATCGGGGTCGGACGGTAGAGATTTGTTTTGATTTATTTATTATTTATTTATAAAAAAATTATTGAATTCTTTTTAATAAAATATTTTTTTAATGTGAAGAAGATAAAAATACCCTTTTGCCCTTTAAGTTTGACAACCTTTGTCTAACGGTAGGGAAGGTCATTGTCAATTAAAAGTTGTTTCCGGGTATCAATGGGTAAACCTCAAAGGGTTGGCTGTAGTAATTTGCTTTATTATTATTATTATTATTATTATTATTAAGTCAATGGTAACAGGGGTATTTAAGTCTTTTTACACTTTTGATATTGTCACCCGTTAAAATTAATGGTAAACTTTTTTTCTGCTTGTAAATAAGCATACCTACTGAGTGTGCGACTAAAGTCTCACATTAGCTAGATATGAGGATGATTTATAGGTATATAAGTATGGATACTATCTTCATTGGTATGAGGTCTTTTGGGTAGAATCCCAAAAACAAATCCATGCAGGCTTAGCTCAAAATGGACAATATCATACCAATGTGGAGAATGTGGGTTCCATATTTATAGCAAGTGGTATCAGAGCCATATCCCAGACTTAGATAGATGTAGTTGAACCAAGCCAAGAGATAGTTGGCCCCAATTAGCTCGTGATGGGATCCATGTGAGCTCTCGATACAGGCAGTGCTCCAGTGCTTCACGTAAGGTGTGTCTCCCTCAACGCAGTGGAGATGAGTGACCTCGATGGAGCGTATGATCTTCCTAGCATATGGGGAAGATGAACAGATAGATGATCACTTAAGGGGAGGCTCGGACAATGAGGATAATGGTGGACTTTTGTTCGAGGGGAGGATTTTTGGGTGTGCGACCAAAGTCCCACGTTGGCTAGACATGTGGATGATTATGAATATATAACTATTGACACTATCTCCATTAGTATGAAGCCTTATGGGTAGAGTCTCAATTTGTGCGAGCTTAGGTCTAAAGCGAACAATATCATATCAATGTATAGAATGTGGGTTCATACTTATAACAATACACTCCTGAAAAATCTTATGTGCACCCATTTTTATATGTACACCTCATTAATTTTTTTTAAAATGCTATACTTTGTGAGTACACCCCACATATTACCAAAATATCCTTTTATTTTAACTTTTTGTTAAATACTAAACTAATAGAATATTACTCTTTCAAAAAAAAAAAAACTAATAGATTATTATAAGAAGTGAATCAGTGAAAAAACCATGGATTGGGATAGGGATTGTCATTGCTGTTTTAATCATTTTCGTTTAGTGAAAGGCAATTTCTTTCTTGAACACCTAGAAATCAATTCACTTAAGCAAAGATGGGTCGATAATTAAATCATAAAAATAGAGGCATATATCCAGTACTAGAGAAGAAGCAAAGTAATAGCGAGAAAAATAGGGTGAAGCAGTGAGCAACAAGCAAACAAACAAGTGATATTATAGAACTATGTGAATTGCCGAAAAGAATTAGACACGTATTCGAGCACTGGTTCGATTTGCTTGAAAGTTGAACAAGGATCTAATGATGTTATTGCTAAGAACCTTTGCTTGTCCTATGAAGGTAGACATGACGCCGGTTCCGGTTCCGGTTCCGGTTCCTCCGGTTCCGGTCCGGTTCCACCGGTTCCGAATCGGAACGGGCCCTTTTTTTTATAATTATATTTCATAAAAAAAATTAGTCATGTAAAAATGTAATTGGTAAATGTATTTTATTGGGTCACCCGCAAAATAAAGTTAAATAAATAAATGACAAATTAAAAAATAAAATAAAATAAAACAAAACCAAAAAAAATAAAATTGGCCTTGCACTTAATTTTTACCACAATAAGTTGCCTACGTATCCTCTTAAGGGTTTAGAAAAATCAAAGGCCACGTAGTTCTCTTACCTTTTATTGTAAATTTAGGACTTTGGAGATAGGGATTTGGCGTGGAGTCGTGGACTAATCGTTGCCATGATCATCCGTTCGACTTTCAGCCGGTTGATCATCTTTAAAGAAATCGTATGGTTCCTCTTGATCGATTTCTTGTTGTCTATATTGAGCCTTCGTCCAATCTTCAACACAAGCTTGTACCTGAAGTGATTTCGGACTCATAAAGGAACGTTTTGGGTCTAAAATATTCCCACCGGCACTGAACTGTTGTTCTACCGCCACCGTAGAAACTGGTGTTGAAAGGATTTGTTTGGCTATCATAGCCAAGATTGGAAAGTACCTTTCATGCTCTTTCCACCAGTGTAGGATATCAAATTTTTTATCTTCGGTGTCTTCTATGAACCCAAAAGAGGTACTTAGATAAGATTCAAGCTCTGAATATGTGGTGGAGCTTGATGAAGAAGAATCTCGGTAACTTTTTGGTTTTTTTTGATAAAAGATTATACCCTAAATTAACAAATCCAGAGGATGATGATGATGAACTAGATACATTTTGAATTTGTGGAACATCTATGTTCAGTGATGGACCGTAAACTTTAATATATTCATCATATAATTCATACAATAATGTCTTAACCCTAGCACAACACATATCAACATCATAATCTATTTTTAAACCTTGTTCATAATAAACAGAAAGATAATCAGGCAAACTTTCTAATCTACAACGTGGATCAAAACACAAGGCAATCAAATAAATATTTGGAAACTCCTTATAATATTCTAACCATTTATCTTTCATAGCAGTAACAGACTTATGTAATTCTGAGTCGGATTCACAATAAGCAAATACACCAGCAATATTAAGACTCTCAATAATAAATAAATTAGTTGTAGGATAATAAACACCAGATAAATTGTTAGTAGCAGTATAAAAAACTTTTAACAAACCACAAACATCGCTACAAGCATCCCAATGACTTTGATAAAGATTAATGTGACTAACATGATATTGAATAAAATCAACTAATAAATCCCTATATTCATAACTTATAGCAAGCAATTTATAAGTAGAATTCCAACGTGTTGGAACATCACGAGGAAATCTAATGGCACGCTTACCATTTTGTTTACAATATGCTGCCCATAATTTCATTACAGAAGGATGTTTCCACAAAAAATAGAGGGCATCTTTAATAGGTTGAATAAACTGTTCAAGAGTTTTTAATCCTTTTTGAACACATAAATTGAAAACATGGCATGCACATCTTTGATGAAAAAATTTACCACCAAGATAAGGTTTGCATAATTCAATTAAAGCAGGAATAGCAGCGGTATTGTTAGAAGCATTATCAAAACCAATTGCAAAAATTTTGTTCTCAATTTTATACTCTGTGAAAATAATTCTAAGATGTCTAAAAATATTAGCAGCAGTTTGTTTATCATCAAAAACTCTAAATGCAAGAATTCTTTTTTAGATAGCTCATGCATTATCCATATAATGGCAAGTGACACCTATGTATAAATGCATTCGCCAATGATCACTCCATATGTCAGCATATACAGAAACACGGCCATTATATTTTTCTAAAAAAATTTCCAACATTTTCTTTTCTTTTTCATAAATGTTTTCAAGTGCTTCTGTGAGCGTGGTTCTAGGAACACGACATGCATCAAGATTTAATGCTCGTTGACAATAATTATTAAAACCAACATTTTCACCAAAACTAAATGGTAAGTGTTCTACTGCAACCATTCTAGCTAATTTTTCTCTATTTTTTGCATCACTATATTTAAATAATTGTTGGTTAGGGGTAGCGTACCTGGGAATTTGAGATTGTGAACTCGATTTAGGCATGTGCATCTGGATGTGAGTTCGTTATATGCTTCTAATATGTGCCATATCCTCCAGATTTGTGCCATTTAAATACTTTTTTGCAGTAATTGCAAATCACTACTTGTGCTTCCATCTTCATACGTAACTTTCTTCATATGGAGTACGAAGAGATCAGATTTGACCTGCTTCGGTAACTTTTCTTCCATATGTGGATCAAAATCAAAATCTTGATGTGGGTTGGGATCAGGGCCATCACCATCAGGGTCATCAAGCTCATCACCATCATGGCCAAGATCAGACATATTTTCTGATTGGCTTGTCAAAATGGGGGTGATATTGAGATCGGGTTCAGAAATTCTAAGAGAGGGATGAGAATGAGATTGAGGAAAGTTTAGGCCTAAGTCTTCAGCATAGACTTGTTGTTGTAGATACTCGTGATAGGCACGGTCGTCATGACCGAGATTATCCGTCATACGACCCTTACCTTTCATCGAAATGGAGCGTCTAGGAGCGTCACCACTTTCACTTGCCATTTTAAAAATTGAATTGTAAAATTCCTTGAACAAAAAATGTTAAAAAATTGATTTAAAAAATGATTAAATGGTTGGAAATAAATTTGGAAGAAAATTAGAAACTTAGTAGTTAGTAATTGCAATTTGCAAATAAAATATATTGTAAATAAAATAAACTGGATATAAAATAAATTGCAAATAAAATAAATTGGAATATAACAAATAAAATAAATTGTAAATAAATGAAATTGGAAACTTAGTAATTGACTAATTGAAAATTAAATAAATTGGAAATAAGAAATATTGCAAATAAAATAAAATTAGAAACTTAGTAATTGTAAATAAAATAAATTGGAAACTTACTAACTTAGTAATTGCAAATAATATAAATTGGAAACTTGGAGACTTGGAGTTTGAGACTTGGAGAATTGAAAGTTTAGAGAGAATTGAGAATTGAGAATTAGAGAGAATTGAGGAAATTGGGGTGAGAAAAACTGAATGGAGGGGTAGGGGTATTTATAGAAAAGAAAATGAAAAAGAAATTTTTTTTAAAAAAAACTGAACCGTTGGAGGCCCAATGGTCTGCTGACGTCAGCAGACCGTTGGGCCTCCAACGGCTCGTTAAAAATAATAATAATAATAATAATTTAAAAGAGGAACTGGCCGGTTCGAACCGGAACCGAACCGGCCGGTTCTTCACTGAAACGAACCGGAACCGACCGGACCAGTTCCCGGTCCGGTTCTGGAATCGGAACCGGTCGGACCGGTTCCCGATCCGGTTCTTGAACCGGAACCGGTTTTTCCGGTTCCGATTTTCTAACGTCGGTTCTGGTTCGGTTCTCCGGTTCGAACCGAACCAGGCGTCATGTCTATGTGAAGGCAATGATCCACGTGAAATACAAAGAAGATCTTAAGTTTGCTTCCTACTCAGTACTCACCTACCTCTGTAACCACTTCAAAAACAACATACCATTTTTTTGAACTTCTTTCTTTGGGTATTTTATTAACTTTAATTTTTGTGTTTTGTAATCGCGGATTGTGAAATTAATATATTTTATATTTTTAATAGTTTTATTTAAGGGCAAAGTTGTAACTCTGAAAAAAATACAAATTCGAAGGTATATATACAGTTTTATAGAGGTGTAAATATCGTCACTCGTGTAATTACTCGTAAGATGTAATAATAAAAAGCTTACAAGGATCGGTAGTAATTCGTTGTAATAAAAGAATTTCTGTAGCTAAAATTGATATGTGGTGCAGCATATGTTTCCTCTAATACTTTTTTTTTTTTGTTTCGACTGTAATGTGTTACTAGCCGTAGAGTTGAGCATAGACACCCTTTGTCCTCTGAACAACAATCAAACTCAACGCGGCCGCAACCATGCAAAACCCAGCCATGATCCAACAAGTGAGAGAATAGCATATTGAACCAACACAAGTGAGTGATTCTTCAGTACCATATTGCTCTTGGAGGCCGCTTTGTTTTTCTGCATAGTAATCGTATATGCCACTAGCAATCACGCCAGAGAATATTAGAGAACCGGCAGGACATCCTATTGCTATAAAATTGTACAAGGCACCGAAGCTCTTCAACCCGAATAGCTCGGAAGCCGAGGACGGTGCAATGGCCCATTGAGCGCCTAAGCCGATTCCTATGAACACAGTCACAATGTATATTTGGCCAGGCCAGTCCATTGCATAGTAGACAAATGCAAATGCCATAATCACTTGAATCACAGCCATGGCCACCGGTCTTGGGTAGGCAAACTTTCTGGTTAAATAAAATCATGAAAACTTGTCCAATTAGCTTATATATATATATATATATATATATATATGTACATATTAAAACTTCAAAATTATATAATTGATTTGGAACTGAAAGAAAGATAGTGTTTTTTTTTTCACCTGACTATGATCTCTGAGAAGTATCCACCACCCACTCGGCCAAGAAAATTCCAAATGCTGATCATGGATACGTATATATTTGTATCGGTGAAGCCTAGGGATTGACTAATTTGACCCATATTGTCAATAACTGTCATACCAGTCCCCAGCTGCCAAGAGGAAGGAGAGGAACAACAGCAAAAAATCAGCCTTTTTAAGAGCCTGAAACAGAGTGAAGTCCTCTCCTCTACGTGGTCCTTCTCTTCGCTTGACCCTCACTGCTCCTTGTGCTGCTGCTTGGATCATTTTCGATTTCAAGTGAGCAATTCTTTTACTTCTTTCTGATGCTGGAAGCGAGTCCAGTTCTGGGGTTTTCTCGTCTTCAACCTCACTTAGAAAGGCCTCTTCTCCGTCCTCATCATCTGCTTGTTTATTGGGCTTATCGAGAAGACTCTCCTCTATTGGGTATTTTGATGTTGAGCAGAAAACTAATACAACAGGAATTATTGCTGTAAGGATCAAAATGACTGCAATTAGTGTATTGACAGTTTGATTCACATCAACAGTATCATCAAGCACCGCGACAGCCAACAAATAAGCTGCCAGGGAAATGCAAAATGCGTATATCAAGTAAAAGCTTGTATTATCAGAAGGCCTGACTTGTTTGTGACCTCCTGATATAGGTCTAACAATGAACATTAGAGCTATTTCAACCATTGGTGGCCCAACTGCAAGCATCAAAATCAGTGAAGAGTCATCAGGAGCATTGAACATGACATAAATTTGAGTGACAATTGCTCCAGTCAACCCAGCAAACCCTTTCAGTATTCCCACAATCGGACCCCTGTTTCTGGGGAAATTCTGGACACATGAAACCAAAGCTGCAGTGTTGTAGCATGTCTCGCCATTGGTTCCAAGAAATATAATAAGGCACAACTGCACAAAAGATCATTAATTTGAGCAAACTTTTTAACAAATAAACAATAAAAAAAGGGCCAAAAAAGGTTGTGTGCTCACAATCCAAAGAGGCAGAGCGGGTAATCTACTAGTGACAACAAGCCAAATCAAGCCATACCCAACAAAGTTGAGCACAGCACCGATGAGCATAATGGACCAAATGGGGAAGACCTCAACAAGACCACCAGCCAAGAACCCAACAAATTCGCCTAAGTCTTTAGCCACACCCAGAATACAAATCTGTCTCTGGTTGTAACCCAAGTTTTTCTTTATCACAGGTGATATGCTCCCAAACACATACCCAACTCCTGCAAATGACATAACCCATATTGCACACACGAAAACCAGCCATCTGTTGTTTAAAAAGCTCTTGAGCTTCTCAGTGACCAGCATACTCTTCCTTTGTCGTCTTGTGGATTGTTCAGATATTGAATTAATTTGATGTGTTAGCAAAACATGTGTTGCAGCAGGTTCACAGAGATCCTCAACCCAACTTGGTTCAAGCCCAAGTAACTGTCATCTGTGTGATAACAATTTTTTGGGTCTTGAGGGGACCAAAGTAACGGAACACGAGACCTCATATTAAATGATTGAACATGCTAGCTGTTAACTAATGTGTCGTTTCAAGCTTCCAAAGGGTAACAATTGGATTTATATATAATAATAATAATAATAATAATAATAATGGGATCATTCATAGAATAATTCAACTTCAACTATGATTTTCGTGTTGTGTTACCTGTATTATGATAGGCTGATAGCAACGTGAATAGGAAGAATAACAAGTAGAGTGGTGCTATTGGCACATCCACAACTGATCTATTAATACTCAACTTTTTAAAATTTTGATTTAATTAAATAAAATTAAATGTTTTTATTAAAATTTTTGGTTTATTTCCAAAACTACTCATTTTACTTATTTTTCAAACTTAATATATACCATATATAATCTCTCTATCTCTGATCTCTGTATCTGTATACATCTCTCTCACCTCCATTGATTGATTTATTTTTTTTCTTCTTATTATTTCTTTTTTTTTAGTTTTTTTTTTCTCTTATTTCATGATGGAAAAGAAAAAAATAAAAAATAAAAAATAACAGGGTAGTTCAACACAACTACAGCTTAATATCATTTTAAAGAAAAAATAAACTTCAAACTTATTTCCAGATAATGAAATGTTTCCAGATGCTTACTAGTTACTATCATTGTCAGACAATTCTTCAAGAAGTTTGATATCGTTCTTAAACAATTATTCTATATTCTTGATATCATTCTCAAACTCTTCCATAATATTTTATACGTTTGTAAGAAACATATTTTAGGGTTTAAGAGTTAAATTTTTTTTTTGAAGAAACATATTACTGGGTTTTTTTTTTGGAAAATGAATGTGAGATTTTAATAGATTTACTTAGATTTCTTTCATAAATTGTATGTCTCTTAAATAATTTTGATAAAGAAAAAAAAAATACTATATAATTAAAAAAGTGGGGCATGAATGAATCAATAGGGGGTGTCTCACTAGGTTTTGTCAATACGCAGAATAGGGAATCCTTCCTTCACTAATTTTAATATGAAATCCAATTAAAACGTTTATTTCATGTTGAAATATTTGAATTATATCCTAAATTCGCAACAAAAAAAAAATTATGAAACTTCTTGAAATATATTCCATTTTCGGATCGAATATGCTTTCGTTATGCAATTAAAATGTGATATTATGTGATAAAATCATACCACATGATTGAATTTTAATAGTTAATTAAGTAGCAAAGGTGTGACATATATAGCTTCCAGTAGATAAATGATAATGAGCCATGTTTTGCACACCACCTCTTAGTAGAGATGGTTGTGAACCTCCCTTTCACACTTGATTGTTAGGGGTTCGAGTCTCAACATACGCATTTTATAAGCATGTGTGAGAAGTTTTCTCCCGGTTTGTAGGAGCAACCCTCTCTCTGGTTGTGAGAGTTATAGTCCATATATAACCCATCCCCGACAGTGGGAGCAGGGCCGTCTCCAGACATTTCGGGCCCCGATCCATTTTACAATATTAACAAAAATCAGGGCCCCATAAAAAAATTATTTTCATTAACATAAATAACTTAAATAAATAATTCTTCATTTACCAAATACAATGTAATCTATATAAATTAAAACAAAAAATATTTATAGTATCTAAAAACATAAAAACAAAACATTGTTTAAATTTCTATTCTTCTTGCTTTCTGAAGTGTAAATTTACTAATTATATACTACCATCAAGATTAGCTAACACTTTTTTTTCGATAGATAATATAGTCATGTGGAAATGGTGAGAAATGTCACCTTTTTGTCTCGCTGTTGCACCAACGTCACCGGTTTAATAACTTATGTTTAAAAGGCACCTATTTTGGTGAACTACCAAAATTGCCCTTAAATAATCAATTTTTAATTGTCTCTGTACTTCCATCTCCACACTTGAAACGCTGAAGGCAGGAACTCCTCTCTTCTCTCTCTACAATAAATTTCAAAACTACTCTACTCAACGTTCTTCAGTAAGCACAACAAGGTAATATGTTTGTCTGAAATACTGTTTTTGATCCTTCATTTTTTTAAAACGTTCCTTTTGTAAACATGAAACTGGTTTTGTGAATATTGAATCTGTGAAATTTGAATCTCCGAATCTGTTAATAAAAAGCTCGGAGCCTGTTTGAAAATGCTCGGAGCATGTTTTAAAAAGCTCGGACACTGTTTGAAAAAACTCGGAGCCTGTTTGAAAAAGCTCGAGCCTTTGGACAAAAGGCTCGAGCCTTTAGAAAACAAGCTCGGAGACTTGAAAAAAGCTCGAGACTTTGTAAAACAGCTCGAGCTTTTAGAAAACAAGCTCGGGACTTTGTAAAAACGTTCGGGACTTTTGTGAAAAAGCTCGGGACTTTTGTAAAAAAGCTCGGGACTTTGTGAAAAAGCTCGGGACTTTCGTAAAAAAGCTCGGGACTTTGTGAAAGAGCTCGGGACTTTTGTAAAAAAGCTCGGGACTTTTGTAAAAAAGCTCGGGACTTTGTGAAAGAGCTCGGGACTTTTGTAAAAAAGCTCGGGACTTTGTGAAAAAGCTCGGGACTTTTGTAAAAAAGCTCGGGACTTCTGTGAAAAAGCTCGGGACTTTTGTAAAAAAGCTCGGGAATTTGTAAAAAAGCTCGGGAATTTGTAAAAAAGCTCGAACTTTATAAAAAAGCTCGGCTCTTTTGGGATCTTTGGAAAAAAGGTTGGAACCTTAATTAAAAGCTCGGAGATCATAGTAAAAACCTCAGAAACTATTTTAAAAGGCTCTGAGCCTTGTCCATAGCTTTTATGTTTGTCATAATGGTTTGTGGTGATGAATGTTACAGGAGAATGAATCGGGTGAGAATAGTAATATCTTACAACGGTCGATGGGAGCAGTTACCCGACGGAAGTCAGAGGTTTGTTGGATCCGACAACCAAGGAATGTATGTGTCAAAGAATATGAGTTACGAAGAATTGGTGTCGATCGTGCATACCGTTGTGAAGTATGATGTAAACAAATACAATGTTGATCTACAGTCAATATCAATCGTTCCTGGCGCTACATGTCGCACATTTGTAAGAAATGACGATGATGTTCAGTTTATGCTAGGGGAAGATCGGGTGATCCCTCAAGTATGTGTTAGTCTAATTGAGAGGGCAACTGGAGATGTGATAAGGAATGATATTCATGCTCCTGAAAATACCCAACCATTTGGATCCGCTAGCGGTAGCAACCAAGTGTTCACACAAAGGAGTGCCACTGAAGGTGGGGAAAACATATGTGCTGTCCAACCGGTAGTGGTCGACCATGCAGATGTTTGTGAACCTCAATTCGACGATGTGTTTGGTTGTCGATTTGAGATGAATGATGAGCGGTACAATGAGCAATACAATGAGATGTACAATGAGGAGAACACTGAACCGAACCTTGGGCCTAACCAGGAGGTGGATAATGAGGCAAATATTGATCTGGTAGATCATGTAGAGAACACTGATGAAGATCATGTCCAAATTCAAAGACGTGGAAGACGTGTAGAAGGAGTTAGTTGCACTGGAGCAGATATGCCTGGTACTTCCGAGGTCCGGCATAATGTATCTACAGATGATTCTGATAATACCACAACGTGGGTTATTCCTGGAGCAGATTCATACTCGTTTGGGATTGGTAGAAGCACAACCTTGGTAGCAGAAGAAGCTACATGCATGATTTATAAAGGTCAGTTCTTTCCGATAAAAAAGGATCTGAAGAGACTAGTTGGCCTTTTTGCAATGCGGCGAAACTTCGAATGGAAGGTGAAAAGGTCCAATAAGACAACGTTACATCTTGTTTGTTTGATTGACAACTGTACATGGAAATTAAGAGCGGTGAGAAGAGATGAAGGGACGTACTTCCAAGTAAGAAGTTTTGTCAATGAACACAGAGGAGAACGGTGTCGGATGGACCGCAGGGGTGCTCCCTATGGATCGCCTGGTCAGGTCAGGAGTGTGGACTGTACGGGAGGAGGGACTCTGACCCAGTGGACTGAACGGGTCCGCTGTGTGGTCCTGGATATAAACAGGAGGATCCACATCCTGTACCTCCATAAGCAGCGGATACTCTAATATCGCCTGGGTAACTGTCTCCCCAAATACTCCTGTATCCGTGCCACCAGGGACTTGCATCTGCTGGTCTCGTACTGTATCTCCAGCTGTTGGACCCTGTGTCTGAGGTCCATCAGCCTCCGTCGTAGGTCCGGTGGCTGGGTCTGTCCCTCCGTCTCTGTCTGTACGGGGAGAGTCTTGATCATGGGAGGGTGGACCATCCCTGCCAGACTGTGATGTCGAACCCCACCGCCCCCGGAGAAAGTCCATCACCTCCCTATGCTGCCTATCCCGTTCCCGATCACTCTTCCGGATATCCTCCCGTAACGCAGCGACTGCATCCATCACATCTTGGATTTTTTGTTCCAAACGATCCTGAAACAAAATCATTATTGTCAGTACTAAAACCCAACACTTGTTTCAACATAAATAATGCATTACACCATTTTTTACATACCTGGCGATGCCCTCCAACGTCTTCTCATGAACGTACTCCACTGGGCATCGCAAAGCGAACCTGTCTGCGCCTAAGAGGACTCCCAGCGACAAACTCCGGGTCCGAACCCTCCGTATCCGGCCTGTGCCTGAGGGGACTCCCACCGCCAAACTCATGGTCGGAACCCTCCGTATGACTGGGTCCGGTAGTGGTATGATGTAAGGGATCCGGTACCGAGCCGTCGTGTCCATCGGCAGCCATATATAGACTGCCTCCCTCATTTATGCCCTCGTAGTACCGTGCAACCCTCTCAGCTGCTGTCGGCACCAGTGCAGTCCTCGCAAACATCTGAAATCGTGGTTAGACCATTCTATTTGTATAATCGTAATATGTAAACACTTTAACACAATAGATCCTTACCCTGGCTAAGAAAAATTTTTTGTCCAGCTTGTCCGACCTTGTTTGCTTTTGCAACTGCCATTTCAGAATACGGGGGGACAACTCAATCTCCCTACGAGTCCCAAATCGGGTCCCAAGCTTGGGGATAACCTCATACGCAAATATCTATGTAAAAGAACAAGTTATTCAGAATCCAATCATTTATTCCGTAACTCATGGAAAAAAAATTTCAGGTTTTCAAACGATACAAATTCTAAATTCTCACCAATAGTGCGTGAGCTAGACCGTAAATGTTGTACGTCTCCACCGTGTGAACGTCAACGCCCTTTTCCTGCTGTCGTCTCTCATACCGTACCCGTCGACCGTTTAAGGCATTCTTGAATCCAATAATGGACTGCCTATACACGTGGGCACCCCACGGGAATGCATCAAAAGCGTCCAAGTCCTCGACTAGCCGGATCTGCCATAATGGAACTTTCTGTCTCTCGTCCAACCCCATCAATATCCAGTTTAGCATATAAAGGAGGCACAGCTTCACAGCATCGTACTGCTCCTCAAATACACCGATCCGTAGAACAGCTTTCAGCTGTTCATAATCCACATCAGCTGCACCATTGAAATACCGTTGTTGTATCCCGTTCTGAACCATCTCATACCTCGTCGTGTCGGGAATCACTCCAAACTTCAATCCGGTGATTAGACAGAATTCAACCTTGGAGAACCGTACCGAACGAGTACCTAACATAAATCTCATCTCATCCTGCGGCCCATCGTGATGTAGCTCGCGCAATAGCAGTCGATGGACTACGCTACCCGAAAACTTCATCCCCCGATCCATCCTAAGGAAATGACCAAAACAAGACTCTGTATACCGACGACGGTCTTTGACCTTGAATTGTTCTGGTACACTGTCTAGTGCGACGTCGATATCTTTAAGGTCGCTGAAATGGTCATGCCGAGTGATTTTTCCATCGTACCATTCATCCTCTGGAGTTTTAAGCAAATCCTTTAGTTCACTACTCATCTGCATTTTCATAGAAAGAATGCATCAGTAAACTGTAAAAGGCTAGGACATAATAATATAAAATAGCAGAGAAGCAGTTTCAAAAGGCTCGGACTCATATTGAAAATGGTCGGACAGTGTGAAAAAAGCTCGGACACAGTTGGAAAATGCTCGGACTCATATACAAAAGGCTCGGGCACAGTTTGAAAAAGCTCGGGCACAGTTTGAAAAAGCTCGGGACCAGTTTGAAAACGCTCAGGACCAGTTTGAAAACGCTCGGACTGTTGAAAAAGCTCGGACTCAGCTTTACAAAGCTCGGACACTGTTTCAAAAAGCTCGGACACGTGTTGAAAATGCTCGGACTGTTTAAAAAGCTCGGACTCGGTTTTAACAAGCTCGGACTCAGTTTAAAAAAGCTCGGACTCGGTTTAAACAAGCTCGGACTCAGTTTAAAAAAACTCGAAAAATGTTTCAAAAAGCTCGGAAACTGTTTCAAAAAGCTCGGACACGTGTTGAAAATGCTCGGACTGTTCAAAAAGCTCGGACTCAGTTTAAAAAAGCTCGAAAAATGTTTCAAAAAGCTCGGAAACTGTTTCAAAAAGCTCGGACACGTGTTGAAAATGCTCGGACTGTTCAAAAAGCTCGGACTCAGTTTAAAAAAGCTCGGAAAATGTTTCAAAAAGCTCGAAAACTGTTTCAAAAAGCTCGGACACGTGTTGAAAATGCTCGGACTGTTCAAAAAGCTCGGACTCAGTTTTAACAAGCTCGGACTGTCTAAAAAAGCTCGGCAACTGTTTGAAAAAGCTCGGACTCAGTTTCAAAAAGCTCGGAAACTGTTTCAAAAAGCTCGAAAACTGTTTCAAAAAGCTCGGGCTGTTTAAAAAATCTCCGGCACTGTTTCAAAAAGCTCGGAAATTGTTTTAAAAAGCTCGGCCACATTTTAAAATAGCTCGAGAACAGTTTCAAAAAGCTCGGGCATTTTCAAATAGCTCGGAACCAGTTTGAAAAAGCTCGGGCACAGTTTGAAAAAGCTCGGGACCAGTTTGAAAACGCTCGGACTGTTGAAAAAGCTCGGACTCAGCTTTACAAAGCTCGGACACTGTTTCAAAAAGCTCGGACACGTGTTGAAAATGCTCGGACTGTTTAAAAAGCTCGGACTCGGTTTTAACAAGCTCGGACTCAGTTTAAAAAACCTCGGACTCAGTTTAAACAAGTTCGGACTCAGTTTAAAAAAGCTCGAAAAATGTTTCAAAAAGCTCGGAAACTGTTTCAAAAAGCTCGGACACGTGTTGAAAATGCTCGGACTGTTCAAAAAGCTCGGACTCAGTTTAAAAAAGCTCGAAAAATGTTTCAAAAAGCTCGGAAACTGTTTCAAAAAGCTCGGACACGTGTTCAAATTGCTCGGACTGTTCAAAAAGCTCGGACTCAGTTTTAACAAGCTCGGACTGTCTAAAAAAGCTCGGCAACTGTTTGAAAAAGCTCGGACTCAGTTTCAAAAAGCACGAAAACTGTTTCAAAAAGCTCGAAAACTGTTTCAAAAAGCTCGGGCTGTTTAAAAAATCTCCGGCACTGTTTCAAAAAGCTCGGAAATTGTTTTAAAAAGCTCGGCCACATTTTAAAATAGCTCGAGAACAGTTTCAAAAAGCTCGGGCATTTTCAAATAGCTCGGAACCAGTTTGAAAAGGCTCGAAAACCCAGAAAAAGCTCGGAAAACGTTTTAAAAAGCTCGGAAAAACCTCTTCAAAAGCTCGAAAAAGCTTGAAAAAGCTTGAAAAAAGCTCGGAATCACCTTGAAAAACCTCGGGAACCCAGATCTTCAACGGATTTACAAACCCTAACCTAACCCACAACCATTCTCAGATCAACAAACAAACATAATCTACAAGTTTAATCAACAACCAACATCAAACATGAACTTATTAAAAACAAAATCAACAACATAATCTGACTCAACTTACCGTCGATTGAAGATGCTCTCGTCTGAACACCCGATAAACACTGTTGTCCTACCGCCGGTTACTTCGACGTCTTTTTCAGACGGAAAACCACTGATCTTCCAACGCCGGTTCTTTTTCCAAGAGATGTTTTCTCTCTCTGGTTTTTCTCACTAGGTTTGAAAACGACAAAAACTCACTTGGAAGGGGTATTTTTGTCTGGACACCTATATTGGTGCCTTTTAAACATGAATTAGTAATGTGGTGATATTTGCACAACACCCACCCCAAATAGTGCTATTTATTTTTTGAGCCCATATAGTCATTCCACTCAACCTATCTTGCGACATTGTTGACTGAAGATAATTTTTAATCAACTTCAACTTTGAAAAGCTTATCTCTGTAGTAGCAACTGTAACTGGTAAAGTCAATCAAATTCTATAAGCTATCCAAGCATTTGGGAAGCAAATGTAAATGTTTTTTATATACTCCAAGACTTCAATAGGTTTCGTTATATCTTCAGGTAATGATTTGCTTAACATATGTATTTATGAAAACAACTAAACTGCATCAATATCATAATTATTCCCATGTTGTAAAAAAGTTTTAAGAGTATCACAAGAATACTTCAAACTCTCAGTATCTAAAGAGCTTAATTTATTCAAGTTAATTTATTTAATATAAAAAACCAACTTTCGTAGAATCGTAGATAATCAAAATCAAGATTAATAAAGATATTCAAAATTTCAAAGTAATTAATTGAAAACAAAAGTCAAAAACCATACCTTAAAACAAGAAAGAGATAGCTAGAGACTGGGAGTCTCAGAGAAGTTTGTTAGCCAAATATTATTCTGGAGCTAGAAAACTGAAAACGAGAGGTAGTTTTTGGTTTGACTTTTTGTTTTAAATAGGTAGTCACATAAATAGTCACAATAACAATTCATTTGGAATTGGGCCTTTAATGGGCAGTTCATTTTTTTTAATTGAGGTAGTTAATTGGGCCCAGATTTTTTAAGGAAAAACAAAAGTAAAAAAGGTGTGAGATTGTGCCTTTTTAAATTTACGTAGATTAGACCTGATTTTAAAAAGCCAAAAACATAAGGGTCTGTCCTGTAAGCGTTTTTCGGTGACTGTTTTTTGAAAATAAAAATAAAATGAAAACAGTGTTTTTTTTTGTTTTTCAAATTCTGAAAACACGTCTGGTAGCATATACGAGAAACCGTATCCTGAAATTGAAAACAGTAAAAACGCGTCTGGTAGCTTCACTGAAAGCTGAATTCTGAAAATGAAAACAGTAAAAACACGTCTGGTAGAATAACTGAAAATTATCAAAAATTATAATTTTTCTTATATTTTTTTATTGCAATTTTTAATTTGAATAAAAGGGAGTCAATAATTAATCCCAAATAATTATCAGATAACTCATAATTTAAAAATTGTTGTAAAAATAAAGAGAAAAATATAATAATGAATCACAGAAGAAAATTGATTCACTGAATACATACATATATACATATACGTATATATATATATATATATATAATTTGAATAAAAGTGAGTCACCAGAACATTACACATGAAATTCAGTAAATTGGAGTTAAGTTAACGAAATCTGGAGTTAAACGTGCTACCAGGAAACTCATATCTCCACATTTAGCAAACATACCAACAAGACTAGTTCCTACAAACTGATTAACACTAACTTCACTCTTTATAATCAATGTATGGTATCTTCTTCCCAGTTCAAGACATCTTTCATTGCTACAAAATTTTAAAACACCAATCACAAAATGTCTATCTAGTAAACTCCCTAAAGAAGAACATGTAGGGGCATCATTAGTACACACATCGTCACTGCAATCATCGTGAGAAGTACCATTGGGATCAATTGTTGAAACACCAATTCGTTTAGGACTTCTATCGAACAGTGTATATACAACTTTTGAAGGAATATGTTCACTAGCCATAGATATCATTAGGAGGCTAAAATTTTTAAGCTTGAATGGGTCTTTTACACTGGAAGTGGAAGGAAATGAAATTGAAAAGCTGGTATTCAAACAAAGTTTAGTAAAATTTCAAGGAAAGGAAATTTTTAACTTCGCTGGATGACTAATAAGTGGACTCGGTGAAGAAGAAGAAGAAGAAGAAGAAGAAGAAGAAGAAGGAGAAGAAGGCGAAGAAGCAGCGGATAAGCGAAGAAGAAGAAGCAGCGGATAAGCGAAGAAGAAGAAGAAGCAGCGGATCGGCGAAGAAGAAGAAAAAGCCGATCGGCGGCGAAGAAGAAGAAGAAGAAGAAGAATAAGAAGAAGAATAATAAGAAGAAGAAGCGGATCGACGAAGAAGAAGAAGAAGCCGATCGGCGGCGAAGAAGAAGAAGAAGAAAAGGAGTATGGAAGAAGATGAAGAAGAATAGTGACGAGAAGATGGAGAAAAGTAAGAAAAAAATGATTTTTTTTTATTAAAAAAAAATTAATTGAAAAAACAAAAAAAAAAAACAAAAACGAAAAACGAAAAACAACTTTCAAATGTTTTTCAAATTTTTCACTTTTAACACTAATTGTGTTTTTCAATTTTTTTTTGTTTTTCGAAAATAAAATGAAAAACTGTTAAACGAACGCGAATTCGAAATCGTTTTTGGAAAACAAAAAAAAAACAGCTGCAGGACGGGGCCTAAGTAGCAGTACATTGGACCAATTGGGGGCCTCAATGGGTTTGCTGCCCCCATGGGCCGGCCCTAAGTGGGAGTAGTATTCTGGGTCATGCTTGTAGAATCTAATTAATCTCATCAGGTTCAGACAATAGTTGTATTTAAAAAAAAAGGATGTTTGTTCCTATTATGTTCACCTTACCGTTTAAAAAAAAAAGATAATGAAGGTTTAATATAAAAAGAGTGGTGCTATTGGCACACCCCCTACTGATCTATTCATACCCCACTTTTTTAATTATGTAATATTTTTTTTTCCTTTATCAAAATTACTTAAAGAGACATACAATTTAGGAAATAAATTTTCTACAAAGTAAATCTATTAAAATCTCACATTCCTTTTCCAAAAAAAAAAACCCCACTAATCCGTTTCTTAAAAAAAAAAACTCTTAAACCCTAAAATCTGCATATTACATACATATAAAATATTATAGAATAGTTTGAGAACGATATCGAGAATATGTAAGAATTGTCTAAGATCAATATCAAACATCTTAAAGAATTGTCTGAGAATGACATAAATTAAGAATTGTCTGACAATGATAGTAAGCATCTGGAAACAATTCATTCTCTGAATATAAGTTTGAAGTTTATTTTTTCTTTAGAATGATATCAAGCTGTTGTTGTGTTGAAGTTAAGTACCCTGTTATTTTTTATTTTTTTTCTTTTCCATCATGAAATAAGAAGAAAAAAAAACTAAGAAAAAAGAAATAAAAAGAAAAAATAAATCAATCAATGGAGGTGAGAGAGATGTATACAGATACAGAGATCAGAGATAGAGATATCATATATAGTATGTATTAAGTTTGAAAAATAAGTAAAATGGGTAGTTTTGGAAATAAACCAAAAATTTAATAAAAACATTTAATTTTATTTAATTAAATCAATTTTTTTTTAAATGGGGCATGAATAGATCAGGAGGAGGTGTGCCAATAGCACCACTCTATAAAAATTCAATACAAATTGGTGGCTAGAGCCTACAGGTATCCAGACAAGTAAAAAACATTCTCCTACTTTTGAATTGTCTAAACAAGAACTTTATGTGAGAGTTAAAGCCCTAAAAGGAGAATTGAGAATTTTTCTGATAGGAGATCAAAATAGTTTTCTTTGGTCATGGAAAATTCGCCCACCGAGTTTTATCAATTTGCAAATTCTTCCTAAGTTAGTTAAAATAATAAAATTGACGGATATTATGACAATACTAGGTAGTATAGATATCACTAGAAAAATCAACTCGCATGTAACTTGGAATCAAATGGCATGTAACCAAGTTACATGTCAGGTGAAATAAAAGTTATGGGTAACTTTGTCCAAAAATGATCAAAAATGATCAAAACAATAAAATATAAATTGGTGGCTAAAAATAATAAACCAAATAAATATTTTGGTTCTTTATGAATTCACCTCTCTCTCTCTCTCTCTCTCTCTATATATATATATATATATATAAACCTAATATTCTAAGCATTCTCAAGCTTTACACTTTTAATGTATTAATGATGAAAGTGTGTTTTTTTTCATAAATATTATTTGAACCTATTAAAATCAATTTGTTCAAGCCCATAATGAAATTTCCATTAAACCCATAAGTTAAAGTCAAATTTGGGCAAAATTGATTAAATATATAAAAAATATGTAATAATAGTAATTTGGCCTGATAGGCCCAAAACCGAAAAAACCAAATCGAATCGAACCGATTCAGTTCGATTGGTTTTTGATTGGTCAATAGATTTTAATTTTATTGAATCAGTTCATTTAAAAAAAAGCCGAATAGTATCGGTTTAATCGATATATGAACCGATCCAATGAATATACACCCCTAGTTATGAAGTCTATCCTAAGTCCCAACCCAAACCAACTTAAGAGTAGGGTTACGAGTAATATTGGGTTAGAAAAATATAAACCCAAACCGATTATACCACACCTAATTAACATCCATTGAAGATTTCATTCACATTATATATATACTATAGAAAAATATAAACCCAAACCGATTATACCACACCTAATTAACATCCATTGAAGATTTCATTCACATTATATATATACTAAAACAGCACTTTCAATTTCACTGTTCATATCATTGAAATTGAATAGATTTCGGTTTATTTATAAAAATGTCATTGAATACATAATATAATATTAGATTTTAGTTTATTTACAAAAATATCATCGAATATATAATATAATATTAGATTTCGGTTATATATTCAATGACATTTTTATAAATAAACCGAAATCTAATATTATATTATATATTCAATAGCATTTTTATAAATAAACCGAGAAGGTAATGTTTTAGTATATATATAATATTATGGGAGAAGTTGAAAACAAAAAACAACATGAGATAAGATATTTCCCCAATATGGTCACAAAGCTCATGTTGATAGCCTTAACATTTTATGGAAACACCTCACATGTCCATGGGACAGGGAGCATCATTAAGATTACATTGTCTTAGTGATACTTGTTAAAGATTCAAAAAAAATAAAGAGTTTAAAATTTATATCCAACTATGTATTTTAATTTAATCCAAGTAAATAAATGTCAATTCAACGATCTTTTCAATTTCATTTCTTAGATTAAGGTTACATATTTAAATCATTTATTTAAGTTACAATTTAAGTTTATATAATGGATAATGGTAGACATCCAACATTTTTGTCCAACATTTACATCCAACTTGATGTGACAGCTGATATGGCACTTTCTGGTCAGCTGCCACGTCATCATAATGACACATCATCACATCTCTTAATATTTTTCAAACCCTAATTTTTAACTCCATTCAATTTATAAATAATTTTATATATAACAAAAAAAAACAAAGAACAAATTTTTTTTTTCTTCGACTATATTCTCAAACTAAATAAAATTCCAGATTTTTTTTTTCTAAATCACTTCTTCACAAATTCATCCCCTTCGATCTTCATCAATCAAATTCCACAAAAATTAAACAAGCACATCCTCTTCATCAATTTAAATAATTATCTTTAATCAAAAGAACAAACCAATCAGAAAAAAAAAAAAGAATTGAGCAACAGATCTACAAAATAGAAAATAAAAAATTCTGGAAAAAGATTGAAGGAGCATATCTGAGATGGAGTCTCTATCACTCCATCTTTTTGATGTAATCGCCTTCATCGCTCTGTCTCCATGATTGGAGATGTGTCTATGTTTGGTTTTACTTGAGTTTTTTTTTTAAAAAAATTTCACTTTGAATCTGGTGATAAATGGAGTTTCTGGTGGGGAGTTGGGTTGTTTCAGATTCGTTTTTGTTCTAGTGGGGAGTGGAGTTGATTGGTTTCTAGGTTTCAATTTTTCTGATTTCTGGGTGGTGGTGGTTTCCAAGTTCTAGGTGGTGGTATTAGTGGTTTTCGGGTCTCAGTTTCTAGGTGTGGGGGTGGTGGTATTGGTGGTCTGGTGGTGTTGGTTGTCTTTGGGAGCTGGTGGGAAATGGATGATGAGTTTTCTGGGTTTCTTTCTGGAAAATGGTGGTGGTCTATGGGGTTTTTGGGTTGAATTTTGTAATGCAATCAAAATCGGTTTTGATTTTGTTGAAACAAAAAATTTTGGTTTCCCAAAAATTGGGTTTTGACTGTTGTGGATAAATTTTGATTTTTTTTATAAAAAAATTCTGTATAAATTTGTACAACAACCACGTTTTTTTTTTTTTTCTTTTTTTAATTTTGGTTATTGTTTTATATAAAATTATTTACAAATTGAATGGAATTAAAAATTAAGATTTAGAAAAAATTAAGGTTTAGAAAAGATTAAGTGGTGCGATAATGTGAGTAAATGATGGATAAAATGTTGGATGTCTACCGTTACTATCACCGTTATATAATTAGGCTTTTTAAAAATTTACATTATTTTATCACATCTTTAAATGTTTGACTTGATTGATTTGAGACTCACTTAAGGCTGAAGTAAATATCTTGGATTTAGCTATACAATAAAGTAACCGTCAATGGATAGTTTTTATAAGGAAATACTGTTTTTAGTTTATTTTATTTATTTTTATTTATCAAACCTATGAATTTTGTGAACCATTGGATTAAAATCCAATATCTTGTTTTCACTCGATTAACAATACAGTAACCAGATTGTAACTAGACCCAAATCTTTTATATTTTTACAAGTTAAAAGGGAAGTAATCAGCAGGCTCAACACCAAGCACAAGTTGAAGAGGATGTAAATATGATACAACAGCTTCATTATAAACTAAACAAATAGAACCAGATCCTGCAGTTTATGGCCTACAGATGAATGAAATATCCTGAAGGTCTCCCCAAAAAACCAACAATATTGGTTTAAGAATCAACCATTATATAAATTTAACATCCCAGACAAGCAATAAATTTAATCCCTATTTGAAGCCAAAAGAAATGGACCTTACTGCTTGTTTCTACTGCCGATTCTGAAGTAATATGTGCAATGTAAATGCTTTGTCTGGCTAGTAGTGTGATAGATAAGAGTTCTCCAAGCTTGTAAATCTATGTAAAACAATCACTGGTTGTTTCTTTTTCTTCTTCTGACTCACTTATTTGACCTTCCATAGAGTTGAGTATAAACACTTCTAGTCCTGTGCACAACAATCAAACTCAATACCATTGCGACAATGCACAACCCAGCCATAATCCCACAGGTGAGGGAGTAGCATATGGAACCGACACAAGTAAGCGTTTCATCAGTGCGAAGAGGAACTGCAAGCATCGGTACTCCAATGTATGGCGGCTTTAGAAGGGCAGCTTGTTTCTCTGCATAATGGTCATATATTCCACTGGCAATCACCCCAGAGAATATTAGAGACCCAACAGTACTTGACAGTGTTAGAAAATTATACAAGGCACCGAAACTCTTCAAACCAAATAGCTCTGAAACCGCGGATGGTACTATTGCCCAGTGAGCACCATAACATAGTCCTATAACAATAGTCACAACGTATACTTGACCGGGCCATCCCAAAGCGTAGTAGAGGAGTGCAAATGCCATGATAACCTGAACCACAGCCATAGCTACCGGTCTTGGGTATGCAAATTTTCTGGCAAAATATTGAACAGGCAAAGAAACACATACATATTAGCTAAGGTAAGATTACTGGAGTACTTATAATTTGGCATAAGAAAATTATGTTGCACCTTACGATGGCCTCTGAGAAGTATCCACCACCAACACGTCCAAGAAAGTTAAAAATGCTGATCATTGATACGTATACATTCGTATTTTCGTACCCCAGAGATTCACAAATCTGACCCATATTATCAATAATTGTCAATCCTGAACCAGAAGCCAGTACTAGGGAGATGAATAGAATCAAAAAATCTGCCTTTATCAGCGCCTGAAGTAGAGTGAAATCCTCTCCTCTGCGGGGTCCTTTCCTATGCTTGACCCTCACCGCTCCTTCTGCAGCCGCTTGGAATAGTTTAGATTGCAAGTGAGCAATTCTTTTTTGTCTTTCGGATGCAGGAAGTGAGTCCACTTCTGGAGGCTTCTCATCTTCAAGTTCACTAAAAATGACCTCTCCTTTACCAGTTTCTTGTTCATTAGACTCAGTGATGATAAGAGTCTCCTCTACTGGATTTCTTGGTTCCGAGAAGAAAACCAATAGAACAGGAATTATCATCGGAAGCAATATGAGAACGATCAGAAATGCCGCAAGTATTGTAATTAAAGTTTGATTCACATCAACTAGATCTTCAAGTAGCAAGATACCCAACATATAAGCTGCCAGAACGAGGCAAACGGAGTAGGTAAATAAAAAGCCGGAACTATCAGATGACCTGACTTGTTTGTGACCTCTTACAGGTCTAATAATGAACATAAGAGCAATTGCAACCATTGAAGGCCCAACTGCAACTAGAAAAATCAATGATGCTTCATTAGGAGAATTGATGATGGCATAAATTTGAGTCAATATTGCACCACTCAATCCAGCAAATCCTTTCAGTATTCCCACAACAGGACCTCGGTTTTTGGGGAAGTTCTGCACGCATGAAACAAGAGCTGCTGTGTTGAAGTAGGTCTCACCATTGGTTCCAACAAATATAGCAATGCATAGCTGCAGAATCAATTTCATTAAAATGTTATATTTCTGCAAGCTCCTTTGAAGTATTCAATGAAAGATTGTATAAACCACATAGTTATCCTCGCAAATATTCAAACCAAAAGGATTGGACCTTGTTCTTTGACACAGAAAAACTAAGCAGATGATATGATTTTGCATAATTGGGTCCAACAAACAATCTATATATTCATCTATAATTAAAAGGCTATTACTAAATTAAGATCTGTACTTGAAACAATAATTTCTAGAATTCAAGGTTCACTGGTCAATAAGTAACTGATAGACCTCTCAACATTGTCAATCAATAAATGTTTTAAAAGAAATTTTAAGTCTTTTCAAAACAACCCAGAAGTAGATTTTGTCTGAACCCAACTGAGAAATCAAAATTTGTTCCAACTTGTCTGGAAAGGCAAAATACAAACCAATCTATCCATAAATAAGTAACCATACACAGAGAGAGAAACAACAAACAGATGAGCATTGAAAGAAAAGATTGTTGAAGAAGTAGTACTCACCACCCAAAGAGGCAAGGCGGGCAATCTATTTGTGACAATAAGCCAAACCAAGCCGTACCCAACAACGTTTTGGACGGCCCCGATGAGCATAACCGACCAAACGGGCAAGAACTCGATCATAGTCCCAGCGACAAATCCAATACTGTCACCCAAGTCCTTGGCGACACCCAAAATAGCAATCTGTCTCTGGTTGTAACCCATGGCGGTTTTGATGACTGGTGATATGCTCCCAAACAAGTAACCAATCCCTGCCCAGGACTGAACCCACATTGCACACACAAACACCAGCCATCTGTTGCTCACAAACGTCTTCACTTTCTCAGGTAAACGCACCATACTAGTCTACTAGTCTCCTCACCAATCAGATTCTCGGGATCTTTTAAAAAAGAGGAGGATGCGTGATAAAGAATAACGAGCGAGAATTGATCACGCAACTAGCGTGGTAAAACAGTGACAGATAACCAACGGTCTGAAGAAGCAAAGTTTGGAATTCAGGCTATTGAGAATTACATGTTTTACGGCCACAGTACCAGTGATGGGTCCAGGGATGAGCTGTAAACTTAGATATTTTAGTTCAAACATTGGGAGCTCCCTGTAGGCCTGCCGGGAGGATATTAGCTCAGTTGGTGGAAAGACGAATTTGAAGTACGGGTGATTTTCAAGTTAGCAGTTCGTATCCTATCTAGGTGAAGAAGATTTCTGATTTACCCGATTGCATCCTTATGGGGTCGGGGGTGTGGGCCGGAGTTTTCTATTTGTCATACTCCTCAACAACCAACAAACAAGCCAGTCTGAGATCCTCGATATCAAAAAATAAAAAATGTGCCGATATTGACGCTCATAGAACTTATTAGTTCACTCGTATTTTATTAAAAAATTTAATTACAAAAATATCTCCATAGAAATTTATCAATAAGGAAAAATTGCTTTAATTACAAATAAACCAAATAATATATACCTTTATTAATTATACTATATCTTCAATAATATTTCTTTATTAAAAAAAGCTTACCTTTAAAAAAAACTTATGATAAACTCTAACATATGATAAATTCTAATTTTTATAATAAACTCTAATTAAACTCTAATTTTATTTCAAGTATCAAACTTTTTCATCTTCAATTGATTAGCATATTGTTTCTGTCTTTCTTTTATGTATAGTTATGAACTCTATCAATAAACAAAATATTTTTTAAACGATAGCTATAGATATCAACAATTTTTTTTAAGATAACCGTAGATATTAATAAGTTTTTTTTTTTTTTTACAAAATAGATGTATAAATAAGAGAATTCTAGATTAAAAATCTCTTAAACCCATATACGGTTCCACATATTCCCGTTTATAAGGCTCATATATTCGAGATATTTTCAAAAGTAAATTGAACTATCAAATTAAAAGAGGATTTGATTCTAAAAATAATATGATTTTTTTTATAAATTGAGTGTGATAATAATTTAAGAGTATTTATAAATAATATGTATTAAAATGAACATATTTATTTCAATAGGGGTACTATTGAGTATTGGCATTAGAATGAACGCTTATAGTAATATTTATTTTTAAAATTTTAGATATGAATGTACTTATAAAAATGAATGTACTAATAAGTTTTATAGATATCAATATCCGTAAAAAAAAAAAAGTGATGGGTCAGTCTGAATATCCAATGCTAATATCCCTAAACTAAACTTCTCATCTAAATCATTCCATTTGGGTTAAAAATAAATATGAATAATTTTTCATGTTGCATTGTATAATTTATGTGAAAAATTATACCAGATTTCATATGAGAATGTATACACTGGACATAGGAATTGGGATATGAGGATCCTTATTGTAATAAAATAATAACGAGACTGGTTGGTACTGATGTACCAGGAAACACTCAAGAAGGAAAAAAAATTAATAAAAGATTAGGTTGTGGTATAAACTATAAATTGTCATCGGAGATCAATTGATTTGAAGGTATACCTAGATAAGTCTGGCGTAAATAGGTTGATTTTTCCTAAAATAAGTCAGCATAAATATTTTTATATATTAAACCCCATAATTTTTATATCTCTTTTTTTTATTAATATTTATTATTTAATTTCACAATACTCTGTTCAAAGAGCAAGTTTATAAAAAGTTAAATAAGACAAAAATAAAGAAAAGATGAATATGTCAATTCCAAGTTTCATTGATTGTAATTTAAAATAAAATAGAGTGTTTTAAATTATAATGTTTTTTTTTGTTAAAATAAAATGTCCGTGTGAAAGGGCATAAAAAGATAAGGGTGTGCAGGATCCAATCTAATCCGATCCAATCCAATCCAATCCAATCCACAGGATCAAATCAAATTCATTGGATTGAACTGGATTCGAGGAGATAATCGGATCGGATCGAATCGGATCGGATCCTAAATTCTAAAATCTATTGGATCGGATCGAATCGGATCCTAAATTCTAAAATCCATTGGATCGGATCTTGGATTCAAGTTTGAAAATCCGCCGATCCGTCTAAAATATTAGGTCTTATTTTTTATATTGGGCAAATTACCTATTTATACAAGAACAAAACAATTTACAAAGCAGTTTATAGAAGAGTATAAAATACCAAAGCATACCACAACAAGCCCAAAATAAGAACACCAAATACATTAAAACCCAAAACAAAGCATGACTCACACCACTAAAAAATAAAAATATAGATTCAAGACAACAAAGATCACAATCTTACTAGTTTAGCTGTTTAGGTTTCTACTTTTCTTTAGACAATAAAAACCTGGGTGTTGTATTGTTTCACATGTTTTTTAGAAGAAAATTCAGCAACTTATGTTGATGTTGTTTGGATGATTTTAGTTGGAGCTGTTGTTTAAGGATTATAAACTTTTGAACTAATATATAAGTTTATAAGTTATGTTATGTATTTTTTTTTAAGTTAATTTTATTTGAATTAATTAGTAATTTGAATTATTTATTTTATTTTATTTATTTCAAATAATATTTTTTTATATATTAAGAACAACTTTATATTAATTCGATCCATCGGATCAGATCGGATCAGATCTAATAGTAATTGGATCGGATCAGATTGGATCCCGTTATAAAATTGGATCGGATCGGATTGCAATCGGATCTTGGATCATGGCAAATCCATTGGATCCGATCCGCCGCACACCCCTATAAAAAGATACTTTTAGGACAAAACAAAATGTCTTTACATATTTGATAAATTGAGAGAATTGAAAATATCCCTTAGTTAATGAAATGTCAAATTAAACCTTATAATTTCAAAAATTAACACACATACAACCCTTATTATTGGTTGATATTGATTAATTCTAATAAAATATGATTATCAAGGTGTTTTCATTAAATAAAAAGTACATTTAATTAGAATATTAGAATTTAGAAAGAATTCGAGTGATACAAGTGTTGTATGTGAATTTTAATTATCCGATGTCACATCATCAAGTTAAAGAGAAGAACTGTGCCACATCATTAAAAGTCAACTAAGGACTCGCCGCCCAAGCCAAAAGTACCGCCGAACGAATAAGCTAAGGGCACAGAACATGCATTGAGAAGGATGGTTCCGGCAAAAGAGAACCTTACCAAAATAAGATTCTGATTTGCCAGAATATCTCACTAACAATGATCATTCGGCCGAAGCAGAATCCAACACGCATCATTAATACTCAGCGATCATGTCGAGATACGTGGGTCAACAATCACACTTTCACTAGGAACCAACCATATTTTCTTCAAAAGGAATTATGGCCCAAAATCAAGCACAGTGTCAACCACATTTACTTGGAGGATAATATCAATTGGGAAATAGATCGAAACAAATACAAAGACCCAAACAAGAAGAATCACAATAGGATTTTACAAGTCAACTACTTACACATCAAGTTTAGGGTTACAAAATGTGTATAAATATCATTCATTTTTCAATGTATAATATAAGAAATATACGCTGAAAATAAGCACCAAGAGAGAGAAAAGTAAGTAAAGCAGTGTAAACCATCTTTTTTCTCATAGTAAACTTTAGCTCCGTTTGGAAGAACTCCTTCATGTAGATCTTTTAGGAGTAGAGCTTTTAATGAGAAGATGTTGGTCATTTGATTGTCAATTAGAGAAGGATATTTTAAATGGCAGGATTACCAAAATATTCAAAAACTATTTTAAATGATAAAGTTATATTAGACATTTTGGTGTTATTAAAAAAGCTCAAAAAGATCTACTTAGAAAAACATAAAATTTGAGCTTCTTCAAGTAGACGTAAAATAGCTTTTTTTAATCATCCAAAAGCTATACTGAATGTGACAACCAACCGACAATTTTTTTTTTAAAAAAGAGCTTTTTTAATTAAAAAAAAAAACTCTTTTAATCAATAGAGAAGCTCTTCCAAACGGACACTTCATTTTACGCGGTCACCAGCACCCATGGTTTTGTTCCCTTTTCTCAAGGGCTTTTCATGGAAATCTAAACAGAAGATTGATAACTGGTAATTTGTATATTTTATTCATCTATATAACAAGTATATATACAGTTATTGTGTATCAATCAAGAAAATAATATACAATGATTTTGTACCAAATATAAACAGTTGACTAAAGATTACAGTGAATGATTATTAACAAGTATCAGGGATGATATTTGATATTGTCAGGATCTGTCAAGAGTGATTGTTGCTGAGCATCATGGATAATATTGGATCCTGTTAGAATCTGTCATGTCCCCATAAGATTGACCGGCAATCAAGGATGCCAATCTTGGTTCGATGGTGCTGGTATTGAAGACGAGGTAACGGTTTGGTGAGAGAGTCTGCAAGCTGATCAGAGGTGTGAACATATGAAACGCAAAGTAGTCCTTTCGCCACTTAGTCACGAACAAAATGAAAATCTATGGCAATATGCTTTATACGGGAGTGAAACACAAGATTGACACTTAGATACGTCCCACTGATGTTGTCACAATAGATTACTGGTGGAGCTGAAACGGGAAGCCGTAGCTCAGTGAAGAGATTGGTGAGCTAGTTGATGTCAACGACAGTGGACGTAAAAGATCGATACTCAGCGTTGGTTGAAGAATGAGCAACTGTCTTTTGCTTTTTAGAACCCCAACAGATAGGATTGAAGCCAAGAAAAACAACAAAAGCAGTGGTGGAAGTCCGATCATCATGATTGCCCTACCCAATCATCATCTACAAAGGCATGAAGGGTGGAAGAAGAATTCTTGCGGAGAAGAATGCCAAAATATGAGGTACCATTGAGATAGCGCATGACACATTTGGCAGCACACTAATGCTTTATGGATGGTCGATGCATGAACTGTGATAATTTGTTAATAGCAAAGGAAACATCAGGACGATTCAGAGAGAGATACTGAAGAGAGCCGATGACCTGTCGGTACTGAGTAAGGTCTGTTGGAGGACTGCCGTCAAGAAGCATGAGTGTTTCAGAAGAAGACAGTGGACTAAAGATTGGATTCGCATCTAGCATATTTGTCCGAGCCAAAAGATCATGAATATATTTCTCCTGAGATAGGAACAACCCTAGAGATGTAGTGTGAGCTTCAATGCCAAGAAAGAAAGAAAAATTGCTGAGATCTTTCAAAGAGAAGTAACGAGCAAGGGATTGAATAAATGCATCAACTTGAGATGAGGAGGATCCAGTTACTATAATGTCATCGACGTACACAAGAGCAAAGAGTTGATAGCCTTGACCATGATAGATAAAGAGTGAGCTGTCTGAATGCGAATTTACAAAACCAACTGAGAGAAGATAGGTGAGCAATTTAGTGTACCATGCTCGTGACGCTTGACAAAGCCCATAAATTGCCTTTTTCAGTTTGCAGACATGATTAGGAAAGCTAAAATTAATGAATCCAGGCGGTTGTTCCATGAAAACTTCATCAGATAATGTGCCATGTAAGAAAGCATTATTCACATCAAGTTGACGCAATAGCCAACCATTAGTAACTGCAAGTGTAAGCAATAGACGAACCGTGGCAATTTTAACAACAAAGCTATAAGTTTAAGTGAAGTCAACGTCGGGTCGTTGATGAAACCCTTTTGCAATTAAGTGGGCTCTGTGTCGAGTAATAGACCCATTCGGATTACGCTTGATTTTAAAGACCCGCTCAGAGCTAATAATATTTTGTGAGGATGTAAAGGGAACACGAGTCCATGTTTGATTGTGAAGAAGAGCATCATATTCACCACTCATGGCTTTACGCCACTCATGATGCTTTTGAGCTTGTATAGAGGTGGAGGGTTCGGTAGGATATGAGTAGTAACAGTATGAAGATCAAGAATGTGTTTGGGCTTGAAGATGTTGTTGGTCGAATGAGTTTGGTAATGCTGGATAGGACGAGATGGTAAAGGAGGAGAGAGTGTTGTAGATGAAAGAGATGAAGGAGAATTACTTACCTAAGCCAGCCAATGGTTGCGACAGACTATAGTGGATGAAGACGCTGTAGGGAAAAACACGGGGCAGAAGCGAAAAATTGGGTTTGTATATTTTAAAAATTTTCCTTTTAAAAGAAAGAACCTTAACCCTTGATTAATTAACATATAGTAAAAGTATCGTACATTTTTCACCTGACGATTGATTTTGCGTCGATTCGAATCAGCTTGCTTCGAATTGAATCCGCAAGATCTTCCAATCCAATCACGAACGTGAATCACCTAGGAGTGTGGACCCCATTTTCTTTGAATTGTAAACCTGAGGATGGAAAAAAAAACATTTTTCTTTTGTTAGTCACAATAATCTTCTTAGAGAAAATAAAGAATGTTTTGTTAGTTGTGAATTCTTAATCTTTTTAATCAAGAACTCGCTGTGAACCCTAATTCGATCTTGTGCATAAAGCCTTTTGATGTAAAAGCTTCTAGTGCACTATCAAAAATAAAACGCTCATAATTATTCTTCTCTTTGGCCGAATTTTACACCCCTTTCTTGAGTTGAAAGTTTTTTTTTTATTCAAAAGCAAGAGAATAAAAATTTTCTAAAAAAAAAACTTCTTCTTTTAACTACCATTATTAATTCCGAATTTAATAATATATATATATATATAGAGTGTTGGAACCCCGTTCACTGGTAACGCAACGGAAATAGGTTTTAAAAATTTTATACAAATCATAAACGATCTGGAACCAGTGAACTTAGGATCGCAATTCTTTTTCCGGAACTAATACATATAATATGTAAATACTAGAAATTGTAATCAATATATTAAAAAAAAAATTAGAACCTTACCAACGTTTGGAGGCTCCTTCACTTCACGATATGCTCCTGATCTGTACCACTGATCTTCCTAGCTATTCCCGAAACTGGTAACTGCGTGTGGGTGCGTCACGTACTCAGAAACTTAGGAGGTTGTAGAGAAACGAAGAAGAAACTTTTTCTTCCAAGAGAATACACAAACTAGAACAATTCTAGTTGTTTAAAAGAAAAAAAAATATTACATTTATTTTTCTTTGTTTCAATAGTACCCGTACTATTTGCTTCTTCTTTTTTTCTCTTTTGATTGATTCACGCACACCAATCACTTGTTTCTCTTTTGTTTTTCTTTATGCATAATGACTTTGTATCATATACAAACACTTGTATATATCCTTTATGTGCTATGTTTTTGTTATCAATATATATCATATATATATTATTATAACTAAAACTCTTTAATTGATATCTCTTTAGATTTTAAAAGATAATTAAATATTTATTTTGAATTTAAACATTTTAAATTCAATTTCAAATATTTAATTTAATAAAATAAAATAATCATATTATCTTATTCTATTTAAAATCAAATATCAACTAACATCCTCCATTTAGTGATTAATAACAACATTATTCAATTATTTCCCGAATAAATACGTGTCACTTTCGTAAAACAATTAATTGGACAATCCAATTAATTAACCGTGACCCTTGTTACCTAAATCGATCGGGCTAGCAAGGGGACATAATTGATCCACAGTATTTTGAGCTCCAATAATCATTGGAATCATTAATTAAACTCTTTAATTATTATTCCTTGATTATTAACTCCGGTATTATTCCACTAAAAACCCGAAGCTGCACTCTCTCAACTGCAGATGCTTTTACACAGACCGATACAACTCGGTGTCCATCGATATAGCTATTACACATTGTGTGATCCTCCACAGTAGTTTATAATTAGAGCTGTGTCATAATATCCATTATACCCCTCTTATTACATATATCCTTTAAGTACCGTTGATTCTCTAATAAACAATAAATCATATTTCCTCACGGAATTAGGAGAGCGCTCATATTGTCCAAGCCCCGAATCAACCCTTATGGGAACTACCATCTACTTCTCACAAGAAGGAGTGGATTCCACTATTGTGTACATACCTTCCCAGCCACAAGCTAAACCACAATCCCAACATACAGAGTATATTGATCAGGAATTACATTTGACCTCACCCATGGTATATCAAAAACCACGATCTAACTTGAAGGAGTCGGTAAGACACTCAGGATTAAGATCACCCACGTATAGCCACTCAGGATTAAGATCACCCACGTATAACCACTATTGGTTGATATATATGAATCTCATCTGTAAACGGATCTTGGTGAGAGATTCATATAGATCATGGCTCAGTCCTATATGATCATATCATACAAGGTGCCTCAATTCCCATATCTCATATGAATGATTCAGGATAGAATCACCGTACATTACGGAATGGACCGTAGCTATAGATTAACCACAAATAAAGTACCCAGCTTTATTTGCTATCTATGGACTCTTTAAATTGCACATCTCTTACTATATCCATCTGTATATAACACTCATATACACAGTTCGAGATTACATCCGGCAATTTAGGATGTTAATATATGCACAAGTTATAAAATAAACAACACAACAAGAATGAATCGAACTTTTCTTTTTGTTTATTTCATAAATCCATTTACAAATTACATCTTTAGGACATAAACCCCAACATAGAGGTGATGGCCTAATCCTCACTCAAGTAGGATTTCTACCTTGTAGTCAAATCCTCACACAAGTAGGATTTCTACCTTGTAGTCAAATCCTCACACAAGTATGATTACTTTTTCACCAAGTCTCCTATTAACTTTGAGTTTTAACCATATTCCAACTCATGAATGTATTATCCAATAATAAATTATTGAATATAATATTGTGACTATATCAAAAACTTCATAATTTAACTAGATAAATAAAATAAAATACTTTTATTTATCTGATAAATATAGTCTTTGATACTTATCATACTATCATTAATAGTATGACACTAGGAATCATTCTCCTAGTTAGAAAAGGATTTTGACTTTTAATCAAACAATTATTTAATTAATAAATTAATTAATTTTCATTTGATTAATACAATAAAATAAAACAATATATTAGACTAATTAATTTAGCCTTGCCGCCCAAGTAAATACTTGTGCAATATAGTATTTTTCTATTTTATTAAATCCATTGGACTTTAATAAAAATTTCACATGTGAACTAGATATATTCTTACTATAAAAGAAACAAGTCCACATGCCTTAAATTCAATACATTAATATAATCTAGCATCCCATTTAATTAAAATGTGCAAATTATATTCTTAATGTATTAATGGAATGCTAAACACGCCCCATTAGGGCCACCCTAGGATTCCTACATCTTTGGCCGCCCATTCCAGATCTTTTTGAAGAGTTACCACATGTCTTGATCATACATGACAACACCTCTCCAAAACTTTTGGTTTCCGAAATCCAAAAACAATTCTAGATGGACCCAGAAATTTGTTCGCTAGAATATATCAAGTTATCCATGCATGTTCATGCGGATTGAGGATCTTGGCGGGCTATCTAATTTAAGTTTCAATAGACATAACCTAATCACAATCAACAAATGATTCACTTAGGTCCAATCTATTAATTTTAGCTCATTCAACTAAAGAGCTAAAATTAAACTCTTAAATAAAGATAGAATATGATAATATTTCTCATTCATACCCTAGACAATCTTATTGGAGATAGTGTATCCTCGTGAAGAATATCAGTAATCGCCAAGAGCTCATAGACCGCATATAGTTCTCCTAGTTACCATTTTTACTCATATGACCACATTTTGAACTTGGATATTTTGACTTGTCCAGAAGCCATGTTTCAATAGACACTATTGAAAACTTAACGTTAAGATTTAATATCCAATACCTCAAAATATTCATATGATGATATTCTATTCACATTTAATAAATAGAGCCACGATGTTCATATCTATAAATGAAGTCTTCTATCGATTAACAAATGAATACCACCAAACTATCGAGGATAGACTATGCTATATAATCGTACTCATTGATAGCTCAAATGATAACACTTGTAACCATAAGTCCATCATTTATCTCAGGATTGAGATAGATTCTCCGATTGTCTTCAAGTGAAAACTTTTATCCATTGACGGTTCTGGATAAAGTATTTCACTGTGATCCTATTTAATACACCTAGTGCACTAGATTCTTTTGCCCAAAGACACTACACTTTGATGATTTTAGACTCATCATAACACATTTGATCCCACTCAAATGCTAGCAAAAGAATATACAATTTTAACAAGGTAAATACGCTCAACCTTTATCTTAAGTTGTGAACATTGTTCAAGATTAACTAAAGAATTGTAGTCTATCTCATACATATCCAGATGTACGAACAATTCTTCATCTCTCATAGTCTTTTGACCTTATGATTATTTACTTTTGACAATTATAATAATTAAACTATAAGTGCTATAAGATTTGTTAAACTAGAAATCACTTTATTAATATGAAAAAGATTGTCAAATACATTATTAAACTCTTGCTATTGAGCATAATCCTAACAGACGCAGCATCGGTAGTTGACCTATTGTGATGAATGTGCGTATTAGATTGTATGGAGGAGATTGACACTGTCGGCTATTGTAGAATTTGTTCCTGAGCATTGGATGTAGAAAGATCAGGTGTTAGTGAGACTTGGGGAGTGGCGTCTAAAAGAGATGGACAAACAGAGGTGATCCAAGTGGGAAGCATATCAAAAGAGGTAGATGTAGCAGTGTTTTGTTTGAAGGGAAAAACTGATTCATTAAAATTCACATGGCTAGAAATAAAAATACATTGAGAATAAGGATCAAGAGAACGATATGCATTATGTTAAATTGAATAACCAACAAAGATACAAGGTTTAGAGCGAGGCTGGAGCTTGTGAGTTGTGTAAGGTCGGAGCTACGAGTAACAGAGACATCCAAAAGTTCTCAGTTTTTGAGAAACCAGCATTGCCTTGATTGAAAGACTGGCCAGAATAGTTGCTCGTATTGCCACCATAGTTTCCACATTTGCCTTTTCTGTTGGGTTATTTCTTATTAAATTGAGCAGTCACTGGAGCAATATCCTTTGTGGTATCATCACGTTTTAAGGCTGTTTTCTTGATCAAGCAGTTTGTCCAGCAATTCTTCAAAGGAGATAGGTGTTTCACGAGCACGTATGACTGCCTTTAACTCATTGAAATCTGATGTGAGGCCGTTGAGAGCATGAACAACAATTTCACCATCTATTAATTCATGTCCAATCATGGAGAGATCATCAATGATGGTTTTGACAGACTGCATATATTCAGAGATTGTTTTTCCCTTTTGGCTTACTTTTGTGAGTAAGTCAATCAAACCGATCATGCGCGTATTCAACTTGTTGGCATAAGTCACCTTGAGCTTGCTGCAGCGTGAAACAAGGGGAACGTATGACCTGTAACAGCAGTTTGGATAGCAAGGAGAATTAGACAATCCTGACGGGTCCAAAGTTTGTGGTATGGATTTTCAACTGGTGTTGTTGAATCAGTCGGGATTAGAGTTTTGGGTGGACAAGGATGAGTTCCATCTAGAAATTTCATCAGATCATAACCAAGCATAAAATTAGTTATTTGAGAGCACCACATAGTGTAGTTTCCTCCTTTGGATAACTTATGAGGAATAAGAGTAGCAGTGTTGATAGATATAGCTTGAGTTGAAGGGATATGAGTTGGACAAGAATTGCCAGAGACCACATTCACAGTGCTTTCATTCGAAGATATCGAAGTAGCAGACATGGTTGAAGCCTTGAAAAAGGGAGCGACTAGTATTTGAGAAGAAGAATACTTTTCCTATTGCTAAGGCTCTGATACCATAAACAGAAGATTGATAACCGGTAATTTGTATATTTTATTCATCTATATAACAAGTATATATAGAGCTATTGTGTATTATTTAAGAAAAGAATATACAATGATTTTATACCAAATATAAACAGTTGACTAAATATTACAGTGAATGATTATTGCCAAGTATCAGGGATGATAGTTTATCTTGTCAGGATCTTTCGAGAGTGATTGTTGCCAAGTACCAAGGATAATATTGGATCCTATTTTCGTATTTTCTCCATTGTTAACCTAAACATAATCCAGTTGGCTTGTTGATTTTTCGTCTAACGATAAATCACCGTCAAAAACAAGCATCGACAAGTGCCTGTGTTCAATTTTGAAATTAAAATGTGATGGGTAACCAAACCAACCACATAGAGCATGAGCTGTCCTGTTCCTAATTGTTTAAAGTTAAAATTTTGAAATAGATATATTTACAAGTCCTTTTCAATATATTTCGTTGTCATCACTCATCAATCATCACCAACTCGGCAACTCTTTAGATCAAGTGGACTATTTATCTTTTACCGTCCAAAAAAAAAAAAAAATTGCAGTGCTTATCTCATTTATCATACTCATATTGTTCCTAACTCCTCATTTGTACTTCCCGTTGTTTTCACTACATATACTTCAGTTGTATCTACGTAATTATATTCAAAATAATAATAATAATAAAGATTTTCCATAGAATTTGAGAAAAATCGAAGGACCTTATCTAAATTCTACCAATTTCAATTATGTTGCGTAATGCAACATACAAACTCGTGGACCCAACCACCTTTCTTCTTTGATCATCCACTACTCCAATTTGTCCAACCACGTGAAATTTACATCTAACTTATCATATTTAATTATTTATTCAACATTCAAATTCAACTCTTGTTTTTTTCTCTTTTTCTTTTTTATAATTAACTCCCGGACCACGTTATATAATCTGTAAAATAAAATAAAAAAACAATATTACACGCATCGATGCATATAATAGATCTCTACAAAGAGAATCTTCACTATACTTGATGTAGCGAATTCAACATATTCAAATCATGTTATTTGGAGATTGGCTATGGAACGTAAAAAAAAAACAATGATTGATATGATACCGATCATTTTTTCGACATAATTGATTCCCAGGCCCACAAAAGCCTGTTATGCAACATTCAAAGTCAACTTTTGTTTTTCTTTTCTTTTTTATAATCGACTCCTGCACTACGAAAGCCTTTTTACATCATTATATAATATGTAAAAAAAAAAAAAAACAATATTTCATGCATTGATGCATATAGATATCTACGAAGAGAATCATCACTATGCTTGATGCTGATGTAGTAAATTCAGCATATTCAAATCATGTTATTTGACGTCTCTATTCCGATCACATGTGGCATATCCTAGACATTTTTTTGGGCGGCCAAAGATTACAAGTCAACAAAAGCTGAGATGTGTCAGTATAACTAATCCAATTAAGAGTTTTGGACCAAGAATTATTTGTGGTTTCCAAGTTCCAACTTGAAAGATATTACAATTCTTACCAAGAAAGGTTGCATAACTTTTTGATTATATGGCAACAGACCTGGAACAAAAATCAGGGTAGGTGACCGCAAAACTTCTTTCACAATAAGAGGTCGTTTGTTTTATTATCAGAAAACTAAGCAGTTCTAATTTTTCTAAAGACTAAATAGGGATTAAAATCTAAACCTGAATGACAAGTTTGTTTTTTTTTTCTCACATCTGAATGTACTGTCAACATGTTTATTTTTTAAAAATAAAATTATCTGAAAATAGGTAATTTTACATTTATACCTATATTAATTGAAAGAAGTAATTTAACATGCACCATTCTTTATAACATTTTATATTTTTTTTTACAAACAAAGTTCAATTTCACAAAATAAAAAATTAATCAAAGAATATAATTTTACATGTTCTGCAAACAAAGTTTAAGTTAAATTTATTGTAACAAAAAAGTTCAAGTTCAAGTTCAGATTTTATGTTGTCCACGTTTTCAGTGAATATAATTCATAAAACAATTTTTGTTTTTTTGGTTTCTTGGATCATATGCACCAGAAACCAAATAAAAAAGGGTTCTTGAATTTTTCATATACAATAATTCTATAACATCTTCATGCCGCGAAATCTATTCAATATGATAGACAAATTTATTGAGAACTATACGAATAGTTAGATAAAAATAAATAAATAAATAGTTCTTATCGGGATTTGACAAGAAATAAGTTCAATTGTTCAATCGTTCAATCTTTGAAAAATTTCATTATGAAAAGTAATTAGGGGTTTTTTTTTTCTAAAACCTGTTTAAATAAGAAATATGTTAATTTTTTTTTACACCATATCAAATTAAGATAAATTTAGAAATATGTCTTTTTTGGGATGATGGACGTGGAAGAGAATATTTTAATTGTAATCCAGTGGTTTGGAATTAAGTTAAAAGTCATGATTTCTTACTTTTTATTTTAAGTTGATTTCTTACTTTTTATTTTAAGTTGTTTTTTAATATTTTTAAATTGTTTGACAACTTAAAAAAAAAACAAAAAAACTTAATGATTTCAATTCAGACTCATTAAGTTTTAAGTGAAAAAAACAAACATCCTTAAGTCAATAATGACTAATAAGGAAATTTGGAAGTTGAACTATAAAGTTTTCACTCTACAATAATAAAGGGTCGTTTGTTTTTTTGTTTGAATACTGAACAGTCCTGAATTTTTCTGAATACTGAATATGGACTGAAATCTGAACTTGAATGACATGTTTGTTTGTTTTTTTCCTCACATCTGAATGTATTGTCAATATGTTTGTTTTTTAAAAATAAAATTGTTTGAAACCAAGTAATTTTACATTTATACCCACTTTAAACAATTATACATATAATATGGAATAAAAATAATCCAAAAATAATAATTATATATGAACACATATGATCATGATATTCTTCTTCAATTACAAATAAACTTTATTTTTATTAAGAAAAAAAATGTTTTTTTTTTCAAAAAATAAAAAGGGCACCATGAAAACTCATACAAAACACTCTAAAAAAATAATATATAAATACATCACCCTAATATCATAATAAAATATTGATATTAAACATCAATATGAAAAGTGATTAGAGTTCTTTTTTATTTTTAAAGCTATTTAAAATAAACAATATATTAAAATAAAGATTTTTGTACCATATATAATTATGATGAAATTGGAAATATGTTATGTATAGGGGATAGTATCGGAAGAAAAGATTTTGGATTGCATTTAATGCAATTCAGTGATTTGCAATTAAGTGAAAAGTCAGGATTTTTTACTTTTTATTTTAAATTGTTTTTTAGCATTTTTAAGTTGTTTGACCACTAATTTTTACAAACAAAACAACTTAATAATTATGATTCAGAACCATTAAGTTTTAAGTGGAAAAAACAAACAACCCCTAAGTTTCTTAATTGTAAATGGAGAAGTTTTGATAAATGCATACACTTCGAATCAAAGTATGTAATCTAATGGTTCACATCCAACGCTGAAGTTATATCAGTGCGTACTAACTTGAAAATTTATATATATATATATATATAAATTAACAATGTTAAAGAGAAATTACACCTATACCCATATAGTTTGGCATAATTGTAGGCAGGTGAAGATTTCATTCTCTGTGCAAATGTAAAATCTATCCCTTTATCAAAAGGGTCTGTTGTTTGGCTTGACGGTACAGAGACATTTTGGTAGTTTGATGTGTAATACTAAAAAAATCAAACATATGTATTAAAATAACAAATAAATTATATTTATTTTTTAAAAATAAGTTTAAAATAAGCTTTAATTCAATAAAAATGTTAAACATAAAAGAAACAGAACCAAAATTTAAAGGTCTGGTTAAACAAAAGCCGAAAAGATTAAATTAAAATGAAATGAAATATGAAAAAAAACTATATTTAAGTTGAGATTGCCCAATAATAAACCCATAACAGTCATGTTAATATGAATGTGAGTTCAATTTCATCAGAAAAACTAGTAGTTGTGTCTACCAGAGAAGTCCTAAGTCACACATGGATCAAATGATAGAGATGTCTTTTTTTCTATAAAAGTGGGTAAATACTATCATTATTTCTATCACAGTGCTTTTGACTGATTGTACAACATTTTAGCTATAAGCGATTAGCATTACTTATTAAGTAAAACCACACCAATAACAAGAGACAAGTTATGTAGTAAGGTCAGGAGATTTAGGTAATCTGCAAACCAAACAAACAATATGCAGTTTTAACCTAAATTAGCAGCTTCCATCTGGATAGTCAAAGTAACAGTCTTCTAGAATTCATGACTTTTTGTTCACTTAAATCATATATCAAGTAATATATCAAGCATCTCAAGTATAAAGCATATTGCAAACTTTGATACTCTGAATCAACACGTCGGTGTATACTACAATTGCCATCCGAAGGTCAAATGGTTTAATCCCTATAACACAAATTCTAACAAAATAACAAATATGCAATGATCTTATAGCTCCCCAACAAGAAGATTGTTCTAACAATACTTCAATAACAGCCAGATCTGAGATTTTATAATGAATAACAAATATTTAACTCACCTGCTCATACAACCGCTGAAATACCATAACATCCATAAATTTGAGCTTCATACAAACATAGTATAATTCTATTGAGGACAACTTCTAAGTCCATGTAAACAAGGAGAAGAAAAATTATGGATATAATAAATATCACAACTTTTTAGATACAATACTCCATTATGCATAGCCCTCAATTTTATTAGTTGCATAAACGACCTTGATTCTTCGAAGCTATCTCCATATATTTTCATCATATATAATGATGGAAATCTCAACATATTCAGTTCACTTTTTTAACATGTGACAGCTTTTATTTTTCTGAATATCATTATGCATACACTCTTGTAATTTTTCATATTCTTATGGAAATTAAGATTTAAGATTATGAAGCATTTCGTTTTATAACATAGCTGTTAGAGGATCTTTAGGAGAACCAACTTCTACAATATACAATGTTCCTATTAGATGGATGTCGTTATGAATTATGATTGGAGATTGCTGTCAATCTCCACTTTAGATAAACTTCAAAGAGTAATGCTAAATTGTCCAAAGTTTTTGCCCAAATGATGTGGCAGATGAGTTGTAATTAATACAATCATTCACCACATTATCTCATGATCTATATAGTGTTAGACAACTTATAAGCCGTATCATTTGGGCAAACAAATTGGACTAGTTAGCTAGTACTGTTTATTTCATTCCAATTCTAAGTCCAAAGTCCAACCAGTGGCTATTAGACAGAGGAATGAAACTACCTAGTGAATAGTCTTCAAATATGCTTAACAGTTAAGAGTACTCAGAAATGTTTGAAGCAATCACAGCATGTACAAAAATGAATTTAAAGTAATACATACATTTAAAAAATTGCATTTCCCTGCTAAAAAGTTCCCGGGTATCAGATATTAAATTTAATAACATCAACTGCAATACCCGATGACTAACTGCAGATTCACACAATGTAACACAATAACGAATTAAGCTACTGATCTCAACAACCAGAGACGTATAACAAGGTTAATTAATCCATGGAATCAAAACTGGGAGCATACCAGCCTAATTGATCCGAAATTTTCTTCATTCTTTCTTCCTGTCCCTTTGAGTCCCCAAAAGCTGTTGTGAAGGGGTACACATAAGTTACTTTTGTGGCCATAGTCCTATAAGTAACCACATCTCCTTTCACCAAGAACTCTAGCACATCCCGGCCAAACCCTCCATCGACCTCAGCTTTCAAATATTGACCTAATTTGTGTCTATATCAGTGGTTTTTTTCATGAGGAAAATATAAATTTGTACTAACCAATGTACCAACGGATTCACTGCCCATATATAAAGCAATATAATTATAAATTTGGTTACTGTTCTGTTCTCCTAATCATTTTTAAGCTCTTGGTTTTGATTATGGCAAACATTACTCATACAATTATTTTCAGTTAAATTAAATAAAATTACCATATGGGGTCTCTTCATTGACCTGAAATTTGACATTTTTCTGCGTTTCCAGGATAGCTTCCTGCAATTTCTACAAGAAAAGCAAAACACCAAGCCAGCTTCATTCAATCTAGCCATTAAACTGAATTACAAAATGAAAATCCAGATAAAAATGGGCAAGTGTTATTAAAAAAAAAACCTGAATTGCATTCTGTGTGGAAATCTCAGGAATACTCCAAGGGAATGCAAACGATGATGATTTCGGGTTTGTGGAGACACAACCTGGATTTATTGATGGGCAAGGCCGGATTTTGCTGCAAGCATTCAATTGCATTAATAAATAAATAAATGAAGTGATCATGAACCCCATTAAACACCACAACACTATACAAAATCTGAAATTGAGCAAATCAAAATATAGATTAGAAACATACCCATCTTGTAGTCCAGTTTGCAAGTTCTTGGACTGAGAAAATGGGGTGGTAGGAGGGAGAAGAGGAGACTGAGAGTTGATAGAAGGGATGGCCAAAGCAGGCAATGGAGAATTGAAGGTGACAGTGAGAGCTAAAGAGAGTAAATTGGAGAGAAGAATTGGTTTAATGTTGGGATTTTGTGAAGTGGGTATTGGGATTTGATGGTAAAGTGAGGTTGCTGAAGGTTTGATGGATGTGGGTATAAATGGAGGGAAAAGATGACTAATCAAACTCATTTTTCTTTAACACTTTAACTTCATTATCCCTTACCTTACCATTCTCTAGTTTATGTGACTTGTGTTGTGTGTGTTTCAGTCAGCTACTCAGCTTCCTCATCTCTCAGTCTCTCACTTTCTCCTCAAAGGCGTTAATACGCAACGTTTTGATGTTCTCTAATTATTAAATGTTGTATGTACTCATTATTATAGTTTACAAAATCTTTTATAACACAACCGTCGATATGTCCGAGTGGTTAAGGAGACAGACTTGAAATCTGTTGGGCTACGCCCGCGCAGGTTCGAACCCTGCTGTCGACGTCCTTAGATAATCTTTTTTTTTTTTTTTTAAGTGACAAATCACAAAACATTAGGGACCAAAATGAAATGTCCCCTATTTTTGTTTTTTCAAACTTGAGGAGTCGTGGTGAGTAGCGAGTAGTAGAATTTGTTGTTGCAGAAAAAATGGAAGAAAGCATGGCGGTGTCGAACGCAATATCAAACTCGAAAACAACACAAGAGTTAGCGAAAGAAGGACAGAAGCATCTAGAAGAAACCATAGAAGCAGCTTTCCAGATCCTTTCATCGATGAACGACGAGCTCTGCAACCCTGCCTTGTGGTCCACCACTAACGCTCCCGATTCCAATCATCATCATATGGACATCACTTCTTCCCCTCTTCCTGGCACCGCCAATGGCGCTCTCGATGACGCTCGTCATCGCTACAAAACTTCTGTCGCCGCTCTCCGTGCTGTCCTTGCTGCTATTCCTAACTCTACTAAGGTCATTTCCATTAAACCCTAATTCCACATTTATTTTTATTCTATTCAATTCGATTGCTTGTGCTTGATTTAGACTAATTTATAGATAGTCTAAGTTGTTAATATATCTTTGATGGTGGATGGATTGTTAATTTTAAAATAGGCGAAATCATTTGAACTGGGATCGACCGGTAGTGTTTCATTGTCCCCAGCAGATGATGTTGAAATTGACAAGTTGGAAGATCGATCGTCTAGTCTAAGAAAGGTAATCGGCAAGAATCTTAAATCGCAGCATTTGGCATTTGTAGCATTGTTAAGTTAGAAGAACTACTGTCTAATATCTATTGCTTGTTAGATTTCGCATTTGTAGCATTGTTAAGTTAGAAGAACTACTGTCTAATATCTATTGCTTGTTTGATTTCGCATTTGTAGCATTAATAAGATTTGGTCTTTCGTTTTCGTGCAGGAGCTTGCCAACAAGAACGAATATGTCAGACTTCTCATAGATCAGCTACGAAATCTTATAACTGACATATCTACCTGGCAGAGTCCTTGCTCTGTCTGAAATGCAGAATTTGTACAATGGTGCCCAAGAACAGAGGCTTTAGTCTACAATATCTGCTCAAGGTGCTCATCTCCATGTTGCTTCATATTTGACTTGGAAAACTTTTTATTCATCATTGATGTTTTTTAATGAAAGAAAGAGAAGAGCGATTAGGCTTCTCAGTGAATAAGATTTTATTTATTTTTTCCTATTACAAAAATCTGAAATAGATCCAGTGAAGGGTTTTATATATCTTGATTTGTTTAACAGTGTTGACAAAGTGTTTAATGAAAGAAATTATGGTTATAAATATCCTGATCTAATAGTCGGTTGATGATAAAATTCTCATGATGATTAGATGAAGTGAGTTTGGAAGAATTTAGTATGTAATTGTACTTTACTTGATGAGAGGGGGATTCGTGTAGCCATGCTTAAAGCTCTTTATTTTGTATGAGTTACAGGATATGTGATTTTCCTGTATATTGAAGGATGCGTATTGTGTACAGTTGGTAGGAGTTTATGTAGATGGATGTATTGATCTAAATAACCTCAAGAAGGTCACAAAAGCATAGACAAATGAAATAAGGATTTACTTGCAGTCTACATCTTTATTACTCTCGTGTATTGTCATTGTTGTGATTATCCTTAATTCCTTGTCATTGATTTTATCTGAATATTATCACTGTAACCCATGGGTTCCTGAATAATAATGTAGTTAACGATGTAATGATATTGTCATTCCTTAATGTGCAGTTTTTCAGCCAGCAATAAATCCTTTTCAAACAGAATACAGAAAATCTCTTAGCTATATGAATGTCTTTTTGGTCTCAATACTGAGTCAATCGGTAATATCCGATTTTTTTCCAGCTGCAGACTCAGACTATGTATAACCAATATTATGAAATTCTCTATGCATGTTAGCATTGTGATCTGATGATTGCTAGTTATGATGACATTTGAAGACAAACTCTGGTTCGAACTTCGAACTGCAATTGGTTACTGTTTGTTCGATGCAAACCAGTTTACTACGCACTTAATATTTAATAATTTCAACTTCTAGTTATTCTGTTGGTGTAAGATATAGTTATGTGGTTGGATTTGTTTTGTGTTAGATATAGTTAATGAGACCCTGTCATCGCAAACTAGAAGCTATTAAATGTTAAAGGAAGCAGACCATGTGTTAAGGAGCTGGAAATAGATTGTTCAAGGCAAGAGGCCTTGTACGTCATTATGGCAGGAAAAATTAGCCTCTCATCGTGCCAATTCTTGTATGCTACCTACCATACAAAGCAAATGAAAAACAGAGCTTGGACTCAGGTCCACAATTTGCATTATTATGTGAAAAACAGAGCTTGGACTCAGGTCCACAATTTGCATTGTTATGTGTTTTTGATCACTCATTCCAAATGCGAACTCAACTTTGATAGTTTTGTGTTTTGTTTGTCTGGTTTCTTTGTTACTTCAAAATAAAAAATAAATGCAGAATTTCATTTAAGTCCTATATTTTTAGTGATTTGTCACCTTTATAAATGTCTTTTTAAATTCATCATTTTGGGGCTATTTGTTTGTTTTTTTTTTTTTCTCTATAGTCTTATAAGACCTTAATTTTTTAGATATATGGATAAGTCTTATAAATTAACATATTATGATACGTTTGTTTTTTTTCATTTTGGATGACTTATTATAAATATAAAATTGATTAGATTGTGTTAGGGGTTCTTCAAAATTGAGAATTTTTGGAAAATTGATTTTTAAGGTTTCATTATGTATGGATAAAATTGTAAATGTATAAATTGTTATAGGACATTTATGGAAATTTACTAAAAAAACTCTACTGTATCACTTTTTTAATAAGATAAAAGTAAATTTTTTTACTTTTTTTAAAAGACATATATTTTAAAATAAGATATAATTTGGAAAAACAAACAAAATTTATCTTAATTTAAGATATAAGAGATAATAAGTCTTATAATGAAAAAAACAAACAGTCTCTTAGTCCTTATTTTTTGAAAACTCATTACTTTAGTCCATTTGACCAAATATGTGAAAGTCAATTTTTACCCATATTACTATTTAATTTAGCTAAAATGATTATTTTAACTTTAAATTAAAATGAAAAACAATAAAATTGTAAATGATGAAATCTTAAATAAATATATTACAAAAAAGCTTAAATAAATAATAAAAAAATCCTTTAATTTTTTTATTTTGTATTTTTTTCATAATGGATTTTTATTTAGCTGAAATGATTATCTTAGCTTTAAATTAAAATGAAAAACAATAAAATTCTCAATAATAAAATCTTAAATAAATAGATTACAAAAACAATTATGAAAAAAAAATCATTTAAAACTAAGATAATCATTTTAGCTAAATTAATATCCATTATGACAAAAATACAAAACAAAAGGAAAAAATAATGGATTTTAATATTATTATTTATTTAAGATTTTTTTGTAATATATTTATTTAAGATTTTATTATTGACAATTTTATTATTTTTCATTTTAATTTAAAGCTAATATAATCATTTTAGCTAAATTAAATAGTAATAAGGGCAAAAGTGTACTTTTACGGGTTTTAAAATAGTTGACTTTCACATATTTTGTTAATTTGACCAAAGTGATGAGTTTTGGAAAAAATAAGGACCAAAGTGATTATTTTAGAAATACATTTATAAAGTTGACAAATCATTAAAAACGTATGATTTCTGTCAAATGTAAGAGCATCTCCAATACAAGTGTGACTTGTGAAAAAAAAAGATGCCACGTAGAATAAATAGACATTCTGTTAATAATTGAGTCTACAATGCAACCGTGCATATCCAACCTCAAGCTGAGGTGACAAAAAAAAATAATAGACATTGTCAACATGACCGTCCACTTTCAGACGGCCTGTTGCACAGTCCTTTTTTAGGTTGACTCGGCAAACATTTAAAATTGACATTAATTTTTCATCTATTTTTGGTGAGGAAATAAAATAAAAAAGAAAATAGGAAATAAAATTGGACACGTCATTAAAACAAAATGTGTTTTAAATGGAAGCATTGGAGACCAAATTTTAAGTTGATTGTCTATCAAGTCCATATTTATGTCATATAGGAAGCAAGTCACTTGACATTGTTGTCATGTCAATAATTATTCATATGCAAGCTATTTTTACATTGGAGATGCTCTAAAACATTTGGTGAAAGTGCACTTCCCTATGTAAAGCTTATTGCTAAATTCACTTTCTCAATTCACTTTCTCAATCCACTCTCTTAACACACTCTCTGTTCTTGTGTTGTCATGTGGATAACAATAAATATTTTACGTTAAAAATCTAACATTTATTTACGATACAAACCAATAAATAATTTCCTATATTGTCATTCTTCATTTAATATCAAATTTTTTAATATATATCAGGTTTATAGTTTGTGTTGTTACTCTACGGTTTTACAATTTTTTTTTACAGTTCCATCAGGTCTGAGTTAACTCTAACTTTCAATATTTACAAACAAAAATTGTTTTCTCACCATTGTTACAGGCACATCTCTATCCAGGTAATTTTTTTATTAAATAATTTTATTGTATTGGATTAAACTTTTATATTAAACTTATTTTATTTGAATTTCTTTTTTTATACTTGTTTGTGCGGTTCTCACCATTTTCAAACATAAATTGTCCTCTCACCTTTGTTACAATTGTATCTAAGTAATTTTTCAATTGATTTTAATATTAAATAATTTTATTGTATTGTGTTAAATTTTTATATTTAATTTTTTTACTTAATTTATTTTTCGTAACTTGTTTTTGCAGTAAACATCAATTCTCACTATTTTCAAACACAAGTTGTCTTCTCATCAATATTGTTACAGTTCTATCTAGGTAATTTCTTTTTATTGTTTTTTTTTATAAAATAACTTAATTGTATTGGATTAAACTTTTATATCGAACTTCTTTTATTCAAATTTCTTTTTCAATGTTTGTATAGTTCTCATCATTTTCAAACATAATTTGTCTTCTTACCATTGTTACAACTGTATCTAGGTAATTTTTTTAATTGATTTTCATATTAAATAATTTTATTGCACTAGGTTAAATTTTATATTAATTTTTTTCTTAATATGTTTTTCATAATTTGTATGTGCAGTAAACTTCAATTCTCACCATTTTCAAATACAAATTGTCTTCTCACTATTGTTACATCTATTTTCAGGTAATTTTTTAATAGTTTTTTTATTAAATAATTTTATTGTATTGTATTAAACTTTTAAACTAAACTTCTTTATTTTGATATAAGTTAAATATAAAATTTTTGTCCAATACAATAAAATTATTTAATACAAAATATTAAAAAAAATTACCATAGAGCTGTGCATGTATCAATGGTGAGAAATCAATTTTTGTTTGTAAATGTTGAAAGTTAATGTTAACGCACACCTAATGGAATTGTAAAAAGAAAAAGTTGCAGTGTCGTTGAGTAACAACACAAACCACATGCCTGATATATATATATATATATATATATATATATAGTTTTATATATGCATAAATTTTCAAGTCAGTACGCACTGATATAACTTCATCAGTGCGTTGGATGTGGACCATTAGATTTACATATTTTGACTCAAAGTGTATGCATTTATTAAAACTTCTTCATAATCTGTGATCCACATACAACGCACTGATATAATCAATGCACACTAAAGAGAAAATGACTGTTTATATATATATATATATATATATGTGTATATATATAAATTGATATTAAATGAAGAAGGGCAATCTAGAAAATTAGTTGTTGGTTTGTATTGTAAATAAAATGAAAAGGTAGGCTATTTATAAATGTTAGATTTTTAATGTAAAACATTTATTACTATCCACATGGCAATACAAGAACAAGAGTGTGTTGAAAAAGTGAATTCAACACTCCTCTTTTGGTTTAATAAGTGGGTGCTTGGTTGGAGACTCAAAAAAAAAAAATCAATTGAAGTTATAAACATTTTTATCTCTATTTAAGGGTGTATGTTATTGTAAGGGGCCCTTAAGGAAGTATGTGATCCGACAATACTCATTTAAATAGCCTATTTAATAATTTTTTATTATTATTTAAATGTTAGATATTGTGTTTAATAAATATTAGATATTGTTTGTCAATGATGAGTTTTAAACATATTTCAAGAGCTGTTAGGATTTTAAAGAGATGTCAGCTTAATTCAAATTCAAATATATGGAGTTTTTACATAAAACAACCTTAATTAAGAGAGTGAAATCGATCGGAACACAATTAAGAGAGCCATATAGGGATCTGTTGGAGCTGGAAAAATACATCTACTCTCTTAATTAAGCTAAGGGGTGTCTTCAAAAGAGGGTGTTGGAAATGCTCTAAACAAGTATTCAAAATGGAATACTTATAGAGCATCTAGATGAGTGCCAAAGAGCTCAAGAAGATGTATATTTAGATAACACTGTCAAAGCATAACAATTTACATTAAAAAAAAAAAAATCAATTACAAGTTCAAAATTATTACTTGGACCAACACCTTAACAAAACCCTTTATAAATCTCTAAGTAAACTGATTCAACTGTAGTAAAAGAGAAGTAATATTGACAGAGCAATTTTGGTTGCAACTGTGGTCATTCAAAATGGAAAATCAAAAGCAACCAAATAACTCTTAACAGTAATGCTTCCCTTATAGTATTGCATTTAACTTTGATAAATTCAACTGGCTAAACTTTGTAACACAGATAGATTCTAGCAGATAACTAATTGTGAATAGAGGATCTAGTGGTGAGTGATGATCTCATATCTACAATGGCAGATTCATCTGCTCCCAAGTTGATGGCCTCTTTGCTTGCTCTCATAAACCGCGAAACAGACCCCTCCACATACCCATGAGCTTCTTTAACTGTCATCTTCTTGCCCATCTCATCAGGGAAGCTACTCAAGAAATGGTCACCGTTCAGAACAGCTGCTAATTGAACTATCTCACTCTGGAATTCTGACAGACCACCATCTTCTTTTGCTTCTGTGGTCCTCAAAGCTGCCACGTCCGGCAAGGTCTCTGCAATAATAGTATAATTTAGTTTGCTAAATTATTGAAGTTACTCACTAATTCCAATTTATTCTAAGTTGTGCATGATCTGCAAATCATTTATTGGCCAGGAAGGACTATACCTGGGCAATCTGTTCTGGGAGAGGTTAATTCCCCAACAACCCCCTCAAATGTGCCAGCCCAAGCATCCCTGTGAGTCAAGAAATTAGAGGACAGGTTGAATATTTTCTTTATGGTTGCCGGAATCGAAGAGTGCTCAAACTCAGAATTTGGAGCAGGTCCTTTTGGTCCACTCATTACTGCAAAAAGTAGCAGAAGAGAAACAAGAACGTATGAATACAATAAGCAATGAACATCAACCAGAGTAATGCATCTTAAGAGATTATAGACTAGCCCCAGATCACAGAAACCATTCCAGGTGTGGGTGATTATGCCAACCTGTCATAACCAGTTGACTTCAAACAATACACAATTCGTTTTCTTTATGTAAAATAAAATATAAAAGACTTTGCAACAAGACGATCAACAAAGCTTGATTCTACCTAATGTCAATGTCAAGGCCATTTAACAGAATCAAACAGGCAAAAGTGAATTTTTTGATCCTAGTTATCACCATGTCAATCTAAAAGACAACCCACATATACACTAATATGATCTACATATAAATTCTAACATAAAACAATCAAAAAGATATATATAAAAATGATTGAAGCTTACCAGTTCCTTTCTTGATCCAAGGAGAGACCATAATTGTGGGAACACGAACGCCAAGCCTATCGAACTTAAAGAAAGAAGGAGCAGGACCAGTGTTCCCATCTGGATTAGGAACATTGGCATAAGGAGTCTTGACATGATCAAAGAATCCACCATGCTCATCATAAGTAATGACCAAAAGGGTCTCATTCCATTGTGGACTTGCTCTCAATGTCTCATAAACCTCCTTCACAAGCTTTTGCCCATCTGCAACATCATGAGATGGGTGATCATCATTTGCAGGAATTCCTTTAAGATCAAAATACCGAGGCTCGATCACTGTCAAGCTAGGCAATTTCCCCTTCCTAGCATCTTTCTTAAAATTCAAATTGTACTGGTGAAACTTAAAGATAAACTTCAATTTCCTCAAATTTCTATAAAACAAAGTTGAGGGTATGTTTCCATAGTAGATTCCAAAATTGATTTTATTCTCATGAAGTGAATCAAATATGGTCTTCTGTGGATAACCCTGAGCAAGTTGCTTCTTCACATGGCTTGTTGAACCATGAGAGGTAGCAGAGTAAACAAATAGTCTATTGGGTTGTGTTGGACCCGGAATTGAAGAGAACCACCGATCAAAGACTGCAAATTCTCTTATCAGAGAAGCATAAACAGGCACAGACTCAGGCCTAAAGCCTTTCATTACAGTTTCAGATAAGTTTGGAGACATTGACAATGCCTGCTCTACAAAACCAGTCATGGAAGGAATTGAACCAGACCCAAATACCTGTTGTTCCACAGCCTCAAAAGAATGACCTGGATCCGGATCCACAAACTCAGCATCATCAGTGAAGCAAATAGTCTGAGACTTGGGGTTCTTGGTTGAAACTGTGTTGCATTCCTCTCCAGTGACACCATTGATATTCGGATTGACAGCTTTCTTCATCCACCCAAGCATGTGATCAAAAGATCTGTTTTCCATCACCAAAACCACAACAGTCTTAATGGGTGACTGTGTTTGCAATGCGTATGCTGAATTCCATGGCGACAAAACACATGACAGAGCAAGAACCAGCAACAAAATGGAAGAATATGGAGATGGTGTTTTCGGTTTGGAATTGTTCATGGTTGCTACTACTTACTTGTGAGAAAAATGGCTTCTTTGGACAAATGGGTTATGGGTGTGCTTTATATCTAATTAGCTCTTCTGGGTTCTGGCTTATCTTGGTAATTAAGGGATCTGATATGCAACAACTTCATAAAAGTAAAATATTAAAGAGGAATAAAGTGGATTGAATACACCATTTCTGTCATTTTTGATATTTTGGAGAACAATCAGGGAAGACAGGAACAAAACTTCACTGAAGTTGGTTTGGTAACAGTCCACAGAGAGAAAAGAGAAGCTTCTGGTTTTGGTTCGTTTCTTTAGTGTCGTCTGTCATGGTGGTGCTTTGCTTTTGTAAAGTGAAAATTTATTTCAATAAAGTAAATTCGAAAATGACATTTCTTTTTCTTTTTGAAGGAATTGACATTTGTTTATCCTTCGTGGTTTTTTTTTTTTTTTTCTTAATATGAAAACGGAAAATATTTTTGTGGATATGTTGGACTACACGTGGTGCGACGGAAGTCCACTTTATACGTAGATTCTGTTATGTGGAAAGATTCTGTGTTGCAAGTTACAACTGTTAAATCATGGGTCGATGTAAAGCGATTTATTTATTGGTTTTATTATTTTTAACTGATGTATCAAATTCAGAGCTGAGAAACGAAAAGGTTAAAATCAAGTTAATTTATTACAGTAATGACAATTATGTTCATCAAACGGTTACAAATATTCGAATTATGATTGCTTACCTACCCAGTCAAATACAGAAATAAAATATGAAGCAAAAATGACATTGTAATCTGGAATATTTATTGCTGTGACTTTTTGGGTTTCAGATTTGAGCAAGAACATAACAGTTCTCGTTGTGCTGCCACTAATAAATATTATGCTTCATAAATGCTTATGATTGTCCATTTTAAAGCATATTTATAGCTGTATTAACCGCACAACTTACTATTTAAAAAGTTATATATTCATATGATAATATGGTGAGTGATATTTAAAGATGGTGATACATTGAGTTAGATGTTGACTTATTACTACTCCTAATGGAAGAAAATTCTTTGTAATAGTTTTGCTTGCAAGACGTGTGTATATTGGTTTCTTATTGGAATAACTACTTATTTGGGGTGTGTTATTTTTTTAATCACGGAACATAAAAATAATCCGGATAAAATGTGATTGGTTAAATGGTATATCATTACACATGTATAATGAAATTGTTGATTCAAGTTATGTCTATTTCATAAACCCTAAATTTATTGTAATATTTAATAAATAAATAAAAACCTTGCATTAAGATGATTATAATGCCTAAATACTTAATTTAACTGTTCAACATACCTCTTAGTATTCGAAGAAAATGAAGAGTTTTGATATTCATATCAGTGTTATTATATCGTATCGTGTAATATTATTTATGATTAATTATTCGTGTGCCGTGAAGAGTGAAAGATGCAAGTATACTAAAGTATTTATTTTTTGGACAGAAAATTAGAAAGTGAAGAGTCAAGAGTCATATGGTTGATAAGTGATGATGGGTCATAAGCACATAATTAATGGAAAAATTAGGGCATGTAAGATAAAGGTAAAATCCCAGGTTGAGGTGGAGTGGGTATGAAGAAATGATATTAAATAGTGAAAAGTGGAAGCCATGTGAACTGAGAACTGTGAAGGAAGATGTTAAGACATTGTAAGCTAGTACACGAATGTTTATTTATTGTTAATAAATGCATGGAGAATAAACTACAGTGAGAGTAAAAGACAGGTAGAGAGCGACGTGTTTTCTATTCAAATTACTCTATAATCAGTGGGGCACTGGGAGGGATATTCATATACTCATTATTCATTATTCATTATTCATTATTCATTATTCATAACCTTGATTTAAGGTGATAATAGGTTTTTTAATATATTATTATTACTATGAAAATTGAAAATAAGTAATTAATCATAGTGCTTTGCTTTCCACTTTATCACTAAGGCATGTGAAGTGACAGTGACGCTGACCACTTTGACTTTGGGGGTATTAAAAAACATCAAACCACAGTCCACAGATATATGTACTGTATTGGGCCGTGTGGGTCCCATTCACCGACAATGAATGAGGCTTGGAGACTTGTCAGACATCTCTCGATTTGTAATGACGACACAATCGATTTGCATTGGTTTTACAGGCGGCCTCCATTCTTCATGAACAACCAAGTTATAGGTTTTTCATTCAAAAGTTGAAGTGAGGTTGACCTTTCCTTTCAACCATTTCCGATACAATGACTATAAAAGCATATATGGCCTGGCACAGTTAGACCAAAAATCAACCAGCCATATATAAATCTGATTCATCAAGATTCAGGAAAATCTCTGCAATATAATCAAGCTTTTCAAACTATGAGAAACCAAAGTGTAGTGATTTTCAATTAGGTTCGTAATCAAAAGCTTTTGAAACAAATAGTTATCAGGATTGTAACATTTGTTTTTATACACATCTTTGAAGCCGTCTAAACAGCATAACTCCAGAAACAAAAAATAAAATGTAGAGAACCAATCAGTCATTTATGTGATGTATGTAATTACCAGCACCCAAAAACTGGCTATTTCTTGTGTAAATTGTTCTGTAAATACATGTATCAATACCACAAAATTCACCCCCGCCAAATCTTATTTGAGATTCTAGTTTAGGAGAAATTCAGTTGTGCTGCTCTAGGCAAGTCAATCAATTATAAAGCGTGGGTGTTTAAACAATGTTACTGACCAGCTCTCTTCAAGTATGCCATTAAGCCTAACCCAGCAACTAGTGCAGCCCCAGCTGCAACAGCACTGTACGCGGATGCCCATGCATCTGCATGAGCATATTCCAAATTTCCAGAAGATCCCCTCCTAGCATCAGTTCCTGAATAATCTAAATGCAACTTCAAACCCTGCAAAAATCATCACTCATGTCAGACTCTTTTTAATCTTAAAATATCTTTCGCCAAAAAACAAAACAAAAAAAAAAAAAAAAAAAAAAAAACTCTATCCATCATCCATGGGAAACCGTCCAAATTGCAAACTATTGTCTAATGCCACCAATCTTCCCATATTCCAGGTAATGATAATACCCATTGTCCCATATCCATTATAAATTGTTGACACCCACCTTCCAATTGGATAATCTTGCATGGTCCACTGCCGCTACAAGATCATTGTCTGATGACAGAACAACTTTGTCATTGTCTTCATCTTCATACTACATAATGTGAGCCACCAATAAGCATACTATTTAAGAGTAAGAATAAATCAAAAGTTTAAAATAATGACCCGATATATGACATTTGCAAAATTTACCAGAATTTGAGGCAGGTTATTACGGTCAATGTCATCCCCCACCCTCTGAAGTATAGCAGTTATCAGGTCCGTCAAACTCCGAGTATCTATGTTTAGAAGCACCAACCAAAATCCAGTCAACTATAAAATCCATGCATATCATTATATATAAATGAGAGGGAGTCAATGCAAGGTACAACACATCAACTGTACAAAAATAGGGATGATACAAATAATGAAATATAATTATGAGAATTTCTCATGCACAGAAACTACTTTATTTCAATATATCCTATGTTTCCCATTTTTTTTTAACGTTTTATATTAAAACATCCAGAAAATAAAAAAATTAAAAATTAAAAAACTAGTTCTAGTGCTCAAAAAAAATTCAATTTTTTTTATTCAACTATACTTCTTCTTATCAACCATAAAATAATTTAAAATTCTCATAAAAAATATTAAATTTCATTGAGGTCCTCACATATACTTATGTAAAAGGTTCCTCACTAGATTGTAGGGAACCACCGTCTATAAACAAAATCACAAACTCACCCAATGAAAACTGACCTATATTTTACTACACCATTATGCCGCTACCAGTTGAACTTCATAATTACTTATAAGCTCATTACATACGATTAAATAACCACCCAATTTTACAAGAGTCAGCTAGATGCATGATGATGAGGTAGACCGGTGCACATCAATAACTGAATGGGTACCGCATGCAAAATAAAAGTACACATATTTATAGCCATTTGAAGGTGTCTTATATATATATATATATATATAGTGAGTCTTTCATAAGGGATTCTTTATTTTAATTTCAGTAAGGACCTTAAGAAAATCACATCAATTTTTATGAATTTTAATCTGAATTTTTTTGTGAATGATTAATTCAATGAAATCTACCTATGAAAAAAATTTGAAATTTTTTCAAACAATAGAACTATTTTTCCCGATTTTGTTAAATATGAAGGCATCGAAAAAATGGACAAAATATAGAAAATTCAAGAAAAATAGTTTTGGTGTTTGGAAAATTATCAAATTTTATTCATTATGTAGATTTCGATGAACTTATCATCCACAAAAAAATTTAGATCAAAATTCATAAAAATCGATGTGATTTCATTAAGGTCTTTACCGAAATTAAAATAAGGGATCCTTCATGAGAGTCTCTCTCTCTATATATATATATAGAGATAGATATGTACAAGTAGCTTACCACAAGTAAATCTATGCATTCGGCCCTTTTTATCTTGGATTTTGAATGCAAAAGTATGTGACGGTCCCTGTGAAGGATAGGGAAACGATCTCCCCGTTTCCGCTCCCTCAGAAGCCAATTTCAAGGAACTTTCACTGTAATACCACTAATGTAAGTAATTATCAATGGCAAAAATAAAATATCATATTTTCATTGAACCATTAAGTATTCAAACCTTCGGGCCTCCTCATCATCATCAATAGGACTTAAGGCCATGGCAGAGTCCCAAAACTTTTGCATCATTGTGCTTGCTTGCTCATTACTCACTCCAGCAGTATTTCCGACCTAGTAACGATGCAAATGATGAGACCAAATTGTTCTGACAATAGGGATGTCAAGAAAATCTTTGGAAAAAAAATAAGTATCATATGCTTCTAAACAATAATAATGTCCATGTCCAACCATGTAATCTAAAATTCTTCCAACAAGCGCTTACCAATTACATAAATGGTTAAACTTAACAAAATGAGATATTCTTAACCAATTGTTTTGCAAGATGTCAAATAAAGATAGTTGGAAAGAACTTTCAAAATGGAGTATATTGAATGTCAAGAGAAAAAATTACTTGCACTTAAATAAATGCTAACCAATAAAGGTGGCCCTTCAAAGTGATTAATAACAGATATACCAAGGGTTATATGCCTGAATTCAAAACAGAATGTATTGTTATGGCACCAAGACATTTGGCATCCAGTCACAATGCAGCCCATATAGCCAAAAAAAATGTGAAATCTACATAAGTGAATCAGTCTATAATAAACAACCAGAGTGAAAACTAGTGCTACATCAATAGGAATTGCACCCATAAACTATCCAAGCCTGTACAAACAACATATTGATAGAGCAAATCCCCTAAATATAGCTTCTGAATCCTTGAAAGAGCTTACCACTGACAGAATGACTCTGAGATATTAAGACCCTCATACTACAGAATAACTAAAACCAGTAGAACTTGCACAAAGTCAAAACTAAAGATCATTACATATTCCAAGAAGGCCATTGAGTTGACTTACGGTGGCTACAGCAGCATGTGTTATATGGATTACATCGATTACAGCAACGACATCTCCATCTGTATCCATCCATCCATATTAATCAGATATGGATGCTACATATGACTTTTTACTCTTGAGACAATGACAAATTACCTCTATCTACTACAGGAAGGTGCAAAAATTTTCCATCATGCATTGTATGAAGAGCATCCACTATTGGCGTGTCGATTGTTGCACATTCTGGATTGGGTGTCATGATCTGTACATCAATTAAAACCACAATATTTATAAATCTGGAAATGGTTTATTATATTACCATAGAAGCACGATCTAGGAGCAAATATAAAAACTTATAGCAAGTAACAAGATCTACAAAATAGATATCAAGATGACCTTCTCTGTGAACATCAACATTTACATTTTTTACGTAAGAGATAGACAAATACCTTCTCCACCAGAGTTGATTCTGGAGGAAGATTATGTGCTATCACCCGCATCAAGATATCCTTTGAACTAACATGTTAAAAGAAAAATATAAGCTCTATTAATAATAACAAATTAAAAAAAAAAAAAAAAGATTTAACGGTACAACCACTCCAGCAATGTCCTAAGTTTTGGCTCAAGAGTGAAATGGAATTTGGCCAAAATAAGACTCACGTTAAAATACCACATGGTTTGTTTTCAATTGTTACAATAGCAGAGCTCAATCGCAATTCAAGCATCTTTTTTGTTGCCGACAAAACTGTCTCCGCCGGTGAAACTGTTACAATCCTGAACAATACCAGTGTGTTAAACAAAGCAACTTACAGAAAGTTTATTTTGGCGTTGAACAAATATAAATATTAGATACCCATAGACATTTAAAAAGAAAATATTACCTACTTTGATTTCTCTGGAATGATTGTAGACAGAGAAGGCCTAAACATTCGTTCTCTAATTGTCTCAATGAATGTATTGGGACCTGCATACCAACACAGAAGCATTAAATTATTTAGAGAAACACTTCAGATAAATATAGTTTACAACAGAAAAATAACGAAGATAGTCAAATAGAACTACATGAAGAAGCTAAGAGGTATCTAATATAACATTCAGAGCAAACCAGAAATGGATGTCCCCCAATGCTTTTCAACACCTTCAACTGCTGCAGCAATAGCCTTTCCCTTTTCAGCTGCCCTTTCCATGCGAGCGATAGCATCATACAAACACTTTGCTATATCTAGTAAAGCAATAACCTCTCCATTTTCCACAACGGGTAAATGTCTGAATTTTCCTGTTGAGACACAGATGTCAGGAACAAATTCAAGTATTCAACAGAAAAAATATGAAACAATGCAACACAGAAGAGACTGGATGGGATTCTCAGATTGTTACAAACCTTGCACCATCTTTTGGAGGGCTTCCACAGCAAGAGTGTCGGATAGAACAAATATCGGGTTTCTAGTCATAACTTTGGAAACAGGTGTCTCTTCAAGATTAAGCTCACGAGCAATAACTCTAGTGGCTATGTCCTTCATCACAAAAATAAATGAACAAATCAAGCATACAATAGCTGTTAAGCTTGCAGGTAGTGGCATATAAATGTTATTTTGTTATTTTTTCCTCTTATCCCTAGGTAATGTACCAAATGAGAATTATGGCAATACCTTGTCTGTAAGAATTCCACACAGTAATGCATTAGAATCAGTCAGCAACAAAGCATCTACTCTACGAGCAGCCATACGACGGCAAGCCTCTTGAACACTTGTATTATCAGGCACTGTAAGGGCCTTTGACAGACGCAAACGTTTGACAGTGCGTTCTCCTGTCAGTGTCCTGTTCCAAGTGCAAAGGGAAACGAAGGAAGATACCGTCATTGCATAATTGATGCATAAAATTTTAAAGTCGGTTTTCCAGTTAATTTTAAAAAAATCAGAGTTAGTATATTATAACTGTGGATTACTGCATCTGAGTTCTTTCACCAGTATTTGCACATTTGATCAAGTATGTCATTAACACGTGGTTTTCAACTTTCAGTGTCTTAAAGAAAGATACCAATATCATTAAGTAAAAAATTTGAAGTTTTATGAATAGAAGCGGAATCTTTACTGGTACCAATTTTTCACATTCCATTATTTAAACTTCAATTGAGGGAAAGCAAAGTTTAATTTTATGGCAGTACAATGAAACAATGAAAGCAGATCACATACATATCTAACCAACCAATGATGGAACTATCCAATATATCTAACCTTTGGAACTCCCATTACATATGAACATCATAAAGAATCATGGTTTCTAAAAAAAGCATCACCAACAAACTACTAGACAGCATAAGAAATTCAATAAGTCCGCTAAACAATACCCGAAAACGATTACTCAAATCTCCTTGATTTTGCCACAAGCATATTAAAATGAAACCACCAACAGCTATTAATCGTCGCAACTAAGCCATGTCTTCCTGGCAAACTTGTAGCTAACAAGTTCCATAATATGAGAATCGTATTCATTAAGCAGCCAAGGAAATTGAATATTAAAAATGAAGCAAAATTGCCGAAGTAACAGAAACCGAGAATTAGTACGATAGTATTAACTCTATGACAATTTTTCATAACAAAATAAATAAATAAATAAAGTTCCCCTAAAACAAAGACCAAAGAGAAATTTAGAGATTGTAAATCAAAAAGAATAAATACATATTAGAATTGAGCGTACATATTACGAGAAGAAGCAAAAGATTTTCGAGCAGAGTCGGGGCCTCCATTCTCAGCTTTCTTCTTCCCAGTTAAAGAGGAATTCGTTAACGACATGCTTTTCCTCGAAGAACCGCCTTGACTCGTCATTTCTCCTCCTTCAAAACGCTGAAACAGAAGCACCGTCAACGACACACTCACAGATTATTTCCAAATAATAATTAAAATTCAAAATCAAAAATCAAAACCTCTGTTCAATTGCGAAACCTCTGCTATTTTGACACAGTTTTCAATACCGATGTCAAAACGATCCAATCACAAACGAGAATCTTCTGGATTCCACAGCCCAATCGTAATCGCAAAACGAAATCAAAGGAGAAGAGGGAGAACCGGAGATGGTTTCAACTCAACAAGCAAGCGCAGAGGAATGAAATAGTGAAAAACTTTCCGGGAAAATAGATGAACACGGGTCGGAAAATGGGATTTTCCCGGGAAATGAACCGACCGGGGAAGGGAGGGAAGAAAGAGGAAACCCTAAAAAGCAATTTGAAGATGTGGAAATTGGTTGACGATGGGAGACAGGACCAATCACAAAACTGCACGTCGACAGTTTTAACTGAATTTGCTCCAATTTCAGAGGGACTTTTGTGACTCTCCTCACCCCAGCCTTCAAAAATTCCCTGGAGGTTGAATTATATATTTTCAAAATTACATTTTTGACCCTTATATTCGAACTGACACAACTTTTTCTTTTTTGTGTAAATAGAAGAAAATAGCCTTTTTTTGAAGTTCACTTTCTAGAAAATAGTCCATTGCTGAAAATATTGTAAAAATGGTCTTTCCTCATGTTCACTCTCAACAAAATAGCCCTCATGGATGAAAATACCCTTTCCACTTAAACGAACCGAAATGACCAAATTACCCAATAAGATTTCTAAGGGACGAAACTACCCTTTGTGGTATCGGCCTTCATCTGCATTCATTTCCAAACTTATACTTCTCAAACCTAAGATCATCTCCAACCCTGCGCTAAAAGGGAGAAAATCAGCAAAATAGAGCAAATTATGCTCTCCAAGCTTGTGCCAAACATCATCACCAATTTGCCTCCATCAACAGTGTTGCACCAAATCTGGTGCAATACTGTACATTTAGCTCATAAGTCTCTTCTTCTTTTTTCAATTGTTTCCTTTTTTTTATTGGTTGAGGACACTATTTTGTTGTTGAGAAATATTAAAAAAAGAGAAAGAAAGGGAATATTAATGGGAATATTCTTTTTAGTGTAAAATTTGGTGCAAATGGGTTGGAAATGAGATAGTTAATAGTGTGAAAGTTGCACTATTTTAATGCAAAAGTTGCACCAAAAACACTATTTGGGTTGGAGATGCTCTAACATCCGACATCCACATCCCGCCATCATCTTTATCGGCATTCATCTACAACTTCCACAACCACCCACCACCTTTATCTTCAACTCCGTCATCGTCTGCAAGCCAATTCATTTTAGTTTAATACTTCTCAAACCTAACATCCAACATCCAGCCATCGTCTTCATCGGCCTTCATCTTCAACTTCCATAACAACCCACCACCTTTATCTTCAACTTCGTCGTCTGCTTCATATGAAGTGGGTCTTCGTCCCTTATGCGGCTCCACCATTTGCAAGCAATAGCTACTGCTAGGGTTGCTATGATTCGTATCACTCCATACTTGACTATCTCAAAAGACGAACTTAAACTCGAATTCTAGATCTTTGTATCTCTATAGTTAATTCTTTTGTTTATATCTCTATTTATTTGCTATCGATTGAATTGGAAACCTTTTTATTTATAGTTTAAGTTTGATTATTTATTTCTCGACTATCGATTGAATTGGCTATCGTGGTGTGACGTGTATTACAGATCGACTTCTCGGCTGGGAAGCAAAGGAAATTGAAGCATTCATGTTTATATATGTGATTTTAAAATATTTATTTTTTTATATTATATTTTATATCATAAAAACAATTATACACCTAAAATTTTTATAATTAGTCAAAATGTGGGTGTAAAATATAATTAAAAAGTAATTTTTTTAATTAAATATAGTTAATAAAAATTTTATTTGTTTTTTATAATTAGTCAAACAATTATAAATTTTCTTTTATAATAAATGTAGTAAATCAACAATAGTATTAAAGTATGACAATGAGTATAAAAACTTTACCTAAGATTAATTCAAGTTAACAGGATAAAACTTATAAATCACACCTAGTTGTTGAACAAGACTCGTGCCCAAAAGTGGGTAGTTTGATATTGACCGTATTTCCATGGAATCACGCTCATACACTACTTTGATTATGGTGTGGTTGAGTAGAGGTTTTGCATTTTATTATTTTTAATTAACATAAATGAAATTCGTTTGATTTTTTCAGTGTTGTTTAGTTGTTTTGAAAATAGAGGTAAAAAAATTGAAATATTTCGTTATTAAGTTGTACAGCCGATGGAGAATTGTTTTATTTTATATTATATTTAAGTTTAATTTTTTTTTTGTTATATATTGCTAATGTTTGTTAATTTTAAAAGTAGTTCATTTTATTTTATTTGTGAAATTTGTTAAGAACAAGTGTGCTCTTGTTTAATAGAATATATGCTTGGTGGTTGATGTATTTCAATGAGTTTTATGTTTTTCTTATAAAGTGAAAGTCTTTTTATTTTTATTTTTAAAATCTTTCAAATTCTTTAGGAGGAATAAAAGACAAATTGTGAGATTTTTTTATAACTTAAAGTCATTAAAAGTTATTGGCATTTTAAAATCATTAAAAGTCGTTGACATTTTGAATATATCATAATATTCATAGAATTTTTAAAAATCTTGATTTAATACCCCATGTCATTTATGAACTTTTTAAAAGTTTATATTGAATTCTGTATAACTTTTATAGAGTCTATAAAAATTTACATTGAATGTATCTAAACTTTTAAATTCCATAAAAATCTTTAAAAGTTTTTAGAAATCTATATTGTATACACCACCATAAAGTTTTATTTAAATTTGAAAGTAGAGACTTGTTTTAAATATGAGTAAAGGTTGTAAATGTTAGGATTATGCTCAATAGCAAGAGTGTAATATTGTAATTGACAATCTTTTCATATAAATAAAGTGATTTCTGATTCTGCAAAATCTTATAGCATTTATAAATATAATTGTCAAGGTAAATAATCATAAGGTCAAAAGACTATGAGATATGAAGAATTGTTTGTACATCCGGATATGTATGAGGTAGACACAATTCTTTAGTTAGTCTTGAATAACGTTCACAACTTAAGTTAAAGGTTGAACACCTCTATCTTGATAAAGTTGTAGAATTCTTTTACTAGCATTTGAGTGGGATCAAATGAGTTATGATGAGTCTAAAATCATCGAAAGGTTTTTGAGTAAAAGAATCTAGTGCACTGGGTGCATTGAACTGGATCACAATGAAATACTTTATCTAGAACCGTCACTAGATATAAGTCTTTTCATTATCAGGACAATCGGAGAGTCTATCTAAATCCTGAGATAAATGATGGACTTATGGTTGCAAGTGTTATCATTTAAGCTATCAATGAGTACGATTATATAGCATAGTCTATCCTCGATAGTTTGGTGGTATTCATTTGTTAATCGATAGAGGACTTCATTTATAGATATGGACATCGTGGCTCTATTTATTAAATGAGAGTATAATATCATCATATGGATGTTTTGAGGTATTGGATACTAAATCTCAACGTTGAGTTTTCAATAATGATTATTGAAGACATGGCTTATGGACAAGTCAAAATATCCAAGTTCAAAATTTGGTCATATGAGGAAATATGGTAACTTGGAGAGCTATAGGCGGTCTATGAGCTGTTGGCGATTACTGATATTATTCACGAGGATACACCATCTCCTATAAGATTGTCTAGGGTATGAATGAGAAACAACTCCTTATTCTATCTTTATTTAAGAGTTCAATTTTAGCTCTTTAGTAGAATGAGTTAAAATTAATAGATCGGACCTAAGTGAATCATTTGTTGATTGTGATTAGGTTATGTCTATTGAAGCTTAAATTTAGATAGCCCGCCGAGATCCACAATCCACACGTACTTGCATAGATCACTTGATATATTCTACCGGACCAATTTATGGGTCCATCTAGAATTGCATTTAATATATTAAGAATATAATATGTCTATTATTTATTTAATGGGCTGCACTATTATATTAATATATTAAAAGGAGACATGTAGGCTTGTTTCTTTTAGTAAGAATAAGTCTGGTTCACATGTGGGCTTTTATTTTAAGTCTAATGGATTAAATAAAATAAGAAAAATAATATTGGGCCCATATATACATGGTGTGGGCGGCAAGGCTAAATAAAATAGCCCAAGATATTATTTTATTTTATTGTTTGGATTAAATGGGAATTAATTAATTATTTAATTAATTAATAGTTTAAATCAAAATCTTTTCATGATCAGTAAATTAAATACTATGTGTTGGATTAGGGTTGGAATTCTTTTAAGTGATAGGAGTCCTAATGTGGTAAGGATTAAGTCCACATACACTCCTTATTATACAAAGAATTCGGCCACCACTAGTCCTACAAGGGTTAGGATTCTTGAATTGATAGGAATTAGGGAAAAGGATAATTCCTTTTCAAGTAAGGAAATTAACCAACCCTAGATTTCCTATTCAATGAATTCTACCAACCCTACTTGGTGAAGGAGAAAATTCGGCCAACCTATAAATATAAGGTTATGAATTTTAGGCCACTAAGAAGCAAAAGAGAGAGAGATTTTTGTTTGTTTTGAAAATAAAAATCCTACTCTATACACATAGATTTTCAGCCAAGAGAGAAAAAGAAAATAAGTTCTCATTCGATAGTGCACTTACAAGCCTTTAACATCAAAAGGTTTTGTGCACACTTTCGATTTAGGGTTACGCGAGTTTCAATCATATTGATTGTGAATTCAAAAGTGACCGGAACTATTTTTTTAGGCTCTTGGTGTTTTACTATTGAAGATCAAGATCAGAAATTCCATACATCCATTCTAAGGTAAGCAATTCAAAGAAAAAGGGAGACCACGCTCCTAGGTGATTCACGTACGTGCTAGGATTGAAGATCTTGCAGATTACCATCGACGTAAATCAATCGGATCACGCGACAAGAGGTATTTAACTCTAACCGTATATTTGAGTTTAATTAATTAAAGGGTTAAGGTTCAAATCTTTAGAAAAATTTTAAATTATACGAAAATTATTTTTTCGCCTTCCGCTACGGTTTTTAGTTAATTTTTCCCTACAGTAAAGCCATAAGAGTTCTGAAAAAGTCACATAAACTCTACCTGAGGGTCTCAATTTTGTGTATGATAAAACTATAAAGGGATAATAAAAAGATGTATTCAATCATTTATATCCTATTGTACGTGCATCAATGCTAAGCAATGATTTGAAAGGGTGTTACCATCTATTTAATTGTTTAGCATACAAAATAAAATTTGAACTATAACAATAATTTTGGAATTAGAAACAAAAATAGTATATATAAAAGAAATAAAAATATATTAAAGGTCATTGTAATTAATACCTTTTCCACCGTGGATTAGAAGTTTTTGTCGTATATTATCATAATTCATAGCTGATAATGAAGCCACCTCTACTTTGTGGCTCCATTGTTTTTTTTTTCAATTAAAATTATAAACATTTTTTTACTACTTAAGAACTGAAGGCTAGTTTGGTATTGCTTTTAAGAAATTAAAATATGATTATTTAATAATTTTATTATGAAACTCTGTTTGGTAAAACTTTCAAAAGTGATTATTTAATAATTTCTTTTGGAATTGCAAATATATTAGCAAGAACGCCCAAAACAAGGCCGCCACAACACACAACCGACCAAGCAAGGCCAAACTTAACAACCTAAAACCTGAAGGGAACAGGGCAAACAAAATAAACAAAAACAGCCCCAGAAGACAACAAGAAAAGAAAAGGGCGACAAGTCACACAAGAAACGGGGCTGGAAAAAAATGCAAAACAGAGACAAGCCAAAAAGTAGAAGACCTCAAAAACAAGTGTCTCCCCAAGCTAGCATATCCTCTTTATTGAGCGAACCAGACTTGACCAGATTATTTTCGAAGGAATTTGTTGCTCTTGATTTGTAATACACCTTTGTCCGACCAAGCTACTACAAATAATTCTGAATGTCTTATATACAATCCACATGATTCAAATTACCTATCCCATCGATCTTGTTCACCCAAGAAATAGGCTACTCTAGAGTCAGTGGCTATGGTGATGTCTCTCCCTACAAGAGTCTCTCTTGAAGCACACAATTCACAAGCTATTATGGATGGTCATGATCTTCGCCGAATTGGAGTCTACCATTCCCACATGAAAAGAGAAGAGACATAGGATTTTGCTTAGCGAATCTATTAGAACACCGCCAATCCCCGCCAGACCTAGCTTACCTCTAACAGAGCTGTCCACGTTGAACTTGAGACCATCATCCAAAGAAGGAAGCCAAACTGCTGGATTAGAGGCTCTAAGACACAGGCTGTCAATTCAGAATTCTTTTAAATTACGCATTAAAGTTGTGACCGTATCAGATGAGCTATGGCTATGGTGTTTGAATCACCAAGCTACCCTAAACTTAACCATATTTGTTGCACCCTCTATGTTAGCTTCTTGCCCCATAAAAATAACTTGATTCCTATTCTCCTATATGATCCAAACCACCATAAAGAAAAGAGTTCACCACACCTTTTTACTTTTCGAAAACATGCACAAACAAAGATCTCCGCTTTATGTGGACAAAGGCCTCTCCAGATGAACCTCAGATTGAAGGTGAATTCTTACAAAGTGCCTTCCAAGCAAGACCTAAAAGATTTCACAGTAAACACACCATTCGAAGAGTGAGACCATGCAACCAAATCATGCACAAAACTACTCGTTTTCAAGCTATCTAGAGCTGCTTCGAAACAATTCCACTGTTCGATTTCCCATTCAAACATATATCTTCTCAGTTGAATGTCCCAAACTCACTTAGCACCAGCCCATTTACCAAAATCGTGAATGTTACCATCCTTCTTTATGGAAATAGTAAAAACACAAAGGAATGCATGTTTTAAAGAGACATAATCCCATTAGATATCTGTACAAAAATCTGCTCTTTGGCATGATAACCACTTGGATTCCCTTATTTAGGATTCTCTTCGACATGGTATTTTCTTTGAAAAGCTTGTTGATTGTTTTCACAAGATGAGAGGCATTAGAAGAACCATTCAGCCTGCACCAAAGGTCCCTATTGTTAAACCCATATTTAGCACACAAAACTTTCTTCTATAAAGAGGAGGTTTCTGAACCAAATCTCCACACTCATTTGGCAAGCAAAGTAGTGTTCTTGTGAAGGATATGCCAGATCCCTAAGACGTCTTTATGTTTAGATTTAGTCATTGAATCCCAATCTACCTTATGGATCCTTTTCTTCTCCACCCCATCACTCTAAAATAAGTCTTGTTGAAGCCTTTCAATCTTCTGAGCTAACACTACAAAAGATGCACAACTAATAGAAGATATACTACTTTATAAATATTTGCTAATACTGATACACATGTTGAATTAAATTTTATATAATCAATTAAATATTTTGTATTAAACTACAAAGTGATGTACAACAGTGGACAAGTTATATCATAAATGAATACAAATATTTTAAATCTCATGAGAGTTAAAATAAGGGGAAATTGCAAGAAATGAACAAAAAAATATGGGTTTACTATTTTTAGCCACTTCCAAATATTTTACTATTGTTATCATATTTAGCCTTGAACGGACAACATTTTCATCACTTATGTCTTGACAATTCCCATTCATTCTCTCTCCAGACAACATTTCAAATCACCAGGCTTCTTCGTCTCTCTCTCTCTCTCCTCACCATTTCAAATCTCATTCTTTCTTCGTCTCTCTCTATCTTCAAATGAAACCCAATTATTCGTCTCTTTTTCTCTATCATCAAACGAAATCCAGCAACTCAAAGTTTTACTGTTCGTTTGGCTCTTCAATGACATTTCCTCTCATTTTTTCGTCTCTTCAATGACATTTCTTCGTCTCTTTTTCTCTCTTGAAGTAGATCCAGAGCCGGACAACGTTCTTGAAGGTATGTAACCATTTTCTTTTCATTTTTTTTACAAGAACCGTGATGTTTGGATATGAATATTGAGAGATTGTATTCAATTCGGATTGAAATGCCTTTCACTATTTTTTATTTGATGTTAAATGTTAGTTCGTTTTAAAGTTACATGTTGGTTATGTTATACGTTACATTCTAGTTGATTTCTAAGTTACATGTCTTTTGGTTATTTTTGAAGTTACATGTCACCAGTTATTTTTAAAGTTACATGCTAGTTTATATTATAGTTACATGCCATTTGATTTTAATTTGACATGTAGTTTGGTAGTTTTTTGTTACATGTCAGTTCATTTGAAAGTTACATGCTGGTTGGTTATCAAATTACATGTCAGTTCCCAATCACTTTCGATCTTGCATGTTAGTTACTTTAACTGTTACATGCCAATTACTTTCATTGTTACATGCAGGAAGATGTTTGAAACGAGATTGATCATCCGTCACAGAGTAAGTTGGGTGGGTAATTGTTATGAGGGTGGTTAGAACAGTGAATTTTCAGACAGTGAATTGTTTTCAACCATTGATGATCAAGAGAATAGTGAATTTTCAAACACCTATAACGCGGATGATGTCTCGATGCCTGATGTTGATTATGGAATAAACGATTTCGGTGAATTGTATTTATCAATGATGTTTTAATTCTTATATGTATGGGTACTCTTTTCTTTTATTTAGAAGAAAATGTATTGATACTGTTGTTCCAAGTTCCAAAAGTTTATTTTGAAGATACAATTCAAGTAAAGTTAGATACTATTTTATTAATTAGTTACTTGCTAGTTTATTGCAAAGTTACATGCTAGTTCATTGCAAAGTTACATGCCAGTTCATAATGTTATTCTAAGTTTAAAGACTATCTTTCGAAAATCACAATTCCAGTAAAGTTACATGCCATATCTAAAATTCCAAAGTTACATGCCAGTTGATTATTAAGTTACATGCTAGTTAATTGCAAAGTTAGATACCAGTTGATAAGACTACATTTCCAAAAAAACAATTCCAATAAACAACATTCAAAGATAGAAATTCATAAACTTCATAAGCTTTACAAACTTCATAAACATGTACTAGATGGACATTTATCCGTTGGTACACTGTTAGCAAAAATTTATAGTGTCATATGCTCTCTAAACAATGGGACATTTTTGGTTCCTCATCCCTATAAACAACTAGTAGGCATCAAATAGTTCGAATTGCAACACTGTTACCAAACCAAACTCCCTCTCTATGAATTTCGCCCGTTGACTACCAATTGAGAAGTGAAACTCGTTGTCTCCAGTTACACCAGCTACATGTATTTCTCTCAACAAAAAGTTATGAATTAAGCCTACAAATAAACTAAAGTGTGTCTATTACAACCTAGAGGGGGGATGTGGGGTGAATAGGTTGTTAATCGATCAATTACCAACTTTTCGATTAGTCAATATTAACATATAAAAACCCAAACATACAATTAACAAAAATCAAGTAAAGTGCGGAAATTAATAAACACTTGATTTTTACTTGGAAACCCTCAAAATGGAAAAAAATACGGGACTAGCTACGCTAGCCACTTGAGTCACATAAATCCACTATATGAAAAGACGATTACACCCTCAAGTGATACACAGACTCTCACTCTTGATAACTTCAAGCTATGGACACTACTCACCACTCTTGGTTCGATCCCTAGTGATATTCCCCGGTCCACTACTCTTGGAGTGAGCACCTCCTAATCTACCCTTATGCCTTTTATAGTGGCTCTTGGCAACCAATGCTTGCCAACCAACCTTTGGTTACAAGACTTCAGTTGTTTGTGCGACTTCACCTAGAAGCCACAAGACTTTGACTCATTGAAGAAAATACAAGATGTCTAGGTGAACAATCAATGAATGCTCAATACAAAATATGTTAGACATACATATAATGCTTAACTAGATGTAGATAATGCAATTTAACAACCTAGTTATCAAACAAGCCTACATGCCTATACATGAGGACTCAATTAGATGTAGAGTAATTCTAGCAACCTTAATTGTAAAATATTTTCACATAAACATTCATGAACTTGACTAGATGCACAAGGCCAACCTAATCATCAATTAAACATACATGAACATTTATGGATTAGATATTTCGCCATATATGATATAATAAATGATCTAATAATACAAGCTATCACAAACAAATCAAATCATGCAATTAAGACTTATAAATATATGTAATACAGAGAGTCAATGTACTTAATCAAGGAATAAATACCTAATCTAGAGTAAGAAGAACAATTAATGATATTCAATGAAGTTCTAACTTACCTAGTCATGAAACCAAGAAGACCCATAAAAGATTGGTGCATGAAAGATGTCATGGATGCATGGGTTTTGGGTTTGAAGAGTTAAAGAAGCAATCTTGGTGCTTTTTCTAACTAGGGGAACTCTTTCTCTTTCTAAGATCTGGAAATTTGAGTTCTAGGTCGAAATGGAGAAGAATATGAAGTATATATAAGTTCCAAGAGAAACTACATCATTTTGATAAAGTTTAAATGACAATTTCTGGGCTAAAATGACACAGTGCGCTGGTCTACTGCACTGGTAGGTACCCGCGCATTACCCGAGCACTGGGACCATAAACAAACATCTGAGAAGACTTCGCGGGTGACTGCAGGGATAAGGACCAGTGCAGTACCCGCTGACTGACCCCAGCCTGATTTTCAAATGGCTCAAAACATGACTAAAAGATATCAAAATTTATCAAATAGTATACTGTTGGAAAGGCATGTATGTCAACTTTCTACTCCTTTTTACAGAATAAGGTTTCAATGTCTGTAGAAAGAGTTATGGTCATTTGAGTGACTAAATGTCATATTTGGATAACACAAAGATTACCCAAACTCAAGGTATAAGACCATGAGACCTACGACCAAACCAAGAGAAGAAAATGACCTTCTAAAGTGGTCACCCATCACGCTAAGATAAGCACACCATTGTGCATGCGAGGACATTTCCGATCAATCATCGGAAAACGAATTACATCATACCAAGCCACACTTGGATCTAACAATGAAGTGCAAGTGTGAAATGTGTAATGGATGCACACGTATAAACAATTAGAACACTAATGTAAGATGAACAAAACATGTATGAAGTATGTGTGCACCTAAACTCTTCAAGAGACAGAGTCAAGTGAATATACGTTTCGCTCTTGAAGTCACATAGATGCTTGGAAGCTTGCCATCGAGAACTTAAGCTACTCATTACAAAATCATCCCCAATATGGTGAAATAAGTCAATCATAAAATAAAAGGTCCTTACAATCTCCCCATTTGGCTATTTCATGATAAAATTACCACTCACAAAAATTCCTCACAAAAAGAAAACAAAGCTATTGGTAAACAAAAGTTCATTCTACGTTACAATAAGAGATACATAAGATTCTAAGACTTCAAGGTCTTCAATCTTTTTGTAGATCATTATACCTACACACAATAGTAAGAAAACACTTTCCAAGAATAAGTGCATGTGAGGTGATCAAACATAAAAAGCATTTGCACTCAATAACAATAAAGTAATACAAAGTAATGCATGTGCAATGCTCCCCTTAAAAGGTTACCCTCTCTCATGATTTCTCCCCTAAAGCATAAACAATACTCCTTAATCAATATTTCAATCAATCAAAACAACAACAAAAGAAAGCTAACAAACACTTTTTTACTCGAGTTATAACTAAAGCTTACCTTGTTTTGGATTGAGAGGTCTCTCATTGTACGCTCTTCCTTATCAAAATGAGAGAAATCAATGTTGAGAAAAATGCTTTTCTTTCTCTCCAAGCGGCGTCGTCGACGAGAGAAAACGGCCAAGGGTGCAACGATGACGAACGACGGACAAAAGTGTGACGATGACAAACAAAGGCTACAGCCAAAACCCTTTTTCTCCTTCTTCTTCTCTTTCTGTTCTACCGTAATGATAACCCCAGCAAAGTAATGAAAACCCATTTTCATTTATATTTTAATTTGAATTCTATTAGGGGCAATTTTATCTAAAATTGAATAAAAATAATGAAAACAATAAAATATAAACTGTTGCCTACAAATAATAAAAAAAATAATTTTTTTAGCTCCTATGAATTCACCCCTTAATATAATCTCTATTTTGTGGACAATAAAACTTGTCACGTTTCGGACTATTGTTCTTTTAATGATGGGCTTAAGGATGAAATATTTGACGCCCATTCCTCCTACCCCAGGGCTCAGGCCACGGTAGATAAGCAAGTGGGCATTCAACTTTTGAAAAAAGAGAGGTAAAAGTGTTTGTTTGTTTTGTGAAACTTTTTTTTTTTTTTTTTGAAATCTTTTGTGAAACCATTTTTGTTACAAAAGTTATTACATTTTTTTTTCATGTATACCTTCGTCGTCAAGAGATGCTGGTTGCTGGCATACGTACTATTTCGGAATCATATGCTTCTAGTGTAGTTGGTTATACTTAGCGTAGTTGGTTATACTTAGTGTGATTCTTATTTGATTGATAAAGTTTCTTATGGAATTAAAACTTTCAAAAAAAAAATCTCTTATGGAATTCTTGCTATTTATATGTAGGTGGCTCTATTGCCACCCACAAAATATCTTTTCTACACTCACGTTTTAATGAAACTTTTTTATTTCTAAAATACCCTTACATTTAATTACTTTAAATACATGGCTTTATAATTGGGAATTAAATTTACTTCATACACTCTTAAGTTGAACACCCAATCAAAATAAACTCTAATAATATATACTTAATCAAACCCAACATCAATCAGGAAATATAATTTTTTTCATATATAGTTAAAGAATGAATGAATAAAGAATTAGTTCCATAGATTTCGAATGCATTCATGTATGTTTGCTTTCATTTTTATTATTGTTTTGTGATTGAATAAACAATTGTTGCAATTGTAGTCTTGTAGAACTTTTTTTTAAAGCCGTTGTAGAACTCGATCAAGTCTATACGGTTCTCAAACACAACTCACTCACTTTACTTTAATTTAACTACAAATTTTTATTAATTTAATTAGTTTGTAACCAAAAAACTTGGTAGATGGATTAAAAAAAACAAATTTTTAAATGAAATTTGTTTGTTGATTGAAAAAATAGTTTTATTTTTTCCAGACAAAATAAGCTGCATATTGTTGTTTGTTTAATTATTATTGTTATTGTTTTCTATGATGATGATTAAATATGCAGACCTTTATAATTTCATGGTTTTAAGATAATTCAATACATTGATTCCGTAAATAACAACGAAAAAAAAATATAACTAGTTTTAGAGTTGAATTTGTATTTTATTTTTACCCAAGTAAAATCTTAGCTATAGAGTTTTATTTGAATATCATGTTTTTTTTATCTGAATAAATTATATAATATTTGTTAAATGGAAAAAAAGATTGTATGCAGTTTTTTTTAATGAAAAAACTGTAGTACTGTACATACAATAATTTTATTTCATTTTTTGTGATGGTGGAAGCAAATGAAAGAAATTGGTGTAATGAGAAAATATATACGTTTAAAATTAAAAAAAAAATACTTAAAGAATAGCTTTGGTATTTTAAAGGGCGTAGGGAGTAAAATTAATAATTTAATTTTTTAATATGGATGTAGGAAGAAAAATGGGTATAGGAAGATGTTTTGTGGGTGGCAATAGAGTCACCATATATATATATATATATATATATATATATATATAACACCAAATCCATAGTGACTTTTGAGATTGTCACTAGATTTATAATTTGAGTTTAAATGATATTAATGGACAAAAATACCTCCATCCTCTTCTTTTATTACTTTTATGTTATATTTAGGTTTGATTTTTTTTCCCAAAAACCTTGATTAATAGAGGTCAATGAAGAAGATGAAAAAACAATATTTGGAAAATTTTGTATACTATCCTATAAATTTTTTCTCCCATTTTTCTCTTCCATCCATTTTTTCTCATACTGAACATCATACTTCCCTATTTTTTTCTCCCTTTTTCATCCATTATTTTCTTTCTTCCTTTTCATCCCTACCAAACACACTCTAAGATTTAAGTTATTATGTTGATGCTATTCTTACAAATATGAGAGTAAAGAGTACTAGAAAATTATATATATACACCACCTACGAATATGGCGACTCGAACGATATTACAATGCTGAATGAGTGCCGTATAGTCTTTACCGCCAAATCATTACTATGCTTAATGACCGTTTACCACCTCTAAATCATATTTGGTAATGGTTTGGGACTCGGGCTTTGGTACTGGATGACGTCCAGATATCTTTGTAAATTCATTTATCATGAAAAATAATAATTTAAATTAAATTTAATGAAACATTAAAAATTTATACACGTTTATTAACGAGACGTCATGGCTCATGGGGCGCCAGGGCGGGTTTATTTGAGCTGACTTTTGATTGTTGAAACAAATTAAATATGCATAAATTGACTGTAAATTAGTGACTAACACGTTTTGATTAATATTTTAGATTTTTAGGATAACAAACTTAAAAAATAAAAAAATTTAAGTTGAACAACAGAAAAAGTAACTTAAACAGAGGTCCTTTCCAGAACGATTCAAATGGGGAAATTGTGAGCAAAACTGCACTGATATTACTCTACAGATTGCTCCTATCGATTTATTATTATTAAAGTTTTGTACTTATCAACTTGCTTATTTGCTTTAAAAAAAAACCCTCGATGAATTATAACGTTGTCAAGCTATAGATTGAAATTTAATTTTGTGTGATACAGTTTACATAATTCATTTATTGGTTTAATTAGATCAAATTTATTGAATTTTCTTGAATCATGCATATCATATAAATTTGGTTTCGTTGATGGTTGTTGATGGAGTCATGGAACCATACCCAAGCCAAACACATCTTCCCCTACTTATGATAGTTGGATTTGAGTTCATGAAATTATTATATCATGGATTATTGATTCAATGGTGTCATAATTAGCTAACAGTATTCATAGCATCCTTACACGAACACTATTCACAAATCACAACATCCTTACACAAAAACTATTTACATCATCATTGGTGTAAGGATTTTGATTTTGGATTTTGGATTTAATTTGAATCAATCAAATGCAGTCCCCATGACATTCCACATTCAAAATAAGTATAAACAAACAGCAACAAACATAAATAAACACAAAAAAATATATATCAAGGGATTTTTTTTTTGGTAAGGAGGAGGGCAAGATGCCCAAAACAAAGAAACTAACAGGAAGGCACAAGCCTAGCAACAGCTAAGCCATTAAAGTCATCTTCCAAAGCACCAAGAATCTAAAAGGGAGGATCATCAAAGATTGTGATTCCCAGATCTAAAGAGTGTCCCAACTTAGCCAGGCCGTCGGCAACTCTATTGCCTTATCTGTAGGCATGTCGAATACTGCAACACCATTTGTTATCCATCAATGCTTTACAAGCATGGATGATGTTGAAAAAAAAGGTGATTTATATGGGTGTTATTATTCATAAAACACACTGAAGTCTGAGAGTCTGTTTCAACCACAACTTTCTTGAACCTAGCCTTCCACATGAACTGTAAATCTTCAAAGATACCCTAGAGTTCTGCTTCAATAATACTTCCAATTCCTCTATTCAAAGCAAACCCACCAATCCATTTCTTCTTATGATTTCTAATAACCCCTCTAGCAGAAATTGTGCCCGGTTCAAGGTTTAAATTCTCATCAACATTAAGTTTAGCCCATTCAGTCTCAGGAGAAGACCTAGCTATCAGAAAAAATGTCACCTCATTCTTGCTCTCACTATCACTATTGGCTTTTAACCACTCATCAACAAAATTTGTAATAATTTTGCCAGTACACACAAGTAGTTTAAAGTTGGTGTCAAACACACTCTTGCATCTCCACTTCCAAATAAACCACATAGTCACAGCAAAGAGAAGGTAGGGAGGAAATCTTCCTATTACCATAGCATTACACCTTAGATTATGAAGCATCCAGTCACACCACTCCAAATTGAAGTGGCCAGTTTTAATGATTCCCTTACAAATGTCCTCCCAAATTTTCAAAGAGACCGAACACTCTATTAAAACATGATTGAAGTTCTCACAGCCCTCCTTACATCTGAAACAGGTGGTATCCATGGTAAGGCCTCTCACAGCTCGATGATCATTAGTAAGAAGCTACCCATGAAGCAGAATCCATAGGAAATTCTGCCCCCTAGGAGGGATTCTAAGATTCCATAAAAAGTTCCACTTCCAATTGGGCATCTCATCATTCTTAAAAAGGCTCATGTAGACACTTTTAACAGAGAAGTCTCCATTTTTAGACAAACCCCAAATAGCTCTGTCACTCCCACTTTGGGATCTACCAGCATGAATACTAACGATTCTGTGAATAATATGCCAAGGGAGAACCGAACTGAGCATCTGAATATCCCAATCATCATGGGCCATATAGTTACTAACAATCTCAGAATTTTGGGTAGCAGAGAGAGGAAATGTAGCATAACTCAGTAGTTTGCCAATATCAGGTACCCAATCATCTAACTAGAAATCAATTTGGCAACCATCACCGACTCTCCATTTCAAACGTTCCTGCAAGAGCTAAGCACCATAAGTGATACCTATCCAAGTACTAGAGCAATCACTGGTATTGTTGTTACCATGATTCACAGAGTCATCTCCTTTTAAATACTTGTGCTTGAGCAGATGACCCCATAATCCATTCTCATTATGGTATAACTTCCATCTAGCTTTAGCTAGCATCACTTGATTCATCATCTTGGTTTTTTTAATGCCCAAGCCCTCCTTACATTTAAGGAGACACACAGTTTCCCAGTTAACCAAATGCATCTTCTTGTTCTCATTTATGTGACCCCATAAGAAATCCCATTTAAGTTTATCAAGTTTAGAGCATATCTCAATAGGGAGTTTACTGGATTGCATGGCATATATAGGTATAGTTGAAGACACATCTTTAATAAGAGTGCATCTTCTAGCAAATGAGAGAGTAGAGCTTTTCCAAGTGGCCAATTTGCTTTGGGCCTTCTCAAGAATCTCCTTGTACGTGTCCTTAGTGACACGACCATGGATAAGGGAACACCAAGGTACTTGCCCATATTCTTGGTAATAGGGGATCCACAAACATCAGCTAAAACCTTAGCAAAGCCATTACTGACATTGTTGGAACACATAATTCTAGATTTAGGGAGGTTCACCTGCTGCCTAGAGAGGTCATAAAAAGTGTCGAGACAATCCTTCATAACTTGGGCTTGTTGCAGAGAGGCATGACCGAAAAGGATGAGATCATCTGTAAAGAAAAGATGTGAAATCGCAGGGCTTTTTCTAGAAATCTTAACAGGTTTCCAGCTCCCTTCAGTAAGTTTCTGATTAATAATATGTTACAGCTTTTCCATGCATAAGACAAAGAGATAAGGTGATAACAGATCACCTTGTCTAATGCCACTTTTAGGCCAGAACATATTAGAGGTTTCATCATTCAGGATCACTTTAAACTGGACACTTGAAATACAGCTCATAATCAGACTATTAAGTTTTCCCTTTATGCCAACTTCATTCAACACAGCTTTGATAAAATCCCATTGGAGCCTATCATACGCTTTGGCTAGGTCTATCTTCAAAACAATAAAGCCCATTTTCATATTAAGGGATTTTTTTATTGTTTATAATTCCTGAATAATTTCCAAAAATATGTGTGGGGGATTATAGTTTGACCCTTATGTTTTAAGAAAACATTACTTTTTGACTCGATTTATGTGTATTTGGGTATTTGATTCTTATCTATTTGGAAATACATCAAAATTGTCGCTTGACAAAAAAATAACGGTCAAACACAACAAATGCTATGAAAATACTACTGTTATTGGCATAATTTGGAAAGATAACACGTCAACATAAACAACGTGGATTGCGGAAACAACAAGTGACGTGTCAACAAAGAAGAGTTAAAATCAGCCAACCTAAGATGATCAGTAAATGACCCCGAACGATTGGTCAAAGTTACCTAGATGGTCGGGTTGGGAAATCTCGACCAAGGTAAATAGATTGATCCAATATAGTAGTTCGATCGGGAATGAATCCCTGGTCGGGGGTGAAAGAGATCTGGTCGGGTTTGGAAAACAATCGGTTAAGCGACACGTGTGCAATTTAAAGATGTACTAGGATAACCTGAATTCAATGCAATCACGACTCAAATACGCAGAGAAAGAATCACACTTAAACAAGGCACCTTGCAATACATTCTGATAAGGAAATAAAATTCCTTATAGATATCAGAGTCCAAATCAGGCAACAAGTTTAATTCATTCAATTCACAAAAGATGTAAACGGCCCCGATAAGTCAGAGTTTCATTAAACTTATAGTACCTTTTTCTTATTTTGTACTCTGAGAATTAAGGATTTATACATGTATAAATAGCCCCTAAAAACACCAAAGAAAGGGTTAATGAATTATTAGTGAAAAAAGTAAGAGAGCCTGAGTGTGTAATCATATTATTCATAGTGAATTCTTCTCTTTGCCGTCACCGGCAACCGTGGATATTTCCCCACCTTGGGGTTTTATCACGTAAAATCCTCATTGTTTGATATGTTTGTTATTTGTAATATTTCATTCAATTGTTAGTTCAACATATTTTGTGTGACCCGTGATCCACATAGCTTAATCCAAAAATCACCGTCAACAACTGGCGCTAGAAGGAGGGGGTGAACATTTCGAGATCTTTGATAACAAACAAATGGTTACTAGTAGAGATGTGAGTCAATCCCCACATGAACTTGGCACCCACCGCGGTACCGACAACGCCAGCAATACTTGAGGAGATTTTCCCTCCAGAACTCCACCTTCCGTCGGCCAAGACGTAGTATCTTCACAAGAAGCCCTTCCAGGCATCTCGTCCGATGCTTTTCAACAAATTCAAGAGTCCCTGTGAAGAGTCATTGAAGACGCCGCTAGACAGGGGGTTAACATTACTGCTATTGCGAATTTAACGTCACCATTCCAATTTTCTACCCCTGTGACAGTTCGAGACCCTAGGATACGATCAGAGATAGTCGTTCCGACCCTAGAAGCCCCACAAAAATTGGTAGAGATAGGGCAGATCGTCGTGAAAAAAGGGAACGATCCCAAAAGCGGGTTGACAGCCAAGATTACCATAATTTCAAAGAAGAAAGAGGACGGGACAGCAAAGGGCGAAAAGAGCCCAACATCCGCGATGAAGCGGGGAACGAGTCATGATCACAATAATAGGCATAACAATAATGAAAGGAGATCCCGATCAGTTTCATCTGATGAGGACACGCCCCTAGGAGGCGTAGAGAGACAAACCTTTGTCCAAAATATAATATTCGTGACACCCAGGTCACCGGGCGAACTCCAAGGGATCCTTATGGCCTGACTATCCGTCAAAAAATTTACTGACCATGGTGAGCCAGAAGAAGAACGAGAGATTTTATTAAAAAGGATAGAGGCATTGGAAAAGAGATAGGGCAGGGGCAACTTATTGATTGGGAATTATGGCAGTCCATTCACAATTACCATAAGACAAGCCCGTTTTTCAGAGAAATTCAGAATGCCGCATGTAGAGCAGTTCAAGGCCAACACCGACCCCTAAGAGTATGTTAGACTATACCAAAGCGCGATGGTGCAATACGATTATGATGATGCATTCCTATGCAGAATGCTCCCTCAAACACTAGGAGACCAGGGATTTAGACGGTTTGGTGGCCTTACAAGCGGATCAATCGGGAACTTCGAAGAGCTGATACATGCATTTACTAGGCAGTTCATGGGGAACATCCATCGTAGAAAGTCAATATCTGTTCTCTCAACCTTGAGACAAAGGAAAGATGAAAAGTTAAAAGATTACCTCACCGGTAATCACTGGAAGTTTCAGAGGTGCAAGACCCTGACGATGATACGGTAGTTGCTGCATTTATCAATTGTTTGCAGCACAGCCAATTGTCGCTGAGTCTAAGACAGAAGGGCCCAATTACCTACACGAATTTGGTGGACGATGTAGGAGGGTATGCGATTGCTGAAGAGGAGCAAATAGCCCATGGAGGGGAACTGATACACGGCGGCGGACCAGTTAATGGTATGAAAGGGAATCCTAAAGCCGATCAAAAGAATAACTTTGGGAAGAATAAAGAGGGTCGCAAGGAAGATGATCAGAAAAACAACAGAACTTTCAAACAGTAGTTTACAAATTATACTCCCCTGACCCAAAAGCAAGAAGAAATCTTGAATGTGATCGAGGACAAGAACCTATATAGGAAGCCACCAAAACAATCCAATTTTTCCCGAAGGGACACCTCGAAATATTGTCGTTTCCATCGTGAAAATGGCCATAAAACTTCTAAATGCTACTAGCTGAAGGACTATATTGAAAAGTTAATAAGAGAAGGACACTTGAAAGACGTAATCTTGAAAGGAGATGATGATCGACAGAGCGGCCCGCCAAAACCCGACTAGAATAAGAAGGAGAGTCTAAGGGAAGGCTCAGATGCTGGGGCTATCAATACTATTTTTGGCGGACTATGCATAGGGAAAAGTAGTAGGGAAAGAATGTCTGAAGTCCGCGAAGCAATAGACGGTCAGAGAAACTTGGAAGTGAATTCAGTAGGCCCCAACCAGAAAAAGCTCAAGCAAGGCTGGGATGAGACCCGATCGTTTTCTCTGAAGCAGACGCTCATGGAGTGGAAGTTAAACTGAACGATGCAATTGTTATTTTAGTTCGCATCGGTCATAGAGAGGTAAGGAGAGTATTGATCGACAATGGGAGCTCGGCAGATATTCTGAGCTGGAGTTTTAGATCAGTTGAGACTTCAAAGAAAAGATCTGCAACCCTTAGCAATTCCACTCAGAGGATTCAGAGGAGCCGAAGTAAGATCCTTGGGAACAGTCAAGCTGCCAGTCGAAATAAGAAACTTTCCATGTCAGAAAGTAGTGTTGCTCGACTTTGTAGTCGTTGATAACGAAAACTGGCCATACAATGCTTTACTAGGTAGACCATTCTTAAATAAAACAAAAGCAGTTACAGCAACCTATGCCCTAACCGTCAAGTTTCCAACAGAGCCTGGAGTCGGTATATTGAAAGGATCACATGAATGGGCAAGAAAAGCTAACCTAGCAGTCTACAGAGAAAAAGCTGAACCAGATGTAATACAGATAGATGCCGCTGAACAGGGAAAGAACTCGAAAAATGATGAATGAGAAGAGAAGGCTGAAATACGGACCCAGTTCGACTTAGATCCAATAGAAACATATCCAAAAGAAGAAGAAGAACCGACTATCGAAGTTGTACTGGACGACATGAATCATGTACAAACGGTAAAGCTGGGAGCACGGCTAACCGAACAGGTGCAAGATCAGCTGATCAACCTCTTGAAAGAATACATAGATGTGTTCGCCAGGAAACACGAAGACATGTCATGGATCGATGCCAAGATAATCTCCTATGCTCTGATTGTTGATCCCAGACAAAAACCAGTGATACAAAAAAGGTGAAGATTCAACCCTGAAAGAAGCAAAGCAATAAAAGCAAAAGTCCAGAAGTTATTGGCAGTAAGATCGATAAGGGAAGTTCAATATCCCGAATGGGTCGCCAATGTGGTTCTCGTAAAAAAGAAGAATGGGCAGTGGAGGATGTGCGTGGACTTCACAGATTTGAACAAAGCATGCCCAAAGGACAGCTTCCCTTTGCCCCGAATAAATCAGTTGGTCGATGCGACTGCGGGGCACGGACTATTGAGCTTCATGGATGCATATTTGGGTTATAATCAGATTAGGATGTTCAACCCAGATGAGGAAAAAACTGCTTTTGTAACTGATCAAGGACTTTATTGCTACAAAGTGATGCCTTTTGGCCTCAAAAATGCTATGGCAACATACCAAAGATTGGTAAACAAGATGTTCGCCTGATAGATCGACAGAAACATGGAAGTCTACATTGACAACATGTCAACCAAAAGTATCACAGCAAATGAGCACACGGCAGACCTGAAAGAAACATTCCAGGTATTAAGAAGATATGGGATGAAACTCAACCCAAACAAGTGTCTCTGGAGTACCATCGGGGAAGTTCCTCAGTTTTCAAGTGCATCAAAGAGGGATCGAAGCGAACCCTGAGAAAATAAAAGCCATAGAAGAGATGAGGTCCCCGGTCACCCTTAAAGACATTCAAAGGCTAACGGGATATTTAGTATCGTTAAATCGGTTCATCAGCAAGTCAACCGACAGATGTTTACCATTCTTCAAAGCAATAAGAAAAGGAAATGGAGTAGAATGGAATGGGGAGTGTGAACAAGCATTCCAAAAAATTAAAGAATACTTATGTAAGGCCCCGATCCTTTCGTAGCCTCTGGAAGGAGAAACTCCGTACTTGTATCTGTCGGTCACAACCGTAGCCACAGGGTCGGTACTCATCAGATTAGATGAAGAGGTGCATAAACCAGTGTATTATACTAGCAAGGCTCTGCTACCAGCTGAAACAAGATACTCGGCAGCCAAACAGATGGCACTTGCACTTGTAACGGCAGCAATAAAACTTAGACCTTATTTTCAGGCTCACAAAATTGAGGTCTATACAGATTGTCTGTTAAAATAGATATTATCCAAGCCAGAGGTATCAGGAAGACTTAAAAAATGGGCGGTGGAACTTAGTGAGTTTGATATCGCATACTTACCAATGGCCGCAATAAAAGGCCAGGTGGTAGCAGACCTGATCGCTGAGTTCACTGAGCCACACAGTGATGTGATCAAGATTTTAGAAGAGAAAGAAAGAAACATTTTCAAATGGAAGCTGCATGTTGATGGTTTGTCAAACACACATGGCAGCGGGTCATGTATAGTGGTACTGACCCCAGAAAATGATCAAGTGGAATGCGTCTTGCGATTTGATTTTAGAGCTACCAACAACATGGCCGAGTACGAAACGCTGTTGGCTGGACTCCGAATATGCACAGCTTTGAGAGCAGATGAAGTGGAAATATTCAATGATTCACAAGTCGTGGTCAATCAAATCCTGGATGAACACCAAGCAAAAGATCCTAACATGGTGGCATATATAGAGGTAGCCAAGGCACTTTTAGGGAGATTCAAGAATCATAGAATCACTCAAATCCCGAGAGAGAAGAATGAAAATGCTGACGCACTATCAAAACTAGCATCAGCAACCACCGCTATCGGCTCTAGAATGAGTGGCTCATCTCGAAAAGCCTAGCATTGAGAAAGAAGAAAATCTGACAATAGAAATGGTGGAAAAGGGGTCAGTTACTTGGGCCACCCCGATCATTGAGTATCTAGAAGAGGGCACGCTCCCAAAAGATGCAGTTGAGGCAAAACGAGTCAGATACAGGGCCGCTCGGTACTCAATAATAGGTAATGAACTTTACATAAGGGGATTTTCGAAGACCCTACAAAGATGTGTTAGCTAAGAAGAGGGAGGAAAAATCTTGGCCAGCATACACAGTGGTGTGTGTGGAAACCACACTAGGGGTAAACGTTTGGCCCATAAAACCCTTAGACAGGGCTTTTATTGGCCAACCCTATTCCAGGATGCTAAATTGGTGGCTGAGAAATGCGGTACTTGTCAAATAATCGCAAATGATATTAGGCAACCCCTTGAAACTTTGAAGAATCTAACCTCACCATGGCCGTCTGCAATGTGGGGATTAGATCTGATCGGCCCCATGTCGACAGCAACCAAAGGAGGTGCCAAGCATGCTATTGTGGCAGTTGATTATTTCACAAAATAGGCAGAAGCTGAGGCATTGGTGCACATAACCGAGGCTAATACCACTAGCTTCGTAGAGAAGAACATTATCTACCGGTTCGGGATTCCAGATACAAATGTCATCGATAATGGGACCCAATTAGACAGTGATAATTTCAGGAAAATGTGCCGAAAGTACCACATAAAGAATTATTATGCCACACCAGCTCATCCTCAAACAAATGGCCAAACCGAAGCTGTCAACAAGATAAGTAAGCACACCTTGAAGGCCAAGCTCGACGGAAAGAAAGAAAATTGGGCAGACAAGTTGCATGAAGTACTTTGGGCATACCGAACAAATGAAAGGACAGCAACAGGAGAAACACCCCATTCCTTGGCGTTCGGGACTGAAGTTTTCATCCCGGTCGAAATAATCCATACTTCCCCTAGAGTTCAGCTATATCAGCCTGATTCCAATATAATGACCTTAGAACAGAACCTAGATGAGTTGGAAGAGAAAAGGGACATCACGAGGGTAAGAAATATGGCTTACCAATAAAGAATCGCAAGATATTACAACTCGCACGTCAAGATCAGAAAATTTCAACTCGGTGATCTGGTTCTTAAAAGGGTATCTCTGAACACAAGGGATAAGTCGGCTGGATCATAAGCAGACAAATGGGAGGGGCCTTACCAAGTGGTCTGATCAGCTGGGCATGGAGCATATCGCCTTGTCCGATCAGATGGAGGAGAGTTACCCAGACCATGTAACGCTCAATACCGAAGATATTCTACCCTTAAGCAGTTTTCTGTTTTCTTTTGCTATTTTCTTTTCAGGATTTTTTTTAGATATTTTTAAGAAGATTTAGATCTTGCTCGTGCTTAACAATTTGTTTCTTTTTTATAGTTTTTAAGAATTCAATAAAAGTCCTTCAACAGAAACTTAGTTCAAGAAAAGTGTTCTAGTATTGCTTTCTCTAATAAAAGCTAATCCCGACGAACTTAAAATAGGCTCTCGGGGGGCTCAGTGATGGAATAGAAAGCATCTGTCGCAAAGACAATGCACATTCACCGAAACTAACTGGGTGCATCCGAAGCACTGTTAGAGCGTCTTCAAGAGATCAGATACCTGATGTGATGCACTGTTGGGCGAGTTAATCAAGATCTTTCATCCGAACGCCAGTTAATAAAGATACTTGGCTAAGATAAGTTGGGATAAAAAGATCATGAAAAACCTCGCACCACCGAATCTTGAGTAACAGACTACTGGGAGACGTCCCGGTGACTTAGTTACTAGATGAAAGATAAGAGTCTATAAACTAGATACCATGCAAATTGTCCATTAAACGAACACCACTTGAACGAATAAATGAATTTCACCAAGCAATCAAAAGGATAACCAGACAAGTCAAAAGTGATTTTAACTAAGTTCGGTCAGCCATATGATATAGCTGGTCGGGTTAATAATCAATCAAGATCGATCGGTTAAAGCACAATCGGTTATAAAAATAGTTAACCAAGAGTGGCAACCAACAGAGAAAATTAACCAGAGTAAGGAAAATCATACAAGTAAATCTCAGATCGGTTTCATTAAATGAATGAATCAATTGTTCATGCAAATGATGGGAATGATTTACAATGATGTATGATGTATAAAAAAAATAAAAAAAATAAAAAAAGAAGAGAAGAGAAGAAAAAGAAATTATCAAGCGTCTGAAGCTCTTGAGGTATCGCCAGGTCCCGAGCTGCTAGGGTATTTGCTTTCTTCCTTATAGCCTTTAGTCAGATCCCCAAAATCTGTCCAGCTTATGTCGTCTTCGGGGTCCTCAACCATGAAAGGTGAATAGTCAGTCTCGGGTAGAGGTCCAACATTAGCACCTTTAGATGTTGCTCCACTTTCCCCAATCGTATGAAAAACCACTAGGGAAGATTTGGAGGGAAGTTCTAGGTGCATTTATGAGGGTTTTTCCCGAGGGATTTGCAATAAGCTCTCCATATCATTATTTGGTTCCTTATTGCACTGAGAGACTCGGCCTTATGTTTTTAGATCGACCAATCCCACTTACGGTGAGCCTCTTCAGTAGACCCTCTTTATCCCTTAAGAATACCCGAGCAGTGGTGAGACCACATTCGAACTCCCTCAACATAACCGCCTCAAAAGCGGGAGACCTTTTGTAGCGATTGACGCTTTGAACTTCGAAGGCCAGTCGGGCTTCTTGAGAAAGAATTTCCTCGCTGACCTTCTGTTGGTTCAGATCTTCAGCCAGCCTCTTATATCGAAGCTTAGCCTCCTCAGATCCCAGTTGGGCTTCAAGCATAGCCTGTTGAGAAGCTGCCAAAGTTTCCTTAGCAATCCGGGCTTCTGTTTACTGATCAAGAACAGCATGTTTGGACAGAATGACCCATTGCTCCAATTCTGCTCACTGCCGCCTAGCTTCGGTTAAATCCGCTTCAAGTTGGATATTTTTCTTTGTAAACTCGGAGAGATTATCCGAAGCTGTATTGGCTCGGGTCTCGGCAGTAGCTACAACTTCTCTTAAAGCAGCTTCAGTCAGGTCACGCTGCCTCAGCTTTTCTTCGTAAGATTCCTTAAGCTTCAATCCATCAGCCGAGACAGAACCGGTCACTTTCTTTCCTTTCTCCGGCTCTTTTTTCAACCAAGAGATTTCAAGGGCCCGTTTCCTCTGAGTGATCATAGCCCTGGCCATCCCTTCCACGGCCTGTTAAATGAAGTAAGTCATGACGACATAGCTTAAAACATATAATGAATAAAGGATATTGAGTAAAGGGTACATACATAGACACCATTGTTATAAATGGTGCGGACTCGGTCTGCATCACTGGCGCTCATGAAGTCGGTCCAATAGCCTTCTCCAACATATCCTCTTTCAGCTGACATGGATTTTAACATGTAGAGAGGATCAACCGACGCTTCCTCTGGGTCTGGAACGCCAATCGCATCAGTATGAGTTGCTTTTCCTGAGTCCTGATGTTGACGATCGGTCTGGTCTGGGCCAGACCTGGGACTGGAGTAGATCTAGGAGCAACTGTTGGGGAAGATGCTGTGGTCTACCCCCGATCAGCAGACTTAAGTAAACTTGCTTCTTTTTCACTTGCGAGGGGGACTGCGACAACATTAGAAACAGACCCAAGAGGATGATTTGGACGAACAGGATCTTTATCAGCAAGACCAAAAGAAGAAGGACCGGTCTGCGCTTCCTCAAGTTCAGCCTGTTCCCCGTTTGAATCTAAATCAGTAAAGATTATCTGTCGCGTGACAGAGAATTTCATATGGACCTTATCAATGCAACGGGTCGGGGGATCAACATCGGCTTTATTGTATGCTTGTGGTATGACAGATGATAAACTGGAAGAGGCCGTCAGACCCCGATCATATCCTCTTTTCGATCGATGCTCCCGGCGGATCAAGTCACTTTGAGAATCCTGACCCTCATCATCCTCTTCAATGATGATCGGTTTGACTCCAGTCTGATGGCCTTCTAGCTTCTCCATCAAGACAGTTTCCTTCATTTTACGAGCGGTCTCAGGAGCAGAGGAACCCGCCGTAGTTTTGGCCACTTTGCCAGTAGAAGACCTTCCAGAAGGCTTGGTCAAACGGTGACCGGCTTTTTCTTTGATGATTTATCTCTTCGGGCCTTTGGAAGACCCTTTTTGTTCAACAACATGTTCAGAAGATTTTTTCACTGTCTCCCGATCAGAAGTTTCTGGAGATGCATTGGGGTCAGGCTCGTACTGATGTTCCACCATAGTTTGTTAGGGAGGAGCAATTCCCTGAGCTAGTTGAGCAGATGACTCTGCGCGGCTAACCTTGTCAAGATTTTTTATCTTTTCAGCCTGCTCGCCCGCCATAATATCCACCTCGAATACTTTTTCAGCAAAAGAGAGAGGAGAAAAGTTAAAACAAACGCAATTTGATTTAATAAACAAAATCGAAAATAAATAGAACTTACAGCGTTTGCGCCGACTTGAGATCGGAGGAAATAACCCCAGATCTAAAAGATCTTTTTCGACAAAAAGGCTGCGCCGATCTCTAGTTTCCCAGGGTGTTTGAGCAGCCTCAATAACATTCCTGGCTTGATCTTCGTTCAGCAAGGCGCCAGGTTTTATTCCATCGCTCGGGACTACAAAAGTGCCTGGGGACACTGTTCCTAGATAACTCTTGACGAGAATCGGCAACCACTGTTTCGCCCCAGTCTCCCCGAACAAAAAACCAAGTATTTTTCCAATACTTATTGGAAGTAGGGAACCCTCAGATGAAACCTTTGTGATCCTTATTGGAAGGGGGGGTCGATTTTTACTTATATCTTTCAGGGATCCAGTGGCTGACTGAGCTAGCCTGAAGATAGAAGGTACCCCAATTATCCGATCGATTCAAAGTATAGAAGTTTCGAATCTCCTGGGGGGGGATCTTAGCACCAATTTTTTTCCAAATGTGCCATAGCTCATTAGCACCCGATAAGAGTTCGGGGAAAGTTAAGCAGGAGCGATCCCAGCTTCAGCTAAGAACAGAGCAATGAAGGGTTGAAGGGGCAATGTAACCCCTGATGAAAGTATTGCCCCGTAAATAGCTACTGGACCCTGGGGAGGGTTCCATATAGCCCGTTGGCCACTCAAACGGAGTTCAACCGATTGAGGAATGTCAAAACGATCGATATATTTCGCTAACTCAGATGCTTCTACCACATTTATTTCTAAGTCGAATGCACTGGGGTGTTCGGCGGAAAATTTTAGTAACGAAGAACGATGCCACCTAGGGACCTCTTCCATCTTCAACAGTTGGGATGGAATTTTGAGATCCACTGGGGGTAAATCTTTTGAGCTGGGTCTACTTCCCCGATCGGTTTCAGTTGCCTTCGACATATCTGGACATGTATTTTGAGAAGAAACAGTAGGGTTAATAATAGAATCAAAAGAAGTGGGTTGAAATCCAAGGAGAGCCATAGAAAAATCAATATTATGAGCCGTGGGTTGAACAAGACGAGAAGAATCTTGAAAAAATCCACCTAAGATCGATTCAACCTTAACAATATTTTCTTTATCTTCAATCTCAATATAATGCATCAAAAGTTTGACGAGTAGCGTAATCCATACATGGTAGTTAAAGCAAGATGAAGATCTGTTTTAAAGCGAAAAGCAGTGAGCAAAATCTTGAAGCAGAGAGGAAGTTTTAGAAGATGAAGGAGTTGTGTAAACTGAAAGGAGAAATGGAAATCGCGTGAGAGGGAAGGTAAAGGGATTTTGAAAATATATATAGAGAAAGATGTCGTCACGCGAGAGTTTGGTTGGTGTGAAAATCCCGAAGATCACGCGCCGTTTGAAATTTGAACCACCGCCGTCAGTTACATTATTCGCATCAAGTCATATTGGCAAATCAAACGTTTGTGGCTGAAATTAAAAGCCAGCTGTTTGGCATTAATGAGAATACGACGAAACACTCCTAAGGTTAAACATACCTCACCGAGCGAATTACTTTCATTTAAGGTGCTCGTCTTGAATGTTTAAGGGGGTATTGTTATTGGCATAATTTGGAAAGATAACACGTCAGTATAAACAACGTGGATTGCGGGAATAACATGTGATGTGTCAACAAAGAAGAGTTAAAATCAGCCAACCTAAGATGATCAGTAAATGACCCCAAACGATTGGCCAAAGTTACCTAGATGATCGGGTTGGGAAATCCCGACCAAGGTAAATAGATTGATCAATATAGTAGTTCGATCAGGAATGAATCCCTGGTCGGGGGTGAAAGAGATCTGGTTGGGTTTGGAAAACAATCTGTTAAGCGACACGTGTACAATTTAAAGATGTACTCGGATAACCTGAATTCAATGCAATCACTACTCAAATACGCAGAGAAAGAATCACACTTAAACAAGGCACCTTGCAGTACATTCTGATAAGGAAATAAACTTCCTTATAGATATCAGAGTCTAAATCAGGCAACAAGTTTAATTCATTCAATTCACAAAAGAAATAAACAGCCCCGATAAGTCAGAGTTTCATTAAACTTATAGTACCTTTTTCTTATTTTGTACTCCGAGAATTAATGATTTATACATGTATAAATAGCCCCTAAAAACATCAAAGAAGGGGTTAATGAATTATTAGTGAAAAAAGTAAGAGAGCCTGAGTGTGTAATCATATTATTTATAGTGAATTCTTCTCTTCGCCGTCACCGGCAACCGTGGATTTTTCCCCACCTTGGGGTTTTACCACGTAAAATCTTCGTTGTTTGATCTGTTTGTTATTTGTAATCTTTCATTCAATTGTTAGTTCAACATATTTTGTGTGACGCGTGATCTACATAGCTTAATCCAAAAATCACCGTTAACAACTATTTTACCCTCATTTTAAAATAATTGTATATTAAAAAATTGAAAAAAAAAAAGATTAACCGAAAATTTTAAAAAGAAAATGAAAATGAATCACTACCATCCATTGACCCCATCCATCCCAATGGATGGTGGGGATTAAATGAACTTTAAAATAAAAAAAATTCAAAAAAAAAAAGTTATCTTTGAAAAAATCTGAATTTTTTTTTAAATTAATTAATTTGAATTTATAAATATATATATATATATATATGTTTTTAAATGAAGGTGGAGATCAATTAAATAGTTACAAAATTTATTATTTTTTTATAAAAAATCTTTTTAAAAATGGATCCCCACCATCCATCTCAAAGATGGATGGTGGAGAATGGAGATTAAATAAAAAAAGTAAAAAGAAAAAAAATCTAATATTTATATATCTTAAAAAATATATATATCTCCAACTGTCAATCAATGTGATAGACGGTTGGAGATTATTAAAACAATTATGTATAAAGACGTGAATACCCTTGGTTTCGTTAATATTGACTAACTATTAACTGCAGAGATACCATTTTTATGTATTTTCAAAAATGATGACCAAAAACCTTAATACATATAATTCGAGTAAAAAGTAATATTTTCTTAAAACATAAAGACCTAACTGTAATTTTTCAAAAAAAAAATGATAATTTTGTATGGCTACTTTAGATTATTGCCCTTAAAGGAATGAACGCTTAAATGCTATTGCACACCCTACAAATTTAAAATTTTGAATGAGTAGTAGTTATTAATGGTCTCCAAATCAGTTTAATTAGTGTTTTAATTTCTTAGAAAACAAATGTTCACAACTCACGAGCACTTTGCCACAGAGTTAAAGTTTGTTCAGCTAACCCGTGCGACACTTAGCAACACTTAGACAATTTCTGGACGATGTTGCTAAGTAAGCCTTACTTGATCACTCTCAAAGGCAAGAGAGACTAGAGAAGAACTAGAAGGAGCTTGGATGAAAAGTAAAGAAAACTTGTATTGCTATAAGGAAAGCTTTACAATACTTGAATTCTTGAAGGCTTGGATTGGCTTGGATGATTTACAATGAGAGGAACTATCTATTTATAGTTGTCCACCTCCTCAATGGACGGTTGGGATCAATCTGATCCAATGATGAAGATCAAGTCTCCATAAGAATCTATACTTATGTACACGTATCTAGAATTTTCCTACTTGTATCTACATGTCTCTAGATAATTCCACACCTATTTAGATATGTACAAGAATAACTTAGAATGGTTGTGTTGCTAGAGACTTCTAGAAGTAAGTCAGCATCAGAGGTGTGTGAGAATCTCTAAAACCTTCCAGGAGCTTGGCTTTGTCATGGGCTTGTTGGGCTCCTTAGGCTTTGGATTTAGGCTTTGGATTTAGCAGGCCGTGATAACTTGCTAGAAATACTGTAATTCAATCAAGTAGCACATAAATATATGCTAAATGGGCAAATACCAATGTGCTATCTAATGTCCTTCCTTTACTCTGCCCTGATGGTCAGTTGGGTCCTTGAGAGAATCAAGGTCATTGGTTCGAAGGTTGATGATAGATAGATACTTTATAGAAGAACTCAATTTTGAAAGAAAAGAAAAAATCCTTTACGTGGGAATTTTGTTTTAGCATTCAATGCAAGTGTCTCTGTCACTTCACAAAGCGAATTCTTATGCATTAATTTTCTACGTCAGCATCAATAAAGTTAGAGATGCTCACACTCTTTTTCTGACTTGATGCGTTTTCACGAAGAAAAGAACATCATGTTCTTACATTTCTTTAATTTAATCAAACGAGACAGGATATGAGGGGACCAAATGAGATTGAAATAATGGGCAATCGGTTGGATTATGTTTACGATACTGGGTTTAAAGTTTGGCGGTTAAACTTTATTTTAAAATCTTAAACCAGAAAAAAAAATAAGGATCTTAATAGTTTTTAAAATTTGTTTAAAATAATCATAAAGTAAATAATATTTTACAAAAAAGAAAAGAACGATGACTATATAATATATATTAGGAAAATTGCACTAAAGTACCCTAACCTTTGTTAAAAATGCAACTAGAATGCACTTTTTCAAAATAACAGTCTAGTACCCTAAACCAAACGGTTGGCCGTTTGAGTTAACTGGACTTTTTATGTAATTAGGGTAATAAGGTCATTCTACCCTTAAAAGAAATCGTAGAAATAAAATCTTTAAATATTTTCTTAAAATAAAAGCTGGGTAAAAAGTAAAAAAAAAAAAAAATTTAACAAAACACTAGAGATTTGGTTCCTAGATATTTAATTGGAACAATATCTCTCTCCATCATCTTCTCTCATTCGTTTTCAGAGCAAAAGTCTTCTCTATTTTATTTCTCTCTTCCATGGCAACCTCATAAGAGAAACCTGATAAGCCTTTCAAATCGTCTCCGTTACGAGAAGAAGACAACGGTTTTGAAGACTATGAAGAGGGGTTGAGATTCAATGGTTGTTGTGCTTTCAGGAGCTCTGTTTTCGGTGGAAGAAAATGAACAACAACAGTAGAGGAAACACACATTAGACTAGATGGATTCACTCAACTCAAACTCTTTTTTTTTCCCTTTGGTGATGTTGATCAGCAGTGTTGAACTGTTTTTATTTGTGATGTGTATAATTTGAGTGAAGAATATAGGTTTGTAGAGAGACTTTGTGTTTAAAGAGATTTTGTGTGTGGGTGCCTATAAGGTGTTTGATGATTTGGGTGAGAGAAGTGAAAGAGAGGGAAGAAGAAGTGGGTCATTAAAAATCTAAAATAGATGTGCAACATATCAAGAAAATTAGCAAATGGTATTAAAGTTTGTTGAAGAACACTTGCAGGTAATTATTTGATGAAGAAGAAGTCTGTCATTATTTTTTCTTCTAAATAATCACATGCATTGATATTAAATTTTGTTTAAGAACACTAAAATAAATTTTGTCGTTTTTTTTTCTAAATTTTTTATTATTTTTCTGATTTTTTTTGGTTTTTTTAATTAATTAATTTTTAAAACTTTATTTTTTGTTTTTAAATTTATTTTCTGATTTTTTTATTTTTTAATTATAATAATAATGAAAAATTGGTTGATTAGGGGTATTTGTGACAATTCAGAAAATATGATCGGTCAACCATTATCTTTAACGGTCAACCGTTTAGGTCAATGGTACTAATCTGTTATTTTTGATAAAAATGCGATCTGGCTGCAATTGTTGCAGAGGTTAGGATACTTTAGTGCAATTTTTCCCTATATATTAAACATAAAGGCATGTGTAAATTAACATAGGATCCAACTTTGGGTCCTATATTGTCATTTTATGCGACACCAACATAAAGTATAGCTCTTCTAATTAACTTATAAAGAGCGTACTGCTCTCCAATGACAGATTCATAAATCCAGAAAAAAAAAAGGTACAACAATGGTGGATTGGGCACCCGTTATACTTGGGTTAGTGCTATTTATACTCCTCTCCCCCGGCCTCGTATTCCAGGTACCGGGCAACCACCACAACATCGAATTCGGCAGCTTCACAACCAACGGCAAGGCAATTCTTGTCCACACTCTCCTCTTCTTTGGCATCTTCACCATCCTCATGTTGGCTGTTGGTGTTCACATTTATATGGGCTAGCTAGTAATTCTCTGTTTGCATAATTATAAATTTATAATGCTAGCTCCACCTTGAGATATTATTATTTTCTTTTCTTAGTTTGATTTCATTTTGGTTTGTTTGTTTTTATTTTACAAATCTCCATGTAGAAAGTTTTTTCTATGGGCATGATTAGCATTTGTGGTGTGGAATATATGACTTCGATTTTATATATATATTTTTTGTTATTATTATGGTACAGTACCACTTTAATGTTTGTTTTAGGACAGCTAGTTCATTACAACGATTGTTTTAAATTTTAGATAGGCCAAGTGGGAATGAATTTCTTGATTTCATGAAGATGGATGAGTTAATCTGGCCAGCAATATGTCAAAGTGTGCGTAGATGTGGATTTTTGTATCAAGTGTTAAAAGGAATCTTGCGATGTTATAGTGTTATTATTGAAATAAGGCTCTATTTCCTCGTTTGACATACTGTATTAAATTGTATTGGATTGTAGTATATTGTATTGTATTGTATTGTATTGTATTGAACTTTATTATCTTTAATAAAAATCTGTGTATGGTAATGCACTATATTATATTATATTACGATATACAATATTTAGCATATGATTGTATTAATATTTTTTAAAAATTAGTTAATAATTAATTATTTAAATATATTTACCATTTCTTTAAAAATATATAAATACAATTTTTTTTATTATCAGTTCGAACTGATATAAGATATATCAGTTCCTTACATGTATGTCATTGGATTTAAATACTTTGACTTGACTGCATACACTTGTCAAAGTATTATTTAAATCCAATTACCCACACGCAAGAAACTGATATATTCTATATCTGTTCAAACTGACATAGAAAGACTGTAATATATATATATATATATATATATATTTACCATTAATAAATAAATAAATATTTATTTTCATAGATACATAATTTTTAATAAAAATATTTTTATAAATAAAATAAATGTTTCCAATATAATTTTGAAATTGTATATATAAAAAAATTAATAGTATTAACACATATTTTCATCAATATTTCATATTTGTCGAGAAGAAAGAGAAAATAAAATTTAATAGCTCTTTCTGATACATGAGGATGAAATAAATAATTCTCCTGACCAAAAATTTCATAAAGATTCTCTAGAAATAGTGAAAATTATTTTTAATTGCACGCCTAAATGTGATTGTTTTTTAACAAAATAAGAAATGAAATATCTAAAATGCTTATCACTTAGAGCATCTCCAATGTCAAAATGGCTTGCATATGAGGATGAAATAAATAATTTTCATGACCAAAAATTTCATAAAGATTCTCTAGAAATAGTGAAAATTATTTTTAATTGCACGCCTAAATGTGATTGTTTTTAACAAAATAAGAAATGAAATATCTAAAATTCTTATCACTTAGAGCATCTCCAATGTAAAAATGGCTTGCATATGAATAATTGTTGACATGACAACAATGTCAAGAGACTTGCTTCCTATGTGGCATAAATATGGACTTGATAGACAATCAACTAAAAATTTGGTCTACAATGCTTCCGTTTAAAACACATTTTGTTTTAATAACGTGTCCTAATTTTATTTTATATTTTCTTTATTTTATTTTATTTCCTTACCAAAAATAGATGAAAAATTAATTTCAATTTTAAATTGTAACGACATTGTCGTTTTATGTAACAACTCATTTTATATGGATAATAAAATATTTGTACTATATAACAAGTTTTATATATAAAAAAATGTAATTAAGATGTATGTGGTGACGATTTAATGTTGTAACAAATTTGACATAATGTGTAACAATAAAGTTGTAGCTCATAACAACTTTGTCGTAGTATGTACAACTCGATTTATACGGTTAACAAAATATATATGTTTTGTAACAAGTTTCACATAGAAAATTGTAATTAAAACGTTGGTTGTAACAATTTCACATTGGTATGTTGTGTAATGATAAAGCTGTACGTTGTAACAAAGTTGTCGTAACATGTAACAACTCATTTTATATGAGTAACAAAATATTCATACTATGTAACAAGTTTTACATATAAAAATTGTAATTAAGATGGATGATCATGTTGACAATGTATATTTTTTTTGTCATGTCAGCTTAAGGTTGAATATGCACGATTGCATTGTAAACACAATTATTTACAGAATGTCTATTTATCTCATATGACATCTTTTTTTTTTCACAAGTCATGCTTGCATTGGAGATGCCCTTAAATGGCTTCCTCAATTTACCGGAAGATTTCCCATAGTATAGCAAAAAATGATTTTATGTAGTATTAAAAATAATTTAAAGTAGACGATTTTATATAGAATTAACATAATATAGCAAAAATGATTTCACATTCGTAATTAGAAGTGGGATTTTTTTTTTGGAAAATTACAAATTTTGATTTTAATTATATGTTTGATTTTCTCTAATACTTAAATTAAGTAAAAGTTTTATACACTTCGACGAATCTCATTACTAAAGTGGGAGAATTAGGACTATGTAAAAATGCCCATAAACCGCTGAACCGTTCCAGATAAAACCAAACCGTTTGGTTTTATTATAATAAAGAGCAGTGATATTTACACCCCTTTAAAATTGTATGTACATCCTAAATTTTATATTTTCAAAAATCCAACATTACCCTCAAATTAAACTACTAAACTTTAATTAAAAGATAATATAATTTTTTAAAATTATTTTACTGTCCGGATGTTTACTAAGAAAACTAAATATAAATATGAATAAAATATTAAAAATAATTATGATTATAAGAAACCAAAAAATCTTACAGAGAAGTGGAAGGAGACTTCTTAAGCTTGAAAAGATAAAGGAGGCTCCTTCATCAAAAAGTAAGGAGCAAGCCACTGCCTCATCCTAACCTCTATCCTTCTTGAGACTGCTCGAAGAATCTCCTCGTGATGATTGGGTTAGCCTATCTTACAAATACTTGGCCCAAGCAAGAAGCCCAAGCTAATAACTAACCAAAAGGCCCAAAAATCAGCTATTAGATATACATCAGCAACTGATCAAAACGTGAGCAATTGGGAACTTGTCAATACATAGCATTTCTTGGTGTATCAGATAAGATCATATCAGTTATTTTAGCCATTTATGAAATCCAAAGTGGCAAGCATTCATTGGCCGAGGAGGATTACGGTGCTGACTCATCAAATATGGCTTTATAAGCAATTAAGTGAGAGAAAATGATTCAACGAGTGCACTTTCTGATTAGGGTTGTCAAAAGGTAATCTAGCTCTCTCTGTCTCTCATGAAAGTTCTCTCAATTTTCTTTATTTTTGTGATCTTTGTGATTTCTTGGTGAATCCAAGTGTGATTCTTGTGTAATTTGTGTACATGAGATATTTGTTTTCTATGTGACCAGAGTGTTGGAATATATTTGTAAAGGAAGATTGAGTGCTTTTGTTCTGTATTTCATGAAGATCTAAGTGTTACTTAGGGTTAAACACTTGCTATGTTGTAAATCTACATTATTGGTAGATATCTGGGTTGTATTAGGTTATTTGGTTGAGAGATCTTGCTTGTAAGACTGATATATAGTGGAGAGGGTCTTCTCTGTGAAGGCTCAACGTGGATGTAGGCCCTTCTTTGGCTGAATCATGATAACCCTTGGGTTTTCTCTTCTACGTTTCTTTTATCTTTTTGTTTGATTGTTTTCTATCCATTTGATTTTCTGTTTACTTTGATATTATTCTGGCTATTTCCATTTGTGGTACATCTATTACTTGTTCTGGTTCTTTGTAAGAGTTTATTGCAGGGTCTATAGCTTGAGAACAGTATATTGGTTAGTTGATTTGTGTCGACCAGGTCAACTAACAGTGGTATCTGAGCCGAAATAGTACCAACGACGGACAATCAGGACCAAGATCAACAAGCGGGCGAGCCTCCAATTACTAGTTCCATCGGTGGCCGAGCCTTCAGTCTTTGAAGACTCATCTGGAGAAAGAGACGAGAAGAGCAGTGAATTTGCTAGCAGTGCATGAGAGGTAAAACTTTCTGATTCTGGTAATTTTGGTAATTTCAATACAACGTTCATGAACATGAAATTTGAAATAGACAAATTTGATGGTACTGAGGATTTTGGCATTTGAAGAAGAAAGATGAAAGCTCTCTCTCTCCCAGCAGAAAATCCTCAAGGCCATTGAAGGCCCTGATAAATTGCTAGACACATTAACCGTAGAACAGAAAAATGATATGCTTGAAATGACTTTAGGCACTATTATTCTGAATTTATCTAATAATGTACTTAGAGAGGTTAATGAGGAAACAATTGCTATTGATGTTTGGAAGAAATTAGAAAGTTTGTATCTAATAAATCCTTAACAAATAAAATTTATCTTAAAGAAATACTCTTTAGCTTTAAGATGGACGCCAGTAAAGTCTTAGGTCAAAATCTAGATGACTTCAAGAAAATAACCATAGAATTAGCCAATGCAAGGGAAAATGAAAAACTGAATGATAAGAATAAGGCTATTATTCTCTTGAACTCACTGCTTGGCTCCTTTAAGGATGTCAAAGCTACCATTAAATATGGTAGAACTTCTTTGTCTCTTGAAGTGTGTGTTTCTGCTCTTAAATCCAAGGATTTAAAGCTTAAGATAGAAAAGAAGGATAATGGTGAGAACCTGTTTGCTAGGGGTAGACAGACTGTAAAAAATGGTTATAATAATAACCTTAACCAGGAAAATACCCAAAATGATGGTGATGTAGCTGTAGCATCTAAATCATTTGAATCAAGTGAAGTCTTACAACTGAGGATATAAAGTCTGAATGGATTTTAGATTCAGGTTGTTCATTTCACATGACACCTAGGAAAGACTGGTTCACAGAGTTTAAAGAAATCAGTGGTAGCAGTGTATTAATGGGTAATAACCAACAGTGTCAAGTGGAAGGGATATGATCAATGACTGTTAGGATGTATGATGGGATGGTTAGTGTGTTTAAGAATATTAGATATGTGCCTAATCTGAAAAGAAATTTGATTTCTTTAGGTGTCCTAGATGAGGAAGGTTATTGTTATAAGACTGAGAAATGTGTCTTAAAGGTCTCTAGGGGATCTCTAGTCATCATAAAAGGTGACAAGAGAAATACTCTATATGTTTTGAAAGGTGATACTGTTACTAATGTGGTTGCAAATGTAGTTACTAAAACTAGTGACATTACATCTTTGTGGCATAAGAGACTTGGTCATATGAGTGTGAGGGGTCTAGATGAATTGAGTGAACAAAACTTGCTTCATGGGGATAGTGTCAATAAACTGGAATTCTGTGAAAACTGTGTTTTAGGAAAACAACATAAGCTAAGTTTTAGTACAACTCAACATAACACTAAAGAGATCCTTCAATATGTGCACTTAGACCTTTGAAGGCCTTCAAAGGTCCCAACTCATAGTGGAAACCTAGTATTTTATATCCTTAATAGATGATTTCACTAGAAAGGTTTGGGTATACTTATTGAAGTCAAAAGATCAAGCTTTTAAGAGCTTTAAGGCTTGGAAACTATTAGTTGAGAATCAGACTTCTAAGAAAGTCAAGGTGCTAAGACCTGATAATGGCCTAGAGTTTTGCAAAGATGAATTCAATAAATTTTGTAGTGAAAATGGCATAGAGAGACATAGAACAGTTAGGTACACTCCCCAATAGAGTGGAACAGCTAAAAGAATGAATAGAACTATCCTAGATAAGGTTAGATGTCTTGTAATTAGTTTTGGTTTGAGTCAAAAATTCTGGGGTAAGGCTGTTGCTACATCCAATTATCTAATAAATAGATCTCCATCCACTGTTATAGGTTTAAAAACACCAAAAGAAAAATAAACTGGTAGGCCTCCTAGTCTGAAACATTTGAGGGTGCTTGGGTGTACAGGTATATGCTCACCAATCTAAAGGGAAACTAGAACCTATGTCTTTAAGAGGTGTTTTCGTAGGCTATCTTTTAGGTGTTATGGGATATAGAATCTAGCTTAGGGACTAAAAAGGTTTTAAAGTAATAATCAGTAGAGATGTGATTTTTGATGAACTTAGAATGCCATATAAAGACATAGACCCTTCAACTGAATCTGTACCAGATCCTTTAAAGGATGGTGAAAATCAGATTCAGGTGGAAGTTGAAAGCCTACCAATATGCCATGTCTCGGTTCAGCCTAATCCCATTGAGGATGATGAGGCTGCCCATTCTGATCCTGATGATTAGGTGGAAGAGAGTCAGAATCAACCAAAGATAAGTGAATCTTTAGCTGATTACGAGTTGGTTAGGGATATGGCTAGAAGGATTATAAAACCTAACAATAAGTATGTCTATGTAGATGTTATTTCTTTTTGCATTGTGCACTGGCCAAGAGTTAGAAGGTGCTAAACCTAAGAACTATACATAAGCTGTTAACTCTATTGATAGGTTGAAATGGCAGAACGCCATGAAAGAAGAGATGGAATCTCTTGAAAAGAATATGACCTGGTCTCTTGTAAAGAAACCGGTAAAACAGAAGGTAGTTGCTTGTAAATGGATTTTTAAAATCAAAGAAGGGTTAGGGCAGAATGATGCACCTAGATATAAGGCTAGGTTAGTTGCTAAGGGCTTTATACAAAGAGAAGACATTGACTACAATAAGATCTTCTCACATGTAGTCAAATATAAAACAATTAGGATTGTTCTTGTCTTGGTTAGTTTCTATGATTTAGAACTTGAGCAACTAGAAGTCAAGACAACTTTCTTGCATGGGGACCTAGATGAAACCATATACATGTTCCAACCTGAGGGTTTGAGTCCAAATCAAAACCCTCTTATGTTTGTTTTCTCAAGAAATCTCTTTATGGGATGAACCAAGCCCCTAGACAATGGCATAAGAAGTTTGATAACTTCATTACTAGCTTAGGTTTTAATAAAAGTAAGTATGATACATGTTTTTATTTCACTAGTGAAAACATTTTAAATACTATTTACTTGCTTTTACATATTGATGATATGTTGATTGCTAGTCAGAGTGTGTCTGAGATTATAGAGTTAGAAGAGAAATTAAAAACTGAATTTGACATGAAAGATTTAGGAAGTGCAAAAAGGATTCTAGGAATAGAAATTGTTAGAACTAGAAAAGAGTCTAGGTTGTGACTTGAACATGAAAGTTATTTGTTAAAGCTGGTGGACAGGTATGCAATGAAAAATTCTAAACTTGCCAATGTTCCTTTGACACAGAGTTTCATGTTGTCACATGCTTTATCTCTTCGATATGTTGATGAGATAAGATTTATGGAGTCTATTCCCTATTCTAGTGTTGTTGGGTCCATAATGTATGCTATGATCAGTAGTAGGCCAGATTTAGCCCAATTCTTTAGTATATTGTCTAGATATATGGCCAATGCTGGTAAGGGCCATTGGAATGCCATGAAATGGCTGTTAAGGTATATTAGCTTAACCACTTCAGTTGGGTTAGTGTATGATTATGCTAATTCTGTTGTAGACTTAATAGGTTATATAGATTTTGATTATGTAGGTGATAGAGATAAGAGGAAATCCACCTCATTATTTTTCTTTACTCTTACAGGCTGCTATGTGAGCTGGAAAAGTCAGTTGCAATCAGTAGTGTCCTTGTCCACTATTGAAGCTGAATGCATAGCAGTAACATAGGCAATTAAGGAAGCCATTTGGCTTCAAGGTCTATTAGAAGAAATTAAAGTGTTTAGTGGTAAGACTGTCATTTATACAGACAGCCAAAGTGCACTGCATTTGTGCAAAAATCCTGTGTTTCATGAAAGAACTAAACACATAGAGGTCAAATACCATTTTATATGAGATAAAATCTCTGAAGGTATTGTTGAGGTTGAAAAAAATCTCAACTGAGGAAAATCCAGCTAATATGGGTACACAAGTTGTTTCCTATAGCAAGTTTAAGCATTGCTTGAACTTACTAAAACTGGGTGATTATGGTTAACCTGTTTGCTGTGTCTTGAGCCAGGTTCACAGGGAAGTCCTCTTTGCTATATATTGAAAATGGCCAAAGGTGGAATTTGTGATGATTGAGTTAGCCCGGCTTACAAATACTTGGCACAAGCAAGAAGCCTAAGTTAATAACCAACCAAAAGGCCCAAAATCAGCTATCAGATATACATCAACAACTGATCAAAACTTGAGCAGTTGGGGACTTATCAATACGTATCGTTTCTTGGTGTATCAGATAAGATCAGATCAGTCATTTGAGCCATGTGATGAAATCCAAAGTGGCAAGCATTCATTGGCTGAGGAGGATTACGGTGCTGACTCATCAGATAGGGCTTTATAAGCAATCAAGTGAGAGAAAGTTGAAAATACACAAAGTGTGTCTAATACAACCTAGAGGGGGGGGTGAATAGGTTTTAGTTGATTTATTACCAACTTTTCGACTTAATCAATTTTAATAATCCTACTCCATATTAGCAATCAATCAATCCAATATAAATATGCGGAAAACAATAAAAACACAAAGATTGATTTACGTGAGAAACCCTCCAACTGGGAAAAACTCACGGGCTATCCTTCTAGCCACATACGGTCCTCAAATCCACTATTTGAACGAAAGTTTACAATCTAGGTTGACCTCAAGTCACACCTACTTGGTCACTAACCCTTTCACTCTACCCAACGGGCCTTTAATAGTGATTCTTGACCACAAGCTTGTGCACTAACTCACTTAGTCACAAAGCTTAACAATCAATGAATAGGTTAAACAACCTATGTGAATATGTAAAAGATATTCAAACATGCAATTAATGCTAGGCAACAATAAATGTTTATCTAAGGATTTAAAGATGTCAATGAATGCAAATCCTAGATATCAATATCTAAATGCAAATGCATGAAGATTTAGCTAGAAGGGTAAAATCGTCCTAAATGCTAGCTATTAATGAACAAGGCTCTCAACCAACAAACAACAACTCAATCATGTTATAAATGCCAATAAACATAAAGATGTGCAATAAAATCACATAAAAGAGCTAACCCTAGGCAAATAAGAACATAAATAAATACAATGAGATTTAGGGCATGTTCAAGATACCTAGTCAATGAAAGCAAGAAGAATCCATGATGAGATGATGCTTGAAGATGTTAGATGCACATGGATTTGTGTTTGGTTGAGTAAAGATGAGTTCTTGGGAGTTTCTCTCTCTAAGGGAAGCTTGGCCTCTCAATAATGGCTTCTTGAACTCATCAAAACGAGCAAGGAAGAAGATAGAGCATAAATAAGGGAGCCCTAGTTAAAACTGCGTCGTTTTGAACTTAGGGCATAAAATCCCGTCAATACCGCTAGATGGACTGCGTCTCAAGCAAGTGTCCAGACCGCGGTACACACAGCAGTGCACCGTCTGGACAATAACGCGGTGCAGGGCGCTGTGCATGCAGGTGCACAGGCCGCGGTATGGGCAACAGAGGCCTACTGGACAACACCGGGACTTGGGTCGCTTTGCGTGCACGTGTACAGGAAGCGGTACAGGGAGCATGACCCTGCTGAGGTATACCGCTCTGTATGCCGCGGTTCAAGCATGTCTTGCCAAGCGGTCTAGGCCGCGCTAAGAGAAGAAATTCTCTTTTCTAGGCAAACTCAACACACTAAGTGATGTGCAAAATTTGCAAGTGTGGAGTGTGAAAAGAGGCATACAATACATCATTCAATAACATGAAGATAAGAACAATAATGCATGCAAGTGAGTGTGTGCAACTAGATCTCTTCAAAGAAAGTTAAACTAGTGAGATACCTTTGAAGTGCTCTTTGAGAGAGATGATGTCCTTGAAGCTTGATCACACTCACGAGGCCTAAATTACCCTTACAAAGAATAATCCCCAATGTGGTTTGTCAACGAAATAAGCCAATCAAAATATGAGGAACTTACAAAAGTGATTTAACAAATTCACTTTCTGATTAGGGTTTTCAAAAGGCGATCTAGCTCTCTTTGTCTCTCACGGAAGTTCTCTCAGTTTTCTTTCTTTTTGTGATCTTTGTGATTTCTTAGTGAAACCAAGTGTGATTCTTGTGTAATCTATGTAAGTAAGATATTTGTTCTCTGTGTGACCAGAGTGTTCGAATATATTTGTAAAGGAAGATTGAGTGCTTTTGTTTTGTATATCGTGAATATCTGAGTGTTACCTAGGGTTAAACACTTGGTGTGTTGTAAATCTACATTATTGGTAGATATTTGGGTTGTATTAGGTTATTTGGTTGAGAGATCTTGCTTGTAAGACTAATATATAGTGGAGATGGTCTTCTCTGTGAAGGCTCAACGTGGATGTAGGCTCTTCTTTGGCTAAATCATGATAACCCTTGGGTTTTCTCTTCTCTGTTTCTTTCATCTTTTGTTTGATTGTTTTCTGTCCATTTGATTTTATGTTTACTTTGATATTATTCTGGCTATTTCCGTTTGTGGTACATCTATTACTTGTTCTTGTTCTTTGTAAGAGTTTCTTGTAGGGTCTTTAGCTTATAAACAATGTGTTGGTTAGTTGATTTGTGTTGACTAGGTCAACTAACACTCCTAATGAGACTGATTGGGATATCGTAGAAGCTTATGATAGTTCATAATTTGCTTTCTTTAATTGTACCACCGGAGATGCATTCCTTCTCTGATTCCCCATTACACAACTTATTATGGAACAAAAGATTCAATCAAGCCACCAGTTATTGATTGGATAAACTTTGCACCCTTTACTTTTAATTCTAAGAAGGCATGCCATGATTTGGAGAAGACACTTTCCTGAACTAAATTTAATATGAAGAATTAGGGTAATGCTAGGTGGGCTCCTTATATATATATATATATATATATATTTTATAATATATTTTTTTTCAAAATTAAAAGAAAGGTAATGTGTGGAGTGTGCTTACAAAATATAATCGTCTAAAAAATTTAATGGGAGTATATATATAAAAAGGGATGCATATACAATTTTTCAGGGCGGAATAATTGTCACTCTATAATAAATTAGCATGGTCTTGTTTGGTTTATGAACCAAGTCTAACAAACCCTCCCGAATACCTTTAAGACTAATATTTTTTTTTACCATATGTCACAACCAATACTTTTCCAAGTAGTAACTATGATACACATTGCATTTATTTATCAAACCTTGCATATTTATTTATGATGAGTCCAACATTTATTATAAATTTTAAATTGTATAATTATAAATACAAAAGCACAAATCAAATTTAGAATTGTTGGATTGAACTAATATAATTTTGTTTGGTATAGAAAATGATTGGTACAATGTTTCACATGACCAAAATTTTAGGCTTGGTCTGGTTGTTGTCAAAACTTGATCAAACCAGATCATGCACAACCCTAGGGAGAATAGAGAAATTCAAAGAGACAAGAGAGGCGGGAGGAACAAGAAGTAATTTTTTTTTTGTAAAGAATAAGTAAATTATTTTAGAGGGTATTGAATGAAATAATGTAACGTATGGTGTGCTAAATTGAATTGGACTATTTTATGAAATTGGAGATGATTGAGATGAGATTGAGATTGAGATTGGATTGAATTATATTGTACTAAATTAATACTATGTTATGTAAGGTGAAACATGAGACTAGAAAAAAAAGGGCAATAACCAAATTAGTCCTAGACGTTTTACTTAATTTCAAGTTGTTTGTGACTTTTACAAAAGTGACCAATCTAGTCACTATACTTTTTCAAAAGTACCAAATTAGTCTTTTTAATTTATGGATGTTAGTCAAAGTTAACAGATTTAAGGGTAAAATTGTACTTTTAACATCAAAAGTTAATTGTTTGACATATGTACCTGAAAAGAATTGACACATGTTCGGGGATTTTTTATTTTACACATGTACATTAAATGCTTTTATTTAAAAAACTATTAGTTATTCAAAAAGGTAATCTTAAAAATGAAAAAAAAAAACCAAAAAAAAACCGTAAATGGTGGCCTTTGGTGGAAGAGGCTGGAACCTCTTCCCGACCTCTTCCACAACCGACTGTGGAGGAGGCCTCAGCATCCTCCCTGAACCCGATCGTCGAGGAGGCAACCTCCACGGATAGTTCTTGGAGGTTGTCTTAATGAATATAATCGTTGAGGACCTCCACCATCTTCAAATTGGTGGTAGACTTCCACGATCTGGAATTCAGTTCATGAAATCTTCCTCCACTACTGAATGTGGAGTAGGCCAGCCTCCTCCACAACTTGAATGTCGAGGAGGTCGGCCTCCCTTACCGGAGGCCACTTCAATGGTAGCCAACACATTTATTTATTTATTTATTTTTAATAATTAATATTCATTTTCCTATTTATTTTAATTTAATGTTTTTCATTAATATTTATTTCTAATTAAACTAATATTTATTTCAATTGTTGTTAATTTATTTTAATTTGTTTTTAAAATATAAAGCGATTGCCTTTTCCTTTTTATTTTTAAATTTTTTATTTAGTTATTATTATAATTTTATTTTAAGTTATTATTTAATTTTAAAAGGTATTTTTGTACTTTCATGTAAAATAACATTTGACTGTTAGAGTTGACTAACTGAAATTTGATTGGAGGCTGAAAATTGTTCAATTATGAAAAGTCAATGACCAATATGGTCACTTTTGTAAAGGTCAAAAACAATTTGGAATTAAAAAAAGAGTAATGCTATTGGCACTCCTACCGGTCTATTTATACCTCACTTTTTTTAATTATGCAGTATCTTTTTTTTCTCCTTTATTGAAATTATTTAAAGAGACATATAATTTGAGGAAAAAAATCTTCTACAAAGTAAATCTATTAAAACCCTAACATACCTTTTCAAAAAAAAAAATTCTAACTCTTAAATCCTAAAATTTGCTACTTATACACATATAAAATATTATGGAAGAGTTCGAGAAAGATATAAAAGAATTGTTTGAGAATGATATTAAATATATGGAAGAATTGTCTTGGAATGACATAATGCATTTGCAAGAATTGTCTGACAATGATATCAAGCATCTACAAGAATTGTCTGATAATGATATCAAGCACCTGGAAACAATTCCTTCTCTAGATGTAAGTTTGAAGTTTACTTTTTTTAGAAAGATATCAAGCTGTCGTTGTGTTGAAGCAACCTGTTAATTTTTTTCTTTTTTCTTTTCCACCATGAATAAGAAGAAGAGAAAAAACTCAAATAATAATAATAATAATAAGAAAAATTAAATCGTTCAATGGAAATGAGAGAGACGTATACAGAGATTAGAGATAGGGAGATCGGAGATGGGGTGTATTAATTTTGAAAAATAAGTAAAAATGGTAGCTTTGGAAATAAATCAAAAAATTAATAAATATTTTTAATTTTATCTAATTAAATCAAAATTTTAAAAAAATAGGGCATAAAACTCACTCTTAAAAAAACATAATGTTAACATATGCCCTAAGGCAAGTGTTAAAAATATAAAAATTACTATAAGAAGAAAGTCAACCACTGCATTTATTGAAACAAGATAATAAATGCAGTTGGACAATAATCATTTTTTGTATTTAATATAGTTTGGGATTTTTTTTTTAAGTATTACACTTAGGGGTGGGCACAGTTCATTGAACCGAACCGAACCGAACCAAAATATGGTGTTTAGTTTGGTTTTAAGGTTGAGTTCGGTTCAATTCGGTTTGAACCGAATGAACCGCATAGAATATGGTTCGGTTTCGGTTTTGGACTTTCCAAAACCGAACCGAACCGACGAACCGAACTATAAATACAAAAAAAAATACAAATTTTATTATGGATTGTATGTTGGATTATTTATGTATAATCTTATTTTATTTTGAACTTCTATAATTCTATGTAATGTATGGACTGAATTTGGTGTGATGTGTTTATCACTGGACCAACTTTATTTTGCCATATTGTTTGGAATTAGATATGGTTGGATTTGATAAAAAAAAATTTCTCTATATAATAAAATAGTGTTAAATTATATATAGAAATAAAATAATTTTAGAAACCCAACAAATCACACCAGAGGCTGGCATTAATATAATTGAATTTGACGTATATCTAAACTTGTAATACTTGTAAGACTATTATACTGTATATGATTGTATAATTGGTGGATGAATTTCTAATCTTTAAATTTTAATCTAATATATAAATTAATAATTAAAAAATTAAAAAAAATTAACGCTCTTTCATACTATTGCAAAACAATAACGAGAAAACAAGACTACTTTCCCAAATTTTGTCCCCATCATTTTAATCTTTTCCCAAGAAGAATAGAAGATCAGAGCCGTTGAAAGCACAAAAATAAAACTTTTTTTTGACATACACAAAATTAAAACTTGAATGTAACGAGAAGCATCCATTTTTAAAACACTTGTCAATTTGTGATCCTTCTCCATCGATATATGCAATTTTTGTTTTTTACTTTTAAACTCCCACTTCACTTTCCTAGATCTTTCTCAAACCCTTCGAAAGCTTTTGAAATCACCTTAGTACTGTTTTCTCTTTCTCTCTGTCTGTGCTTTCAGTCGAAATTAGAGAAGGGAAAAAAATGGCAGATTGGGGTCCAGTGGTGATAGCGGTGGTGCTGTTTGTGCTGTTGACTCCGGGGCTTCTGTTTCAGCTACCTGGCGGGGGCAGGATCGTTGGGTTTGGGAACATGCAGACAAGCTTTGCATCTATTCTTGTCCACACCATCATCTTCTTTGGCCTCCTCACTATTTTCCTTATCGCCGTTCATGTTCACATCTACGCTGGCTAATCATATCCTTATGTATGTTTTTTTTTTTTTTTTTTTGTTTCTTCCATTTACTTTTCTTTTTGTTGTTGGATTTGATCTAGTAATCTCGGATCATGGACTCTAGTATTTTCTTTTACTTTTTTTTTGTGGTGGGGTTTGAGATTGCCATGAATATATAACATTATACATCTAGGGTTACTTTCTCTAATAGTCTAACAGATGCTCGTTTGAATCTTTAAGGCAAATGGGCATGAAATTTTAACAAGTGAGTTGTATGTTGTTGAACCATTATTTGTAATTCTACTCTTAATTAGGCTTGTTTTGATTTTAAAATATAACTTGTAAGCATGATTGCTAAGTTTCAATTTTGTCTTCCAATCACCATAATTCATGAGCTTGACTTATGACTATGCCCCAGTTGCAGTGCTTTGTATTGTATTCCCCAACCCCTAATCCTCTGGTGGTCGTATTAGTAACCAACCATGGACTATGCCTCAAGTCGGACAATGTCTCATGTTCAAAGTGACATGAGACAAATTATCAAAAGGGATCACAAAAAATCAAAGGCAAATGTCAATGTCACATTCTACTTGTGTTTTTTGGACTTTCGCTTGCTGTTCTTTTCAAATGGAGTGATCGGCTGACCCCATTGTTCAATGTTCGTGACCCAACTTTTTTCTTTAACAAAAAACTATGATAAAGCTAATAACGGGCATTATTTCTAGGTGCATCATTGTGGATTTTCGACGTCTCTTTTTATATAGAGAGTTGGTACACCTTCGTCTTGACTCTTAGTTTTGTATCGCAGTTCTATGTCAAAAAAAGCTTTGTGCATCAGCATATCTAAAAAGAGTTGCAATGAATTTAAATTGTGTGTTTAGAGAAATGATAAAAGATACAGGGGTAAAAATCAGAAATCTCATAAATTGATTCCAAATATTGGAGTTCAGTAGTAGCGGCTCAATGTTGATGGCTTGGGCCGGGATCCAGCAGCTTGTTGGATCAGATCATCAAACTTAAGGTGGACGTACCTGATTCAACTCCACCAAAATTTATTTGCATCACCACGATTCACAATAAACAAGCAGTTGTGTTAATGATAATTGCGATTGCCACCATCAATACTTGTTTCCCTGACACATTAAATAATACCTAACTTCATATCAATATCATTATTGTTTTCTCTCATTTTCATAAAAAAAAAATTGTGATTTTCCCAATTTGTGCTTTCGAACACAAGTATAGAGCAAACATACCAAATTTGAATAAACACACACTACACATATATATATATATATATATAGACATACACAACAGTGTATGGTACACCGGAATATTGTTATATATGAGTGTATGTGAGTAGCATGTGATCGTATGTATATAACGTTATCGCATATAAATTACATATGATCACAAGTTAAACAAAACTTAAATTTTAATGTGGTCGCATGTGAGTTGTATATGAATTGAAGTGGTCACACTAGAAAATGTCATGATCACATAAATTTTTTAAGGCGTTAGTACACTCTTTAGATTGACCCTATATGTATATATAAATTCTAAATATCACAATTCACACATGCATGCAGATTAGAAAACTTTACTCTTTGCCTAAACTCTTTATGTAAGTGGTTGAATTTAAACTCTTTTTTTATTTTTTATTTTTTATTTTTTTATGTAATGACTGCATTATAAAAGATGAGATTTGCTATTGTTAACCCATGAAAAAGAAAGGCATCACATAATATTTTTACCTTAAATGAGATAAAATTGATTGAATAATATCTTTGCATTATATACTTGATAGTTGATACTTCTGTTAAAAATGCTTAAAACCATATACTGAAGATTCACTGTAAATTAATCTCCTATAAATTAATATCTTCTTTAAATTAATAAAAAATCTTGGTTCCGACTCGGACCAGTGTAAAAAATTAATAAACTCATCTATCGTAATAATTAATAATTTCTTTTTGAAACCCGATGTAAAATTTTGACCCCGACTGTCGCATAAATTAATAATTCTATAAAAGTATAAAATGCATTACATAATAATCAAGAACTAAAAACGTACTTCAAGATTTTGGTTTGCACAAATCCACTATGTTTTATATTTTTGACTTCATCCTTCATCTTTTGAATTGTCATCTTATTATAACTTATAACAAAGAAGATAAAAAAGAGAGAATTTTTAGGAGCCGTTAAGAATAGAATTTTTAAGTATATCTTGAGATCTCTCTTGTTATATACAACCAAAGGATAAACCTCAATTTATAGATTGAGTATCCTTGGTCTCTAAGTAATCACATTCCTAAAAGGATTTGGAAATTTTCTTAATAAATCTTTCCTATATAAGGAATCCTAAAAAAAAGAGAAGGAAAGTTCTATGATTTAGAAAACCGACTAGATAAGGAATCCCGAAAATGAACCTTCCATAAACAAGAAAATCTACTTCCATATATTTTCTAAAGCAAAATAACATTTTACAGTATAAAACCCTTCTAATTAAAAACTCAACCCTTCTAAATTAATACTCAAGGATGTGTCCTAAGAATATTAATGTAAAGTAACTCTACTGTATTTGACGTGAATTAATTGTAATAGGAAAAGAAAAATTTCTTTAAAAGCATATATTTGACCAAGACTGGGCCTGAAACACGGTCTCCCATTTTTAATTTATTTCAAGTTCTACGGTTTTGACATATACTTATATTACATTTTACCCTCCATTTTAACATAAATTACAAACCCGCCACAACCACAAAGAAATTCTAAGAAATTTTCTATATTGAATTTGCAGCTCTTAGGGCTGCTGTGAAGAATACATTTTTATTTATATTGGAAGACTGTACATTTTATGAATGCCACTTGGAGGAGAATAAACCCTTAGATAATTCTATACAATTAACCTAGAATTGAATCAAACAAAAGACATTACAGACAAAAGAGATTTGCTGGTAGTGATCAGGTTAGCAATAACATCTATGACTACCATGCATCATCAGCTAATGGGCATGTGGTAGAGAGAATGAGGTGTCAAGACTTCAGTTTTGATCACATGTTCTAATGCGGAGCAGGTAGTTAGTCCGTATGGATAGCAAATTCGTATTTAGGTGCGAGGGCCAACCAAATCCGAGCTGAACTTTATGGACGACTACAGAGGGCATACGTGGTCGGATCGTCTATTATAATTTGTTTTCAGAAAGCCCAAGACGAACCCTAGAAATGTTATGAAGACTTCGTCCTCCGTAACAGATCACAAGCAGGTCCAAGTTCGACCATTCTAGCTTGTTGGGCGAAGACTTTTAGTTTCCTGCACAACTTAAGGATTTTATTTCCTTTTTTTTCTTAGGATTTTATTTTGTTTCCTTTTAACTTAGGGTCTGTCCTGTAAGCGTTTTTCAGTTGATGTTTTTCGAAAAGAAAAATGAAAATGAAAATGAAAACAGTGTTTTTGGTTTCATTTTTGAAATCCGAAAACACTTCTGGTAGCGTATACTGAAATCCGTATTTTGAAAATAAAAACGGGAAAAAACGCGTCTGGTAGACTAATTGAAAACTATTGAAAATTGAAATATCAATTTTTAATTTTTGTTTAATATTATAACAATGATAAATAAATTGATTAAATAATTAACCAATAAACAAATGTAATCAATTTATCCAGAAGAAGAAGAAGAATAAGTCGTCTAGCTGAAGAAGAAGAAGAAGACGACGACCAGCTGATCGACCGGTGGTGGCGAATGGATTGGCACCAGCTGCGATCGGCGAAGGAAGGAAGGAAGGAAGGAAGAAGAAGAAGAAGAAGAAGAAGAAGAAGAAGAAGAAAAAGAAAAAGAAGAAGTCTAGTTGATCGGACGACGGTGGCTGTGATCGGTGAAGGAAGGAAGGAAGAAGAAGAAAGATATAAGATGATGATGATCGGTCGGCGGCGGCGAGCAGATCGGCGGCGGCTGCGATCAATGAAGGAAGGAAGGAAGAAAGAAGAAGAAGACCAGCTGATCGGCCGGAGCGGCTACGATCGGTGAAGAGGAAGGTAGAAGAAGAAGAATGAAAGAAGTTGATGATCGGCCCGCAGCGTTGAGCATATGGAGATGAGGAAGAAATTCGATGATGTCTGATGGATGAGGAAAAAAGAAAAAAGAATTAAGAATTTTTTTTTTGCAAAACAAAAACGAAAACGAAAAACAAGTATTTTGTGTTTTTCAAATATTTCACTGTTAACTCTAGTTTTGTTTTTTATTATTTTGGGTTTTTTGAAAATAAAATGAAAAACGGTTAACGAACGTGAATTTGAAACTGTTTTTGGAAAACAAAAACGAAAACAGACTGAAAAACTGCTGCAGGACGGGGCTTTAGGATTCTTAGGATTTTGTTTACCTTTTTACTTAGGATTCATAGGATTTTTGTTTAGGATTTTTAGGATTCTTTTCTTGTTTGGAAATTTATGTTATTTCGAGTTCTAGTGGATTCGAATTGCTTTAGCTATTTAATAGTTTGTATTAGGGTTTTTGTAAATTAGCTTTTGATGAATTAAAAAAAACCCAATTGAGTTTTCTCAATTTTTTCTCTTTTTTCTGTTTTTCTATGAAATTATAGAATCAAGAAACCCTTGTGAGTAGGGGTGGGCACTAAGTTCGGAACCGAACCGAATCAAACCGAACTGAATCGAAAAAAGGGTGCTCGGTTCGGTTCGTATAATTAATTCGGTTTAAACCGGTTTAAAAATTGAAAACCGAAAAAGTTTTCGGTTCAAACCGGTTTGCTTTTCTAAAAACCGGTTTGAACCGATTAAACCCCATATAAAACTATGAAAATAAACCCTAACATTTATAGTGTTCTTTCTCTTACACAACCATGCAACATCTCAGTTCTATTTATTTTTGGGGAGGTATTATTATGTAGTGTACTGTTATTAACAGATTTTGAACTTTTGTTTACGAGTTCAGATTTTGGAATGTATTAATATGTTTTTAATATTTTGGAATGGATTTGTTATTAACTATTATTATGTATTAATATGTTTTGGAATGTATTAATATATTTTTTATATCATGTAATATGTTGTTTTGGTATTGGGCTATTCAAATTACCAAAATTAGGTCCATTAAGCTATTCATTAATTTACAAAACAAATTAAAAAGACCCATTATGCTATCCGGCCCATTAGGCCCAAAACCAAATTGAACCGAACCGAACCGATTAAAATCAGTTCAGTTCAGTTCGGTTCCCATTTCTTATTCGGTTTAAACCGGTTTAATTTTGGATGAACCGAAATATTTTCGGTTCAGTTTGGTTTTGCCCAAAACCAAACCGAACCGAACCGTGCCCACCCATACTTGTGAGTTTAAATGAGTGTGAGTTCAGTTTCCATCTGCATCAGCTTGGTATCAGAGCCTGGTTCGTTCCGTTTCGTCGTCATGCTACTAAAAAGGCGCACAAACTTGAACCCTCGTGAGAATCTGATTGATGAAGTCTACGAGCGTGAAGTGATTGTACAACTTTGGCGTCAAGTAGAGACGTTGACGCAGCAGATTGCGGTGCTGACAGCTAAAAAATGGAGATCGAATCCACATAAGGCAAATGAGGAATCCGATGGTGACGAGGATTTGTTCGCCCTCCTTCAACCTAGAAAAAGAGGTTTGACGAGTGACGAATCGAGGCGTTGGGAGTCAAGTCTGTTTGTGGAATCCGAAGAAAATATCCAGGAACAATATATTGATTTTGAAAGCAGACCGATTTTTGATGAAGAGGAATCCGATGAAGACTCGGATAGCTACGAGAACATGGTGTCTGACGAGTACAGCTCGTACGGATTGATATCGTTTCATCATCTTGGGGGGATGATGAACCTTCGAATTCGAGGATGAATTCTGTCCAAACCGGTGAGAATGATGCGGATCAATTTAAGGCAAAAGGGTAATCATATTCGTATGGTTGATAATTTCAATGTGAAGCATCTCGTACCTTACAACAGTGATTCAGTTTTGGAGGATAGAGAAGTTCTGAATTCGAGGCCAAATTCCATCCAACCTATGGAGGATGATGTGGAGCATGTGGCTAGTCCGTATGGGTTGCGAATTCGTATTTGGGTCGGAGGGCTAACCAAATCCGAGCTGAACTTCATGGAAGTCTACAGAGGGCATACATGGTCGGATCGTCTATTATAATTTGTTTTCAGAAAGCTCAAGACGAACCCTAGAAATGTTATGAAGACTTCGTCCTCCGTAACAGATCACAACAGGTCCAAGTTCGACCATCTAGCTTGTTGGGCGAAAACTTTTAGTTTCCTGCACAACTTAGGATTTTATTTCCTTTTTTTTCTTAGGATTTTATTTTGTTTCCTTTTAACTTAGGATTCTTAGGATTTGGTTTTCCTTTTTACTTAGGATTCATAGGATTTTTGTTTAGGATTTTTAGGATTCTTTTCTTGTTTGGCAATTTAGGTTATTTCTAGTCCTAGTGGATTCGAATTGCTGTAGCTATTTAATAGTTTGTATTAGGGTTTTGTAAAGTAGCTTTTAATGAATTAAAAAAAAAACCAATTGAGTTTTCTCAATTTTATCTTTTTTTTCTTCTGTTTTTCTGTGGAATTATAGAATCAAGAAACCCTTGTGTGTTTGAATGAGTGTGAGTTCCGTTCCAATCTGCATCATGTTCTAACACCCCCTTCAAATGAGAGGGTGGTAAGAGTATTCTTGTCGCTCAGAGCTTGTCTATAAGAAACTGAAATCCAGAGTTTGAAAGATCCTTGGTTAAGCAATTTTCAATCTGCAATTTGATCATGTGAAGGAACATATCGAGCTTCAAGTTGTCTCCTTAAGACCTTGTCCCTGATAAAATGAACATCAATTTCGATGTGTTTGGTTCTGGCATTGTAGACTGGGTTTGTAGCTAAGGCACTACCACAAATACACTTATATTATCACACCATATTACATGAACCGAATGAAGAGAAAAGAGAAATCTTTGAAGAGTGATTGAATCCAAGTAAGTTCAAAAGCTACCCGAGCTAAAGCACGATGCTCAAATTCTGTACTTGATCTAGCAACAATGTGTTGTTTCTTTGAAGACCATGAGACTAGGGAATCACCAAAGAAAACAAGTAACCAGTCACAGAATGTTTGTCATCAAGGCAGCAGATCCAATCTGCATATGAGAAGTCAAATAATCCCAATATTTTACAATGTTTGATATGAATTCCATAGACAATAGTCCCTTTAAGGTACTTAAGCACCCATTTTATTGCTTGCCAATGAACTGTACTTGGACTTTTTAGGAATTTATTGAGTCTATTGATAATGGTGGAAATGGTGAGAAATGTCACCTTTTTGTCTCGCTGTTGCACCAACGTCACCGGTTTAATAACTTATGTTTAAAAGACACCTATTTTGGTGAACTACCAAAATTGCCCTTAAATAATCAATTTTTAATTGTCTCTGTACTTCCATCTCCACACTTGAAGCGCTGAAGGCAGGAACTCCTCTCTTTCTCTCTCTACAATAAATTTCAAAACTACTCTACTCAACGTTCTTCAGTAAGCACAACAAGGTAATATGTTTGTCTGAAATACTGTTTTTGATCCTTCATTTTTTAAAAACGTTCCTTTTGTAAACATGGAACTGGTTTTGTGAATATTGAATCTGTGAAATTTGAATCTCCGAACTTGTTAATAAAAAGCTCGGAGCCTGTTTGAAAATGCTCGGAGCCTGTTTTAAAAAGCTCGGACACTGTTTGAAAAAACTAGGAGCCTGTTTGAAAAAGCTCGAGCCTTTGGACAAAAGGCTCGAGCCTTTAGAAAACAAGCTCGGAGACTTGAAAAAAGCTCGAGACTTTGTAAAACAGCTCGAGCTTTTAGAAAACAAGTTCGGGACTTTGTAAAAACGTTCGGGACTTTTGTGAAAAAGCTCGGGACTTTTGTAAAAAAGCTCGGGACTTTGTGAAAGAGCTCGGGACTTTTGTAAAAAAGCTTGGGACTTTTGTAAAAAAGCTCGGGACTTTGTGAAAGAGCTCGGGACTTTTGTAAAAAAGCTCGGGACTTTGTGAAAAAGCTCGGGACTTTTGTAAAAAAGCTCGGACTGTTGTGAAAAAGCTCGGGACTTTTGTAAAAAAGCTCGGGAATTTGTAAAAAAACTCGGGAATTTGTAAAAAAGCTCGGACTTTGTAAAAAAGCTCTGTACTTTGTAAAAAAGCTCGGCTCTTTTGGGATCTTTGGAAAAAAGGTTGGAACCTTTATTAAAAGCTCGGAGATCATAGTAAAAACCTTGGAAACTATTTTAAAAGGCTCTGAGCCTTTTCCATAGCTTTTATGTTTGTCATAATGGTTTGTGGTGATGAATGTTACAGGAGAATGAATCGGGTGAGAATAGTAATATCTTACAACGGTCGATGAGAGCAGTTACCCGACGGAAGTCAGAGGTTTGTTGGATCCGACAACCAAGGAATGTATGTGTCAAAGAATATCAGTTACGAAGAATTGGTGTCGATCGTGCATACCGTTGTGAAGTATGATGTAAACAAATACAATGTTGATCTACAGTCAATATCAATCGTTCCTGGCGCTACATGTCGCACATTTGTAAGAAATGACGATGATGTTCAGTTTATGCTAGGGGAAGATCGGGTGATCCCTCAAGTATGTGTTAGTCTAATTGAGAGGGCAACTAGAGATGTGATACGGAATGATATTCCTGCTCCTGAAAATACCCAACCATTTGGATCCGCTAGCGGTAGCAACCAAGTGTTCACACAAAGGAGTGCCACTGAAGGTGGGGAAAACATATGTGCTGTCCAACCGGTAGTGGTCGACCATGCAGATGTTTGTGAACCTCAATTCGACGATGTGTTTGGTTGTCGATTTGAGATGAATGATGAGCGGTACAATGAGCAATACAATGAGATGTACAATGAGGAGAACACTGAACCGAACCTTGGGCCTAACCAGGAGGTGGATAATGAGGCAAATATCGATCTGGTAGATAATGTAGAGAACACTGATGAAGATCATGTCCAAATTCAAAGACGTGGAAGACGTGTAGAAGGAGTTAGTTGCACTGGAGCAGATATGCCTGGTACTTCCGAGGTCCGGCATAATGTATCTACAGATGATTCTGATAATACCACAACGTGGGTTATTCCCGGAGCAGATTCATACTCGTTTGGGATTAGTAGAAGCACAACCTTGGTAGCAGAAGAACCTACATGCATGATTTATAAAGGTCAGTTCTTTCCGACAAAAAAGGATCTGAAGAGACTAGTTGGCCTTTTTGCAATGCGGCGAAACTTCGAATGGAAGGTGAAAAGGTCCAATAAGACAACGTTACATCTTGTTTGTTTGATTGACAACTGTACATGGAAATTAAGAGCGGTGAGAAGAGATGAAGGGACGTACTTCCAAGTAAGAAGTTTTGTCAATGAACACAGTTGTCCATTGGAGGAGATTCACCGTCGCCACCGACAAGCTAGTGCAGTTATAATTGGAGAAGTGGTTGCACCTAGACTCCAACAACAAGATGGTCGTCTCATGCGTCCCAATGATATAATCGCCGATATGAAAACAATGTATGGCATCCAAATCATGTACAGTAAGGCATATCAAGCCTTGCATTATACATTGTCACTGACCTATGGGACACATGAAGAAACCTTCCAACTACTGCCGTCTTTTGGTTACGTGCTGGAACAACAAAATCCCGGCACAATCACTGACTTACAGTGCGCTGACGACGGTAAATTCCTTTACTTTTTCATGTCATTAGGGGCCTCAGTTAGAGGTTTTCAGAGGTGCATGCGTCCGGTTATTGCAGTTGATGTTACCCATTTGAAGGGAAGATTCGGGGGTATAATGTTTATTGCAACTGCCCAAGATGGAAACGAACAGGTGTATCCAATTGCTTTTGGGTACGGCGACTCCGAAAACAACTTTTCATGGGAATGGTTTTTGGATTACTTGAAGGGTGCCCTTGGTCATATAGATGATCTGGTTTTTATTTCCGATCGACATGCAAGCATTGAAGCAGGGATTTCTAAAGTGTTCCCTTATGCAACCCATACCATATGTTGTTGGCACTTTGCTGAAAATGTGAAGAAGCGATTTCACAGAAAAGATGTTGCCAGCTTAATGGGCAAAGCCGCTAGAGCGTACACTGAATTCAAATATAATCGGTACATGGGTGAGTTACGTAACCTGTACAAGAATGCTTTCGATTATGTTGAATTTGCCGGTCCACACAAATGGTCTCGTGTACACTGTCCCCAATGAAGGTTCAGGGTGATGACAACAAATGTTGCAGAGTGCATAAACTTATGCCTTAAATTCGCACGACAACTCCCTATGTTGACATTGGCAGAGTTCATTAGGAATATGTTACAGTGTTGGTTTCACGATCGACATCGAGCTGCACAGTCCATGCGTCATCAGTTGACCGACGCATCACATCTTGTGATGCTACAACGGGTCGAGAAGTGCGGTTATATGACCGTCAATCCAGTGGACTGGAACATTTTCTCTGTCAAACGGTCCGGAAAACAGTGGACTGTTGACTTAGCCCGGAAGACATGCACATGCAATAAATTCCAAATGGATCATTTTTCGTGTTCTCACGCACTCGCAGCGGCAAGGTACATTAACAGTATAAAATTATACCCTATATTAAGCAAGCGTGATTGTCACTTTTTTCATTGGTTTTGCAGGGAGCGGAATTTGGATTTCACATCGCTGTGTTCGGACTACTACAAGAGACAGACACTTATTGATGCATACTCAGTTCCTATTATGCCTGTTGGCCATCCTTCTTCATGGGTAGTGCCATCCGACATCGCTGAGCGGGTGGTTTTAAATCCAAAGACCAAGAGACAATCAGGTCGCCCGATGGAGGGTCGACATGTATCGTCTTCCGAGAGGACAACTACCCAATCGTGTAGAAGATGTGGACAATCAGGTCATAATAGCAGGAGGTGTTCTAATCCGCCCTTGATTAATGAAGGTCCGAGCAGAATTGTTCCCGAGGAATACCGTCGTAAGTGTAGCGTATGTCATCAAGTTGGACATAACAAACAGACGTGCCCACACAAGGAATCTGCCGAGGAGTGAACCGAGCCGTTCATACTTATTGTTTAATTAAGTTGGGGTGTTAATTATTACTTGTGTTATTGTATGATATGAAATGCGTGTGTTGTACTTGTAAATGAAAACACTTTAAATTTTAAACAAAAAATTTATAATTTGAAAGTTCATTACTATAATTGTTTGTACATCGACAACTACAACATCTAATGTGGCTTGGAGTTACAAAAAATCTCCACAGCCATCTTCTCCCGTATGGTGCACATATCTTCTTCTGACCAGTCGAACGTCATCCTGTTCGCCAGTACGTACTCCATCAATCTCAAGGTATGAGCACCACAGTTACCCCTGCGACTCAGCACATGAACAACCGTTACAATAGAAGTTGAATAAAACAAACTTAAACTTTAAATGATGTTCGTATAGTCATACCCTCTAGTCTGTTGGGGCACATGTGTTGTAGACACCATGCTTACCCCAAAGGGCCTATTCCGCTTCTCATACTTCGCCTCGCCCGTTGGTCTGGCATCGTGAAACCCCACCTGATGCAACATCGAGGGTAGAAACCACCGCAATGGAGCGACCTGCTCTTTCCTGATCTGTAGGGGGACTTCCTGTCTGAACGGGTCTAGCAGGTGGATCGTCCCGACAGTAAGGTCAACGCTGGCCACTAGCCAATGCTGGCCACCAACGTTGCACGGAATAAGGACCTGTACCAAGTGTTCAAGATATTGTTATGGTCAAAATAAGAATTTTTAATTAAACACATTGAAACCATAACTGTATTTTGCTCACAGCGTCAACCTCGTGCCATGGTCGGTTCCCTACCGGGAGCAATCCACGTACCGTCATCAGATCTTCAGGGGACCACCTGTACTTCAACACAGACCACTTTTTTGGGGCTTTGCCCACAGCATCGCGAGGCATGATTCTCCGCCACTGAAACTCCAGCATTGACTGAAAATAGACAACGAACTGAAACGTTAGAAACAGGATGAAACACAACAAACAGACGTGTGAAAACAGTACATTTGAAACACTTACATAGAACTGAGAATCTAGTAGGTTCATCCTCTGAATGTAGACAGTGGGGAATGCTCGTTGACGCTTCCGTAAAATATGCAGGTACGCGTCAATATGCTGACAATATAAACATTATACATTGTTAGTATTCTTCCATAAGTTAAACAAACTTAAAAGACAATCAAAGTAAGGAAAGTACCGTGTCCTCCAACTCCATAAAGTTGGTTTGCAACCGGTGGAACCAAGTCACAGGCACGGGGGTCATCAGATCCACATCACGTCTGTGTAATTTTCAATTATTTAGGAAAACAACTAATTTAACTGTAGGTGTTTCAAAATAAATTCACAATATTTTAATACTTACAATTCCCCCGTCACGTTCCTCTTGCAGGCTTTGTAAGCCGCAAGCTGGTCAGCGTCTACCAATCCATTGGGCCTGAATGTATGTTCTGATGACATGGGCAGTGTCCTTGGCCTCTTCGGCCGACAGGGGTCAGTGTATGGGCTCATCAACTGCCAGCCTCGTTTGCGCATCCGCTGCTGCCTATGCTGACTGTGGACTGGGGGGTGTTGGGAGGAGAAACTCTGTCCCCGTGGATCACGTCGAGGGCTCCGGTGGGATGGGTTGTGTCGGGATGGACCGGCAGTGTCACTAGGAGGTGAGGTGTGACGGGATCGAGTAGAGGAGTGCGGTGTCGGATGGACTGCAGGGGTGCCCTATGGATCGCCTGGTCAGGTCAGGAGTGTGGACTGTACGGGAGGAGGGACTCTGACCCAGTGGACTGAACGGGTCCGCTGTGTGGTCCTGGATATAAACAGGAGGATCCACATCCTGTACCTCCATAAGCAGCGGATACTCTAATATCGCCTGGGTAACTGTCTCCCCAAATACTCCTGTATCCGTGCCACCAGGGACTTGCATCTGCTGGTCTCGTACTGTATCTCCAGCTGTTGGACCCTGTGTCTGAGGTCCATCAGCCTCCGTCGTAGGTCCGGTGGCTGGGTCTGTCCCTCCGTCTCTGTCTGTACGGGGAGAGTCTTGATCATGGGAGGGTGGACCATCCCTGCCAGACTGTGATGTCGAACCCCACCGCCCCCGGAGAAAGTCCATCACCTCCCTATGCTGCCTATCTCGTTCCCGATCACTCTTCCGGATATCCTCCCGTAACGCAGCGACTGCATCCATCACATCTTGGATTTTTTGTTCCAAACGATCCTAAAACAAAATCATTATTGTCAGTACTAAAACCCAACACTTGTTTCAACATAAATAATGCATTACACCATTTTTTACATACCTGGCGATGCCCTCCAACGTCTTCTCGTGAATGTACTCCACTGGGCATCGCAAAGCGAACCTGTCTGCGCCTAAGAGGACTCCCAGCGACAAACTCCGGGTTCGAACCCTCCGTATCCGGCCTGTGCCTGAGGGGACTCCCACCGCCAAACTCATGGTCGGAACCCTCCGTATGACTGGGTCCGGCAGTGGTATGATGTAAGGGATCCGGTACCGAGCCGTCGTGTCCATCGGCAGCCATATATAGACTGCCTCCCTCATTTATGCCCTCGTAGTACCGTGCAACCCTCTCAGCTGCTGTGGGCACCAGTGCAGTCCTCGCAAACATCTGAAATCGTGGTTAGACCATTCTATTTGTATAATCGTAATATGTAAACACTTTAACACAATAGATCCTTACCCTGGCTAAGAAAATTTTTTTGTCCAGCTTGTCCGACCTTGGTTGAGTTTGCAACTGCCATTTCAGAATACGGGGGGACAACTCAATCTCCCTACGAGTCCCAAATCGGGTCCCAAGCTCGGGGATAACCTCATACGTAAATACCTATGTAAAAGAACAAGTTATTCAGAATCCAATCATTTATTCCGTAACTCATGGAAAAAAAAATTCAGGTTTTCAAACTATACAAATTCTAAATTCTCACCAACAGTGCGTGAGCTAGACCGTAAATGTTGTACGTCTCCACCGTGTGAACGTCAACGCCCTTTTCCTGCTGTCGTCTCTCATACCGCACACGTCGACCGTTTAAGGCATTCTTGAATCCAATAATGGACTGCCTATACACGTGGGCACCCCACGGGAATGCATCAAAAGCGTCCAAGTCCTCGACTAGCCCGATCTGCCATAATGGAACTTTCTGTCTCTCGTCCAACCCCATCAATATCCAGTTTAGCATATAAAGGAGGCACAGCTTCACAGCATCGTACTACTCCTTAAATACACCGATCCGTAGAACAGCTTTCAGCTGTTCATAATCCACATCAGCCGCACCATTGAAATACCGTTGTTGTATCCCGTTCTGAACCATCTCATACCTCGTCGTGTCGGGAATCACTCCAAACTTCAATCCGGTGATCAGACAGAATTCAACCTTGGAGAACCGGACCGAACGAGTACCTAACATAAATCTCATCTCATCCTGCGGCCCATCGTGATGTAGCTCGCGCAATAGCAGTCGATGGACTACGCTACCCGAAAACTTCATCCCCCGATCCATCCTAAGGAAATGACCAAAACAAGACTCTGTATACCGACGTTGGTCTTCGACCTTGAATTGTTCTGGTACACTGTTTAGTGCGACGTCGATATCTTTAAGGTCGCTGAAATGGTCATGCCGAGTGATTTTTCCATCGTACCATTCATCCTCTGGAGTTTTAAGCAAATCCTTTAGTTCACTACTCATCTGCATTTTCATAGAAAGAATGCATCAGTAAACTGTAAAAGGCTAGGACATAATAATATAAAATAGCAGAGAAGCAGTTTCAAAAGGCTCGGACTCATATTGAAAACGCTCGGACAGTGTGAAAAAAGCTCGGACACAGTTGGAACATGCTCGGACTCATATACAAAAAGCTCGGGCACAGTTTGAAAAAGCTCGGGCACAGTTTGAAAAAGCTCGGGACCAGTTTGAAAACGCTCGGACTGTTGAAAAAGCTCGGACTCAGCTTTACAAAGCTCGGACACTGTTTCAAAAAGCTCGGACACGTGTTGAAAATGCTCGGACTGTTTAAAAAGCTCGGACTCGGTTTTAACAAGCTCGGACTCAGTTTAAAAAAGCTCGGACTCGGTTTAAACAAGCTCGGACTCAGTTTAAAAAAGCTGGAAAAATATTTCAAAAAGCTCGAAAACTGTTTCAAAAAGCTCGGACACGTGTTGAAAATGCTCGGACTGTTCAAAAAGCTCGGACTCAGTTTAAAAAAGCTCGGAAAGTGTTTCAAAAAGCTCGGAAACTGTTTCAAAAAGCTCGGACACGTGTTGAAAATGCTCGGACTGTTCAAAAAGCTCGGACTCAGTTTTAACAAGCTCGGACTGTCTAAAAAAGCTCGGCAACTGTTTGAAAAAGCTCGGACTCAGTTTCATAAAGCTCGGAAACTGTTTCAAAAAGCTCGGGCTGTTTAAAAAATCTCCGGCACTGTTTCAAAAAGCTCGGAAATTGTTTTAAAAAGCTCGGCCACATTTTAAAATAGCTCGAGAACAGTTTCAAAAAGCTCGGGCATTTTCAAATACCTCGGAACCAGTTTGAAAAAGCTCGGGCACAGTTTGAAAAAGCTCGGGCACAGTTTGAAAAAGCTCGGGACTAGTTTGAAAACGCTCGGACTGTTGAAAAAGCTCGGACTCAGCTTTACAAAGCTCGGACACTGTTTCAAAAAGCTCGGACACGTATTGAAAATGCTCGGACTGTTTAAAAAGCTCGGACTCGGTTTTAACAAGCTCGGACTCAGTTTAAAAAAGGTCGGACTCGGTTTAAACAAGCTCGGACTCGGTTTAAAAAAGCTCGGAAACTATTTCAAAAAGCTCGGACACGTGTTGAAAATGCTCGGACTGTTCAAAAAGCTCGGACTCAGTTTAAAAAAGCTCGGAAAATGTTTCAAAAAGCTCGGAAACTGTTTCAAAAAGCTCAGAAATTGTTTTAAAAAGCTCGGCCACATTTTAAAATAGCTCGAGAACAGTTTCAAAAAGCTCGGGCATTTTCAAATAGCTCGGAACCAGTTTGAAAAAGCTCGAAAACCCAGAAAAAGCTCGGAAAACGTTTTAAAAAGCTCGGAAAAACCTCTTCAAAAGCTCGAAAAAGCTTGAAAAAAGCTCGGAATCACCTTGAAAAACCTCGGGAACCCAGATCTTCAACGGATTTACAAACCCTAACCTAACCCACAACCATTCTCAGATCAACAAACAAACATAATCTACAAGTTTAATCAACAACCAACATCAAACATGAACTTATTAAAAACAAAATCAACAACATAATCTGACTCAACTTACCGTCGATTGAAGATGCTCTCGTCTGAACACCCGATAAACACTGTTGTCCTACCGCCGGTTACTTCGACGTCTTTTTCAGAAGGAAAACCACTGATCTTCCAACGCCGGTTCTTTTTCCAAGAGATGTTTTCTCTCTCTGGTTTTTCTCACTAGGTTTGAAAACGACAAAAACTCACTTGGAAGGGGTATTTTTGTCTGGACACCTATATTGGTGCCTTTTAAACATGAATTAGTAATGTGGTGATATTTGCACAACACCCACCCCAAATAGTGCTATTTATTTTTTGAGCCCTTGATAATGTATACTATATATGGTCATGTTTGTTAGGTACTGTAAAGCACCAATTGTGATTCTATAGATAGTTGGGTTTACTATTTGCTCTCCATCTGCAATAGAGAGAGGTTTTCCAACCATTGCTGGGGTGGAACAAGGCTTTGTACTTTCCATGCAAATATTCTTAAGCAGATACTCGGTGCATTTGCCTTGAGAGATATATATCCCAGTATCATCCCTGTAAACTTCTATACCCAAAAAGAAATGTAAGGAACCCTTATATTTAAGTGATATTGTGCAAACAAAGTATGTAGTTTCTTAATAAATTCTTGCAGTGACAGTGAATCATTCCCTGTCACAATCATGTTATCTACATATATTAGAGCTATCAGCATCTGTGTTTTTGAGCTGAAAAAGAAGAGTGAAAAATCACATTTAGAGTTAGTAAAACCCTAACTAAGTAAGGTTGATCTCAGTTTATCATACCAAACTCTTGGAGCCTGTTTCAGTCCATTTAACGCCTTTATAAGCTTACAAATAAAATTGGGTTTGGACGAGTCAACAAAACCCTCTGATTGGTTCATATACACAGCTTTTTGTTGGTGACCGTTCAAAGACGCATTATTTATGTCCAGTTGTCTAACACTTAAATTCTTAGATATCGCAATTGATAGAACAGCCATGATTGTTGAAGCTTTCACTACCGGGCTGAAGGTTTCTGTGAAGTTTATGCTAGGAGTTTGATGAAATCCTTTAGTAACTAATCTTACTTTACATTAACCATCATCATTGTATTTGACCTTGTACACCCACTTCTTTCCTACAATATTTTAAGTTGGTGAGTAAGGTACAAGAGTCCAGGTTCCATTACTAATCAGGGCCTTGTATTCTTCATTCATGGCTTCTGTCCAAAATTTTCTTTTCAATGATTCTTCCACAGTTGCAGGTTTTGTTGGATTTCCACTCTTGCTGACTAAGAATAACCGATACTCTTCTAGATATCTCTTGGGTTTATAAATCCCTCTCTTTGAATGTGTAACCATTTGATGTCCTGCAACTTTTGGAAGTATTGGTGACTCAATGACAGTTTGGAGTGGTGGCTCACCTTCAATATGTCTTGGTGAAACTTAATAACTAGTTGAGCTTCTAGAATAGCCAATTTGTCTCAACATCATGCTGAGAGAGCATTTGCTATTGAATTTCAAACTCACCATGTTGTCTCATTTGAGAACTAACAGAAGTTGATTCTATTTCAAGAGAGACTTGTTGGTGATCATTAGTGCTGGTATTGGTAGTTTGTGTTTGGGAATTGAAGGGTGTGTTTAAAGATAGAACTGGAAGATTAGAAGGAGTAATAATAATTATTTCTGATTGAGGTTGTTTGGTGTTGAGAAAACCTGAATGAAAGGGAAATTCTTTCTCATTAAAGACCACATGCCTTGAGATATACATCCTTTCTGTTGAACTAAGACATTTATAATCTTTATATAACTCACTATATACCCCATGAAAACACATTTTGTTGAATGAAATTTGAACTTTCGACTTTGGTATGTTCTTAAACATGGAAAACATGCACATCCGAAAATTTTGAGGGAGTGATAATTTGGTGTTTTACTAAAAGTTTCTGAGCAGGTGAAAGACCATCAAGAACTGGGGTCGGCATATTTTTTTAATCAAGAATACTGCAGTTTGGAAAGCTTCATACCAATATTTCAGTGGCATATGTGCTTGAGTTAGCAAGGTCAAACTAGTTTCCATAATTTGGCGGTGTTTTCTTTTCGCCCTTCCATTTTGAGTAGAGGTGTAAGGGCATGGATGCCTAAATTCTACCCCAAGTTGCTTAACTGTATCAATGAAAGCTTTATACTTACCGCCCATATCAGACTGAATGCATTTAATTTTGGTTTTGAATTTGTTTTCAACAAGCTTTTTGAATTGAATTAAAATACTCAATGCTTCTGATTTTTGTTTCAAAGGGTATAACCATGTATATCTGCTACGGTCATCGATAAAATGGATGTAGTATCTATGGCTAGAACTGGAATTAATAGGAAAGGGGTCCCTAGATATCCGTGTGAATTAAATCAAGTGTTTTTGAGGCATGTGAGTCAGAAATGCTGAATGTATGTAAGTGAGATTTGCTATATTGATATGAATCACAAAAGTCTGTATTTTCATTGATATGAAATTTTTTATTACAACTTTTCAGAATTTAAGACAAGATTTTATTAGAAGGGTGGCCTAATCTTCTATGCCACACTTCTTTTAGGGAATTTAAAGACAGAGGTTGAGAAGATTCGACACTACAAGTGAAAGACTGTTTGACAACTTTAGACATAAGCTTCAAGGAAGGAAATGGGATAAAGGGTGGTGTAATTTCCAGCTTGAAAGGCCATCTTCAAGTTTCCCTTGCACTAGCACCTCTCATGTTTGCTTGTCCTTAACAACACAACCATTTGAGTGAAATTCAGCAAAAATATTATTGTATGCGGTCAATTGAGAGATGCTAAGCAAATTCTTTGTGATATCGGGGACATGCAATATATTTTTTGGAGTCAAAAATTTGTTTGAGAGAGCAAGTATAGTAGTAATTACTATATGAACAATTTTCAATTTATCACCATTACCAATAGTAAGTTGTTCCTTATAGTGGTGACCAAGGTTCCAGTCCGGTTCGGACTGGTTGTTCCGGTTTTGGTTCCAACTGATTCAGTTATTTTTTTTATTAAAATAATAATAAAAAATTTCAAATTTCAAAGACAACAGCTCTGCTCTCCTTTCTCTCTCTCTCTCTCTCTCAATCAATCAATCAATAAAATCAATTTTTTTAAAATAATAAAAAAAATTCAAATTTCAACTGCAGACCTCTCTCTCTCTCTCAATCTATCAAATCAAATAAGATTTTTTTTAAAACTTATATAAAAAGACTATAACTGGATGGAACGGCCGGTTCTAGGCCAGTTCCTCGAAAAAGGAAAATAAATAAATCCACTTTTTTCTAAATTAACTTCTGAAGAGTTTAATGTCCCTGAAGAGGCACAAGTTACTAAAGTGACAAAATCCCCTGTGGGGGGAAGGAATCTATGAAGAGATACAAGAATGTAGAAATGAGGAAATTTCTATAAATTATACAAGAGAATTGTGGAATCGTGAAGAGGCAATCATCGATGATGTGTTTTCATACACAGTGGAAACTGAAATTATAAATGATGATTATGAACCTCACAATCTCGATGATTGTAGACAGATGTCTGATTGGCCTAAATGGAAAGAAGCAATTCAAGCAGAATTGACTTCATTAGCCAAACGTGAAGTATATGGATCAATAATCCAGACGCCTGATGACGTCAAACATGTTGGGTACAAATGAGTTTTTATAAGGAAACGTAATAAGAAAAACGAGGTCATGAGATATAAGGCACGACTCATAGCACATGGTTTCTCGTAGAGACCTGGCATCGATTTTGATGAAACATACTCACCAGTGATGGATACAATTACGTTTCGATTTCTGATAAGCATGGCTGTCTTGGAAAGACTGGAAATGCGTCTGATGGACGTAGTGGCCGCTTATCTATATGGTTCACTGGATTCAGATATTTACATGAAAATCCTAGAAGGGTTTAAAATGCCAGAATCATGTAACTCAAGACCTCGTAATTTGTATTCAATAAAATTACAAAGGTCTTTGTATGGATTAAAACAATCTGGATGGATGTGGTACAACCGTCTCAGTGAATATCTGATAAAAGAAGGATATGTTAATAATCCTATATGTCCATGTGTTTTCATTAAGAAATTAGAATCTGGTTTTGCTATCATAGCAGTTTATGTTGATGATATGAACTTAATTGGAACTCCTGAAAATTGCTGAATACCTGAAAAAGGATTTTGAAATGAAAGATTTGGGAAAGATAAAATATTGTCTCGGCCTTGAGATCGAGCATAGATCAAATGGAGTACTTATCCATCAATCAACATATATTGAAAAGATTTTAAAAAGATTCAACATGGATAATGCTCATCCATTAAGTACTCCTATGGTTGTTAGATATCTTGATCCTAAAAAGGATCCATTCCGTCCAAAAGAAAATGGTGAAAAGATACTTGGTCCTAAGGTACCGTATCTTAATGTAATTAGTGCCTTATTATATCTGACTCAGTGTATTAGATCAGATATTGCATTCTCTGTGAATGTACTGGCTAGATTCAGTTCAGCACCAACTCTGAGACATTGGAATGGGATCAAACATCTTTTCGTTACCTTTGTGGAAAGAAAGATTTAGGATTATTTTATACAAAATATAACAATTTTTCAGGTTTACTTGGTTATGCTGATGCCGGGTATCTATCTGATCCCCACAAAGCTCATTCACAGACGGGATACGTTTTTACATATAATGGCACAACAATATCATGGCGCTCCACAAAAAAGACTTTGGTTGATATATCCACTAATCATTCTGAAATCATCGCACTTCATAAAGCAAGTCGAGAATGTGTTTGGCTAAGGTCAGTTATTCATCATATTCAAAATACTTGTGGATTTTCATTATCTACAGAAATGCCAACACAAATATTTGAAGATAATGCAGCTTGCATTGGTCAAATTATAGGGGGATATATCAAAGGAGATAGAACCAAACATATTTATCCTAAATTCTTCTATACCCATAAGCTTCAACATAGTCGACAAATTGATGTTAAGCAAATACGGTGTACAGATAATCTTGCAGATCTGTTTACCAAAGCATTGCCTACATCAACTTTTGAGAAGTTGATATATGGAATAGACATGCGTCAACTCTGTAAAATACAAGATTAATACTTAAATTTTTATGAGGGGGAGCAGTCAATCAAGGGGAGCAAAGTTTTGAATAGACATGCGTACACTATACTTTTTTTCCCTTCGATCAGGTTTTGTCTCACTGGGTTTTTTTGACAAGGTTTTTAATGAGATAGTTTATAATGTCTATTCCCCACTAAATCCAGAAAGTGGTATAAATCCAAAGGGGAGTGTTGTAATATGTGGTTTTTACCACTTTTGTATATACACACAAACATCTCCCAATACACAAATATCTCTCTTAACTCCTTCGCCTCCTATTGCCTCTCTATATATATGTTTCCATTTCTTTGTAAATGCTGCTAATCAGTAAATATCAAAAAACAAAGATTACAAAAAGTCAAATAAACAAGAAGGTTGGTTGAATTGTTTCTCTGATCTCTCGTTTCTCTCCCTATCCCTCACCTACTATTTTATCTTTCTTCTTCATCTGATCTTCAATTTCTTCACATGTTATTTATTTGTTCTTCATATATATATATATATATATATATATATCTATATATATATTATCATTAATTATTATTTATCAGAGGCTTAATATTTTTCATAATTATGATTTTATGTTTAGTATATTTAATATTTATGGCCTAGTTTTTAATTATAATATTTATGATTTTATGTTTAGTATATTTAATATTTATGGTTTAGTTTTTAATTTAAATATTTATGATTTTAAGTTTATTGTATTTAATATTTTTGGCTTCGTATTTTTCATAACTATGATTTTATGTTTAGTATATTTGATATTTATGGTTTAGTTTTTAATTTAAAATATATGATTTTAGGTTTGGTATTTTTAATATTTAAAGCTTAGTATTTTTAATATTCACATTTTAATATTTTCAATATTTATGATTTTATGTTTAGTATATTTAATATTTATGTATTTGTTTTTAATTTAAATATTTTTGATTTTATGTTTATTGTATTTAATATTTATGGCTTAGTTTTTGTTTTCATAATTATGATTTAATATTTAGTATATTTAATATTTATGGCTTATTTTTTAAATTTAATATTTTTTATTTTATGTTTCGTATTTTTAATATTTATAGCTTAGTATTTGTAATATTTATGATTTTTGTTTATTATATTTAATATTTATGGTTTAGTTTTTAATTTTAATATTTATGATTTTATGTTTAGTATATTTAACATTTGTGGCTTAGTTTTTAATTAAAATATTTATGATTTTTTATTTAGTGTATTTAATATTTACGGATTAGTATTTTTAATAATTATGATGTTTTGTTTAGTATAGTTAATATTTATGGCTTAGTTTTTAATTTTATTATTTATGATTTTATGTTTAATGTATTTAATATTTATGATTTTATGATTAGTATATTTAATATTTATGGCTTAGTTTTTTATTTTATTTTGTATGATTTTATGTTTAGTGTATTTAATATTTATGGCTTAGTTTTTAATTTAAATATTTATTATTTTATGTTTATTGTATTTAATATTTATGGATTAGTATTTTTCATAATTATGATTTTATGTTTAGTATATTGAATATTTATGGCTTAGTTTTTAATTTTAATATTTATGATTTTATGTTTATTATATTTAATATTTGTGGCTTAGTTTTTAATTTAAATATTTATGATTTAATGTTTATTGTATTTAATATTTATGGCTTAGTTTTTTTAATAATTCTGATGTTTTGTTTAGTATATTTAATATTTATGGCTTAGTTTTTAACTTTAATATTTATGATTTTATGTTTAGTGTATTTAATATTTATGATTTTATGTTTAGTATATTTAATATTTATGGCTTAGGTTTTAATTTAATATTTTTATATTTATGCATCATAGGAAATGGATCCTACTAGAATTCATGTTTATTTTGAAGATGAACTGAACCTGGACAATAATGACTTTCAAATTTCGTCACCGAAAGTGGAAGTCAGGGAAGACACTGAAGGACAAACTGGTCATTCCGCCTCCACACCAGGGTCAACCATATCAAGACCCAGAACTAGAAAGACGAAATCTGTGGTGTAGGAATGTTCTGACATGGAAGACGTAACCGGCCTAGACGGTTAAGTAGTATCTAATGCTCCTTGTAAATTTTGTAAGAATTTATTGTCCGGTTCTAAGAAAGGAACGAGACATTTGAGAGACATAGATATTCATGCATGCTTAAACACGGTTAGGTAGATACTACTAGACAGACACAACTACAACGGAACTCATATGGGTCTATTACGACGTGGAGATATGATGATGCCAATGCTAGGGAATGCATTGCACGTTATATTGCACAAACCAATCAACTACGACGTGGAGATATGATGATGTCAATGCTAGGGAATGCATGGCACGTTATATTGCACAAATCAATCAATTGACTGGTTTTGGTGACAACCCTTTTCTTGAAAATTTTATCAAAAAAACATACAACCCCCACTTTATAGTTGTGTCTAGAAATATCACTAGAATTGATTTACTAAAATATTTTAAATCCAACCGAGTCAAATTGATCGCTCAATTAGAGCGTTTATGTTTTTCTATTGCACTAACTTTCGATATTTGGAACACATGTTCCAAACATGACTATTTATGTGGTACGAGACACTATTTAGATTCTGATTGGAAGATTGAAAAAATAATTCTTGGTTTTTGTCCCATGAATTTTCAACATACCGCTCAAAAATATTTATGACTTTTTTTCTAAAGTTTTAAATGATTTTAGACTAAATAGACTCATCATTTCCCTCACATTAGATAATTAGTCATCAAACACGACATCCATTAACTTGTTTTAGTCAACAATTTCCCTCAAACTAGGAGTCATCTCTTCCACCAATGGTGTGCATGTGACATCATAAATTTAGTTATGAAATCATGTTTGAAGGTTGTAAGCGGTAATATAGATTGCATCAGAGATGCCGTTTCTTATATTAGCAGCACTAATCAAGGAGTGAATTTTTTTTTCCAGATACTATAAAACTAACGACAAACAGCCCATCAGGTTCCAAACTGATATGCCAGTAAGGTGGAACTCCACTTATTCAATGTTGCATAGTGCTATTGATTATTCTACTAAAATTACAGGTTATTATAATATGGAAATGACCCTAGTGGGTCCAACCCTAAGCGATGACGATTGGTATGTGGCATAAATTTTTATTAAATTTTTAAAGATTTTTTACGATTCAACTGTACTTCTTTCCAGGGTCTATTACCCCACATCTCATCTTGCATTGCATCAATTTTAGAAATGTCTGAAATTTTATATTTTTATAGAGATGATCACATCTTAAGCACTGTAGTTACGGCGATGGTGAAAAAAATTTCAAAAATAATGGTCCGAAATTTCTTTACTCTATGCCGTAGATTATATAGTAGATCCTATGACTAAATTAAATAGTTTAAAACTTTTACTGAGTTTATTGGTGGTTACTTAGATTTAGATCTTACTCAACATTTTACTAACCTGCAATCCAAGGTGTTCGAAGTTTATCGTCCTTATGAGCATAGATTTAGCGGAATAAACATCTAACGGCCGGAACGACCTGACACCCGATTGATGAAGAGAAGTTGGAGAATCCTAACTGGTAGCCAAAAGTATTCTTCTTCATCATCTAAACATTACGAATTGAACACTTTCTTTGAAACTAAGTTCGACATAGCCTATCAAGAGGACTTCTAAGAATTTGATCTGCTGTTATGGTGGAAGAACCATACCGAGATTTGAACAGTATTGTCCCAACTAGCACGAGATGTACTCGTCATCCCTGTGTCCACTGTTTGTTTAGAATAGGCATTCAGCACTAGTGGACGAATAATCGAACCTAGAAGATTTTGTTTGACCCCTAAGATGGTGGTAGTATTAACATGCCTTAATGATTAGGAGCATGCAGAGATGAGGACGTAGCATGTACCGGTGAATGAAGAATTGATTCAAAGTTTTTCCAACATATACTTTGAAGAGGCTTACGGTTCCGGCAGTAACCAGTAGGACTGAAGACTTAATTTAAAATTTTTCATTATACATGTGTTTGCAATTTTGTAATTCGATTACAGTTTTTTTCCTTTACCAAGTTTTATTTCATCGGGTTTTTCTTGGTAAGGTTTTTAACGAGGCAATCACAAATCATGTAAACTGAAATGTGAATAAGTAAATAAAATTCAACTCTTTCTTAATTCTTACATCCTTATGACTTTATTTATTCTTTGAATAATTTTAATAAATAAATAAAATATAATTTAATCTATTTCTTACATTTTATTTAATTACTCATTAGAATAATATAAATTAGAAAATAAGAAATAAATTTTTAACTCAAAAAATAAATAAATTTGGAAAAACAAAGTTGAACAAATAATTGAAAAAGAAAAAAAAATTGAAAACAAACAATTTAAAAAACAAAGACAGACAATTAAACAAACAATTGAATTTTTTTTAAAATAAATTGAACATTCGTCTTGTTAAGGCCCGCCTACTAGGACCCAAAGGCCCGCCAGGCCTGGCCTACCAGCAGGGCCTGGTGGGGCCGTGCTGGCAGACCAGGCCATGCCCCTATAGCCTTAATAGGTCGGGCCATGGCACAACCCGTTCAGGAATCGGGCCTTTTTAGCCTTGCCTGTTAAGGGGCCCGTCATACCCTGGGCTAGTCCAGGCCAAGCTGGACCGCCTGTTTTTCCCCCATTATTGTTATATTCTAAACTAGTGTATCTTGAATTAAATCTTCTTACGAATATTTAAATTTCATTGATAAGAATGTTATGTTAGAAGAGATGGCACTATATGGTTTATTATATATATATATATAATAATTACTATGTATGTTATGTATGAGATTAATTATTATTGCAAATTTGATCTTATCTATGACCTAGAGTTTTATTTGTAATTTTCCGTTATCAATTGTAACCAGAAAACATGTGGGGAGTTGGCTTTCTTGTTGGGGAAGTTTTCGTTTTGGGAATACTTGTTAGGAAAGACTTGTTAGGTGGTTTCCAACTACTTATGGGAGTTAGATTCCTTAAAGAAAGAATTTTTTTTTTGTTTTTCTTAATTTTCAAGTAATTGATTTCCTAAACTCACAAGAGTTGTAAATTGGGTGGAAATCTATTTTGAAAATAAATTTTTGTTTTTATAAAAAAATAATTGAGTTTCCTAATTACACAATAGTTGTGGAATAGTTGGAAACCTATTTTGATAAGGATTCTTCTCCAACAAGTTTTAATTACAAGAGTTGTTGATTAATTAATTAAATTTTCCTTTTATATAATTCATTAGTTCACAAGAGTTGTGGATTAGATTGAATTATTAATTATTCTTGGAGTATGCGAATACAAGTTCAAGATGAAGACATGAAGATTCAAAATTTTGTAATCTTTGTAATTTTTTTTAGGGATGACCACAAATAAAATTATTATTTGTTTGTTTATTTAGCATTTATTTTATTATTTGGATGATTATATGAATGCTATGCATAAAATAACATGTCATATAGAATAGTGAGTGCCACTCACATCTCTTTTATGCCATGACATGCATCAAATGGTTTAGGTTTCTAATGGCATCAAGAAAACTTGGTAAATCATTTAAGTGTAAATCCACAAACGCCAAAAAATTGAGTAGGAGAAGTTGTAAGATACATGTGGCCTCCTAAGTTGATCAAATAAGTTGTTTCATTGATACTCCTCTAGGAGATCATATGAATTGAATCTTAGGAGATCTCGTAAAGCGATAGACTAGACATTGACTTGATCAAGTTTATATTCCCCTAGGAAATAATTCTCGTGATAGAAAATTGAGGTCAAAACTTTTGGTTATACACTCAATATGGATTTATTAATATCCTTTATAGATTTCTTGTTAATAAAGTCCATAAGGCTAAACTGAGGGTAATAATTAATATTGAATATCAGATATTCAAGATATATTAATAATAAAAGATTTCAAATCCAATTAATAAACGCAAAGTTGGAAACGTCGTGTCTAGGATAGTTCTGGCAAGGAAAGTCTTGATTCTTAAGTGGATTGTCGTGTCCCGCCTCACTTTCCTGGGAATTACCAGATGTGTTGTTATCAAAGAGCATTTATAAAAAGGATATATGAAATCTTCAACTAGTAAACAAAACGTGTACTCCATAGGATGCATGTTGATTACTGAGTTAGATCACAGTTAAATAATAATTATCATAAACTGTGGAATGTATTCAAGATAAATTTATTATTCTAAAGAAAGTTATGAGTGTTTTTGCTTATACGTAGTTTGTTTGTTTTCGGTAAAATGACTAAGTCATCCTTATTTAACATCCTTAAAGATAACTATTTAAATGGAAATAACTATGTGCAATGCAAATGTAAAAACTCCATGCTCTCCTACTCTTAATGAAAACTCTACTGAAGTAGAGAGGGAAGCATATAGTAAGTGGTAGAGAAATAATGAAATGGCCAAGTGCTATATTCTGGCTACCATGAACGACGTGTTGCAACTACAACATGAAGGGACTAGTACTGCTGCTGAAATAATATTATCTCTTTGAGAGATATTTGCTGTGAGGTCTAGGAATGCTAAGAGAGAAGCTGTAGTAACTTTTAAGATTCTTAGACAGAAACCTGGACAGGCCGTTAAGGATCATATGAAGAATGTCATAGCACATCTCAACACAGCATAGATCCATGGCGTTGAGATAGATGGTGAAACATAGATCAACATGGTCGTGAATTCACTTGTAAGGACCTCAACTTTATGATTGGCTTATTTCATGACAAACCACACCACATTGGGGATGATTGTTTAATGTGTAGCTTAGGTCCATGTCGGCAAGCTTCCAAGCATCTCCATGACCTCAAGAGCAAAAGGTATACTCACTTGACTTTGTCTCTTGAAGAGTTTAGGTGCACACACACACACACACACACACACACACACACTTCATGCATGCTTTATTCATCTTGCACTTGTGTTCTTTATTGTTTATATGTGTGCATCCGTTTTACAACTCACACGAGCACGTCTTTGTTTGTCTTTACGTGTGGTTGTTTTTGTTCTATGTTTTCTGTGTGTGTTAGGAAACGTCCTCACTCGCACGATGGTGTGCTTGTGTTGTGTCTGCGCTTGCACATTGGTGTGCTTGAGTCTTAGCGCGATTTGTGACCATAGAGAGGTTCCATTTGTCCTCTCTTGGATTTTTATTTGGTTACATGGTTTTATACCATGATTGTGGGAATTTTGTTATTGACCAATTCTGACCTTTGGTCACTCTTTTGACCATAAATCTTTCTACGTTTATCCAAATCTTTTTTTGTTAATTGTAGTAGAAAGTAGACTTCTATACCTTTCTAACGGTATATTATTCGTAATATTTTATGACCGTTTGGGTTGGTTTTGAAGTCTCCAAAGAGAACACTGAAATAGAGCATCTCTGTTGTTATCCGGTTTTGACATTTGGTCACTTAAATGACCATAACTCTTTCAACAGACATCAAAACCTCATTTTGTGAATTGGAGTAGAAATTAGACTTCCATACCTTTCCAACGGTATATCATACGAAAGGTTTCAATGTCGTTTGGTCATGTTTTGGGTCGCTTGTTTCTGGAGCTGGAGTGTTGTCCAGTGTGTTAGGCGACATGTAAGGCCACTTGTGCATGTCGCCTCCAATGTCGCCTCAGACATGTTTTTCTTCTCCAGAATGTTAGGCGACATGTTAGGCGACTTCATGTAGCCTCTATTAGGCGACTTCCATGTATCCTCTTCTAGGCGACTTCATGTAGCCTCTCATGTCGCCTGACACCAAAACGGGGCATTTTGGTCTTTTCGAATTAGCCCGTTTTTTCCACCTTTAAAAACCCCTCTTTCTCTTCTTCTTCCCCAACTCTCCTAAATTTACAGAAACCCTAGAGAGAGAAAGAGAGAGTCTTGAGAGAGAAAGCTTCCTTTAAGCTTCATTAACTCTCCAAACCCAAAACCCATGCATCCAAAGCATCAATCATACATGGGTCTTCATCATTCATGACTTGGTAAGTAAGAACAAACCTTTAATCTTTGATTATTGTTCTTTAAGTCCAAGAGTTTGTTTTTAATGCATAGGATTTGTAGAAATCATTTTTGAATGCATTATTATGTTGATTGATAACATGATTGGGTTTGTATTTTGCTAGCTTAATTGATTATGTCATTTTTGCCTAAAAACTAGGTTATAAATATTCATGTATGATTAATTGATAACTAAGTTGATAGATTGTGTTTTAATCAACTAGTTAATGTTAATGAATATTTATGTGTGTTGTATTTTGATAGCTTGCATGATTAGGTGTTGTTTTCCTAAATAGCTAAGACTTGATTATTCTTAAGAAATTAATTGATAATTAGATTGATAGATTTGTGTTTATCAATCTAGTTAAGATCTCTTGAATATTCAAGGTTGTTTGTTGACAATTAAGTTGTTGGAAAATCTCTACACAACTAATTGAGTTTCTTATTGATAGCTAGAATTTGGGACCACATTGCCCTTCTAGCTAAGTCTTTATGTTTTGCATTTAGACATTGTTGTTTATGCCTCATTAATTACATTTCTTGATTGCACATTTATTGCCCTTGTTATTTATTGTGACAACTTGTGTTGGTTGGACTTGTTTGACAATTAGGTTGCTAGAATCCTTTTGCATCTAATTGAGTCCTTATGTATGGGCATGTAGGCATTGTTTGATAACTAGGGTGTTCAATTGCATTATAACATCTAGTTAAGTATTTTGTGTTTAGTCTTGTACATTATTGCATTGAGTATATTGTCATATACACACTTAGACTTTTATACTCTTCTTGAGTCAAAATCTTGTGGCTTCGGGGTGAAGTTGCACAAGCATTGAAGTCTTGCAACCAAGTTGTGGTTGGCAAGCATCGGTCAAGTGCCACTATAAAAGGCCCGTGGGGTAGAGTAGGAGGTGTTCACGCCAAGAGTAGTGTATCAGGGGATATCACTAGGGATTGAACCAAGAGTGGCGAGTGGTAGTGTCCATAGCCTGAGGTTATCTAGAGTCCGAGTATCACTTGAGGGTGTAATCTTTTATTCGTATAGTGGATTTCTGTGAACGTCTGTGGCTAGAAGGATAGCCCGTGGTTTTTCCCTTGTAGAAGGGTTTCCACGTCAAAATCAAGTGTTCTTTATATTTCCGCACTTGTACTTGATTTTGTATGTTTGTTTTAATTGGGTTATATGTTTAATATTGACTAATCGAAAAAGTTGGTAATAATCGATTAACAACCCATTCACCCCCCCCCCCCCCTCCCCTCTAGGTTGTTAGACACACGCTTAGAGCTGTATTTTCATCACTGTTGGAATCCTTTGATCAATTCAAGATAGACTATACCTTGAATAATAATGATTACACCTTGCAAGGATTGAGGCAAGATGTGCAAAGCGTTGAGAAGATTCTTCTTAATAATAAGGATAAGGAGGTCCACACTTTTGACAAGAATGAATATAAGTCTTCTGATAAGCCCAACCTAAAAGAAAAGGCAAGAGGCAAAAGAAGAATAAGATTCATGGGCCTGTCAAAAAGTTGACCAAGAAGGATGGGAAAGACAAGGGAAATTGTTTCCATTGTGGGATCAATGAGCATTGGAAAAGAAATTGCCTAAAGTAAGCGAGCAAGAAGGAAAAAGGTAATTTGTATTACCTATAAACATGTTTTCTAATAGATTCTACGGAATCCAGGATTGTAGATTATTTAGCCACTAATCATGTTTGTAATTCCTTACAGATGTTTCGGGAAATGAGAAAGCTAAGTAATGAAGAAATCATTTTTTGCTTAGGCACTGAAGCAAAAGTGTTGGCACAAGCAGTTGAAGAAGTCATTCTTTATTTTTATAGTTTTAGAAGTTTGATTTTAAAAGACGTTTATTATGTACCGAAGTTTAGGAGAAATTTGATTTCTATTTCTAGCTTTATTAGACTTGGTTATTCGATTGTTTTTAATAAAGAAGTTATTTTTAGCAAGAATGACAAAGTCTTATGCAAAGGTACATTAGACCATCTCCAACCGGAATAGTTATTTTGGTGCAATTTTTGCACTAAAATAGTGCAACTTTCACACTATTTCACTATTCTATCTCCAACCCAATGCATCAAATTTTACACTAAAAAGAATATTCCCTTGAATATTCTCTTTCTTTCCTTTTTTTTAATATTTCTCCACAAATAACAATTCACCCCATAATTAACATAATATTACAATACAATAAGAAATTATTATATTTAATACATTAAAGGAAATTTAATTTAATTAGGTAAAATATTGCATTTCTTATTAAAATAACTTAAATATTACATTTCATAAAATAAAAAATAAAAAGCATAAAAATAAAAGTACATAATGTTCATTATCTAATTATCTGAATAAGTATATCCATCTCACAAAAGATCTATTAATGCATTTCAGAGTGCAATGTAAGCTTCTTTATCCTTGATTTTTCTATGTCGAGCTAGAAATTCTTGAAATCGGGTATTTTCATCTACCATCGTCTCAACTTCTGGAGTTGGTGCTTGCATATGATCCCCAATTGCTGCATCAACATCACGCTCATCCTCGATTATCATGTTGTGCATAATAATGCATCCAGTCATTATATCATGTAAAACATGTTTATGCCAAAAACGCGCCGGTCCTGCCACAATTGCAAACTGTGATTGGAGAACTCCAAATGTACGTTCTACATCTTTCTACATTCTTCTTGTTTCATTGCAAAAAGTTTGTTTTTTTTGACCACGTGGATCGTGAATAGTTTGTACAAATGTAGACCATTTTGGGTATAAACCATCAGCTAAATAATAACCCATATTATATTCTTTTCCTTGAATGGCATAATGAGCTGGAGGAGCAATTCCTTGAGCGAGGTTGGAAAAAAGATGAGATGCCTCCAACACATTAATATCATTGTTCGTACCCGGAAAACCAAAATAGGCATGCCATTTCCATAAATCATAATCAGCTACAACCTCTAGAATAATAGTTGGGGATCCACTACGACCTGCATATTGTCCTGCCCAAGCCGATGAACAATTTTTCCACTTCCAGTGCATACAATCTAGACTACCCAGCATTCCTGAAAAACCATGATCTTTACCAATATGGAGTAGTCTGGCAACGTCAGTAGCGTTAGATGATCTTAGATACTCATCTGCAAATTCCTCCACAACTGCACGACAAAATATCTTCAAACTTTCAGTTGCTGTAGACTCTCATATTTTAATATAGGCGTCAGTAGCATCCGCTGGTAGACCACATGCCAACATCCGAAATACGGCTGTTATTTTTTGAAGAGCGGACAAACCTAGTCTACACACACTATCTCTTCGTTGCACAAAGAAATTGTCACGAATTTCCACAACATTAGCAACACAAAGGAATAAACTTCTACCCATTCGAAAACGTCGACGAAACATTTGATAGTTATATCGTGGGTTCGCGGCAAAATAATCGTTGAACAACCTATAGTAAGCACTTTTTCAGTCTTGATTGATCACTCTATGACCAGGAATTGAGCCTCCACGGGTTACTGGGTTGTTTTGTTGAGTGAGATACTAAGTGATGGCCCGTTGGATGTTACCATTTTAGGTAATTATCGCTTCTTCTTCTGCATCAATCGTTTCAAGATCTGCCATAAGTTACGTTTTATCATCGTCGGAAGATGAAGATGCGAAATTAGATGGACCTCCAATATTGAAATTCATTTTTGCTTGGAGTTGAATTGAATGAGTTTTGGCAGACTTTAGTGTAGGCTATATATCATTGTGAAATACTACTCTAGATAAACCAAATAAATATGTACTATTAAATCGTTACCATTGGATGGATTTTGGCACCATCAGAACCGTATGTTTAATTATAACTTTTTTTTTCAGAAAACTTATTTTCACTTTCCCCAAAATCTGAAGATAATATTTCTGAGTATGGCTAATTGGCAACCATTGGATGGATTGTATAACAATATGAACCGTAGAAATAAATGTTAATCGGAAAAAGGAAAGAAATCACTAATTGTTGAGCAAGAAACTAAAAGTCTCCAGATAACAATCTAAACGACACTTTTTGGACCTCTTATAGGCATGGTTACAGAAAACTTAGTTTCCGTGAAAAATTCTAGAGCACTACCTGGGCTTTCTGAAAAAATATTATAATAGTCATTTGGAGCCCATATGTGAAAGTTATGAGCCCACGAAGTCAGCCACGTTTTAATATGAGCAGTGAAAATATAAACAAGTTCAAAATTAAGATTAACAAGAGTTAATTACATAAAATTGACAAATGGATCGTCTAATTCACATGCTTAATTGCATATTCCAACACTTAACTCGATCGAGTAGCTCAATCTTATATGAATCCCCTTTTCGATCAAACAAGATGAGCAGTAAATCATAATATCCAGAATTTAATATTAAATTTAAAATAGTGATTGCAATACACACGCTTCTAGAAGGGCGAGTGGATGACAGTTGTATCCAGCTGATTACATCTCAGCACGTGGCCGACAACAGCTGCAAGCCCACATGGAAAACAAATAAAGACACTTAAATTCAAAAAATCCAACCCGTGAACTAGATTCTCACTTTTCCCAAAATATCAAGATAAGATATATGAGCTTTTAAAATCCAGCCATTGGATGGATTGCATCACCATCTGAACCATATGAAAAGACACTTCTCCAAAATAATATCTAGACTTCTCCAGAATTCTTATCTTCACCTTTCCTAAAATCTGAAAATGAAAAATCTAATTTCAAATGCCAACCAATGGATGGATTCCCATACCATCTGAACCATAGGATTAAATCTGAATAGAGTACCTCCTAGTTTCTATAAATATCAACCCACACGAAATTAAACATATCCCTTTAAATCTCTTATCCCTTCAAATCACTTATCTCTTCAAATCACTTTGCCCCTCAAATCATTTTTTCCAAAATATAACTTCCCGAACTTCTTAATACTCACATGCAGAAGACACACACCTTTGTCACATATATCTTGATACTTCACAAAACCCAATCATTGGCGCAAACCAATCGAAGGATATGTTCTGGTCTCGAGTTGAGTCCGATTACAACAACGCCAAACCAGAGAATATAGGTGAACCTAGTGGTAAGAGGAGTTTGTAGTGTCGAATACAAACTATCCTTAGTGCAGTTGGAAAATTGCGGGGATGCATATGACAGATCGAAAGTCTTAATCCTAGTGGTGCTTCAAAAGCGGAAATTGTGAGTATTTGTTAAAATTTAAGTTGTAGAAAAATTATATTTAATATTGGATTTTAACAATATATTTGTCTCATTTTGCAAATAACTCAGACCAAAATTTTATTAACACAATAAAACAAATAAAAAAATGATTCAAATTTGACCATGTGCTTGTGGCCCATCCTCAAAGATATGCAAAAATTTGCAAATAGCGATATTGCAATATCAACCTTCCGAAGGCAAAGTGGTCATTTTGTATCATCACAAGAAGACTCTCCAACTCCAGAATCTCCCATAACGGTATCTCCTGAACTATCTTCATTTTCTTTGAATATAAGTAGTGATGACGTTGGCGGTAGTTCATCTCAACGGCCAGTTGGGGTGAAGAAGCCAAAATTGAAAAGGAGGGCTGAGGAGGAAAGCTCAAAATTTTTTGACACAGTGCAAGAAAGACAGGACCAACTCATAGAAGTTTTAAAAAAAACAGTCAGCAGAGGGAAAGAAATTACAATATTATAGAGAGAAAATTGGATGTGAAGGAAGCCAAAATTGTAATGATGGATTTGAATACCATAACTGATCCAAACTGACACGAGTTTATACATCATGAACAATTAAGAATTATGGCAAAACGAGCTCAGCAACGAGGCTAGGGATCCCAAAATACATCTGGGTCTTTTGGTGATTTTTTCAATAATCTCGGAGGATCTGGAAATGGTCTTCCGGACTACTAAATCGTTGTTGTAAGTTATATTGTATTTTCCCTTAATTTTAGTGTCTTCCAATTAATGGTGATTTATTTCATCACTATGAAGTTTGTATTTCGTTTATAATGTTTTTTTTAATTAATATATTTTGCTTCAATTTTTGCTATTTTGAATTAAGTATTTATTAAAAAAGAATTGCAATCAAAATTTTAATTATACACTTCATTTTAATTTATTATAAATATTAATATCAATAATAATTACATCAAAACAAAATCATTAAATAATAAAAATGACCAAATTGGAATAAATTTAATTGATTATGATACAACTGTAATTAAATAAAACCTTTAAATAAATGATATAATCAGAATATATTTTAATAACTAGGGTCAAACTTCGATTTAATAAAAATAAAGGGTTGAAGAAAAAAACCAAGGTGGGCGCCATTTTTGCGCAAGATGAACATTGTCGCGTAATATATTGGGCGACACTGTTCATCCCGGCAAAGATGGCGCAGGGAATGGAGCTGGGTTTTGGCTGGAAAATGGAGATGGTGCAAGGGATGGAGTGGGGTTGGAGATGCCCTTAGAGAATGATTTTTATCATATTCAAACTAAAACTATCTCACTATTTAACACTAAACAAGATGAACCTAATTCAAAGAGAATAAAATTATCTAAAGATGAAACTTACTTGTGGCATTTGAGATTAGGAAATTAATTTAAATTGGATCAAAAGGTTCGTAAGTGATGAAATTTTAAACGAGTTAAAAATCCAAAAGTTTCCAACATGTGAATCTTGTTTAGAAGGTAAGATGTCCAAAAGATCGTTTATGGCAAAAGGAGCAAGAGTTGTTGAATGTCTAGGACTCGTACATACAGATGTATGTGGTCCGTTAAACATTCAAACAAGGGGAGGATACGAGTACTCCATCACTTTCACAGATGATTTCTCGAGATTTGAATATGTGGATCTCATGCGGCATAAGTCGGATTCTTTTGAAACGTCCAAAGCATTTAAAGTTGAAACAAAAAATCAACTTGTGAAATGCATTAAAATCTTGAGATCTAAACGTGGTAAGGAGTATATTGCTGGTGAGTTTCACCAATATCTTATAGACAATAGAATTGTCTCAACTTTTTGTGCTAGGAATGCCTCAACAAAATGGTGTGGTAGAAAGAAGAAATATAACTCTCTTGAATATGGTTAGATCTATGCTCAACTATTCAACACTTCCAAAGTCTTTTTGGAGATATGCCTTACAAACAACTATATAAATCTTGAACATTGTACCGTCTAAATCTATTCCTAAAACACCACATGAGTTGTGGAGTAGGCGAAAGTTTATTCTACCACATTGAGGATATTTTGATTCCCAGCACATGTGTTGGAGAGAATGATAGAAAAGATGGAACCACGTTCAGAGACGTGTTTGTTTGTTGGATATCCAAAAGGAATTAAGGGATATTATTTATATAATTCATCGGATGATAAGGTATTTGTTTCGAAAAATGCAACCTTCTTAGAAGAGAACTATATGAATAAATTTGTGCCTAAGAGTATGGTTATCCTGAATGAACTTTTAGGAGAGACAACTGAACAGAGTGTTTCATCTAATGAAACACAAACAATGCCACTGTTGACGTAGCACCATAGGAAAATCAACAACCATTATTTTTGGACATAGTGGGAGAGTTGTAAGACAACCAGATAGATATATCGGTCTTGGAGAATCCGTTCAAAATCTCCCTAACGATATTGATCCCTATACGTATAAGGAAGAAATGAAGGATGTTAATGTTAGCCATTGGCAAAAGGCAATAGAATCCGATATAGAGTCTATGTACTCTAATCAAGTCTGGACTCTTGTAAACTTTCCTGATGGGATCGAACCCATAATATGCAAGTGTGTATACAAGAGAAAAAGAGGAATAGATAGAAAAATAGAAACCTACAAAGCTAGATTAGTAGCTAAAGTTTACGCACAGAAAGAAGATATCGATTATGAGGAAAACTTCTCTCATGTGGCAATGCTAAAGTCCATCAGAATCCTCTTATCCATAGTAGCGTATTTAGACCTAAAGATATGGCAAATAGGTCATCAAGAAGGAATTCTTGAATGAAAATCTTGACTAAAGCATCTATATAGTGCAACCAAAAGGAGATAAAAGGCAACAAGATGACATTCCTAGTTCTTTATGTTGATGACATCTTACTCAGTTAGGAATAATGTAGGAGAGTTGACAACAATTAAAGAATGACTAGCAAAACAGTTTAGCATGAAGGACTTGGGAGTAGCAAGTTTTATTCTTAGTATACAAGTTATACATGACTAGGAAAAAATAAAATGATTGCATTATCCCAAGCTTCCTACATAGACAAGATATTGTCTAGGTTCTCGTTAGAAGATTCCAAAGGTTTCTTACCTTTTAGGCATGAAATCAAGCTCTCTAAGGAGAAATTTCCTAAGAATGAGCAATACTTGAGTAGGATTCTATACGCATATGTGGTTGAAAGTCTTATGTATGCAATGCTCTGTACGAGATCGTATATATGCTTCGTTGTTGGAGTTGTTAGCAGATGCCAGTCTAAACCGGGATCGGAACACTGGGTGACAGTTAAGCATATATTCAAGTACTTAAGAATGACTAAGAATTATATGATTGTATACTCTGGAGAGGAACCAGTACCCGTACGGTATACAGATTCTGATTTCCAATCAGATCTAGATTCCTTAAAGTCTACCTCATGTTCTGTGTTCACACTTGGTGGATGAACTATAATATGGAGAAGTATCAAGCAATATTGCTGATTTTACTATAGAAGCCGAGTATATAGCTGTTTGCGAAGCAGCTAAAGAGGTTGTATGGCTAAGAAATTCTTGATAGACCTTTGAGATTATCCCCAGTGTAGAAAAACAGATCACACTTTACTGTGATAACAGTGGGGCTGTGGCTAATGCAACAGAACTGAGGAGTCACAAAAGAGAAAAGCACATAGAAAGAAAATATAATTTACTTAGGGAAATCATACAAAGAGGGGATATGACTGTATGTAGATAGCGTCAGTAAATAACCTGGCAGATCCATTCACAAAGACTCTGTCTCAAAAGAGTTTTGATAGTCACCTTGAATGTTTTGAGATGAGGGATATGACATAACTGCTTTAGTGCAAATGGGAGATTGTTAGGAAGTATGCCCTAAAGCAAGAGTTTTTCTATAACAAATCAGTTGATATCAATTAAAGTCTTTTGTTTTCAAATAAATTATGTAGCATGTATAAATATTTATTATATATGTCAAAAGCAAAATATTTTAAGGATCTAAGACTAAAAGAAGCATAAAGAATTATTCACTTAAAGAAGTTTATGTGTGGGAGACATAATTCATTATTTAGTCTAAAATTGTTCACAACTTAAGATACAAGTTGTACAAATTATCTTGAATAAAGTTGTGGGTCTTTTGTAAGTTCCTCATTTTTTGATTGGCTTATTTCTTTGACAAACCACATTGAGGTTTATTGTAGGGTAGTCTAGGTCTTCATTGTGAAATGATCAATCGTCAAAGGCATTCTTAAGACCTCTTGCTTAAGAGCACATCAAATGTATATCACTTGTGCTTAATTCCTTGAAGAGACTTAGTTGCACACACACACACACACACATCTCATGCATTCTCATATCTTTTATTTTTGTGTGTTTCTTGTATGTGCATACTCATGTTTTTCTAACACTCTTCATGCATGTTTATTTTTCTTGCATTTGTGCACTTTTTGAGCTGCATCAGGTCCACCGCCGTGTGAACCGTTGTGGGTTTTCACAGCAGTATGAACATCAGCGTCTCATAAGTAGTTTACACTGTCATTGAGCTATAACACCGCTCTTGATTTTCATAGCGGTTTCTCCTCCAGAGATTTCCGATGTGAATACTATTGTGCATCCCACAACGGTTTGCACAATGGTTTGCACAATGGTTTGAGCTAGTCATTCTTTGATCTGGTCCACCGCGGTGTAGACTGATGTGAGATACACAGTGGTATTCACAGTGGTCGTATCCTGTTTTTGTCAAAACAGTGTCATTTCATTTTGACCCATTATATATACTTCGTCTTCTCTCCCATTTCGTGAAGTGAGTTCAAGAAGCCACTTTTTAGAAACCAAGCTTCCTTCAGGAGAGATAAACTCCCAAGAACCCACACTTACTTAACCAAACACTTTCCCATGAGCATTTAGCATCATCCAGACTTCATCTAATCATGAGCCTTCTTGTTTTCATTGACTAGGTAACTTGAACATGTTCTAGAACTCTTTGGTTTCATTATTGTTCATTTATACCTAAGTTTAACATTTATTTTGTTGATTAAATGCATGGCTCTTTGTTTAATGTTGTCTCTAACATGTTTGAGTCTTTGAGTATTGGTTGAGATTAATTGTTCTCTGATAGCTTTCATTTAGGACGATTTTGCCCTTTAGCTAAATCTTCTTACTTTGCATTTAGATATTGATATTTAGGATTGTTTTAACTGCTATAATTGAATCCTAGATAAAAATTTAGTGCAGCCTAGCATTAATTGCATGTTATAATATTTCTATATATTCACATAGGTTGTTTATCTCTTCATGGATTGTTAAGCCTTGTGGCTTAGTGGATTAGTGCACACGCAATTGGTCTAGGATCACTATTAAAGGCCCGTTGGGTAGAGTGAAAGGGTTAGTGACCAAGAATGATTTGATTTGAGGACAACCTAGGTTGTAAACTTTTATTCAAATAGTGGATTTGAGGACCATGTGTGGCTAGAAGGATAACACGTGAGTTTTATCTAGTTGGAGGGTTTCTCACATAAAACAACTCTTGTGTTTTTATTATTTTCCTCATGTTTAGTGTTAATTGATTGCTTGCTAATATGGGGAAAATTTGGTAACATTGATTAATCCAAAAATTGGTAATCAATTGACTAAAACATGTCCCCCATCTAGGTTAGTTTAGAAACATATTTATTATTTTCATCTTTTGTTTTCAATTGTGAAGTGATAGGTCGAGAATCACCAAGTGAAAGATTTTGAACAAAAGACCTAGTACATATTATGTATAGAACGGATCAAGTGAATAATATATTTTGATTTTACTGTTAATGGAATAATACATTCACAATATAGTAATTGAAATATCTATCTTAATCCTTAGATAAATAATGTACTATATGTATAATGAGTTGTAACGTTTGAGCTATCAATGGGTATGACCACAGAATAACGGTTTAATCCTGATAATTTGGCGTTATTGATTCATATGTCATATGAGACATATATTTATAGAGATGAACATCATGGCTCTTATAATCAAATAAGAGTAAATATCACCTTATGGATCTTACGAGGTCTTGGATAATAAATCTTGGTACAGAATATTCAATAAGGAGTTTTTGAATCATGATTTAATAAATCAAAATTATCCATTAGACATAAGGATTTTCCTAAGGAATGAAATTATTAATAATGTAACGGTCTAAAGACATTTTAATTATTGGTATTTTTCATGAGAGTACATATTTTACACAATTGCTTAGGGTAAAATTATTTAATATATTTTATTTTAATTCAAGAGTGTAATTTCAGTTTTTTAGTGGACTAAACTGAAATTAATATATTTGGGCTCAATTAATTAAGAGTTAATTGGTACTTGAGCTAAATATATTGGAGCTTGTAATTAAAATAACTCGTGGATCCTCAAACTTCACAAGTTAAATTGGATCATTTAAAAGGAACATGTTGGGCTCAAATGTTGAGTTCCAAGATAAAGACTCATCTTATTTCTTTTATTTTATTTCCCATTAGAAATGAAAAATACATCAAAATAGGATTTTGATGGAAAAAATAAATAATAGAGAATAAAAAAGAAAAAGACTTCTAATTAGATTAGACTTAAAAAAATCACAATATGATTTGTGAATCTTGTGTCCTATGAGAAAATAAATTATTCTTTTCTAAACCTATAAATAGGTGGCTTAAGAGAAAGAATTGATTTGCACCAAGCTTAATTTGTCATTCTCATTGGCGTTGACACAAGCTTGAAAGTAAGTTGTAAGTTTCAAATTCGATTTGAGCTTTTAATCTTCTTTTTTTAAAGTCTTGTAGGTGGATTTACACCTTGATTCAAACAAAAATGAGCCCACACTCCTATCTGATTTGATCTTGTATCAAGTGCAGAAGATTTACGAAGACTAAACTACAAAGGTAATCTCTAAGTTAATTCAATTTGCATTAAGTTTGGAATACGATACAATGATGTTTTGAAATTTTTTTTTAAAGTTCTGCAAACACATTTATTTTCAAAACGGTTATTTTTCCCTATATCAAAGACTTGCTTCACAGCTTTCCACAAATCATTCGCTGTTTTGTGACCTATAAATCTATAACCGTAGTGGCAATGTTAGCATTCATGTAGTTATAAATCCACCCAAGTAGCAGCTAGTCCGGGTGATCTATTCTTCAAAATCTGGGTTCATCTTATCTTCACCCTTAGTAGAAATATACTTAGGAGGGCAATGTTTCTTACCAGAAATGAAGTCTTCGAGCCTATATCCTCAAATGACTGGTAGCACCATGTTTTTCCAGATGAGGTAATTGTTTCTGCCCAACTTGATAGAGCAAAACTTGCTCAAAGCATTTCCAACTACAAGAATAATTGCTATTCATGACAGTTAAAAACCGTTTTGAAAGGGTTTTGATGACGATTTTGTATCCTTTGTTAATGGCTACGGTTTTTTTAATTTTTGACGGTTTTTAAAAACTGTCATAAATCAATGATAGTTTTTATCCATGATAAATTCTCTACTATTTACAAAAATTATTATTTCGTGATGGTGTAAAACCAACATTGACAATTGACTTCCAAATACCTATTAAGATGCGATTATATATATATATATATATATATATATATATATTATGAGGAGATTCATTTTTACTTTTGGTTAATTTATAATAGTAAGGATCTCATTTATTATGAAAGAAAATGATTCTAGGAATCAAATTAATTCTTTTGCTTTCTGATCCACAATCAATGCTTAATTCCTTAATTATTTAATTGTATGATTTTGTGTAATTTATTACTTTCATATCATTAGAAACACATCAATTTGGCATAAATGTTCATTTACAATATCAATGAAATAATATCCATACTCTTTTATTACTTGACATTTATACAATTAAAATAAAAAATTACAAACATCATCATCAAAATATACAAAAATCTATCACCAAAATTAACCCTAAAACACAAACTATTCTACTCAAAAACTATTTTAAAGTATGTATAAATTTTCTTTGTTCATCTTCCTCAAGGCTTCCTTTCGAGTGTACAACTGCATAGTATGAGAAACAACAAGAGTAAGATTTGAATAATAATTTATTGACAAAAAAAGAAGCTCAAACTATATTATAACATCAAATCACAATTAAAACTTATTTTTAACAATAAAAGAATGAGAAAAGAAAATGAGACCAAAACAGAAAATTAACAAACCTCTTGTTCAAGTTGTTATCAACTTTCTCACTCAAAATATAGAGCATGACTACTTGTACTTTGTTGATTTTATTTTATATCATAAAGTATTATGCGATATAAATTTGAGAGATTAAGAATTTAAAATTAGTGTTTAGTATAATTCTACAAATAAAAGAAACATCTTTCTTTATCACGCTAACAAAATAATATGATTATTACGCATAAAAAAATTGTGAAAACTTGATCACAGTTAATTAAATTCGTGATAATTTGATAACGGCTATGAAAACATGTGACAATTTGATCACAGTTATGAAAACGTGTGATAACTTGATCATAGTTAATAAAAATTGTGATCCAATTATGGCATATTTAAGAGACCGTGATACTTTTATGTCGGTTTTAAAGTACGTCATTAACATACGACGGATTAAAAAAACTATTATAACTTGATCACGACTAAAAAAAACCGTGATAAAATTGCATGATAAAAACCTATTTTCCTTGTTGTGTCGAGCTTCTTTCCGTCTTGTGACTGAGTCAAGCTCGTTGCCATCATTTTCGAGACACCTGAGCTGGGTGTAGTTCTTGTAGAAGAGTGATTGTCTGGATTAGGTGTAGCTCCTGTAGAAGAGCTATAGGCTTTGATACCAACAGAAATTTTGAGAAATTTTCTATATTGAATTTGCTGCTCTTAGGGCTGCTGTGAAGAATACATTTCTATTTATGTTGGAGGACTGTACATTTGATGAATGCCACATGGAGGAGAATAAACTCTTAGATGATTCTATACAATTAACCTAGTACTGAATCAAACAAAAGACATTACAGACTAAAGAGATTTACTGGAAATAATCAGGCTAGTAATAACATCTATGACTACCATCATCAGCTGAGGGGCACGTGAGAGAGAACGAGGTGTCAAGACTTCAATTTTGATCACATGTTCTAACAACAACTAATTTACACCAATTTCATTTCTCATTTCTCTCTCTCTTATCTCTACCCTTCTTTCTCAGACCGGTCTTCCCCTGTTATTATAGACAGAGAGCTCTTATATCAACCATTCTTTCTCAAGACTTCATTGTGATTAGAGACAACCATTCTTTCTCAAGACTTCATTGTGATTAGAGACATAAAGCGCACTTACTATGATTAGTGTTATAAGTACAAAACTCATTAGTATAATATTGTCCGCTTTGGGCCTAAACCTGTACAGATTTGCTTTTGGGTCTCTACCTAAAAGGCCTCATACCAATGGAGCTAATGTCTATACTTATATACCCACAATCATCCACATGTCTAGTCAATGTGGGACTTTGGTCGCACACCCAACAATCCTCCCCTCGAACAGAGAACCATTCGTTATCTTCATGGTCCTAACCTCCTTCCTCAATCGATTTCCGTCAACATTTTTCCTCATACTATACTAGGAAGATCAAACGCTCCATCAAGGTCCGTCTCCTCGAGAGCTCAAATTATGGATCCATCGCAAGCTAAATCGGTGCCCACCAACTCTTGGTTTGGACTGATTACAAAGTCTGGGGCCTGGCTCTGATACCACTTGTTATAAGTACGGAACTTACATTCTTCACATTTATAGGATATTGTTCGCTTTGGGCTTATGCATGCACAGATTTGCTCTTGCGACACTTCACAAAAGGCCTCATACCAATGGAGCTAATGCCTATACTTATATACTCATAATCATCCTCATATCTAGTCAATGTGGGACTTTGGTCGCACATCCAACAATTAGTCTTTTTTCTAGTCTAATTTATACCAGTTACATTCCTATTACATGGGTATTGTTTCTACTTTTTTTTTGGATATGTATATAGGTTGTTATTTGTTCGGTGAACCACGAAATTAGATTAATAACATAGCTCAAATTGTTATAATTATTAAGACGAAGTACAGTCTCATATACAGAGATGTTGAAACTATTTGAATATACTTGTTGTTATTCAGTTGCAATTAAGATCAAAATCATTAGAAACACGTTAAAGGCAGTGTGCCTACTCAGGATGAATATATTTTTGCTTCTATCGCTACAGGAGATGTTGAAACACAGTTTAAAATATCTACGATTTTCGCCATATATCTTTAAATTAAAAGCACCGATATAGATATACATGCCTAATATCTTTTCGCAAAAATAACAAGCAAATATCTGTGATATTTCTGTAAAATTTCCATATATGTCAACTTGTAGTGTATTTTTTACATAATATTGTGGATACTTCCATCAAAGTGAAAAGTTGATGATGTTGCTTAATGTTTTTATCTACTTTTTTCTTTATTTCATTTTTCATTTTGTAATATATTGTATGATCATCAGGATGTTTGAACCACCTAAATATTCTTTTTGGTATTAAAATTTTTATGGCTTGTATGATGCAAATGATTAGAGAATGAATTTTTAATGGAAGATTTTGAATTTTATATTGCTCGTACCTGCAATAATTCATATTTATGCCATACAATTGTTAAATATTATGTCTTAGAAAAAAATATGAATTTTTTGTTAGATTATTAATTATTTTAACCCTTTTTAGTGTTTCATTAATTTGTTTTTATGCTTTTAGTCAAATTTGTGTAGTTTCTGTAAATTTTATATCCCGATATCAATATTTCTGCATCGATATTTCTACCAAATTATAGTACCAATATATGTGTCTATATCGATATCATCCTTAAAATAGTTACATTTCATCAATTGTTGCATTCCTCCGTTCCTCGTATGCTTAAGTATGTTGACTATTGAGACTAGAGAGCTGGTATAAAGCAAATTACTACACTATTTAATTTGGTGGTATTCTTACAAAAATTCAACATTTCAAATTTAAGGTTAACGTAATATATATAACATTTATATTTGGTGTGGATATTTGTTAATGTGGGGGTGTGAGCCCAATGTGAATGTGTGAATGTGGTTGGACGTCCTGAAATTATTAAGTCAGAACCGTCTTACTTGGAGAAGAATTATATATATATATAGTGGAAATGGTGAGAAATGTCACATTTTTGTCTCGTTGTTGCACCAACGTCACCGGTTTAATAAGTTATGTTTAAAAGACACATGTTTTGGTGAACTATCAAAATTGCCCTTGAATAATCAATTTTTGATTGTCTCTGTACTTCCTATTTCCACACTTGGAACACTGAACGCAGTAACTCCTCTCTTTCTCTCTCTACAATAAATTTCAAAACTACTCAACGTTCTTTAGCACAACAAGGTAATATATATCTGAAATACTTTTTTTTTATCCTTCATTTCTAAAAAAAACGTTCATTTTATAAACATGAAGCTGATTTTGTGAAGTTTGAATCTGTGAAATTTGAATCTCCGATGCTGTTAATAAAAAGCTCAGAGCCACTGGTAAATAAATCGGAGTCCTTATTAAATAGCTCGGACCCTTTACTAATATGCTCGGACCCTTTGGAAAAAAGCTCGGAGCCTTTAGAAAAAAAGCTTGGAGCCTTTGGAAAAAGCTCGAGCCTTTGGAAAAAAAGCTCGAGCCTTTGGAAAACAAGCTCGGAGCCTTTGGAAAAAAGCTCGAGCCTTTGGTAAAAAGCTCGGAGCCTTTGGTAAAAAGCTCGGCTCCTTTGGGAAAACCCTCGGAATATTTGGAAAAAAGCTCGGAGCCTTTACTAAAAGCTCGGAGATCATAGTAAAAACCTCGGAAACTATTTTAAAAGGCTCTGAGCCTTTTCCATAGCTTTTATGTTTGTCATAATGGTTTGTGGTGATGAATGTTACAGGAGAATGAATCAGGTGAGAATAGTAATATCTTACAACGGTCGATGAGAGCAGTTACCCGACGGAAGTCAGAGGTTTGTTGGATCCGACAACCAAGGAATGTATGTGTCAAAGAATATGAGTTACGAAGAATTGGTGTCGATCATGCATACCGTTGTGAAGTATGATGTAAACAAATACAATGTTGATCTACAGTCAGTATCAATCGTTCCTGGTGCTACATGTCGCATATTTGTAAGAAATGACGATGATGTTCAGTTTATGCTAGGGGAAGATCGGGTGATCCCTCAAGTATGTGTTAGTCTAATTGAGAGGGCAACTAGAGATGTGATACGGAATGATATTCCTGCTCCTGAAAATACCCAACAATTTGGATCCGCTAGCGGTAGCAACCAAGTGTTCACACAAAGGAATGCCACTGAAGGTGGGGAAAACATATGTGCTAGTCCAACCGGTAGTGGTCGACCATAGCAGATGTTGGTGAACCTTAATTCGACGATGTGTTTGGTTATCGATTTGAGATGAATGATGGGCGGTACAATGAGCAATACAATGAGATGTACAATGAGCAGAACACTGAACCGAACCTTGGGCCGAACCAGGAGGTGGATAATGAGGCAAATATTGATCTGGTAGATCCTGTAGAGAACATTGATGAAGATCATGTCCAAATTCAAAGACGTGGAAGACGTGTAGAAGGAGTTAGTTGCACCGGAGCAGATATGTCTGGTACTTCAGAGGTCCGGCATAATGTATCTGCATATGATTCTGATAATACCACAATGTGGGTTATTCCCGGAGCAGATTCATACTCGTTTGGGATTGGTAGAAGCACAACCTTGGTAGCAGAAGAACCTACAAGCATGATTTATTAAGGTTAGTTCTTTCCGACTAAAAAGGATTTGAAGAGACTAGTTGGCCTTTTTGCAATGCAGCGAAACTTCGAATGGAGGGTGAAAAGGTCCAATAAGACAACGTTACATCTTGTTTGTTTGATTGACAACTGTACATGGAAATTAAGAGCGGTGAGAAGAGATGAAGAGACGTACTTCCAAGTAAGAAGTTTTGTCAATGAACACAGTTATCCCTTGGAGGAGATTCACCGTCGCCACCGACAAGCTAGTGCAGTTATAATTAGAGACGTGGTTGCACCTAGACTTCAACAACAAGATGGTCATCTCATGCGTCCCAATGATATAATCGCCGATATGAAAACAATGTATGGCATCCAAATCATGTACAGTAAGGCACATCAAGCCTTGCATTATGCATTGTCACTGACCTATGGGACACATGAAGAAACCTTCCAACTACTGCCGTCTTTTGGTTACGTGCTGGAACAACAAAATCTAGGCACAATCACTGACTTATAGTGAGCTGACGACTGTAAATTTCTTTACTTTTTCATGTCATTAGGGGCCTCAGTTAGAGGTTTTCGGAGGTGCATGCGTCCTGTTATTGCAGTTGATGGTACCCATTTGAAGGGAAGATTCAGGGGTACAATGTTTGTTGCAACTATAACAAGATAGAAACGAACAGGTGTCAAACGGTCCGGAAAGCAGTGGACTGTTGACTTAGCCTGGAAGACTTGCACATGCAACAAATTCCAAATGGACCATTTTCTGTGTTCTCACGCACTTGCAGCGGCAAGGTACATTAACAGTATACAATTATACGCTATATTAAGAAAACGTGATTGTCACTTTTTTCATTGTTTTTGCAGAGAGCGGAACTTAGATTTCACATCGCTGTGTTCGGACTACTACAAGAGACAGACACTTATTGATGCATACTTAGTTCCTATTATGCCTGTTGGCCATCCTTCTTCATGGGTAGTGCCATCCGACATCGCTGAGCGGGTGGTTTTAAATCCAAAGATCAAGAGACAATCAGGTCCCCCGATGGATGGTCGACATGCCTCGTCTTCCGAGAGGACAACCACCCAATCGTGTAGAAGATGTGGACAATCAGGTTATAATAGCATAAGGTGTTCTAATCCACCCTTGATTAATGAAGGTCCGAGCAGAATTGTTCCCGAGGAATATCGTCACAAGTGTAGCGTATGTCATCAAGTTGGACATAACAAACAGACGTGCCCACACAAGGAATCTGTCGTGGAGTGAATCAAGCCGTTCATACTTATTGTTTAATTAAATTGGGATGTTAATTATTACTTTTGTTATTATATGAAATGCGTGTGTTTTACTTGTAAATGCAAACACTTGAAATTTTAAACAAAAAATTTGAAATTTGAAAGTTCATTACTATAATTGTTTGTACATCGACAACTACAACATCTAATGGGGCTTGGAGTTACAAAAAATCTCCACAGCCATCTTCTCCTGTATGGTGCACATATCGTCTTCTGACAAGTCGAACGTCTTCCTGTTCGCCAATACGTACTCCATCAATCTCAAGGTATGAGCACAACAGTTACCCCTGTAACTCATCACATGAACAACCGTTACAATTGAAGTTTAATAAAACAAACTTAAAGTTTAAATGATGTTCGTACAATCATACCCTCTAGTCTATTGGGGCACATGTGTTGTAGACACCATGCTTACCCTAAAGGGCCTATTCTGCTTCTCGTACTTCGCCTTGCCCGTTGGTCTGGCATCGTGAAACCCCACCTGATGCAACATCGAGGGTAGAAACCACCGTAATGGAGCGACATGCTCTTTCCTAATCTGAAGGGGGACTTCCTGTCTGAACGGGTCTAGCAGGTGGATCTTCCCGACAGTAAGGTCGATGCTGGCCACGAGCCAATGCTGGCCACCAATGTTGCACGGAATAAGAACATGTACTAAGTGTTCAAGATACTGTTATGGTCAAAATAAGAATTATTAATTAAACACATTGACACCATAACTGTATTGAGCTCACCGCGTCAACCTCGTGCCATGGTCGGTTCCCTACAGGGAGCAATCCACGTACCGTCATCAGATCTTCAAGGGACCACCTGTACTTCAACACAACCAGTTTTTTGGGGCTTTGCCCACAGCATCGCGAGACATGATTCTCCGCCACTGAAACTCCAGCATTGACTGAAAATAGATAACGAACCGAAACGTTACAAACATGATGAAACACAACAACGCAACTGCGAAAACAATACATTTGAAACACTTATATAGAACTGAGAATCTAGTAGGTTCATCCTCTGAATGTAGACAGTGGGGAATGCTCACTGACGCTTCCGTAAAATATGCAGGTACGCGTCCATATGCTGACAATATAAACATTATACATTGTTAGTATTCTTCCATAAGTTAAACAAACTTAAAAGACAGTCGAAGTAAGGAAAGTACCGTGTCCTCCAACTCCATAAAGTTGGTTTGCAACCGGTGGAACCAAGTCACATGCACAGGGGTCATCAGATCCACATCACGTCTGCGTAATTTTCAATTATTTAGAAAACCAAGTAATTTAACTTAGGTGTTTCAAAATAAATTCACAATATTATAATACTTACAATTCCCTCGTCACGTTCCTCTTGTAGGCTTGGTAAGCCGCAAGCTGGTCATCGTCTACCAAATCATTGGGCCTGAATGTATGTGCTGATGACAGGGACAGTGTCCTTGGCCTCTTCGGTCGACATGGGTCAGTGTATGGGCTCACCAACTGCCAGCCTCGCTTGCGAATCCGCTGCTGCCTATGCTGACCGTGGACCACTGAGGGGTGTTGGGAGGAGGAACTCTGTCCCCGTGGATCACGTCGAGGGCTGCGATGGGATGAGATAGACCTGTAGGGTGGGCTGTGTCGGGATGGACCGGCAGTGTCACTGGGGAGGTGAGGTGCGACAGGATCGAGTAGAGGAGAGCGGTGTCGAATGGACCACAGGGGTGCGCTGTATGGATCACCTAGTCAAGTCAAGAGTGTGAATTGTACGGGAGGAGGGACTCTGACCGAGTGGACTGGACGGGTCCGCTGTGTGGTCCTGGATATGAACAGGAGGATCCATATGCTGTACCTCCATAAGCAGCGGAAACTCTAATAACGCCTGGGTAACTGTCTCCCTAAATACTCATGTATCCATGCCACCAGGGACTTGCATCTGCTGGTCTCGTACTGTATCTCCAGCTCTTAGACCCTGCGTCTGAGGTCCATCAGCCTCCGTCGTAGGTCCGGTGGCTGGGTCTGTCCCTCCGTCTCTGTCTCTACGTGGAGAGTCTCGATCATGAGAGTGTGGACCATCCCTGTCTGACTGTGATGTCGAACCCCACCGCCCCCGGAAGAAAGTCCATCACCTCCCTATACTGCCTATCCCGTTCCTGATCACTCTTCCGGAGATCCTCCCGTAAAGCAGCGACTGCATCCATCACATCTTGGATTTTACAGTTCCAAACGATCCTGAAACAAAATCATTATTGTCAGTACTAAAACCGAACACTTGTTTCAACATAAATAATGCATTACACCATTTTTGACATACCTGGTGATGCCCTCCAATGTCTTCTCGTGAATGTACTCCACCGGGCATCGCAAATCGAACCTATTTGCGCCTAAGAGGACTCCTAGCAACAAACTCCGGGTCTAAACCCTCCGTATCTGGCCTGTGCCTGAGGGGACTCCCATCGCCAAACTTCTGGTTGGAACCCTCCATATGACTGGGTCCGGCAGACCTATGATGTAAGGGATTCGGTACCGAGACGTCGTGTCCATCAGCGGCCATATATAGACTGCCTCCCTCGTATATGCCCTCGTAGTACCGTGCAACCCTCTCAGCTGCCGTCGACACCAGTGCAGTCCTAGCAAACATCTGAAATCGTTGTTATACAATTGTATTTGTATTCGTCATAATATGTAAACACTTTAACACAATAGATCCTTACCCTGGCTATGAAAATCTTGTCCAACTTGTCCGACCTTGGTTGCTTATTCAACTCTCATTTCAGCATACGGGGGGACAAGTCAATCTCCCTACAAGTCCCAAATCGGGTCCCAAGCTCGGGGATAACCTCATACGCAAATACCTATGTAAAAAAAAGTTATTCAGAATCCAATCATTTATTCTGTAACTCATGTAAAAAAATTCTGGTTTTTAAACCGATACAAATTCTAAATTCTCACCAATAGTGTGTGAGATAGACCGTAAATGTTGTACGTTTCCACCGTGTGAACGTCAGCGCCTTTTCCTGCTGTCGTCTCTCATACCGCTCACGTCGACCGTCCAAGGCATGCTTGAATCCAAAAATGGACTGCCTATACACGTGGGCACCCCACGGGAACGCATCAAAAACGTCCAAGTCCTCGACTAGCCGGATCTGCCATAATGGAACTTTCTCTCTCTCGTCCAACCCCATCAATATCCAGTTTATCATATAAAGGAGGCACAGCTTCACAGCATCTTACTGCTCCTCAAATACAATGATCTGTAGAACAGCTCTCAGCTGTTCATAATCCACCTCAGCTACACCATTGAAATATCGTTGGTGTATCCCATTCTGAACAATGTCATACCTCGTCGTGTCTGGAATTACTCCAAACTTCAATCCGGTGATCAGACAGAATTCAACCTTGGAGAACTGGACCGAACGAGGACCTAACATAAATCGCATGTCATCCTCCGGCCCATCGTGATGTAGCTCGCGCAATAGCAGTCGATAGACTATGCTACCCGAAAACTTCATCCCTCGATCCATCTGAAGGAAATGACCAAAACAAGACTCCGTATACTGACGTCGGTCTTCAACCTTGAATTGTTCTGGTACACTTTCAAGTGTGACGTCGATATCTTGAAGGTCGTTGTAACGGTCATGCCGAGTGATTTTTCCATCGTACCATTCCCACTCCGGAGTTTTAAGCAAATCCTTTAGTTGACTCCCCATCTGCATTTTCACAGAAACATTGCATCAGTAAACTGTAAAAGGCTCGGACATAATAATATAAAATAGCAAGGAAGCAGTTTGAAAAAACTCGGACACATTTTTAAAAGCTCGGACACAGTTTGAAAAAGCTCGGACTCATTTTGAAAAAGCTCGGGCAGTTTGAAAAAGCTTGGACTCATTTTGAAAAAAAGCTCGGACTCATTTTGAAAAAAGCTCGGACACATTTTTAAAAAAGCTCGGACACATTTTGAAAAAACTCGGACTGTTTAAAAAGCTCGGACACAGTTTGAAAAAGATCGGACTCATTTAAAAAAAGCTCGGACACATTTTGAAAAAGCTCGGACTGTTGAAAAAAACTCGGACACATTTTGAAAAAGCTCGGACTGTTGAAAAAGCTTGGACTCAGTTTTAAAAAGCTCGGACTGTTTAAAAAATATCAGACACTATTTGAAAAAGCTCGGACAGTTTAAAAAAGCTCAGACACAGTGCGAAAAAACTCGGAAACATTTTGAAAAAGCTCGGGCATTTTAAAAAAGCTCGGTCACCTTTTAAAAAAGCTCGGGAACAGTTTCAAAAAGCTCCGGCATTTTAAAAAAGCTCGAACATAGTTTAAAAAAGCTCGGACACAGTTTTAAAAAGCTCGGAGACCCAAAAAAAGCTCGGAACCAGTTTGAAAAAGCTCCAGAACAGTTTGAAATAGCTCGAAAAATGTTTTAAAAAGCTCGAAAAAAGGTCGGAAAAAGCTCGGAAACACCTTGAAACAGCTCGGGAACCTAGATCTTCAACAGATTTACAAACTCTAACCTAACCCACAACCATTCTCAGATCAACAAACAAACCTAATCTACAAGTTTAATCAACACCCAACATCAAACATGAACTTATCAAAAACAAAATCCACAACATAATCTGACTCAACTTACCACAGTCGATTGAAGATGCTCTCGTCTGAACACCCGATAAAACACTGTTGTCCTACCGCCGGTTACTTCGACGTCTTTTTCAGCCGAAAAACCACTGATCTTCCAACGCCGGTTCTTTTTTCAGCCGATGGTTTCTCTCTCTTGTTTTTCTCACGAAGTTTGAAAACGACAAAAACTCACTTGGTAGGGGTATTTTTGTCTGGACACCTATATTGGTGTCTTTTAAACATGAATTAGTAATGTGGTGATATTTGCACAACACCCACCCCAAATAGTGCTATTTATTTTTTGACCCCTATATATATATATAATCATTTTCTCCTCAGTGCGCACTGATATAACTTATATCAGTGCATTGCATATGGACCACTGATTATGGAGAAATTTTAACAAGTGCATACACTTTGAGTCAAAGTATGTAAATCTAATGGTCCACATCCAACGCACTGATTAAGTTATATCAGTGCGTACTGACTAAGTTATATCAGTGCGTACTGACTTGAAATTTTTTATATATATATATGAGATAATTTTCACATCAGTACACACTGATAAATATTTATCAGTGCGTTGCATGTGGACCATTAGATTCAATTGCTTTGACCCAGACTGTATGCACTTGTCAGTACTTATCCATAATCTATTACCCACATGTAATGCACTATATTTTATATCAGTGCGTACTGAGGAGAAAAAAAACTATATATATAGGAAAATTTTCATATTTGTGCGCATTGATAAATATTTATCAGTACATTGCATGTGAACTATTAGATTCAATTGTTTTGACACAGTCTGTATACACTTGTCAATACTTATCCATAATCTATGATTCATATAGATAGAATGATATATATATATATATATATATATATATATATATATATATATATATATGGTCCCAGGATAGCAAGTAGCAACCGAAAGCATAGTATGTAGCAACCGAGAGCAGATTTGCTATGATAATTAAAACCTAAGAGAAGGATAATTTAAGATGGTGTGAGAGATATTCATCAAGTGCGACATCCTAGGACTGAGGAGGGAACAGCAAATCAGGAACTCAGCTTCTATTATCTTCGCTTAGTCTTATATTGTGTATATCAGTCCATATACAACAGTGTAATAAAGAGCGATAGATATTTTGACAAGTGTTCGCATCCCTGTCCTAATCAAAGCACAACTTGATATTCATATTTTTATTCAAAAGGGAATGATGATGAGATTCGAAAAAACTTTTGATTTGCAGCCAAAAAGTACGTCAATTCAAAATCCCCATTCGATGGTATCCCAGACCATCAATCTGTCATTTTATCGGACACCTGTCGATCACCCTATGGTTGCTGTACAATACTTTATATTTGACGTGTCGACTGCTCATAGATGCCTTTCAATTTTTGCAAACTAAAATCACACACCATATATGTAATACGTATAATATGTTGGAAGATACCCATTTGTCGCCTTTGTTCGGTGCAAAATAGAATAATTTTCTACTTTTATCCAAGCTTTCTGCTTGGTTTTAACTTTTAACTTGCGCCTCCTGCTAAATATTTGAACCATACTTTTCATATTCAGTTATTTATTTATCAATTTGGCCCAATAGTAAAGCAGAAAAAAGTCCCTTAATGAATAGTTCAAAAAAAAAATTGCCCCTTAATTAGAATCTCTCACATATAGTTTTTTTTTTTCTTTTTTTAAACAAGCATGTTAAGTTCTGTGATTCAAAAGCCTAAATTTTTAGCACATGTAAGAATGCAAAAACTTCTTTCAAAAAGAAATATAAAATGCAAAAACTGCTTCTAAGAAAAAGAATGTATTTTTCTTAATATTATATCGATAAAATAGGTCTAAACAGTACCAAATCTACAGTAACTTTTGTGATTGATATTAGAGTAATAATTTGAGTTTAAATGGTATAAATAGATAAAAATACCATCAACTTCTTCTTTTATTACTTTTCTACCACTTTTAGGTCTGACTTTCTTTTTTCAAAAACCTGCATTGGTGGAGATCCTCCATCCATGGTAATGGACGTCGACAAAGAAAATGAATTTTTTTTTTCTAGAAAACTAATTTTTTATCCAACAAGTCTCGAAATTTATAAAAATACTCAATAAATATCGAAAATAATAAAATAAGTATTGAAAATATAAAATAAATTTCCGAAACACTAAATAAGTCTCAGAAAAAAGTGCAAGATTTAATTTTGTGATTGTGTTTTAAATGTATTTTTGTCAGAAACACACTTTTGGTGCTATTAAAACTCAAGTTATTAAGTTGATGATAATCTTAATAGTAGAGGAGTAAAGAATGCTAGAAGATTTTTGAGCTTAAATTATATTTTGGTAAGTAACAAGTTGGTATACGGAAATTCACGAATTTATTCACGGATAAGAAATAATGAAAATGAAATTTTTGTTACGGTAAATGATTAATAAATTACCGTTTAATGTAAGTTGATAGTAAAACGTTTATTCAACCTATCACTATTTCAGGTTTGAGTCCTTGTCATCTTAAATGGTGTGTGTATATATATATATATATATATATATATATATATACACTGTCTTTCTATAGTCAGTTCGTCATGATATAAAAAATATCATGACGAAGAATGTGGACCACAGATTATTGAGAAGTTTTGACAAGTGCATACACTTTGAGTCAAAATATGTAAATCTGATGGCCAACATTCTTCGTCCTGATATATTTTATATCAGGACGAACGACAGTAGAAAAATTGTATATATATATATGATTAATAAATCAGTAATATTAACATTTTCCTACTGTAATAGAATTGGAATAACTTAACTTGGTTGGTTTGCTGGATAAAAAATAATTCAATAATGTCACATTGTCCAAATTTGGTGTTCAAATCTGGCGCCAAAATGATTTAGTTAAATGGATTACCGTGTTGTCACATTTTTTTAGCATCAAATTTGGACACCAAACTTGAACAAAATAGTATTACTCAACTTTAAAAAAAAAATATTCCATAGTTTCTAACGTTTGGTGTAATACTCATGTATAAGTCGTGCGGATTGAAAATCAATTCGTTTACATTATATACAATGATCAACGGTGATTTTTAATTCATTCATCGGATTTTTTCAACTATATATATATATATATATATATATATTCAATCATAATTGATCTATTGAAATTAAAACCAGTATAAAATTTAAAATACACAATTATATCTCACATTGAAAAGAAAAGAAAATTAGAATTGATCATACAGAGTAGCAGTACTCTAGTGCGATAACAAATGGAAAACAAGTGGACTCTCATGCGCACTAGAAGAGTGTTTGATACATCGGACTCATACACGTTTATTAAAATATTTGCCAGTAAGCTTTGAGTGCATTCAATATTACGATGCACTTAAGACTATCTGTTTCACTAAATTCTTAGTGGAAAAAGCAATTTTTGTTGGAATTGATTCTTCAATTTGATACATTATCGGATTAAATAATTTCTATTTAGATATTAATCGTGGAAAAATGTTAAAAAATAGTAAGTAAGAAAACAGATGGGTCATGACAATAATAATGAGAGAGGAGGATGACTAGTGGCGTCGTGTCATGGAGTTATCAATTCTCTCTTTTACCTTTCCATTTATTTACTCTGTATAGTTTAATAGTCTGGCTACTATACCCACGTTAATACTAAAATCTGAGAACCACATATCATTAAATTTGAAAGCTATTTAGATTTTTGGGAACCACTCACACTAAAATCAAACTAAAAAATGGTTTCCAGTTTTTGATGCTACCTAGTCGGTCCCCTCCATATATGCCAATTGCATGGCCATGTAATATATATATATATATATATATATATATATATATATATATGTGTGCGCTTAACAACTCAAAATCATTATAATTACATGTATCCAAGCTCTATCTAGTTATATATAAATTAGAAGCCGATCTAGATTCTAGATAGAAGGTAGAAGAGAATAGAGAGGATGGGTAGAGGGAAAGTGGAGCTGAAGAGAATAGAGAACCAAACAAGTAGGCAAGTGACCTTCTCAAAGAGGAAAAGTGGGATTTTAAAGAAGGCTTTTGAGCTCTCTGTGCTCTGTGAAGCTGAAGTTGCCATCATCATCTTCTCTCCGTCTGGAAAATTTTACCAGTTCGCCACTGATGAGTCTCTCTCTCTCTCCCTCTCTCTCTCTCTCTCTCTCTCTCTCTCTCTCTCTCTCTCTATTGTTTTCATTTCCTCCTCTCGCCTTTAAACAGCTAGAATTAATTAATTGTACTTAATAGTTTGTTGTTTCATGTTAACCGATGCAGAATGGATAGGATCATTGCCAGGTATCGAAATGAAGTAGGACTGCTTCATTCAAATCACAAGCAACTTAGAACCGAAAAGGTATATATTATGGTTTCTCAACTTTCTTCTCTCTCTCTCTATATATATGTATAATGTATGTATGTGTGTATATTAAATAAATAAAGTAGGGTATTGTTTTGAATATTGTCTCATCATGATCTCTTCTGAAACACTAAAATATTGATCACATACGGATCTACAAGATGGACCTTATTTGATTGTCGTGTTGCTGGAGACAATTTTAAAGAAACCGAGGAGAGAGAGCAAAACAGAGATAATTTATTTTTTCCCCAAAAAAATTAAAACTATATAGTATAAAATCTTTTGTCCTTTCCTCGTAATTCACAAGAAGGGAAAAAATTTAGCTGCAACGGATGTATAGCACATTTTCTGTTGTGATCGCTCTATGTGGTATAAATGTGTCACATTAGGCAATCACAAGAAGAAAAAGAAGAGAATTCAAACTGATAGGTTTAGACCGAGGGGATTTACACACTTGAACATTCCAAGCTATAGATTCTTAATTTGTGTAAAGAGAATTGAAATTCAAGACATAATAGTCTGTACTATTTGAATTCTCTACGCTAGGAAATTAATCTTAGGGGTACCATTTAGACCATCTATTAAAAATTATCAATGACATCCTGTGTTGTTTAATTGCATTTGTTTATGTCAGTAATATAAATATAAAGGTATAATAATATTAAGTACTTCCTTCCGAGATAGAGAGATAGCTGGATTGAACTGATTACATGTAATATATATATATATATATATATATACACACACCCGTTTGGCATGTAATATCAACCAATTTTCCATTCCACGTTTGTGGTGCTTAATTCCTTGTATATAAATCTTATTGCAATCAGTTCAATTCCTAGTTAACTGCTTAAATCTTGATTTAGTGTGTTTTGCTTTAATATGCATGATCAGCTATATATATTTACTTAATTACTTGAATTTTATGTTGTGTATAGTCATGGAAAAGTGAGATTGAAGAGTTAGAAAAATCAATAAACATCATGGAAGCAAGACTTAGGTATGTATCATCCATAGCTATATATATATATATATATATATATATATATATATATATATATGGTGATTCTCTAGTAAGAATGTCTTGAAATTATAAATTAGGACGTCCAACCACAGCCACACATTCATATTGGGTGTGGGTATTTGTTAATGTGGGGTTGTGGGCTCAATGTGAATGTATGGCTGTTGTTGAACGTTCTGAAATTATAAAGTCATGACATCCTGATTAGAAAACCATCGTGTGTGTGTGTGTATATATATATATATATATATATATATATATAGAGGTGCGTTGTAATGCATCCCTAAATGTTCTCAACTGTTCTGTACATATGCATCGTCATAAATTTATTTGGTTTTGGTTTGTTGTAGGCATTTTAGTGGTGAAGATATAGCCACTTTGGGTGTAAAAGAGTTGAAACAATTAGAGCGACAATTAAAGATAGGAGTGAACCGTATTCGCTCTAAGAAAGTATGTAACTGATTCGTTTCTTATTGTTAGAGTTACTATAACAAGTCAATTTCTCCCATATTTGCTTTTTATTTTATTTTTTATTTTCTTAACCAATAATTGTTAGAATGAGATGGGGTTGCTCCGGTGGTAAACTCCTCACACGTGCACAACAAGGATGGGGGGTTCGAGTCTCCCCCTCCTAAAAAACCCTGAATTATTGTAAACCTTAATAGTTGTTAGATTGATTTATTTTCTTCAACTTAATCGCAATTTCATCCTTGTCTATAAAAACTCAAGATGGTTGATATATGTAAACTAAGGTGTTTCCTTATTTATGCAAAATAAAACTAATCAACAATAATTGAACATAATATGTTACATTTTGAAATATATTTTTAAAATATGGCATTTTTTTCTCAATGATAATAAAAAAAAAGAATAAGGCTTTTGGTAAATTAATATTAAGTTTGAAGTATTAGATAACTTAAATCTTATATCTTTATTTTTGTAAGCATTTAGCATGCCGATCATCCAGATAGAGACAATTTATGTTAGTAGATCTACATTTGTGGAGGTGTAACAAATAAAATGTTGTAGCTTGTTAGGACGTCTTTAATATGGAGGAACTCATATTACTTTTATATTCCTTATCTATGTCTAAAATTTAATAAAAATCTAAATTTAATTTATTTTTATCATTAGATGAAATTAACCATTAAAAATGTATTTTATATTCTTCTATTTAATTATTCTGCACAAGAAAAGTTAGATAGTCGGCAGATAAAAATTTTCATATAATTCGTGCCTATGACTTGCAAATAAAATCTATTATAAGAAAGAGATAAGACAAGTGATCACAAGCCAATTAAGTTGATGTGAAGCTCAAACTAATTCTATTTATGTTGAATATTAGTGATTGTGTGTATTATAATAATAAAAAACAAAATAACAATGAATATGTCCAGTGAGTAAAAAGTGATGCTGTTGACAAATTGATTCCCCTTGGAAGGCTTTATTGAAAATGTTTTGTTTCAGAGTACTAAATCATTATTATTTGTTTTTATTGTAATCAACAGAAGCGCGTCATGACAGAGCAGATCAACTCGCTCAAAAGGAGGGTAAGTATTTCTCTCCCAAATGTCTCCACGTACTATATACACAAAACACAACATGCATGTAGTTAGGGTTATTCTATATATATATATATTCATTAATCTGATCCGCTCGAGAAGTTTTTTGATTTTTTTACTACAATTATGGCTGGTTGAGGGCTCCATAACATAAGATGCATGCATGATTGTATTATATTATAGTTGTAGTGTAGTTGGAGCGGATCGGTAGTGGAGATTCTATATATATATTAATTAATGCAGACCGAGATTATATTTTGTTACCTAGTTTAGGATCTCATTAGGTAGCTAGTGTGATTGAAGCATTACATGTGATATGTGAAGTGATCTTTCTCATAGCTGGTAGACCAGTGCTTTTACAATACAATCAATAAAGTTGAAATGCCAAAAGATAACTGAAATTTATGGAAACTGATCCCTTCTGTTTGTGGTTCAAACGCAGCAAAAAGACTTGCAAGAGGAGAACCTTCGCCTTCAGCAAAAGGTGAGAACTGAGAAACTTCTAATATTCTATGAATCTGGTGCATGGTCTATGTACGTAGATTCAACATCAGATTTTGAAACATATATTATTAATGCAACCTTTTTTGTGAAATTTAAGGTTCAGTTGCAGGAGCTACATGATGCTAACTTAAGCTTGAGAAATTTGGGAGCAAATAGGCGAATTGAATTTCAGCAAAGGTACTCTCTTTGTACCCTCTTGAAAAATAAAAATAAAAATACTAAGCATATATAATTCAGTAGTGCATCACTTCAATAACACATCAAACCCATAAAAATCTACACCATCATAATCTGATATGTGAGGAGGCAAGTGCTGGCAGAGGATGCTGCTAAAGAAGGTGGTGTCGGCGAAGCAGACCGATGCCGGTGGAGGAGACGGCGGTGTTGGTAGAGGGAGAGGTGGAAGGTAGTTGTGTGTTTGGTGAGATGTATGTTATTTGTAATAAAAAAGTTTTTTTATTTATTAATTTATTATTAAATTATTTATTTTTTTATATAAATAAACACTATAATGACTAAAATAGCCTTCAATATCTAAATAGTAATAGAGGGATGTTAAGTCTGAGGGGTGTTTGTGTAGAATATACAAACTTCTCTATTTAGGTGTACGAAGCCCAAACCTCTAGGTGTTCAGTGTAATTTACCCATATATCTTTTACGATCTAATTCGTTCATTTAGTCTAACAATATCCTAGATGGTATACCAAAAACCATAATTTATTCATAACTTAAACCACATATATTTTATGATATAACATTCAAAATAATTCCTCATCTATGTTATAATTGAAAAAAAAAGGAAGAAAGTAATACTAATAGGTTATGTAATAGGTTATAATTACATGTTACATGAGATACCATATATATTAAGTTAATTAGGGATAAATTACACAAACCTCTCTTGTAATCGTTACACATATATGAACTCCATTAGATATTTTTATGGTTTTATTTAAAAACCTCCTTTATATCTATCGATTGTGAAACTGATAATAATATGTAGTGGTATTTTAGATATTCAAAAAAAATTTCACTCTCTCTTGGAAAATGATATGTGCAATTGTGCAAACCATTGATGAATTCGCCGGATTTCGTGTTGTTTGTGGTCAGGTCGATTTTGGATTGTGTTAAAACGAAGAGTTTGAGTGTAAAGTTACTGGATATGTTTTGAAAAGATTTTGATTATTGGTTTACGATTATAGAGCTTGCCAGACCATATTTTCTTACATTTGATATTATTTTGAATAATAAATTGCAGGGTTCTTCGTGGTTCCGCACAATCCGTCAACCAGGGCATATAAAGTAGCTTCAGTCACTTCAACTACGGTTGTTGGTGATCTCTCATGACAACGTACTTTGCTTTATTATATTTACCGCAGCTTTGGTTTTGGGTGCCCTTTTATCATTTTCTTTGCTTTTGTACATATATAAAGTGTAATGCAACTGTTTCTACCTACCTTTCGGGGCTTGACTTGTAGCCTATTTGACAAACATATAATGCAACAACTATTTTATTTAGATTAATTACTGTATATAATTGATTAGTCCAACAAGTACTGTTCTTTCTTTATCCAACACCAATCATATGATCAAAATTTAACAAGCATATATCCACTAATATAGGCATGAATTAGTTAGTATTATAAAAAGAAATTTCACATTTAATTTTATACATGCCATATATATATAATTGGTGAATACAATATATATATATATATATATATATAGTCTCTATAAAGGAAGAAACCTATTTACGATTCAATCAAATCTTTCAAGCCTAAAACGCTCTTGGACTCCTGATATGTAAGAAGCAGCTCTGGCATCGATGCTTTGATCATACGAGTATAAATTGTCAACAAGGCCAAAGGATGATGAGTTACCTAAATCATCACATGTAATATAAGAAGAGTAGTGTGCATGTGCATGATTCTGTTTGGGTGGATGATCAGCATACAAACCTACTGAAGAAGCCGATTGGCTGCTACTATATTGCACTGCAGCCACGGATGACGATGTTGTTGGCTTGCCTGCTTGATGAAAAGACATGACAAGCTTATTGCCTTTGATGAACCCTCTAGCATTCTGCTTTGATTCCATTAACAACTAACCCAATAAGTTTTGTTTTGTGCAATGTGTATTCTTTAGTGCAAGAGAGCTCTTGTATATATAGTAGAGACTTTTATGGTCCAAAAGGATGTGATAGAGATAAAATCCTTACTGGGTAGTGCTTCTTAATTAATAAAATATCTATATAAAAAAAAAATCGCATCAGATAGATATTTGGGTACAGAAAATGTCATGTCTTGCTTAAGCAAGTGAAGCATACAAGTGCAATTAGTGTCTCATGCTATGATATATCTAGTATGTACTTTGAAAGGTAAGAGAGGACAGCTAGCATTCCTTCAAGATATATTCCTCTCTACTTTTTAGGGATCTTTAGAGGGTGTCAATTAGATTTGATGCTTCAATATCCAATATAATAATAATAATAATAATAATAATAATAATAATAATAATAATAATGCTTATCTAGCCCAAAGATATGTCTTAATTAATTACCTTGATAATTAAACATTCACCAAAAACTGAGATCATGATATCCAAGTCAGCAGAGGATCAAGTACTTATCCAACTGAATTATAAGGACTTGTCCATGCATGCACTAGAAAGGCTAAGATATTATGTTGAAATATTATGTTCTTGACTTCTTCTTCAAATTATACATATTATATTCCTTCATTACATATATATATATATATATATATATATATGAGCATATATATGCTTTCTAATGCCTTAATTCCAAATAACTAAAAGACATGTACAGTAGCTAGGGCATGTATAAGCACAGATACTTTTGCCAATATTTGTGCAGATTTTTAATATACAGTAATTAATTTTGGCATTAGTTGGGATGCTAAGGGAGCAAGTAGTTGCAATCTTGATAAAAGGAGTCATTGAGAAGCGTGGATCGAAGACTCCCTTTTCTTTTCTTTTTTTCTTTTTTTTCTTTTTTGAAATGGAAAGACTCCCTTTTCAGTCGTGAAAAAAGAGCCGATTGAATCCACTTTATTCTTCAAAGATAAGAGAGGGTAGATGGGAACATTTATGATGCGCCCACTTATAGTATTGTATGGGTGAGCTTCTGTTAAGGATACTACATAGTACATACATGTCTCTTTACTGTCTTTACAACTTGACTCATGTTGTTTGTTTTACTCCTACATGTATTAATATCTGCAATTAACGAAATGGAGCTAGAATATCCATTTGGATTTTGGAGTACTGTCAAAGCATATATAGATTCTATACGGTCAAGTCAACAAATCAAGCTGTATGCCACCACAATCTGTTGTTAATTTCTTCTAGATTTCAGATCTGTTGATTCACGCATGAATACCGAAAGTGAAATATTTTATTACTCTATTGATTTGCATATGGATACCAGAACAATAAGCATCAAACTCGTTGATCCTCGTGAAGATACCAAAATTTGGATAAAACACGACACTCTCTCTTAAATTTTATTAATCATCAAAAACTCTCATCCATGTTTGGGTACAAGGCCTTTAAAAGAAACTAAAATAACTAAGAAAGCAATAAAATTATCAATTTTCTTATAAAGGAAAGAAATAAGATAATAATGAAAATTAAAAATACTAGAATCATAAAACACCAGAAACCTTATCTAATAAGGAAATTAGATTAGATTTAATAAAATCAAATCATAAAATAATGAACTACCTAATTAAATATATAATAATTGGAAATAAAATAATATATATTATATATTTTTTAAAACCAAAATCTTCAATAATATCTTCTACATCATTCTCTTTAGGGTGGAGAAAATTCATCCTCAAATTTCAACATCTTTAATTCGACGAACATATAGAAAATTCTTCCATGCCAATAGACTTGATTGTAGACGACAAACCGATTTCCAATTTTTGTCACAACGTCCATCCAATTACTCTAATAGATTGAAACAAATTCATGAATCATCAAATTTTGCAAGAAATTATATATTGAGGTATTTTTATGGTGAGGAACGTGTGACTCGAAAAAAACAATCCACACAATTTGAATTGCTTACAGCTCTTTCTCAAACACATCTTTATCAAATATCGGTGGTTTATCAAAATCGATGAAAACTGCTTTCGACATATATGTATCATTGAAAAATACTGAATGATAAGAGGCTAATTGTGTTTGGAGGTTCATGGATTTTTTTTTTTTTGGTATGGGTAAATATGGAAGGTGAATAGATAGCGGTCCGGAAAGTAATTGGTTATGGTCCGAGGATGCTGAACCTAGCACATAGGTAGACTTAGAAGCTCTGATACCAAACTGATGCAGCAGAAAAATCTCGCAAACAACAGTGGATAAACATAATTGAATCTGTTGATTCACGCATATATACCAGAAGCAAAACCTTCTATTACTCTGTTGATCAGTGCACGGATACCAAAATAATAGGCATCAAACTCGTTGATGCTCACAAAGATACCAAAATTTGGATAAAAAGATATAATCTCTCTGAAATTTAATTAATCATAAAAAAATCACATCCCTGTAATATGGTACTAGGCTTTTAAATAGAAAAACTGAAAACCTAAAAGAAACCTAAAAGAACTAGGAAAACAACAAAATCATCAAGTTCCTATAAAGGAAAGAAGGTGTAAAATCCACCTACAATACTTAAAAGAAAAATGATTGAAAGCTCAAATCGAATTTAAAACTTACAACCTACTTTCAAGCTTGTGTCAACACCAATGAGAATGACAAACTTGGTGTTAATCTATTTGTTCTCTTAAGCCGCCTATGTATAGGTTTAGAAAATAATAATTTGTTTTCTCATAAGAATCCTATTGTGATTTAATAAGTCCAATCTTTTTAGAAGTCTTTCCCTTTTTATTTTATTTTATTTTATTTATTTTTCCATCAAAATCCTATTTTGATTTATTTTCGATTCCTAATGGGAAATAAAATAAAAGAAATAAGACGAGCCTTTGTCTTGGAACCTAACATTTGAGTCCAATAGGTTCCTTTTAGATGATCAAATTTAACTTGTGAAGTTTGGGGATCCACAGGGTTATTTTAATTACAATCTCCAATACATTTGGCCTAAGTACCAATTAACTCTTAATTAATTGAGCCCAAATATATTTATTTCAGTTTATTCTACTAAAAATCTGAAATTGCACTCTTAAATTAAAATAAAATATATTAAATATTTTTTTACCGTAAGCAATTGCTGTGAAAAATGTATCCTCATGAAAAATACCAATAATTAAAATGCATTTTGACTGTTGCATTTTTAATTATTTTATTCATTAGGACCGTCCTTACGCCTAATGGATAATTTTGATTTGTCATAAACCATGATTACATAACTCCTTATAGAATACTCGGTACCAAGATTTATTATCCAAGTCCTTGTAAGACTCATAAGGTGGTATTTACTCTTATTTGATTATAAAAGTCATGATGTCCATATCTAAAAATATATTTCCACTATGACATATGAATCAATAATGTCAAACTATCAAGATTACGTTGTTATTCTCTGGTCGTACCTATTGAAAGCTCAAACGTTACAACACATAATACATATGGTACGTTATTTATCTCAGGATTAAGATAGATATTTCAATTGTTCTATTGTAAATGTATTATTCAATTAACAATAAAATCGATATATATTATTCACTCGATCTGTTCAATACATCATATGTACTAGGTCTTTTGTTCAAAGTCTTTCACTTGGTGATTCTAAACTTATCACTTCCTAATTGAAAATTGAAAACAAAAGACTCACAACTTTAATCAAGATAAGGTGTCCAACATGTATCTTAAGTTGTGAAAAATTTTAGACTAAATAAAGAATTATGTCCACCATACATAAACTTATTTATGTGAATAATTCTTTATGTTTCTTTTAATCTTGGATCCTTAGAATATTTTGTTTTTAACATATATAATAAACGATTTATACATGCTACATAATCTATTTGTGAACAAAAGACTTTTATTAATATCAACTGATTTGTTACAGAAAAACCCTTACTTTAGGGTATACTTCCTAACAATTGTCGCTAAGCTTGACCCCTATTGGTTGTTTGACTATGACCCATTATTGAGGTGAAACAGAGGATTGTTGGTCGACGATGGCTGGTGTTGGTGTGACTGGAGATGTTGTCATTTCTCTAGTCGAATTAGAGGAAGCATGATCTTCAAGCACTGATACCATATTGAAGAGATTTGAAGAAATCTAGAATAGTGTATTTTTGTATAATAAACTGTACAAACAAAAATTCTAAGCTCTGAGAGTGAGCTTTTATACAATGGTGGTGCACTGCACACCCCTCTAACTTAATTGAATACAGTGCGCATAACAATCATATATTTTCCAATTTGTATTTACAAAAAAAAAAACTATATACTCAGCTGCCATGTCATCTTCCAGATCATTCTTTTGAGTTGTTAATTGACCAACAGCTTCAATAACAATTGATACGAACACGTCCGACTGACCAAAAGTAAAATATAGGTTTGCTTTGAGGGAAACCAGAACCTCCCAAAATGTTAGAAACATTAACACATAATTGATAGATTTTTAACTCATCATTGTTTTATCGATAGTAGAACTTATTTATAAGGAAACACAAGAAGTTCAAAATATAATTATTAGAGATTGGAAAGGATAAGAATCCTATCCGATAACAACTTATTCAAAACAACATATATATATATATTATTTTAAATAGGGTAAATTGCACATTTGCACAAACTTACCTTGTGTTTTGGCAATAAGACAAAATATGTTAGGAATACCTTTAATTACAATCAAACCCCTTGCAATTAACGGTCAACCGTTAGATTTAACGGTTGACCATGAAAAGACTGAAATACCCTTGTTTAAACATAAAAAAATGGGGAAAACTCCACCGGCGGTTGACTCCACCACTAGTGGAGATTGGATCTCCTCCGTAGAGATTGAACGAGCTCCACAGAGGAGATCGTCGATATACACTGTGGAGGAAATCCACGATCTCTGGCAGAAGAGATTGTCGATCTCCTCTACTCGAGATTGACGATCTTCTATAGAGAATCTTGAACTAGGGATGGGTTTGGGGTCCATTTAGGGAGGGGGAGGGTCCCCCACCCCCACCCCATTCATCTACCCTCCCCCACCCCCGCACAAAACCCCATTTAGGGGAATTTGGGATGGGGGTGTTTAGGGGGAGGTTCCCCCACCCCACCCCCAAAGTCCATTTCCCCATTTCCAATCCAAATTTTCAATCCGAAAATAGGCGGTCAGAGACTCATCGTGGTAATAGTCAGTGGTCGGAGACTCACCGTCGAGAATGGAAGAAAAGAAAACAACTAACACTATTAAAAAAATGAGAAAACAATACTATCAAAAAAAAAACATTTAAACAACAATAGGCGGTCGGAGATTCACCATGGTAGTAGTCGGAAGTGGAGAAAATATAAACTAGAGAGGGGACTAGGACGGCTAGGGTTTTTTTAAAAGAAAGAAGAGAGAGTTAGAGAAAACTGAAGAAAAGAAAAATTAAAGTCTTGGTCTCTTGGAACGTGTGTTGTTGAGAAAAATTATTAATGAAAAATTAAAAAAAAAACTAGAGTGAATGAGTGAATGGGTCATGTACTTACTTAGGTTTATACATTTGTTTTAAAAAAAATGTTTAGATACTTATTAGTTTGACCCCTACCCCCACCACCTCCCCCATTAAGAAAATGGGTATCAAGTTTGCCTCCACACCCACCCCAAACCATATTTGGGGGAAAAATTTGCCAAACTAAGGGCTAGGCTCCGTACTCTCTCTTCTGTAGATAGGTTATCCCTTCCGGCTATGCTATGAGTTGGGGGAGATCTACTTTCAATGGTTCTATTGATTCTCCTGTGAGGGATTTGGATTCATTTAGTATTAGATGAGCGGCCATACTATGATCATTCGGAAGACATGGCCTTACATGCTACACACAAGAATGCATTTTTATGAGGCCAAAACCCCATGGGTTCCCATGAGGATAGGGCCCCATGGGGATTTGCCCATCCCTAGATCGAACGATATCATGCAGAGGAGATCATTGTGAGGGATCGTGCGATCTCCTCTATGCGAGATCGACGATCTCCTCTATGCGAGATCGACGATCTCCCTTGGAGGAGATCAAACGATCTCCCATAGACGAGATAGACGATCTACTAGGGAGAAATCAATCTCATCCACATCATGAGGAGATTCTCTTCTGTCTTGGAAGAGATCCAATCTCCACCGACGATGACAGCCAGTGGAGATTGTTTTTTTTTTTTTTTTTGTAAGTCAGGTTTGTTTTATAATTACACAAATTTATGAGTTCTTTTTATAATTTTTCTTTAGGTAGATTTGTATATATTTAAAGTATTGAGATTAGTTTAGGATATTGATTTTTATTTGATATGTAAAATGATCATTTTACCATTGAATTTCAAAGTCAACACTTAAGTCTAACATATGACCATTAATGGGAGGGGGTTTGTCTGTAATTAAGGGCATTCCTAATATATTTTGCCTTATTTCCAAAATACATGATAAGTTAATGCAATTTACCCTTTAAAATATTGAAAACCATGATCGTAACATCTTTTTCAAGTGTTAATTGTTGTTGTAGTTCAACTTGTTTAGTTTTTATTCCCATCTTAAATGGAATTTTTTTAACACAAAACTTGACTTTGTATTTGTCTTCTTCTATAGGCAAGTTTATTTGATTTAGGGTTCTTCACTCATATTTGATTTTATGTAGATTTGAAGAGAAATAATTTAATTAAAATTGTTAATTTTTTTAATTGTTAAAATGGTTAAATTATTATTTAAGATTAATCTTCACATTTTAGAGGTCGTAAAGGTTAAATTAATAAATTTTAAAATTTTTATAGTAGGTGTGAGCCATTCAATCGAAAATACATAGCTACCAAACTAATAAGTAATAACCGCTTAAAAAAATTCTAACGTGGGTTGTACATGCAAATAAAATGATATGGGGAACCTGGCCCGATAGCTGAAACTGAATTGGGCCTAAACAAACACAAAACAGACGAATTGGGCCTGCTCAAGCCCAATGAACCCCTTCGTCGTCCTTGAGTCTTCTCTGTCGTTCGATTCTACTGACCTCAAATCTCACTACTGAACCCCTCTCTTTCTCTCTCTACAAACTCCATCAACAACAGAACAAAAAAATGGCAGCTCTTGCACGGATCACGAGGAGAGCTGTAGCCACGACTTCGCTCTCTCCAGCACATGTCATCCTCCGAGCGCTGTCCACGTCAGCAACAGCTACAACATCTGGCACCAAAACGGTGACGCCGTCTCCGGATCGAGTGAAATGGGACTACCGAGGACAGAGGCAGATAATACCACTGGGTCAGTGGCTCCCGAAAGTTGCAGTGGACGCCTATGTGGCTCCCAACGTTGTGCTCGCCGGACAGGTCACTGTCTGCGACGGAGCTTCTGTGTGGCCTGGCGCCGTCCTGCGTGGCGATCTTAACAAGATTACTGTCGGATTCTGCTCCAATGTGCAAGAGCGATGCGTCATTCACGCCGCTTGGTCTTCACCTACAGGTTAGGGTTTATTTTTATTTGTTAATTTGTGCTTCTTTTTTTTGGCTGGTGTGATGTGTCTGTCGCTGGAAGAATGTGAGAAATGAGAATTATTTTTTTTCTTATTTTTAAAACTTGTTATTCTCATTGCTTACGGATCATCGTTTCTGTAAAAGAGTGTTTGTTCAATTTTGTGTTTTCTTATGTTAATTATTTTGATGAGCAAAGTGTAGTGATAGATTACTTTGTTAGGAGATTAGTAGTGATGGAGTTAAAAGAAGTGTTTGATATAAAATTTAACAGCCTAATTGCTTATAAATCAACTGCTCAAGGGCATAATGAAAGCAGCCTTATTTATGCAAAAACAAATGCAGGACTTTATCTAAAACATCACTCCTGATTCCTTGCTATGTGGGAAATAAAGCTAGTACTGACAGCATAGTTTTTAATTGAAGTGACTAAACTAAATGGAAATAATTCATTAAAAAAATGTATAAACCTAATTTATCTTATAAATTTCAAGTGACTAAACTAAATGTAAGGTTTAAACCTTTAGAAAATATCAATAACACATCATAATTAAAAATAAATTAACATCATAATTCATAGTTCAAAAAAGACTCAAATTTGCAAACACATTAAAAAAAAACAAAAAAAATCCAAAGATGTTCAAATAAGTTTCTAGACTAGAGTCTTCAAACAAAACCAAGTTCATAAGTTCATTCATCAAATTCAAATTCAAAATCATCATCCCCTTCAATCCGCTTGAACTTCTTCTTCCTCCTGAAGGTCTTCGCCCTCATCTTACATTTCACACTCCTCTTCTTCACTCTCCTCCTCATCTGCAAGGTGAATTGATGATTGAACTTGTGATTGTGGTACCCTTGACAAAAAAGCTGCTTTCGATCTAATTCGATGGTTAGGCTTTCCAAATCCTGCAGCTCTAGCAACATCATTCCATTTCAAACCATCTTCCTCTATAAAAACAAGCTCACCATCTCCTTCATTCTCATCATCAAGCCTCCCGATCAACAATTCATTGTTGTCATCAATGTCATTCAAGTAGATAGGATCAACGGTGTCAGTGCAATTCATATCGACGGATCAATGCCTATTATATTTTACGAACACCAAGTCATTTAAACGACTTTGAACTAGCCTATTTCTCCTTTTGGTATGAAGCTACATTAATTTATGCATAAAATAGTAAGAATAATTAAATTAAATGTAATAACTCATATTTTGAATTGAAGTATTGAACTAACTAAGTGTTTAAAAAAAAAACTCAAAAAAAAAAAAATAACTTACTAGATTGAATCTTGAACTTGGTGGAGGTGATGATAGCCGTTGTAGAAGAATTTAGGGTTTGTACTTGGTTGAACTTGATGGAGATTGATAGTCTTAGGAGGAAAAGTTGGCTGACAGTAGTAGGAGAGACTAAAAGTTTTAAATTTTGTCAGGGTTTTAATTTAAAACCCCCTTTTTAGTCATTAGTTTTTTAAAAATTAAAAAATTAAAGTTTCTTTGAGGTGCACCTGGCAGAAGAGGCTGTGTCTGGCTGCTTTAAGGCGCCCGGCGCCTAGGTGTGCCTTTGACACCAGTGGTTAGCAAAGTAGCAAACAAGTGTCTTGTTTGATACAATGTCTCATGTTTCAAGATATCTCTTCATTTTTTGTTTACCTCAGCTTATGATCAATTTTATATTAATTATGCAGAACTAAGCCTTTTGTGGAGTGTGAAAGTATATAAATTTACATCATGAGATAATGTAATATGACAGTGATTGATTGAGCTGCATTCAGATATAAATCTGAAAACACTTCAATTTCATAATTGCTAGACACATTATCTTAAACATAGGATATAGATAATGTTCATACACTGTAACTTTCAGATGTCTTTTTGATTTAAGTTATAGCAGTTTCCCTGCAACCTAGGGAAATTGCAGTTTATACTGGTAGTGGATAGTTCTATCAGTGTAACACAGATGAATATTTTTTTCTTGAAATGATGAAATGGTTACTTCAACCATTCTTTCTTTTATTTTGGGATCTCAACTTCTGCATTCCGTTGAATTAAAGTAGGATGGTGGTGAATGCGGGTGCTGATTCTGTTGATATAGAACTTCCAACTACAAGCTGCTTGTAATCCTTGGGCTAGGTTAATGATATTCTTTGTCTGTGCCTGGCCATTCTATTTGTGTACTGTTCCCATATTTTGTTGTCTTCTCTCTATCTTTCTCTTTGAAGCTTCCACTCCTCTCTACACCCTTGTTGCAATTAGGTCTTGATATTAATGCTTGTAGTTGTATGGGGCCTGGAGTTAATTGATAATGCTTTACTAAGCATTAAATTGATCAGGACCTGCATCAGGTGTATAATGGTGATTGGTGATTAACCTCAAGGAGTGGGCTGAGACTGACAAAAGGCACTTGGCTCCAACTCAGTGGTCATGCTTTCACTTTCCCTTGGGACTATCTACCTGGTACATATAATATACTACAAGTAATCTGAGTATCTGATTGCCAAGGTTGTAGGGTTTGACAATATTTCCTAGGTCAGAGTTCGCTGAACAAAAACAGGTCGGAAATTTTCTAATATAAAAATGAAAAAGTATATAATGGGTATACATGGATAGAACTAAGCCATGAATGAGTAATTAAATGATACAAGAGTTTGATATGTCTCTCTTTTGTTGTTTTATTTTTCTTGTGTATTATATGTTGTTTTTCCGGGAATTTTGGATGTCAAGCTTGTGACTTGCCACTTGCCATTTGCTAAACCTACTGGAGCGCAGGACACATACAACTGAGCTCAGTAGCCTCATTTGGATATCGTGATTCATCGTTAACGTTATCTTCATTTAATGATTGAAGGTTAATTTAATAAGTAGAGAGATCTTTTCATTTTCGTGAATGGCTTCTGTATTATTGCTTGCCTGTCACTGCCTTACACACCCTTGCAACATTAGAATCTCATGAAGAGCTATATTTACTATAGATAGACGTTCGAACTCTGAGAAGGATTTTCGATTTTGATGCTTTCTTCTCTCTACCTAGGGATATGCTGATATCTTGTCAAAGAACTGGTCACTTTTGTATAGAATTTGCATAAATTTGTCAAAAATTGGATTCATCTCCTGAATGCTATCATTCACATGCTTTTCAGTTCAAACTTGTGGTTCTTATTTGTATGTGAAAATAGTGTCATATGCAAGGTGGGTGGTTTTACCATAAAAAAATAAAAAAATAAAAAAAATAAAAAAATAAAAAAAAAAGAAGAAGAAATTGGTGCACCTTTTTAAGTTATGTAATGTGTTCCAAAATTACCATGCTATTGATTTTCAAATATAGATGTATAATTTCATTTTGACGGATCAAATATAAAATCTTGAAGAAATGAACCTAGTTGTTTTCTTATTAGAAATTTACTTAGAACTGAATCAATCCTGTCCCCTACTTTCTGTTTGTCAGGGCTGCCAGCAGAGACATCCATTGAAAGGTTTGTGACAATTGGTGCATATTCTCTCTTGCGGTCATGCACAATTGAGCCAGAGTGCATCATTGGGCAGCATTCTATCCTTATGGAAGGTTCTTTGGTAGAGACACACTCTATCCTTGAAGCTGGGTCTGTGGTTCCCCCAGGGAGGAGGATTCCAAGTGGTGAACTTTGGGCAGGAAATCCGGCAAGGTTTGTTCGGACTTTGACCCATGAAGAAACCTTGGAAATCCCAAAACTTTCTGTTGCAATTAACGATCTGAGCAAAAGCTATTTCTCAGAGTTTCTCCCTTACTCGACGGTATATTTGGAAGTTGAGAAGTTCAAGAAGTCGTTGGGAATTTCTGTTTAATTGTTTCACAGTCCAGTTTTCATGTATGAGTTGTAGTTTTCTGTGCAAGGAAATAAGCAGGTTCAAAACATTGAAAGAAAGTTTTTGAATCCTTGTCTCTGAATTTGATTGTGCTGGCTGTTAAAAGAAGTGGATAAGAGTTTCAATGTGATGATGGTTTATAGAGTGATTGAAGACACTTTTGAAGCAATTTGTGTTTGTATGTTGTGCCAATGAGTATTGAGCACACTGTACCTGTATTTGTTAGTGGTTCATTTGATGTGATCTTTTGCATAATTATTTCCTCACTTGTCATGAGAATTGAACAATAAAGTTAATTTAAGAAAATTAAATTCAAATTAATTAGTTTTTAACTCTATTGTTTGGCAATTTCCTGGCTTGGCCTTGGTTTGTGGCTGGAGTGGGATCTTATATTCCATGAGTTGGTGAAAAGTTGAATAAAAATTTCATTCAAAGCATTATTTTTATAAAGGAATCCTTTTTCCTTTGGGTTGAGTTTCTGGTGCAAATCTTGAGGCACCAACCAAGCTTCATGTCAATAATTGGGAAAAACTGAAATTCTAGTTATACAAGAAAACTGCTACTAATAAGTAATAACCGCCTCTACTTATCCCCTAGATTTACAACCATACAAAACTCTGAGTTTTTAGGAATTACAGTCTTCAACACTCTCCCTCAAGGTGGATAAATAAAGATTATCCATTCTTATCTTACTCGTTATCCTTGAAAAGTTGGATTAGGCAGTCCTTTTTGGATTAGCCAATCATTTAGCTAGGACATCGGCAAGTCGCTCTTTTGATGCTATATAGATTGTGCAAATCAAACCACTCTCTAATTTCTCCGTGATGAAGTGTCTATCCATCTCCACATACTTTGTTCGGTCATGTTGTACTGGATTATGAGCGATGTTAATGGTAGATTTACTGTCACAAAATAGTCTCATAGGATAAACACTTTTGACTTTAAGATCTTCAAGAATAATCTTAAGCATAATTAATTCATAAATCCCATGAGTCATAGCTCTAAACTCTGCTTCAGCACTAGATGATCTCGCAACTACGGATTGCTTTTTACTTCTCCATGTGACCAAATTTCCTCCAAAGAATGTGTAATACCCTATACTTGATCTTCGATCCACAATTGACCCGGCATAGTTTGCATCTGTGTAGGCTTCTAAGCTCAATATGTGCCTCTTTTGAATAATAATCCATTACCTGAAGTTAGACATGGCGCTGGTTCGATTAGAACCTGCAAGCCGAACCGGAACCGTTCGGAGAAAACTGGAACCGGTACCGGGGCGGTTCCGGTTCTAAATCTTGAGGAACCGGCGGTTCGAACGTTATATATATATATATATATATATATATATATATATATATATATATATATATATATATTAAAAATGGAATAAACCGTTGGACCCAACGGCCTGCTAACGGTAGCCGGCCGTTAGGCCCTTTAATGGTTCACTTTTTTAATTCACCCCCACCCCCTCAGGTTTTCAATTTATTTTATTTGCAATTACTAAGTTTCCAAATTATTTTATTTGCAATTTATCTTGTTTCCAATTTATTTAAGGGCAAATTGCACTGAACCCCTTGAGGTTTGGACAAGTTACACTTAGATGGAAACGTTTCTTTATTATACACTAACACCCCCAAAACTTAAATTTGACTTTAAAAATGCCTAAAATACCCCTAGTTATATTATTTTATACATTATTTTTTTATCTTTTAACCAAAAAATTTATAAGCTTTAATAAAAATAAAAAATTAAATAAATAAATATTTTTAAAAAATTAAATAAATAAATAGTTTTAAAATAAATAAATAGTTTTTAAAAATTAAATAAATAAATAGTTTTAAAATAAATAAATATTTTTAAAAATTAAATAAATAAAGAATTTTAAAAATAAATAAATAGTTTAAAAAATAATAAAAAAATAAATATTCTAAGAAAATAGTTTAAAAATATATAAATAAATAAGTTTGGATATTTAGAGATTTTCTTGTCCCTATTAATGGATATCCTTAAAAAATTAATGTTTTCAATTTGTTTCCTTTATTTATTTATTTTTTGAAACTATTTATTTATTTAATTTTTTAAAACTATTTATTTATTTGATTTTGTAAGACTATTTTTATTTAATATTTTAAATTATTTTTTTTAAACTATTTATTTATTTAGTTTTCAAAACTATTTATTTATTTAATGAATCAAATTTTTTATTTAATTTTTTTATTTTTATTAAAGTTTATAAAGTTTTTGGGTAAAAAATAAAAAAATAAAGTATAAAATAATGTAACTAGGGGCATTTTAGACATTTTCAAAGTCAAATTTATATTTTGGGGGTATTAGTGTATAATAAATAAATTTTTCCTTCTAAGTGTAATTTGTCCAAACCTCAAGGGGTTCAGTGCAATTTGCCCTTTATTTAATTTGCAATTAGTCTATTACTAAGTTTCCAATTTATTTTATTTGCAATTTATTTTATTTCTAATTTATTTAATTTACAATTAGTCAATTACTAAGTTTTCAATTTCATTTATTTACATTTTATTTTATTTGCAATTACTAACTACTAAAGTACTAAGTTTCCAATTTTCTTCCAAATTTATTTCAAACCATTTTTTTCAATCAATTTTTTAACATTTTTTTTGTTCAAGGAATTTATATTTTAACATTTTTTGTTCAATGAATTTTACAATTCAATTTTTTAAATGGCAAGTGGAAGTGGTGACGGTCCTAGACATTCCATTTCGATGAAAGGTAAGGGTCGTATGACGGATAATCTCGATCATGACAACCGCCCCTATCACGAGTATCTGCAACGTCAAATCTATGCTGAAGACCTATGCCTAAACTCTCCTCAATCTCATCCCTCTCTAAGAATTTCTGAACCCGATGTCAATGCCACCTCCCATTTGACAAGCCATTTAGAAAATATGTCTAATCCCCCTCCAGATTTTGAATTTGATTCACATACGGATGAAAAGTTACAGAAGCATGTCAAATCTGATCTCTTCATACTCTATATAAAGAAAGTTACGCAAGAAGATGGAAGCATTGTAGTGATTTGCAATTACAGCAAAAAAATATTTAAGTAGCACAAAGCTGGAGGCTATGACACATGTCGAAAGTATATAACGAACTGCACAACCAGACGTACATGCCAAATCGAGTTCACAAGCTCAAATTTCCAGGTACGCTACCCCTAACCAACAAATATTTAAATATAGTGATGCAAAAAATAAAGAAGAATTAGCTAGAATGATTGCAGTATAACACTTATCATTTAATTTAAGTGAAATGTTGGTTTTGTTAATTATTGTCAACAAGCATTAAATCATGTTGCATGTCGTGTTCCTAGATCCACGCTCACAGAAACACTTGAAAACATTTATGACAAAAAAAAAAAAGTTGTAAAAATATTTTGAAAAATATAAGGGTCGTGTTTCCGCATGTGCCGACATATGGAGTGATCATTGGAGAATGCATTCATACTTGGGTGTCACTTGTCATTATATGGATAATGCATGGACTCTCCAAAATAAAATTCTTGCATTTAGAGTTCTTGATAATGCACACACTGCTGCTAATATTTTTAGACAACTTAGAATTATTTTTGCTGAGTATAAAATTGAAAACAAAATTTTTGCAATTGGTTTTGATAATACTTTTAATAATACCAGTGCTATTTCTGCTTTAATTGAAATGCAAACCTTATCTTGGTGGTAAATTTTTTCATTAAATATGTGCATGCATGTTTTAAATTTATGTGTTCAAAAAAGATTACAAACTCTTGAACAGTTTATTCAACCTATTAAAGACGCCCTCTATTTTTTGTGGAAACATCCTTTTACAATGAAAGCATGGGCAACATATTGTAAACAAAATGGTAGGCGTGTCATTAGATTTCTTCATGATGTTCCAACACGTTGGAATTCTACTTATAAATTGCTTGCTAGAAGTTATGATTATAGGGATTTATTAGTTACTTTTATTCAATATCATATTAGTCACATTAATCTTTATCAAAGTCATTGGGATGTTTGTAACAATGTTTGTGGTTTGTTAAAAGTCTTTAATAATGCTACTAACAATTTATCTGATGTTTATTATCCTATAACTAATTTATTTATTAGTGAGAGTCTTAATATTGCAAGTGCCTTTGCTCATTGTGAATCCGACTCACAATTACTGGAGTCCGTTACTGCTATGAAGGAAAAATGGTTACAATATTATAAGGGGTTTCCAAATGTTTATTTGATTGTCATGTGTTTTGATCCACATTGTAGATTAGAAAATTTGTCTGATTATCTATCTGCTTATTATGAACAGGGTTTAAAAATAGATTATGATGTTGATATGTGTTGTGCTAAGGTTAAAACATTATTGTATGAGTTATATGATAAATATCTTAGAGTTTATGGTCCATCACTAAACATAGATATTCCACAAACTCAAAATGTATCTCATTCCTCATCATCCTCTGGATGTATGAGTTTAGGGTATAATCTGTTTTCCAAAAAAACAAAAAAATTACGAGGTTCTTCTTTATCAAGCTCCACCACGTATTCCGAGCTTGAATATTATCTAAGTACCTCTTTTGAGTTTATAGAAGACATTGAAGTTAAAAAGTTTGATATCCTACACTGGTGGAATAAGCATGAAAGGTACTTTCCAATCTTGGCTATGATAGCCAAACAAATTCTTTCAACACCAGTTTCTACGGTGGCGGTGGAACAACAGTTCAGCGCCGGTGGAAATATTCTGGACACAAGACGTTCACTTATGAGTTCGAAATCAATTTAGATACAGGCTTGTGTCGATGATTGGACAAAGGCAAAAAATAGACAACAAGAAATTGATCAAGAGGAACCCTAAGATTTCTTCAAAGATGACCAACCGGATGAAAGTGGAACAGATGATCATGACAATGATTAGTCCATGTCATCACCAAACCTACAATAAAAGGTAAGAGAACTACGTGACCTTTATTCCTCTAAACCTCAAAAAGATACGTAGGCAACTTTATTGTGGTAAAAATTAAGTGCAAGAATAATTTTACATTTTTTTAGTTTTATTTTAATTTAATTTTGTAATTTGTAATTTATTTATTTACTTTATTTTCGGGTGACCCAATAAAATGCATTTACAAATTATAATTTTACATGTCTAATTTTTTTATGAAATAAGATTAAATTAAAAAAAAAACGAAACAGCCGGACAGGAACCTGGAACCAGAACCAGAAGCGGAACCGAATCAGAACTGGAACCAGCGTTAAGTCTACCTAAAGTACCCTTTAGATAATGTAGGATTCGATCAAGTGCTTGAAGATGAATTTCCTTTAGATTGTGCATGAATTGGCTAACAACACTCGCTGCATAGACAATATCTGGTCTTGTATGAGAGAGATAAATTAGCCTTCCTACAACCCTTTGGTACATGTCTCTATCTACAGCAACATCATCAGCTACTTCTCCTATGTAAGTTCCTCAGTTTTTAGTTGACTTATTTCGTTGTCAAAACCACATTAGGATTGTTATGTAACGGGTAGCGTAGGTGATTGTGATTGACAAGCTTCCGGACATCTCAAAGTGCTTCAAGAAGGTATATCACTTGACTTGACTTCTTGAAGAGATTAGTTGCACACACACACTTTCATATGCATTTCCATATCTCTTGCATGTGTGTTTATTTGATTACGTGTATTTTTGTTTATCACACACTTCATGTATGTTAATTGTTATTGCACTTCTATGATTGCATTTGTGTTTCTTGTTGTGTGCATTATGTTAGATTTGGTTTGGTTATTTGGAGTAATGTGTCTAGTTTCAAAAGATTGGTTTTCAATGATTTAAATGTTTTTTTAAAATTGACCTTTGTATGGTCTTGTGACCATAACATTTTATACAAAGATCCAAAATGAGTTTTGAAAATTTTTAGACAAACTAAACACCCATACCGTTCCAACGGTATATTATTCGTAATATTTCATGACTGTTTGAATTAGTTTTGAAATTTCCAAAGTGACCACTAAAACAGGGCAACTCTGTTTTTATCAGAATCTGACATTTGGTCACTCAAATGGATATAAATTTTTATATAGACATCAAAACCTCATTCTGTAAATTGGGTTGGAAATTAGACTTTCATACCTTTCCAACGGTATATTATGCGACTTTTTTCAATGTTGTTTGGTCATGTTTTGAAGCGTTGAATGTCAAGCTGCAGTGCTATTATTGGTTTCCGCAGGGCCAGCTAGGTTTTTTTCATTAAGGCAATTTTGTCTTTTCTCTTCAGTTCAGTTTTTTTTCCCAAGTATAAATATACCATCTTCTTTACCATTTAAGACCGGCAACCCAGAAATTAAACCCTAGAGAGAGAGAGCTCAGTTTTAGAGAGAGAAAGCTTCAATCCATTGATTTCTAACTCTCCAATCAACTCCAATCTTTCATCATCTTCATTATTCATCATCATATTGACATGAGTCTTCATGTTCTTGACTAGGTAACATCATTTCTATCTCTATTTCATATATTGATGTTCTTGACCTAGGTTTAGCATTTATTACATGATTAAATGCTTGATTATTATCTTTTGATGAATGTATTGTTGAATGTATGTTGATTATATGATAAATATATTGTTGGGTATTTTTATTGAATATAAGTTGAATATTTGTGAGGGAATTTCGTGGGTCTCTCTTTGATTGAGTTTATTTATGATTGCTAGCATCCTAAGTTTATATAACATCTAGCAAAATCATTTTATCAATTGATTGGGTTTATTTGTGATAGATTGACTCTAGGGTTGCATTTATTATATGACTAAATGCTTGTCTCTGCAAAATGATATATGTTGAATAAATGTTGAATTATTTGTGAGACTTTATATTGATTAATTTGGGTTTATTGTGATTGATTTTGATAGCTAGCATTCTAAGTGTTTTATGACATCTAGCTAAGTTTATATCATTGATTAATTGAGATTGTTTATGATAGACATTGTTCTAGGATTTGCATTTATTGGATGATTAAATGCATTGTCTCTACCACGTGAATATATGTTGAATATATTGTGAGTGATTATATTGATTGAATGTGGTAGTTTATGATAGCTAGAAATTCCATGTCATTTATGTCATCTAGCTAAGTTTTTATGAGTATTCATTTAAACATTGATAATTTGAGTTTATTGACTTGTCATTAAATCTCTAGTTAAGTATATAGTGTTGTCTAGCATTGTATTGCATTTTGAATATCATTACATATTCACTTAGACTTGTATTGATCTCTTTATTAAGTTAAGTCTTGTGACTACAAGGTGTAGTGTACAAACAAGTGAAGTCTTGCAACCAAAAGATTGGTTGGCAAGCATAGGTCTAGGATCACTATTAAAGGCCCGCAGGGTAGAATAGATTGGGTTACGAACCTTGAAGTATAACTAGGTGGTCAACTTAAGTTGTAAACAATTATTCAAATAGTGGATTTAAGGACCGGGGTGGCTAAGTGGTTAGCCCGTGAGTTTTGCCCAGTTGGAGGGTTTCTCACGTAAATTAATCAAACGTGTTTTTATTGTTTTCCGCATTTATTATTATTGTTGTATGTTTGGTTGATTTGGTTATGCTTTGTGGATTAATATTGACTAATCAAAAAATTGGTAATAATCGATTAACAACTCATTCACCCCCCCCTATAGGTTGTATTAGACACACGTCGTATAATTTCATCCTAATTTGTGGTTTGGTTCTATAGGTGTATTAACCGGTTTGCTGCCAATCTTTCCTGTCTCTTTAAGCAAATCAGTTATGTATTTTTGCTGTGAAATAAATATACCCTCTCTAGAATGTGCCAATTCAATCCTAGGAAGTATTTTAACTTTCCTTTTATTTCAAATTCCTTAGCAAAACTACTTTGAAGTTCTTCTCTCTCTTTTGGGTCATTACCGGTCACAAAGATATCATCCACATAAAACAACAAAGTTGTAACTCCCCCTGAATATGAATGTTTAATACAAAGTGTGTGATCACTTTGGCTTTACTTGTACTTCATTGCCAGCATCACTATGGTAAATCTTCCAAACCATGCTCTTGGTGATTGTTTAAGGTCGTAAAGAGCTTTTTTTTTTTCAATCTACAAACCTTTCCTTCTTTTAAACCAAAACCAGGAGAAACCTCCATATAAATTTCCTCCTCAAGATCACCATGCAAAAAGGCATTTTTAACATCAAACTGTTGCAAATTCCAACCAAAATTAGCCGCCAATGACAATATTACTCTCATTGTATTCATTTTAGCAACCGGAGCAAACGTCTCTTGGTAATCGACTTCATAGGTTTGTGTATAACATTTTGCTATCAATCATGCTTTGTATAGCTCAAGAGAACCATTAGCTTTGTATTTAACTGTAAACACCCATTTACACCTGACCACATGTTTTCCTCTTGGTAAATCCACAATTTCCCATGTTCTATTTTTTCTATAATGCCTCAATTTCAACTCTCATAGCTTGTTTCCAATTCTCATTGCTAAGTGCCTCACCTAAAGTTCTAGGAATAGCTATGGAATGTAAGTGAGTAAGAAAGGTTTTATAAGATGATGAAAATTTATCAAAAGAGACAAAATTAGATAAAATATGTTGGTTACACTTCCTAGTGCCTTGCCTAAGTGCAATTGGCAAATTAGTTTCACCTAAACCATGAAAATAATCGTTGTCAATAGTTTGGATAGGTTCATTACCTGGCTGTGGATCAGATTCTTAGATTTACTTTGGATTGAGAATCGACACTTTCCTCATTTAGTATACTTGCAATGGTTTTTCAACAACTTGAGGCTGAACTTGGTTTTATGGTTCTTTTTAAGGCTCGGTTTCCAAGTCAGAATCATATTGAACTTGATTTTATTGCTCTTTTTATGGCTCGGTTTCTAGGTTAGAATCATGTTGTGTTAATGGAGAAATTTTGGGTTTGATAGGTGTTGGGGCAATTGGAAAAGAAGGTAATTCAAGTAACCATAAATCGTTATCCTTATCTTCCAATGATTGTTTCTCCCCCATAAAGATAATGATGAAGGAAATAGCTTTCTTATTCAACAAACGTGACATCCATCGAGACAGGTTTTCTGGGTAGGTGGATGATAACATTTGTATCTCTTTTGTGTAGAAGAGTATCCAACAAAAACACATTTTAAAGCTTTTGGATCAAGCTTCCCACGATATTGAGAATTAATATGAACAAAAGATACACACTCGAAAACTTTTGGAACTAAATTATTGGATATGGAATTTTAAGGAAAGAAACATGAGAGAACATCAATTGGACTCTTAAGTCCTAATACTCTAGAAGGTGTTCGGCTTATCAAATGAGTGGATGTAAGTATTGTTTCCCCCGCAACGATATTTTGGTACATTTTATGGAACATTAAGGCTCATGTGATAGCAAGAATATGACCATTTTTCTTTCGACAACCCTGTCTTGTTACGGTGTATTGACACAAGATGGCTCATGAACTATCCCATATTTTTGCAAGTATGGTGATAAGGTTTGGTTGAAGTAATCTTTTGCATTATTAGACCGAAACCTTTTTATGCATACACCAAATTGGTTTTTTATCATTTTATGAAAAATGGGAAAAACATGGCTAACTTTAGATTAATGTTTTAAAAGGAAAATCCAGGTCACTTTTGTGCAATCATCAATAAACAAAACAAACCACTTAGCCTCGGAAATATTAGAAACTCTTGATGGACCTCAAATATCACTATGTACCAAGAAAAATAGATAAGAAGATTTTGTATTGCTCAAAGGGAAAGTTACATATGTATATTTAGCAAATTCACTCACATCACAATGAAGGTATTTTACATCATTGGATTTGAACAAAGAGGGAAACATAATCTTAAGAGTACTAAATGAAGGGTGACTTAGTCTACAATGATGGAGCAAATTTTCTCTTTATAGGTGAGAGAGGTCTCAGTTGGGAGGGATAAAATATGCTGTTTAATGTTGCTGGAATATCTGCCCATATTTTCAAGGTAGTATAGCATGTCTCTTTGTTTAGCAAGCCCAATCATCCTACCCGTAGCTAGGTCCTGAAACACATAATGAGTGGAGAAAAATGTCACTTTACACTTTAAATCTTTGGTGAGCTTACATATGGATATATGATTCGTTGAAAGTTTTGGAACATGGAGAACATTTTGACAAATTAAAAATGGTGTGACACTAATTTTTCCTTGTCCAAAAACGGTGGTTAGTGAACCATCCTCAATAACAATATTTTTATTACTAGGAGTTGGACTATAGGATTCAATTTTTTTGTGAAAAACATGTCATATGATCTGTTGCTCCTAAAAACCCCAGAGTTGGAAATGACAGATTTAAGGCACTTAAAGCATGTGGAAAAGAAAACTTACCTATTTGTGCAATGGAACACATACCATAGGGTTTTTTTTAAGGGTTCTCAAAAGGTTTCTTAACCTCTCAATCTCTTCCGTGTTCAATTCTTCTGCTTTTCTACCATTAGAACTACCAGTACTTTGGGAGTAATCCTCACAATTGTCCAAAATCACTTTTCCTCTTTGATGCCAATTTTGTTCACACCACAGTTCAAATTCTTCGGTTTCCATGAAGTTTCCAGCATCTATCTTTCGTGTGTTGAGACCTCTTATAATATTGTAAGTTCATCATTTTGTAATTGGCTTATTTCGTTGACAAACCACATTGGAACTTAAATTGTAAGCGTAGATTAGGCCTTCATTGTGCATGATCAAGCTTCAAAGACGTTCTCAAGACCTCAAGCTCAAGAGCACTTCAAGGTATATCACTTGTGCTTAATTCCTTAAAGAGATTTAGTTGCACACACACACACACATCTCATGTATTTGCATATCTCTTATGTTTTGTGTTTTATATAAATACACATTCGTGTTACAAATCTCTTCATACATGTTCTTTTATCTTGCATCTTGTTTCATCATTGCCATGTCATTGTAGACTTAGGATGCATTTTTTCCTTATGGTCGTTATTCACTCGTTGGTGAGGCGTTGTTCGTACAACGCTTATTAGTGGCATTGTGCATTTTGCCACATCACCGCTTACACCCGTTGTTCGTACAACAGGCACCTGATTGCATTTTTAGTTCTCCCTTGTTTCAATGTTCACTCGCCCTTTGTATAGTGTGTGAACTGAGGTTTTGGTCCAGAATGTCACCGCTTCTAAGTATACATGACCGCAGTTCGGTTCAAACCGTGCAACCGGAAACCCAAGCAGAACGGTGGGAAAAAAATCGGAACCATAACTGAACCGTGAGCCTTAAGGTTCCGGTTCCGGTTCCATTGAAAACTCACTGTTCCAGTTCCGATTCCATTGAAAAAAAATCGGACTGGAACCGACGGTTCGGTTCCGGTTTTGGAACTGACGGTTCCAGCCACTTTTTTCCTTTTTAAAATTTTTTTTTGTGTGTATTTTTTAGGATAGGATATTATATTTTTTTGAAAAAGAAGAACAAAAAGGATGTAGTAATAATGTAATATTAACCCTTTAACAAATAAAAAATAAAAATGGGTTGAATTAAGTAAAGTAATTGTTGGACCTCAGCTCTCACTCAAGCCCAACCTAAATTAAAGATAATAATAAAACAAAAAGAAGAGGCCCAAGCCCATACAGACACAAAATGAAACCCTATATTATATATTATCCTTTTAAAGTTTTATTTCAATTTATTTGTTTAATTTTTTATATTTATTTTATTTTAATTTCGGTTACCCAATCAACTTCATTTACAATTTCACATCACTACATGGCTAATAATATATTTTTAGTTAGTATGTAATATTAAAAAAAAATGGAACCGAAACCGAACCGAATCGCGGTCATCATTACTTTTGAGTAGCATAATTTACGTTGTTCGTACAGCGGGTTTCTGGCCTAAGTTTCACAAGCAAACTGCTATACAGCCGCCTTACGTATAGCGGTTGTACAACGGTCAAGGCAATTTTTTTCAAAACGATGTCATTTTGATTTTGACCTTATATATATATATATATATATATATATATATATATATGTATATTCTCTTCTCTCTACTTCGTTTTTAAGAGCCAAAAACCAAATTTTGTAATTTCTAGTTTTCTTCAAGTGAGAGAGACTCCCAAGAACTCACATTTACTCAACCAAACACATCTACATGAGCATCTAGCATCATTCAAGCATCATGTCATCATGGGTTCTCCTTGCTTTCATTGACTAGGTAGTATGTAATATATTTTTAGTTAGTATGTAATATTTAAAAAAATGGAACCGGAACCGGGGGTTCGGAACTGGAACCGAACCGAATCGCGGTCATCATTACTTTTGAGTAGCATAATTTACGTTGTTCGTACATCGGGTTTCTAGGTTTCTGGCCTAAGTTTCACTAGCAAACTGCTGTACAACCGCCCTACGTATAGCTGTTGTACAACGGTCAAGACAATATTTTTCAAAACGATGTCGTTTTGATTTTGACCTTATATATATATATAAGTATATTCTCTTCTCTCTACTTCGTTTTTAAGAGCCAAAAACCAAATTTTGTAATTTCTAGTTTTCTTCAAGTGAGAGAGACTCTCAAGAACTCATATTTACTCAACCAAACACATCCCCATGAGCATCTAGCATCATTCAAGTATCATGTCATCATGGGTTCTACTTGCTTTCATTGACTAGGTAATTTGAACTTGCCCTAGAACTTTTGCTTCATTCTTTATGTTCATGTTTGCATAGGATTAACATTTATTTGTTGATTAAATGCATAAAGCTTTGCTTTATGTGGTTTTGAATATGTTTGAATCACTTGGTTGAGATCACTTTTCATCGATAGCTTGCATTTTGGACCTTTTTGCCCCTTAGCTAAATATTCATGTTTTGCACTTAGATATTGATATATATGATTGTTTTTATTACTATCTTGAATTCCTAGATAAGCATTTAGTGTAGCCTAGCAATAGTTGCATATTAGAATATTGACACATATTCACATAGATTGTTTATCTCTTCATTGTGTATTAAGTCTTGTGACTAAGTGAATTAGTGTACAAACAATTGGTCTAAGATCACTATAAAAGGTCTGCGGGTAGTAGTAGTGTGTTACGTTCCTAGAATGAGGTGACTTGAGATCAACCTAGGTTGTAAACATTATTACATATAGTGGATTTAAGAACTGTATGTGGCTAGAATGATAGCCCGTGAGTTTTACCCAGTTTGAGGGTTTATCATGTAAATCAATCATTGTGTTGTTTGATGTTTTCCGCAATTTTATTATAGATTGATTGCTTGCTAATATGGGGTAAAGTTGCTAACATTGATTAAATCAAAAAGTTGATAAATAACCAATACCCCCCACCCGTTTAGTTTAGACACTTTGTGTATTTTCAAATCCGAACACCACAATTCATCACGGTTTGAGTTCTTTGACAAATGTGATTTTCCTTGTTCAGTAGAAGTAAGTGGGCTGAAATTATTTGGTTGTGCAGAAACCATAGCAGATTCGTCTACAGGAGGAGGGTTGAGCACAACACCTCTACGACTTTCTTCTGCTCGAATGATTGAAAAAACTTCATTAATGCCTTAATGGAGGGTAGCATCTTCCTTTCCAAGAACTTGTACTCGAACTTGATTTAATTTTGTTTATAGTTATTTATTATTAATAATGTGTTAAAGGAAAAAAAATTGTATAATATAAAAATCATGATAATATTGAAAATAATTATCTTTGGAATGATAATCTTGAAATAAATATTGTAAATGTAATCAGTGATTTGGAATAAAGTGAAAAGTCCGGATTTTTTTACTTTTTATTTTAAATTGTTTTGACATGTTTTTAAGTTGTTTGATCGCATAAAAAAAACAACTTAATATGTTCATTTCAGATTCATTAAGTGTTAAGTGGGAAAAACAAATGACCCCTAAGAGTGGATATGCTATTTAAAATTTACAACTTTAATATTGCTTGAGAGATTGAATTATTATGACGAGATGAGGTTAGTCCGATGGTAAAACCCCTCACACCCCCGGATTTATATAATAGTATAATACTTCAAAAAAAAAAAGATGGGATTATCATTAGATTATGCGTTCAATATTTATTAATTTGGCTTCTATAAAAATTATATATACTGTATTTCTTAATTTGAATTTATAAGTAATACTACACATTCCACCTCAATCTCAACTTAATACGGTAATTTGACTTTTATAATATTTGGTAAGTGAATTAAATTATTATCGATGTGTATACACATGGGCTCAAAAAATAAATAGCACTTTTTGGAGGTGGTATTTCAACAATGTCACTGTTTTAATAACTTATGTTTAAAAGGCACCTATTATGGTGAACGGACAAAAATACCCCCAATTGTTGTTCCACATCAGCTTTCTTTTATTCAGTTTACAGTGACAAAGTTGTGAAGTAGAGAGAGAAAGTCTGGTTGAGACTCAGGCAATCACTTGAACGGTGACAGAGTGGCGCTATGCAGACGCATTCGGGGGTCGAGCTCCCCGCCGAGCTCGCGGTGGTCGAGCTGCCCGGTCGGGCAGGGGGCAGCGCCCCCGACATTTTTTTTAGTTCATAAAAAAGCTCGGAGCTTTTATGAAAAAGCTCGGAATGCAAAAAAGCTCGGGCAGAGCAATTCATGAAAAAGCTCGGAGCTTTTATGAAAAAGCTCGGAAAAAGCTCGGAGCATTATGCAAAAAGCTCGGGCAGAGCAATTCATGAAAAAGCTCGGAGCTGTTATGAAAAAGCTCGGATGAAAAAGCTCGGAGCTTTTATGAAAAAGCTCGGGGCTTTTATGAAAAAGCTCGGATGAAAAAGCTCGGGGCTTTTATGAAAAAGCTCGGATGAAAAAGCTCGGAGCTTTTATGAAAACGCTCGGAAAAAGCTCGGGCAGAACAATTCATGAAAAATCTCGGGCAGTTCATGAAAAAGCTCGGATGAAAAAGCTCGGAGCTTTTATGAAAAAGCTCGGAGCCTTTATGAAAAAGCTCGGAGCCTTATGCAAAAAGCTCGGGCAGGGCAATTCACGAAAAATCTCGGGCAGTTCATGAAAAAGCTCGGAGCTTTAATGAAAAAGCTCGGAGCTTTTATGAAAAAGCTCGGAGCTTTTATGAAAAAGCTCGGAGCTTTTATGAAAAAGCTCGGAGCCATATCCAAAAAGCTCGGGAAGGGCAATTCATGAAAAAACTCGGGCAGTTTAAGAAAAAGCTCGGAAAAAGCTATGAAAAAGCTCGAAGACTTATTAAAAATGTTTGGAGATTCAAAATTGACAAAACTAATATCCTTGAAAAAAGCTCGGACAACAATTTAAAAGACTCGGATAGTTTTACAAAAGGCTCAGACACAGTGTTAAAAGTCTTGGACCCAGATCTTCATCATCTTATACATAAATTTTACCAACTCAATTTTCAGACAAGTTTATTGTAGAGAGAGAGAGAGGAGTTACTGAGTTCATTGTTTGAAGCGTGGAGATAGAAGTACAAACAGAATAAAAAATTGATTATTTAAGGGCAATTTTGGTAGTTCACCATAATAGGTGCCTTTTAAACATAACTTATTAAAGCAGTGACGTTGGTGCAACACACCTCCAAAAAAGTGACATTTATCACCATTTCCTCGTATACACATTTACCGAGTTATACATCATAAATTGAGATCATATAGAGGGTGGGATGTCTAGATTGTAATTTTATAGTCCTTGTCCACTTACCCTTACAAACATTTTTTGACAAAAATTAGTATCAGATAGATCTATTGAAAGTTTTTTTTTTCTTTTGTTTGTTAGGTTATTTTGCGTTAAACAAGCTAATTCTCGGTTGTTAACAATTTTCTATAAATTTATAGCCAGAGAGTGGATTGTGTATTGGAGCGTTATGTATATAAAACTTTCAGTGAATAATTAATAACCACGGGAACACAAGATTATATACTAAACACTTGAAAACAATTAAAGAAAGTATAGGACTATAGGAGTTGGTTTTATTTTTCGTTTTATGATCTAAACATAACGCAAAGTGATGTAGCCTAAAACTCTGTGTTGTTTTAAAAAAACAAATATAATTTGAAAAGGGTTAAACACTTGGTAGGTTTTATATATATATATATATATTACATATATATATTACAATAATTTAGGGTTTTATGTGGGGGACTCGAACCCACAACCTCATTCTGTAAGAGTACGTACCACAACCTCATTATGCAGGAGTAGGGGACATCCGAATATACCACTTGACCAATCTCTTAAACACTTGATAGTTATTAATCAGAGTAACATATGTTAATTACAATTCATTTATCATGTCATTCGGCCATAATCTTAGATTAATAATTTATACAACCTTACTACCTTGAATAACTAATCTTCTAGAATGACTATAAAGAAGATTTGGCAGTTAGCTATCTGAATTCTGAAGGGGTGGCAAGTTTCTTTTTGTGTGGAGTCAAATCTAATTTGATAATCAAGTAGCCTTTTGTATATTCTTTTTAGGGTAAATTATACTAAATCCCTTGAGGTTTGGACAAGTTACACTTAGATGGATAAGTTTCTTTATTATATATTAACACCCCAAAAATTTAAATTTGACTTTAAGAATACCTAAAATACCCCTAGTTATATTATTTTACACTTTATGTTTTTTACCTTTTAATCAAACACTTTATAAACTTTATAAAAATAAAAAAATTAAATAAAAGATATGATTCATTAAATAAATAAATAGTTTAAATAAATAAATAGTTTAAATAAATAAATAGTTTTTTTAAAATAAATAAATATATATTTTAAATAAATAAATATTTTTACAAATAAATAAATAAATGAACAGTTTTTAAAAATAAAATAAATAAATAGTTTTAAAAAATAAAATAAATAATTAGTTTACAAATATAAATAAATAGTTTTAAAATATAAATAAATAAGTGAAAACTTAAAAACATTAAATTTTTTAAGGATATCCATTAATAGGGACAAGAAAAACTTTAAATATCTAAACTTTTACTGTAAAGATGATGGTGAGAGAAGTTTTAAGGTCCCCAATACTCCTTAGATATTTAGAGCTTATATTGGCCCTATTAATGGATATTCTTTAAAAAATTAATGTTTTTAATTTTTTCACTTATTTTTTCAACTATTTATTTATTTAAAACTATTTATTTATTTGATTTTTTATAACTTTTTTTATTTAATGTTTTACATTATTTATTTACTTAATTTTTTTAAAAAATATCTATTTAATTAATTTTTTTAAACTATTTATTTATTTAATTTTTAAAACTATTTGTTTATTTAATTTTTTAAAACTATTTATTTATTTAATGAATCATATTTTTTATTTAGTTTTTTTTATTTTTATTAAAGTTTATAAAGTTTTTGGTTAAAAAGTAAAAAAAATAAAGTGTAAAATAATATAACTAGGGGCATTTTAGGTATTTTTAAAGTCAAATTTAAGTTTTGGGGGTGTTAGTGTATAATAAAGAAACTTTTCCATCTAAGTGTAACTTTGTCTAAACCTTAAGGGGTTTAGTGTAATTTGCCCTTCTTTTTATTAAATGATTTACTACATTGTGGGGAAATTACGACAAGAAATTAGGTATCTATTGATAGGTTAGTGAATCCATGCTTCTTTGTGTCTTTAGTGCACTGAACCTTCCACTTCCACCCAAATAATATCTAATACATCTTCAAATAATGCCATTGGTTTTTTTTTTTTCCTTCAAATTATGACATTGTTAAAAAAAATAATGTTAGGCTGTATAAAATATTTATCCAAAAGCATGTCCAAATGATGTGACATATGAGTTGTCAAGATCTTATCTCTCATACCATAATCTCATGATTTACCTGATTTTAACAACTCACATACCACATCATTTGAACATGATTTTAGATAAATATTTTGAATAGCCTAACATTACCCTTATAATGATTTTATCACTTTTCAACAGCCCCTCTTGGTATGATACCACCACCATGTATGACCTTCCATCCAACAATTACAGGTCAGATTAATCAAATTCCGGCAAAGCAGTAGCCAATTATTCATTTTAAGACTATTATTATAATATTATTGTTGTTATTCCTATTGCAGGACACCAATACAATGTCACCGTAAGCAAACTATCAAGTTCAACGTCCAATTGCCCATATGTAGTATCATAATTTAGAATTACAAATTTAAAAAATAAAAATAAAAATAAATTGTTAAGAAATATCAAAATATTCGATATTATTCAAGCAATTAGAAAAAAGTGATATAACTACAAGGAATTGTAAACAATTTGGGGTAGAAAAAAAAAAGGAGAAGAAGACTTTTTATGTTTTGGTGTGGATCGGACTGTGTGGTTTTCCATTTTGTTATTGCCAATTAATTTAATCTCTATAAAAAATGATATTGACAAGATGAACTATAAATACTGATTAAAGAAAAGTCATACGTGAGTATATATTATGATAATTAAAATAAAATAAAAAAGGATATATAGGTGGGGTGTATTGTTTTTGTCGTATTTACATTGACACCAGATGGTGTTGGATAGTTAATCAAATCGTAAGCTTATACCCTTATGGCGTCAGCGGATATGTGAATGGTGGATGAATTGAAGAATTACTACACACGTTATTAGAAATTAAATCAAAGTGAAAGTGAAAGTGAAAGGCCAGAAGATTTTTGTTCTTTTATTCTTTTTAGTTTTTTTCTTTCTCGAAGTGATTGCCCTGTGCCATTGTCATCAACCACCAAGGATCTCGTACCTGTGGTGGAAATTTTATATAAATTGTCACTCTTCTATAAACAAAGCAAAGATTATGACATCTCAACCATTTCTAGCTAATTTCTTCCTAATATGTAATACCACTTCTTTTCTGTTTTCTTTTTATTTTTCAATTAATCTCTCCTTCCCTCTTATATATTATATGATATATATATATATATATATATATATATATATATATATATATAAAAGTACCAACCAATCAACCCTCTAAATATTGGTTATTGCTATTACAATTTCCCTTCTTTTCTCTGCTTAAACTTTGTCTTCCTCGATCGCCCCATCATATGACTGAATTACAAGCTCGAAAGGAGATGGTCGATTGATCCCATGCCAAGTAGCTTTATCATGCATGATCAGGTATGTGTAATTAAAAAAAGAAACGGAGATTCGATGTTGGAACGGCTCAATCAAATCAAATCTCTCAAGAGTTGAGTCCTTTAATTTGATTGAGCCGTGCCAATATCGCATTCCCTTTGCTTTTGTGACATTACCTCTTGCATATATATGATATAGATTGATCAAGGAGCATTGTTCATATGGAATTCTATTTTCTTTTCACTTTTTGACATGAAACTACTATCTATGCTGGATTGACTTCATTTAGGGTTATGATTAATTTATCAGCTACAAGCACAACTGATCATTTATGATGAATCATATTCATGCCAAGTATATCTATGCTTTTTAAATTATTTTTTCTTTTATATATAAGCCTATAATTTGCAGGAGATTAAAAATTGGATTTTCTTTTTATGCAAGTTACATACTTTATTTTCGTCAGTGTATATACATAGTTTTTGTTTGATTCAACAAGTAGATTCCTTAAAAGACAGCAAACATGCCATGCAGATACGTACTATATATTTTCTCTATCACTACTTACCCATAGTTACTGCATGTACACACAAACATACATATATATATATATATATATATATATATGTGTGTGTGAAATCATATTGAAGTTAACAGAAATATATAGTTTGAAAATCATGCTCAAAGGATTCAAATTGTCTCGAAGTAGCTAGCACGATGGATTGCTTTATCTCTCTAGTGGGTCTCAAAAGTGGTTTTGAAGTTGGAGCAGGTATTTCATGCGCATTTAAGAAATATTATGGTTGTCCATATTATCACATGTGAAATTGAGTTATATAGTCATACGAACTCTCAATTTGAATACAACTTTGGATCCGAACTTGTGATGAGATAATTGATAAGTAATGGAAACAATATCAATGATAGCTTATCTTATTTGCAACATAACATATAAATTAATTGTCACTCATGAGTTGAGATATTCAGCGTATTATAATTGTATCCACATTTGATCAAATCCCAAATGATACTTTTATTCTTGCTATTCAACTCTTTGTTTTTTCTAATTAATTGTTAATTAGTAATATTATAATTCCAGCTAGCTACCATTTATGATATACCAACTAATGAGGAAATATGGGGTTTTGTCACTTTTTTAAGTTGGTGTTTCAAGACTATCACCACTTTAATAACTTGCGTTTTAAAGACATCAAATTAAGTAACTTTCTAAAATACTCTTACTTTACACATTTTGAAATTATATCTCTGACTTTAATTTTCTCATACTTTTATGTTGTCTGAAACATATTTTTCTCTCTCTAACTTTAAAAGTTTTGTAAACTGAAATTGAATCTAACTACATATCCAAGACTCCAATTCGTTCGAAGTTCATCTCCGTCGTTGTCTTTTTCTCATCTTCGTTCGTGTACAAATCAAGTTAAGGTAATCCTAATTCTTTTCTTGTTTAGGGTTAAGGGTTTCTTCCATTGTTAAAGTTGTTGAGGTTGTTAGGTTTAGTTGCATAGTCTGGAAAATTCAAAAGTCTCGGAAATTGTTTTCAAAAGTCTCAGAATTGTTTTCAAAAGTCTCGGAACATGTTAATAAAGGTCTCGAAAACTAATAGTTGATTCAAAAGTCTAGGACAGAAGTCTCAGATACTTTTATAACATGTTCTGAGACTTTTGAAGACATTTCCGAGACTTTTGTTTAATATATCCGAGACTTTTCATTTATATGTCTAAAACTTTGCTAAGTATATATATTTCAAGCATAGCTTAGTTGATTGCTGCAATTTTTGTAAGATTAATTGCATTGGACTTTTATGCAGGCTTAAAAGTCTTGTTGTTTTGGTTATTTTGATTTGAGAGCAATACCCAAAACAATAAGACTTTTAAACCTGCATGGTTGTACAATGCAATTAATTACAAAAAAGGTAACAAAATTGCCACTTGGAAATTCTTAACTTGTCTGTCACATTCATAAGTCTTGGAAGAAAGGCTTGGAAAGTATTTCAAAAGTTTCGAAAATGTGTCCAAAAGTCTCAGAAATGTCTATAAAAGTCTTAGAACATGTTATAAAAGTATTAGAGACTTTTGAATAAGCTAAAAGTTTCCGAGACTTTTAGACACATTTCTGAGACTTTTGGGCATATTTTCAAGACTTTTGATTGATCCGCCGAGACTTTTCTCTCATCCTCCGAGACTTTTGACGGTGTCCGAGACTTTAGTTTTATTCTTCGAGACTTATTGCATGATACCAACTTTAAGATTTTATTCTTTTTTATTGTATAATCCTCACTATTATTATGTTTTATGATACCAACTTTGTTTTGTTAATATATTTTTGTACAGAAAAATGGATCGGATTAGAATAGTTATATCCTATAACAATCGATGGGAGCAACTAGCAGACGGAAGCCAGAGGTATGGTGGCTCTGATAATCAGGGAATATATGTGTCCAAGAATATGACTTTTGAAGAGCTGTTGGCACGCGTGCTGTCCATTATGAAATATGATCCAAACAAATACAATATTGATCTACAGTCAATATCAATTGTTCCTGGCATTACATGTCGCACATTTATAAGAAACGACGATGATATTCAGTTTATGCTAGGGGAAGATAGGGTGATTCCTCAAGTATGTGTTAGCCTAATTGAAATAAGATGTGGAGGTGTGATGGGTGATGACATCCTTCTTCATGGAAACCCCTAACATTATCTGTCAGTGGTAGTAACCAAATGTTCACACAACGGAGTGAGACGTATAATGACGAAAATCCCCAAAGTCTAGAAAACATTTACAGTGTCATGTTTCCAGCAGTTGACCTTACAGGCGACGTTGAACCTCATTTTGACGATTACTTTGGGCGTCAATTTGAGGCGAATATAGAGCCGAATGTAGAGCCCAATTATGATCCTGTATGTGACTGTGCAAACATTATTGAAGAACCTATACAACGTCAAACTCAAGGAAGGCATGTTCATGGTGACCGTCTCCGTGGTAGTGCACCAGATATGTCGGGGATATCCGATGTCCGGAAAAATATTAATCTCTCAGCTTCCGATAATCCGTCAACTTCAACTTGGGTTATTCCCGGATCCGAAGCGTATTCGTTTCGTCAAGTGAATAACACCATGGGATCACGTGAACCTTACACCATGATTTACAAAGGCCAATTTTTTTCCAAAAAAAAACGATTTAAAGAGGTTAGTAGGTCTTCATGCAATAAGGGAGAACTTTGAATGGAAGGTAAAAAGGTCTAGCAAGTCGGTTTTACATTTGGTGTGCAAGATTGACAACATGTACATGGAAATTAAAAGCGATGAGCAAAGATGAAGGCACATACTTTCAAGTAAAAAGTTTTGTAAGTGAACATAGCTGCCCCTTGGAGAAGGTCCACTGGCGCCACCGACAATCTAGTGCGATCATAATTGGTGAAGTAATAGCCCCTGGACTCCAAGAACTCGATGGTCGTCTAATGCGACCTAAAGACATAATTACGGATATGTAAACAATGTATGGCATTCAAGTTATGTACAATAAAGCTCATCAAGCTTTGCAATATGCATTGGCATTGACATATGGATCGCATAAAGAAAGGTTTCAACTACTGTCATCTTTTGGTTATGTTCAGGAACAACAAAATCTTGGCACAATCATAGAATTACAATGCACATAGGACAATAAATTTTTGTATTTCTTAACGGCGTTAAGGGCTTCAAGTAAAGGGTTCCAACAGTGTATACGTCATATGATTGCTGTTGACGGTACCTTTCTAAAAGGGAGATGCGCACGTACAATGATTGTGGCAACAACACAAGATGGTAATAAACAAGCATATCCAATAGTTTTTGGTTACGAGGATTCAAAAAACAATGCTTCTTGGGAGTGCCATCGGTCATATTAAAGATTTAGTTTTCATTTCCGATCGACATGCAAGCATAGAAGCCGGGATAGCTAGCGTCTTCCCATATGCAACTCATACTATATATGTGTTAATTGTAATATAACGAACGGGTGCTAAACATATATATATATATATATATATATATATATATGAAATTTTCCACCTATTTATCCGTGTATTGAATGTAGACCATTAGATTCAATCGCTTTCACCCAGTCTGTATGCACTTGTCAGTGTTTATCCATAATCTATAGCCCACATGCCATTAATGCACTGATGATATTTATATCAGTGCACACTGAAGAGAAAAGGTATTTATATATATATATATATATATATATATATATATATATTACAGTCATTTTCCTGCCAGTGCGCATTGATAGAATTATATAAGGACATTGAATGTGAGCCACTTATTTATAAAAGAGTTTTAACAAGTGCATACATACCAAGTCAAAATATATAAAATGAGTGGCTCATATTCAATGTCCTTATATAATTCTATCGGTGCGTACTTATTTGAAAATTATTGTATATATATATATATATATATATATATATATATATACAGTCTTTTTCCTATCGGTGCACACTGATGGAATTATATAAGGATATTGAATATGAACCACTCGTTTTACATACTTTGACTTGACGTACGAGTAGCTCACATTCAATATCTTTATATAATTCAATCGGTGCACACTTATATAAAAAATTTCGTATGTATATATATATATATATATATATATATATATATAGATATATAGAGACATTATGTGTAGACATCTGAAAGATGGATATTACACACTAATACAACTTGATGACTATCAACCGTCTTAATAATATTCTTCAACAGTTTATGATTATATTTTTCGAAGGCCTACACTGTCGTATGGTCCCATTGAAATTACTGTATCGATAACATAGCAAGATCCTACAAACAAATCCCATCAAAATTGCATTTTTAGTGAATACAAAAAGTCACAATTATAATTCATTGTGGGCAATGGATCAGGCAAGAATACAACCCTCCACAAGAATACAACCCTCCACGGATTTGAATATTACAAGCATCATGAAAGTGGAAACATAATATATTTGCAATACCAGCATTCGGCTTCAGTTGAGGTGTTTGTGGTACAGTACCTAAATACACGAATTATCAAATGGAGGAGTTATGACATGGTCTCAAATCATCTTCAGCCTCTTCAACTAAGTTCTATCTGTGTTGCGAGAATTCTAGGCAAGGTCTAACGCTCTGAAGGTGCCGGTGTATACAACATCAGTAGATAAACTGTGCTATAGTAATGGAGACAGCAATGAACAGAGCTTTCTTCTCGACTTTCTTGCCCCATCAAGCTTGAGGACCCACGTCCAATTTCCCCAGCACAATTTATTCCTGCCAACGGAGCCTCGGGAAAGTTCTCCAAGAATGGGGAACTGTCAACGTTTACACGCCCAAAGAAAGAATCTCCGCGGCCACAGCAGGAGAAAATAAGACCTCCTAAAACTTCTTTCCTATCAACCTTGTCACCAACACCCCTTGTGTGTAGACAATTTTTGGAACTGTTTAGCTTCAAATTTCTGAGGTGCACAGAGACATTTTGGCATGCAGCCAGTGCGCTATTTGGATCTGAATGGTAAAACTGGAAATAGTCACCACTTTTGATGCCATAACCATCTACATAAAGGTACTCCTCATCTCCTCTGTGAAAACAAAAGGACTTCAATTGACAAATCATATACTTCAAATATATATTGGAAAGCACCACAAACATATTCCAAAAAAAAAAAAAAAAAAGCACCACAAACATCATCAAATACTCATCTAACATTATTAAACAGTGTTAACTAAAAACATAAATAAAATACCACATCCTACATTAAAATAGTCATATTGCCACTTTTAGTATGATACTAGATCCTATTATTTTCTCAGCACATGAGTAATTGGTTACCAAGGGCAGGGTTTAAATGAAGTATACAGACTTCAACATTACAAAAAACCCTTGAAGCTAACTCAAAACAATGAAATTTCAGTTCCATGGGTTCTAAACTTCTAATGCTTTTCTGTTGCTTTATCAAATTCATTTGCACATGTACACTCAGGGACAGTTAAAACTAAAATTTACATTGTAATACTTCTACCTGTAATTTTACCAGTTGACAGGGATGGTAAAAGTAGGGGTTGCAATTAGGGTTGGCAATTTAAGGGTCTAAGCTCGCACTGAACCCAAACCCTCAAAAAGCCCTCAAATTTTTAAAGGGCCTAAACCCTGCCCATATCAGAAATTTATATATGAGAGTAGGGTTGAAGCCCGGCCCGCAAAAGTAAGGGTTTTACCCAAACCCTCATTTTAGCCCGTATTTTTACATCTATTGAACCTGATTTGGATCCAAAATTAAAAAATTAATATCACAAAATAATAATAAAAAAATAAACATTTAAATTAATTAATATTATTAAAAATTAAAAAATTAATATTACAAATCCTAACTTTTTCTTTTCTCTTTCTCTCCCATTCTCTTCTTCTCAGATCACCTCTCCAAGACAGCCACCACGCTGTCGAAGCCAGTAAAGTCGCCGCCGCCGCCGAAGCCGAACACCCCCAACCACCACCCACCACGAAACCCACCCAGAAACCCCCTCTCACCACCAAAACCCAACCCAAAAACCTCTCCCACCACCAAAATCGAATCACCACCACACGCCACCACGAATCCTAGGTTTCGCGGCGGTGACAGGAGTGTGATGAAGACGATGACTAGAAAGAAGGGAGATCGAGAAAGAAGGGAGAGAGATCGGCGATGGCGGGAACGTGATGCGCTAGCGGCGGAAGATCGGTGGCGGAATACCGGCAGCGGAAGACGTGCTGTGTCGACGGCGACGAGAGGATCTATGCGATGCCGATGAGAGATGAGGCGGTGAGTGGTGTAGAGATGAGAGAGGCTGAGAAGGTTTTGAAAAAAAAAAAAAACTTATTTTTATTTTTATATGAGGGTCATTTGCGGGTTTAAAATGAACCCTAGTTAAAACCCACAACCAACCCGCAATTAATATGGGTTCACAATAAAGGGCTTACTGTGGGCTTTTTAATGATAAGGTCCGGGTTTGAACCCAGCCCTCATCATGCTGGTAAGGGCCAAACCCTCTAAGCCCAACCCATTTTGCCATCCCTAGTTGCAATGCGGGGAACTGAATTGTAAAAATAGCCTTTGACAATATGAACAAATCTTGTCAAAAATCAAATAAATCAAGTTCATGATATAATACATGGCAAGTTCCTTAACATTTAAAACCTTTTTAATCTCAAGTACATAGATACATCTGAAAGATAATTTCCGCCGAACATAGATGAGAAACTTCAATGTCTTACCTTGCAACTCCATGGAATGCCAATGATGTTATCCGCCCAGTCTTTTCTGAGCCAATAGAGCACTTTCTACGTTTTGTGACACCAATGTACAGTTCAGGATTTGCAACACGATTCTCCAACTGTCACATAGTTTCAGTTCAGGACATGAAAATACAATCCTCTTAAATGCACCAGAAATGCCTTTTAAGCATCAATTGTGTTGGTTTTGCAATAAAAATAAAAATCCATCTTTATCATAACCAACAGCAAATACGCAACCAAAATGCACCAGAAAAGAATTTTCAGCATCTAATTGATTGGTTTTGTTTAAAATCAAAATCCAACTTTTATCATCTATAATCCAACTATGCAATAGTCATTAATCAATTCTAAATAATGACAAACTGCATACAACTACAATTCTTGGAAACCAGTCAATCATACTCGGATCAGGGGCGGACCCCCATGGAGGCCAGGGGGGTCATGGCCCCCCTGACCCACTGAAAAAAAAATTATAGTTACAAAAGTGATAAAAAAAATTTTTAAAATGTGAATTTTACATATTAGTACCATAACGTTTAAGTTGTTAACATTTTGCCCCCTAATTCCACAATTCCAGTTCCGCCCCTGATTCGGATGATATTCAAGGGATATCATCAACCTGAATTTAAACTAACTGTTTAATAAATGAACTTCTTTAAAATAATTCTAGAAAGAGGGATTATTTTATTTTATTTTTTGAAATAAAAGAGGGATATTTTGTAGATAGCATAGAACAATTAATTCTAATTTGCTACATTATGCAACCAAACCTAACTCGCTACATTGTGAGAATTACAGGATAACGGGACTACAGGAAAAAAGAAATTCCAGCTGTATATCCAAAGACACCAAAATGAGCAATACATAATCACTGACTCATTTATTGGTAATACATCATGAGACTAGTATATTCACACAAGAGCCAATATATTATGAACTGAAAGCAGCCAATACAGAACCCAAAGCTTATCAATCCATAAATTTTATGTCAAAGGATAGAGGAAAGAGATCTTTTAACACTATGTTTGGTTTGATGGAACTGGGGAGAAAGGAAAGGAAATGAAATGAGAGGATTTCATATCTCTTGTTTGGATTATTAAATGAGAAGGAAAGGAAAGGAAAGGAAAAGGAGGGAAAGTGAGGGAAATGGAGAGAAAAGTTTCTTCTTGTTTCACTCAATTTGTTCTCTCCAAAATTGGACGGAAAGGGAGGGAAAGGAATTATAAGTTAATGAAAATTTTCAATATTCCAAAACTAATCCTATTAATACTACATTTGTTTCCTTACCTTTCCATTCCATTCATAACCATCCAAACAACCATCACTAAAAACACTATTCTTTCATTTCCTCTCTAACTTATCATTTCCTGTCCTTTCTATTTCATCAATTCAAACATAGTGTGAAGTAATCAGCAAAAAAAAAATAAACCACAAATTTACCTTTCCAGAAGACAGCATACCTCATCATAAATATTATCGAGAATTTGCTGACCATCAAGAACCTGTCCTCCTTCTCTTCTGGCAGTGAGCCAAGTAACATAATCAGAGTTGTTCGTTCTAACAGAAACTGCCTTGTGTCTTGGACCTACTGCTGAAACACCTTTTGACAATGCAACATGGAATTGAATTTCCCCTGCACCTGCTCATTTGAAACAAAATGTGATAACATGTTATTACATTTGGCAAAAAGGGAGTGAACACACAAAATAAAGACAGAAGAAAATTGTAAGCAATGGAATAAAAGATATATTTAATATTGACTTTTAAATGATGAGAGAAAAGACTAATAAGTCACTGAAAAATAGGACATGAGACCCATTATGTAGTAACCTTACATAATTTTTGCAAACTACAGAATGTACCAAATGTAGTAGCTGAAAGAAAGCAAAGAGCTGGAGCAAGGCCAATAAAAATAGGAAGAAAAAAGGGGAACTTAAACAAATAAGAAGAAGCAAAAGTATTCGAAGGAAAAAAAAGTTCCAAGAACACCCTAAAAGTCAATAAGGATTAAAAAATATGAATTACGAGATAAATAAAGAAAATGATACTGATAGGAGAATGCCAAAAAATAGGGAAACAGAACAATTATGAATAACTTTTTCTATTAAATCCATGTTTAAAAACATAGAAATGCCACCCAACATACGGGTAAATCATCAGAATCTGTCTTTCCACTAATATCAAGGATTAATAGAAAAATTCAATAAGATCTAGAGAGATGAACTCCCGAAAGAAAGTATCATGAGACCTTTACCAAGACATATGATATCAGAATCTGAAAGCATGGTGCCATCAAAATGATGCATCAGCAATTGCATAAATTCAATTTATAGGAGCTTGAGATTATGCAAGGTTGAAGTTAAAAATTCTTAAGGTATAGTGACAACTATCATTATTTCTAAACATTCTGTAAGACTTGAGAGGAAAATTCATTTAAAGTTAGCAACTTTTATTGTAATTCAGTTTATGGGACATAAGAGAATGAAGAAAAAAAAACGTAAACAAATATATAAGAACCTTGAGGTTTGTCTCTATCGCTTGCAAATACAAGAGCAACAGCGTCAACATAATGCTTTGGACTTTCACCTACATTTCTCAAATCATTCCTACTTCTGTACAAAAAGTGACTTCCCTCATCACCGACAATGACAGTTTCCCTAGACATGGCATAATCTGCAACATACAGGATGTTAGCAACTACAACTAAATACAAGCTTGCTACATAACAGTTTATCAAAATTAACAAGAAAAGGTAAAAGTCTGGACCATAAAATAAATGAAGCCTGAGCAATTAATCACCACCTACATCTTCACTTCAATGTCTACACCACTTCATATCTTCCATACAGACACAGTAAAACTAAGCCAGCCCCTGCTCTACACATATTTAATATCTATTCAAAATTCTATTCCACTTTAGGTTGCAAGACAGAGCTTCTAATGTGCACACTTGCAAAGAATACCAATTAAAATTATAAAAATGGCATGTTTTTATTGTTTATTTCAAGGAAGCATTGCTGAGAAAACTTAGAAAAACATACTAAATGTGAGAATAGCACAGTTTTTACTGTATGGATTTCAAGAATAATTCTCAAGTCAACTAAGCCATGTAGTTGAATAAGGCACAGTTTATTTCTTGAGACCCAAAGTTCCAAAATTTAACATGATCCCCTCATTTCCCACCTTGTCTAGACACAACCACGAGCATTGAATTCTTTACATAGGCAGAATTTATTTTTTATTTTTTTTTGAAAAAAAAATAAGTGAAAGAGTAGGATATGTTTTTCATATTCAGTAATACTCACCCAACTTTTCAATGATATTCCTCTGGTCAATACCTTGATCCTGCAGCATCAGTACACAAGCTATAAGTGTAAACATAAATGAACTTTACTGTCACCAAAAGAGATAAGAGAACAAGAAAGCAAGCGGTAGAACATTAGCTTACTCCAAACATTATAATCCCAATAGGCGATGTACAACCCGAAACAGAGATTGTGTAATTCCTAATATCCATCACAAATTGATCAATCATTGATACTTGAGGTACCTGATGTCAAAGAAAAATTTCTAAAGGTCAGGTTTCTTTTATTAAACAGTACAGGCTGAAGAATTGAACTCCAGAAATTACATTTAAAACTGCAACTGGCCAATACCATAAAATATATCACACAGTGACACATCTTATATTCCATCTAGAGGGACACAGTAATACAGTGAGTTGCTCATTTGTAGCAAATATGATGATTATATAGCCCCCAATACTTTTAAATGGCTCCTACCAAATCATTCTAGATAGGCATTTAAGATGGAATATTTGTAAAGGAGACTTCATCCACAAAAAGGACCCATAATCAGCCTCACATGCAGAATTTGTTACCATTGCTGTTCGTAATATAGGAATAACGTCAACTTTTAATCCTGGAACAAAGCCTATAGTCAACACAATGCCAGCGTGCAGGTCCACATCATCGTTAATATACTCGTCTCGCCTAAACATGACCTGCAATTTTTATTTTTTTTCAATAAACAAAAGTAACATTATCAGTTTCTGTAATGCTCTGCAAAAACACAAGAAAATAACAATAATAATAAAATACAAAATTCAAACCTCTCTAAATTCATCAGTAAGAGCATCTCTTCCCATTATACCACTAACAGTGGATAAAATAATCGGAGTCTGGGATCCCAAAGTTTTTAATAGCTGCATTATAATAGTTCACAGATATAAAAACCAGGTGTCTAAAAAAATGAGAAACAAAAGCAGATGCTGAAACAGATTCAAATGCGATGAGAATTCATACCAATGGGAGGATATTTTTTAAGCAAGATCCTGATCCAACATTAGCAATGGCAAAATGCGGTCGAATCGGCTCAGAAAGAACCTTATCAATAACCTCTTGCATAGCAATCTATCAATTCGTAACATAAAAATACAAGATTCAGCTCCCATAAATATACGATAGTAAAATAAATAAATAAATAAAAATCTGACACTAAAGTAGTCAAATTTAACTAGTTAAACTTTTCCTTCCCTTTCTATAGAATTTTCTTCATGAGTGAACAATGACCTAGCGATACGAATAAAATGATTTAATCTTTACAAAAAGATAAATTTGTAGTCCCGATCAGGTGCACGAATCAAGTGCAGACAATTGACAAGCAAATAAAGTGCAAACATTACAAATTGACTGTGTGCAGATTATTAACCTAAACAATTTCAGATAAAATTGAAGAGAATGTATTAAAGTAAAAGAAAGGAATAGTATTAAGTAATAACGTGAAGAGAAGATTTGAGGGAGACGGCGGATGCGATTTTGGGGCGGCTGAGAATGCGACTGCAGACTTTGTTCCAAGAGTTGGTGACGCAGGCCGCCGATGCGAAGGATTTCGCTGGAAGTCGAGAGAGGATGTTTTGGAGGAGGTCTTCGTTCATCGGACCAAACATGTTCTTTGATGACGACGACGATGACGACGGTTGTTTTTCATCCATTGTTGACGGACCAAGGTTGCCAAACAGACTACTCATTTTATAGTTTTATCTAGACGATCCTTACAAAACGTCGTCGTTGCTCGTTATAGAACTGTTTAACAGTCTCTTCTTTCTTATTAAACTATTTGCATTTAAATAAATATTTGTATTGATTAATATTTTGAATCTGAATTTAAAAAATAATTGTAAAATATCAATTATGGTCGAGGGATTTTTGACTCGACAATTGTAAGGGGACCTGCAATATGATCCGTGAGTTCGTGGGTTCGAGTTGATAATTTAATTTAAATTGATTTTTTAATTAAAAATTTTCATTACAATTTATAAATGAATGAAACAAAATTCTTAAGTTATTTATAATGCAGCAATGTAACATATGAAAACTCAATGACTCTTTATCTTTCAAAAAATAAAAAATTCAGAGACAAAACATATAAAATGCCAAAGTACTCACAACTCACAACTCACAACTCACAAACTAACTTTGTAGAGGTGGAGTGTATGACATGAGCAAATAAACTGTGCTCTCATCGTGCAGGAAGCATCCACAGGAGTTTTCCCTTTCTTCCTCTTCTCCATCAATAATTTCTTCTTCTTCTTCTTCAATTTCATCGTCTAGAGCTATTAAGCTTGTAAAGACACGTGCAATTTCTCCAGCACAAAATACACCTGCCACTGGGATTCCAGGATAATTGATAGAGATAGGCCAGCTTTCATTATAGTGACATCCAGGAAGTGAGCCACCACTACAACAACTAGAGAAGATCAAACCTCCAATGATTTCATGGGGACTTGAGGCTGCTGTCTCTAGAATTTCCAGATCTTGAAAGGCATTCATATTTGAAGAATTTGCGGTTTCAGAATCCGAATGGTAGAATACAAACGAATCACCAGCTTTGATCCCAACACCATCTACAGCAAATATGTACTGACCTGCTGCTCTATTTAATATAAGGCCAAACAATAACATGTCAGCTGAACGAGCGCTCTTCACCACCCACCCATGTTGGGCATGCGTGGTATGTAGATGAAGGAAGATGTTAAAGAGAGAGACAAAGATTTGCATCATAATGATAATTCCTATGTTGCATGCATATCTTACCCTAAAACTTTATGTAAGGCCACATGTGATCTTGATCCAAACTGCTGTAACTCAACTTTTTGATGCATGACCCCAATGTATAAATTGGGATTCTCATCCTCAATCTGCAAAATGCAGCTTCAAAAATTAGAAAACTACAACCAAATAAAATGTTTTTTTTTAAAAAAAAAGAAAAATTGTTACCTCTTCAAGAATATCTTGAAAAAGTCCCCAGATATCTAGAAGTCCAGGGAACTCTTCCAATCTGGCAGTCAACAATGAGCAATTTGCCTTTGTGACACTAACAGAATCAACCTTGATAATGGGACCAAATGGTATTATACCACTTGATAGTGCAACATGGAATTCAATTTTTCCTCTATCTACAACTTTAATTGTTCAATCAAACCACATGTAAAAATTCTTAGAGAGTGACGACTGACAAAAGCAGATAAAGATCATGGAAATTTTCAATTATATAAACACTTGTTATTTCATAAAAGTAACGAGTAAGTACCATCTGATGACAAGATATCCTTTGTGAATACAAGAGCGACAGCATCAAACAAGTGTGATTTTCCAATGTAATGTCGACGATTATCCCTACTTTGAAAACAGGAGGACCCACTTGCTTCACCAACTATGACTGTCTCCATAGGCATGTTGTTGTCTAATTAACAAATGCAACAAATATGTCAAAAACTCTACATTCGGTCATTGACCCATGTAAAAATAAGAGCAAATTATCAGTTGCATTGTACTCACCCATCTGCACAAGAACAGGTTTTATTTTGATACATTAATCCTGTTAGAGCATCATCATAACCATGAGATACATTAGAAAATTTCAAGAGATGACTTCATATTGGTTAACTGAAGAACAACTTACCCCGAACATTATGATCGCATCAGGGGATGTACAATCTGAAACAGATGCGGTATATATTAGGTTTTTGCTCGTATTCTCAAGTGAACTCAATGTGAACCAAACGAGACTCAACTGATGTTGGAACTTCCTGGAGACGTGGGATAAGTTTGGAAGTTAGAGATGGTGTTTGAGGGAGATTTGAAGACCGAAGAAGAACTGAATAATCGGATTCCGAAAGGAAACGCGGTGCATTCCAAGTGACTTGTAACGGTTTAGGAAGTGGGTGCGCAACCGTAACTCGAATCGTAGTCAATCATAAGCATGCGTGGAAAGGGAAATCTTCAGCGAAAAAGGAAAGTAATTCTTTTGGGAAGTTCTTGTGCTTGAAGGAAAAGGAATACTCTTTACAAGAAGACTTGTCATAAATAGGAAATAGTATTTATGTGGAACAAGTAATTCTTGTATGTTTAGGATTAGGATTTTCTTTTCTCTTAAACTCCCTATAGCTAGTATAAATAGACCTTGTAATTAGGTTATTTTGTGTGGAGTCAAAAAATATCATGTAACATCAGAGGGTGGTGAGATCCGGGTGAGAGACCTAAGGGAATATCCGGGGAGGGATCCAAGGGAATATCAGTGGATCAAGTAAGAGATCCGTGGGTGATATTCAGGGGAGACCTAGGGGATATAGGGGGGTTCTTGGTGAGGATCTTGTGAGCGTTTGTGAGCTTAGAGTCATGATGTAAAACTCGTTGTGAGCTTGGGGACTTGGTGAGGCTCAATGGTTTGGGGTTGAGGTGTGAGAGAGAATCCTGAAGTATATGGTTGTAACAATTTATCATATAGTGGAACTTTCTCTGTCGTCCTGACGGCCCGTGGTTTTTTACCCGATTTGGGTTTTCCACGTATATATTGTGTTGTGATTGGTTTATTTTCTCTCATCTTATTTTTCTGCTATTGACGTTAATTGCTATGAGTTATGGGCGAATATTAGGCATGACACTTCCGCGATCATCAGTTCAAATCCCTAACAATTGGTATCAGAGCCTCATGGTTCGGCGATGACGGTGTCAAGTCTTTACAGGAGATCGTATGGAAGACTTGGTGGTATTGGGATGATGATGATGGTTGCCTAATATGGGTTTAGCAATGGAGATACGTCTTGAAAGCGGTTTCGAACTCGGTAGAGTTTGATGAAAATGAGAATATAGATGGAGGAGAATTTTAGCTTGTGGTGGCAGGTACAAGTCATGGAGATTCCAATCTGAGTTACACAAGGCGATATTAAAAAAACTCCTGTATGCGTATTAAAAAAATAATTTGAACGCTCGAAGTCTTTGGTGGTGGTGTGAGGCTTATCCGGTAAAGCACTCACAGTTCTAGTAGCAAGTCTTTCACCAGGTATGTGATGTAAGGACAAAAGGTCTTTCACAGGGTTGGGTGATGTAAAGACATGTTTATCCTTTTGACAGTTTTCCCCACTGGCCATGGAAGAGGATATGTTGCTGCTAGTGGTCCATAATTGTGCACAAGGCATTGGTCAGAAAGTGATGCAAGGTGTATGGTGGACAAAGATGTCGATGGCTGACGAACTCCCTGGTAATCTAACGTGAGGAGTTGCACCACATTTTCAGCAGGTTATTTCGACATGGTGCCGGAACAACAAATACAAAAAAAAAAATCTTAGGATGGTTCGTTCCTAAGTGGTTATACCTTATGGTGGGGTATGGTGATTCTCGGTATGGAGAATTGTGGTTGTGGACAAAGGTCTTGAGAATTCAAGCCAAAGGGGAGAATTGTTAGGTTTTGGCTCGTATTCTCAAGTGAACCAAACGAGACTCAACTAATGTTGGAACTTCCTAGAGACGTGAGATACGTTTGGAAGTTAGAGATGGTGTTTGAGGGAGATTTGAAGACCGAAGAAGAACTGAAGAATCCGATTTTGAAAGGAAACGCGGTGCATTCCAGGTGACTTGTAACGGTTTAGGAAGTGGGTGCGCAACCGTGACTCGAATCATAGTCAATCATAAGCATGCGTGGAAAGGGAAATCTTCAGCGAAAAAGGAAAGTAATTCTTTTGGGAAGTTCTTGTGCTTGAAGGAAAAGGAATACTCTTTACAAGAAGACTTGTCATAAATAGGAAATAGTATTTATGTGGAACAAGTAATTCTTGTATGTTTAGGAGTAGGATTTTATTTTCTCTTAAACTCCCTACAGCTAGTATAAATAGACCTTGTAATTAGGTTATTTTGTGTGGAGTCAAGAAACACCATGTAACATCAGAGAGTGGTGAGATCCGGGTGAGAGACCCAAGGGAATATCCGGGGAGGGATCCAAGGGAATATCAGTGGATCAAGTAAGAGATCCGTGGGTGATATTCAGGGGAGACTTAGAGGATATATGGGGGTTCTTGGTGAGGATCTTGTGAGCGTTTGTGAGCTTAGAGTCATGATGTAAAGCTCGTTGTGAGCTTAGGGACTTGGTGAGGCTCAATGGTTTGGAGTTGAGGTGTGAGAGAGAATCCTGGAGTATATGGTTGTAACAATTTATCATATAGTGGAACTTTCTCTGTCTTCCTGACGGCCCGTGGTTTTTTACCCGATTTGGGTTTCCACGTATATATTGTGTTGTGATTGGTTTATTTTCTCTCATCTTATTTTTCTGCTATTGACGTTAATTGCTATGAGTTATAGGCGAATATTAGGCATGACGCTTCCGTGATCATCGGTTCAAATCCCTACTCCTTAATATCCATCAAAAACTTATCAATCATCTCCGCTTTAGGTTCCCGAGACTTCTTCAGAAATGTGTCACCCTATGAGTCAAAACAGAATTATTTTAAGAAATTAAAGCAAGAGATGTTGCCTGCAAGAGTTGTGTTGTATGGTAAAGGGAGTCAATAGTACTGGTACCTTCTTTGGTCCTAAGAGTGGGATGGCATCAACTTTGAGTCCATACAAATCCAACGACCAACACGATTCCACTATAGTTAAAATGGCCAAATAATGTGTATATCCTTCCAATATTTGGGTCATCATTTCCAGGTGATTCCATCTGATTGGCCTACAATTAACATTTCCATGTGAAAGAATGAGATTTGCTTCGTCATTTTAACCAAGGACTTAATTTAATTCAATGTATTGATAGATACATTGATTTTCTAACCTCCTCGATTTCATTAGTATGAGCATCCATACCAATAATTCCAGTTGCAGCTTTTGTAATTATTGGGATTTGGGAGCCCAATTTCTTAGCGATCTATACACAACATAGAAATCAGAAAAACGAAAAAAGTCCTAGAAAATTGAAAAATAAATAAATAAATAAAAGAGAGGACAAAATTTGGCAAAGAATCAATACAAGTCGGTGAGTTGTTGCCAAGTCGAATTTCAAATCGACATAGGCAACGGCAAAATGCGGACGTATTGGCTCAAAGAGTACCTCATCCAAAATCTCTTTTACGGCAACCTATTAATCATTACATAAGATTGAGTTAGCCTCCTCATGGACATGAAAAGGAAAGGCTACCGATTCAAATATGAAATTAATTAACTAAGAAGATAAGGAAATTAAGAGTTGATTAATGGATAGTATATGCATCCGGTGACCAAGAATTCCACAAAACTTTTAAATGGACTTTCAAAGAAATTTCTCAACATCCAAAAAGTCCATTAAATATGATAACAACTCTGCACTATCATACAAGGTGATATGAGTTATAGCTGAAAACTTACATGTAGAGAAGATGAATTAGAAAGAGCAGTCACGAGTTTAGGCCGATTGAGAATCTGATTACAAGCTTTGTTCCAAGATTTGTTAACGCGGACAGCTGAAGCTAAAGATACCGCTGGTAGTCTAAGGAGTATATTTTGGAGAAGATCTTCATTCCGTAAACCAACATCCATATTGTTTTTCAACGATGTGCTCTCCACCTATGGCTATGAAAAAAAATTGAATGGAAATGAGAAGTGAGGATGATATTGGTCCTTTTATAATACAAAATAAATTTAAAGTTTTTTTTTAAATTTTTTGAAAGATCTTTTTCTACAGAATCCTGAAGAGGCTAATAATCCATTAAGATCTTAATATTTATTGATATTGTTTGTTTTTTGTCATTTAATACATGGTTTAAAGCCAAATGATTTACTTCTCTCTTTTCAAATTAAAGATATTTTTATCTTTAATATTGAAGCTTATATCACACCATATGATGTGAATAATCAATCATATGAAACATTCACTTTATACGGTCTAATACCACTGTCCCCACTACTAAAAAAGAGGTTTATAAAGATTAAAAACTGTCTTAAAGGTTACTTCACGATGGTTTAAAAGCGTTAAGGAATCCAACATCAAGAACTACTTTATGATAGTTTTAATTTCTTTACTTTATTAACATTTGATTGTTATTAACCATAATCAAATATTTACGGTATTTAAATGTCATTAATTTATGATTGCTTTTAACCATTATAACTATATTATTTCAAATATCTCAGGTCAGCGGTTCGAATCCTATCGAATCCTACTAATAGCGAAAGCTTTCAAAAAAAAACTATATTATTTTAGACAGTATAAGGTTGTCCAGTGGTTTGCTCCTCACACATGCATCATGATATTGTAAGTTTGAGTATGTCTCTCCCCCTAAAATTCTGAATTATTGTAATATTTCAAAAAAAAAAAAAACTTATAATACAATCCAGAACTATCAAATTTGCAATCCCGTTAACACCAACAATCTCATTAGATGTAAAAGTACAAATGTTCTTGAATAACATAATCTCAATCTCAAGATACACTGTGAAACACCTCCTTGTAGTATATTATCTAGAAAATAATACTGAGGTCGTCCCCAAAAATTTGGACAATAGTGAAGCATCTCCTTAGGGTATTACAAGTTTCTACGGTTCTGGCGGCAAATATGTATCATAGTCATAAAATGAAATCAACATGCTTAGAACTATTCCACTATTTTTCTATTTATCTACTAACATATTTATATTCATAATGGATGATAAAAATATTGGTTAGAATTATTCCGTTATTTTTTCTATTTATCTACTAACATATTTATACGGTACATAATGGACGATAAGAAATTTAGGATGCATAAGCACCTCATTACCTGATAAGGTAGTAACTAAGTTAAAAGTTAAAACAGTTAACAATTGAAGCCAGCAAAAAAATTGACAAAAAAATATACAACTTAAATGGCGAAAGGTTTCAAAAACATACTACTCCCGAATTAATAGATATTGTTAAAAAAAATTAATTAAAATAATAATAATAATAATAAATAGTCTTCATTATCTACCCAATGTCACTCAACAACATCAAAAGCTAACAAAAATTATTTCAATAGAAACCATTTCAAGAAACTCAAACCACTACACAATACATGCCAAAGGAAAAAAAAAAAGAATTCCTTTTTCAAAAGAAACAATTGAAAAAAAGAATTAGGTTTTGCAGAAGAAACAATAAGCTCAGTTCACTAACATTAATTACAGGTTTCCTAAGCAGAAATACGGCCATCTGTTTCCATTAACATATCTCAACCAAATATCAAACATTCAATTTTTCTACTTTCATCACTTATTATTACATTGCTTTTCATCAACATGATCAAAGGCAATGGTCCAATGATATCATTAAAGCTAATAATAAATAGTGTTTTATAATATTACATGCAATTTTGAAAATAAATAACAACAGTTCTCTTTAAGGCTAATTGCACTAATATTCCCTTAAGGTTTGATAAAATTTTGAGTGGTGTTATGGGCACACCCCTACCGATCTATTTATATCCCACTTTTTAAAATTTTAATTTAATTAAATAAAATTAAATGTTTTTATTATTGTTTTGATTTATTTTCAAAACTACCCCTTTTACTTATTTTTCAAACTAAATACACGTCATCTCTAATCTCTGTATACATCTTTCTCACCTCCATTGAACGATTTATTTATTTATTTTGAGTTTTTTTTATTCTTCTCTTTTTAGAAGAACAAGAGAAAAATAATACAAGAAGAAAATTACATAATAGAAAAAATAGGAAAATAAACAAAAGAATTATAAATATATATATATATATATATATATATATATATATATATATATATCATATAACCATGCGTTAATGGAGAATAAACCTAGCTAATTCTCTTTTTTTGAAGGCATATTATTGCCAATAATATTGGAACTACAAAGTGGACATAGCTTGCTCTTGGTCAGACTCTTGTTGATGCAATCTATATGGTAGACATGTTCGCGTTTGTAAGGAACTCCACACATATATCACAATCGATGTACTCTCGGCCAATTTTTTCATGACTATTGTAGACGACAAAGTTTCCTATAATGATTTTCCTTGCAACCTTTTTGATTATTGATCAAACCGCAACAGCATCTTCTTATCACCCAATGGCCAGTACCTTATCCAACAAAAAAAATGACTAGGAAGTGCCTCTGGCAAGACCATGATATGAATTGAAAAGAGCTATATGGCGCGGCTGCCGCCGATACTGGTGGCTGGGGGTAGATGATGCATATAATCAGAGTTGGGCTGAGATGATATGGTTGAACCGGAGTAAAAGTTCAACATGAGTTGGAGATCTTTTTTTTTTCTCTTCTTATTTCATGGAGGAAAAGAAAAAAAATAGAGTTGTTTATTTTTTCAAGAAACAGATTACAAAACCGTGAGTTTTTTTTTTTAAAGGAATATGGGGTTTTATTAGATTTATTTTATCGAATTTTTTTTCCCTTAAATTGTATATCCATTTAAGTAATTTTGATAAAGGAAAAAAAAATTATACTACATAATTAAAAAGTGGGATACAAATAGACCAGTAGAGGGTGTGCCAATAGCACCACTCTAAAATTTTACGAATATGACAGTTTTAACCATATATATACTCACAAATTTCCCCTGATTTTTGAAAAATAATGTATAAACATCCTTTACCGTTAGTTAGGATCCGTTAACTCCTAATAGTCAATGGTCAAAGGTGCAAAAAGTCTAAACTACCCTTTCTTTTTATTTTTAAATTTTTTAAAAATATATAAGATACATAATTTTTTAAAAACCTGGATGGATCTTCATCTAATGAAATCTAGATATCTAGAAAAATAAAAAATTCAAGATCTTCATCTTTATCAAGTAAAATTTGGAAAACAAATCTCCATCCATCCATGGCCGAAGCCAAATAAAATCAGTAGGAATCCCGCACAAGAAAAGATGTGGAATCTCGCACCTGATACTTTTCAACAAAATGTGATACCATTCGGTGTTAAAAGGAATGATACAAATAAATAAATAAAATAGACATTAACTAATTAAAATATAACACGTCTATTTTATATCTAGAAAATTATTTATAACCAAATCAATCTAATTTTCATTTCAATTACATCATTAAGGTGTATGAGAAAACATCTTTTATTTTATTGCCAAACATATGCCTATTCTTAACGGTATGCATAATTAAAAATAATATTTTAATAGTTGTTATTGGTAAAATCTGAAAATGCAACATGTCAGCATAAACGTCGTATTACTTGGGAATTAGAAGATGGCATGTCAAATGAATGTCAACTAGATCGAGCCAACCTAAGATGACTATAATGTAGCTCCCATAATACCGGGTCAGGGTTACTTAGATTGGTCAGGTGGAAATCACTTAACTAAAGTAATTGTATTGACCAAAATAAAGAAGATGGTCGGGGGTACCCAAAATGGTCGGGTTTAGTTATCCAATCGGGTTTAGATCCCTGGTCGGGGATAAAGGAAATTTGGTCTGGATTGGTAGACGGTCGGCTAAAGCGGACACATGGACAATTTCGAGACATGCTCAGAACCATGACACGACAACAACGTAAGATTCAGTGTGATCACGACTCAAATACGCAAAAAAAGAATCTTACTCAAATAAGGCATCATGAAGCATACTTTGATAAGGAAACGAATTACCTTAGAGCTATCAGAATCCAGAATAGGCAAGAGTCCTGATGTGATTAAAACGACTCCAATAAGTCAGAGTTTTATAGAATTATTACTACCTTTCTATTACTTGTATTCCAAGAATTAGGGTTCTATACATATATAAATAGACCCTAAAAACACCCAAAAGGATTAACGAATCATTAGATATACTAGAGAGCAAGAGAAGTTGAGATTGTAATGATTTTCTCATAGTGGATTGCTTCATCGCCGTCGCCGGCCACCATGGTTTTTTCCCTTCCGAGTTCTCCTCGTAAATTATTACTTACATAATTTCTTTTTATTTCCGTTGGGCTAATATATAATTGGCAATTCGATATACCTTGTGTGACGAGTGATCGAATTTATATAATCCTAAAAATCACCGTTAACAATTTGCGCTAGAGGAAGGGGGTAATTTTATGAAAATCTTAGGAAATCTGTATAACAGCAGCATGGCAAATAGTAGAGACGGAAGTCAATCCCCGCATGAGATTAGCACCCCGCGTGATATCGATGATACTGGTATAATAAATATCAGCACCGCTGGATGAGACTTACCTTTTGGGACTCCGCCTTCCGTCGGGCAAGATGTTGTGACCTCTACATGTGCTGTCCCCGGTATCACCCCGTACGCTTTTTGACAAGTCTAGGAATCCTTACAAAGAGTCATCGAAGACGCCGCCAAAAAGGAATCAGCATAACTGTTACTGCCAACTTGACTTCACCGCACCAGCTATCTATGCCGGTGGTAGCTCGAGATCCCAGAGTACAGTTCGAAGTAGTGGTTCCAACCCCGAAGCGCGCCGTAGAAATCTGGTAGAGATAGGGCGGATCGTCGTGACAGGAGGGAACATTCTTAGAAGAGAGGTGATTGCCAAGATGACCAGGACCGTAGAGAGAGCGGAGGCTGAGGGAACCAAGAAAGAGAAGAACACAAGGGTCCCAATCTGTAGGAAGACGTTGGAAGATACCAGAGGCGGGGACCAAGTTACGACCGGGCCGATAAGTATGACGGTCACAGGAGGAGATAACAATCAGCTTCAACTGATGACGATGCTCCCCTAGGAGGCGTAGGGAAACGACCCCCGCACCTAAGTACAATGTACGTGACACTCAGATCACTAGGCGAGTTTCAAAGGATCATTATGGCCTCATCATTTGCCAAAAGTTTGATGTACGCGGCGAGCCGGAAGGAGAGCGGGAAGTTCTATTAAGGACGATTGAAGCCTTGGAACGGAAGCAAGGTCACGGGAACCAAATTTTATAATACTCATGTCAAACCAAATTAACTTCTAATTATTTTGAACAAAATTTAAATAATAAACTAATAAAATAAATTTATTAAAATCATATTAATAATTAACCTAACAAAATAAATAATATAGGTAGTCACTATAAGAGTTCGATATTTACTTAGTTTGTTCTGGTAAAATCTAAAAAACAAATATTATATATATATAATACACACTAGATTAGATAATACTGTATGAAATAATAGAAAATTAAAATATTGAAATGGATTGATTTTGTTTCCTATTTTCATGATAAATAGAATTATGGAAACAAAAAGTATTAGTTAATTTATATTTTTTAAATAATTAAGGGACAAGATACTATTATTACCTACTTTGTAAATATATATCACATTTAATGTACAATAGTTTTTTTTTATTGGTTGACATTTTAATTTTATATATAATAGAAACTTTTTATTGGGGGTATTATTAAAATAATAAAGGGACAAGATACTATTATCACCTACTTTGTAAATATATATATCACATTTTATATACAATAGTTTTCTTTTTATTGGTTGACATTTTAAAACTGTGACCGAAACTGGCAGTTATAAAACCGGTTAGGAACTAGTTTTCACACGGTTCGATTACGGTTAGAATTCAAAATAACCACTGAAAACTGTTTGTTTTCATTTTAATTTTTTTGAAAAAATAATAAATAAATAAACCAGCCAATCAGAAGCTGCCACGTGACAAAAAATTTAAGCTGACCGTTGGAGGTAAATGACCGTTCAACGGTCATCTACTCCAACGGCCACCTTTCTTCTTTTTTTTCCGTAATTTTTTGAATTTGCAAATCTGCTCCTCCACTCTAATCCTATAAATACCCCCCACACGGCCACACTTCATTTTTCTTCACACCACTCTCAACTTCTCTCAATCTCTCTCAATCTCAAATTCTCAATTCTCTCTACATTCTACAATTTTCTTTAATTCTCATTTCTCATATAAATTAATAAATATTTATTTCTTCTATTTTTTACAATCATCTATTTTTTATTTACAATCATCAATTTTTTTTAGTGTTACCACTATTATCCCAACAATTTTTTTTTCAATCATCTTTTTTTTAGGTGTTACCACTATTATTCCAACAATTGTTTTTTTCAATCATCTATTTTTTTTAAGTATTGTTATAGGTAAAAATCATCATTAAGGACACGTCATTACAGTAAGGGGCCACGTAAGCAAAGTCAAGAAAAGTCAAGCGTTAAAGGGCAGAAATTCCCCAAGGGAATTTACTCGGCAAAGAGCAAAGCAACCCGACCACAGACGAAGAAATCGGCTCGGGCATACTCGGTCATGCTCGGGATCAGATAATGAAGGCGAGTACTTCACAAACATATGGACAGAATCAGCAGCAAGCAACTCCACAATAAGCAACGATACGACTATCAGAGTTCAACTGAAAGGCAAACAGATTTCCCGCAGATAAAGGGAGAGGAATCCGACGCAGATTCGGACTCAGTCAAAACAGGAAACAAGGATAAACTCCAGAAAGAGACAGACTTCAATTAGAACTAGGAAATCACACAAAATACGGGTATCACAACACCAAACCCTAGCAGTACCATAAACCCTAGCAATAACATGTATAAATACCCCTGTAAGAAACATAACAGAGGGACGTGAGAATTAGCAGGAGAACTCAGAGAGAAATACCTTGTAATTGAGTTTTTCATAGTGGATTTGACTTTGTTGCTCAAGCAACAACCCGTGGATTTTTCTCCAGTTAAAAGGAGTTTTTACCACGTATTTGTGTCTCTTGATTTATTATTTTCTTGCGGTATTACACTTATCTGTTCTTATTTTCGCTTGATACAAGTTCGTTGATATTGACGACGAAAAATCACCATCAACAATTGGCGCTAGAAGAAGGGGGAATCAAGCAAAACTTGTGACAATGGCTGGCGAAGGAGATGGTAGCGATTCCAGGTATAGTCAAGGATTGCCAATCAATGAATTGGAGGATGATGCCACCCTTAACACTGCAGAGGTAACCTTGGCAACGGCAGATCAGTCAACTGCCCTGGCTGGCATTCAGCGTTTTCCTCCAACTAACGAAGAGATTGCGTAACGATTCCGTGCTTCCTTGCAACAACTTATATCAGACGCTGCAAGGCAAGGGGTTGATCTCTCCACCACGGAAGGTTTGATGTCACCTCACAATCTTTCTGCTCCAAATCAGCAAGCAATGAGGTTGCGCTCCACAGTGGTGATACCAACTCCTGATGCACCCATAAAGGCAAGCCGTGATCTGATTGACAGGCCGGTGATTTTTTCTGAAAGGCCAACCAGGGGAAGCGGAGAACGTAGAGAGGAGAATGACTCGGACAGAAGGTATGGTCATGACCAGACGGCTAGGGATAGAGACCGTCTAAGGAGGCGTACTCATCGGAGAGATCGATCGTCGTCCTCGGGAGAGAGTGAGCAGAATTATCATCACAAGCGCCAAATGGGCACGGTTCGGCTGCACGGTTTAAATCAGGATCAAAGAGAATCGAATCCGGAAGAAAGAGGCCAAAAACTGACTATAAGTCAGAATTTCAATGCTGTGGGGGAGCCGGAGGGAGACAGAGATATACTCATACAGAGTTTGACCCGGGAAGTGGAGAACAACCGCCGACAAATGGATGCGTTAGTCAGGCGATATGGGCGTAACGAGTTGTCAGATGATGAGTCCGTGAGCCCTTTCATCAATAGGATCCTGAGGACGCCATTCCCGGAGAGGTTTAGAATGCCACATGTAGAGCAATTCAAAAAGGACACGGACCCTAAGGAACATGTTAGAAGATACAAGAGTGCCATGGCCCAGTATGTTTACAATGATGCCCTACTATGCTTAAATTTCCCTCAAACTCTTGGGGATCTGGGCTCTAGGTGGTTCGGCAGGTTACCAACGGCCAGCATAAGTAACTTCAGCGAGCTGAGTAAGGCTTTCTCAAGGCAGTTCCTCGGGAATGTGCACAGAAAGAAGTCGGTGGCCCATTTGTCTCAACTTAAGCAAGGAAAGGATGAGTCACTTAAGAAGTATTTGGGAAGATTCGGTCAAGAAGTGTCTGAGATTGGAAGTGCGAACGACGAGGCCATAATTGCAGCATTCATCAATAACCTCCAGAATGGTCAGCTGTCATTTGACCTGAGAAGAGCCCGTCTAACCAGTTATGCTGACATGATGGATATGGCTGGGGGCTATGCCTTGGCGGAGGAAGAAGAAATTGCCACGGGAGGATACTTCGTGATTGGCGGATGCCCGGAAGGGTCTAAAGCCAAGGACCAAGCGAAGACGCCCGATGCGAAAGGTGATAAACAAAAGAATAAGACACTGGATAGTCGGGATGGTCGTCGGGCATATGATCCGAAGACAGATCAGCCGCGGCAGAAGTTCTAAGGCAGGTATACAAACTATACCCCACTGAGGAAGGATCAAGAGGAAATTCTGGCAATTCTGGAGGAGAAGAACATATCTAAAGAACCTCCTAGGCAGTCATCCTATGCCCGGAGGGACACCACCAAGTATTGCAGGTTCCATAAGGAGAATGGCCACGAAACTTCCAAGTGTTTTCAACTTAGGGATCACATCGAGACCCTCATCAGGGAAGGACACTTGAAAGATATCGTCCTGAGGAAAACCGACAAGGTAGATGGACAGAGAGATAACTGACAGGATGGTCGGGCAAGAAAACCTAGCCCCAAGAAAGCTGAGGATGAAGGAGCGATCAACACGATTTTTGGTGGACCATCAACGGGCAAAAGTAATAGGGAAAGGACCCAGGAAATTCGGGAAGCCATGGAGGCTAGGAGAGATCTAGATGTCAACTCTATTGAACCCGACCCAAAAAGGATCAAGGGAGGCTGGGATCCCATCATATTCATAGAGGCTGACTCACATGGAGTAGATGTAAGACCGAACGATGCACTGGTAATCAGCGCACGTATCGGCCATAGGGAGGTCCATCGGATTTTGATCGACAATGGAAGCTTAGCGGATATTTTAAGTACAGAAGTTTATGACCAGTTGAGGCTGGACAGGAAAGACCTGCAGCCTTTTCCTACACCTCTTAGAGGATTTGGCGGGGTGGAGGTAAGGTAGCTCGGCACAGTGAAATTACCGGTGAAGGTTGGGAAGGCTCCTTGCCAAAAGACAGTGTTACTCGACTTAGTAGTCGTCGACACAGAAAATTGGCCATACAACGCCCTATTGGGCCGACCGTTCTTGAATAAAGCTAAGGCGGTGACAGCGACTTATGCCTTAATGATGAAGTTCCCAACGGAGTTTGGGGTTGGAGTGGTCAAAGGATCACAAGAAATGGCTCGAAGGGAAAATTTGTCAGTATACAAGGACATGGAAGTAAACCAGGTATACAATGTGACAACCAAGCTGATAACTGATGAGACTGAAGAGTCAGAAGTACCGAAGGATTTTGAGTTGGATCCTAGAGAGGAGCCCGAAACTAAGAAAGATGAGCCGACCGAAGAGGTGGCATTGGACCCAGAAGATCCAGGCAGAACGGTGAAAGTCGGGGCAAATTTGAGTGAATGTATAAAAGCCCAACTTGTCTCACTACTAAGGGATTACAAGGATGTTTTTTGCTTGGAGCCACGAAGATATGCCCGGGATAGATCCAAAAGTGATATCACATTGCCTCTCCATCAATCCAGAGTTCCGCCCGGTAGTGCAAAAGAGACGGCTGTTCAATCCAGAGAGGAGTATGGCCATTAAGAATGAAGTAGGCAAGTTGCTTTCTGCAGGATCGATAAGGGAGGTCAAATACCCAGAATGGGTGGCCAATGTGGTGCTGGTCAAGAAGAAGAATAATCAGTGGAGAATGTGTGTAGACTTCACCGATTTGAATAAGGCCTGCCCGAAAGATAGCTTCCCATTGCTGAGAATAGACCAACTGGTGGATGCAACAGCTGGGCACGAATTGTTGAGCTTCATGGATGCTTATTCAGGATACAATCAGATCAGAATGAATAAAGCAGATGAAGAAAAGACGGCCTTCACCACAGATCAGGGTTTGTACTGCTATAAGGTGATGCCTTTCGGGCTGAAGAACGCTGGGGCAACCTACCAGAGACTGGTGAACAGGATTTTTGCCTGGCAAATCGGGAGGAACATGGAAGTTTATGTGGACGATATGTTGACCAAGAGTGTCACAGCGGAGAGGCATTCAGAAGACTTAAGGGAGACCTTCGAAGTGCTGAGGAGATATAAAATGAAGCTTAACCCGAGCAAATGTGTGTTCGGAGTGCCATCAGGGAGATTTCTTGGTTTTCAGGTACATCAAAGAGGGATTGAGGTGAACCCCGAGAAGATCAAAGCGTTGGAAGATATGGCTTCGCCGAGGACGCTGAGGGATGTACAGAGGCTAACGGGATGTCTTGTGTCACTTAACCGATTCACAGCAAAGTCGACAGACAAATGCGCCCCATTCTTCAGAGCAATAAAGAAAGGAAAAGGCCTTGAATGGAGTGAAGAATGCGAAGCTGCCTTTCAGAAATTGAAAGAGTATTTAGGGCGAGCACCTATCCTCTCAAGTCCGGTGGTCGGGGAGACGTTGTACTTGTACCTCTCAGTCACAGAGGTAGCGACAAGTTCGGTGTTGATTCGGATGGAGGAAGGAGTGCAAAAACCTGTATATTATACCAGCAAGGCGTTGCTGCCAGCAGAAACTAGATACTCACCGACCGAAAAGGTTGCACTCGCCCTGGTCACGGCAGCCAGAAAACTAAGGCCGTACTTCCAAGCGCATGCAATAGAGGTGTACACCGACTGCCCGCTGAAACTCATCCTACAAAAGCCAGAACTGTCGGGAATATTGACTAAGTGGGCGGTTGAGTTAAGTGAATTTGACATCAAATATACCCCAAAAGCTGCAGTTAAGGGACAAGCGGTGTCCGATTTCATATCAGAGTTCACCGAGCCAGATATGGAAGTACAAAGGATGATAGAAGGCGAACAAGTGAGTAAGTTAGAATGGAAGTTGCATGTGGATGGATCGTCGAACACCCATGGCAGTGGGGCCGGAATAGTCATAACAACACCAGAAGGGGATGCTGTGGAATGCGCCATGAGGCTCGACTTCAAAGCAACTAATAACCAAGCAGAGTATGAAGCTTTGTTGGCTGGTTTGAGAGTTTGCATAGCATTGGGGGCAGATGAGTTGGCGGTATACAGCGATTCCCAGGTTGTGGTTAACCAGGTGCTGGATGAATACCAGGCGAGGGAGGAGCATATGATAGCTTACTTAGACATTGCAAAGAGCTTGCTTAAAAAGTTTAAGGCGTACAGGATCCTTCAAATCCCTTGGGAGGAGAACGAAAAAGCAGATGCTTTGTCTAAATTAGCCTCAGCCACCACGAGTATTAGGTCGAAAGCAATACCAGTGGCGCACCTGACCAAACCAAGTACGGCAGAATCTGAAGAGGTCATGGTGTCAGAAATCCGGTCAGGTCCAAGTGATTGGACGACCCAGCTTAGAGAGTATTTGGAGAGAAACATATTACTGGAGGATGCTATGGAGGCAAAACGCATCAGGTACAGGTCAACTCGGTACACAATTCTAAGGGGAGAACTATACAGAAGAGGGTTCTCAAAGGTGTTACAAAGATGTGTTGCCGGAGAAGAAACCTATAAGATTCTGAAAGATGTTCACAGTGGGGTGTGTGGAAACCACACTGGGGGTAAGAGTCTAGCACACAAGGTACTTCGGCAAGGTTTTTATTGGCCGACTTTATTTGCTGAAGCACAGCGATTTGCGGAAGGTTGTAAGACATGTCAAAGAATAGCAAACGACATTCGGCAACCCCCAGAGTTACTCAGAAGCTTAACTTCCCCTCGGCCTTTTGCCATGTGGGGCCTCGACCTGATTGGTCCAATGCCCGCAGGAACAAGGGGAGGAGCAAAGTACTCAATTGTGGCAGTAGACTACTTTACCAAGTGGACAGAAGCAGAGGCATTGGTGCACATCACGGAGGCGAACACCACTAGCTTTGTCAGGAAGAACATCATATATAGGTTCGGAATCCCGAGCATCATTATAATGGATAACGGAACTCAGTTCGACAACAGAAAGTTCAGGGAAATGTGCGAGGAGTACAAGATTGCAAACTACTATGCATCACCTGCACATCCTCAAACCAATGGCCAAACTGAAGCTGTGAACAAAGTGATCAAGCACACACTGAAAGCAAAGTTGGAAGTAAAGAAAGGCAGTTGGGCAGACAAACTACCAGAGGTGCTATGGGCATACCGAACGACTATCAGGTCATCCACAAGGGAGACCCCTTTTGCACTAGCATTCGGAACAGAGGCTGTAATCCCGGCGGAAACAACCTTTACGTCACCCAGGGTGCAACTATACAGCCCCGAGCACAACGTCAACATGTTGCAGCGGAACTTAGACGAGCTTGAAGAAATCAGGGACGCAGCTCAAGTGAGAAATGCAGCGTATCAGCAGAGGGCTGTAAGGTACTATAATTCCCATGTTCGTGTGCGTAGATTCCATCTCGGAGATTTAGTGCTAAGAAGGGTGTCCCCGAACACTAATGACAAGTCGGCAGGATCTCTCGCTGACAAATGGGAAGGCCTGTATATCATCAAGGGAGTTACAGGGCACGGAGCCTACCTGATAGCTCACCCAGAAGGCAGCTTAGTACCCCGACCATGCAATGCTCAGTATCTCAAGATTTTCTACCCCTGACAAGCTCATTCATGTTTAATGTTATTTTAAGCTTTGCTTTAACTAAATTATAGTCATGTTAAGAGGTTTCTAATTCTTATTGTTATCTAATAAAGTTCGTTTGCTAATAAAGAGGTTATTCATTGAAGACGATGAAATCCACGATAAAGAATGTTCAAATAAGGCAAAAACAACAGTGGCCACCTCGTCCGAAAACAAGCAGACTAAATTTAGTCACCTAAAACAAACCGATCTGAGTAAATCTCGTTCAAAAATAATCATGCGCTACGAGGCCGCGGGAGAGCGGACAAGTAGTTCTTGAAGGGCTGAGAAGCTGGAATAGCACGCCCGCCTGGTTTAAGCAGTGCAAACGCACTTCTTAACCAAAAGGCAAAACCGAGGCACCAGGATAACTAGAAAACTGCTCGGAGCGTCGCCAGGAAGACTGGTGAGATGCGCAGTCGTGTTGGCTGGTCAACATAACCACCAACGATTCGACGAAACCTTGCACAAACAAAACCGGGAGACGTCCTAGGTGACTTATGTAAGGACCTTGACGTATGGTTGTGGTGAGCCTCGACGAAACGTTAGGGTAAAACGATCTTCACAAGATCGGAGAAATTAATTGCCAGTTAAATAAGATACTCGGCTTAAAAAAGTTGCCAGTTAAATAAGATACTCGGCTTTAAAAGAGAAATTGTCAGTTAAATAAGATACTTGGTCCAATAAATCAACGGCCAGTTTAATGAGATACTCGGCTTAATAAATGAGTTGCCAGTTGAATAAGATACTCGGTTAACTTTGGTAGTCGCCAAGTACTTGGTTGCAATTAAGATTTCCAAAAATTCTTAAGATCTATGAGCCGAGTATAGGTGACCGAACAAATTATGCTTCATTTGTTTTTTTTTTGTTTATACGTTTATCATGCAGGGAACTGGACAGACAGAATAGTGAATAGATTTTTTATATATGAGCGAAAGAATATACAACGGTTGTTACAAAAACCAATTGTTACAAAAAAGAAAAAGAAAGAAAATTAATCAAGAAGATGCCGGCGGTTGAGAACTACTTCCACCAATGCTCGGGTCCGGTTCCATCACGTACTCACTCAGGAGGCTGTCATCAGAAGGCCAGACAATCACATCTTCCGGGGCGTCGTCATCTATCCATGCGCTATAATCTACCCCGGGAACGGGCCCAACGTCAGAAGCCTCACTGTCGATCCCCACTTTCTCACAAGCATGGAAAGTTGAGAAGGAATCAGCAGTGGGAACTTCCAGGTGCATGGGATGTGGCTCTTTTCCCTTACTTCTGCAATATGCTCGCCACGTCTTCATCTGGAGCCGAAGAGATTCTAGAGAAGCATCCACATGCTTTTTGACCGAGAGGTTCCGGTTGGCCCTGGCCCGATCAGTTGCTCTGTTCTTCTTCTTGAAAAATTCTCCGGCCGAGACCATTCCCCTTTGAAATTCCCGGAGAAGTAAAGCATCATAGGCTGGAGATCTTTTGAAGCGATCGACCATCCTGACAAGCCAGTTAACTGGTCTTTTAAGGTTTGGGCCTCTTCAGAAGCGAAAGACGCTTTCTGTTCAGCCTCTAGTTGACGCGCTAAGCACTGGTCCAGAAGCAACTGACCCAACCTGGTCCCGAAGCACCTGACCCAACCTGGTCCCTTCCTGACAAGCCAGTTCGGCCCGAGCACGGCGATCTTCACTCTCCTTCAACTGGGCTTCAAGCCTCCTTATTTTCTCCGTCTGACCATCACTATTCTGGCAGACTTCAGTCATCTCGGCTACCATCTGCAACAAGCCAATAACAAGTGACAAAAATGAAGTAGCAATAAAAGAGATAATTATGAAAGTCTAAGAGTTACTCACATAAGAAGTGCTGTTGAAGAAATGGCAGAGCAGATCAGATAACGAACCGACCCTGAGATCGATCCTTCCCTATATTTGCTTGGCCCGAAGCCATAGCCTTCAACATGGTCTCGGGGGTAGGTATGCTAGACTGGGTTAAAGGGTCAGGATCGCCAAGGTTAGCTTCGGGGAACCCAGCAGTAGGTATTGCCTGAGGGGAACTAAGGGGGACGCCAGGTTCGTCCCTCATCTGATCCCGTGGAGGAGATTTTTCTATTGCTCTCTCATTCTCAGTAGCCTCCGCTACCCCCTCCTCATCTGAGGATGACTCGACGAAAGCAACTACTCGAGGAATCTTGAGGGCTGGACGGCCAGGTGAGAACGAGGCTTTTCTTTTTCTGGGTTGCCTTCAACGGGTATTCAGGTCTGCTGTGGGGTCCTCAAAATCCGGATCGGAACGCCCCATTTCAGCACCACTTCCAGACGGCGCAGTGTTCAGTTCTGCAGTAATCAGAATCTTTGGAACTGTCACGTCCGGATGCTCCCTAGCAATTTCCGCATTTGGGGAAGTGGTACTCGGCTCGACTACAGCAGGCCGAAGCGGCTCGACTACAGCAGGCCGAAGCGGCTCGACTACAGCAGGCCGAAGAGATCTAGTTCCTCAGGAGAAGGTAGCTGGTTTGGAAGACTCCCCAACCTTCTCCTTCCCCTTTGTCGAAGGACCTGCTTGATTGCCTTCATCAGCTGCATGGGCGGCCAACTCTTGATTCTGAGTTTCCTCAGGTATATAATATGGCACGTTGCCAGCACCCCCCTTGGGAATGTCCTCGGAAGAACTCCCATCGGAGTCACCTTGAGGAGGGGCTATCCCCGCATCCCGTTGACGTTTAACTTCCCTCCGGCTCGCCTCCACAATGCCTTTCATCCGGCGGGCTTGGGCATCGCACACTACATCTATGTCGTACACTTAAAAAAATAAATAAATAAAAAATTTAGGAAGCTGAAAGCCAGATAGTTGAAGCTGAAAGCCAGATAGATAAAGCAAGTTAAATAGCAAGGCAGAAATAGAGAACTTACAGCGACGTCGGTGTGCGGAAAGTTGAAGGAAGAGGCGAGCTATTATCATCTTCTTCTCATCGAAGAGGTAAGGTCTGCCCCTCTTTTCCACGGGACGGAAGACCGCCCGAGCCATGGTTTTGAGTTCTTCATCCGTAAAAGACGAAGTCATGTGGTTCCACTGGGGTGCGCAGAAGTACCGAGGCACTCGGCGAGTCATCTGAGCGCCCTCAATGTCAAAAGAAATTGACCGTCCCCAGTCTCCACCCACGAAGAACCAACTATTCTTCCAGAACTTGTTTGAGGTGGGGAAGCCCCAAACAAACCCTTTCATCTTCTCATCAGCGGTCGGCATCACCCTGTTCTTCACGTTCACGTCCTTGGGGACCCAACTCTCAGGCTGAGTTGAAAGTAGGAAGTAAATCCCGGTCTTTCCCAGAGGCATCAAAGAATAGAAGTGCCTAATTTCCCGAGGATTCAGGGGTGGTCGTCCCATCCTATGCCACATGTGCCACATGCACATCAAGATCCGATAGCTGTTCGGAGTTAGTTGAGCAGAGGCGAGCTGAGCTTCAGCCAAAAACCACGTAATGAAGGACTGAAGCGGAAGCGTCACCCCGCAAGAAAGCATCACCCCTGTAAATAGCCACTTGACCGGGCGGGGGGTTCCACGCAGCCCGACCGTTAGCAGGGTTTAATGAGATAGTGTTGCTGTCCAGATCAAAACGGTTAGTGTATTTAGTGACTTCTTCGGGGCCGACCACATTTGGCTCAACGTCGTAAGCGCAAACTCTCTCGGGAGAGAAAACGATACGAGCCTCCCTATGCTCGTCCTCAATGTCTTTTTCGACTACCCTCTGGGGCCCGACTCGGCTTTCCCGAACAAAGGAACCTTTGTTGATGTCACGATTACTTTGTTTCTTCCCCATTCTTTTCCACTGCCGAGAATTATCACAAGCAGCAGAAGCAGAACTGGAATCGGTCTCAGGCTGATAGGATTCAGGTTGTGACGAACTGGAAGAAGCTGGTGGAACTTCACGACGCAGTCCAGACAAGTTGAGTCCGGAGACGTCAGCGTCTGTAAATCGGGGCTGATCGGGAATTGGATCACCAAGCAACCTGTGGACAGCCGTAGCAGTACAAGTATCACCTTGCTCAATGGCAATCATAGCAACAGTAAAAAGACGATGTCTAGCAGAGGGATCCATGAGAACTAACCTTAAAGGATTGAAGAGACGTGAGGTACGGCAGGATCTTCGAGAAGGTCGAGAAAAGGTTTGGAAACCGAAAGAAATAAATCTTCGCAGGACGAGATTACAGGCAGGGAAGCGATGGCAGAAATCTGGAAAGTAATGGTACAAACTTGAAAGAGAATAGGGGTTTTCCCTTTGAAGCAATACTTCTATATATAAGTATGCAACCGGTCCCAAGACACGAAACCCTAGAGAGGGTAGGTGAGGAGAAGCGGGAAAGATTGGGATAAGAATCATGACGTAAGCTTGTACGGGCACGAACAGAAGGGTCGCGTCTCATAAATGCCACGTACCACGGCCAAACAAAAGAAGACAGGTGGCAGTAAAGAGAGGCACCGAGCCGTCGAAGAGACAGTCAGTCACCATCAAAAGATCTTCGAATAAGAAAAGAATCAAACCCGTGCGGGCGTAATTAAGACACGCCATTAATGTTTCGAAACGAACGAGGAATTTGAAATCCGACATTGATGAAGAAGACGATAAACGAGAACAAGTCATGAAAGAGTTAAATATTTATCCCGAGTAAGCAGGATACATTCGGTTCAAATATTTAATGGGGTATTGTTATAGGTAAAAATCAACATTAAGGACACGTCATTACAGTAAGGGGCCACGTAAGCAAAGTCAAGAAAAGTCAAGCGTTAAAGGGCAGAAATTCCCCAAGGGAATTTACTCGGCAAAGAGCAAAGCAACCTGACCACAGACGAAGAAATCGGCTCGGGCATACTCGGTCATGCTCGGGATCAGATAATGAAGGCGAGTACTTCACAAACATATGGACAGAATCAGCAGCAAGCAACTCCACAATAAGCAACGATACGACTATCAGAGTTCAACTGAAAGGCAAACAGATTTCCCGCAGATAAAGGGAGAGGAATCCGACGCAGATTCGGACTCAGTCAAAACAGGAAACAAGATAAACTCCAGAAAGAGACAGACTTCAATTAGAACTAGGAAATCACACAAAATACGGGTATCACAACACCAAACCCTAGCAGTACCATAAACCCTAGCAATAACATGTATAAATACCCCTGTAAGAAACATAACAGGGGGACGTGAGAATTAGCAGGAGAAGTCGGAGGGAATACCTTGTAATTGAGTTTTTCATAGTGGATTTGACTTTGTTGCTCAAGCAACAACCCGTGGATTTTTCTCCAGTTAAAAGGAGTTTTTACCACGTATTTGTGTCTCTTGATTTATTATTTTCTTGCGGTATTACACTTATCTGTTCTTATTTTCGCTTGATACAAGTTCGTTGATAGTGACGACGAAAAATCACCATCAACAAGTGTTACCACTATTATTCCAACAATATTTTCTTTACACTTAGATAATATTAATTTTCTTACTATTGGTATTTATAATTAATTTTTCAATGGCAAGTGGGGGAGAAGGTTCAGGAAATTCGGACAAAGAAAAGGGTCCAATGCAATCAATGTTAGGACAAGATGGTGATGATGTCGGTTACGACGACTGACTTTACCATGAGTTCATTCAAGCTCAATTTGGATTCAATCTCCCTCCTAGTCTTAATCCCCCTCTAATAATTCCCGACCCCAATCTTAATACCCCCAATATTAATGAAAATCTATCTAACCCCCCACCCCCTTCAGATGAATTTTTTGCAGGTGAAGAAGAAAAGTCGTTGAAGTCCGATCTCTTCAAATTGCATATGAAGAAAATTCAGTTAGATGACGGAACGGTCAAAATCCGGTGCAAGTACTGCCCTAAAACATACAAGACCAATAAATCCTTCGGATATGGCATGTACTAGGCCCATATTAAAAAAATCACTCGTCCGAATAGGTGAAGGTTAGTAACCAAGCTCAAATCTTTAAGTACGGAACCCCTACTAATCAATTATTTCATTATACGTCTGTAACAAATAAGGAAGAATTAACAGTGATGGTTGCAGTAGAACACTTACCTTTTAGTTTTTGTGAGGAAGTAGGTTTTGTTAATTATTATCAAAATGCATTAAATCCTACAAGGCAACGTGATCCTAGATCCACTCTCACACGTGCACTACTTTCCTTTTGCAAAAAAGAAAAAAAAAAACAAATTGAAATCATTTTTTTATTAATTTCAAAGCCGCGTTTCCGTATGTGCCGATATATGGACAGACAATTTTGGTAGTCATTCATGTATGGGTGTGACATGTCATTATATGGATAATGAATGGGTCATGCAAAAACTGAATTATTGCATTTCGTGTTTTCGATGACTCACATTCAGCTCAAAATATTTTTCGAGTCCTTAAAATAACTTTTGAAGAGTTTTATATCCAAAACAAAATTTTTGTAGTTGGTTTTGATAATGCTGCAAACAATACCACATCTATTCCTATATTAAAGGAATTGTGCAATCCCTATTTTAGGGGTAAATTATTTCATTAAAGATAGTGCATGACATGTTTTAAATTTGTGTGTTCAAGCTGGATTACAAATTCTTTCTGCTTATATTAGACCAATTAGAGATAGTATTAACTATAACTGGAGGCATAACAAAGCTCGGAAACTATGGTTAAAATTTTGCTCTCAAAATAATATGTCTCCCATTAAATTTTCTTGAGATATTACTACTCGTTGGGATTCTACTTATAAGTTGCTTAGTGAAAGTGTTGAATATAAAGAAGTATTAGTTTCTTTTATTACTTATAATGTTCCGTCAATTTCTCTTCAATTGAAGCATTGTGATGTATGTATAAAAATTCTTGAATTGTTACGTGTTTTTAATGATGCTACCAATGCTTTATCTGGTGTTTACTATCCCACTACTCATTTATTTCTTATTCAAAATGTTAATATTGATGGTGCAAGTGAGTGTGAATTCGATGTTCAATTGAATGAATGTGTTGTTGCCATGAAAACAAAATGGTTACAGTATTATAGGGAGATTTCAATTATTTACTTGCTTGCATCATGTTTTGATCCATGTTTTAAATTAGAATGTTTGCAGGATTATTTAACTCATTATTACAAAAGTTTAGGATTAGAAGTTGATGTTTTTAGTGATTGTAATTCCGTTAAGACTTTGCTTTATGAATTATATGATGAATATGCTAGAATATATGGTCCGTCTTTGAACATGTCGGTTTCACAACCACAACCCACATCTGATTGGACTGTTATTTCCTCAACATTTAAATTAAAGGGTTTAGGAGATCGATTATTTTCCCAAAGAGCTAAAAAATTACGAACATCTTCTTCATCCTCATCTGCCAAGAATTCTAAGCTTGACCAATATTTAGAAGCCAATCATGAATTTTTAGAAGATACTGATGATAGTAAATTTAGTATCCAGGTTTGGTGGAGGGATCATGAACATGAATTTCCAATTTTAGCTATTATTGCCTAACAAATTCTTGGAACTCTGATTTCTACCGTTGCTATGGAACAAGAATTTAGTGCAGGTGGAAATATTTTGGAACCAAGGCGGTCGGTTATGTGTCCACAATCAATTGAAGCTCAAGAGTGTGTTGATGATTGGACAAAGGCAAAATACAGACAATAAGAACTCCAGCCGAAGATAGTGAATGATTTCTTCGAAGATGACCAAACCACGGGAATGGAAGACAACGAATAGATTCTGTTCCAACTTCCAACCTCCAACACCAAGCATCTAATTAAAGGTAAAAGAACTGTGTGGCCTTTGATTCCTCTGCATTGGTGAAGGATACGTAGGCAACTTAATTGTGGTCCAAATTAAGTGCAAGGCCAATTTTTTTTTTTAATTTTAACTTTGTTACATTGTATATTTGAATTCAAGGCCAATTTCTAATTTATTTTTTTAATTTTTCTACAATTGTAAATTTGTATTTATTAATAAATGTCAATTTTTTTATTTTAAACATTGTTAAATACTTCAATTGTATATTTAGATAATTGTATTGAATATTTTATATGAAATACATTAGAACTTCTAAGTGAAATATATTAAGAACGAGAATGTTTGTTCAATTTTTTTATTTAAACTTTGTTCAAAATTTTTAATTATTATTAGGCAGAATTTTTTTTTATTCACACTTGTATTATTTTTTATTCTTTTTTTAAAAAACAAAACCAGTCCGGAACCGGAACCGGTCATGTTTCTGAATCGGAACCATAACCGAACAGCCTAACCAGCGGTTAAAAACCGAAAACCAAACCGGTTGGGCCGGTTACGGTTACAGTTTTGCCTTCCCAAGGAACCGTAACTGGCGATTCCAAATCGAAACCTAACCGGAACCGAACCATGGACACCTTTACTCTGCATCCATCTCCATCATTTAAATTTTCACCCAAACTTCATTCAACAAATTTCATCCATAACAAAATTCCACAAAACACTACACAAACACAACAAATTCCAAAAATTATTTATTCCACAAATTGTTTTTTAATAAAAAAGTACATCTATGAAATGAAGCTCTATCTCTGAAATGGAGCTCCATATTTGAAAATGGATTCATCTCTAACCAGAGACAGAGCCATCTTGCACATCTCTCTAGTCAAAGATGGAGCGGCGACTTCCATCAAATGGAGCTCCATCTCAGAAATTGAGCTCCATCTCTGAAATGGAGCTTCATATTTGAAAATGGCTCCCTCTAACCAGAGACAGAGCCATCTTGCACCATCTCTCTAGTCAAAGATGGAGCGGCGACTTCCATCTCCGACTAGATGGCGTAGTTTGAGATTCTGCATCAAGATGGAGAGTCTGTTGGTTCCAGGTTTTGGATTGCGCAGCGGAATGGGGTTTTAAAATTTTTATGCAATCATCAAGTAAACCTATTTGTACAATAATAATCGAAAACATTAAGAAGGAGATGAAACTATTTCATACCAGCGTTTGAAGGCTCCTTCTTTCTTTTTCAATCTGCTTCCTGATTTGAACCACAAAATCTTCCCGCCTATGTCTCGCGATTGGCAACAGCGTGTGAGCTCGTCACGGGTTTCAGGAGCTTAAGTGGAGGTAGAAGAAACTAACGAAAACAACTCTTATTTTTTAGGTGTGGAATTCGGCCACCCTCAGATCAAAATATAAAAAAAAAAGCAATATATATATATATATATATATATATTTGGCCGCACACCTCTCGGTTTCCTTCTATTTATTTCACGCAATAAATTTATTCAGTGCAGTTAATCCATTCAATGCAATGTAATAGATTCAATGCAATTAATCCATTCAATGCAATTGATCGTATAATTAAATAATCTTATTATTTAATCAATTTAATCACTAATATTCTTTAATTAAATAATCTCATTATTCAATTAATTCCCAAATAGATACGTGTCACTCTCGTAACACAATTAATTGAACAATCCAATTAATCAACCGTGATTCTTGTTACCTTTAATCAATAGAGCTAGCAAGGGGACCTAATGGACCCACAATATTACGAGATCCAATAATCCTTAGAATTAATTAATTAAACTCTTTAATTAATATTTTATGATTATTAACTTCAGTGTTATTCCAATAAAAATCTGAAGCTGCATTCTCTCAACTGTAGATGTTTTTACACAAACGAATAACTTTTGTTGTTCATCGATATAGCTATTACATATGGGATATTCCTCCACAAATAGTTCATAATTAGAGCTGCGTCATAATATCCGTTATACCTTATCGGTCTATTTCTATACATATTTTAGGTCCCCATTTCCTATTATTTGTGTTTTGTTCTTGGGTGAAATTAGGTATTTTATGTGTTTGTTGAGCATTTGTAGGTTACATTCTATGGAAGAGGTGTTAGAAGTTATTTTGGAGAAAAGGAGCAAAAAGATTAATTGTGGGCTGTGCAGATCACTAATGTTGCGGGGACCATATCCTTTCAACTCCGATTGAATTGTGTGTCCTACCACCTATGGATGGATATTTCCGGAAGTCTAGTTTCTGGTGCACTTTTTCGGATAGCAATTCTGATATTCCTAGAATAAGTTATGCCTAATTTAGTAACCGAATGTCGAGCTGGAGAAGTCTACAGCGGGCTAGACCGTAGTTTGTGCAGTAACCTACGTAGCGGTCTATGTAACGGTAAAAGACAGAACAGCACCGCGGTGCTGACCGTGGGTGACTCTGGAGAGACCTAGGCCTCGGTTTTGACGTATTTTTGGGGTCTTCCATTCCGAATTGGTCCAGAATTGTTCCAAAACTTCCCAAATCAAATTCTAATAACTTTAGAAGACCAAAACATGTTTGGAAAACTTCCTAAACTCAAATTATGAGACAATTATCAAGAGAGGAAATCCAATTTAGGAAAGGATTCCAATTTCTTCTCTCATTCTACTTTCTTACTTTGTGAGTTTCCTATAACAAAGCAAATTGGGACTCCACAAGGAATTATCACCTATAAATATCATGAGTTTCTTGAAGAAAAGAGTTCCGCTCCCCACCACTCCACCACCATATACCATTTTCATACACACAATTTTCTCTCATCCATCTTTACACATAGAAGATTTGAAGACGAAGAAGACGAAGAAGATTTCATCATTGAATACTTGAAGAATTCATTGGAGGCCTCTATGGGTTTTATCTATTATTTCTCTTCTCTTTTTATTTTTGCTATGTGTAACTAAATCCATACTAGAGAATCGATGTGAACCTATATAATGCTCGTGTTATGATTCAAACTCCATATTTTTATTTATTAATTCAAATGCAGATTTATTCAATTTCTTATATATCTTATTCTTGATTTGTATTAATCTATGGAAATTAATTGATACTTGTTTAGGGTTTTGATAATTTATAAATTGAGATTGCGTTATAGGAATATAGGTAGTCTTAATTACTTTTCAATTGAATAAATATAATGAACGAATTACACTAAACTCCCCTGAGGTTTGCTCTTTTACACGCGACAACAACTTTAACATTAATTGACATTCACCTCCCCTGTCGTCAGTCAACATTTGTCAAATTTAACCTTTGACCGTATCAAGAAGGGTACTCTTGTCTTTTACCTTATTTTGTAATGTACACGTCATGTCAAACCCACTAAAAGACAAAAAAAATTATTTTATTTGTAATGAAATGCAGAATTCCAATTTTTTTTAAAAGGAAAAAACAAAAGTAAATGTTTTTTTTTTTATCTGGAACGTCCATTCCTAGATGTCCATGAAAAAGACCCATATACAACACAATCATCAGATCATAAAAAAAATTCTTCATCTCTCTCACTCGGAAAAAATCAAATGTAACATCACATAATCATCAAACATACCATCTTCATCAATCCACAAAAAAATTTAAAAAATTCACCTTCAATTACCACACCATCTTCTCTTCATATTCATTTGACAGATGAAGAAGAGATGGAGTGGGGTTCTTGATCTGGGAGATGGAGAGTCAAACCAGAGATGGAGACTCGAGGCGAAGCACTGGAACCAGAAGTACGACAACGAAGCCCTCGAACTCGAACCAGGCGCACTCCATCAGATTGTCAGATTGATATATTTTTCCAGATTTTTTTTGGGCTTTTATTGAAAAACATGGTCATCATGGATTGTTGGATGAGATTTGTGGTTGTATTTTTGGAATTGATGTGTGTTTTTTTGTTGATTTGATTAGTTGTTTTTGTTTGTGGGATTTAATTGAAGAAATTTGTCCATTGAATCTGATTTATGCAAAAGTTTTTTTTAAAAAAAATTGTTTTTGTTTGAAGAGATATGGATCTCCAGATCTCTTCAAGATCCATCTCTCTTCAAAACTTAAAAAAAATGAATACAAATTATCATTAGAATTCACATAAGCATTTCCATTTTAAAAAGGAATAAAATTGACTGGATTTTCATTAAAATCCCCATACCCATTTCCAGAATGTTTGGGTGATGAAGTTTTTTTGTTTGTTTCTATTTTTTCTATTTTTTTTAAATTAAAGAGTTTAGATGATGATTTTAAAAAAAAAAAAAAAAAAAGAGAAAAAAAAAAAAGATGAAGATGATGAACAGTATTTTTAAGAAGAAGAAGATGTTCGTGTTTGTTTTTTAATTTTTAGTTGATATTATACTTAATTAAATTATTTTTAGGGCTGATGTGGCTATGTTTGATTGGATAAATCATTTGTGTGTTTCATTTATTAAATATTGAAAAAGACTCTAATTGTGTTTCATTTTGCCTTTTTTTTAAAAATTATGTTTAACCTCCACATGTTAGGGTTATTTCAGACTTTTGCACTATCTGACAAGGTCAGATGTTAAATCTGACGGACGTTGACTAACGGTGGGGGAGGTGAATGTCAATCAATAATAAAGTTGTTTTCGTGTGTAATAGAGCAAACCTCAGGGGAGTTTGGTGTAATTCGTTCAAATATAATTGTTCTTGACATAGGAATATGCGAGACAATTTTGGTTCACTAATTCTTGAACGTAATAGGTTTTTAGCTATTGCTTACACCTTGGAAAAGGGTGAGTAGTGGTTGAAAGCACGTGGTTAAACCTGTATAGGAATAACGGCAATACCATAATTAAGATAAGAATGAACCCTAATTTGGATTGAATCTTGTTAATTGAGTTAATGGATGAACATTGTAGTATTATATATGGGAAGCATCGGTTACCTAGTTCTTCTTCTCTTGATCACAAACCATATTCTTTTTAATTTCTTTCTTAGTTTAATTTAATTTAGTTTTAGTCTAATTAATTCTTAAACATTATCTTGGTTACTTTTAGTTTAATTAGAATTAGAATTAGTTTAATCGATAAATCACTTTTCCTCGTGGGAACGATCCTTACTTGTCGATGTACTTATCTTCACGATTCGTGCACTTGCTAGTGAGTATTTTATAACACAATTTTACAACATCAATACCCCTCTAATTACATCTTTTCCATTAAGTACCATTGATTCTCTAATGAACAATAAATCCTACATTCCTCACGGAATTAGGAGAGCGCTCATATTGTTCAAGCTCTGAATCAACCCTTAAGGGAACTACTGTCTACTCCTCGCAAGAAGGAGTGGATTCCACTATTGTGTACAAACCTTCCCAGCCACAAGCCAAACCACAATTCCAACATACGAAGCATATTGACCAAGAATGTAACTCCGATCTCACCCATGGTATATCAAAAACCTCGATCTAACCTGAAGGGTTCGGTAAGACACTCAGGATTAAGATCATCCATATATAGCCATCATTTGTCGATATATATGAATCTCATCATGTAACGGATCTTATTGAGAGATTCATATAGATCGTGGCTCAGTCCTATATGATCACATCTTACAAGGTGCCTCCATTCTCATATCAACATATGAATGATCCAGGATAAGATCACCGTACATTACTGAATGGACCGCAGCTGTAGATTAACCACAAATAAAGTACTCAGCTTTATTTGCTATCTACGGACTCTTTAGATTGCTCGTTTCAAAATGAATCCATATGTATATAACAATCATATACTCAGTTTGAAATTACATCTAGCAATCTTGGACGTTAAGTACACATGTTATATATAAATGTATAAGACAATTTGAATGAATAAACTACTTCTTTTATTTATGTTCAATTCACATTTACAAATTACAAGCTTTAGGCCAAAAACTCCAACAGAGTCAACAAACAATTAAATCTTAAATGCAAAATTGTACCCAAGAAAAGACAATCCTTGTGGGTTTTAAATGGATATTTTTTTATATTTGGGTGATGAATGAAATTTGTTTTTGTTTCGTTGATGATTGGATTGATGATTTTGTTTGGGTGATAAATGAGTTCAAGGATTTTTATTTTTTTTAAATGGATGATGAAGAATTTAATCTTTTAAAAAAATAACATCCTATATTCGTACCCTCGGCATTTTTTATAGGATTTTTTTTAAAGGGGTGATGAAGGATTCAATCACAAAAAAAAATGAACATCATATCCTCAGGGGTTTTTCATAATATTTGTTAAATTATTTCTTTAGGTAATAAAATAAGGTATAAAATAATACAAAAGAGGCATTTAAGTCATTTTACCCTAAAATTCTAGTTAAAGGTTAAGTTTAACCAAGGGAAACTAACGGTAGAGAAGGTTTGTGCAATTTTGAGCAAAAGATCCATTCATCTGCAATCAAGCCTAAACACGGGGGAAGTTGGTGCAATTTATCCTTTTTATAATTATAATGATTATTTTATTTTTAAACATTTTTATATTTATTTGGGAAAACTACACTAACCTATCCTTGTTATATACATAATTGCACTAAAATCGGAATATAATATATAATTACAGACTACACCTTGACTCGTTGACTCTCGTTAGTCAACTACGGAAAAGGGGCAATGCCAGTTTTGCCCTTTCCCTTGCCCTTGTATTTGTATTCGGAAAATAATAATAAAAAATCAACAGTAAAAAATCAAATATTAATATTGTTGATCCTCATTAATGGATCTCTATTATCCAAATCTCCATTTTAGATTGTTGATTAAACATCAACGCTACTGAAACACATATCATAACAGTTAAACATCACCAAAAACAACCCAAAACCATCGGTGTTGAAAAAGAAGAAGAAGATGAAGAAGATAAAATGGAGTGCTGCTCCTCTAAGACCGGTGCAGATCGCTTTGGTGGAGGAGTCGATGATCTACTCCTCTATTTGGAGCGGTCTACTCCTCATTAAGGACTGATCTTCTCTTCCGCATACCTGCTCTTCCACAGATCTCCATAAAGGAAAACTGATATTTGGCTCCCATATCACATCTCCTTGATCGTGCCTAAATTGTTGTATATTTCGGCCCTCATTCCTATTCTTTTGTCTCGTTCTTGAGTGTATTTTCTATATATTTTATGTCTTTTATGTCTAATAGGCTCGTTGGTGCTAATTACAGGCAATAGATGTAATTCTGGTGTTAAAAGCTAGTTGCAGTGGTTCCGGCAGAAAAGGGGCAAAAGGAAAGACAAAGGATCATAACAAGCTCTACAGTGCGGGTCAAGTGCGGGTCGCAACCGCACTCCAACCGCACTCCTTCCCACAGCCGGGACCTGAATCATGAAGGAAAGATAAAGTGCTGGTTAAGTGCGGGTCATCCAACCGCACTTTACCCGCACTATATTCGTACCTGACAAATAAAGTGCGGGTAACGTGCGGGTAATCCAACCGCACTCCACCCGTACTGTTGCTCAAGACAGAGGAGCTGATTCATACCTGACAGATAAAGTGCGGGTAATATAACCGCACTCCACCCGCACTGTTACTCAAGACAGAGGAGTGGATTTACACCTAACACCAGAGTGCGAGTAAAGTGCGGGTAATCCAACCGCACTCTACCCGCACTGTTGCCCAAATCAGAGAACTGAAAGTGAAGAAAACATTTACAATGCTGGTACAGTGCGGGTAATTCACCCGCACTACACCCGCACTATGCGCGCGACAGTTTCTGGTTTCAAGCTTAAGTAACCTATTTTTCCATCCTCTATAAATAGAAAAGGATGGGAACGAACCAAAGGATCACCATACCTCCCAACACTTGTAGTCTAAGCTAGAAACACATCTCCCTCTCATCCAAACCATCTCTACTCAATCAAAGGCAACTAGGAGACTTGGATTCAAGCTTCAAGGAAGGAGATTAATCTTCAAGGGTTCTCTCTACACTCTCTCTTAGTTTATTTGTTTGTAATAGAACATGAGTAGCTAAAATACCCCACTATGGGGTTGATGTTATTTGTTTGATGGATATTTTGGGCTTTGTAAATGAACTCTATATGTTATATTTATTCTATCTTTATATTTCATTCCATTGCTTATATTGATTTCCATTATTGACTTGCTTGGATACACCCTCTTTGCATGTTGATTTGGATTACTTGAGTAAGCAATTAGGTTGTCTAATGCTCCATTGAATGGAAGGATTTCCGAAAATCCGGCTCTATAACCATGCCCTTAATCTAATCTTGAATTAGTGGCTTTCACTATACACTCTAGGTTAGCCACTTGTGAGAGAATTAGAAACCTCCACTATACACCCTAGGTTGGCTACTTTAGTGATTTTACGAGAACTAACCTTCGAGTAGAATTCGGTTGATAACCTCGAGCCTCATCCAATCCCAACCGGGTTGCCTTCACTATACATCCTAGGTCGACCACTTGTGAGGGAATTGGAAGCCATCACTATACACCCTAGGATGGCTACATTAATAATAGGTTGAGCCATAGCTAGATAGATGAGCATTCATGGAACAAGTCCCAATTGAGTAACTAGCCACTGTTGGTTGCTTAAGAGGGATTAATCGCTAGTAGGAGGTCTTCGCTATACATCCTAGGTTGACCTCTTGCTAGAGGTATATACCAACACTATACACCCTAGGTTGGTTACATTTGTCAAAACGTACTTAATTGAGAGTTTGTTGCAATTGCCCCAATATTCACTTACGAGTACATCAACTTCGTAGTTCCATCATCATTCATTCATCACTCCATTATCATCCCATTTTATTTGCTTTCATAGTTTAGTTTATATTATATATTCATTCACCATCATTTTACTTTTATGCATACTAGTTATATTAATCATAATCTTATCACCGCTACCCCGATCTCAGTGGACGACACCCGTGCTTATCGCTTTACTTGTATTTCTACTTGTGAACGCATCGCATAGGTTTTATAAATTGTTTTGACGGACGGTTTTTTGACAGCAAAAACCTTCTCATCACTCCTCCAAATATCAGTTTGAAGAAAGAATATGAAGAGACGAAGGAGCATTATCTACCCACAACACCTTGGAGGATTAAATTATTAGTTTGAAGAAACGATATAGGTGATAATTTGTTTGTTTGGGTTATTGAATTTTTCTTTTTCTTTTTCTTTTCTTTTTTGAAAATCAAATGTAAAGACGAAGATGAAGGTGATACAATATGAAAATCATGAAGATGAAACTTCTTTTATATATTAATATTCATTTTTCATTTAATTAATTGTTTAGTTTTAACTAATTTTAAATGTTTAGAGCTGACAAGGTGAGATAATATTGGATAAATTATTTTATTTTTTTCATTTATTAATAATAATAAAAAGACAAAATTGTCTCTCTCCCATTACTAGCTAACGGTGTTCAACCATTGACCACCGTTAGTCAATGGTTCAAAGAATATCTATATGTTATTATGAATAGATCGTCAGTTTTATTGTAATTATGTATATAATCAGAATAAACTAATATAATTTGCCCATTTATTTACTGTACTCTTAATAGGATTAGATCAAAATAATCATTTTGCTGTTAAGTTGACAAATGAAAGTTTGACTTTAGGGAATAGGGACTAATTTGGTATTTCATAAAAAGTTTTAAGTTGACAAATAGAAGTTTGTCTTTAGGGAATAGGGACGAATTTGGTATTTCATAAAAAGTTTGGGATTAATTTGGTCAAACAAGGAAAAGTCGCACAAAATAGACATGAAGCCGGTTCCGGTTCCGGTTCCGGTCCGGTTCCACCGGTTCCGAACCGGAACCAGCCCTTTTTTTTTTAATTTATTTAACATATTTCATTAAAAAATTAATCATATAAAAATGTAATTGGTAAATGTATTTTATTGTGTCACCCGCAAAATAAAATTAAATAAATAAATGACAAATTAAAAAAAAATAATAAAACAAAACCAAAAAATATATATATATATATATATTTAAAAAGGAGGAACCGGCCGGTTCGAACCGGAACCGAACCACCGGTTCTGGTCCGATTCTAACCGGTAGGTTCCGCTCTAAAGGGAACCGGAACCGGAACCGGCCGGACCGGTTCTCGGTCCGGTTCTAGAACCGGAACCGGTTTTTCCGGTTCTAGAACCGGAACCGGTTTTTCCGGATCCGGTTCCGGTTCCGGTTCCGGTTCCGGTTTTTGGACACCGGTTATGGTTCGGTTCTCCGGTTCGAACTGAACCGGCGTCATGTCTAGCACAAACTAATTGAGATAAAGAAAAAAGTCCGACTCTTTTATGGTAATTGCCCTAACAAAAAATAAGATGAAAAGATGGTTTAAACACAACACAAGCATTTTAAGTTGAAACTCAAAAAAAAAAATCACTACATAGAAACTTGTAAATATTTTCTTAATGTATTTTTTTTTTGCTGGAATACGCTCAAGTGGTTCAAATACTTATTGGGTAATTATTCAGTAATTACTAATGAAGGCAAAACTACCCTATGATTAGAATTTAAATTACCAGAGATAGTGATAATTAAGTTAAATTCAAACTAATCAGATAAAGAGAAATGGATAAATAAGATATTATATTTATTTTGGACCCTATAAATAGTAGAGTTTGCTATTCATTTAGATATTCTATCTGAGTTTATCGGAGCGTACAAAACTAGTGTACAATATAGAGATATACCGTGTGCTTCTATAGTCTTGCTTTTGCTGGTCTTTTCCAATGAACATCAATTGCACATTGAATTGATGGAACTTTCCGGAATCTGTGATCAGAATATGTGATTGTTCTCCGACCAGTGATACAACCCGCAAACGATTCTGCTTCCGCCAGATAAATTCAGATTTCCAACGGTGCACAATATGAATCTGAATAATATGATTTCTGATTTATTATAATCAATATTTTTTTATTAGGCATTAATTGTTTTGTGATGCATACTAAACAACATTTCTGCATTATTATATTTAAATAGGAAATATATATTTATATATTGTAAGAACCTCAATTTTTATGATTGACTTATTTCACGACAAACTACATTGGGGATGATTGTGTAATGGGTATCTTAGGTCTTCTTAATGATTATTAAGACAAACTTCCAAGCAGCTCCATGACTTCAAGATCAAGAGCATTAAAAGGTATATCACTTGACTTTGATTCTTGAAGAGGTTAGGTGCACACACACACACACCTCATGCAAGCTTTGTTTATCTTGCATTTGTGTTGTAATTGTTTATTTGTGTGCATCATTTTCACAATCACTTGCACTTCATTTCTAGATTTAAGAGTGGCTTTGTGTGTGTGCTTGTGTTTGTCTGCGCTTGCACGATGGTGTGCTTGTCTTAGCGCGTTGAGTGACCATTTGAGAATGTCCTATTTTTCTCTTGTGTTGGTCTTTGGTCACATGGTTTTTTCCATGAGTTTGGGCATTCTTGTTGTTGTCCAATCTAACATTTGGTCACTCATTTGACCATAAATATTTCTACATTCATCCAAAACAAGTTTTATTGATTGGAGTAGAAAGTAGACTTCCATACCTTTCCAACGATATATTATACGAAAGGTTTCGATATCGTTTGGTCATATTTTGAGCCACTTGAAGTTCAAGCTGCAGAGCTGTGTCTAGGTTTCGCGGGACGGGTCGCGGGAGGAGAGACAAAAACTATCCTGAGAAAACCACTGGAAGTGTGGTCGCGGGAGGGGGACGAAAACCTGTCCCGCGAACGACGTGTTTTTTAAGGGCAATTTCATCTTTTCATTGCAGCTCATTTTCCCTACTATAAAATCCTCTCTTTCACTTCTACTTCCCCAACTCTCCTACATTTACAGAAATCCTAGAGAGAGATAGAGAGAGTCTTGAGAGAGAAAGCTTCCTAAAGCTTCATTAACTCTCCAAACCCAAAACTCATCTCCATCTTGCATCATACAACATCATTTGAGCATGAGTCTTCTTATTTTCATAACTAGGTAAGTAAGAACTTCATTAAATATCATTTATTGTTCTTCTTACTCTAGATTAGGTATTTATTGCTTGATTAATTACCCAGACTCTACTTATTGTATATATTATGAGTCTTTATTGTATGATTGGGTTTATTTATTGATAGCTAGCATTTAGGACATTATTGCCCTCCAGCTAAGTCTCTATGCTTTGCATTTAGACATTATTGTGTATGCCTCATTAATTGCATTTCTTGATTGTACATTTATTGCCCTTGATTATATGTTGTGACAACTTGTGTTGGTTAGACTTTATTTGACAATTAGATTGTTAGATTTTATCTACATCCAATTGAGTCCTTATATATGGTCATGTATACATTGTTTGATAACTAGGTTGTTTAATTGCATTATAACATTTAGTTAAGCATTTTGTGTTTGGTCTTGCACATTATTGCATTGAGTATATTGTCATATATACACTTAGACTTTTTATTCTCTTCATAGAGTCAAAGTCTTGTGGCTTCTAGGTGAAGTTGCACATGCAAGAGAAGACTTGCAACCAAGGATGGGTTGGCAAGCATTGGTTAAGGGCCACTATAAAAGGCCCGAGGGGTAGAGTGAGAGGTGCTCACGCCAAGAGTAGTGGATCAAGGGATATCACTAGGGATTGAACCAAGAGTGGCGAGTGGTAGTGTCCATAGCTTGAGGTTGTCGAGAGTGAGAGTCCGAGTATCACTTGAGGGTGTAACATTTTATTCATATAGTAGATTTCTGTGATCGTGTGTGACTAGAATGATAGCCCGTGGTTTTTCCATTGTTAAAGGGTTTCCACGTAAAAATCAAATGTTTCTTATATTTCCGCACTTTACTTGATTTTGCATGTTTGATTTATTGGGTTAATTGTTATTAATATTAATTAATCGAAAAAGTTGGTAATAATCTATTAATTACCCCCCCCCCCCCAGGTTGTTTTAGACACACGCTTTAAAGTATATTTTCATATATTAACAGGAAAAAACAAACCACAAGACTAACAGACTAAAGCTATGTTTGAGATTACTTTGCTTAAAAAGTAATCTGATTATGCTTAACTTAAAACATTATTGGCTTAGCAAAAAAGTTAACAAGTGTTTGGTAAATTAAATTTTAAAATTGCTTTGCTTTTGAATGGGTGGAAAATATGCTCGGTAAAATGACAAAAATAGACATATGCTCAAGCCAAGTCAACTCGGTCAACTTCAACAAAATGACAAAACGAGTTGGACCGAGTCAACTGTCTCTTTGGTGAACTGAGTCGACTCATTCAAGCTTCAAAACTCAGCAACTGGAACCGCTGCTTCAGCGTCGATCATCTCTCGCTCCGCCAAGTTTTCCACCGAGTGTCGCCAGCTTCTTTCAGGTCGCCACAGAGACTGGTTATGCTCTCGAATCAGGGGATCGAGCGTGTTTACTCAAATCGATCGTCGATTTAATCTTAACCCGACCAAACTTCAAACGGGCCGTCGGCGCAGGAGACTTCAAAGCCGTCCGATCAGTCCTCAGTTCATCGCCGGATCTCCTCCGGACTCAAACTCCAGTGGTGGCCACCACCACTGTTTGATTTATATTTTCATTTTTTTGATTTTTTTAAAATTAATTTTTGGTTTTAAAAAATCATTAATAAATAGAAGGGCATTATTGTCATTCTTTTAAAATAGTATGGGTGTTATAGACAATTTAAAGATAAAAGCTAGCTTTTGCTTCCAAAAGCACCCCTTACCAACTTCTCAAAAATTGATTATTTGAGGAGCAAATTGTAAAATAAGTTGTTTTTATGAAGTTTACCAAACACCTATTTCCTTAAAACTTGAGATATAATCACTTATTTTTCAAGCAAAAACAATCTCACACATACCGTAACTGTCCTTAACCATAAGCCTTACTCGACTAAGGGGCTGTTTGTTTTTTTATCTAAAGCCTTTTAAGACCTTAATTTTTTAGATATATAGATAAGTCTTATGAATTAATATACTATGATATATATATATTCATTTTGGATGACTTGTTACAAAAGTAAAATTGATTAGATTGTGTTAGGGTTTCTTCAAAATTGGGAATTTTTGGAAGATTGATTTTTAAGGTTTATTATGTACGGATAAAACTGTAAATGTATGAATTGTTATATAACATTTATAGAAATTTACTAAAAAAAACTCAGCTATATCACTTTTTTAATAAGATAAAAGTAAAAAAATTTATTTTTTCTAAAAGACATATATATATATATATATCTTACAATAAGATATAGTTTCGGAAAATAAACAAAATGAGTTATCTTAATTTAAGATATAAAAGGCAATAAGTCTTATAACGGAAAAAAAAACAAATAGTCCCTCAAAGACACTTCAACTAAACACTATGTCCAGCAGGAGACATTTTGGCTAGACTATTAGCAACTCTATTGGCCTTACGCTGAGCTAAGGAAAACTCGAGAGACTCGAAGGAATTTTGCAAATCAAGAATATCAGCTAGCACCAAACCAATTTCAGCAGGAGGAATCGACTTGGAGTGTGGAGGAAACTGATCACAGAAGAAGCATCTGATCCGACAACGTCTAGAGAAATACCTGACTCTGCTGCCAGAACCATCCCATAACGAATCGTCATGGCTTCAGCCACAACTGATGTAACACAAGCATTTAAACGATGACAACCAGAAAGCAAAATCAAACCGGCATGGTCCCGGATCATCACACCAAAACCCACAAGATTGTTAACTGTACACAGCGCAGCATCTGTGTTTAGTAAATATTAAACACTTGAAATCACTGCCTTTCCAATTTAACTATCCCATTTTATATAATGATATAGGAAATTGGAAATGCTTTTTGGCTTATCAACTCTTTATTGTTTATTTAAGCTTTTGAATATATTGGTTACAAACATGATGGAGTTCAGAGTTCGAGTTCCCCACATGCATTTGTTTCTTTATTTGTTCTGCAATCTGTATATGTATTTAGGATTGCATATCCCACTAAACCTGTCGGTCTATCACGTTAATGGTGTGTTGAAGTACTTAAATAATATTGTTGACCTGTTCCTGTCAGCTTAAACTTTTGGGTCCGTTGGTTACTAACATACATTTTTAAATATAGCTTGATTTTCCTATGTTGTATTCTGAATCCAAATTGAATTTGATATTATCGCCGAGAAAATTTAACAAAGCTATAAATTCAAAAATACTAGGAGTTGCACAATTATTTAATATAATATGTAGCTTACAGGAAGGTCCAATTACTAAACACAGGATTAGAAGCAGAAGCTTGATTTGCATTTTCTTAACACATCACAATATCACAATGAAGAAGCTGAAAGAGGACAATGTGCTCGAGGAAAGACAAACTTTAACAAGGCAACATTCCAGTTTTAGGAAAAAAAAAAGAGATTGCAGCAGAGAATCCAGAATTATATATGAAAAGAGAACAGGCATGTAGAGACTTACTACTCCCATTGAAAGGGAATGGTGGTTTGATGGGCTTCACTTGCAGAAGACTCATCTGACTCGATGGGAAACATTCCCGGGCAATGATGAACATGGTTAGCATCCCTACCACTGGTGACCAGAACTGATTCCATGGGATCTAAACTGTGATTGTGTAGGCCTGGGCCTAAGGACTGCACTAGGGATATCGAACTAGGCTGCACCATGTGGCTTAAGCTGATCCCAGATGCCTGTGTCTGTGGTGATGACAGAAGAGAGAGAGCACAATCCGAGTCTCGAGAGGTTAACCTGTCACGGAACATGCTGTGGCTACTTCCACTTCTTTCTAACAGGGCAACGGTCCTGAGAAGTGGCTGGCAGACTGAAACTTCGGGAGCTGGTTGATTATTAAGACTGGGGTTGTAGCCTTGCAGAAACGTGAATTGCTTCCCTCCTTTGTAGCTACTTGCAGAGGATCCAAGAAATAGGTTCTGTTTGTCAGGTAAATTTGAATGTTGGAGCTGGTTATAGTGCCTAACATCTGCTTCAGTATTGACAACTCCGGCCCAGGTGGGGTTAACCACATTGGTTGATGGATATACATGTGAACTAGAGAATGGAATTAGCTGGGTACCTAATCAATAAACAGAAAAATTAAAGAAAAAGACCCGAGTAAAATTTTTTTTGTGTCAAGAACAAACTAGTATTATGGTCTATTAAGCATTATTCTCAAGTTTGTTCACCTACTATCAGAGAAAGAAATCCAAAACAGACCCCCTTAAGTCATCATCTGATGCAATAAAAACCATGCCAGTCAGTATCAGCTCAGGATTTAGACCTATTTAGCTTCAAGGATGTGTTTGACACCCAATTTCGTCCGGTGTCAATTCCTAAAGTAGGCAGCATGGTTACATGGAAAACTGATAGAAAAGGAGAGAAAGTGTACTTATTGGCCATTAGATGATCATATGTCATAATAACCCAGTCAAATTCATAAAGCACTCTGCTGCATTCTTGTCCACTATAGAGTTTATAGGAATCATTACTGTCAAATTTGTCATATGAATTTGTGTGCATACACATTCAAGCTTCAGGAATGAACTTGATTCGATTCAAACAATTTTGCAACTCACCTTGATAACTAGCCAAAAACCTCCCAGAGCGTGCAAGAGGATCTGGCTGAGGCTTCCGTCGCCTTCGGTTGTGCCCATCTAGACGTTTCCTGCAACTTCTCTTTCCCTCATCAAATTCCTCCAGGCAATGAAATCTACGAAAGGAAAAAAAGTCACTGAGGAAGTTCTGGATTTCTAGTGGTAAAAGGAAATCAGAGAACTAAATGCAACAGAGATATAAATTAACATTTGAAGCCAGTTATGTTAACATGAAAAAATGATTAAGTTCAGATTGAGTGGTCATCAGCAAGAAACTATGAAGAACTAAAGTTTACACTACTTTAGTTTTTTTCCCCTGGTCTGCCACTTCATCACTTTGATTTCAACTTTCATTGTCAGTGCCTTTTTCTTACAAAGTTAAAGTATTTGCAGATTAATAATTCTAAACTTATGAAGAAATCAAGAAAAGGAGTAAAACAGAGAACTTAAAAATATGTGAGAGGCTAGAAAATTCTAGAATTCAATGTCCTGGAAATAGGACAACAAAGAAGAAATCAGCAGAGAGAGTAATCTAATCAATTTCCAAAGATAATGTCTTTTCCCCACATATTGACCATGTATATATAATATTTTAACTTTAGTATATCAGTGCAATACTTGGACACTATGTAATAAACTCCCTTTAACGTTTTTCATTTTTGCATAAGATAATGTTTCCTTATCAAGCAATTAGACCCAAAAGAATAATATGCTTCTATCAGTTTTTGTGTAGCCTAAGATTATGTTCATCAGTTAAACATCTTTGGAAACTAGTAGTTCCATGGATATGCACAGCAGCAGAATACCGAAAAGATGAAATCTACAATATCGCGCTTAAAATAATCAAGAAGAAGAGATAGGAATACACAATTGAGATCACGTAAGCATCACAATAACGAAAGCAGAAGACATTTCTCCTATGAAATTCAAGAGAAATAGTATGCAACCGAATAGAATTGCACCTGCTGCATTGCTGACAGAACCGTTGCTTCTGTCCACTTATCGTAACTTCTGGTGTCTTTGAGTGGAGCTCACAAACTTTATGGCGCCTATGGTATTCCCTACAATTACTAAGGTCTGAGTTGCACCCATCAACTAGACATGAAGCTGTCTGAGTTCCATTATTGGCTCCTCTGGCCCTCTTGGATGACCCTGAAGATGAAGACTCCATTTTTGAGGGCTCCTTCCACTTATTCGATGAACTATCGGCAGAATTATTGACATGACCAAGCTTCAAATCAACTGAAAAATTCCCTTTAGCCCTGGTTCCTCCAAAGCTACTTGACCCATCAACTGCATCTATGTTGGGAACAGCTTCTTGCTCAAATTCAGAAAAATCCCAAGGAGTTGCTTTCAAGTTCCAGTCCATAAAATCTATCAGTTCCAGAGTTAAATTTATTCTTCCCCTCCCTCAACACCTTAAATAACACAGTCAATTATGCTTCTCTTTCACTGTTCATACCACCATCAAATAAAATCTATTTTGCAATTACATCAAAACAAATGCAATTAGTTAAGAACAGTAAAAAAGTTTACAACAAACAAGAGCTGTAATTAGAAAAACTCATTTAAATCAAACTAACAAAAACTACAATCCAATCTGCATAAACATTTTGTTGGCTTTAAAGGGCCAAATATCCTATTAACAAGAATAGTTAAGAGTAATCACAGATACACGTAAAACAAATTGACAAAGCTAGAAAAGCAACAATTGACATCTTGGATACACATTGCAATTTTTTTCCTTGATTAAGAGAGAATGAAATAAACAAAAAGCAAGAAACCCATATCAGAAAGTCCTTTCTATTTAATAATTAACTAGCTAGAAATATAGTTGCAGAGTTAGTTCCAAAAAGATTGGAAGCTAAAAATAAGAAGAGTACTAACTAGAAATAAAGAAATAATAAAGAAACAGAAGAAAGACATGAGAGAGTACTTACAGACAGGTTGAACATAAGGAGACTGGTTGCTCTTTCCAGCCATTTATTCACTGACATGGATTCCATTACTAGCCAATAAAGTAGCCAGAGAAGAAAAAATAAATTAAAATAAAAAAAATACAGAGGCTTTTAATGTATAAGGTTAAGAAAAACCATTTAGTATAACCATCACATTAGTTTAATGCCAACAAGAGCAAAAGTACAGATAGAGAGAGAGAGAGAGAGAGAGAGAGAGTGAAGAGAGTTGCTGAAATGAAGGGCCAAAAAGAGTTAGATTTTGTTTTCTTTTCTTAACACTCACTCCATTATTTTATTGTTTTATTTTTTTCCATATTTAGGGTTTTGGTTTTGAAATGGTATATCATATATGTGGAGAAAGGTAGGCTTATAGGGACAGGCTGTTTGTTCCTTTCAACTTTTATAAGCTAATAAAAATAAAAATAAAAATAAAAATAGAAAACAAGTACAAGGATGGATGCTTATGACAAACCATGTGGCATTGTGTTTCACATTTCATGGCATGTCTTTCTTTTAGGTTTCTTATGTTTTCAATACTCTAATTCGCACGCTCCTCAAAAGAGAGTGATTAACAAACACTCTTAATATTAATATAATATATACATTTGCAACCCCTATTTCTCTTCTTGCTTCCAAGTGGGGGGCTCACATACCATTCATTTCTCTAACAGGGGTTTGGAGGACCACCTATGAATTTTGGGGCTAACTATTTAATTACCAATAAGATTATTCCATCTTTTATTTTTAAAGATAATTCTTGTTCGATCATGATCTTTTAAATACTAATAAAAATTTTAAAACTGAATATTCTACAATATTCTTGTAGAAAAATTATATTAAAATCTCTTAATTCATCACATCTAGATTTTCTACCACAATAATGGTCCTTAAGTTCTCTCATATATATTATTGTCCAACATTATTTGATGGTAGGAGTATTCATTCAGTCAATCAATTTTTCATGTTCGAGTCTCATGAGCTCAGCCACCGGTAGAGCTTATAAATACGGGAAAAAAACATTTATAATTTCCTAGTTAGTTCAATTATTTATGAGTTTTATGAATTATTAAATTTGATCTAATTCAATTCTTTCAAACCATGTAGAAAAAAAACATTTTAGATTATGTTATATATTATAACCCCAATTAGTTAATTATATTCCCACCGGACCATCTAATAAAAAATTCAATAATTCAAATTTAAATCCATAGTTTAAGTGTTTAACCCACCCCAATAAAAATTTATTGCTAAGGCACCATTGTGGTATCGGTGATGTTTTTTGATGGGTCTTCAAGAAAAAAAAAGTTGATAAAGAAAGGATTCACTATTTCTATCTCAAAATTACTATTTAAATCGATGAGTTCTAAACTCTTTTGTACTTCAAACTACCTCTAACAGGTTTAAACTATTAATTAGACTATTTGACTTTCATTTTAAAATATTTAATTTGATGAGATAATTCAATTGAAAAAATATGACTGAACGTGAGGATGATATATCTATTTGATATGTGGTTGAATATGTTATGTCGGATAAGCATATTGCCACGTTTTCACCCCAATCAAATATGGCGGTACATGGCAATTATATAGAAACTAGTTGAATGATGACAGACGTCACTAGAATATATAATCATAATCCACAAAGAATTGTTGCATTATCTTATCCCTTCTATATATATATAAAGAAAAAAAAAACAGGAAACCATATCCCTTCTATTTATATATATGTATATCAAAAGGTTAGCGCGTGATGGAGAGTAGGGTGGGGATTGCGATTGTAATTATGAGTTAAAAACCTATGTTTGGGGTTTGGAGGAGAGGGGCCTGCACTGCCTGATTTGAAAATTTGTAATTAGTATAGGTAATAGGTGGATTATAGTCACATTAAGCTAAGGTGGTATGGGGAGGGGTAAAATGGGGATGCTACAGGAATAAGAGACAAGCTTTTAAATCAGCAACTACCAAAGTCAGGATGGCAGCTCAGAAGTGGGACCCACTATAGTCTTTGTTTTCAATTTTTTCTGTGTTTGTTGGCTTATGTCTGTTTCTCAGATACCACGTGTCCTCCTCCTCACCAGTCAGACTGTGGTAATGTAATGTCCCACTCTGATGCTATTGCTAAAGATCCCAGATTTTGTTGTCGGCGCCCCTTTTTCTGGCTCTCCTGCTCTGCTTTTATTTTCTTTTGGTTTGATCTAATTGAAACAATACCCCCGAGTTTAGGCCTAATTCTACATATGTGGACCTTTTGTCAAACATTATACAAACATCACCTATCCTATCGTTAGTCGTTAACCGTTAAAAGATAACAATCAAAGGGTAAAAGGGTCTATTTATCCTTTCAAATTAAATGTTATATTATTAGTTATTTTAAATTATTAAATAAAAAATTAATGAAGGAGATTTGATCTCCATCATCATCTATTTTTAAAAAAATTAAAAAATTAATAAAAAACTTCATTGTTAATGATGCAACTAGCGATGGATCTCCTCTATCATGAAGGATCATATCACATACTCTATAAGAGAAGCGATCTGCACAACTAGAGCAAATTTTCTCTTTCCATGGAGGAGCACATGCTAGTTGAAGGAAATATGTTTTAATGGAGGAAACCTCGATCGATTAGATGGTTAAGAATTCTTATTCATTTGACATGAACGGGTCATACGGTGGAGATCACATCTACCATTTCATTTTTTTTAATTCATTTTAAATAATTACATTTAATAAGTTGTGAAAATTGTCAAGACACAAAATAATTAAACAAAATAAAAGTAAAACGGAACAATAGAAATTTACGTGGTTCGGTGTAAAGTCTACGTCCACGGACGAAAATGAAAAGAAATTCACTATGATCAATGGAGATTACGAAAGAGTGCCTCAGAATCACTCACAAAACCCAAAAACCTATTACACCCAAAGAACTCTATGACGACTCAAAAGAGACTTCTACACTAAAAAAATCCTATAACCTCATATTTATAATATGGGTAGAGACAAAATATGAAAATAAAGTTACTGATTAATTTACACCACATAATAACAAATCTCCACATTGGCTTAAATTCGTACCAAGGTCTACTGAGTAGAATTTTAGCCGGTCATCTTCTCCAACAAACCCCTTAGGGTAACTCACAAATTGCAAATACAAATCAAGTCAAAGCAGTGCTTGAACTTGAGCACATGAATAAGCTTGGTCAACATATTAGCTGGATTTTCTACTGTAGCAATAATCTTGAATGTAATTGCTCTCTTAGACACAATCTCTTGAATAAAATGATATATAACATCAATATGTTTGGTACTATCGTGATACATAAGATATCTGACATCAATATGTTTGGTCCTCTCATGATACATCAATATGAGTGCTAACAAGAAATATTTATCTTCGGAAGTGAATATGTATTAAGCCGACATAAAAAGTCAATCCTGAAAGTATATGTGCCCGAAACATGTCCTTTGAAACTCATTTAATTCTCCAATTTTCTGAAAAACATCTTCAATCAACATAAGGCTCCTCAAATTATATACATACGTTGATGATGGCCTTTTAGATCTAATTAGCCATCAGGTTTTTTTTTTTTTAGGAAATCATCATAATTTATATTCTTTATCTACGAAATTAAGTTACATGTCAATGATGAACAATTACATGCCATTGAGAACAAAGTTTTTGGCCAATCGTAACAAAGTTTCATACTAATCGTAACAAAGTTTCATGACACTCAATCATAATTACATGTTACAAATCCAAAATAAACACATATTTGACAACTTCCGAAACTCAAACTCACACAAACAAACCAAGGTGTATTAAACCGAACCCAGCAGCACCACTGTATAGTTATCAAGACAAAATCATCATATTTTCTTTGAAACAACACAAAGCATAAGAATTAAACTTTATTGCTACTAACATCAAGCAGGGAAAGGAAAACCAAAATATTATTCCTAAATTCATTTGACTTCAAAAAATTAAGATGCACAACACCAAATGCACACATGCAGTCTCAATGACATGTAATATAAAGAAGTAAACAAGCTTGCTTTTACCATTCTTCTGACAAACCAAAATATCTCTTACTAATCCATTGATAGTTAATTATTTCTTATAGAAATTGAAATCCTATTTAAGAAACCCAACAAATTTCTCTCATAGTGAAACAAAACAAAAGCATAGGAATCGAATTAATTGCTATGATACAACAAAAGCTACATACAGGTAATTGATAATTCAATATCATAATTAAGTTAGAATAACAAACAGTTAAAAAGTGATTAACTGTTCTAATATGTAATAACTTACCTGAAATCGTAATGTAGTTTGCCGTATGAACACATAACCAATAGCGGCGTTGATGGTCGATCCAAGCAAAGTCGGCGACGAGAGAAACATTGCCTAAGTGAAGCGCGGCGTTGACGGGTTCGGTTAGGACGGTCGCTGCAGGTGGCGTCATCCATGGGCAAGGGGGCGACAATGGACTGATAACGAGCAAGGGAAACCGAAACCCTAACTACAACAAAATACGTTTTTATTATTATTATTTTATTTTAATTTCAATTCAATTAGGGGAAAACTTGTCCAAAATGGATCATAAATGATAAAAACAATAAAATGTTTTCATGTGGCTAAAATAATAAAACTATAATTTTTTTAGGCTTTTTATGAATTCACCCCTAAAATTAATGCAATAAACAACAAGTTTTTTAGTATTATATGAATATTGGATATTGATAGAATTTATAATTAAGAAAAAGTTGGAAATATATTAAATTTAGAAGGATGTTTTGAAATGAAATATTATAAATACTGTTAGTGATTTAATGTTAAGTGATGAGTCATGATTTCTAACATTTTATTTTAAGGTGTCTTTGAGCAATATTTTTTTTAAGTTGTAACTTAATACGTCTAATTCAGTCATAAGTGGGAAAAACAAACGACTTTTCAGTCCAAACCATAATTTAAAATATCTATAGTTTCCGTGATATATTCATCGATATTTCTGTAATTTAAGAGTACCGATATAGATATAGGGTATAATATCTTTTCAGTAAAATATCCGTAAATATCCATGATATACCTGTAAAATGTCCATATCAGTGAACTTATAATGTATTTTTACATAATTCTCAGATATATCAGTGAAATATCCACTGATATTTCATATTTTCGTCATTCTAAAGTGAAAAATTGATGATATTCCCTAACGTTTTTATTTACATTTTGTTTTTATTTTTAAATTTTATGTAATATATTTCTATGACATGAAAATTGAGTACAAAACGAACATAAAATATAATTTTTAAGCTATTGGTAAATGCTTAGTCATGATGGCAAATGACAAACAAGGATGAAAATATCCATATCGACATATATATGGTCAAGAATTTTTATTATCATTCCGAAAGTTCATTCTCACTTCGCACTCAGGCTTTACGTGTAGCACGTTCGTGATTATATAGAAAATCATTCAACTTCTATAACAAGGTAGTCAATATTGTATGAATCAAGATGGTAGTCACATTATGTTTGAACCATCTAGGTATTCGTTTTGGTATTAAAGTTTCTATGTCATGTATAATGAAAACTATTAGAGAATGGGCGAGATGAGATTAGGTCCGATGGTAAACCCCTCATACCTACGTCACGAGGTTGTCGGTTCGAGTCCTACCCTCCTAAAAAAAACCTGAACTTATGTAATATTTCAAAAAAAAAAACTATTAGAGAATGAAATTTTATTGGAAGATTTTCAATTTTATACCGCTTGTATACATTATATTCATATATATACCATATACATGTTAAATATATGGCTACTACTGCAACAATTTTTTATTCAGTCACAAAACTAATAATAAAAATCAAAGTAAACATACTTGAATACATTCAGAATCCATGAAATCAATTCCTTATTAATCAATTCATTGACTATATGTGAATAATAATTATATTTCCTGATTGATGTTGAGTTTGATTAAGTATATATTATTATGGTTTACGATTGATTGAATGTTCAACTTATGAGTGTAGGAAATATATTTAATTTTTAATTATAAAACCATGTAATTTAAGCAATTAAATGGAAGGGTATTTTAGAAATAAATTTTTTTATTATTAAAAGTTAAAACATAGGTGTATGAAAATATTTTATGGATAACAATAGAGTCATTCTGGAAGTTTTCATACATGGATATTTTCATTATGGCTTTGAATACAACAAGATTTATTTGAATCGTCCGGGATTGAATAGCCCAAACTAGATTACTGTAGTCGGTGGTGGCCCAGGGGCGGGCGCAGGCACTAAGAGCGCCCGCCCCAAGGCGTCTAAGAGCCCCCAAATACATGTGCTGTGCTAAGTTTATTTGTTATAGGAATATGGGTTGAATTGTGAAATAAAAAAGCCCAATAAATAGAATGGACCCAATTTTTGTTTTTTTTAAAAGGTCCAAACATTACAAAAAAAAAAAGAAAAAAACAGAGTTGATGATTTGATTTTTGAAGTAAAAAAACAGAGCTTGATTACTCTAGCCACTAGTTTCGTTTCCCTCTGTTTACTTTACGTTATTAATATATATATATATATATATATAAATATCTTTTCTTTTTTTCTTAATTGATGTTGTTAATGATCACTAGAGAAGAAAAATCTATGATTTGATTTTTTTTTTCTTTAATTTGTTTCTGAAAAGAAGGAAATGGAGATCTAGTTTCCATGCCAAATTGCCCAAAAAAAAGGTTCTTTATTATTTATTCTTAATTGATGTTCTTAACTATATTAAAGAATAAAATGAGTTTTTATTAAAAAGAGTGTTTAATAAAATGAGTTTTTTTTTTCAAGACAAATCTATCCAATTCAATACAATTATACGTAAAAATCAAACGAACTCCAATGAATTCTTTACACATTTCCGACAAAATTTATATTGAATCTATGAGATCTGTGATTTCTATTGAAATCCATCACTTCTGAATTCTATTGAAATCCATCACTTAAAACAAATCCATCCAACTCCAACCAAATCTAAATTGAATTAACCCCATAGGAAAGTAGAGTCATGTTTATATCTTGCATATATATTGAAAAAAAACTATAAATATACAAAAGGGGTCAATTTTTTAAGTGGACTAAAATTTCGTTTGTTCCAAAATTGGTGTCTCAATTTGTATTTAAACAACTAAATCGAGACATATATTTATATTTAATTAATTTTTTTCAATTTCTTACATAAATATTATTTGGTTACACATAGAATGAGACACCAATTTTGACACTAATTTTGTACAAACAATTTCTTAAAATTTGACCAGACCTCATAAATGTTAAGACGGGCACTGACTTTAGTCAACACTGTTGCTATTAGCACTACCTTCAGGGCTTTACGATGATTTCTGGAAACACATTTGGCCCTTACGAGATAACCCGACTTTCAAAACGATCGCGTAGTAGGACGTTCAAATGCCGTCTTCGTTTCTTCTCTTGTTTTCTGTTTATTCTTCACATTTGAAACAGCACAAGTTGGGGATTTGTTAAAGTCAGTTTGTAGGGTTTTCTCCGCTCATAATACGTAGTATTTTCTTTATGCTGGATAAGTTAACGTTTGAAAATGGACGGAGAAGAGTTGACGGAGCAGGAAACTGCATTGTACGATCGCCAATTAGGGTTTGGGGGGCCGATGCTCAACGGAGGTACATTTTTTTTTAACAAAAATTATCTATTAATTTTGGCATGTAGCTTTTTTGAACTTAAATTGTATTTAGTTATTACTGAAATGTGTTATTTAAACTTGAAATAGGTTGAGCAAATCTCATATTTTAGTCTGTGGAATGAAAGGGACTATTGCTGAGGTGAATTTTTAGTAATTAATTAAATTTTTTTGAATTGAATTGTTATTTGTTGAATAGCAACTTTATTGTAATTATTATGCTTTGTTTACATATGTGTTTGCGGTTTGAAGTTGTTGTTATTGTGGTTAGTTTTGCAAGAATATAGTGCTGGCCGGAGTTGGTAGTTTGACATTAGCAGATGATCGGATGGTGACCGAAAAAACATTGTCTGCGAATTTTTTTGATACCGCCTGATGAGAATGTGAATGGTGGGAAAACAATTGCAGAGGTTTGTTGCGAATCCTTGAAAGAATTCAATCCAATGGTTCGCGTTTCAGTTGAAAAAGGTTTGGCTCTCGTTTCAATGTAGTTGTTATTTGTATGATAATTGCTGAAATTTTTTATGAGCTGTATAATGAGTATTAAAAACCGGTAATATATGTGGATTTATGAACCTTGAGCCCTTTGTCTACTGCTTCACATTCATTAGTGGAACTAATGAAGAGAATATGGTAAGGTCTAAATTGTTGGTCTTGCAGGTGATTTGTCAAGCTTTGGTGGAGAATTTTATGATAAATTTGATGTCGCCGACTCGCCGTTTGCTGGTTTCTGCTCCTTCAAAACAAAAGTACTTGACAAAATCTTCTATTTCTTTAATAAACGATTATAGCTTGTAAATATTGCCTTTTATGATAAGATCTTATATACAATATTAATTCCCTTGTTTATGCTTTACCCCCAGAAATTGGTCAATGAGAAATGCCGAAAATTGTCAAAGCGTGTAGCTTTTTACACAGTTGACTGTAGAGACTCATGTGGTGAAATATTTGTTGATTTACAGAACCATAACTACTCAAAGGTGACCACCCTATATCCCTACTAATTTATCCTTTTCCAGTTCTTCTGTTTTCAGGACGATTCTTTGCCAGTTCTTTTATATTCATCTTTGTGTTATGTGTGATGCATAAAGTTCTGTTCCGAGCAAAGCAAAAGGGAAAAAAATAAATGCATATATTTCTGTTAATTCTTATTTGGAATGGTAGACCATGACTTTTTAAGCACTTATAATTTTTTTCTGCCGTATGTTCTTACTTGGATGCGGAATTTGTAAATTGATGATATTAACTGTTTTATGTACCGATCTGCTTCCATTTTCTATATGCCCATATTCATTTTATTTATCAGGTATATGTTTTGCATGTTTCAAAATTGCCTGAATATATGTCAGTGTGCATGTAACTTTATTATGCAATCAAGACTGTTGTTTTTCTACTCATCTGACACAAATGGAAATGTTGCCAGGATGGTGAAACCAAATTTTCATTTGTAACCTTAAGATTAACAATTTATCTTTTTTGGTATTATTGTAGCTTTTAAAATAATTACAAGTAATCAACTATAAAATTAATTGAGCGGGTGTTTGATTTATTTAATTTAAAAGCTACATGCATATGTTTTGTAATTGTATTGCAAAAGTGATGATTTGTTAAAAACTTAAAAAGACTAAAATAGATATGATTTTTGAATATATATATATATGTATGTATGTATGTGTGATACAAATCAAATCAATATATAAGCAAAATATATAAATTAGAAAAACAAAAGAAGAAATTAGGTTGTCTATTTTGTATATTTGTTAAATTTTATAAAAAATATATTAATGTTATAACATATATTTCTAATTTTGATAAAAAAAATAAATTTGGTGGAGCTCGCTTCTTTCCACCAGGTTACATTTTTTTTAAGAAGCAGTATTCTTTTTCTTAAATTCAATGGTTTTTTTTTTTAAAATTTGTTCTTTTTATATTTTATATAATTATCAAGAAATGAGGATATAAATGTTTTTATCTTGATTTCGTAAGGACATTATGGACACTTTAAATGCTCTAGTAGATTATTCCCTATTCACTTTTAAAAATTAACTACTTACCTTCTTCTCAAAATAGTTGCCAAAACAGGCTAAATTATCAATTAGTCACTTTTTAAAGTTTTATCAATCATCTTTTTTTTTTATACGAAAATCAAAGAAGGAGAAGAAGATTATTTTAACTTTTTCAAAAGTAATACCGATATGGCCCCAATTACTAATTTTATGAGTTTCTAATGAACTACTCTCTAGCTCAACTTATGTTGGATTGGTTATCCTGCATACAATTTTCATATGTTATTTCTTCTGCCTTTTATACCATAAAACTGCAACATGTACATTTGCGTATTTGTAGCATTAATGCACATGCTACTTTTTGTTGACAGAGGTAGTAACTTCTATTTTCTTGCATGACAGCAAAAGCTTGAAGAAACAATTGAGTGCCAATTACAGTATCCAATTTTTGAGGTATGACTTGGCTTTTACTGTTTTTTGAATGACATTATGTAATTTTTGCATCTCTCTCTCTCTCTCTCTCTCTCTCTCTCCCTTACTTTTGTTTTTAAGTTTTCATAAGGTCTTTCCTTCCAAAGGAGAGATCCAAGCTGATAAACCAGAGCTATGCTGTTGACCAACTGTTTTGTGGTGAATTCGAATTAATATGTCTCTACCCATTTATAAACCTTGCTTATATACCTTACCTCCTGTTTTTTGTCACTGTGTGGTCTACCTGAGTGCATTATCCTGTCATTTAGTCCCCCATTTACATTGTATTAGTACACCCTTTGAACCGACATACATAATATTCAAACATCCTAATTTACATGGTATCACTGTGTCAACTACGTTTTGCTGGCACTATCTGCCTTCAGAACTTAAACATGATTCATCACCTTGTACATGTAACATGCTTCCTGGACTGGTACACATTCTCTTAAGAGTCTTAGTCAAGTTAGCATCTGTTTTGAAACTAAATTTTGTTGCTTTTATTAAGGTATTGTACTGCTTTTTTGACTTCCTAATGATGATATATATGTATGTACCAGCGTGTTGACGATTTGTGTATGTTGTCTTCAAGTGCTTCCTAGGAAAGTATCAAAGCTCTACTTTGCTATGAGAGGTGTGGTGATTTAAGCAGTTATCAATTTCTTAATTCTAAAAGAAAAAAGGATTGAGGATTTGAAAAATTACAGGGGTTAATATTTATAGGCAGATAACTTGTAAGAGCAGATGATATATATTTATTTTTTTCCTGTGGTTTCTGACTGAGGTTTAATTTAGTGAGAACTGTAGGGTAGATGTACAATTTTACATAGCTCCTTTTCATAGGATCAATAACTGTGCCATGCTCATTGAGTAGTATTGATAAGATGCAATTTCTTTATGAGATTTGTATGGTGATAACTTTGTGGGGAGATAATCAAAATCTGCTATGCAAAATAGACATAACATTAATTATATTTTCTGTTGCAGTAATTAGAAGTTTTGAAGAGGCTGAAGGACGTAGTGCTGGCGAAATCTCAATTGAAATCTTAAAAAGGAACTCTGAGGAAAATGTACGGCACTTTTGATTGTGTTTGTTGTTTAATTATTATAATTATAGAAATTGTGAGGAAATATTTTTCTCTTATTTCTCACGGAATCTCCCAAATGAGAGATCACCGGAAAATATATATGGGAGGAAGTTAAACTACTTCCTTAATACAAGGACACTCAACTAATCTAGGACAACAACTCTAGAGATGAGATTGGGTAACAGACTACTCAACTCTCCTAATTGTAAATAACTAAAAAACATCACAAATAACAAACAGAACCTAACAGCCTATATCAGCAACTAACAGCTTACTTTCAACAATAATGGTGTGCATTTTCTAAATTCTAACCCTTGCAATTGCAATTCTATGACAGTCGCGTAATGTATATCATTATCTGACACCCTTTTGGAAACATTGGTCATGAGCAGAAGAGAATTACCTCCAGTTTGTGCTATCATTGGAGGAATTTTAGGTCAGGTTAATTTCCAGCTATTTGTTTTTTTTTTCTGCTTTTCATTTTTGGAATAACTACTCTTAACTTTGATACCGTTAGACTTTCAAAACCTTTTAGGAGGTTATTAAAGCAATATCAGGCAAAGGAGTTCCTCTCAAGAATTTCTTCTTATTTGATGTTATGGATGGGAAAGGCATAGTCTAAGACATAGCAAACCCCAACACAGGAAGCTGAGTATTTTTTGTTAGCAGGGCAAGTATTGAAGGGCAGAAGTTTAATTTATTTTGGGACCGTTTTCTAGGATAAGCTGACTATCTTCCAGGGATATCTAGTTTGTTTCAGGGATATCTAGCTTGTTAGACCAGTTGTTGGGGTGTAATAGTAATTTTATTTAATGTTAATGTCACGAGCTTGTTTGGTTGGGTTTTTGAAAACCTTTATCGGTAAAAAATCTACCTGTAGTAGATCTATTAAAAGTAGAGTTTTTGAAAAAAAATAATTATAGTTGTTTGGTTGGTAGATTTTTTTTTATAAAAAAAGTCTATTTGAAGAAGCAAATCCCCATGAATTTTTATCAAGTAGAGGTTTAAACTCTATAAGTTTTTACTCGGTCTAAAATAGACAATCTAAAAAACTCAAATAGACGTTTGTAGACCTTTTGAAGCAATAGAAAACTCAATCAAATGATAAAAATGGCAATGGATTATTACTTATCCAATTTCATAAGTAAAATCTATTAATTTTGTGTTTCAGAAATAGAAAGGTCAAATGGTCAATTATCTAGAATGTAATGGTGGTGACTAGTCAGAACTCAGAAGAATGACATTAATGATATATCAGGCATTAACTCATTGAAATGGAGCTTTTTGATGGGCACGGACTCATGGAGTGATGTGGTAGTGGTAGTGGTGTGGCCCAGAAGGAAAATGAGGAGCCGATTGTTAAAGGGCTAAAGGCTTAAAGCCTGATCCAGCGGTTTGATCATATTCATGGGTGATCGAGTGGTGGGACACTATAAATTAGTGTCTGCTAAGTTGGTAGAAAGATTAAAGAACCATCATTTCATGTCTGCATAGAATTTTTATCGTTGATTAAAATGGAAAATGAGTCACTTTAAATGGTTAAAACTGCAGGGCAATATGGAATCTGAGCAGTGAAAAGTAAAAAGCGATATTGTTGGGGACCAAATTCATGCAATAAAGCATCCACATTTTTGTATCTGATCAACACCCGAGTCTTGAATATATCTTCTCGTAACTAGAAAATCAAATTAAAATATGATGATGAATCAGACGTGGGCAGTTGTTATCCCGCTATAATCTCATCTACTAATTGACATTCAAAATTAAATCTAAAACCCCACAGTATCGAATCCAAAGCATGATACGATTACAAGGCGTTCAAAAGAGAGCCCACCATGGAAAGATGATCAACCATACAATAAGAAAAGAAAGTGAAGACAAGTTGGACCAGCTGTTGAATGATTTGGAACAAAAATGGGACTCCATGAAACAATCAAAGCTAAGACCCCTACGCAGATATTCAAGTATCATAGTTGATGAGATTTTTCAATTGATGGACAAGTCTCCCAGAAGCATTGTGTCCTCGCTTCAGCAAGAGTGGAAGGTGAGGAACAATGACTTGGCTATTGTGGAGATCCTCAGGGAGAGAAGAGCAGCCATTGAGAGTGGCAAGTTGAAGGGAAGGCGGCTTTTCAACGAACCAGAGGGCGTAACTGATGAGGCGGGTTCCGGAGATCAAAGAGAGTCTCTATGCATTGATAGTGAAGTAAGGTCTGTGTGTTCTTATGGTTCTGATGATGATGAGCCTGATGAGGAGGAAGGTGTTGGTGACAGTGAGCAGGAGGTCATATTAATGCCTGTTTCTAATTCTACTGATATTGCAGATCAGAAGGAGCAAGTAGTAGAGGAAGGAGAGAAGCTAGTGGTGGCACAAGTAGAAGAGAAAACTACAAGCGTTAGTGGGGGAAAATGGATTGTTTTGGTCTTGTTGATTATATGTGCACTAGTAGTCTCAATGAGGAGCTTTTTTGGATATAAAGATCATGAAGATGATCAGGTGATTCTAGTCCCAACTTGAAATAGAAATCTTTTTTCTTCTAATTAATTACTTTCTACTTTATGCCAGTTTAACCACCATATATAATATATTCATCACTGCATCTGATTTCAATATGGAACTCATCAACCCATCAAAGATGTTTCAACTTGATTAATATTTCTCTCTTTTTTTTTATATTTTTTTTATGAAAGATTAATATTCCTCTTGATTGCCATTTTTTCTCTCTATATATATAGATCATTTGTTAAGGAATTAATGATGATGTCTTCTTCATGTATGGTCTTGATTCATATTTGTTTGTATTTTTTTATTTAGTACTATCAAATTTAAAAAAATTCTCTCTTAACTTTTAATGATCACACCGTAATGTCGGGATTCCCTACCATAATTGAGAATTTGACAGATTTTTGAAACATTGACCAAGGCCTCTGAATGCCTGTAGAGAGGCTAAAACAGTTTTAAAAATATATGAACGATAAAAGCGACTTTAATTAATTTTACACATATTATTATTGAATCCAAACTATTTATGCTTTGAACCTCTTTCTTCGTGAAAGCAATAATTAACTTCCTTTGTTATTAATGATACCACCTTCACAAAAGACATATGCTACCTTTATATTATACGATTCCTTTTAATGGTTGTAAACACATAGGAAGTTGAAATAATACTTATTATAATCCAAGTTAATATAGTCATTATCTTCCGTAAGAAAAAAAAATAAAATTGTAGTCCCTAAATATGTTCTATTTGACTCTGAATTCTGAAATGTTAAAAAAAAAAACATATTTTGTAAAACAAATACCTATAGATATTTAGTACCATCAAATGACATGCAATTCAAATACCAAATTAGTAGTTTCATGTTCTCAAAAAGCAGCTGTTAAACGATTGAGGACTTTAAGTCACATCCTCACATTACATACAGTATCACTATCAATTCAAAACAAAAATAAGTGTCTCATTACACTATTACAGAATACAGTACAAAAGTTTAACGAATCTGGACAAAACTCAAGTCACCGAACAACGTGAGCAAATTCAGACACGTTTCTAGTCTTTTAAGGTAAGAGACTAATTAACAAATAATAAAGACGAACAGTTAAAGCAGCTAGCAAAGATAGGACGATGACAAAATATTAATAATAATAATCACATTCTTTTCAAAAAAAACAAAAAATAATGTTAATCACATGGCACAAGATCACCCGAGATTTCTTAAAACTCAGAAGTCATTTGTCCAAAAAAAACATGCATGTTATCAAATTTCAATATATACACGTAGCTAGATATATTATTATTATTATTTTTTTAAAGTATTATATAAACAATATTACTACTTTGTTCAAATTTGATGTCCAAATTTGGTGTTTAAATGATGTTGCAACATTATAATTCATTCATTTAAATTGTATTAGATTTACATGATTTAAATTAATAGATTGGAGTGCTACCACATTATTTTAGCATCGGATTTAAATATCAAATTTAGACAAAATAACAATACTCATAATTTCGGGGTTCTGAAGAGGCAGAGGACTCGAACGTACAATCTTGTGGTATAGTTGTGAAAGGTGATGAGGTATACTATTTTGACCAACCTCTTCTCGTCTACGTAGATATATCTTAGTATTAACAAAGGTCATTTCCATAAATATTCATAAAATTATGGTAGTTTCTAAATTTGTCAATTTCTACTAATTTGATTGTTTTTACTTTTTAGCAAACAAACAACTTTTTGGACAAAAATACTTTTTGAAATTTTTTTTTGAAGATTACAGACGTCCAACAATGGAGGTCTATGCACAAAACTCCAATGGAGGTGTGCAGACCAAAAAGTAAACCGGCGTGTTGGAATGTTGTTGGGATGTTTTTGGATGAAACACGATAGTTTTTTGTTTTTTTTTGCTAAACTTTTTTTTATTAAACACTTTAGAGTTTTTTTTTTTTTTTTTGATTAAACAAGTTAAACTATTACTTCCTCTTGTTCTTCGATTAGTATTTTTTGTTGAGGTTAAACCAACTATTTTTTTTATTAAACACATTAGGGCATAACTTATTTTCTTCCACATGGAGGTCTGTTGAATGTTTTTTTTTCCTAAGTTATATGTCCTTTTGTTTTAAATATGAGTAAAATAAGGTTGAGGATAATTTTGTCGGTTTATAAAAAAATTGTTGATAAAAACAATAAAAAAATGATTTATGATAAAAATAGAACACCCTTTTTTTAAAGGCTAAAAAGGTGTGTTTCCTACTTTCCTCTGTCAAGGGTATAATTTACACCTGAAAAAAATAGTATTGTATTGATTTTTCAATCGTATAATATTACTCATCTTATATATATAGTTTTTTCATGTGAGATTGATTATGTAACATGTGAGACTATGTAATGTTATATGGTCGATTTTGTAAGAAAACGTGTGAGATTTTAGCATCAGATAATATATATATATATATCTTTTTTTTTATTTAGACTCATACAACATTGGATAGAAAACTCCTTACACGTAATTGTAAAATGCGTATGATGAAACTCGAATCTCCCCACCATAAACATGAGCTAAAAGGGGATGTGCATACTTTTAAAATTAGTTTAAGGAAGTTTTACATGATTCTTGATTTTACAAAACTCCACAAACCTCTTAACAATATTGTTTTAAGAATATTAAAAAAAGGAGCTAAAATCATTCTTTAGATTGAATAAATTCCCTATATCTGATGAGACTAGGTAATCGATGGTAAAGATAATAGTAAATACAGTTTCAATTAAAGTTAGATTTGATGTGATTAGAAGATGACACAATGAGAGAAGAAAATGAAGAAAAGATCACCTTCAAAAAGAGAAAACTGTATGTTATAATTGACAAGGAGGAATATAAGGACATTATATGATCATTATCAGCATACAGTTCTCATATCAATATTCAATGTATCACAGTATCACTATCAGCAAATCAATCTTTTTCAGCTTGACATGAATCTGTCATATTTGCATATGATCTACAACAGTAATTAAAGATAGAATTTCAACTCTTACAAAATTAAATGCTATTGGCACCTGAATATGTGACATCATATATACAAGCAGAAAGATTCGGTTCAATCATGCACAGTGCTGCAACTTAAGAGACAAAAAACCATTCTTTGGATTCTTTGAATGTAATTATGTGAATCCAAAACTCATACTAGTTTTATTTTTTAACTGAAATCAAACAAAAGGAGCATTAATTATCAATCTTCATAGCTGAGGAGAAGAGTACCACACACATATATATATATATATATATATATATATATGTTGGAGATAAATTGCCAAATTGGTTGCTCACCACCTTTTTTTTTTTATCTCATCTCTCATATATTATATCATAGACACAGGTTACGGAAACTGGGGCATTGAAATAAATGTCTTTACAAAGCAGTAGTATGTGTGTGCATCTGAGCGAAGATATGTTCAAAGCTGTCAGTGAACTTGTCGGTTGGATGTGTGTGCATACCTTCATAGGTTGTCACCACAATCTCTTCATTTCTGGAATTGCGTTGGATTTGCTTCTTCACATTGCACCCTTTATGAGTACATTTGTAGTAACTTCTGCCACAAGTGGAAATGGGAAAAAAGCAAGAAAATGAATAATAAAAATAAAGATAAATTAATTGAATTCATCAAACATATATAGAGTGCTAAAGGGTGCCTAAAATGTCTAAAATGTATGTATGAAGACAAAACCCCATTAATTAAGTCAATTTCATCACTGCCTTTTCTTTAATTTGACAACGATCTTGTAAACATTTTGCAATTCTTGATTGCTTTTGTGGGCACTCCTGTGGTACACTATGATGCACTAAAGTAGAAGAAGGAGAAAAAAAAACAGATAAATTATATTACATTCAACTCCAAATCCCCTTAAGACGAAGAAACATCCATGGATGTCAGTCCTAAATGCCTTATGATGAAATGAGCCTTTGATTAAGGTCTGAATAAAATTCTCTAGATCGGTCATGACAAGGAGTGTAATTTTTTTTATAAATAAATTCGGACTTGCTTGGTTAGATCCAAGAGGTTGTGGGTTTGAGTTATACCCCTCCCCAATCCCGAAATAATAATATTGTAATAATTCAAAAAAAAAAAAATCAGACTTGTTTGGTTAGATCCAAAATTGAAATAAAATTTTAAATAACAATATTAAAAAAGTTGTTCAAAATTTTAAAATCAAAGTTATCTTTTCTTCTTTCTAGAAATAATGTCTAAATCATTTTACAAAGTTCAAAATTTATCCTAATTGTTAAAAATTATTTTCAAAGCTACACAATATGATCACACATGGTTTATAAATACCTAAAAGCATTCAAAGTGACGCTCCTGGGTCTACACAATATGCATTCATGCAGAAGCATCACCAACAAATTAAAAAAAACGAAATTCATGAGAAGAAATCGATTTAAACTCTGTCATAAGCATCGTTGAAATCATAAATAAATATTTTGCTTTCAATTTAAGTAAAGAAGCTAAGAAAGATACTGACCTAGGGAATTTACTGTTCTTAACAGTTTTTTGGCCATATTTCCTCCATCGATAGCCATCATCGAGTATGTCAACCTGGCTCCTTGTTTGAAATGCATATCTCTGCTTTTTGTTCATCTCTTTCTTCCCTCCTTTCTTATCTGGTTTCGCCTGATCATTCTCACCAGAATTGTAAGAATTTCCTTTATCATAAACGCTTTTAGGATGATCAGAATGTTGAATTTGATTCATCCCATTAACATTATGAGAATGAAATTGAGTTTGAAGATTTGCAACCATGTTTAATGTGAAATTAGGAGAAGCTGAAACTCTTGATGATGAACTCGGGAGAAGCATATGGAAGTCATCCATGGGAGATGATCAGATAGATTTGATTTTAAATAACAAAGTTGGTTTATATCAATTTTTAATACAATGAAGAAGAATAAAAAGATATTATATATAATAAAAAAAATAAGGGGTAGAAGGGGAAGAGAAATATTTCAGTATTGTTGTCAGTTTCTCACTACATGTTACATGACTTATATACAGTATATTTATCGTCACGTTAAATCACATGTGATTTTCATAACACGTTGTATATTGTGAGTAGGTATAGTGAATTAGACATAATACGCTCGTCGCAGCCGATAATTTTTCTAAAAGAGAAGAGTGAGACATTTAATCTGTGATGAAATTGGAAAAAGGAAGAATAAGATGTAGAAAAAAGGTGGGCGGCTTAATGGGCAACGTCCAACTTCACTGACTACAGAGAAAATTGAAACATAGAGAGGTTGACGTTCATGGATGCACTCCTCAATCCTCATGAACAGAAAACTAAAATCAAGCTGAGTCGTAAACGGCACGTAAAGTCAAGACAATAGGGAAAAGCTAGTGTTTAGTTTAAAAATGACCAAATATGTATACAGAGGTTGGAGTGTGGAAATTAAACATTACCAAGGAAATATCGACCTCAACTTGCAGTTTAATTCCTTCTATTATTGTCTTGGTGACTCACCTACAGCCTAGCTCCATGCCTCCATCACATATATAAAACTCGAATTCAAATAAGCTGTCCAAAAATGGTGTCCAGTGAAACATGTGGCTAAATTTATGGAAGAAGTTAAAAAAATATAATTAAATGTAAACATATGTTCCAATTTGGTTGGTTAGATACAAATTGAGACACCATTTTTAGACAGTTGGTTTGAGTCCATAAAATTCTATAGGATCTATTAACTCTTAATTACTTTTTGAATTTAATATTTACTTAACCAAAATGTTTCAATGAAAAATCATTTATGTAGTCATTTTTAAACGCCTAGCTTTTTAACACATTTTCGGTATTTTCTTAACAAAATAAAAAAAAATAACAAAAGGAAAAAAAAAACATGTTTTTTTTTCTTTCTTTCGTTTTAGTAATTGACATGAGTTGTAACGGTTTAAACAAGATGCTTAGGCCCCGTCCTGCAGCTGTTTTTTTGTTGTTTTCGTTTTTATTTTCCAAAAACGGTTTCGAATTCGCGTTCGTTAACCGTTTTTCATTTTAATTTTTTTTGTTTTTCGAAAATAAAATGAAAAACAAAATTAGTGTTAAAAGTGAAAAATTTGAAAAACATTTGAAAGTTGTTTTTCGTTTTTGTTTTTTTTTTTTTTTCAAAAAAATTATACAATATATATTTATTTTCTTTTTTTCTCATCCACCAGACATATCTTTCTTCCTCATCTCCATATTCTTTCTCCTTCATCAATCTGCTCGCTGCCGATCTGCTCACTGCGGTGGTCGATCATCATCTTCTTTCTTTCTTCTTCTTTCACTGATCGTCGATCTGCTCTTCCGTCCGCCGCTCACGCTCGTTGCTCGCCGATCTGCTCTTCCGTCCGCCCTTGCGCTCGCCGCTCGCAGCTCTCTCTCGCCGCTCGCCGAGCTGCTCTTCTTCTTCTTTTCTTCTTCTTTTTCTTCTTCTCCGATCTGTTGCTAGATCGGCGTCGGCCTTGGTGCCACCAATGAGTTTCCTGATGAGTTTCTTCTACTCTGTTTTGTGTTTATGTGTTGCTTTTGTCAAAAAAGAAATTAAAATTCTATCGCTTTTGTCAAAAAATAATAATAATTGAAATGAGACCCGAAATCACGCACAATTGTGTGATGAAGATTGAACCAACTTTACATTAATACATTTGTTTGTTTATTTGAGGTTTAATTATGTATCAAAAGTAATGAAATGGGTTTAGATAAAAAATTAAGGGAATAAAGTGGCTAATAATTTATTTGTAAAATTTTTAAATGGGTGTATAATTAGATGAATTAAAGATGAATCATTGGGTGGCAGAAAGTAAAGAACTTTTTTGGATGGCATAGTTGATAATTAGATGAATTATTAACTCATTTTTTATTCAAATTAAAGAATTACAATAGAAAAAATAATTGAAAAATTAATATATATTTTTTATTTTTTTATTAACCTACCGAACGCGTTTTTTCCGTTTTTAATTTTAGAATACAGTTTTCAATTTGTGCTACCAGACGTATTTTCAGAATTCGAAAATGAAACAAAAAACACTGTTTTCATTTTCATTTTTATTTTAGAAAAAACAGTCACTGAAAAACGCTTACAGGACGGACCCTTATTTTTTGTTTGGTATTTTGTTTTTGTTTTCTAAAACAAAGGAAATAGACCCGAACATATTAATACTGTAAAACACAAAAATACACAAAAATTATCTCAAATGGTGCAGTGACTGCAGTCACTGAGTTGAAATGATTTAGCGGTTGTTATAAGTAATTAATATATATATATATATATATATATATATATATATATATATATATAAAATAAGGGTTTTTGGCAAAAATCCCTATTCTAGGTGATCAATTGTAAATATACCTTAAAATCAAAATCAATTGCAAAACAACCTTATTTTTTTCTAAAATGCCCTCACTCATAACTACACATTAATTAACATTATTTATTGCTTTTACAAACAAACTTATCAAACAAATGAACTAAACACTATCTAACATTTTTCTTACTCTATAACACTTTCTTCGGGTCAGGGTGACCCGACAACGGGTCACCCTGTCCCGAGACTTATTTTCTCAAGATAGGGTGACTCGGTATACCTGTCTTGAAGCTTTTTTTCTCCCAAATTTCTACAACTTAGTTCAAATTTCACACAATTTCTACAATAATCACTACAAGAAAAAAGAGGTTTTATGATGGCTAATAACCATCATTAACATTGTTTTATGACTGTTTAAAACCGTCATAAAATCCAGCGTCAAGAATGCTTTCTTGACGGTTTAAAATACGTCATTACTTCTTGACGCTTTTTAACCGTTGTAAACCACTGACGGTGAATATCCATCAAAAAGAATGTCGATAAATATTGATGGTTAATAACCGTCATGAAATTTTGATAGTATTTAACCATCAAAAATATTATTTAATTTTAAAACAATATAATTAATTTAATAGCAATTATTACATTAATATTGTAGTATATAAATATAATGTATTAAAATTGAATCCCATATTATTAAAAGGATTATACAAACAAATAAAAATTACAGTATCATAACAATTAAAATTTATATATAATACAAGTGAATGAATTTTTACACAATACATATTGAAATATATTTACAAATTTTACACAAACTTTGGATGCCACTTGTGTACAAGGTAATTAGGCATACGAAACAAATAATTTGGATACAAGATTAGCAGCCAACTTGTATTCATCAATGTTGTTCCCAGATTTCTTTTCCTTCTGCAGTCCATGTAGCAAAATTTCCCCGTGTATCTTGCCATCGTGAGAGAATTATTGTCGAGATTTCCCTAGAAAAAAAACAATAATTAATTTGGTGTCTCCAATTTCTAAAGAGAATTGACAATAAGTTGTCTTATATTTAAACCAGTTTTGACAAGAAAATTCTAGAACTCGGGAACAATTTTCACTCAAATCTTGATTAAACATGATTAAAAAAATGAACTTTAATAAATAAATAAAAACAAGATGTTCGATTCGATTAACTAACAGAGCCAGATCTATCTTGATATTTGAGTCGAAGTATCTCCATAAGCAATCACACTATAAATAAATATCTTAAAGGAAAAAAAATCATAGATCAGAATCAAGAAAGTGAGAAAAAAATAATTCGAGAAAAAAAAATGACCTTACGTTTTTCGCCACCGAGAACCGTATGGGCAACCATGTCTCTTCCAAAGAGATGAAAAACTTGACTTATAATTATAGAGACGAAAAAAAAATTACAGATCAAAATCAAGAAAGTGATGTTGAAGATAGGAGACTTGAGAAGAGTTGAACGGTGGGTGTGAGACTTGAGAGAGGAGTTTGGTGGCTGATGGCATTAAAATGCTTACTAGCAATGAGATCTGAGAACCATTTGGAAGCGGTAGGTTTGAAGAGAGTTAAAAAGAGAGTTAAAAGGATATGTATTAGGTTTTTTAGTCTTATGTGAGGGAAACACTTGTGTGTAGTGTGTACAGAGGGCTATTGTAAATATTTTTAATATAGAAAAGATATTAATTCTTTTTGATGGTTTTTAAATATCAATACTTCTTGATGGTTTTTAAATGTTAACGGTTCTTGATGGTTTTTAAACGTCAACACTTCTTGATAGATTTTAAAAACCATCAACATTTAATGACAAAATCTGGAAGCATCATCAAGACTTGACACTTTATAAAATCCATCAAGTTATTATGACGGTTTATAAAAACCATCACACATGATTGATGGTTAAAAAAAAACCATCATAAATAAGTGTCATAAAACATCTTTTTTCTTGTAGTGAATTCTCCTCAATCATATCAATCCATCTCAAAAATTAAAAGAGGTATTATCACTAAAGTCCCTATTTTTTTTTTCATGAATTGTCACATTTTAAAACATTTTTGCCATATTAGTCACTTTAGTCCCTTATTTTTTCAAAATACATCACTTTAGTTTATTTGATAAAAAACTAACGGTCAACTATAACAGAATGTGTAAAAATACAAATTTACCCTTATTGTTATTTTTAAAAATTTTTCTTTTAGTCCCTCTAGTTTCAATAATAGCTGGTCAACCCTGGAAAAAAATTAAAAGGGTGAATTTCATTTTAGTATCTTTAGTTTGACCTAATACACAAACAGGTCCCCCGATTTTCAGTATTATCTCGTTTAGTCCTTCTATTAAAAATTCCGTTGAAAAAGTGATGGTTGATAGGGTCAGAGGGTCAAATGACCCTGTTGCCCAGTCAAATTGCTCAAATGACCGTGCTACCTTCTATCTCTCTTTTTAATTAAAACAAAAAACAAAAAATCTTACTCTTCATGATCAACAACTGATTTCTTCATCAAACCCTTACAATCAATGAATCAAACATCAAAACCCAACTATCAAACATCATCCATCTCTCTATAATAAATATTTACAGAAATTATAAAAAGCAATAAAAATATTACAAAAAAAGGCATCTGATACTTCAAAAAACTTATCAGATAGACATATACCACACCCATCTGCTCTTCTTCATCTGCTACCACACCTATCTACTCTTTTTCATCTGCTACCACACCCATTAGACACTACCAAACCGTAGATCTCTCTCTCTCTCTCTCTCTCTCTCTCTCTTTCTCACTCTCGATCGACCGACCACTACCATCACACCATCATCAGAAACCATCGCTACCACCACCAAACCTAGATCTCATCTCTCGGTCGCCGCTGAAGCCAAACACCCCCAACCACCACCCAGCACGAACCTGACCCAGAAATCCCCTCCCACCATTAAAACCCAACCCAAAAACCTCTCCCACTACCACGAATCCTAGGTTTCACGGCGGCCCGCTGGAGATCGAGAGATGTATCAGAGATAGATCAAGAAATAAGGGAGAGAGATCGAGAAAGAAGAGAGATGGATTTGAGAGAGATCGAGAAAGAAGAGAGAAAGAAGAGGTGTTGATTGTTGAGGTGGATCTGGGTTGACTTTCTGGGATTTTTTGAATGTTGAGGTGTTGATTGGGTTTAGGGTTTGATTTGAATACTTTCTTTTTTTTGATCTGGGTTGAGTTTCTGGGATTTTTTGAGTGTTGAAAGAGAGAGAGAGAGATTCGTGAAGAGTGAGATGAAGAAATTAGAGGAAGATTTTTTTTTTTTTAAAAAAAAAATTAATTAATTAATTTTTTTTTGTTTTTTGATGGGTTTGATTTGGAGGTGGGTGATGGATTTGGGGGTGGGTGTTGGATTTGGGGTGGTTTGATTTCTGGAAAACTGATGGAGATGATGGTATGGGTTTGATATAGATTTATTTTTAATTTTTGGATTTGATCTGGGTTTGAAATTCATTTATGGATTTTTTTTAAATTTTTGTAAAGTTTTTTTATTAGGTGGAGTTCCAGATTTGATCTCCACCGTCCATTTTTTATTAATGTGTAAAATACCATTCATACCCTTTGGTTTGATTAGATTTTAAAACCTTTGATATTGTTTTACCCTTTTACCCTCGTTGACTTGACAGAATTTCGAGAAACCCTAACGGAATTGAACGGTAGGGACCAAAATACATATTTTTGGAAACTAAAAGGACATGTCAACATAATATGAAAACCGGGGGACTTGTTTGTGTATTAGGTCAAACTAGAGGGACTAAAATGAATTTAACCCAAATTAAAATTCCTTTATCAGAGTTCGAACCAAGATTGAAAGACACAAGCTCAAGCCAGCTGAGCTACACTAGCTTATTGTTGAAGATATGTTGATTTAAATGTGTGTGTATATATATATATATATATATATATATATATAGTTATATAATTTTTTTAAACTAATTTAAATCTATTTATATAATTTAAAATAAACAAATATATATAATTTTAAATAAACTCATATTTAATAATAATACATAAAAACATATTTACAAAAATGAAAAAGAAAATAACAAAAAAAAAAGGAAACCCAGAAAATCCAAAAAATCAATGCCCGTAATTTTTTTTCTTTCTTTTTTTTTTTGTTGGAATTTTCCTTTTAAAAAAACATATTATTTCAATTTGATAAAAAAACCCCGAAAATCAAAGCCCATAAATTGAAAAGGGAAAACAAATCAACAACAAAAAAGAAAAAGAAAAAATAATAATAATTTCATATTTATATAATTTAAAATAAACTCATAAAATAATAATAATATATAAAAACATTTATGAAAATGAAAAAGAAAATAACAAAACAAAATGAAATAAACGAAAACAAAGTAAGTTTTTTTTAATTAATTTTCTTTTTTTTTTGTTGATTTTTTCCCTTTTCAATTTATGGGATTTGATTTTCTGGGGTTTTGTTTTTATCAAATTGAAATAATATATTTTTTGAAAAGGAAAAAAAATACAAAAAAAGAAAGAAAGAAAAAAATTTACAGCTTTGATTTTTTAGATTTTCTGGTTTTCCTTTTGTTTAGTATTTTCTTTTTCGTTTTCATAAATATGTTTTTATATATTATTATTAAATATGAGTTTATTTTAAATTATATTTATATATGAGTTTATTTTTAATTATATTTATATATGAGTTTATTTCAAAATTTATATATATGAGTTTATTTTAAATTATATAAATATATTTAAATTAGTTTACAAATTATATAACTATATCTATACATTTAAATCAACAAATCTTCAACAATGAGCTAGTGTAGCTCAGCTGGCTAGAGCTTGTGTCTTTCGACCTTGGTTTGAACCCTGATGGAGGCATTTTAATTTTTGCTATTATTGAAGCTAGAGTGACGAAAAGAAAAGTTTTAAAAATAACAATAAGGGTAAAATTATATTTTTACACATTCTGTTATAGTTGACCGTTAGTTTTTGGTCAAATGGACTAAAGTGATATATATTTTTTAAAAAAATGGACTAAAGTGACTAATATGACAAAGACGTTTAAAAAAGTGACAATTCATGAAAAAAAATAGGGATTTTAGTGATAATACCCCAAATTAAAAACCCATTAATTAATTTCAACTCACAACCATAAACCTTATTGTTAGAGTTCAAAACTAAAACTCAAAATAATTCAAAACTAAAATTCACAACAATTTCAATTTGCGGTAGCAAAGCTTTGGGGTGGGATTTAGGATGGGTTGGCAGGAGGTTTGGGCAGTTAGGGCATTAGAGAGTGAAAATGTTTTTTATTTTTTTTATTTTTTTTTATTTTTTAAAGTGTATTGAGGTCTTTTCGGGATATTTTGCAATTGATTTTGATTTTAGGGTTGATATGCAATTGTCCCCCTAAAATAGGGTATTTTTGCTATAAACACATGTGTGTATGTATATATATATATATATATATATATATATATATATATATATATATATATACACACACACATGGTGGTTCTCTAGTCAGAATGTCTTGACTTTATAATTTTAGGACGTCCAACCACAACCACACATTCACATTGGGCCCACAACCATACATTAACAAATACATACATCCAATATGAATGTGTGGCTGTGGTTGCATGTCCTTAACTTATAATTTCAGGACGTCCTTACTAGAGAACCATCATATATATATATATATATATATATATATATTGAAACAATACAATAATTTGAGGTTTAGAAAAATGAGAGAGATTCGAACCTACAACCTCATGTTGTGGGTATGAGAAATATACCATCGAACCAACCTCATCTTGTAGTTATAAGTAATATTGCATGACAACAAAAAATACACAAAAATGTTCTAGGTGTCAATTTAATAATTTATACACCATCCCACCTATACCTAACGTCCCACCTATACCTAACGTATTGAAGAGGCTTGCTTATTTACAAATGTATTTGAATTTCTAACATTTGGACCATCCGATAAGTAATTATTGTATTAGAATAAATGAAATTTAATGCAAGGCTAACCATATTTAAAGGCGAAGCCATGATTTTAGCTATGAGAGGGTCCAATGAAAATGATTATTAAGTTTTTCATCGGTTGTTTTGTGGTTGAGCTTAAGTTTCATTCACCTTTATATACCGATCTTTTGGGGTGTTATAATATATGTTGATAAAGCAATATCAATAAGTTGAAATATCAGTTACAGTGGTTATAATGTTTATGAATGATTAAGTTATAAATTTTATTAGTTGATTTTATGTTTATACTTTTTAGGTGTTTACATCTGTTTTTCTCTCATAGGCACATAATATAGGTATATTTAAAGCATACTAATACAAATCACCGCACTTTTGCCATGTAAGCAACATAACTTTAATCATAATAATACACATGACAAAAGTGTGATGATGTTTATTAGTATGCTATAAATATGCTTATGTTGTGTGCCTACTGGAGAAAAATTGGTGTTCACATTATCCCTTTCTTATATTTTTATTCCAGGTAAAAAAATGTTGTTTTATTCTAGTTTCGTAAATAAGGTTTTTCAAAAAAAGGTTATTTAGTTAATAAAAAAATAGAAATTAAATATTTAAAATTATTTTTCATTATAAAAACAAATGTAATATATACCATTTAATCAAAATAATAAATGTACCGGTAAAAAAATAAAATACAATTAATAATAATAAACAAAAGCAAATATGATTAATAAAAATATTCAAAATGTCATTATACCATTGATAAAGTTAAGTAACAATTATTCACACGTTTTTCTTATAATTTAAATTTAAGATCATAATTATCAAGCAAAATTAACTTATAATAGAAACCAACAAACTTAAATTAATTAATTGAAATAAAAACATATATAATTTTATTAGGGATAGAAGAAATAAATAAAATTGGTTGGGGTATGGTAATAAATAAAATTAACTAAAACCTATTTTAAGGAATGGATAAAATAATTATATTTATATATATTAAAATAATGGGAAGGGTAAATGGGTTTTAATTGTCTGTGTTGTACATATTGTTATATTATATACATTAAATATTAAAAGAAATTTCATTGGTTTAGGGGGCCATGGCCTCTATGACACCCCCCCCCCCCCCCCTCCTCTTGTGTCGCCTCTGCAGATTTATAAGAGCATCTCTAATACAAATATGTGTTTAGAGAAAATTGACCGCTACATAGAATAGATAGTTAAAAAGTTAGAAAAACTCTCTTCAATGTAATTTTATAACTTCAATATGAAGATGATGTGGCAAAAAAAAAGTTAGAGAATATGAAGTTCAATTTGTAAGAGCATCTCCAATACTATTATGCATTTGGAGAAAATTGTGTGTCACATAGGATAGTTAGATAGTGAGATAGAGAAACCATCTCCAATGCAATTATCTAACTTGATTATGGAGGTGTGGAAATGGTGAGAAATGTCACCTTTTTGAAGCTACGTTGCACCCATGTCACTGCTTTAATAAGTTATGTTTAAAAGACATATATTATGGTGAACTACCAAAATTGTCCTTAAATAATCATTTTTTAATTCTCGTTGTACTTCCATCTCTACACTTGAACACTGAACTCAATAACTCCTCTATCTACAATAAACTGGTATGAAAATAAACCCGTCGACGTTCTTCAACACAAAAAGGTAATATATTTCGTCAACGTTCTTGAACACGAGACTCAGTAACTCCTCTCTCACTCTCTACAATAAACTTGTCTAAAAATTGAAATCCCCAACATCACAGCCACAATAAATTTTCTATACCTGTGTTTCTGAGTCTTGTAATACTTTATCCGTTCCTTTTCATTTGTTCTCTGAGTCTTTTGTAAACCTGAAGCTGATTTTGTGAATTTTGAATCTCCGAGCTTTTCTATGCTCTGTCCAAGCCTTTATAAACACTGTCCGAGCCTTTGTCCGAGCCTTTATAAACACTGTCAGAGCCTTTTACATTAGTTTCCGAGCCTTTGTGAAGTTGTGTCCGAGCCTTTTGCATAGCCATTAGGTTTGTCAATGAAACAGTGTTTGAGCCTTTTATATAAGTTTTCGAGCATTTTGTAAGAAGTGTCCGAGACTTTTAAATTAGTCTCCGAGCCTTTTTAAAAAGTGTCTGAGACTTTTAAATTAGTCTTCGAGCCTTTTACATAAGGCTCCGAGCCTTTAGTAAGAAGTGTCCGAGACTTTTAAATTAGTCTCCGAGTCTTTTACATAAGTGTTTGAGCCTTTTGTAGTACTGTTCATCATCTCCTCACTTGAAAATCCCAACCCTCAACAACTTTAACAAGGGAATATTCAAAACCAAAACCCAATTTGGGCTTTAAATTGAAAAAAAAAAGCTCTAGGGGCGCTGCCCCCCCGCGAGCTGACCGGGCAGTTGACCGTTAGCTCGACCCCCGAATGCGTCTGCGTAGCGCCACTCCATCACTGTTCGAGTGATTGTCTGGGTTTCAACCGGACTTTCTCTCTCTACTTCACAGCTTTGTCACTGTAAACTGAATGAAAAGAAATCTGATGTGGAACAACTATTGAGGGTATTTTTGTCAGTTCACCATAATAGGTGCCTTTTAAACATAAGTTATTAAAGCAATGACAGTGTTGAAATGCCACCAAACAAAAAGTGTCATTTAATTTTTGAACCCTTATGGAGGTGATGTATCAAATGTTTTTTTTTTTTATAGAAAATATGGAGTTGAGTTTCTAACTTTAGAAACTCTCACATAAATGCTGACTAGGATTTCTAACTTTTTCCTATCAATAATATTACACCTAATTTAATTATAAAATGAAAGAGGAGAGAGAATGTGATAAATGTTTTAAGATGATTGATCAAAAATGATGACATATTTGATTTAAAATCAAAGATGAGATAGTGTGAAATAAATGTTTTAAGATGATTAGTCAAAAATGGATTCATATTTGATTTTAGATAGTTGCATTGCAGATGAGAATATGCATTTCTTAAATTTTTTTGACAGATTGGATCCGTATTCAATATATATGCTAATGTGTCACTAGTTAGAAACTCAAAAATGCATATTTGCATTGGAGATGCTCTAATTCTAGAAACTCTCATAGAAATGCTGATTAAGATTTCTAACTCTTTCCACTAATAATATTATAGTTCTTTTAATAGTAAAATAAAAGAGGAGAGAGAGATGAATAATTGTTTTATTATGATTGGTCATAAAATAAATATATATTTGATTATAGATAATTGTATTGAAGATGTGAATATGCCTTTTTCTAATTTTTTTTTTCAAAAGTGGGTCCATAATGAATATAAATGCTGATCTGACATTATTTAGAAACTTAAAAATACATATTTGAATTGGAGATGCTCCAACACTAATCTATTTCAGCCATGTTTGGGGTTGTTTTTACTTAAGAAATAAGTGATTATTTCTTAAGTTATGAGTGTAATGAGTGTTTGGTAAACTACCGAAAAATAACTTATTTTATAAATTGCTCCACCAGTAAGTACCTTTTGAGACGTTGGGTGGGGGTTGCTTTTCTAAGTTGATTTTTGGAGAAGCTGACTTCTCATTCTTAGAATGTCTATAATGCCCATACTATTTTAATATAAAGACAACTATACCCCTTTATTTAATATTGATAATTTTTTGAATTAATAATAGTTTAAAACACTAAAAATTAAAAAATTAAAAAATAATTTTTTTTTGTTATATCGTATAGTGATGGCCACCAACGACGACGGTGGCCAGAGGATGGCCATCTACCACAGACGAAGTCAAAGTCATCGGAGGAAGTCGAAGTTGTCGTAATTGTTGAAGTCGACGGCTATCTGCCTCCTCCGTTTCGCCATTGAAATCGTGAATTTGTCGGACAGCTACCATCGGGGAAGTCGATTGTCAATTCCTTCATGCCAACGATGTTGGTTCTACTCCGACGATGGATGAGGTTCCTCCTCCATTTTCGTGACTGAATCCAGGACCAGATCTCACGATTTCAAAACTTGTAAGTCATTCGGCGAGGGAGAGGATGTCGGCATCGAGGGAGACGATGTGACGACAGATGACAGCAACCTCGGTAGAGAATCTGGTGGAGCGGGAAACGGTGGCGGATTTGGAGCTTGAGTTGCAGAGATTCCATTAATGGCTTCTTGAGTGGGTGAGTTGACTCAGCAAATTAGCATCGTGATGAATGAGTTGACTCAGTAGAATATTTTTAAAAAATTATATTATATATATATATATCATATGCTTTATATATGTATTTTTAATTTAAATAAAAAACAAAAAAATTAAGTAGTACAAAAAATTTGAATAGTATATTACATATTAACAATTATGTCCATTTTAGACATTTTCTATAATCGATTAAAGTTTATCAAACACATTTTTCGTACTTTTTTCATAAGTTTGATTATCTATAAAGTCAATTTACCAAACGTATATTGACTTATCTTGTAAGTTGATTATTCTTTAAGTGAAATTAAAAGCGGATTATTTCATAAACAAAACCATTCCAAACATAGCTTTTATCTTGTTTAATGTCAGACCTAATTAAACCATTCTCTAACTACAAAAGGGATGTATACGCTGCTGACTAAATCTATCTCGAAGCCAACTCTACATGATTATAACTTGTAAGTGCATTATCTATTTTTGACATTCAAGCCCTATGCATTAAAATGGAATGGAAGGAATCTTTAGTGATCATTACAAGTCATTAAAAATATCCTACCTACGTTTTGACTTTTGACGAAGAAAAGCATTATACGGGCATATTTCATAAACCTCCAATTTATGTAAATTGTTTTTCAATTACTTTCAAAATTAAACCCAATTGTTTTTAACCAAATTGGAGTTAAAAGTACTAAAATGCCCTTATCCCTTAAAATCGTCTTCTTCCCAACACTTTCTCTCCTCGTGACTAGTTTTCACTCCCTTCTCCCTAAAAACCATATTCTTCCCAACACTTTCTCTCTTCTCTTGACTAGTGTTCACTCCTTTCTCCCCCTCTCTCAAAAACCTAATTAAAAAGTTCAACTCATTCACTAACTAAATCTCTTATGTAATCCTTAGATCATCAATTGATTTTTATTAATATTCAACAAGTTCGTAGAGATTCTCAATTCGTTGTCGAGAAAACTCAAGATTTCAATTCAAGTTTGTAAAACTCACGCAAATTTAAATTTGTTTATAGTCAATGTAATATCATACATATTTGATTGATTCTAGGAAATACACTTCAAGGTGCTTGATTACTTATGCAAGGGGAGCAACATCATGGCTACCTAAATTGCAAAAGTTCTGAACGTGTTGCATTGTCTCCTTCTGAAGTTGAGTATTGCAATACTAGAGCAGAGGAGTTTGTTGTATGAGATTCCCTCTCACATTGAGTGGGTCCCCCCAAATGTATAATAATCCAACTCAAATACAAATGCAAGTTGGTGCATTTATGGTGGTTTAGCGGGTTTAGTATTCTAAGCAAAACAAACTAAACAAAACGTAGGCAGAGATTGAGTCTGCTAAGAGACCCAGAGATAGAAGACAATAGCGAGAGAGAAAAAGCATAGGGAGAAGAAAATAGTGGGTTTGTGTGGTTTCAGGTTATTCACAAACCAGACAGTGGTTCGCCCTCCAATTCCAATGAAATTTCAGTATTGTTGATAGTGGGCTAAGCTATGTTTCTGTAGGTTTCGATCGTTGATTCCTATCTTGTTTTGCTTCATCTGGTGAGATCTAAATTTGTTAGTTTGATGTTAATTTTGTTGAATCCACCTATTTGGTGAGGAGTTTGATGTTGTTAACATGTAGCTTGATGGGCTCAAAGAATCCATCTACCAAGAAAATAAAAGTTCCAGTCAAGCAGTCCACTTTTATGATACATGTGCTATGTGACAAATGATGATTTTGGTGTAATGAGACTATGCATGGTGTTTGAATAGTTTTTAAAGATTTGAAAAATGTTTTCCCTTGATTTGCACATTTTTTGCTTGTGTTTGTGAAACTCTCAAGGGTTGTCTCCACTATTAGAACAAGGTGCTTGAGCACCGAGTCCCCTCAACTTAGACACTAAAAGATGAGACTAGCTCATGAAGTGCAAGTGAGACCCTTAAAGTGACTAAGAACTATGAACAATCACACAAAACATACACAACTTCGCCACAAACACTTTGCTTAAGATATCTCACCAAGATAATTAAAGCTCAAATTTTTTGGCTAAGCAGCAAATTTGAAAAATTGACACGAAAAATGACTCAAAAATAACAAGACGACTCGAAAAGACATCTACACCCCCAAACCAAAACCCAACATTGTCCTCAATGTTGAAGACAAGAGAGTTTGGCCAAGTGGCTCGCACCTAGCTGACTCAAAATACAACAACCTAGGCACTAATCACGTGCAATCAATGTCCAACAAAAATTAAAAGACTCAAAACAAGGCTCAATATAAAATAAGGCAATCATGCAACATGACATTAAGCACAAACCATCATCTAGCATATTCATTATCAAAATTGCCGGGATGTGGGCATGATGACCCCCAAACCGAATCTAACTATATACATGTAATATACCTATTCAAAGGTTTTGTTGAATTAGCATTCCGTGATTTTTCCCTTCACACCGAGAGGTTTTCTATACATGGGCGGACCCATGAGAGGGATGCCCCAGGCTACAACTTTCTGAAATTGTTTTGCACAAATGTTCCTTCAACCTTTTATTATTAGTAAATTACCATTAATTTCAATCAATATTACTAAACTTACCCTTAAATATAATATTATTCATTACATTGCATTTTGTTTTCATAGTCTACTTTTAATCAATGTTATTATCATACTCAACTTTTAATTTTTTGTATTCGGCTTGTGATATTTGTTCGTTTGTTTGGGCTGTGATTTATAGAACTTAAACTTATTTATTTCTAATTTATAGGTTTTAATGTGTTGAATGTTTGAAAATTTACATAATATAACTCAAGATCAAGTTTTTTATTTATTTAAAATAAGTAAATAACTCAAGATCAAAAGATGATAATAAAATCCACAATCAAATCAATTACCTATTCTAACTCAATACAAAACATTGCATATGTTAAGTAGTCTTTACAAATATGTAATTTCTTGTATGTTTTATATAAAAATGAGATGAGGTTGGTCCGATGGAAAATCTCTTATACTTGCACCACGAGGTTGCGTGTTCGAGCCCTCCACCCCGGAAAATAAACCTCGAATTTATGTAATTTTGTAATACTTAAAAAAATGTATGTTTCATATCCCTAGATTTTTGTTTCAATTGCTTGATTACACATTCCAAATTAAATTCAGTTGATTTTGTTCTAGTTGTTAGATTAAACATTCCATATTCACTCAATTTTGTTCTAGCTAATTGTTAGATTAAATAATTCAAACTAGTCATTAAAAGTAAATTTTCATATGTATAGAATATATTTATGTCTTATTCAAAAAAAAAAAGAACCCATTTATATCCCTATACATATATACATACGTGTGTCTCTATATATATATATATATATATATATATATATATATATATAATATCACTAAAGTTTCTATTTTTTGTGAACTGTCACCCTTTAAAACGTTTTTGCCATATTACTCACTTTAGTTCATTGTTTTTTTAAAAATACATCACTTTAGTCCATTTGACCAAACGCCTAACGCTCAACTATAACAGAATATGTAAAAATACAATTTTACCCTTTTTACTATTTTTTTATAAACCTTTTGTTGCTATTTACTCAAGATAAAATATCATTTTTACCCTTTACCTTTTTAAGTTTTTAAACTTAATATAATTTGTTGACGGTGATTTTGGATCGTTGAAAAGTCAACCGCCAAACATTAACACGTAGGCAGATCGAAACTTTAACCAGTCTAGAGTTGAATAATCAAAGCCTCTTTCTCCAAGTGGATGCGATACGATTTATTCGTATTTGTGATTGATAACGTATATAAGTAGGAAAATAAAGATAAATCAAGCATAACACAAGTTTTACAGTGGTGAAACCCCAGGACGGGGAAACATCCACGGTTACTGGTGACGGCGAGAAGAAATCTACTATGTATAGAATGATTACACACTTAATCTCTCATTCTCTCTTGCTGTTGTTATGCATTTTTCATATACATAGATAGATAAATAGATAGATCGATCGATTGATCCTTAGATTCCTCGATATGTAGATCTCTCCATAGTTGGATGGGATTGAAAAAACCCCTGATACAATGAGATTATGAGTCTATTTATCTGTGTTCATAGAACCCTAATCATTGTTGAACAAATAAGAAAATGTGGTAGTGTTTAACTAGAACTTGTTACTTGTTGAAGTTGTATTTAACTCCTTTTCCTGTTTCGGAGATCTTGCACATTGAATAAGAATCTTCGTAGGACTTCTAGTTAAGTAATCCGTTTAGGACTTATTTTCTGATTGGTGTGCTATCTTCTAGAAGAGAAGAGTTATTGCTTGATCTGGACTCTTTGATATGCAGGAGGAAATAATAATATTTCCTTATCGGAATATGGTTCTAGATTCCTTGCTTGAGTAAGATTCTTCCTCTTTGTAATTGAGTCGTAGTTGAACTCGTGTTACTGTCTTGACTGAGCATCTCTTGGCCGACCATTTCCCAACCTGATCGGGTCCTCTTTCCCCGATCGGTTTTGCTATCCGATCGGGTTTAGACCTATCTTGGCCGATCGGTTTAGTTTGACCGTCCAGTCTAGTAACATCAACTGTGACTTGGTCGAATGTTGATCGGTTAACTATACCCGATCATGTCTATTTTAATCATTCTGTTCATCCGACCGCTCGCCAATCATTAGCGACTATTTTTTCTTCTTCGATGACGTGATCTGCCATATATTCCGGATTATTCGCTATCTTTGCTGACATGCTACCGAAAAATCCCTATAACATAATTAAAATAAAAAAACTGGGTGGGTTTGGGTGGAGACTAGAGAGATATGGTTGCCCAAATTGCCTGTCCAACTGTTTGAAACTTTTTAATTTGGTCAAATTGTTTGAAAAAACTGAAACAGTTTTCGACCTTTGGTTTGGAAAATGTCTGAAACAGTATCAACATTTCCAAAAAAAAAAATGGAAGTAGGTTTAGGTGGTTTCGATTCCGGGATGAAGGGTGGGTTTGGGTGCTTTGGTTCGTGATGCGTGCGGATGGGTCTGGGTCTAATCGGCGACGAGATGAAGGGGTCAAGCAGGTTCACAACGGCGCAATGAAGGGTGGGTCTCGTCGGTTATGGATCATGCGATAGGTGAGGGGTGGAGTTTTACTGGTGTCGAAATGGAGGGGTGGGTCTGGGTCCGGGTCTTGTCGCTGGGGAGATGATGAGAGGTTCAAGCTGGTTCACAGTGGCTCGATATGGAGTGGGTCATGCCAATCTTAGTTTGCGCGATTAATGGAGGTGAAGCTCAGGTCAAGAGTTCATGTCAAACGAAAATCCATTCAATTAATTTTTTTGGAACTTTGTACTGGAAATCCATACCTCATGTTTTATCCAACATGAAAGATGAAGCATGTGATAGAAGATGGAGAGATGAATGGTTTATTAAAGATAAAGTGATCGGATTGAGACCATTTAAAAATGTTTAATTAATGGTAATTGATTGAATATGGAGAGGGAGGCAGTTGATTGAAGATGGAGAGATAAGACTGAAACTGTTTTAAAATTTTAATTTTGTTTTGGCAGAAGTTTTAAAATTTTAATTAATGGCAATTTTAATTTTGTTTGCCTCTTACCTCTGGTTTGGTTGGTGGCGCTGGGTGCTGAATGTTTGGCCCCAGATTCTATGAATATTGAAGAAAACAAATTGATTTTATGAAGAACCAGTGAAATTAGATGAAGAATGAACACTGAAAGAACTCAGATGAAGAACGAAGAAAGAACTCAGATGAAGAATGAACACCAATGAAAACGTATATAACAAAAACTAAAAAAAATAATAATTTTTTTCAATGATCTAAAAAAAATGATACTGATATAATAAATTAATTTCCCACTTCCAAGATCCCTCTTTTTTGCATTTAAAATACTTTTTTTTGTCTTTTAATTTTTTTTTTTTTACCATGGCCCACATATTGGACATGTATCAAAAGTATAATGACCTCTATTTATGATTGGTTTATTTCATGACAAACCATATTGGGATTGTTATGTAACTAGTAGCTTAGGTGATTTTGATTGACATACTTCCGGACATCCCAAAATGCTTCAAGAAGGTATATCACTTGACTTGACTTAACTTCTTTGAAGAGATTTAGTTGCACACACAAACTCACTACTCATGCATGATTTGTTCACCTTGCATTTGTGTTCATTATGGTTTATATATGTGCATCACTTACAAATTGCACACACACTTACATGTATTTGTATTGACATGCATTTATTCCTTGTTGCTCATGTGTGCATTCCTTCAATCACTTGCACTTAATTTTTAGACTTAAGTGTGGTTGTTGCATTTGCACTCGCACGTCTTGAAGAGCTTGTTTTTACCCGTTGATAAGCCATGTGCGTGGGTCCATGTACGCCGGTAGCTACTCGCACAACCACCAGCGCAGTTGTCCTGGTGAGGTTTTTGGTCCCCGATTCGCTGGTCTGTTCACTAGTCTTGAACCAGCAAAGACCCTGTGCATGGGTCACTACCTGCGCAGTAGACCAGCGCAGTTGGCCGGGTGCATTTTGATCCCCGTTTCGCTGGTGTGTTTGCTGGTCATGAACCAGCAAAACCCATGTGCGCGAGTTAGTGCGCGGGTTAGTGCGCAGGTAGGAACTCGCGCAGTGGACCCGCGCATTATGTCTTGTTTGCCTTTTTTTCTTGCAAACTTCTCAAAATGATGTAGTTTCATTTAGGGTTTCTATATATATGTTCTCTTCTCTCTCATTTCGTTTTTTAGAGCTTCATAAATTGATTTTTAAAGAGAGGAAGTGTTTCCTAAGAGAAAGAAGCTTCAACAACTATTTTTTTAACTCTCCAAATCCAAACTCATCATTCATTCATGAATCAAACATCATCTAGCTTCATCTATGATGTTTTTTTGCATGGGTCTTTATCAACATACATGACTTGGTAAGTAGAACACCATCTTCACTCATTCTAGTGTTCTTGCTTAACCAGAAATCTTATTTATGACTTGTTTGCATCAAGATTAGTTTTTTAATTGCAAGATTGAGATTTTTATGTTGATTTTTGGGTTTGTTTGTGATAGCTAGCATTTAGGACTATTTTGTCCTCTAGCTAAGTCTCTATGCCTTGTATTTAGACATTATTGATTAGGACTTGTCGATTGCATTTGATGATTGCATTTATTGTCCTTGCCATATTTAATGACAACTCTTGTTGATTGGATTGTGTTTGATGACTAGATTTTAGACTTGCATATATATATATATATATATATATATATCTAGTTAGGTTTTTATGAGCATTCATATATACATTGATATCTTTGATTACTTTTATTGCCGTCATATAATCTCTAGATAAACATTTAGTGTTGCCTAGCATTAATTACATTTAGAATATATTCATATATTCACATAGGTTGCTGATCTCTTCTTGAGGTTAAATCTTGTGACTACGGGTGTGTAGTGCATAAGCAAAGTGGTCAAGAATCACTATAAAGGCATGCAGATAGTAGTGGTGGGTTAGTAACCGAGAATGGTGTGACTAGAGGTCAACCTAGGTTGTAAACATCATTACAATAGTGTATTTGAGGACCAAGTGTGGCTATAAGGATAGCCCGTGAGTTTTGCCAGTTGGAGGGTTTCTCACGTAAAACAAATCAAGTTTTTTTATTTTTCCGCACTTTACTTGATGTTTGTTGCTTGTTTGAATTGGGTTTATTGTTAATATTAACTAATCGAAAAAGTTGATAATAATCGATTAGCAACCTATTCCCCCATTTAGGTTGTTTAAAAACACGCTTGAGCTGTATTTTCAATTGGTATCAGAGCGGGTTCCTAGACATACTTAGGTGATCCTTGCTCTTGTTTGGGTGTCTTGCATTTGTGTGCATCTTGTTCATTGCATTCATTTGCATACATTTACCCAAACACTATGAGTGATTTCTAGATGAGTAAAGATGGAGCATCGAGTGTAAGACCACTATTGCTTAAGGGTGATAATTACTCCTCATGGAAGGGGAAGATAGAGTCCTATCTATCAGCGATAGATGATAGGGTATGGATGGTAATTGAGGATTGATACACACCACCCACCATGACCGCCGAAGATGGAAGCAGTGTGGCCAAGCCCAAGGCTCAATGGACTACCCAAGAGTTTGAAGCCTTGAATTGGAACAATAAGGCGATGCATGCCTTGATTTGTGTAGTGGATGAGAGTAAATACAAACTCATCCAAATCACCAAAATTGCACATGAAACTTGGAAGATCTTAGAGACGTCGCATGAGGGAATCGAGGTGGTTAAAGACTCCAAGCTCCAATTTCTCCAAACGTAATTTGAGACGATTAAGATGGAAGATGACGAGTGCTTCAATGATTTTCAAGTGAAGTTGATGGCCATTGTGAATCAAAGCCATCAACTAGGTGACCCATACTAAGATATGAGGATCAAGCAAATGATCATGAGGTCACTTCCCACTATATTCGAATCCAAGGCGATGGCTCTTGAAGAAAATAATGATCACAAGAACATGAAGCAGAGTGACGTGATTGGAAGACTCCTAGCTTATGAGTTTAGATGAGGGTCCTACCTCCATACCTCCCAAGAAGCAAAAAGGGTTAGCTTTGAAGACCTAAAAGATTGAGAATGAGGATGATGACTTAGATGAAGATATGGCTCTAATGGTGAAGAGATTCAAGAAGTTTATGAAGCTTTAAAGAAATGACTTTAAGTAGTAGACCCACTTCAAGAAGATTGAGCCAGGTCATGAGAAGCCTTCAAGAAAAGGGATTCAGTGCTTTGAATGTGAAGGATTCATGCATATCTCTAAGGATTGTAGTAACTTGAAGGACAAGAGGAAAAGGAAAGGTGATGGTCATCTCATTGAGTGATTAGTGAGAGTGCAGAAGATTCTTCGGATGATGAAGAACTTGCCATTAACTACACGGCCTTTGGAGCCTCCTATGTGGAAGTGGAAGTAGAAGTAGAAGTAGAAGGAGGCAAAAATGCCTTGAATTATGACATTTAAGAAGGGATAGATGAAGTGGTAGCTAGATGTGTGATTGATGTAGCTACACATAAGGAAGTTGTTGGTTTAGCAACAAGTGACCAAGGCAAAAGTCTTGATGAGGAAGTTGACTCACTTGACGAGAGGGAAAGTGAGAAGAGTGCACCATCCTCAAGTGTAGGAAGTGACTTTAGTGATGAGAAGTTCTTATCTCACTCTAGAGGAATTTGTGAAGGCCTGGACCTTGAAGACTTCATCAACTACTTTTAAGACTCTAGGTTGTAGAAGAAAAGAGAGATTTAAAAATTGAAGGAGGAGAATCTTGAGCTTTCAACCAAGGTGACTCACTTAAATGATAAAGTGAGGAGAGTCAAGGAAAGTGAAGACAAGATGAAGAAGGAGCTTGAGGAAGCTAATGTGTTGCTTGCCAAAATGACCTCTGACACTGAAAAGCTTGACCATATGTTGAGCATTAGAAAGAAGTCCAATGATAAGAGTGGCCTTGGGTATGTTAATGACAAGAAAACTCTCTCCTTTGGCAAGACAGTGTTTGTCAAGGGAAATAACATGAAAGAAGCTTTACCTCCACAACATCGTAGGAGGAAGATTGAACTTAGAGAGTCATCCAAGAGTGGCCAAGTGAAGATGCCAACAAAGAATGAAGCTCAATCTCAACAGCCAAGAGCTCAACATCCAAGCTTCCCTCAACCAAGAAGGCAAGCCAAGCAAACTCAACCAAGAAGGCAAGCCATGCAACCTCAACCAATGAGACATCCCAACACGGTTCAATAATAAAGAAGGAGAGAACTGGCTCAACATCAAAGGCAACATCAAATCAATGACAAGTGTCCAATGAGCCCACAAGGATATGGTATGACTCCCCCCACTTTATACCTACTTGTCATTTTTATGGTGTTGATGGGCATATTAGGCCAAATTTCCATAGGTACATTAAGAAATCTAGAGTTGAGAGCATGATGGAGAGGAATAGACTTAGAAGGGCCAGTATGCATGTGCCTAGGAAATCTAGAGTAAATTTTCGTAGGAAGTCTAGTAACAAGATGACCATGACCATTAGGAATGAAAATGTGTCACCTCAATGGATTAGAAAAAATGAACCTGCATGTTATTATGTTAACTTGTCACCCATAGACTCAGCAAGGTCTAATGGACTTGGTAGGTCTATAAGGTCTCATGCCTCCCATTGACTTGGTCGGAATTGACCCCATTTGGGGAGCTCAAGCAAAGTGAGCGAACTTGCATTTTTTTGAAATGTACAAAAACTTGATATACTTTATGCCTCTTTATTAATTGTTTGAGATACTAGGTTGCACATATATGATTATATAGTATTTTTGTTCAATAAGTGTGTAACCTTACTTTGTTTGTAATCCATATCCCATTTATGTTCAAACATGCATTTTTAGACTAGTATATTTGATTGGGAAGTACATTTGAATGACCTATAATTTATCTCTATGACATGTGAACTTGATTATGACATGCTTTAAATGATAAGCATGAAATGCTTTTGATTGCTTTAATGCAAATGTGTGTGAATGCACATGAGAAGACTAATCAATAAGGATCTTATATCCATGCAATCAATAAGGGTTTTATATCCAAATTAGTCTCCTCTCTCTTCTTAATGGTTAAACAAGACTACTATCATATCGATAATTATCCGAAAAAATCTAAAAGGATCTCTTGATCCAATGTCTTGATTTGCTCTTAAGAATTGATATAGTTGTTTGTGTGTTACAAATGCTTTTGAAAAACTATATCATGTTTGCTTATGACAAAAGGGTACAAATTGGTTTGAATTATTATGAAACCCTTTTGATGTTTACTTTGCCAAATACCATTGCTTGAACTTTGATGTTATATGTCTTGCATACAAAGCAACAAAATCACACATTCTAATCAAAATAAAACTCCTTAAATCTCTCTCAATTAATTAAATTGCATATAGTTTATGTATATGATTATGCAATCATCTTTTGTGCGAATATCTCTCTTTGCTAAAGCAACCCGATAGGGGGAGCTCCTTTGCCTATCTCATGACAAAAAAAGGGAAGTCTTGAGAGATATAGGGGGAGCATTTTTATGCTTTGGGGAGAAGTCTTGGGAGAGAGTAACCTTTTAGGGGGAGCATTGCACATGCATTACTTTGTATTGCCTTATTGTATTTGAGTGCAAATACTTTTTATGTTTGTTCACCTCCAAACACCTCACATGCACTTGTTCTTAGAAAGCGCTTTCTTGCTATTGTGTGTAGGTATAATGATCTACGAAGAGATTGAAGACCTTGAAGACTTAGTTTCTTAGGTATCTCTTTTTGTAACGTAGAATTACTTGTTGACCAATAGCTTTGTTTTTTTTTTGTGAGGATTATTTTGTGAGTGGTTGTTTTGTCATGATATAGTCAAATGGGGAGATTGTAAGGACCTCTATTTATGATTGGCTTATTTCATGACAAACTTCATTGGATTGTTATGTAACGGGTAGCTTATGTGATTGTGATTGATATGCTTCCGGACATCCCAAAGTGCTTTAAGAAGGTATATCACTTGACTTAACTTCTTTGAAGAGATTTAGTTGCATACTCACTACTCATGCATGATTTGGTCACCTTGCATTTGTGTTCATTATGGTTTATATGTGTGCATCATTTACAAATTGCACACACACATACATGCATTTGTATTGACATGCATTTATTCCTTATTGCTCGTGTGCATTCCTTCAATCATTTGTACTTCATTTTTAGACTTAAGTGTGGTTGTTACATCCGTGCTCGCACGTCTTGAAGAGCTTGTTTTTACGCATTGATAGGCCATGTGCGCGGGTCCATGGGCGCAGGTAGCTACCCGCACAACCACTAGCGCAGTTGTCCTAGTGAGGTTTTTGGTCCCCGGTTCGTTGGTCTGTTCACTGGTCTTGAACCAGCGAAGACCTTGTGCGCAGGTCACTACGTTCGCAGTATACTAGCGCAGTTGACCTGGTGCATTTTGATCCCCGGTTCGCTGGTGTGTTCAATGATCATGAACCAGTAAAACCCATGTGCGCGGGTAGGAACCCGCGCAGTGGACCCGCACACTACGTCTTGTTTGCCTTGTCTTTTTTGCAAATTTCTCAAAAAATGTAGTTTCATTTAGGTTTCTATATATATGTTCTCTTCTCTCGCATTTCAGTTTTAGAGCTTCATAAATTGATTTTTAGAGAGAGGAAGTGTTTCCTAAGAGAGTGAAGTTTCAAGAGTTGTTTTTTTAACTCTCCAAACCCAACCCCATCATTCATTCATGAATCAAACATCATCTAGCTTCATCTAGGATGTGTTCTTGCATGGGTCTTCATCAACATACATGACATTGGTAAGTAGAACACCATTTTCACTCATCTTAGTGTTCTTGCTTAATAAGAAATCTCATTTATGACTTGTTTGTATCAAGATTAGTTTTTTAATTGCAAGATTGAGATTTTTATGTTGATTGTTGGGTTTGTTTGTGATAGCTAGCATTTAGGACTATTCTTTCCTCTAGCTAAGTCTCTATACCATGCATTTAGACATTGTTGATTATGACTTATTGATTGTATTTGATGATTGCATTTATTGTCCTTGCCATGCTTAATGACAACTCTTGTTATTTGGCATGTATTTGATGACTAGATTTTAGACTTGCATATCTATATCTAATTAGGTCTTTATGAGCATTCATATAGACATTGATATCTAGGATTTCTTTTATTGCCGTCATATAATCTCTAAATAAGAATTTTGTGTTGCCTAGTATTAATTGCATTTAGAATATATTCATATATTCACATAGGTTATTGATCTCTTCTTGAGAGTTAAATCTTGTGACTACAGGTGTGTAGTGCATAAGCAAAGTGGTCAATAATCTCTATAAAGGCCTACGGGTAGTAGTGGTGGGTTAGTAACCGAGAATGGTATGACCAGAGGTCAACCTAGGTTGTAAACATCATTACAATAGTGGGTTTGAGGACCAAGTGTGGCTAGAAGGATAGCCCTTGAGTTTTGCCTAGTTGAAGGGTTTTTCACGTAAAACAAATCAAGTGTTTTTATTTTTCCGCACTTTACTTGATTTGTGTTGCTTGTTTGACTTGGGTTTATTGTTAATATTGACTAATCAAAAAAGTTGGTAATAATCGGTTAACAACTTATTTACCCCCCACCCCCTCCCCTCTAGGTTGTTTAGACACATGCTTGATCTGTGTTTTTAAGAAGTTTAAAGTTCAATGCATTAAGGACTAAAATGCCTATAAGTTCCTCATATTGTGATTGGCTCATTTCGTTGACAAACCACATCGGGGATTTTCTTGTAAAAATAGATTAGGCCTCATTGTTCGTGATCAAGCTTCAGTGGCATCATCAAACTCTAGGGTACTTCAAGAAGGTATAACAAGTACTTAACTTATTGAAGATAACTAGTTGCACACTCACAACTCATGCATTATTATATCTCATATAATTGTTGTGTGTTTCATGTTTGTGCACTTTCACTATTATATATCTCTTCATGTATGCTCATGTCTTTTGTATCTAAGTTGATTTGTTGAGGTTAGGAGTTATGCATTTGTTTTGTGTTGTTGACCGCTGTCATGTGGGCTGTGATAATTCACAGCGGTGGACAACACAGTGTGTGACCGCTGTGATAACTCATAGCGGTGGGCAACACAGTGTGTGACCGCTGTGACTGTCCACAGCGGTACGCATAACGGTCATATTTTGTTTTGCCCAAAACGGTGCAGTTTTATTTAGACATTCTATATATACATTCTTATCTTTCTCATTTCGTCTCTAGAGCTTCCAAATCCGTTCTTTCTCCATTTTTAAAGAGCTCAAGAGTGTCTTGCAAGAAAAGTTAGCAAGATTGTATTTTTCTTAACCAAAACCCAAATACCCATCTTGTATTCTTGACACAAACATCATCTAGCTTCATCTAGGATGTTTTCTTACATGGGTTTGCATCAAAGTACATGACTTGGTAAGTATAACACCATCTCCATTCCTTCTTGTGTTCTAGTTGTCCAAGATGGCTCTTTTATGACTTATTTGCATCAAGTTTGAGCCTTTTACCTTCAAGATGACATTTTTGTATGTTTGTTGGGTTTTGTATTGTGATATCTATTGCATCTAAGTTTGTACTCATTTCATATAGCTAAGTTTTATGTATGTCATATAGCAACATGATATCTAGGATTGTTTGAAGTATTCATACATGACTAGATAAGCATAATATGTGTTGACATAGCATTTATGCACTTAGAATATTTTCATATTCACTTCAGGTTATATATCTCTTCACTTAAGAGTTAAGGCTTGTATGTGATGTGGGTAGTGTACAAACAAGAGCCTAAAATCACTATTAAAGGCTTACAGGTAGTAAGAACGGATTAGTAACCAATCATGTGTGATATGGTCAACCTAGGTTGTAATCTCTTTTACAAATAGTGGATTTGAGGGTTCGATTGGCTCTATGCTCGTGAGTTTTTGTCCTTCTTGGGGTTTTCTCACGAAAAACAAATCATTGTGTCCCTATTGTTGTTTTCCGCACTTTGCTACAATGATTGTTTGTTAGAGGTTGTTTTGATTAATTTTGATTAACGGAAATGATGGAAATTGATTTGGTTAAAACCTATTCACCCCCCTCTAGGTTAGTTTAATCACTTTTAGAGTATTTTCAATTGGTATCAGAGCAGACTCCTTAACATAATTAGGAGATCCTGTGCTCTGTAAGAGTGCCGTGCTTTAGATTATTTTTTTTAATTAGTGTATCTTGCATTAGATTGCATTTTGTTTAGTGTGTCTTGCTTGATTGATTACATTCATCTCATTCACACTTAAACACCATGAGTGGAAACACATATGAGCGAGAGGGAGCATCGAGTACAAGACCTCCACTTCTAACGAGGGTTAATTACTTTTCATGGAAAGGAAAAATGGAGTCCTACCTGTGCTAAATAGATGATCGAGTTTGGATGGTGATTGAGGATGGTTACACACCACCTTACCAAGACTCTTGAAGATGGAAGCATCGTGCCCAAGCCGAAGTTGGAATGGGAAACTCAAGATTTTGAAGTCTCCAAATGGAACAACAATGCCATGCATGCAATCTTGTGTGCGGTTGATGAAAACCAACATAAGTTAATTTAAACTACTAGGAATGCACATGAAGCATGGACAATATTGGAGATGGCATATGAAGGAACCGATGTAGTAAAAGACTCCAAGCTACAAGTCCTTCAAACTCAATTTGAAACTTTGAAGATGGAAGATCATGAGTGCTTCAATGACTTCCAAGTGAAGCTAATGAATATCGTCAACCAAAGTCACCAATTGGAGATCCATATTCGGATATGAGGATAAACCAAAAAATCATGAGGTCTCTCCCGGAGAGATTTGATGCAAAAGTGACCGCTATTGAGGAGAATAACGAATATAAGAAGATGAAGCCAAGTGAAATAATTGGCAAGTTGTTGGCCTTTGAGTCAAGAAGAGCCCCTACTCTAACAACACCTCAAAAGAAGCAAAATAGCATTGCATTGAAGACCTCCAAGAAAGGCAAGAAGAAGATTCTGATGAAAAAATGGCTCTTATGGTGAAGAGGTTCAAGCAATTTATGAAGTTTGAGAAGAAGAGGTTGGGTTCCAAAGGAAAATTTGTGAAGAAAAAGACTCCTTCCAAAAGGTTGGACAAAGGTGAAGAGAAAGATTCCAAGAAGGGGATACAATGTTGTGAGTGTAGCGGATATGGTCACATTGCCCCTGAATATGCTAATTTAAAGAAGAAGAAGAGAAGAAAGGCCACGGCGGCCACTTGGAGTGACAGTGAAGACTTAGATGAGGAAGAAAAGTTTTCGGATGATGAAGAAAAGTTTTCGGATGATGAAGACCAAGTTGCCAATTTCATTGCCTTCTCATCATCTCACAATGGTAAGGAAGTCTTGAGTGACAAAGAAGAGGAGAATGACAAGCTAGAAGAAGAAGAAGAGCACTCAAGCAATAGAAGTACCTCATCCGAGTCCAAGCATGAATTTGATACGGAGATGGACTATGAAGACTTCATGGAATATTTCAAGAGTTCTAAAGCGAAAAAGAAAAAGGAGATTCAAGAGTTGAAAAGGAAGAACCTTGAATTGACCTCCAAGATGACTCAATTGAGTGAGGAAGTGAAAAGAACAAGAAAAAGGGAAGAAAGCTTGAAATTGGAGCTCGTTGTGGCTAAGAAGAGTGAATAAAGCTTGAGGAAGGAGCTTGGAGAGGCAAAAGTCGTGATTGCCAAAATGACCTCTGGAACAGAAAAGCTTGACAAGATGTTATCAAGTGGGAAGAGCCCTAGTGATAAGAGGGGTTTGTGATATAAGGAAGACATGTAGACCACCTCTCCTAAGAAGACCATTTTTGTCAAGAGTCAAGAGGTCGAAGAAGTCAAAATTCCACAACAAACTATAAAAAGGATTGAAGTTGGAGAATCCTCAAAGCAAGCTCAAGTCAAGGGTTCAATACGAGCTCAATCACAATAAGCTGGAGTACCTCAATCAAGACCTCCACATCCAAGAATCCTTCCACCACAACCAAGGACTTCTTATGCTCAACATAGAAGGCATGTTACTTTGGCTCAACCAAAAAGGGGAGAGTTCGCTCAACATCATAGGACTACTCAAAGGAGAATGAAGCCTCAAATGCTTGTACAAGGCTATGGTATGAACTCATATTTCACTCCTACTTATCATTATTGTGGTATTGAAGGCCACATAAGGTCCAATTGCTTTAAGTATATCAAATTGTGTAGAATGGAAAGCATGATTGAGAAACATATGCTTAGAAGAGCCAAAAAGCATGCACCTAGGGAACTTAGAGCCAATGAACCAAAGGCTCATAGGATTGAAAATGTTGCTCCTAGGTGGACTAGAAAAAATGAGTATTTTTGCTATGTGGCTCAAGTTGCTTTGAAAGCCAAAGACTCTAACACTTGGTACCTTGATAGTGGGTGTTCTAGGCACATGACTAGAAACAAGAGTTTCTTTGAGACTCTTGTGATGGAGGGTGGTGGATTTGTCACCTTTGGTTATGGTTTATGGAAAAAAGTCGTAGGGAAATGTAACATATCTATTCCCGATCTGCCCTCCTTGCCCAATGCTTTCTATGTAGATGGCTTGCAGGCCAATCTTATTAGTATATCACATTTAAGTGATGAAGGGCTCTTGGTTATGTTTGGCAAAGTTGATTGCTCTATTCTTAAGGAAAATGAGCAAGTTCTTTTAAAAGGCAAGAGATCAAGTGACAATTGTTATTGTCTTGAATCTAGTAACATCTCGTGTAACTTGTCTAGTTGTGAGCAAGTTGAGTTGTGGCATCAAAGATTTGACCACATGATTTAAAGTGACTTGAAGGTCCTTGAGAGGCTAAATGTGGTGAGAGGCCTTCCCAAGCTTGGGAAGAGATTTGAGGGAGTTTGTGGACCTTGTCAACAAGGGAAGCAAACTAAAAGTGTGCACAAAAAAGGAAAATATCTTTCCACCAAGGAGCCATTGGAACTCCTTCATATGGACCTCATGGGTCCCATGCAAACCGAGAATTTAGGTGGTAGAAGATACATTCTTATGGTGGTTGATGACTTCTCTAGGTTCACTTGGACCTACTTTCTTAGAGAGAAGTCCGAAGCTTTTGAGAAATTCAAAATGATATGTGTGAAAATTCAAAATGAGAAGAATTCTCACATTATGAGCATTAAGAGAATTAGAAGTGATCATGAGAAAGAGTTTGAGAATAGGAGCTTTGAGAGCTTTTATAATGGTCTAGGTATTTCCCATGAATTCTCGGCCCCTAGAACTCCCCAACAAAATGGAGTTGAAAGGAAGAATATGGTCTTATAAGAGATGGCTCGGGTGATGTTGCTTAGCAACAAGATAGCTAGGAATTTATAGGGTCGAAGCCGTCAATACGGCTTGTTATATATGGAATAGAGTTTTCCTTAGATCTGGGACCAAACAAACATCATATAAGTTATGGAAGAGAAGAAAACTCAATGTTAGCTATTTCCACATCTTTGGAAGTAAGTGCTGTATTCTTAATGACCGAGATCAACTTAGCAAGTTTGATGCCAAGAGTGATGATGGTATTTTCATTGGATATGCACTCAATAACAAGGCCTATAGAGTTTACAATCTAAAAACTCGAAACGTCATGGAATCATCAAATAATGTCATTGATGATTGTAAGTCTAAGAATGTTGTCCATGAGGAGGATGTTTGTGAGAATGTTGACATTCCTTTGAAGGAGTATGGTGAGACTTCAAGTGATGTGAAGTCAAATCATAGTGGAGAGGATGATCAACCTCTCGATAGAGATCCACATTTGGACTCTAATGAACCCGCTCATTGGGTTAGAAAACTCCGTGATAAAAATGATATCATTAGAGATGTCAATGAAGGTGTTAGGACTAGACGTCAAATAGCTAATCAAATTAGCTACACTTGCTACACCTCTCAAATAAACCCAAGAAGGTTGATGAAGCCTTAAATGATGAATTTTGGGTTCTTGCCATGCAAGAAGAGCTAAACCAATTTGAAAGAAATGAGGTTTGGACTGTAGTTCCTAGACCTAAGAACACCAATGTCATTGGAACAAAATAGGTGTATAGGAACAAGTCGGATGAGAGAGGCAATATTGTGCGCAACAAGGCTAGGCTTATGGCACTAGACATGATACCGGTTCGGTTCGAACCGGCGAACCGAACCGAAACCGTATGGGAAAAATCAGAACCGAACCGGATTTTTCGGTTTCGGTTCTAGAACCGGACCGGAACCGATACCGGAAAGGTTTTGGTTCTGGTTCTGGTTCTTGTTCCGGTTCTTAATTTTGAGGAATTGTCCGGTTCGAACCGGACGGAAACCGCCGGTTCAGTTCTAGTTCGAACCGGACGGTTCCAATATATATATATATATATTTTTTAAGTTTCTTCATATCTCTGAATCTCTTTCTCTTTCTAGTTTCTTTCGATCTCTCTCTCTCTCTCTCTCTCTCTCTCTTTCAGATCGTCTATTTGATCTCTTCTTCAGTTCTTCATCAGTTCATCTCGATCTCTTCATCTTTTCTTCTTCTTCAATTCTTCTCCATCTTTTCTTCATGACTTTATCTCGTCGAATGTCGATGGTGGATCTCTCCTCACTGGTTTGATTTATGATTTGGGGTGTTTAGAGAGAGAAAGAGATATATAACAATGAAGAAGATGAAGGATTGAAGTTGGTGATTTGGGATCTGGGTACTTATAAGTTTTCAGTCTTGAGTAGTGATATTTGGGTAGTGATATTTGAAGGATTGAAGGTAAAGTCATAAAGAATGAGTATGATCTCATTGAAGAATTTGAAGTTGCTATGTTGTTGACTTGTTGTGCCTGTAAGTGGTGTTAATATTTGGATGGGTATGCAATTATTTATCAGGTACAGGTGATGGGAGTTGGGACGTTGGGCAGGGTAATGGATGGGTATGGGTGAGTGGATGACAGGTCACATGTGAGGTCATAGATGAATGGGTTAAAAAAATGATTCTGAACCGTCGGAACCGAAGAATCGGAATCGAAACTTACCTTAGGGAGGTTCCGGTTTCGGTTACAGTTCTGGATTCCTCAAAATCGAAACCGCCGGTTCCGAACCGGAACCGGCGTCATGTCTATATGGTACAATGATAGTCTCAAATTGAGGGTATTGACTTTGAGGAGACTTTTGCTCCCGTTGCCCGTCTTGAGTCAATAAGGCTCCTCTTGTCCATTTCTTATGTGTACAAGTTCAAATTACACCAAATGGATGTTAAGAGTGTCTTCCTCAATGACTTCTTGCATGAGGAAGTGTTTGTTGAACAACCCAAGGGGTTTGTGGATTCACACCACCCTAATCATGTCTATCGCCTCAAAAAGGCACTTTATGGGTTGAAACAGGCACTTTATGGGTTGAAACAAGCACCAAGGGCTTGGTATAAGCACCTCACTCTCTATCTTGTTGACAATGGCTACTCAAGAGGTAGTGTTGACAGGACCTTATTCATCAAGTGCAACAAAGATGAGCTTTTCATAGCTTAAATTTATGTTGATGATATTGTATTTGGTTCCACCAATGAGTCTAAAGTGAGACAATTTGTAGATGTCATTTCTCATTAGTTTGAAATGAGCATGGTTGGTGAACTGAATTACTTCATAGGTTTGTAAATCAAGCAAATGCATGATGAGATTTTCATATCCCAAGCTAAGTATGCAAATGACCTAGTGAAGAAGTTTGGCCTTGACAATGCCAAACATTGTGACACACCCATGAGTACCACTTTGAAGCTAAGCAAATATGCTAGTGGTAAAAGTGTTGATCAAAGCTTATATCGTGGAATGAAAGGTAGTTTGCTTTACTTGACCACTAGTAGGCCCGATATTACTTATAGTGTGGGCGTTTGTGCTAGGTACCAAGCTAATCCTAAAGAATCTCACCTTGTTACGGTGAAGAGGATCATTCGGTTTGTGAATGGTACCTCCAATCGTGGGATTTGGTACTCCTTTGACACTAATCCAAGCCTTACTGGATTTAGTGATGCCGATTAGGTGTAAAATTATGATGATAGGAAGAGTACATCGAATGTTTGCTTCTTCCTAGGAAACAATTTGGTGTCTTGGTTTTGCAATAAGCAAAATTCAATTTCCCTATCCACGGCTGAGGCGGAATACATAGCCGCCGATAGTGCTTGTACTTAATTGATGTGGATGAAACAAATGCTAGCCGATTATGGCTTAGAGCAAGGCACTCTCACTTTGTTTTGTGACAACATGAGTGCCATAAACATTTCAAAGAATCCCGTTCAACATTCTAGGACAAAACACATTGACAATAGACATCATTTCATTAGAGAGCTAGTTGAGAGCAAGACTATTGCATTAGAGCAAGACTATTGCATTAGAGCATGTAGGAACTAATGACCAACTAGCGGGATTTGTTTACAAAGCCTTTAGACACTATTAGATTTGGGAACCTTAGTAAGTCTATTGGGATTTGTCATTTGGCTTGAAATTGTATGTCTTGACCCCATATGGGGAGCTCAAGCAAAGAGAGCAAATTGGCATGAAATTGCATTGTGCTACATTGATATATTTTATACTCCTTAACTAATTGCTTGAGATGATAGGTTGTGCATATGCCTATGTTATTTTCTTAATAAGTGTGCAAATTGTTTTTCTTGCAATCCATGTCATATTTGTGTTCAAACATGCATTTTTGGATTAGGGGATTTACTTTGGAAGTATAATTTGAATGACCTAAAATTGATCTCCGTGACATGATGATTTTATTAATGACATGCTTTAAAGTTGATGTGCATGAAGGTTTACTCTTGATTGCTTAAATATGAATGCAAAATTATGTGTGAAAAAGCAAATGAGAAGACTAAAATCAATAAAGACCTTGTGTCCATTCAATAAATAAGGATTACTCATCCAAATTTAGTCTTCTCTCTCTTTCTCTTTATTAGTTGAACAATGCTACTATCATACGGGTATCTTATTCGGAAAAATAAAAAAGGGTGCAAAGTCGCTCATGTCTTGTTTCGCTTATAAATTTTGATATAGTTGCGCTCTAATTTGAAATTCTTATAAAATCTATATCTCTGCTTGAATTCATGACACATGGTGAAATTTGTTTGAATTCTTTTTGAAAACCTTTGTTGTTTTATTTGTCAAATACCATTGTTTTTTATCTTGAATGCAACATGTCTTGCATGCGAAGCATCGTGTCACACATTTTCTTCAAATAAAATTCCTTGATTCTCTCTTACTTAATTGAGTTGCATAAAGTTGGTTATATGATTATGCCTATGCTTTTGTGCTATGAGCTCTCCTTGCCAAATGCTTACCCATTACGGTGGGACTCCCTTTACCTATCTCATGACAAAAAGGGGGAGAAGGGTTGTGAGAACATAGTGGTTTCCATGGTCATATTTAGGGGGAGTTGAGAGTGATCATTTAGGGGGAGAATTGCATTGCATTGCATAGCATGATTACATTATTTGATTGTATTGGTTCTATCTAGTATGGCTATTGCAAATGTTTTTTTGTTGTTGTTAATTATGACTTTAAAGCACCTCTCATACACTTGATCTTGGAAGGTATCTTTGTTTGTCTTGTTAATTGTGTGTAGGTTGGAATTTTTCTACAAGCTTTGGATTGACTTGAAGATGTTCAAGACTTAGATTAGGCCTTATTGTAATGTAGAAAATTTTGTTCACCAACTTTCTTTTGTAATGTTGAGGTTGCTTTCTGAGTGGTGGTTTTGTCACGAAATAGCCAAAGGGGGAGATTGTAAGTTCCTCATATTGTGATTGACTCATTTCGTTGACAAGCCACATCGGGGATTTTCTTGTAAGGATAGATTATGCCTCATTGTTCGTGATCAAGCTTCAGTGGCATCATCAAACTCTAGGGCACTTCAAGAAGGTATAACAAGTACTTAACTTATTGAAGAGAACTAGTTGCACACACTCACAACTCATGCATTATCATATCTCATATAATTAATGTGTGTTTCATGTTTGTGCACTTTCACTATTATATATCTCTTTATGTATGCTCATGTCTTTTGTATCTAGGTTGATTTGTTGAGGTTAGGAGTTATGCATTTGTTTTGTGCTGTTGACCGCTGTCATGTGCGTTGTGAGACAGCTGTGATAATTCACAGTGGTAAGTAACACAGTGTATCACCGTTGTGAGACCGCTGTGATAACTCACAGCGGTGGGCAACACAGTGTGTGACCGATGTGACTGTCCACAGCGGTACGCACAGCGGTCTTACTCTGTTTTGCCCAAAATAGTGCAGTTTTATTTAGACCTGCTATATATACATTCTTATATTTCCCATTTCGTCTCTAGAGCTTCCAAATCCATTCTTTCTCCATTTTTAAAGAGCTCAAGAGTGTCTTGCAAGAAATGTTAGTAAGATTGCATTTTTCTTAACCAAAATCCAAATACTCATCTTGCATTCTTGACACAAACATCATCTAGCTTCATCTAGGATGTTTTCTTACATGGGTTTGCATCAAAGTACATGACTTGGTAAGTAGAACACCATCACCATTCCTTCTTGTGTTCTAGTTGTCCAATATGGCTCTTTAGGTTGTATATCTCTACACTTAAGAGTTAAGTCTTGTATATGCCGTGGGTAGTGTACAAGCAAGAGCCTAAAATCAATATTAAAGGTCTGCGGGTAGTAAGAACAGATTAGTAATCGATTAGGTGTGTTGTGGTCAACCTAGGTTGTAATCGCTTTTACAAATAGTGGATTTGAGGGTTCGATTGGCTTTATGTCCGTGAGTTTTTACCCTTCTTGGGGTTTTTTCAAGTAAAACAAATCATTGTGTCCCTATTGTTGTTTTCCGCACTTTGCTACAATGATTGTTTGTTTGTTAGGGGTTGTTATGATTAATTTTGATTAACCAAAAAGATGGAAATTAATTTGGTTAAAACCTATTCACCCCCCCCCCCCCCCACTAGGTTAGTTTAATCACTTTTAGAGTATTTTCAATGCCCTTGGATCTGTTATCTTTGACTAACAGGCGACTAATGGAAAGACTAAAGTGATGACTTTTAAAAAAACAAGAGACTAAAGTGATTAATATGACAAAGACGTTTAAAAAAGTGACAATTCATGAAAAAGTAGGGGCTTTATTGATATTACCCCCTCTTATTTTAATACAATGAGAACCTTTGTGAAATTGTATGCAATTGAATGTTTTTTGATGAGATATTTTGTATGCATTGTATGAAAATTAAAATACACAGTTTGGTAAAAATTTGAAATTTTTTTTTTTGAATAAAGAACTATTGTTTATGATATTTACCTATTTTAAAGTGTTTTATCTTCAAAGAAATCAGAAAAAATTAGTTCTTGTACCCGAAATTTTTTTAATTGTTTCCCACAAACGTATTTCATTCTTTTTATTATTCATACAAAAAATCACATCAAGATTCAATAAGTTCCATTAAATTTCAACAAAGGTTCTTAAGTGTGCATTGTAAAAAGTCCTCATTGGAATATATATATATATATATATATATATATATATACATTCTTATAGTCTTTCTACTATCAGTTTGTCTTGTAATATTTGTTCATTTGTTTGGGCTGTGATTTATAGAACTTTAGCCTTATATTACTTCTAATTTGTAGGTTTTAGTGTGTTGAATGCTTGAAAATTTACATAACTATAACTCAAGATCAAGTTTTCTTTTATGTATAAAAAAAGTAAATAATTCAAGATCAACAGATAATAATAAAGGCATCTCCAATACAGATATACACTTTTGAGTTTCTAATTGATGACACGTCAGCTTTTCTAGAAATTATAGATCCACCTTGTCAAAGAAATTGGAGAAATGCATATTCACATCTCCAACGCAACTATCTAAAAAGTGACTTTAAACCAATCACTACAAGACATTTGTCACTCTCTTTCCTAATTAATTTGATGGTTAAAAAAATTAACTATCAAAAATTGTCTTTCAACGAAACAAATATCAATTCTCTATCCAGCCAACCATTTTCTCATGCAGCCTCTATCTAGTTCTGGTAAGATTATTTGCTTAAATTTCAATTTTCTTTTCTTTCTTTAACTTCTCAATTGGATTTCTTCTTCTTCATTTGTTTTTGTTTTCTACTCTTGAGAAAGAGAAAAGAAGTTTATTGTGTCTTGCAAACCAAGTGCTTGATTAAATTCCTAAATAAAAACAAAGGCAAATAATAACTTAGCATTTGGTTAATTTTCCTCAATTTTCTTAGTGACAAAATAGATTAATAGAGGAAAAAGAAAAACAGAGATTCTTCAAACCAAACTATACCACATCAAAAATCAACTAGATACAATCTAAACTAAATTGCAGTCCAAAACAATCCAACTTAAACCTAAAAAATGTATAATCCAAATCAGATGACACACTGACAATGTCTTTAAAAATAAAAAACAACCACAAACCACCCTTTTTATTGTATTAAACCAGAGGCAAAGCAAATAAAATAACTGATATGATCTTAAGATTTGGTTATCGACAACATTAGCAATGATATCCAAAACACAAAATAGAGTCTAGAATTGCGAAGATTGATATCTAGTCACCAGAGTGTGTACAATAAATTTTTTTATTTAAATATATACATCTAATATAGAAAATAATTTTGACAGGTCAATGTCTTCATCAAGTATGGAACATGATTCCGATAGCACATCTTCAAGCGACAAGTCATTTTCTATCACCAAAGATCTATTAGCTGATAATGTGAACTCTACTAAAATGAGTTGGGATTTGGTTCAAACTGCTGCAATTCATATTCCTATCATAGTTTCAACAACATTGATGTGTAAAAAACTACCTCATGGTGACTCTACTCTCGGCAGACGTTATATTCGTCGTGACAGGAAAGAACGACATGACCAAATCATTAATGACTACTTCAAAGCAGAGCAATCCAAGTATACAAGAGAGAATTTTTGTTGTAGGTTTCGAATGAATGTGGAACTATTCAATCGCATCTTACGTGCAATTGAGACTAATGGTGATTATTTTTACCAAAAAGATTGATGCATTTAGGAAACTTGGTTTAAATCCTTTACAAAAGATGATGGCAGTTGTACAAATGCTTGAATACGGTTGTCCAATTGATTTCCTTGATGAATATGCTCAAATTGGTGAGAGTATTGTAAATGAAAGCCTTAAGCATTTTGTGATGCTGTAATTAGGGTATTTGAAACACAATATTTGAGGAAACTTAATACGAATGATATTGCAAGGTTACTCAAAGAAGGAGAAGATCGAGGTTTCCCTACAATGCTTGGTAGTCTTAACTGTATGCATTGACATTGGAAGAACTGTCCTACTACATGACATGATATGCATACTAATGGCTTTAAAAAGCCCCAACTCTCATTTTAGAGGTTGTAGCATCACAAAATTTGTGGATTTGGCATGCATTCTTTGGTATGACCGTTACTAACAATGATATTAATGTTATAGATAGATCTCCATTGTTTGATGATCTTATAAATGAAAATGCACCCCCATGTGATTTTGTAGTACAAGGCCATAGATACAATATGGGGTATTATCTCTATGATGGAATTTACCCCTCATATGCTACTTTGATACAAACAATCTCTCAACCAACATCTATTAAAAAAAATTATTTACTGAACATCAATAAGCTATGAGAAAGGATGTGGAACATGCATATGAAGTGTTGCAAAGTTGGTGGCATATTGTTAAAGGTTCGACACGAATGTGGAATGCAAAATATCTTTGGAAGATTATGAAAACATTTATTATCTTACATAATACGATCATTGAGAATGTGTATCATTAAGGAATTAATCCTGAATCTTGGGAGCCTCTTGCGGATGAAATGGTTGATCAAGTTGATGTAGAATATGATTAAACATTTCTTGTGTCAAAAATGATCAATCGAATGAAACAAGTGCGAGATACAGTAAGGCATAACGATCTAAAGATGGATCTCATTAATCACTTATGGGATAATTACGTTGGTTAACAAACTTAACGTTTTATAAATCTATTGTTTAAATTTGTGTTGTTGGGTTGGGCAAGAAAAATATACTATCTGCTGCTTGATGTGTGTATATATATATTGCAGAATTATGGATGTAATCTTTGAGCTTATTATTTTTAACAGTATTCATTTTTTCTGTATTAATTCATCTCTAATTGCTTAATATGTTAATAGTGTTTATCATGCTTTTGAACAATATATGCACATTTGAATGTACTGTTGTAGATTTGCTAGGGAGATTTGTTCTGGTGTTTATTTAAAACAACATTGGGCATGTATTTCTTTCAGGAGAAAGATCACATGCTGAGTTTAGAAGAATCTATTTTCTTTTGAACATAAATGTGTGCTGAGATAGAGACTAAAATTTTGAAACCAAGTACTACTACTTTTGAGGAATTTTTTAATCTCTTTTGATAGAAATTATGGGTAAGATTATATTGTTCACTCATAACTTCAAATAAAATGTGGTGTGGGAACAACCATATGTACAAGTTGTTTGAAAGCTAATGACCTGATGGATTTCAGGCAAAGACTTGGAGCTGCTACTTTGCGGATTAAAGTTACTGGTAAAAGGTCTATTAGCTGATTTCAAATGTGTATATATTTTTCAAAAGCATTTCAAGAAACAAAGTACAAGCTAAACAAAGTAAATGTTCAAAATCATTCACAAAAGCATTACTGCAAAATGAAATTATAAGTTTGCATTATCATTGTCGAAAACATCCCCAAAAGACCATCTCTTTCACATTCCTTCATTATTTGAGCTTGCAGCTTCTCATACGCCACTCGTAAAGCAAGTTGATGTTTGTTAAGGTCTATGTTCATAATGATTTCCTAATTTTTTTGCTCCTTCTTTCTTTGGTTTTTCTCTCTAAATTCCCTTTCCATTTTTCAATGTTTCTCTCTTCAACTCCAACTCTTCTCTATTAAAATCAATTTGTCTTTCTATAGTTCAATGTAAATTATTTAATACGTCGATCACACCTTTGTCATCAGTCATCCTCCTCATTTTCTCTTTAACGACTTTTCTCCCTTGTGGGCGTACAACCCCATTAGAATTAGTATTAGTATCTTCATTCACGAGACTGTTTAGATCAAAGGTATTAAAAGACCCCGGTGTAGTTGATGTTGGCGGAGATGGATTGTCAAGGAAGCTACCATCAACAGTCTTTTGTTTCTTTGGCCCACATTTCTTGGTGAGTTTTCCTGAACACCACTTTGGATGGTTTTTCAAAATCTCCCAACAATGTTCAAATTTGAATGGTTTTCCAGTAAAATCATTATACATTCGAATCGCTTCTCTTTTCTGCAAATGAAACAAGTAAGATTAACAAAACTATAAAGTAACGAAGATCAAAAAGCTGAAGACAAAGAATAAGAACCACCAAGAATAATATATTAATTACCATATCAACCCTTTTGCCCACTACAAATCATCCTAAAACCGAAACACCAATGATGTGTTAAATCGTGTTATAAAAACAATACTCGCAAGTGCACGAATAGTGAAGATTAGTACAGCGGCAAGTAAGGATTTTTCCCACAAGGAAAAATGATTTATTGATTGAAAACTAATTTTAATTCTAATTAAACTAAAAGTAACCAAATAGATAATTTTAAGAATTGAATTAAACTAAATTAATTAAAAGCAAGTAACAAGAAATTATGGATTATGATAAAGGAATGAGAAATACTAGGTCATCGATGATTCCCAATTATAAACACTCAATGTATGGAATTAACTTGTAAACAAATTCAATCAATTCAAGGGTTCAATCTTTATATTTAATATGACTATTACCATACGATCGCTGGATGAGTCACGTGTTCCCAACCACTACTCACCCTTGATCTATGGTGTGAACAATAATCAAAAACCCATTAAGTTCAAGAATAAAGAACTAAAATCTAAACTTTGATTTGATCTATGCTAAAGATAAATTTTATTTATTCAAGCGAGCATTAATCATGATTAGGTTTTGATCTATACTCTAACCCTAATTCTCAGTCTTAACCCTAAAATCATGTCAAATAATCATCCACCCTTTGGTCTATGGTGTGAATGAAAATTAAAACTAATAAGAGTCAAGCAATTGAGCACAATGAATAAATCAAGAATTGAATTGATGAATTAATAATTAATCCATGCACGAGCATTCACAAAAGATTCACATTGATTCCCTAGTTATGGGATTAGTTACACATCATGAAAATAAAAAGACAAGAGATAGAAAAGATAAAACCCTTATTGGCCTTCAATGAGTTCTTCAAGTCTTCAATGATGAAATATTCTTCGTCTCCGAATCTTCTATGTGTAAAGATGGATGAGAGAAAATTGTGTATAAGAGAATAGTATATGGTGACCGTGATTAGGTCTGTGGAACTCTTTTCTTAAAGAAACTCATGGTATTTATAGGTGATAATTCATTGTGGACTCCCAATTTGCTTTGTTGTATGAAACTTACAAAGTAGGAAAGTAGAATGAAACAAGGAATTGGAATCCTTTCCTAAATTGGATTTCTTCTTTTGATGATTGACTCCTAATTTGAGTTTAGGAAGTTTCTCAAACATGTCTTGGTCTTCTAGAGTCATTAGAATTTGATTTGGGAAGTTTTGGAATAGTTCTAGACCAATTTGGAGTGGAATCAGCCAAAAATACGTCAAAGCCGTGGCCGAGGTTGCTTCGCAGGTCACCCGCGATCCACACCGCAGTGTTGTTCTAATGTTTACCGCTACGTAGACCGCTACGTAGGTTGCTTGCACAAACCGCGGTCTAGCCCGCGGTTGACTTCTCCAACTCTGACCTTCGGTTACTAAATCGGGTATAACTTCTTCTAGGAATATTGGAATTGTGATCCGAAAAGCGTGCCGAAAACTAGACTTCCGGGGATTTCCATCCATAGGTAGTAGGACATAGAATTAAATTGGTGCTGAGAGATATGGTACCCGAAATATGAGTGATCTGCACAGTTCGAAATTCATTTTTTGCTCCTTTTCTCCAAAATAACATCCAACACCACTTCTATGGAATGTGATCTACAAATGCTCAACAAACACATAAAATATCTAATTTCACTTGAGAACAAAGCACAAATAATAGAAAATGGGGACCGAAAACATGTATAGAAATAGACCGATCAACCACCCGAACCGAAACTCAACAGACCAACCATTCAACTGATCAAACCAACACTTAACTAAAGGTGTCCTTCAAAACTTTCAATGGCGATGATCCCTATGGATTGATATACAAATCTGAACAGTGTTTCAATTTCAAGAAAATCGCTGCTCATCATGAAGTTCAGCCCCCTTCCTTCCATTTGGAGGGGATTGCCTTATAGTGGATGACAAAATTCAAAGGTCCTACTACTGATGACTCGTCACAGTATGAACCGGCTTCCGCTAAACCAATTCCAAAATTACATTTTCAGAACATATCAAGATTTTATCCTTGCAAACAAGGATGATTTTTAGGGATTGGGAATGATATAGGCAGCATTATTAATTCTCATGTAAGATATGCATAGAGATCGTTAGCTAGGAAGACCAAGTCTGGTTAAATAAGTAGTTAATGGATCATGATCATTATGTGTTTCCTAGGACATTATTGTTAGTGTCTCCTTGCTTTTAGTTAGTGAGTGTTTAGTTATAGCAAGTTAGTGGGTGTTTAGTTAATAGATAGTGGATATTTGTTTCCTTGTTTTCTGGTTAGGTTTTTAGATTAGTTGATGTTGTAAGCCCATAAAAGACTCTCTTTGAATTCAATGAAGTGATCGATGAAATTAAACAACAACTACTATCTCCCAATATCTTCTTATCTTATCTCTGATTTTATTTCTCTTTCTACTATTCTTTTTTTCTTACCTCTGCCTCTTTTCTAATTCTGCACATAAAATAGTCTAGCCCCCAAGTTAGAAATCCTGGCTACACTATTGATATCAAGGTTCTTGATGGTGGGTATCACAACGCCGGATCATCTTTCAACGGTGGTGATACTGGGTGGGCCATGATTGAGAGACTGAGATGAGGAGGTGGTTGACTGGTTGTGAGTTGTAGGATTTTATAGAGGTGAAAAAGGAAGGTAGGTTGCGTTTTGGTGTAACGTGCATAAGAGGAGTGAGTTTTGAAAAAACAGAGTTGAAAGATTGCATGAGGTTGGCACGTGCACACGAGGATGGTCTACCTTATTTTCCATGTGAACTAAAGTTGAAAAATTAAAGCCAACAACAATGTACAGTATGGTCGTAACGGCCGTCCAATTTAAATAAAGTTTAAATGTTTTTATTGTGGAGGCCAATGCTTTCTATGCTTTATTTTTTCTTTTTCTATGCTGCTACATTCATCATGTTCAAAATAACGTGATTGCTATTTTCAAAAGAAAAATAAAAACAAAAAACAAAAGAATAACGTGATTCCTTCTACAAGGAGCGTTTTGGGGCCATAGCTGATGACTTCCTTCGTCACGGCAAGAGAGGAAAGGGGGCCAATCCACTTGGCAAATTCACATTACATGGAAATTTGCAAAACTCACTATTAATGTGGTTTGATAACGAAGGGTGTGTCCGACAATATCTTATAGTTCAAGTGGCCACCACCGTAGATGGTATCAGGACCGGTCTTAGGGGGAGTCCAGTGAAACAACGGTCTAGAGTCTAAGTATGCCCTAAAGAAGGGCGTGCATTTTTATTTTTTATTTTTATTTTATAAATATTAGATGAGTGACGATAGTTACCCCCTCTAAAATTTTATATGTACACTCTAAATAAGTATATTTTTAAAAATTCTAAAAATACCTTCAAATAAAATCCTTAAAGTGGTCAAAGTAACTGTATCTCATACATCATATTAATACAAAATTTAATATTTTAAACATTTTACCAAACATTATAATTAGTTAAAAAAAATTAATATCTTTTTATTATAATATTAATTTTTATTAATTAAAATTTAAATATTTATGTATAATAAATTAAGAAGAGAAAACAATGGATTAAATATTAAAAAAAAAACTAAAATTCTCTTTGAATTTGAACTAAGAAGAGAGGGTTTTCTTTTATGGGTTCTAGCAACAAAGAACATATTTATTAAAAAAAAAAACATACATACTAATATACATGGAGATATGTCGAACCAGTAGTCTACACCGGTATCATCCTCCCTTTATACAGCCATAGAAGATTATATATAAATAGATGGTGATCGTGCTATTAGATGTTGTTTGTTTCTAGTTTTCTACGTGACGCTATGTCCTCGTTTTTTACTAATTAAGATCAAGTAAAATTTAAAGAAATAAAAGAAAATTTAATTATACAAAAAAAATAAAAAGATAGAGAAGGTCACTGAATCTGGAGGCTTTGGGATCCTAAGGATGCCATCGGTGTCGTTTCATGCTGAATCTCGAATTTATCCATGCTGAATCTTGGAAGGCCGGGGCAGCGTTTCCATTATTTTGTTTTTCATTTTTTATCTTAATTTTTTATAACTTATTAAATTAATATTTTTTTTTCAGGAATTAAAAGAAAGGGTATATTTGTAATATATGGGTTGTGTTTACAAAATAAAATATTTTAATAGGGTGTACATACAAAAAGGGATGTATATACAATTTTTCAGGAGTTTAATTATCATCACTCATATTAGATATATGGACTAATTGCACAAGCCTCTACTGAGTTTATGTCTAATTATAGTTAGATGAACATTTTACTCGAAATTACACATACCTCTCATACTATAAGTTGACTTCCCATTGATCAAACTTTTAGGGTTAAATGACTTGAATGCCTCCATTTGTATTATTTTATTACCTAAAATAAATAATTAAACAAATATTATCTAATATATAATAAAATTTAAAAAATGTAATAAAAATGATGAAGATAATGTTGTTATTTTTTCGATATTTATTACCAATTTTTCATAAAAATCCTTCGTGGACCTTTTTATAATGAGTGAAAGCATCTCCAATGGTATCCTTAAAAGTAGAAGAGTAATCAAAATTGGATTATTTATCTCAAAAACAACGTCCAATAGAATCACTAAAATTTAGTAATAGTTTTAATCAATAATCGTATTGCCTCTTCAATAATCAAATTTGAAGATTGACTTTCAATTATCAAATACAAACATAACCCAAAATAACTGCTGTAATTTTATTTATTCTCTCTCATCTGTGGCTTTCTTTTCTTTTCTTTTTTCTCTGATTGCCTATGCATCTCATTATTGTTTCGACCCCAAAAATTTCAATTAGGTAAAATTCGTCTCTTCATTAACGAATGGATCAATACACACATCATACACCTTCTCTTGTCATTTATAGTTTTTTTTTTTGTATTCAAGATATTTGACGAATCGTCAGTATCATTGTGGACTACACAATGATCAATTTTAGCAATCCTTAAAAACAATCCTTAAATGCTGAGGTGATAACTTTTTCAGGATCTAAATTTGCTTATACCATTGGAGATACTCTGATGAATCTCGGGAAAAAAAAAGCTCAACTGTGAATGATAAATTTTTTTTCTTTTGTTTAAATTGGTATTAAACCTAGAAAAAAAAAGCTCCAATGAAGATGGTTTTCTTTTTAGTTGAAAATTGGTGAGGATAGATGTCGACAAAAAGAAAAGTTTACCATTTTTTTCTCCTCTGAAAAATGGGTGATAAATATCGAAAAAAGTAACAACATTATCCTCTTTTTTTTATTTTTTTATTTTTTATTATATATTAAATAATATTTGTTTAATTATTTATCAATAAAAAAAATAAGAAAACAATATATGAAAATAGAAACAATATTTGTTTTTCTCTTTTGAATTTTAGGTTGTGTAAAAAAAACATTATTGAGTAAAAAAATAATTTTAAATATATTTTCTGGAAAAAGAATATATATATATATATATATATATATATATATATATATTTATATATATCGATGATGATAATGAATGGGGGTTTGATGGTGTGTGAGAAAAAAGTTATTTTGAAAAGAAGAATAATATATTTTAGGGTTTGTAAAACAGGAAAAAAAAAACACATAAGTGGAAAAAGAACAAAACTAAAGATGGATTTAAAAAATATGGTTTGAAGTATCTTTAGAACTTTCTTGTTTAGTTTAGTAATTTTAATTAGATTAAAATTGTTATTAATTAAAAAAATTAAAATAGAGTGTAAACAGATAATTAATAAATTGTTAAGAGCAATTTTTTTTATTATTCACATGAAATGTGCAATGTCCAAACTATCCCCATATAAATACCACACCTATCAGCTGAGGAAATAGGGGGTTCTGTCACTTTTTTGAGCTGGTGTTTCAAAACTATCACCACTTTAATAACTTATGTTTTAAAGGTACCAAAGTAAGTGATTACCAAAAATACCCTTACTTTTAGTATTTCTTTTTTATTATATCTCTCACTTTAACTTTCTCGTACTTTTATGTTGTCTGAGACTTTAACTTTCTCCTAATTTTATGTAGTCTGAAATCTACTTCTTTCTCTAACTTTAATTTATCTGTAAACTGAGATCCAAGTTCATCTTCTTCTCCAACCCGTGGTCTCTGTTCATCTCCTTCTCCAACTCTTGGCCGATGTTCATCTCCTTCTCGGACTCATGGTCTTGTTCTCCTCTTCTTTTGTCTACAAATCACGCTAAGGTAATCTCATTTCTTGTGTTTTTTTTTTGTTTTGAATCTTCCATTTGTAAATTTGTTTGAGGTACTTAGGTTTAGTTACACAGTCTGTGAAACTTCAAATTTCAGAAGTCTCAGAACGTAGTTAATATGTTACGAGACTTTTCAATTATATGTCCGAAACTTTTTAAACAGCTCTGAGACTTTGGTTTAATATGTTCCGAGACTTTCATTAATATGTCTGAGACTTTTGTTTAATATGTTCTGAGACTTTTGAATCAATTATAATTTTTCGAGACTTTATTTTTCTTTGGTTGCCTATATCTGTTTCCACTTTGCCTCTCATTATGTGAATTTTGTTATTCGCAGACCGATAAGATGAGTAAACTTAGAGAATGTATAAAAAATTCACACAATGAGAGGTAAAGTGGAAACAGATATAGGCAACCAAAGAAGCCTGAGATAACAAGTTATTGTAAAGGTCACGGAGAGTATTGTAAACAATGTCTCGGACATATACACTACAAAAAAGGCTACTGGGACGATATTTTTTTTCGTCCCAATGGACCAAAATTCGTCCCTATTGATCTATTGGGACGAATAAAATTCGTCCCTATTGATCTATTGGGATGAATAAAATTCGTACCAAAATCCGTCGCTTCAGGTGGGTCGCAATAGCTTCTTTGGGACAAAAGTTCAAATTCGTCCCTAAAGACTACCTATAGGGACGATTTTGATTCGTCCCATTTGATAACCTGTAGGGATGAAAATTTTCGTCCCAAAAAACTATCTATATGGACGAAATTAAAAAAAAAAAAATTGTTTAGAACCCACCCACAACTTCTCAATAAATTTTTGATTCTTCACTGAAGTTGAACCAATAACCAACACATGAAAAAGGAAGCAAAGCTTATCCACCTAACTGGTGGTTCGAATTTGTCAATAATAGCATACTATTTATATATAAACTCTATATGTTATTAACTTTTTATTGTAAATTAATTCCAATAATTTAAATTTTATTTTTATATAATACACAAATTGATATTGAAAAACATTTATTGTAGCATTTAATTAAACTATATATTTTTTTTAAATATTACAAGAATTATCTACTCCTATAAGGAGAGATAACTACTTCCCACAATCCGGGAAGAAAACTCTCTACACATGTTTGTCAAATACGCATGATGGAATTTAAACCCCTCACTATTTATGTGGAAGGGATGTGCACTGCCAGCTCTACTAAGAAGTGATGTGCACTTAAACTATTTTTTAAAAACATATATTGTCAGATCAAACGGTCTATCGTTAATCGTACATGGAAATAATATATATATATATAATTTTTCTTAATTTTTTGAATTAATATAAAAGTGAAGCAAATTTAATTATTAATATGTCTCTTAGGAAAAACTTAAAAAAATAATGATAAAGAAACACGAAAAATATAATCCTGAGAAATCATTATCAGCAATAAATATTATGTTTGTCTTAATAAGTCCCCAAGTCTATAATTTTTTTTTTAAATGTCAAACTTTTTAGGGACGAATAATTTTCGTCCCAATAGGATGTCTATTGGGACGAAAGATTTATTTCATCCCAATACACATCCTATTGGGACAAATTATTTTCGTCCCTAAAAATCTGGTTATTTTTGCACTTTTTAGGGACGAATAATTATTTTGGTCCCAATAGACAATCTATCGGGACAAATATTTTTCGTCCCTAAAGGTCTCATCCTTTTTAGGGACGAATAATATTTTTCGTCACAATAGACGTTCTATTGGGACGAATTTTTTCGTCCCTAAAGGTTTCTTTATGTTTGAAATTTTTAGAGATGAATATGCTATTGCGTCCCAATAGACGTTCTATTGGGACGAATAAAATTCGTCACAATTATTTTGTCCCTATAGGCCCATTTTCTTGTAGTGATAGCAGAAAAGTCTCAGACGATGTTTTCCAAAGTCTCGGACATAAAGTTTGACAAAAGTCTCGGACATATAACAGAAAAGTCTCGGACATTGTTTTCAAAAGCCTCAGAAAGCTTGATCCTCTGAGACTTTTGATTGACACTCTGAGACTTTTGTCTCATCCTCCAAGACTTTTTACGGTGTCCGAGACTTTTGTTTTATGCTCCAAGACCTATGGACTTTATCCTGAGACTTATCAACCATTTTTCGAGACTTATTGCATGATACCAACTTTAAGTTCTTATTCATTTTTATTGTATAATCTCCACTGTTATTATGTTTTATGATATACCGATTTTATTTTATTAATATTTTTGTACAGGAAAATGGATCGGGTTAGTGTAGGGAAAAGCACGCGGTGGAAGCGAAAAATTAGGTTTGTATATTTTAAAATTTTTCCTTTTAAAAGAAAGAACTTTAACTCTTGATTAATTAACATATAGTAAAAATATCGTACCTTTTTCACGTGACGATTGATTTTGCGTTGATTTGAATCTGCTTGCTTCTAATTGAATCCGCAAGATCTTCCAATCCAATCATGAACGGGAATCACCTAGGAGTGTGGGCTCCCTTTTCTTTGAATTATAAACCTGAGGATGGAAAAACAAACATTTTTCTTTTGTTAGTCACAATAATCCTCCTAGAGAAAATAAAGAACGTTTGGTCACTTATGAATTCTTAATCTTTTTAATCAAGAACTCGCGTGAACCCTAATTCGATATTATGCATAAAGCCTTTTTATGTAAAAGCTTCTAGTGCACTATCGAAAATAAAACGCTCATTATTCTTCTTCTCTTTGGCCGAATTCTACACATCTTTCTTGAGTTGGAAATTTTTGTTTTTATTATTCAAAAGCAAGAGAATAAAAATTTTCTAAAACAAAAAAAAAAACTTCTTCTTTTAACTCCCATTATTAATTCCGAATTTAATAATATATATATATATATATATATATATATAGGTGATGACCTAATCCTCACTCAAGTAGGATTTCTACCTTGTAGTCAAATCATCACACAAGTAGGATTACTTTTTCATCAAGTGTCCTATTAACTTTGAGTTTTAACCATATTCCAAATTATGAGTGTATTATCCAATAATAAATTATTGAATATAATATTGTGACTATATCAAAAACTTCCTAATTTGACTAGATAAATAAAATACTTTTATTTATCTACTTATCAAATATAGTCTTTAATACTTATCATACTACCATCAATAATATGACACTAGGAATCCTTTCTCCTAGTTAGAAAAAAGATTTTGACTTTTAATCAAACAATTAATTAATTAATTTCTATTTGATTAATAAAATAAAATAAAACAATATATTAGACTAATTAATTTAGCCTTGCCGCCCAAGTAAATACTTGTGCAATATATTATTTTTTCCATTTATTAAATCCATTGGACTTTAATAAAAAATCCACTTGTGAACTAGATCTATTCTTACTATAAAAGAAACAAGTCCACATGCCTTAAATTTAATACATTAATATAATCTAGCAGCCTATTTAATTAAAATGTGCAAATTATATTCTTAATGTATTAATGGAATGCTACACGCACCCCATTAGGACCACCCTAGGATTCCTACGTCTTTGGCCGTCCATTCCATGCCTTTTTGAAGAGTTACCGCGTGTCTTGGTCACACATGACTACACTTATCCAAAGCTTTTGGATTTCGAAATCCAAAAACAATTCTAGATGGACCCAGAAATTGGTCCGGTAGAATATATCAATTGATCCATGCAAGTTCGTGCGGATTGGGGATCTTGGCGGGCTATCTAATTGAAGCTTCAATAGACATAACCTAATCACAACCAACAAATGATTCACTTAGGTTCAATCTATTAATTTTAGCTAATTCCACTAAAGAGCTAAAACTGAACTCTTAAATAAATATAGAATAAGATAATATTTCTCATTCGTACCCTAGACAATCTTATTGGAGATAGTGTATCATCGTGAAGAATATCAGTAATCGCCAAGAGCTCATAGACCGCCTATAGCTCTCCTAGTTACCATATTGACTCATATGACCACATTTTGAATTTGGATATTTTGACTTGTCTAGAAGCCATGTTTCAATAGACACTATTGAAACCTGAACGTTAAGATTTAATATCCAATACCTCAAAATATCCACATGATGATAACCTATTCACATTTAATAAATAGAGTCATGATGTCCATATCTATAAATAAAGTCCTCTATCGATTAACAAATGAATACCACCAAACTATCGAGGATAGACTATGCTATATAATCGTACTCATTGATAGCTCAAATGATAACACTTGTTACCATAAGTCCATCATTTATCTCAGGATTGAGATAGACTCTCCGATTGACCTCAAGTGAAAACTGTTATCCATTGACGGTTCTAGATAAAGTATTTCACTGTGATCTTATTCAATGCATCTAGTGCACTAGATTATTTTGCCCAAAGACACTACATTTTGATGATTTTAGACTCATCATAACACATTTCATCCCACTCAAATGCTAGCAAAAGAATTTACAACTTTAACAAGATAAAAGCGTCCAACATTTATCTTAAGTTGTGAACATTGTTCAAGACTAACTAAAGAATTGTGTCTACCTCATACATATCCAGATGTTCGAACAATTCTTCATCTCTCATAGTCTTTTGACCTTATGATTATTTACTTTTGACAATTATAATAATTAAACTATAAATGTTATAAGATTTGTTAAACTAGAAATCACTTTATTAATATGAAAAGATTGTCAAATACATCATTACACTCTTGCTATTGAGCATAATCCTAACAGTTAGAATAGTTATATCTTATAACGGTCGATGAGAGTAACTACCAGATGTAAGTTAGAGGTTTGTTGGCTCAGATAATAGGGAATATATGTGTCAAAGAATATGACTTTTGAAGAGCTGCGCACGCGTGCAGTCCATTGTAAAAGTCTCGGAGAGTAATGTTTAGGTCTCGAAGGGTATTGTAAAAGTCTCGGAGAGTTACGTTTACTGAAGTCCCGGAGAGCATTTCAAAGGTCTCCTAGTGTATTGTAAAAGTCTCAGAGAGTAACATTTAGGTCTCGGAATATACTGATAGTTTTTTGTAAGTTGTAAAATATTGGCATATTTTTCAAAATAATTACAAAGGTAAACATCCAACAACAGTGTATGAACTTCCAAAAATGTACAATAATGTTGACATATTTTCGTCTAATCTACAGCAATATCAATTATGTACATCCAAAAATTGTTACATGAATATCAAATTACAATAATATCAAAATGTTCCAACCAGCCTTGGAGTTACAAAAAACTTCAACGGCCATCTTCAACCGTCGTCGCTCCATCTGGGTATCTCTCCACTCAAACTTCTTCTTTCTTGCCATTGTGTGCTCGATCAACAACAGTGTATGGGGACCACCGGAAAACTTTATTTTGCGATGCATGCGTAGCAAATGAAACCTCTCCTGGACTTGGATTGCATCTTTCCCTAATCTGGTAATTGCGTCCTGAATAACTGTGAGAAGTCATAAGTGGTTGTGTTGGGTGATTTTTATGCCGTCCAAGAACCACTGACTATTGGGAATTTTTAAGTTGTCCATCAAATTCACCATCTGCAATTCACAACCAATATGTAGAAATAATTAAAAATAGAGGTCTGATAATTTTCCAGTAAGTCTCCAAGAAAAGTCTCGGAAAATATTTCACAAGTCTCGGAAAACATTTCACAAGTCTCGGAACATGTTATCAAAGTCTCAGAACATGCTATCAATGTCTCAGAATGCTTATTGAAAACTATACTAAAGTCTCAGAAGAAAGTCTCGGAGAGTGTTACAGAAGTCTCGGAGAAAGTCTCAGAGAGTATAACAAAAGTCTCGGAGAGTGTTATAGAAGTCTCAGAGAAAGTCTCAGAGAGTATTACAAAAGTCTCGAAGATTATTACAGAAGTCTAAGAGAGTGTTACAAAATCTTTGTTGATCCGAGACTTCTATAAAACTCTCCGAGACTTATGTAAAACTCTCAGAGACTTCTATAGAGACTTTAGAACATGCTCCGAGACTTTCACTAACCTATTTACTGTTCATCATCTTCCCCAATCTAACCCTAGAAACCAGAAACCAGGTCTAAATCTAATAAACCCTATAAATAAGATCTAACACTGTAAAAATACAAAACGAATGTATAACCCAACAAAACACAATCAAATCGGTATGCAAAATCAAATCGTTGAAGTTACATACCTTGTTTTTGACGGAAACCGAAATCGAAATGGAAATCGAAAAAAAAAATCCTTTATATATACTGTTGAAATCCGGTTATTTGGATGCACTGAACCGTCGCATAACTTCTCTCTATACTCTTTTTGTTAAATGAAAAGTAAAAAACTCTAAATGAAACATAAAGTTTTTCAAATAGCTGACGTGGAAGTACTTTTGGTTGCATTTTTGTCCATTCACCATAATAGGTGTCTTTTAAACATAACTTATTAAAACAGAGACAGTGTTGAAAAGCTACCTCCAAAAAGTGTCATTTATTTTTTGAACTCCCCATCAACTATTGGAAATCTCACCTCCAATTTGAAACGCCCACAACCTTAGAGAGAGAAAATGAGTGGAGGGACGTCGGCGACAGGGAAAAAGTGGTCGGCGCTAGAGAAGTCATGGGATCTGTTGGACCCGATTTGAAGTTGGGGCCCAACATGAAATAAGAGAGAAGAGGAAAAAAAGAAAAGGAACAAGGCTAATGTTTACCCTATTTCTCATTGGGCCATTTTGAAAGAGAGAGAAGAAAAAGCCCGACCAGAAATAAACTATTTCACGTGGGCCTCTTTTTTTTTTAATGTTGGGTATCCTATATCACGTTGACCTTCTATTTCATATTGGGCCCAACGAGAAATTCAAAAGAAAAAAAAATCTCATGGCAAGGATTTTTAATGTCATTTTTTGGTTAATGAAATTTTCATTTTCTGTTAAAAACAATATATATATATATATATATATATTATGTTAAAAATAAAAATCAATAAATTTGAGAGGGAAAATTTTGACAAATTCTCTCACATTTAACTATTAATTATTGGATTTCTAAGGACTACACCGCCCTAACTAATGCATGATTTTACTTACTATAATCGACAAATTAAGATCTCCCGTTAAAAATTGGATATCAACCTCTCCTAACCTTAACTATTTCCTTATATTTTTAAAGTATGTGATTGGTTACTGATCAAGTACTATTTTCTCATCTTTATAAAGTATGTGATTTGTTATTGATCAAGTGACAATGAAAAACAGTTACATCCTAATTACTCATTCATTATAATATTTATATATCATGAGACTAGTGAAATGTGAGGAAGACCCAAATTCCCTTCTTAATTTGACAAGTAAACACTATTATCTTCATTTCTCCTAAAAAAAATCAAAACTTAAATTATCCAAAACAAAAAAATTTAATCTTTTTTTTTTTTACCAAAAATTCAATATAAATCTTTAATATAAAAATTTTGGACTTACAACGTAGAATTCCAATCTTTTCAAACTAAGGGGTCGTTTGTTTTTTCCACTTAAAACTTAATGGGTTTGAATCATAATTATTAAGTTGTTTCGTTTGTTTTTTTAAGTGGTCAAACAACTTAAAAATACCAAAAAACAACTTAAAATAAAAAGTAAAAAATCCTGACTTTTCACTTAATTACAAATCACATAATTGCATTAAATGCAATCCAAAATCTTTTCTTCCGATACTATCCTTCATATATAACATATTTACAATTTCATCATAATTATATATGGTATAGAAATTTTTATTTTAATATATTGCTTATTTTAAGTAGCTATAAAACTAAAAAAGAACCCTAATCAGTTCTCATATTGGTGTTTAATATCAATACTTTATTATGATATTAGGGTGATGTATTTATATATTATTTTTTAGAGTGTTTTGTGTGAGTTTTCTTGCAGCCCCTTTTATTTTTTGAAAAAAAAAACACTTTCTTTTCTTAGTAAAAATTAAGTTTATTTGTAATTGAAGAAGATCATGATCATATGTGTTCATATATAATTATTATTATTGAATTTTATTTATTCCATATTATATGTATAATTGTTTAACATGGGTATAAATGTAAAATTACTTAGTTTCAGACAATTTTACTTATAAATAACAAACGTGTTGACAATACATTCAGATGTGAGGAAAAAAAAACATATCATTCAGGTTCAGATTTCAGTCCCTATTCAGTCTTCAGAAAAATTCAGGACTGTTCAGTCTTCAGACAAAAAAACAAACGACCCCTAAGATGGATAGTGGGAAAATCTCTTCTAGTTTGTCTAGAAATATATATATGTGTGTGTATATTATATATATATATATATATATATATATAAAATTATTTCTAAATAAGAAACTTAATTATAATTATTTCCAATAAAGCATTCAATATTCATTTGGTTTGAAATTTTAAATAATAAAAACTAAAAAGAGTACAAATGCACTCCAATTTCATATCTATTTACGTCATAATATATGGTTACATCACTTTTATAATTAAATTACCAAACACTTGCACACTGATTCTTCAATCGTCACAACAATTTTAAAATACTATTAACAAATCTAATACGCATTTGTTGTGTAAAATTGTAACATTTCTCATAACTTAGGAACCAAAATTCCAAAATATAATTCCGCTGTTGCCAAGATGAGACAATATATATGTGGTCGGAATATCTACTTCTATAAATCTAGAGAAAACTCCCTACAGTACATGTTTGTAAATTATTCATTTTGTTTTTCCTATATTAAAATCTTTTAAATATGTATATTTCTTTGCTTTCAAAATGTGTAATATTGTTTATGAATATATATACGGATATCACTACTTCTTTTGAGTCATCATAAATGGTGATATAATCACCGTCCAATGTGATTTAGTGGTACAAGCTCTCATGCAATCTACCTATCTCTCATATTCAAGTCGTCTCTAGTAATATATTAGTCATACATATTAAGAGTTAAGAGATAAGTTGGGATGCTCAGTATTACTTGTTCCATATATAATTAAATATTTTTATATTCTATGAATACACATAAAGTAAAAGTTTGATCAAAATAAGGATTGCAAAAACGATAGAAATATGCTTCATCTCATTGATTTTATTAGGTCTCGAAAGAATCAAAATAATTTTATAGATCTTGAAACTCTTACTCATGCACAATTGATGTGGCCTTGAGTGGGTACAATAAGCATGTGTCGAGTTGGAAATCTTTCTAGCTTGTGAACAAGGAAAGAGGACATGGACCTTAATAAAACCTTCAATGAATGCTTGCCCAATAATCCAATATTTGAGTTAATTTGTTGCTATTTACACTGTTATTTTGACGCAGCTGTAGTCCCACAAGACATCATCACATGCATGCCCAATCAAATTATCCTAACGATTACCATGATATGTTTGAGAAAATGTTTGGCTTTTCTCGAACATAATTGACAATTGAGAATCTATATATCACACATTTAAAGAGAGGGTCTTCGGTGAAAACGAATTTATGATGCATCTTCCCTTGCAAATGCACCATAAGCATGACACATTTATCTCACATAACGTAATCACAATGAAAGATGCATCATACATATGTATGTAACCAAGACCTTTTTCTTTTTACCACACTTAAGATTATGAATTTATCAAATTTTTATGAATTTTGTTTCCACCGGTGTCTTACAAATCATCTCTTGTGTAAGGCTTGCTGGGGTGAGACAACACCTTTTACTGAGGAAATAGGGGGTTTTGTCACTTTTTTAGCTGGTATTTCAAGACTATCACCACTTTAATAACTTATGTTTTAAAGACATCAAAGTAAGTGACTTTCAAAAATACAATTACTCTACTATTTTTTATGATATCTCTGACTTTAACTTTCTTTTGCTTTTATGTTGTCTGAAACATATTTTTCTCTCTTTAATTTAAAAGCTCTATAAACTGAAATCGAATCTAACTACATCTCCAACTCGTTCGAAGTTCATCTCATTTGCCAACTAGTGATCGGAGAGAACAAATCGTCATCGCCATCTTTTTCTGCTCTTCGTTTGTGTACAAATCAAGCTACGGTAATCTCATTTCTTGTCCTATTTTGGTTTTGAATCTTCCATTGTTAAAGTTGTTGAGGTAGTTAGGTTTAGTTGTAGAGTCTGGAAAATTTCAAATGTCTCGAAAATGTCTCCAAAAGTCTCATAATATGTTAATAAAAGTCTCGGAAATGTTTTCAAATGGCTCGGATCATGTTAACTTATACCAAAGTTTCGGTAAAGTCTCTAAAATAAGTCTCGGTACATGTTAATAAAAGTCTCGGATATAGTTTCTGAGACTTTTAACTGAGACTTTGTAATTTAGGGTCCGAGACTTATTTCAAAAATCTCTGAGACTTTTTAACTGTATACCGAGACTTATTGTTTGATACAAACTTTTTAAATCATTTTTATTATAATCCGCACTGTTATCATGTTTTATGATACCAACCTTATTTTGTTAATATATTGTTGTACATGAAAATTGATCAGATTAGAATAGTTATCTCCTATAATGGTCGATGGGAGCAACTGCCGGATGGAAGCCAGAGGTTTATTGGCTTTGATAATCAGAGCACAGAGAGTATACATGTCAAAGAATATGACTTTTGAAGAGCTGTTGGAGCACATACAGTCCATTATAGAATATGATCCAAACAAATACAATATTGATCTACAGTCAATATCAATTGTTCCTAGCACTACATGTCGCATAGTTATAAGAAACGACGATAATGTTCAGTTTATGCTAAGGAAAGATAGGGTGATTTCACAAGTATGTGTTAGCCTAATTGAAAGGAGATGTGGAGGTGTGTTGGGTGATGACATCCCTCTTCATAGAAATCCCCAACATTATGCATATGTCAGCAGTAGTAACCAAATGTTCACACAACGGAGTGAGACATATAATGATGGAAATCCCCAAGGTCCAGAAAACATTTGCAGTGTCCCGCTTGCAGCAGTTGACCTTGCAACTGATGTTGAATCTCATTTTAACGATTACTTTAGGCGTCAATTTGAGGCTAATATGGAGCTGAATATAGAGCCCAATTATGATCATGTAGGTGGCCATGGAAACATTGTTGAAGAACCTATACAATGACAAACTAAGGAAGGTGTGTACAAGGTCACCGTCCCCGTGGTAGTGCACCGGATATGCTAGGGACATCCGATGTCCAGGAAAATCTTAATTCCTCAGCTTCCGATAATCTGTCAACTTGGGTTATTCCCAGATTCGAAGAGTATAAGTTTGGTTAAGTGAACAACACCATGGGATCATGTGAACCTAACACTATGAGTTACAAAGGTCAGTTTTTTAGAAGAAAAACAACGATTTAAAGAGGTCAGTAGGTCTTCATGAAATGAGGGAGAACTTTGAATGGAAGGTGAAAATGCCCATCAAGTTGGTTCTACATTTGGTATGAAAGATTGACAACTGTATGTGGAAATTAAGAGCGGTAAGGCAAGATGCAGGCATATATTTTCAAGAAAGAAGTTTTGTAAGTGAAAATAGTTGTTCCTGAACATCAGTACTCTACTGTTTGGATGCACGGGTTCTGGATCTAGTCTATGTGCATATGTCTGCCTCTGTTAACTCCTCATCTGACAAAGTCATTTTTGATATATGAAAAGTGTTTGTCAATCAAAATATATAATCCCAAATTGCACTTAAAATTGTTAAACAATATAATGGCAAGTAAGGTATCGTCCATAGAGATTGAGTTATAGTTATGATCAAATCTTGACTCTAGAAATAAATGCAATTAAAATAAATTGAAATGGTTGTCGATAGGAAATTAAACTAATATGCAAACTAAGTTTAAACTAATTAAAATGAAACTAAGTTAATAGGTGAATGTGTGAATGTATGATAAGGGACTAAGAAGTTGATGGATCCAATAAGCAAACAATGCGCAAAGAAGGAACTTACAATAATGAACATTAGCCTAATGTAATCAACCTAGGATGTATAGAATTGGTAGTATATACCTTATGGGTGTCCAATCTAGAGGTATAGTATTGGTCATCCACAAGTGATTGTTCATAAATGTATATCTATCAAAATAAGGGACTAATCTCTTTATAAAGTCACCAATCTAAATGTATAGTACTGGTGCTTAATCTCTCACAAGTCATCAACCTAGATGTATAGTATTGATTACCCATTTGATATTAGATAGAAACTGAGATTAATATGTCCGGATTTCACTTAAGGAATGTACTCTTGTTCAATCCTTCCATTCAAATGAGCTTAAGAGAACCAAACAGATGTCCAATTCTCTACTCAAATAAATTCTCAAACAACTTGTAAAGAGATAAATGTACAATCTAAGACAAATTATCCTTGAAATCAATTAAAACAATGAATGCAACATATTTGTTAGATTGATAGAAAAGATAGAGTTCATTACAATACCTAAAGTTCACAATTGAATCACATCAACCCCTTAGTGGGGATTTAGCTACTCATGTTAAACCCCAAAAAGTAAACTAAGTGACGAGAGTGAGAATAAACCCATGAAGAGATTCTCCTTCCTTGAAACTTCAATTCCAATCTCCTAGAGATCTTGTTGAGTAGAAAATCAAAGGATGGATATGTGAGTTTTGGATGTAAAGGGAGAGAAAATGATTCCTAGATCTAGAGAGAGAAAATATGATGTTAATTGGTGTGTGGGCATGTGGCTGACTTCACACACGATTCCCTAAATAGGATTCTCGAAATAGGTCTAAAATAGTGATGTGGAAAACCCTGACGAGCGTAGTGCGTGGGTATAGTGCGGGTAAGGTACCCACGCAATGACCCGCACAACGACCTGATGCCTCTGATCTGCTTCTCTGATTTCTGGCATTTACGCGAGTAGTGCGCGGGTAGGGACCCTCGTAGTACCCGGGTTCTGGGTGAATCCGAGACTTCATCTTCCAGTGCTCGGCTGATGGGCGGTGGTGCGCGGATGAAGACCCGGCACTGGGTAACCTTCATCTCTCATCTTTCTGTGCGCATGTATGGCACCCATACAATACCAGCGCAATTTGCCTTCATTTCTTCTTTTGCACCATTTAGTCTATTTTTCTCACAATAGTCCTAATTTCTGCTTCCGACACCAGAAATGCACCGAATGCATGCAATCACTAAAAAGAGCCAATTATACACATAAAAACATACGAAAATGAAGCAAATGACATGGACATGACGGCCAAAATATAGAACAATTTAGGCATAATCACCAGTATGTTCGCAGACGTTGACAAATCTCCTCTGGCATAGTCACCATTGAAGCCTCATCAGGGTACAGTTGTACAGATTGCTTACCTCATTAATCCCCTGGTAGTATCATAAATCCCTCTTCGCTTTTGTGGGGGTCAGCTCTGTTTCCGCGAACATCTGAAATGTTATCATAAAATCAAATGTGACATTAGAAACTTAGAATGAGAATTATATTCAGAAGCGTACTAGCTAGATTATTACCTTTGCGGCGAAAATCTTTATCAGTTTCTCTGCCCTCGGTCGCCGAGTCAACTCCCACTTCAGAATACGCGGGAAGGGTTGTTCAACTGCCACTGGGGTTGCAAATTATGTGGCAAGGGTTGGAATAACTTCAAAGGTAAAAACCTACAACACATCCAATAGAAATATCTTTGGTTAGTTGGAAAATAATTAAACTGTTAGTGGTAATTAAGATTCAAAGGCTCACCAGTAGCGCGTAAACTCGGCGACCTAGATAGAAGTGCCTTTTTGAACCCAAATATGGAGTATTTTTACACATGTAAACCCCACAGGAACGCATCTATGTCATCAACAAGGCACAACTGCCATATAGGGATGCAATACCTCTCTTTCAATCCTGTCAAAACACAATTCACCATTAACAGGAGACATAACTCCACTGCATCGAATTGTTGTTGCCATTGACCTTGTTCAATCCTTGCTTGATGTTTGGTAAAAGTGACCGCATCTCGACCACCAAAGTACCTTTGGTATATGCTATTCGGGACATCCTCATATAGCGCTGTGTCCGGGATGGCTCCGAACTTCAGGCCTGTGATCAAACAAAACTCGACCCTAGAAATCTGGACGCTATTCGTACCCAACATAAACCTCATCTCATCATTGGGTCCTTCGTGGTCTAACTCACACTATAACAACCGATGCACAACACCACCGGAAAACGCGATTCCTCGCTGCATGAGTTGAAAATGAGCAAAACATGACTGATAATACCTATCTCGCTCTTCAATCACATTTTCTACTCCATTAATTGCATCCTCGATTACTTGCAGGTATTCCATATGGTTTTGGTGAGTAATCTTGGCGTCATACCAGTCGGCCTGGGGAGTTTTTAACATGGCCGTCAAATTCACCATCTGCAATTCACAACCAAAATGCATACAAAATTTCAGAAAGCAATATAAAAGTCTCGGAAAGCAATACAAAAATCTTGGAATGTATTACAAAAGTCTCGGAACATGTTATAAAAGACTCGGACACAAATAGCCTATTCAAAAGTCTTAGACAAAAGTCTCGGAAAGCTTATACAAAAGTCTCAGAAAGTATTTAGTATTTGAAAAGTCTTGGATAAAAGTCTCGGAACATGTAATAAAAGACTCGAAAACTAAAAACTTATTGAAAAGTCTCGAAAGGTATTTCAAAAGCCTCGGAACATGTTATAAAAGACTCAGAAACTTAGCTTATTCAGAAGTCTCTGATAAAAGTCTCGGAAAGTATTTCAAAAGTCTCGAAACATGTTCTAAAAGACTCAGACACTATTGTATATTCACAAGTCTCGGACAAAAGTCTGGGAAAGCTTATACAAAAGTCTCGGAAACTAAGCTAAGTCTCGTAAACAGTTACTGTTCATCTTCTTCCCCAATCGAAAATCCCAATTTCAAACCCTAAAACTTACAAAATCAAACCCTAAGATATTGATCTAACACTTCAACAATACAAATAGAATGAATATCCCAACAAAAAAAAATCATATCTAACTTCAAAATGGTTTGAAAATCGATACATACCTCGTTTTTTACAAAGATCGAAACCCGCTACAAGGTCGTTGGTCGTGGGAAAGGTCGTCGACTTCGCCATAATCCTATTTGTGGTCCACCATTGTTGTTGTTGTCGTCGTCGCCATCACCGTTCGAGTGGTCGCACTTTCTCTCTCTACTCGCTCAACTCTCTCTCTCTGTAAAGTGAAAAGTAAAAAAATTAACAAAACTAAATTGCAAAAGCTGACGTGGAGGTAAACTGGGGATATTTTTGGAAGATACCCATTTTAGGTGTCTTTTAAATATAATTTTTAAAATGGAGACAGGTTTAAAAACTCACCTCCAAAAAGTGTCATTTAATTTTTGAACTCACCTTCCATTTTTTTTTAAATATCACACTTTGACATTTTAGTCTACTATTCTTTGTCATTTACAATTTTAGGTTATAATTTTAACAAATTCTGCACACTTTGACCACTTTAGATTAAAAGCTCTCATAACAACTCACCTATACAGTAAAAGTCTGAAATTACAAAATAGCCCCAAAACCAAAATACATGTTTCTTTGTGACATACATCAAGGCTCAGAAGCATATAATATGGCAATGCACCGACGCACTACAACGAGGTGATATCCCTTCTAATAGTATTTTGACTAATTGGCACTAGACCCCCCATGAAGTATACGCGAAATCACAAACTGCCCCCTGAATGTTTTTTTTCGGCATTAAACCCCTCAAATTGTTTGAAATTGGCAGAAAGTGACGGAATAGGGGCGGAACCCTTATTCCGTCTGATTTTCCTCACACGCGTGCCGCACGTGCAAACGTACAAAGGGCAATTTTGTCACTACACTTCTGAATGTCTAGGGTTCAACAGATTTTAATTCTCCCCAAATTTGCCAAAATTCTTAATCTCTCAACCATCGCATCTACTCTGTCGTTATCAGTGTGAGAAATCGAAAGTCAACTGTTTACTAAGATTGTGTTTTGAATTTGGTGGTCTGGTGTGGTGTTGGTAACTCGATTAGGGTGGTCTGGTGTGTCTGCGTTCTAGAATTTGGTAGTGTGGTGTTGCTGCGTTGGTGAGTTTGTTAAAACTGAAACAGAAGTGGTTGGAGAAAGGGAAAACCCAGATGAAGTGCCAGAATATGGTAAGCTAGTTTGGGTTTTCTTTCTTTGTTTTGGTTGTGTTGTTGTGGGTTGTGTGTTATTGTGGGTTGTGTTTTTGCGCTATTTAATGGAATTGTATGATAAATGTTTAACTGCCTGTGGTCCCGTTAATTGTTTGTGGGATCCTTTGACTGGCTGTGGTCCCGTGAATTGCATGAGGAATCTTTTGTTTGGTGAAATAACTTTGTTAACTAAATGTTGACCCCATTTTCATTTGTAATGGTTGTAGGTCTCGATGACACTATTTCTTTTTGTTGTTTTTGTTTTGTTTTGCACATGTTATTTACAGTATTTGATATTGCTAATTCGACCCTTTTTTTCACTTTGGTTTTAGGTTTTGATGACCTTGACATATTCTTTCGCTTTAAGGTGCATCATGGTGGACACTTTGACGTCACAATGGATAACTATAATGGGGGAAGAATTAATTATTTTGATTATATTAATATAGATGAACTATCTATGTTGGATCTTGATGAAATTGCTATGAAGTTGAAATATAAGCTCCCTGTGGGGTATTGGATTCAGCTGCCAGGGTATGGAAAGCCCTATCAAATACTGCGTGATGAGGAATTGTTGTGGTTTGGGGATAAAATTCATGAGAATAGGGTGATAGATCTCTACCTTGAGTGTATACAACCATTGCAGGCTTTCAAAAGAGATTAATTGATTCCATCTCAGCAACCAAAGTCTCAGGATTTAATATATGACACCAGTGATGATGAAGACAATAGGGCATCAGTAGTAGCATCAGATATTGAAGTTAATAGGGCATTAGCAGCAGCATCAGATATTGAAGTTAATAAGGCATCAGCAGCAGCAGCAGCAGCAAATACTGAAGATGAGCCTACTGGTTTTGGTGATGGGCTTGCTGGTTTTGGTGATGGGCCCACTGCTTTAGGTGATGGGTCTGCTGGTTTTGGTGATGGGCCTGCTGGTTTTAATGAACAGGGTGAGGAAGAATTGGTTGTAGAAGATGCTGAGAGAGCTAAATCTCAGAGGAAAAACAAGGGTAAATACATAGCAGAAGAAGAAAAAGAGGCAGAAGAGGCAGAAGCTGATAAGGGTGATGAACTAGTAGAGTTTGATTATGATCAAGACGCGGAAGATATAGCAGATGAAACTTGTGTAGATCCTACAAAAGATTGGGATTGTTTACAAGATTCAGACCTACCTCGTGGATCTAGATCTGATAATGATGATGGATCAGAGGATTTAGGGAGCTTGGATGGATCTAATGGTTAAGAGGATGATGCACGACCAGTGAGGAAGTTTGTCAGGAGAAGGTACCATGAGTTCAATCTAAGACATGATATGCAAGATCCAGTTTTTAGACTTAGGATGGAGTTTTCCAGTGCTGCTGTGTTTAGAAAGGCCATTAGGGCACATTCTGTGAAACATATAAGGGTTGTTAAGTTTAAAAAAAATGATCCCAACAGGATTAGGGTAGTTTGCAAGGACTAGGGATGTAAGTGGTTTGTATTTGCATCTTGGTTAAGTGATCATAAGACTTTCAAGATTAAGTCTTTATTAGATTATCACACATGTGTTATGTCCTTTAAGAATAAGTTTGTTAGTTCTAAATTTATTGCTGAGAAATATGTAGGTCAGTGAAGGGCAAACCCAGACTGGAACTTTACTGGAATGGCTGAGCAATTGCGAACTAACACTAATGTGGATGCATCGAAATTGCAGTACTATCGTGCTAGAAGTGCTGCTAGAGAGATGATCCAGGGTAGTGTGAATGAGCAATACTCCAAACTTTGAGAGTACTGTGCAGAGATTAAAAGGATGAATCCAGATAGTTCTGTTATAATAAAGTGTTCTACGGCAGCTGGTGGTACAACTCCAAGGTTCCAGAGGCTATACATTTGCCTTGGTGCTTTGAAGAAGGGCTGAAAAGAAGGATGTAGGCCCATTTTAGGTTTGGATGGTTGTTTCATCAAAGGACATCATGTGGGGCAGCTTCTAACAGCCATTAGGGTTGATCCAAACAACCAAATATACCCAGTAGCTTATGCATTAGTGGAGTCTGAGTGTAGGGAAACATGGTTACGGTTTCTAGAGCTACTAGGTATAGATTTGGAACTCAACAACTCTCATGGAATCGTGTGGATTACCGACAAAAAAAGGGATTAATAGATGCCATCATGGAACTTTTTCCACATTCTGAGCACCGGTTTTGCGTCAAGCATTTTTGTAACAATTTCAAAGCTTCACATAAGGGATTGATGCTGAAACAGCTTCTATGGGGTGCTGCAAAGTCTACAACTAAACAAGGGTAATAACACTAAATTATTTTATCTTATTTGCTTATGTGTTTAGTGTTTAACTTGTTATACATATTTTGTGTTTCACTTGTCAGGTTTACACAGTTTATGGAGAGGTTGAGGATTGAGAGTGAAGCTGCCTATCTATGGTTAGCTGACAAAGATCATTTGCACTGGTCAAGAGCCTTCTTCAAATACACTGCTCTCTGTGACATGCTATGCAATAACATGTGTGAAGCCTTCAACTCAGTAATACTACAAGCTCGTGACAAGCCCGTGATCACGCTTATTGAGATGATAATGGTCTATTTGATGAAAAGGTTAGTGACAAAGAGAGCTGCAGCAGAGAAATGGCATCATCAAATAAGTCCAAAAGTTATGAAGTTTGTTGAGAGGATTAAAATGGACAGTAGCAACTGCAGCCCTGAGTATAGTGGGAACTACGTATATCAAGCGAAGGAAAATGGAGGTAAGCAATTTGTGGTTAACATTGAGCAGAAGTCGTGTGCTTGCAACAAGTGGCAGCTGATTAGGATTCCATGCATTCATGGAATGGCTGCTCTATTGACTTCCAACCGCGACCCTGTAGATTTCATAGACAACAAGTACAAGAAGAAAACTTTTCTTTAGGCTTATACCCCAGTGATTTATGGCATTAATGGCCCAAGCATGTGGCCAAAAACCGATGACATACCTATTGAATGCCCATATTTCAAAAAACAGAGAGGTAGACCAAAGATTGCAAGGATTCTCCAGTCCGATGAGGTTATGATATGAGGGAAAGCAAAGCTGAGGAGGAATTACATAGTGGTTAGGTGCAGCAAATGTGGGTAGAGAGGGCACAACAAGACAACGTGTGATAAAAGGGGTGGAAGAAATGTAGCAGGTTCTAAAGCTGGGAATGCAAATGGTGGAGGGCCTCAACCTGTGCAACCAAGACAGGCTTCAACTCAGACTCAAAATGCTTAGATTGATTAGCTGGTTTTGTAAGATATTGAATGTGTTTGGGATATTTTATTGGTGCCTGTAGTTTGTGTGAATGAATTTGGGATGCTTATTTCATTGGTGCCTGTATTTTTTGTGTTAAGGGTTGTTATTATTAACAGGTTTAGTTAGCTTTTGTTATGTTGTGAACATTGATCCTATGCTTAAGTTTGTAATGTTGGATATGCTACTCTGCTTTTGTACTATTGTTAACACATTCAATGTTATCAAGCTATTTGCTTTAACTATTGTTATGTTATGGACACAAGGTTAGCATATTGTGTTGTTATCAACAGTGAACAATTGTATTGTTATTGTTAATGAACTAGTAGAGTCTGTATTGTTACACAGATTAGCTTTTGCTCAACATAATTTTAATAATCAAACCAACACAATTGACAGTGGAAAATATAACATATGTTAATGTGCAACAACTAACATAATTGCTTACAAAAGCTTCATTGATGAACATTAAAGTACAACCAAACTTGACTCCTATTGCTAAGAACCAAACCAAAAAAACCTAGACGAAACATACACTTTTTGCCAAACTTATCACATATGTTCCACACTTGTCACATATCTTCCATACATTTTTTGCCTAAAACACACAAAATTGCTACTGCTAGAACCAAAACAAGAAACCAATTTCTTCTTCTGATGCCAGAATCAAAACAAGAAACCAATTTCTTCTTCTGTTGCCAGGGTTTCACTTCACTCTTGCTGCAGAAGAACTAACTTTTTCATCTTCCAATGCTGTTTAGGTTGTATCAATACTATGTAAACCATTATTTTCCCCCAAATGCATCTTAAGCTCCCGTATTCTTCTAAGCAATCCAGGAATAATCTTTTTGGACCGTGCACACATCAGGGGGGTCATACCACCTGAATAATCCACAATTTACATCTCTCTAACAAGCAAATAAAAAAAAACTAATCAGCTCTTCAATTGTTTCAAATATTAAAGAAGATGTGACATAACATTTTGAGCTATTAACAAGCTCGGAAATAAAGCACATATTAAACAACCACAAACCCCGAAAATTTGAGCAACCCCAAAAACGTCTTCCTGGGTTTGATTCCTTCCAAGACGTGAAACGTATAGCTCTTCTTCCACAGAAACATTTTGAGTCAAAATCCACAAAATCCAACCTTTCATTCATATTCATGTTTTCCCTAGGAAGAAAAACAAAAGAAGTTCAGATGATGAAGATGAAATTTCCGAAGATGAACAACAACCTTTCGAAGATGAAGAAGAACAAAAAATTTTGGTACATAAAGATGAAGTTTTGAACAAGAAGGAAGAGGAAGAATAAGTTTTCGAAGAAAAAATATATTTTCAGACATTCAGATGTGTAATGACAAAATTGCCCTTTGTACGTTTGCACGTTCGGCACGCTTGTGAGGAAAATCAGACGGAATAAGGGTTCCGTCCCTATTCCGTCACTTTCTGTCAATTTCAAACAAATTGAGGGGTTTACTGCCGAAAAAAAACATTCAGAGGGCAGTTTGCGATTTCGCGTATACTTCGGGGGGGTCCAGTGCCAATTAGTCTAGTATTTTTGTAGTTAGTTATTTACAATTCACTATGATACATTTTGAAATGATTATGATCTTGTTCTCATCGTCCTAATAATTTACATTATTTTGTTTCCTTTTGGGAAAGGTTTTAATTGGAAAAAGCGTGTATACTCCTAGAGTTTTTTATTTATTTATTTTTTAAAATATTACATAAATTCGGGTGTTTTTAGAGGGGAAGAACTCGAACCCGCAACCTTGTGGTGCATGTGTGAGAGGTATACCACATGACCAACCTCATCTCGTCTATATACTCCTCGAGTTATATATTTTCAATTTGGAAGAATTGCAAAAATATTATACATGAAGTTTGATATAATCTAAATATAGTTTTCAATTTTTAAAATTGAGAACACAAAAATGTTATTAAAAAATTATTTAATTAAGGAGGGTGTATTCAATTAGGATTTCAAAAGTCTTTTAATGACTTTTTTAGGTGGATGACTTTCACATATTTCATGGACTTCTATGGACTTTTATAGACTTTACAGAATTATGAAAAACTTTTATAAACTTTTATTTTAAAAGACTTTCATAGACTTTTATTTCAAACAACTTTCATAGACTTTTATGGCATATTGGCATGTTGAGTAGTGGTTTTTGTTTTTTATTATTTTTAATTAACATAAATGAATTTCGTTTGATTTGTTTCGGTGTTGTTTAATTGCTTCGAAAATATAGATAAAAAAATGAAATCTCTCGTCCTTAATTGCATAGCCTATGGAGAGTTGTTTTATATTATTTTTTAGTTAATTTTTTTTTTGTTATAAATCGTTAATGTTTTATTTTTTTTATAATGTTTATTCACTTTATTTTATTTATAGAATTTGTTAAGAATGTGTGTTCTGTTACTTGAAAATATAACATATGTTTGATGGTTAATGTTTTTCAAAGAATTTTATGTTTTTCTTCTAAAGTGAAATTCTTTTTATTTAAAAAAAAAAAGTCATTCAAAGTCTTTGGTGGGAATGAAAGACAAATTGTGAGATTTGTTATAACTAAAAGTCATTAAAAGTCATTGATATTTAAAAGTCATTAAAAGTCATTGAGATTTTGAATACCTCCTAACTTTCATACACTGTTAAAAAGTCTTGATTGAATACTACATGACTTTTAAAGACTTTTTTTAAAGTCTATAAATGTCTGTATTGAATACCCCATGACTTTTATAGAGTCTTTAAAAGTCTACATTGATTACACCCAAACTTTTTAATTCCATAAAAGTCATTAAAAGTCATTTGAAATCCTAATTGAATCCCCCCCCCCCCCCCCCCCCCCCCCCCCCCCCCCCCCCCCCCCCCCCCCCCCTCCCTCCCTAAATGGCATCAAGAACATGATTTTGTATACCATGTTTAAAAAGTAATTCAAATGTACGGGAAAAGGAATTTGTTTATATATATATATATGTATATATATAATTAAGCAAAAATTGTTTTGGATGGGAATCGAACCAGGGTTTCTGAGGAAGACATTGTGTGACTTAACCATTTCACTACAAAGTGAAACCGAGAAACTGATAGGGAATTTGAATGCGCCTTGCTTGTGAGATTGCCATCTTTGTGTATTGGCCCAGGCGCCACCTTTATTCTTTGATTTTCGTTAGCTATGACTGATGTCTTCATGTTTTCAGCTCAAACTGAGCTAACGAACAATGAGGTTGTGAAGAAGAAGCCACCAGATCATGTTGTTAGTGTCAAGCGAACTCGCATTTGTGATGATGATAACTGTGACATGCTTAGGAAACCAGTGGGTGAGAGTTTTAAATCGAAGTTGATGAGTCCATCTAATTCAGGTAATTGGTTGGGATTTGGTGATAATAAAAAGAAATTTAAGATTGAGGATGGTGACATCACCTCCACTGGAGGTTTAAATGGTCCTGTAATGAGGCTGTCACAAACCTTGAAGCAACAATAATGAAAACCTTGGTGCATTGCTCTGATTTCAAAGATTGTAAGGACCTCGATTTTATGATTGGCTTATTTCATGACAAACCACCACATTGGGGATGTTTGTGTAATGGGTAGCTTAGGTCCGCATTGACAAGCTTCCAAGCATCTCCATGACTTCAAGAGCAAAATGTATATTCACTTGACTTTGTCTCTTGAAGAGTTTAGGTGCACACACACACTTCATGCATGTTTTGTTTATCTTGCATTTGTGTTCTTTATTGTTTGTATAAGTGTGCATCCTTTTCTAAAACACTCACTAGCTTACATTAGATATCATATCTTGCATTGTATCTTAGTTGATAACATGTTTGACATGTTAATTGTGCTTCATTGTGTGCATCTCACTCACTTCACACTTGCACAACATTCATGTAAGATTGACTTTTGTCTTGAGTGTTAAAAAGGGATTTTTCCCTATGGCGCGGCCTAGACCGCTCGGCAGGCTTTGCTTGCACCGCGGCGCACTGAGCGGTATTCTCCAGTGCGTCATGCGCGACGTGGACCGCGACCTGTGCACTTGCACGAACAGCGGTCCCAACCGCGGTGTAGTCTAGACGGTGCACTGCTGTATGTACCGCGGTCTGGACACTTACCTGTGCCGCGGTCTAGCAAGCGGTTTTGACAGGATTCTGTTTCCCAAGTTCAAAACGACGTAGTTTTAACTAGGGCTTCATATATATTCTTCCTCTTCTCTTCTTGGCCGACCAAGAGCTCAAAAATTCATTTTTAGAGAGAGGTTAGAGCTCCTAGAGAGAGAAAGCTTCAAGAAAGCTTCTTTGACTCTCCAAACCCAAAACCCATCTCCATCTTGCATCATTCAACATCATTTGAGTATGGGTCTCCATTGCTTCATGACTAGGTAAGCAAGAACTTCTTTGAATATCATTTATTGTTCTTCTTACTCTAGATTAGGTATTTATTGCATGATTAAATACATAGACTCTATTATTGCATATTTATGAGTCTTGATAACATGATTGGGTTTGTATTTTTGATAGCTTAATTGATTAGGTCATTTTGCCTAAAAGCTAGGTCATAAACATTTATTTGTGATTCATTGATAACTAGGTTGAAATATTGATCTTTAATCAACTAGTTAGGCTTCTTGAATGTTTATGCATATTTTGTGTAACAATTAGTTTGTTGGAAATTCTCTACAAATCTAATTGAGTTTGTTTGTTGATAGACTTTTGTCTAAGACTTGCATTTAATGAATGATTAAATGTCTTATCTTAATCACATGAATATATGCTAAGTTTATGTTGAATACATTGTGAGCATATTTGTTGATTCATTGTGATTGTTTGTGATAGCTAGCATTGGTTGTTATTGATAACATCTAGCTAAGTCTTTATGCCTTGCATTTAGACATTTGACAACTTGGATTTGTTTCTACAAACTCCTAGTTGAGCAATTTGTGTTGTCTAGCATAATTTGCATTGAGCATCATTTACATGATCACATAGACACATAATTCTCTTCATTGAGTCAAAGTCTTGTGGCTTCGGGGTGAAGTTGCACAAGCATTGAAGTCTTGCAACCAAGTTGTGGTTGGCAAGCATTGGTCAAGAATCCATTGTAAAAGGCCTGCGGGTAGAGTAGGAGGTGTTCACGCCAATAGTAGTGTATCAGTGGATATCACAAGGGATAGAACCAAGAGTGGCGAGTGGTAGTGTCCATAGCCTGAGGTTATCTAGAGTGAGAGTCCGAGTATCACTTGAGGGTGTAACTTTTTACTCATATAGTGGATTTGAGGATCGTGTGTGTCTAGAAGGATAGCCCGTGGTTTTTCCCTTTGTTTAAGGGTTTCCACGTAAAAATCAAGTGTTATTTATTATTCCGCACTTTACACTTGATTTTGTATGTTTGATTTAATTGGGTTATTTGTTTAATATTGACTAATCGAAAAATTGGTAATAATCGATTAACAACCCATTCACCCCCCCCCCCCCCCCTCTAGGTTGTAGACACACGTTAAGAGTGTATTTTCAAAGATCATGGGGAGGAACCACACTCTGAATTTCATGCTCTCGAAACTTAGACAAAAGTGGCCACTGATTGGGCAGTGGCAATTATCTGATTTGGAGGAGGGTATTTCATTGCTAGGTTTCAAATGCCTGAGGATCTTGAGTTCATGCTTACAGGAGGATCGTGGGTTATAACAAATCAATACCTTATGGCCCTGAAGTGGAGACCTAATTGTGTACCTAGAGAAGACAACATCTAGAAAATGTCGGTTTGGGTAAGGCTTTCTAAACTCGCTATGGAATGGATTGATGTTGATCCGCTGAGAATCGTAGGAGGAATGCTGGGTATTACTTATAAAGTGGATCCTATTAGTGAATCACAAGCTAGGGGAAGATTTGTTAGGATTTGTGTAGAAATTGATGTAACCAAACCTCTTAAAAGCACACTAAATGTTGAGGATAGAAGTATTAAAGTGGAATATGAGTGTTTGGGCCTTATCAGTTTCAATTGTGGCAGAATAGGACATAGTACGGAGGTTTGCATGGAAGGCAAAATAGAACATATTGAAGAAGTGTAGTATCATAAGGTAGGAAATAAAGCTACTTGTTGGAACAAAAAATGAACACTTCAGAGTGCATTTCATAGTGTACTTTGCCTCCCCAGTCCCAGACCTCCCTTCTCATTGCTTTAATGGTGGGTTTTACAGAGTTTGGACGTTTGTTGTGTGTATATGCGTTGTGCGTAATATTATGTGTTATGTCATCTGATTGTGCACATTTGGTACCAACAATTGTCCCTCAAGTTCTCAACTATGTGAGTCTTTTGTGATAGAGTTAGGGACTTGACCAATTGTATATTACATCGGGTAAATTTGACTCGGTGTTTAACTTGACTCACTGTTTAATACGGTAACTTCGATTATCAAAGCCTTACATAGCCTCGGTGTGCTTATTCGAAAAGTGTCCCATCGGAGATTCCTTTTAGAAGTAATTTGGTTACGTATAACTTTTGGGGACGTTGTCCCTTCAGATACTCCTTTTGGAAGTAATTTGGTTCCGTAGAACTTTTAGGGACTTTGTCCCTTCGGAGATTCCTTTCTGAAGTGATTTGGTTCCGTAGTTTTTGGGACATGAAGGTCTCAACCAAATCCTACCGCCAATTTTAATTATTATTTTGCTGAATCATTTGATTCGGGGTTTGTCCCTACATTTGTAATCACCTCTGATGATGAAATGAATATCAATTTTAATTTGATTTGAATTTATTCCAAGTCTAATGGTTCGGTTATTGCATGTCGTTTCTTTTTAATTGTTAAGCATCGATGATTTATAGTATAAATTGCATTTTGGATTTATCAGTGGTTGATACTTTCAGATTTTCACAAACTTTAACATTATGATCCATCGGGTCTAATCTTTACATAAATAGTGTGGTATCGTAGGTTACAACCTTCGGATGTATAAGTGCTCCATTTCTTAGAGTCTTATTTCTTGCATTGGGCATGTCTGTATCAAAGGTCGTAACCTTAAGATACTTCAACACTTTTATTTTCCGGAGTCTTTATTTTTTATTTTGTTATTCATTATTATTATTATTATTTATTGTTGCATTGGGTATGCTATCTCGGAGGTATTGACCCTCGAAGACTCTTCTACTCCCAACGGGGAGACTTATTCTCTTGCACCGGGCATGCTGTCTCAGGGGTATTAACCATCAGAGACTATTCTGCTCCTATCGGGAAGTCTTATTTTTGCACGCTCGGTGTCTTAACCTTCGGAGACTCAATTGATCTCGTTCATGGAGTCTTATTTTTGCACTTTTTGTGCTCAGTTGCTCCTGCTTGTGGAGTCTTAGTCTTCGGTGCTCCATTTCAGAGTCTCAGTCTTCGTTGCTCAATCTCGGAGTCTTAGTCTTCGCACGCTCGGTGCAATCCGGGGTATTGACCCTTGTTGGTTCCGTAGAACTCTTCGGATTTACTAGGTGGTTCCATAGAACTTCTAGGGACTGTGTCCCTTTGATTTTTCAGTTTTATAGAACTTTTAGAGACTTCGTCCCTTTGGTTTTTCAGCTTCGTAGAACTCTTAAGGACTTCGTCCCTTTTTTTTCAGTTCCGTAGAACTTCTGGGCATTTTGTCCCATTAATTTTTCAGTTTCGTAGAACTTCTAGAAACGGTTTCCCATTGATTTTTTAATTCCCTAGAACTTCTGGGTAAATTCTCCCATTGATTAGAATGTATATACATAATATTACAAATCTCTATATAATAATAAAAAGAAGTTGCTGCTGATACCTTTTTTAATGTTCGGCTGACATCGACCAAGAAGGAAAAGTTGTAGATCGTCTGATTCCGGATCAGATGGTAGTGGTGGTGTCGGCTCACTCTCTGGTTGACTAGACGAAGGCCGTTCTTCAAGCTTCACTGGTGATTTTGACTGCTTTTCGATGGTCATCGGTCGTTGGCTAAGAATGCAAAGTTCTGGATCGTCCAATTCCAGTTCAGATGGTGGTGGTTGCGTTGGCCTACTCTCCGGTTGACCGAATGACGGTTGTTGATGGTGATTTTTCGTCGTCACTATCAACGAACTTGTATCAAGCGAAAATAAGAACAGATAAGTATAATACCGCAAGAAAACAATAAATCAAGAGATACGAATACGTGGTAAAAAAACTCCTTTTAACTGGAGAAAAATCCACGGGTTGTTGCTTGAGCAACAAAGTCAAATCCACTATGAAAAATTCAATTACAAAGTATTTCTCTCTGACTTCTCCTGCTAATTCACACCTCTCCCCATTATGTTTCTTACTGGGGTATTTATACATGTTCTTTGCTAGGGTTTATGGTTGTGCTAGGGTTTGGTGTTGTGATACCCGTATTTTGTGTGATTTCCTAGTTCTAATTGAAGTCTGTCTCTTTATGGAGTTTATCCTGTTTCCTGTTTTGGCTGAGTCCGAATCTGCGTCAGATTCCTCGCCCTTTATCTGCGGGAAATCTGTTTGCCTTTCAATTGAACTCTGATAGTCGTATCGTTGCTTATTGTGGAGTTGCTTGCTTCTGATTCTATCCATATGTTTATGAAGTACTTGCCTTCATTATCTGGTCCCGAGTATGTCCGAGTATGTCCGAGTATGCCCGAGCCGGTTTCTTCGACTGTGGTCGGGTTGCTTTACTCTTTGCCGATTAAATTCCCTTGGGAATTTCTGCCCTTTAACGCTTGACTTTTCTCGACTTTGCTTACGTGGCCCCTTACTGTAATGACGTTTCCTTAATGATGATTTTTACATATAACAATACCCCCTTAAATATTTGAACCGAATGTATCCTGCTTACTCTGGATAAATATTTAACTCTTTCATGACTTTTTCTCGTTTATCGTCTTCTTCATCAATGTCGGATTTCAAATTCCTCGTTCGCTTCGAAACGTTAATGGCGTGTCTTAATTACGCCTGCACGCGTTTGATTCTTTTCTTATTTGAAGATATTTTGATGGTGACTGACTGTCTCTTCGACGGCTCAGTGCCTCCCTTTACTGCCACCTGTCTTCTTTTGTTTGGCCGTGGTACGTGGCATTTATGAGACGCGACCCTTCTGTTCGTGCCCGTACAGCTTACGTCATGATTCTTATCCCAATCTTTCCCGCTTCTCCTCACCTACCATTTCTAGGGTTTCGTGTCTTGGGACCGGTGGCATGCTTATATATAGAAGTATTGCTTCAAAGGGGAAAACCCCTATTCAAGTTTTTACCATTACTTCCCAGATTTCAGCCACCGTTTTCCAGATTTCTACCATTGTTTTCCAGATTTCTGCCATCGTTTCCCTGCCTGTAATCTCGTCCTGCGAAGATTTACTTCTCTCGGTTTCTAAACCTTTTCTCGACCTTCTCGAAGATCCTGCCGTACCTCACGTTTCTTCAATCCTTTAAGGTTAGTTCTCATGGATCCCTCTGCTAGACATCGTCTTTTTACTGTTGCTATGATTGCCATTGAGTAAGGTGATACTTGTACTGTTGCGGCTGTCCACAGGTTGCTTGGTGATCCAATTCCCGATCAGCCCCGATTTATAGACGCTGACGTCTCCGGACTCAACTTATCTGGACTGCGTCGTGAAGTTCCACCAGCTTCTTCCAGTTCGTCGCAGCCTGAATCCTATCAGCCTGAAACCGATTCCAGTTCTGCTTCTGTTGCTTGTGATAATTCTCGGCCGTGGAAAAGAATGGGGAAGAAACAAAGCAATCGCGACATCAACAAAGGTTCCTTTGTTCTGGAAATTCGAGTCGCGCCCCAAAGGGTGGTCGATAAAGACATTGAGGACGAGCATAGGGAGGCTCGTATCGTTTTCTCTCCCGAGAGAGTTTGCGCTTACGACGTTGAGCCAAATGTGGTCGGCCCCGAAGAAGTCATTAAATACATGAACCGTTTTGATCTGGACAGCGACATTATCTCATTAAACCCTGCTAACTGTCGGGCTGCGTGGAACCCCCCGCCCGGTCAAGCGGCGATTTACGGGACGATGCTTTCTTGCGGGGTGACGCTTCCGCTGCAACCCTTCATTACGTGGTTTTTGGCCGAAGCTCAGCTCGCCCCCGCTCAACTAACTCCGAATAGCTATCGGATCTTGATGTGCATGTGGCACATGTGGCATAGGATGGGACGACCACCCCCAACCCCTCGGGAAATTAGTCACTTCTATTCTTTGAGGTCTCTGGGAAAGACTGGGATTTACTTCCTGCTTTCAACTCAGCCCGAGAGTTGGGTCCCCAAGGACGTGATCGTAAAGAATAGGGTGATGCCGACCGCTGATGAGAAGATGAAAGGGTTTGTTTGGGGCTTCCCCACCTCAAACAAGTTCTGGAAGAATAGTTGGTTCTTCGTGGGTGGAGACTGGGGACGGTCAATTTCCTTTGACATTGAGGGTTCCGAGATGACTCGCCGGGTGCCTCGGTACTTCTGCACACCCCAGTGGAACCACATGACTTCGTCTTTTACGGATGAAGAGCTCAAAACCATGACTCGGGCGGCCTTTCGTCCCGTGGAAAAGAGGGGCAGACCTTACCTCTTCGATGAGAAGAAGATGGTAACGGCTCGCCTCTTCCCTCAACTTTCTGCACGCCGGCGTCGCTGTAAGTTCTTTATTTCCTCCTTGCTATTTAGCTGCTTTATCTGTCTGGCTTTCAGCTTCCTAACAAATTTTTTTTTTTTTAGTGTACGACATAGATGTAGTGTGCGATTCCCAAGCCCGCCGAATGAAAGGCATTGTGGAGACGAGCCGGAGGGAAGTTAAACGTCAACAGGATGCGGGGATAGCCCCTCCTCAAGGTGACTCTGATGGGAATTCTTCCGAAGACATTCCCGAGGGGGGTGCAGACGACGTGCCGGATTACATGCCTGAAGAAACTTAGGATCAAGAGTTGGCCGCCCACGCAACTGATGAAGGCAATCAAGCAGGTCCTTCGACAAAGGGGAAGGAGAAGGTTGGGGAGTCTTTCGAACCAACTGCCTTCTCCTGCGGAACTAGATCTCCTCGGCCTGCTGTAGTCGAGCCGAGTACCACTTCCCCGGATACGGAAATTGCCAGGGAGCATCCGGACGTGACAGTTCCGGAGATTCTAATTTCTGCCAAACTGAACACTGCACCGTCTGGAAGTGGTACTGAAATGGGGCGTTCCGATCTGGATTTTGAGGACCCCACAGCAGACCTGAACACTCGTGGGAGGCAACCTAGAAAAAGAAAAGCCTCGTTCTCACCTGGTCGTCCGGCCCCCAAGATTCCTCGAGTAGTTGCTTTCATCGAATCATCCTCGGATGAGGAGAGGGTAGCGGAGGCTGCTGAGAATGAGAGAACAATAGAGAACTCTCCTCCACGGGATCAGATGAGGGACGAACCTGGCATCCCCCTTAGTTCCCCTCAGGCAGTACCTACTGCTAGGTTCCCCGGGGCTAATCTTGGCAGTCCTGACCCTTCAACCCAGTCTGGTGTACCTACCCCCGAGGCCATGTTGAAGGCTATGGCTTCGAGCCAAGCATATATAGGGGAGGATCGTTGGAGCGATCTCAGGGTCGGTTCGTTATCTGATCGGCTCTGCCATTTCTTCAACAGCTCTTCTTATGTGAGTAACTCTTAAGACTTTCATATTTATCTCCTTTATTGCTTACTTCATTTTTGTCACTTGTTATCGGCTCGTTGCAGATGGTAGCCGAGATGACTGAAGTCTGCCAGACTGGTGATGGTCAGACGGAGAAAATAAGGAGGCTTGAAGCTCAGTTGAAGGAGAGTGAAGATCGCCGTGCTCGGGCCGAACTGGCTTGTCAGGAAGGGGCCAGGTCGGGTCAGGTGCTTCTGGACCAGTGCATAGCGCGTCAACTAGAGGCTGAACAGAAAGCATCTTTCGCTTCTGAAGAGGCCCAAACCTTAAAAAACCAGTTGTCATCTACTCAGGAGGCTCTACTCTAGGCCGAGCAGACAGCTGAAGATGCCAAGTCCTCCTACGAGCGCCGGATTCAGGACTTGGAACGTCAAGCCTTGAAGGTCAAGTCCTTGTCGAAGGAAGCTAGGCTGGAGTTGGAGATTCAGGAGGTCGATCGCTTTAAAAGATCTCCAGCCTATGATGTTTTACTTCTCCGGGAATTTCAGAGGGGAATGGTCTCGGCCGGAGAGTTTTTCAAGAAGAAGAACAGAGCCACCGATCGAGCCAGGGCCAACTGGAACCTCTCGGTCAGAAAGCATGTGGTTGCCTCTCTGGAATCCCTTCGGCTCCAGATGAAGACGTGGCGAGCATATTGCAGAAGTAAGGGAAAAGAGCCACATCTCATGCACCTGGAAGTTCCCACTGCTGATTCCTTCTCAACTTTCCACGCTTGTGGGAAAGTGGGGATCGACGGTGAGGCTTCTGACGTTGGGCCCGTTCCTGGGGTAGATTATAGCGCTTGGATAGATGATGACCCCCGGAAGATGTGATTGTCTGGCCTTCTGATGACAGTCTCCTGAATGAGTACGTGATGGAACCGGACCCGAGCATTGGTGGAAGTAGTTCCCAACCGCCGGCATCTTCTTGATTAATTTTCTTTTTCTTTTTTGTAACAACCGTTGTATATTCTTTCGCTCATGTATAAGAAATCTATTCACTATTCTGCCTGTCCAGTTCCCTGCATGATAAACGTATAAACAAAAGAAAAACAAATGAAGCATAATTTGTTCGGTCACCTATACTCGGCTCATAGATCTTAAGAATTTTTGGAACTCTTAATTTCAACCAAGTGCTTGGCGACCACCAAAGTTAACCGAGTATCTTATTCAACTGGCAACTCGTTTATTAAGCCGAGTATCTCATTAAACTGGCCGTTGATTTATTGGACCAAGTATCTTATTTAACTGGCAATTTTTCTTTTAAAGCCGAGTATCTTATTTAACTGACAACTTTTTTAAGCCGAGTATCTTATTTAACTGGCAATTAATTTCTCCGATCTTGTGAAGATCGTTTTACCCTAACGTTTCGTCGAGACTCACCACAACCATACGTCAAGGTCCTTACACAAGTCACCTAGGACGTCTCCCGGTTTTGTCTGTGCAAGGTTTCGTCGAATCGTTGGTGGTTATGTTGACCAGCCAACACGACTGCGCATCTCACCAGTCTTCCTGGCGGCGCTCCGAGCAGTTTTCCAGTTATCCTGGTGCCTCGGTTTTGCCTTTTGGTTAAGAAGTGCGTTTGCACTGCTTAAACCAGGCGGGCGCGCTATTCCAGCTTCTCAGCCCTTCAAGAACTACTTGTCCGCTCTCCCGCGGCCTCGTAGCGCATGATTATTTTTGAACGAGATTTGCTCGGACCGGTTTGTTTTAGGTGACTAAATTTAGTCTGCTTGTTCTCGGACGAAGTGGCCACTGTTGTTTTTGCTTTATTTGAACATTCTTTATCGTGGATTTCATCGTCTTCAATGAATAACCTCTTTATTAGCAAACGGACTTTATTAGATAACAATAAGAGTTAGAAACCTCTTAACTTGACTATAAGTTAAAGCAAAGCTAAAATAACGTTAAACATGAATGAGTTTGTCAGGGGTAGAAAATCTTGAGATACTGAGCGTTGCATGGTCGGGGTACTAAGCTGCCTTCTGGGTGAGCTATCAGGTAGGCTCCATGCCCTGCAACTCCCTTGATGATATACGGGCCTTCCCATTTGTCGGTGAGAGATCCTGCCGACTTGTCCTTAGTGTTTGGGGATACCTTTCTTAGCACTAAATATCCGAGCTGGAATCTACGCACACGAACATATGAATTATAGTACCTTACAGCCTTCTGCTGATACGCTGTGTTTCTCACTTGAGCTGCGTCCCTGATTTCTTCAAGCTCTTCTAAGTTCCGCTGCAACATGTTGACGTTGTGCTCGGGGCTGTATAGTTGCACCCTGGGTGACGTAAAGGTTGTTTCCGTCGGGATTACGGCCTTTGTTCCGAATGCTAGTGCAAAAGGGGTCTCCCCTGTGGATGACCTGACAGACGTTCGGTATGCCCATAACACCTCTGGTAGTTTGTCTGCCCAACTGCCTTTCTTTGATTCCAGCTTTGCTTTCAGTGTGTGCTTGATCACCTTGTTCACAGCTTCAGTTTGGCCATTGGTTTGAGGATGTGCAGGTGACGCATAATAGTTTGCAATCTTGTACTCCTCGCACATTTCCCTGAACTTGCTGTTGTCGAACTGAGTTCCGTTATCCGTTATAATGATGCTCGGGATTCCGAACCTATATATGATGTTCTTCCTGACAAAGCTAGTGGTGTTCACCTCCGTGATGTGCACCAATGCCTCTGCTTCTGCCCACTTGGTAAAGTAGTCTACTGCCACAATTGCGTACTTTGCTCCTCCCCTTGTTCCTGTGGGCATTGGACCAATCAGGTCGAGGCCCCACATGGCAAAAGGCCAAGGGGAAGTTAAGCTTCTGAGTAACTCCGGGGGTTGCCGAATGTCGTTTGCTATCCTTTGACATGTCTTGCAATTTTCCGTGAATCGTTGCGCTTCGGCAAATAAAGTCGGCCAATAAAAACCTTGCCGAAGTACCTTGTGTGCTAGGCTCTTACCCCCAGTGTGGTTTCCACACACCCCACTGTGAATATCTTTCAGAATCTTGTAGGTTTCTTCTCCGACAACACATCTTTGTAACACCTTTGAGAACCCTCTTCTGTATAGTTCTCCCCTTTGAATCGTGTACCAAGTTAACCTGTACCTGACGCGTTTTGCCTCCACAGCGTCCTCCTGTAATATGTTTCTCTCCAAATACTCTCTAAGCTGGGTCGTCCAATCACTTGGACCTAGCCGGATTTCTGACACCATGACCTCTTCAGATTCTGCCGTACTTGGTTTGGTCAGGTGCGCCACTAGTATTGCTTTCGACCTAATACTCATAGTGGCTGAGGCTAATTTAGACAAAGCATCTGCTTTTTCGTTCTCCTCCCGAGGGATTTGAAGGATCCTGTACGCCTTAAACTTTTTAAGCAAGCTCTTTGCAATGTCTAAGTAAGCTATCATATGCTCCTCCCTCGCCTGGTATTCATCCAGCACCTGGTTAACCACAACCTGGGAATCGCTGTATACCGCCAACTCATCTGCCCCCAATGCTATGCAAACTCTCAAACCAGCCAACAAAGCTTCATACTCTGCTTGGTTATTAGTTGCTTTGAAGTCGAATCTCATGGCGCATTCCACAGCATCCCCTTCTGGTGTTGTTATGACTATTCCGGCCCCACTGCCATGAGTATTCGACGATCTATCCACATGCAACTTCCATTGGAACTTACTCACTTGTTCGCCTTCTATCATCCTTTGTACTTCCATATCTGGCTCGGTGAACTCTGCTATGAAATCAGACACCGCTTATCCCTTAACTGCAGCTTTTGGGGTATATTTGATGTCAAATTCACTTAACTCAACCGCCCATTTAGTCAATCTTCCCGACAGTTCTGGCTTTTACAGGATGAGTTTTAGCGGGCAGTCGGAGTTCACCTCTATTGCATGCGCTTGGAAGTACGGCCTTAGTTTTCTGGCTGCCGCGACCAGGGCGAGTGCGACCTTTTCGACCGGTGAGTATCTAGTTTCTGCTGGCAGCAACGCCTTGCTGGTGTAATATACCGGTTTTTGCACTCCTTCCTCCATTCGAATCAACACCGAACTTGTCGCTACCTCTGTGACTGAGAGGTACAAGTACAACGTTTCCCCGACCACCGGCTTTGAGAGGATGGGTGCTCGCCCTAAATACTCTTTCAATTTCTGAAAAGCAGCTTCGCATTCTTCACTCCATTCAAGGCCTTTTCCTTTCTTTATTGCTCTGAAGAATGGGGCGCATTTGTCTGTCGACTTCGCTATGAATCGGTTAAGTGACGCAAGACATCCCGTTAGCCTCTGTACATCCCTCAGCGTCCTTGGCGAAGCCATATCTTCCAACGCTTTGATCTTCTCAGGGTTCACCTCAATCCCTCTTTGATGTACCTGAAAACCAAGAAATCTCCCTGATGGCACTCCGAACACACATTTGCTCGGGTTAAGCTTCATTTTATATCTCCTCAGCACTTCGAAGGTCTCCCTTAAGTCTACTGAATGCCTCTCCGCTGTGACACTCTTGGTCAACATATCATCCACATAAACTTCCATGTTCCTCCCGATTTACCGGGCAAAAATCCTGTTTACCTAGTCTCTGGTAGGTTGCCCCAGCGTTTTTCAAGCCGAAAGGCATCACCTTATAGCAGTACAAACCCTGATCTGTGGTGAAGGCTGTCTTTTCTTCATCAGCTTTATTCATTCTGATCTGAATGTATCCTGAATAAGCATCCATGAAGCTCAACAATTCGTGCCCAGCTGTTGCATCCACCAGTTGGTCTATTCTCGGCAATGGGAAGCTATCTTTCGAGCAGGCCTTATTCAAATCGGTGAAGTCTACACACATTCTCCACTGATTATTTTTCTTCTTAACCAGCACCACATTGGCCACACATTCTGGGTATTTGACTTCCCTTATCGATCCTGCAGAAAGCAACTTGCCTACTTCATCCTTAATGGCCACACTCCTCTCTGGATTGAACAGCCGTCTCTTTTGCACTACCGGACGGAACTCTGGATTGATGGAGAGGTAATGTGATATCACTTTTGGATCTATCCCGGGCATATCTTCGTGGCTCCAAGCAAAAACATCCTTGTAATCCCTTAGTAGTGAGACAAGTTGGGCTTTTATACATTCACTCAAATTTGCCCCGACTTTCACCGTCCTGCCTAGATCTTCTGGGTCCAATGCCACCTCTTCGGTTGGCTCACTCAAAATCCTTCGGTACTTCTGATTCTTCAGTCTCATCGGTTATCAGCTTGGTTGTCACATCATATACCTGGTTTACTTCCCTGTCCTTGTATACTGACAGATTTGCCCTTCGAGCCATTTCTTGTGATCCCTTGACCATTCCAACTCCAAACTCCGTTGGGAACTTCATCATTAAAGCATAAGTCTCCGTCACCGCCTTAGCTTTATTCAAGAACGGTCGGCCCAATAGGGCGTTGTACGGCCAATTTTCTGTGTCGACGACTACAAAGTCGAGTAACACTGTCTTTTGGCAAGGAGCCTTCCCAACCTTCACCGGTAATTTTACTGTGCCGAGCGACCTTACCTCCATCCCGCCAAATCCTCTAAGAGGTGTAGAAAAAGGCTGCAAGTCTTTCCTGTCCAGCCTCAGCTGGTCATAAACTTCTGCACTCAAAATATCCGCTGAGCTTCCATTGTCGATCAAAATCCGATGGACCTCCCTATGGCCAATATGTGCGCTGATTACCAGTGCATCGTTCGGTCTTACATCTACTCCATGTGAGTCAGCCTCTGTGAATATGATGGGATCCCAGCCTCCCTTGATCTTTTTTGGGTCGGGTTCAATGGAATTGACACCTAGATCTCTTCTAGCCTCTACGGCTTCCCGAATTTCCTGGGTCCTCTCCCTATTACTTTTGCTCGTTGATGGTCCACCAAAAATCGTGTTGATCGCTCCTTCATCCTCAGCTTTCTTGGGCTAAGTTTTCTTGCCCGACCATCCTGTCGGTTATTTCTCTGTTCGTCTACCTTGTCGGTTTTCCTCAGGACGATATCTTTCAAGTGTCCTTCCCTGATGAGGGTCTCTATGTGATCCCTAAGTTGAAAACACTTGGAAGTTTCGTGTCCATTCTCCTTATGGAACCTGCAATACTTGGTGGTGTCCCTCCGGGTATAGGATGACTGCCTAGGAGGTTCTTTAGACATGTTCTTCTCCTCCAGGATTGCCAGAATTTCCTCTTGATCCTTCCTCAGTGGGGTATAGTTTGTATATCTGCCTTGGAACTTCTGCCGCAGTTGATCTGTCTTCGGATCATATGCCCGACGACCATCCCGACTATCCCGTGTCTTATTCTTTTGTTTATCACCTTTCGCATTGGGCGTCTTCGCTTGGTCCTTGGCTTTAGACCCTTCCGGGCGTCCGCCATGCACGAAGTATCCTCCCGTGGCGATTTCTTCTTCCTCTGCCAAGGCATAGCCCCCAGCCATATCCATTCATGTCAGCGTAACTGGTCAGACGGGCTCTTCTCAGGTCAAATGACAGCTGACCATTCTGGAGGTTATTGATGAACGCTGCAATTATAGCTTCGTCGTTTGCACTTCCAATCTCAGACACTTCTTGACCGAATCTTCCCAAATATTTCTTAAGTGACTCATCATTTCCTTGCTTAAGTTGAGACAAGTGGGCCACCGACTTCTTTCTGTGCACATTCCCGAGGAACTGCCTTGAGAAAGCCTTACTCAGCTCGCTGAAGTTACTTATGCAGGCCGTTGGTAACCTGCCGAACCACCTAGAGCCCAGATCCCCAAGAGTTTGAGGAAAATTTAAGCATAGTAGGGCATCATTGTAAACATACTGGGCCATGGCACTCTTGTATCTTCTGACATGTTTCTTAGGGTCCGTGTCCTTTTTGAATTGCTCTACATGTGGCATTCTAAACCTCTCCGGGAATGGCGTCCTCAGGATCCTATTGGTGAAAGGACTCCCGGATTCATCATCTGACAACTCGTTACGCCCGTATCACCTGACTAACGCATCCATTTGCCGACGGTTATTCTCTACTTCCCGGGTCAAACTCTGTATGAGTATATCTCTGTCTCCCTCCGGTTCCCCCACAGCATTGAAATTCTGACTTATAGTCAGTTTTTGGCCTCTCTCTTCCGGATTCGATTCTCTTTGATCCCGATTTAAGCCGTGTAGCCGAACTGTGCCCCTTTGGCGCTTGTGATGATAATTCTGCTCACTCTCTCCCGAGGACGACGATCGATCTCTCCGATGAGTACGCCTCCGTGGACGGTCTCTATCCCTTGCCGTCTGGTCATGACCATACCTTCTGTCCGAATCATTCTCCTCTCTACGTTCTCCGCTTCCCCTAGTTGGCCTTTCAGAAAAAATCACCGGCCTGTCAATCGGATCACAACTTGCCTTTATGGGTGCATCAGGCGTTGGTATCACCACTGTGGAGCGCAACCTCGTTGCTTGCTGATTTGGAGCAGAAAGATTGTGAGGTGACATCAAGCCTTCTGTGGCGGAGAGATCAACCCCTTGCCTTGCAGCGTCAGATATAAGTTGCTGCAAGGAAGCGCGGAATCGTTGCTGCAATCTCTTCGTTAGTTAGAGGAAAACGCTGAATGCCAGCCAGGGTAGTTAACTGATCTGTCGTTGCCAAGGTTACCTCTGCAGTGTTAAGGGTGGCATCATCCTCCAATTCATTGATTGGCAATCCTTGACTATATCCTGGAATCGCTACTATCTCCTTCGCCAGCCATTGTCACAAGTTTTGTTTGATCCCCCTCCTTCTAGCGCCAATTGTTGATGGTGATTTTTCGTCGTCACTGTCAACGAACTTGTGTCAAGCGAAAATAAGAACAGATAAGTATAATACCGCAAGATAACAATAAATCAAGAGATACGAATACGTGGTAAAAAACTCCTTTTAACTGGAGAAAAATCCACGGGTTATTGCTTGAGCAACAAAGTCAAATCCACTATGAAAAATTCAATTACAAAGTATTTCTCTCTGACTTCTCCTGCTAATTCACACCTCTCCCCATTATGTTTCTTACTGGGGTATTTATACATGTTCTTTGCTAGGGTTTATGGTTGTGCTAGGGTTTGGTGTTGTGATACCCGTATTTTGTGTGATTTCCTAGTTCTAATTGAAGTCTGTCTCTTTATGGAGTTTATCATGTTTCCTGTTTTGGCTGAGTCCGAATCTGCGTCGGATTCCTCTCCCTTTATCTGCGGGAAATCTTTTTACCTTTCAATTGAACTCTGATAGTCCTATCAGTTGCTTGCTTCTGATTCTATCCATATGTTTATGAAGTACTTGCCTTCATTATCTGATCCCGAGTATGTCCGAGTATGCCCGAGCCGGTTTCTTCGTCTGTGGTCGGGTTGCTTTACTCTTTGCCGAGTAAATTCCCTTGGGAATTTCTGCCCTTTAACGCTTGACTTTTCTCGACTTTGCTTACGTGGCCCCTTACTATAATGACGTTTCCTTAATGATGATTTTTACATATAACAACGGTCGTGACCTTCAGGCTTTGCCAGCTGTTTTGACTGCTTTTTGGTGGTCATCGATCGTCGGCCAAGAAGGCAAGGTTGTAGATCGTCTAATTCCGGTTTGGATGGTGGTGGAAGTGGTGTTAGCTCACTCTCCGGTTGATCAGACGACGGCCGTAACCTTCGAGCTTTGTCAGCGGTTTTGACTGTTTTTCGATGGTTGTCGTCGGCCAAAAAGGCAAAGTTGTCAATCGTCTAATTCTGGTTCAGATAGTGTTGTCAGCTCCCTCGTCGGTGGGCCAAGTGGCTTTTCTGTGGCACGTTTGTGACTTGTTCACTAGGGTTCCCGAAGTTGAGTTTTGGAACCCCTCTTTCTAACGCCTAATCTTGGAACAAAAAATGAACACTTCAGAGTGTATTTTGCCTCCCCGGTCCTAGACCTCCCTTCTCATTACTTTAATAGGGGGTTTTATAGAATTTGTGCATTTGTTGTGTGTATGTGCGTCGTGCATATTATGTGTTATATCATCTGAGTGTGCACATTTGATACCAACAATAATGATGCCAATAGTGAACTCTTTTGTCATTGGTTGCATGTTTCGTATGAGAGGAACAATATAAGGTACTTGGACACCAATTATGCTACTGGTAATAACGTAAATGTAAGGGGTCCTGGGAAAATGGGAATAGCCACAGAAATGTTAATGGCTCTCCTATAGCTGGAGTTGAAAACCGGTACACTAACTATGGCTTCTTCCAACAAATCCTCTCTGAGATCTCTAACCAAAAAGCTCATATTGATAAGCAAATCAATCTTACTTCTAACAAGTATTTGATTGATTCTGCTAGTGATAAGGGTAATTTTATTAAGCCTTTGCAAGAGAATATTAGTAGGGTTTAGAGGGAAAAGACTGGTAAAGGATCGAGGAAGTTTACTTCTAGTAAAAATGTACTCATTCTAACGACATGGAGGAGGACTTAGAGGATTCAGAAGTACTTAAGTGACTGCATAAATATCTAATAGTTACTGAGGTGGCTAATTCACCGCCTTTATCTACATGAGAGGATCATAACAACAGTGGTATTGTAAATTCTGGGTCTGTGAAGAGTCAAGTTGATATTGCTAATGTTTCAACTTTGAAGAGGTTGCCTCTAAACTTAAAGAGGCAATGAAATTTATTTTAGAGTAGGGTATTTCCCTGAGTTTCCCTTTCTATTTTTTGTTGATGATGTGTTTGTGGAATATAAGAGGGGGAGGTAAGAAAGGCTTCTCTAAAGTTCTTTATGATCTTAGAAATTTTTGTCATTATAAGGTGATTGTTATATTGGAACCTAGAATTAGTGGTACTAAGGCTTCCAAGATTGTTGATAAGCTGGGGTTTTCTAACCATTTTATTGTAAAGGCTTCGAGTTTCTCTGGAGATATCTGGCTTTTGTGGAAGGATAATAGAATAAGGATTCAAGTTGTGGCCAACTCTAAATACATTATATGGCTGTGGTGGCTGAGGAATACAATTTCTGGGTTCTTACTATTGTGTATGTCAATCCTAATGATGTTGTTTGAAGACTTTTATAAGACTATTTAAGCGTTGTTATAAGTTGTTTTAAGGGGCCTTGGGTTGTAATTAGGGACTTCAATGATATTACTTGTAGTGCAAAAAAAAAAGGACGATGCAACTTCTCTAAGACTGTTTTTGCTGGGTGGATTAGTGAGAATAAACTTGTCGATTTGGGTTTTGTTGGGTAAAAATTACTTGGATGACTATGAGGGGATCAGTGTGAATATTTTTGAAAGATTGGATATGGCGTTGTGTTCTATGGAATTGAGATTTATGTTTATGGAAGGCTTTATGAAACATCTTCCTCGTGTTACCTCAAAGCATTGTCCTATTCTTCTTTACCTTAATAGTAATCACATACCTCAAACTCTCTCATGCCTTTTAGATTTGAGGTTATACGGTTGAAACAAAGAAATTTTTGTGATTTGGTGAAGCATTATTGGAGTATGCCTTGTGAGAGTTTAATGGATAAGATTTTCATGTTCTGTAACAAGTTAAAAGACTGGAATAGAAACACTTTTGGTCATACCTTCCATCAGAAAAGAAGGATCTTTGCTAGACTTCATGGGATTCAAAGGAGTCTTGGGGAAAATTTTAGGTCAGGTTTGGTTAAGCTTGAAGCAAAGCTCCAAGAGGATTATAGTCTTATTATTGAGCAAGAAGAGATCTTGTAAGTTCCTCATATTTTGATTGGCTTATTTCGTTGACAAACCACATTGGGGATTATTCGTTGTAAGGGTAATTTAGGCCTCTTGAGTGTGATCAAGCTTCAAGGACATCATCTCTCTCAAAGAGCACTTCAAAGGTATCTCACTAGTTTAACTTTCTTTGAAGAGATCTAGTTGCACACACTCACTTGCATGTATTATGTTCCTATCTTCATGTAATTGAATGATGTATTGTATGCCTCTTTTCACACTCCACACTTGCACATTTTGCACATCACTTAGTGTGTTGAGTTTGTCTAGAAAAGAGAATTTCTTCTCCTAGCGCGGCCTAGACCGCTTGGCAGGTCATGTCTGCACCGCGGCATACAGAGCAGTATATCTCAGCAGGGTCATGCTTCCTGTACCGCTTCCTGTACACTTGCGCGCATAGCGACCCAAGTAGCGGTGTTGTCCAGTAGGCCTCTGTTGCCCATACTGCGGCCTGTGCACCTGCATGCACAGCGCCCTGCACCGCGTTGTTGTCCAGACGGTGCACTGCTGTGTGTACCGCGGTCTGGACACTTGCCTGCGACGCGGTCCATCTAGCGGTATTGACGGGATTTTCTGCCCTAAATTCAAAACGACGCTGTTTCAACTAGGGCTCCTTTATATATACTCTCTCTTCTTCCTTGCTCATTTTTATGAGTTCCAGAAGCCATTATTGAGAGGCCAAGCTTCCCTTAGAGAGAGAAACTCCTAAGAACTCATCTTTACTCAACCAAACACAAATCCATGTGCATTTAACCTCCTCAAGCATCATCTCATCATGGATTCTTCTTGCTTTCATTAACTAGGTAACTTGAACATGCCCTAAATCTCATTGTATTTATTTATGTTCTTGTTTGCCTAGGGTTAGCTCTTTTATGTGATTTTATTGCATATATTTATGTTCATTGGCATTTACTACATGATTAAGTTGTTGTTTGTTGGTTGAGAGCTTTGTTCATTAATAGCTATCATTTAGGACGATTTTACCCTTCTACCTAAATCTTCATGCATTTGCATTTAGATATTGATATCTAGTATTTGCATTTATTGACATCTTTAAATCCTTAGATAAGCATTTATTGTTGCCTAGCATTAATTGCATGTTTGAATATCTTTTACATATTCACATAGGTTGTTTAACCTCTTCATTGATTGATAAGCTTTGTGACTAAGTGAGTTAGTGCACAAGCTTGTGGTCAAGAATCACTATTAAAGGCCCGTTGGGTATAGTGAAAGGGTTAGTGACCAAGTAGGTGTGACTTGAGGTCACCTAGGTTGTAAACTTTCGTTCAATTAGTGGATTTGAGGACCGTATGTGGCTAGAAGGATAGCCCGTGAGTTTTACCCAGTTGGAGGGTTTCTCACGTAAATCAATCATTGTGTTTTTATTGTTTTCCGCTTATTTATATTGGATTGATTGATTGCTAATATGGAGTAGGATTATTAAAATTGATTAAGTCGAAAAGTTGGTAATAAATCAACTAAAACCTATTCACCCCCCCCCCCCCCCCCCCCCCCCCCTCTCTAGGTTGTATTAGACACACTTTTCTGTATTTTCATATCTTTTGGCTCCAAAAGTCAAGGAATATTTGGCATAGGGAAAGAGGTAGAAATACCAGATTTTATCACCTTGCTACTATGATTAGAAGGAGACATAATAATTTGGAAGGGTTAAAGGACGATGCTGGTATATGAAAGTGCGATAAACATAGCATGAAGGATATTGCAACCTCTTATTTTCTTTAACTTTTTTCAGCCCAATCTTTTTTGGATGGATATGATAATTTGCCTGTTTGTTTCCCTACTCTGAATGAAATGTTGTATGATGATCTACATAAAGATTTTAAAGAGGAGGAAGTGAGGGACAGTCTTTTTGGAATTAGTGGTTTAAAAGCCCCTAGTCCATGTGGTCTTCCAGCTTTGTTTTTTCAAAATCAAAGGAATGCTTGCAAGAAGGACCTTGCTGAGCTGGTGGTGAATAGCTTTAAAAATGGGTGTTTTCCTCTTGATCTAAATCCAACCCTTATCACCCTTGTGCCTAAAGTTCCTAGCCCTCTTCACATGTCTCAACTTAAACCTATTAGCCTATGCAATACTACCTGTAAAATCATCAGTACAGTTATAGTTCAAGGGAATATATACCTTTTACCTGAGCTTATCAGTCCAAACCAAGTGGCTCTTGTTCCTGGGAGACAAATTCAAGATAAATTTCGGTTGCTCAAGAGATCTTTCATAAGTTCAAAACTGTGAAAGGGAAAGAGGGTTTAGTCGCTTGGAAAATTTATCTTGCAAAGGCATATGATAAGCTCTAGTGGGGTTTTATTAGGAATGTCATTGTTGAAGCTGGTATCGGGGGTAATCTAGTGGATCTTGTCATGTGGTGTATCACAAGTGTGAAATATAATGTTGTCTTGAATGGGGAATTAACTGATACTTTTACTCCGAAGTGTGGTATCAGACAAGGAGATTCATTTTCTCCATATATCTTTGTTTTGTGCATGGAAAATGTTTCTCATTTGATCACTGAAAAACTTCATTTAGACGTGTGGAAGCCTGTTAAGATTTCTAGGAGTGGTCCTGAGATATCCTACATTTTCTTTATTGGCGACCTCGTTCTTTTTCGTCAAGCTACTTCCTCGCAAGCCAATAACATGAAAGAATGTCTTGATATATTTTGTAACACTTCTGGGCAACAATTTAGTTTTCCCAAATCTAGGATTTTTTGCTCTAATAATATGAAGGATGGGGATGCTAGAAACATAGTTAGTGTGTGTGGCTCTCCTCTCACTAAAAATCTTGGTAAGTACTTAGGAGTTCCACTCATTCATGGTAGGGTTACTAACCAAACCTATATGGAGTTAGTTGAGAAAACTCAAAAGAGGTTAGCTTCTTGGAAGAGTGATATTATTTATCCTACGAGTATAACTACTCTCATCAAGGGTGTTACCTCGGCGCTACCAATATACACTATGAAATCAGTTAAACTCCCTAGAGAGATTTGTTACAAGTTGGATAAATTAACAGAGACTTCCTTTGGGGCCAGACTTCTTCCAAAAGGACTATCCACTTAGATTAAGTGGGATACAGTTTGCCTTCCTAAGAAGTATAGTGGTCTCGGCATCAAGATTTCTTAGGATATGAACCAAGCTCTTCTTGCCAAAGCTGGATGGCGATTGCTCCAAAATGATGAAGGCATTTGGTGCCAGCTCTTGAATCATAAATACCTCAAGAATAAATCTCTTATTGACTTTGAGACTAAAAAGAATTTTATTTTCTCTAGTACTTGGAGAGGCATTGCATTTGGTGCCAAACTTGTTGCTAAAGGTCTAAGGTGGCATGTGGGAGATGGTAGACTTATTCGGTTATAGACTGATGATTGGGTCCCAGGTATTGGAGTGCGTAAATATCATGCCACGATTCTTCTTAATGACAACCAGCTGGATCAGATTGTGGAGGATTATTTGATAAATGGGGAATGGCAACTCCAGCTTTTAGATGTTGTTCTTCCCTGGGATATGATCCATAAAATTGCTTGCATTCATGATGGAAAAATTTCTAGTGGCGATGATAGGGTTATATAAAGTTAGAATGAAAATGGTGAATTCTCTGTTAAGTCAGCTTATACAAGGTACCTAGAGACAGTTAACCTTCCTCAGTGGTGATGGAAGTTCATTTGGAATCACAAAATTCCCTTTCGAATTCTCCATTTCCTCTGGACTCTTCTCCATGAGAAGCTTCTCACAAATTTGCAAAGGGTGACTAGGGTTTGACTGTGGATGCCTCTTGTCCCATATGTGAGGCTGCTATTGAAGATGTGAATCATATGTTGCGTGGTTGTAGCATTTCTTATGGGGTTTGGGAAAACATCTCTAAAGGTGTAATTTCTTCTCATTTTTTTCAAAAGTGATCTTGAAGAATGGCTGGTCAAGAACTTACAAAATGATAATTTGGTGACTGGTAAGATTCCTAACTATCTCTAATTTACTAGTACTGTGTGGTTCTTATGGAAACAGAGGTGTAAAAAGATCTTTGATGTGAATTTCTCTACCCCACATTCTCCCTATCTAATCATTAATTCTTTTGTAAAGGACTAGTTTAATGTCATTTGTCATGCCTCTGCTAGAACTGGCTTTGTGTTCCTAGTTGGTTGGACTCTTGAATATTGATGGCAGTCGAGACACCAACTCTGGAATCATTACAGCAGGAGGTGTTATACGAAATAGTATAAGCCAGTGGGTGAAAGGTTTTGGGATGAACAGAGGATGCGGCAGTGTGATTGAAGCTGAATTATGTGGCTTATTTGAAGGCCTTAAAATGCACTGGAATTTTAGGCATAGAAAAATTATTGCTGAAACATATTCCTTCACTACTATCCAATTGCTCTCTCTTGATACAAACTCTAACCATCCTCTGTTTAGTCTTATCCAAAATTGTAATAGGACGATTGTTGATGAGTGGCTTTATGACATTATTTATGTTTTTAGAGAAGGCAATATGTTGGCAGATAGTCTAGCTCGTTTAGGACATGGCATGAAAATTGGTATGCTTGTTCTTAAAGACCCCCAACTGGTTTCCAGAGGAATTTTTGAAGATGATGTTATAGGTGTAGCCTGTTTTAGGCGGAGCTTTGTTTCCCTTTCTTAGTTTTCTTCTTTGTTCTAGGGTTTTGCCCCCTCTTGTAACCAAAAGAAAAAAAATTAAGCAAATTATACCAAAATCATTTGTAAAACAGGAAATTACTCATAACCAATAAAAATAATAATTTTTAAAATATGAATCATATACCTTATCTCGTACATTTTGTTAACGGTGAAACTCGTCAACAGTCAAAAGTCAAATAGCTTCTTGCCACGTAAGATGAAGTGGACTTTCAACGGCCAATTGGACATGGTCAAACCGATCTTGGGTTGAAGGTCAGCGTGAAGGCCACTTGGGAGTGGAAAGATTGGTGAAGATTCATCTTGGTGTGAACCAGCTGCGATAGGTTTCCCTTCTTGAGGAAATCCTAGAGAAAACTTCACAAAAGAAAGAAAGGTCAGTGGGGAAATCGGGCGTTTCGCCCGATTTCACCTCTGATGCTCAAGTCAGTATTAAGAATTTATAATCGGGGAAACATTTTAAGTAGAGAGATAATACTGTCATATGTATAAGATGAGGAAGATACCCTTTTTTCACTTGGAGAAGATAGCTCGTGTTCATAGTAGTTGGTTTCTCTAAAATGGTCCTTGATAGTAGTACACGGTTTCCCTTGAAAGGGTCTGGAAGGCAGCAGATGCTTTCCCTGTAAGCTAAGAGAAAGTGGACCAGAGTATGGTGCAGACGTTCGTCGGGGCCCATTCTAATGTTCAAGTAAGATCTAGACTTTTAGAGAGATAGATGTTGTGTTTTATCATGACAGATGACAGATGGCTTCATAAAACCAGATCTCCAAGTATTGATCTCGAAAGTGGGTAGTAATCTATGAAAAAGATAAGTGAAAAGATATATTTCTCTTTCTTGGATATGTATTGTGTGTTGTGCTTCTTCATCATCTTGTGTTTTCATGTCATTCTTTGTTCTCCATTTCGTCTCCCTTTTAACCTAATCTATAATCATCTTTAAAAAGAGAAGATGAGACAGCTGTGCCAACTTGTCCCCGTCAGTCATGGTTTCTCACACGTCCTGCTTTGTCAATGAGGGGACATGCTTTCTACATGCTTCTCAACAACCAATTAGGGACAAGCATTTTCCTGACATATGTAGCTATGCCACCACATGATTCTGACCTTGCAGAGCACACCTTAGTGTACCTTCATTCTGATTTACCTATATTATTTTGACACGTATCACTACCTAGTAGAGCTTCCTTGTCCACCAAGTTTCATCCTGAGAAACCATCCCGAGAAACCATATCTGAGGAAATTAAATCAAAGGATTGTCCCAAACCATATAGTTTGACTTTAACATGTCATCACACGTCTTTGACTATTAATTGCTTTGACTAGGTCCATGTTGATGTGGCATCTATGATTAGAATTACCATATAATACATATTAACTCTAACTCTAATGTCCCATTTGATAATTAAACAGCATGAATTAATGTTGATAAAGCCTCGGACACCATGAACCGACTAACCTGCACAACAAAATGTTGATAATCTTAAGTAAACCAAATGTTTTCTTTTTATAATTGTTGTTCCCTTCAATAACCCACTATTTTCCTTCTTTATTAAAAAAACTACAAATTAAATAAAATTGTGGGAAAAAGAATGTGCTGTTTAAATGGGGCATATAGGCAAAGGTTTAGGACCTCATTAGCAGCAATATGAATGGCCTGTCAAAGACTGATCATTTGTCCACTACAAAAAGTTGTTAATCATCTTCTTCTTTTAAGTTGTTTCACTTCCACATACTTCATGTATTCTGCTTTACGTTTTTCGAAAAAGATAATTAAATTATTGATTTGGTTTTAGTGGCTCAAATCATCCCAACAAACTTTAATTCATCTGGCAGCCCACATATGTGAAATCACTTCAAAACTCTCAAATCTTCCTTTAGGATTTATATGTCGGGAAGTGTCACACAGTCACTTTTTTGCCACGTGTCAGTAACTTAGCACCAGATTGTGACATGTCATCACATACGTGGACTTAAAAGAAACCATCAAAGGAGATTGATTTGTTAACTTTTAACATTTAACAAGTTTTGAGCTCCAGAAACATGAAGATTAATAGACAAAATCACATGGAGAAGGCAATCGGATTCCATTAACGAGCCTCATCCAAGTGGGCCTTCGTTGGAACAAGTAGGCCCTATAATGAGAGAGACTGCTTACCTAATTCTGCAATAAAAGCACGATGGATGTCTTTTGCCTATTGTTATTTTGTTCTTTCTAATTTATGATACGAGAAGCTATCAACTCTTATGCAAAGATATAATATTTATTGATATATTTTTAAATAAACAGAAATTTAAATTTTGATTTTATACCATCAATATGTTATAACCATTAACCAATAATTTGTCATTAGAAAAGCTAGCGATCTGCTATATATATATATATATATATATATATATATATTATCCATCTTTAATCTCACCAAACACAGCCATATAATCAAATTCAAATCATCAATATTGGTGACCCATAATTGTCATTGTCATAATTTCTAAAAGTAAAACTTGTTATGTTGCGGGAATTTCGTATGTTTTTTCTTACCATATTCAGTTTTACAATATTGTATAATAATTACATAATATTGTAGAACATATTACACAACGTTTTGTAATTGATCTAAAAAAAAAGTGGTGTGTATATGTGGTCGGCAGATAAAATCCATATATCATCATCACATCACAATGTTTACCAGAAACAAGAAAGCTAACCGAAATTGAAAGGTACCGGAAATGAGAGATTTCGATCTAGATTCCCAACAATGAAATGATATTGTTCAAAAAGGCAATTAATTAAAATTATGGAGTTTGTGATAGATTGGTCATATTCCAGATTGGAAACAACTCCTTTCACGATTATTTGGAAAGGCACTGCACTGCCAAGTCCCAATCAAATTTGCTTCAATAATAATAATCCAACAAAAAATCATATCACTGCCCCTATATGTCTTTAGATGGTGCGCACCTTATCCTTCAAATGAGTCATGCCATTTTCTAGTTGTAGATTATCTCCAGCCAAATACTACAATGACATTATGATAATGGATATACAGTTTGCAAGATTTGCAATAACAATATATATATATATATATATATATATATATATATATGAGGCGTCATTATACATTTATACACATACTTTATATAAATATTGATCACGTGCACGCCATATATAGTATGGCAATTGGCAAGAAAGCGATTCATGTGGAGTGGAAAAACGACTCAGCCAACGTCGAACTCAATATGGTTACGTAAATTCTGTGCAAAAATTAAATAAAAATAATATCACTTACACGTATAACGTATTGAGGAATTGACTACTTCTGAGAAAAAACGAAACCGTAAAATTTGTGTCCTTAAAAAGCTCTTCAACAGTTTAAGAGATTTATACCCTTCTTTAGATGGCATCTTAGAACTGATTTGAGTAAAATTTCTGAGCTGAGAAAAATAAAGCTTGGTGGCGCTATTCTTCTTAATTAGTTTAGTGATGTGATCATAAGAGTAAATTGCTTCCTTATTTGATGTGGTCGGCTAGCTATCTATTTCGGTCTGATGCTGAACTTAATTTAATGGTGGAATACCTTATGATGTCAACTTGCACTAATCAAAATAGATTTTCACACGTAAAAATGTCTTATGTATATGGAGGCCGTTTTCTCTAGTTAAAACAATTAATCTTATGTTCAAACCATCCATAACTTCATTAATTTTTTTTTGCATGACGTTAAGAAAAATGAGATATGCTTGAGGAAATATATTTTGAGATTTTTTCTAATACAAGAATAACTTTTCTCTGATTTTTCCTTCGTTTTCCCATTTTTTTAAATGTTTTAGCTCACAAGTTTTAGAAAAAAATAGTTCCTAAACTTGACAATTTCTTTTGAAAAAAAATTCATATATATATATATATATATATATATCATTTTTCTTATCATTCATCCAAAAAATCTCCTTTCAAGTATCCAATAATTTTATTGTTCTTGTCAATATTTCCATTTTGTGGACAAAAATGCTCTTGTTAGAAAAGAAAGTAGATCTCAAGATAGAAAGAGAAAGAAAATTAGAGAGAGAATATTAGAGAGAAAAAGATAAAGAGAATTGGAAGAGAGAGAGAAGGCTAGAAAAAAGAGAAAGAAAGTTAAATATAAAATTGAAAGAGGGAGAAAGTTGGAACTTAGAGAAAGAAAGTTACTATGAAAAATGGAAGAGAGAGAAATTCTAAAAGAATTGGAAGAGAGAGAAAATCATAGGTAAAGAATTAAAATCGAGAGAGAAAGTCACTAGTAAAGAACGAAACTCAATTTCGATTTCCAACAATTTTACAGGATGAATTTTACAAGTTGAAATTTTAAAAATGGAAATTTATAAGTTGTATTTTACACATGAAATGAAATTTTACACGTTGAATTTTACACATGAAATTTTACTCGCTAGTTACGAATGAAATTTTACACGCCAATGTAAATTTTCTAGAAATTGAAACGATAGATTTCTCAATCTCTCCCTCCACGTCTAATTCTTTCTTCTTCATTTCGCTTGGTAACTTTTTCTGAAAAAGGTCATTAGATAGGAATATAGGATATCTTATCTATAATGGCGTAATGGCTGTTAGGATAGATTTTATTATGCTGGAAAAAAATACGACATCAAGATTTTTAATTATATATATTTAAACACTATATATCAACTAAAGTTTTTTTTTTTAAAGTAAATATATCTCATAAAGTTAAAGCTTATATAATTAGAGAATTTTATCTAATCCGCAGTAATACCACCACATTAAACATGATAAATTTGCCGGTTCAAGTCCTTTTTCTTTAAAAGATCCTGAATTTATATAATAGTGCAATATTTTAAAAAATAATAACAATAATACCACGGCATTGTGTCAAATCAAAGTCATGTCGCTTAGTTACCCAAACATATCTTTAAGTGATTGTATGATTTCTATTCTGCATAATTCCCTTGTTGTCTCATTTAAATGTATTATTATTATTATTACTATTATTATCATTATGAAGTATTTATATACATTTGGGGTATTTTAGAGAAATGAGAGGATTCGAATCGATAACCTTGTGACGAATGTGTAAGGGGTTTACCATCGGACCAACCATATCTCGTCAGTTAAACGTATTATTGCCAACCCTTTGAAAATCTGGATACCTATTTTGTCATATATTACTTAATTATTACAGACAATTTTTGTACTTAGCAAATACTATCATTTTTTTTGGATGATGATAAGTCCCGAGCCTGAATTCTCTATTTTACTTCATAAAACAACAGATATTATTTTTTTATATAAAAAAAATAATACCCTAAAGCTTAACATGATTTGAAGAAGATTGAAGGTATTTGATAAAAGTGGGGCAGTGTTTGATACAAGTTCTCAAATAGAACTATATGCTAATCTAAGTTTGATAAAGCTCCATTAATGGAGATAAAGCTACAGAGAATTTTCACTATTGAAGATGATTAGAAAACGATTACAAAGTTTGGTATGTAAGCGGTGCGACAACACCACTCTTGAGTTCACTTGGTAATTTCGTCGAACACCTTGTAGGTAAAACCGAAAACTACCATCAACTCCTTTCAAGACCTTATTTGAATGGACTAATAAAATCACAAAAGTAATACAAGCAACTAGGAAACACAATCAACAAGAGCAAGTAAAAAACCACAACACAACATAAGCAATTGTTTATGTGGTTCACCAAATTAGCTACGTCTACGGAGGCACCGATTTCACTAGATAATGAGAATGACAAGTACAAGAGATTACTTCTATCCCACAAGCCTTCTCTCTCCCTCTAGGTCTCAATCCCTCAACCTCACAATCACTCTTTGTTCTAGGTTTTTCTCTCTAACTTTTGTTGTCTCTACACATTTGCACACACTTAGTCTAAAAGCTCAACTAACAACTTATATAGTGAGACTTTTAGCTAATTACAACATAGTCCAATAAAATCTCAAATTACAAATATGCCCTAAATACAAATACATGTTACTTTGAGACAAATATCAACAATCTCGACCTTGTCGAAAAGAAACTTCAACCCTCAGAAATCATTGGATAACGTCGTGTTTATAACACCTTCACCTTAACAAGAAAATCCCTTGTCTCCACACACCTCAAGTGGTGAGGAGCCTACCTAAACTCAACAAGAGAAAAGGTTTAGCAAGCTCAAGCAATGCTCAAACTTGTCTTTTGTAACCAGTTTGGTAAGCATATCGGATGCATTCTCATCCGTGTGAACCTTCTCAACGGAGACTTCACCCGAGACAATCCAATCTCGTATTCTATGGAATCAGATGTTAATGTGCTTCGTTCTCGTATGGAACACTTGATTTTTGGTTAGAGCAATTGCACTTTGACTATCACACCTAAGCAACACCGAATTTTGCTTCAATCCCATATCATTCACCAAACTCCTCGACCAAATTGCTTCATTTAATGCTTCTGTGATTGCCATGTATTCAGCTTCAGTGTAGGGCACTAGTAGGTTGGAGCATAGACCTCTAACTAATCGGTCCATCCGCACATGTAAATACATACCCCGTTGTAGACCTCCTCCTATCTAAGTCACCCGCATAGTTGGAATCAACAAACCTAACAATATTAGTTTCACCATGTTGTCTTTCAAACATAATTCTCAATTTCTTAGTACCCTTCAAATACCGTAAAATCCATTTAATGGCATTCCAATGCTCTTTGCCTGGGTTTTCCATGTATTTGGCAACCACACTAACCGCTTGGGAGATATTGGGTCTTGTACATACCATGGCATACATCAAACAACCAACCGCATTTGCATACGAAACCTTCACCATCTCTTCCATCTCAGCATCCGTGGAAGGATATTGCTTTGCACTTAAGACAAAGTGTGAAGCAAGTGGACTAGATATGGCTTTAGCATCAAACATGCTAAACTTCTCAAGCACCTTGTGAATATACCTCTTTTGAGATAACCACAACTTTCCCGTTTTCCGATCTCTTTTTATCTCCATCCCTAAAATCTTTTTAGCAACATCAAGATCCTTCATGTCAAATTCTCAACCCAAAAGCCCTTTGAGTTCATCAATTTTTTACATATCCCGACATGCTATAAACATATCATCCACATACAACATCAACACGATAATTGTAGCATCATCAAACACATAAGAATAAACACAACAATCATATTTACTTCTCTTGTAGCCAATCATCAACATGTAAGAATTGAAGCGCTTGTACCATTGTCTTGGAGATTGCTTAAGTCCATAAAGTGACTTCTTTAATCTACAAACAAGGTTCTCATTTCTCACTTCCTTGAACCTTTCCGGTTGAACCATATAAATGACCTCGTCCAAATCCCTATGAAGAAATGCAGTCTTCACATCAAGTTGTTCCAACTCCATGTCATATTGAGCTACTAAGGCTAACAGTACCCGAATAGATGTGTGCTTCACTACCATTGAGAAAATCTCATTGTAATTAACGTCTTCCTTTTGTGAGTACCCTTTAGCAACCAACCGTGCTTTGAACTTTGGTGCTTCATTCTCATGTATGCCTTCTTTCTACCTAAATACTCATTTACAACCAACAATTTTTCAATCTTTAGGTTTAGGAACCAACTCTCAAACGGAGTTCTTTTCAAGAGATTCCATCTTTTCATCATAGCCTCTACCCAACTTTCTCTATCATGACAACCAATTGCTTCATTAAACGTAGTTGCATCTCCCTCACTAGCCATGAGTGCAAAATGCACGACATCATTCTCATCATCCCAACTGTACCTTTACGGTGGCGTTAAGACTCTCCAGGGCCTTTCTTGAGCTATGAATCTAGGTTCCTTAAGAACCACTTCTTGTTGTATCTCCTCATTTCTGCTATCACTAATCTTTGTAATAATAGGAATTTCAGTCACAACTCCTCTCTCAACATTATCCTTGGTGTCTCCCTTCGGCATGGAGGCTTTATCAAAGACTACATCTCTACTAAGAATTTTCTTCTTGTTAGTCATATCATAAAGCTTGAATCCCTTCACTCCTTTCTCAAACCAGAGAAATATGCATTCAAGTGACTTTGATTGTAACTTGTTCCTCTCATCACTAGGAATAAGAGCATATGTCTTGCACTTGAAAACCTTTAAATTAGAGTAGTCAACTTCCTTGCCCATCCATACTTTTCTGCCGATTTAAACTCAAGTATCTTCGATGGTGACCGGTTAACCAAATAACAAGCATGATTAACCGCTTCTGCCCAAAAAGATTTGGGCAACCCCGCATGAAGTCTCATGTATCTAGCTCCCTCCAAGAGCATTCTATTCATCCTCTCTGTGGCACCATTTTGTTGAGGATTGTTTTTCATGGTGAAATGTCTTATGATGCCTTCAACTTTGTAAAATTTAATAAATTTGCTACTCTTGTATTCACCTCCGTTGTCACTTCTCAAATACTTGATCATCATCCCCGTTTGGTTCTCCACCTCCGCCTTTCATTCCTTGAACTTGTCAAATACATGGGTAATTTCCTTCATGAAGTAAACCCAAACTTTCATAGAAAAATAATCCATGAAAGTAACAAAGTAGCTAGCTCAACCATTTGATCTAGTTGGTGCTAGTCCCCACACATCAGAGTGTATACAATCAAGCAACCTCTTGCTTCCATTTTCCTTGCTTGGAACTTTGAAACTTACTTTGTATTGTTTTCCTATAACACAATACTTGCAAAATTCTAGCTTGCGTGACCCCACACCTTTCAACAATTGTCCCCTATGTAGTTCTGACAATGCTCTTTCACTCATATGCCCTAGCCTTAAATGCCAAAGTTGAATGTCATCTTTGAAATTTTCTTATTCCGTGGAGATAGCCGCTCCACCTAAAATTGTGTTCCCGAAAGTTTATAAAGATTGTTGCCTAATTTTGTACCTCGCATCACCACCATAGATCCCTTACACACCTTGTTCACACCATCATTTGCCGTGAAAGGACACTCATTTATATCAAGTGTGCCTAGAGATATCAAATTCTTCTTGAGTGTTAGAACATGTCTCACACTACCTAAGGTTTTCACAATCCCATCAAACATCTTGATCTTGATTGTACATATCTCAATGACCTTGCAAGTTGCATTGTTACCCATTAGAACCTTACCTCCACTTTGAGACTCATACGTGTCAAAACAATCCCGATTTGCACACATGTGAAAAGAGCACTCGGAATCAAGAATCCATGCATCGGAAGCATAATTAGTCAAGGCTACCGACAACAGCTCACCATTATCTTCAGATACCACATTAGTCGTAGAGCTTGTCTCGGCGTTTTTTCCTTCCTTGATCTTCGCCTTAGCTTCCTACAATCCCGCATGTAATGCCCTTTCTTACCGCAACCGTAACACTTAACATTTTTCTTTCTAGATTTCAATCTAGAGTTCTTCTCTGACTTACTTCTTTCTCTTATTAGGCCCCGCTCACTAGACTCATTAACGAAGAGTCCTTCCCTTTGAACTTCCCTCTCATTTGCCTTGTTCCATTTCACATAAGAAATTATGTCGAAAACAACGGCATCACATTGGAGAGTTTCCTTGCCAAACAACAAAGTAGTCCGAAAATGCTTGAAGGAATCCAGTAAAGATCTCAATAACAAGAAAGCTTTATCATCCTTTTCATACTTCACATCAACCTGTATCAAGTCGCTAATACACCGGTTAAAGTCATTCAAGTGTGCCATGACATCTCCACCCTCCTCCATTTTTAGCCTATAGAGTTGGTCTTTGAGAGTCAGTTTGTTGGATAAGGTTTTACCCATGTAAAGTTTCTCAAGCTTCTCGCAAGTCCCTTTGGCGCTCTTCTCTTCCATAACATTGCATATCACTTCATCGGAAAGATGCAACTCAATGGAACTCATAGCCTTCTCATCCAACATCTTCCACGTTTCCGTTGACATATCCTTGAGCTTTTTCTCTACTCTTTCAACTGTGAAATACAAGTCTTGTTAGATAAGGACGTTCTTCATTTTCATTAGCCATAATGTAAAGTTTGATTTCCTATCAAATGGCTTCACTTTAAACTTCACCCCACTGTAGCTTCTGGACGATGTACTACCCCTCTTGGCCATTGCAAACAACCCAAAAATAGCCAAAGCTCTGATACCACTTGTAAGCGGTGCGACAACACCACTCTTGAGTTCACTTGGTAATTCCGTCGAACACCTTGTAGGTAAAACCGAAAACTACCACCAACTCCTTCCAAGACCTTGTTTGAATGGACTAATAAGAACACAAAAGTAATACAAGAAACTAGGAAACACAATCAACAAGAGCAAGTAACAAAACACAACACAACACAAGCAACTTTTTACGTGATTCACCAAATTGGCTACGTCCATGGAGGCACTGATTTCACTAGATAATGAGAATGACAAGTGCAAGAGATTACCTCTATCCCATAAGCCGTCTCTCCCCCTCTAGATCTTAATCCTTCAATCTCACAATCACTATTTGTTCTAGGTTTTTCTCTCTAGCTTTTGTTGTCTCTACACGTTTGCACACTCTTAGTCTAAAAGCTCAACTAACAACTTATATAGTGACTTTTAGCTAATTATAACATAGCCTAATAAAACTTCAAATTACAAATATGCCCCAAATATAAATACATGTTACTTTGAGACAAACATCAGCATGGTATTTATTCCAGTGAAAAAGCATGAAAAGCGTGACTTCCTTAAATCAAGGAATCTTTAACTAACAATAATTAACTATTACATCAGCAGACCTCGACATTCTGTTATTTACCACTAACTAAACTAGTTAGTTAACTAACTACAATTTAACCAAAGTCTAACCATGTATCATGGTTAACCTCAATATGATCAATGTGATCCTTAGATAATGATTGATTAGAAGCAAAAACAGAGTGATACTCTGTAGCAGAGTTCAGCATAGCATTTCTTTTCATATTAGTTGATCGACTCATCACGCTTGTTGAATTCACATTGGTGTTATCAGATGAACTTCCATTTCCAGAACATTTAGGCTTGTCATCCCCTAGCAAACTAAACTGGGGAGAATCTACTAGCCTTAGTTTGGTACAAAGAAACCTAAAGCGATCTTGTGTGAAGACCTTTGTACTTGAAAACATCAGCCACTTGATGCTCAATTGGAATGTAGCGAACATCTACCTCTCCAGACATAAACTTCTCACGAATAAAGTGAGTGTCAATATCAATGTGTTTAGTGCGTTGATAAAAGACCGGTTTTTGAGCCAATGAATTAGCACCAATGTTATCACACCATATAATAGAACTATTAGTAACAGGAATTTGCAGCTCACTAAGAAGAGAATAAAGCTACAATATATCAGTTGTAATCTAGGCCATTGAACGATATTGATCTTCTGTGCTCGAACGAGCAACAACTTTTTGTTTATGAAGCTCTAAGACACGAAATTACCTTCCAACAGTACACAATTCCCACTTGTTGAACATTGATCATCAACATAACTTGCCTAATCGGCATCTGCAAAAGCTTCAAGAGTCAGATGAGAGGCCGGTTTGATATGGAGACCAAGATGAGGGGTTCCTTTCAAATAACAAAGCACATGTTTGCATGCCTGCCAATGAACCATGGTCGGAGCTACCAAGAATTGGCTAAGTTTGTTAACAATAAAAGAAACATCATGGAATTTCTCTTACCACTTATAGTGTTCAATATACCTAGAGGGGGGTGAATAGGTATATACTAAAATTCTTTCCACTTCTTTTTCACACAATAAAATTTTACACACTTAAAAACTTTAACAAGACAATTATGTTTTCATTTAAGCAAGTATTATAACAATACAAGTCAAAGTAAGTGGAAAATAAAAGCAAGAAAATCAACAAAAGAGATTTTTTTTTAATATGGTAAAACCTCAAAATTGAGAAAACATCCCCGGGTTGATTCTACAACTATCGGCAACACAATTTTTCACCAGTTAATAGAATGTACACCCTTAAGCGATCAAGTCACATGACCCACCTTATTGGATTGTCACACTCTAACCTACCATCGGGCATACTAATGAAAAACTTGCCTATTATATATTCAAATCATTGCTCAACTATTCAGATCACCCTGATCCTAGTCAAGACTTCATTGCTTAACTACCCGGATCTTCATAATCCTAGTTAAGACTTCTTGCTTAAGTAAGAGCTTCACACTCAAACAAGAGACTTCCACCTTTTGTAAGGCAAATGATATAAGTGTAGTGCAAATATGCAAACATGATGCAAACACAAATAAATAGAATATATAGATCAAATACACCCTAAGAAGAATTAGTATTTCACAAATCAAGCTCTCAATCAAATATAACTCATTCTTATGAACATGTAATAGGAAATCTAGATTAGGCATTCAAGATCATTCACAAGAATATCTAGAAACCTAAACATGTCAATCAAAGCTAGAATAATTGATTTGCAAACAAAAAGCACAAGACTAGCTTTGAAATCAAGTGATCAAATCAACACTTGAAATTCTCAACATATTCACTCAAAATAAGAACTAGATTTGAATAATAGAAATTACAATCAAAATATTCTAGCTCTAGAACATGTGACTAAAACTTAGAAATTAACAACCAAGATCAAAACACAAAGTATTCTAGATTCAAATTTATGTTCATCAAAATTAGCTAAAATTATATTCAATCAAAAGTCACATAAGCTAATTTCGAAAATCACTCAAACAAGTCCAAAAATAGAATCCAAGTCATTTTAAACACATTTCATATTCAAATCAAAAGATTTAACAAATTGATCATTAGAAACCACTTACAAAATGATGAACACTTGATGAAGATCAAAGTAAATCGACACATCTGAACTCCAATTAAATTTAAAACCACTTGGAACTTGTTCTTCTTTAAAAGATAATGAATTTTGGCTTTTGAATCACCAAAATGGGATCTAAAATGAGTGAGATATCACAAAAATAAAAACCCAAAAACTTTTGGAAAATCTACAAGATTTTTGAATATATATGAGAGAGAAATGACGTGGAGAGAGAGAGAGAGAAGGAACTCGGCCAACCAAAGGCACCACGCCACCTCAGCTCCTAGTGGAGGCGCGTGGCCTCTACGGGGGCAGAAGGGTGCCTTTCCCTGCCACGCGCCTCCACATGAGAGGGGCTGTTTTGGCAATTTGCCACCCCTCTTCCCCTTTGCTCCCTTTCGCGCTCCTCTCGCTCTCCACGACCGTTCTCCGGTCTCCGAACTCGGAATTTGAATCCGTTTTCGAATTACAAACCCTAACTCACTCATGGACATGGAATTTACAAAAATGTTATCAAAAACTTTGAATTCGACTCGATGCACAAGGATAAAAACCATGTATGATAAATACACGGAAAGTTTCGTAAAATCCAACTCGAAACTTGAAAACTTATGAATGAGTAACCGAAATAGTTTGGAACTCAATAAGGTACAGTATGAGAAAATGTTTAAGTCCGATATCAATAAAACATAAACAAACAAACACAAGAAAACACAAGTATGTCATTTCCTAGAGATAGTCCTAGAACATGTATTTTTACAAAATTTGTCAATTTAAATCTAATGCATGTGCATACAATAATATGTGTATGTATGTGTTATACCAAATGAGCACAATGATGCAGAGACACAAATGTATGCAATGTGTGTGTACGCACCTACGCCTTACAAGTGGAGAAAGAATCATGATACATTAGCATCCAAGTAAGCATCTTTCCTCTTAAAGACGAACTTCGCATAAGAAGTTGATTTCCTTCTTTGAAGCTCATATCAAACACGAACCAGCTAACTCCTAAACAACTAGTCATTACAAAGAAAGAGAGTTTTGTTATGGAATCAATCAAACACAAATCTAAAACCTAACACATCAGGCCTCGTATTTGTTATTGAAGAGCTCAGATTGTGCTACGATAGAGTTTAGAATCAGCAACCATAACACCATCTTTAAGAGATAAATTGATTCCAGTAGAAACATGAGTATCACAGGCCTTTACATCAGCCATGTTGGTTTTCTTGAGCAGGTCTAAATGTCTAATGTATACTTGGCTTGAGTCAGGTATAGCTCATTTGAGTCACGAAAAGCTTCAAATCCTAGAAAATAATTCACTAAGCCTAGAGTCTTCTTCAATGCAAAGGCTTTGTGTAGAGTATTGATAACTTGTTTGATTTGCATCGGATTGTTACCCGTGATCAAGATGTCATCTATATAAACTAGAAAAAAAATGCAATCAGTAAACGAGAATCTTAAGAAGAAAGAAGTGTTTGAAGCTGAATTTTTGAAACCCTAAAAGAGAAGAACTGATTTGAGCTTAGTAAACCAACTTCTATGAGGTTGTTTTAGGCCATACAATGATTTATTCAACTTGCACACATGAAAAGGTCTCATTTTGTCCATAAAACCATTAGGTTGTGTCATGTAAACAACTTCAGCTAGATCACCGATCAAAGAGCCATTATTAATGTTAATTTTCTCAATAGACCATCCATAAGACACATCAATGGAGAAGATTACTCTAATAGGATGCTTAAACAACATGATTAAAGGTGTCCAAGTAGTCAAGGCCATGTGTTTGATGAAAGCTATTGGCCACTAAGCATGCTTTATACTTCAAGATACTAACATTTGGATTGTATTTAATCCTAAAAACACATTTACACCCAACCACATTCATTGAAGAGTGAAACACCACAAGTGTCCATGTGGTTGGCTTGTAGGGCACCAAACTCTTCAATCATAGACTTTTCCATTTAGGATCTTAAAGAGCAACCTTAACTAAACTTGGCTCATTCTCAGCAAGATAAAAGCTGGTGATGGATTGATAGACCTTAGGCTTGAAAATGCCACTTTGTGACCTTGTTTGCATCGGATGAGATGCCATATGTACAGGTTCAACGATTTGAGGATGTGGTGAAGCTACAACTGATAGTGGTGTTAAACTAGCAGAGCTAGAAGAGGAAGTTTGTGGCAAAGGAAATGTGACAGTACGTATAGAGGAGTTAACATTGATATATTGTGTAGTTACATTGTTGAGAAAAGTAGATAAAACTTCTTGCACAACAGAAAATAGAATGCTTGCAGATTTTGAGCAGATAGTATGTATTGTCTTATTAAGAAACAAGCATGAAAAGGGAAATTCTAGCTCATTGAGCTATACATTCCTAGAAATATAAACCCTTCCAGATGGATGTAAACACTTGTAATCTCTATGTAAAGGACTATACCCAATGAAGAGACATTTTGAAGTATGAAAGTGAAAATTGTTTTTATTGTAGTCTCTTAGGTAAGCAAATCAACTATAACCAAAAGTTCAAAAAAAAAGTGTTGTTTGGCTTTTTGTTGTAGATTTTTTTCAAAGGGTGATTTAAGTTGAAAGATTGATACGGGTATATTATTTATCAAGAATACAGCGTCACTAAAAGCCTCATACCAAAACTTGAGTGGGAGCTAAGCATGAGTTAGAAGAGTCAAACCGGTTTCCACCAGCATATCTATGCTTCCTTTCAGCCACTCCATTTCGTTGTGGTATATGTGGACATGAAAATCTAAACTGTATACCACAATTAGAATGGTGAGAAGTAAGGGAAATGTATTCACCACCTATATCAATTTGTAAACTATTGTTTTTTCTATCAAATTGCAACTCTAATAACCTCCGAAATCTTATAAAAACAGCTAGTGCATCAAACTCTAGCTTCAAAGGAAAAAACCATGTAAATCTTGTAAATGCATCAATGAACGAGATGTAATAATGATGGCCTTCAATAGAAAGAACTGGGGCTGGTCCATATACATCCTAGTAAATAAGATCAAGAGGTCTTTTGGGCTAATGTTTACAGTTGAATAAGGTAGCTGTGAAGCTTTCTAAGCTTGCATGAATCACAAAATTGAAGAACTTCAAACTTTTTATTGAAATGAATATGGTGTAACATTTTTTGTAATATCAAGGGAGCAGGATGCCCCAACTTTGCATGCCAAATAGAGGAATTTACAGCAGCATACAAAGTAGAGTAGTTGATATCTGGTATGGACATATACAAGTCATTAAAATCAGATTTATTTACTGAATTGAAACAAAAAGAACTTAACACTCAATCATTTCTGGAACTAGTTGTTAGATTTGTGCAGTTAGTTTGAGATACCTGAGCAAGCTTAAGACAGTAGAGACCATATTTAAAATCTCCTCGAAGAAAAACCTTCCTCGTTTTGAGGTCCTTAATAACACATTCATTAGCATAAAACTCAACAACAGCATGATTAAATGTAAACTTGGAAATACTAAACAAATTCTTAGAAATTTGTGGTACATGCAATATGTTTTTGAGTTGCAGTTGCTAATAAGGTGGTGTGAGAGGCTTAATAAGAGTGTCACCAATAAGAGAAATAGAAAGTTGTTCACCATTACATATTAGTAACTAGTCATTACCTCTATAATTGCTTTTCATGGATAGATTGCTCAAGTCTGATGTTGTGTGATTGGTAGCTCCGCTATCCACATACCAGACTGGATCTATAACCGTTTTAGGAGTTACAAGAAAAGTCGAGTTTTGATGATAGTTAGTTTGATGATCTAAAAAACCCTGGTTCATATTGCTTTGAGAAGATAATCCAATTAACATATGTCTATGAAAGCTTTGTCCATTAAGATTTTGTGGCTGAAAATGAACTTGATGTTGATTGTAAAATGCTTGATTCTGCAGTTGTTGTTGTTGTTGTTGTGGAGGACCATGAAAAGCTTGATCGAAACGATGATAACACTTTAGTACATTGTGACTTGGCTTGTTACACACTTGGTAGTGAATTTTGCTATGTGATCTTCCACCAAAATGATTATTTCTTCATCTGCCACGATAGCATCCTCTATTGCTTTGACGACCTATATCTCTTTGACCTTTTTTGTCTTGCAGATTATTAGAAACAAAGTTGGCACTTGTATGGCCAACATCAAGTTGATTACATGAATTCAGATGCTCAATCCTCTGTTTGTGCATCATTAGCATGAATTGTGCAACATCTAACGAGATAAACCTCTGAGTAATAATAACTGCTACAAAAATAAAACTGAAAAACATTATCTTCTCCAAAAATCATCACCCACAATATCTTCTCCGGAAATCATCACCCACATTGTGCACCATTAACATTACGACCACCACTCTACTATCACACCATCCTCCAAAAATAAAATCGAAAAACATTATCTTCTCCAGAAATCATCACCCACACCATCATCTGTTCATCATTATCAGCACCCACATCATCATTTCCATAAATCATCAATCACACCATCACCACCAAAAACCAAACCCATCACACAACTAGAAATCAAACCCACTCCCACGCCTACACCCATACGACCACCATCACCCCACTATCAATAACCCTACCATAAATCAAATCCGCACCAGAAGCCATCCTAACATAACCTCTGGCCGCTGAAGAGATCGACGTCGTTGGAGAGTAGCTTATGACAACCGAAGAAGAAAACGGCGGTGGTGTAACGAAAGAAGATCGCTGATGGAGGAGACCGTCAGAGCTGCGCTGGAGAAGATCGCCGGAGAGAAACTGCTGGAGACGATGTGAAAAGAGAAGACGGTGAGAATATTTCATATTTTTATTTTTGTTTTAGTTTTTTTTAATCCTGTTAATTTTTAATCTTAATAATTGTTAAAAAAAATTAATTAAAGCTTTTTTTATCAAATTTACCTAATTACCCTCATTTATTTAATGAAATTTCTATCAGTGTGGATATTTGTTAACCCTGGGTTAACTCAGGGACACTTGGCATTTAGTTGAGTAGGGGGTAATGTTCACCCCCAATTAAGGGTGGTAAGCAATAATGAACCCTACTAAATATTAGCTTTTCGCAATGCATAAACCGGCAGTTGTCAAAAAGCCTCCTACAATAACATGCATGTTATGTGTATTGCAAAATAGTAGACTTTTTTCATAACGCGCATGATGTGTATTGCTAAATATCAACATTTCGCAACACACAAACCAATAGTTGTTAAAGAGTCTCCTACAACAATGTGCATGATATGTGTGCTGCGAAATATTAGACTTTTTCGTAATGCGAAATATTAGATTTTTTCGCAACGCGCAAATAATAGTTGCTAAAGAGACTCATATGACAACGTTCATGATGTGTGTGTGTTGTCAAACATTAGTTTTTTAACAACATGAGTGTTTGTACGTTGCTAAAAACACACTTATAGCAACATGCAAAAACTTAATAAAATAACAATGACAACATGCATCCGTCGTGGGTCGCCATATGTGCTTAATTATTGGCAAAATTCTCATGTTCTTTGTCATAAGTGGTTTCAACAACACACATTTTTTGTGCATTGTGATAAATGACTTTTGGCAACGTGCATTGCATGCGCGTTGTGACAGATGACTTTTATCAACGTGTGCAGTTCGCGCATTGTCCTTTTAGTGTTGCTAAAAATGAAATTTCTTACAGTTATAATTTTCATTTTAGAGTAGTTACAGAAAAAAAATCAATTAATTATAAGGACTGAAAATGAATTTTCCGGGAGGATGCAGGGCCATGGTCCCTACAAGCCCTTTCATAGCTTTGCCCTTTATATATATTTATATATATATACAATCATTTTCTCCTCAGTGCACACTGATATAAAATACATCAGTGCACTGTATGTGGGTCATAGATTATGGATAAATATTGACAAGTGCATGCAGACTAAGTCAAAACAATTGAATCTAATGGTCCACATGCTAGGCACTGATAGATATTTATCAGTGCGCACTGAGGAGAAAAGTTTCATATAACACACAAACACACACACACACACACGCGTGAGCGCGCGCACACACACGTGAGCGCGCGCACACACACACACACACACATATGAGACAATCTATAGAACACCGGTGTACCCATACACCGTGTAGAAAATATTGTGATCGAAGGTTGGATCACACGTTTTCAAATTACAATCACAATAATTCCTACATGGTGTATGGGTACACCGGTGTTCTCTTATAAGAAATCCTTTTTTTTTAATTTCGGTAATGAATTTGATCAAATCACATCCATTTTTATGAATTTTGATCTGAATTTTTTTGTAGGTAATATGTTCAATGAAATCTACCTATGAATAAAATTTGAGAATTTTTTAAGCACTACAACTATTTTTCTTGAATTTTCCTATATTTTGTCCATTTTCCGATACCTTCATATTTAACAAAATCGGGATAAATAGTTGCAGTGCTTAAAAAGTTCTAAACTTTTATTGATAGGTAAATTTCATTGAACTTATCATCCACACAAAAAAAAAATCAGATGAAAATTCATAGAAATCGAAGTAAGTTCGTCAAGGTCCTTACCGAAATTAAAATAAGAGATCCCTTATGAGTAAACCAACATATATATATATATATATATATATATATATAGTTTCACACCTATAAACCTCTGACATAACTTTAGGTACGAACTTATCTTTTAATCTTTAGATCAAAATTCAAGGAATGTTGTGTAAGTGAAGGACCAGAAAAGAGAATACACAACGGCCATTGGATACACAACAACCTTTGGATTTTGATCCAAAAATTGTTAAATTTGTTTGTGCATAGTTTTATGTTGGGGTTTTTTAGGTGTAAATGACTTCATATATTAAAAAAAATAGACTTATTCATTCATAATGGTCTTTGCCGTAGGTAAGAAATGAGGCAACATTAATATCAGATTTGGTCCATTAATTACCATGTGATTTTTGCAGCATATCTTTTTATTAAAGTGAAATTAAGATAAACCTAGGAGTTTCATGGGTTGGTGATGAAAATCCAGCACTAAGAATTCAAAGATATTTTAAAGTGTGGATTATGGTTTAGTGTTTATTTTGTTGGGTTTTCTACTGTCTCAAAAGTTCTACAAATCGCTATTTGAGTTTTTTTTTTTAAGTTGTTTGGTTGGGCTTTTGAGATTGTTTATTGTCTTAATTAAATTCAGTAATGCTAGTAGGGTTTAAACATGTACTAGACAAAAGCGCATGGGAATGAGCTTCTCCAAATAGACATTTGTTTTTAAAAAAAAAAGTCCACCAACCAAATAATTATAATTTAAAAAAAAAAAACTCTATTTCTAATAGAACGTTTACAAGTAGATCTTTTACAAATATAGGTATTTCAAAAACCCAACCAAACAGGCTCTTAATTATATAATAAATGCAACAACCCTGGGAAGGTTAATGAATTTAAACAGGGCACTGTCTATATAATATATATATATATATATATATATATATATATATATATATATTGACTTAAATAAGCTGTCTAAAAATGGTGTCTCAATTTGTATTTAACCAACCAAATTGGGATATGTGTCTACATTTATGGAATAAGTTGAAAAAATAATAATTAAATGTAGACACATATCCCAATTTGGCTGGTTAGACACAAATTGGGACACGATTTTTAGACAGCTGATTTGAGCCCTATATATATTCCACATTTAATTCTTAGGGTCATACTAGCTTGCTGGAATAATAACGTTATTAAGTTTAATAACTACCATTAGATTTGATGAAAGCAAATCCAATGGATGTTATTAAAATTTGAAATTAATGTCTTTTAGTACAATACAAACTTGAAACCTTTTCAATAGGTTTCTTTTTTCTTTTTTTATATTTATATTGGAAATAATTTAACAAAGTAAATAAATGATTCTAAAAAATAAATTGTTAAATAAAAACAAAGAAACTTATATTATGAATTTATAATATTAATTAGAAACTTAAATAATATTGTTTTACTTTTCTATAAAAAAAATAAATAGTATTGTTTATGAATATTTTGTTTTTTGTTTATTTTTTAAAAAAAGTCGTTACATTCTACCACAAAGTTGTTACAATGTATATTTTAATCGCTACATTTCACGTAAAATTTGTTACAACATTAAATCGTTAACATATCCATCGTAATTACAATTTTTGTATGTACAACTTGTTACATAGTACAAATATTTTGTTACCCATATAAAATGAGTTGTTATATGATACGATGACGTTGTTACAACCTACAGCTTTATCGTTATACATCACATCAACGTGCATTTGTTACCATAAACGTTTTAATTACAACTTTCAATTTGAAACTTGTTATAAAACACATATATTTTGTTACATATATAAATCGATTTATTACATGTTACTACAAAATTATTACTAGCTACAACTTTATTGTTACACGTCATGGCAAATTTGTTACAACATTAAATCTTTACCATATGCAACTTAATTAGAATTTGTTATATAAAACTTGTTACATAGTATGGATATTTTGTTATCCATAAAAAATGAGTTGTTACATGATACGACAATATTGTTGCAACCTACAGCTTTATCGTTACACATCAAACAAATGTAAAACTATTACAAAACGCATATATTTTTTTACCTATATAAATCGAGTTGTTATATGTTACGGTAAAGTTGTTACTAGCCACAACTTTATTAGTTTATTATATAAAAAATAATAATAAATAATTAGAAATATTTAAAATGAAATTTTAATTCAAAAATTATTATGTTACAAACATTTTATAAAATTAAATCAAATAAATATTAATTTCAAAATATATTACATCAAACATATTATAAAAATTATATATATATTATTTTCTGAAAATAATAATAATTTAAAATGAATAAAATTAATTTAACTATTTTAAATCTATTATATTATAAATATTTAACTAAATTAAATACAAATTAAAATAATAAAAAATATCATGTATTTATTTAAATCAAAGAATATTATTTGAAGGATATACATAATCCTTATCTAATTATAATTTAAATTTTTTTAAATTAGTTATTAATATTAAAATAAATTAGTTATATTTTTAAAATATATTAGATAAATGTAATATAAAATAACTTGAAAGTAACAACCAGTAACTTCATCATTGTTAACGTGTTTGGCTGTCACATGTCAAACAAGTATTAGAGGAATCCGATAATAATATTTCAATATCGTTATTGAGATTTAATCTCCTAAGATGGTAGTCATACCCTTAATTAATTCTTTAACATTAAAAATTCTCCTAATTTCGGCAGTAACGGACCAACAGCTTAGATTAGATTTGCCAGGAAATCTGTGTGACCAGTGATAGTTCAGGATGCAACTCATAGTCATATATGATGAAGATGTGTTGTCCTAATCATATTGCATCAGTGAGCTAGCTAGGTGACCGAGCGTGATTTAACTAAACCCTGCACAGCTCAGTAAGTACCCACCGTTTTGCCTGCGGTGGGCGCGTGTGCTGCTTATGTCTCGTTGGCTGTCCGTCTGTGCATGCCACGTGTCCGAAGATTCAATTAAATAACTGCAATGCTATTCGCTGTTGAAGGGGCGCCCACGTGGAGTGTTAAACCGTATAATTAGCATATTTTGACCTAGGCTTAATTGTACTTTTAGTCAAAATTCCAGTTAGGGTGGGCACGGTTCGGTTCGGTTCGGTTCGGTTTGGACAAAATCGAACTGAACCGAAAATATTTCGGTTCATCTAAAATTGAACCGGTTTAAACCAAATAAGAAATTGTAACCGAACTGATTTTAATCGGTTCGATTCATTTTGGTTTTAGGCCTTATGAGCTTAATGAGTTTAATGAGTCTTTTTAATATGTTTTTAAATTTAATGGGTTGTTGGATTCTAATTTTGGGCCAAAGCTTCATAAATTTTAATAGTTCAAGCCCAAAAAACTCAAATCAAACCTAACTAATAAATAATAATATTTAATGAAATAAAAGAAGTAGGTTAGGGGTTTTTTTTTTACTTATATAAGCGGTTTAATCGGTTCAAACCGGTTTTTGGGAAACCAACCCGGTTTGAACCGAAAACTTTTCGGTTTTCAACTTTTTAAACCGGTTTAAACTTAATTCATTTTATGAACCGAACCGAACACCCTTTTTTTGGTTCGGTTATATTCTGTTCGGTTTGTTTCCCAACTTAGTGCCCACCCCTAATTCCAGTCAACCAATTTAATTTTTTTTCATATAAATAAATGAAATGATCATATATTGCCTATGGATAGTTTATTTATTTTTCTAAATCTATAACACCATTTGAGTAGGAGTCTACTAGGAATTGCGAAAATCAATTTCTAAATTTTGTAAGGTAGAACCAGAAATCTAATATCAAATTCCAATTAAATTAATTCATATATATGTTGTGAATGATCATATATATGATCAATCAGTAATAAACAAATAAATAGATGGAATGGATGTTTAACTGAAATTGAATTCATACATTTCATATGATAATTTCAACTTCTTTTATCATGTTTTATACATTTAAATGATAATTTTATGAAACTGCATTCAGCTTTCATGCAAAACTCACTGGGATAAAAATAATTAATTAATTAAACCCGTCACAAGAAGCATGATTAATCTGTACCGATCATATATATTTTTTTATTTTTATAAACTTGATTAAAGTGACTGTTACTCTGGACGTAGTAACTGTAAAAAATTCCAGAAATGCCCAAAGAAGCATGGAAGCTCTGGGCACCATTTGTGATTTGTCCGAAGCACATACTTCGTTGATTGCACGTGCCCCTTAGCCATGTCATGTGAATGGTGATGATGATTCAGATCTAATGGTCCAGAGCACACTGCGGCTGTAACCGTAAAAAAAAATTATACAAAAGAAAGAGAGATAAAAAGAGAAAACAGAAGAAGCTAGCCTCTTCACAGAAAGAGAGAAGCACTTCAAAGCTTATCTCCTCAAGCACAGAGTCTCTGTACTTTGAATCCAGACCAAACTAATGGGGGAGGTCCTCAAAATCTCATCATCTCAAATCTCAATTACCATTTTTGTTTATATTCCCGTCTTTTTGTTTTTGAATCTTTTGACTATTGTGTTTGTTTATATAGGAAGAGAAGAAACCAGCTGCAGCAGAGGAGAAGAAAATGGAGGAGGAGAAGAAACCAGAAGGAGCAAAGAAAGCAGAGGAAGAGAAGAAACAAGAATCGAAACCAGCTGAAGAGAAGAAGAAAGAAGCTCCAGAGGAATCAAAGGAAGCAAAAGAGACAAAAGAAGAACCAGCTCCTCCTCCTCCGCCACAAGAAATCGTTTTGAAAGTTTACATGCATTGTGAGGGTTGTGCTCGCAAAGTCCGCCGCTGCCTCAAAGGTTTTCCAGGTGGATAATAATTTTATTATTATTTTTTTTTTCTTACTGATTTCCCATGTCGAGATTTGAGTGAGTGAGTGATATAATCAAGTGTCTTTTTTTGTCAGGGGTTGAAGATGTAATGACTGATTGCAAAACTCAGAAGGTGGTTGTGAAAGGAGAAAAAGCTGATCCATTGAAGGTGTTGGGGAGAGTTCAGAGGAAGAGTCACAGGCAAGTTGAGCTTCTCTCTCCGATCCCCAAACCGCCTTCCGAGGAGGAGAAGAAGCCTGAAGAGAAAGAGACACCCAAACCTGAAGAGAAGAAAGAAGTGGTCTCTTAACTTTTAACTCCAGATATTTCACTTTTTATAATTCTATTAATATTTGATGTTGGAGATTGATATGGATCCTTTTGTTTAATTTAATTTTGCAGCCTCAAGTGATTACAGTGGTGTTAAAAGTTCACATGCATTGCGAAGCTTGTGCTCAGGAGATCAAGAAACGCATGCTGAGAATGAAAGGTTTGTTCATTTTCTTCTTTGTTTTTATTTTTTCTGTCGGTTCATGCAATTCTGATTTCCAGTTCTTTTCAGCTTTAACTTTTTATTTCGATCAACGGTTTTACTCCTCTTTTAATTTTAATTTTAGAAAGAAAAAAAATTTGTTTCTTCACCTTTTGAATCTATCTCAAAAGAGTACAATAATTCTCTCACCAGTCTTTCAAATACTTTATCGAATTATTCAAATCATTATTAAGATTCCGCAATAATTGGTCCAATATTTCAAAATGAAATCCCACCAAACCCAAATCTTAATTATATTTTGTTATTTAAAAATATAAATTAGGGGTGGAATCGGCGGAATCAGATCTAAAGAGCTCAGAAGTAACAGTGAAGGGTGTGTTTGATCCACCAAAATTGGTCGAATACGTGTACAAGAGAACCGGGAAGCATGGAGTGATAGTGAAGCAAGAACCAGAGAAGAAAGAAGAGAAAGCAGAAGAGGCAAATAAAGAGGAAAAGAAAAAGGGATCAGAAGAAGGTGGTGAGAAAGAGAAAGAGAAAGAGAAAGAGAAAAAAGAAGGTGGTGGTGGTGGTGGTGAAGTAGCAAAACCGTCAGCAGAAGCAGCGACAGAAGAGGCAAAAGTGGTGGAGTTGAAGATAAATGAATATTATCACAGCCCAAGTTACGGTATTGCTATGGAGATGAATCCATTCCCATACCCTCCACAGCCACAGATGTGGAGTCCATACCCTCCACAAATGCTCGGTCCGTACGCTCCACAGATGTTCAGTGATGAGAACCCTAATGCTTGCTCTGTCATGTAAAAACTTGGAGGGCTTAGGGACAAAATTGGGATATTCGAACATTTGGTCCTCTCTTCTGCTCTCCATGTGCCCCTTTGTGTACTGTGTAGTTTTAATTTTGCTGCTATAAAAGTATAATCTACAGATAAGCTGTAGGATTTTGACGCTTTTGTACTTTCTTTTAAACTGTTATATATATATATAAATAACAATATATCTCGACATAAGAAGTTTAAAAATAATGTCTACTTGGTACTTTTTATTGTTTCTTCTGTCCTTCGGTTCTAGGATGCTTTGGTTACTAGCAAATTCATCATAATTTTTTTGTTTAATTAAATACATAATCTAATTTGTTGGTGGAAAAGCTCACCTAGTGTTTTAAAATGAAGTTCCACCATTGTCATAGGAAAAAAAAATAGAATAAGATATGATTAGAACTCATAATCTCTTAAAGTAAAGTGTCAGGGGTTTAATACTAAACCAACTTCTTATTGTTAAACTAGTGTTCTTTAAAAGGAAAGAACAAAGTTAACTCCTCGATTTAGTTTTAACTTTATGAGAATATTCACTTTTGCCGGATCATAATAAGTTTACTAAACTTATCACCTTCTACCTCTCGATTGACATAAATGTTCCTATAAATTATGTTTGTTTATACACTTAAATTTATACATGTTTATACGTAAAAATACCATATACAGTAGAACCCTTGTAAATTAATCTCATATAAATTAATATATTCTCTAAATTAATGAAAAATCTTGATTCCGACTCAGGTCAGTGTAAAAAATTAATAAACCCATATATCGTAATAATTAATAATTTATTTTAAAACCTAATATAAAATTTCGGTCCTGACTATCGTATAAATTAATAATTTCATAAAAGTACAAAATATATTATATATTATTCAAGAACTAGAAAAGTATTTCAATATGCTAGTTTGCACTAGGTCAACATGTTTGATATTTTTGACTTCATCCTTCATCCTTTGAATTGTCCTCAAGAAACTATTGTTATCACCTTCTTGTTGTAGCCAAAAGGTTTCAATTAAATTTAGCATTTCAACTGCCTTACTTGTAGAGATTTTAGGTACCTTATGACTGTCATCATCTTCATCTAATCTCAACCATATCATCATTATTCTGCCTTGTGATATCATTGATAATAACCTCTTTAGTTGGAGTGTAACACACTTCTTCTTCAAATCTGGTGGCAGATAATGCATTGTGGTGTTTCTAAGTTGGATGTGATTATGTAGTTCTATAAGTGGTACATGAACAGTAAAATTGTCAAGGAGAAGCGAACCTTTCGATTTGCCATAGGCAGTGCCATTAGGATTAGGAATCCTTAAGAAAAAAAAGGAACTTCTTTTGAAGAAGAAAACCGACAAAATAAGAAATCCTGAAAAGAAATTTTCCCTCAACAAGAAAACCGACTTCCACACGTTTTTTTAAGACAAAATAACAATTTATAAGATAAAACCCTTCAAATTAATAACCCCTCTAAATTAATACTCAAGGGTGGGTCCCAAAAACATTAATTTAGAAAGGTTCTACTTTATGCTTACACGTTGAAATATAAAATTTGGTGTGTAAAATTATTGGAAATCAATCTAGCTTTGTTATCACCGACTTTCTCTCTCTTCCAATTTTCTCAATAGCTTTCTGTCTATAACTTACAACTTTCTCTCTCTTTAGTTTTCTATTAACTTCTAATTTTCTCTATGTAACTTTACCTCTCCTCCAATTTTTTCTCTACGTTTCTCTCTCAAGAGTCAAGATCTATTTTCTCCCTCTTTTTCCTGTTGGTTTTCAATTTTACATGATAATTAACGTTCAAGGGCATCTTTGTCCACAAAAATGAAAATATGGACAAAAACAACAAAATTATTGGGAATGAATAAATTTAATCTTTCCAATAATCTAATGACTAGTTATGAAAATACATCTGATTAATATAATCTCTTATTTGCCTATTAAATCGTAAAGTATAAGGAGATCCCTCCTTCTGTAGTGAAATTTAAATTCCAATTTTAAAAAAAAACTTTATACATTGGCTCCCATAAATATTTTATTTTACTATATTGGCCCCCTACAAATAAATTTTTTGGCACCGCCACCCCTGCTCACAAGTTACAACTATTACAATAAGACTGTCGAGACTTTCTTTTGATGAATTGCAATGATATGTCAGGACTTGCACTACCATCTCTGCTAAGTGATGGTGTAGTGAATAAAAACAAATAAAAAATAAAAATAAAAGGTGGATTTGATGAAATGGAATGAAGAGAAAATTGACCAGAAATACTTTTCCTTGTTAAGGGATAAGCACTTAGATTGGCTGTGCATTGTGCAAGGGAAATACGATGGTCGTTTATTTTGTAGTTGATTCGGTTTGGTGGGGGCTGCCGGTGCATCGGCTACCAATTAATCTTCAACTAGACGTCCGTGGCCCCAACCAATTAGTCTTAATAGCACTTTTTGATAAAGTTATTATTGAGATATGATGAATTAATTAGCTGATGACTAATTATATATGGTCGGTTTATCTTGATATTAAAAGAGACAAAGAGTGAAAGAAGAAGAAAAATCGATGAATCTTGGATAATGCTTTTGTACTGATTTGAAATAAATCAAGTCTCGATTGAAATTGAAATCAAGTGATTGGTACTGTTTCTTGTATGATTAATTATTGCTCCTGTTTTAAGAATGAGTTTAGCTAATTAGCAACCCATTATTTGAAGAGTAATGCCATCATTTTAGCAATTAAAAGTGGAAAGATGTCGGCATTATGCATTGAAGTGATTATAAATAATAAACTAAAATAATACTTCAAAAAAATTAATAAACTAAAATAAAATTGACCTTACACATTCAAGTGATCAGCAGTTATCGTAATAAATATAAACTTACACAACAAAAAAAACAAAAAAAAAAGTTTGCTTTTTAATTTTTTTCTTATGTAAATATCTTTATGTGTGAATCATAAACATCATGGCATATAGTGTGAGCATCTAAATGATATGAAAAACCACGACATATGACATGGTATGATAGTAATAGCGGTGGCCTTGTAGGCTTGTAGCGTCACCATAGACTCACTCCAGTTGTTGCTATTTGAGACACTAGTTTCGGTGCAACTATCGTTAATTAATGTTTACACTTTACAGAAGTAAATTTCCATACATCGCCTATCTTCTGCGATGCAACTTGTCTAGTTTTACTCGATGTCGTACTTGTCAACTTTATTTATGTACCTTGGAGACTTCACTCTTGGAAAACCATACCATACAATCCTCTAAATTTTCCATCAAAATGTAATTTTCTATGGATGGGGAAATAGAACTCATTCGAGGATATAATATATATATATATATATATATATATATATATATATATAAGTCAATAGAGCAGCTTGTAACCTGTAATATTTCTCACTCACTCCAAAAGTAAAGGTAATAGCAGTAATTAGATGCTATGTATCGAAAATAGAATATAAAAAACTTTTACTTATCTTTTCACGACAGAGACTAGATATCAATATATATCTTGCTAATTCACTTATTAAGATTTTAACGAGTGACCTAATTAGTTTTAAATTATGCATACTAGCTAGTTGTATTTCTCATGTCTATTATAACTTATAAGAAGTGGTTTATACATGAGTGGATAGACATGTAATCAATCTATTAGGTTATACATACATTTATTGATATATTAAATTATTGGTTTTTATCTTGTCACTCACCACAACATCTCATGAGTTTTAGGTTATATATATATATATATATATATATATATTTCAAATGTGGTATTCATTTACATTCTCTAACACTAGGAATATGTTAACAAGACATTAATACAGTCATTTTCTCCTCAATGCGTACTGATATAAAATACATCAGTGCATTGCATATGAGTAATAGATTATGGGTAAGCACTGACGAGTGCATACAGACTGAGTCAAAGCAATTGAATCTAATGGTTCACATACAACGCACTGATAAATATTTATCAGTGCGCACTGAGGTGAAAAGTTTCAGACGTTAATAATGATTAATAATTGTCATATTCTTAATATGTATACTAAAAACATACAATGAAGTTACAAAATCTTGGCCATAAGAGTGATAAGTAACAATTGTATGTTCGAATAAATTCATCAAGATAATAAATACATTGATGAAAATTAATTCAAATTATATATCATTACAATTTTTGCTGTTATATAACATGTAGGTTAACATGGTGATCTTAATAATAATGAATAATACAGAGAAGCAGGTTCTTAGAGGTTGAGATTCGTAAGTACCATATGGTGGTGTGGATATTATTAGCACATGGAATTGGCTTTTTTCAAAGTGTGTGCTGAAAGTAGTGTCTATAAATATATATGTGTGTGTGGAGAGTTGTGCCAAGAGTGTCTATATACAAACTTAAATCATGGCTTCATATAAGTTTATAATGAGGAATACCAGTACTACTCCAAACCCGTTCAAAAGCTTAATTATATGACTTGTTTGTTATGCAGAAGTTTCCACCCATCACATGCATGCTAATCATTCCCATCATTCCACCTACACCCTTCTTGTTTTTTCTTCTATCCTTACCACTCATTAATTAATCCCAACAGAACACTTAATCTCATTCACTCATCCTTTCAATATCTTTATAACTCGTATCATATAATTAAATATTATAAACTTTAATTCACTCTAATTCTTTGAGCTTTTCATCATAATATATATATATATATATATATATAAATTCTCTTTTTGTCATTTCCTTTCCATGAATTAACTGTACAAAACCATACATCTAGTAGTAGGTTAGCTAGTAGGCACCGCATCAATGTCTTGAAAACAATATCTAATCCGATTGTGGTCGTAAACATAACACAATGTTGGGATGAAATTAGTTCTACGTCGATGTTAAGTTACCATTACAGTCATGAAAAGTTTAATCTTATAAAGAATTTCTTAAAAATATATATAATTAAGTTGTAGTAATATAACAGTGGGCTTGTTTGTCTAAGCTTTTGAAAGGGTCAAAAGCTCTTTTGGAACCTAAAAGCGGCTTTTGAACATGTTTGGATAATTTTACAAAAGAGCTTATCCAATTTGAAAGCTCTTTCAGCAGAAGGAGCGCTCACCATGCTTCTCTTGGAAGCTCTTCTAAGAAAACCGGGAAGCCAAAATTTCATTTAATGAAACTTTCATAATTTCAACTTTACCCTCCTATATAAATCACACTTCCTTCTTTCACGAAGCTTGTCTGAAAAAAATCTCAAATCATCATGAAATCCCTAAATTTCTACTAAGAGAAATCCCTAAATTCCTCCCCCATATCACATGGTCTTCTTCATTTATTCTGAAATCTCTTCTTCTTGACACGATCTGATGGCGATGGAGAGGGAGGATGGGGATGAGAACGGGTCGTGATTCGAGATGATGAGGACAAGGAAGGAGCCGGAGTGTACGGAGGAGGCAGACTCGGCAGCGATTATGATGAGGACGATGGAGAACTCCAACAAGGACCCGTCGTCGGCGTGGACCCGTCATCAACGAGGACGTTAAAGCGGCTACGGCTGGTGTGGACACCGCAGCTACACAAGCAGCTCCAGTGAGATGATGGAGGTGCAACTCCATTTTCGAAGATGAAGGCGCTCCATTTGGGGCAACGTTCCATCTGGAGCAGATTTGTTCTATCAACGATGGAGATGGAGCGGATTTGCTCATTTTTACCGATTGACTTCTTTTTCTTTTTTTTTTTACAAAAATTGATGTGGTTTTGATTAGAAAGAGAAGACTTGGATTATTACAATTGAGTTGGAATACGGTAATTTATTTGGATTTGTGGAATTAATTTTGTATTTTTTTTTGTGGGATTGATTTTTGGTTTTTGTTGCTGGAATTTAGTTGAAGAAATCTGGATTGTGTTTGGGGATGAGAAAATGTAAGAAAGAGAAATCAGAAATGGCAAGTAATTTGGAAGGGTAAAATTGTCATATCATAATTAGAAGAGATTTTAAAATATTCCAACCAAACAATCTCAAAAACTCTTTCTGATACAAAAGCTCTTTTAGAATATACCATTCAAACCGATAACTGAAAAGCTTAGGTTTTTACTTTTCTTATTTTACCGCTAAAAGTCAAAAGGAAAATTATCTCAAACAGAACCTATAGTACAAAGCCAAACTCTATCTTGGAAGGTTTGAAAATTTGTTGGTGCGCCACTGCGCCATGCCTGATTACGTAATAGATTTGATATACACGACTTATGGACCGTATAGAGGAAAAAGTAAATAAATGAAAAATGTAATAAATGGATTGTATAACAAAATTGGAACGTCCTTGTCCTCATCTCTTTACATTAAATTTGCTCACCATAACGAAACCTTAGCAGAAATTAATTTTTTTGGGGGAGGGAGGAGACCGAAACCCTCGACCTCTTGGTGCAGTTGTACATAAATTATTTCGATACTGCCTATCTCTGCAAAAGATGAAATTCACTTTTTCTTTTTTCTTTTTTCTCTTCTTGATGTATGCATACAATTATACACAATATCCCTTGTCATTTTCTTCTCCTTTTCTTTTCCATTTTCATTCAGCTGTTAAACGACTATTTCTATATATTAACATATATGCTGTTCCTGTTTACAATTCAAGTCCAATTGGGAAACAAAAGAATTTTTTTTTTGTGAAAAGGGAAACAAAAGACTTCTGGTAGATAAGTATAGGCTTCGAGTTCGACGAAGCTTCCTGAATCTTATATTTTTGTTCAACATTCAAATCTCGAAAGTATAAACAAAACAAGTGTACTTAAAAAAAACAAAAACAATAAATAAGTATGTATCTTTTGTCAGCGGTTAGAACTGGTGTATAGTTTTAGACAGTATTTGGATACAAATTATAAGAGAGACTTTTTTGGAAAACCTCAGCATAGAAAGGTAAAAATGAAGCAACAAGATGATTTCCCAACAGAACGATCCCCATGTTATAGGCACTCTGATCATCTAAACATACTTAATTTTAAATTTTTGATCGATGGGATCCAAACACTTGAATAATATTTTACTTATTCGGTAATATCGACCATGCGGAACTGCAGAAGCCGGAAGGTAATTATCATCTTATTTTCAACTACCCTTTCTATAATCTGTCACTTGCGCAAAACTAAATCAAAGAATTCTTTCTTGCGGTATTATCAATTTAGTACGCATTACTAAATCAAAGAATTCTTTCTTGGGGTATTATCAATTTAGTCCCTATTGTTTGGTGAAACATCAATTTTTGAAATGTATTTATTTTAGGACTTATGGTCCCTTACTTTTTATAAATGTATCAAATTGGTCCTTTTATGTTACTCAACCGGTATTCCAAGTGTCCAACTTAACGGTTCCAAAGGTATTTTTGTATTTTAAAATAAAAATATACCACATGTCAATAAAATAAAATTAAAAATATTATTTTTCACAAAATAAAGGTAATATAAAATTATGAATTAAAATTTTAAAAAATAATACACAAAAAACATACATATATATATTTAAAAAAAATATATCTCTAACCTTCCATCTTGTGATGGACGGTTGGGATTAAGAGAGATTAAAAAAAGAAAAAAACATGGGTGGAGATCAAATCGCCATATTGGATCTCCATTGGAGATTTTTTTTCTTTTTAAAAAAACAATCTATTAATCCTAACCGTCCATCACACGATGGACAGTTAGAGATTTTTAAAAAATGTTTTATTTATGTATTTTTTAATTTTTTTTCTTTTAAAAAAATATTATTTCATATCCACCGATGGATGGTGGAGATCAATTTCAAAAATATGTATTTTTCAAATGAATTTTTCTTTTTTAATGCATTTCCACTTAAAATAAATAAATATGTTTATGTTATTTTAAGAATTTTTATATATTTATAGGTTTTTTGCTAAAAAAAATGTAATATTTTTATGATATTATTTATTTTTAATATATTGTATTAATTTTCTATTATTATTTAATTTTTTTAGCAATTTTTTTTTTAAATAAGTTTTATAACACATCAATTTTTTATTAGACAATCCAAATTGGTAAAGTTATCAAATTATAAAAGGTTGGAGGGCAAAAGTCTAATTCTCATTCAATAATTAAATACAAAGTGGTCAATTTATATTTTCTGTTACATTTGATAAACGAAATTAAAGTCATAACGACCAATTTGATACAGTTTTGAAAAATAAGGGACCATAGGTCCTGAAAAAACAAACACATAAAAAAAATGATGTTTCACCAAAAGTTCTGGTTTAAATTGATAATACCCCTTCTTTCTTTCAATGGAAAATTCATATCCTTATTTAGGGATCACAGTGAGATTGCAACTTTTTTTATGATTAATTATTAGGTCAAACTTTCTTCAACAAAAAAAAAATGTTGGGTCAAACCAAACCAACTTAAATTTTTGACTTCAACGTATCAATCAGTCATATGATCTTAATCCAATGGTTCAATCATATACAATTCAATCTAATCTCGGTTCAATCCAATCCAATTCAATCCAATCCAATCCCAAGTACCAGAAAAGACCATAATATCATCCTTCAAGACACCAATGATCCAAGGAGGGCGGTTTTCTATTATAAATTAGTTTAGTTTGATATGAATATTATAAAATTAAATTACAAGTATGTAAATAATTATAATTTAAATATATATATATATATATATATATATATATATATATATGAAAGAAAGATGGTCGATGATCAATTGATCATCATTCATATGATCACTATGATCGGTGGCGGGCAACCATGGAGGCCAGGGGCCATGGACCCCTTTGACTCACAGGAAAAAAAAATAATTATAGTTAAAAAAATATTATAAAAATACTAATAAAAATCTATATTTTACATTTTAACACTATAACTTTTTTTTTTATAACTTGGCCCCCTATTTAAGATTTCCAATTCCGCTCCCGATCATCATCATCGAGCAAGTTATGAACTCAGAAGGAATTGCTTTCCTATCAGGTCTGCTGAGTCAGCTTAGCCAGGTCAGCAGAGTCTGTTAGTGAAAGTCAAAAGAATCAGTTGTGCTTGGGGAAACTTTCTAGAAGCAGTAACTTGGTGATGATCTAATTTCTAGACCGTTTGATTATGATCAAGGAGGATTGTTTCTGATGATCAGGGAAAACGGTTATTGTATTTTGCTTACTATATGAGAAGCCTTTCTGTAATGTTTAGTCAATACATGAAAAAATGCAGAATTAGCTTTCCGGGAAATTCTCTCTATAGCTTAAGTTTCTTCTTTAATTTCTTTTACAAGTTTATCAATATTGTATAATGGTTTTTTAAATGTGTTATGATGAATATATTTGCTCTATGTATGCTTAATTGTCATTAAAATTATCACGAATATTTGTTATTAGTTTTTTTAAGGTTTTAATTAAGTTATTGAAATTTATATTTTATTGGTTGGAAATTATTAAAATATTATTTTCCATTATATTTATTGTTAAGAATAGGTATAGATTTTACAACACAATGTAAGGTAATTGTCTCACAGACTCTTTAATTATGTAATTAAAATGGAAATTACTAAGAAAATTTAATCGATTTAGTTATAAATAATTTTTTAGATATAAAATAGATGTTCTGCATTTAATTAGTTAATGTATATATATTTTATATGTCTATTTGTATCATTACCTTTAACACTGAATTGTATTACATTTTGTTGAAAAATATCAGGTGCGAGATCCCGCAATTTTTTTGTACGGGATTCCTATCTGTATTATTTGAAGATTGTGTGACCTATAATATTAATTTTTATCTTGGTCCCTCAAAACTAAATCCAAGCTTTGCCCCGTATATAGAAATGATATACAATTCATACTAATGATATCAAGCCACATCTAATACTGTCGTATGGACTTGTATGAGCCTAGCTAGTACTAATTTTTGAACTCAAGTGTCACCTTCTCTACCAAAGAGGCAAAGACCTTCTCCAAAGAGTCCCACGTAGATGGCTTAAAATGGGAACTTGTGGTTTATAATTAATTAGGATGGGTTCCTCATGTTCCTAATAAATAGTAACTACATTAACTAGGTGAGCCTAACATGAGCCATTGGACGGCTCAAGTTTTCGGACTCGAGAGTCGAGATATCGATATATCTCAATTGTATTTAAACCATAAGTGCATCTTGAAGTTTATAACTATGAATCTAAGATCGATGAGTTCATCCACCTAATAGACATGTTATTTAGGTTGGACACTCAGTTGGTACATTAATTATGTCATAGTGAATTAGCGATGCTTTCTCTGTCTAAAATATAGTTGAATTTTGTCTTGATATGCATTATAAATCAACGATTAGGCTTCTTTAGCTAGCTTTTGAAAGATAGACAATTCAATGGTCATAACCATAATTGAATGTTAAAATCAATATTCCATTATTTCTTATAATCTTCTTTGACCGTTGCCTTAACCTTTTATTTATTATATATATATATATATATATATATATATATGTAATGTTACATTGGTCCAATTATTTGTCTAAATAGTATATTAAATGAGTTGTAATTAACATACCATCTACTACGTTATTTCATGATTAATACGATGGTTTACTATTCATATGTCAAATCTATTGCATACCGTTGTACCAATACATTCGTGTCTATTGCATGTGAATTGTACATAATCATGCCAAAAATAAAAATGAATTTTTAATATAATTGCATGTGAGGTGCATGTGATCGGGCAAATTACATATTATATAATATTTAATTTCAAAGAAGAAATCAAATTCTTAAAAAAAAAATATCATATATATATATATATATATATATATATATATATATATATATATATAGTCTTAAAAGTCTCAGCTTGTAATCATTTTGTAAAAACTTGCTTTTATCAATTTTGAAGCTTCAAGTAGCTATTGATGGCGATACTCCATTCTCAATTTTTTTTTTATAAAACACTTTTTGTATTCTTATCTGTTGGGAACAGTTTGATGGGGAAGGGCATACCAAATATACATCACCAACTAAATAATGTCTAAACACGAAAAATAAGATAAAAGAAACGTCCAATCACATAACACAAGCTTTTCACGTAGAAACCCAAAATATGAAAAAACCACGGCCGTCAGAATGACGAGAGAAAAATATTCATTATGTAGAAAATTGTTACAACAACACAATATACACTCAATATTCTCTCTCAAACCCCAAATCCCAATTATAACCGAGCCTTACCGAGCCTCAAGCTCACAACTGAGCTCTCAACCAAGCCTTAAGCTCACAGCTCTCTCTAGGTCTCCCTACATGTCTCCTGAATATCCCCCGGATCTCTCCCTAGGATATTCCATGAGTCTTCCGCCTCTAGATATCTCTTGTGTATCCCTCCGGATCTCCCCGGGATCTCACTCATCGGATTCACCCACTCTTTGATGTTTTCAATGTCACTCCGCTCCGCTCCTAGTGTTCCAAGCATAGCCACCCTATTTATAGATTTAGAGTACTTGGAGCCCAAGACATTTTCTTTGAGCCATAGCATACTTGGCTTTTCTAGCACACCACTTGCTCCCAAAGTAATTACATGGCTTCTCTCATACACTACTTTGGTCCCAATGTTATTACATGGATTCTTTCACACACTTTCAGAAACTTTACGCAGACACCGTTTAGACCATTTCGCTCAGTTAAATTCCATCTGGATCACATAGGAATACGAGCTAATTTCCAACATTATCAATACCTTTCTTTCTCTTTAACTCATTCACATCACACATATTTCATACGTAAAAATTGTGAGGGTTTTTTTTTAATAGTATATGTCTATATCTAGATCAGATATTTCTTTTAAGCTTTTATCATTAGTAGGATTCGAGCCACTATCTTGGAAGATATTTACTCAAACCCAAGCTTATCCATCTACTAGTTGAGTTACGCCCATGGAGACTTAAAATTTGGTTAAACATAACTTTTATCATGAAGTTTAAATCTGAATTTGTATGTAGACTTAAAAATATGATTATTTTATAATTTATGTTATTTTTATATTTCAATAGATTAGGCTTAGACATGACCGCGGTTTAGTTCAAACCGTGGACCCGAACCGTAACCGTGAGAAAAAATCGAAACCGAAACCGTGAGCCTTAAGGTTCCGGTTCCGGTTCCTTAAAAAAAAACCGGACTGGAACCGACGGTTCCAGTCCGGTTTTGGAACCACCAGTTCCAGTCACTTTTTTTTTTCTTTTCAACGTTCACTTTTCTTCCTCTCTCTCTTTCTTTCTTCAAAAATCTCAGATCTCTCTCTTGCTTTTCTTTTCTTTCTTCAATCTCTCATCTCTTTAATCTCTCTCTTTCTTCAATCTCTCATCTCTTTAATCTCTCTCTTTCTTCTTTCTTCTTTTCTCTCTTTCTTTCTTTCAAACCCAGAATCCCAGATCAAGCGACGAGCGGACGACAATCTCTCGCCTGAGATCTTTTTTTCATCCCTTCGCCAGTCGCCGGTGATCTCTTCTTTGATCGATCTCTTGCCGGAGATCTCTTCTTGATCTCGTCGCCGACAATCTCTTCTTCGATGAGTTCGATCCTTCTCTCTCTTCGATCTCTCTCCCTCTCTCTCTCTCTCTTCGATCTCTGGTAGTGGTGACTGGTGGGTGATTTAGACTTTGGGGTTGATTTGTTATTTGGGTGATTTGGGGTTGGTTTGTGTGATGAAATGAATATGGAATTTGTGATCTGTGTGATATTTGTGTGATGATTTGTATGATGAAGCCATGAACTCATGAAGGAGATTAAGGGATTCTGAATTTTTTTATAAAGAAACCGAACCACCTAGAACAGAGAATCAGACTGAAACTAGGGAACCAGAGTCGAGACCGGAACCGGGGAACCGGGGAACCGGAGTTGGGACCGGAACCGGAACCTCCTTCCAAACCGTTTCGGTTTCAGTTCCAGGTCCCTCTGGAACCGGAACCGAATCGTGGTCATATCTAATTAGACTAATATCAAATTTAAATTTATAATTTTAGTATACATTCATCGATTTGCTTTCAATCCATCTATTGTATTCTACTTTTAATTCATTGTTTTTCATTATTAGATTGAAAGCAAAAGGTGAATGATTAATGGAGTAATAAAATAAACATTAAAATTTTGAATTAATATAATTTGACAGTATTTTAACAGTTCAATATTAAATTTGTTAAACGAATAAATTCAGTAGTTTAACATACATACTGTAACAGACCCTATCAGTTACTAAAAATAAAATAAAATAGTGTCCTAAATTCGTCTGACACCAAAATGGCCTCATTTTGTCAGAAGGCAGAACAAGATTCAGAGCAAGTGATGGTTGGCATGATGTAATTAGTAATAGCTCGCATTTTTATGTCATTACTTTCGCATCTACGGCGGATACTATTAGCTATTTTTACGATTGAGTTTTAAAAGGGAATATATTTTTCAGATTTCATTTTAAAAAAAATTTAACTCCCATCACACTCGTTATTATTATCTCTTTTGTTATCTTTATCCATATTTCTATTTATATCTTCAAATAACTTATATTATTATTATTATTATTATTATTATTATTATTTACTTTCTTTAATAAATTATTGTTCAACTAAATTTTAACAAATATTATTTTTAATAATATTTATAATGGTTTTTAGTTTTTGTAAAAATATAATATTTTATTAGTGTATGAATTTATAATAACTAATTTTAGGTTCTAATATTTTTTAACTAATTTTCTTAACCTATTTATTTTTTTTCTAACATTTTTCAACTATTTTCCCAACCTATTTATTTCTTTTCTAACTTTTTTAATTTAAATTTTATAATCTATTTTTTTTCACCAAAACTTCTTACATGTTTTATTTGTTATCTAATTTTCTCTATCAAACTTTTTCAATCAAATTTTCTTACATAAGTAAATAAAAAAATATTAATTAATATTCAATATTAGATTCATTATAAATATTTGGATAAGACATTTCTAATGATATAATTTTTATATTAATAAATTAAAATTTATTATATATTAATTAAATTTAATAAAAAAATAACAGAATATAAATGAAATATAAATATTAAAAAAATAAATTTAGAGTATGAGATTTAATAATCTAGATTTAGAGCAGCAATATTAAAAACACTAAATATTTTTATTGAAAACAGAAATTCAAAGTACAGTGGGAGCTACGAGAAGGTGCGAGATGCTCATATCTCATTTTAATATTTTAGAAAACGCTGCAAATTGTAAATTGTTTCTCTTATTTTGCTGCGCGTCCTCTTTACGCGCATCAGCTGAGAAGCTTTAGAAGTCTTTGGAATTTCGATACAATAAAAATTAAGGTTAATTGCACATTTACAAACACAAACACATATAAGTTTAAGGGGAAATTGTACATGTATTCAACTCTTTCTTTTATTATACAAATCTCCCCTAAAATTATTGACTCATGACCAACTCATTATAACAGGGGTAAATAGTCCTTTTAAAGAAAATAATTAAAAACCAAAGGAACCAATATAATTCAATAATTATAGATCTATCTAGATTATAATTATAATAACCCAAAAATTTAGAAAATTACAAATCCATCATAACCTCTAAAAATATATTTTTTCTTATATCGCTATCGGTCAATGCTGTAGCAACAAAATTACTGATTGGAGGAGGCTCACAGCCTTATTCCTAGATCTAGGAGGAGGTTGGGTGCCTCATCCACGTAATTTTGGAGGTTTACCGTCTCTATTGGAATAGATGACGCGAAGATGTGTCTCCTTCATGTGGAGTAGGCATCAAGCCTCCTCCTCGATCTTCAAATGGAGGCACAACGAGTCGCACCTCCCATTTTCAGGAAGGAAGCTACTCCTGAAAGGAAGCTGCAAGCCTTCTCACAATAGTTTCACCCCACCGCGACAATGGTAGAGGAAGAAGAAGGTGATGTGATTCACAGTTCATTTGTAATTATATCAAAATTTTGAGTAAAATGTTAATTTTTCAAAGTTACGCCATGTTAGCCTAGAATCCTAAATTACAAATAAGGGGCATTTTTTACTTTATGTTGTGACGTTAGAGAAACTTTATTTTAACCTAAATTGACGGATGTTTATACAATTAACCTTAAAAATTTTTAAAAAGTTGCATATAAAAAGTTCGTGCAATAAGTTTTTTTTTTTAAAACCTTATGCAAATAAAGGGTGTGTTAACTCATAGTTTAGGTTAACGAGCATAATGTTAAAAATTAAGATAGATAAACTTACATAATTTCTCAAATTTTGTAAGGATTAAACTTTGTTTTCTCATGAATATATAAAGTCACAGGTCACACGTTAATGAGACTCAAGAAATAAATATCAATCTTGATACAAGAGTTAGCATTGTGAATTTATAGTAGAATAGTTGAACCATATTAATTATTTTCTAAAAGCACGTGTTCATATAACCTTTCTAAGTATTAATATTGGAAGTGATCATTAGTACTAGATAGAGTTATCCGTGGGTTTTGCTAATGTTGATGCTTTTTTTTTCTTGCATTAACCAAAATTAAGAAATTCTTCCCTGAGTGATCTAATGGATGCGAGGATCTAATGGATGCGAGGTTCTAAATAAAAGTACATGAGTAGAACTGTCGATCTCTATAGGCTTGATAAACGTATTTTGTTTATGTTAAATAAAATAAAATCACTTAGCAGATCTTTGGATAAAAGTCTATCATCATGAGACCTAGTAAAAGATACATTTATTGGATTTAGACTTGAACCCTTCTTTGAAGAAATTATCAGTGATGGTAACCCAAACTTATAATAGAATTATCACTATTACAAAGTCTAATGGGTAATAATTACAAGTTATATAAGTAATTGGTTAGGCACTAAAATTAATTTATTCAAGTGTTCCTTCTACGATCGGATGTTCGGTATTAATATCTACGTTTGAGGATAAATGCTTAATGAAGTTTGAATATTATAATATTTCAGTGTATTAAGTAGCTAAAAGACATGTGTTAAACTTCACATATGTGAACCTAAGAAATGGTGATGTTACTTACTTTTATAAATGTTCATGAGACCAAGATCAAGCATAAGGCCATAATAGTGTTAATACATGATTTGAACATCTCATAGAAACTAAGTTAACTCATAGTGTGATGTATTTCTGGTATTAACATATACAGATTTGGTTTAATGATTTGCATATCTTTTTCTTGTAAATGCTTTAAAATGCATTCACTAATTGAATGTTTAAATCGAAAGATACTTCTTGTAAGTATGAGTTTATCAATAAAAGATTTGGGGAAATATTACAATTTAGTGGAGGATTGTTAGAGAGGTTATAATATTTTTAGAAATATTCAATAGATGCAATTTATCAGATATGTCTATTTGATTAACAGATATAAGTATGAAAATGTACAATTCAATATATTTGTTTATTTGATGAACAGATACAAGTCTAAAAAATTGTAATTAACATACTTGTTTGTTAAAGAACAAACATTTAAGTGTACCTATAAATATGTTTAGAAATATCAAAATCATTTAATTACGTCTTAACTTACGGTTTAAAAGAGTGTTTTAAGAAATCTTATAAAATTGATATTTGTTGAATTTCGTGGATGGATTGTATTTTGAAGCTCGTTAGCAAATATTTGGGTGAGGGCAAATAACACCTTCAGAGAATAATTTCCTATGCCGCAAATTAATCTTTCTCAATTCCTTTACCAAAATTCGTGAACACAAACATTAGCACTTGTATGTGTTTTTACCTGGGTTGCACGGATACGGAATACAGATACGGTACGATATGTAGATACGGTAAATCTCTAAAAACTAGAATATGGATACGGCTAGGATACGTTAATTAAAATAATATATATTTGTATTTTATATTAAAATATTAAAAAAAAATATAATACAATAATTCATTCAAAACATATTCTCAATAAACATAATCCAATAATCCATTCCATTCAAATTTCAAAATAAAAACATAATCCAATAATCCATTCAAAACATATTCTCAAAACACATAATCCAATAATCCTTTCAAAATGAAAACATAATCCAATAATCCATTCAAAATGAAAGCATAATCCAACATATATAAGTTCTAACATATTACAAAACTCAAATCTTAATTTGTAAAATCTTAATTTGACCCCGTTTAAAATTAAAATAATTAAATTTTTACCACAAACGTATCCTCGATGTATCTTTACTGTATCCCCCCGTATCCCCGTCGTATCCTAGCCGTATCTCACAGTCAAACTTGAGAAAAAACCAATTGATACGCCAAATAGTGTATCAGATACATATTCTGATGTATCGAGGATATATTCGGATAGGATACGAGTTCGATACGAGCTCCCTCTCTAATATGGAGTGTCTGTGCAACATAGGTTTTTACCGTTCACTCACAAGAGCATATATTCTCTGTTAATTTCACACCAACTAATAATAATCTCATGCGTTAACAAGAAGCATGTCATTGTCAACAAAATTGCCTTTCTGAGGTGGCATCAGTTTAAATAATGTACAAGGATTCCACAATATCCAAGCTAAAACAATAGTCTGCAACTCCATGTCTATATATATATATATATATATTGATTTGTGATTGACAGGGGGAATATTCCCTAATAGTTCCACGCGCGGGAGGAAATCGTAAGCTAACAATTAACAATAACGAGGGGCCTCCTAGCCCACGTGACCTACAGACCTACCTTACTCTACTTCTCGGCTTTTGTCTTTTCTTCCACGGACTCACAGATCATCTATCTCAAAATGCCACGAATTTCAATAAAATTTCATCACTTTTTCCAAGACTGAAGAGAAATATTACTTTTATAGTTCACATGCATACACGTAGGATGATGTAGGATCCACTGGTGTCTGGTGCCTCTGTACTTTTGGTGGCTCCACACTTCAAAATGCGTATATTTTTATTTATTAAAAAAATTAACCTGGGCACGGTTAAATTCCGGCTCTCAATTCTCAATTCTCATTGTTGTCAGAATGATCTTTTGAACACCAAAAGTGGTGGTCGGAGTGACAATGACTAAAGTGGGTTGTGGTCATCACGTGGTGACACTAATCGGTTCTTTGTCTTGTCTACTTAGCCAGCCTACGTTTTGTGGACCATCACGTACTATATATTCATGTAACTTCAATTATTATTATTATTTTATATATCTTATTCTTTATGGACCATCATCATCACGATCTAAGGTGTTTTTACTTGCACAGTTACACTATAATACAATTGTACTCAGGTGTATATATTAATTATAGATTAAAATCATTTTCAACAATCATATATATGGGCGCCTAGTAGAGCCGTGTAAGGCTGTAACAAGTTTGATGGGCGCTTATGAGATAAGTTCTAACTTAGGAGGAAGAAACCATACAAGTGCGATAGCTGGATAGCATAACAATATATATTATATATATACAAAGGTATTGATGTTGTCACGCAGTTGAAACAAACATGATAGATGTTGTCATAGTCTCACAGATAAGCATAAGGTTCAATCATTTTAATAAGGATTTCGTGTTTTTTTTTAATGTCTTATTCTAGAGGCCTCCCCACATTCATCGAAGATAATGGTGTGATTTGATAAGTTGATGTAAGCTATGAAGTCTCCGACCATCAAAGTAATAGGAATGTTATTGTTTGTATTGTATTTTTTTTTACTTTTTATTTAACAATTCTTTTTAAGGATAATACGAAATTAAACACGTACCATACTAATTGAATAGGAAATACAGTTTAAATATAAATTCCTACTCACAAGATAAATTTATAAAATAAAGTTGATATATAGTGGTATGTATACTCCTCATTCTCACATCACTCACTATCATTAATGAGAATGCGATTAGAGTTATGTATTCTTTTCTAATTTTAAATTAGTAAATAATTAAAAATAGACGATAGCTAGATTTTTTTTTTGGATACAGGCAATTGCTACGATCGACAAACTAGAATAAACTTTCCATACTCACTTTTCTTTTAGTAAAGTGGGGGTCAAACAACTGCACCAACTTAGTTGGTGTGTAATAAATATTATCTTACTACATTTTCTTCGATAAGAGTTCAAGACAAATGTTAATACATAGGATCCGGTTTAGACTTTAGACTCAACCCAAATGCACTTATTTCTTTAGGAAAATATAGATGAGATAATTATTAGAAAAACTAATTAATGATTTGACAGTTGCTTCTATTAGTAAAATTTTGGCTCTTCAAAATAGTTTAACAAAAAAGATACTATTATTGTATTTCCAATTTCAAAATAGTTGTGTGTGAGTGACTATGTACCTAAACTGTCGGATTACTCCATCTGTCGAAAATCTTATTATAGTATGAGTTAATTGCTCTTTCGAGATGGGTCTACTGGATCAAGTGCAATATACGAGGATACCACATAGCAGTGTTCTATTATTTAAATAGGTATTATATGTTTATTTATATATTCTCTATTATAATATCTTGACTAAAAAAATGTTGTCCCTCAAATTAGTGTACACGTCCACTAAGGGTGTTTATGAAAAGGGGAGAATATACATGTAAACAAATGTGGAATCAATAAAAGAATAATTATAAGTAGTTAATTAACAACATATACTCATGATCATCAACGTTATTCTTATTGCTGGTATTATATTATTATATATGAGGTACAGAGAAGAGACATAATTGAGATGCATATTTCAATCATTTTGGGTCACATGCCTACTCAAAGTATTGGTTGAATCAGAATGCCACTTATTGCCACCAGACATGTATGAAGAATATATAGCATATATTATCTCTCCTTGCTGATGCAATTGCTGCATTTTTACTTTCTCAATTATTTTCAGCACTTCAATTGATCATTCTTTTTGACGGGGATAATCAAAATTCTTTTCAAAGTCTTATCAAACTTTTGTTGACGATAAGATAAATCAGAGGCCACAGGAGAGTCAATAATGATGATGTGCATATGAATGGCAATGCCTTAAAGCCTTTAAAACAATGGTTGGAAGTGCTTCTTCTCTCTAGTAGGTGCATGTACATCATTTTATTTTATTTCGGGTAGGTCTAAAGTTTACTTTGATAGCTTAACGAATATGATGATCAAAGAGATTTTCCACAATCATCACCTCATATAGTGGGGGTTGCACTCATTAGTCAAAAATTGTACAAGAATGACGAGTTTAGTTGGGTCGTATTGGGCCACAATTTCTATCAATGAGGCCCCATTTTACATCCAATTAATTTGCAAAAAATGGGCATAGCCTGAGGGTTTAATTAATTAAACTGACAACAAATTATACTGCAAAATGAAATACAAATAACTTATTCCGCAGAAAAAGAAAAAAGAAAACAAGCATAAAATGAGTGACGGCTGTTTCAAGATGGAATCACTTGGGATTAATATGTTTGGATTTCCATTGGGATCGTGCTCGGACAATCTCAGCCTTATCAGCCTGCATGCGAAGTAAATGTGTGTATTCCAAGCCTGTTTTTCGATTCTTGGAATTATTGTTGTTGTTGGAGTCTTCAGTGACATTAGCTTTTGTGCTTGTTAAAGACTCTAGCAAGCTTGATTGTCGACACTCACGTCGATACTCCAGGGTCATGCTTGTCAGATTGTAATGTTCTAATACATGTATTGGCACACTCTGCGCATATAACGTACATTATTAACATTATGTCCAATCTCAATATTGCTCGTTATGTCTCATATATATTGCAAAACATGATATATATATATATATATATGTTTTTTTTATTATTTATAATATATAGTAATTGACAAATATATTACCTCCAAAATCCATCCTATGTATTTGACATTGTTTACGTGCTGGTTGGCATCCATGTCATTCCATCTTGGCTGGATAATATAGCAACAGAAGCGTCAATTTTATGAAGCAATATTTCAGTACAAAAACCAATGTACCAAAATAATTAATTAAATTCCTAGCTGAAAAAGATATTTACAGCTAAACCAGATCGTATTCTCTCAGCAGTTTCATCAGTAAGCTTGTCGATTTTTTGAATATCGTCGTTTTCTTTAGCAATTGCAAATCTGTTTAGGTAAAATGGCAAGACTTCTTGTCTGACTTGTTGAGGAATCTTGGATAGTCTTCTTGTTTCTCTGTTCATGATCACCCAGGTGCTACAAGATATATAATAGGATGATCAGTTAAGTATTATTTACTAATAATTAATGAATATATATATTTATATATGTATATGTAAATGGTGATGATGGATGGTGGACCTTGTTGCTCTTGTTATGATCTCTTGGGTATGGTAGTCTCGGATGATCCAGTCCCTGCGCATTCCATTCTTTCCTGCTGCATCAACCCAAGTATCAATCTCAACTACATCTCCCCTGTCAATTTCAGATAATGTCAGTATTATCCATGTAGAAACCAAATTGATCAATGTATTAACATATATACCAGCAACTGTATCTCTGTACTTGAACGTGAATTCGGGTGACAACCCATATGAGTTTCCTAAGGCTCATCTCGCGTGTTGCACCAAATCCATTTCCAGCAAGTCCAGAGCTCGTTACATGATTAAGAGCTGTTTCCTATATAATTCATTGCATACATAAATTAATCAATTGAAAAGTATTATGTAGTTTTATCTAATTTTTAGCTTTAATTTAAGCACTTTAAAAGTTTGTGGCTAGTCCCCAGATTATAGGAGTCAGTAACATGTTATAGTTGATTAGGATGAGTAAAATTTTGTTCAATTTCATGCCTTCCATTGATAGACCTCCAAATATTAAGTTTTCGGGGCCAGAAATTGAGGTAAAGATTATCATTGAGGCAGAGAATACAGTGTATATATATATATATATTTTTTTATATCATAACAGAGAATGCAGTATTCATGGCCGATACATTGGTAATTACTTTTTGCATCTCAGCCTGTGTTTTGGGCCGAGTTAGGAAAATTTGATCAAAGTCACACAATGTCTTCTTGAACTTTATAGAGGCCTCTATGGGCCTTTTGATAGTCAAATTATACTTATCTCTCTCTTTTTTTTTTTTCTTTTTTCTTTTTTAAATTATACTATTCTATTCATTATTAACTAAATCAAGATTCAAGAAATTGGATAGTTGAAATGTGTGAACAGAAATGAGCGAAAATAACTTGCCAATTGAAATGTGACTTCATAGACAATATGAGTTTGGCCTACTTGTTTGTTTCTCACACCAACACAATGAGGTTGTGGATTCGTGTCCTTTTCTCTCAAAATCCTAAATTATTGTAATATTTCAATAAAATAAAATTGAAATGTGATTTCATGTTAACTAACAGTCAAATTATACTTTTCTGTTTTATTATTGGATAGTATTAACACTCGTGCCCCTATAACACATAGAAAATAACTATAAAAGGAAAAAGTTTATTTTCTAGCTGGGTGTTAATCTATGGCACATGTTAACACTACCCTTAACAATTATTAGCTAAATCAAGAAATTGAAATGAGTGAATTACTTGGGCCTTTTATTTTAATTTCTTTTAGTTGTTTAACTAGTTTCTTAAAAAAAAACTAACAATTCAATGAGTGAATTGATACGGTTGGAAAAAAACAAACTTCGTTGTTTTCTTTAATAAATATCAATAAAGATAAGATGAAATATATGGAAAAACACACGAAAGAGATCCTAAAGTGGAGGGAATTGAGTATTTGGGATGTATTAGCTAGTCTTTAAAGTAACAAAAAAGATGAATACAAAGAGAATTAACCTGAAGGAGATTCATGAGAGTTTCCATAGTGGCAGTTTTGTCTGGTCCAATTTCATATGATCTGATAACGAAGATCTGTCTGTAAACAAACCTATCCTGCACAAACCTCCCATGCAAACATGCATGGAGGGGTGAATCTACAGGAAAATTTTCTTTAAGTATCAGCTGAGGATCAACACTGGCCTTGCCCGTTTGCGGTGCCTCATTAACATAAATCCCATTCACCTTTCCATTGATCTTCTCCACCTTCCGAGGATTGCTACTGGCTGCACTTGCTATGATCACCAATGAGCTTTGTCTTTTCAGTGTGATCATCGAATTCCACGAAGAACAAAATCCTACCTTGGCCATCGGCACAATAATCTTCTTGATCTCTTCCTTTAATGGAAAAGATAATCTTACATTACTAGTTGCTGCTGCCATGGATGTCATTGCTAAATGCCAAGTGATCATTCAATAATTTGTTTGTGATAAACCAATTTAACTCGAGTTGTTGTAGTTTTATTATCATCTAGCTTATGTTTCCTTGTTGTATAGAGAAATTTCAAATATTAGTTGGTGTAACTACTGGCTCAGAAAAGCATAAGACAAGGAATGGAAAAAAGGAAAATGTCTCTCTTATTAAAAAACTCGTAGGTTCATGAAAAATAATAATTAATTACTGGAGGAGATGAGATTTGCAGTTCAACAACTTTAATTGGGTAGGGAAGAAATTAATGGAGAGATGTGAATAGATAGCATATAATTACACGCAAAATTAGAGGAATTTGAGTGGTCTTGTATGCACACGGATATTTAGTAGCGTGCCATTTGACTTCTGTTTTGTGCTATAAAAAAGGGACACCTCCAAACAATTGGAGTGGTTCAGAAATCAGAATGGGAGTTGAAAACATTTTGTTAAATGTTTGTACGTGTTGGTCATCTGTATCTTTAATTACTCCTTAAAGTTTTTAATATTGAAAGTGTGACAAAGCTCAAAAGACAAACACATCAGTTAATACTTTATAAGTTAAAAAACAAAAACATACAAATATTTATATATTTTTTGGTATATAATGAATCCTGACCATGTTGTTGACTGTGGAAGGAAGACAATTAAGTAAGTAACAAAGGAAAAATTCAAGGGGATAGTAGAAAATGTTAAGATGACGGATGACCCAAAAAGGAAAAAATAGTAAGAAATTAAAAAAAGTAAAGATGATACAAGAAAAGCAAAAACTAGTAAGAAATTTAATTTACTTAAGCCGGTTGAGAACCTATTTTCGGTATGTCATATGTGAGATATATTTTCATGAACGTTGATACAATACAAGGCAAGGCAAGCAGTTGAATTGCTAGACTACTGGCCGGAAATACTGCCCCTTCAAGATTGATAAGTAGTGCAACCTTCTTTGATGTAGGACATTTGGCTTTGGACTTTGAAGAAGAGATGGATAGGAAATTATCCAAAAGAAGTGCTTCAAAGAAACGGACATAACTTTTAGCTCTGTTGTCAAATTTCCTATTATAATATGTTTTCGGAAAGTGTTTTCAGAGCTCCATAGCGGGGCAACCGAGGCTAGCCCGGTTGACATCATTTACTCCCTCGACGGAGCTGTTTAAATTAGTTTGTCGGGCAACCGAAGATTTTAGTGTTTTTTTTATTTGTTATCCGTTTTTATTTAGTTGAGGATATTTTAGTCTTTTGCTTTTTTAGGGTTTTCTGAACCTATTTAAGGTTTTTTGTTATCAATTTCAAGGCATTCAATAATATTTGCAATTTGGTTTCAATTCTTTTCTGGTGGATTCCAGTTTATGTTACTGTTAGGGTTACGCCGGTGATCCTAGAACTTCCGTTCTGCGTCAAGTGGTATCAGAGCATAAGGACTTGCCTTATACGATGGTCAACAATGAAGCCGGAAGAGTTAACCCTGGCAACGCTGGTCGTAGGGATGCTGATGTGTGGGCGGCGATTGATGAGCAACGACAGTCGATGGAGAGGTTGGAGACTATGGTTCGGCAACTGATGGAGCGGCTGCCTACCCCCAACAGCCCTACTGGCCAAGCTCCTGCTCCTGTTTCCGCCCCTGCCAACAGAGAAGGAGTCGAGGGATTGGCCCTTGACCGCCCTGAAGGTAGATGTCCGCCTAGAGCCGCGAGACATGTGCAGTATGAAGATTTCAGTGATGAGGATTGTGAAGAGGATTTCGTGGGTTACCAAGGAAATCGTCAACTGAACCTAAATCAATCTGATTATCGGATCCGAGTAAACATACCACTGTTCCATGGAAAGCTGCAGATTGAAGAATTCTTGGACTGGATTTCGGAGGTTGAGAGATTCTTTGAGTTTACTGAGGTAGCGGAAGAACGTCAAGTCAAATTGCTAGCGTACAAGTTGAGAAGCGGGGCTGCTGTTTGGTGGGATAAATTACAGATAGATAGACGACGACAAGGCAAGGTTCCTATACGATCCTGGAGGCGAATGAAACAACTTATGATAAGCAGGTTTTTACCTCCTAACTATGAACAATTTATTTTTCAAAGTTATCAGAATTGTATGCAGGGTAACAAAACCATTGCGGATTATACTGAGGAGTGGTCCAAGCTTTCAGTTCGTAACAACCTCAATGAGACTGAGGGACAGCAGGTTTCGAGATATTTTGGGGGTTTAAAGTCGGACCATTCGAGACAAAATTGGGTTGCAAGTCGTGTGGACAGTAGATGAGGCGCACAATATGGCCTTGAAAGCGGAGTTAATGAAAAAAATCATCCAATCGTTTTTCTCATTACAAGAAGGACATGGGTGAGTCGTCCAACACAGCCACGGACAGGAGTAGATTTTCACCAAGTGATAGACAAGGTTAGGCTAAAACTACTACAGATCAAGCTCAAAGGAGTTCGGGTCCAAGTAACAATTTTGGTGGGTCACGTCCAATAGCAGCTGCAGCAGTGGGTACAAAAGAAACCCCACGAGGAGCGCCAAACCCATACAGTAGACCAGACGGTATAAAGTGTTACATGTGCGGCCAACCGAGCCACCGTTCGAATGAATGTCCAGCCCGAAAACCGGTGAACTTCGTGGATGCTGAAGAATAAGAAGAACATAATTTTAAAGATGAGGGGAACATGAACGAGTTCTTGGAAGGTGAAGAAATTACGGAGGAACAAAGAGAGCCGGTAAACTGTATGATTCAGCGAGTCATGTGTGCAACGAAATTGTAGGGTTTATCACAACGAAACAGTATTTTCAAGACTTGTTGCAGTGTATAGTGAAAGGTTTGTGACGTGATTGTCGATAGCGGGAGTTGTGAGAATTTTATGTCTAGAAAATTGGTAGAACATCTGAATCTGCGTGCAGAGAAGCATCCCAAGCCTTATGTGATTGGGTGGATTCAAAAGGGACCCAAGGCGAATGTGACAGAGTTGTGCAAAGTTCCAATTTCGATTGGGCAATACTACCGGGAAGAGATGGCATATGATATAGTCGACATGGATGCTGGTCACGTATTACTGGGACGTCCTTGGCAGTTTGATATGGATATAACCTACAGAGGACGTGACAATGTTTGTGTTTTCAATTGGGGTGGCAGGAGGATTGCAATAGTTCCGAAACGGGGTTCAGTCGGGAGTTCAACTAAAGTCACGGTAAATGAGCAGTCTTTGGTCACTTTAATCACGTCTGTAACTGATTTAGAAGCTGAGATTAAGGAGGCACAAGAGGTACATGTTGTAGTGGTACGAGCTTTGGTGACAGAAGGCAAGGAAGAGCAAATAGTTGTAGTGTCCGAGAAGGTGCAGACCCTACTTACTGAATTCAGTGATTTGGTGACAGAAGACTTACTGGATGAACTTCCGCCGTTGAGAGATATTCAGCACCAGATTGACTTAGTTCCGAGAGCAAGCTTACTGAGTGTACCACACTATCGGATGAGTCCTAAGGAGAATCAGATTTTACAGGAAAATATGGAGGAGTTAATGAAGAAGGGGTTCATTCGAGAAAGCATGAGTCCATGCGCAGTTCCCACATTACTTGTTCCGAAGAAAGATGGCAGTTGGAGGATGTGCGTTGATAGTCGCGTAATTAACAAGATAACTGTCAGGTACAGTTTTCCTATTCTAAGATTGGACGACATGCTAGATATGTTGGAGGGGTCGAAATTATTCTCCAAAATCGACCTGAGGAGCTGGTATCATCAGATTCGGGTCAAACCTGGGGATGAATGGAAGACAGCCTTCAAAACTAAGGATGGACTGTATGAAGTGGTTGGTGATGCCTTTCGGACTGTCCAACGCGCCAAGCACTTTCATACGGCTTATGAACCAGGTATTGCGGCCTTTCATTTGAAAATATGTAGTCGTTTACTTCGAAGATATATTGATTTACAGTCGAAATGAGGAAGACCACATGGAGCATCTGTGAGCTGTGTTAGAGGTATTGTTAAAAATCAAATTGTTTATCAACTTTAAAAAATACAGTTGGATGACAGGGCAGTTAATATTCCTTGGGTATGTGGTCAGTTCGGAACGGATTTTGGTTGATGAAGAAAAGGTTAGAGCCATTCGTGATTGGCCTACACCGAAAACAGTTGGAGAGGTGAAGAGTTTCCATGGGATGGCGACATTTTATCGTCGATTTGTGAGGGATTTTAGCAGTATTGTGGCTTCCATTACAGAGTGTTTGAAAAAAAGAAAGTTTCAGTGGAGTAAGGCAGCCGAAATAGCCTTCGCAGTCATCAAAGAAAAACTGTGCACCACTCATGTTCTTGCTCTACCCAGTTTTGAGAAGTTATTCGAAGTGGAATGTGATGCTAGTGGGGTTGGGATTGGAGCATTGTTGTCACAAGAGAAGAAACCAGTGGCATTTTTTTAGTGAAAAGCTGAGTGATGTGCGGCGAAAATGGAGTACCTATGATCAAGAATTCTATGCAATTATTCGTGCTTTAAAGAATTGGGAGCATTATCTAATTCAGCGCGAGTTTATTCGTTACACTGATTCAGCCAAAGAAGCTTAAGTAATATGCATGATCGGTAGGCAACCTATTTGCAGAAGTTTCAGTTTGTTCTGAAGCACAAGTCTGATATTCTAATTAAGGTGGCAGACGCGCTGAGTCGGCGTGCAAGCTTATTGGTGACTATGCAGCAAGAGATTATTGGGTTTGAGTTTTTGAAAGAACTGTATTCTGATGATGAGGACTTTGGAGAGATATGGGGAAAGTGTGTTCTGAAACAGGCTGACGGGGAGTTTTATATGACCGAAGGCTATTTGTTCTGTGACAATCAGTTATGTATCTCGCGGAGCTCTCTGAGAGAGAAACTGATTCGAGAGTTGCATGGTGGCGGTTTGGGTGGTCACTTGAGGCGTGACAAAACTATTAGTGGGGTGTCCAAACGGTATTACTGGCCGCAGTTGAAACGCGATGTCCGTAACTATGTTCGCAAGTATTACGTCTGTCAAACTTCTAAAGGACAGGCTCAAAATACGGGCATGTACATGCCACTACCTGTTCCGAATGCCATATGGGAGGATTTAACAATGGACTTCGTTTTGGGTCTTCCACGAACTTAGCGTGGGGTAGACTATGTGTTTGTTGTGGTTGACAGGTTCTCAAAAATGGGGCATTTTATACCTTGTCGGAAGACATCTGCTGCATCACATGTGGATCAGCTGTTCTTTCGAGAGGTGGTTCGTTTACATGGTGTACCTCAATCAATCACATCTGATAGGGACTCGAAGTTTCTTAGCCATTTTTGGGTGACATTGTGGCTGCGGATGGATACTACTCTGAAGTTCAGTAGCACTGCGCATCCACAAACTGACGGACAGACAGAGAACCTAAACCAAACACTGGGGAATTTAATTCGGAGCATCTGTGGGGACAAGCCAAAACAGTGGGACGTGGCTCTGGCACAAGCTGAGTTTGTGTATAACAATGTTGTTCATATTGCTACGGGTAAGTCTCCCTTCGCTTTAGTGTATCGACAACCTCCTAAGCACGCGTTGGACCTGGCAAGGCTTCCCAAGGTCACTGGTATGAGTGTTGCTGCTGAGAATATGGCTGAGCAGGTTCATGATGTTCAGGCTGAAGTAAAGGCGCGGCTAGAGGAGAATAATGCAAAGTATAAGGCTGCAGCAGATGTTAAAAGGCATGAGAAGTTGTTTGCTGAGGGAGACCAGGTTATGGTGTTTTTGCGTAAGGAGAGGTTCTCAGTTGGTACCTATAACAAGTTGAAGCCAATGAAGTATGACCGTACAAGGTGATCAAGAAGATCAACAACAATGCATATGTGATCGACTTGCCTGCTGATATGAACATTTCCCGAACTTTCAACGTAGCTGACCTTTATGGGTTTTGTGATGATGTTCCGCTGTATCCAGATTATAACTCGAGGTCGAGTTCTTCACAGGTGGAAGGGACTGATGTAGGACATTTGGCTTTGGACTTTGAAGAAGAGATGGATAGGAAATTGTCCAAAAGAGGTGCTTCAAAGAAACATGCATAACTTTTAGCTCGGTTGTCAGATTTCCTATTATAATATGTTTTTGGAAAGGGTTTTCAGAGCTTCATAGCAAGGAAACTGAGGCTAGCCCGGTTGACGTCATTTACTCTTTCAATGGAGCTGTTTAAGTTAGTTTGTCGGGCAACCGAAGATTTTCGTGTTTTTTTTATTTGTTTTCCGTTTTTTATTTAGATGATGATATTTTAGTCTTTACTTTTTTTAGGGTTTTCTGAGCCTATTTAAGGCTTACTGTTATCAGTTTCAAGGCATTCAATAATATTTGCAATTTGGTTTCAATTCTTTTCTGGTGGATTCCAGTTTATATTACTGTTAGGGTTACACTGGTGATCCTAGAACTTCCGTTCTGCGTCATTCTTGAAAGACGTAATTGCCTTAGACACAATCACATATATGTTAATTATCGAAGATATTATCCATAATCTATTATACTGGATTCAAGCCGATATTTGTACTTGTGCCTCAATAAGTGATACATAGGGCAGTTTCAAAAAAAGAAAAAAAAAAGGTGATAAGCAATGCAATCAGATTAAAAATTCAGCTTATTATTATTAGAACTAAATACCCACCCTTTTGTCACAGGATCAACCTTTCCAGTCTCAGTCTCAGATTGCGGCAATTTTTTGTCACTCAACTCAATCACGAGGTTTCATTTTATCACATCCAATCTAAGCTCTATTCATGACCGCAAAGGCTCTATTCACCCACTTTCAGCTTATTGGCCGCGTAAGCAAATAAAAACCTGTAGCCGTCATTGACAGGCAATTGCTAGTTGCAACTGGCCTTTAGCAATTGTGTAAGTGCTTGTCCCATGAGGAGTACAGGTTTGGCAACCCAACGTCCCGACCCACTTACAGCAGATTTTTATTAAAAGTAACGATATTTATCCCATTTAAAAATTGTATTTACATCTCAAATTAACACCCTTTTAAAAATCCAATAATATCTCTAAGTAAAATTACTAAGATGATTAAATAGTTTGTAAGTACACCCACCAATAATTATTAATCAGTTTCATGTTGTAATATTTTGTCAAACAAAAAAAAATTGATTTAATGATTTTTTATTTTGAAAAGGAAGTAATGCTTTTCTATTAATTATTTAAGGAAATTCCCTATTAATGGTTAGATACAAAAATATATCATAAATTGTCTTTCTATTTTCTTCAAGATTCTCTTTTAAAAACTAATTTCAAATATATTTTCAATTTCTTTTAATAAAATACAAATTGATGTACGAAGAATGAATCAAAATCATCAAATAAATTGGTTGTAAAAAATTAAGTTTGAAATTAACATATATATATATATATATATATATATATACCGATTTTATAGAGAAAACAGTGCACAGTGCACAATGCACAATCATTCACCACATCACCTCATGATTCGTGTGGTGATGACAACTCATTTGCCATATCATTTGGGTTGAATTGTAAACTAATTTTTTGGATCTTATATTATTACTCAAAACAAATTTAGCTTTTTAAAAAAAAAAATCAATAGCAAAATTTTCATTAATGATAAAAAATCCCCCTCTAGTTTCAATTAAGAGGAGTGCTAGATACACTCTCTCAACCTACTCTCCCAACCCACTATCTGTTCATTTGTTGACATGTGAACAACATTAATTTTTTCACATGAAATTTGTAGTCTTTATAAATTGCTTCTTTTTTTCATTTTATTTACAATGCAAACCAACAATTTATTTCCTAGATTGTTCTTATTCTTTAACTTTAATATATTGTTATTTAATATCAAGTTTTTTTATTTTTATTTTATTTTAAATATATGTATTGCTCATATATCTATTTCTTTTTTACCAAATTTACCCAAACATTTCTTTTTACATCACAGACGAACTTGATAGTTGTTGTATAAAATAAATAAATAATAAAACAAATTAGAGTTAAATAGTTTTAAAATATATTATAAAAAATTCATAAGACAACATCAGAAAAACTTAATGTCTATATCTAAATTTAAAAATTAAAATAAAGAAAAAAATATGTTGTTAAACAATAACTACATATTCTTTTTATCTTTTAATTTAAAATTTATTTGCTTTAAGTTGACTTAAATTGTTTAATAATCTAGCGAGATTCATTTGTTTTTTTTTATTTAATCACATTGAGAGAGAAAACAAATCTTTTATTAGCTAAATTTTGAAAGGTAAAGATTTTGGTTCAAACACATATACAATTAGGGCGGACCCAATAAGGGTAACTGAAGTTCATCTTTCTCTCTTCAGATGTTAAAAATTAAAATAATGAAATTCTGTTTATATAAATTTTTTGTAATATATTTTAAAACTATTTAACTCTAATTAGCTAGTGTTTGGTAATGAAAATTTGGTGAAAAGAAATATTGGAGCAGCTCAATTTGGGACCGTACAATCAAGAAATTAAAGAAGTTGTAGAGTCTTAAAAAGAAACACACACACACACACACACACACATATATATATATATATATATATATATATTGATATTAAATGACCAATTTTTCTATTGTCAGTTTGTTTTGATAAAAAATATATCAGGACGAAGAATGTAGACTATTAGATTTACATACTTTGATTCAAAGTGTATGCACTTGTCAAAACTTCTCCATAATCTGTGGTCCACATTCTTCGTCCTGACGTATTTTATATCAGAACGAACTGACAGTATAAAGATTGATTAAGGGGGGTGTATTCAATTAGGATTTCAAAAGACTTTTAATGACTTTTATGGAATTAAAAGGTTTTGGTGTATTCAATATAGACTTTTAAAGGCTCTATAAAAGTTATAGGATATTCAATACATACTTTTATAGACTTTAAAAAAGTCTTTAAAAGTAATGTGGTATTCAATCAAGACTTTTTAACAGTCTATGAAAGTTATGAGGTATTCAAATCTCAATGACTTTTAATGACTTTTAAATATCAATGACTTTTAATGACTTTTAGTTATAACGAATCTCACAATTTGTCTTTCATTCCTACCCAAGACTTTAAATGATTTTTTTTTAAATCAAAAGAATTTCACTTTGGAAGAAAAACATAAAACTCTTTGAAAAACATTAATCATCAAATATATGTTGTATTTTCAAGTAAAAGATCACACATTCTTAACAAATTTTACAAATGAAATAAAATGAATAACTTTTAAAAGGAATAAGCATTATAAAAAAAAATACAAACATTAACGATCTATAACAAAAAAAAGACTAAAAAATAATATAAAACAACTCTCCATATGCTATACAATTAAGGACAAGAGATTTTATTTATTTTACCTCTACTTTCAAAGCAACTAAACAACACCGAAACAAATCAAACGAACTTCATTTATATTAATTAAAAATAATAAAAGACAAAAACCACTAATTAATCATGCCAATATGCCATAATCAAAATCGCGTATAAACGTGACTCCATGTAATTATGATCAATATCAAACCACCTACTTTTTGGCATGATTCTTGTTCAACAACTATGTGCGGTTTTTATGTTTTATCTTCAGTAACTTGAATTAATTTTGGGTAGAATGTTTATACTCATTACCATACTTTCGTAGAGACCTGTAAACGATAATATTATTGTCGATTTGCTACATTTATTCTAAAAGAAAATTTATAATATTTTGACTAATTATAAAAATAAAATAAAATTTTGACTAATTATTAAAAAAAATAGGTTTATAATGTCTTTATGATACAAAATATAATAGAATTACAAATAAAAATTTTAAAATCACATATATAGACAATAATGTTTTTGTCAAGTTTAATTAACAATGACTTTTTTATTCTTTTTAAAATATATATTTTTATTGATATGAGAAATCTATATAATTTTACTAAAACAAAGTATATATCATATTTAAAAATCAATAAATGTCTATGAAAGTCTTTTAAATGAAAGTCTTTGAAAGTTGTTTGAAATAAAAGTCTATCTACGTCTTTTAAAATGAAAGTCTATGAAAGTTTTTCATAATTCTGTAAAGTCTATAAAAGTCCATAAAATCTTCAAAAGTCGTCCACTTAAAAAAGTCATTAAAAGTCTTTTGAAATCCTAATCGAATACACCCTCCTAAATGACAATGTTAAAGTTGAAGAAGAAGGGCAATATGGAAAATAAGCTGCTGGTTTGTATTGTAAATAAAATGAAAAAGTAGATCATTTATAAATACTACAAATTTAATGTGAAAAAGTAAATGTTATCAACATATCATTACATAAACAGAGAATGCACTCCTCTTCAATTAATAGCCGAAATACAAAATCTTCTCAAGTTTTCCTCTACCTATCACGAAAAAGCTTTCCCTTATGTTTTCGCTATGGAGGAAAATTGGGTGGAAGAAGTATGAATCTTCAGATTCAGTTTTCATCATTTTGTAGCTGTTGTTTGATTAGTGTGCTTTCCATTTTATCATGGATACATAGGAAAGTAATTAACTTTGTGATCCCTTTCTCTAATTGCTACTGATGTTCCTTCGGAGACAATTGGACGAAGGGTTACAAGTTTTTGGGCATCATAAACTACGATACTTTGAGTATTTTATTATATCAATTGGAAATAAGAACTAAGTTTATTTCTTTGGACCGTATATATTTTACTATTTGTTTATTTGTTGTTATGACTTTTTATATTTCTTATTTAAATATTTCTTTTATAATAATACAAAAAAAATGATATTTGATTGTAAATCTAAACCAATAAATCTATCAAAACCAATACGATTTTTTTTAAGTACGGATGTGAGAGGTTTACTACCGGACCAACTTTATTTTATCCAAACCAATACGATTTTTACTGGTTTGGTTTGAATCAATTTAGAAAATTACATTCATTTGGTTTTGTTTGACATTGAGTTTCAACCTAAATCAAACCGAAAAATACACACCCTTTCTCAAAACAACTTCGGGCCAATGGAATTCAAATTTGATTAGAGATTTTGAAATTGAGGAAGCGGCTCTTGTTCTGAACATCACTTGTGCTTCTTCTTCTCATGTTGATTTGCTTTTTTGGCCTTTAAAAAAAAGGTCAATATTCTGATAAAAGTGTTTATCGTGTGGCTCTGCAACAACGAGATGTTTCAACGAGATGTTTCTAGTTGTTTGATTTTCAGCTAATCTCTTCTTGGTGCAAAGTTATGTGGCGCCTTCGTGTTCCTTCTAAAGTAAGGATTTTTTTTCTATGGCAAGCCTGTAATTATTGGCTTCGGATATTGGTTAATTTGCGAGGAGGAATGTTTCGGTTGTTGGTCGTTGTCAGGAGAAAATCTACAATGAGACAGTTTCATTGCTATTTGGTGAGGTCGTCCAATGAGATTGTATTAAATTATAATTTAATAATATATATTTATGTTCTTTAGATAAGTGGTTCAATTTCATTGGGATAGTCTCACCAAATGACAATAAAACCGTCCCATTGAAAATTTTATCCGTTGTCTATGATTTTCTCCTTTTTCTGTTGTGTTGTCATTAATGTTCAGAAACTATTATTTATGGCTTTATGGGAATGCTCGAATTCTAAAGTGAGTTCATGAATGTGATACATTATGTCATTATCCATCCATAATTTCTTATTTTCTTTCATGGATTTTCTCATGCCTTTGCGTTACAGGTTACAGTCGGAGGAGAAGGAGAAGTTGGTAAATCATATTCCAGAAAAGCTGGTATTATCGGAACTGTGTTGTTTATTCACACCAAGTCATTCCTGCCTATCGATGGCAATAAGTCGGGTTTGGGCGGGAAACTTTTGACCATCCGAATCCGGCCCCAAACTAATGAAAATAAACAGGTTCGAGTACGAGTTTTATCTGCGGGTTTTGAGGGTATCCACACCTGCCCAGGGACGGACCCATAGAGACCAGATGGGGCCCGTGCCCCACCTCAATTTTTTTTTTTTAAAAAGTGATTTTATTTTTGTATATATAAAACAAACTATATTATGGTGAACAATTCACTACACAGCATAGTTGGTATAAGCTTTTCAATTTCACCTATGAAAGTCAATGGTTCAACTCTCGCTATAAGCAAAAACAAATATTTTTTTAATATCTATTTTTATTTTACACTCTTTTCCAATTCCTTTCTCAAATTTCCATCTTTTTCTACAACAAAATAATCTATTTTATGTTTCCTGTCAATGTTAAATTCTTAACTAACCTTGATTTATGGATTACTTAATTCAATTTTATTATATAATAAATTATCTATTATTATTTTGAATTGTTTTTTTTCTTATTCCTAATATTTTTAGTTTGACATACCCAACAAATCTAATAAATAAACCTCAAAATCTTAAATTTTAATTTATTGTATTAAAATAGTACATCTGTTATTATGATTCATTTTATTTTATCATTTATATTTTTCTTTATTTTATTATTCCTATTTATTTAGAATCAATAATTAGAAGAATAAAAAATTTAAAAACATTTATAGTAATATTTATTAATCAATTATTTTTATATAAATTTATAGTGAATTCATTATAAATACAAAACAAAATTGTATATTATAAAACTATATTTTAATTTTTTTTAAGAATAAATATTATAATTTTTCATTGTTCATGTTGTTTTTTTTTATTATTTATTTTTTTAATATTGTGTTTCTTGTTTTTAGTTCTTTTCAATGTAAGATTATTTGATTCATCTCGAGTAAATGCTATATTTTTTTATTTAAAATTCATTATACCATCAATTTTTTATATAAAAAAACTCATTTTATTATGATTTTAAATTTTCATTAATTTTTTTATATAATTGTTATTTTATTCAAGTGCCCCACCTCGTTAAAATTTCTGGGTCCGCCACTGCACCTGCCCATGAACCCGTGAAACTAAGCAGGTCCACTTGCCACACCTGCAAAAATATAATTTGAACAATATTTCTATATTATTTAGATAGATAAAATATTAAAATTTTTAAAATTAAAAAAAAAATCTTAATAGAGTGTGAAAGCTTCAGAGATCTATCTAGGGATGACAATGTAGCGGGTTCGGGGCAGGGTGGCCTTCCCCGCACCGCACTCAATTTATTTTTTTGAAAACCCATCCCCTCATAAAACCCCATCATAGATGGAGCAGGTTGGGGCGGGGTACAACGGGGAGTGTTTTCACCATCCCCACCCATTAACCTCATTTATAATTTTTTATTATTAAAATAAAAAATATATAACCATTAAATATGATATAAAATATAAAGTAATAAATAATTCCAAGAAACTGTTACAAAAACATATCATAAAATTCAATCATTTTCAAACATAAACATTAGAGACTTAGAGTTACAGTTAGCGGCTAGAGTTTTTTAATAGTATTTTGTTTTGTCACTTTATGTTAAATAACGATGAAGAGATATAAAGTTAGGGTTAATGTATTTATATATTTCTTTTTTTTTAGATATATTTCTTTTTTTTGAAACTACGTAGTTTAACTAAGTGTTATTTTAAACGGGGCGGAGCGGGGTGGGGAGTATAAAACATTAAAACCCATCCCCTCCCCATACCCATTGCGGGTTAGACTATATATCCCCATCCCCACCCCAAAAGTGCGGGTCCCTGCAGGGAATTTTGTCATCCCTAGATCTATCTCTAAAATAGAGTTCCAAAAGGGAATATTCTTTCCAGATTCCATGTCTAAAAAATTTTCACTTTAACCATACTCTCTATCATTATCTCTATATCTTTCTCTATTTTTATTTCTATTTCTATTTTTAAATAATTTATAATTTCATTATTAATTTTTACTTTTTTCAATAAATTATTTTATATAATTTTATTTTCAACTAAATTTTAACAAATATTATTTTAATAACATTTTTAATTTTTGTTTACTTGTAGTAAAAATATAACATTTATATTCTCCCATATATTATTATCTAATTTTGTTATCAAACAATTTTGTACCAAATTTTTACTATCTAACATTTTGGAACTAATTTTCCCTACTCAGTTATTTCTTTTCTAACCTTTCAACCAAATTTTTATCATCTAATTTTTCATCAAAATTTCTTATATTTTTTTTATTTGTTACCTAATTTTCATTAATATGCAAATAATATAAAATACATAAAGAATAAGTAAATTTTGATAAATAAAAAATTATTGAAAAAAACACTCGCAATTCCTAAATATAAGGTGGATCATTTTTATGTGGATATGAAAGTCATTTGGACGACCTTTCAAAATATTAATATGTTATGTTGCTTTTATTTATGTTTTTTTTTTATGTTTTTAATTTTTTGTTTTTTGTTTTCTTTTTGCCATCCTTATTGTAATATGTTTATGTTATTGTAATTTTCATTTTGAAGTTTTAATGTATTTATTTATTGATAACTTATAATAATTAATATGCAAATAATATAAAGTATGGTAAGAATAAGTAAATTTTGATAAATAAAAAATTATCAAATAAAAAAAATTATTATTTAATATTCAATATTAGTCTCATTCTAAAGATCTATATGAGACATTATTAATGGTATAATTTTTATGATGATAAAAGTTATAAATTAAAACTTATTATATAATAATTGAAATTAATTAAAAAGATAAATATGGAGATATGGGGTAAAAATGGAAACAATAATGTTAAAAAGTGGATTTGAGTTTCAAATTTTTAGAGTACCAAACAATGAAACTTTTAAAAAAATTTATTAGAGATAGAAAAATAGAGTATCATTAGAGATGCATCAACTCATTTCAAGTGTGTTTTTTTAGCTGAGGCAAAGAGCCAAAGATCATTATATATAGCCAATAGTAGACATTGTAATCTTATTTTTTGGAATGAGTTAAATTTTTATATTTTATTCTCTTGTATTGATAAAAAGTTTCCCTTAAAGTTTAAATTTATAATCTCTTAAATAATAAATATTATATAATTTTTATAGCTTTGCGTGTATGAGATCTTTTTTGAAACTCGCACTCACACCCGAACTCGCTGCGGGTTCAAATTTTAGACACACACCTGTTTGTGGGTCGTAAAATCACCATCTGAAACCTACCCTACATGGTTGAGTTCGATCAGGTGCCCACAGATGCTTGTAAGCCTACATAAAACAAACATTGGTCCAATTGTAGAAAACATAAAACAACTTAACAGTTAAGCAAAATCACAATCAAACACGAAACATTATATCACGGAAAATAATAACACATAATTCACGTGGTTCGGCGAAAGCCTACATCCACAGATCAAATTCCGAATATTATCTGCACTATTATCACCAATAATGGATATACAAACAACACATATCTTAAATAACAATATGAGGAATAACAATATAGAGAAGCAAATAAGAACAACCTCACCACAATTAACTCTCTCAAACGCTACGGATTGAGGTAGACACGAATCCAAAGATTTCACTGCTTCTGATGGATTCGAAACCGGAGGCGGAATGCCAGATAGAAGAACCACTCGACTTTTCATAGCAATACGTCAATATAGGAGGTGTGAGAGTCCCAAATCATCGGTTAGTAGCCTCGACTAGCTCCGAAATTAGTGGTAAGCAGACCTCAAAATATTTGAGGAAAGGTCCCTTCTGGGCGAGGTCACGGTCCTACAAAATTTGTCATAATATATATATATATATATATATATTATTTAATGTTTTTTGAATTTTTGCATTAATCTTTTTTTTTTTCCATTTAATTTGAAAGAAAAAACTAAAACCCAATTCGAAAAGTCCGAAAATTTGATCCAAATAAAATTCGAAGATTTATCCGAAACCGAGCTGGAATATCCATATCTGAATCCGAAGTCAGAAAAAATCCAAATCCAATATGGTGCGAATTACCCTATTGTGAGAATTTGTTTTTGAAAAATTTGATCCGGAATTTTTCAGATTATGATCGATTTAAATCCAGAAAGTCTGGAAAAACCAAAAAAATTAATCCCAATCAAGAAAAACCTAATTGTTATAAGGTGACAATATTGCATCCATCGAAAATCATATATGCACCCTAAATCATCATATTTTTAGAAATTCCAACAATACCCTTAAATAAATTTATTTAAATATTGAAAATAATTATACGGTATCTCATACATCATATTAATACGATATTTAATATTCTAAACATTTTAACAAACATTATAATTAGTTAAAACAAAAATTACTAATATCTTTTGATTATAATATTAATTTTTATTAATTAAATTTAAAATAGTGATTATTTAAAATTATAAAAAAAATGAAGAAGATAAAATCATTGTATTTAGTTTTTTTTTTAAAAAAACACTAAACTAAAAGAAATTTTTTTAAAGAAAAATAAAGAACAAATTATATCAAATTCTTCTGAGGTTTGCTTTTTTACATACGTAAACAACTTTATCATTAATTGATATTCACATCTCTTGTCGTTATTCAATGCTCGTCACATTTAACCCTTTCACCTTGTCGGACAGTGTAAAAGTCTGAAATGCCCCTAACATGTGGAGATTAATACAAATGAAAAATAAATCGATAGAATCGGGAAAGGGGGTTTGTAGCCGCCTCACCATCTCGATGGCAGATTCTATCAATCAATATAGCAATGGAAATCCGCTTCACCCACTGCAGTTGCTCACTCAATCTCTTCGGTGTTGACATTGAAACCTAGTTTTTTCAGTTTGTTATCGAATCAAATCAAGAGCTCAAATGGATTGGAGAAAGAAGATTTCATTTCAAGTAAAAGGGTTTTATTAACACCTGCCAGAGAGTTTTAGATCGTTTGATTTCAATAGGGTGTGTAAATTGATCTGCAAATTATTTATATCAATCAATTTTGATTTTTTACCTCTTATTTTTCTTGAAAATTCTAAATAAAATATGGTTTTGAGATGTGTTTTCTATGGAAGGATCTGGTGAAAAATTGTTTAATAAAGTTGGATCAATATTTTGGAGAGATGATTTTTTTGTAAAATCGATTTTGGGAATTGGGATTTTATTTTCGTGTTTTAATGGGGATTTGTAGGAGGAAGGAGAAAATGAAAGGTGTTTGTGAGTGTTTTGAGGCAATACAAATTGGGTGTTGGATATGTCTGGAAATTGTTGCCGATAACCTTGTGAGTTGTAGAGAATTAATTGAAGAGTGCTAGTCATGGTGTATAGTTCATAAAACAAAAAATTCTGGAAACATTTCCACAAAATTGAAAAGCTGATAAAAAACAAAAAAAAACTGGAATAGTTTATCTTTATCGGCCTTTAAAGATCGACGTAGAGTTGTTCCAAGAATCTCCTTCAAGAAGAAGATCGACGCGGAGTTGTTCCAACGAAAGAGGTCGACATATCCAATCGGACGAGATCCAACGCAGATCTGCTCCAAATAGAGAAGACCTGCAAGGTCTTCTCTAGTCGAAGGAGATTGACGATCTCCTCGGAGGAGACCGATGACTCATCTTCCCATATATTTTTCCTAGGTTTGGTTTTAGACTTTGAGTTGGATCTTCTTGAAATCTTTTTTTGGGTTTGGTTATAGACAAAGAGTTGGATGACTTGGATCCTTTTGATATTTTTTTTTCTGAGTTTGGTTTAGAACTTTATTTGTTAAATGTTTTTGTCGTGATTGATGAGAAAATGTAACGGTTCGATTGAGATGTTTATCGATAAATGATTTTGTGATGTTTGATTGACGAGAAAATACAAAAAAGTGGAAGATCCGTTTAATATATTAATTTTTTTTTCTCTTTTCAGTTTTCTTAAAATTGTTTTGATTGACATAACATGTACCGTATAAAATAAGTTGAAATACAAGATTATCCAACCGACGTTGACCGACGACAGTAGAGGTGAGTATCAGTTAAGTTAAGGATAAAATTATTTATGCATTAACAAGAGGGAACCTTAGAGAAGTTTGATGAAATTTGGTCAAACATAAAAGGAATAAAAAGATGGAGGAGGTTTCTGGGAAAGTTTTGAATCCCAAGTAATTATTACACTCGACACTCTTCCATCTTTCGTCTTTCGTTTTTTTATCTTATTTATTTTATAATTTATTAAAAAAAAAATCCAAAGCTTCAAAGTCTGTACACTACGTGTCCGTATAATTTCAACACTCATGTTAATTGCAGGGAAGGGAATATTTATAATATGTTGGGTGTACATATAATTTATAATATTTTAAATATTTTTTGGTAATGTATATATACAGCAAGGGTATATATACGATTTTTAAGTTATAATACATATTTCAGTTGCATAGTAATGCCAGTGTAGGATCATTTTCAGCGAACCCTAGATCCTGGACCCACCTAGGGCCGACCTAATCCAAGAATCAAGATGGACCCCAGATGCCCAGACGATTGAAGTATTGAACCATCAATGACACTAATAAGAAAGATAGAAACCCACAACCAGAGGTCATTTTGTGTTGATGTGTCCGTCCCAATTGTAACGGCACGTGCCGGTTGTCACGGACTTCTTTTTCCCACACACATGCACACGTGGCTTGTTTTTGGCCGCTTGGGGAAAGGAACAAAGCTATTAGATTTTGATGAGAGATTTGTTAAAGTAAATAAGACATTTATCAGCACCGGCATGCTCTTGATTCTTGAATTAAAAAAAAATTAACTTACCACACCCATCTGGCCGGTGCAAAATCTAGGTCGACACGTTTAAGGCAGAATCCGATACTGCCTCGTCGATTGCCACGTGTCTTCAACCCTTTTTGCTATAAATATCCCTTGATAGCAACTTAAATAGGTCCACCCAACTTCTATCTTGATATCTCAGAATTTAGAAACCGTTCTTTCTCACTTGAGAATTACAGCCTTTGCCTTCTTCTTTTACTCGATTCAACAGTCAGTTTCTTTGTTTTGTTCTCCCGGTTATTTTCTTGGTTTTGTCTCTTTTCATTAATCACCCAGAAAACAGTTGATAGAAATGAATCGTTTCTGGACTTTGCTCTCTAACGTTCACGTACTTGCTGGGTACGTAACTCTCGTTGCTTGATCTTTTTCTCTCTTCATTTTTTTTTATTGTGTCTAATATCTAACTGTTTAATTACCATAATATATGCAGGCCGGTTTTGATGTTGCTGTACCCCTTGTAAGACACTCTGCTGATCAATTTTTGCTGTTCTACTAGATGTTTTTAATTCATTATTATAGCAAGTGATTAAATATTTAACAATTTTTTTTTTTTAATTTGGGGATTTGATCATAGATATGCGTCAGTTATGGCCATAGAGAGCACAACAAAAGTGGACGATGAGCAGTGGCTTGCTTATTGGATCTTATATTCCTTTCTAACTCTGACAGAGATGTTGCTCCAACCCATTTTAGAATGGTAATTATTTGACTGAAATCTCAAATTTATAACACAAGTGTATGTGTTTATAAATTGGTTTAATTTGTTTTGTCTGAAATTTCAGGATTCCAATCTGGTACACAGCGAAGCTAGTGTTGATGGGATGGCTGGTTCTTCCACAGTTCAGAGGGGCAGCTTTTGTATATGAGAAATTTGTGAGACAGCATATAGTCAAATATACAAGAGGAGTGAAAGAGCATGAGCACAAGTCTGGCTCTGGCAATGGCAATAAGGGTAAGGGCAAGTTTGTGGACTTCATCATCCCAAAGAAAGTAAGCTAAATCTCTTCAAATTAATTTAACACCACCCTTAATCTATGTTTCGAAATAATAAATAAATAAGTATATATTTTTGTGTGAAATAATTCTAATGGGGATGGTGTTTTGATTTTGGATGAACAGGGGGAGCATGAGGCTTACTGAACAAGTCGACTAGTGTGAAATATACTTGTTTGGTTGGATATTCTCGATTTTACTCATCAAACTTTAATTTGCTTTTAGATGTGTATTAGTATTTCGGTGCGGTGGTTTGTAAATGTATCACCACTTTATGACTTTTGAGGCTTTTAGTGAGAGATCACTCTTGTAATGAAGAAATAAATGATGGTCGTGTTGAATGTTGCATTATCGATGATGTTTGTCATGTGTAAAGTGGACCCTCTTGATAATAATAAATAATTATCCCACACGAATTTGATTTCACTCCTGCATCATCATGAATTAATGATTTTTTTTTTCTTAGCCGATGAGGATCTTGAATTTCGTCCGGATACAAATATGTCTGTCATTCTTTAATTACGTGACACATGTTTGACCTGTATTTTTATCGATTTGTATGTTGAGACGATGCAAACGTATAAATCAGTATTCACCTGCGTGTGTGTAGGATTTGAAAAGCTGACGTTAGTCCTATGTCCGTCCTTCCATAAGTAAAACTAAACGTTTTGAAAACTGGTCTCAAAGTAATCGTCTAGAGTAGAACCAAAAACTTGAGATGATTTTATTATCGAGATATTCTTATCTTAGTTTGTACGTCAGATGATCAACTTTCAAAGACAGGTGCTTTTTTATTAAGAAAAGTTTCAACATTGTTAATTTTTTTAATTAACGTCGTTATCTTATGTAAAAATAAGACTAAATAGCAAATTTCCCAGTGAAGCTGTGGTTTACCACTAATTTAATATATTAAGTTTAAATAATAATTAGTATTCTTATTTATCTCTACTGTAATTTTTCTTGAAAAAAACTTATTTAAGTTTTGATTGTTTGATTATATGATTTAGTCCCCTTTTTGTTGTAATATATTGAAATTTGTTAAAAATGAAATTCAAATCCAAAATTCAAATCTAGAAAATAAGATTTAAATCTAGATCATAAAATCGAGAAAGCCAACACTCTGCTTTTATTTTCAGAGTTGGGCTGGTCTCGTCAGAGTACTGTACTTGACGTGACTGCTGTGATTTGACTCATCACAGGAGCAGAGGATTTTGTGTGGTTGAATTTGCTTGGAAAAAACTTGGTAGCTTGTCGATTAAAAAAATTTGTGGTGATACTGCGCTTTCCTTTGTTGTCGTCGTCGTGATATTGCTTTTTGTCTTTTCAACATTATTAATATATAGAACTAATTATATCAGCCTCTCATGAGGTTTGCTCTTTTATATACGAAAATAAATTTATCAGTAATCTAGGGGTGGCATTAAGTTCGGAACCGAACCGAACCGAATCGAACCAAACCAAAAAAAGGGTGTTCGGTTCGGTTCATAAAATGAATTCGGTTTAAACCGGTTTAAAAAATTGAAAACCGAAAAGTTTTTGATTCAAACCGGTTTAGTTTCGGTTTCCTAAAAATAGGTTTAAACCGATTAAACCGTCTATATAAGTAAAAAAAAAACCCCTAACCTACTTCTTTTCTTTTATTAAATATTATTATTTATTAGTTATGTTTGATTTGAGTTTTTTTGAACTTGGATTATTACAATTTATGAACTCTGGTCCAAAATTAGAATCCTAAAAACCCATCAAATTTTAAAACATATTAAAATGACTCATTAAACCCATCAAGCCTATTAGACCAAAAACCAAAATGAACCGAACCGAACCGATTAAAATCAGTTCGGTTCAGTTCGGTTACCATTTCTTATTCGGTTTAAACCAGTTCAATTTTAGATAAACCGAAATATTTTCGGTTCAGTTCGGTTTTACCCAAAACCGAACCGAACCGAACCGTGCCTATCCCTAATTGACACCAACCTCCCCTGTCGTCAGTCAACGTCCGTTACATTTAACCTTGGACCATATTATGAAGGGTAATATTGTCTTTTGACTTAAATTATGATATTAAATATTTCAGATAACAAAACAAAACAAATTAAATTTAAAATTAAAATATATAAAAAACTAATTAAAAATAAAAAAACTGAAGAGATCTTGAAATCAAACAAAATAATTATTATAAAAAAAAAGGAGAGAAGGATTCTGGAACCATCATCATCCACAACCCAGAAACTCAAATCTATATCGAACCCTTTTCTTCACTACCACCAGATCCAATTAATTCAAAAACAAAACCCTCCAGAAAATAAAAAAGGAAAAAAACGAAAAAAAATTTCCATCACCATCGTCGTTCAAAGATTCCAAACCCAGAAAAAAATTCATCAACACACCACCAAACCCGGAAAAAAATCATCAACACCAACAAATCCAGAAATTCATCATCACCAACACCAACAAGCAATTCCGATTTTCTTTTCTATTTTATTTTTCTTTAACTACACATACCAAATTATCGCCAAACCAAGCCCAGATCCATCACGAATACATGGAGAAACACAGGCCGCCGTAAAACTACTGCCGGCGCAAAAACAAAACCCACATCAACCACCATTACAGACGGGAGAGAAACGAGAGGTAGAAGAGAGAGAAATGGAAGAAGAGATTGCCGATCTCCTCTCGGCTGAGGAGATCGGCTCACCTTGTCGCCGGCGACGACGACGAGACGGGAGAGGGAGAGGAAGAGAGGTGGGAGTGGGAGAAAACAGAGAAAATATGTGAGGATGAGATGAGGTGATTGGTAGTGGTAGGGTATTTTGTTTTTTGTTTTTGTTTTGTGCTAATCTCCACGAGATGAGATGAGCAGCTAGTTGTAGGCCCAGTTTGGCATTGCTGTGCTGTGGGGGAATTGCTTTTGGAATTGCTGTGGATAGAATCGCTGTGAGAACCAAAAACAATTTCAATGTGTTTGGTAAACTAGAAGTAAAAAGTGATGTGATTATGTAAAATTACTAAAAGGACACCATTGTAATTACAAATAATTAAAAAACAAAAACATTTTTAAATTAAACTTTAAATGAAATAATATTATATATATTAAATGCATTTAAATTAATAAATTTAATTAAGTTAAATAATAAAAACAACTAAAAAAACAAAATTAATAAAAACAAACCCCAACTCTAATCTCTTTCTCTCTCCCTCACTCTCAAGTCTCACCTCACTCTCACCGCCTCTCTCTCCCTCTTTCTCTCTCTCTCCATCTTCTTTCATTCACAACTAAGATCCAACCTCATCTTCATCTTCAATTTTAAATCCAACACAATACAAAATCACAATCATCACCCAACCTCATCTTCATCATATCCACCAAAATAAAATAAAAAGTAATTTTTTTTTTGTGATTCAACTTCTGGGCTGTTCTTCATCTCCATCATAATTATTTTTTTTAAATTGATGATGGTTGGATACTTGGATGGTATTTGATGGTTTGTGGGATTTTTATGGTTGTGGGAGTTTTTATGGTATTTAATGAAAAATAAAATAAATGCAAAGAAAAAAATAATTCGGGGTAGAAATACCCAGCTTTCCTTTTTAAAATTTTTTTGTTGTTGTTGAGTTTTTTGTGATTTGAAAGAGAAAGAAGTGATGATGATAATCGATGGCGATGGCATAATTTTTTTAAAACAATTTATTTATTATCTCCATATTGTCAATTTAAGAAAAAAAATCCTTCTCTGGTGGGTTTGACTGATAATGATAATGATGAACTGGGGATGAATTTTTGTGTTTGATAATGACTTCTAAAAAAAATATTAGGGTTGATGATAATGATTTTTGGGTGGTTGTTGATTGTTGTTGATGATAATGATTTCTGGAAAAAAAAGTTTGATTATGATAATGATTGTTGCGAGAGAGAGGAGAAATCGAAGCTTGAACGAATCAATCTGATTGGTAAATGATTTTGTTAAATGTCATGAAATGCTAAGGGCAAAATAGGAAAGTTGGGTAAAAATTCATTACAAAACACTGTAGCGCATTTTCAAAAGCAGAAGCTGATTTCCAAAAGCATGTATTTGTAGCTTCTCAAAAACTCAGCTGGGAGAAGCTAAAAGTGGCCAAAAGCACTTCCCCATAATTTTACCAAACACCCTATCATTTGTCAGCAATCACTTTTAGCCCCAAAAGCAGCTGGGGAAGCAATGCCAAACTGGGACCGTAGTGATAGTGATAGTGATAGTGATAGTGGGAGGATGAGATGTTTTGATTGTTAGTGGTGGTGGTAGGATGAGATGAGATAAGTTTTTAATTTTATTAATTTCCAGATCTCTTCCAAATTTTAACTTGTTTTTTTGTTAATTTTTTTAAGAAAAAATTTATTTTTCTTTTTTGTTTAAATGAATGAATTTATATATTTTAATTTTAAATTTAATTTGTTTTGTTTTGTTTTTTAATTATTTGTAATATTAATTTAAAAAATATATATATTTATTTTTCTTTTTGGTTTAAATGAATGAATCTCCACCATTCATTTATGTGATGGATGGTTGAGATCCATCTTCTTTTATTTTAATTTTTACAAAAAGTTTCCAAATTTTGTTTGGGTTTTTTTAAAAATAAATTAGTTTTTGTCTTTTTTTTGGGGTTATAAAAGTAAATAGACATACTTAAGGTTATTTTGGACTTTTATATAGTTTGATAAGGTCAAAGGTTAAGTTTGACGGCCGTTGACTAACGATAGGGGAGGTGTATGTCAATTAACGATAAAGTTGTTTCCGTGTGTAATAAAGCAAACCTCATGGGAGGTTGGTGTAATTAGTTCTAATATATATGTATAAACTTGACCCTGTTTGTACGCCGGCCGGGAATATGTCTGAGATTGTACCAATGAGTTCAAACAAACATGACTATTCAATACTAAAACTTATTTTTCCTCAGAAGATAAAATGAACACTTCCAAATCAACAAGATTAATTATCCCATTGCTATTTTATAAGCTCATTCTTTCCGGTGGAAGTGTTTTGACTAAACAAAAACTATAGTATTTTTTTTTATCAATTAAAAAACCGCAGATTTTAAGGTGAGTTGTTAACCTATAAAAGTTCATAATTGTTGTTAATTTATTACCGACGTTTTTCAATATTTGATTTTTTTTTTGAAATTAATTTAGTAGAGATCTGAGATGTAAAGCCTGAGAGTAATCAGAGAGAAAAAGAGAAACAAAATAACATAATTTTTACCCTGTTTCATTAGCTACTTTCTTCTTTATGGCGTATATTTCTACTCATTATAACTAGGGATGGGCGTGGGGCCCCATTGGGGCGGGGGAGGGTACCCCCACCCCCATCCCCATTTATGAAACCTTCCCCCATCCCTGCCCCCAAACCCCATTTGGGGGAAGTGGGGATGGGGGTGTTTGGGGGGAGGTTCCCTTGCCCCCACCCCACCCCTATTTCCCCCATTTTTCCCATTTTTAATTCTAATATTTTGCAATCCGAAATTCGAAATCTGAAATTTATAATTCTGAATTTGAAATTCGATGATTCCAATCCTACAAATCACCATGTTTCGATATCCAATCCTACAAATCACCATGTTTCGATATCCAATCCATATAATTGTTCAAAATTAATAGATATAACTATAGTAATTTAGTATTACACATAAAAGCCAAAACAAATTCACAAAAAAACTAAGTACATTCAATTGTCAAATAGTCAATTAGTGGTGGAACCAAAAATAATAAAGTTAAAGTTACTTTTTTTTTAAATATTAAAAATATTTAAATATATATATTATACATATGGGGAAATGGGGGAATGGGGCCCCACCCCCATTTAAAGAAATGGGGAAATGGGGGTGGGGGTAGGTCCCCCCATCCCCATTTAGGTTTTGGGGGCAAAATTTGCCCCCACCCCCGCCCCCAAACCCCATATGGGGGCAAAATTTGCCCCCAAATGGGGGTGGGGGCAAATGGGGATGGGGCCCCGTGGGGGAAATGCCCATCCCTAATTATAACTACTGTCCTGATGGAGAACATCTTGGGTGCACCCGGTGCAGCAGTTGAGTGTTGCATCGGGCCATTAAAAATTTGACATGTGTAAAATTTTAAATTAAATATAATATTTAAACAATTTTTCTCCGTCCTTTCAATATTTTTTAAATATTTTTTTAAATAATAATTACCACATGCATCGTTACGAGTGGTCAGATGCAACTATCATATCAGCGATTGTGATTGGTGCACCGGGTGCATCTAAGTTTTTCTCTTCCTGATAATGATCATTTTCCGATCATCAGAGGAGATGTAGCTCAATATAATAAGGCCATCTCCCGGTCTCCAACCAATTTTTAATTTTTTTTCTTCAATTTGAAATCTAAAAATGAAATATTTTCTTGAAATATTTCATCTTCGTAGTTTTACTAGTCCAATCATTCTTCATATTACAATATCTAATATTTTATTTATAAATAATATCTCAAACTTTCTTTAATAAAACTGTTTTCTTTACGTTATCTTATTAGATAATAATTTATTCACTTTTATTACATCTAAAATTTTCTAATCTTTTTTATAATTTGTCACAACTAACTATTTTTTTACAAGTAATGATTTTAAAAAACAAAGATCATCTGCTAACATTATCCATGTCAATTTTAAGGTGGGTCGTCAGATAATTTTAGTAGTTTTGATCGGTTTCCAAATTACTATGGTTGTGGTGAAGATGATTTATCGTAATACCAGTGTTAACTTTTAAGTTTCAATGTTATTTTTATTCGTTTCATTTTCATTTTCAATGTACTTTTTTATTCCATTGTAATATTTTAATTTAAGAATGTTAATGTTATTATTTGGTTTTACTGAATTATTTTTGAGTTAATTTTTATGATATATGTTAATTACATATAAAAATTGATGATTTGAAAAACATTTGCTTTGAATTAAAATACCTATTAGTTCATTAATAAAAATTTAAAATTAAAAAATAATTAAAATATAGTTAATATTATACTCAGTTGAAAGATCTTAACAAAATATTTCTAATGGTATAATTTTTAATTTAAAATGTAAAAAAAGAGATGGGAAGAAAAATAATATTATTTTAATGAAATAGTGAAATGAATATTTAAAATTGGATCTTCAATTTTAAAGAACCAAAACCAATCTTCATTTTGGGGTCTTCATTTTGAAGATTGGTTAGAGCCAATCTAGTCTTTATTTTGAAGAAATGAAGATTAGTCGGAGATGACTCTACTTTTTTTGTAACTAACAGAAGCTCACACCAAATGCCGACTTGCATCAGCTAGTTATTTAGTTCTTCTAGATACACTTGGTTGTGATGTAGCTTTCCCGAATGTATATTAAACACACAACCTTGAGTTGCCACTAGCATTTGAATTAGCTTTGACTTCTAAGCTTCTTGAGCTGAGGATTCTGGTGCTGTACTTCCCTTAACATACCCCCTTAAAATGAGCTTGGATTTGTCCAAGATTAGTTTGTTAACATGAGAAACATTGCAGGCTTGAAGAACAATCCTAAGTTTAATGTAACTCTGATATATCTAAACACCTGTTTGCATGCCAACTAATGAGTGGTAGTGTGAGTGGACAAGTATTATTAACTAAGCTTATTAACCGCAAATGATATATATTAGGTATGGATATGGTGAGATATTATAGAGCACCAACAATGCTTCTGTGGAGAGAGGGGTCTGAAAACACTTCACTAGAATCTTTGGAAAGTTTAGCCCCAAAATCCATTTGCTTAGGACATGGTTTAGAATTTGCATAGCATATTATTCTTTGTTAACAGGTAAGTTGCATACTTGGTTTGAGAGACATGGAGCCCTTGAGCTGACCTCTTAATCTCAAATCTCAAGAAATAACCCAGCGAGCCTAACCTTTTAAAGCAAAAGTATAACTGAGATGTTGAATTACATCAAAGTTAAGAGCCATGCTGGATCATGTTACAAGTATATCATAAACATAAACAAGTACTAGAATAACACCTTATTGATTATGAAGAACAAATAAAGAGCTATCTGCCTTGGAGTTTGTAAACCCTCTCTATTAGTGTGCTGCTTTCAGCTTCTCATACCAGCATCGTGGAGCGTGTTTAAGTCCATAGAAGGACTTGTTTAGTTTGCATACGAGGTGAGACTTATTTGGCTTAACGAAGCCCTCTTGTTGAGACATACAATCTCTTGAATCTCCCTATTAAAAATACATTATTTACATCAAGTTGTTCAATAATCCAACCCGAAGAGACAAAAAGACTTAGCACAACGTGAATGGTGATGGACTTCACAACAGAGCTGAATGTCTCAAAGTAGTTTAGACCAGCAGCTCGATGAAAACCCTTGGCTACTAACCTAGTTTAATACCTCTGAATGCTGCCATTAGCATTGTATTTTACCTAAAAAATCCATTTGTTGCCAACTATATTCATGTTGGAAGTAAAAGGCACAAGTACCCATGTATTGTTCGAGTTGAGATCCTGATACTTCTGATCCTCTGCAAGCTTTCAGTTAGGATCTTGTAATGCTTCTTTAACATTCTTTGGTTCGAAGGAGGATAAAGAGGTAGTTGTAGCTGTTATATGAAGTTTTGGTTTGTTAATGCCATCCTTTGGTCGAGTGACAGTAGGATGACAGGATTGAGGACCAATAGAAGGTAAGTTTATAGGTAAATCAATGGTAAATGGTGTTGCAAGAGTCTGAGAAGGTAATGTAACATGGGTAGGTGATACTGTGCAATGAGAATTAATGATAGCATTGCTTGAACAAGGATCAGAGTATAGAAGGTCCACTAACATTGGACTAGACTTAAGCTGAAAAGCTGAATGTAAAACTGACACAGGTAAACTATACTTAGAAGATTGTGATTATTGCTTGATATTACAAAACAGCTGTGGAAACATAGAAAAACATGACCAGATGTGTGAAGACATTTGAACTCTTTTTGTTGTGTACAATTGCTAATGAAAAGCCACTTGAAGGAATAAAAATAAATTTGTGTTAACTGTACGGTCTAAGTAGAGGAAAGCGAGTACATCTAATACTTTAAGATCATTGTAGTTTGGTCTTTGATGATAAACCACTTCAAAAGGTGATCTATTAAACAGTAAAAGTGTGGGAAGTCTATTGATGAGATGAACAGTTGTAGTAAAGGCTTCCCGCCGGAATGACAAAGGCATCTTGGCTTGTGAAAGGAGAGTTAGACTTGTTTCAATAAGGTACATGTGCTTTCTTTCAACTAGACCATTCTGTTGATAGGTATATGAGCAAGGATATCTAAAATGAATTCTAGTACTGTGAAATAAACATCGAAGAGCTTTATATTCCCCACCTTGGTTTGATTGAATAGCGTTGAGATTGGTATTAAACAAAAGCATATTTGACTTGTGATTTCAGTTTTAAAGGACATATCCATGTAAATCTGGTGAAATCATCAATCAAGTGACCATAGTATCTAAAACCATGCATGGAAAGAGTTAAGGTAGGGTCTCAAACATCAGAATGTACCAATTCAAGACTAGCAAACGTCTTAGTTATAGAAATTGGATAAGCTAAATGGTGAGCTTTACCACATTGGCAAGCATCACAAAATCAAGTGGTGAGGAATCATTTGAATTGATTTGCAGTGATCTTACGATATGTTTCAATATTCGTGACGAAGGATGTCCTAATTTCACATGCCATTGTTCCATACTGTTTTGTGAACTCGATTTATGTTTATATGACATTTATACAAGACTCAACAATACATTTACTAGTAGGACTCACATTTGATGCAGTAGAATCAACAACCCTTGATTTATCTACACATGATTGTTGATCTGCTGCTAGATTATTATCAAAAGAACTACACTTGATATCAGAAAAATAGACAACAGACTTAGAGTTTGGAGACACGTCGGGTACAAACTTAGAGTTATAAGATGGTACAGTCCATCACTCTGAACCTCTTGTAGAAGAACCCTTTTCGAATAATAATCCTTGATCAAACAAACATCAGCATTAAATTATACTATTGCATTATTATCTCTAATGAACTGTGATAGGATAAATAAATTCTTAGTTATATTAGGCACATGAAGAATGTTTTTCAATAGCATTAAGTGTTTAGGGTGTACATATGAGGAAATAACAGAAAGTCCAATATAAGATATAGGAAGTTAGTTACCATTTCCCACTGCTAGCTTCTCTTGCCCTTTGTGTACTCATCTGATTAACAGATTTCCAATATCAGGTGTTATGTGATTCGTTGCACCGTTGTCAATATACCATGAGGGATCATCAACTGTTGTTAGAGAAGAAACTTGTAAGGCTGTGAATGCACTATTAGTATGATGCAAATGTCCTTGAAAGCCAGAGTTGGAATTGCTCCCACATCCATTTGAGAACTGATTTTTCTGTGTGTTTCCTTGTTGAAAATTTACTTGTTGCATTGGTTTGTTGCCTTGAAATTTATGATCATATCTGGGATAGCATATGGCTGAATAATGACCTATTTTTCCATTCTGTTGATAGATTGGCTTTGAGTTGGACCTTCCAAAACCACGTCAAGTGCCTCATCGATCTTTCTCTTCTAGATTATTGTCCACCACTTCTTTGATTGCCATATTGAGAGTAATTAACAAAAGCAATAGCAAGAACAAGTGAAGCAGAGGATTCGTGTTGTTCCAATTGAGTCTCATAGCTCATTAGCAAAAACTAAGCATCTTGTAAGGCAATGATAGTTATAATAACTGCAATTGCCAAGACGTTACATAATATTCCTTAAGAGATCTCTATCACTAACAGATTGACCTGCTGCAGCTAAACATTTTGCCAAGGATTTCATCTTTAACATATAGTTTGAGATGGTCATAGATCCTTTCTTCATCTATTGTAACTGAGATCGAATTTGCATGATCTTAGCTAGGGATTGGTGAGAATAAAGCTTCTCAAGCTTACTCTAAACCTCACAAGAAAGGGTAAAGTGTGTAACTTCACCAACAATTGAATTACTAAGAGTCGAATACAACCATCACACAAGTAGTTAGTTATTTTTCCTCCATTGAAGAAAATCTGGATTCATAGACTTAATACACTCTCTAGAGCCTTCAACAACAGTTTCTATGAACATATTCAGACTCTTTGCCTTACTAAGAACAAACTCCTCGAGATCAAAAGCACGATTAGCAAGTAGAACTTGTGACTTCCACAATACATAATTTGTTTCATCTAGGCAATATGAAGTTAAGATGTGAAGGAAACGAATATGCTTGTTACTAACTAACTGTTAAAGACGAGTTTGAAGCTAAGGAAACAACACCGGTAACTGCATTGGACGACGCCATTGATGACCTAACCTAGGCTTTTGATACCATGTAAAGCGTGGGAGTATCTGACTTGAGAGAAAAAGAGAAATTAAATAACATAGTTTTTTACTCTGTTTTATTAGCTACTTTTCTTCTTCTTTACAGATTATATTTATAATCGTTTTACAAGGGTCATAACTACTTTCCTGATGACCAGGAAAGTATCATCACTTTGATCAATGATGATCATCAAGATGATCATTTTCTGAGCATCATAGGTGTAGCTCAATATAAGAGAATTGTTTCCGCCTTTTTGTAATTAACTGATGCTCACACCAAATACTGACTTGAATCAGTTAGTTATTTAAGTTCATCTTGATACACTTGGCTGTGATGTAGCTTTCCTGAATGTATATTAAACAAACAATCTTGAGATGACACTAGACTTAAAATTAGCTTTGAATTCTAAGCTTCTTGAGCTGAAGATTCTGATGTTGCACTTACCTTAACAAGAGCATCACAAATCAAGATGTAGACAATTAAGTCTTAAGAAAAAGACATGTGGATTGGCCCATCACTTTTTTTTTTGTTAGAATAATCTGGTCAATGGAAAAGTCAATCAGTTAAGGTGACATGTGGATTGGCCAAACAGTCCAAGCTACATGCAGAATAGTCAACAATTAGTGTAAATGAAATTCTTAACTCAAGAAAGAAGTGCAGAAGTGCTCGTAGAGAGTCTTCAAGTTACTACAAGGGTTCTCGGCGAGGAATTGCCTTATAATATAAGGCCAGTGAATCTAGAAAAGAAGAAATTTGTTAAGAGTGTTGTTGATTGGTGTCAAACATTTATACTCTGACGCAGTGCCGGTCCTGACTATTCCGAGGCGTTTGGGTGAAATCTAAAAAATAGATCCCATACCAGCAAAATCATCCCCACTTCATCCCAAAATAAAAATAAAAACTAAAAAAATCCATAACTTTTATGTCTCGGTTGCCTTTTTTTTTTGTCTTTTGTAGAGGGAGAAGAAATGAAGAATATATAGGTATTAGGTGATAGGAAAGTATGAAACTTTAAAAAATTGGGCTTTTTATTAGAATAAAACAAATTGTGCCAGATTCTAATTTTTTTACGTATTGTTTGAGTTTTGTTTTTCTAATACAAATTGGGCCAGGTTCTAATTTTTTTACCCATTGTTTGAGTTTTTTTTGGACACCCCCCCCCGCTACGGTGAAGTCACTTAACAATTTAGAATGATTTTGACTAGTAAAAATGTATGAACCTAGGTTTGGTGAATTCTTCTTTTTATATGGAGGTGATGAATATTTAATCATAAGTTCATAACCCCCATATTAAATCTGAATTGTTATTGGATAGTAAAAGACAATATTTATTACCTTATCGATTGTGTCTTTAATACAAATCTGAATTGTTATGAAAGTATCAACGTTGTATCATTAGGACTGATTGTGACCCTAATTACCTCATAAATGCAAGAGCTGGTCATGTATTTTGTTACACTAGGATTATATGCCAAGCTAAACCATTCCTCGTGATTTCTCAATTTGTCGCAAGCTTGTTGGATTGAACTCCTCGATACTAGCTGTATAGTTGTATTGTCTTGGAGAGGATTCTCAAGCATATTGAGACACTAGCATATCATCTTATCTAGTGGTTTGACTTTGACCCATTTCTTTGACCTTGACCTTTGTGAACCCCTATCATTTAATGAGAAGATGACATGACATGTCAACCGAGAACTTCATACAACATTTTTAATCTTAAACACATTTGTTACTAGCATATTTGATATTTGTCCACTAATCCACCTTTCAAATAAAGGTCTTTAGTAAATTTGTATAACTGAAAAATGTAATAATTTCGTTAACACAAAGAATCTGACATACATAGACACATAATTCATCTAAAAGTTTGACTTAAACATGTTTCTGTATCATGCTTTAATCAAACCCTAAATACATGTTACTAACTTATGTCAATTCAACAGAAACTGGGAGATAAGAGAAAGCGGAAGCATACCTAATCCATTACCGGAGGTTGGTGGACAGGTTGAGATCTTCTAAATTATCACGATCCTTGGGACACAAAAGTGTTCTCTCTTGTTCTGGTGATGAGGATATAGACAAGCCAAAAAAAAGTATCGTGTAATTTGGGGACTATAACCCTAGATATAATAATCAAATTATTACATGTTTTGCTATTTCTAATTTGGCCCCTCATCAAATTAGATATAAGCACTCTGTTACCTACACATTAATTTCATGACAATTATACCCTTAAGCCTTCAAACTTTAAATCTTAATTAGACCACTTTAATTTAGGTTTAACCAAAAGATAGTACAACACATTTAATATTTACATGTGTGGCCCCACATGTTGGAATTTTTCCAACAATCTCCCATTGGGCCACATATGTAACTTTACAAATGTTGTTATATGGATTTTTTGATAGGATGACAAGTCAGCATGATCACCTGAAAGCATGATGATTAGAAATGCCATGTCACCAAAGTCAGCTATGAAAGATCAACCCAAGGCGACCAATAGATGAACTCAAGGCTTGATCAAGTTTGCCTAAGATGGACGGGAAAACTAACCGATTGGGTACAAATAACCTGGTCATGAAAACTAACCGATTGGGTAGAGACAACTTGGTCTGGTGAAGTCAATCCGGTTAGGGTAAGAAAGATCTGGTCAGGTTAGATAGTTGGTCAGTTGGATAATGCGTGTGAGACATTAAAAGCGATCACGACTCAAATACGCAGAGAAAGAGTCTTACTCAAATAAGATATGTCGAAGCATCTTCTGATAAGGAAACAAACTTCCTTATAGATATCAGAGTCCCAATCATGCAACAAATCTAATTCATTCAATTCGTGGAAGACGCGAAACAAGAAAGAAGATAAAGACGACTTCAACAAGTAATCAGTCCTAGTTAGACACCATTACTTTTCCTTATTTTTATACCACGATTTAGGGTTCTATACACATATAAATAGACCCTAAAATAATATTGTAAGGCGCGAATGGTAGAATAATTGAGAGCAAGAAAGTCTGAGTGTGTAATCATATTATTCATAGTGAATTCGATTCCTCGCCGTCACCAGCAACCTGTGGATGTTTCCTCGATTTGGGGTTTTACCAAGTAAGATTAGTGTTTGCATGCTTTGCTTTCTTTCTTTTCTTCAAAACATCTTTAACAATTTGCAATAACCTATTGGACGCGTGATCGAATTTACGTAATCCAAAAATCACCGTTAACAATTGGCGCTGGAAGAAGGGGGTACTGAATTAACTTTTGCTAAGTTAACCTTGAAGAACTTGTGAAGCAGTGACATGGTGAAAAATAGGGATGTAAGTCAATCCCCGCGTGATGTTGGCACCCCTCGTGGTGTTAACGACTTTGGCCCAATGAACGCCAGCATCGCTGGAGGAAGTTTACCCTCCGTGACTCTAATCTCAACCGGTCAAGCCGTGATAACCTCCGCAAATGCTCCCCCAAGAATTTCCCCAAACATATTCCAGCAGGTCCAAGAGTCCCTGCAGAGAGTTATTGAAGACACCGCTAGACAAGGAATCAATATAACAACAATTGCTAATCTGACATCACCGTAGCAACTATCTACACCTATGGTGGCCCAAGACGCCAATGTGCATTCTATGATAGTAGGCGTGACCCCGGGTGCGCCCCGTAAAACTGGTAGAGATAAGGCAGATTACCTTGGAAAAGGGGAACACTCCCAAAGGGGAGATAAAGGAATTTACGGATGGGGTAGACGAGATGGATATCAAACAAATCCTGAGCTGGAAGAAACCCACAGAGATGTTCGTAGATGGGATCGATCTATTTCGTCAGATGACAGTGATCAACCACCCCGCAGAACATGCCGAAAGGGCAAGTCCCCGCTTAGATTAGATACCCCAAAGGTGGGCACTTATAAAATTCAACAAGGGTTCACCGACCATCAGCAATGGAGAATAGATAATGAGCCAAAGAAGATCGAGATATCCTGATACAGAAATTGACCCAGAAGGTAGAAGCATTAGAACGTCGCCAGAGGCCACAAGATTTATTGGATGATGATTCTGAAATCCCCTTCGTGAACAACATTCTCCAAACCCAGTTCCAGGAAAGATTCAGAATGCTTCAGGTTGAGCAATTTAAAGCAGACACGAATCCAAAGGAACATATGAGTCGTTTCTGTAGTGCGATGGCATAGTACGCTTATAATGACCCACTGTTATGCTTGGCGTTCCCACAAACGCTCAGGGACTTATGGTCTAGGTGGTTTGGAAGGCTCTCTTAGGGAACAATCAAGAATTTCTGAGAATTGACCCAAGCTTTTTCACGACAATTTTTGGAAAATATACAAAGGAGGAAATCAATAGCTCACCTCGCCACCCTTAAACAGGGAAAGAACGAATCATTGAAAGATTACCTGAAAAGGCTCTCTCAGGAAGTATCACGGATCCATAATTCCAACGATGAGGCTGTGGTGGCCGTTTTACCAACAACCTACAGAAAGGTAGGCTCTCCTTCGATTTGAGAAGAGAATGCCGAATACAAACGCCGACCTAATGGATGTAGCAGGAAATTTTACAATGGCTGAAGAAGAGGAGTTGGCTCAGGGGGTAGTTACATACACAGGGTCACCTCGGGGAGAACGCCAATGTAAAGAACCAGAGGGGTGATCACCATGAGAGTGATGGGAACAAGGATGGTCGTCGAGAAGAGAATTGTAGAAACAATCGGAACGATAAAAAGTTCCATAGTCAGTACACTAACTACATTACCATCACCAAGAGACAAGAGAAAATTCTAGCGATCGTAAAGACCAGAAGGTAGTCAAATATCCTCATAAACAGTCAACCTACGCTCAAAGAGACACGACAAAATACCGCAGGTTCCATAAGGAAAGTAGTCACGATACATCAAAGTGCTACCAGCAAAGAGACCACATCGAGACACTCATTAGGGAGGGTCATCTCAAGGATTTATTTTTTAAAAAGGCAGACGATCAGCAGAAGGATCCCCTCTGGAATGACCAGCCAAAGGGAAACCAGGAAAAGAAACTAAGCTCGCCGAGGCAGCGGCGTATGGAAAGTCAACACTATTTTTTGGAGACCCTACACCAAAAAAAAAAACTACTCTTAAGAGAGATAGCTTAGTTGCTTTCAATTTACGATATTTTTAGTTTGTTTTTTATTTTTAGTTTTTCTAATTATTTTTGGTTTTGATAATGTTAATTTGCAAATCAATTAATAAAGAAGCCAAGAATGGTGTTCAAATTTTTATAATAATCTTTGTTATCAAAGATAAACTCATAGCGCTGATACCTGCCATGGTGGGTAAAGGTGCCGAGAGGCTGAGAAGTCGGTTGTTAGAGATCCGACGCGCCTGCCAAACTGACTGGATGCATATAAAGCACTGTTAGCAATCTGGCCACCGCGAGATACCGGTTTTACCGAGGAAAAAATACTCGGGTACGCCATCGGGGAAAACCTGGTGAGATGCGTTCGGCTGTGTTAGTATTGCACTAATGATTCAGCCAAACCCTTGTAAATAGACACATCCTTAGTAACTTGTTTACATGGGAAAAACAAGAAAAATGGGGCAAGGTTCCCAGAACACCTCTTGGCTAAAGACTTAAGACAATCAGGAATTATCCCGAACAAGTAATCGGGACACCGATTGAATCAATTTCAAGGACGAAGATGGTCGGGAATTATCATAGGCAAAGAGCCGGGACACCGACCGGTCCAGTTACAAGGAAGCAAAAATCAATGGGTCCAAGACTGACCAGTTTAATAAGATACTTGATCAGTTTAGTAACAAAAAATGATCAGTTTAATAAGATACTTGATCGAGTTAAAGCGATAAGATTAGAAGCACCAAAAAATCAAGTGTTCAAATTCCCTTCGAAGAGCTGCCAAGAACTCGTCTCGTGGATTTGAAGGGGTATTGTTATAGGGATTTTTTGATAGCATGACAAGTCAGCATGATCACCTGAAAGCACGGTGATTAGATATGCCATGTCACCAAAGTCAGCTAGGAAAGATCAACCTAAGGTGACCAATAGATGAACTCAAGGCTTGATCAAGTTTGCCCAAGATGGTCGGGGAAACTAACCGATCGGGTAGAGACAACTTGGTCAGGGTGAAGTCAATCCGATCGGGGTAAGAGAGATCTGGTCGGGTTAGATAGCTGATTAGTTAGATAACGCAGTGGGAGACATTAAATGCTATCACGACTCAAATTCGCTAGAGAAAGAGTCTTACTCAAATAAGATATGTCGAAGCATCCTCTGATAAGGAAACAAACTTCCTTATAGATATCAGAGTCCTAATTAGGCAACAAATCTAATTCATTCAATTCTTGGAAGATGCGAAACATGAAAGAAGATAAAGACGACTTCAACAAGTAATCAGTCCCAGTTAGACACCACTACTTTTCCTTATTTGTATACCACGATTTAGGGTTTTTTACACATATAAATAGACTCTAAAATAATATTGTACGGCTGCGAATGGTAGAATACTTGAGAGCAAGAAAGTCTGAGTGTGTAATCATATTATTCATAGTGAATTCGTTTCCTCGCCGTCACCGGCAACGGTGGATGTTTCCCCGATTTGGGGTTTTACCACATAAAATTAGTGATTGCATGCTTTGCTTTCTTCCTTTTCTTTACAACATCTTTAACGATTTGCAATAACCTGATGGACGCGTGATTGACTTTACGTAATCCAAAAATCACCTCAGCAAATGTGTATGACTTTATCAGCTTTAAAATTTTGCTATCACAATTTTAGGGTATATCCGAACAATCTCGTCCATTGATTATGCCGTGATGAGAGCGTCGTTGTACTCTCGTCAATAGATATATATAAGTTTAACCTCACGGGTGCTAGTGACTAATAACTAGTATAGCAACAAGTAAGGGTATCGTCCACAGGAAGGTGGTATCCGTCAACCGATTCATGTTTTAGTGTTTGTTGAAAGCATGTAAATAGAATGCGGATGTGGTGAGAATGATGTGTGTGAAATGTATGCATATTGCTGTGTGTGTGTGTGTGTGTGTGTGTGTGTGTGTGTGTGTGTGTGTGTGTGTGTGAAGGAAATGTAAATGAAAAGAATGCAAATAAAAACAAAGGGAATATGGAAGGGTGAGAATGGTGTTTAAAGAGATAAATAATAAACTGGTGGATTAGAGAGATGCATGAGAATGATCACACAAGGTTCCATAAGTTAACCATGCATAAGTGCACAAATAATGGTTGTTAGGCATTAAGCACATTCAATTCGAGTTGAGGGCTTGTTCTCTTCACTTGAGAGATTCGAGACACAAATCACTCCCCAAAAGTCATGGATAGAGCAATTGTGCCTCTTGTTCAACTAAGGGATTCAGAAACACTTCTCACTTCCCAAAGGTCATGGCTAGAGCAAGTGTGTCTCTAATCCCTACCATTAAGCATATGAACATATAGCCAAAACCTACTCTAGCAAAGGTCATGCATAGAACAAGTTTCATCCATTCTTTAGAGCTAAGTGGTTAAGGTTATACCTGGATTGGTCCTCCTAGGCACAACCAAAAACCCACAAACACTCAATACCCATCCATACATGTTAATTTCGACCTTCCAAAGACATACACACACAAATGGAGTATTTGATTACAACTACTCCTATAATTAAGTTAATCTACTCCTAATCCCATCCATAAACACATATCAATTTCCAATCTCCACACACAAGCATATCAAGATAAGAGATTAATCAATAATAGCAAGAACAAATCAAAACCCAAATGAATATAAAAACATACATCACATATATTGAGCACAAAATAGGTTTACAAATATTCCCAAGTGAGGGTTACACGATTAAGAAAACAAGAAATACAAAGAGAGTGAATTTAAAGGAGACAACCATTGAAGAAATCCCTCCAATAGCTCCATAAATCCCTAGCTCGAAATTGGTCATAGACCACTCCTATCTCCTTGCAATCTACTCTTAAATGTGGTGGATCAAGGGTAGAAATGATAGTGGTGAGCCTCCCATGGGGGAGAACCTCCATGGGAGCTTTGAAAGCTTCTCTCTCTCTCTTGATTTTTAAAGAAGATGAAGATAATGAAGGGCTGCTCTTTCTTGTCTTCTCTTCTAGAGAAGAGAGGAAAAATATGTATTTATAGTTAGGGAAAGATGGGGGACGGATTGGGGTACAAAAGGACACATTTGCCCCTAAAAAATGTCATGTCGCGGTCTGGGATCAGGTGTGTTGCGGTCATTCAAGACGGCACACCATGCGACAGCAATTTTCGTGGTTTAAGTGTCGCTATCTAGCAAGACGGCGTCGCGGCCGCCACAGTGTTTCTAGCCTCGCGCACTGTTATGAAAATACGCATATCTCCCTCTAGAAAACTAGGAATTACAATCCGTAAAAAACGCTGGAAAGTAGACTTCTAAAGCTTTCCAAATATATAAACAAATCATCGTGGTTCGATCTGAGGAGGGAGATATGGCCCTCAAAAGTTGGATATTCTACATGAGTACTTCACAATTTCAGCCCACTAACCTTTGGAAAACAGAGTTTACCTGTGCCTTGGTCTCTATGTCGCGTTCTAGATCAACGGTTTGCTTACTGCGGTTGACCATGAATCACGCTAGGTTTGGGTCGACGGCGAGGCCACGACAACTCTGAATACTTTACAATCTTGACTTTTTAGATCATTTTGGCTTCCCAAACTTGACTTTAAGCTCAAAACCTTGAAATATGGAATATGTACCTATACAAGGCTCAACAAACACTTATATACAAAAATACGCTAAAAAACGAGAACAAAAGCTAGGAAATTGGGAGCTCAAATAGGTATATTTATCTTTTGATCATACCGATATAGGATCAAAGCAGTTTTCTCACATTAGCATGACTAAACCCATCAACGGTCACGTACATCGACATAACCAAATGACATAGATCAATCATGGATGCGTAGCATGGAAATTACATGCAATGTGATCTATACATGTCCATTTCCAACCGGTCCTACTTTATTCTTTATTGGGATCAATACTTAACACAATGTAACATAGTGAAATGAACTGAATACTTTATTTCTGATCAGAAAAAATATCCAAATACATAAATGCATAAGTATATCCAAAATCAAACATAAAGCAATGAAATACAAAATGATACAAACTCCCACTATGAGCAGTGTGCTCATGAAAGACCTTGGGTGGTAATCCCTTTGTAAGCGGATCCGCTATCATGGAGTTTGTCTCAATATGCTCTATGGATATCTGTCCAATCTACACTCTCTCATTTACAATTAGGAACTTAATGTCAATATGCTTTGACCTAGGTGAGCTCCTGTTGTTGTTGGAATATAGCACTGCTGACTTATTGTCACAATATAGTTTGATTGGTCTTTCAATACCGTCTAGAATGCGCAGCCCAGTGACAAAATTCCTGTAGCCATATTCCATGTTTGGATGACTCATAGCATGCTACAAACTATGCTACCATGGTGGAATAAGCTATAAGTATCTGCTTGGCACTCCTCTAAGAAATAGCTCCACTAGCCAACATGTATATGTAGCCTGATGTGGATCTCCTACTGTCTTGGCATCCAACATAATCGGAGTCAGAATACTCTATGATCTCCAACTGATCTGATCTCCTATATGTGAGCATGCGATCTTTTGTTCTCTACAAATACCTCATAACCCGCTTGGTTGATTTCCAATGATCCATTACAAGGGTTACTTTAATATCTGCCTAACATACCAATAATGTACACAATATCCAGACGTGTACACACCTGAGCATACATTAGACTGCCCTACAGCTGATGCATAAGGAATCTTCTACATTTTGTTAACCTTAAGGTTATTTTTAGGGCACTGACTGAGACTGAACTTGTCTCCCTTAGCGACAAGGAGTGTCACCTGGTTTGCTGTCTTGCATGCCAAACATTTTGAACACTTTATCGATCTAGCTTCTTTATGATAATCCAATAATACCCTGAGAGCGATCTCGTTGTATCTGGATCCCTAATACAAAGGAGACGTCACCAAGATCTTTCATCTCAAAATTCCTTGATAAAAATCTCTTGGTTTCGTGCAACATGCCTATATCATTTGTGGCAAGTAGTATGTCATTCGACATACAAAACAAGGAATATGTGCTTACTCCTACTGAATTTATGATACACACAATTATCAATAGCATTTATTTCAAAACCAAACGAGATAATCACTTGATGAAACTTGTAGTACCACTGACAAGAAGCTTGCTTGAGTCCATAAATGGACTTTGTCAATTTACAAACCATATTATTTAGGTCTCCCGACTCAAAGTTTTCTGGTTGCACCATATAAATTGTTTCATCAATGTCACCATTGAGAAATGTCGTCTTGACATCCATTTGATGAAGCTCAAGGTCAAAGTGTGCAAAAAGTCCCATGATTGTCCTAAAAGAGTCTTTCGTTGAAACCGGAAAGAAAGTCTCTTTAAAGTTAATCTCTTCCTTTTGGGTAAAACCTTTAGCTATAAGCCTTTAGCTACAAGATGAGCCTTATACCTCTCCACATTACCTTTCGAATCCCTTTTGGTTTTAAATATCCATTTACAACCAATGGGCTTCGCACCTCCTGGTAATGGATCAAGTTTATAAACCTTATTGTCTTGCGTAGACTTATACTCCTCATTCATGGCATAAATCCACTTTTGAGAGTTGGAACCCTGCATGGCTTGATGAAATTTGATTGGACATCTTCCAACATTCCAATGTCTGCCTCATGTTCCTGGAGAAATACGAAAAATCGTCTGGAATAACATTTCTCCTTTCTCTAGTGGATCACCTTAATGGTACTGGTTCTTGAGGTTGTTGAGTTTGTTCCTCAGGAACAATTAACTCATCTTGAATGAGGGGTTGTTCAACATTGTCTTGTTGAGGATCCATATTCACTTCTTGATCAATGACATGTATAGAAACTTGCACATTGTCAAAAGCGATTATGGGAATCGAAACTGATTCCTCCTCAAAGACAATGTCTGTGATCTTATTTCTCTCCCCAAACTTAACATCCTCAAAAAATGTTACAGTTCCCGTCTCAAAAATTGGCCTAAGTGTTAGATCATAAAACTTATAGCCCTTAGATTGCTCAGAGTAGCCAATAAAGTATTTGCTCATAGTTTTGTAGTCTAATTTCTTTTCATGTGGCATGTAAGGCCTTGCCTCCGCTAGACATCGCCAAATGTGAAAGTGCTTTAGACTAGGCTTTCTGCCTGTCCAAAGATCATAAGGTGTTTTAGCAACTGCTTTATTTGACACTCGATTCAGAATATAAGCTGTTGTTTTGAGTGCTTCTCCCCAGAGGGACTCTGGTAAGGTGGAATGACAAATCATACTCCTTACCATATCCTTAAGAGTCCGATTTCGCCTTTCAGCTACACCATTCATGCTAAGTGATCCTGACGTGGTGTACTGTGGGACGATTCCACATTCCTCATAGAATTTAGCAAACGGTCATGGACGTTGTTCACCTGAATCGTCATATCTGCCGTAGTATTCACCGCCACGGTCAGACCTGACACTATTTATTCTTTTGTTGAGTTGGTTCTCAACTTCAACTTTAATTGTTTTGAACACATCCAAAGACTGTAATTTCTCATGAATGAGAAATAGGTACCCATAGCGTTAGTAATCATCTATGAATGATATGAAATACTATTGGCTATTCCAGGAAGCCGTATGGAACTGGTCAAAGATATCCGTGTGTATCAATTCTAAGACGTCCTGTAGTTCTGTTGGCACCTAATTTCTTAATTTTTGGTTTGTTTTCCCGTTAATGCAATCAATACAGACGTCAAAGTCTGTAAAGTCAAGGGAATCTAAAATCTCATCAGACACAAGTCGCTCAACTCTGGTCTTAGAGATGTGACCTAAGCGTTTGTGCCTATAATGATGGCCGAATTTTCTTTACTTAGTTTGCGTTTTGTACCTCGTGACTCCACATGCAAGGTTTTATTATAAGAAACTATTGTATCAAGCAAATATAAGTTGTCACATACATATAGAGAACCAGTTCCAGCAACATTTGAATTTATAGATAAATTGAATTGATTATTTCCAAATGAACAATAATAACTAGACTTCTCCAATAAAGAAACTGAAACCAAATTCCGTCTTAAAGATGGTACAACAAAAGTATCTAATAAATCCAAATAATAACTAGTTCCTAATAACAACCTAAAATGATATATCGCCTCTACTTCTACCCACTTGCCATCGCCTACAAAGATGTATCTTTCAGCATCACTTAGCTTTCGGTAGCTTCAGGCAACCCTGTATAGAAACACTGATGTGAGCAGTAGCACCAGAATCTAACCACCACGCATTTCTAGGTACTTAAGCTAAATTTACCTCAGATCAGACCAAAGTAAGAAATGAACCTTTCTTTGCACACCAAGCGTGATACTTGGTACAATCCTTCTTCATATGTCCAGGCTTGTTGCAAAAGAAACAACCCTCATTGTCTTGTTATTGTTTCTTTTGAGCTAGACCCTTAGCAGCTTCATTATTCTTTCTCTTTTTGCCCTTGTCCTTAGAGGTGCTAGCCAAATAAGCACTTTCAGTCTTGTCTTACTTCAATCTCTCTTCCTCTTGCACATAGTAAGAAATGAGCTCATTAAGAGTCCATTTCTCCTTTTGACAGTTGTAACTAACCTTAAACTGTCTGTATTGTGCAGGAAGTGATATCAATACTAAATGCACAAGCAAGTCGTCAGACAACTCAAGCTTCAAGTGCGTTAAGCTTAGAAGCAATATGAGACATTTCCATAATGTACTCCCTTATATTCCCATTGCCTTTGTTCTTTATAAAAATCAAGCTTTGCAAAAGTGTGCTTGTTTCTGCCTTATTGTTTTTCGCAAAACGCTTTTCAATTTCAGCTAGGAACTCTTTGGCTTTGGTTATCTTTTCAGATACCTGCACCCCTAAATGCCTCCGGAATGCCGCGCTTGATGATCATAAGACTCATGCGATTTGAGTGATCCCACTTCTCAATTTTTTTTCTGTCATTAGGAGAACTTGCATCCGTAAGAGAAGCGGGCTGCTCAATCCGAAGTGCAAGGTCCATATCCATGCAGCCGGGAACAATAAGTATGTTCTCCTTCCAATCCTTAAAGTTGATCCTAATAAGCATGTGTATAGAGTTTGATATTGACAGATATACTGGAAACACTAGCTGTAAAGAGAACAAAACAAACAAACAAACAAACATGCTCACATTAATAACCAAATACAATAATCAACAAATTCAAATAATGGTAAGTCACATCTAAAGATACCTAACACAACTTTAATATCAAGTCTTTGGACAGTAATAGTAATTGTAAGTGGTACTCTTGTTGTAGTGATCAAACATTGTTAATAATTCATGTCAAATAATAAATTTATCTTTGGATCAACTTATTATTCACATGTAAAACCTTATAATTGTCACATGTTTCCCACCACATGTGTGTGTGTAATTCGGCCAAGCATTAACCTTCCTTTGGGCCGGCTAATACCCGTATGAATTAACACACATACAAACATCCAACATCCCTCATGAACAATCTACATAAGAGATGTCACTTTGACGACATCTTGTTTCAATTAGCTCATTTAGAAAGATGGACTACTTTATTTAACCATAACAGATATACCATAAAAATATTTGAATTAGAGTTGGTTCTTTAAATTTTTTTAATCAAAATTACACAATAGCCCAAAATTATATCAAAATCACATAATGGCCCAAAATAATTATAAATCAGACCATATACTATATCGAATTCTCCAAAAGAAGCCCAGAGCAAAATCAAGCTCTGTTGACCTAATTCGTCGCGGCCATTGCTTTAGACCACCACGCCGTCACTAGAAGGCATCGACGAATGGCGGAACGACCAGTTAACGACCCACAAACACTGATCGGAGCGATGAAGGTCGGCGGTCGAAGCCCAAACCGTTCTAGTGAACCTGCTGGTCCATCTTGGCTTGATCTGGACCAGATCACAGTGGACTACCAATGATCGTCCTCGTCGTCGTGAATCACACAAGTTTCGTGCGAGAAACCCATCGGAAAACCCACAGACTGTGGCGTTGATCAAAGAAGAAAACGATGGGTCTGGGTTGAAACCCAACAACCTAAGAGCAAACCCAAAACTGAATCCATTCGATTCATCACCCAAAAACAAAAACTTTAAAATTCAAATCTCAAATCCTTAAGAATCGATCATGGGTGGTTCTGATACGACTTGTGATAATTCCATTAACACAGGAATCTAATATGCATAGGCACATAATTCATCCAAAAGTTTGACATAAACATGTTTCTATATCATGTTTTAATCAAACTCTAAATACATGTGACTAACCCATGTCAATTCAAGAGAAATGGGAGATTAAAGAAAGCGGAATCGTACCTGAATCTATTGCCGGAGGTTAGTGGACAGGTTGAGATCTTCCAAATTATCACGATACTTGAGACACAAAAGTGTTCTCTTTTGTTCTGGTGATAGGGATACAGACAAGGTAACAAAAAAAAAGTATTGTGTAATTTGGGGACCATAACCCTAAATATAATAATCAGATTATAACATGTTTTGTTATTTCTAATTTGACCCATCATCAAATTAGATATAGCACTATGGTATGTATACATTAATTCCATGACAATTATACTTTTAAGCCTTAAAACTTTAAATCTTAATTAGACCACTTTAATTTAGGCTTAAACAAAATATATTACAACACATTTAATATTTACATGTGTGGTTCCACATGATATATTAGGTGGTTTGACTTTTGATCTATTTCTTTGACCTTGACCTATGTGAACCCCTATCATTTAATGAAAGATGACATGACATGTCAACCAAGAACTTCATACAACATTTTTAATCTTAAACACATTTGTTGCTAGAGTATTTGATATTTGTCCACTAATCCACCTTTCAAATAAAGGTCATTAGTAAATTTGTATAACTAAAAAGAAAAAAGATCTTTAACATTTTATTTGAGAGAATAAGAATAAATAGCACCAAATTCAAATTGACTTTTGAAACTATCACTACATCAATAATTCTTATTTAAATAGCATTAAAGTATGTGGTTAAGCCAAATACCGCAACTTATTCTTTTACTTTTTAATTTTTTCTTTTTCTCTCTTTTTTCTTATCTTCTGCTTTTTTTTTTCTCTTCAAAAACCTAGATTAATGTAGGTGATCTCCATCAATAGAGGTCGAAACGACTCTCGACATTGAAACGATCTCCATTGGAAGTCGAAATGACCTCAATTGGAGATTGAAAGGAACTCGACCTCCAATGGAGGTCAGACCTCTCCTATTAGAGGTCGACGAAAAAAAAAGATAAAATAATAATAATAAGTCTCGGATGCCTCACCCGAGATTTATTGCCTCAAAAAACTAGCAATAATTCCCGGGTAAGGCACCCGAGACTTATTACCCTCAATTTTTTTTTTGTTTTTTTTGTTTAATTGAGGTCTTTTTGACCACCATTGGAGGTATTTAAACTTCTATTGATGGAAGGTGAGGTCACATCCATCAATGGAGGGTTTTTGTAAAAAATAATCAAAGAATAAAAGTAGAAACATAGATATTTTTGTCCATCACCATAGTTTGGCGTCGTCATTTTAACTTAATTATTAACTTAGTGACAATCACAAAAGTAAAAGATAAAAGAGTGTTATAAATTTAAAGATGTTATAAACAAATTGAAGAATTGATGAAGAAATAAGGAAATACGGTGAGATGAGAGAGAGAGACAAGAGAGAGAGAGAGACGAAATAGAGAGATGTTGCTTCTCTGTGTTTTCATTTCAAGTAAGAAGGAGATATACAAATTATACAGTACATATATATAGGCAAACAAACAAAGGGTCGGTGTTGTAATTCCCTTGGTCAAGTCATGATCTTTCTTTGTCACCTCACACCAAGACTTAGTGATTAAGTTAAGTAAGAAAGTGGTGGAAATCCACCTTTTCACAACACTCCCCCTTGGATTTTCACAACTTGTATTTTAATTTGCTAGGTAAAACCCAATGGGACAAAAACCTTGGCAAAATAATAAATAATGATCTTCTAGATCTTGTGGTGTTGGACGTTCTCAAAACTATCTCGTTAAAAACCTTGTCAGGAAAACCCAGTGGGATAAAACATGATCGAAGGGAAAAAGAGTATAATGTACATATGTCCAGATTTATTGTTTTCTTCAAAACATTTCTCACTTTTATACTTTGCTAGGGAAAACCCAGTGTGATAAAAACCTGAACAAAGATATTCATTGATCTGTCGGATCAAAGTAACATATATACGATGATTAACAATATCAAAGTAATATTTACAATGATCTTCTTGATCAAGTTAACATATATACGATGATCAACTGGATAAATATAATATTTATAATGATTTTTATGGATCAAATAATTTTTGGATGTGCTTCTGAATTGCCTCATTAAAACCTTATCAAGAAAACCCAATGGGACAAAAACCTGATTGGAAGGAAAAAGAGTACAATGCACATATGCAGCAATATAATTAATATAATTCATTTGATATGCTCCCCTTGATGGGATGCTCCCCCTGATGGGACGCTCCCCCTGATAAAAGTTCTTTTGAAACAATTTTCTAGATTGCCGAACTGAAGCACATTGATGTTTATTTCATGAAATGCAATAACATCGTAAATGGTTGGAAAGAGTATCAGCAAAGATTTGCTTTATGAGGTAATATCCATATGGAATCTTTTCAGAATCTTTTCAACATATTCTGATATGGATAAGCATTCCATTTGATCTATGTTCGATCTTCAGGTCGAGACAATATTTTCTTTCTCATTTCTTTATGAAGACACATGAGTATATAATATGATTATTATATCCTTATCTTTATAGGATATTAACTGAGACGGTTATACCACACCCGTTCATATTATTGTTAATCCACATAAGGAATTTGTATATTCATCAAATACAGATTACGAATCTCGATTTACATGCATCTAGCATTTTCAATCCTTCAGGATTTATAAATATCTGCATTGAGAGAATCATATAGATAAATGATTACTACGTCTAGAAGACGTATTTCAAGCCTTTTAAAGGCAACCAAATTTATCAACAACGTAATCGTATTCATCAGTAGTGAATACCAAGGTTCTGTAAGAAACCTCGCACTACGAGTCGTGACTCATATCTCACGATCTCGTTTTTCTCATTACGCTTCCGTATAAAGATCCATTAGCATCCAACTAGTTTGACATCTCCAGGTGTCTTGAGTACTATTGATCTAAACACTTTATTTTTGGCTTATGAAGTCAATTCTTCTTGAATTGCTTCATTCATCTAGGCCAATCATGCATTTTTTCTACAATCATTGATATTATGAATATCATAATTATCATTTATAATTTCAGGAGCGCTACTGTGTATAAAAATACATCATCAATGATTGTTTCATTATGATTCCACTTTTCTCTCATATGACTTATAGAAATTTTCTCAATTTTTATACTTTTGTATCTCTGTTGAGATTACTTCCATTTCAATGGATTTATTCATTTCATAGACTCAGTATGATTTATAGAATTTCTCTCAATTTCTATATTCTTGTATCTCTGTTGAGATTTCTTCCATTTCAATGGATTTAGTCATTTCATAGACTTGTTTCTCTTTAGAAATATCAGACTCTTATAGAGTTGATTTAGAGAAAGTGGATTTATTTATAACTTGAGTTTTGTTTACTTTTGAGATCTCAATAACAATACCTTTTACAAAGGTTCATAAGCTTATGATATGCATCAGGTTATTTATTTGTTACATTTTTCTCTGATCGTTCTTCAATAACAATCACACGGCCGGGGTATATGAGATAACAACTTATAAAATCTTATTACCTTTAATATAACATGTAACAGATTAATAATCATCTGATGATCAATTATCTTTCGTATTTGAGAGATACAAAGATTGAAATGAGACACATCTATATATAGAGAACCAAACTGGTATCTCTATTTTGTGTAAGAGTAACTTTTCATTTACTCATCTTTTCTAGAAACTTTCCATTTGGAAATTAATCAATATAATAATGTGTAGATTATGCGTATAAACTATCAGAAGTTTAAATGATATGATATCAGATTAATCAAAATCATTATTAATCTCACAATGATATAGAAGTCTTATCTTAGATCATGCCAGAGATTCAATAAGGAAATATACAACACAATCAAATATCTTTAAAAATGAGTAAATCCCTATATACAAACAGGAACTATATCGAAACATTGAAGTTCTGGCAATTACCTGGAGTCGTTCGATAAGTGATTCCCATGATCCATTTTGATTATGAGTATATCTGAAAAACTAATAATCAGTGCAAGTAATATGGAGATGTTTCATAATAAACAAACATGTGATCATCTCGTAGATGCATCAATTAGAACCATATAATAATGAAAGGGATCATTTGATGGATGAATATGTCCAATATACCCCCTTGAATTCTTTGTAAGAATGATGAGAATTCAAAACCCACTTTTAGAATAATATGGTTTTACTGCTAGTTTCCCCTATGAACATGCAGTACATAAGTTTTCATTGGATAAAGAATCTTCTGGTTCTTTAATGGATATCCATGATAATTTTCAATAATTATACGCATCATTGTAGATCCTGGGTGACCGATACAGTTACACCAAAGTACAAACATTTTTGGATCTGGGATCTTTTGATTCATAACTGCATAAACATCTACACTCTTTATAATAGTGTAATATAATCCAGATGATAAAGCGCGCAGCTTTTCTATGATGAGTTTCTGGTCTGAATCATGAGAAGTAATGTATATATATTAAACATTCTCATTACTCATAATTTCAATAAGATATCAATTCCTCTGTGTATCTTTGTAACTAAGTAGATTCCTTTATAATATGTTTGAATGATATAAAGTATCATAGATACCCAATTTAATACCATCTGGTAATAATATTCTGGCTCTACTAGAGCCTTTAATCAAATTCATTGGATCTTGATATGGTATCAACTTTATATATCCTTGAACTAAGCATATTTCTTTCTGCTTGAATAATATCAAGTATTATTGATACATAATTTAGTATTGTTTGATAACAATATTCTGACTCTTCCAGAGCTTTCTATCAGATCCGTTGGACCTGATACAATATTAATATTTTCTCTGAGCAAAGTTAAATTCATAAAATATATCTGACTCTGTAGAACTGTATGACTCGTTGCACTCTCGGCAAGACATATATTTCCCTTCTGGGAAATTTATGGACATTATGTGTAATGCCATTTTATATCTCATTTGAAATGATAATAATCTTTTCAATAGGTTTATTCTATAAACCTTCTCTTGTCATTCACAAACATCCACTCCTGGGTATGTTTTGATATCTCGTGAATATAAATATATCCAAATTTACTCTCTTGATATTGCTCCTTCAGGAGCAAGTATAAAATGGATAAAATATCATTTACAATCTCATTATATGTGATATTAGGATCTTAAATCATTTTATGATACTCACAATATCCTACTGGATGTGTAGATCTTTTTTCTCAATTGAATGATATGTTAGAATCTTAAATCTCTTTTATAATAATCACAGCATCCTGCTGGATGTGTATGAAATTGATAAAATATTATTTCATATTTCATTATTCGTTAAGATCGTAAATCTCTTTTTTATGATACTCACAACATCCTATTGGATGTGTATGAAATGAATAAAATATTAATTCCAATTTCCTTATTCGTTAGGATCTTAAATCTCTTTAATAATTCACAACATCCTTCTAGATGTGTAGATCTTTTTTCTCAAATGAATGATACGTTAGGATCTTAAATCCTTTTTATAATACTCACAGCATCCTGTTGGATGTGTAGATTATTCTTTCAAATAAGTGACATGTAAACGTATCACTTCATATATATATATATATATATATATATATATATGAGATAACATCATATTCTGAACGTGTTTGAAACCCCATGTTCCAAATAATGAAGTATGGCATTCATGTATATAACATTGGATCCAGAACTCAAGTTCTTATCGGTTTTCAAAACCGTGCCAACTTAAATATCATAATTCCAGAAAATTTTAAGTTCTGTTTAGTCGTGTTCACGGCGATTTTTGGGTTGTATGAATTCAATCACACGTCACACAAAACATATAAGGCTTGCAATTATATAATTGAATCAAAAAGAAATAAAAGATATCATGCAAGCAAGATTTTACATGGAAAACCCGTAAGGGAAAAAACCACAGTTGCCGGTAACGGCGAGAGGAAAAATCACTATATGATTATGATTACACACACAATCTTACTTGTTCTCTTGAATCCTTAATGATTCGCTAACCCCTATTGGGTATTTTTAGGTCTATTTATACATGCATAAAACCCTAGTTCTTGAAGTACAAATAAGAGAAAGGCAGTAGTGATTTAATAAAGCTCGATCTTGTTGGAGTCGTTTTAATCGTATTAGGACTTTTCCTATTTAGTGTTCTGATAACTCTTATGGACATCTGTTTCCTTGTCAGAGTATGCTTCTTGCAACCGTACTTGAAGAAGATTCTTCCTTACGTGTTTGTATCATAATAAAGTTATCAACACGGTAAGCATCTGAACGTATCTAGACATTGTCCACGTGTTGCTTACCCGATCGTCCTCCAAACCCGACCAGATCTCTTTTACCCCCGACTAGGGATCTTCACCCGATCAAGTAACTAAACCTGATCAGTCAACTTTCCCCCGATCGTTATCATGATAACCTGATTGATCTTATTACCTTGGTCGGGTATCAAAAACTAGACCATCTAGGTAACTCTGATCAGATTTATAGGGTTATTTTCTGATCACTTCAGGTTGATTCGATTTTGGTTGACATGTCAATAATAGTTTATGCTGACTTGTTATTTCTTCAAATTATACCAATAACAAGTCGGTCTAACCGATCTCACATATTGCCTATAATTAAATAATACAAATATTTAAACAATTTATCTGGAGACACAGCATAAGCCAGTCCTGAGACACGGTATAAGCCAGTCCCGAGACACAACATAAGTCTGTCTCATATATTTCATAAAAATAAATACTGAATATTTAAATACTTTATTTGGAGACATAGCAAAAGCCAGTTCTGAGACATAGCATAAGCCAGTCCTGAGACACGGCATAAGCCAGTCTCATATATTGCATAAAAATAAAAGCTGAATATTTAAACAATATATTTGGAGACACAGTAAAAGCTAGTCCTGAGACACGGCATAAGCCAGTCTCAAGACACAGTATAAGCTAGTCTTGAGACACAGCATAACACAGTCTCATATATTGCATTAAAATAAATGATTTCAGGGTAATAAGATCACCTTACAAGGTCATGAGATCACCTGATATGTGCATAAAAATAAATCCAGAATTATAATATATAAGTTCTGTTGACGATATAAGTCATCTTGTTATACGGAGCTCTATATATATATATATATATATATGGATCCAGAATGTAGAGATATAAGTAAATTACCCATCAAGGGATCCCTTTTACTTATATGCAATCGTGTTAGAGATCAGGATCTTCCATCACACTTGAAAATAGAATTAATAAAGCTTGAATAAGTCAAAACAATACTTACAAGCGGAATTAGCTGAAACTGATGGAACGGTTGCGTCCGGAATGGTCGAAATAGCTGGAAATAGGTCTGACTCGGTTACAAAACTGGTAAAAATTGCATGATGATGTGGCGATGATGTGGCAACCCGTTGCTGACGTGGCGCTGCCCCTACTGACGTGGCGCTTACGTGGCACTGATGTGTGCTGACATGGCGCTGTTGGCGCTGATGTGGCTGCACTATTCGCTGATGTGGCACGACTTGATGTTGACATATCGATGGCATGGCACTGATATGGCACTGATATGGCAATGATATGGCAATGACGTGGCACTGCAGTATCGTCTTCAACCTTGGAAACCTGTAGAAAATTTCTAGAAAATTTTCCAGGTTTGACCAAACTTTGACTGGAGCTAGAGGGTTCGTTAGAGCTCCGTTTGAGACGTAGTCAGCGGTGTCGGAACCAGTATTTCTAAGACCAACATAACTGTATCATCCAAACTAGTGATTCAAGCACATTGAATTTTTTAGGTTTTTCGAACAACCGAAGATCTATACCCATTTTGTTGCTCATTTGCCTTGCTTAGTCTCTAATCGTGCTGATAACGTATTATAAACAAATTTAAGAATTGATGAAGAAATAAGGAAATAAGGTGAGATGAGAGAGAGAGACAAGAGAGAGGCGAAATAGAGAGCTGTTGCTTCTCTGTGTATTCATTTCAAGTAAGAAGGAGATATACAAATTATACAGTACATATATATAGGCAAATAAACAAATGGTCAGTGTTGTAATTCCCTTGGTCAAGTCATGATCTTGCTTTGCCACCTCACACCAAGATTTAGGGGTCGTTTGTTTTTTTTTGTCTGAAAACTGAACAGTACTGAATTTTTCTGAAGACTGAATAGGGACTGAAATCTGAACTTGAATGACATGTTTGTTTTTTTTTCTCACATTTGAATGTATTGTCAAACACGTTTGTTTTTTAAAAGTAAAATTGTCTGAAACTAAATAATTTTACATTTATACCCATATTAAACAATTATACATATAATATGGAATAAAAACAATCCAAATAAAATAATTATATATGAACACATATGATCATGATCCTCTTCTTCGATTACAAATAAACTTTATTTTTACTAAGAAAAGAAAAAAAAATTCAAAAAATAAAAGGGGCAGTAAGAAAACTCACACAAAACAGTCTAAAAAAACGATATAAATACATCATCATAATATCATAATAAAGTATTGATATTAAATACCAATATGAAAAGTGATTAGAGTTCTTTTTTATTTTTAAACCTATTTAAAATAAGCAATATATTAAAATAAAGATTTATGTACCATATATAATTGTGATGAAATTAGAAATATGTTATATATGGGGATAGTATCGGAAGAAAAGATTTTAGATTGCATTTAATGCAATTCAGTGATTTGCAATTAAGTGAAAAGTCAAGATTTTTTACTTTTTATTTTAAGTTTTTTTTTTGGTATTTTTAAGTTGTTTGACCACTTATAAAAAAAACAAAACAATTTAATAATTATGATTCAGACCCATTAAGTTTTAAGTGGAAAAAACAAACGACGCCTTAGTGATTAAGTTAAGTGAGCAAGTGGTGGAAATCCACCTTTTCACAACAAAAGAACCCTTTTCTATTTTCATTAATAACATTTTCTAAATAAATTTATTATTATTATTATTATTATTATCAAAGATCTCTCCTCGTACTTATGAGGTTTGTCATGAATCAGGAAAGAAAACAAAATTCGAAAATAAATAATTTGCGTGTCTTTTAGATCTCTTCGATCAACATTAATTTTTATTTTTATTTTTATGATTGTTTTCCAAATAAGTTTTTTTTTTTTGGAAAGGAACAAAATAGATAACAAACAACACAGAAGACTATGGTCGTTTGTTTTTTGCACTTAACACTTACTGGGTCTGAAGTGATGAACCTATTAAGTTGTTTTGTTTGTTTTTTTAAGTGGTCAAACAACTTAAAAATACCTCAAAACAGCTAAAAATAAAAGTAAAATTTCTTGACTTTTTACTTAATTCTAAGTCACTGTATTGCACTTAAAATATTTCCTTCCAAGATTATCCTTCTAAAGATAATTATTTCCAATATTATTATGATTTTATATTATAATATCTTTTTTTAAGGCATGGATTATTATTAATAGCCTAAAAGGCTAAAGAAAACAACAAGAACCAGCAAGCCCCAAGCAGCACAAGGGCGCAGCCATCTAGAAGATCAAACAGAAAAACAAAAACAGAGAGAAAACGGAACAAGAAACAAACAACCCAACTACTCTCATCTTCACTCACCATCCTACAAACCGCCCTTCTGCTTTTTCCTATCTCTAGCTTAGTATTCTTAATAAAAAAGCCTGAAGGTCTAACCTTTGGTTTGCGGGCCCATCTTCCTTTTCCTTTATCATGAGTCTTAAGGGCACAAAAGCACATTTTCTATACCCTCTCTTCTGTCATCCAAATGGACATGATTGCCATCCATTTTTGCTCTGCCCTCTCTACCTTCCCATGACCTATGATTTGACTGCAACTCCAAACTTGAAGCTTTTTTTCTCTATTCTTCTTTCTACCCTGATCTCTTCCTCCCCTTTTCTTCTTGTCCTTTTCATAGGTCCCAGAATGGAATGTGCCTAGTGTTCTTACCAACTGGGTTGTCCAAACTTACCATCTCAGGGAACAAATTCAAATTCAAATCGCTTTTGATCACCTTCATTTTTCAACCCAAAATGATGTTCAACCCTATGATAACTTCACCGGATTCCGGTCTTCCACCACCTTCACTGAGAAAATGCCATTCTCTGTCCTCACATTAATCGAACAAGGCACTGCCTGATTGGAGGTCATGAGTAGTAATACTCTTCCTCTATCAAGTCTCCTCTTCGATGAAGTATCCTCCTTAATAAGAAACGGATCACCTATCAGGCCTCCTTGCTTCATGAAAAAAATCAGAACTCCAATAGAAAAGAGGCACATCAAAACAATCGATCCAAACCCGTTTAAACCTGGGTATGAGCAACACATTCTACTTAGACATTGAGATAAAACAATCCTCCCAAAAAAATAGATTTGATAAGAAGCCACCCATTTCATATTGAGTCTCAAAACCCCATAGAATGAGTTTGTCATCGAGATATGAAGTCGAAAAGGAGAAACCTATTTACTTCAGTTTATAACTCACACTAGCAATGTTAGAGAAATCTTTGAGGGTTCCTACAGCACACCTAGACAACCAATCCCTTTCATCCTTGTTTTCCATCCAACTCGTAGAGGCAATCTTCTCAGAATTCTTTACCTCTTTAAACTGATCATGGATTTGTTGTTCATAAACCACCTCTGCATAAGACCTATAACTATTGGAATCAAACTTTTGAAAACCTCTGCCTCTAGCACCTAAAGACGAAGGATATCTCCAATTCTTCTGGTATAAGCCACTCATATTATTCCTCGCATTCAAACTCGCTCTTTCTTTCCGCCAACTGACCCAATCAGTTGACGCCACCTTTAAACTGATCGGCCAACCATACACATGCATCCCATTTGCAATTCCAGCCACTTTGTTAGCTTCTTCCCAAGTTCCAAACGTAATGAAAGCAAATCAGCTCTTCCTCGTGCTTGTTTTGGTGGATAGATACACATCTCTAACTTTGCCAAATACCTTGAACACTCCCCATAGACACTCAATATCCACCTTTGGATTCAGATTATCAACAAAAATGGACACTAGACTCCCTCTAAAATCTGCCCTCACTTCTTTCCTGCAGACATCAGAGCTTCTCTTCTCTCTCATCTTTTTCTTTTTATTTAATATTATAATATCTTAACATTGAATAATATCTTATCAATATTTATGTAAAATGGTTTAGTATTTATTAAATTATTTTTATTTAGTTGTTTGTAATATATCAAATTAAAATACATAACAATTAATAGTAATAATGGTATAAATGTAAAATCATTTGTTTTCAAACAATTTTATCTTTTAAGACAAACAAATTGACATTGTAAGAAATATGGTCCTAATAACTGATTTTTAAATGTTAAAAGTAACTAATGCTAAATAAATGTGATATGTTATTAAATTAACTCTTAAGTTATTAAATTAACTCTTAAATGAATTTGGGTTAATTATCCAAATTACACACATGCCTATTGGTTAAGAGAAATTGTTTCTCAACGTAACATTAATTTTATGGGAATTAATTGTTGTGTGATATGTGCCAACTTAGCCATGCAAGACAGGAGAGCCATGCAAAGACATGAGAGCCATGCAAAGGAAACTCAGCTTTGTGGAGTTGACTCGGTTTTTAAGAGTTTGAATTTGTTTAGGAGATGAATAAATTAGATAGGTGGTTGAGGCAAGATATCAGATTGCTATGCAACTGATGCTTAGCCATTTCCGTTTTTTTTAGGTAATTGTATCTTTATCGTTAGTTGTGGTTGTAGTTCAGAGCCTATATATTGGTTCGAACTGTTAATAAAAGTCATGGAATATTTGATTTAAATCCTCTCTGATTCTTCTTTCTGCCTTTCCTAAATTCATTCACATCAGTGGTATCAAAGCCTGAACCACCTAATTCACGGTCTATTATGGACACCTGTAGGAAGTCCAACACTGAATTCCGCAACGAGGTAAGTGAGATCATGGCTCGACATGAGTCAAGTTTCGACCAGGTTAATGTCGCTCTACAAACGGTGTTGGCAGAGCTTAAGTCTTTACGACCGGTCCCTAACCCAAACACTCTCCCGACTAGTTCCTACCAAAACGAGACAACCTAGACGGACACTAATCCCTTTGCACCTGCCGAATCATCACACCAACCAAGCCCTTCGTGTCTCAATCCAGCCACCGAACGCAACACCCTTCGTGTCTCAATCCAGCCACCGAACGCAACACTCATGACCTGAAATTATCCTTCCCGCAGTTCAACGGAGACGACCCGCAAGGGTGGATCTACAAAGCGGAACAATACTTCAAATTTAAGAACATTGCTACTGACCAACATGTCTAGCTTGCATCGTTTCACCTGGAGGGCATAGCTTTACAATGGCACAGATGGCTCACGAAATTCCACGGCCCTGTCACTTGGACTGAGTTCACTAAGGCGGTGATGATACAGTTTGGACCAACTGACTACGAGGACCCATTAGAAGCGTTGACGAGCCTCAAGCAAACATCCACCGTGGCATTTTATCAGAAGTCTTTCTAGAAATTGTCGCACCGGGTTGATGGTCTACCGGAGAATTTTCTAATCGGTTTTTTTATTACAGGTTTAAAAGAGGAGGTTCTCCTAGATGTCAAACTTAAGCAGCCGCAAACATTAGCGAATGCAATAGGGGTGGCTCGACTGATTGAGGAGAAAACTCTGCTGCAAAAGAAATCTACCTTTTTATATCGGTCTCAGTCTTCACCACGACCCATTAACAACCCAACCCTATGGGTGCTTGGGCCACCACCACTACTGAAGACCACACATGGTTCAAATAATCCTTCTGTAACCTTTCGGAGAATCACCAATTAGGAGGCGATAGAACGTCGAGAGAAGGGACTCTGTTATTACTGTGACGAGAAGTTCGTCCCAGGCCACCGTTGTAAGCGTCCACAAATGTTCATGATTGAAGACTCACCTCCGCTGGAACCAAACGTAGACAATACCGAAATGGATTTGGAAGGACCGAATTCTATGCCCAAAATTTCTTTCCACCCAATTGCTGGAACCGAGCACCTGCAGACAATCCGAGTTATAGGAAAATTAAGGAACCAGAACGTGATGGTGTTGATTGACGGTGTTAGTACTCATAACTTCATTGATCAAACTTGGTTTCCAAACTTGGACTACCGGTAACTCAAGACAAAAAGTTACAGGTGATGGTTGCGAATCGAGAAAGGATAGATTGTGCGGGACGTTGCCGTGCCCTGATTTTGGCGATCCAAGGCCATACATTGACAGTTAATTGTTTTGTTCTTTCGGTTGCGGCATGTCAAGTTGTGTTGGGTGTTCAATGGCTCGAAACTCTTGACCCGTTGAAACAGATTATAAGAAATTGACTATATCTTCAAGGTAGGGGGGTTGCGTACGTCTTCAAGGGACTTGGAAATGCTAGGAAGGAAGATTTAGCTGACATTGAACTTTTGAGTCTGCAAGGCACATGTTATTTTTTTCAAATTGTTCCAACCAATCAGGGGACAGTATCGACATCCAATCCAGCCATCCATGCCATGGGGCACAAAAACATACCCTTCTAACCTTGCAAACCTGCTCTATCGGTTTAAGCACGTCTTTGAGACGCCCACAACTCTTCCATCACTGAGGGGCACACGACCACTGGATTCCACTGCATGCGAACACTCCTCCCGTGAGTGTCAGACCCTATCGCTATCCGCACTACCAGAAGTTAGAAATAGAGAGATTAGTTAAAGAGCTATTGATGTTGGGGTTAATTCGGCCGAGTAGTAGCCCTTTTTCGTCCCCAGATCTGTTGGTTAAAAAATCAGACAGAACGTGGCGGTTTTGCTTGGATTATAGGGCCTTAAATGACATCACAATCAAGGACAAATACCCGATTCTAGTTATTGACGAGATTTTGGATAAGCTGCATGGTGCCAAGTTTTATTCAAAATTTGATTTACGGTCGGGCTATCATCAGATTCGTGTCAGCGAGGAAGATATATCGAAAATGGCGTTCCCAACTCATGAAGGCCACTACGAATTTATCGTGATGCCCTTCGGCCTCACAAATGCTTCTGCAACCTTCCAAAGCCTTATGAATGACCTCTTCAGACCGTACCTTATGAGGTTTATATTGGTATTCTTTGACGATATTTTGGTGTATTCAAAGACATGTGAAGATCACATTTCCCATTTGCACTTGGTTCTTGAAATCTTGTCTACTAATGAATTGTTTACAAAGGAATTGAAGTGTCGTTTCGGTGTCTTACAGGTTGACTATCTCCGTCACATCATCTCAAAAAAAAGGGTGGCTGTCGACCCTGAGAAGATTTAGTCCGTCGTCGAATGGCCAACACCAGCCACGTCCAAGGCAGTCCGTGGGTTTCTAGGCTTGGCAGGGTACTATCGAAAGTTCGTACGAGGCTTCGGAGGTATAGCAGCACCACTAACACGGCTTTTGACCAAATATGGATTCAAGTGGGATGAGAAGGCTGCCTCGGCGTTCGTACAGCTGAAGCAAGCTTTAACATCACCTCCTGTTTTGGGCTTGCCTGATTTTTCTCAACAATTTGTGGTGGAAAGTGATGCCAGTGGGATCAGCATTGGTGCCATTCTATCTCAAAATGATAGACCAATAGCCTATTTCAGTGAAGCTCTTAAAGAGTCTGTATGGCATTGTCAACATACGAAAAAGAAATGCTCGCAATTGTCAATTCAATCCGAAAGTGGAAACCATATCTTCTCGGAAAACCATTCGTACTTCGAACGGACCAAAATAGTCTCATGTATCTATTGGAGCAACGTATCACAACCCCAGGCGCAAACTAGATGGCTCCCAAAAATCCTTGGTTATGACTATAAAATAGAGTACAATAGGGGCTCTGAAAATCAGGGGGTAGACGCATTGTCACGGGTGGTCGAATTCAATTTTTGGCCCTTTCATTACCACATGCGGACTGGTGGCAGACGTTACAAAAAAAGGTCTAAGAGGACCCGTTTTACAAGCAATTGGAGGTAACAAATACCACTCCAGCAGGCCACAAATTTACTCACCGTGATAGTGTATGGTTTCGAGACAGCAAGGTTTACTTGAGCTCCGCTTCAGCTCTAATTCCAGCAGTCTTGGCCGAATTTCATTCTTCTAATGTAGAAGGACACTTTGGTAATCACAAGACCCTCGCTCGGATTAAACACAATTTTGCTTGGCCGGGAATGCAGCGTACAGTGAAAGAGTTTTTAAAAAATTGTAGTGTTTGTCAAAGATACAGATCTGACTCCATGAAGCCTGCTGGCTTGCTTCAACTGTTACCCATTATGGAGCGGATTTGGTCGAAAATTTTGATGGACTTTGTCGAGCGGTTACCTCCTTCAAACGGCAACACAATAATCATGGTGGCGGTCGATCGCCTATCCAAATACGCCCACTTCATTCCCCTAAAACATCCTTTTACAGTAGTGACGGTAGAGAAGACTTTTGTCGATAATGTAGTCAAGCTTCATGGTGTTCCAACAACAATCGTAAGTGATCGTGACAAAGTATTCATCAGCTCTTTTTGGCAAACTTTGTTTAAATTGCAAGGAACCCAACTATGTATGAGCTCGAGTTATCATCCATAAACCGATGGTCAAATGGAAGTCGTTAATCGAACGTTAGAGAAGTACTTGCGATGCTTTACAGGTGACCAACCATGCAAATGGCTGGACTGGATTCCATGGGTTGAATTTAGCTATAACACGGCAGTCCATAGTTCTATAAAAATCTCACCTTATGAGGCCGTTTACGGTGTTCCGTCGCCTAGCTTACTGTCATATGTGCCCGGAACTTCTCGAGTTCAGGCCGTGGACGAATATCTCCGTTATAGGGACTTCATCCGTCGTGACCTGCGTCACAACCTTCAATGTGCTCTCAATCGAATGAAGGTCCTAAGCTGATCAGCATTGCTGCGAGGTAATATTTTCAGTGGGAGATTTCGTGTACTTGAAGCTACATCCGTATCGGCAGAATTCTGTAGCCTTCCGTGGCAACATGAAACTTGTGCCCCGCTACTTTGGTCCATACTAGATCACTGCAAAGAAAGGACCAGTAGCTTATAAGCTACTGGTCATTTCTTTACAGTGATCTGATAAGGTAGCTTTGCCCGTTGGCTCACAAATACATGATGTATTTCAAGTCAGCATGCTACGGAAACACTTAGGTCCAGCTCCATGTACCTAGGACAAGCTTCCTCCAGTGTCTGGTACCGCCACAATTCTTCTATAGCCTGAGGCAATTTTAGACCGCAGGGTGGTTACCAAAGACAACTATCGACCGAAAACTGAAATTTTGATTAAGTGGATGAGAGCCCCAACGGAGGACTCTACTTGGGAAAACCAGAGACAATTCTCCAGGACTTACCCAGACTTCATCCTTACAGACAAGGATTCTTCAAGTGGGAGGGAATGATATGTGCCAACTTAGCCATGCAAGACAGGAGAGCCATGCAAAGGAGACTCGGCTTTGTGGAGTTGACTCGGTTTTTAAGAGTTTGAATTTGTTTAGGAGATGAATAAATTAGATAGGTGGTTGAGGCAAGATATCAGATTGCTATGCAACTGATGCTTAGCCATTTCCTTTTTTTTTAGGTAATTGCATCTTTATCCTTAGTTGTGGTTATAGTTCAGAGCATATATATTGGTTTGAACTGTTAATAAAATTCATGGAATATTTGATTTAAATTCTCTCTGATTCTTCTTTCTGCCTTTCCTAAATCCATTCACATCATTGCAGTAAACTAAATGTGATAAACACTCGTCCTCTCTTCGACCTTTATATAAATCAGAATTCCCATTAGTTCTGATATACGAAATAACACATGAAAGTTTAAAGTATAAAGGTTAAGAAGGAGAGAAACGAATGTTGTCAAAATGTCTTCTTCCATGGATCAAGGTATGTAAGTTATTATCTTGTAAAATTAACGTGATTATTTTATATGTGAAACAATATGTGATTCTAGATTTTTCATTTAACATTAAGTTAACGTGTATAATAGTTTACATGTATTTACTTTAAGATGTATAATTGCTTACAGACATTATATTCAAATGTAAGAAAAAATAATTTAAAAAAAAAATATATATTCAATTTCAGTGTTCAGTCACTATTCAGTGTTTAGACAAATTCAGAACTGTTCAGTCTTCAAATAAAAAATAAACGACCCCTAACACTGGCAATAAGCCATAAGAATTTTTAGCTAAAAGATGTGCTACTTGGTTAGCTCTGCGCGGAATACTGCTTACTAGAACACATCCAAGGTCTTTGATCAAAGCCAGGATGCCAGCTAAAATAAACACCCACGTCTAAAGAAAGGTGACTCTTTTCCTTGATCCAATTCACCACCACATCATCATAGATTAAAGAAGGGCATCATTTGATCTTCCCATCAAACATGAAACATGTTGAGGGAAAATCGGTGGAATCCCTTATTAGTAATTTTAGTTAGAACTAATTACACCAACCTCCATTGAGATTTGCTCTTTTACACACGAAAACAACTTTATCGAAAATTGACGCTCGCCACCCCTACCGTTAGTCAACGTCCTGTTGAAACTAACTGTTGACCGTCTAAGTCCCTTCAAAAGATGAAACTACCCCTATAATTATAAATAAAAAATGAAAAAACAAAAACAATTATAAAAAACTAATTAAAATAATAATAATTATTATTATTATGAAATGAATTAAATTTAAAAAATAGATTTTGTGGAGATCCAGACCCTCCATCTCATGAGATGGACTGGTGAAGATCCACCAGAAAAAAAAATTTTAAATTTAAAAATTGGATTTGTTTAAGATCCAGATTTGGACGGTTGAGATTGAATCTAGATCTCCACCAGATCCACCACTTGTATCATTTCCTAGATCCCCATCTTCTCTCCCCTCTTCAACCCAGAACCTAGAATGCACACAAAACTACCATTGTCGCTGCCATTCTCAGATCTCCAACAACCTCTAGAAATCTCTCTCTCACACTCCTTCATTCAACATCAACAACATAGGAAAAAAAAAAAGCAAATAAACCAAATATAGATTTTTGTTACAAAAATCCATCATCTGCAAACCATCATCATCATCAACACATCATTCAACACCATCGCAAGCCATCATATTCAAACTTCATCATCTTCAAACATCATTCAACAAACCTAGATTGAAACCAAACCCAAATCTCTAAGACCTCGCCGCTGGCCAACGAACCCAGAAACCCCATCTCCACCGCCTAACAAACCCGAACACAGAAAACCCATCTCTACCGCTCTACGAACCCGAACCCAGAAACCAAAGAACCTTAGCCACCACCACACAACAACCCAAACCTAAATTGAAATAATCACAACCACCACCCTAAATCAAAGCGACCACAGCCACCACCCCCAATCGGCCAATCCAAAACCTTAAATCGAAATCAACCAAAATCTAATTGGATTTGAAATGAGAGAAAGAGAGAGAGTGGAACACAACCTGGATGGCAGCGAGTGTGAATGTATGGGTTTGGTGAAGGCCTTCAGGGAGAGAGGAGAGAAGTTAGAGGGTGGCGCCGGTGGTTAGAGGTAGGCCGGCGGCGGGTTCTGGTTAGGGGTTGAAGAGGATGGTGGAAGAATTTTTTTTTTTTTGATTAGTTTGGATCTGATATTCCGATCAGATAGAGAATATGATTTTTTTTTTAAACAACAAGATTATTAGGATTTGATTATTATTATTATTATTTTAATTAGTTTTTTATATATTTTAATTTTAAATTTAATTTGTTTAAATATCATAATTTAACTCAAAAGACAATATTACCCGTTATTGATGTGGTCAAAGGATAAATGCAACGGACGTTGACTAACGGTAGGGGAGACGAGTGTCAATTTTCGATAAAGTTGTTTTCGTGTGTAAAAGAACAAACCTCAGAGGAGATTGGTGTAACTAGTTCTTTTAGTTATGAATATTTTTATAATATAATTTTTTCTAAAAAATTGGATGTACAAATAACTTTGATGGGTGGCACTTTCTCACCCTTAAAAAAATCAATTATATTTCTTAAATCTTCAGGTTTTTTCATTATGACCAGCTGGTCGATGCATTTTATTTTAATGTAGTGAGTGTTCCAAATTCCAAATAAATAAAATGCTGGCTCCAACTTCATTTTATTTGTGGAAGTGATGGGGGGTTATCTTGGTGGTCCCTCGTGCAAGTAGTTGTGCTTCAAAACGTGAACGAGATTGTCATCTCTTAATGAGTTTCAGCCTGTAAAAGTTTTCCCGCTTCTTTTTTTTTTCTTCTTTTGGCCTGTCCATGTTTTCTTTTTCCTCTCCTTTTCTTTTAGATCTTGTTTTATTAGCGTGGCATAAGTACGTACATGCACGTACTGAAATGCATATGACGATATATGGATTATAGTATAGGACAACACACATTTATGTTTACATATATATATATATATAAAAGATGTGTTTGGTTTGGTATTCTTGAGAAGCCAAGAGTGAGCGCATGCTATTAAATATTCATTACTTTCTTTGTTTCTATTGCTTTAATTGTTTTTTTTTTAATATTACATTTACAACTAGTACAACAATAGGACTGAAGGGTCTTCCAAGATCAGACAATACATGTACGGTACAGATAATTACTTCACTAGCCGGAAGAAAACTCTTCATATATTCTTATAAAATACGTATGGTAAGATTTGAACCCCTAACCACCATGTGTAGAAGGGAGGTGCACTAGCTAAGAGTTGTTTGTTAAAAGTGGATAGTATCGATTTAAGTAATCATATAGAGTTGATTAGAGTAAAATATATGCATTAATTTTTATTTTTTATTTTTATCGATTTTTTTTTCTTTTGGTATACTGCCGTGCAGTTTCATTTCTTAGACCAAGCTAGGCCCAAGCCAAACCCATTTCGTTAGGCTCTCTTACCAAATTAATAAAGATAGTTAGCTACTTTCAACATTCTTTGAGCCCACTTGTCCCTTATTAATTAAAATAAAATACTTCTTTTGAGCCCAAAAAAGGAAAAGCAGCCCATATTTTATAGTCATTTGACCTCTGATAGGAACTCCTGAACCAATCGCCAACAGACTTGAATTGCTTGTTTCCGGTTTTAAATACTTTAAAATTGTAATTCACTAATACAGCAATCAAGGGACTTTATTATTTATATATTTAATTACAGTTCAACGGTATACAGACAAAATTCGAAGGATCTCGAATCTCGGTCCTTGTATAAAATAAAAGCAAGAAATTAATCTATAGCATCCGACTTTGTAAAAAAGTTAATGGGAAGAAGATTTGAATCATCATTATTCATTCATCGCTATTGGAATATTGGTGGCATAAAAAGGTAATCAAAATCAAAATTTGGATCCCCCTCCTCATCTTACTTTATTTTGATCCCCTTCTTATCTCACTTTGTCTTTACTTATATCAATAATTTTAATTAATTATATATATTTTTATAAAGTAAAAACATAAAAATTATTAGAAATAATCAAATCCAATATAAAGACAATTAAAATGAGTAGAGGATCAGATCCAAGGACGGAGGCATTATAGAGCAAGAGGTGGCCACTCCCCCTTGAAGTTTTCAAATTTTACAAATTTAACCATGTTAATTTTTATAAAATCCTTAATTTTCAGATATTTATGCTTTTACCCTTATTTTATTTTTTATTTTTCTACTGTTAATTTTTTGAAGCAATTTTCTATTGTTTTTATAAATTAACTAGACATTTAGCGCTGGTTTTTAATGTTTGAAGTCATAATATTTTTCACTCAAATCACATAAAAATATATATATTTGATTTTGTACATGATATTTCTTTCTATGTATATTAAATATAAATAAAAATCTAATTATAATATATATATGTTCTATCTTAAATAATATTATTTTCTCATTCAAATAATTTTGCTATCTCTTCCGATCTACTTATCTCACTCTAATACCATGTCATATTTCTGATATGTTATTTATTTTAAAATAATCAATATGTATTAATTCATACAATTAAAAAATATCGACCAAACATATATAATTTATATTTAACTATTAACATATTTTACCAGCCAAAGTTTTATCATTTTTAAAAATTAAACTAGTGTTTGGATATTATAAAAATACAATGAGTACAATTTAAATTTTAATTAGTTTAATTTCTAACTCTTAAACATTATTATTGAATCATGAATTAAAAGTCATAAGGTTTTTCTATATTATTTTTAGAGTAATTTTAGACATTTCAAGTCTATATCTTCGCTTGTATTCCAACTACTAATGTATCACTTGATACATATTAACATTCTTTTTTATTAATTTTTTTTCTTTTAACATACGATACATGTTAATATAACTTATTATTTTATGGCACTCCCGCTGTAAACAATTTCTATCTCCGTCCCTGGTCAGATATAATCAAATATATATATATATATATATATATATATATATCAAATCAACACCGGTCAGGGACGGAGCCATGATTACGTTTTAGTGGGGGCGCCGTGAAAAAAAAATTAGTTATTAAAAACATTGTTTATATTTTAAAACATTATTATTTTTCATTAATTATTTAAAATGAATAAAAAAATTTATTGAGAAATTTTTTCTTAATTTGTGTATTTATGAAGAAAAACAATTAAGATAATCCTTGAATAGTAACGAAAACATATTTTTTTTTTTACAATATCCATCTATCTAGATTAGGTATTATGTTTTTGACGAAAAGATAATAAAATGAAAAATATGCTAGATATTCTAACTCATATCTCAACTTGTAATTGAGACAATTTAATCCATATAAATGTAACAAGTGAAATAAATCATAATTAATATGTATCGATTTGTTAAGCAACAAGTTGTAATACAAGTTGAGATATAAAGTTGGCAGTATGTCCTAGCATTACTCTAAAAATAAAATAGAATAACATTTATGGTCATTAATTCAAGATTCAATAATAGTGTTTAATAGTTAGAAAACAAATTGAAATTTAAACTGGACTCCTAATATTTTTTCTAAAATCCAAAAACTATTTTAATTGTTAATAATTATAAAAGTTTGTTTGATAACATTTCTTAATAATTAAACATAAATATATGACTAATGTTTACTTGACATGTTTTAATTATATAAATCAACACATTTCTTAAAATTGCGATAACTAAATAAATAAGTAAATATCTTATCAAAAATATTATATGGTATTAACGTATTATAGTGAGATAAGTAAGATTCGGAGAGAGAGAAAATATTTTAATAATCTATAAAATTAATTAAGAAAGATTTTTTTTTTACATTATCTATATATTATTAATAGTTTAATTTATAAAAGAATTAGAAAATCTAAAATGAAGTAAGGGTAAAATTATAAAAATATGAAAGTTTAGGGACAAATATATAAAACTATAAAACTTGAGGGATATTAAACAAAGGTAACAACATAAAACAATAAAAGTTTACAGACAAATTTATAAAATTGTACAACTTCAGGGGCGGCAAGTGGCACCCTCTCGTTCTAAGGTGGCTCCGTCCCTGACACCGGTAATGATTAATTACCTAACCAAAACCTGGCTTTCAATATCTAATTAGGTTACTCGCAAGTGACTGTCACAAAAGTAGAAACATACATATTTTTGTCCATCACCATAGTTTGGCATCGTCAATTTAACTTAAATTATTAAATTTGTGACAATCACAAAAGTAGAAGATAAAAGAGTGCTATAAATTTAAAGAACCCTTTTCTATTTTCATTAATAACATTTTCTGAATAAATTTATTATTATTATTATTATTATTATTATTATTATCAAAGATTGCTCCTCGTACTTATGAGGTTTGTCATGACTCAGGAAAGAAAACAAAATTCGAAAATAAATAATTTGTGTATCTTTTAGATCTCTTTAATCACCATTAATTTTTATTTTTATTTTATTTTTATGACTGTTTTCCAAATAAGTTTTTTTTGGAAAGGAACAAAATAGATAACAAACAACACAGAAGACTGTGGTCATTTGTTTTTTCCATTTAACACTTACTAGGTCTGAAATGATGAACCTATTAAGTTGTTTTGTTTATTTTTTTTTTAAGTGGTCAAACAACTTAAAAATACCTCAAAATGACTTAAAATAAAAAGTAAAATTTCCTGACTTTTTACTTAATTCTAAATCACTGTATTGCACTTAAAATATTTCCTTCCAAGATTATCCTTCTAAAGATAATTATTTCCAATATTACCATGATTTAATATTATATATCTTCTTTTTTTGAAAGGCAGAAATTATTATTAAGAGCCTAAAAGGTCAAAGAAAACAACAAGAACCAGCAAGCCCCAAGCAGTACAAGGGGCGCAGCTAGAGGTGCCCACGGTTTGGTTAAACCGTGTGTATAAAACCGAAACCGACCATCCAAAACCGAAACCGAAACCGTAACCGTAACCGAAACCGTCGGTTACGAAACCGGTTGGAAACCGGTTTTGAGCCGGTTCGGTTACGGTTAGGGATATCCCAAAACCGCCCAAAACCGGCGGTTTGGGGCGGTTTTGGGCGGTTTTTATAAAAAAAAAAAAAAAAATCAACCAATAGAAACGTGCCACGTGGACAAAAAGACAAAAAAAAACAACAAAAACCGAAACCGAAACCGTCCAAAACCGAAACCGAAACCGCCCAAAACCGAAACACAAACCGCCCAAAACCGGCGGTTTGGGACGGTTTTGGGCGGTTTATATATTTAAAAAAAAAAAATCTAACCAATAGAAAAGTGACACGTGGCCATAAAAATTAAAAAAAAAATATAAACCGAAACCGAAACCGAACCGAAACCGAAAACCAAACCGGTTTTCTCGGTTCGGTTACGGTTTGGGTGGCCACGGAACCGAAACCGGCGGTTTCGAAACCGAAACCACCCCGAAACCGAACCGTGGCCACCTATAGGCGCAGCAGCCCAGAAGACCAAACAGAAAAACAAAAACAAAGAGAAAACAGAACAAGAAACAAATCACCCAACTACTCTTATCTTCACTCTCCATCCTACAAACCGCCCTTCTGCTTTTTCCTATCTCTAGCTTAGTATTCTTAACAAAAAACCTTTGGTTTGCGGGCCCATCTTCCTTTTCCTTTATCAGGAGTCTTGAGAGCACAAAGCACATTTTCTAGACCCTCTCTTCTGTCATCCAAATGGACATGGTTGCCATCCATTTTTGCTCTGCCCTCTCTACCTTCCCATGACCTATGATTTGACTGCAGATCCAAATTCGAGCTTTTTTTCTCTGTCATTCTTTCTACCCTGATCTCTTCCTCTCATTTTCTTCTTGTCCTTTTCATAGGTCCCAGAATGGAATTTGTCAATGTACTTACCAACTGGGTTGTACAAACTTACCATCTCGGGGAACAAATTCAAATTCAAACCGCTTTGATCACCTTCATTTTTCAACCCAAAATGATGTTCAACCCATGATAACTTCACCAGATTTCAGTCTTCCACCACTTTCACCGAGAAAATGCCATTCTTTATCCTGGCAGTAATTGTGCAAAGCACTGCCTGACTGGAGGTCATGAGTAGTAATACTCTTCCTCTATCAAGTCTCCTCTTCGATGAAGTATCCTCCTCAATAAGAAACAGATTACCTATCAGGCCTTCTAACTTCATGAAAAAAATGAGAACTCTAATAAAAGGAGGTATATCAAAATAATCGATCAAAACCAGTTTAAACCTGGGTATAAGCAACACATTCCACTTAGAAATTGAGATAAAGCAATCCTCCCAAAAAATCGATTTTATAAGAAGCCACCCCTTTCATATTGAATCTCAAAACCCCATAGAATGAGTTTGTCACCGAGATATGAAGTCGAAAAGGAGAAACCTCTTGACTTCAATTTAAAACTCACACTAGCAATGTTAGAGAAATCTTTAAGGGTTCCTATAGCACACCTAGACAACCAATCCCTTTCATCCTTCTTTTCCATCCAACTCATAGAGGCAATCTTCTCAGACTTCTTTACCTCTTTAAACTGATCATGGCTTTGTTGTTCATAAACCACCTCTGCATAAGACTTATAACTATTGGAATCAAACTTTTGAAAACCTCCGCCTCTTTATGAGTTCCTTTGTATGATTGGGTTTGTATTGTGATAGCTTGCATTTAGGACATATTTTCCCTCTAGCTAATTAGGACTCATTGATTGCATTTGTTGATTGCATTTGTTAATTGCATTTATTGTCCTTGCCATGTTTAATGATAACATATGTTGATATGACTTTGTTTGATGACTAGAGTTTAGATTTGCATATCTATATCTAGTTAGGTCTTTATGAGCATTCATATAGACATTGATATCTAGGATTTGTACTTAGTGTCATCTTTAATTCCTAGATAAGCATTTAGTGTTGCCTAACATTATTTGCATTTTGAATATTCATATATTCACTTAGGTTGTTAATCTCTTCTTAAGAGTTAAGTCTTGTGACTACAAGGTGTAGTGCACAAGCAAGTGAAGTCTTGCAACCAAGATGTGGTTGGCAAGTAAAGTGATCAAGGATTCACTATAAAGGCCCATTGGGTAGTAGTGGTGGGTTAGTGACCAAGAATAGTATGACTAGAGGTCAACCTATGTTGTAAACATCATTACAATAGTGGATTTGAGGATCGTGTGTGGCTAAAAGGATAGCCCGTGGTTTTTCCCTTGTTGAAGGGTTTTCACGTAAAAATCAACTGTTCTTTATTATTCCGCACTTTACACTCGATTTTGTATGTTTGTTTATGAGGTGAATTTTTAATATTGACTAATCAAGAAAAATTGGTAATTAACTTGATTAAAACCTATTCACCCCCCTCTAGGTTGTAGACACACGCTTTATAATATTTTCAATTGGTATCAGAGCGGGTTCCTAGATATACTTAGGTGATCCTTGCTCTTGATTGTGTGTGTCTTGCATTTGTGTGCATTTTGTTGGTTGCATTCATATTACCCAAACATTATGAGTGACTTTAGGATGAATAATGAGGGAGCATCGAGCATACGACCTCCTTTGCTCAAAAGTGACAATTATGCCTCATGGAAAGGCAAGATGGAGTCCTATATTTGCCAAATAAGTGACCGAGTTTGTATGGCAATTGAAGATGGATACACTTCTCCAACAATGACCACCGAAGATGGAAGTGAAGTCTCAATGGAGCACACAAGAATTTGATGCATGCTTTGTTTTATACAATGGATGAAAGCCAATACAAACTGAAAGCCAATACAAACTCATCCAAATCACCAAAAATGCACATGAAGCTTGGAAGATCCTATGAGACGGCGCATGAGGGAACCGAAGTGGTTAAGGATTCCAAGCTCCAAGTTCTTCAAGCACAATTTGAGACGATCAAGATGGAGGAGCATGAGTGCTTTAATGACTTCCAAGTGAAGTTGATGGACATTGTGAATCAAAGCCATCAACTAGGTGACCCGTATTCGGATAGGAGGATCAAGCAAAAGATCATGAGGTCACTTCCCATAGATTTGAATCCAAAGTGACGGCTCTTGAAGAAAACAAGGACTTTAAGACTATGAAGCCAAGTGAAGTGATTGGAAAGTTACTTGCCTATGAGTCTAGATGGGGTCCTACCTCCATACCTCCCAAGAAGCAAAAGGGGTTAGCCTTGAAGACCTCCAAGATTGGGAAGCGGGATGATGACTCAGATGAAGACATGGCTCTAATGGTGAAGAGATTCAAGAAATTCTTGAAGCTACAAAAGAGTGGCCATGGCTCTAAGGGAAATGACTTCAAGAAGAAAACCCACTTCAAGAAGATTGAGTCAAGTCAAGAGAAACATTCAAGGAATTGCATTCAATGCTTCGAATGTGGAGGATTCGGGCACATCTCCACGAATTGTGGCAACTTGAAGGACAAGAGAAAAGGAAAGACGATGGCCGCCTCGTGTAGTGATAGTGAGAGTGAAGAAGAGTCTTCGGGTGATGAAGAGCTTGCACTTAACTACACAGCTTTTGGAGCCTCCTATGTGGGAGTTGAAAAAGAAGAGAAGAGTGCCTTGAATTGTGACCTTGAAGAAGGAATAGATGAAGTGGTAGCTAGAAGTGTGATTGATGTAACTACACTTAGGGAAGTTGTTGCCACAACAACAAATGACTAAGGTGAAAGTCTTGATGAGGAAGTTGACTCACTTGATGAGAGGCAAAGCGAAAAGAGTTCCTTATCCTCAAGTGTAGGAAGTGACTCTAATGATGAGAAGTTTTCTCCTCACTCTAGAGGAATTTGTGAAGGCATGGATCTTGAAGACTTCATCAAATACTTTGAAGACTCTAGGTTGAAAAAGAAAAAGGAGATTCAAAAATTAAAGGAGGAGAATCTCAAACTTTTAACAAATGTGACTCATTTGAATGAAGAAGTGAGAAGAGTCAAGGAAAATGAAGACAAGATGAAGAAGGAGCTTGAGGAAGCTAAGGAGTTGCTTGCCAAAATAACCTCCGGCACTGAAAAACTTGACCATATGCTGGGCATTGGAAAGAAGTCCAATGATAAGAGGGGCCTTGGTTATGTTGATGACAAGGAAACTTGCTTTTTTGGCAAAACGGTGTTTATCAAGGGAAATAGCATGAAGGAAGCCTCACCTCTACAACATCCAAAGAGGAAGATTGAACTTGGAGAGTCATCTAATAGTGGCCAAGTGAAAATGCCAACAAATAGTGGAGCTCAATCTCAACAATCAAGAGCTCCACATCCAAGTTTCCTTAAACCAAGGTTTCCTCAACCAAGAAGGCAAGCTCAACATTCTCATCATGCCCAACCAAGAAGGCAAGCCATGCAACCTCAACCAAAGAGGCAACCCAACCCGGTTCAACAACAAAGTATATTCTACGTTACAATAAGAGAAACCTAAGATCTAAGTCTTCAAGGTCATCAATCTCTTCGTAGATCATCATACCTACACACAATAACAAGAAAGCACTTTCCAAGAACAAGTGCATGTGAGGTGAACAAAAACAAGCATTTGCATTGTGAAAAATACAATCAATATAATGTAGTGCAATGAAATGCTCCTCCTAAAAGGTTACTCTCTCTCATGAGGCTTTTCCCCTCAAGCATAAACAATGCTCCCCTTATATCTCTCACTCCCCCTATATCTCTCAAGACTTCTCCCCATTTTTGTCATGAGATAGGCAAATGAGCTCCCCCTATCGGGTTGCTTTAGCAAAGAGAGATATTCGCACAAAAGACTATTGCATAATCATATACATAAACTTTATGCAACTAAATTAACTAAGAGAGATTCAAAGAGTTTTATTTAATGAATAATGTGTGAAATTGTTGCTTTGCATGTCGCCTTTGGTGTTGATAGGCATACTAGGCCAAGCTGCCATAGGTACATTAAAAAATGTAGAGTTGAGAGCATGATGGAAAAGAATAGAGTAAGAAAAGCCAATATGCATGTGCCTAGGAAAAGAATAGAGTAAGTTGAGAGCTTCTATAAGTGTGGTTCTAGGAACACGACATACAGCAGGATTTAATGCTCGTTGACAATAATTATTAAAACCAACATTTTCACCAAAACTAAATGATAAGTGTTCTACTGCAACCATTCTAGCTAATTCTTCTCTATTTTTTGCATCACTATATTTAAATAATTGTTGGTTAGGGGTAGCGTACCTGTGAATTTGAGCTTGTGAAGTCGATTTGGCATGTGCATTTGGATGTGAGTTCGTTATATTCTTCCGATATGTGCCATATCCTCCAAATTTGTGCAATTTAAATACTTTTTTGCAGTAATTGCAAATCACTACTGTGCTTCCGTCTTCTTGCATAACTTTTTTCATATGGAGTACAAAGAGATCATATTTGACCTGCTTCGGTAACTTTTCTTCCATCTGTGGATCAAAATCAAAATCTTAATGTGGGTTGGGATTAGGGCAATCAGGCTCATCACCATCATGGCCAAGATCAGACATATTTTCTGATTGGCTTGTCAAAAGGGGGGTGACATTGAGATCGGGTTCAGAAATACTAAGAGAGGGATGAGAATGAGATTGAGGAAAGTTTAGGCATAAGTCTTCAGCATAGACTTGGTGTTGTAGATACTCGTGATAGGCACAGTTGTCATGACCGAGATTATCCGTCATACGACCCTTACCTTTCATCGAAATGGTACGTCTAGGAGCGTCACCACTTCCACTTTTCATTTTAAAAATTGAATTGTAAAATTCCTTGAACAAAAAATGTTAAAAAATTGATTTAAAAAGTGATTAAATGGTTGGAAATAAATTTGGAAGAAAATTAGAAACTTAGTAGTTAGTAATTGCAATTTGCAAATAAAATAAATTGCAAATAAAATAAATTGGATATAAGATAAATTGCAAATAAAATAAATTGGAATTTGGAAACTTAGTAATTGCAAATAAAATAAATTGTAAATAAATGAAATTGGAAACTTAGTAATTGACTAATTGCAAATTAAATAAATTGGAAATAAAAAATATTGCAAATAAAATAAATTAGAAACTTAGTAATTGTAAATAAAATAAATTGGAAACTTACTAACTTAGTAATTGCAAATAATATAAATTGGAAACTTGGAGAATTGAATATTTAGAGAGAATTGAGAATTAGAGAGAATTGAGAAAATTGGGGTGATGAAAAATGAATGTAGGGGTAGGTATTTATAGAAAAGAAAAAGAAAAAGAAAATTAAAAAAAAAAGTTAAGAATTGAACCGTTGGAGGCCCAATGGTCTGCTGACTTCAGTAGGCCGTTGGGCCCAACAGTCGGCTGACGTCAGCCGACCTTTGGGCCTCCAACGGTTCGGTTTAAAAAAAAATTAAAAAAAAAATTAAAAAGGAGGAACCGGCCGATTCCTCGCTAAAACGAACCGGAACCGGGATCGCCGGTACCGGTTCCAGAATCGGACCCGGTTTTTCCGGTTCCGGTTCCGGTTTTTCTGGTTCCGGTTCCGGTTTTTCCGGTTCCGGTTCCGGTTTTTTTGACGTCGGTTCCGGTTCGGTTTGTCGGTTCGAACCGAATAGGCGTCATGTCTACCCTGATCAGATATAATCAAATATATACAGTCTTTCTACTATCAGTTCGTCCTGACATAAAATTTATCAGGACATTGAATATGAACCACTTATTTATGAAAGAGCTTTGACAAGTGCATACATACCAAGTCAAAGTATGTAAAATGAATGGCTCACATGTAATGTACTGATAAATCTTTTTTCAGTTCGAACTGACAACAGAAAATTGTAAATATATATATATAATCAACACCAGTAATGATTAATTACCTAACCAAAACCCGGCTTTCACTGTCTAATTAGGTTACTCGCAAGTGACTGTCATAGTGTCAGGAGAGGTTAGCCTGTAATAATTACTAATTTACTATATATCAAAATGGCATAGGTCCATTTCCTCCATTAGAATACTGATCTGATATATAAAATAAGCCAAAATTTTGTAAATTGCGCCCTTAAACAATTTTAGGAATTATATGTCTATATAATATTGATAGCGGAGCCTTATTCCTCTAAATTTGTAAAGTACAATAAATCGTAGTAGAGCTTAGAAAATAAACGTGCTGAATATTTAATTCAACAGTAGCAATTTATCTGAAAAAATTAATATTTACAAAATCGGCATCTCCATGGTTTTGTCTAATTTCAGAATGCCATGCTTCACTCGATTTATTTTCAATGCAAAAGTGTTTTACATACCAATAATAGTTGGTATGGTAATAATGTTAAAAAATTTGCTTCTTATGTGATATAAAGATAGATTTGATAAACGATTAACTCAAAATTTGGTTTCTGATACTTCTATTTGAAACATATTTTTTTATTAATGATGTATCCAATTTTTTTTTTTCATGTTTTCTATTTTATTTTATTTTCTTATCAAAAATAAAAGAGAAATCAAAGTCAATTTTAAATATTTGTTGAGTCAACCGAAAATATGGTTGTGTAACATACCGCCTGAAATCTAGGGATGGCAATGGGACGGGGTATGGGGCGGGGTGGCATTCCCCGCACCCCACCCCATTTATTTTTTGAAAACACATCCCCTCATAAAACCCCACCATAGATGGAGCGAGTTGGGGCGGGGCGGGGTACAACGGGGAATGCTTTCCCCATCCCCACCCATTAACCTCATTTATAATTTTTTATTTATTAAAATAACCAATACATAACCATTGAATATGATAAAAAATATAAATTAATAAATAATTCCAAGAAACTATTAAAAAACATTTCATAAAATTCAATCATTTTCAAACATAAACATAAAGTATGAGGTCAAAATATTCAAAATTCATAACGCTAATCATCTAATAGTTGCATTTATTTCTCTAGTCCTCTCTTTGCACGATCAACTACATTTAGGGATGGCGATTCGAGTTGTTTGAGAATTAGAGACTTAGAGTTACAGTTAGCGGCTAGGGTTTTTTTAATAGTATTTTGTTTTGTCACTTTATATTAAATAACGATGAAAAGATGTAAAGTTAGGGTTAATGTATTTATATATTTCTGTTTTTAGATATATTTATTTTTTTTGAAACCACGTAGTTTAACTAAGTATTATTTTAAGCGGGGCGGGGCGGGGCGGGGAGTATAAAACTCATCCCCGCCCCATACCCATTGCGGATTAGACTATACATCCTCATCTCCTTCCCATCCCCACCAAATTAAAACCCATCCCCACCCTAAAAGTGCGGGTCCCCACGGAGCCCCGTCCCCGCGAGGAATTTTGCCATCCCTACTGAAATCATCTCCAATTCAATAGTGGCTTGTGAAAAAAGAAAGATGTCACGTAGGCAATGTCTAATATTTTTTAACCGACTGTCTATTTATCCTACATAACTTTTTTTTTTCCACAAACCACTCTTACATTGAAGATACTCATAGAAGATTGATCATAGTCAGGTCTCATGATACCATCTAACTATAATAACAATTCTCAAACATGGATTTAAGCAAAATTCGGATCTTAAATTTCTAACCGAATTTTTTCTCTTATATGAACAACACAAGTTTAGATTTTATAAAAATCTAAAATAGTATAAAATCACGAGACTTTTATTTATTTTTGTTTCCCTCGAATAAGAGTGTTGAGATATTATAGCGGAAGTGGAGTGGTGGGATTCGAGGGAATTTGGAATGGAAATTATTAATTCTATGTTTTTCAATGACTTAGAAAATCAGGAAAAAAAAGCCTGCCTAACGGGGGAAAGAAACCCTAATAAAAAGAAACCCTAATAAAGAGGAGTAATATTAGGCGGTCTAAAAAATATATCAAATTCTATATCTAAATAATGTGGCATGTAAGTTGTCAACATTCTATAAATTATTAGATTATCTGATAAGTAATGTGATACTGACAATTCACATGCCACATTATTTTATAATGGATTTGATTTTTTTTACAGCCTAACATTACTCAATAAAGAGCAACTCTTTCATGGTTGTGGATCATGCAAATTTAGATCAGACTTATTGTTAACTTATTAATAAAGTATTTCATGGTCTAAAATGAATGATGTGTTGCCCAAAGCAAATGAACAGGGGTAATCTAAATAAGATCACCTAACAATGATGGCGTAGATTGGTGATAAGCAGAGCCGGTCCTAACATATTCGAGGCCTGGGGTGAAAATGTAAAAAAAAGGCCCCATGTACAACTGACGGAATACAGTACAACCAGTGTTCTAGTAATCGAAAAAATCGGTCTATTAATTGTTGGAAAAACGGTCATTTTTGGCTACCGTTTGTCGGCCAAGGGTGCCATGTCTGCCGTCTGTAGCCGGTCCTGAAGCTTAGATATGAGAAGAAGGAAATAGATTTGGTCTTGTTGGAACTCATAGTCGAAACCAAAGCGAAAATGAACTAAGAAGATGAAGAAAGCTAGAGAGAGAGTATTTGTACGTTTGAAGACTAGATCTGAATATTTGATAAAGAAGATGGAGAGAGATGGAGAGGGAGAAGGTGTTGCGTTGAAAAGAAATGTGAGATGTTGACATATGGTCACGTGGTATTAAGTCTAAATTAAACTAATGACAATGCTGAGATAGTGAGATGTTTGTTTCTTTAAAAAATAACAAATATTTGATGTTGTGAATAAATGATATAATGAACAAATAAACCGATGAGAAATAACGTGAGTGAGATGAGAGAGATATAACAAATAATAAAGAGAGATGAGAGAGGCCAAAATTTTTTTATTCAGTTTATCAATCTAGGTCTCAAATAGTTTCAATGCAAAGGCCATATATATATATATATATATATATATATAGGCAAATTAACAAGAGTTGTAATCATTACAAACAATGCCACTTGCAATATAATATCATTTTGAAGACTAAGTTAATGACGGGTGGCAAACAACAATGGTGGTGGAAAGACACATTTTATAATAGACCCTTTATTTTTATACTAAAATATTATGTTCAACAGTAAACCCACATAAAAAAACAAAAATAAGGCCCATTTTTAAGCAATTCTTTCTTCGGCCCTGGGCGGGTGCCCCTCGTGCCCCGCCTCAGGGCCGGCTCTGGTGATAAGAGCACCCATTTAACCACCATATATATGTCTTTATATATATATATATATATATATATAAGTAATCCGAAGAAGACTTACATCTTAAGCTATGTGCCTATGTATATATATTCACAATTCTTTTCAGCTGCTAAATTGAATTAATATCCTAATATGCCTCTATTTGACAATATAAACATTATTGCCCCACTTCCTATGTATGATGATTCTTCAGGCTTTTCCTCTACTATTCCACTCAACAATAGCGTGCCTTTTACTAGCAGAATTATGGAATGAAAAGCAACACTACTTCTTTAACTACACTCCCACTTCTCCATCAGTGAGCATCTCAAAAATCAAAAAAGAAACCACAAATCACTTTAAAGTCGACTCTTTAATTTTTCAGTATTTTGGGCTATGATTTATAAATTTCTAAGAAAATATGAATAAAGAAGATATGCTATATATAAGGTGCAGGGGACACCATCAATGCTCACTGTGTACGTCTATGCTGTTTACCCGGGAAACATGCATTGGCACAAGCAATAAAACAAATTTCGGATTCCGTGATCCATCAACCATCATGTATCAACTCTTGGTATGGCAATTTGCATCATAATTCATACCATAGTTGTTATCTGTTAATTATTGTAAGAATTGATTATAGGAAAATTTCAAAACATCAAGTTGAGTGCAAAATTATGTGAAGTCTAGTGTAATTTGGGTGCATTAGATCATCTAATTAAATTTGATACGTAATATCCGTTGTCAATTAAAAAGCTTCACACAAAAAATGAGAGAGTATTCTAGTGAGAGAAATTCTCTGTCACTACAACAAAGAAGATTTAGGTCAACCAAGTCCTCAACTCAAGATGGAGGCAAGGACTTCAGAGATAGTTTGGTGTCTATGTTCATAGGAAATCTCAACCCAATAGTTGATTCAGTGGGGTTATGGAGCATTTTCAAGGTATTTGGGAAGGTTAGGGATGTGTTCTTATCGTCGAAAAAAATGCCCAACAGAGGCTGTTTCGCCTTCATTCGTTTTGGGACTTTGGAGGAGGCCGAAAAGGTGGCTCAGAAGGTGAATGGAATGCATGTATATGGCTGGCCAATAGTGGCGAAGGTGGCGACATATGACTGGAATAGACGACGGTTCAATGCTAAACCGTTGATTAGTGACAACATGGTGTGGGGTGGCAAGGACAGAGAGAATGGCTATGAAGGTCATGGTCTCCGGTCTATGGAAGGTTAATCTTATGCAGAAGTCGTGAAGGATACCATTCCTAGAGGTGCTGCACCAAAGAATGAACAAGGGAAGCTGAAGATAACAATGTCTTGGACTGGCTCAGATGAGGAGGAGGAGTGGCTATCTAGATGCGCTATTGGGGAGTTGAAGAATTTTGCTAGTACAGAACCGGTCAACCGGAAACTGGAGGAAAGGGGTTATGTCTTCCAATCTACTTACATGGGAGGGAAAAGTATACTTTGGTCTTTTGAATCAAGTTGCGACAGAGATGGTTTCATTAAGAACAAATTATTTTTGAGAGATTGCTTCATCTCAATGATAGCATGGAAAGGGACTACGCAATCATCGAAATCGACATCGCTCTCGTTGACGAATATCAGATGAGTTGATATATATGGTGTACCATTGAACTATTGGTGCAGTACCTTTTTCAACAAAATTGGGGATCAGCTAGGCGAGACTTTATGGGTTGAAGAGGAAACTGAGCTCAAACAAAGATTGGATAGAGGAGGTGTACTAATTCTTGCACCAATAGGAAAACAGTTAGAAGGCGAAATCATGGTTAATACAAGGTATAGCTCTTTTCCGGTGAGGATGGTAGAAAGGGGAACTCCGGTAACTAGTGAATGGGTGGATGAATTACTGGATTTGAAATCGTCAGAATCAAATTTGTATCGGCGATCGGACTTCACTCATCCCAAAGTAAAGAGGGAGCGACCTCTAGATAAAGGCAGTAGGCCTGACTTCATCGGTATGGGAGCAGCAAAGGTAGTCAATCCTCATCGAAGGGACACGAGGGAGAGACTAAAAGCTGACAGTTTCTTTCGGGTGAGCAGTCCAAAGCATTATTTTAAGGAAGATGGAAGGGAAAAGGCAGCTTTGGACAAGGGTAAATGACGGTGGTTTAAAAACCCAAGGCACAGACCTAGGGACCCTATCCATGATGGTAAGTTGAGACTGGAGAAACAGAGGTGTACTAGTGTGGTGGAGGACAGTGGCGAATCAGAGTCCAATTCGTCAGAACATGAGTTTCAGGCTAGGCCTTTGGAGTATGGTTGTTGGCTTAAAGGTGAATGTTCCAAAGTAGGGCTGGGGGAGAAATTAGTAGAGATTGGGCCAAGAGGGTTATGTGCAAACGGGCCTCCAAACCATGGGCCCTCCAGGGGAGTTATGAGGAAACATGGAAAAGGACAGAATATGGGTGGGGAGACCCATATAGATCGGTCCAATATGAGCTCTAGTGCCTCAGGCCCAAGTCAAGCGGAAGATGAGATTAGAATCGAAGATGGTGAAATGCAAGCTGTCCAAAAAACACAGATGACTGTGTAGATCAGGTGGTGCATGTAGAACAGAGGATGGAAGAGAAGGGTTTACAGCTGGTGGTCGATTTAAGAAATGAAGTGCCTGAGAGGCTCATATGGATCTCTGAAGATGTATCTTCTTCATCAGATAGGAACGCAAAGACAGCCAATTCAGTGTCTACAGATCCTTACAACGACCTGAGGATGGCGAAACAGAGCAAGCGTGGTCAAAAGGTTCCGATGTTGACCTCCAATCCGAGAGGTAAGCACTTGGAATCTAAGATCAAGTCTCATCCTATGAAAACCAGAGGTATCAAGTCTAATTTGGAAAAGTATGATATTGTCAACTTAGCTAATAAGGCAAAAAATAAAAGGGTTATCTGGACTTTGGAGGTGGAAATTGTGAAAATAATTGAAAAAAGGGTGGCGCTGGAGGTCGACATGAAGGCTAAGAAGCAGGCTTTTGATGAGGCAACAAAAAGCAGTAACCAGGAGGCTGTTGCTGAAGGGAATGAAGGGAAGGATGCAGATACTCATTGGGACCTGGAAAAGGAGGTTGCCAGAGTTTTGGAAATGAGGGAAACTTTGGGCTTTGATTTCAATGGGAAAGAAGATGAAATAATGGAAGACGTATCAACCAGAGAGAAGGAGGATGCGGCAAGAGAGGAATAGTAATTATGCTAGTGTTGTGCATGTGTGTCGGTGTAGGTTGTGTGCTTTATTAATGTTAATGTCTTCTTGGAATGTGAGAGGATTGGGTAAGGTGGAGAAGCGAAGAAAGGTCAGAAATTAGGTGGTGCAGCAAAATCCGGCAGTTTTTTCCATTCAAGAAACTAAACTTGGAGCCCTTAACAGTAGTATCATTAGAACTATGGGTGGTGTGCAGCTTTCTAGAGGCATATGTGTTGACGCAGTGGACTCAGTGGGGGGCTTGTTAACCTTATGGAACGAGGAAAAGGTGACTTTCAGAGACTGTATTTCGAACAGGTGATGTATAATTTTGGTAGGGGTTTTGAATAAGATTGACAAGGAAATGGTTCTATGCAATGTGTATGCGTCCAATTCGGAAAGAGAGAGAAAGGAACTGTGGGAATTCATCATTAATGTTCAACAATCTTTTCCCATGCCTTGGTGTATAGGAGGGGACTTTAACACGGTCATTAATGCCTCAGAAAGAAGTGGTGGCGAGTTCAATAAATGGTCGGCCAAAGCCTTTAATGACTTCATACTTAGGGTCAAGGTGGTGGATATTCCACTACGAGGGGGCGCCTTCAGATGGTCGAACAACAGGGTAGGAGGATCCAGGGCAAGATTAGATAGATTCTTGGTATCTCTCATCATGCTCTCTTGGTTCCCCAACATAGTGCAAACTGGATATCCAAGAACAATCTCTGATCACAGTGCCATCACTCTGGGGGTTTCGAAGACAAATTAGGGTCCTAGACCCTTTTAGGTTTGATAATAAGTGCCTAGATGATAAAGGTTTAATGGTAGATGTGAGAAAGGTGTGGGTGGATAATAACGTGACTGGGAACAGCAGTTTCATCCTACACTCTAAAATGAAAGCTTCCAAGGTTAACATTAAAAGCTGGGCGGCGTCTAAGGCTAGAGTTGTGTCAACTACTAAGGTGCTAGAGGAAAAATTGGCTAAAATCGATGTCATGGCAGCTAGGAATAGGTGGTCTGATTCTTTGAGGAATGAGAGATTAGAGACTATGGCCGAATTATGGAAGGTCCTAAGGCTAGAGGAACAATATTGGCGACAAAGGTCAAGGGTGAAATGGCTCCCGGAAGGTGACAGAAACTCGAGATTCTTTCACTGTGTAGCTAGTGGGAGAAGAAGGAATAATTTTATAGATAATATAACATTCGATGGGGTGGTGATTTCGCAGCGGGATGAGTTAAGGGAGAAAGTGGCAGGTGTTTTTGAATATCATTACAAGAATGTGCAGTGGTGTCGCCCAATTATAAGGGGTTTACCATTGAAGAAATTGTCGAATGCAGAATGCGAATTGTTGGAGGAAAAGTTCAGTAAGGAAGAGGTGTGGGATGCCTTATCCAATTGTGATGGTAACAAAGCTTCGGGGCCAGACGGTTTTAACATCAACTTTGTCAAAGAAAATTGGAGCGTTATCTGCGATGACTACATGGTTTTTTTGGAGGATTTTCACCAGAATGGGTCGGTAGTTAATGGCCTAAACAAGACCTTTATTGCTTTAATTCCCAAAGTTGTCAAGCCAACGACCATGAAGGATTTCAGACCAATTAGGTTGGTGGATTCCTTATATAAAATTTTGGCCAAGGTGCTTGCTAATCGTTTGAGAAAGGTTATTAACTCGGTGGTGGGAGAGACTCAAATGACTTTCGTAAAGAACCGGCAGATATTAGATAGCTTCGTTATAGCCGAAGAAATCATACATCGGTGGAGAAAGAGCAAGAGGGGGGGGGGGGGGGGGGGGGGGGGGGGGCGCTGGCTATTGGTTAAACTAGATTTCGAAAAGGCTTACGACAGTCTGGACCACTTTTTTTTTGGATAATATGCTGAGTGAAATGGGTTTTGGGTGGAAATGGAGACATTGGATAGGGTATTGTATTTCCACTCCGAAACTTTCTGTCGTGGTGAATGGTTGCCCTTCAAGACAATTCAGGATTGATAGGGGTCTGCGACAGGGCGATCCTCTGTCACCTTTTTTATTCAATATCACGGTGGAAGGTTTGAGTGCTTTATTTAGAAAAGCAAAGGCTATGGGTTTGATAAGAGGCGCCTATTTTGGAGAGGGTGCTGTACATGTCTCTCATTTGCAATTCGCAGACGACACCATCTTGTTCCTTCAACCCAATTGGGATTATCTCATAAACACTAGACATATTTTACGGTGTTATGAGGTGGCGTCGGGATTGCGCATCACTTTTCAGAAATCTTGTGTTGTGAAGGTGGGGAAGAGAAAGGAAAGTGAGGGTAATTGGGCTGCGAAATTTAGGTGTGCTAGCACTACGCTCCCTATTTCATATTTGGGGCTCCGGCTTGGGGGTCGACCGTGCTCAAAAATTTTCTGGCAAGGTTTACTTCAACGAATTCAAAATTGTCTCGCACTTTGGAAGCGATCTTTTCTCAACAAAGGTGGTCGTCTTATCCTTATCAAAGCAATTATGTCCTCTATTCCACTTTACTTTATGTCGGTCTTTAAAATTCCGGTCTCTATTGCCAAAAATATTGAGAGTCTTCAAAGGAGTTTCTTTTGGGGAGATGGTCGAGAGAGGAGAAAAATGCATTTAGTCAAATGGGAGACAATTCGGAAAGGCAAGTGCAATGGTGGGCTCGGTATCGGCTCAATTGTTGATAAGAATAAAAGTCTTTTAGCAAAATGGGCATTGAGGTTTGGTATGGAAGAGGATTCTCTTTGGAAAAGGGTTATATGTGCCAAGTATGGGGTCAATAAGAATCTTTTGAGGTGGAATTGGTGTTGTGGCTCAACCTGCTCTTTTTTTGTCAGGGCTGTGAGCGGCCTGTTTGCTTCTGGGACGAAGTCGGCGAAGATTCTTAATGATAGCGATGAGGGTAGTGGTGGGCAGGGGTGACAGGGCCAGATTATGGCATGACTTGGTGGTGGATGGAAAGCCTCTGAAGGAGGTGTTTCTCAGAGTGTTCTCTCTTGCTGCTGTCAAAGATGGTTGTGTTACTGAGTATGGTAAATGTGAGGATAACGTCTGGAAGTGGGACATTCCACTAAGGAGACCTTGCTTCAATTGGGAGAGAGATCAGTGGGAGAGGTTCAGGAGGTGCCTTGATAACATTAAAATTCGGACCTTTATACCTGACACTATTGGATGGTCCTTGTGTTCTGATGGGAATTTTACTGTGAAGTCTTTTTGGCAAAGTTTAGAAAGTAGGACTAGTGAGGACCTTTCAGTGTTTAGAGGAATATGGCAAGGTTTTTGCCCCCCAAAAATTGAAATCTTCGTGTGGGATTTTCTGCAAGGTAGAGTTATGGTCAAGGAAGTCATGAAGAAGTTTGGGTTGCATGTTGGTCCCAGTATAGAGTGTTCTCTGTGCAGTGAAGGAGATGAATCAATTGATCACCTTTTTCTTCATTGCAAGTGGTCTTGGAATATTTGGAACAGTTGCATGAAGTGGTGGGGAGTTAGCTTCTGCACCCCGGCCTCTGTGATGGAGTGGTGGAAAGGTTGGATTGGTATTTGCCCCAACAAGGTTTCAGAAAGAGCTTGGATCTCTCTGTTTTTTGCTGTGACTTGGTCCATTTGGGAGGCAAGAAATGGGAAGGTCTTCAGGAATGTGAAAGTTTCTTTTGGTATAGTTCAAGACATGATCTGGTTCCGTGTTGCTTGGTGGTTCAAGGTTCTGGGAAAGGGATCCCATGATCCAGTTACCCATATCATGCTGAACATTGCTGATCGATGCACTGATAGTATCAAAGTGAAGGTTTCGAAGATGCTGGACTGGATTCCGCCGCCGCCTGATGTCCTTTGCTTTACTGTGGACGGATCAGCTAGGGGTTCTCCGGGTCAAACGGAGATTGGGGGAGTGTTGAGGAATCAAAGTGGCAAAGTGATGTGTAAATTTTTGTTAAACATCGGAATTCAGGAAGCCATTTATGTTGAAATTCAGGCTATTGCTAAGCATGCAGCCTGTGTGTCAACAAAGCAGAATTATGTGGTAAGGAAATCGTTTTTACTAGCGACTCCAAGACGGCTGTTTCTTGGATTAATAGCACCAACTTGGGTAACATGAATCATCTTCACTCAATCCTGGACATTCGCTGTATGTTGGGAAGACTGGGGCATGCTTCGATGGAATATTGTTCTAGGAACACCAACTCAGCAGCTGATATCCTGGCAAAACAGGGTGCGGGGGTGATAAGGACTTAATTATTTAGAGTCTGGTCTGATTTTCGCGAGGTGTTTCTAGCGTCTTTTCTTTCCTTTGTTTTGGGTTTGGGCTGTTTTGTTTGTTTCTTCGTTTGTTGCTTTGTTCTGTTCCTCCTGTTGGAGGTGTTCCTCTGTTCTTACTTAATATATCATCTTTTCAAAAAAAAAATTAAAAAGCTTCACTTTTATCATACATTTCACATCACAAATATTGTATACCATCCTATACATATGAGTAAAATTTTACTTGTCTCTCATTTTATGTGTCGAAATCTAATTATATTGGATACACTAAAGTATATGTCTTTTTTTCAGAAGTATTTTATTAATTCTGGGTTTTTAGAGAGAGGGTACTGGAACCCATTGGACTAACATATTTTGTCCACCAAATTATATGTTGAATTAATACATTTGATGCACCATATAAACCTTCCCTTAGAAAGCAGAGGTAAAAAAAGTCGGTCAGACGCACTAATAAATCTCTCATAGCTTTTAAAAAGTCACCCGCCTATGTCAAAAGGAAAACAATTAATTAAGTAGCATGTGTGAGTGTGACGAAACTTGCCGGAACCACACTACTTTTCTCCACTATATAATCCTGCTTTCGCAATGCTTCTATGCTCAGTCAGATAGCAATTTTCCCTAGTATATTTTCCTTGATTTTTTAATTTTGCCTTCCAACTCTTCTAATCTTCTCCAAAATGTCCTCTTAATTCTTTTGTCAAATGAAACCGAGAAATCATGGTTAATTGACCCTTCTAGTAAGAAGCACAAGCTAGCTAGCTTAGATCTTACCTACTGTGAAACAAAAGATTCAAGCCATGAAGAAGTATTCCCAGAAGCAACGAGTTGTTGAAAATTTCTTCATTTACAGTTTGACAGCATTAGCCAGTAGTCTAATCCTTTCCAGTCCTTTTTGGTTTCCTTCCATGAAAGCATTTCTCTTTGTTTCTCTTCCGAAAGTTGGTTTTGTTTTATTGAGCCCCAAGGTTTTGTTCATAGTAGGCAACCTTATCGTTGTTGTCCTCGTCGGAGAATCCAAATTCTTTGCTCCCAAATCTTCTCCTGCTAGCAATGTGTACTATGATGAGTACATTAGCAGGAGTCGTCGAACTACTCTTCAAAATTCTTCCATCTTTGAAGAGAATAAAAAGGAAAGACAAGTGGAGAAATGTTTTGAAGAAAACGTAAAGAAGATTTGTGAAGATGGAGAAGAGAAGATAGAGTTAGAGAAGGAAGGAGATGATGAGGTTAGTTTTTCTGCAGAAGAATTGAGCAAAAGAGCTGATGATTTCATTGCAAGGGTTAACAGGAAAAGGAGGCTTGAAGCTACACTACTATGTTGCAGCAAATAATAATTACCAAAATGTGAATTCAATGGCAGGCACAAAACAAGGAAGTAATAGCTTATAGCATTATAATATATATAGATAGATAACGATATGATGCAACAGCAACGATTATAAAGTTGCAGGTTTAATTTATTATTAAATAAATACCTTAAAATTTGATCTTACTGATTTATAGCAGGGCTTTTCGATGGTTATCGAGTGCATTTGTAGAGTACTCTTCGCTTGAGAAGATCAGTTTCTATTATGTTTTTTGTAATTTCTGTCCATCGCTTGAGAAGATCAGTTTCTATTATGTTTTTTTGTAATTTCTGTCCAGTATATATATATATATATATATATATATATATATAAATTATCTAGGAGCTCTAAGCCTCTAATTCAACGACTCAAGAGACATGATTTTGTAATAAATTATTTCATATCAATCCATCGTAATGATTGACTTGAGAAATTAAGTGTAAGAAATTTGTTACGCTAGCGATCATATTTATTTTTTATTATGAGAATGTGGATTCAAACCATTTCTCTCCTCAACTATGAAAGTTGATATTGATATAGTTAAAAAAAAATAATCAATTTTTGTTTTAAAATTTAAAATTGTTATTGAAAGGTAAATTTTATGATTTTTAAAAACAATAAAAACATTAAAATTTGGAAAACACCTATTAACTTGTTCTCGTGTTCAATGTTTTCATTTTTCACTTTTATTCTTTTCTCTTTTAAGTTACTTTCGCTTTTTCGTTTTAATTACAAGTTTTAACAGAGTAAATTCAATTAATAATATTGTCAACTCAAAAAATAAAGAGTTAAATGTAGCAAGAGAGTAATTACTTTTAAAAGCTTAAATTTGGATTATTTAATAATTTTTATATTAAAAATAAATGTGTGATAAAACTTCTAAAAGTAAATAATATTTGATAAAAAAAAATTTGAAAAAAATATTATTTGATAAATTGAGTTGGCAACAAGTTTAAGAAGCAATGGTTAATTAATGAATGTTTTAGGAGAGATGTTTCAGTACCTCTAGATTAAGAGGCGAGTTGGCACGGCCAACCAATATATTTTGACCACCTCATTATACTTTATAAACCCAATAATTACTGCTGCTATGCAAGAAAATTTTTGCCAAGTTATGAATTCCAACGCCACTTCCTCTTCCTCTTATCATCTCTCACTGTCATCTTCATCTCCATCTCAACCTCTCTATCTTTGATAATTTTAAAACCTATCAACTAATTTTTTCATACAATTGGCTGAGCAGAGAAATTAAACTAAAAATAACTAAAAAAAATTATGTTTGATTTATTGATTGAAACTAAAAAAAAAAGAAAAAAAAAAGAATGGAGGTCAAGCCACCATTGAAGGAGGCCTCACCTGGAGAAAGAACTGCTACCTATCTGCCCCACCGATCAGTGCTTCCATCGGAAACAGGAGGAGACCAGCCTCCTTGGTTTTTCTTTTTTTCAATTTTTAACATATTAAATATAGAAAATAAATGGATTGAGAAGAAATTTCCGTCGGAAACAGGAGGAGACCAGCCTCCTTGGGTTTTGTTTTTCGATTTTTAATATATTAAATATTGAAAATAAATTGATTGAGAGGAAATTTTGTTGGTAAAAGGAAGGAGGAAGTTAGAACTTGGAAGAAAAAAAGTAGTTGCAAAGGAAGACGAAGATGAACAGAGATTCATGATCTGTCAATATTTTGTATGATGTGGCTTTGTTTTATAAAATTTAATGATGTGTCTTAATATAACTGGTTAGGCGTACCACGTCATGCTTTACCTCGGATGTATTGAAGTTTCTCTCATGTTACAAATGAGTGATTTAGATGTTTAATTAAAAAAATTAAATCATAAATTTAATTTGGTTTAGCCTAATCTATTTTAATTTGTCAAATTCTCCTCCATAATTTTAACATAAAGACACTTATGTTACATTTTTTGGCTGCCCAAAAAAATCTATTACAGGACATTTCTTGGCTGTCCAAAATATTTATTTTGCTGTATTTTTTGGCTGCTTCAAAACATATGTTATACGGTATTTTTGCAACATTTGTGATATGCTGTAATAGATTATCATTCTTTTATGTCTTCCTTGTAATGACATTTTACTAAATGCCGGAAAAATGTTTTTACGATATTTTTTTAAGTTAGTAAATATCGATTTTTCTTGTAGAGTCAAATGCTTAATTTGGTCAACCTTAGAAGTCGGAATTTTTTTAAAAAGAAAAGAGAAGATGACAGGTTCAACTAAAAAAAACCATCATCTATACTTCAAATAATAAACCAATTTAAAGTTAACAGAAAAAACATCAGATTTCAATTAAAAAAAATAAATAAGGAAAAACATAATAAACATATTTTAGTAAAATTGTTCCAAACAAAAAATTGAATCAAACAAATAAACTCAAAATAAATAAAAAGTAAGAAGATGATAAACATTAAAAGATTAAAACCAACCAAAATAGAATAACAAAATTAACAAGCAAACTCATAAATTGCAAAAAATGAGATAATTAAGTAGGTAATATTGAGAAATTGTATGGATTTATGTGAAAAAAGGGTAAGGTTTTCTCTCACATAGAACTATAGAAGTGCGCTTTTTAAGGGGCAAGACCGGTGCTAGGGTTCAGTTTTCTTTTGACTTTCTACGATATTTTAATAACTAGCGTTTCTTTTGTGTATGGACGAAAAGAGTGCACGACATTATTCAAATAATAATACAATAAAAGTATTATTATTATTTTTTTGACAAAAAATATTATTTGTTATTGAACATTTTGATTTGATTACAAAAAATAAAAACATTTTTCTAAATATTTTTAATGGGTGGGATTAGTTTCCTATGTTACACTTGCACAATTAGAAGATACGACCATAGAATCAAGATAAATTTTTTTAGAATTGTATTAAAATATGATATGCATAATTAATGTATATTTTACAAAATATAATTCAATTTTAACAAATATAATAGAATTGTTTTGAGTCTTATTAAAAGAAAACTTGAGAAAATAAGAGTAGTTTGGTGGTCTGTGCGTTTTTCACCGAAAACAAGTGAGAGTGTAAGAGAAAAAAAAACAAATAAATGGAAATAAGTTTTTTTGTGGCTTCTACCTTATAAAAAAAACCCTAGAGTATGAAAAAAAAAAGGTATTTCAGTTAGTTTAAAATTGCTAAATGATAAACATTTTTATATATATATATATATATATCATAACTTCTTTCTCTTGGCCTACCACTTACATAACTCTTTTAGATTTTGATTCAAAAGCTGAAAAGTTGGTATGTACATAGTGTTATTTCAAGGGATTTGTAGGTGGGACTTGGATCCTCTCCTCACCTCAAATATCCTCCCCTTTTCCTCAACTTTTTATAACCCACTGACATTTGTCTTTTAAGGGAATCAAATGCTTGGATTTGTTGTTTTAATTTTTATGTCTGAGGACCCCAAAACACAGTCATTTTACATCATCAAAGCATTCCCAATTTTGTTAATGACATTCTCATTTGTGAATGATGATTACCCGTTATTTTGTCGTTAGGGAATTGTATATCCCAAAAAGATATTTTTTAAAAGTCCTACGCAATGTGCTCTATAGTTATGAAAACTAGTAAAGTGGCAAGCGAGGGTATCATTCCATAGGGAAGTGGGATTCATCGATCGTCTTTAGTTCTAGCTATACAACACGCTGAGCAGACTAGTGTGTTACAGAAAAGTAAATGATAGTATAAATAAATAAATTACATAAATATAATATTTACATGGATATGGTGGAATGGAGAGATGCGTGAAATGTGTGATTACGCTAAGGAAATGACTCAACCGTAACAATCCTCATAGACTCACTTAGTCCCTCAAATGTGCAAGTATATGTTATAGGCTTGTGCCCCTTTTAATTGATCTCTAATCTCTCTCTATGTCTTAGAGATCACATCAACATAAAGTATGGATTCATTAAGTGTCGTGACACACACAAAAGAGTCATGTACGCTTGCCTAGTGATACTCTCACTTTCTGATCATATACACAGGTTATTTCGTTTGGCATATAATGCGCAACCACGTGGGCCATACTACAGCCAATAATTCATCCACGAGGCTAACCAAACACGGGATGGCAACCGAAGCATTAAGAATACAAGATACTCATACAACACATATGTTAGAGATTGCATCCATACATATGCATGAACATATTAAGGACCGTGGGACACACACACGAGCTTTACACGCAAGCCTAGTGATCTCTCAACTTTCTAGTCAAATGTAGAGGATACAACGTTGAGCATGTTAATATGAACCACGCGATATATAACACAGCCTAAATATCATTCACAAGGTGGCTAACTGAGTGAAATCATTAAGCAATGAAATACCCCTATAACTACACAAGCACAAGAGGAATTCAATGGTCTTTACTCTAGATACGGATTTGGTTTTATCAATCTCCCTAGGATGGCTAAAAATGGAAACAAGCTCACCTAACAACAATGTGCAACAAAGTGATTGTTATACATTAAGACCATTCAATTTAGGTTAAAGGTTCATCCTCTTGATTTGAGAATTTTTCCGAAATCAATTCATCACCCAATCCAGCCAAGGATGGACAATTGTGTCTTAACAAGACCCATTAAGCACAAGGATGTGAACCAATGCCAATTTATCAACTAAATGCATAAACTAAACATTTTCTACTATTTAGGGCTAAAATCCCTAACACACAAATTACTCTACACAAGGTATTTTTGTCATTCATTAACATACAAACACTCATGAGAAGCTAAATTACTCTACTCCTACATTAAGTTACTCTACTCCTAATCTCAATCATGCATACATATCAATTTTGACCATCCACACACATGGATTTCACAATAAGATTTTAAATCATGAAATTAACAAAAAGTAAAACAAAACCCAAACAAATTTAAGAACATACATATATTGCACAAGTGTAGGTTTACAAAATTCCTAATTTGGGGATACACAATTAAGAAAACAAGAAATACAAAGAGAATGAATAAAAAAAGATACAACCCTTGAAGAAAACCCTCCAAGAGCTTCTTTCCATGCTTAGCTCGAAATTGGTTAAAGACCCCTACTATTCTCTATACAATCTACTCTAAATTGTAGTTGAGGTGTATGGTGAGCTCCCATGGAGGAAAATCCTCCATGGGAGCTGTTTCTCTCCTTATTATGTGAAGAAGATGAAATAGATGAAGAAGATGGAAGAAGAGAGGGGTTTGGGTGTGAGAGAGGAGAAGGAAGTCTGAAGAGAGGTGAGAAAATAGGGTATCTATAGTGTATGGAAGTTAGGGCATGACTTTGGGGTGAAAGGACAAGAATACCCCTTAGAAAATGGCTGAAAATTGCAATTTTTGGACCATTCTGTGGTTCGTTCCGCGGTACGCATCGACGAAACCAATCGCGACACTATTCTGCCAACTTCCACTGTTCGCTTTGACGAAAAATCCGTTGTTCGCTTTGACGAAAAATCCGTTATTTGCAAATTGGTCTTCCGATGTTCACTTCGACGACGTGTATAGCATATTGGTCTGACAGCTTTGCATACCGTTACAGAAACGGGCATAACTTCCTCTAGAAAGCCCAGAATCGTAATCCGTAAAAGCCGTTGGAAAGAAGACATCCGGGGATTTCTGAATCTATTTAGATCTCAGCATGGTTTGATATAAGGAGGGAGATATGACCTTCTGAAGTTAAGTGTTCTGCACGGGCCATTACAATTTTTGTCCTTATAACCTCCAAACACTTCAATTAAGCTCTAACACCTTATTTTAAGTGATATAACCTACACAAGGCTCACAAAACACATTATTTACAAAAATACGCTTGAAAACAAAAGCAAACGATAGGAAATGGGGACCTCAAAATGTGTATTTTGTGATGTTATCAAATGACAAATAGCGGCGAAATTTTTTTCCGGTATAAGAAATTTTTCAAAGTTTGTAATGGGATGAGAAGAGTTACTGTCTAACTAATAATCCCCAAATCATCAAATATACATACTACTTCTATACTAGAATTCTTGCCTTCTTGGTGAGTTTTTTTGTTTTTTGTTTTTGTATAATTTATAATGAGTTTGTGATACGTAAAATCGATTTCTTTCTTTCTTTTTTATTTTTTTCTTTTCTGTTTAATCTATAAATTATAATGAGATTGTGACATATAAAATCGATTTCTTTTTCACTTTTTGTTTTTGAAATTACATAAAGAAATCGATTTTATGTTTCAAAAAAATATATTGATTTATGTATTACAAACTTAACAATTACCATGTGGAAACAATGGGTGGAAGTGGAATCAACAATTGTGTTTGTGATTTATATCTCTGGATTCTGGTAATTTTTTTTATCCAGAATCTCAAACACTTGTAGAAAAGAAACGATACAGACTATAGACCTTAATCAAACAAGTTGAATCCCATATAATCGTCAGCTCTTCATTCTTCTTCATAATAAGAGCAGTAGCAACTCCGACAACAGGAGCAGACACAGCGACTGCACCACCACCACCAGAACCCACATGTAAAATGCACCAAGAATCACTTCCTTGCCCACAAATTGTCTTGAAGAAATTGATAAAATTTTGGAATATAGAAACTTAGGAGTCGTTTGTTTTTTTCACTTAAAACTTAATAGGTCTGAATCATAATTATTAAGTTGTTTTGTTTGTTTTTATAAGTGGTCAAACAACTTAAAAATACCAAAAAACAACTTAAAATAAAAAGTAAAAAATTCTAACTTTTCACTTAATTGCAAATCACTGAATTGCATTAAATGCAATCCAAAATCTTTTCTTTCTATACTATCCCCATATATAACATATTTCCAATTTCATCATAATTATATGTGGTACAAAAATCTTTATTTTTATATATTGCTTATTTTAAATAGTTTTAAAAATAAAAAAGAACCCTAATCACTTCTCATATTGGTGTTTAATATCAATACTTTATTATGATATTAGGGCGATGCATTTATATATTATTTTTTTAGAGTGTTTTGTATGAGTTTTCCTGCTGCCCCTTTCTTTTTTGAAAAAAAAAATATTTTTCTTTTTTTTAGTAAAAATGAAGTTTATTTGTAATCGCAGAAAAAAATCATGATCATATGTGTTCATATATAATTATTCTTTTCGGATTGTTTTTATTCCATATTATATGTTTAATTGTTTAACATGGTTATAAATGTAAAAGTGCTTAATTTCAAACAATTTTACTTTTAAAAAACAAATGTGTTGACAATACATTCAGATGTGGGGAAAAAAAACAAACATATCATTCAAGTTCAGATTTCAGTCTCTATTCAGTCTTCAGAAAAATTCAGGACTATTCAATCTTCAGACAAAAAAAACAAACGACCCCTTAATCTTTGCTAAATAAAGATCTGAATGACAACGAGAATAAAGATATTTATGAGAGAAATCTTTGGTCAGTCAATTGGAAAGAGATAGGCTGCTAGGGATTGTTGGGGTTAACAAATTTGGGAATAATTTGATGATTTCAAAACGGATGTGTTTTGGATAAAAAAAAATATGTTTTCATAAGCGTATCCAGCCAAGTCAAAGCATTTAAATCCAATGTTTTACATGCAGAGTACTGATATATCTAATATTAGTTCAAACTGACAATACCAAAATTATATATATATATATATATATATTCCTTTTTCTTGTTTCCCTTCAATTTTTTCCTTTTTTGTTTTTCATTTTTCTATTATTTCCAATTTACCTTCTTTTTATTTTTGTTTCTTACACCTTTTTTTTTCCTTTTCTATTATTTCTTGTCTTTTTTTTCTCTTACTTTTTGTTTCTCTCTCTTAAATATTTTGTTCCAATTTAGCAACTAAATATATTAGTCATAAAAAGAATCATTTCTTGAGTAAAATTATGGTTGTTTTTTTTAAAAGACTAAAATTATAGTTGCGGATGTTATATATTTAGCGCTAAATACTTTTTGGAGGGAAAGAATTGTTCCGATTAGTTTTCCTCTTTTTTCGATCAAAAATATTAATCATAGAAAGATTCAATGTCCAACCAACATTGCACTTGTGCCCAATGATACATTTTGGTTCCAAAATGCGTGCTTATGGAGGGAGGGTAAGGTGCTAAAAATATAATATCGAATCAGCAGAAAAATTTGGCCTAGTTGACAAATTAGGTTTTTTCGTAGCCGAATTCTTAATTGCAAATCCTAGAAAATTGGTGACATTTTGTGATTATTTATTAAGTGGTTATAAAATGTTAGTCATTAAATATCAATTTTTTTATAGTGAATAATAGATGTTTGGGGACCACAAAAAAATGACAATAATTGAATAATAACGTAAATAAAAAAGAATTAGAGAACTAATTGACATAATCGAAAGACAAACAGAGGATCATAAAAAGTATTCACAAACACACAGATGAAAAATAGAGAGAAGATGATGTGTACCGCAGTCCATGGTGGTGCAAAGCTTGCATGTGCACAGTTGTAGGATCTTCTGAGCTAAACAGGGATTGTTGGACGACGTGACTGGACGACGATGGCTGGAAGATTCACTTGGAGGCAATGGTGCCACTACAAAGAGCTGAGACAATCAACCAAAATTGAAGAATATCTATACAAAAATTGAATAATCAGATACTAGAGTCGTCGGAAATTGAGAGAAATTAGAGATGTCAACCAAAATAGAAATTGAAAAAAAGTCAAAGATTTATAGAAATTTGTTGTGTATGAGAAACCAATTAATTTAGCGATTTATAATAAAATTGGTGAAAAGGTTATAAAATCAATTACACTATATTTAGTTTGATGGAATTGAAGAGAAAGGAAATAATAGTGTTTTTAATGAAACAATTTTTTTTTTTTTGGAAAGGAAATGAAACATTTTTTTTTTATAGAAACGAAAATATCCTTCTCACACCAATTACCCAACAGTAGCATAGCAATATATGTAAAAAAACAGTAGAATAGCAATAGAAATGCAAATCTTATTTGTAGTAATGATGCAATCAAATTAATTACAGTAATTCAAACATGACACCATAATAATAATAATGATAATAATAATAATAATAATAATACAAATACTGTACTAATAAGTTATTTAATGCTAAACAGTGCATAAAATTACGAAACCACAAAAAAAACAAAGAGATGTATGAATGAGGATGAAGGAGACTCACGAGAGATGTGTATGGTTATATTAGGCTTTAAATAGATGTTAATCAAATTTATCATTCAATATTAATAGAGGTAGTTCTGAGATATTAAAAATATCATTAATTATGTATTCATTTCCCTCCTCTTCCTCCCAAATATGGTGGAAAATCAAATTGGGTGAAACAAGAAGAAATTATTCCCTCACTTTCCTTTCCTTTCATCTCCTTTCATTTCCCTCTCATTTAACAATCCAAACTAGATATTAGAAATCCATCGAAATCCACCCAAATCTTTTTTTTTCTTTTCTATTCCATCAGACCAAACATAGTGTTAAATACAACTATAGCACGGCCACATGAAAAAAATGTCTATTTTTTAATTTAGGGATTTTGACATTCAAGCATTTAATAAATGTCGTAAAAGATAATGATCATTTTTTCCCAATTACAACATTTACTGTAATAAACGCAGCAATTGATAGCAATTATAGCATTTATTAAAAAATACCGAGAATTTGAGGTCGTAAAAGATCAAATTTATTGTGGTGAAGTACTTTTGAACATTTTGATATTCATAGGAGAAGCTTCAACTTGTAAATTTCGAGACGTTAACTTGTCAAATTCTCACAGCTTTTTAACAAGTTTTCCATTTTAAGTTATGTTAATAAATTTTATGAAGTTCTGATTTACAAAATATGTGTTTTGAATAAACATATTCTTAAATTATACATAATTTGAATAAATCTACAATCAGTAATTAAAATAATGTTTGTAACGAAATGTACTATCTCATTAAAATTTGAACGTATGAATGACCAATTAAATAACTTTGTACCGTAAAATATTTGGTTATAAATTTATATTTTGTGCCACAAAATCCAATTTGTCGCACAAATAAAATTATATTTTTTTTGTTGCATCAAATGACTTTCGTTATAAAATATCATATGCAACTATTAACTTTATTATCCGACAACTATTCATGACAAAGACTTTAAATTTTTACAACAAAGTATATAGACGCGGATTGTATAACTTTTACCTTTTACAACAAATGAAATGTTTTGTTACAAAATCTACTTTTTCTTGTAGTGTACTAAAAGCCCCGCATGTAGATATGATATGATCATCGTGAGGCGTAACTAACTATCAACAAATTAAATCTGCAACTTAAGTGGTCAAATAGTTGGTCACGTGGTTTTTACCCATTGAGGGTTCTCCCTGTAAAAATCGTTTGCATTGCTCACCCTTTATCTCAGGAAAAAGTTCTACAACTGATTCTCCTCCCCTGCTAGGTGTTAAATCGACAAATTTTGATAGTTAGTACATTTAATCGGAATGGTACATTACTAAAAGCATTGCGTGTTCAGCAAAATATAAATATGCATCACGTGTTAAGTTAGGGATTGATTTATTGATTTATATATTTTTAATATTATTTTAGTGATTTTAAATTAAATATTTTACCACGAATGGCAATTGTGATATGTTTTGTATTGTATATGGGCAATTTTGAAATTTCATTCTATAACCCTAGTCAACCATTAATTTTGACAACTACAAATACTTCTATTTCTGTAAGTCAAAGTAAACGTAGAATATCAAACATTCATGCTATGAGTGTAAACTTAGAGATGTAGCGTAATTTGCCCAAAGATTATTCTCTCTTATCTAAATAAGTAATTTTTTTTTTGTTGTTGACAACATACTAGAATTCCTTAGATAAAGCTCCGGATGGTTTCCTGGCTATAGCTTGTTGAGACATTTTGTTCCAATGTTTTATAATTGTTTTACACTAAGGGCTCGTTTGGTAGGTGCGGGATAGGATATGATTATTGTGATGAGATTGAATTGGATTGGAATGGATGAGTTAAGATTTGTTCTAAAATTGGTATTGTAGTGTGTTTGGTGTTGTATGAGATTAAATTTAAATAGTCATATTTCTTGTTTGGTATGATATGAGATTGGATAAAAAATAATTTTATCATATATTTAATACATTGTGCTATTGATTTATATAAATTAAATTAAATTATTTTTAAATAAATTAATTATTTCATTTTTTAAAAATAAATAAAAATATTTAAAATATTTATGAAAAATGAAATAGATGTAAAAGCATGAAAATCGAAAAATTAAGGATATTACAAAAATTGAAATAGTCAGATTTGTAAAATTTTAAAGGTTCAAGGGGAGAGTGGGCCCACTAGTCCTAAACTAGCTCTGTGTGTAGACATGACACCGGTTCCAATTTCAGCGGTTCGGTTCATTTTTCTTTAAATAACATTTTATTTATAAAATAAAATAAAATATTAGATCAGACATTGTAAAGTATTGGGTTGGGGTCTATAACCCTTGTCCAAGAATGTTTATTTTCATTTGTATTCTCCTCATTTTTATAAAGGTTAGGCATCTCTCTACTTCTTTTATTTATCCGATGTGGGATGTAGGATTGAATTTTTATTTACATTCATTGATATGACATAATGAATTTTCATTTGAAAACTTTTTTAACATGTTATTGGATGTAAACAAAGGAAATATTATTAATAAAAGAAAAAAGAATTGGATCATTTTATAAAAGGAATCATCTAATTTTGGATTAAATCACATCACATCTCTATATATACTTTTCTTAATCTTCTATATTATATGGACTGTGAATGCAATAATATGTATCATTTTTTTAATATACTATTAATATATATATATATATTATATATATTATATATATATATATATTAATAAATCATCAAATCTCATTCACATATTATTCTTCCCTAATCTTGATCATAGAGTGATTGCTTATAACCATAGTTATATTCAATCATAGATCCCACATCGGATAAATAAGACAAGTGAAGAGTGGTATAACCTATATAAAAAGGAGAATAATGCATTAGAAATTATATCTACTTGGACAAGGGTTATGGGCCATGACCCAATACTCTACAACATTTTATTTTTATAAGTAAAGTGTTATTTTTTTTAATAACAAAAAAAATTATGAAAATTATGGTGGAACCGCCGGTTCAAACCGGACGGTTCCTTAAAAAAGGAACCGAAACCGACCCGATCGGTACCGGTTCCGGTTCGGTTCACCGGTTCGAACCGAATCGGCGTCATATCTATCTGTGTGCTAATATTTTTTGGATAATGTACTCCCTAAACAACAAATATGAATAGGGAAAATTCCCTTGTAATTAAGGTCAAGAATCGAGAAAGTTTAATAGGAAGACCTACTGGTAAAAATATAGTGTGTCAAAACTCATTATGTCATGTTTGTAACATGATATAGGACAAGATAAGACTAATTTTAGTCATATATCCTATATTTGTTACTTGTATAGGATGGGATTATTTAATTCCATGAAGGCAATTTATCCCACCAATATGGGACTAATTAGTCTCACCACAAATGATGGGACTAAATCACTTTATACATTTATTAAAAAAAAAAATTCTTTTCAATTGTTTTCGTTTTTTATGTGATTAAAATATAAATATATTTTAATTTATTTTAAACATTTTAAAATAATAATTTTTAAATAAAAATAAATATTTCTTTGTTCAAATTGGTTTTAAATATTTTAATTTTTTTTCAAAATTTAATTTAAATAATTATTTTAATCAGTCCAATTATATGCAACAATTTGATTCGGGTGAGGTTGGCCTATTGAGTACCATATTTTTTAAATAATTATTCTTCTTTTATTCTTTTATTTAATTATAAAATTTTATTTTTATTTAATATATCTTATTATAATATTTAAAAATATTTTTAAAATTTTAATTATTAATTAAAAAATATTTTCTATAAATGAGGCGTTTAATATTTTTCCATCAAATCACATGAAAAAATATATTTGATTCTATATGTAGTATTCCTTTCTATGATATTAAATAGAAATGAAAATCGAATCATACGATATTACCATTATTATTTTATCATTCAAATAATGTTGTTCTCTCTTCCAATTTTATTTATATCACTGTAATACCATATCATACTTTTGATACATTATTTATTTTTAAATAATCAATATGTGTTGCCCTCAGGGGTATAACTCAGCTGGTAGATAGACGAGATTGAGGGATATATAGTGTCAAAAAAAATCAATACGTGTTAATTTATATAATTAAAACATGTCAACCAAACATAGACATATATTTATGTTTAACTATTAATATATTTTATCAAACGAACTTTTATAAATTTTAAAAATTAAAATAGTTTTTGGATATTAGAAAAATACTATGAGTATAATTTAACTCCTAAACACTATTATTAAATCATGAATTAAAGGTTATAAAGTTTTTCAATATTATTTTTAGAGTAATTTTAGACATTCCAACTCTATATATCAACTTTTATTCCAACTACTAATCAATGTGTCAGTGGACAAAATAGATGCACATTAATGATATTTTTTATTAATCTTTTCTTTAATATACCCTCTAAAATACATGTTTATATAACTTGTAATTTTATGACGTACCCACTAGAAACAATTTCTAGCTTCTTCCCTGATTAGCAAGTAATTAATCATGACTTTATACCTAATGTAAAGAGCCGAGAAAGATTTTGAGATTTCAGAGTGTTGAATTGGTTATTTTCCTTGGAATTTTTCATTAAAACGCCCACGTTGAGGTTGTCAGAAAAATTACATGTTATATTCCTGGCAATTATCTAGAAGAGAACAGACTCCAAGCATGTAATAGCTAGTAGAAACAAGTGCCAAGCCCACGACATGCATCATAAAAGAGGATAGACAGGATTTTCGAAGGTTTTATAATAGTACTATTAGGCCCCGTTTGGTGCGATGGATTGGATTGAACTATTTCATGGGATTGAATTGGATTAAGATGGGATTGGGATTAAATGAGATTAGATTGGATTGGATTGGACTAAATTAATACTATACTGTGTTTGGAGAAACAAGAGACTGGACTGAATTAATACCAACATTTTGTTTGGTAATATATAGGATTGGATTAAAGTCATTAAACATAATAGTTTTTTTTAAAGAAAAATCATTATTTCAAAAAATAATAATGATATTTTAATTGAAATATCTCACCGCCCATCTCTCTCTCTCTCGCTCAATCTCTCCTCCATTAACTCTTATCCTCTCTCCTCTAATCGGACTCACTTTCTCTCCTCTAATTCTCTCCTCCGCTGACTCACTTTCTTCACCCATCAGACTCTCTCTTTCTCTCCTATGTTACCATCACTCATCTCTTTCTCTCAATCTCTTTCTCTCCTCTCTTCTTTTCTTTCATTTTCTTGGTAACCAAACACATGAAGGCCGCCATGGGACTGATTTTTGTGGTGGTCTGGTAGGACACGTCATCTCAGCTCGTGGTCTGTTCCACGATCTGCTATGTTCTTTGTTTTTTTAATTTCTTTTATCTTTTCTTTTTTGAACAGGTGCAAACTATTTTTTGTTTGGAATTATTTTGGTGTCTGATTTGTGTTTTGGAATTCAACTTGTGTTGGGGATTGAAAGAATATGAAGAATCTGGGCTTGTGAAGTCAGATATTGTTTTAATTGATAATATGAAGAATCTGGGTTTTTTTTTTTTTTGTACTTTTTTTTTTGTAATTTTGGTTTTTTTTTAAAAAATTTGGTGGCAACGATGGCGATAATGCTGTGTGGTGGTGGCGGCGGCGGCGGCGATGGTCTTGAAGATGGGTTTGTTTGTTGAATGATGATGAGAAACTGGTGAAGAAATGGGTTGGCGTGTGTTGGTGAAAAACTGAAAATAATCCTAGGACAAATAAATGTGGGATAGATGTTGGGTTTATTTAGTCCCATGATTATGGGACTAAATTTGCTTGTGGGGCTAATAATCACATATCCAAAATGATACGAAACACCGAATTTGGACTAAAATTGTCCAATCCTAGTCCAATCCGGTGTGCCAAACGGTGCCTTATGGTGTGTTTGTTGCACCAGATGGAACTGGGATCCAATCCCGTGTTTGGTGAGTGCAATCAGTTGGACTATTTTTTATCCCCTTTTCAATTTTATCATGCCCTAGTGGGATAAAATAGTCCCCTCCAAATCGTTGGGATTATTTTTTCCCCTTTATGATTCTATGATTCATCGAATTTCAACAAATTTCAAAAAATAAAATCATCATGTTCATGTTGATTTAACAAATTTCAACAAATTCACCAGCTTCATTCAACAAATTTCATCCAAAATAAAATCAAACTCAGCACAACAAAATCCCACAATCATCACGTTCATTGATTCAAAAAAATTACAAAAAATAAAATAAAATTCTCTCAAACAACCCCGATCACATCATCCATCACCACCGACCTGGAAAGCTTTGTCGGTCACCAAACCCCAGCCATCAATGCCGCTGATCTATTCACTGAAAACTGCAAATGAAAACCCATGACAACTTTGCATTTGCTACCTCGATTTGAACGATCCAACATGATCCAAGCTGTGATAGCGCCATCGTTGTCCTCGTCGGAGTCTGATCTACCGGTCAAACCAGTCCAAAAATAGTCTATTTGAAATAACCAGAGAAATGAGAGAAAGACGGGAGGAGAGAGAAAGGACAGTGTCGATTTTTTAACAGAGAAAGGAGAGAAAAATATGGGAGGAAAGGGGAGGATTCAATTATTTTTTTTCCATGAGAAGACCCAATTTTTTTTTGCAGGTACAGAGAAGAGAAAGAGAGAAAATAGATTCTGGCAAAATAAGAGGGAAATAGATGGGAGGATAGAGAGACGAGGATGATAAATAATGTGGGATTAGTTTGTTTAGAAATACTTTTTTATTTTAAAAGTTTATGATAATCCTAGTGCATACCAAATACATGATTGGTCTATGTTTAGTCCAATATAATGTTACACTTAAAAATGGGAAACATTATAATTAATCCGATTATATTCTATTCAATTCAATCTTATCTCTTAAAAATAGTCCAATCATATCCCCGTACATTAATTATCGCTGTCTTTCTCGGTTCCAAAATATTAATAGTTATTTGAAACAATTAACAATTTGCTTTTATAAAATACCCGTAAATAGCCGCAGCAAGCAGCCTGCAGCATGAGATTTAATTATCAATAAAACAAACTAACAAAAAGTTGAAATATTGATCGTGTGAAGCGGCAAAAGTCAGGACTGAGATGTTAGATGTTAGATGACACTATGACAGATGGGAACGTCCGCATCGGTTTGTCTAGAAAACGTGTCATATCGTTGCCATGCAAATGATTCAATGCTGCCACCACCCCACTCTGCACATCTTCTACCACTTTCCCCTTCCACGATTGATCGAATATAAACGCACCCATCAAACAATATTATTATCATCTTTATGTTAATTTCGCTTCTGTAATAATTAACTAATAAGAGTGCCATGGAATTGATTCACATGTTCCTCAATCTAGTGGCACCTCCCATCACCTTCTTCTCCCTCTGTTTCTTCTTACCTCCATTTCTCTGTTTCAAGTTCTTCATCTCTCTCTTAAACTCCATTTTCACCACTAAAGATCTTACTGGAAAGGTTGTCATCATCACCGGTGCTTCCTCTGGCATCGGAGAGGTAATCAATTTTGCAGCACTGCTTTTGATAGATTTATTGGCGGGTACAATTATTAATCAAAATTATATTTAATTTGATTGAATTATGCTTGACTTTCTAGCATTTGGCATATGAGTATGCAAGTAGAGGAGCTTGCTTAGCTCTTTGCGCTAGGAGAGAAAAGAGTCTAGAAGACGTTGCCGAGACAGCGCGTGAAATCGGGTCTCCTGATGTTATCACGGTTCGTGGAGATGTCTCAAAGGTTGATGACTGCAGGAGACTTGTTGAGGAAACAGTCGATCACTTTGGCAGATGTACAGTACTCAACTGAGCTGTGTATTATTCTTTTAATTATAAATGATTTTAATATTTAGTATTTTGAATTATTTTTTTTCCTTTATAATCTAATTAATGAGTTTTTCATGCAGTGGACCATCTGGTGAATAATGCTGGGCTTAGTGCGGTTTGCATGTTCGAAGATTCTGATAATATCACCAATTTTAAGCACCTAATGGTAATTGATCGATTGGCAATTATCATCTCCACCTCTTATAAATCACTTGGACATATTTTGTTTCTTTTCAATTGATTTGTGGTGTTGTCAATTTTAGGATACAAACTTCTGGGGTTCAGTCTACACCACTCGCTTTGCAGTTCCACACCTCAGGAATAGTAAAGGCAACATAGTAGCCCTGTCATCCGTTGATGCATGGTTGCCAATGCCCAGACACAGCTTCTACAATGTAATTAATTAGTACAATTCAAGCCCTTATTTTCCTTGAACTTAATTAGTAAATATATAGTATATATCTAACGAACTGGTTAAATGGCCACGTACCTTGACCTCCTCAGGCGAGCAAAGCAGCCATGTTAAGCTTTTTTGAGACGTTGCGGGTTGAGCTTGGACAAGACATAAATGTAACAATTGTGACTCCTGGCTTCATAGAGTCTGAAGTGACCCAAGGCAAATTCTTGACCCGAAAAGGCAAAGTCGAAGTAGATCAAGACATGAGGGATGTTCAAGTGAGCGCAGCCCCAATTGGGTCGGTGATAAGTTGTGCGAAGGCAATAGTGAACAGTGCATGCCGTGGAGAGAGGTACTTGACAAAGCCATCGTGGTTCAGGGTGACCTACTGGTTGAAGGTGTTTTGTCCAGAGGTGATTGAGTGGAGTTATAGGCTCTTCTATTTGACTAGACCAGGGGATCCATCCACAGAAACACTTAGCAAGAGGGTCCTCGACTTCACTGGAGCCAAGAATGTCCTCTACCCGACCTCAATCCAATCACCTGATATCAAGACAGAATAGCTTCCATGTATTATAATATAATTGAGACACCCTTTTTTTTTAATTGCAAATGAATAATCAAAGCTGTTCGGACTGGCGTGTTGTAGAAAGTTGTATGACGAGTTTTTTTTTTTTTTTTTTCAAGTAAATAGACAATAAAATATCCCATATTCTGTTGATGAGTTTCTTGTAGGACAATAAAATTAGAGAAACTATTGAGGAAATTCTTATTAATATGAGTTTGTTACAGGAATGAATTCACACAAAAACAATTTGGAGAGGATAAATATATATATACAATCCATAAATAAAGGGTCTGCCAAGGAAATTCTTAGAGATGCTCCTCTGCCATATATTAGTTATATATAGACTTTAGGGACTTTTTGGTATGGGGGAATCTTTATATGGGAATGAGAATCTGATAGCATTCTCATGTTTGATAGCAGGTTTGCGTTTTTTGATTTCCGGGAAAGTGATTATCATGGGAATCACATTACCCTCCAAGGGCTAATGTGAAACACATCCTAACAGGTGGGTTTCATATTATCCTCTATCTGATTCCCATCGTGGGACCCAACTTAATTTTTTATTAAATAATTAATATAAATTAAATGGAATATATACATTATAATAATAATATTATATATATATATATATTAATATATAAATAATATATATATTATTATATTATATATAGTATATAAATTAAATAATATATAGTATATAATAATTAATATATAATATATAAAATATATAAAATATAAAATAATATAATATGTTATATTATTATATATTATATAATATATTTTTTATATACATTTTATATATATATTATATAATAATATATATTAATATATATATATTAATATAATATATTATATTATATATGAATAATATATTAATATATATATATATATTATAATTATTATATATAATAATATATATTAATATATTAATTTGTATTATCTAAATTATTTAAATATATATAATATATATAATATAAGATTTCTATGTATAACCAAACACAAACATTCTCAAGAATCCTACATAATATTCTCATACACAACCAAATACATATATACAAGTTTCTCAGAAACCACATTAACATATTTAACTTTCTCGAAAATTAGATTATTTTAATTAAATCATACCATACGGCTCCTTATAGGTGGAGTCCTTTCATCTCTCGAGTGACGTGCAGCCATTTGTTTGCACTTTTCCTCTCGAGTACGTGAGATTTCACCGTATAAAATCATCGTGAGATTTTATCGAATTTTTATCGACCAACAAGTATACATCAAAATAAAGATTCAATTCGCAAAGCTTCACATCTAAAAGAAGTTCTCACTATTGTAGAATTATCTGGCGGATTCCCACCGTGACTAGTCATTCAAAGGCATTTGCATATGGTGACACATGTCACATATGTTGCCTTTGTTTGATTGGTCTATTTCACCTAAAAATATGGTTTGGTTTAGTTCTGTTATCAAGCGATTCGAATCATCAATAACAAACAGAAGAGGAACAATACAAAGGCAACACAAGTATATTCTCTCGTTTTGTCTCATTATTATTTTATCTGATGTTATTTTATCTATTATTTCAGTTTTAATTATAATATGATATCAGTACGAGTTTAGTACCAGAATCAGAAGTTTCTGGATTTATTACAACTAGAACCTGAAATTTCTAGCCCGAAACTTCTGAATTTATTTTTACTAGAACCTGAAGCTTCTAGATTTATTTATTAGTACCAAAACATGAAGTTTCTGAATGTACTTATTATTACGCATTTTATTTACTTTTACGTATTTTATTTACTTTCATTCATTTTATTTTTACGCAATTTTTATTTGAACGTTTTGGTCACCAACCAAAACCCGAAGTTTCTAGGTTTATTTATTATTACCGGAACCTGAAGTTCTGGATTTATTTACCATCACTGGAACATGAAGTTTATGGATTTACAAATACTCATTTATATATCTAAAAATTAAATTCCTCGAATTTTTATCAGACCAGGAGCTATAAAAATGCCAAAGCTTGCAAATCTGAAGTTTGCTGCACTTGAAGTATCTGGGGACAACTACATGTCCTGGCTTATTGATGCTTACTTCTAAAATAAAAAGGCCTGTATGACAGCATTAACAATGAAACCCAGGCAAATGAAAAAGAGAAATCTATTTCCATGGTTATTATCTGTCGCCGTCTGAATGAGGATCTAAAGACTCAATACCTAACAGTCACAGAACCAGAAGTTCTATGGCAAGAGCTAAAAGATCGATTTAATAACCAATCTGATGTTGCATTACCAAATGCTAGGTATAAATTGCAACATTTACGTTTTCAAGACTATAGATCAGCCTATGAATACAATTCTGTTTTGTTCAGAATCACTACACAGCTGAAATTATGTGGTGAAGAGACAACAGAAAAGGATATGTTGGAAAAAACATTTACAACATTCCATGCCTCAAATATGATATTGCAATAGCAATATAGAGAATGTCGATTCTCGAAATATTCGAAGTTGATCTCATGTCTCTTGGTTGCAGAGAAAAATAACGAGCTCTTAATAAAAAATCATGAATCACGCCAGACTGGCTCTACGACATTCCCATAAGTGAATGCCAATACTATTAGAGACCATAGTCGTGGTCGAGATCGTGGTCGCGGTTCTTACCGTGGTCACAGTCCTGGTCGGGGTCATGGAAGAGCATATGGTTATTTCGGTCTGGGTGGTTATAATCAAAATAGTGAAAACATTCCCCAGATATGGAATGTTAACAAGGTCAAACAAGATAAAGGAAAAAATGTCCAAAACAGGCCTAACAAAAATGATGGCATATGTTTTAGATGTGGTTCTCATAATCACCAGTCCCGTGTATGCCGCACACCAACACATTTGGTTGAGCTTTACCAAGCGTCAATCAAAGAGACGGAAAAGGCAAAGAATCCTGAAACTCACTTCCTGGATTCATATTTTACGAATATCACCCAGTTCAATATTTCGAATTTCCTTGATGATACAAATGATAATGTGACCACCTCAATTGGTGATGGAAATATCCATACCAATTAAGTACTGCTTGTAATACTGTTTTGTTTTTCATGTGAAATATTTCTATCAAATATTCCTTTTTCATGAAATAATATGTTCATATTTGATATATATTTTTGATCACTTTGTCTAATATACATTTTATTCTTCTTTATGAATAGAATATGTTTTTAATCGATAAATTGGGTGATATTGAGAAGCAAGATGCAACAGATATATGTTTAGCCGATAGTGCAACGACACATACAATTTTACGGTATAAGAAATATTTTATGAATTTGACTTTACTCAAAGCAAATGTTAATACTGTATCAGGTCCAGCAGATCTGGTAGAAGGCTCTGGTAGAGCCATGATATTGTTACCAAACGATACTAAAATAAGTATCAATGATGCTCTATATTCAATCAGATCCAGAAGAAATCTGCTTAGTTTCAAAGATATACGATGTAAAGGGTATCATATTGAAACTATAAATTATGAGAATAAAGAGTATATATGCATTACATCTCATAATTGAGGCCAAAAACTCATTATAGAAAAGATACGTGTTTTATCATATGGCTTATATTATACCTTTATAAGAGGTGTAGAAGTTTATGCAGTTATAAACCAGAAGTTCTCAGATCCAAAAATATTTATGTTTTGGCATGACCGTCTTGGTCACCCGGGATCTACAATGATGCGAAAAATCATTGAAAATTCTCATGGACATCCATTAAAGAACCAGAAGATTCTTTTATTCCATGAGAATTTATGTACTGCATGTTCACAAGGGAAATTAGTAATAAAACCATCTCATTCTAAAGTTGGTTTTGAATCCCCATTATTCTTACAAAGAATTCAAGGGGATATATGTAGACTTATTCATCCACCGAATGGACCGTTCCACTATTTTATGGTCCTAGTTGATGCATCTATCAGATGGTCACATGTTTGCTTATTATCAACATGTTGCTTTTGCAAGATTACTTGCACAGATTATCAAGCTCCAGTCACATTTTTTCGATCATCCTAATAAGTCAATAAGGCTGGATAATGCTGGTGAATTTACTTCTAAGACATTTGATGAATATTGCATATCAGTTGGGATTGATGTTGAACATCCAGTTCCACATGTTCATACTCAAGACGGATTAGCAGAATCACTTATCAAACATGTCCAGGTAATTGCAAGAACTTTGTTATTACGAACACAATTACCAATTTATGTTTGGGGACTTGCTATTTTACATGATGCTGCATTAATCTGTTTTCGTCCCACTGCTTATCATTAGTATTCACCAGTACAACTTGTACTTGGCTATCAGCCAGATATTTCTCATATGCGTACTTTTGGTTGTGCAGTATATGTCCCAATTGCACCTACACATAGGGCTAAAATAGGACCCCAACGGTGTTTGGGAATATATGTTGGTATTGATTCACCATCAATTATTAGATATATGGAACCATTGACTGGATATCTTTTTACTGCATGATTTGCTGATTGTCATTTTGATGAAACAAAATCCCCATCATTAGGGGAAAAAAAAACTTCTCATGAAGAGAAGCATGAACTTTCTTGGAAAGTTCCTAATCTAATTCATTTAGACCTATACACATTTCAATGTGAAAATGAAGTACGCAAGATAGTTCATCTTCAAACAATAGCAAATCAGTTGTCAGATTCATTTACAAATGCTACTAGGGTAACAAAATCATACATCTCAGCTGTTAATGTACCAGCGCGGGTGATTGTTCCAGAAGAACAATCAAAACAAATGATAGCAAATGAATCATCTACTGCATGCTAGAAGCGTGGTAGGCCAATTGGTTCGAAAGATATTGTTCCCCGGAAGAGGAAATTAAATTACCAGGATCATGTTCCTATGGTTATAAATAAATCCACTTTCTCTAAATTAACTCCACAAGAGTTAGATGTCCCTGAAAGAACACAAGTCACTAAAGTGTCAGAAACCCCTGCAGGGGAAGGAATCCCTAAAGAAATTCAAGAACATATAAATGATGAAATTTCCATAAATTATACAGGAGAAATGTAAAATCGTGAAGAAACAATCATTAATGATAAATTTTCATACACATTGGCTACTGAAATTATAAATGATGATTATGAGCTACATAGTCTTGATGATTGTAGGCAAAGGTCTGATTGGCGTAAATGGAAAGAAGCAATTCAAGCAGAATTAACTTCTTTAGCAAAACGAAAAGTATTTGGATCAATAATCCAGACACCTGAAGACGTCTAACCTGTTGGATACAGATGGGTTTTTGTAAAAAAAAAAGTAATGAGAAAAATGAGGTCGTACGATATAAGGCACGACTCGTAACACATGGTTTCTCACAGAGACTTGGTATTGGTTTTGATGAGACGTATTCACCAGTAGTGGGATATAATTACGTTTCGATTTCAGATAAGTTTGGTTGTCTTAGAAAGACTTGAAATGCGACGTATGGATGTAGTAACTACTTATCTATATGACTCACTTGATTCAGATATTTATATCAAAATCCCTGAAGTATTTACAATGCCAGAAGGATATAACTCGAGACCTCGTAATTTGTATTCGATTAAACTACAAACGTCCTTGTATGGATTAAAGCAATCCGTGCGCATGTGGTATAACCGTCTCAGTGAATATCTGATTAAAGAAAGATATATCAATAATTCTATATGCCTATGTGTTTTCATAAAGAAATCTGAATATGGATTTGCTATCATAGCAGTTTATGTTGATGATATGAATTTAATCGGAACACCTGAAGAGCTCCTTAAAACTGCCGAATATTTGAAAAAGGAATTTGAAATGAAAGATCTGGGAAAGATAAACTATTGTTTCGGTACGGAAATTGAGCATAAATCAAATGGGATACTTATCCATCAATCAGCATATGTTGAAAAAAATCTGAAAAGATTTCATATGGATAATGCTCATCCATTAAGTACTCATATGGTTGTTAGAACTCTTAATCCTAAAAAGGATCCATTCCGACCACTTGAAGATGGTGAAAAGATACTTGTTCCTGAAGTACCATATCTTAATGCAATTGGTACTTTGTTATATCTGGCTCAATGTACTATACCAGATATTGAATTTTTAGTGAATTTTCTTGCTAGATTCAGTTCAGCACCAACTCGAAGGCACTGGAATGGAATTAAACATTTTTTTCGTTACCTTTGTGGAACGAAAGATTTAGGGTTATTTTATTCAAAATCTAACAATTTTTCAGGTTTACTTGGTTATACTGATGTCGGGTATCTATCCGATCCCCATAAAGCTCGTTCACAAACGGGATATGTTTTTACATATAATGGCACAGCAATCTCCTGACGCTCCACAAAGCAATTTTTTGTTGCTACATCCTCTAATCATTCAGAGATCATTGCACTTCATGAAACAAGCGGAGAATGTGTCTGACTAAGGTCAGTTATTCATCATATTCAAAATACATGTGGATTCTCATTTTCTGCAGAAATGCCGACACCGATATTTGAAGATAATTCGGCTTGTATTGCTCAAATTAGAGTGGGATATATAAAAGGAGATAGAACCAAACACATATCTCCTAAATTCTTATATATTCATGTACTTCAACAGAGCGACAAATTGATGTTAAACAAATACGGTCCACAGATAATCTTGCAGATCTGTTTATCAAAGCACCCTACATCAACTTTTGAGAAACTGGTATATGGAATAGGTATGCTTCAACTCTATCAATTACAAGATTGATATTGAAGTTTTGAATAGGGGGAGCAAAAATTTTGAAATGGACATACTGTACTCTTTTTCCTTTACTGGATTTTGTCCCACTGGGTTTTACCGGAAATGTTTTAATGAGGCAGTTCTGAATACGTGATCGTACCTATAAATACACATTTTGAGGTCCCCATTACCTAGCTTTTGTTCTCGTTTTAGAGCATATTTTGGTATATAATATGTTTTGTGAGCGTTGTGTAGGTACATGTTCCCTACGGGAGGTATTTGAGCTTAATTGAAGAGTTTTGGAGTTATTTGGGCTGATTTGGATGCCGTGAAGTACACCTAACGTTCGGGGCCATATCTCCCTCCTCAGAATGAACTATGTTTCCTATTACCTATTTTCGGAAAGCCTCGGATGTCTAATTTCTAACAATTTTTACAGATCACAATTCCAGGTTTGCTCGAGGAAGTTATGGTCATTTTCGTAACAGCGCGCGATGCTGGAAATTCTTCACCAGAGGGTTAGGCGACTTCCCACATGTCGCCTCACATGTCGCCTGTAGCACTGTCAAACTCGCTTTCCAGCCCATTTTTGAGGGGAAATCTTGTCCTTTCACATCCAATTCTTGCCCTAACCTCTCAACACTATAAATACCCCATTTTCTCCTCATTCTAGAGACATCTTTTCTCCTCTCTCACACCAAAAACACCCTTCTTCCATCTTCTTCATCTATTTCACCTTCTCCCTCAATCAATGAGTGATTCAAGCTCTCATGGAGGTTTTTCCTCCATGGGAGCTCACCATACACCTCTACCACCACATTTTACACTTCTTCCACCATCTTAGAGTAGAATACAAGGAGATAGGAGAGCTCAAAGGATCAATTTCGGGCCAAGCACAATCAATGGAAGTGGAGGGGCTTTGGAGGAGATTTCTTCAAGGGTTTTCTCTACAACTTATCTCTTCTTGTAGTTTCTTGTTTTCTTTGATGTATAATCACCATTTGGGAATTTTGTAAGCCTACACTTGTATAATATATGTATGGTTGTTCTTAAATTCTTTGGGTTTTGTTTTACTCTTTGATTTATACATAATTTTCTCTCTTATTATGATATTCATGTGTGTGTGAATGGTCAACATTAATCTGTATGCATGAATGAGATTAATTATTAGGATTATGCTCAATGGCAAGAGTGTAATATTGTAATTGACAATCTTCTCATATTAATAAAGTGAATTCTGATTCTTACAATTACTTATAGCATTTATTATTATAATTGTCAAGGTAAATAATTATAAGGTCAAAAGACTATGAGACATGAAGAATTGTTCATACATCCGGATATGTATGAGGTAGACACAATTCTTTAGTTAGTCTTGAATAACGTTCACAACTTAAGTTAAAGGTTGTGCACCTCTATCTTGTTAAAGTTGTAGAATTCTTTTACTAGCATTTGAGTGGGATCAAATGAATATGATAAGTCTAAAATCATCGAAAGGTTTTCGAGTAAAAGAATCTAGTGCACTAGGTGCATTGAACTGGATCACAATGAAATACTTTATCTAGAACCGTCACTAGATATAAGTCTTTTCATTAAAGAGGACAATCGGAGAGTCTATCTTAATCCTGAGATAAATGATGGACTTATGGTTGCAAGTGTTATCATTAGAGCTATCAATGAGTACGATTATATAGCATAGTCTATCCTCGATAGTTTGGTGGTATACATTTGTTAATCGATAGAGGACTTCATTTATAGATATGGACATCGTGGCTCCATTTATTAAATGAGAGTATAATATCATCATATAGATGTTTTGCGGTATTGGATATTAAATCTCAACGTTGAGTTTTCAATAATGATTATTGAAAACATGGCTTCTAGACAAGTCAAAGTATCCAAGTTCGAAATGTGGTCATATGAGGAAATATGGTAACTTGGAGAGCTATAGGCGGTTTATGAGCTCTTGGCGATTACTGATATTATTCACGAGGATACACCATCTCCTATAAGATTGTCTAGGGTATGAATGCGAAACATCTCCTTATTCTATCTTTATTTAAGAGTTCAATTTTAGCTCTTTAGTGGAATGAATTAAAATTAATAGATTGGACCTAAGTGAATCATTTGTTGATTGTGATTAGGTTGTGTCTTTTGAAGCTTAAATTTAGATAGCCCGCCAAGATCCTCAATCCACACGTATTTGCATGGATCACTTGATATATTCTACCGGGCCGATTTAAGGGTCCATCTAGAATTGTTTTTAATATATCAAGAATATAATATGTCTATTATTTAATTAATGGGCTGCACTATTATATTAATATATTAAAAGGAGACATGTGGGCTTGTTTCTTTTAGTAAGAATGGGTCTGGTTCACATGTGGGCTTTTATTTAAAGTCCAATGGATTAAATGAAATAAGAAAATAATATATGGCCCATTTATATAAGTGGGGCGGCAATGTGTATATATTAACCTAATATATTATTTTGTTTCATTGTTTTAATTAAATAAGAATTAGTTAATTTATTAATTAATTGTTTAATTAATAAACAAATCTTTTTCTGATCAGGAAATATATTTCCTAAAGTTATACTATTTGTAGTAGTATATTAAAAGTTAAAGACTTGTTTGATAAGAAAATAAATAATTAATTTTATTTATTTAATCAAATAAGAAGTCTTTTTATTTAGTCAATAAAAGAATAAAAATATCTATGAGTTGGATTAGGTTTTGAAGTCTAAAGGTTGATGGAAATTAGGGTGCAACACAAACTCTTTTTGGTATGTGATTTGCGGCAACCCTAGTCCCTTTAGAGGAAGATTTCGGCAATCCTAAATAGAAGAGGAAGCAAAATTTCGGCCACCTATATAATACCACATATAGAATTCGGCCAATATAGTTGATTGAATGATTCAATTTTTCTTCTTCTTCTCAGTTCATAGAAAAGTATAATTTTTATTCTACTAAACATAAAAGAGAGAAAAGATTATTCTTTGATAGTACACTGATTGCTTGTTCATCAATAAGCTTGTGTGTACAACATCGAATTAGGTTCACGCGAGTTTCGATCATTAGATTGAGAACTCAAAAGTGACCGGAATAATTTTTGTCTTCTTTTGATTGTTTTGTGACTAACAAAAGAAAAAGAAAACTTTGTTCATTCATTCTCAGGTTTGCAATTCAAAGAAAAAGGGAGACCACGCTCCTAGGTGATTCACGTACGTGTTCGGATTGGAAGATCTCGCGGTACTGTTCACGATCACTGTTCACGGGGGTACTGTTCACGATCACTGTTCACAGGGGGTACTGTTCACGATCAATGTTCACGCGGTACTGTTCACAATCACTGTTCACACGGGGGTACTGTTCACGGGCATCGGAAAAGATTTTGCGGATTACCAATCGACGTAAGTCAATCGAATCACGCATCAAGAGGTATTTAACTCTAACCGTATATATTTGAGTTTAATTAATTAAAAGGTTAAGGTTCAACTTTGAGAAAAATTTTAAAACCATACGAAATCTATTTTTCGTTTCTTCCGCTGTGTTTTATATCGATTTTTCCCTACAATTAGGAGTAGAGTAATTTAATTTAGGAGTAGTGTAATTTAACATCCCATGATTGTTTGTGTGTTGATGGAGGAACTATTATACATGTGTAGAATACTTTGAGTGTTTGAGTTTTAGCTCCAAAGAGTGGGAGAAGCTTGGTTGATTATGCATTCACATACTAGATTAGGCTTTGGTTCTATATTCTTTTGCTTAATGGGTCTTTGTATTAAGGCACAATTGCTCATCCTATGGCTTGGGTTGGGTGGTGAATTGATTTTGGTGAATTCCTTAATCAAGAGAATGAACCCTTAACTTAAATTGAATGTTCTTTATGTTTAACAATCAACTATTTGTGCATTGTTGTTTGGTGAGCTTGTTCTCATTTTAGTCATCCATGTGAAGGAGATTAGAGATGTAAGGAGAGAGTTTTCTCTTTTATTGATAGAGTTGTGCATTCATGAGATTGGAGACCGCCATTTTCGTCCAGTGGTTAGGATTATCGCGATTGACAACCGTGAGAACCCGGTGTTGGATTCCCGGTTCGGGTTCGGATGAGTTCTCCTCTCTATCTATTTTGTATTTCTCTCCTTGTATTTTTGTTTCTTCTTTGATGCGTACTTTCATTCATTAGGGAGTTGATGTAAACCTAGCATTGTTGCCTTTATATTGAATGTGTTTGTTGATGTTTGAGTGGTCATTTGAAGTGCTTAATGCTTTTGAGTGGTTAGCCACTGCTTGAATGAACTTTAGTTGTTGTGTGAAGGACCGAAAGGTGAAGCATGCAACGTGCATGAGTAGTTTGGCCGCTACATGCAGGGTAAGGTAGAAATAGGCTAGGCTTTTGCATGTATAGTCGCTATATGTGTCCCATAGTTCTTAATGAACTCGAGTGTAGTTCGGGTAACCATGTAGAAATAGGTTGCTGGTGCACGTCGGCATAGCCCTTATTACTTGAAAGAGAATATTGGCGAGGATTAAGTGGGCACGACTTTCAACATTGACTATGCATATATGTATGAAATTGTGTGATTGCTATGGTGGAGTCATTTACTTAGTGTAACCATTTACATACCTTATTGCTCCATTCCATCCTATCATTGTACATATTGTTTATTTATGTAGTTTGTTAGGTTAGTTTAACATTCACTTTTCCATATTCTTTTGCATACGCAACACACGAGTCCGCTCGACGTGTTGTAATGATAGATCGAATTAGAGACTGTCGGTGAATCTCACCTCCCTACGGAACGATCCTTACATGCCGTTGTGCTAGTCTCTGTGACTCGCACGCTTGCGAGGCCGAACTTAAATGTTCAATCTTTTGATGGCACTTCAACTACGTGCCCGTTAATACGTCCGATACCACTTGATCTAGAAAATTATTGTATAAATTTTTTGCTAAGGTTTTTATCCCACTAGATTTTTCCTAGTAAAATTAATGGTAGAAATCCCAAGGGTTAGTATTGTAGAATTATCTGGTGGATACGCACCGTGTCTAGTCATTCAAAGGCATTTGCATGTGGTGACAGATGTCATATATGTTGCCTTTGTTTGATTGGTCTATTTCTCCTATAAATATGGCTTGGTTTTCTTCTGTTATCAATCAATTCGAATCATCAATAACAAACAGAAGAGAAACAATACAAAGGCAACACAAGTATGTTCTCTCGTTTTGTCTCACTATTATTTTATCTGTTGTTATTTTATCTATTATTTCAGTTCTAATTATAATATTCACGATAAATCTTTTTATAAAAATTGACTAAATTATGTTACGGTATTTATTTTTCTATTAAATTTTGTTTTTTCATTGTTCAAACCGAAAATACACTCTAAGCGTGTGTCTACTATTGTAATGATGTTTACAACCTAGGTTGACCTCTAGTCACACCATTTTTAAAAGCAGAAGCTGGTTTCCAAAAATATGTATTTGTAACTTCTTAAAAACTCAGTTGAGAGAAGAAAGTGGCTAAAAGCACTTTCCCATATTTTACCGAACACCATATCATTGGTCAGGAATCACTTTTGGCTCCAAAAACAACTAGGGAAGCAATACCAAACTGGGCCTTAATTATGTTTGTGCAATTTGTCCTCAAATTAATTAAGGCAAGATTATGTGGCTAGTTTTGAAGCTATATGTCAACGGTTTCCTTATATTGCATGAGACAACTCACTTAAATATATTAATTAGACAGGACAATACTACATTACTAAAACAATAATGTTATTGGACTTAATAACTACTATTAGATTTGATGAAAATAAATCCAATGAATATTATTAAAATTTGAAATTAATGTTTTTTATTATAATAAAACCTTAAAACCTTTTCAACAGGTTTTATATATATATATATATTATATATATAATTTGACAAAGAAAATAATGATTTTGTTAATACTATTATTAAATAAAAACAAAGAAAATTACATTATAAATTTGTAATTTAATTAGAAGCTTAAATAATTTGTTTTACTTTTCTTTTAAAAAGTTAATATATAACATTGTTTTATACAATGTGAAATTGTTATCGTAAATAATATGTAAAATGATAACAATTACATCTTTATATACAAATCGTGTTACATACTTACATAGTATGAATATATTTTTTTTATAAATAAAATGAATTGTTACAATGTATATTTTAATCGTTACATTTCACGGAAAATTATTGTATAAATTTTTTGCTAAGGTTTTTATCCCACTAGATTTTTCCTAGCAAAATTAATGGTGGAAATCCAAGGGTTAGTATTGTAGAATTATCTGGTGGATACCCACCGTGTCTAGTCATTCAAAGGCATTTGCATGTGGTGACAGATGTCATATATGTTGCCTTTGTTTGATTGGTCTATTTCTCCTATAAATATGGCTTGGTTTTCTTTTGTTATCAATCAATTCGAATCATCAATAACAAACAGAAGAGAAACAATACAAAGGCAACACAAGTATGTTCTCTCGTTTTGTCTCACTATTATTTTATCTGTTGTTATTTTATCTATTATTTCAGTTCTAATTATAATATTCACGATAAATCTTTTTATAAAAATTGACTAAATTATGTTACAGTATTTATTTTTCTATTAAATTTTGTTTTTTCATTGTTCAAACTGAAAATACATTCTAAGCGTGTGTCTACTATTGTAATGATGTTTACAACCTAGGTTGACCTCTAGTCACACCATTCTCGGTCACTAACTCACCACTACTACCCAACGGGCCTTTATAGTGATTCCTTGATCACTTTGCTTGCCAACCACACCTTGGTTGCAAGACTTCACTTGCTTGTGCACTACACCTTGTGGTCACAAGACTTAACTCTCAAGAAGTGATTAACAACCTAAGTGATTATATGAATATTCAAAATGCAAATAATGCTAGGCAACACTAAATGCTTATCTAGGGATTAAAGATGACACTAAGTACAAATCCTAGATATCAATATCTATATGAATGCTCATAAAGACCTAACTAGATATAGATATGCAAATCTAAGATCTAGTCATCAAACAAAGTCATATCAACACATGTTGTCACATAAAATGGCAAGGACAATAAATGCAATTAACAAATGCAATCAATGAGTCCTAATTAACTAGTGGACAAATATGTCCTAAATATTAGCTATCACAATACAAACCCCAAACATGTTATAACTTCAATTGATATACAATAAATACGAAGATTTGTTAACCTAAACAATAAATGACATGTCTTGATAAGCTAGGGCAATAAATGAGCAAGGATGAAAGTTCTACTTACCAAGTAAAGACATTAATGAAAACTCATGCTTGAATGATGCTCTATATGCAAGATGATGATGGGTTTTTGGGGTTTGAAGAGTCAAGGAACAAAGTTTGAAGCTTTCTCTTTCTAAGGGTTATTCTCTCTCTTAAAAATGGTTTCTTGATGCTCTCTCTCTCTCTAGGGTTTGTTCTTGAGAGTCATTTTTGTAAAGAAGATGAGTTAATGATGTATTTATAGTGACCAAAAAACGAGCTGGTGTGAAATGCCCGAATTGCCCAGTTCGGGTGACAAAGGCGACATGCAAGGCGACATGACCAAGTCGCCTAACACACTGGAGGAAAAACACGTTACCTGAGGCGACATATAAGGCGACATGCACAAGTCGCCTTGGAAGTCGCCTAACACACTGTGAGAAAATTTCAAGGCTAAGGCGACTTTTCAGGCGACATGCACAAGTGGCCTTGCATGTCGCCTAACACACTGGACAACCCATCAACTCCAGATTTAATCAACGTAAATGCAAGAAGTGTGTGTACAACAATACATGCATGTCAATACAAATGCATAAGATGTGAATGTGTGCAACTAAATCTCTTCAAGAGTTAAGAACAAGTGAACTACCTCTCTTGAAGCTCTTTGGGATGACAGGAAACATGTCTTCAAGAAAACCACACTTGGAGAACCTATGCTACCCGTTACATAAATATCCCCAATGTGATTTGTCATGAAATAAGCCAATTATAAAAGTGAGGTTCTTACACAAACAAAATCCTAATCATATGAGTTTTTACGATTGGTTTTGGAAGAAAAAAGTTAGGTAGGGATGTAAACAGTAATATTAATTGAATAGTGTTAACATATGCTTTAAGGGCATATGATAAAACACTTTAAAGAAAAAATTAACAAAGTATTTACTATCCTTAATACAATAAATATATAAATAAGACAATAAATACACCCTAAGGGTACAGGTTAACGAGCTCGAAAATTATATAGTGCATTTTAAGACTATCATAATTTTAATTGAGTTTAAATTGCACATATTATGGTGAACGAACAAAAATGCCCCTCACAGTAACCTTCTTCACCATTTTGGGTTTTTTTTTCAAAAGTCTCCATCAATGGAGGTCGAAGTCAGCCTCCAATGGAGGTCAATTAGAAAAAAGATGAAAAACAAATTATCAAAAAAAAAATTGGAGGTCATTTCCGAGACTTTTGGTAATTTCCGAGACTTTCTAGGCAAAAATTAAATTTTTCGAGACTTCATTTTTGCCCAAAAAGAAGTCTCGGAAAATTTCATTTGTACCCAGAAGGTCTCAGAAATGACCGAAATGACCGAAATGAGCAAAAGTCTCGAAAAATTTCATTTTTACCCAGAAAGTCTTGAAAATTACAACAAGTCTCAGAAATACTTGGAAAGTTTTGGAAATTACCTGAAAAGTTTGGAAATTACCTGAAAAGTCTGGAAATTACCTGAAAAGTCTTCGAAATTACCTGAAAAAGTCTCGGAAAGTGCTTGAAAAGTCTCGGAAAGTACATGAAAAGTCTCAAAAAAAAATTCCAAAAAAACATTTCATCTTCTTCTTCATCGACCTCCAATGGAGATTGAAATTAATCTCCATTGGAGGTCGAATTTTACCTCCATGGGGGTCGAATAGACTTCCAACGAAGGTCGAACGACTTCACCCTCCATTGGAGGTCGATTTCAACCCCCATTGAAGGTCGATTTCGACCCCCAATGGAGGTCGTTCTATTCGATATCCATTGGAGGTCTGTTAAACAGACATCAACGAAGAAGATGAAAGAATAAAATCAAATAAAGAAAATTGAAAAGTAAATAAAAAATAGAGTAAAGTAAGGATATTTTTGAAAATCACTTACTTTGGTGCCTTTAAAACATAAGTCATTAAAGTGGTGATAATCTTGAAACACCAACTTAAAAAAGTGAAAAAAAAACCCATATTTCCTCATGGATTAACACTATCTATATTAATTTACTAACTAAAATTAATGTGTCCTTAAGTGAATTCCTTTAAAGGTATATTTGTGATAACAAATTTATTATATTATGGATGTACAGTGAAATTTTTTAATGACGTGTCTAGTTAATTTCGTATTTTTTATTGTTAACTTTTTTTTATCTCCAATAATGAGTTGGGATATAATATAGTTGTCCATAAACTTTATAAAAGTAGATGGTCATCTTGACAGTGTCCGTAATTTTATTTTATTTTTTCTCACATCAATTTGACATTAAATGACTATGATTGCACGGGAAAAACATATTTTAGCAACATGTCTATTTGTTCTATTTAATTTGCATATAAGTTTTCACACTTCATTATAAAATTTGGAGATTTGGAGATTATTTTCATCATTTCATGCAAAACTTAGGCCCAGTTTGGCATTGATGTGATGTGGAGGGAATTGCTTTTGGATCTGCTGTGGGGGGAATTGCTTTTGGAATTGATATGGGTAGAATCAGCTGAGTGTTTAGTAAACTGATTTTCAAAAGTGTTGTGAGAACTAAAAGCAATTTCAATGCGTTTGGTAAACTAGAAGTAAAAAGTGATGTGAATGTGTAAAATTACTAAAAGGACACCATTGTAATTACAAATAATTAAAAAACAAAGACATTTTTAAATTAAACTTTAAAAACAAAATTAAAAAACTTAAAATGAAATAATATTACATATATTAAATACATTTAAATTAATAAATTAAATAATAAAACCAACTAAAAAACAAAATTAATAAAAACAAACCCTAACTCTAATCTCTTTCTCTCTCCCTCACTCTCACCGCCTCTCTCTCCCTCTCTCTCTCTCCCTCTCTCTCTCTCTCCATCTTCTTTCATTCACAACTAAGATGCAACCTCATCTTCATCTTCAATTTAAAATCCAACACAATACAAAATCACAATCATCACCCAACCTCATCTTCATCAGATCCACCAAAATAAGAAAATAATTTTTTTTTATGATTCAACGTCTAGGTTGTTCTTCATCTCCATCATAATTTTTTTTATTATTATTTTAAATTGAGGATGGTTGGATACTTGGATGATATTTGATGGTCGTGGGATTTTTGATGGTATTTAATGAAAAATAAAAATAAAAACAAAGAAAAAAATAATTCGGGGTAGAAATCTACAGATACCCAGATTTCCTTTTTTAAATTTTTTTGTTGTTGTTGAGTTTTTTTGTGGTTTAAAAAAGAAAGAAGTGATAATGATGATAATGGATGGCGATGGCACTGGTTGTGTATAATTTTTTTAAAACAATTTATTTATTATCTCCACTATTGTCAATATGAGAAAAAAAATTCCTTCTCTGGTGGGTTTGGTTGATAATGATAATGATGAATTTGGGATGGATTTTTGTGTTTGATAGTGATTTTTGGAAAAAAAAAATATTATGATTGATAATAATGATTTCTGGGTGGTTGTTGATTGTTGTTGATGATAATGATTTCTGGAAAAAAAGTTTGATATTATGATAATGATTTAAAAAAAATTAGGATTGAGGATAATGATTTCTGGAAAAAAAAAATTTAATTATGATAATGATTGTTGCGATAGAGAGAGAGAGAGATAGGTAGGAGAAATCGAAACTTGAGCGAATCAGTCTGATTGGTAAATGTTTTTGGTAAATGCCATGAAAGGCTAATGACAAAATAGGAAAGTTGGGTAAAAATTCTTTAAAAAACACTGTAGCGCATTTTTAAAACAGAAGCTGGTTTCCAAAAATATGTATTTGTAGCTTCTTAAAAACTCAGTTGGGAGAAGCTAAAAGTGGCTAAAAGCGGCTAAAAGCACTTTTCCATAATTTTACCGAACACCATATCATTGGTCAGGAATCACTTTTGGCTCCAAAAACAACTAGGGAAGCAATGCCAAACTGGACCTTAATTATGTTTGTGCAATTTGTCCTCGAATTAATTAAGGCAAGATTAGGTGGCTAGTTTTGAAGCTATATGTCAACGGTTTCCTTATATTGCATGAGACAACTCACTTAAATATATTAATTAGACGGAACAATACTACATTACTAAAACAATAATGTTATTGGACTTAATAACTACTATTAGATTTGATGAAAATAAATCCAATGAATATTATTAAAATTTGAAATTAATGTCTTTTATTTCAATAAAACCTTAAAACCTTTTCAACAGGTTATATATATATATATATTATATAATTTGACAAAGAAAATAATGATTTTGTTAATATTATTATTAAATAAAAACAAAGAAAATTACATTATAAATTTGTAATTTAATTAGAAGCTTAAATAATATTGTTTTATAACATTGTTTTATACAATGTGAAATTGTTATCGTAAATAATATGTAAAATGATAACAATTACATCTTTATATACAAATCGTGTTACATACTTACATAGTATGAATATATATTTTTTATAAATAAAATGAATTTTTACAATGTATATTTTAATCGTTACATTTCACGTAAAATTTGTTGCAAGATTAAATCATTACCACATACATCTTAATTACAATTTTTATATGTAAAATTTGTTACATAGTATGAATATTTTGTTACTCATATAAAATGAGTTGTTACATGTTACGACAACTTTGTTACAAAGTACAGCTTTATCATTACACAACATACCAATGTGAAATACACAACACACCAATGTGAAATTGTTACAACAAACGTTTTAATGACAATTTTCTATGTGAAACTTGTTACAAAACACATATATTTTGTTATCCGTATAAATCGAGTTGTACATACTACGACAAAGTTGTTATGAGCTACAACTTTATTGTTACACATCATGTCAAATTTGTTACAGCATTTAATCGTTACCACATACATCTTAATTATATTTTTGTTATATAAAACTTGTTATATAGTACGAATATTTTATTATCCATATAAAATGAGTTGTTACATGAGACGACAATGTTGTTACGATCTACAGTTTTTTCGTTGCACATCACACCAACGTGAAATTGTTACTACAAAAGTTTTACTTATAAATACATATATTTTGTTACTCATATAAGTCGAATTGTTACATGCTACAGTAAAGTTGTTACAAGCTACAACTTTATTGTTGCATATCACTTAAAATTTGTTACAATCTTGAACTTGTTACTACACACATCTTAATTATAACTTTTATCCAAAATTAGTTACATGGTACAAAAATTATGTTACACACTTACACATAGTTTATCATATAAAAAATAATAAAAATAATTATAAATATTTAAAATGAAATTTTAATTCAAAAATTATTATGTTACAAACATTTTATAAATTTAAATCAAATAAAATATTGATTTCAAAATATATTACATCAAAAATATTATAAAAATAAAAAAATTATTTTCTGAAAATAATAATAATTTAAAATAAAAATAATAATTTTAAATATTTTAAATCTATTAAATTATAAATATTTAACTAAATTAAATACAAATTAAAATAATAAAACAATATCATATATTTATTTAAATCACTGAAGATTACTTTAACGATATACATAATTCTTATCTAATTATGATTTAAAAAATTTTAAACCAATTATTAATATTAAATTAAACTAGTTTATTACATTTTTAAAATACATTTAAAGTAAATGTAATATAAAATAAATTGATAGTAACTAGTTAACTGGTTATAACCGATTGTTCCATCTTTTTAAAGTATTTATTTATCACATGTCAATCAAATATTATAAAAAATTTCAATAACTTTATTGAGATTTAATCTCTCAATAAGATTGGCGATACTCTACGTGGGTGTGAGAACAATTATAATCTACGTGAATTTAAACTCCCAAGTCCCAACTAATTTCTTTTTTCGAAACTTCCAACAAACTAATTAATTAATTTGAAAGATACTGACTTTTGGTTGAAATTCCCACCCTTGAAATTTAAACTTCCAACTAACCAATAAGATAGCTATACCCTATGTAACCGTTGGGACTATTCTAGTCCCGCTTTTTTTTTTTTTTTTTTTTTTTACTTTCTGTGTTTTTTTACTGAGCCAGCCTTTTCTCCTTTTATATTATTGTTTTTTTCAGTTTTTTTTTTCCAATTTTTCACTTTTTTGGATGAAACTATTTTTATCCTAATCTTTTGTTCTTTTATAAAAAATTATATTATTTATATTTAAAATATTAAATGTATTCAATCTGATTTAAAAATTAATTTAATATATGTTATTTTATTATAATATTTTTTAAATATTTTTTAATTAAAACTTAAATGTTATTTTATTTCAATTATTTATTTTTAAAAATAATTTATTTATTCGAAATAATAATTTATAATTTTTTAACCAAATTTAATTTAAAATAGTTTTATTTTTATTTTCTGTGAATTTATTAAAATGATTTTATTTATTTAATATAATTTTATACTTACCTCTCACAAAAAAAAAAACAATTATTTTCAATTATTTTTTATCTAATCTCATGTTACGCCAAATAGGAAATAGTAATATTTTAGTCCAACTCATACTGCACCAAACACGTCTCAGTAGTCATTTAGTCCGGTCCAATCTATTCCAGATCCCATAAAAATAGTCCAATCGTATCCAATCTAATCTTGCGCACCAAACGGATACTAAGGGCTCGTTTAGCAAACCATATTTGATTGTATTTGACTGTATTAGATTGTATGGTATTATATTGGATTGTATTATCATTAATACATACATGTGTTTGGTGATGTATTATATTATATCGTAATAAGTTATTCATATACGACTTTATTGTATTTTATTATATTATAAAAATATAATATTTTAAAAACACTTGGTTAATAAATCAATAAATATTTTTATATAAAAATCAATAATTATTTATTTTAATTAAAACAAAAATTTAAATAAATAACATTTTTATAAATAAAATAAATATTTATATATAATTTTGAAATTATAAAAAAAAATTAACAACACGACACATATTTCATTAATATTCCATATTTGTTGAAAAAAAATGTTTTTTTCTAATACAATACAACATAATACCACCAAATATAATGTATTAGCTAATACGGTATATTTGTACCGTATTGTATTATTTTAATACATTTTAATTGCCTAATACAGTACAATACAGCGAAACAAACGGGGCTTAAAACAAGGAAAAATTTGGTTTCCACCTGTATAAATTTTTTTTTTTGGAAGTATTACACCGTGACTCGAATCCGCAACCTTATGGTGCAAGTGTGTGTGAGAAGGGTTTACCACCGGACCAACGTCATCTCTTTGTGTAATTTTGATTATTATTAACCCAGTTACGTATGTAATCAGGGGCAGCTCAACAGATTTTAAGGCACTAAAGGAGAAAAAAAATAGGCCTCAATTAAATATATATATATATATATATATATATATTGGTGCTATTGGCACACCCCCTACTGATCTATTCATGCCCCACTTTTTAAATTATAGAATATTCTTTTTTTTCCTTTATTAAAATTACTTAAAGAGACATACAATTTAGGAAAGAAATCTTCTACAAAGTAAATCTATTAAAATTTCATATTCTTTTTCAAAAAAAAAAACCCCAATAATATGTTTCTTCTTCAAAAAAAAAATTAATTCTTAAACCCGTAATCTATTTCTTTTTCAAAAAAAAAAATTAATTCTTAAACTCTAAAATCCGCTTCTTATATACATCTAAAATATTATGAAAGAGTTTGAGAATGATATCAAGAATATGGAAGAATTGTTTAAGAACGATATCAAACATCTTGAAAAATTGTCTGAGAATGACATAAAGCGAGAATTGTCTAACAATGATAGTAAGCATCTGGAAACAATTCATTCTCTGGAAATAAGTTTGAAATTTATTTTTCCTTTAGAATGATATCAAGCTGTCGTTGTGTTGAAGTACCATGTTATTTTTTATTTTTTTCGTTTCCATTATGAAATAAGAAGAAAAAAAAACTATAAAAAAAAAAAGAAATAAGAAGAAAAAAATAAATCAATCAATGAAGGTGAGAGATATATATACAGATACAGAGATAAGAGATAGATAGATCATATATGGTATATTGGTGTGTATTAAGTTTGAAAAATAAGTAAAATGGGTAGTTTTGGAAATAAACCAAAAAATTTAATAAAAACATTTAATTTTATTTAATTAAATCAAAATTTAAAAAAATGGGGCATGAATAGATCAGTAGGGGGTGTGCCAATAGCACCACTCATATATATATATATAATTAAAAAATTAATAAAAATTAACTTTTTGTGCATTTTGAGATGCAAAATTGTTAATCAAACTTTTGTATTCAAGATTTTCTAAAATTTCTTTTTCAATAGATAAAGAGCTAATCCATGCAGAATATGTACCTACGAACGCAGCCTTGTGGTCGGGGCAGTGTTGACTAGGTCCAGGGAATATGATGATGTTGGGATTGCTAGTCCCACGCATGCCACGTCCTGAATGAGCTGGTGTAGGCCGAGGAAGGCGGTGTGGAACCTTTGCTAAATGGTTTCTAAAGAATGGGTCGAGACGTATGGTCCGATAGGGGCGATGGTATTGCTCGCCAACGCGGGTGGGCTATCTTCAACCGTCGTCTGCGTTTCTTGGAGTGGGTCGTTGGTCTCGTTACCGTTGTTGTTGTTGTTGTTGTTGTTGTTATTGTTATGCTCCATGCTTGAACTTGTTCACGAGGGTACTTCGAAGTTTAGTAGCCCCCTCCTTCTAGCGCCAACTGTTGACGGTGATTTTTGGATCGTTGAAAGGTCAATCGGCCAATGGTTACACATAGGCAAGTCAAGGGATTGACTGGTCAAAGTGAGACGACCAAATCTTTTCTCCTCCACGTGGATGTGGTGTAGAAGATAAGCAACATACTATGAATGGTAATTTAACTAAGATAACATTGATGAATAATAGACACTCAAAATTAAAAGAATAAGAACACTAGGCATTACGTGGAAAAACCACAGTGCCGACGACGGCGAGAAGGGTTTCACTATGAAATACACACTCAATACTCTCTTAGCCTCTTCCAATAATTGCTAGTGTCGTTTACAGTGATTTACTACTAGTATTTATATGGTTTGAGAGAGTGTTGCCCTAATCATTGCCGTGTAAGTAACGGATTCGTAGTTAAAATCCTTGCGGGATTCTAGTCGAGTAGTTCGTTTGGGACTTATTTCCCGATCGGCAGGTATCTTTCGGAAGGGTAAAGTTATTGCTTGATTTGGTCTCTGGGATATGTATGAAGAAATAGGGATATTCCCTTACTATAGTGTGATCTTGAGATTTCGTATGAGTGAATCTTTGCTTAATATGGCGTAACCGGGTAAGATTGTATTTCCCGCTTTGAGAAAATCTCACCAAGTTGAGATCAGCAGAATCCCGCCTTAATAGGGCCTCAACTTCTTTCTCTTGTCACACATGCATACGTTACATTAATTGGGTTAATGACGTGGCCGAGTCTGGCAAAATGTCTCTTAGGGGTGTACGGCCAGTAGGATCCAATGGATTTGCCATGATCCAAGATCTAATCGGATCCGATTGGATTGCAATTTCATCAGATTGCAATTTGAAGAAATTGCAATCCAATCTGAAGAAATTGCAATCCAATCTGATCTGATCCGATTGTAAAATACTTCAATCTGATACGATATGATTCGATAGATCGAATTAATATAAAATCGTTCTTAATATATAAAAGTTATAATCTCAAATAAATAAAATTAAATAAATTATTCTAACATTACTAGGGATGGCCATTTATCCTCAGGGACCCAAATCCCCGCCCCCCATCCCCATTTGGGGGAAATTGTTTGGGGAAAATGGGAAAAATGGGGAAATTGGGGGATGATTTTTATCCTCAAATTGAAATGGGGATGGGGATGGGGGGACCCTCCCCATCCTCATTTCCCCATTTTCCCCACAAATTTATGGAAATGGGGATGTGGATTGGGGTAGGTGCCCCCATCCCCATTTCCTCATTTCCCTCAAACCTTATATATAATTTATTAATATATATATATATATATTAATATTTTTATTCGTTCTATATATATATATATTCTTAATATTTTTATTCGTTCTATTTTACTAAATATATATACTTCTTTATAACTTTAAAACATAATCTTAAATCCTATATACTTCTTTGTAATGGATTTTGTGTTTTTTAAATATGCAATTTATACTTAAACTGGGGAAACGGGGAAGCGAGTCTAATATTTTAGATGGATTGACGGATTTCCAAACAGAAATCCAAGATCTGATCTAATCCAATGGATTTTAGAATTTAGACAGAATTTCACATAAGTCCTATCTTTTTGGTGATTTGTCACCTCTATAAATGTCTTTCCAAATTCATCACTTTAGTGCTTACTTTTTTCAAAACTCATCACTTTAGTCCATTTGACCGACCATGTGAAAGTCAACTATTTTAAAACTCATGAAAGTACACGTTTACCCTTATTACTATTTAATTTAGCTAAAATGATTATATCAGCTTTAAATTGAAATGAAAAATAATAAAATTCTCAATAATAAAATCTTAAATAAAAAATTACAAAAAAACTTAAATAAATAATAATAATAAAATCCATTATTTTTTTTATTATGTATTTTTTTTATTTTAATTTAAAGCTAATATAATCATTTTAGCTAAATTAAATAGTAATAAGGGTAAAAGTGTACTTTCACAAGTTTTAAAATAGTTGACTTTCACATATTTGGTCAAATGGACTAAAGTGATGAGTTTTGGAAAAAGTAAGGACTAAAGTGATGAATTTGAAAAGACATTTATAAAGGTGACAAATCACCAAAAAGATAGGACTTATGTGAAATTCTGCCTAGAATTTAGGATCCAATCTGATCCAATCCAGTAGATTAGATCGGATCCAATGAATCGTATTGGATTGGATTGGATCATGCACACCGATGTCTCTGGTCAGCCTTATTGATGTTTGATCGTTTGACTTCTAATGACGTGGCATGGTCGCTCATCTGACATTCTTGCTTTACTGCGGACATGTCTTTTAATGCTGAGTATGTCCTATAACACCCATAAACTTTACAATCCATAAATTATCTATTTACACTTCAATTTAAAAAAAATTAATAACAATTTTAACCTGAATTAAAATTACTAAATAAGACAAAAAAAAATTCTAAAGTCATTCCAAACTAATTAAATTATTAAAAAAAAAATTATCTCTCCTAAATCTTTAGATTAAATATTACCCATTAAACTCTCTCTCCTAAATATGTTATTATCATATTAAACATTATCTCCTAATTACTCTCTCTCTCTCCATTTTTCAAAAAAAAATCTTATCTCCATACTTTCATATTTTGTTTTTTTTTTACTAGCAATAATATATATATATATATATATATATATATATATTAAAAAGTCAATACAAATACCTTTTTTTCAACAAAAAAATATGAAAACTTGATTAGTTGCAACTAGATTCGATTAAATTCAGAATTTCTGAGACTAATGAAAGAATTAAAGTTCTCTAAGAAATCGCATACCTACAAAAGTAGCAAAAAGCATTTTCATATTTCAAAATTTTTTTTTTTTGAAAAACAAGGTACTTGTTTTATGAGTTTTTTTTTAATATATACATATATATATATATGGTTTTTAAAAATCTACTTATTAATAAGTTTTTTTTTCTAACTGTTAGTCTTGCTTGAGAAAGAATGAAGATAGAAAAGTGGAGATATATATTAGAGGAGAGATAAAAAAATTTTAATAATTTAATTCAAAAAAGATTACGCATCGGATGAATCCAAAGGCTACGATTGTTCGTTCAAACTTTTATTAAAATAAATTGAATTGTCTTTAGAAATTTATTTTTTTAAATGGAGTGTCTTTAGAATAGGAATGCTGAAAGATAAAAAGGATAATCTTGGAATAAAAGAAAGTATTTAAAAAAATTTAATTTAAATTTTAAGAATAAAGTATCTTTATAAAAGAAGTATAAAAAGAAAAAAACATGGATTGTGAAAAGAAACTCTCTAACAAAAAAAATAAAAAAATCTAATTTACCATTTTACCTGAAATAAATATCTGACTAGTACCGGCAAAGTCCCCAACCATTTGAATATGACAACCATCCTCCAATTTGTTTCTTTCATCACTTGTAATAATGACAATCTCTTCTGCTCGATTCCTGGCAAATACAATAAGATAACAAGAAGTCTCCTTACATATATATATACATATATATATATATATATATATATGTGTTCCTCTCAAGTAAGATACAAAACAGAGATCTAGCAACAATCTCTAGGTAGTACAAGAAGTCTCCCACATTATGGATTTGATTAACAAGTTGATGAACATTTTACTTCCTCCAATAACATTCATCGCTCTCCTTTTTGTCTGGCCACTCTATCTCGTTTTCAAGTTTCTTAGTTTCATTAAAAGACACTTGTTCAGTGAAAATGTTGCCGGTAAAGTAGTAATCGTCACCGGAGCTGCTTCAGGCATTGGCGAGGTTAATTTGCACATATAGATCCATATTATTTTTATTGCTCAAAATTATATTATTTCTTGTTAGTGATTTTCTTTTAATAATATATTTTTGAAGCAAATGGCTTATGAGTATGCTAAGAGAGCAGCAATTTTAGTCCTAGTTGACATTAGAGAGGATCGTCTGGGAGCAGTGGTGGACTGCGCTCGTCGTTTTGGCTCCCCAAATGCCATTGCCGTTGCGGCAGACGTTTCTGTGGAGGAAGACTGCAAGCGATTTGTTGATACAGCGGTGAACAAATTTGGCAAAGGTACGTCATACGTGTGCGCTATAAGATATTGCATTTCCATGGCTTTCGGAGTTGTTTAATTAAGTTTTATTAGATAGTTTTCAGATTGAAATATTTTTGATTGTTTATGTACGTGGTCATTTCAACAGTGGATCATCTTGTTAACAACGCTGGCATTGCAAGACAGTGCTCGTTCAAGAATGTGGACTCTATTTCTAAACATACTCCAATAATGGTAATTGATTTGTAAATACACTTCAATGGTTTGGCTAGGACCATTGAAGTGTATCTTGAGAGCCCTAAAGTTGAGTAAAGATATAGGACTGAATTGTTTGCTGAAATACAATTTAATTCTTTCAAACTATTAATTCTTTTGAACTACCAGATGTCAGCACATTAATCAAATTTGAAATTCCTATCTTTTTCATAAATAATAAAATAATAAAAAATAAAAATTCTTACCCAGAAAAATATCTTACTAACATGTTAGCAATTAAACCATTTAGATATTGAATACTAATCTGTTATATATATATATATATATGTGATATATATTCACAAACATGAATCACAGGACATAAACTTCTGGGGCGCGGTTTATGGAACCCATTACGCAATTCCACACTTAAGAAAGAGCAAAGGGAAGATCATTGTTATTTCTTCAGCTTGTGGATGGTACCCTCTTCCAGCATTAAGTGTCTATAATGTAAGACAAGATCACAAGACCACATTGATTCTCCTTATTAAAATGTATATATCTAATGGTGATCAGTTGTTATTGACTTCAGGCAAGCAAGGCAGCACTGATAAGCTTCTTTGAGACACTGAGAATGGAAATGGGTGGTGATATTGGGATAACTATTGTAACTCCTGGCCTAATCAAGTCAGAAATGTCACTAAGTGCCTCTTCCCCAAAGGTATATACTGTATATCCATATACATAACTACATAAGACAAGTATTATTTTCTCTGCTATAAATTAATGTGGATAATGATACTATAAATTAATTATTAGGCTATCCCAATGGAATCAAAAGAAGAATGTGCTAAGGCAATTGTGAAAAGTGCTTGCCGCGGAGACAAATACCCAGTGGAGCCATCTTGGGTTAGAATACTATTTCCATGGAACGCCTTTTGCCCTGAGCTCACTGAGTATTGCAACCGCTTGGCTCTTATGTCGCGTAGACATGTAATTGCCAACCGCAACTTAATCCAGTCTACTTACCACAAAACAGAATAAAATCTTCAAGCTTCATTGTCAGCGGCTCGAATCCTACTGATGGCAAAAGCTTTGTTATGTGTTTTTTAATTTCAGTTGAATAGGTCTTAGTTTGTTTATCGTGTCCAAAATTCAGGCATAGTGTTGCCGTTAGATTGTAATCTTTTTGTTATTATATTGGTGAGTCAGTTATAGTTCAAACACCTATTTAAGGCGAAGGAAAATTAATAAAAAGGCATCATTTATCCAAATTATTTAACTTTGAGTGGTACAGAAGTCTTGGTTCCTCAGTTAACCAAATTCGTATCTAAGTATTCGCAATAGGTTCTAGGAAACAGAAGAGGAATTCTCCTTAGTACGTGCCAAGCTTCAAAAAAATTCTTTGGTCTAGAAATGTGGATAGATAGATATCGTCCAAAAAAAAAAAACTAGATCAATGTAAGCAACAATATGTCTCCGAGCGACAACTGCAGCTTCACTTTTCAAACAACTTTATAACTTGATTTATGTACTGCATTATTAATTCATTGAAAGACCTTGTTCAATTTTAAGAAATTTTGCTTTTCTATTTCCAGAGTCTAGACAATAAGATTTGCATATTATATTCGGGCATAGTATATATTTTAAGATTCCCAAATAGCATGTAAAAGAAGAAAAATATAAGTTACGATTCAAGAAAAGAATTTTAATTAGTTTATGAAAGGCAATATAATAGACCACGGGAAAAATCCAACTCTAACACCAAGAGGGCTAGCTGTAACAAAGATTTGTCAGGTCTTCCAGGTTTCTCTGATTTGACGTGTTAAAAGTGTATAAACCTAAACCAACATAAGCTACGTGTTATTTCCTCTTCATGCAAAGCTGCTACGTTGCATATTATTTACGAATCCAACATAACGACGTTAGAAATTCAACACCTTTCAACTCTAGCTTCTTCTATTACCCTACCGGTTCTTATAATTTGTAGCACATTTTGATGCTTGTTTTGTGTAATTAACACTAATTAATAATTTGAGTTTTATTAATACAAAAAATGTGCACCCAATTTGGATATAATTAAAAACTAAGTCTCAATTTTTTTTCCAAACCGTTCGTCGAGACTTGTTTCTTGAGTTGAAGTGAGAGAGGGTCTGACCAAGAAAAAAAGAAAGGGAAAAACTTGAAAGGGAAATCAGTTTTGGCCATGGATTTGATCAACTAGTTTTTGAGCATTACAGTTCCTACTATAACCCTTGTCACTTTGCCTTTCTTCCTGCCAACATATTTCCTTTTCAAGTTTCTCCTCTCCACTATAAGCACCACACCATACTGAGGGAAGATGTGGCTGGAAAAGCAGTACTTATACTGGAGCATCCTCTGGAATCGGAAAGGTTTTTATACTTGTCAAATTACTTAATTAACCTGCTCTATTCATGCGTGTGATGGTGTTTTCTTTTTAAGCATCTTGCCTATCATGACAGAGGAGAACCACAACTCCGAGATATTGCCACTCAAACCGAGTTGCTTGGCTCCCCTAGGAGATGTTTCCAATGTTGAAGACTGTAAGAATTTTGACGACATAACAGTGAAGCACTTTGGTCGATGTAATTAAGTAGACCAAGAGGTTTTGATCACAATTTTCATGGCTTTGGAGGATTTCTCGAGTGTTTTTACGGTTCTTGATGTTGATAGGTTTTCTCTCCTTTTTATGTCAACATCTCAACAGTGGATCATCTGGTGACAAATGCTGGTGTTGCTACAATTTGCATGTTTGAAGATTACTATGATATCACGAAGGCTACACCATCTGTGGCAATTTTCATCAATATGACCCTCTTCTAATAATTGTTTCAACTGGCTTATAATTATAGTATAGCTCTCATTTTCAGAAGAATTCTTCACAATTTCAATAACAACTTGTGTCCCCAAAACTTCTTCTGTTTTGCCTTTCTTAGGACATCAACTTCTTATTTTTTGCAATTCCACACCTAAAGCAAAGCAAAGGAAAGATTATAGCAAATGGAAAGAATGGCCTTCTATAAAGTAAGAATGCTTTAGGTGATGTTTTTTTTTTTCTATATAAGTCTTATTCTTGTAACTTAAATTAAGATGAATAGGTTTGTTTGTTTTTTCAATTTATATCATATTTTAAGATATATATATCTAATAGAAAAAGTAAAAAATTTTAGTTTTTCACTTATAAAATAAGTCATAATTAACACATTCACAGTTACTTCCACAATTAACCTTGCACAATTAATCTATTACCCAAAATAACCTTGAATTAAAAAAAATCCTCAATTTCTTATACAACCCTAACCCTAACCCTAATAATAACTTAACCCTAAATTGACCTAGGAGGAGACGACGGCCGGCAACCCCTCCCTGGGATTTGACAGGAGGAAGCTGGCCGGCCTCCTCCTTGCCTCCACCATGGAGGCCACCGAGAAATACTTTCCACTCGACGGCAAATCAAAAGAGAAAAAAAGGTTGAGTTTCAAATAATGCTTCCACAATCGGAAGAGGCTAGATGCTAGTTACGTATTCAGTTCGACCGCCACCAAAGGAACAGTGAGAGGCTGTTTAAGAGGGTGGAGGAGGCGTGGCAATAGAAGCAGGAGCGGCAAAACGGGGTCTGTAAAATCGAATCTTCTCGGATTTCAATCACGATTAAGCGAACAATTGGGCGATTTCAATTGCGGGGGTTTAGTGATCGGTGATCGGTAACCAACGAATCTTTCTTGATCGACCGTGATGGGTGACTCGCGATGGATGTTGGTACGCCGCAGCGGCGTCGACAGTGGATGTTGGGTGACTCCCAATAAATTTTGATAGGGTCGACAAAGTCCACGTTACAATAGATTCTATTTATTTATGGCGGAATTTCACATAAGTCCCATTTTTTTAGCGACTTGTCACCATTATAAATGTCTTTCTATAATTATCACTTTAGTCCATTTGACCAAATATTTGAAAGACGGCTATTTTAAAACCTGTGAAAGTATAATTTTACCATTATTACTATTTAATTTAGTTAAAATGATTATCTTAACTTTAAATTAAAATGAAAAACAATAAAATTCTCAATAATAAAATCTTAAATAAATAGAATACAAAAAAAATCTTAAATAAATAATTAAAAAATCTATTAATTATTTCCTATTTTGTATTTTTTTCGTAATGAATTTTTATTTAGTTAAAATAATTATCTTAACTTTAAATTAAAATGAAAAACAATAAAATTCTCAATAATAAAATCTTAAACAAATATATTGCAAAAATAAATTATGAAAAATAATCATTTAAAGTTAAGATAATCATTTTAGGTAAATAAATATCAATTGTGAAAAAAATACGAAATAAGAAAAAATTAATAGATTTTTTATTATTATTTATTTAAGATTTTTTTAACCTATTTATTTAAGATTTTATTATTAAGAATTTTAATGTTTTTTATTTTAATTTAAAGTTAAGATAATCATTTTAGCTAAATTAAATAGTAATAAGTAGTGCTGTAAATATGGGCCGGGCCTGGAGGGCCCGGTCCGGCCGGCCTGCCAAGGATGGCGGGCCGTGCCTGGCACGGCCCCCATTCTTGGCCCGTGCCGGGTCAAGATTCCAGGCACGGCGTGCCGGCCCGGCACGGCACGCCAGCACGGCGTGCCAAGCCCAACGGTCGGCACGCGTGCCGACCGTTGGGCCCGCGGAATTTTTTTTTTTTTTTTTTAAATTTAAGTATATTTTTATTGTTTTTTTTTTAAAAATAACCGTTGGCTGACGTCATGGATGACATCAGCCAACGGTTATTTTTTAAAAAAACAATAAAAATTACAATTTGCCCCCTCAACTCTTGTGTTTTATATTTTTACCCACTTTTCTAATTTTTCTATAAATACTCCCACACATTCCACTTTTCATTCACTTTCTCTAATTCTCTCAATCTCTCCATTCTCAAACTCTCTATACAATTTCAATTATTCTTAATTTCATTCTTACTCTCTCTCTACTATTCTACACTACTAATATACTATTATAATATTTTATTAGTAATTTACTATTATTCTCTAATCTCTCCACCAAGACACCAAAGTTCAAACTTCAAAGGTACATTTTTATTTAAGTGTTATATTTTAAATTTAATATGTTTGTTTAGTTAGTAAATTTATCATTTTATGTTTATATCAGTTATTAATTTTATTTATTTAGTAAATTTATCATTTTTATGTGTAGGGGTTAATTTTTATTTTTATTTGTAGTAAATTAATCATTTTATGTGTAGGAGTTAATTTTAATATATTGTTTTAGTAAAAAAAAATTATTTTTATGTGTAGGGGTTAATTTTAATATATTTTTTTAGTAAAAAAATCATTTTATTTGTAGTAGTTAATTTTAATATATTTTGTTTGTAACATAATCATTTTATGTGTAGGAGTTCATTTTAATATATTGTTTTAGTTAAAAAAAAATCATTTTATGTGTAGGAGTTAATTTTAATATATTTGTTTTAGTAAATTAATAATTTTTATGTGTAGGAGTTAATTTTAATATATTGTTTTAGTAAAATAATCATTTTATGTGTAGGAGTTAATTTGAATATATTGTTTTAGTAAATTAATAATTTTTATGTGTATGAGTTAATTTTAATATATTGTTTTAGTAAAATAATCATTTTATGTGTAGGAGTTAATTTTAATATATATTTTTAGTAAATTAATAATTTTTATGTGTAGGAGTTAATTTTAATATATTGTTTTAGTAAAATAATCATTTTATGTGTAGGAGTTAATTTTAATATATTGTTTTAGTAAAAAAAAATCATTTTTATGTGTAGGAGTTAATTTTAATATATTTTTTTAGTAAATTAATCATGTTATGTATAGGAGTTAATTTTAATATATTGTTTTAGTAAAATAATCATTTTATGTGTAGGAGTTAATTTTAATATATTGTTTTAGTAAAAAAAAAATCATTTTTATGTGTAGGAGTTAATTTTAATATATTATTTTAGTAAATTAATCATGTTATGTATAGGAGTTAATTTTAATATATTGTTTTAGTAAAATAATCATTTTATGTGTAGGAGTTAATTTTAATATATTGTTTTAGTAAAAAAAAATCATTTTTATGTGTAGGAGTTAATTTTAATATATTGTTTTAGTAAATTAATCATGTTATGTATAGGAGTTAATTTTAATATATTGTTTTAGTAAAATAATCATTTTATGTGTAGGAGTTAATTTTAATATATTGTTTTAGTAATAAAAAATCATTTTTATGTGTAGGAGTTAATTTTAATATATTGTTTTAGTAAATTAATCATTTTATGTGTAGGAGTTAATTTTAATATATATTTTTAGTAAAATAATCATTGTATGTGTAGGAGTTAATTTTAATGACCGAAACTTTTTTTTTTTAGGAAATGGATCCCACCCATCCTTATTTTGCAGACGGTCTAAACATGCTGAACGATGATTTTGATCTCTCCGGACCGGCAGAAACCGGAGCGGGACCTTCTGGTTCCGGCGCCACACCGACATCACGTACCAAATCTAAGAGGTTAACATCAGACGTATGGCAGTGTTTTGACGTAGTAGAAATGACACTTCCAGACGGTACGGTCGGCCCCAGAGCCAAATGTAAGTTTTGTCCTAAGAACTATACCACTACTAAGGGTGGAACCGGTCATTTGAGAAGACATATGTAAAAATGCATGCCCAAACACGTACAGGTACCCAATACAACCCAGACACAACTGCAACGGCACCCAGACGGGTCGGTTACGACGTGGCATTACGACGCCGCACATGCTAGAGAATGTTTGGCACGGTACATTGCACAAACTGATCAACCTATTAATTTCGGTGACTGTGTTTTTTTTCAAGAATTTATAACATCTGCATTTTGCCCCCAAATGCAAATTGTTTCTAGAACCACCACTAGGAACGATTTGATAAAAATGTTTAAAACCCAACGAGATGACTTGACGGCTGAATTACAGCATCTAACTGTCTCAATTGCATTAACTTCCGATATTTGGAACGCATGTTCCAAACAGGACTATTTATGTGTCACAGGACACTATTTAGACTCTGAATGTAGGATACAAAAAAAAATTCTTGGTTTTCGTCCTATGGATTTTGCACATACCGCAGACAATATTTTTGCTGTCATTCTTTCTGTTTTAGAAACTTATGACATAACTCATCGCATCCTCTCTATCACATTAGATAATGCATCGGCAAATACTAAGTCTATTGCATTGTTTACTGAAAGAAACATCCCGCAAGCTGGGGGTTATTTCTTCCACCAGCGTTGTGCATGTCATATCATAAATTTAGTTGTACAGTCTGGTTTGAAGAAAGTAAGCAATCGTATAGAACGCATCAGAGATGCCATTTCTTGGATCGGTAGCTCTAATCCAAGATTTCAAGAATTTGGCAGACACTGTACATTAAACGGTCTACGACCCCGACGATTCCAAACTGATATGCCGGTAAGGTGGAACTCTACTTACTTAATGCTGAAAAATTGTTTGGAATATGATACAACTATTTCGGGTTTTTATAACATGAAATTGGCCGAAAGTGGCTGTCCACCTGCTCAATCACTGACACCAGACGATTGGTATGTGGCAAAGATTTTTGTTGAATTTTTACAGGTTTTTTACAATGCCACTGTAACCCTTTCTGGGGTCTACTACCCCACATCTTCCCAGGCAATCCATCAGATTGTGGAAATGTCTGACATGTTAAACACTTATAGGGAAGATGACTTGCTTGGCGATGCAGTTGTTGCCATGGAGACCAAGTTTAAAAAATACTGGTCTGAAATGCCTTTCCTTTATGCCTTAGGTGTTATAGTAGATCCTAGAATTAAATTAGCTGGTTTAGAATATTTGCTTGAGTTTACTGGTAATAAATTGTCAATAGATTATTCCGAACAGATTACTGACATTCGAAACAAGTTGTTCGAAGTTTTTAGTATTTATGAGCGCAGGTTTGGCGGCATTCACACGGAATCATCACCAGAACCGGACAGACAACCGTTGCCGACAAGTTGGAGCATTCTCAAACGCCGGAAAAAAGACAAATCAGCAAGTTCTTCTTCTTCAACTACACGATCTGCTGCATCTTCTGGTGCCGAACTGAATAGGTTCCTTGAAGCACAGTTTGATGCCGACAAAAACACGGAGAATTTTGATCTGTTGTTATGGTGGAAGACCTATAGCTACAGGTATCCGGTCTTGTCACACTTAGCATGTGACATACTGGTTATCCCCGTGTCCACTGTGTCTTCAGAACAGGCATTCAGCACGAGTGGACGAATTATTGAACCAAGAAGAAATTGTTTGACTCCAGAGATGGTGGAAGTATTAATATGCATTCGGGATTGGGAGCATGCTCGAAAGAGGATGCAAAATGAAACGGTAGATGAACAATTTATTCAAAATTTCTCCAATTTATATGTCGATGAGGGTTCCGCCAGTAACCAGGTCCAGAACTAGGTTGTACATGTACATTTACTTGTAATACGATTGCACTCTTTTTCCCTTACCAAGTTTTTATCCCACTGGGTTTTCTTGGTAAGGTTTTTAATGAGGCAATCATGTAAATATGTAATACTGAAAGTCCGAAATAAATAAAGAATTCTTCATTTCATATTTTTATCTACTTTTTTTTTCTTTCATGTTTTATCTTTATTTATTTTTTGAATTAATTCATTAAATAAAATAAAAAATGTATCTATAATCTATTATTAATTTATTATAAACATTTTTTTTATTATACAAAAATAATAATATATAAAAAAATTTAAAAAAAAAAATATGGGCCGGCCCATTTGGCCCGCCAAATTGGCCCACGGGCCGGCACGGCACGGCACGCGGCACGGCACGGAAGGGTCGTGCCGGGCCCCCATTTAGGAAAACGGGCCGTGCCTGGCACGGCCCGTTTTCCTAAACGGGCTTGGGGGCCGTGCCGATGTGGGCCGGGCCGACCCCTTTTTACAGCACTAGTAATAAGGGCAAAAGTATACTTTTATAAGTTTTAAAATAGTTGACTTTCAAATATTTAATCAAATGAACTAAAGTGATGAGTTTTGGAAAAAATATAAACTAAACTTATGAATGTGAAAAAACATTTATAAAGGTGACAAATCACCATAAAAGTGGGACTTACGTGAAATTTTGTCTTTATTTATTCATATTTTTTAAAAAATATAATTCTCAAAGAAATGAATCATTATTCAGCCAAAGATCGTATTGGGCTTTTGTGAAAGTGAATCGACAGCAACGATTTGGGCCACTGACATTCAGACCATTAAAAATAAAAAGTATCTTAAAACTTAAAAGTTAAATAATTCGTTAAAATAGGAACAAAATAGTAAAATAAAAAACAAACAAATTAAAGTGTTTTAAATATTAAGTGTCAGTTTAATATTGCTGTAACTTTTATAATAATCACCGTTAATTGTGCCGAAAAATAATCAACTGCGAAGTTAATCAGCAGATGTTTGGTTAAGTGTATGTTTGATATGGCTTTTGAAATGATCAAAAACCTTTTTTTAATGTTAAAAGCTATTTTAAAGTTTCTTTTAATCGTTTGGCAAAACTCAAAACAGTTTTTTTAATATATGAATTGTCTCAAATACCCTTTATAAAAGTCATTTTATGTCTACTTGGTGAAGCCCAAAATTTAGACTTTTCCAAAAAGCTTTTTTTGAACTTTTTTTTAAACATATGAATTGTCTCAACTGCCCTTTATAAATTTTAAATATTCCACAATAACTCTTTCATTATAAATACATTGTTAACACCTTTTTAGTAATTCACTCAACCAAAAGCTATTTCTAAAAATACATTATCAACATTTTTTTTGTAATTTACACAACCAAAAGCATTTTTTATTAGAAGCTCTACTCATTAGAAGCTCTACTACAAAAAGATCTATTCTGGAAGCTCTACTTGAAAAGTCATACCAAACACACCATAATTGTATTTTCAAAACTACTATATAGCTTCAAAGAAGTATACATATGTTTGGTAACTTATAGCAAAAGTGTGGAAATCAATTACAATGACTAAAATATAAATAATTTTAGAATTCTATGTCTTTTTTTTATTAATTATATATATTAAATCAATATTTAGTAAAATATTTAAATTAGGAAAATAAATCCATAAGAACAATAAAAATATTTTTAAAAGATTTTATAAATCAAATCAATAAGTAAAATATTTAATTTTAAGATGAAATAATGTACATGAATGGTTTTAACTTGATTTCATAAGGAGAATAATGATATTATAAAATATTCATTAAATATTGAAATAGATTATTCCATAATCACTTTCAAAAAGTAACCTTCCACTTACTTCTTCAAAATCACTTTCAAAACTTATCAGACTATCAATTAATCACTTTTGAAAATTTTACCAAACATCATTTTATTATAAAATAAACTGATTTTTTACTTTTTAAAAGCAATACCAAACTAACTCTAAGTGGTATTATTTTACTTACTTAAAATATGATCTTTTAATACTTAATCTCTTTCTAGTTGGATGAAATTGGTTTTTAAATTTCAATGGCTTCAGGCAAGCAAAGCTGCAGTAATTGCTTTATACGAGACATGGGGGGTTGAATTTGGAGGAGACATTGGAATCACAATTGTGACTCAAGGGTTAATTAAGTCAGAAATTACAAACAGAAAGCTCCTAAACAAGGAAGGCAAATTGGAAGTAGACGAGGAAATGAGAGATGGAAGTGTAACCAACTCTTCAAATGTTTCCATGTTATGCGTCTCAAAGTTTATTCTTCTATCTAATTAACTTAGATTTTGCTTGTGGAAGGTTCAAATAAGTTCGACACCGGTACAGTCAACAGAAGAATGTGCCAAGGCTATTGTTGACAGTGCATGCCGTGGAGATAGATAATTGACAGTGCCATCTTGGATCAGGGTGACATACTTCTGTAAGATGTTTTGGCCTGAGATAATAGTGGTCAAGCAGGTTTTTCTTAATGACAGGTCCTGGGATTTCACAGAGAGAAGCACTCAGCAAGAAGATATTGGACGTAGTCAATGGAAGTAAGGATTTTCTAACCACAGATACAGTACCATTTCATGAGCTCAAGGCCCGTTTTGATCATCAAATGTACAGGCGCTATCCCTTTTAGCTTGTCCAAGAGTTGCAATTTGCCATAAAGGAAAAAATCTCTCTATCAGTTTTTGTAATGTCGGATACTTAATTTCAGCAGAAAGTATAATATGAATAAAATTGTTGAAATGTTGAAAATATTTAGTTTGGTTGCAAAAACCTGTGGTGTCTCTATAGATACTCCTTTTCTCAGACTCTCAGGTATATCAAGTACAACTAATCATTCCAATATCTGACAATCTGGTTAACAGATTGAACTAGTCTGTCTATTCATTTCATTATCTTACAAGAGAAGAGAACAAGCATTGCTTAATCTCAAATATGAGCATTTACACAAGATTATACAAAGGATGAGAATCATATGATTGGTGATTAAGCAATTTAAATTTATACTCAAATAAAGTCAGGGAAAATGAGAAGAAATACCGTGATAGATGAGGGTGCTGCTGCAGCAACTTCAAAAGATGTAACCGATATCTTCACCATTTTCCTTTGTGTTCTTGGCTGGTTTCCTAATTGATAAATGGCTAATTATGCATTCTCCGAGTATAGCGACCAGCATTTTAGTGAAACTCTTTCTGCAGCAAAGAATTGAGGACTTAATAAATCTAATTGTCTTTACTTGAAGCACTGTCCCCGAGGAGGCAAGGACCAAGACAATCATTGAATCCAGTTCCACAGTCAAATAACTGAATCATTTCTTTTTGGGGACTTAGCTCAAACCACACCCAGGAGACAAGGCACGGCATGCATATGCAAATGTTTCCAACAGTATGAATCTTCACGTCCTTCCTTTTGGTTCCAGGATATGGCCATACGACATTTTAAAGAATCATACTCAGAAGAAACCAAAAGCAATCCGAAACAGCTGCAGATAAAAATAAGATTTCATGACCTTCAACCATCCTTCCCAGACAAAGGTACCTGTGAGCCAATTAAGGGGATATGTCAATTGGATCAACAGAAAAATGTGGTGGAGTTCGAGCATGAGCAGGAGGTGAGGCCTTCAGTCTCCTGATAAGCAACCAAGCATCAGATGAAGGACAACCCTCAGTCATCTCAAGCGCAATTGGATAAGGAGATGTTTCATTTATCTCTACAAGCATTGTGCCCTGCCCAGCACAAAAAAAAAAAAAAAAAAAAACCATTTTTGGGTAATGAAGTAAAAGATAATGAAAGAGAATTGTAACATTTACTGTAAACTCAATCGCTTAAACAAGTCCTATTAATCATCTACTGCTATGTACGTCAACGTATATTACCTCAAAATTCACTAAGAAAAGTTGGAACTGTCTAAATATCTCCTTCATATCACCAACTTTTTTCATATCTGAAGAGGAAAGAGCAGCAGTTACTTCCTTCGGAGAATGACCTATTCCTTTCTGCACAACCTGAAAACATAAACACTAATCAACATATCTCTTTTAAACAACCATATAACTTCAATAGGTGAAAGTCCAACTTACACTGTGATCAACAAGGATCTCACAGATGAGGCTGCCATCATCAACAAAAACCAGAAGCTCGTATGCTTCCCTCTTTTTATATTGGAATTTCTTAACGCCCGTCAAAAAGCACTACAGAATTGTATACACCGATATTATGTCAACATGAAAGGTCTTAAACCTGGAGATACTTGCAAACCCAAAAATTTGACCAACAGGGTATAAGCCGACTGATTTTGTATTATAAATTATCACTCTATGCCCACAGTGTAACAAGAACCAGGCAAGCGTTTATGTCCAACAGTTTTGAAACCTAACGTCTAGTCAATTCACATTGGTAAGCTTGAATAGCCTAGTGGATGCTGAACTTGTTTGGAAATTTGTAGGTCAACCACAATAAAATCAAGTGTATAGGCAAGCGCGCATGACGTGAAATGTAATAAAGTCATAACAAGATAATAGGATCTAAGTTGCAACATGTTACGCAACATAAAATTATGATGAATCATCAACACATACATATATCGTCCACATTAAAAGCACCTAATTTATATCTTTTTGTCATAAGATGTCCATAGAATTCTCCATTTACTGTGCTCTAGTAAATATTTTGGCAGCAACCGATTGATTTAGGCAACACATTGAAACGTTATTAATTACTGAAAAATTTCTACTGTAAACTTAATTTTCAGCAGCAGAAATATCTATATCAATTTGAAAATACTAGTATTTTGGCATACATCCTAAGCTTCAAATAGCTAATACAAACCATTACAATATACCAAAAAAGCACATATTGATGATCAACAAGTGTACACATCAACTGCCTCACAATTTAGAAGCTGCAACCAAATTGGTTTATTGAATAGATTCTGGATGTTAAGAACTTATTGGTTGAGAAAATTTGTTGCAATATTAGTGCATCAACCCAAAAGAGAAGTGACACGGTCATAGTTTCTTTCATGCAAATTTGAACCCCTAATGTATAGCTTGCCAATTGAAGTATGATTCTTTCTACTTAGTATAACAAAGAAAAACAATCTTTCAAAAACATTGACCGGTAAATAAAATAAAATCGATAGAAAACTGTTAAAGACCGAATTTTTCTATTTACTAGATGGCCCCAAAATAATGGGGTCACTTCCATAATCGCATTCGCATCATATCGTATTTAAGAAGCCAAGCTAAAATATGCTAAAAGATAATCTGCCAAAGTAGTCAAATAATCTAATCAAGAGAAAATGAAAAGGTTTACATGTACCTTAATTTTACCCTGAACAGAAGGGGCTTTTCCCTTTGTTGCAGCCCACTTGGCTGACAAACTTGCTAAGTAAGTAAAAGGGATTTCTCGATCTCCAGATAATATAAGGGGGTGTTCAGCCACATCATCCATATCAATATCTTCAACATCCAATACAACATTAGAGTTTGAATTGGAAATGGGATTTCCCCTGCCACTGGGAATGGAATTAATATGCATTTCCTCAACATCCATGACAATGTTTGATGAATTAGCCACTGTGTTTTCCCAGTTGACATGTACAGTAGACTCTTCTGTAGTTCTTTGACTGGTATTAGAGCGAGACGCAACAAAAGTAGCATCTATAGGACATGCGTAAAGGGAAAATAAGAATTTGAGAGATGAGTACATGATAATCATTAATCAATATATAATGTATTGATGAAGTTCAGTACATATTATCTCACATTTTACTGATTAATGAAACAAGACAAGCTATCACACAAGGACCTTTTTTCTTTCATGGTAAGAACTATCATACGGGATAGTGCACTGAAATTATTGCCTTTATCTTCAAATATGTCACATCAAACTAAGTACCATTATCTTTAGCATAAAATTCAACCTCAACTTCTTAACTCAAGTCAACCACTAAAAACATTAAAAGTATCCTCCTCCACAGAATTGACCAGGTCACCCCCAAGAATCCAAGATGCCTTGTCTAACACACATACACTAAGGAGGTCCTGAGGAAAACTTATTTGTTTTTATCCATAAACTCAAAATTTTCTGTGGATGGAAAGTTAAATTCCTCTACCCCCCAACACCCAAACTCCATTCTTCTTCCCTCCCAAAACCAGTTAAGAAATACAAATTGAAATACCAACCTCGCTCATTTGCCTGGGAGGAAGTCACATTTTGAGAGGTTGAACTATTAACATGCCCAGTAACATGAACACCATTTGAAGGCCATGCAGCAAGAGTAGCTCTGGTTGCTAAAGAAGGAACCACTCCTGTCCTTGTCCTGCACAAGGATAGAGAAAATGGTCAACCAACTTATCTACAACATCAAAGGTGTCAGACAGTAGTGTTTAAGGAAAATTTAGAGAGTCAAAATAAATTCATTTATCATGCCACTTCATAAAAAGAAAATGAAAAGTGACCAATATAAATTCAGAGCATACCCATCATACAACAGTTATAAGACTATAAAACTCAATTGATATGTTTGATATGACTAAATCATGATGAATCCAAACTTTTTCAACCTACATAAATGTTCTGAAATTAAGCACAGTATGGTGGACCAGAATCCCCTAACTCGATAAAAATCTAAAATCCACTAACAAATGTTGCATGTATATAAATTTTGCAGAATCCAGCAGCAGAAAATATTTTGTGGCAATGTAGCTATTATTTTCCATCAATACCATGGCTAGGTCAATATGCTGAGAACAAAAACAGAATGCCAGTCAAGTTCTCTATTAAGGCAATACATATGGAGAAGAAAGAGCTTTTTTTCAAAAATATTGGGAGTTGCAATGTTGATAGTAATATGTTGTAAATCTGAGAACCGGTGCATTGTTGGCACTCAACAAGTACCTTTTTCCCCTTGGTGGCTTGTTTACTTCGTCAACAAGACGTTGGCGTGCTGCATCTAACTCCTGAACCATTCCGCCAAGGACTTCTAGAGTTTCAGGAACCAGCATTAGCAGGCCATGTCGTATATGTACATTACATATGGCAACCTTAAAGCCAGAGAAGAATAACACCAACTGAGAAATGAAAATAGACTAATAATTTCTTGAAATGAAGAAATGACCACGTCAAGATACAGTTAAGCTGGAAATATAGCATGTCCAGATACTGCATCACAAGCAAAATGATACAGCCAATGTAACATGACTGTTTGATCCTTTGCACTAAGATAAAATTCATTAATGAAACTTTATATTTTTTTATAAACCATTTGCCTGATTTACTTTTTAAAGAAGAACTTAAACAAACAGAGGAATGCATTAGCCCTCAAAGGGATTGATCTTCCTCACGCCAACCTTAAAGAACTTAATGTAATTTGTGTTTGTGAAATAGAGTGGGATGGGGAGTGTAATATTCAAAAATAATATATTAATAAAGGGAAAAAAAATTAAAAGGGGTGGGGGGGCATAAAAATTAAACAAATAAGATATGTTCATCCTCTTTTCTTTTTGAAGCATTAAAAGTAACCATTTAGTGCACAACTCATGTCCCAGTTAAGCCTGTGGTTAATTATTTACACCTTCACAAGTTCAAAATATTTGACAGGTAAGTCTATATTACCAATTTACCATCAATGACTACAACAACTTATGTGCCTTGTCCAAAGCTAGTTATTCACATCCCGTCGAAGAATTCAAAGGGAAAACAAATTACCATGATAACATCGGTAAAGCTTTAAAAATGCATTAGTTCAAACTATATTATCAACTAAACCCTGAAAAAATCTGTGAATGTTGGAACTAGACATTATTATTTCCAAAACTAAAACTCTGTATCAGTAAGGAGATAGCTGGACTATGTAAACAGTGGATAGCCAACAAAAACGACAAACCTTTAATCCCGACGGAGCCAAAACTTGGAGATCTTTGATTGGCCTGTACTCCATGCCAAAAACACGTTGAACACCATCTGTCATGGACAACTTGAGACACCGTTTGATACTAGAAGGTGCATCCTGATACCTTCCTCGTAAAGGACAACCGATGTTAACTATTTCATCAACCTGGAAAGAGGAAAATCCAGGACAAGCAAAAGTTTTCATAACAAGTAAATTCCAACAAAAAAAAAATTGAGTTTGAGCAATTGAGCCACAAAGTATGAAGCGTTTGTATAACACATCTAATAAACTATCATCAAAACAGCAAAAAAAAAAAAAAACATCAATCATTTGATATAGACACAATCGTGGTTAATAAATTAAGTAACAATAAATGTACGGTAACCGGTAAGTGAAGATGAAATGACACACACCTGCAAAATAAATGGGCCCTTGAGCTCGACCAGATGCATTGAATTCACGTTCTCCGGAAGCACGCCGGCTCCTGAGTAGTTCATATCGGAAAACAAGAACTGCTGGAAACAATGCTTAGCTTTGGCCGAAATATCGAGGTGCAAAAATCCCGAAACGGAAGTCTCAAGTCCTTGAACACAAGAATTGAACCAGTCTCTCTTTAGGCTGAGTCCAAGGCTCAATAGCAAGTCCCCAATCGGAGAACCTGTGGACGCCGTAGTCGGTGAGGGAGGTGTAAAGTAGTCGTCGTCAGAGGAGATTGGGAGGGGATCGGGAGGGTTAGGGTTAGGGTTAGGGTTTGGAGTTGATTGGGTAACGTGTGGGTGAGTGACAGTAGGTCGTTGGTTTAGAGGGAAAATATGAGGCAGTTGATTTGGTTCTTCTTCAGAATCGGGAGAGCAGTTGAGTCTGAGTCGCCTTCTGGGCATTTTGCCTGTGACTGTGCCTCACCTATTTGCCTATTTCTTTCCCTCCATATTTTTTTTGGTGAATTCATATACTAGGTGTGCTACTACATTTTTTAAAAGGTTTTTTTTTTTAAATAAATTTTAAAAGTATTTTAAGAGGGGGAAAATTTATAAGGACCAGGAATCTGGATTGCACTCGTAAATAATCCGGCCCGGTTTAGAGTGGCCCAAGGCCCAAGATCTGGCCCGGCTAAAATTTACAACAGCAGGCTCGGAGTGGAAATTCTTGTTTAGATATACAGTACTTCCTTCTAGATAATGTGAAGTTGGTACTTTCTTCTAGACAATGTGAAGTTGGTTTTGTTGTAAAGTTTCTCACACCTACATCACGAGATTATGGGTTCGTGTTTCTTTCCCCTCTCCTGTAAAACCTCGAATTATTATAATATTTCAACAACAACAAAATGTACTTTCTTCTTTTTCTAAATAATTTTTTCTTCAGATAAATTGATGCTAACTAATTTTTTTTATTATTATTATTTATAAATTCAATATCCAGTCTGGATGATCAGTTCCCCAATGAACAGCGATGCGGTGGGTAGAGGTGATAAACTGAAACCAACCACCAAGGCACCAACTACCAACAACATGCCAATCCCCAATTCATTTGGACAGTCAATTTTATTAACAACTCTTACTTTGCAATAATCGCAGTTTGTGTTTCAGCAAACATTATTAATGTTTTTGTATATATTGATAACAAAACCTACCACAGCCAACTCAGTCACTCATGACTCATGTACGGAAAATGCAAGCAATTACTTGTCCCATTTTTTCTTCCACATTGGACGCATTGGGTATGAAATTGTACAGTAAAAAATTAAACAACTGATCGAACATATAGCCACCAAATATTATTTATTTATTTATTTATTAACTTAACCACGAAATATTTCAAATGCAATTAAAACAGTGAGATATGATATTGTTATTATGCATAGTGTCAATATTACTTTTTGAGAAAGCAAGAATTTATTAAAAAATAAAGGTCAGAGATAAAGACTTGCATAGAAATAGTTTGGCAGTCAGCCAAAACATAACTATCGACACAAGGAGGGTATTCCTCCTGTCAAAATCTATCCTCAACGCCGGACAAAGCATTTTTAGCTAAAAAAAATAGGCTACTTAATTTCCCATCCTTGACATAAAATTTACAGCTATACAGACCATAAAATTAATCAAAAATAAAATATCATCTAAAATAAGTCCGACATCCGCTCCGATATTACATCAAGAAAAGAAACAAACAATTGATTAAAAACCTCCTCAACCTCTAAACAATATTGCTTAAAACTTAAAAGTGATAGAAAATTATAAATTGTAATGTCCTCTGCCACCGCCACGTCAAAATCAACATCTAAAAAGCGTATCAGCAATTTAAAGCAGAGGGCCCACATAATTATTGGGGGCCCAGAAGAACAAGCACAAACTATCTTACTGGTGGGCCACCGCAAGAGAGAGCCCAACCCTTATATTTGCAGACAGCTAGATGGGCAACGTGGACCAACCGTGATGCTTCATTCTGTATCGGCATAATTTTGTAATTGTCTATTCTTACAAATCTCATAATGGCACTACTTCTCCTTCAGAGGAAATCTTCATGCACGGCCTGGCAACTTCACTAGGCATTTACACTACAGTTGTATAATTACACAGGTAATACACTGCCTTTTAGTAACCTTCTATTGGAATGGATAGGTTTAATGTAATTTGAGTTTGTTAAATATATTACTCTAAAGTGTAATGTGATTGGGTTGAAAATCATCTTGCCTTATTTTTAGTATAATATCAAAATAAATTTTATAAGAAAATGAATATTAAAAGATCAATTATTGCGTTTTGCCAGAGAAAATATTAAAAGATTACTTTAACTAAAACAAAGATATTTAAAATATTTTTGAAATAAATAAATAATATAAAACTATTAATACCCGTATTTATTTGAATTAATTGTGTAAATTATTATAATTGTTTATTTTTAAATAAAATTGTAACCAATGTTTGTGGGTTAATTGGTGGGAATACTATGGAAAAAAACAATGATATCTTAGTGTTAAACCCTCACACCTACATTGAAGAGATTACATGTTTGAATCATGTTTCATTTCTCAATCTTGAAATTTAGTTGGTAATGCTTCCACATTATCTGAAATTTGGAAAAGTGAAATCGGGTTTAAATAACACTTTTAGCTGAAATACATTAAGGTTATGTTTGGGAATGCTTTTGCTTGGGAAATAATCACTTATTTCTCAAGTTTTGAACAAATTGGTGTTTGGTAAAGTTCCCAAAAGCAACTTACTTTACAATTTACTTCTCCATTAATCAGCTTTTGAGAAGCTAGATGGGAGTTGCTTTTTGAAGCAGAAAATAGCTTATTATTGTGCAATGTCTAGAATACCCTCATTATTTAAATAGAAAGACGATAATACCCCACATTAAGTAATTGTATTTTTCAAAAAAACTATATTTCAGAAATTTTTTTTTTGTTGAAAACTTTAATCCTGAAATATTAAATTTTAAAATAAAAGAAAATATTATTTTAAATAAAAATAAACTTTTTTCAAAAAAAAACAAAAAAACAAAATTGAAGCCACCATTGTCGCCGGTGACAGTGGCCACCATCGTCGCCGGCGAAAGTGGCAGGAGGTCAACCAAACTTCTCCGGCGAGAACAGGATGACGCAAGAAGGCTGTCGTCGTCGTCGTCGCAATCTCGTCGCAAACATCAGCACCTGAAAGGATGTTATCATCGTCGTCGTCGTCGCAATCTCCTCCTCCTCGTCGCAATTTTTGTTCCGTTGCCGCAATCTCCCCATCGTCGTCGCGAGAACAGGATGACGCGAGAAGCCTATCGTCGTCGTCGCAATCTCGTCGCAACCATCAGCGTCGGAAAGGCTATCATCGTTGTTGTCGCAATCTCTTCCTCCGACGCCACCGCCGGTAAGGTTGGATTTGAGTTTCAGATATTTTGACTGAGTTGACTCAGACCTTGTTTGAGAAGAAGCTGAGTTGACTCAGATCATTTTTATTTAGTTTATTTGTTTTTATATGCTTTATATTTATATTCTTTATGATGTCTATTTTAGTAATTTTATTCAATACATTTTCCATCATTTCAAAAAATAAGTATTTTTAAAATTTAGTTTACCAAACACTTACTAACTTTTTTCTAAAGTAGATTATTTCCTAAGTGAAGCTATAAGTAGATTTTTTCTTAAGTAAAGCAATCTCAAACATAGCCTAAATGAAGTAAAAGAAGGAAATTGATAGATTTGAGAATTGCAAGTATACAATATTACAACTGTCACCGGTTGATGTTTCCACGTTGATATTTTCTCTATAACTTGGGTAGCTTTCCAAGTTTATCCTTGGTTTTATGTAGTCATGTAAGCTAAAACCATTTCAAAATCATCGTTTTTCTATCTTTTCTTACACCTTTAATATCCTATCCATAACCTTATCCATTACTTGCATTTTTGATAATCTTTCTTATTATTCATGCACAACAATCTCACAATCTTGCTTCATTTGTTATTTTCCAAATCGTAACCAATCTTTATCAAACAGATACAAACGTTTTCTCAAGACAAATACAGCTTCTCCTTTCTCAAGTAACAATGAAGTTTCTAATGTGGATATGTCATATGTGTTGACAATTTTTATTTTTATTTTTATTTTTTATTTTTAAAAATATGTTAATTACCTTCTTTATAAAAGTTGATGTAGATAATTGAAGTCCTTATATTATGAAAATGTAAACATATGCACTTAAAATTCTCAAAATAACAATAATCGAAGACTTCACACATCCACAATCAGCTAAAGTGGTATGAACATCCCATCCAACGTTTACAGTGAAAGATTCAAGTTTTATTATATACATTTTATAAGTATGTAAAGAAATTTTATATACATTTATAAGTATGTGAGGAGAGTTTTCTCACCAATATTATAGAAGTAGATATTCAAAACACACCTGTAATATTTGCAGTGTCAAAGCCACTTGGAGGTCTAGGCCACTAGGCCTAATATCTTTTAAAAATTACAGTTACATGTTTTACAATTTTACCCGGTATTTTTTGTTATTTACGTTTATTTTAAAAGCTTTCTTGCCACAGCCCCGGTCCCCCAAATATTAAAGAAGTTGTTTTCGCCGCTAAATGTTTGGCCATTGAAGATTTCGGCAAATCCTAACCATATCACTGACCCATTTAGTGTTACATTTTAAATTAAATAAAATAAAGACAAAATAATTAAAGACTTAAAAAAAGAGAGAGAAATTTCACATGAGTCCCATTTTTTTATGATTTATCACATTTTTAAATGTCTTTTATATTTTCATCAGTTTAGTCCCTATTTTTCCAAAATGCTCCTTTTTGTTTCTAAAATCCATCAATAATTCAACTAAAAAAACAAGAATTGAGATTATTTTTTTTAATTAATTTTTTTAAGAGCTAATACCATTGTGGATCAGAGGTTTGTCGAGATATGCACGGCTCGGAATGCAAGCCTCACTCTAAAAATTCAGACAATTATTTTTAATAAGTTTTTTTTTTAAAAAAAAAAAAAACTAACACCAATGTGGGCCAGGAGTCTATTAGAACTTAACAAGATTAAACTCTACATGCAAGACTTGAAATGCAACCCCCAACATTGATATATTATTACCTTAAACGTAAAATCGAATAAGACTTGATTAAGTATTGATTTAGATACTATAACATTCTTCGGTTATTAACTATTATATATTTATATTGCATTATTGCAGTTTTTTAATGAATTGTTTATTGTTGATTTTATTTTGAGTTTTATCTTTATGTTTTTATTAAAGGGTAAAATCATGGGCGGACCCGCCTTAAGGCCAGGTGGGGCCCGTGTCCTATTTCAAACTTTCAAAAAAAAATGATTTTATATATATATATATATATTAATTTCCAACTTTTAGCACATGTGGTCTCCTCCATTCCATAATAGTTTGTTGTGTTGGGCTCAATTTCTCCCATTTTCATTTTTCATATATCTTTTTATTTTTAGATTTAAATTCAATTTTATTTGATGATTTTAATAATATTTTTTAATCTTTTTTATTTTACCATCCTTTTCAATTCCTTTCTCAAATTTTTATCTCCTTATTAAACCAAACAATTCACTTTATCTTTTTAGCCATTAATCATTATCAAATTCTTAATTACCTTCAATTTGTGGTTATTTAATTAAATTTTAGTTTATATTAAATTATCTATTATTATTTTCAGTAGTTTTAGTTTATATTAAATTATATATTATTATTTCCAATAGTTTTAGTTTAACATACCTAACATATAAAATCAATAAAACTTAAAATCTCAAATTTTAATTTATTTTATTAAAATAGTTCATCTATTATTATGATTCATTTTATTTTATCCTTAATTCTTTCTTTATTTTATAGTTTTAATTTATTTAGAATCAATAAGTTACCAATAATTAGAAAAATTAAAAATTAAAAAACATGTAAAGTAATATTTATTAATCAATTATCTTTGTATAAATTTAAATTGAATTCATTATAAATACAAAATAAAGTTTCTTATTATAAAATTAGATTATAATTTATTAGTTTAAAAATAAATATTATAATGTTTCATTGTTTATGTTATTTTCTTGTTATTATTTATTTTTAATATTGTGTTTCTTGTTTTTATTTATTTTTTAATGTAAGATTATTTAGTTCATCTTGAATAAGTGTTCCATTTGTATTATTTTATCTAAACTTCATTATACCATTGATTTTTCTTTATATAAAAAAAGTTGTTTTTGTTTTTGGTTTTTTTTTAAAACTCACTTTATTATAATTTTAATTTTTCAGTATTCTTTTATATATAATTTTTACTTTGTTTAAGTGTCCTAGCTGGTTAAAATTTCTGAGTCTGTCACCGGGTAAAATCTGAACAAAAATTAGCAGCAGGGTGTTGTTTGGCCAAAATCAAAACGAAAGAGGTTTGTTTGGCCAATAATCCGAACTAGAAGATAGTTTTTACTTTTTTTAATAATATCCCTTCGTTTTTCCCTTAAAGAAACCAGAAATTAATGGCACGTGATGTTGCAAGAATGCCACGTCATCCTTGTCACGGGATTTAAATTCAGCACGGACGGCGATACAGATAAAGCGGGCAGTTTTATTATTTATGGATTCTGGGTAACGCCCAAACTGTTCATTTTAGCGAATCACAACCGAACACGTCAGCTCAACTACGTTATATATTGGGTGCATATTAACGTTGTGTGCGTTATAAATGGTAAACTACTAAGCGCTTCACTACTCAAAACGGTCACACTCTCTTAACGCCTTGTGAATTTAGAAAGCTATCTTTGAATTTGTCTGGAGATTTCAGAACCTCGGTATGGATGATGAATTTGCAAAGCTTATAAGGAGAATGAACCCTCCAAGGTTAATTCACTTCTCTTTCCATTCTTGTATGAGTTTTAATACCAAAAAATTTGTTCATGTCATTTCTGTGCAACCAAGCTTTGTAATTTTCTGCTTATGTGAACATGTCTTTTTGGTTACAGAGTTGTCATTGACAATGATGTTTGTGATCACGCCACTGTTATACAGGTAATAGTTGCAAATCCTCAATCAAAATATGAATCCATAAAATTTGTTATTTCTTGAATTTTTTTTTTCCATTTATGTCTTCCTCAGAGTATGATATTCATGAGAATTGAACCGGCATGTTTTTCTATAGGTCGATAGCGTCAATAGGCATGGAATCTTACTTGAAGTTGTGCAAATTGTAACAGACCTCAACCTTGCTATAACAAAAGCATACATATCTTCTGATGGAGGATATTTGATGGATGGTACAGTTGCAAACTTAAACTTTATAGGAAAAAAGAAACGAAAAAAATCTTTTTCTCTGTAAATTTCTAATTTTGCTACTTGGTTTTCAGTGTTTTATGTGACAAACATAGATGGAAAAAAGATCGGAGATACAAGAACAATCAATTATATACAGACGGTAAACAATTATTATTAGATCTGAGGATGCCTATAAGGCTATAACTTGGAATATATAGCCTTCATCCCTTTTTTATGTTTTTGCTTGAAGTTCACAATTTTTCATTTTTAAAAAATTTCAGACTCTTGAAACCAATGCGAGTTTTCTTAATTCAATGAGAAGTTCTGTTGGTGTAATGCCCTCTAAAGAGCACACCTCAATAGAATTAACCGGCCCCGACAGGCCTGGATTGCTATCAGAGCTATCTGCTGTTCTAACGGACCTCAGTTGCAATGTGGTAAATGCTGAGATCTGGACACACAATGCTAGAGCTGCAGCAGTTGTTCATGTCACAGACCAAACATCAGGCTGTGCAATACAAGACCCTAAAAGACTCTCAAAGATGAAGCAACTTCTCTGTAATGTCCTAAGAGACGACAGTGATTTAAGGACACCTAAAATGTCCATTTCTTCAACTGGGGTTATCCACACACATAGAAGATTACACCAGATGTTGTTTGCTGACAGGGATTTCGAGAGGCCGGAAAGCTACAAGTACAAGAGTTCAAGACCCCATGTAACCGTATTGGATTGCAGCGATAGAGACTATACGGCAGTGATTATAAGGTCTACAGACCGGCCTAAATTATTGTTCGACACTCTATGCAGTCTAACAGATATGCAATATGTGGTTTACCATGGCACTGTCATTACAGGAAGAATGGAAGCTTATCAGGTATTCACAATTGAACATTTTGAATGGCTTTATAGTTGTTATGGCTCTATTTTTAACTTAGCGAAACCAATCGCGCAGGAATACTACATCAAACATGTTGATGGATTTCCTATAAGTTCAGAAGCTGAGCGACAACGAGTTATAGCCTGTCTCGAAGCAGCTATAGAGAGGCGATCCTCGGAGGTAGGTTCAGGTTCAATTAATTTGATCAATCATTTTAACATGTTAAGTTTTAATTTATCACAGAATGATTGCCTTCTTCTTGCAGGGCCTGGAACTAGAATTGTTTACAGAGGATCGGTTTGGTCTTCTTTCAGATATAACTAGGATACTTCGTGAGAATGGTTTGTGTATCAGAAGAGCAGAAATATCGACAAAGAGTGGAAAAGCAAAAGATACTTTCTTTGTAACGGACGTGTCAGGAAATCCTGTTGAACCCAAGATTGTTGATTCCATTCAGCTTCAGATGGGACAGAATGTACTAGAGGTGAAAGGTAACTTGAATATGCCTCCGAAACTTCCCCAGGAGGCAGCAAGAAGTTTCTTCTTTGGAAACTTTTTCAAGGGACGAAGTTTCCAATACTTTACACTCGTCAAATCTTGCTCATAGTCAAGAAATATATGGATAAAATCACAAGTTGTGCATTTCCTTTTACTTTATTTATTTATTTATTTTTGTATAGAAGATTGAAGTTGAAACCATACACATCAGAGATATGATTGCTCGTTATTGGTGTCATTTTGTTTGTTTTGTAAATTGTCTACGCTCTACACTCTACAATGTGAAATTGAGTAGATTGTACAAATGAGACCAAAAATTAGATTGTACAGTGTTGGTCCTCTTACATTTCGAGACGTGGTGGATTTTATTTTATATTTTATATTTTATTTCTAGCTTTATGACTTATGATCTGCAAGGAAGGATGTGGACCATGTCAATACAATGAGGTGGCAGAAGCTGAATTAAATTACCCTTTAATTCATGAATTTTGGAATTGATTAGCAAGAACTAAAACAGAGCATACTCACAAAGGGCTAAAAAAAATAAATAGCACTATTTGGGATGGGTGTTGTGCAAATATCACCACATTACTAATTCATGTTTAAAAGGCACCAATATAGGTGTCCAGACAAAAATACCCCTTCCAAGTGAGTTTTTGTCGTTTTCAAACTTAGTGAGAAAAACCAGAGAGAGAAAACATCGGTTGAAAAAAGAACCGGCTGTTAGAAGATCAGTGGTTTTCTGGCTGAAAAAGACGTCGAAGTAACCAGTGGTAGAACAACAGTATTTTTTCGGGTGTTCAGACGAGAGCATCTTCAATCGACTGTGGTAAGTTGAGTCAGATTATGTTGTAGATTTTGTTTTTAATAAGTTCATGTTTGATGTTGGTTGTTGATTAAACTTGTAGATTAGGTTCGTTTGTTGATCTCAGAATGGTTGGGGGTTAGGTTAAGGTTTGTAAAAATCTGTTGAAGATCTGGGTTCCTAAGCTTTTTCAAGGTGATTCTGAGCTATTTTCCAGCTTTTTAAAACTTTTTCCGAGTTTTTTCTGGGTTTTCGAGCTTTTTCAAACTGATTCCGAGCTTTTTCTGGGTATCTGAGCGTTTTAAAAATGAGTCCGAGCTTTTTTAAAATGCCCGAGCTTTTTGAAACAGTTCCCGAGCTTTTTGAAACAGTTCCCGAGCTTTTTTAAAATGTGGCCGAGCTTTTTCAAACAGTTTCCGAGCTTTTTCAAACAGTTTCCGAGCTTTTTGAAACAGTGTCCGAGATTTTTTAAACAGTCCGAGCTTTTTGAAACAGTTTCCGAGCTTTTTGAAATAGTGTCCGAGATTTTTTAAACAGTCCGAGCTTTTTTAAACTGTCCAAGCTTTTTCAAACAGTTTTCGAGCTTTTTTAAACAGTTCGAGCTTTTTTAAACTGAGTCCGAGCTTTTTCAACGGTCCGAGCATTTTCAAAATGTGTCCGAGCTTTTTCAAACTGTATCCGAGCTTTTTCAAACAGTGCCGGAGCTTTTTTCAACAGTCCGAGCTTTTTTTAAATGAGTCCGAGCATATTCAAACTGTGTCCGAGCTTTTTCAAAACGCGTCCGAGCTTTTTTCAAACTGCCCGAGCTTTTTCAAACTGCCCGAGCTTTTTCAATATGAGTCTGAGCTTTTTGAAACTGCTTCCCTGCTATTTTATATTATTATGTCCGTGCCTTCTACATTTACTGATGCATTGTTTCTGTGAAAATGCAAATGGGTAGTGAACTAAATGATTTCCTTAAAACTTCAGAAGATGAATGGTACGATGGAAAAATCACTCGGCATGACCATTTCAGCGACCTTAAAGATATCGACGTCGCACTGGACAGTGTACCAGAACAATTCAAGGTCGAAGACTGACGTCGGTATACAGAGTCTTGTTTTGGTCATTTACTTAGGATGGATCATGGGATGAAGTTTTCGGCTAGCGTAGTCCATCGACTGCTATTGCGCGAGCTACATCACGATGGGCTGGAGGATGAGATGAGATTTATGTTAGGTTTCGTTCGGTCCGGTTCTCCAAGGTTGAATTCTGTCTGATCACCGGATTGAAGTTTGGAGTGATTCCCAACACGACGAGGTATGAGATGGTTCAGAACGGGATACACCAACGGTATTTCAATGGTGTAGATGTGGTGTATTATGAACAGCTGAGAGCTGTTCTACGGATCGGTGTATTTGAGGAGCAGTACGATGCTGTGAAGCTGTACCTCCTTTATATGCTAAATTGGATATTTATGGGGTTGGACGAGAGAAGAGAGAGAAAGTTCCATTATGGCAGATCCGGCTAGTCGAGGACTTAACGCTTTTGATGCATTCCCGTGGGGTGCCCACGTGTATAGGCAGTCCATTATTGGATTCAAGCATGCCTTGGACGGTCGACGTGTGCGGTATGAGAGACGACAGCAGGAAAAGGGTGCTGACGTTCACACGTTTGAGACGTACAACATTTACGGTCTAGCTCACGCACTGTTGGTGAGAATTTAGAATTTGTAATTGTTTGAAAACCTGAATATTTTTTCACATGAGTTACGGAATAAATGATTGGATTCTGAATAACTTGTTTTTTTACATAGGTATTTGCGTATGAGGTTATCCCCGAGCTTGGGACCCGATTTGGGACTCGTAGGCGGATTGAGTTGTCCCCTCGTATGCTGAAATGGCAGTTGCATAAGCAACCAAGGTCGGACAAGCTGGACAAGATTTTCTTAGCCAGGGTAAGGATCTATTGTGTTAAAGTGTTTACATATTACGATTATACAAATACAATGGTCTAACAACGATTTCAGATGTTTGCGAGGACTGCACTGGTGCCGACAGCAGCTGAGAGGGTTGCACGGTACTACGAGGGCATAAATGAGGGAGGCAGTCTATATATGGCCGCCGATGGACACGACGGCTCGGTACCGGATCCCTTACATCATACGACTGCCCGACCCAGTCATACGGAGGGTTCCGACCAGAAGTTTGGCGGTGGGAGTCCCCTCAGGCACATGCCGGATACGGAGGGTTCGGACCCGGAGTTTGTCGCTGGGAGTCCTCTTAGGCGCAGACAAGTTCGATTTGCGATGCCCGGTGGAATACATTCACGAGAAGACATTGGAGGGCATCGCCAGGTATGTCAAAAATGGTGTAATGCATTATTGATGTTGAAACAAGTGTTGGGTTTTAGTACTAACAATAATGATTTTGTTTCAGGACCTTTTGGAACGAAAAATCCAAAATGTGATAGATGCAGTTGCTGCGTTACGGGAGGATCTCCGGAAGAGTGATCAGGAACGGGATAGGCAGCATAGGGAGGTGATGCACTTTCTCCGGGGGCGGTGGGGTTCGACATCACAGTCAGGCAGGGATGGTCCACCCTTCCATGATCGAGACTCTTCACGTAGAGACAGAGACGGAGGGACAGACCCAGCCACCGGACCTACGACGGAGGCTGATGGACCTCAGACGCAGGGTCCAATAGCTGGAGATACAGTACGAGACCAGCAGATGCAAGTCCCTGGTGGCACAGATACATGAGTATTTGGGGAGACAGTTACCCAGACGTTATTAGAGTTTCCGCTGCTTATGGAGGTACAGGATGTGGATCCTCATGTTCATATCTAGGACCACACAGCGGACCCGTCCAGTCCACTGGGTCAGAGTCCCTCCTCCAGTACAGTCCACACTCCTGACATGACCGGGCGATCCATAGGGAGCACCCCTGCGGTCCATCCGACACCGCTCTCATCTACTCAATTATATCTATGACGTTTGACAATATATTTTTGAAGCTAGAGTGTCTTGAGTGTGGGCTTTTCATTAAAACCATGCATGCATTCAAATTTGTGGCATAATTTTAGTCTTTATTTAGTGGCTCTAGCATGCATTGGCTTTGAATTGTACATGTGAGTTTGCATCTTAATTATTTGATTTTTCGCAGAAATTTATGTTTGTGGGTAGCATAGCTGTAAACCCTCAGGAGACAAAACTCCTCCTACTAGGGATACCTAGAGGTTTAAAGGCTTGTAGCATACGCTCAATGCTATCGTGTTCCCTACGAAAGTGACTTAGCTTAATTTAAAATTTTTATTTTTAGATTTTTGTTTGTTTTTAGTTTTTATTTTTATTCTAGTTTTGCTCGAGGACTAGCAAAAGATAGGTTTGGGGGTATTTGACCGGTCTATTTCTATACATATTTTAGGTCCCCATTTCCTATTATTTGTGCTTTGTTTTTGGGTGAAATTAGGTATTTTATGTGTTTGTTGAGCATGTATAGGTCACATTCCTTAGATGAAGTGTTTGAAGGTATTTTCAAGGAAAAGAACTTAAATGTGAAGAAAAAGAGCAAAGTTGTCATCCACCGCTGTGTAGGTCGCTCTTCATGCACGACCTCCACCGCGGCATGTCCAGCGGTACATTTCAGTAGGCTTTCTGTTCTTTTCCGCGGTCCATACCGCTTCCCAGGCATCAACCTCAACCGCGGTCTATGCCGCACATCATTCCGGGAAAGGCTGATTCAGCCAGTGCAGAACAGCCAGATTGCGGGGGCCATATCTCTCAGGGCCAATTGAATTGTGTGTCCTACAACCTATGGATGGAAATCCCCGGAAGTCTAGTTTCTGGCACACTTTACGGATCGTAATTCCGATATTCCTAGAAGAAGTTATGGCCGTTTTAGTAGCCGATGGTCAGATCAGTCATAATTCCGCAAATAGTGACGGGATTTATTTTGCAAGTTGTCGGAACGGGAAATATTACCTTCTTGGACATGAGTATGAGTCTTGAAAAGCAAGTTGACACCTAATCCTTATCATCCTTCAATAAGTAATCAATTTGAGTGGATTAGGAAAGAATTAAATCCCAAAAAGGTAGAGTTTCAAAAGGGAACCAATTTCCTTGTTGTTTTAGGACTTGGCTTATCATCTAAAGCCTATTTAAACCCATGTGAACCCTAATTTCGGGAGAGAAGCTAAGGGAGGTCCCAAGCCACCAAGGGGGCCGTCCCCCATCACTCCACCACCATACATCACCACACATCACCTCAAGACCCATCCATCCATTATAGAAGAAGACGAAAAAGAATTGGAGGAGCTCTTTGATGATCATATCGGGTTTTCTCTACTCAATCTCTTTTCTTTTCTTTTTCTATGATGTGTAACTAATTCTATAACTAGGGAATCAATGTGAACCTCTTGTGAATGCTCATGTTTGGATTAATTATTAATTTATCAATTTAATTCTTGATTTATTCATTATGCTTAATTGCTTAATCCTCATTAGTTTTAATATTTATTCACACCATAGACCAAGGGTGGATAATTGTTTGGCATGATTTTAGGGTTAAGACTATCTGAGAATTAGGGTTAGAGTATAGACCAAACCTAATCTTGATTAATGCTTTTTTTGAATGAATGAATTTTATCTTTAGCATATGCCAAGCAAAGTATAGAATTTGGTTCTTAATTCTTGCGCTTAAAGGGTTTTCGATCAATGTTCACACCATAGACCAAGGGTGAATAGTGGTTGGGAGCACGTGACTCATCCCATGGCCATACAGTAATAGTCACATTAAAGACAAAGAATGAACCCCAGAATTGATTGAATCTTGTTAACAAATTAATTCCATACATTGAGTGTTCATAATTGGGGATCATTGATAACCTAGTATTTCCTTCTCTTGATCACAACCATATTCTTTTTAATTGTTTTCTTAGCTTAATTTAATTTAGTTTAGTTTAATTAAATCATCAACAAATCTTTGGTTACTTTAATTTAACTTTAATTAGAATTAGTTTTAATTAATAAATCTCTTTTCCTCGTGGGAACGATCCTTACTTGTCACTGTGCTAATCTTCACGATTCGTGCACTTGCGAGTGAGTATATTATAACACAATTTTACACCATCAGGCGACCTGATTGTCTCTTGGTCTTTGGATTTAAAACCACCCGCTCAGCGATGTCGGATGGCACTACCCATGAAGATGGATGGCCAACATGCATCAATAAGTGTATGTCTCTTGTAGTAGTCCGAACACAGCGATGTGAAATCCAAGCTCCGCTCCCTGCAAAAGCAATGAAAAAAGTGACAATCATGTTTGCTTAATATAACGTATAATTGTATACTGTTAATGTACCTTGCCACTGCGAGTGCGTGAGAACACGGAAAATGGTCAATTTGGAATTTGTTGCATGTGCATGTCTTCCGGGCTAAGTCAACAGTCCACTGCCTTCGGACCGTTTGACAGAGAATATGTTCCAGTCCACTGGATTGACGGTCATATAACCGCACTTCTCGACCTGTTGTAGCATCACAAGATGTGATGCGTCGGTCAATTGATGACGCATGGACTGTGCAGCCCGATGTCGATCGTGAAACCAACGCTGTAACATATTCCTGATGAACTCTGCCAATGTCAACATAGGAGTTGTCGTGCGAATTTAAGGCATGAGTTTATGCACTCTGCAACATTTGTTGTCATCACCCTGAACCTTCGTTGGGGACAGTGTACACGAGACCATTTGGGTGGACCGGCAGATTCAACATAATCAAAAGCATTCTTGTGCAGGTTACGTAACTCACCCATGTACCGATTATATTTGAATTTAGTGTACGCTCTAGCGGCTTTGTCCATTAAGCTGGCAACATCTTTTCTATGAAATCGCTTCTTCACATTTTCAGCAAAGTGCCAACAACATATGGTATGGGTTGCATAAGGGAACACTTTAGAAATCTCTGCTTCAATGCTTGCATGTCGATCGGAAATAAAAACCAGATCATCTATATGACCAAGGGCACCCTCAAGCAATCCAAAAATCATTCCCATGAAAGGTTGTTTTCGAAGTCGCCGTACCCAAAAGCAATTGGATACACCTGTTCGTTTCCATCTTGGGCAGTTGCAACAAACATTGTACCCCTGAATCTTCCCTTCAAATAGGTATCATCAACTGCAATAACAGGAACGCATGCACCTCCGAAAACCTCTAACTGAGACCCCTAACGACATGAAAAAGTAAAGGAATTTACCATCGTCAGTTCACTGTAAGTCAGTGATTGTGCCGGGATTTTGTTGTTCCAGCACGTAACCAAAAGACGGCAGTAGTTGGAAGGTTTCTCCATGTGTCCCATAGGTCAGTGACAATGCATAATGCAAGGCTTGATATGCCTTACTGTACATGATTTGGATGCCATACATTGTTTTCATATCGGCGATTATATCCTTAGGACGCATGAGACGACCATCTTGTTGTTGAAGTCTAGGTGCAATCCACTTCTCCAATTATAACTGCACTAGCTTGTCGGTGGCGACGGTGAATCTCCTCCAAGGGACAACTGTGTTCATTTACAAAACTTCTTACTTGGTAGTACGTCTCTTCATCTCTTCTCACTGCTCTTAATTTCCATGTACAGTTGTCAATCAAACAAACAAGATGTAACGTTGTCTTATTGGACTTTTTCACTTTCCATTCGAAGTTTCGCTGCATTGCAAAAAGGCCAACTAGTCTCTTCAAATCTTTTTTAGTCTAAAAGAACTGACCTTTATAAATTATGCTTGTAGGTTCTTCTGCTACCAAGGTTGTGCTTCTACCAATCCCAAACGAGTATGAATCTGCTCCGGGAATAACCCACGTTGTGGTATTATCAGAATCATCTGCAGATACATTATGCCAGGACCTCGGAAGTACCAGGATATCTGCTCCAGTGCAACTAACTCCTTCTACACGTCTTCCACGTCTTTGAATTTGGACATAATCTTCATCAGTGTTCTCTACATGATCTACCAGATCAATATTTACTTCATTATCCACCTCCTGGTTCGGCCCAAGGTTCGGTTCAGTGTTCTCCTCATTGTACATCTCATTGTATTGCTCATTGTACCACCTATCATTCATCTCAAATCGACAACCAAACACATCGTCGAATTGAGGTTCACCAACATCTGCATGGTCGACCACTACCAGTTGGACAGCACATATGTTTTCTCCACCTTCAGTGGCACTCCTTTGTGTGAACACTTGGTTGCTACCGCTAGCGGATCCAAATGGTTGGGTATTTTCAGGAGCAGGAATATCATTCCGTATCACATCTCCAGTTGCCCTCTCAATTAGACTAACACATACTTGAGGGATCACCCGATCTTCCCCTAGCATAAACTGAACATCATAGTCATTTCTTACTAATGTGCGACATGTAGTGCCAGGAACGATTGATATTGACTGTAGATCAACATTGTATTTGTTTACATCATACTTCACAACGGTATGCACTGATCGACACCAATTCTGTGTAACTCATATTCTTTGACACATACATTCCTTAGTTGTCGGATCCAACAAACCTCTGACTTCCGTCGGATAACTACTCCCATCGACCATTGTAAGATTTACTATTCTCACCCGATTCATTCTCATGTAACATTCATCACCACAAACCATTATGACAAACATAAAAGCTATGGAAAAGGCTCAGAGCCTTTTAAAATAGTTTCCGAGGTTTTTACTATGATCTCCGAGCTTTTAGTAAAGGCTCCAACCTTTTTTCCAAAGATTCCGAGGGTTTTCCCAAAAGAGCCGAGCTTTTTTACAAAATCCCGAGCTTTTTTACAAAGTCTCAAGCTTTTTTTCAAGTCTCCGAGCTTGTTTTCTAAAGGCTCGAGCTTTTTGTCCAAAGGCTCGAGCTTTTTGTCCAAGGCTCGAGCTTTTTCCAAGGCTCCGAGCTTTTTCAAAGGCTCCGAGCTTTTTCAAAGGCTCCGAGCTTTTTATTAACAGCATCAGAGATTTAAATTTCACAGATTCAAAATTCACAAAACTAGCTTCATGTTTACAAAAGGAACGTTTTTTAAAAGTGATGGATAAAAAACAGTATTTCAGACAAACATATTACCTTGTTGTGCTGAAGAACATTGAGTAGTTTTGAAATTTATTGTATAGAGAGAAAGAGATGAGTTACTGCGTTCAGTGTTTCAAGTGTAGAGATGGAAGTACAGAGACAATAAAAAATTGATTATTTAAGGACAATTTTGGTAGTTCACCAAAATATGTGCCTTTTAAACATAACTTATTAAACCGGTGACGTTGGTGCAACAACGAGACAAAAATGTAACATTTCTCACCATTTCCACTACTCACAAATCCAAGACTAGGAAGGTAAAACTAACAAGCTTTACATCACCAGTCAAATGACAAAGTTCCTTAAACAATTCAGAGCAGAGTTACACTAATAAGCCAAAAGACATAAGTGAATTGCAGATAACATCTGAGATTCTGAATGACTGAAAGTACCTAAAAATTTTTGTTGCATTTGTGCAAAGTTGTTACAATAAAACCCAATAGCAATCAGCTCTTGAAAAGGAGGCGACGAAGAGAAAATGGAGAAAAACAAAAGGAAAGTTGTCGTACATAACCATCCAATTGAATCCTCGAAAATTCATGCTAAGTCTCATCTATTCTACTTCTGCTCCTTTACATTAGAGGGATCTACATATCCATCAAATTATATTGCCTATTTATGGTTTTATATAAGTTTGATCCCTCCACTTAGATACGCCAGCAATGAATGCTTTCTGTAAGACATCAATCCGCTGTTCTACAATACATTCTTTTAGGTCCAACATTTCAGCATATTCCTTGTCCATTATCAGCTCCAGATCATCAAAATGCTTGATTTTGCTGTGCAACTTCTGCAACTGATTATGATTCATGCAAAGAATTCAACATGAGAGAGTGCAGAATGCTAAAAAAGCAAGTCAAGAAGTAGAAAGAGAAACCAATGTTTATAGAATTTTGGCCCACCTGTGCCTCAATTATGGCGGCCACTAATTGTTCAATCTCCCTGTCTTCCTGGTCAGCCAATAATTTGGCATTAGCAGCAGCTGACCCAAGAGCAGTTGCTGTTGCTGCTCTAATTTTTAAAGTTAAAGGTATGTCATTCTTCTTTGTGGATGTCTCCTTAGTTTCTGTAAAGTATATATCCATGTAAAGAAGATTAGGAAGACATAATGCAAAAATTAGACAGCTAATCAATTAATAGGAAACAGTCATTCAACTATTGGAAATCTACGGATGTGAGTGATAAAATCAGATACAGGAACTGAGAGCAGCTGAAATACCAAACATCATTGTCATATGTTTGGCAATACGCGATGACCATAAAATGATTCGACATCAAGCAGAAAAATATTTCAGCAAAGGAGTATAAAGAAACGCAAACAGAAATTTCTGCAAAAGCCACATTCTAAAATAGCTAGCCTCTGTTACTGCAATTTTGTAACTCATTTAAAATTGTTCACACAATGCTGCACCATGTATTTGCAACAAATACCTGATTCAGAGGGCTTTTCCTTCATTTCTGAAGCATCAATCCGATGTGCTCTGAAAAAGACAAAGTACAAGATACAAAATCTTAGCAACAATGAAAGCGACAAACAATTTCTTAAGAGTATCAGAGGAAAATAAACCAATAAACCACCTCTCTGACTCATAAAGCATAGTTGGAGACCATGATCCATCAGTTAAGTAATCATCATCACCATCAAATATCTCTCTTGGACATGAGATTTCATCACAAAGTGCTGTGACTGCAGCATCAGCAGCAACAGCAGTTATGTGCGGGCCTACCATGGTTGAGATGCGAGATACCTGACAGAAACAACACCAATTATGTGTAAAAATACCAAAAAAAATAAAAAACCTGAAAAAATGCCAATTACATGTAATACAAAAATAAATAAATCAATAAAAGGAGAAAAGATCAGGTGAAAAGTTTGGAACTTTTATATTTGATTCATTGATACTAGGGAGAAGGGACACTAGAGATCTAAATCCATTAACTGAAATTTGGCAGGCCTGCAGTCAATCTAAACAGTACACTATTGAGAGATAGATCGCACAACATGAGTCTCTTTTACACTTTTTTTTTTTTGGTGAACCCAGGCCACAGCCTTTGTATTCTGCTAAATACAACCATCCAACTCAGTAAATCCTCAAGAATATGACACATTCTGGATGTTGAATAGAAACTTGACTTTCCAAGTGAAGGAAAAATGAACCCGATAAACCATTACTACGATCTATTGACAGTATAGATTGGTAAAGCTATAACGTGTAAGATCTGTACCAAGGACTCCTACCTGTTTTACCAGTGAACTACCGGCATCTGAAAGGGAAGCAATGCGTTTTCTTTTTGCAGGAGGTTCCTGGTTTGCAGCATCTCCATTTTGCTCACTCTCATTCATGTGCTCATCAACTTGGTCCCCCGTTTTCGTAATCTCTTGATGCTCAGATGAAACTGACAATCCTTGTTTTACGCTATTCATGCTCCCAGTGGGACCAGTAGCACTACCCCTATGGGCAGAACCCATCATAAATTCCCCAAAAGGCAGCTCAATGAGCTTTGAGATACAATCAAGTTTATTCTTGGTATTAACATTTTGAGCAACAAGCTCCCAGTCGTCCCCATGCTTCGTAACCGATTCTAATAAAAGTAAAGTTTCAGCTTCGGTCCAAGCATCTCCATGGGTGATACCATTTCCAGTACAATCATTATACTTAAAATTATCCATAGACTTGTTCTCCCCATAGTTACCATTTTTGAAGCATTTTACGCAAACTCTATAATTATCCTGCCAATGTGAAAATTAGAACAAATTATAAGAAAAAATGAAACACAATATAGAGGAAACACTTTGAGATGTATATAAGGGAAAAAAAATGAAAAAAAAAATAGAAAGGATACAACTTTCAGATGACTTTAATAAATCTTCCGAAAAGATTCTTGATATCACATCTAATACTTATATGTACAACATGTATTACAATCGAGAGTGAATTTCTTAGATTCAGATATTTTAAATCCCGATAAATAAGTTGTAGAAATTTCATTCCCTCTAATGTTAAAGATACAAAAGTCACATTAAATGTACTATTGCAAGTTAAATTGAAGTTCAGATACTATAAACTGCATAACAAGTTATCAACTGTTGGTTCATTTTTTAATATATCATTATGTTTCATGTTTCTGGCATTTAAGGAACATATCGAACTAACATTATTAACAAAAATATGTGAACCAACAGTTCACCAGAGAGGCCTTACACCAAAAAGAAGGATCACCTAACATATACACATAAGCAAAAGAATATACAACCACCCCCAAAACATCAGCATCACACATTTCTTAGTTAAAAATAAAGGGACTATCCGCCATGAAGTTAACTGAGGTAATCATAAAAGGTCCAACATGGTGATACAGAACCAACTAACATATAGACTCTCCAGTACCACCTAAATAAGTGCATAGCAATATCAATCCCTAGCTTACCTAGTTAAATATGTGACATATCCAATTCGATTGAAAACATAAAGTTAGTTTATGCTTTTAAATAAATGATTGTTTTCTTTTTTTAACGGGCAAGGAAGTAAATATCTATACTTTTACCGAAATATCCCGATATTTTCCATATTTTGAGGAACCGATATAAAAGATATCTTTGAATATCATCGATATTTTGAGGAATGAGGATATTGGCAAGATTTCTGATATTTCCACAAATTTGGATCCCGGTATTTTCACCGAAACCAATATTTACTTATTTGCCATAAACTAACTAATAGACATTCAGAATACAAAGCCATTAAAACAAACAGACATTCGATTAAAAGCATAAACTAACAAACATATACCTTGCTATACTCGTAGCATCCTGAGTTGCATCGTTCTCCACAATTTGCACACTTCAACCCCTTCAACTCCACTAAACCAGCAAAAATATCTGAATACGAAGCCAATGGAGGCAACTTAAACCCAGTCTCACCCACCACCGCTCTACCATCCACTCCAAAAGGCGGAACCGTAATTGGTTTCAATGAATTCGGCATTGCAACAGCACGAACCCCAATTGGAGCTCCTTCCTCAACCCTAATTCGATTCTTAAGTTTCTTGTCTTCCAAGAGGTCTTTGCTGTCATCCGAAGCAGCACCAAAATTGATCAAACCCCACTTGTCCAAGAAATTAAACACCTTGTGGAGCAAACTGACGTCACCCACCAGTGATTTCCTAATTTGGGTGAATGTCAGCCTTCTAGAGGGTTCTTCTCTGTATTTATTGATAATAAAATCTCGGTATTCTTTGTATATTTTTGGAGTTCTTGAAATTGAGCTCCCATCGAAGAAATCTTTGAGAGCGATACGCTCCGTTTCGTGAATGTCGTCCCATATAAACCAACCTGGGCAAATTAATTGATGTTAAACGAAAAGCAATTTGTTTTCCCTGAAAATATTGAATTTTGCCGAGAAAGTAATCTCTCGGGAAACCAAACGGAGATATAATGGCTTATGAAGTAGAGGGACGAGAGAGAGACTTACTGGAGTGGCTAGGTATGGTGTACAATTCGAACTCTGGTTCGCCGGGTCGACTCGGCTTCAAATTCGGGTCATGTTGTGAGAACTCCATGTCTGACCTGGATCGTGGGTAGAGTCAGAGCCGATATACAAATTTAGGACTTGGATGCTCTCTGTTGTAAAAAGAAAGTTGTTTTCAAATTTAAATCAGTAAATCTGCATCAATGGTAGGTATCACACACATGACACACCATAGTATAATATATATATACTTTTGTGAAAGTGACTTTTGATAAAGAATTGACATGGCGGTCGATAGATGAAGAAAGGTTAGAGCTATATGAGCTAATTATATGAAAAATTAAAATATTAATCTGATCAATTTTTGCCATACCGGACTGCTAATGTGACATGGTCGCCGAAGCCGGAGTTTCAACAATCTGACTGCGTTTGAAAGATGAAAGTAGCAAAGGGAAAGGGATATTTTGTCTCCAACAAAAATGACGTCGTTTAAACAGAATGAGAATTAAAAATATATATATATATAATCAAATCCTGGCCATTAAATTTATTAATGCCCATGTGGCGACAGATCCTTAAAAGCTCAAGTCCAAAAATTTTATGCCGTGTAATGTTTACAAATTGAGGTTTTTTGGGAGCTCCGGTGTTCAACCAATTTTCATAATGTCACCACACTCTTAAAAATTCTCATTACACCCATTTACTTTCTATTAAAAAGTTACAATTACTTTCTACACCCATCAAAATACCAAAACTATCCTTAAATATTAGTGATAACTTTAAACCTAAACCTATCACTTTTCTCACTACACCCATTTAAATGTTACAATAATTCAGGATTTTAGGGAGAGGGACATACTCAAACCCACAACCTCTTATTGTAGGTGTGAGGGCAAACCACCGGACCAAAAGATGAGATAACCCGGTAAGCCCTTCACACATAATTCACAAAATTCACAAATAATTAAAATAAGTTTGGTAACAAAAGATGAGGTGGTACAATGGTAAGCCTCTCATACCCACCTTTTTGAGGTTAGGGTGTGTGGCAGATCGGATTCATTAGATTTGTCATGATCGAAGATTCAATTCGATCCAATTTGATTGAAAAAATTACAATCCGATTTGATCTAACCTTAGAGCGAAATTCGATATGATCCGATTCAATTACAATTAGATATGATCCAATTTTAAAATACCGATTGGATTCATATAAAGTAATTCTTAATAAATATAAAAATAATACATTCATAAAATTAACAAAATAAAACAATTAAAGGTTTTGATACCAACACCCAAATATTAATAACTATAAGCAATTTCGTCTTTTTATTAGTTAAGTTTTGAAAGTATGAGAGGTCTTGGTAACTAAATGCATACTTAGGGCCTATTTGATTTTCCCACTTAACACTTAATGTGTTATATTAAGTTATTTTGTTTGATTTTTTAAATGATAAAATCACTTAAACAACTCTTAAAATCACTTATTTATAAAAGTGAAAAATTTTCACTTTTCAACGACTGGATTGATATTATTTCAGAATTCCAAAATTATGCATAAAAATCTAATAAATTTCTAGTTTTGTCTTCGTCCACTACCCCAACCATATTAATTTTTTGGGTGACTATATTGCCACCCATGAAATGTCTCCCCACACCCATTTTTTCTTAAAAAAATATTACTTAAATAACCTATAACAAAATTGCTTTTATACCCAAATAAAATAAATTAATTCGCTGCAATTGCAATTAGGGAAAAAAAATTAAACTTATGTTATTTTTTATCTTTAATTTTTTTATAGTAAAAGAGAAAAATAATAGAAGAGGAAGACATTTTGTTAATAGAAGTAAAGACAACATCACCGCAACGTCAACATATTTTTACAATTCCACACGCCTTCTTCTCCATTTATTATTCATTTATTACCATGGTCACTCAAGATTCAATATGAGAAACAAGATGATAAAAAAAATATATTAATAGATTAAAGTACAAAGAAAAATAAATAAATAAAATAAATTAGTCAATGTTTATATATTAAAATATAAATATATAACAAAATAATAGTTGAAAGGAAATAAATGTAAAAGTATTTATTTTTAGATATTTATAATTTAAAAAACAAACAACTTATCAGTTATATTCAGTTTTTTGTGGAAAAAAAAAATATGTTTTTTCAGTTTTCAGTCTTCAGTCAACATTCAATCTTTAGTAAAAATCAACATTGTTCAGTCTTCAAACAAAAAATCAAACACAACCTCCCCCTCTATTTATATTTATGCCAAATGTTAGGGGTCTTTGTGTATTTACGCTTTTTTAAAATAAGAATGGTAAGAACTTGCTTTCTTTTTTATGTACGTCACTTTTTAACATATTAGCAGTTTGGGGTTCGAATCTCACCATACACATTTTAAAAGTATGTTTTCTTTTCTTTTATAGGAAGATAATCTTGCATGTGACGGTATCACTGCCACTCAGTGAGATCGTCGAAAGAGATTGTACAATTTATCTTGAGAACATAAAAATATATCATAAAACTCTAATTTAGTGTAATCTCATTGGACGGTCTCACTGACTGTCCTATGCAAGATTTTCTCTATTGTGGGATATGATTTTTCCCATTATATAGGAGTAGATAGACCACACATCGGCATATGTATTGTTTGATCTCATTTACTTTAAATTGTTAATACTTCATTGCAAGTCACTTAAAGAAGCCTTCCCAATAATTTTATTAAATAACAAATTAAGCATAGTCCAAGTTAATGTTTGTGAACTTGCATATGTTTTTCAAAACATGCTCCAAATAGTACAGTAGAACCCATGTAAATTAATCTCCTATAAATTAATAACCTCTCTATTTTAATAAAAAATTTCGATCCTGACTCGAGCCAGTGTAAAAAATTAAGAAACTCATCTATCATAATAATTAATAATTTCTTTTTGAAACTTAGTATAAAATTTCGGTTCCAACTATTGTATAAATTAATAATTTCAAAAAAGTAAAATATATATTACATAATATTCGAGAATTAGAAAAGTATTTCAAAATGCTAGTTTGCGCAAGACCACAATGTTTGATATTTTTGACTTCATCATTTATTTTTTGAATTGACCTCAAGAAATTATTGTAATTAGCTTCTTGTTGTAGCCAAAAGGTTTCAACTAAATTTAACATTTCAACAAGAAATTTCCTTAACAAAATTTTCCTAAACAAGAAATCCTAAAGAAGAAAAAAAAAACTTTCCAAGAAAATTGACTAAACATTGAATCCCGAAAAAGAACTTCCATAAATAAGAAAACTGACTTCTATATGTTTTCTAAAACAAAATAACACTTTACAAACTAAAACCTTTCAAATTAATAACTCTTCTAAATTAATATTCAACGGCAGATCTCAATAATATATGTATATATTTTTTGATACAACTGGAGAGAGGAACGACAAACAAGAAACGAAACAGTGCAGCAAACAAAAGAGCCGAGATTCCCAAAATTAGGCCAAAACAGTGGCTTCTTTTGCTATGATATCCTGGATACAAAGAGGGAAATCTTCCATCCAATACTTGTCTTCATCACATCTCAGGGCAAATTTCGTCTGGCCATGCTCTGCTTCATTAGCCAATCTCGGTACATAGCACAGCTTCACATCATTTAAACCAGCCAGCAAATTAAGAATATCACCAAGAATAACACCAGAATCTGAATCAAGATGGCTTTGATCATTAACTCATATAATATTAATTTAAAGGGGTTCTATTGTATTATAGATTGAGGAATTTATTACTTCAATTCCCAAAACATGTAACATTTATATATACTTAAAGTGACCAACAATTTAAACCCTGATCAATGAAAACCAAATACCCATAACTTGTATTTGTATGGTGGTTTTTGCAGGAGCTGGTGTTGATTGGTGAGAGTAGTGATGGTTCTGTGTACAATATTTTGAAGGAAAAAAGTTTGCGTTATATTTTGAGAAGTTGGAGATAAGATATTGGAGGAAACTAAACCTAATTTGATATTCAACAATTAATATGTTTAGTTCCCTCTAATTCTTACATACAACTCATAAATGCCAATGATGTTTTATGAAATGAACAAATATGTGGTAGTCTAAAAGTTGGAGATAAGATATTGGAGGAAATTAAACATAATCTTTAGTGTGCAGATATGTTTAGTTTCCTCCAATTCGTATGTACAACTTACAAATAATAAATAATAAGCCTTGAAAGGTAAGAATTTTTGTGTGCAGATGCAGATATGTTTAGTTTCCTCCAATTCTTATGTACAACTCACAAATTACAAGGGCAGAAAAAAGAGAACTTTTATAGTTTAGAAGTTGGAGATAAGATATTGGAGGAAACCAAACAGACTATATATTAATAAAAACAACGGTTTATTTGGATTCCACCAATTCTTACATACAACTTTCAAATGCTCTAAGTATATCTGAAATCTCTCAATTAATTTAGAGTAGGTTGAGGGTGGGAGGCTAGAGATTGGAGGAATTGAATTGAGCCATTTACAGGTTCATTAGCTTCCCCTGATCAACTCTTCTCATCCTCAACCTTCTCTTAAAGAGACTCTAACTGAAATATTGTTTTGTGGATCTAGCAGTGAAGAATATTTATAAGAGAATGATGATAAGCAAAGCAGTGGCTTGGAATTTTGGAAAGCATGAACTGCGTGTTAAAATATATATATATATATATATATATATGGTACACATTCTGTTAAGATTTGGTTTCTTTTGAAGGGCATTATTGGTCTTGCATAGGGATGGACATTTCCCCCACGGGCTCCATCCCCATTTGGGGGTGATGGGGGCAAATTTTGCCCCCAAATGGGGTTTGAGGGTGGGGGTGGGGGAAAATTTTGCCCCTAAAACCTTAATGGGTATGGGTGTGGGAGGACCTACCCCCACCCCAATTTCCTCATTCCACATATCTTTAAATGGGGGTGGGGTCCTATTCCTCCGTTTCCCCATATGTATAATATATATAAAAAATATTTTTTTAAAAAAAGTAACTTTATTCTTGGTTCCACCACTAATTCACTACCTAACAGTTGAATGTACTTAGTTTTTTTGTGAATTTGTTTAAACTTTTATGTGTAATACTAAATTATTATAGTTATTTATATTAATTTTGGACAATTATATGGATTGGATATCCAAACATGGTGATTCGTAGGATTGGAATGATCGAATTTCGAATCCAAAATTATAAATTTTAGATTTCAAATTGAAAAATATTATTGTTAGAAATGGGGGACGTGGGTTGGAGCAGGGGAACCTCCCCCCAAACACTCTCATCCCCACTTCCCCCAAATGGAATTTGGGGACGAAGATTGGGGGAGGTTTCAGAAATGGGTATAGGGGTGGGGGGGACCCCTCCCCCGCCCCAATGGGCCCCCACGCCCACCCCTAGTCTTGCAAGCCATGATTCTTCACTTAGTGGTGTCCTGTACTAGTCATGCAATTTTCAATCTCTCTCTCTCATATATATATATATATATATATATATATATATATATATATATATAATTTTTCTATTATCAATTCGTCCTGATATAAAATATGTCAGGGCGAAGAATGTTGACCATTATATTTACATACTTTGACTCAAAGTGTATGCATTTGTCAAAACTTTTCCATAATCTGTGGTCCACATTCTCCGTCCTGATATATTTTATATCATGACGAACTGACAGTAGAAAGACTATATATATATATATATATTCCTTTTTTCCTCGGTACGTATTGATATAAAAATATATCAGTGTATTGCATGTGGGTCATAGATTATGGATAAGCACTAACAAGTGTATGCAGACTAAAGTGAAAAATTATATATATATATATATATATATATATATATATATTAACAAATTACAAAATCTATTATGTAGGTTACACAGCCGGGATCACGCGCATTTACATATATTTATATATTTATATAAATATATTAAAGGTTATTATGTGTAGGATCTCACATATAGAAATATTGTGCTGGTCATTGAATAAATGTTTTTGATGAAAAATGTAAATTAAATTTATCGGAAAGATCATTGAATTTCTATATATTTTAGGGAAAATTTAACAAACTTCCCACAAGTTTAGGAAATATTGCACTGAGGGGGAACTTTTGTTTTGGAATCCGTTGACCAATGTTATAGTTAACGTTTGACTGACCCTAACACTTGAAGTGACCAAAATTCTCATAATTAGTTACTAAATAAGTTCTGTATTATTATTATTATTATTATTATTATTATTATTATTCAAAGTAATAGTATGGTTGTCAAAAAAAAACCGTGGACCCATCCCCCTTTGAGATTAAAAAGTGCTTCATTCAGGCCCGGCCCTATGGGAAGTCCAATAAGGCAACCGTCTAGGGCCGTTCTATTGTAAAGGGCTGTCAAATTATAGTTAAAAATATTGATGTTAAAATATGGTTCATATAAGATTTTAAATAAAACAGATTCATCAATGACTTTAAAATGGCCCACCATACACATAATTTTTTGGGTAAATTACACTGAACCTCTTGAGGTTTAGATAAATTACACTTAGATGGAAAAGTTTCTTTATTATACAATAACACCCCCAAAACTTAAATTTAACCTTTAATATACCTAAAATGACCCTAGTTATATTATTTTATACTTTATTTTTTTTACCTTTAACTAAAAACTTTATAAACTTTAATAAAAATAAAAATATGATTCATTAAATAAATAAATAGTTTAAAAAATTAAATAAATAAATAGTTTTAAAAAATTTTAAAAATAAATAGTTTAAATAAATAAAATAAATAAATATTTTTAAAAAATTAAATAAATATATAGTTTTTAAAAATAAAATAAATAAATAGTTTTTAAAAATAAATAAATAAATAGTTTTAAACAAATAAATAAATAGTTTTAAAATATAAATAAATAAATAGTTTTAAAATATAAATAAATAAATGAAAAAAATTCAAAAAAAATTAAATTTTTTAAGGATGTCCATTAATAGGTACAAGAAAAACTATAAATATCCAAACTTTTATGGTAAAGATGATGGTGAGAGAAGTTTTAAGGTTCCCAACACTCCTTGAAAATTTAGAGCTTATCTTGTCTCTATTAATGAATATTCTTAAAAATTAATGTTTTTAATTTTTTCATTTATTTTTTAAACTATTTATTTATTTATTTACAACTATTTATTTCTTGGATTTTTTAATACTTTTTTATTTAATTTTTTAATTATTTATTTACTTAATAATTTTTTTAAAACTTTTTATTTATTAAATTTTTTTTAAACCATTTATTTATTTAATTTTTTAAAACTATCTACTTATTTAATTTTTTTAAACTATTTATTTATTTAATTTTTTTAAACTATTTATTTATTTAATGAATCATATTTTTATTTAGTTTTTTATTTTTATTAAATTTTATAAAGTTTTTGGTTAAAAGGTAAAAAAAAAATATAAAATAATATAACTAAGGGCATTTTAGGCATTTTAAAAGTCAAATTTAAGTTTTGGGGGTGTTAGTGTATAATAAAGAAATTTTTCCATCTAAGTGTAACTTGCACAAACCTCAAGGGGTTCAGTGTAATTTACCCTAATTTTTTTTAAAGGCCCACCAATAGAAACTCAACCCATAAATGACTTTAAAAATAACCAACCACACATAATTTTTTTTAAAGGCCAACAAATGGAAGGAAACTCATTTATCATTCTTATAATAACAACATTGGCTCAAGGTGATGCTGGGTTGAATCCTAGCAACACTCGTGTTTGTTACAAATAATTATATTTTATATCTCTAAAAAAAACTCAAAACTCTCTTCATATGAAAATTCAGAAGTCATTGTTTCAAAGGTAATTAAATCAATACACTTCTTTGTTTTTTCTTCTTCGAAAACCCTCTTTTTTTTTCTTTTTTTTTATGTAAGTTTAATCATAAATTTTGCTACTAAGAATGTGAGATGAGTAATGTTTAAATTATATATTCTTTGATGCAAGTACAAAAATTTTATTTTGGTAACTTTTTATTTACTATTTTGTTGTGCTATAGTCTTGAATTTGAGTTATTATATTGATTTTTACAAGTATTTACTAGAGAAAAAAATTATAATAAAGTAAACATACATAGAGTATCAAGAGCCTCATTTTCTATATTTCATCTCGAGCCCCGAAAATCTCAAGGTCGGTCCTGGCTCCCATTCCAGGGGACAATGGGATTAATTTAAATTAATAGAAGGATAATTTTGACATTTCAATATCTACAACCAGTCAAACTGATGGTACAAGAGCGTATAAAAATGATCTTCGGTCAACTAGATGCTATTAAGCCAAAGCTTAGGGGTAAGGGTGCAATTCTTCTTTTTATTAGTATTCAATTCTGCAATAGTCCACTGTGTATCTTACAGTCACCCACCTCTGCTCCAAAACATGCTCAAGCTGGCGACACATACTCCACTTATTTGTGCATCCAACACAACGAAATCAAAAGAAAACTCTAAATATCGTCATCTCTCGTTCCTTAAAAACTGCTCCCATTTAATTCAATTCAAGCAAGTACATGCCCAAATCATCAAAATATCGTCAATTACTCGCACAATTACAGACACCCAACTAGCCAAGCTCATAGATTCTTTAGTGAAGTCTTCCCATATCGAATATGCGCATTTAGTTTTTAGCCAAATGGTTGAACCATCAACCTTTGCTTTCAACATCATGATCAGAGGCTATGCAGAGAGTGGTTCAAATCACGAAGCAATTCTACTTTACATCCAAATGCGATATGAAGGCCTGGAGCCGGATAATTTCACGTACCCATTTCTTTTAAAGGCTTGTAGTGATATTAAACAAGGGAAAGGAGTACACTCACTTGTTGTCAAGAATCAAGATTTTCAATCAGAGATACATTCACTGACTTGTTTGATAACGTTTTATTGTAGTTTTGGCGATATTGAGTACGCCCGGTTATTGTTTGACAGAATGCCTAATAGAAATGTAGTGACATGGACTGCGATGATCAATGGTCATGTAAAGCAGAAGAGGTACAAAGAAGGACTTGAGCTGTTTTCTCAAATGAGAAATTCTGGGATAGAGATGAATGAACTGACTTTGGTATCGGTGTTATCGGCCTGTGCAAGTCTCGGTGCTATAGAGATGGGAAAGTGGGTACATGAGTTTATTGATAGACATTGCATTTTTTTGAATCCTAAGCTTGGTGCTGCTGTTATTGATATGTATGGAAAATGTGGAAACATTGAGGAAGCTTCCAAGGTTTTCAAGACTGTGCCTCAGAAGAGCGTTTGTACTTGGAATTCTATTATTGGAGGACTAGCAATGCATGGTTGCGGAGAGGAAGCGCTTAAGATGTTTTCACAAATGCAAACGAGTGGAATAAAACCGGATTATATAACATTGATCGCTGTGTTGTCTGCTTGTACTCATTCAGGACTAGTAGAGAAAGGAAAGGAGATTTTCTATAAGATGAGAAAGGATCACAAGATAGAACCGAATCTTAAGCATTACGGTTGCTTGGTGGATCTTCTCTGCAGGGCAGGGCTGTTGGATGAGGCTTATGAGGTTATGAGTAACATGCCAGTTGAACCAAATGCGGTTTTGTGGGGAAGTTTGCTGACTGCATGTGCAGCTGCAGGCAATGCTAATGTTGAGTTGGCCGAGACTGCAATGGAGCGGCTGATTAAGTTGGAACCAAGCAATGATGGAAGCTATGTTCTCATGTCAAATATATATGCTGCTAAAGGACGATGGGGTGATGTAGCTAAAATGAGGAGGTTAATGACAGAGAGACAAATTTTTAGAAACCCTGGCCATAGCTTAATTGAGATTGATAATGTTGTGCATGAGTTTAGGGTTGGTGATGGTAGGCACCCATGTTCAAAAGAGATCTATTCCATGTTGGAAGATATTGCCACAAGCTTAAGAGAAGAAGATTATGCTGCTGCTATAAGCCTATAACTACTTCAAAGTGTAAAATTGTCAATAGAGAAAATGGATGAAATTACAGACCTATGAATTTTATATGGCAGAAACTAAATTTCACCCGGATGTCTAGCAACGAAGTTAACAATTGCATAGTGGCTTGTAACAAAAACTAATGAGTCAGGTGCTTGAGGACTTACAGAGGGATAATGAAGAAATTTCAAGCAATTTTGATTCAAGTTTACAAGCATGTGTTGGAGTCACAGGCACCGCAGTTCTCAGGTCAGTTTTTATGCAATAGTTTCACATCTCAACCCTCCAAGAGTGAAGATCTTTATATGTAAAGTCTGTCACAAAGCCATTCCTTGCCTTTCTAATCTGTTGAAAAGCAAATTATTGGCATAGGTGCTGTGATTAGAAATAGCACAGGTGATGTCGCTGCTGCCTTATCCAGGCCTGTGGAAGGAATTTTCTCAGCAGACGTGGATGAATTCTTGGCTGTTAGAGAAGGTCTTCTCCTTGCTAAACAGCTTCATTTGGAGGTGAAGTGGGGTGGAGTCTGATGCTGAAAATGTAGTGGCAGGGATTGAGTTTAAAGGAGACTTTCTGGGTATTGCTGGTCCAATTATCTTTTGATATTCAGGCCTCATGTAAAGATGTTAGGGTTTATAAATGTCATGCTATTTCTAGGAATATTAATAGGGTGGTACATACCTTGGCTTCCTGGCTGTTTCCTCTCATGAGGAACATGTATAGCTTCATGAGAAGCCATCTTTCAATTTTCGGGATCTTCTTTAATACAAGTTTGCAGTTCTATTTATTAAAAAAAAAAAAAAACCAGAATTGAACAAATATGCAGATAAAGTATTGTTGGGGAATGTATTCAGCACTAGTATGGCTCGTGACAGCCGAATAAGGTACTTACAAATATTTGTATAAGTTGTATCTTTCAAACAAACAGCAAATGGGTTCGACTTTTTTATGTTGATTGAATTGCAATTTATCTGAAATTGCAATTCAATCAACCAAGGACTACCCAGAAATTGCAATTCAATCAACCAAGGACTACCCAGAAACAAGAAAACTCCCAACAGTTTACAAAAAGTAACATATCAAATTTCTATATTAAGAACATTACCACCAGACAATGACAGATCTAACCCAAACTGAAACTTGACAAAACTACACAATGGCGAATAGCAAACCATTTCAACAAACAAAAAGGCCCTGCCACCACTTGAAAAGACCAAATTGGCTCCATTATAGACAAAAATAAGAGTCAAATTAACTAAATGGTGACATTGCTGCAATTATATCATGCAAACTCTATATTAAAAAAAAATTAAAAAAAAACTCGACTGATGTTTTTCGAATTAAAAGGCATAACACTGCTAGTGCAAGCATATGAAAACAAAACTAGATGGTGATTTGAAGTGCAATTAAAGACAATATTTGAAGTGCAACATAAAATTAATTTAAAGCAACTACATAAGATCATTTTATCAAAAATGATAAAAGAAACAACAAGAACTCAACCCAAACGAGGTCGATCCTAAGACTGATAAAAATCTTAGTTCATCCTCTGAGCAGCTTCCTTGGCAAGCACTTTTTCCTTTGCCTTGGTTTTTGCCTGAGATTTGGAGCCCATAATGCCACCTCCCCACTTCTTTCTGTACTCATCATACTTGTCATTGAAGTTTGCCTGAAAAGAAATTCAGAACATTAGAATTCATAACTTATAAACATAATACCAATAATCATTTTAAACTCATAAGGAAGATGCAATCACAATCATTGTAACATAATAAATGAATGAACATAAATTAAAGTTTCCTAAAATTTAAAAAGATGGCAGCATTAGCAACCTTGATGGCCTCCAGGATCTTGCTGAACTCTAATTTATCCTCATTCTTGACTGTCGTCAAACACAAGGCTGAGGCTGTCTTCTGGTGGACAATCTGTGAACAGCATCATAAACACAATCAATCCGCAGTTACTTTGATTAGAAAGCAATGAGTCCTTGAATATAAAAAACTATTAAACAAGCAAAATAAGTTGGATATTACCGATCCCAAACGTGATTTCCCTTTCACGATGCAGTAAGGGATCTCCATCTTCCTGCACAAGGCTGGAAGCCAAACAACCAACTCAATCGGGTCCACATCATGAGCAATGACAACCAATTGTGCCTTGTTCTGCAAGGTAGATCAAGGATTTTAATTATATCAGACAATTTTCCATGACACATGAAAACTAGATTAGTGGAAAAAATTGATACACGCATGAAAACCAATAAAACATATTTATCAACCTGCTCAATAAGGTATGTAACATGGTTAAGTCCATATTTCACAACAATTGGCTTCTTAGCCTCGACAGTCTTTCCTTCAGACTCTGCCTGAGCTCTCTTCAAAAGACGTTCCTTCTTGGCAGCTTTATCCTCAGGCCTGTACTTGAGAAGCAGCTTGAACAAGCTTGTAGCTGCAAACAGGATAATGGATATATTAAAGTAGCTAATATTTTAATTCTCACAAACAAGTTACTGAAAAACAAAATTTTATAATACAATGGCTTTAGGTAACATATATTCAACATCAAGTTCACAAAGACTTGCAGCTGAACGGGTAGATAGACACACTAAAGCAAGCCTATAAGAACAAAAAGGTGTTGCATTAAAAGATTATTTGAACTATAAAACCCAATCACCGCCTACCATGCAACTCCCCACAAATAACTGCAAATAATCTTTCCAATTCCCAGTTCTAATAATAAAACCCAATAGACATAATGCTTACAACTGACCAAACAGCTAAAGAGCATTGGCAAGATGTGACAAAAAAAATAGGAAGATAAAAATATTTCTTTCAATATGATAACCAACCTAAAGAACATTGCCAATGTTATAGTGGCATATGTATACAGTAACCCTGTGATGTTACATCTAAAAGAATAACAGTACCATATATAATCATAACTGAGAAACTGCATAAGTTAGGCAGTCATTTCTTACCGAGATTCTTGTCCAAAGTCTTAGTGAACTGGTTCAATGCAGGTGGCACCTTCAACCTCTGCTTAAGGATTCTCCTCTGCCTCTGAATACGGATAGCCTTGGGCCACTTCACGTAACGGTGAAGATCTTTCTTTGGAGGCAAAGCCCCTCCAATACCAAATTGCTTAGGGCGCTTCTCAAACAAAGGATTCACAACCTTGTCCTATAATTTGAACACAACCAACAAATGCAATAAGTGAAAACACAAACATATCTCCCTTGAATATGTGAAAAACTTTTCAAAATAGTATGAGGTATACCAGCTTCTTCTTTGCTGGTGCTGCAGCAACCTTTCCTCCTTTCTTTGGGGCCTGAAGAATTACAGTGTCAAAAATCAAAACTCTAAAATCATACAATCACTGACTTCACAATAAATTTAACTGTTTTCAGCCTAAATGCCTAATGTAAGATCAATTCAAAAAAAAAAAATTCAAAAAAATAGATCAACTCAAAGAAAAAAAAAACAGAGACATAAACTGATAAGAAAAACCTACTTCATAAGTATTTTCCCAGTACACAGATCTTGATGAAAAATGACAAGATTATTTTCATATAAATATACTAAGTTTGAGGATCAGATTTCACAACATAATACAAAATCAGTAACAGCTATCAAAACTTCACGGTCACTTATGTTCTAAAGAATTTTGATTATATACGTTTACGTCCAATCCTCAGAAACGAACTAAAAACATTTTCCAGGCATCAAACAGGAGCGTAATAGAGGCATTTGACAACGACAAATAATACTCAACCACTGCAAGATGGAATAATAATGATCATTGAAACAACAAAGACATGAAGAGAAAATTAGGGTTTCATAATTACCATTTTTGCCGCTTCTGCTCCAGCTGTGGTTTGTGACTTGTGAGACCTTGTTTAAGAGAGGCAGCTTGAGGTTTTATACGATGGCCAATTTTGTAATTCGCGGCCCAAAATTTATTTGGGCTCCCCATTGTGCAATTGAGTCCATAATCGGGCCCGTTCAGATAAAATAGTTTTGATTGTTTTTGGATTGTTTTTTATATTTTTATATTATTAATTATTTTATAAATATTTTATAAAAACGCAAATTTAGAGAAGGAATTTTGGCCAAAAATAAATTAAAGGGAGGAATTTTGGTGATTAGACGCAAACTAAAAGGGATTTTGATTATTTCACTCTTTTTCTATCTTAAAGTGTGCCCATACGATAAGATGTGTCATTGGTAAATGGTAAGTAAGATAAAATTAAAAAAAAAAAACAAAATCTTCACCAAATGAGCAATGAAAATATGTATAAATAAAATGTTATTACTCAAATCACAGTGAGAAATTAAATAACAAGCGATGCATTAACTTGTGATAAAAATAGTTATCTATCACTAATGTCTAATGACATCTTTAATCATCAATTACGGGTCAGATGAGTTTGGTCCAAAGTTATATATATATTACGAGGTTGCGAGTTCAAATCTATTATTTCCCTAAATTTTAATTTCAAACTATCATAATATTTCAAAAAAAAAATCATCAATAACCAAAACACTAAACTTGTGACAATACTATTTACTTTATTATTAAATGATATCTTAAATCAAGAACAACACAACCACTTAATCATGTAAGACATATGATATTGTGACAATTTCATCAAATGTTTCCATTTTATAATTTTTTAAAGAGTTTAGCGTTTTTTGCTCATTGATTGAAAACACTCTTCCGATGAGAGTTTCTGAACTCTATTGAAACAGTAATACTACATATCTCATTTAAAATCTCACATTTTTCATCCCAACACATGTGACACTTGAAATGTCAAATTGTGAGTGAATACATATGGTAGGCGAGATAAATCACCATCGATGTATATCCACAAGCAATTTGACACCTCACGTGCAACATGTGTTGAGATGAAATATATGAGATTTTATGTGAGATGTTTAGCATTATTCCTATTGAAAACTTGAAATTCAACTTTTTATTTACGGACTTTTTTCTACCTTTGCTTTCATCTTATTTGTTATTCGTTTTCTCTTCGGTTTAACACATTATTACTAATAAAAACTATTTGTTGCATATATTTTTTTTTAAGTTTTTTGTCATTGATAGAATTCGAGCTACCGATTTGAAAGTCATTTGTCAAAGCCTCAAGCTCGTATCATCTACCCGCTGAGTTACACCTCTAGGGGCTGCCGTTATTATTATTGTTGTTATTTTATGTTATACCAAAATATTTTTTCGGATAAATAATTTCAAGGAGACAATTCACTTAGTGTCACATCACAGTTAAGAATTAAAGCCGTCAATTATATTATGGTATTTATTTCTTAGCAATTATTACTATGTTGATAATTAATTACTACATTTAATATTTTGCCATTATTAACAATTTTTGTATTATTTATTTTTAACATTTCCATCATATTGCAATTGTACCAATTATAATTGAGGAGACATAAAAACAGTATTTATATATATACCTTCATTTTCTCCTCAGTACGCACTGATATAACTTATATCAGTGCATTGCATGTGGACCACTGATTATAGAGAAGTTATATCAGTGCGTTGCATGTGGACCACTGATTATAGAGAAGTTTTGATAAGTGCATACATTTTGAGTCAAAGCATGCAAATCTAATGGTCTACACCCAACGCACTAATAAAGTTATATCAGTGCGTACTGACTTGAAAATTTCTGTATATATATAGTCATTTTCACTTCAGTGCGTACTGATATAACTTACGTCAGTGCATTGTATGTGGACTACTGATTATGGAGAAGGTTTGACAAATGCATACACTTTGGGTCAAAGTATGTAAATCTAATGGTCCACATCCAACGCACTGATGAATTTATATTAGTGCGCACTGACTTAAAAATTTATGTATATATATATATATGAGTAATGCTACTTTGTCCAAATTTGGTATCCAAATCTAGTGCAAAAATGATATGGCATCATTCTAATTCATTCATTTAAATCAAGCAAATCTAATACAATATAAATGAATTGATCAGATGTCACATCATTTAGACACAAGATTTGGACACCATATTTGGACAAAGTAGAATTACTATATATATATATATATATTGTTGTAAATCAACTAAGAAATAAACAAATAAAGATGGAAAAGAAACAAGAGAGAGATATAGAGACGAGAGAGACAGAGACGAGCGAGTGAGAGAACTATGTGAATTATATTGTGATATTTGATATTGAGAGCCTCTTACAATTGATACAGTTCACACATATATAGGCATTCTTTTAATGCTAATCCCATTTGCATATCTCTTGCTTAGAGATGAAGGAAAGTCCATCAAGTGGGCTTCTAATCAGGCGGTGGGAATGTAATGTGTGTGATATACACAAGTGGTAATAAAGCCATTAATTACAACATTTCCCCTTGGATTTATACCACTTGTATTAATATTCTAAGAAAAACCCAATGGGACAAAATCTTAGAAAATGTATACAATGATCTCTCTGGATCTAGTGGTGCTGGACGTTCTCAAAACTATCTCGTTAAAAACCTTGTCAGGAAAACTCAGTGGGATAAAACATGATCGAAGGGAAAAAGAGTATAGTGTACATATGTCCAAATTTATTGTTTTCTTCAAAACATTTCTCACATTTATACGTTGCTAGGAAAAACCCAGTGGGATAAAAACCTGAGCAAAGATATTCATTGATCTGTCGGATCAAAGTAATATTTATAATGATCTTCTGGATCAAAGTAAAATATATACAATGATTAGCAATATCAAAGTAATATTTACGATGATCTTCTTGATCAAGTCAACATATATACGATGATCAACTGGATAAATGTAATATTTATAGTGATATTTGTGGATCAAATGATTTTTGGGCGTGCTTAGAGAATTGCCTCATTAAAACCTTATCAGGAAAACCCAATGGGACAAAAACCTGATTGGAAGGAAAAAGAGTACAATGCACATATACCCCAATATAATTAATATACTTCATTTGATATGCTCCCCCTGATGGGACGCCCCCCATGTAATAACATCATAAATGATTGGAGGGAGTATAAGCAAAGACTTGCTTTATGGAGTAATATCCATATGAAATCTTTTCAGAATCTTTTCAACATATTCTGATTGATGGACGAGCATTCCATTTAATCTATGCTCGACCTTCAGGTTGAGACAATGTTTTCTTTCTCATTTCTTTATGAGGACACATGAGTATATAATATGATTATTATATCCTTATCTTTATCAGATATTAACTGAGACGGTTATACCACATCCATTCATATTGTTTTTAATCCATATAAGGATTTTTTTGTATGTTCATCAACTACAGATTACGAGATCTCGATTTACATGCTTTTAGCATTTTGAATCCTTCAGGATTTATAAATATCGGCATTGAGTGAATCATAGAGATAAATGATTACTACGTCTAGAAGACGTATTTCAAACCTTTAAAGACAGCTAAATTTATCAACAACGTAATAGTATTCATCAGTAGTGAATACCAAGTTTCTGTAAGAAATCTCGCACTACGAGTTGTGCCTCATATCTCACAATCTCGTTTTTCTCATTACGTTTCTGTATAAAGATCTATTAGTATCCAACTAGTTTGACATCTCCAGATGTCTGGAATACTATTGATCTAAACACTTTATTTTTGGCTTATGAAGTCAATTCTTCATGAATTGCTTCTTTCATCTAGGCCAATCATGCATTTTATCTACAATCATTGATATTATGAATATCATAATTATCTTTTATAATTTCAGTAGCGCTACTGTGTATATAAATACATTATTAATGATTGTTTCCTTATGATTCTACATTTCTCTCATATAACTTATATAAATTTTCTCAATTTCTATACTTTGGTATCTCTATTGAGATTACTTCCATTTCAATGAATTTAGTCATTTCATAGACTCCGTATGATTTATAGAATTTCTCTCAATTTCTATACTTTTGTATCTCTGTTGAGATATCTTCCATTTCAATGGATTTAGTCATTTCATAAACTCTGTATGATTTATAGAATTTCTCTCAATTTCTATATTCTTGTATCTCTGTTGAGATTTCTTCAAATTTAATGGATTTAGTTATTTCATAGACTCTGTATGATTTATAGAATTTCTCTCAATTTCTATATTCTTGTATCTCTGTTGAGATTTCTTCCATTTCAATGGATTTAATCATTTCATAGACTTGTGTCTCTTTAGATATATCAGACTCTTATAGAGTTGATTTAGAGAAAGTTGATTTATTCACAACTCGAGTTTTGTTTACTCTTGGGATCTTAATAACAATACATTTCAAAAGGTTTATAAGCTTATTGATATGTATCAGATTATTTATTTGTTGCATTTTTCTCTGATCTTTCTTCAAGAACAATCACCCGGCCGAGGTTTATGAGATAGCAACTGATAAAATCTTGTTACCTTTAATATACCAGGTAACAGATTAATAATCATCTGATGATCAATTATCTTTCGTATTTGAGAGATACGAAGATCGAAATGAGACACACATATATATATAGATAACCGAACTGGTATCTCTATTTTGTATATAAGTAATTTTTCATTTACTTCTCTCTTCTAGAGAAACTGGAAACGTTTGATAAGTGATTCCACTGATCCATTTTGATTATGAGTATATTTGGAAAAACTGATAACAAGTGTAAGTAATATGGAGATGTTTGATAATAAACAAATATATGATCATCAAACATATGATCATCTCGTAGATACATCAATTAGAACCATATAATAATGAAATAGATCATTTGGTGGACGAATATGTCCACATATATCCACTTGAATTCTTTATAAGAATGATTAGGATTCAAAACCAATTTTTAGAATAAAATGGTTTTACTGCTAGTTTCCCCCGTGAACATGTAGTACATAAGTACTCATTGGATAAAGAATCTTCTTGTTTTTTAATAGATATCCATGAGTATTTTCAATGATTATACTCATCATTGTAGATCCTGGGTGACCAATACGGTCACGCCAAAACACAAACATTTTTTTGATCTGGGAACTTTTGATTCATGATTCAGGATTCATAACTGCATAAATATCTACACTCTTTATAATAGTGTAATATAATCCAGATGATAAAGTACGTAGCTTTTCTATAACGAGTTTCTGACCTGAATCATGAGAAGTAATGTATATATATTAAACATTCTCATTACTCATAGTTTTAAAATGATACCCATTCCTCCGTATGTTTTTAAAACTAAGTAGATTCCCTTATATTCTGCTTGAATGATATAAAGTATCATTGATACATAATTCAATATCATCTGGTAATAAGATTGGTTTCTTCTAGAGCCTTTAATTAGATCCGCTGGATCTGATCTGGCCTTAACCTTATATGCCTTTGAATTAAGAATATTTCTTTGTGTTCTGCTTAAACAATATCAAGTATCATTGATACATGATTTAGTATTGTTTGATAACAATATCATGGCTCTTCCAGAGCTTTCCATCATATCCGTTGGAGTTGACACAGTATTAATATTTGCTCAGATCAAAGTCCAATTCATAAAATATATCTAACTCCGCAGAATTGTATGAGTCGTTGCACTTTAGGCAAGACATATATTTCCCTTCTGGAAATTTTATGGACATTATATGTAATGCCATTTTATATCTCATCTGAAGTGATAATAATCTTTTCAATAAATTTATTCTATAAACTTTTTCTCTTGTCATTCACAAATATCCACTCATGGGGTATGTTTTGATATCTCATGAATATAAATATATCCAAATTTACTCTCTTGATATTGCTCATTCAAGAGCAAGTATAAAATGGATAAAATATCCTTTACAATATCATTATACGTGATATTAGGATATTAAATCCTTTTATGATACTCACAACATCGTTCTGGATGTGTAGATCCCCCTCCCTTTTTTTTTCAACTGAATGATACGTTAAAATCTTTAAATTTCTTTTATGATAATCACAACATCCTGCTGGATGTGTATGAAATGGATAAAATATTATTTCCAATTTCATTATTCGTTAGGGTCTTAAATCCTTTTTTTTATAATAATCACAGCATCCTTCTGGATGTGTATGAAATAGATAAAATATTATTTCTAATTTCATCATTCATTAAAATCTTAAATCTCTCTTATGATACTCACTACACCCTGTTGGATGTGTAGATCATTCTCTCAAATAAATGACATGTAAACGTATCACTTCATATATATGAGATAACGTCATTTTCTGAACGTGTTTGAAACCCCATGTTCCAAATAATGAAGTATGACATTCAAGTAATAACACTGGATCCAGAACTCCATGTTCTCATCGATTTTCAAAACCGTGCTTTATGGCATATATATAACACTGGATCCAGATATCCAGGTTCTATCAGAGGTATAACATAGTTTGATATGTTGCATAAAAGTAAACAATTTCAGGGTCATGAGATCACCTTAGACACAACATAAGTCAGTCTCATATATTACATAAAAATAAATGGTTTCAGGATCATAAGATCACCTTACAGGGTCATGAGATCATCTGCGATGTGCATAAAAATAAATGGTTTCAGGGTCATAAGATCACCTTACAGGGCCATGAGATCACCTGCGATGTACATAAAAATAAATCTAGAATTATTACATATAATTTCCATTTGACGACATAAGCCATCTTGTACGTTAGGATTTTAAATCATTTTTATGAAATTCAGAGCATCATGTCGGATGTATATGAAATGAATAAAATATTATTCCAATTTCATTATACTTTAGGATCTTAGATTATTTTTATGATGCTTATAACATCCGATTTATGATGCTTACAACATCTGACTGGATATGTATATTTCTCTGAATATCGCATCAAACATGTATATAATACTGGATCCAGATATCCAGGTTCTGAATATTCCATCACGCCCAAAAACAGAGTTAATAAAGCTTAAATAAGTCAAAACAATATTTACAAGGGGAATTAGCTTAAACGGATGGCACGGCTGCAACCGAAACGGTCGAAATAGCTGGAAACAAGTCCAATTCAGTCGAAAACGGGTGAAAATTGCACCGAAACGGACAAAAAACATTTCTGGCTGACATGACGTGCATACTGACATGGCGCTGACGTGGCAGACCTCATTGGCTGACATGGCAACACATCGCTGACGTGTCGCGCCTGGACGCTGACATGGTGTTGATGTGGCAGCTGAACAACTTTGACGTGGCGCGCCGGGATGCTGATGTGGCGCTGACAGGGCGCTAACGTGTTGCTGATGTGGCTCTACAGTGTCGTCTTCAACCTTGGAAAGCTGCAGGAAAAATTGGAAAAAATTTCAGAGTTGACCGAACTTTGACCGAGTCTAGGGAGTTCGTTAGAGCTCCGTTTGAGACGCGGTCAGTGGCCTCGGAATAGTATTTCCGAGAGGAACATAACGGTATCCTCCGAAAAGCGATTCAAGCACTTTGAAATTTTTGTACTCGATCGAAATTTCGAAACCAAAGCTTAAAAGCACTCGATAACTTTCTCTGAAAGTCCTAATCTATATTCATGCTGATAACGTGTTGTAAATCAATTAAGAAATAAGCAAATAAAGATGGAAAAGAAACAAGAGAGATATATATATATATATATAGAGAGAGAGAGAGAGAGAGAGAGAGAGAGAGACGGGAGAGTGAGAGAACTGTGTGAATTATATTGTGATATTTGATATTAAGAGCCTCTTACAATTGATACAGTATACACATATATAGACATTCTTTTAATGCTAATCCCACTTGCATATCTCTTGCTTAGAGATGAAGGAAAGTCCATCAAGTGGGCTTCTAATCAGACAGTGGGAATGTATTGCATCATATATACAAGTGGTAATAAAGCCGCTAATTACAAAATATATATATATATATATATATATATATATATTTATTTATATATATACACCTTGGTGTGGTAAGACAAGGGGATGACTCTCGACATTTTCTCTATAGAAAAACATTCTTTCCGGACTACTTTTTCTTAAAATGATTTTTAAATTTATATAAAATATTTACTGCCTTGTCAAGTGTGGTTATTGGCTACCTCACCAGCATCACGACCTTCTTTATCTCGTGGGAGAGAAGTCCAACACTATTTGGGTGAATTGCCTTGGTTGAGTAGATGAGTGGCTAACTGGCTGGGTAGATAAGTGACTAAAAAGTAGTAAAGGGTGCATTTGGTATGTGGTACATGACATGACAATGTGGGACAATTTTTTTTTGTTCCACGTTTGGCACGATATTAATATGGGACAATGTGTGACAAAAATTAAAAAAAAATATCCAACCTCAGATCATGGACATTGGACAAATGTCAAAAAGACACATTTACCTTTTATATGTTTAAATAATTACAAATTTGTCTGATATTATATTAAATATAGGGTAAATTACACTGAACCCCTTGAGGTTTTGACAAGTTACATTTAGATGGATATGTTTCTTTATTATACATTAACACCCCCAAAATTTAAATTTGACTTTAAAAATACCTAAAATGCCCCTAGTTATATTATTTTACACTTTATTTTTTTTACCTTTTAATCAAACACATTATAAACTTTAATAAAATAAAAAAATTAAATAAAAGATATGATTAATTAAATAAATAAATAGTTTTAAAAAATAAATAGTTTTAAAAATTAAATAAATAAATAGTTTTAAAAAATTAAATATATAAATATTTTTTTAAAAATTAAGTAAATAAATAATTTAAAACATTAAATAAAAAAAGTTTAAAAAAATCAAATAAATAAATAGTTTTAAATAAATAAATAGTTTAAAAAATAAGTTAAAAAATTAAAAAAATTAATTTTTTAAAGAATATCTATTAATATGGACAATATAAGCTCTAAATATCTAAGGAGTGTTGGGAACCTTGAAGCTTCTCTCACCATCATCTTTATAGTAAAAGTTTAGATATTTAGAGTTTTTCTTGTCCCTATTAATGAATATCCTTAAAAAATTAATGTTTTTAAGTTTTTCACTTATTTATTTTTATTTTTATTTTTTTTAAATTATTTATTTATTTATTTTTTAAAACTATTTATTTATTTTATTTTTAAAAACTATTCATTTATTTTAAAATTTTTTATTTATTCAAAATATTTATTTATTTAATTAAAAAAACTATTTATTTATTTAAACTATTTATTTATTTAATAATCATATCTTTTATTTAAATTTTTTTATTTTATTAAAGTTTATAAAGTGTTTGATTAAAAGGTAAAAAAAAATAAAGTGTAAAATAATATAACTAAGGGCATTTTAGGTATTTTTAAAGTCAAATTTAAATTTTGGGGGTGTTAGTGTATAATAAAGAAACGTATCCATCTAAGTGTAACTTGTTCAAACCTCAAGGGGTTCAGTGTAATTTGCCCTTAAATATATCCTATATATATATATATATATATATATATATATTTATTTAATATATTTAATATAATATATAATACATATCCTATACATAATAATATATATATATATATTAATATAATATATATATATATATAATAGAAAATATTATATATGTAATTATAATATATTAAATATTATTACCTATACAATAATATATATATATACATGTAATAATATTTAATATATATTATATATAATCATAATATTTAATATATCATATATATATATTATTATATATATAGGATACATATATATAATATATAATATACATAGGATACATAATATATATATATATATATTATACATTATATAATATTTATATAATATAATATATTATATTATTTATATGTACTAATATTTAATATTTTATATATCCATATATATCTTATATCTATTATTATATATAATAATATAAAATATCATATTATTATATATATAATATAATATTACATATTAATATATAATAATATTAAATAATTATAATATATTTCAATTACAATATTATTATTTGTGTTAAATATAATAATATTGTGAATAATAATATTGTAATTGAAAACAAGAGGTCATTTGAACCTCTTGTTTTTGTTAAATATTTTAATATATTTCAATTACAATATTTATATAATATTTATATAATATTGTTAAATATGATATATAAAAATATTTATTTAATAAAATTAAATAAATACTGACTTGTCATGCTCAATATGTCACTATTATGTAGTAACAAACATTAGACTGAACAAGGAGGGCATTCTGGTTATTTGAACCTCTTGTCCCGTCCTGTTCCAACCATACCAAACGCATAACAGTATAGTCCACAGTTCTGTCTCAAACATTCCAAACACAACACAAAACAACTGTTCAGTCCAATTCAATCTCGTCCAATCCCCATTCTTTTCAGTCCCGTCCTTGTATCAAACACACCCTAAGTGGCCGAGAACCTTTTGCCTCGAGAATCCTTTGCCGTAAGAACCTTTAGTCTAGAACCTTTGTTGATAACTCGTGCCAAGCACCATTTTTTTCAGTTTAACTGTATATTTTTCATTTATTATTTATTATTAACAATGACACGTGTTGTGTTGACTATTTGACCATACCACGTATTAGCTTGACTAATTGACTTTTATACCTAGGAGTGTACATTTTCGGTTTGGTTTGGGTTGAAGCTCAATGTCAAACCAAACCAATATGTTTCGGTTTGACTATATTTTAACCCAAACCAAACCAATATGATTTATCAAACCGATTCAAACCAAACCAAAAAAAGTCGGGTTGGTTTGGGTTGATTTATCGGTTTAGGTTTGAACCCAAAAATCATTTTTTGTATTATTATTAAAAAATTATTTAAATATAAAAATATTAAATATAGGTGTTATTTAATTATTTTCAAAATTAAAAATATTATATAATTAACATTAACAATAACATGTATCATATCAGAAAAATAAAAAATAAAACATAGTAAAACTCATATTCTAACATGCATCGAAAGAGAGGGGTAATTATATTTTTATTTATTAAAAAATAAGAATATATAAAAGAAAGAGGAGTGGTACAATACCAAATGGTTGACGAAAATGAATGAGAAAGAAAAAAAAACTTATTTATATGAGAAGCAAATAAGTATAAATAAAAGTTATAAAACCCCGAAAAATATGGATTTGATTTTTATTAAATATATGGGTTGGTTTGGGTTATATGATTTTTATTTTTAGCAACCCAAACTGAATCAATCTTTGATCGGTTTGTTAAATGTCAAACCGATTACTAATTTTTTTATATGTGAAACCGAACCAATCCATAAAATTTGGGTTGGGTTAGGCGGGTTGGTTCAGTTTGGCGGTTTTTTGCACACCCCTATTTATACCGACCAAATTTCATTGTCAACATTTTTATTGATATTATAATTAACAAATACATTTTTCCCGGATAAAAAGAGTTAAAATGCACGGAAAAAAAGGTAAATTAAAACTTATATAGAATGTTTGATTATATGGTTAAAGTTAGTTAAAAATGAGTTTGAAAATTAATTTTATCGTTTTTCCATTTCAAAGTATTACCACCAGACACATTTTTTTTTAATGTTTTAATTACCAGAATATTGTTTCAACAATTGCTATCAAATACATTTTTGGTTCTTAAATATATGAAAATCAATTTCCCGTTTTCAAACGAGAAAACTGAAAATGAAAATATAAAATGTTATCGAACAGACACTTAATAATATCCATTTTACGTATATGATGGGAGTAGAGGCGCCCACAGTTTGGTTAAACCGTGGGTACAAAACCGAAACCTGCCACCCAAAACCAAAACCAAAACCAAAACCGAAACCGAAACCGTAATCGAAACTGTCGGTTCCGAAACAGGTTGAAAACCGGTTTCGAGCCTGTTCGGTTACCGTTAGGGGTGTCCAAAAACCGTCAAAAACCGACGGTTTGTATATATTTTAAAAAATTCCAACCAATAAAAAAGTGTCATGTGGACATAAAAATTGAAGAAAAAAAAACTGAAACCGAAACCGTCCAAAACCGAAACCGAAACCGAACCGCCTAACCGGCAGTTCAAAACCGAAAACCAAACCGGTTAGGCCGGTTACGGTTTCAATTTGAGGTGTTCACGGAACCCAAACCACCCCGAAACCGAACCGTGGACACCACTAGATGGGAGTTTAAGTTTCACCGATATAGTGGGAATAGATATATATATATATATATATATATATATATATATATATATATATATATATATATATATATATTGCTTGCATGAATAGATATCTTGAGATCGTGGGAGTAAATACCCAAACGGGACATATAGGGCATGTTTGATGTGCTGAATTTAAAATTTTAAAATGTATTATAATAAAACAATACAATGTTTAGATTGTTTTGCACTATTCATTGCATTGTATTCGCTAATGCATTTTAATTTGTATAATACAGTGGATGTCATTGTATTAGCTAATACAAATGATAGAGATTGTATTAGTTAATACAAATGAGATACATTTAAAAAAAATACGAAGGGGAGAGAAATAATAATAATAATAATTGCACATCAACTCTTAGGACAGTTGATAATATTATAATTGCCTACGTTTTATACCTCTATTGTTTAGTTTATTGTTTTGTTTTGCGTTAAACTCTTACATTTTACGTTCTTTTCTTAGTTCTCAGCTATTCAAGTCCTAGGAGATAATTGGAAGCAATTTGGAAGATTTTGGATCAAGCCAAAGTAAACAACATCTGCTGATGGGTCAACTTCAAAAATTAAACTGTATCATCTCAGAAGGAATTAGGTTTCGAACCTTATATGGTTGGAAAGGTACGGAAGTTAGCTTTCCGTAGATTTTACGGTTCGCGATTTCGAGTTTTCTAGAAGGAGTTACGACAATTTTACTACCCAAAGGTCAGTCCAGAATTTCTACGCGGGATTTTGTAAATAAAGCATTATGGGCTGTCTATTCGGGAATGAAGGTCTTAGACGAATTTGTTATGTTTTGGAAGATTAATGAAGGTCTAAAATTCACTTTGATTCAGTTTTAGTTGATCCTAAACTTTCCATGTTAGGATTAGTTGAAATTGGATCAATATTCCTAAAGTTAAAAGGATTGTATTTCCTATTTTGAGTCACATTGAATTATCCTTATTGGAGGTTGATTAGGGAACTAAAAGAAGACCCAATTCATGCCTATTTAAGTGGAAATACAGCAGAAAAATCATATATACAGCAGCAGAGCCAAGTTGAAGAGCTCTAAGGCGACATTCCATCTATTAACCGGGTTCTATCATTATTTTCTTCTATGTTTTCTCTTAGGCTTGTATTCATGACTATGAGGAACTAATTCTTTTTGCTAGGGCTACGATGTAGCCTAGCCATGATTATTTAATTTATTTCGTTAATGTTAATTTCGAATTTTCTTCTCTATTGAGTATCTTTTGCTGCACTTAATTTATGTGTGCTTGAATTTGGATGTTTGATCACCATCTATTTTTAAGTAACTTGATGCAAGTAAGAGTAGATGCCATACTTTACTTGATTTTTGCTTCTTGCAATTGATACCATGAATGTCTAATTGTAGATGCCATGCAATTGGGATTTATGTGATGTTTTTAACAATTTCCATGGAACTTAATGGGTTTTTACAAATTCAATTCATCTAGATGCCATAGATGATTAATTTGTATGAATACTTTTAGTGTAACCAGATGCCATGACCATTAAATATATTTGGGAAAATTGATCATCAATAAGGGGAATTAATTAGAATTAACATGCCAAAGAAATTAAGTATGATTGGTTATGGTGAAATCGGATGCTCTAGTGTTTTGCCTATTTGATTTTCGATTTTGCTTTGCTGTGAACTTTTATTATTTTTCTTTAATTTTCTGTTCTTAGTCAATAATTCACAAATCAATTCTCATTCATTAAAGTTTTCAATTTAAGGTTTAGTTATAGTTTAATTGGTAAGACTTGTAGGATTAATTCAGTCTCTGTGGGAACGATATCTGTGCTCGGCTAGCTATACTATCTTTTGATTCGTACACTTGCGAACAATTAGAATTTGGAGATAAATTGTTAATCATATTTTTCGCAACAACAGTGGTTGTGCACCTCCCTTCCACATTGGTAGTTAGGGGTTTAAGTCCCACTAAGCACATTTTAGAAGCATGTATAGAGAGTTTTTTTCCAATTTATGGAAATAGATATCTGGGCCGCACATGTATATATTGTTTGATCTTGACAGTGTTAGGATTAGAGCCCTATAAGCATTTAATAATATAATTATTTGTTGAATTTATTAAATAAATACATTTGCTTGCACATATTAGTTTGTACTATGTTAAAAAAATATTATGAAAAATCCATGATTATTTATGTCACCTTTAATTTACTATATAATAGTTATATACACGAGGATTAAGTTTAAGGATAATAATCTAAATTTTCCGTAATTAATAATTAAAGTTGGAATCTTTAATTTAGTTAAAATTACTAGTACGGTCCATGACCATTTAGAATCGAACAATCTTATTCGGACTGTTGATGTAGTGACATCAAGATGGAGGTACTTTATATAATAAGATTATATAGGATTGGACCGAGATGAATTAAATTCTCTTATAATATCCATTAAACTAAAAGAATTAAATTCATCATTCAAATAATCATATATATAATGATCTTAATCTTGAGTAATTAATAGACGCATACTTATTATATTGTGTCTCTTGATTTGCTCGATAAGGTCTGTATGTTAGATCGTAAACCTTGTATCTTGGACACACAATATTAGAAATGACGATGGTTCGGTTCCAATCATAGAAACGAATCGAATCGAACCGGAGCCATGGGCTCCAGAACCAGACTGTGGACCTGAACCGGGGAGGTTCCAATTCCAGTTTTGAAAAATGAAGAACAGGATCGGAACCGTCGGTTCAGTTTCGGTTCAGGAACCGACGGTTCCAATCCCTGATTTTTTATATATATATATATAAAAAAATTAATTGTTGTGAGTCGTTGCCCAACATCAACCAGACTCACCACCACTACACCTTCAACCAGACTCACCACGACAAACCGAATATCAACCCACATTCAACCAGACTCACCACCACCCCACCACCACAACACCACTATCATCTTCACCAGAACCACCTAGCAACACCACACCACCATCAACAACAATATAAACACATAACCAATCACCACCATACCACACCACACCACCCATAAACCCATAAATTAAACCCAAAATCTCCATGACTCCATCACAAACCCATAAATTTCCAAACACAAAAACAAACCCAACTATTAATCATACCCAAAATCAAACCACACCACCATCAACAGCATCAAAAACTCAGAAATCTCCAAACCCAACTACCAGTCAAAGCCAAAGATCTGAGGAAGAAGAATAAAGAAGAAGATGATGATCGATCCAAGAAAAATAGAACCGAACCGCTGGAAAATCCAAGTTGATTTGGGTTGATCTCGGTTGATTTGGGAGAGAGAGGGAGATGAATATATGGATTGATTTGTAAGAGAGAAAGGGAGAGGGAGAGAAGGTTGATTTTCAGAACATCTGGGTTGGGTATCGACCTGGGATTAGGGAGTGGGGACTGACTTATCAAGTGGGTTTAAAAAATTGGAACCGAACCGCCAGAACTGTCGGAGCCAGAGAACCAGAACCGGCGACATGTCTACACAATATAATAGATATCCGAGCATATTAATTATAGATACATAATCCATTCATTCATATTTGAAGTTATAAAATAGTTCTCTTGTTTAGTGATTCGAATCTTGAATAATTGAGTGCTCAATTCATAATACGATTATGAATTAATTGTTCATTAGAGAATCTTATGTACTTAAAGAGAAAGATGTAATTACAGATGTTGACGGATTTTGAACCTAACTCTAATTATGAACTACGAATGGATGATTATTCTATATGAAATCATTATATCAATGAGCTATTCAAATGTTTTCTCTGGGTAATTTATCTTATAAACTCAAGAGTTCAATTCTAGTTTTTTAGTGGAGTAAATCTAGAATTAATAATTTAGATTTATTAATTAAGAGTTTGATTAATTATCTAGATTATTGGAGCTTGAAATTATAAGTCCATAGGCTCTCAAGTCTACTCCTTCAAGTATTGTGATGACTAATGAACATATATATAATTTTGATAATTAATTTGAAATTAATTATTTTTCTATTCTATACGTGACAATTTAAAAGAATATCCTTTTGAATGTCACATATTATGACAAGTGTTGTCATGACTAAATATGTTAATTAATTTAAAATTAACTAATTAAATAAATAAATTAGATAATGAGATTATTTAATTTAAATATTTAAAAGATATTTACTTTTATCAGATTTTTTTATTTAAAGATAGTTTAGACTATTACGTTTGAAATAAAATAAAATCAAGATAGAAGATTTGTTCTTTCAAATCTTGATATGATTGGGATTTTAATTAAACAAAAGGGATACTATTTAAATATGTATTTTCTCGTTATTGAAGGGTGAAGATTTGTTTTTTCAATTCTTGATATGATTGAGATTTTAATTGAACAAGATGGATACTATTTAAATAGAGGAAATATGCCTTTTTAATCAAAAAATAAATATTTATTGTTTTTACCCAACATTAGTGTTTTTATTGTTTTGACCCAATAATTGACTGTGAAGATCTAAATGCCTCTCATTATTTTCTTTTATCTCTTCTCTCTCTTTGGCCAGAATCATTTTTTGATTTTTCATTCTCTCTCTTCAATCTCTTCTTTTTCTCTCTCTTTCTCTCACGTCTCTCTCCTCTCTCCACCAAAATTTTCTACCAGATCTCCTCTCCAATCTCTTCCTTCTTTATCTCTTTTCAATCTTTATCTCTCTTCAATCTCTTCTTTCTTCGGTCTCTCTCTTCGTTCTCTCACTACTGCCGTTCTTCAACCGCGCCGATGACCTCGTCTCTGGCGGCCGCTCATCTCCGGTGGTCGCTGCCTCATCTCCAACCGCCTCCAGTTGTGTTTTCTCCATATCCACAATTTTTTTTAATAAAGAGATCCAGATTTAGAATTTGTTGGAATTGATTCTGGGTTTTGTGGTGGTGTTGGTTCTGGGTTTGATGATGATGGGGTTTGTGGTGGTGATGTACTGATGTGATTCGGTTGATGATGTTGGTGGGTTTTTGTTTGAATTAAAATTGATTTTGGTGAATGGTTTTATTTTGTTCAAAGGTATTTAGTTTAATTTTTTTATTTGAAGAGATCTGAAAATCCATCCAAATCTCTTCATAGATTTTTTTTTAATTTTATTTTGCATGAGAAAATCAGGAAAATTTTAAATCTATTCAAATCTGGAAATTTGTCCATATTTTTTTAAACACACCAGGGCAACCCAATTAAACACACCAGGTTAGACCAATTAAACACACAAAGACAGACCAATTAAACACACAAGAGCAACCCAATTAAACACACAAGGTGTAAATCAATTAAACACACTAGGGCAGACCAATTAAACACACAAAGGCAGACTAATTAAACACACCAGTCGTAAATCAATTAAAAACACCAGGGTAAACTAATTAAATACACCAGGACAACTCAATTAAACACATCAGGGCATACCAATTAAACACATCAGAGCAACGACCAATTAAACACACAGGGCAACTTAATTAAACACACAATGGAAAATCAATAAAACACACCAGAGCAACACCAAATTAAACACACCAACTCTAACACAATTAAACACATCCGAGAAGAAGAAAAAGAATACTAGAGGTTTGGGAAGAAGAAGAAGAAAAAGAAAAAAAAAAGAAAAAAAGTTGTTTTTTTTTTCTGGGAAGAAAAAGAAAAAGAAGATAGAGAATTTTTTTTATAAGGAAGGGCAATTTTGTCCAAATAGTGGATATTTTGGTAGAAACAATAAAAATGTTAATTTTGGGTAAAAACAATAAACCCACTAATTTTATGGTTAGTTTTAAAGTTCTCCCATTTAAATATGTATTTTCTCCTTATGAAATGGTGTTTTTCAAATCTTGATATGATTGAGATTTTAATTAAACAAAAATGGATACTATTTAAATACATATTTTCTCCTTATATAAGGGAGAAGATTTGTTTTTCAAATCTTTATATGATTGAGATTTTGATTTAAAAAAATATTCAATTTTATTTTAATTAAAATTGTTCTGATTAAATAAAAAAATGATACTATTTAAATACGTATCAAATAAAATAGAAAAAAAATAAGTTTTTTTTATTAGGGTTTTCCCATTGAAAACCTAGAGAAAAGAATAAGAGGCTCACTCCTCTTGTTCATCAGTGTTGGAGGCTAGGCTTGGAAAATTGTTTCATCTCCAATTTCATCAGTATGTTCTATCCTCTCCTATTTTGCTTATTGAATTAATGTTGCAGTAGAGTTTTCAAGGCAAAGTCAATGATGGTGAAATTTTTGTTATTCATTTAGATGTATTTCCGCCGCATATTCTGATTATAGAACCAGTAGACAGTCTCGGCAGTCCTATTGTAATAGTTGTAATACTTCAAGAAACAAAATTAACATAATAATAATAATATTCTTTATTAGCACATCACATCTTAACATATGTGGTTGTGCACCTCCTTTCCACATTGGTGATCAGATGTTCGAGTCCCACCATGTATAATTTAGAACCATGTGTGAGAAGTTTTCTCCCGATTTGTGAGAGTAGATATATATGCCGCATATGTTTTGTGTAACAACCAAGTCCCACAAAGTAGATATTGTCTGCTTTGGTCTTCAAGTACATGTCTTTCACCCTTACATATTTGGATCATGGGTTTCACGCAAGCATTCTTCACCCATTGCCCAAAACCTGTCTAATTAGTTAAGAGAGACCAGAGCTTATATACAAGTCATGGACCCAACTCGCTAGCGATGTGGGATGTGACAATCTCCCCTCATTCGGACCTCGCGTCCTCGTGAGGGTCCAAACATAGTCACAAACCCACATGCACATCCACATCGAGTAGCAAGCCCGCACTGTTACTATTTTACAGATTAGTACCGGTTTATGGGAGATGAGTAATTAGAGTCATGGAATTGCTTCGATAAAGGAGTTGAACATTAGAGCTTGATTCTTATATTTTATCATTCGGAGAACTTTGTTAGTTTTCATTTGTTAGATTTTCTGATTGTAAGGATTGAATTTTTATTAAATGTTATTTTGGAGTTTACATTTTATGTATTGATGAATAAATATTTTCTTTTGGGAACGTTTAATCCTTATTATTTGTGAGTTTAGAGGTTTTGCAAAATCCCGACTTAGTTTGTTGGTATCATCTTTGGGGTGTTACAATTTGGTATCAGAGCAAGACCGATTCTAAAGACTAGGTCATGATCTGTATATTAAAACATTATTAATTTGAGAAATGATATGATTTGTATGGTTATGGTTTAGAACTTTGGAGAAGGCTTTGATTTGGTATATATTGAGATTGAATTTAGTTAGACACTTATTGATCTTGTATGAATTGAGAATCCTAGGTTTTCCTACACATTTCATATTCTATAAATTAAGATAGTGTAGTAACTTTAGAATTTTATTTATTTATTGTTTTTCACATGTGAATTGTAAGATAGTGTAGTAACTTTAGAATTTTATTTATTTATGTTTACTACAAAGAGGTATGTCTTGTAGAAACCAAACCGCCGCTCATGGCGAGAACTCGATTGCTAATCAAGATTCGAATGAAGATGTTGATCCTTTCGTTCATCACCTTACTGAGGAAGCTAATCCCGCAATGAATGTGATTGTGAGATTACTGGAGCAACAAAATAGGTAGATTGCAGGTGTGAACCGTGGTGATAGAAATGTGGTAGGTCAGGGAAATACTGGAAATGTGAAATATGTGGTTACTTTGGAGCAATTCAAGAAATTGGGACCGTCAGTTTTAAAGGAACGGATGACCCTATTGCGGTTGAAGCGGATTTAGAAAGTTTTCATAGCCTTTGCGTGCTTTGATGAAAATAAAGTGGTTTTTGCCTCCTTTATGCTTGAAGATGAGGCAGAACGTTGGTGGGATGCCACATCTTGTATTTTGAAGACTTTTATACAATAAATAATCATATCAACTGGGAAATGTTTAAGAAAGCCTTCAATGAGAAGTATTTTTCGGACCGTGTTCATTTCAAAATGCAGAGGGACTTTCTCAGTCTGATCTAAGGCAGCAAGTCTAATGCAGAGTATGAAGAGTAGCTCATTGTCTCGATTTGCAACCAAACTGATTCCTGATGATGAAAGCAAGGGAAGACGCTTCCGTGATGGGTTGCATCCAAACATCTAGAATATGGTAGAGGTCTTCAAGTTGACCAGATATACATATATTGTTGATCAAGCTTCAATTGCTAAGAGATCCCTAAAGGAGTGTAAGAACACAAATAAGGCTTTCAAGAAAAATAACTAACAATGTGGATTTTGTAATGTAGGGAAAAACACGCGGCGGAAGCGAAAATTTGGTTTGTATATTTCAAAACTTTTCCTTTAAAGGAAAGAACCTTAACCCTTGATTAATTAACATATAATAAAAGTATCGTACCTTTTTCACGTGACGATTGATATTGCGTCGATTTGAATCCGCTTGCTTCGAATTGAATCCGCAAGATCTTCCAATCCAATCACGAACGTGAATCACCTAGGAGTGTGGGCTCCCTTTCTTTGAATTGTAAACATGAGGATGAAAACAAAAATCTTTTTCTTTTTGTTAGTCACAATAATCCTCGTAGAGAAAATAAAGAACGTTTGGTCACTTGTGAATTCTCAATCTTTTAATCGAAAACTTTTCGTTGATTTATTACCAACTTTTCGACTTAATCAATTTTAATAATCCTACTCCACATTAGCAATCAATCAATCCAACATAAATATGCGGAAAACAATAAAAACACAAGGATTGATTTACGTGAGAAACCCTCCAACTGGGAAAAACTCACGGGCTATCCTTTTAGCCACATACGGTCCTCAAATCCACTATTTGAACGAAAGTTTACAACCTAGGTTGACCTCAAGTCACACCTACTTGGTCACTAACCCTTTCACTCTACCCAACGCGTCTTTAATAGTGATTCTTGACCACAAGCTTGTGCACTAACTCACTTAGTCACAAAGCTTAACAATCAATGAAGAGGTTAAACAACCTATGTGAATATGTAAAAGATATTCAAACATGCAATTAATGCTAGGCAACAATAAATGCTTATCTAAGGATTTAAAGATGTCAATAAATGCAAATCCTAGATATCAATATCTAAATGCAAATGCATGAAGATTTAGCTAGAAGGGTAAAATCGTCCTAAATGCTAGCTATTAATGAACAAGGCTCTCAACCAACAAACAACAACTCAATCATGTTATAAATGCCAATAAACATAAAGATATGCAATAAAATCACATAAAAGAGCTAACCCTAGGCAAACAAGAACATAAATAAATACAAAGAGATTTAGGGCATGTTCAAGTTACCTAGTCAATGAAAGCAAGAAGAATCCATGATGAGATAATGCTTGAAGAGGTTAGATGCACATGGATTTGTGTTTGGTTGAGTAAAGATGAGTTCTTGGGAGTTTCTCTCTCTAAGGGAAGCTTGGCCTCTCAATAATGGCTTCTTGAACTCATGAAAACGAGCAAGGAAGAAGATAGAGTATATATAAGGGAGCCCTAGTTAAAACAACGACGTTTTGAACTTAGGACACAAAATCCCGTCAATACCGCTAGATGGACCGCGTCTCAGGCAAGTGTCCAGACCGCGGTACACACAGCAGTGCACCGTCTGGACAACAACGCGGTGCAGGGCGCCGTGCATGCAGGTGCACATGCCGCGGTATGGGCAACAGAGGCCTACTGGACAACACCGCGACTTAGGTCGCTATGCGTGCAAGTGTACAGGAACGGTACAGGAAGCATGACCCTGCTGAGGTATACCGCTCTGTATGCCGCGGTGCAAGCATATCTTGCCAAGCGGTCTAGGCCGCGCTAAGAGAAGAAATTCTCTTTTCTAGGCAAACTCAACACACTAAGTAATGTGCAAAATGTGCAAGTGTGGAGTGTGAAAAGAGGCATACAATACATCATTTAATTACATGAAGATAAGAACAATAATGCATGCAAGTGAGTGTGTGCAACTAGATCTCTTCAAAGAAAGTTAAACTAGTGAGATACCTTTGAAGTGCTTTTTGAGAGAGATGATGTCCTTGAAGCTTGATCACACTCAAGAGGCCTAAAATACCCTTACAAAGAATAATCCCCAATGTGGTTTGTCAACGAAATAAGTCAATCAAAATATGAGGAACTTACACCTATTATTTATTTACTTATCAAATATAGTATTTGATACTCATCATATTACCAACAATAATATGACTCTAGGAGACCATCTCCTACTAGGAAAAAGATTTTAACTTTTAATTAAATAATTAAATAATTAAAAAATTAATTAATTTCCATTTAATTAAATAATAAAATAAAAACAATATATAAGACTAATAAATAGTCCCTTGCCGCCCAAGCCAATATATAAGGGCCAATATTGTTTTTTCTATTTTATTAAATCCATTGGACCTTAATAAAAAGTCCACATGTGAACTAGACTCATTCTTACTATAAGAAACAAGTTCACATGCCTTAATACAATTCTAGATGGACCCATAAATTGGTCCGGTAGAATATATCAAGTGATCCATGCAAGTTTGTGTGAATCGGGGATCTTGGCGGGCTATCTAAATTTAAGCTCCAATAGATATAACCTAATCACAATCAACAAATGATTCACTTAGGTTCGATCTATTAAATTTAGTTCATTCTAATAAAGAACTAAAATTGAACTCTTAAATAAAGATAGAATAAGTTATTATTGCTCATTCTTACCCTAGACAATCTTAATGGAGATAATGTATCCTCGTGAAGAATATCAGTAATCGCCAAGAGCTCATAGACCGTCTATTGCTCTCCAAGTTACCTATATTTACACATATGACCACATTTTGAACTTTGATATTTTGACTTGTCCAAAAGCCATATTTCAATAGACACTATTGAAAACTTAACGTTAATATTTAATATCCAATACCTCAAAACATCCATATGATGATATTCTACTCTCATTTAATAAATGGAGCCACGATGTCCATATCTATAAATGAAGTCATCTATCGATTAACAAATGAATACCACCAAACTATCGAGGATAGACTATACTATAGAATCGTACTCATTGATAGCTCAAATGATAACACTTGCAACCATAAGTCCATCATTTATCTCATGATTGAGATAGACTCTCCGATTGTCTTCAAGTGAAGACTTTTATCCATTGACGGTTCTGGATAAAGTATTTCACTATGATCATATTCAATGCACCTAGTGCACTAGATTCTTTTGCCCAAAGACACCACACTTTGATGATTTTAGACTCATCATAACACATTTGATCACACTCAAATGCTAGTAAAAGAATCTACAACTTTAACAAGATAAAGGCTCCCAACATTTATCTTAAGTTGTGAATATTATTCAAGACTAACTAAAGAATTGTGTCTACCTCATACATATCCAGATGTACGAATAATTCTTCATCTCTCATAGTCTCTTGACCTTATGATTATTTACTTTTGACAATTATAATAATTAAACTATAAATGCTATAAGATTTGTTAAACTAGAAATCACTTTATTAATATGAAAAGATTGTCAAATACTTCATTACACTCTTGCTATTGAGCATAATTCTAACATGTAATAAGGGTGCCTTTAAGCAGGGTACTCAATTCAAGAAGCACGGTATTGGTGGCAATAAGAGTAGCGAAAAGACTGTTGGAGATACTCCATTAAAGAATAACCTTCCTCATTAGCAGTGTCGTTGATGAGCATATTATATATATATTATTTATTTATTTATTGCACCTAAAAATAGATTTGTTAGTCCAATTTTATATTTATTTTATTTTAATTAGATTCATTTTGGTGAAATAGAAACAATAAGTAGTCAAGTTTGAAATTGGAGTTAATTGGAGCATTTTACAAGATTAAATTGATTTAGATCAAAGAGATTTTTCAAGCCCAAATCCAGGCCGAGAATTAAAGTTCAAGCCAAAACCCAAGTTCAAATCCAAAGTCAAAAGAGCAATTCAAGTCCAAGTAAAGCTAATTGAACTGGAGAAAAAGGCTCACTTGTGCAACCTTGGCCACTAAAGAAAAGTAGAGTCAAACATAAAGTGTAGTGGAGCCCATATGATAATCGAAGATATGGTCCAATTGTTACTACAAATTCGCTTGGTTTGTTGGTCAAGAATCCTGGATCGCTAAGAAGAAAGATGTGTTGTGCACGTGTGCAATTCGTGGACTAATTGGACCAAAGACTTCACTTAGTAAAAGAGGAAGTCTTCTTGAAAGAGGAAAAGTGAAAGCGGTGCGTTTTGAAAAGAAGAAAAACATAAGGTATAAAAAGAAAATAAAAACGAGGGTTTAGGAGAGCTTTTGTGTGTGGAACAAATTGGTATGTGTGCGACCTGGAGAACAAAGAGAAAGAGCAGTCTTGGTGATTTCTTGACTTGGATTACGACTTTGTTAACCTCTGCACCCATCATCAGACCACCTGATTGAAATGTTCCATTTGAGATTATGTGTAATGCCTCCGATTATATTATATGGGCTTTGGGGCAGCGCATTGATAGACTCCCCCATATGATTTATTATGCTAGTAAGACCCTCAATGATGCACCACTCAATTATTCCACCATGAAAGATGAGATGTTGGCCGTAGTTTTTGCACTATATTTTTTTAAGTTAAAAGAATCACAACTTACATTGTCGAAGATAAATGACTAAAGAACATCTTAATCTATTATATTACTTTCGAGACTCCTTAAACACTGAAACTTCCAGCAGCAAGTCCTCTGTCCAGATTAGCTCAAACAAACAGATGTCTCCCGCATTTAACTCCATGCCATTCAAAAATGTAGTCCATTCCTGCAGTGTATTACACCCACCATACATCCAACCGATTTGCACTGGCCACTACCTTCCATTGGAAGCTCGTAATTTGATAATTTCTATATCTCGAGTCAAGTACTTGTTTGCAAATTTGGCTAGCAAATACACAACACAACTGTATAGTTGACTTGGCCGCAACATGATTATGAATGACAGACTTCTAGGCTTAAATAATCTAGCAAGAGTAAAAAGTCTCTCTCTTTCTTTTGCCGATGAAAATTTATAATTTTCGCTAAGAAAGATTCTCTTATCTTCAAGTAAAGCCTTCAATTTATGAAGATTCTTGTTATCTTTGATTCGATTTGGATGTTTGTAATCACCATCGTGAACGATGTTCATATTCACCTTCACATGCTTTTCCATTTTATACTTATTGCTTGGCATCTCACGTTCATGCTTAGATCTTAAATCGTAAAGATTAGCAGCACCTTTATGATTCCTATAATCGTTTTTTTCTTCTCAATTTCACCATGGAGAATCACATTCTTTTTAGGCTCATCAAAGTTATCGAAATAGCTAATCTCCAAAGTACTTGTATCAAGGATAATAACGTGAATTTTAACATCTTTTCATACTTAAAGGCCAAGAAGTATCCTACACAAATCGAATAATATTCCATGAAATTCTGTCAACCGTGATGAAACCAAATATTTCCACTATCTTTTGACAACTACACTTGCCAAACTGGACTATCAAGAACAGTAATTATAGTAAAAGCTGAAAGTTTATCCATGAATTTCCTCACAAACTTTTATGGAATCCTCTGTTTCTTGTCTTGAAGGGTAGAAGCAAGAATAACCTTGAAAAAAATGTTGGGTTGTATCCTCCATGTCCATGGACTTCTACAAGGTGTGTTATGCTTCTAACACCGAAAGTTTCTGATGAGTTTTTAAAGTGTACATTTTGTACTAGATAAGTCCAAGTCTTACTTGATTGGGTCTAGGGTGATAGTTTATTCAGATCATGCTGCATTGAAGTATCTTTTGTCTAACAAAGATTCTAAACCTCGCCTCATTAGGTGGATTTTGTTGCTACATGAGTTTGACCTTGAGATTAGAGATAAGAAAGGTTCTAAGAATCTTATAACCGATCATCTGTCTAGGTTGATAATTGAGTCCATGCCTATTAGAGAGTTTTTTTCCTGATGAGCAGTTTATCGTTGCCTCTTAGCCACCTTAGTATGCTGATATTGTTAACTATCTTGTTATTAGTTAAATGCCTACGCATTCGACTAAACAAGATCGTGTCAAATTTTTATCCAAGGTTAAGTATTTCTTTTGGGATGATCCATACATGTTTAAGAATTGTCATGGCTAGGGAGATGTGTTCCTGAGAGTGAGCATAGAGATGTTATGTCTTTTCTGTCATGATCATAAGTGTGGAGCTCACTCCAGTCCAAAGAAAACTGCTGCAAAAATCTGCAATATGGTTTCTATTGACCAAATTTATTCAAAGATACACATGCATATTGTAGTTCCAATGAGAGATGTTAGATGTTAGAGAGTATTAGTCGTAGAAATATAATGCTTTTACATCATATTCTTATTGTTGAAGTATTTGATGTGTGAAGTATTGATTTTATGGGTCAATTTCCTAATTATTTTGGCAATTTTTATATTCTTGTTGTTGTGGACTCTGTGTCCAAATAGGTATAGGCAATTTCATGTAGAACTAGTGATCACAAGGTGGTAATAACCTTTTTGAAAGAAAACATATTTTCTCAGTTTTAGTAAATCTTGTGCAATCACTAGTGATGGATGCAAACATTTTTGTAATAGGTCTTTTGAGCAGTTAATGAAAAAAATATGACATTATGCATAAATTTGCCACACCCTACCATCCACAAACAAGTGGACAAGTTGAGATTTCTAATAGAGAGATTAAATTCTTCAAAGAACAGTTAACCCAACTTAGAAAGATTGGTCTTTAAAACTATGTGATGCATTGTGGGTTTACTGCATTGCTTTCAAAACCCCTATTGAAATGTCTCCTTATCAACTTGTTTATGGCAAGACATGTCACTTACAGGTAGAGTTAGAATATAGAGCTTATTAAGCCACTAAAAAATTGAATTTTGATTCGGAAAAAGCATGTACTCTCAAGAAATTACAACTCAATGAGTTTGAGGAAATTAGGAATGATGCTTACGAAAGTGCTAAACGGTACAATGACCGAATGAAAGTTTTTCATGATAGGAATATTCTTAGGAAATCCTTTACACCTGATCAGAAGGCCATGTTATACAATTCTCATTTGCATATATTTCCTAGAAAGTTGCTTTCTAGGTGGTTAGGTCCATTCATTGTTCATACTATTTAACCTCATAGAGTCGTCGAAATATGGGAACCTTGAGAATGATGATGTTTTTAAAGTCAATGGCTAAAGGTTTAAACTCTTCTTAGAGTTGATGAGTGTGGAAGTGGAGGAAACATTATTAGCTTATGTTGTTGATTTTCTTTGCTTTTGTTTTTTCGTTAAGTGTCTAGTTTAAGTTTTCTTTTGTTTTTATTTTTCTGCTGCATCTAGTGTCAGATTGTCTTTTAGTTAGTATAGTTAGGTTTTATATTTGATGTTAGTTTAATTGTTTGTTTATTTCTTGCTTTTTATTTCTCTTGTCACAGTATATTTTGGGGTTGCTTTGTCCAATGTTTGTCTTTAGTTTTCTTTTCTTTATTTATTTGTTTATCTTATTGGGATTTTAGTAAAAATACCCTATTTGAGGGCCTAAATTGCAAACATACCCTATAAATTATTTTTATAACAAAATTGCCCCTAGAAGACGAAACTGCCCTTAATGATGTATTGCCCCCAATTCCTCCATCATTTTCTAGTTGCCCTAACAATCCCGTTATCACCAAACCAGAAAGCCACTCGTCGCCGTCAAGTCCCCTCATCGTCGTCAAGCCGCTATTCACCGTTAAGCCGCCTCTTCAACGTTGTCCTTCACGAAACGAGACGAACGAGGACACGTGGCCAACTTCTTGGACGAAACGAGGATGCGTCACTTCCTTCGTCATCCTCACCGTCATGTCGGCCGCTTCCGGCTTCAGTCACGCCATCCTGCTGCACCACCGAACAATCCGTCGCCGTCCTTTCGTCTACTGTCGACTACAAGGTTAGTTACTTTAATTGTTTTTTAAAGCAAAAGGGTTAATTAATTGAAATTGAAATTGTTAAAATTTGATTTTGTTGAAATCGAAACAGAAATAGTTTGGACTTGATTTTGTTAAAATTCTGTTTCTAAGAGGTGCAAATGGGTTTGATTTTATTAAGCAGATATCAACTGGGTTGGTTGCAATTTTCAGACTTTTGTGTTTTCATTGATTTTTCAATGTTGGTATGTTGAGTGTGTAATGTTTGCTAATTTTGTTTCTCTGCAATTTGGTTTGATTATATTGAGCTGATATCAACTGGGTTTGTTCCAATTTTCAGACTTTTTTGTGTTTTCATTGATTTGTCAATGTTAGTATGCTCTGTGTGTGTGTGTGTGTGTGTGTGTGTGTGTGTGTGTGTGTGTGTTGTGTGTGTGTGTGTGTGTGTGTGTGTGTAATGTTTGCTAATTTTGTTTCTTTGCAATTTGGTTTGATTATATTGAGCTGATATCAATTGGGTTTGTTGCAATTTTCAGACTTTTTTACTGATGCTTTGCAATTTACTGATGCTTTGCCATTTGCTGTACAAAGACCCGAGAAAGACATTCCAAATCAAGGAAATGGGTACACTACAAACCATAAACTTGTCATATTTTATTACATTAAATAGTTTGATTGTCACTTACATTGGATATATTTGTTTGTTTTGGATAAAATAGGTTTGACTGTGGGATATTTGCTCTCAAATTCTTGAAGTACTTGTGGGCCGGGAAACAGTTCAAATTTGAAGCAAAAGATAGAGCAGCCCTTAGAGTTAAAATTGCAACTGCAATTTTTAAAAATTCTAAACAAGTGCCATATAATAATATAGTTGAAGGTAACTTAGTTGAAAATGGTTGTAATTAACAGATCGTACTAATTTAATTAATGAGAATTCTATTTATATTCGTTGTGGTAGTAATTATGTGTGAAATGAAATGTTGGGAGTTGAGAAGTGTTGTGCATATTGAGAGTGTCTTGCTTACAGGTACAGAAAATGGTATGGATTTGTTGAAAATATAAACTAAACTCTGCTAATTTTTTTAGGGAAATCTCAAGTCAATATTCAAGGGAAAACAAATACAATATTGATGAAATAAGCCATCAAAATGCAAACCAATAGAGTGTAGATAATAAGCCATCAAAATGCAAACCAATAAAGTGTAGATAACCAATGATTCTCCCTAGTTTGGTCAAAGTAGTTGTCATGCTTGAGATGTTATCAATAATGACCCTACAAATCCAAAACACAAAACGAAATCACATACCCGTAAAGCCAAAACCTTTAAACGAAATCACATACACTTTGATTCCATAAAATTATAACCCAAATGCAACATTAAACAAGAATATAGTTAAACACACAAGAATAAAGTCAGTACCTTGGAGGGTTTATTAAACATTGTGCGATTCGCTTGCCTCATCGACACCACTCATACTTGTTAATGGTCTAGACAATCTCGAGTATGTACATGTATGGCTATTATGACCATTACGATGACAAGTTGTACATCTTGTTTGACTTACTTCCTCACCAAATGACGGAGTACGGTTCTTTTTACGCCTTCCTGGAAGGTGTCGCCTGACAGGGGGGAGAACAACTACTGATGCAATATCTTCTGAAACCAACCATTCTGGGGGGTGTCCAACGGGATGAATTTCCCTATTGTATGCTGCAGCAAGAAATGCACTAGAGTAATAAGGTGAACAATAATCTGTATATGAAAATCGTCGGACCCTAATGCAAGCCAATGCATGTTCACATGGAATTCCATCAATGTCAAATTCTCTACAAGTACATGTTTTTGATGTCAAATCAACGGTTCCATCCAAATCTACATCCTTAACAAGGAATGAGTAATATGTGATCGGGTTGACCCTTAGATAACGTGCCTTTTCATCCTTGACACCTATATTTACATCTGTCTTTGTGGTCAATGTCGACTTAAGTTTCTCTGCAAATGTCCGACGGTCATGGAACCAATGCTGGAGGACCCCTCTGATGTAGTCAATAACTCCGGTAATAGGCAATTCCCTACAATTTTTAATTGCATTATTCATGGCCTCTGCAATATTGGATGACATTATGTTATACCTTTTCCTTGGACTGTATACTCGTGCCCACAGTTCAAATCCGGCATCCATGACATACATAGCTGCTTTAGAATTAATATTTGCCAATTGCTCCATACATCGTGTGAATTGATGTACCCGATAAACTTTAACTGCCTTTCTGAAGATGTCTTTTAATACCTTATTCTTCCCATAGCGTCCAAGCATGTTCCGTTCTAGATGTACATCACATGCGCCATTGAATGAATTTGGGAACACCTTTACCACACTATTTATGATATTGTTTTTCCTGTCAGAAATAATAACTAAATCATCAACTTCGCCAACGGCGCGATGCAACCTAGTTAGAAACCATTCCCAAGCTTCATTTGTCTCCGAATCACCAACACAAAAAGCTAGAGGAAATATTTGGTCATTACCATCCATACACACAGCCACAAATAAGAGCCATGCATGAGGGCCTTTCAAAAATGTTGTGTTAATAGCAATTACATGTCTAATTGAAGACAGAAAACCGTCTATGCAGGCTTTGAGGTAAAAAAACATATACATGAACCTGTTAGCGGAATCTGTGTGGAGGTCTGTAATAGTTCCAGGATTGGTTTGCTCCAATATGTACAAGTATGATGGCAGAATACGGTATGACTCAACTGGTGTTCCTTGAACCTCATCTAAGGCAATATGTTTGGCTCGATATCCTTTGTGGTAGTTACACGAGATGCCAAACTCTATCTGTATGTCTTGTATAATTTCCTTTGGCTTGTATAAACAATGATCATGAAATTTCTCTTTTATGTGTTCCCCTATAACCCGTGCACTTGCTTGCCTATGAAGTGAAAATCGTGCTTCATTGGAGCATGTGTGCTCATGGTCAAATCTTCTGATCTGGAAATAATCTGAATTAGCAACCTTAACTGCACGTAATCGCCAATTGCATTCCTCAACGATGCATCGAACTTGATAACGTGTTGTGTCTGACTTCATCACCCTAATCTGGAACCGGTTGGCAAGGGTATACCTACCTAATTGTGATTGCAATTGCTTCTTACTTTGAAACAACTCACCCACTGCAATACACATATCAACATATCTAGATGCAACTTCACCTGAATTAATAAAATACAATGCACATGGAGGTGGAACAAGCCTCTGAACATGAGCAAATTGGTCGTTAGACCGGTTAGGAACTCGATCAGGAATAGGGTCGAACTGTGGTTCTGATACATCATGTGTAGAAACATTATGATTTTCTGTGGTATCATGGAAACCAAAATGACGATGAGGGGAATTACCACTGTTTCCAGTTTCTGTAAAACCCTCTCGAATAGCATCCAAATAGGCATTTATGTTAGGTACATCCGTAGTGTGGTGAAAATCATATTGAGTTGCATGGTGTGGGTGATGAGGTGACTCTGGACGAAAATTATGCTTCAATTATGGACGGTCAACCTCGATTTCCTCAACACTTATGCAAACTAGAGGGTCAACATTCTCTCGGCGCAGCAACAATGCAACATCATCATCATCAATAATCTCAATAGGCAAGCTAGGACGGATGGTTTGTGTAACTGTCGTAAGAGTAGCCCGATAATGATTTCTATCAATCCCGATGACACGGTAAACCTTATCTAATAGTTGATCATAATTTGCATCCCTTGGAAAATCAAATGCCCTTCCTTTTCGACCGTCATACCAATATACACCGTGATCACTTTTCCATTCTCCACCCCAATTCAAAACCAATTGCACATTTGTCATCTTCAATCATGAAAAAGTTTAAATATAGATTATCAATTCAAAAAAAAAATAAACTTTACATCAAACATAAGGAGTGTAAATTAAAAAATATATATATATATAAATAATTTTTTTAAAATGTAATTTGTTATTCGGGTCACCCCTGACCCGATCGGGTCACTCGTGACCCAAAGAACGTTTACAAATTAACCCAACAACAAAAAATTAAATTTACCCATATTATTTCTATCAATATATGGATTGTGATAAAAGATAATAGTTATTTTTTTTTTTCAAAAACTCACCTTCTCACCACTTCATATAACTTTCTTCAATACTTTTATGCATCCAAAAGAAAAAAAAACATTAGAAGAGTTCCATCTCAATTTACTAATTTCAAACAATATATAATTTACTCTTTTCCTTTCATTTTTGTATCATTGGTTGGTAAAAATAATAATGGTAATAAATGTGGTGGTTATTTTTTAAGTGGGGGTATTCTTGGAAGTTTGGGGCATTGTTGTAAGGTTTTCACTACATGGGGTATATTTGCAATTTAGGCATGAAAATACACAAAGTGTGTCTAATACAACCTGGAGGGGGTGAATAGGTTTTAGTTGATTTATTACCAACTTTTCGACTTAATCAATTTTAATAATCCTACTCCATATTAGCAATCAATCAATCCAATATAAATAAGCGGAAAACAATAAAAACACAAGGATTGATTTACGTGAGAAACCCTCCAACTGGGCAAAACTCACGGGCTATCCTTCTAGCCACATACGGTCCTCAAATCCACTATTTGAACGAAAGTTTACAACCTAGGTTGACCTCAAGTCACACCTACTTGGTCACTAACCCTTTCACTCTACCCAACGGGCCTTTAATAGTGATTCTTGACCACAAGCTTGTGCACTAACTCACTTAGTCACAAAGCTTAACAATCAATGAAGAGGTTAAACAACCTATGTGAATATGTAAAAGATATTCAAACATGCAATTAATGCTAGGCAACAATAACTGCTTATCTAAGGATTTAAAGATGTCAATAAATGCAAATCCTAGATATCAATATCTAAATGCAAATGCATGAAGATTTAGCTAGAAGGGTAAAATCGTCCTAAATGCTAGCTATTAATGAACAAAGCTCTCAACCAACAAACAACAACTTAATCATGTAATAAATGCCAATGAACATAAAGATATGCAATACAATCACATAAAAGAGCTAACCCTAGGCAAACAAGAGCATAAATAAATACAATGAGATTTATGGCATGTTCAAGTTACCTAGTTAATAAAAGCAAGAAGGATCCATGATGAGATGATGCTTGAAGAGGTTAGATGCACATGGATTTGTGTTTGGTTGAGTAAAGATGAGTTCTTGGGAGTTTCTCTCTCTAAGGGAAGCTTGGCCTCTCAATAATAGCTTCTTGAACTCATGAAAACGAGCAAGGAAGAAGATAGAGTATATATAAGGGAGCCCTAGTTAAAACTGCGTCGTTTTGAACTTAGGGCACAAAATCCCGTCAATACCGCTAGATGGACCGCGTCTCAGGCAAGTGTCCAGACTGCGGTACACACAGCAGTGCACCGTCTGGACAACAACGCGGTGCAGGGCGCTGTGCATGCAGGTGCACAGGCCGCGGTATGGGCAACAGAGGCCTACTGGACAACACCGCGACTTGGGTCGCTTTGCGTGCAAGTGTACAGGAGGCGGTACAGGGAGCATGACCCTGCTGAGGTATACCGCTCTGTATGCCGCGGTGCAAGCATATCTTGCCAAGCGGTCTAGGCCGCGCTAAGAGAAGAAATTCTCTTTTCTAGGCAAACTCAACACACTAAGTGATGTGCAAAATGTGCAAGTGTGGAGTGTGAAAAGAGGCATACAATACATCATTCAATAACATGAAGATAAGAACAATAATGCATGCAAGTGAGTGTGTGCAACTAGATCTCTTCAAAGAAAGTTAAACTAGTGAGATACCTTTGAAGTGCTCTTTGAGAGAGATGATGTCCTTGAAGCTTGATCACACTCACGAGGCCTAAATTACCCTTACAAAGAATAATCCCCAATGTGGTTTGTCAACGAAATAAGCCAATCAAAAAATGAGGAACTTACAAGGCACTCAAATAGGGCAGGTTTGCTAAAATCCCTATCTTATTTTTACTCTATGTCCAACTTTTATTTATGCAGTCACACAAAAAAGTGACATATAATGACATTTTTGTTTCAGACATATTTTAAATCCACCACTAATGGTAATATACTGTGACAGATTTTAATATTTGTCACTTAATTTAGATGAAAATTTGGTTCCAAATATGTTCACTCAAATTTTGTTTAGTTTAAGACAGTTTTTGTTTTTTTATGTGTCACAAAATTATATCAGAATATACTTACTCAGTAAAAAATGACTATACAAATTGCCACTAAAATCAATTTTAAAAATAAAAATAAAATTGCCACTAAAAACTAAAATTCCCAGTAAATTTCCCTCCACCAAAGCCCATTCATTTTACCCCTTCTTGCCACTTAACAATGAAAATCCCTAAAAAAAATCACTGCATATTTTATTTATCAAAAACACTGACCATGAAAATCCTAAAAATTTCATATTTCTTATCTGATTGCCCATAGCTTTATTGATTGCCCACAACTTTCCTAAATACTTTTATCTAATTTCTTCAATGTGCTTTAGGTTTTAGTTTTTTTTTAAATACGTTTTTGGTGGAATTGCAGACTTTCTTAAGCTCTTCTGCAAATCAGGCTGATACATTCAATTGAGTAAATCTTCACCAAAGCATGCTTTTGTTTCTTCTTCTTTTTCTTCTTTCAATTTAGCAATGAAAATCCCCAATTTTTTTACATAATGTTTTTGTTTATCCAAATCCCTAACCATGAAAAACCTAAAATTTCCCTTTTCATTATTTTATTGGCCACAGCTTTCCTGATTACTTAGAACTTTCCTAGTTACTCTCATCTAATTTCTCCAATCTTTTTACTTTTTTTTAATACGATTTTGGTAGATTTGCATAATTTCTTAAGCGCTCTTTCGAAATCAAGTTGACATTCAATTGGGTAAGTCTCCATTAAAGCACTATTTTCTTTTCTTCTTTCCATTTACTAATGAAAATCCCCAAATTTGTTCCAGAAATGTTTTGTTAAAGAAAATCTATAACCATGAAAATCATAAATTTTTCTTATTCCTTTTGTAATTTCTCCAATATTATCTAGTTTTTTTAATATGGTACTGTCTGGATTTGCAGAATTTCTTGAATCGTAATTCGATTACATAGAACTTTGCACTCTTTCAAAATCAAGCCGACATTCAATTGGTAAGTCTTCCATCTTTATTAAGTTTTTGTTCTTCTTTGTTTTTATTGAAGTTACTATGAAGTTATTTTTGTCTTCTCATTTAAAATATGCTTTGGTCGTGCCATATTATTCCCTTCATCTATCATTTTTTTTATCAGATTTGAATTCCTTGTTTTGTCAATATCTGTTGTGTTTTCTGTTTTCTTCTCCGTTTTATTTGGTTTTGTTTGTATCATGTGTTCTCCCTTGGCTTTATTTTTCCTTTTGTCATCTCTATTGACTAGCCTTCTTTTGGGGTTGATCTTTGTTTGTTGGCTTCTTAACCTTTTTTAATAACGTACAGTTCAAAAAATATACATGTATTACCAACACTTGTCATCGTCAGTTGTATGTATGCATATATATTTTGAGAGCACAGTACTTGACTCCAAAACTAATCCATTGTATTTTTTATTATATTTTTATTTTGTATTTAAGAAGGTTTAGATCGAGATTCGAGAGTAGTCATTATTGAATATTGAGTTGGGTGGCGTTTTGGTTGTGCTTTGGTCCCTGTTTTGCTTTTGCTCTGTCTGTGCTCTGTTTTTGTAGTGCTGGTGGCTTTGTGTCTCAGGGTGGCTGTGTTTGTGGGGGTGTTTTGCCCTGCTGTTATTCCTGAATTTGGCTCTTCTTTGACTTTTGTCTTAATAAATTGGTGCAGTTTTAATTAGTTTGATAAAGACTTGGGCATTGACTCTTGTCTCCAATAATTCTTATTTTGCCATCCAATTTAATTTAAAAAATACATATATTTGGTCTTGTTTCTTTGTTGTTTTGCTATCTGTTTCGTTATCTTGGCTTTCGTTTCTACTGGTTGTGTTCCTTTATTGGTCTGGTGTTGTTTGTCTAGGCTCATTTCAATAAAAACGTTGTTTCAACATAAATACATGCATATTTGATTTGCTTAATTAAGATGAATGTTTAAGATGTGCTGAAAAACAAATAGTCTCGGATTATGCTTTTACTTTAGTGTTTGTTGTATTTTCTTATGCTATTGATAAGTATTATATTTTGAAATTGAAAAAATTATTTGTGATGCTATTGGATGGTTTTTAAGACTTCATTTCTTAAGTAGCTTGGGTGATTCAATTCAAATTATTGAAATTCTTTTAGCAAATTTATAGGCTCACATACATGTTTCAATAAATATATCAAGTCACTTTTAATTATATTATGTGGATTGTGACTATAGTGTGTGTGTGTATATATATATATATATATATATATAATAGTTAGAATGAGTAGAATATAATTTTAGGGAAGCTAAGCTGTATATTCTTGTATCGTTGTGTGCTTTTTGTGATGACATCTCTATTCACTTTTTAGAGTGATTCATCACTTCTAATTTTCCTTTGGCTATTGAGCTTTTGATTTGTAATGATGTGAGTTGTGTTTATTGTGCTTTTGTTCCTAGAAATGGTATGTTTTTGACAATATTGACTCTTTCTTTTTCTAAGAACAAACTATATATTGTTTTATGACTATCCTAGCTTGATCTATCAACATATTTATGATGATATGATTCAATAATGTTGTTTGGGTTCTTTGTCATTAAAAAAAAATCAAAATGATGATAGTATTGATGTAGGAATGTACGGTGACCAAGTCTTGTCAATAGTCTAAGTAAATTATATTATTTGTAATTAGTATGTTTGTTAAATTGCAAAGAGTAATAACTTTTGTTTTTGAAAAGCTATTGAAATTATTGTTAATTAAAATTGATAATGTGCTAAAAATTATGTATACTTGATTTATTTATCACTGTTTTCCATTTTGTATCTGTATTTGTTTACTTTTGTTGTTGATAATATAAATTTAATGTGATATATAATCATTTTACATTGGATGTTATTTAACTTAGTTATTTATTAAGTTCATTTTATTATTGTTTCTTTGCCTTTTTGTGTTTAAACAGTTTAAATATGTTAATTGATTTTATTTTCTCATTACTTAATTTTGGTAGAGGTGAATGGATGAGCTTATTACAAACCAACCGGATGCATGTAAAAATGAAGTCTTCAATCAAGTTATTGGTGAAGTTAGTCCAGAAGCTCATGTTTCTACTTTAACTTATGGACCTCATGTTTCTACTTTAACTTATGAACTTGGGATCAATCTATAAAAAAAAGGGTAAACGTTCTTCTCATCTTGAGACATTGAAGATGTTAGAGGATGAAAGAATTCAAAGACAAGTAGCAAACGAAAAGATCTCACATTTAGAGACTGAATTGATTGAATTGAAATCCCAACTTCAAACCACAGAGGAATTGAAATCTCAGTTTGCCCAATTCAAATCGATGTTTGAACATCAATTTTCAAATGCAAATGCATCTTCTTAGTTTTTATATTCGTAGTTCATTTGATAGGTTTAGTCTTTATAGTTTAAAGACATTTGTTAATTTCATTTTATATATTTAGGTTTATAATTTAAATACATTTGTTAATTTCATCTTATTTTTAGGTTGACGATTCTCTATAGACTTTGTATATGTTTGTTTTCAATATATTTATTAATTTAATCATAATATTTTATTCTAGTGTCACTGTAGAACTATTTAGAGACTAAAGCTATAACAATCTTAAATTGTCACTAAGTATGCATATAGTGACAGAATTTTTTCTTTGTTAACTGTCACAAAATTTTTGTATAGTGACGTAATTTTTAAACTGTTAATCGTCACTAAATTTGTGAATTGTGTCATATTTTTTAAACAATTAATTGTCACTAAGTTTGTGTATAGTGACACAAGTTTCAAATGGTTAATTGTCACTAAGTTTATGAATTGTGACACATTTTTTAAACAATTAATCGTCATTAAGTTAATGTACAATGACACAATTTTAACAATAAATTGTCACAAAGAAGATGTATAGTGACACAATATAAAACAATAAATTATCACTAAGAAGAAGTATAGTGACAAAATCTTCAAAAAGTTAATTGTCACTACAATGATGTATAGTGACAAAATCTTCATACGGTTAATTGTCACTGTATACAAATTTAGTGACACAGTTTTTATTTTGTCACTAATCAATGTCAAGTGATAATATGTCACTAAATTTTATGACTTGTGACAAATACCAAAAAACTGTCACAAATACTTTTAGTGACGGGGGCAAAAGTGACGAATTGTTAATGACATTTTTTTTTTTGTTATAATAATGAAATTGTGACAATTTCTTCACTTGTAGTGACAAATAATTTTTGTCACTGTATGTCACTTTTTTTGTAGTGAGTATTTTTGTATATATTTGTCTTTTTCCAGTAATCATTCTTTTTGTTAGATTTGCTACCATTGAAAATACATGACTTTGATGTCAATTTAGGGATGGACTAGTGAACCACTGATTATGCTAGTATTGATTGTTTCTCTATGGAGATTGTGTTTTATAAACCTAGATAAAAGGAGTTTCAATTTTAGGGGATACGAAACTCTTGTGACGATTTAATCTCTACTATTAAAACTATGAAAATGATAGTGTGAAGGTGGGTTTTGTATCGATTGGCGAAGCTATCCTATAAAATATTCTTGTTGTAAGAGAGCTTCAAATGTATTACCTAAAGACTTATACGAACTGCCTCCAAATGATAGTTTGTAGTTGATGTGGCGCCAGACACTACCCCTATTTTGAAGGCTTTAAATTGCATGACACCAACTGAACTTAAGGAGTTAAAGACCCAATTGCATGAACTAAAGGGTTTTATTCACCCTAGTGTTTCACCTTGGGGTGCTCCGGTGTTGTTTGTAAAGAAGAAAGATGGTTTTAAGCAGTTGTGTATTGACTATTGTAAGGACCTAGATTTTATGATTGACTTATTTCATGACAAACCACACCACATTGGGGATGATTATGTAATGAGTAGCTTAAGTCCTTGTCGGTAAGCTTCCAAGCATCTTCATGACTTCATGAGCAAAAGGTATACTCACTTGACTTTGTCTCTTAGCAGAGTTTAGGTGCACACACACACTTCATGCATGATTTTCTTGCATCTGTGTTCTGTATTGTGTATATGTGTGCATCTGTTACACAACTCACACGAGCACGTCTTTGTTTGTCTTTACGTGTGGTTGTTTTATTTTACGTTTTCAGTTGTGTGTTCGGAAACGTCCTCACTCGCAAGTTGGTGTGCTTGTGTTGTGTCCTGCGCCAGCACGTTGGTGTGCTTGAGTCTTAGCGCGATTTGTGACCATAGAGAGGCTTCATTTGTGCTCTCTTGGATTTGTATTTGGTTACATGGTTTTATACCATGATTGTGGGATTTTTTGTTATTGACCAATTCTGACCTTTGGTCACTCTTTTGACCATAATTCTTTCTACGTTTATCCAAATCATGATTTGTTAATTGGAGTAGAAAGTAGACTTCCATACATTCCCAACGGTATATCATACGAAAGGTTTCGATGTCGTTTGGTCATTTTTTGAGTCGCTTGTTTCTGGAGCTGGAGTGTTGTCCAGTGTGTTAGGCGACATGCAAGGCTACTTGTGCATGTCGCCTCATAAGTTGCCTAAGACTTGATATTTTTCTCCATAACAAAAGGTGACATGCTAGGCGACTTGTTCATGTCGTCTTAGATGTTGCCTCGGGCTTCAATGTTTCTCTCCAGAACATTAGGCGACATGCTTGGCGACTTGTGCATGTCGCCTTGGGCTGCCTTGTTTCTTTCCAGAACAAAAGGCGACATGTTAGGCGACTTGGGCATGTCGCCTCTCATGTCGCCTGACACCAAAAACGGAGCATTTTGGTCTTTTCGAGTCAGCTCATTTTTTCCCACTATATATACATCTTTATCTCTTCTTCTTCCCCAACTCTCTGAAATTGCAGAAACCCTAGAGAGAGAGATAGAGAGAGTCTAGAGAGAGAAAGCTCCATTTGAGTTTGTTTAACTCTCCAAACCCAAAACCCATCTCCATCTTGCATCATTCATCATCATATGAGCATGGGTCTTCATTGTTTCATGACTAGGTAAGCAAGAACTTCTTTGAATATCATTTATTGTTCTTCTTACTCTAGATTAGGTATTTATTGCATGATTAAATACCTAGACTCTACTTTATTGCATATTTGTGAGTCTTGATAACATGATTGAGTTTGTATTTTGATAGCTTACATTATTAGGTCATATATGCCTAAATAGCTAATCTATAAATGTTCATGTGTGTTTAATTGATGATTAGGTTGGCTTTGTGCATCTAGTCAAGTTCATGAATGTTTATGTGAATATATTTGACAATTAGGTTGTTAGAATTTCTCTACAACTAATTAAGACCTCATGTGTGTACATGTAGGCATTATTTGATAACTATGATGTTGTATTGGATTATCTACATCCAGTTAAGCATTGTATGTTTGGTCTAACATATTTTATGTTGAGCAGTCATTGATTGTTCACTTAGATCTTATACTCTTCTTGAGTCAAAGTCTTATGGCTTCGAAGTGAAGTTGCACAAGCATTCAAGTCTTGCAACCAAGGGTGGTTTAACAAGCATTGGTCAAGTGCCACTATAAAAGGCTCGCGGGTAGAGTAGAAGGTGCTCACGCCAAGAGTAGTGTATCAGGGGATATCACTAGGGATTGAACCAAGAGTGGCGAGTGGTAGTGTCCATAACCTGATGTTATCTAGAGTGAGAGTCCGAGTATCACTTGAGGGTGTAATCTTTTATTCATATAGTGGATTTCTGTGATCGTCTGTGGCTAGAAGGATAGCCCGTAGTTTTTCCCTTGTCGAAGGGTTTCCACTTCAAAATCAAGTGTTCTGGACACCGGCTCACCTGGGTTTTGTTCTCCATCGCCTCCTGAAGCTTCTGGTTAGGGTGGTGACAACCCATTCGCCGCCGCCGCAGACGACCTTTGGGACACGATTTGATCGGCCAAACGACTTTCATCATCTAGGTTTTGGAACGACTAGGCGAAGTCAACGACTTTGACTCCGCTTAGCCCAATTTTTTGGCCAGATCGGATGATTTTTCCGGCCATATCGGCCGATTTTTCTTTTGGCCGTCTAATATGGCCGATTTGGCTGAAACGGGACGGCCGGTGTCCACCTAACGTATAGGCGGCCGATTTTTCCATTTTTTCGAACACTAATCTAAACTATGATTAGAGAGAGAATTCCATTTTGGTGATTATCTCTAGACCTTTGAAACATCTCAATCGATTGAGTGAAAGGTAAACATATCTTAGTTTACTTAATTTTAATCATTAGTTCAGAATGACAATGTTTCTAAAACAACTTACTGAACTTGTTATGAGAATTATGAGTTCTTAGTAATGCCTTTTGGGTTGACAAATGCTTATGCAGATTTCATGGATTTGATGAATAAGGTCTTTCAACCATATCTTGACCAATTTGTTATTGTCTTCATCAATGCTATACTAATATACTTCAAAGACAATGAGGAGCATGATAGGCATTTAAGAGTTGTATTGCACACAATTCAGGAGAAGAGACTCTATGCCAAGTTTAACAAGTGTGAGTTTTGGTTGGATATGTTTGTATTTTCAAGGCATACGGTGACTAGAGATAGTATTTATATTGATCCAACAAAGATCGAGGTGATAATGAGTTGGAGTAGACTTGCTGATGTCACTGAGGTGGGGAGTTTTCTTGGGTTGGCTAGTTACTATCGACGCATCGTAAAAAATTTCTCTTGTCTTACGGCTCATTTAACTCACTTAACTATGAAATGTGTCAAGTTCGAATGCAATGATGAATGCGAAAAGACATTACAAGAACTCAATAACAAATTAGTCTCTGCCTTAGTTTTAACTTTCCCTTATAGTGGTGGTGATTATGTCATTTATAGTGACACTTCTAAGAATAGATTGGGTTACGTTCTAATGCAACATGGGAAGGTGATTGCATATGCTTCAAGGCAGCTGATGACCCATTAACACAAATATCTGACTCATAACTTGGAGTTGGCAACGATGGTTTTTGTCTTGGAAATATGGAGTCTCTTTTTCATAGACTTGCGAAATCTTTACGGATCATAAGAGTTTGAAATACGTGTTTACTCAAAAGAGTTGAATTTGAGACAAATGCGATGATTGGAATTGGTGGAGGATTATGACTGCACTGTAAATTATCATCCGGGTAAAGCAAATGTGGTAGCAGATGCTCTAAGTACGAAATCATCAGAGAGTTTGGCACATTTGATTACTACCGAAAGCTACATTTTGAAGGATCTCGAAAAATGTGATGTAATTGTGGTAACACATGGGCAGACTGATTTCTTAGCTCACTTAAGAGTTCAACCTACCTTGATGGATAGAATTAAAAGTGCTCAAAATGGTGATTTACAGTTAGAGATGGCAACGGGGCGGGTCGAGGTCGGGGAATGCTTTTCCATCCCCATCCCCGTCCCTCAAAAATGTCCCCATCCCCGCATTAAGAGAAGCGGGGCGGGGGTCGAGGATTCCCCGTTGGAGGTGCCTTCCCCATACCCGTCTCATTCCCTGTTAAAGATTCCATAAAACAACCAACTTCTAAAATTTAGAATCTAAACATACGTAAACATAGTCGAGAAATGAATAATTTTTTTTTAGTTAAGAAAAAAACTATTTAGGTTTGAACAATTAATATTAAATAATTTTAAAAATCTAATATTATATATTATATTATAAATATTATGTATATAATATTAATATATATATATATATATAGGGGCAGAGTCGGGGCGGGGAGTGCTTCCCACATCCCCGCCCCGCTTCACTTTCAGGGACAAGACTTTGTCCACATCTCCGTCCCCGTTCCCGAATATTATCCCTCATACCCTCCCCAATCGGGGTGGGGCCCCGCGGGGCCCCGGCCCCACGGGGAATATTGCCATCTCTATTTACAGTTAATTCAAATTTGTGATAAAAAGGGTGTCAAACCTGATTTTAGGTTGGATGGTAGTGATGTATTATTGTACAGAAAAATACTTTATGTACCCAACAACAGTGAATTGAAGAAAGAAATATCGAGGGAGGCTCATAGTACAACATATAGCGTGCATACATGCAGCACTAAAATATATCATGATTTGAAACAGAACTTTTGGTGGAAGAATATGAAGAAGGAAGTGGTGGAATTCATATCGAGGTTTCTCACATATCAATAAGTAAAGATTGAACATCAAGGACCTGCTGAACCTCTTCAATCTCTCATTATTCCTGAGTGGAAATGAGAAAAAAACTACGATGGATTTTGTTGGGCTTGGTTCTATTGCCACTCACAAAATATCTTCCTACACCCATTTTTCTTTCTACAAGCCATATTAAAAAATTAAATTTATTAATTTTACTCCCTACACCCTTTGAAATACCAAAACTATCCTTTAATTTTTTTTAAACATATATTTTTTCTCATTACACCTATAGTTTTAGAATTTGTAAAATCAAGTTTCAGATTTTGTAAGATGTTTTTGGTGTTATTTTTATTCAACTCTAAAACTAATTATGTTTTTCCGCTGTTATTTGCCGAATCAATATATTGAATTATCTACAAAAAAAAAGCATGAAATCATAATGGTTTACAAACTTAATCATCGTTGTAGAAAATGACAACAATAATAATTAAACAAATAACAATATACAGGTTCTTTTGTCTTAATTTGTTTTTCAATCACCAAACAAACCAACTTTTTTTCATTTAAAAATTTGGTTTTTTTTAAATCCATTCACCAAGTTTTTCAGTTTACAAACCAATTAAATTAATAAAAAAATTTGTAGTTGTATTAATGTAAAATGAGTGAGTGAGTTGTGTTTGAGATTCATGTAGACTTGATCGAGTTCTACTGCTGAATATTTTATTCAATCACAAAATAATAATAAAAATTAAAGTAAACATACCTAAATGCATTCAGAATCTATAAAATCAAATCTTTGTTCATCCATTTTTTGACTATATATGAAGAAAAAAAATCAGTTTGATATTGAGCTTGATTAAGTATATATTATTAATGTTTATGATAGATTTGATGTTCAACTTATGGATGTAGAAAGTAAATTTAAATTACAATTATAAAGCTATGTATCTTAAGTAATTAGATGTATGGGTATTTTATAAATAAAAAAAGTTTCATTAAGACATATGTGTAGGAAAATATTTTGTGGATAGCAATAGAACCGCCCTTTTATTGGTGGATTATCTGCTCCTAAGAGAGGTTGTGAGTACATATGGGTGATTATAGACCGGTTGACCAAGTCGGCCCATTTTTTGTCGATTAAAAGCACCGATAAACCGTGGTAGTTAGCATAATAATTCATGAGAGAAGTTGTCAGGTAGTATTGATGACTCGCTTTTTGTGTCGTTACCAAATTGCGATTATCAAAAGATATTTATACTAAAAGTTCCTACGCAATGGGCTCTAAACTAGCAAAAGACTAGTAAAGCGGTAAGCGAGGGTGTCGTTCCGCATGGAGGTGGTATCCGTCAACCGAATCGTGTTCTAGTGTTTGTTGAAAACAATATAAATAGAATGCGAATATGTGAGAATGATGTGTGTGATGTGTGTGCATAATGCGGTGTGCAAGGAAAATGAAAATGAAAATAACAATAAACAAAAGAATATGAAGGTGTGAGAATGGTGATTAATGTGACAAATAAAAGGGTGGATATGAGAGATGCAAGAGAATGGATACACAAGGGTTTACAAGTTCACCAACATAAGTGCATATAAAGTGATTGTTAGGCATTAAGCACATTCAATTCAAGTTGAGGGCTTGTTCACTCAATTAAGAGATTCGAAACACTACTTACTCCCCAAAAGGGTCATGGAATAGCAATGTGCCTCTAGTCTCTAGTAAGGGATTTGAAACACTTGTTAGGATTATGCTCAATAGCAAGAGTGTAATAATGTACTGACAATCTTTTCATATTAATAAAGTGATTTATAGTTTAGCAAATCTTATAGCATTTATAGTTTAATTATTATAATTGTCAAAAGTAAATAATCATAAGGTCAAAAGACTATGAGAAAAGAAGAATTGTTCGTACATCTGGATATGTATGAGGTAGACACAATTCTTTAGTTAATCTTGAATAATATTCACAACTTATGATAAAGGTTGAGCGTCTTTATCTTGTTAAAGTTGTAGATTCTTTTGCTAGCATTTGAGTGGGATCAAATGTGTTATGAAGAGTCTAAAATCATCAAAGTGCGGTGTCTTTGGGCAAAAAAATCTAGTGCACTGGGTGCATTGAATATGATCACAGTGAAATACTTTATCCAGAACCGTCAATGGATAAAAGTTTTCACTTGAAGACAATCGGAGAGTCTATCTCAATCCTGAGATAAATGATGAACTTATGGTTGTAAGTGTTATTGTTTGAGCTATCAATGAGTACGATTATATAGCATAGTCTATCATCGATAGTTTGGTGGTATTCACTTGTTAATCGATAGAGGACTTCATTTATAGATATGGACATCGTTGCTCCATTTATTAAATGAGAGTAGAATATCATCATATGAATGTTTTGAGGTATTGGATATTAAATCTTAACGTTAAGTTTTCAATAGTGTCTATTGAAATATGGCTTCTGGACAAGTCAAAATATCCAAGTTCAAAATGTGATCATATGGGTAAATATGGTAACTTGGAGAGCTATAGGCGGTCTATGAGCTCTTGGCGATTACTGATATTCTTCACGAGGATACACTATTTCCATTAAGATTGTCTATGGTAAGAATAAGCAATATTAACTTATTCTATCTTTATTTAAGAGTTCAATTTTAGTTATGTAGTGGAATGAACTAAAATTAATAGATCGAACCTAAGTGAATCATTTGTTGATTGTGATTAGGTTATGTCTATTGAAGCTTAAATTTAGATAGCCCGCCAAGATCCCTAATTCATACGAACTTGCATGGATCACTTGATATATTCTACAGGACCAATTTATGGGTCCATCTAGAATTGTATTAAGGCATGTGGACCTTTTTCATTTAGTAAAAATGGATCTAGTTCAAATGTGGACTTTTTATTAAGGTCCAATGAATTAAATAAAATAGAAAAAAACAATATTGGCCCTTATATATTGGCTTGGGCGGCAAGGGACTATATATTAGTCTTATATATTGTTTTTATTTTATTATTTAATTAAATGGAAATTAATTAATTTAATTAATTATTTATTTAATTAAAAGTCAAAATCTTTTTCTAACTAGGAGAAGGATTCCTAGTGTCATACTATTGTTGGTAGTATGATAAGTATCAAAGACTATATTTGATAAGTAGATAAATAAAAGTATTTTATTTATCTAGTCAAATTAGAAAGTTTTTGATATAGTCACAATTTTTATATTCAATAATTTATTATTGGATAATACACTCATGAGTTGGAATAAGGTTAAAACTCAAAGTTGATAGGAGACTTAGAGAAGAAGTAATCCTACTTGTGTGAGGATTTGACTACAAGGTAGAAATCCTACTTGAGTGAGGATTAGGCCTTCACCTATATGTGTGTGTGTGTATATATATATATATATATATATATTATTAAATTCTTTTTTAAGTAGTAGTTGAAAAAAAAGGTTTTTTTTAGAGAAAGAATTTTTTATTCTCTTGCTTTTGAATAAAAAAAAAACTTTCAACTCAAGAAAATGGTGTATTGAATTCGGCCAAAGAGAAGAGAAAAGGGGAACACTTTTGTTTTTGATAGTACACTAGTATCATTTACATCAAAAAGGATTTTGTGTACAAAATCAAATCGGGTTCACACGAGTTTCAATCAAATAGATTGATAATTCAGAAGTGACTGGATGTTCTTGGGTTTTCTCTTGGAGGATTATTGTGACTAACAGAGAAGAAGATTTTGTTTGTTTCATCCTCAGGTATACAATTAAAAAAAGGGAGCCCACACTCATAGGTGATTCACGTTCGTGATTGGATTGGAAGATCTTGCGGATCCAATTCGACGCTAGTTCAATCATCACGAGAAAAATGTACGATACTTTTAATTATATGTCAATTAATCTAGGGTTAAGGTTCTTTCTTTTAAAGGAAATTTTTTTAAAATATACCACCCAATTTTTCGATTCCGCCACGTGTTTTTCCCTACAACACTAATCACTCCCCAAAATGGTCATGGAAGAGCAATGTGCCTCTAATCCCTACCATTAAGCATATGAACATATAGTCAAAACCTATTCTAGCACGATTATTCATAAAACAAGTTTCATCTATTCTTAGGAGCTAAATGATTACGGTCATACCCGGATTGGTCATCCTTCGAGCTACAACCGAAACCCACAAACACTCAAATCGATCTTAACATGGCATTTCGACATTCCAAAGACATACACACACACATATGGGATATTTGATTATAACTACTCCTACACTTAAGTTAATCTACTCCTAATCCCATCCATAAGCACATATCAATTTCCAATCATCCATACACATGCCATTCACAACAAGAGATTATCTATGATATCAAGAACAAATCAAAACACAAATGAATATAAAACAACTAACATATATATTGACCACAAATATAAGTTTACAATATTTTCCAAGTGGGGATTACACATATGGAAACAAGATATACAAGAGATGAGATAAATAGATAAAACCCTTGAAGATGGTCCCTCTAAGAGCTCCCTTCCATGCTTACCCAAAATTGGTCCAAGACCCACTCCTAATCTCTGCAATCTACTTACAAATGTGGGGAAGGATGGTTAGAAATGGAGGTGGTGAGCTTTCCATGGAGGAAAACCTACATGGAAGATTGAAAGCTTCTCTCTCTCTTTAGGAATTGAAGAAGATGAAGTTGTGAGAGAATGGGAAGAGATGGGATCTGATTGAATGAGGAGAAAGTGGTATTTATATAGTTAGGGTAGGTTTGGGGACGAAATTTGGGCATGAAATGACCATTTTGGCCTTTTTCGGCGTTGAGGTGAGCTTCCGGGGCGAGTGAAATGGTCGCCTCACCTGCTGTGATGTTTGGGCAGAGGTTGAGGTGATTTGATGAGGAGAGTTAGGGTTGGTCGCCTCGCAAGGTCGCCTCGCACACAGGTATGGAATTTTCTACTTCGCGCACCAGTTACTCAAACAGCCATAACTTCCTCTAGAAAGCCCAGAATTGTGATTCGTTAAATGTTCTGGAAACTAGACTTTTGGGGCTTTCTGAATATATGGGGATCTCAACATAAATTGATCTGAGGAAGACATTATGGCCTCCGCTAGAGATACACATTTAGGGGAATGGGGATAGATATAGGTCCCCCCATCCTCATCCCCACTTCCAAGACCCTTCCCCCCCATTTCCTCATTTGGGGAAAATAGGGATGGGGAATTTTGGGGGGAGGTACATCTATCCCCAACCCCAGTTCCCCATTTTTCTCATTTTTCCCCATTTCTCCATTTTTCTCCATTTCCTCATTTCCCTGTTTCCCCTGTTTGATTAAAAATTAAAAATTAAAAAATATATATTCCATTAAAAGTAAATGAGTATAAGGGTTTTTGAAGAGTAAATTTTTAAATATATATAAATATATTTATTTATTTATATATGTTTTGGAGGAAATGGGGAAATAGGGATGTGGGAGGTCACCCTTTCCCCATCCCCATTTCAATTTGAGGATGAAAATCATCCTCATCCCCACCCCATTCCCCATTTTCCCCCAAAAAAATTCCCCAATTGGAGATGGGGAGGTGGGGATTTGGGGATCCGGAGGAAAATTGTGCATCTCTAGCCTCCGCAAGTTAGACATTTTGTACAAGCCTTTACAATTTCAGCCCATTAGGTTTGGAAAATATAGTTGACCTGAGCCACAATCTCTGTGTTGCGTTCTAGCTCAATGATGGATCGACCGCAGAACAATGGCTTGCTTGCCACGGTTGACCACGAATCACACCTTATTGTAGGGAATATGTACCTACACAAGGCTCAACAAACACTTATATACAAAAATAGGCCCGAAAACGAAAACAAAAGCTAGGAAATGGAAACCTCAAATGGGTACATTTATCGTCCGATCAAGTATTGTGTACCAGAAACTATTATGTCTAATAGAGATCCTCGATTCACTTCTAAGTTTTGGTCTAGCGTGCATAAGGGGTTTGGTATCAAACTTAACTTTAGCACCATATTTCACCCTCAGACCGATGGTCAATCAGAAATAACCATTTAGACTCTAGGACACTTGTTGCGAGCTTGCTTCTTAGATTTGAACGGTAATTGGGAGAAACACTTGACATTGATCGAATTTGCTTACAACAATAGTTTTCATTCAAGTATGGGTATGCCACCTTATGAAGCATTATATGGTATGAAGTGTAGATCAACTATTTACTGGGATGAAGTAGGCACGAGAAAATTGATGGGGCCAGAACTTATCCAGATAATTGATAAAATCAAGTTTATTAATAAACGCCTTCGTACTGCCCAAAATAGATACAAGAGTTATGTGGATTGTCATAGACAATATCTAGAATTTAACGTATGAGACTTTATTTTCTTGATAGTCTTGCCATGGAAAGGAGTCTTTCGTTTGGTAAAAAGGGCAAGCTTAGCCCTAGGTTTTTTTAGGGTCTTTTAAAGTACTTGGAAGGATAGGTACTGTGACATATTGTGTGGCCTTGCCACCAAATATATCCAGACTTTATAATGTGTTTCATATGTCGATGCTAAGGAAGTATGTGGCTGATCTTTCACATGTGTTGGATTATAAACCAATTCAGATTTCTCAAGATATGACTTACGAAAAGAATCCATTGAAGATTCTCGATATGAAGCAACAAGTGTTAAGAACAAGGGTGCTTTCATTTGTCAAAGTACATTGGAGGAGTCATCCTATAGAAGAAGCAACATGGGAAGAAGATGAGGAAATGAAGGAGAAATACCCTCAACTGTTTGAAACTCAAGGTATGTAAGAGAATTTCGAGGATGGAATTTCTTTAAGGAGTGGAGAATCGTAACAACCATAAATTTTGAATTTTGAATTTTGAATAAGATTAATGTAACGTAAAATGATCCCTAAGAGATTTGATTAATCTAGAATTCCTCTAAATTATTGGAAAGAAAAAGATATACATCTTGATTGATCGGATTTCCTTAATTGGGTTTGATTCCTAGTAACTGCTAGGGTTAGAACTTTAATGTTATTTAAACATGAGTTACAACAACTTATGCGCTTAAGAAAAAAAAAAGAATATTTATAACATCATTCTCAATTTTCGTCTAGAAGCCAATATAAATTCTCTATGTGGAGAACAAGAAATCAGAACTAGTTAGAGAACTCTTGGAGCTAAGTAAGTTAATTCCCTTCTTTCACTATGTTCCTTTCATGTCATGGACCTTATAGACATATTAGACTGATTTTATGATTTGTTTATGAGCATATGCATTTATATAGGATTGATTTATGTTTATCTCGTCGTTAATGGTCCCTATCATGATTTTTATTGTATTTTTTCGGACCATTACCAAGGCTACTGGGATACCCTGTTTTGACAGACTAGTATGAGTTTGTATAACGTTTAGAGCTGGTTATGTTTTTTTTTAATTAGAAAATTTACTTATATAGGTTTATATGTCTACCGCCACTCTGCAAAATCTCGTGATTATTTATATATATATATATATATATATATATACATTTTTTTTATAAATTTCGGAGTGGACAGAGCTCGGTTTACTGTCTCTGCTGAACAAATTTGGGAAAACAAGAAAAGATTTAATTTTTTCATATTCTAAAAAGCATAGATTAATTTGAGAATTTTACTGTTGTATTCTCCATATGTCTAGATTATCCACGTCAAATTTTATAGGATTTTGTAATGTAGAGAATTAATTAAAAATCGTAGACTAAAGTGTGGTTGGCTATGGTAATTAGTTGGAAGAGTAGATTTAAGTTTAGTTCGATGTAAGTCATTTATGTCGATTAAATTGTTGTGGTGATGAGATTATAACAGTAATTCAAATTGTAATTGTATAGGTTTGAGTGATTATTGAGCTTTTAGAATTATAGCGGATTTGTACGTGTTCGAGGTGATCCATGGTATGTTATGTTTCAAATTACCGTTTTTAGCTTCCTTATTGTTTTCTACTTTATTATATTTCATTAAAGATTTTCCTGGTTTTAATAAAATTGTTTTTGTAAGAATTTTACATAAAGTTTTTTGTTGAAAATATCCTTGCTTACATATTTTCAAATACTGTTTGACTCCTATTATACGAGAATTTATAAAACTATTTTGGCTCATTATTCCGTAGTTACTGACCCAGCTAGTGATTATACATGCAGACATACTATTACTATTATTGCCGCTTCACTTAAGTACTTGTGACACTGTCGAACATGAGCTAACTGATTTATTGATTATTTGTTACAATTGTATTTATTTATTACCGTATATAAATGTTTATGTCGTAATTCTTTTATGAAGCATATTTCACAATTTTATTTATTATCAACGTTTATGAACATGATATTGATCCTAGCACTTACGGATATTGTTATATGCATATCAAGTTATATTAAGGTGTGTAATGTTTTTCATCGATATCGAATGCTATGTATTAATTTACTTACCGAGTTGATAGCTCACCCCCCGTCATCATCATTTTGTAGAGTAGTACCAGTTTATGAGAGATGAGTAATTAGAGTCCTGGAGTTGCTTCGATAGAGGAGTTGAACAAACTCTTATATTTTATCATTCAGAGAACTTTGTTAGTTTTCATTTGTTTGATTTTTTTATTGGAATGATTGAATTTTTATTAAACGTTATTTTGGAGTTTACATTTCAAGTATTGATGAATAAATCTTTTCTTTTGAGACCGTTTAATCGTTATAGTTTGTGAGTTTAGAGGTTTTACAAAATCCTAATCGAATATCATCTTGGTATGTTGATATCGGATTTGGGGTGTTACATATTGTCATATTTGGGCAGGTCCTGACTATCATATTGTAATAATTATAATACTTAATATATATATATATATATATATATATATATCAATAAATTTTAATATAATACAAAAAATAATAAAATATTATTTTAATTAAATTTTAAAAAATAAATAAAAATACTAAATAAAATATTATTCTAATAGCATAAATCTATAAATTAATTAAATTAATTAAAATATAAAAAAGTATTAAATATTATTAAAATTGGTTACATGAATTATTTTTTTTAAGTAATTATAATTTATTTATTAATATATTAATTATTATTTTTAAACAATATAATACAACAAATATATATTTTATATTTTAACTTTGTATAACTTAATACCGGATGATACAAAATATCACCATAGAATCATATATCATATATAATAGTCTTTTTTCATATTTTTGATGTGGTTGCGACATGTGTCCTTCATTAAATGTTAATAATATAAAATTATATATAATAAATTTTCTCATATAATATAATATAATAATAAATCATATATCATATCTATATAATATATAAAAGTTGACCCTCACAACGCCACATGTCGTCGTGAGAGAGCTTTGGATTTAAATGTTATATATTCATTTCTATTTCTATAACTATATAAAATCTTTTATAGTGGAGCCATTACTTTAGACATAATTAATTATGAGTTACAAACTTTAAAACACACTATTGCTATTTTAATTAGAATACATGCACTTTGCTCTCTTAAATGGTTATGACTTATGAGGTCAATAATACATTACCAAAAACGCATCCTATCATATCTCTTCTTAAATCAACTTTCAGTTTAAAATGTCAATCACAATCTTTATTCAAAAGCTCTCTCGTCATCCTCAATTTTCTCTATAAAAACCATTCAAAATCTCACATATTCTTCATTACATTCCAATGGCTCTCCCTCACAGACCAACTAAAAAAAAACATCGTCAATGACTCCTAAAAGCTGTTCAAGGCTCAAATCCATCTGATTAAGTGCTATCATTACCTGTATTGAAGCATCTCCCCCTCCCATAGTCCCGTGGCAATTCAATACTCTTTTTTTACTGCTTGGTTTGTATTAAAAGTTTTAAAGTTGTAAGAGAGAAAAAAAAATTATCATATGTTATTGCATAAAATTTTCTTCGTATAAATTTGTTAAGGTTACATCGTGAATTCTTTTGTGAACCTTCAAGAATTACTATATTCCTATATCTTTTTGTCAATATATATATATATATATATATATATATATATAATCTTTTGAGTACTCTTATTATAATTTGGTTTCTATTTCGTGTTAATTTTGAGAAGTTGATAAAGTAATGCAAAGGAGTGAAAAATCCAATAAAATCAACCATGAGAATTACAAATGAGACTCTTGAACAAAATAAACTGCCCACCAATTCAGCACCATTACCAAATCATATTTCAATTACTGCCCGATTTCACACCAAATAATACGTCAAACAATTACTTAATTTTAAGGATTATATTTTGTATTTTTGAAATAAATTACAACAATTATATTGTTTTTTTAGAGCTCACAATTACATTGATTCTCGTGCTGTTGTTTGTGTGGTGAATATTTTTTTTATTTGATATAGTTCAGCGGTATACACATACATCTATTCGAATATGGACTTATTTCTTCCTTTAAATTCAAAAGAATTGGTGGCCGATTTTAATACCACACGAAATGGTAAGATTCAAGTTGTTTTATATAAAAGGGATAATACCTGCTACACTCAATTTCGATGCACCACTCAACTAATTCTTTAAACATTCGAGCATCTATTGCTTAGTTTTTATTAGTCATAAAGGTATAAAAATGAAATTGAAATTTGGAAATTGATTCCAATTATTTCTTCTACCGGGTAGGTGTAGCTTAGTTATCAAGTGTTCACTCCGGTTTTTGGGTATACAGTACCCAATTTTCCCTGGTTTTTTAAGGGAATTTACACAAAAAAAAATTTAATTTTTTTCTTTATTTTTTAACCTTTTTTTTCTCTTTTCTTTTTGTTTTTTTAATGTATTAATTATGCATTGAATTCAATATTATTATTCTAAAAATAAATAGTTTTGAATTTTAATTATTCATATAAATGATAATAAATAAATATTTTTCAAAACATCAATTGTAATACCAAATTAATGGCAATCTGTTTTTTTATAGAATTAATGATAAATTCTAAAAATATATTAATTGTAATATATTAATGATATTATGATAACATAACAAAGAATTAAAATAATAGTTTTTGATCAATTATTAATGATACACATTTTAAACATTAATTATTGCATTCAATTCAATAGATTCTTTTTCTAAATATATAAATTTACTCATAATTTTTTTATATATATGTTAATAAATACTATTTTTTTATAAGATACTAACAAATTAACTTCTACTATTATTTGCATTTGCATAATTAATTGAAAATTTGTATAGGTGGGAAAGTTTTGATCATAAATTACAAATCTAAAATCAATTAAGAGATGATCCCATAAATCACAAATTAAGAATGAATCACATAATTAAACTCTTCCATGTTGGGAGCTTTAGTTTGAATGCATTAATTTTAGTCTATATTAACAAAACCAGATAAATATACACCCTGACCTAATTGACTCCTTAATTTAATATAAAATTAAATATATTCTTATTAATAAATGTTTTTCTTTTGGTATTCTTCAAATTAAACATAGCTTTAGCTATTAATTGGTTTTTTTTTTTGAAATTTAACCATTAATGAGTTTTTTTGGACTTTTGGACTTTTATTATTATTAGTATTTTATTCTTAACATTATATATAATGATTCTGGACATTTTTATACTCCTTAATTTAATATAAAATTAAATATATTATTATTAATAAATATTTTTTTAATGGAATAATTGTTTTTCCTTTTGTATTCTTTCGAAATCAAGAGTCAATTAAAAGACAATCTCATAAATCACAAAGTAAGAAGCAATCCCATAATTAATTGTATAATGATTAAATTCTCTTAATCAATCTCATAAAAAAATAAAAACTTTTCCTATTCTGTTGTTCCTCACTTTTAATTTCTTTTGAATGGGCTGTATTATTATTTTTTACATTAATAATTAAAAAAAATACATTAATATAAAATTGATTAATCAAATTAATTAATAATTTTGTAAATGCAAAACCAAATTTGGTATAGCAGAATGTTATTGATGGGTTGTTTTGGTACATTATTTGTTCATATCTTTTTTTTTTTGTTATGATGACTTTATATATATATATATAGAATAAGTAGTTACTATAGTTAAATCGTAGGTGCAATTCAATCTTGAAACAAGCCTTTTTTTTATGGATTGCTTGATTTGTATTAAAATTTTCAAAAATATTAAGAGAAAAAAAATTACTATATACTATTTTACGAATTTTTCTTCTTAATGATAATATTGTCACGATTACATTGTGAATTATTTATAGGTGACTATTAATTAATTATATTTACTAATTAGTTAATAGAAAATAAGAAGGGGTTGGTGAATTAAAAAACCTATTAGATTTTTTTTTATAAAAAAACACAGGACATCTCTAACATTTAATTAATTAATTTCCTTTATGAATTTAGAAAATATGATTAATTAATTAATTAATCATATTTTGTTAGTTTTGTTATATAAGGGCGTCACTTTTTGGCTACCGGAGACACTAATGAGTCATTTGTTTTTTTGTCTGAAGACCAAACAGTCCTGATTTTTTCTAAAGACTGAATAGGGACTGAAATCTGAACTTGAATAACATATTTTTTTCCTCACATCTGAATATATTGTCAACACGTTTGTTTTTTAAAAGTAAAATTGTCTGAAACTAAGTAATTTTACATTTATACCTATGTTAAACAATTATACATATAATATGGAATAAAAACAATCCAAAAATAATAATTATATATGAACACATATGATCATGATCTTCTTCTTCGATTACAAATAAACTTCATTTTTACTATATAAAAAAAGAAAATAGTTTTTTTTTTCAAAAATTTACTCTAAAAAAATGATATATAAATAGATCACCAAAATATCATAATAAAGGATTGATATTAAACACCATGTGAGAAGAAATTGAGGTTCTTTTTTATTTTTAAAGCTATTTAAAATAAACAATATATTAAAATAAAGATTTATGTACCATATATAAATATAAAGAAATTGGAAATATGTTATATATGGGGGATAATATCGGAAGAAAAGATTTTGGATTGCATTTAATGCAATTCAGTGTTTTGCAATTAAGTGCAAAGTCACGATTTTTTACTTTTTATTTTAAGTTGTTTTTTGGTATTTTTAAGTTGTATGACTACTTATAAAAACAAACAAAACAACTTAATAATTATGATTCAGACTCATTAAGTTTTAAGTGGAAAAAACAAACGACCCCTAAGTGCATTCGATCATAAAAATATATCACAAAAGACATAGGGTTTATCATTTGATTTTCCAAGTATATTATCACAAGAATGGTTTTATATGGTGAAATTTGTAATCAATTAACTATTCAAATGTAAGATTATATTTATTATATTATATCGTTAATTTACTAAACAGTTTACATAATAAATGAGTAATAAAAATGATCTAAATTGTTACAAAAACGGGCTGAAATTGTTGATATAAGAGGCATCTGAAGAAATTAGAAATTGAAAACAAAAATATAAAAATATTAATAAATCTTAAAACATAAATTTGATGGTGATTGCATTATATTTTACTATGCTCGCACATCGTGCGAGCTACAAACTAATGTAATAATATAATCAGAGTAATGATACTTTGTCCAAATTTGGTGCCAAAATGATGTGACAATACTACAATCCATTCATTTAAATTATGCAAATCTAATCCAATTTAAATGAATGGATTATAATTATACCACATCATTTAGGACACCAAATTTTGACACAGTGGCATTATTGATATAATAATAGTCTTTTTCCTCCTTTTAATGTGGTTGTGACATATGTCCTTTATTAAATGTTAATAATATAAAAGTATATATAATAAATTTTTCCATATAATATAATATAATAGCATTACTTCCTACTTTTTATGTGGGAGTGAGTATTTTTTTCCTACTTTTAACGTGAGAGTAATACGTGACAATCATAAATGTTACATTTAATATTTTTTTTCATATTATATAATAATAATAATAATAATAATCATATTCATATCATATCTATAAGCTCATTTGATCTCATTGTGTGTTTTTCACATCAATTAGGCTCATTTTATCTATGGAAACCAAGAGAGAGATGGCCAACCGGATGAGGGTACCTGAGTTCTTCAAAGTGTATCTACTAGAGAACAGCTCTAAGAGCATGCTCATCCCAGATGCTTTTGTAACATTATGTAATAAACTAAAGCCAAAGAATGTCGTCCTCGGTAATCATACGAGATGTTTGTAATATATAGTTGTGGATTGTATTGATAGAAGGGTATTTTTTTAATGGTTAGAAAAAAATTGTCAGGGATATTTCTATAGAGTGATGAGATTTATTAATCGTTAGATATAACGGTCAATGTGGATTCAATGTCAAGGTTTTGGACAATATGCATGTGAAAATATAGAAAACAAGGCTAATGGGACATCATATATGATAATGAAGTGAAGTTGGAAGACGAGGAGAAAAACATAAGGAAGAATAAACAAAAGAAAATGATAATGAAGGCGATGATGAGGAAAAATAGAATGAAAAAGAAACAACAGAAAATGACAATAAAGACGAAGATTGTGATGATCATGACGATGATGACACTGTTGATAGTGATTAAGAGTATTATATTGGTGAGCAAGATGAGGATTTAACAAAAGAAGAAGAGTCCATTAAAAATAGCAGAGCTATAAAACAGAGTGTTGGAAATATTGGAGGATCTAAGAAACGGGATGTTGTTACGGTTGAAGAAGGCTCTAAACCAATTGATGTTATCATCATTGAAGCAGAAGAAGAAGGATCAACTCCTATAAAGAGTAGAGCTCGAAGACAAAGCGGTGGAAACAAATGGAGGATCTAAAAAAATGGCAGCTGTTAAGGTCGAGACAGGTTCTAAACGAACTAATCCAATCAACATCGGAGAAGAAGAATAATCAACTATTGGGAAGAGCAGAGCTAGAAAATAGAGTTGTGGTAACAATGGATTATCTGAGAAAATGCATGTTCATAAGATTGTAAGAGGCTATAAAAGAACCAATGATGTCCCGTTAGAAGAAGTTGACGTACCAAAATTTATCCAGTCTCAAGATTACTCTTTTATTGCATAATTGAAGGCATAGACCAATAGTAACAAATTGAATGTACCATCAAAATTCTTGAAACGTACCCGGTCTAAATTTTCAAATTCGATCGTCTTTCGTAACAAGCATGGGATGGAATGGCCTGGAAAAATCTACAAATACGATGGTAAAATCTTGGTTTATGGATGAAATGTTTTATGTAGGGATAACCATGTGAGTTTGGATGACTGGTGCATTTGTGAATTTCCACAAGGTAATAATCAAGAGGTAAATGTCATAGACGTGCACATCATTTGCAATACTGGTAAATGAGCTAGCCGAAAGCACAAGGTGCTCAACAAGAACGGCCGATATCGAATGTTTTTCATTTTCAATGTTTAAGCATGTAGTATTTTTAAAAAACAGGAACCTAGTTGATGCTTGGGATGAGGTGCTGAACACTTTATTTGGGATATGTTAGTAGTGTTAAATATTCTATCAAATTAGATTCATTTGCAGAACAAACAAAATATATCTATATAATCTCGTATTATGGAGCCCAAAGTTACACATGTTGTGGCCTTTAATTCACTGGTCTTCACTCCTCATAAGATGAATCGGTTTTCTCATATCAATCCATTAATGTTTCTTACATTAATTATATTATATAGATTTGTTATTGCTTTCTTTACAAAATTAATTAATTAATTAATTGTGGCATTTAATTCATTGGTTCTTACTCTTCATAAGATGAACCGGTTTTATCATATTAATCCATTAATTATTCTTATATTAATCAATTACTAATATTAATTAATTAATTATAAGATGAACCGATTTTCTCATATTAATCCATTAATTCTTCTGAATTAACAATCACACGTTTGAAGATGATGATTGTGTTGTTTGTGATGATCATGGGTGGATGATGATTTTTGTTTATGGTCGACGTCTACAATATATGTGTTGTATTGTTGATTTGGATGGAAAATTTGAGTCTTTTGTTACAAATTTGGTATGTTTAGTCATGCATACGAAGATGGTACAGATTCTTTCATTAGGTGGACTTTGGAAAGTGATTCTTTAAAACCATTTTTATCATCATCTTCAAATGTGTGATTGTTAATTCAGCGCTAACATAATTAGAATATGAATTATAAATTTGGTTTTCTAAAAATGAATTGTTGAACCATTTTTCATCCAATTAAGTTATCATGTTCCCCTTAAGTTTTCTTTAGGACCACATGCATGCACTACATGTAGACGCCGATGCCTTCAAATGAGTCATCTATTTTTAAACTTTCTGAAATCAAAAGATTCAAATTTCAAGCTTGGTTCGGATTGAAAATAATCAAAATGATTACCATGAAATATCTCTCAAAAATAAGTATATATAAGAATATATGAAGTTGAATTTGTAATTTTGAGAGCTATGGTAATAAAATGTTTGTTGATCTTTTGAAAGTTATTAATGTTTGTTTGAAGTTGAAGATCATTACGAATAGTGTGTTAATCTTTCTAACCTTCCTCTGGACTTGGTTATTGTTAGATTTTATTTCTAGAACTTGGAATATTAATGCAACTAATTTTAAGATTTGGACGTATGATAATTTGATGATTTATACTTCTTTTTAGATTGCAAAAGCAATATGGAGATTGAAAATTCATGATAATCAAGAAATGGGTGGAGTTGCTCAATCAAATATTTGTCTGGATCGTCTAGGTGAACGGAATTGTTTATTTTACCTCGGTACCTGGTTGTGGTTACAGAAATAATTGTCATTTTCAATAATCATGCTTATACTTTTTAAGTAATTAAGATTTATGGTTCCTGTTTTTTTAATCATGATTTTTTGGATTTAATATTTCATCATAATAGGAAAAGAGTCTATTTATTTATTTATTTTTATCAAAATTTTATTATGTAATGAATTTTAAATAATTGTTTTAACAAAACCCATACATCGTTGGGATAACTCACTAGTTGTATAATAATAATAATAATAATAATAATAATGTCCAATTTAATTATATCTGATCCAGTACGAACAAAAGAAAAGGAGCGGGGCCGGTTTGTTAAAAAATTGTAGAAATTTGTTTGGCTCCACTTTTTTCGCCTTTGCCGCGATATAGCAAGAGCCCCGAAAAAGACCCCAAACCCAAAGCCCGCTCTGAATTTTGCATAAAAAATTTTGAACCCGCGCCCCTTTCTGTACCCCGCCCTAAACCAAAATTTACCAAACACCCTATTTTCTCATCAAATCTCTCTCTTACTTACAACACAATTTTCAAACCATTTCTCTCGTTACGATCTTTAGGTTTTCGTTTTCTACCTTCAAAATTAATTTAAACCCTAAAACTCAGTGTCTGAGCGGATTTTGGATTTTCCATGGCGACCGAAACCCTAGAAGGCAAGAAACAAGAAGAGGAGGCTCCGCTCGACGAGACGAACAAAGAGGAGGAAGCACAACTGAAAGACGAGAAACAAGAAAACGACGAAGACGAACAAAGTCGACAACTTTCTGGAAGAAATGATGTTCCCGATGAGCCGCAAGAGAAGAACGACGACTCCAAAGTCGAGGAGCAAGGAAACAAGAAGGCCAAGAGGTCTAGAAAAGCGAGCGCCAAGAAACCGACCGAGGAATCGGCCGAGTCCAAGAAGCTGAGTGAGGAATCGTCCGAGTTGAAGACTGAGCCCGTGACGCCGAGTAGCGAGAGGCCTACCAGGGAGAGGAAGGTTGTGGAGAGGTACTCCGCACCATCTGCTGGAAGGTCGGGGACTAAACCAGTGTCTATTGAGAAGGTATATATAGGTCCAAGATGTGTTTTTTTATTTATTGATTTTTTGTAATTATTTTCATTTGGTTTCTTGATTGTCCTGCCTTTTGTTACTCGTTTCAGGGTCGTGGCACCCAGCTCAAGGATATTCCAAATGGTACGTTTTTTTTACTCCTTATACTGTAACATTGTAATGCAGATTCTACTGTTTGTTTGTTGATACATGTTTGAAAGTGTTTCGAATTTCTCTGCTACAAGGGTTTACTTAGTAATTATTATAGATGTTCAGTATTATTTTAAAGTTATCTACAAAATATATATATATATTTTAATGTCTTTGATTTTTCTCATGTGAGTCATGAGCAACTATTTGAATTGCTCTGGTTTTTGGTTGTTCTGCAGAGTGATAATTTGTTTTAGCTATGTGCTGCCTCTTTGTTGTTTTTGGAATTTCATCTGAGTTTGGTGGATGACTATTAGTTTATTCTATTGATTGATTGGGGAGTAAGTTTCAAGAGCATGGCATTGCATTTTTTTTCTTGATGTATCAGGTTTTAAGGCTCCTTCACGATTTTGAGTTTAATTTGATTATTTCCATATCTTGCCTGTTTCTTCCATAGTATGAACTTGATGAAGTTGCACAATTTAGTACTGCCAATTTTTATCATAGAGAAAAGGTTGTCTTGTTCATGCGGAATCATTTCATGTCTGTTTCATACAGTGGAAAAGTTTGTTCTAAGTACAATTTTAGGTTAGGGAAAATAATTGATTAGAGAAAGAATAGCTGAGAATTGAAGACTGCAATCAACTTTGAAGCTAACAAAACTTATGTAGTTTATTCAGCTATTCATCATCAGTGCACATTTGATGTTGGAGGATGCCATTTCTTACAAGTTACAACTGACACTTAGATTTTTATTTTGTGTTATATAAAAGTTAAATAATTATTAAGTAGGCTTGAGTATGCAGTGCTGTTTACCCCAATATCCTTTGACTTGTTTTCTTATTTTATTTCTCATCAGTACAATCATAACCGCTGGCTTCGTACTGTGCACTGAGTTTGATTTTGATGCACACGTTGGAACTTGGAACTGATGTTGGTAGAAAATGTAATTGGTAGCTGAAGCTAGTTCTTGTTTCCTATGCCTTATTATCTGATATGAGAATGGAACATGGCAAGCAGTGGAAAATAGCAGCTGTTAAAATTGTTTATAAGTAGATTTGTTGAATTTTAGCCATGAAATTGATGATTGAAAGAAAAATCTAGAAGTTAGATATGTTCCTTTTGATTTTAGAATTTTAATTTTACCAATCAGCATCGAGTATCAATCTCAGAAGCCTAAATTCATCTTTTGGAAGAGTCCACAGGGCATTGTAGCTTAAGGGCAGGAATGCATGATAGGCTACTTGATTTAATCCATATTTATTGTTACCTAAATCATTTATTGATTTGCATCAAGTTTGCATTTTGTTTGTGAAATGAAGTTGCTAAAGGTGATTGTGAAAACTGAAAAGTAAAAAGTTACACTGCCTTATAGTTTGGGTTTGGTGACTACCTTATTGAATTTTACACCTTGAAGCTTCTGTTGATGAAGATGAAGATACTTTCAAATTTTCTTTGTTTTTCATGTAATGTGCTGGATAAAGTTATTGACTTCCATTACACTTTGTTATTACAGAAGTCTGGCCTTTTTATTTTGTCTGATATTGTAAAGTTGTTTCAGTGGCTTTTAAGATGTCCAGGAGAAAACCAGACGACAATCTGCAGATGCTTCACACAATACTTTTTGGAAAGAAAGCAAAGGTCACTAATTATTAGTTCTGATCTTGTTGTTTTGAGTTGCTTAATACTTATTTTATTTCTTTCTGTTCATCTGTTTGACATTGACACATTTTATTTTTTCATTGAAAAAATAACTGATGTTTGCTTTTCTAACACGCGGTATTTAATTTTCAGGCACACAGTTTAAAGAAAAACATATGCCAGTTTTCAGGTTATGTCTGGGCTGAGAACGAGGTATCCTAATGTCATTTATTGATGTTCTACCCCTTTATACAAGAGTATTCTCATAATTTTTTGTGTATTATTGCATGTGTGCTTAAACAGAAACATATTTATGGTGAAAACATGTTTTCATCCATGTTATAGTAGCTTTAGGGAGACTTGTGCATAAATCATTGGTGTGAATGGAAGCCCTTCTAATCTATGCTGGCCCTTATTCTTTCAGCAGGAAAAGCAGAAGGCTAAATTAAAGGAAAAGCTTGAAAAATGTGTTAAAGAAAAACTGGTGGATTTCTGTGATGTCCTAAATATTCCGATAAATAAAGCTGTTGTGAAAAAGGTCAGCAATTTCAAGATGCTCTACTTTTTATGTGATTTATGGTCATTTATTGTTGCATTACTGGGCTGGGTTTGTTTTCAGGAAGAACTCTCAGTGAAGTTACTGGAATTTTTGGAATGCCCACATGCTACAACTGACGTTTTACTTGCTGACAAAGAGCAGGTCTGGTTTTTATTTTTTATTAATGTAATGCAGCCTAAATGATGTATAGTTGCTTAGATGGGTTTGGTGAACTTTATTCGTCTTCATTTCAGAAAAGTAAGAAGCGTAAGAAGGCCACACCAAGTAAAAACGTGAGTCATAGTGAAGCTTCTGATACACCAGCTAAGGTTTGTTTTCTTATTTATTATTTAGCTTGAAGATTTAGTTTCAATTTTATTTCTTAAGGATTTTTTTTTTCTTTGCTATGTGTTGACTTGTGTTCATTACCTACTTCAATCTTTTGGAAAATCTGTGAGCATTTTTTGTGATGTTTGTGTCGGTTATGTGCTTATTGCTAATAAACATTTTTATTAACTGAGGTAGTTATGTGTACGGTGTTGAGTATTGATTTTCTGTTCTCTAGTTTTGTGTGTTATTACTACAAAAGTAATTCCAACCTTACATTTTGTCTTGATGTATGATACTATTATCTAATTTCAAATGTTTCAAAAAACTGACCGAGGCAGCTGCCTCACGGCCAAAGGCGCCTCGGTGCAGCCACACTGGTCCTCTTCTGGGGCAGGTCCGCCTCCTTCACTTGAGGTGGCCGCCTCAAGATTGAGTCCGATCGACTCGGTCCAAGGCAGAGGAGAGGTGACTCAGCAATTTTGTTTTTTAAACTTAACGTTTAAGAAAGAAAAAAAAGGACAAATATATATAAGAGAGAGTTCATCTTTAGCATCCTTTAAAACCTAAAAAAATTGAAGACTTCATCTTTGCCAAGTTCATCTTCTCCAAAGAACCCTAAAATAAAGAACCCAGAAGAAAGAAGAAGTCAATGAGAGAGAGGGTGCAGAGAGAGTCGGCTACCACTAAAGAGAGAACTGATTTTTTTTTTATTAGGGTTATTTTTTTTAATGATTTATGTTTGATGAAAGGATTAATTGTACGGATGCATGAAGGAGATCAAAAGTCTTCCTAGATTAAAGTGAATTTAGTTGTATCTACTGTCCACTGTTGTATTAATTGTGCTGTTTTTAGTTTATTACAGTGGGTAAGTGATAGCTTTTGTATTTATTAGTCTAGTTGTAAGTTGTAACTAGGGAGATTAACCCTCCTTCCGCTTGTATAAATTCTGGATGTTTTCCTTCAATAAAGTAAGATTTTCTTCTCTTAGAAAGACCGCAATTAAAAAAAGGGGTACCTGGGTGGGTATAGGATATACATACATGGACCGGTACATAGCTTTTTATTTTATTTATTTTTTATTTGGGCTTAAGTGACCCAATTCAAAAACAGTCCCTCTTAACTCTCTAAGTCCACTCTAAGGTTCCAAAAATATAACACTCCAATGTTCAAACTTCTTCAAAACTCCAAGTTCATTTAAACCTATTTTTTGTCATGTTTATTTTTCTTGGTATCTTTCTGTTAGTAATGTTGTATGTGAACTAAGTGATTGATTTCTTTCATTGCTGGAATTGTTGTCTGTAGGATTCTAATGCTTGGTTTATCTTTGACTTTTCCAATCTTATAATGTAAAAAATTTAATTATGCTTGGTCATGATTTGTATGCAAGTCAACTTGAATTTACATTATTGTGCCAGTGTTCCTAAAGCATGACACATGGGGTTATAAGGTCTTTGAAGTATATACTGTGGGCAGTCCCACTTAATATTAGTTTTGGGTATTTGCTATGCGTATCCTGTTACTCTTACACTTTGTGAACTTACTTTAGTGTAAGTGCAGATAGGAAATTTGTCTATTTGCTTGACAAAACGGTGTCAAACCAGAAAGTTGCTGCCATGACTATATCATCAATAAGCCACTCGTGCTCTGCTGCTTATTAATATTTCTTGATTTTGCTCTTTAATGGGGACCTGTGTCATTTGCTTGATGCTTATTATAGGTTTAATTGCTAGAACAACGGGTTTTGATGTACAGTTTTAAATGAATTTGTTTCTGGCTTGGTCGCTTTTTTTCTTTCTAATTGTGTGATAGATGGCCTTACTCCTGTTTTTTCTTACATTCTATAAACGTTTAACTGTTTCAGTATGTTTCTGCTTCTTATTCTTAAAATAAGAAAGGAAATGAAAAAGAAGAAAAACAAGTTTCTGGTCTTTATAGGTTTGCTGTCATGTATAAATTTTGCACAGTATATTTGCTGGTTTAGTTAGTTGTTGCTACCTTTGCTTGTCTTTATCCTGTTGTTCTGTTGTGTAACTGGGATCACCATTCATATTTTATGCTCTTTTCTGATATCTGCAGTGTTTAGCAGATGCCACCTTCATTTGTTTTTTTGTTAGGTGGATTTTACCTTGATGACATAATATTTTTCCACTGAAAATAAAATTGGAATGTGGTTAACATCATCGGTTGACCTGTACTGCATGAGTTATCCATTAAAATAGATGAGGTTGTTAATAGTTCTCCTATTCATAATCTCCCATTTAATTGCTTTCATTTGCTTGTTTTTTTTAATATGGTTTTTATTTTGTTTAGAACATTGCTTGTAGCCTCATCTTTTATGTTGTATATCTTAATAGTCGTTTGGGGTGCTCAGTTGACATCTTGATTCTGGTTAACATCATCTTCAAATCTTGGGATAGTTTTAATGAAGTTGATATTTTGGCTATAACAATTAAGTTGAAAGCATAATTATGAGTTGTGCGGCATTGGTAGAGCTTTGGCTAGACATTGCTAGAAGTGGGTTTGTTATGATACAAACTAATTAAAAGAAAATAAAGAATTGGAAATATGGATATTACTATTGTTGGATTGATGTTGGTGACTGAATAGTTTTAATGTATTTCCTTCTTTGAATGATCTTATGTTTCTTCTCAGTCTCTGCCCTTTTAGTTATGAATTTGATGATCCAATGGCCAAAGGCTGACTTCAGTCTTTAAATATTAGTTGTGGTCTTGGTTTAAGTAAACACAATTTCAGTAGGAAAACAAATCTAATCTTAGGTAGGGGGATTCCATGAGTTTTGCTATGTCTTTTATTTATTTATTTATTTTTATTTAATGTTTTGTTATGATGGCAACTCAAGCTGCAAGAGTATCATTGAATTAAGTAATAAGTCCAAAATTCTGAATATTTTATTTTTGTTGAGTTGTCTTTAACTACAATTTTGTTGGATGATACACGTCGTGTTGATATACTGCTGGAAGATGGTATTGTTGCGTGTTTTGAACAATGTTTAAAATTATATTTGTATTAATTTGGGGTGAATTCTGACTTTAATAATGAAATATATAGTATGCTTATTGAGTGAAATAATACTTGAAACTTCCTGGTAGTTTTACACTTGATGTCTTCTACATGTCTGTTTTCAAACTCCTAACTCAATGATGCAAAGTTATTGATCTTTCTGCAATCCACTAATCTGTCAACTAAAGAAAAAGAAAAATGGATCAGGTTCTGGCGGCGAAGACCCACCGATGCTTTTTTCTTTAGTTGACAGATTCAGATCGTGGAAAGATCTATAACTTTGCAAGATTGAAGGCTAGGAGTTTGAAGACAGACTCGCGTGGAGATAGCTGTTGTGCATTATTTGATGTCAACAGTAGTGAAGAGATCAAGGTAATTTCAAAGATGCTTAATAGACATTTTTTACAGCCAAAAAGAATTAAGCTTTGTATTTGAAGACCTATTGTGCCTTTGATTGTACCATCATGTAACACATCTGAAATAGACACTTGCATGCATAGACAGCTTTGTCTAATCCATATTCAGCATTGTTTTTTTAGCTACATGATATGTTTTTTATTTTTACCTTATTATTTTTTTTTATGGTTCAGAAAATGTAAGTTTTTGTGATTTTGCTTAATGTTGCATGCATTTACTCTTCTTTCTGACTTTTAACGGTACAATCTTTCCTGATTCTTGGGGATTATTTTTTATTTATGAAATTAAATTGAGAACATGTTGCTTTGGGCTTAGAATGTGTATTTTTCTTTTTGACTTGGGTTTGATTTAAAGCATTGCTAATCTACATAGTAGGACTGTTCCCGATTCACAGGAGATCATTTTATATTTTTTGAAGTGAAACATATTCCTAAGGACAGTAAAGTTTGCTGTCTATGATCTTATAGCGTTGGTGATGGCTGATATATGTCTGTCTGTCTATCTGTCTCTTTCTGAAGAAATTCACTTGTTGTCTTGCACATACCATGATGTCTCTTTCCGAAGTGATTCGATTATTGTCTAATCTGTCTCTTTTGGAAGTGATTCAATTGTTATCTTGCACATACCATGATGTCTCTTCTTTACATGACCCACATGTTATTCTTGCATTTGTTTGGATGTAATTACACCTTTATTTGTTTTTCATTTTGCTCCATAGAAACGAAAGCAAACACCACAACATGAGGAAAAGCGTAAGCAGTCATCTACAGCTGAGGAAGACGATGATGATGATGATAAAGTTGAGTCTCCAGACGTCAAAGATGATTCTGATGAAGACAATGACAAAGATACAATTCTGAAAGATGAGAGTGACCATGAAAGTGACCATGAGAGTAAATCAGAGGAAGAGGAAGAGGAAGTCGAACCAGAGGAGAAGAAGACCAGTCCAAAAGAGTTCATCAAAAAAGAATGTTAAGGAGAGTTCAGGGGTTAAAAGCAAGGAAAAATCTACGTCAGGTAAAAAGGGTACCCCAGCAAAACCGGTGAAAAGTACTGCCAAATCTACCAAAAAAGCTTCTGGTTCAACTTCAAAGCAAGGTGCTGATGTAACTTCTGGTTCACTGTCTAAGTCAAAGGGGTCTGCATCTAAAAAGAAGAAGGTTGAAAAGGAAAGCAAGGACACAAGTATTTCGACCAAGGATAAGGTTTCCGGCAAGAAGCAATCAAACAAGTCGCCAGCAAAGGTTTCTTCCAAGGATCAAGGTGAGTTGCTATATGTTCTGTTTAATCTTCTCTATGAGAAGTTTGGGTTTGGTTTTAAGTATCTGTTTTCTGGAATGCCTATCTTACAAGAATCTTACACATGTTTGTAATTGCTAAGAGAACTGTGAGTTCTGTAGTCAATTTCTCTAGGAGATGTTGGTGCTTAGAAGTTACCCATACTTGGAGGAAAATGTCTAGATATGTAATTAGTCATTATGGTGCACAGTATGTCTTTCGATTTAAATCAGTTATGATGTCAAATGATTGGTGAATTATTAATGAATATTTAGATTATGAAGATCTGTCAGCATGTTACTTTATCCCCATCATCCTGCTTTGGAGTATTATTTGTCAAATTAAATTTGGTGTCTAGAAGGGTTTATTATTTGTGTGAAAACTTCCTCAATGAAGAAGATGGTGATTTATCTGATCAAAGTTTTATGCTGGAAAACAGGAAAAGGAAGAAGCAGCAAGAAGGCTAAATTAGAACCCACCAGAGAAGAGATGCATGCTATAGTCGTTGTTATTCTGAAGGAAGTTGACTTCAATACTGTAAGTAGTTCTTGTTGCCCAGTATTGCATGGATTAATGGATTATACTTCCATGAGTCATTTACTTAATTACTATATTTCTTGTTGTACAGGCAACTCTATCTGATATTCTTCGCCAACTTGGTAAAGCTTTCTTCTTTTTTCAATCACTTGAGAATCTCTGATATGTTTGCTTTATCTAATAAGCTAATTATACAAGTGTGATCATTTTAGGTACCCACTTTGGTTTGGATCTAATGCATAGAAAAGCAGAAGTGAAGGATATCATTACAGATGTGATAAATAACATGACTGATGAGGAAGATGAAGGCGAGGAGGATGAGGAGAATGCTGAGGCTGGTGGCGACTCAGACAAAGATGATGGGAATGATGATGCGTGATCCATTTAGCATGTCAGGAAACTAAGACTTTGTGAAGTTGGTGAGGTATGTGGTGTACTCACCAGCTTATGAGCAGAATTCCATTCCCAACTCCGATGAATTATAAATAGGTGGTGCCATCTGAATCTCATGGCCATTTCCCGATGGCAACACTCAACTCTGTTGGTTTGTACCATATACAAAAGCAACTCAAAATTTACTGCTGACTTGGCCTTAATTTATTTGTTAGGATTTTTCCCTTAGCCCAAAATTGTCTTTAAATTGTATGTGATAGTCTTCATATGAGTAGTGAATGTTGTTTTGTTACTTTAGTTGTACTGCAAATCTGTAATGTTATTAGCGGGAATAGTGCTTCAAAAAAGATGCTGATTTGTGTACTGTGCCTGTTAGTTCACAGAACTTCATAAAGTTTAAGGATTTGCTCAAATATATTTAAAAATTTACATTTGTTAATTCGGCTTCTGGTTGTTTTGCATGATTTTCTTACGTTTGATTAAGTTAGTTGGGCCTTGTGTGGGACGTTCATGTATATTTTTTTTTTTATATTCAGATCAATACTGATCCTGGTTAGCTATCTTCGCATTGCAATATGGACTGCCTGTATTCATATAAACAGAGCTGCTTCGTGAGTGCTGTGCGTCCAAGCACATAGCGCTAATGTGAACTGCTTAACATATATGGCTTTTACCTTTTTCTAATTGAGGTTTATGTTCGTTCACTCAAACTACGAGAGTTCAAGAATGATTTTTAAGATTCTTACGGTTCATGATTACCTTGTGCATACGGATAAATAGGACACCAAAGAATCTTTAACAAAAATTCAATTAGGTTCTTACGATCTTTATCTGTTGATAAACATGATGAGAAAAAATGATAAAAAACAATCAATTTATCTTTGAGATTTGATAATAATCTTTTACTTTCGTTAATTTAGCGAGATTTCTTTGTTTCCGATTATGAAAATAAAAACTAAATATAAGAAATGAGAAACTTACTTGTGAACTAAATACAAGAAATGGAAAACTTGTAAAATTCACTGTTTTTTTATTATCCATGCTTTGATTTTCAAGAAGATAGTATTTTTTTTGTTTTTGTTTTTGCTCTGATGCTCTCTCTTGCCTATGGAATTAAAATTTATTATTCTCTCCATCACGTAAACTAAGATGGTGAAGTTTCAACTAGTATGCATTTCATTATATATATAATTGTATTCTCTAATTCATGTTTTGGGTGTTTCTGAATCGAACAAGTTGATCCAACAAGTAAGAAAAACAATTAGTTTCTTGTCAAATTGTTAATTAAATAATTTTTTAAAATTATACAGCTGCAGAGATGTCATATAACCAATTGTTGGTTTCATCACATATCAGTATCAGTATGTGTTGCTTACTGCTTTGGATAAATTTCGTTCTCTATCTCTTTTGACTAAGTGGATCTTAATTTGATATATAGGCAGATTTCCTTTGAGATTACTATAAATTTTATTAAATCTCTCAGAGTAGGTAATAGTGTAATACAAGGGATATGAGAGACATTTTCAGAATAACGAGATGAGGTTGGTCGGTGGTAAACCACTCACCGGTACCATGATGTTACAGGTTTGAGTTCTCACCCCTCTCCAAAAAATAAAACCCAGAATTTATGAAATTTTGTAATACTTCAAAATCTATTTTTTTTTTCAGAATTAATGAAAAATTTTTAATTTCAAAACCAGTGTTTAACTAAACTTAAAAGAAAAATAAAAAAAGTTCCTTTTCTCTAAATTGTAGTTTACTTCTCTAAATTTTGGGCCTACAATGTTTCATATGAGAAATTTGTAAATTTTTTTGAAAAAAACCGGAATTTATGAAATTTTGTAATACTTCAAAAAAAAAAAAATTTCAGAATTAATGAAAAAATTTTAGTTTCAATACCAGTTTTTAACTAAACTTAAAAGAAAAATAAAAAAGGTTCCTTTTCTCTAAATTGTAGTTTACTTCTCTAACTTGTTATGATATGACCGAGTTTGTAATACCATAATAGGAAAAGACAAGAAAATTACAGTGTAACAAACATCATATAATTAATGTGTATAAAGAAGATAGACAACATTTAAAAATCAATAAACGTAGATTAAGCTATTTAAATTTGGATACAAACCAACCCCAAACTCTCTTCCTTTCTCTCACGCCACACTGCTTGGCTGGTAACGTTTTGGTTCTATACTTCTATTGCAAGTAGCCTACCACAAGCTTATGACCTTTGCACAATCTGCAGAAGAAACAACAATGTCCAAAAACACTCTCAAAGAAGAAACTGCCCCCTCTTTCTTGACCACATTCCTCCCTTAAAACACGACGACTTTACGTATGAAGCAGGACCTGTCTCTATTATGTGGGGACGTTTTGCCAACCAACGCTAATAAAAAATAAAAATAAAAACTTCTCTTTCTTTTTCTATATAAACTTCATTTCCATTTCCAAAGCAGAATACACTCTTGAAAGCTTCACTGCCACCAACAACTTTCCCATTTCAGGTATGTTTTTACTTTGTAGTTATATATTTAGTTTGCATTAAACGCATATTAATTACATCTCTTGTGTTATATTCTGGTCAGGTTTTTGGTTTCAAGGTGTGTCTTGTTATGGCGGATGTTACTTTTGAACTTACTGTGAAGCGTGAAGAACCAACTTTGGTTCCTCCTAGTGAGGAGACAGAGAAAGGCCTATACTTCCTCTCAAACCTTGACCAGAACATTGCAGTTACTATACGTACAATTTACTTCTATAAGTCAGATTCAAAAGGAAATGAGGATGCTGTGAAAGTAATCAAGAATGCTTTGTCAAAACTGCTTGTTCACTACTACCCACTTGCCGGGCGGCTAACTATCAGTTCAGAAGGGAAGCTGATAGTGGACTGCACAGGTGAAGGAGCTGTTTTCGTTGAAGCTGAAGCTAATTGTGCCGTCGAAGAGTTAGCTGACATATCAAAGACCGATCCTCTGACTCTTGGTAAGCTGGTTTATGACATTCCCGGTGCACAGAACATACTTCAAATGCCTCCTCTGCTGGCTCAGGTTTGTTTGTTTTGTTTTTGTTTTTTTCTTTTTTCCTTTGACTACGTGTTTAAAATGAATTTGGATCCTCTGCAGATCTGATCTTTTTCATAACTTTATCTAATCTCAAGCAGTGCAATGAATGAGTTGTTAGATAAGATTGGTTTTCATAACTACTTTATCAACAGATCAACAGAGAATCAAAATCCGTTTAAAATATACATATATCATATGAGCAGAGGCGGAAACAAGCATGGCTAGGGTAGGCTAGTTTTTTTTAATTTTTTTTAGGTATGTCCATTTAATTCTAAGTATATCACAGTCCAATTCTAATTCTCACTTAAGTTACCATATTTTTCTTTATCTTAATAACAACTTAATAACTTAAAAATATGCATCAAACTCATTAAAACTTGTTGTATTTCCTTAACCAAGTGAAAGATCAAATTGAGAAATTTTAACTCCTGAACAAAATACCAAAAGCAGTAGATTTAACATATAAATTAATCTTCAAGTCTCCAATAATTTCATTTTTACGAGTTTTCATAACTTTTGGATTTGTGGAGGTATGCAAATGTAGGTATGAGAAAACTGTAAGTTTTATTTTTATTTTAAAGTTTATGTTGTTAAATTAATTGTAAAATTAAGTTTTATTTTTCGACTATGAAACTTGTTAAAACGTCTTTGCGCAACAAGATGTATGACGAGTTTCTTGAGAATTGTATGGTTGTTTATATTGAAAGAGAACTTGTTTTTACAATTGATTCAGATTTTGTAATAGATGTTTTTCTTCTTTGAAGTCTAAGAGCATCTCCCACCCATCTCTATCTCTATCTCTAAAATAGAGTTTAAAAATGGAATATTCCTCCCAGATTCTATCTCTAAAAAATTTTCACTTCCATCATACTCTCTATTCTTATCTCTATCTCTATCCCTATTTCTATTTATATCCTGAAAAAAACACTCACAATTCGGGTGGATATAAAAGTCATTTGGATGGCTTTCCAAAATATTAATGTCTTTGGACATTATCATATGTTATGTTGTTATTATTTAATTTTTTTTTTGTTTTTTTATCCTTATTTTAATATTTTTATGTTATTGTAATTTTTAATATTAATATTTATTATTTCAATACTATGTTTCGGTTTTTATTGTATTACTAACTTATAATTATCAATATATAATAATAAGCTTATTTTTATAACATAAAATAATTTTTTTAGAGAAAATTATAACAAAATAATAATATGAAGAACAAATGATAAAGTATGGTAAATAAAAAATTATTCATTACTATTCAATATTGGACTCATTTTAAAGATCTAGATGAGACTTTTCTAATGGTATAATTTTTATGTTAATAAAATGTATAAATTAAAATTTATTATACATTAATTGAATTTAATGGAAAATGTAAAATGATATAAATGGAATAAAAAATGTTGAAAAGTGAATTTAGAGATGGAATAGTGTTTTTCTAAATTTAGAGTATGAACATTAGAAACTCTAAAAAATTATGTTGGATACAACAATTTAGAGATGGGTGGGAGTAACTCATACTCTAAATGATATTGGAGAAATGAATATAGAGATGAGTGGGAGATGCTCTAAGAAGTCAAATATAAGTAAGATCTTATTGTATTTATATTGTATGCGTGTTTCCTCTTTATTTTCTTATATTTTTTCTTGGTTAGAATATGTATTTGATGGTAAGACTTATTATGCCCCCTGACTAGATATACTTTTTCATTTTAACTCATAAAAATTCTCTCATACTATTACCGTCGAGATTTGCCAACAAAATGATTTTTTTATTATATAATATAATTTTTTTTATCTATATGAAATTGTCCACGGTTCAGTTCTGATTTCGCCCCTGCATATGAGGGATACAGGTATATATTAATTGTTGGATTGGATCGATCCAACAACAAACATTAATTTTTTTTTTTTAGAGAATCTGATAACTCAAGGTCTCAAAGTCCAGTGAGAGTCTGTTTTGAAAAAAGAAAAGAAAAAGAAAGACCAGCTCAATTTGTAGCGGAGCTTTTGCTCTTCTTTGGGGGTTCATTTTGAAGTTGTTAGAAGTTTTACTCTTGTCTTCCAGGTAACTAGGTTCAAAGATGGAGGATTTGTTCTGGGGATGTGCATGAACCATTGCATGCTTGATGGAATTGCTGCAGTTGAATTTGTGAACTCATGGGGGCAAATTGCCAGGGGCTTGCCCTTGAAGGTCCCTCCTTTTATTGATAGAAAAATACTCAAGTCCCGAAACCCACCAAAAGTAGAGTTTCCACACCATGAATTTGCTGAGATTGAAGATATATCAAACACCAGCAAACTTTATGAAGAAGAATTGCTCTATCGACCCTTCTGTTTTGACTCAGAAAAGCTCGAAAAACTCAAGAAAATAGCCACGGAAGAAGAAATACTAACCAAGTGCACTACATTTGAAACACTTGCAGCTTTTGTGTGGAAAGCTAGATGTCAGGCATTAGGAATGAAGGCTGATCAACAAACAAAGCTACTCTTCGCTGTTGATGGACGGCCGAGATTTGTGCCACCACTTCCTGAGGGGTTTGCTGGAAATGGGGTTGTATTAACAAATTCATTGTGCAATGCAGGTGAGCTTTTGGAAAATCCACTATCATTTGCAGTGGGGCTAGTTCAGGAAGCTGTGAAGTTGGCCACAGATGATTATATGAGATCGGCCATCGACTATTTTGAAATAACAAGAGCAAGGCCCTCTCTGGCTGCAACTCTTCTGATCACAGCTTGGTCTAGACTTGCTTTCCACGCTACAGATTTCGGATGGGGAGAGGCATTTGTTTCAGGACCAGTTGGTTTGCCTGAGAAAGAAGTAGTTCTCTTCCTACCTAATGGACAAGATAGCAAGGACATAAATGTATTTTTGGGCTTACCAGCTTCTGCCATGCACATCTTTGAGCAACTTATGCAGATTTGAATTTAGAATTTATTATATTCTTCTCTGCATGTTTGAATCTATATAATTTCTTTCTCATCAATAACTTGAGATCTGTAGGGAGAAAGAGTGAATAATATTGTGTTGCTACATAAATAATAATGGCAGTTGATATGCAAATCAATGTCTACTGCTTGTTTCTTAAACTTATTGTTTGTCTTGCACTTTTCAAATTTTATATCGGATTTTATTCTATTGTCTATATTATTAGTTGAATGTATTATGTATTACAAAATAAAATAATACTGCATTACCCAAACATTTTGCCGAATTCCAACTGATATGTCAAGCCGAATTGAAGCTACCAACTATATTGGTTATAAAATAATGTGTTGATAATAAGATAGTCACAAATCAGTTTGTCACATCATTTAAACTATAAATTTAAACAAAGTTTTGGATAATAAATAGAGTAATCCTACGTTGTCGAAAAAATTGCCTAAAATGTGATTATAAATTGATTTGCAATTTGTAACTACCATTTGATCAAGAAGTTATTCTATAATCAATAGTACTGCTACAAATAATCTTGACACAGTAAACAATTGGACAATCTGGGATAGTGTAGCGTTTTTCTGTCAGAAATACTAATATTACAGCTGCTTGGTTTGGCAGTGAGAGGAGGTCCCTCTTCTATCTGTATTTTGAATTTTGATGTCCTTGTGCTACTCAAATCAGCTGTCCAAATTTGATGTTTCAATTTGTGTCTAACCAATCAAATTGGAATATGTGTCTATAACATGTGTCTATATTTATAAATATAGACATACACATGTTCCAATTTGGTTGGTTAGATACAAGTTGAGACATTAAATTTGGATAGGTAATTTGAATCCTTAATGAGCTATAGCTTATGGCTGCTCAAAGATGGACCCTTAAGAAAGTAGCACCATATGGAGTTTCAAAAGTTGTGCCTCTCTCTCTACCTTAATGAGTATTCTCCACCAAAAAAATCCCTTCGTAATTTTCTCCAGCAAGATATTGAACCAGTTCCTTCCATGCTGTAGCATATTTTTAGTTAAGTATATTTCAATTCATTTTAAATTCTTTTATTCTGTGTTGGCTACAGTTAGTTCTCTCCATCTGTCCATCATTTATGATTTATTGGTTTCTATAATCTTGAAAAAAATGGTATTAGAGTCTTTGTGATTTGATTTGTATTTGTTTATGAATTTTTTTTATATTTTGAATGTGTTTGAGTTTGGACCACGTGCAAGGACCAACGACCTCACATGTGATTTAATTTGTATTTGTTTCTGAATTTCTTTATAGTTTGAATATGTGTTTGGGTTTGAACCACGTGCCAAGCCCGTTGATCTTGTATGTGACCCTTTCCTATTAGCGTTTTTAGATCTGATGGTTACTAACAATATTGAAAATATATTGCATATCGAGAAGCTTACGAAGGATTTGAAGTCCTCTCAGCGATTTGTGTGGAGAGATTGAAATAAAAGCAATAAGGATCTGCTGCATCATCAAAGTATCAAACAGACAAGCTTGTATATGAAGCACACTGTTTAAAAAAATGTTGTTGATCAGATAGCATTCCAATAATTTTGAAAGCTTGTATTCGTGCCCTCTCTAAACTAATTGAAAAGCAGAAACCTAATACTGTAAACAGATCATTTGGAAAGATTTCTAACGTACACCTACAATTCTATATAAAAAACATTTGAAGAGACATGTACAACAAAGTCCAAATTGATCTATTATATATTTCTTGCTTGCTATTGGAAGAAAATCTTTGAGGTTCCTTCAGTTTATCATCTCTATGTTCCATAATCAGAGAGAATTTGCACTTACATTATTATTATTTGTTCCTTTTTTTTTCTTTCTGAAAAATATGAGATACCATACCAAACCAAGTGATGGGGAAATGGTTAGAGATTTTAAGACTTATGTTAGACGTAAATTTAAGAATAAATAATTATTCAATCAGGGATATTATCCCTTTTGTTTATTTATTTATTTAGATATCATCTCCTTAATGAACTGAATGAGATAATTGAGTTAAGATTGACTTGATGAACTGAATTAAATAAATAATTGTTATGTTTTTACAATATCCCTTTCTTTTCTCTTCTGGTTCTACATCACCAACCAATAACATCTTTTTATCACCATACAAGTAATTGGTAGAAGTTGAAAGAATTTGTCTTTTGTGCAAGAACTTTAGAAAAATTATAGACTTGTGTGTAAAGCTAAATTATTGAACCGTCTATTTTTATTCTATCACTGTATCCAATTTCCACTAAATCCAACAAATTCGTACAAAGAAAGCCAGTGGTGAACACTGAACAGTCCGATCAACTCCATCACTTGATTGATTCTTCTTGATTGATTCTTCTGGTGAAGTGTTTTATCAATTTATAAGTTTTATGCCCATGCTAGATAGACCTAGCTCATCACTTGTGCTGCATGCATGACCATGGCATATTATCAACAATTAGTTGCTAAATAGATGTGCGCTGAAGAATTTATATTATGAATTGTATATCTAACTTTTTTTCTTCACGTTACTCTGTATATAAGAAAAAGAACTAAGGTGCGTTTACTATTTAGGAATAAAACGAAAGAGAACCAAGTTTCGTGAGCGAGGGAATCAGGAAACTTGATCCTTAAGTAGGAGGGGATAATCAACTTTCTTTTCTAATAAGAACTTAATTCCTGATTTTTGTAATTTGTATGAGACGTACATAATTTGATTTCTAACAATTTTAATAAACAGAGTAATTACCAATCAGTAATTAATGTGGCGTTTGGTTACCATGGTGGAATGGTAATGAGAATGAGAATGATGATAGGAATGGAAAAGAATGGAAAACTGATTTCTTTGTTTGGTTGAGACTTTAAAATCAGTATATGTATTATTTTGTTTGGTTAACAACTGAATCGAATGGAATTAACTGTATTTTGACCAAAATACTCATAATTACAAAACATTTATAATAACATGATATATTATGAATAATAATAATAATATATATTATTAGAACGTATACCATATTATATATAATATATATAATAATAATAATAATATATAATATATATTATTATAATATATAATATAAAAAATAATATATTATTTAATATATATATTATAATATATATAATAATAAAATATAATATATATTTTGGATAATAATACTAAAATATAAAAATATAAATTATAATATATATATTATATAATACATATAACATATAATAATAATAATATAATATAATATATATTATGATACACATATATATATATATATATCATTATATATGTTATAATAATATAATATATAATATATATATATATATATATATATATATATATATATATGAGGAAATACCCCTTTGTAGTCAAACATTTAAGGGGTTTATTGATTTTATCCAGATTTAGTAAATTGATTGTTTTTACTAAACAATCCACCGGTGAGACTATATTGCTGATATTTTTCTATTTTATTATTTTCTTTTTGATGTCTCCATCTTGTCTTTTCTTCTTATTTTATTAATTTCTTTCTATTTTTCTTTTTGTCTTCAACTTCTCTCCTCTCTCTTCTTTCGGGCCAGAATCGGTTCTTCTTAATTTTTTTTTTGCCGGCGATCTTCTTCTTCTCCAGATCTGCTCTTCTTAATTTTATTTTATTTTTTTGTGCAACCTCTGTTGGAGGTCATCCTCCAATCATTTAAAAAAAGTTTTTTATTTTTATTTTTATTTTTATAAAGGTTGGTTTTGTATTGTTATTGCTTGAGATTGATGATGAAGATATCGTTTGAGATTGATGATGGAAACATAGGAATTTTTGATGATGATGATGATGATTAGAATTTTTTTTCCCAGATCTCTTCAAAGGTTTTTTAGTTTTTGTTTTTTTATTTACTTTTTAAATTTTGTTTTTGAAGAGATCTGAAAATCCATCCAGATCTCTTCAACGGTTTTTTGATTTTTTTGGTATTAGGAAATCTGAAAAATTTTCAAATCTATTCAAATCTGAAATTTTTTCCAGATTTCTTTAAACATATCAGACCAACCAATTAAACACACCAGATGTAAACCAATTAAACACACCATGACAGATCAATTAAACACACCCTGACAGCACCAAGTGTAAATCAATTAAACACACCAGGACAACCCAATTAAGCATATCAGAGCAGACCAATTAAACACAATTAAACACATCAGGACAACTCAATTAAATACACCATGAAAAATCAATTAAACACACTAGGGCAAGACCAAATTATACACACCAGGTGTAACACAATTAAACACACAAGGGCAAAACAAAATTGTAGAAGAAGAAGATGGAGGTTCGGGAAGAGGAGGAGGAAGAAGAAGATAGAGGTCTGGGAAGAAGAAGAAAAAGAAAGAAAATAGATAAAAAAAGTTTTTTTTTAATAAAGAAAATTAGTCATTAAAAAAATAAATAAATAAAAAAGTAGGACACTTTTGTCCAAAATAGGATTTTTTTTGTTGGTAAAATCAATCAAAACATTAATTTTGGCTAAAAGCAATAAAACTCCTAAGTTTTTGGTTACTTATAAATTTTACCCTATATATATTATATAATATATATTTATATATTATTATATATATATTATAATATAATATATATTATAATAATATAATATATATATTATTTTTTGAGAGGAGGGTATTTTTGGAATAGAGTTGAGGCATATGATGGTATTTATGGAATACCAATTTTAGTTTAAAATTAGAATGAGCATTCCATTGGTTTTTGGATGGAAAAACCATTCCACCAAAATGGTGGAATCAATATTCCAATGGAATTCCCATTCCATTACATTTTAGCAAACCAAACATTAAGAATAAATTTCTTTCTATTCCATTTCACCCGATCAAACATGGTATAAGTTCCATTCTTCTCATTGATAAGCAGAGTAATTTCCATTCTCAATGAACAAGTTACAAGGAGGAGGACTGAAACTTGGGCAGATAAGATCAAATCTAAGGCTCTAAGCGTAACTATATTTCACCTATTAATTTTTCTAGCCAATTTAAGGGAGACAGCAAAATAAAGCATCCCCCAATTAAGTCATTAGTCATTAGTCATGACTCATGACCCATGAGCATCCTTTTCTATTTAATGACTAATTATCATCAAACCTACAACTATATCTGTCACCACAATTTATTGAGTTCATATTAAATACAAACCAATTATTGAGTTCAAGCCTAAACGGATTATACTTGTGCAGTAGATTTGTGTTATGGGATCTGAATCAGACACCATGAGTTTATTTTACAAAAATGTTCCAAGAATTATTTAAAAAAAAAAACAAAAGCACAAATGCCCCCAATCAATTCAGAAAAAGTTAAAGAGAAGTGGGCAGACTTAAGTGTAAAATGGGGTTCACTTGGTTAAATGGCCTTCAAACTTTTTGTATTTTATTTTATTTTTTATTTTTTCAGGTGTTTTTGTTTTTGTTTTTCAAAAACAATTTCGAATTCACATTCGTTATTGTTTAAAAAAAAAACAAAAAAAAATGGAAAACAAAAGTCTTAAAATTGAAAAACATGGAAAACATGTAACATGTTTTCAGTGTTTTTTTATTTTTTTTAAAAACCTCTTTTTTTTTTCTTCTTTGCTTTTTTTCTTCTTCTCATTCGTCATTGTACTTCTTCTTCTTCTTGATGGAAAATGAAGGAGCACCGACATCAAAGGAGGATCTCACCTCCTCTAGCGTTGGAGACACCGATCTGCTCCTCCAAGAGCAGATCGATGATTCCTTTATTATTTAAAATTTTATTACTTTTTTTTCTTTTTCTTTGGACGTGTTGATCGATCTGTTCAAGTTTTTTTTTAAATTTTTAAAGATTTTATATTAAATAGAAAATAATATTTATTTAATAAAAAGTAATATAATTATAAGTTTAGTTGATAATTATTTGTGATGAATTTACAAATTATAATTGTAAAATTACTAATTATTTACCAAATTGTTCTACCATTTTGGGTTATAACGTAAAACAATAGTTACAATATTGATATCCCAATTTTTTATTTAATATTTTATGTTAATCTATATGACACATTTTTACCATTTTCATTTTTGGAATATAGTTTTTGGCATATACTACCAGACGCATTTTCAGATTTTGAAATTGAAACCAAAAACACTGTTTTCATTTTCATTTTCATTTTCCTTTTTGAAAAACAGTAAATGAAAAAACGCTTACAGAACGCACTATATTATAAAGAAAATTCTAAATTGGTGAAGTGTTGATCAACTCGGATTGGAAGTCTTCTTGTGCTCGTAGATAGAAAGACTAAAGTCTATATAGTAGTAGTGCTGGCAATTTGGGCCGGCCCAAACGGGCCGCCGGCCCGGCTCGTTTCGCTGGCGGGCCGGGCCCCCCTTTGAAAAATACCGGGCCGGGCCCGATAAGGCCCGCAGCCCCAAAAAAAGTTTAGAAAGTTTTTTTCCTGACGGGCCGCCAGGAAAAAAATTTCAATTTTCTGGCGGGCTCTTACGGGGCCGCCCGTGGGCCCGGCCCATGGGCGGTCTGTCAAGGCCAGCTAGAAAAAAATTTCAAATTTTGAAAATTTGAATTTTTTTAAATTTTGAATTGAGGGGTTGCTTTTATAATTAACCAGGTGACCGTTAGGGGGGAAAACTATTCAAAACTTTTAAAAATTACATTTTTTTTAAATCTTTTACAATTTTTTTCCAATTATACCCTTACCTAACTTTTTCCTATAAATACCCCATCACCCTCACCTCATTCTCTACATTTTCTCTACTTCCATACTCTCTTATTCTCTCTATTCTATACAATCTCCAACATCTCTCACTCACTCTTTCAACTATTTTGAAATTTATTTAATTTATTTATTTATTTAATATATTATTTATATACTATATACTATTATACTAATATACTATACACCATACATGATATATTATATATTTACATACCTCCCACTATCTAGTCTCTACATATTCTAAGGCTCTTACTCTAAGGTATTGTCTTGTTTATTTTTTTTTTTAATTAACTTTCATATGTTATTTAATTATTAAGTATTATTAATATGTTTACAACTAATGTTATTATTTCTTATGTTGTTAGGTATCCAATTGATTAATTAATTCAACACTCTCAAGCCTCCAATCATGATTTGTAATTTATACATTTCAGTATCTCACCACAAATTTAATACGAAATTATAAAAATATTATTCATCGAAAACTAATTAAGTGTTGTATGAAATGAATAATATTATATTTCATATTAAAATCATTACATTAATTACCCAAAATTATTACAATGTATAAAAAATAATATTGTATTAAAAAAAATTCGAAGCTCGATGGGCCTGTGACGGGCCGGCCCGTTAAGGCTCTAACTAGCCTGTGACGGGCCGGCCCGTTTAAGGTCCGGCCGGTCTGTCCCTACACGGGCCTTGGACTCAGGCCGGGCCCCCCTTTTTATCTAACGGGTCGGCCCGACCCGTTTTCCCTGACGGTCCAGGCCTGGCCCGGCCCGTTTCACAGACGGGACTAATGGACCGAGCCGGCCCGTATTGCCACCACTATATAGTAGTGCTTGTTAGTTGTTCGTACTAGGGGTGAGTATTTTCCAATTGGGCCATACCCCACGGGCACCAACCTCTTTTGGGGGTAAATTTCACCCCCAAATGGGGTTGGGGTTGGGGTTGGAGGCCAATTTGACTATCAAATCTTAAATGGAGGTAGGGGCGGGGGTAGGAGCGGGGGAACCTCTCCCCACTTCCATTTCCCAATTTCCTAAATGGGGGTATGACCTAATTTCTCCCAAATAGTCTCTAACCCTAGTACTAAATCTAAACCACACCAAAAATATATATATACACATTTATCTTGTAATACTCTATTACTAAAAGTAATTATATATTTTAGATTGAATATTTTGATTAATTTTTTGGATCGGAAATTAAAACTAGGTGAAAAGAAAGATTCAGATTTTTTAATTCCGAACTCTAAATTCAGAATTTCAGATTCGAAACGGAAAGAAATGGGGGATGGGTGGGGGTGGAGGAACTTCCCCACGTCCATCCCTATTTCGTACCAACTTGGTTTGAGCAGTTGCAGCCCAATAATCAAATCACATATTCAAAGGCCGCCGAAATTATTTCTAGTAGCTTTTAATGTGATAATTTAATTCACATGAAACGTGTAAATGAAATAAATCCTACAATTAATATGTATTGATTTTTTAATCCACGCATGATTAGCTAAATTGAAATGCTAGTTGAAATATATGTGAAACATTACTTTAAATGGTATATAAATTTAACGAGTTGTGTTTTTCTCATGCATACCTTCCCCATGCATATCTTGCACTATCATATATTACTTGCTTTGAGTGAGTTCCATATATGAAGATGAAGTTGCTAGGCTCCTTCATTAAAGTTGGCAATATTGATTAGTTTACTAGCCTTCATGTCCACTTACGTACAACGTACCCAAATGAATTGTTTACTTACGCTTTGGGAATTGCGGAATGACATCAAATTAAATAACTTATTGATGGTGATTTTTGGATCGTTGACAAGTCAACCGTTAAATATTAACACATAGGTAGATCGAAGTTTTAACCAGTTAAAGGTTGAATAATCAAAGTCTTTTTCTCCATGTGGATACGATACGATTTGTTTGTATTTGAGAATAGTAATATAGAAAAGTACGAAATAAATAATAAATCAAACATAACACATGTTTTACGTGGTAAAACCTCAAGGCGGGAAAATATCCTCGGTGCCAATGACGGCGAGAAGAGATCCACTACGAATAGAATGATTTCACACTCAATACCTGCTTTTTCTCAAATAATTGCTCATGTTTCGTATCTTTTTTCTCATGTACGCATAAATTGCTAATGATCCGTTTTAATGGATTACATTGTTGTATTTATATGGTTCAATCTAGGGTTGTCCTAGTTCTTGTCTTACAAGTAATGGATTCATTAATTAGAATATTGCTGAGATTCTGGTAGAGTATATCGATTAGGACTCATTTCCCGTTTGGTGTTTATGCTTCTAGAAGCTTTGAGTTCTTTCCTGATTAGAATTATTTGATACTGGAGAAGAAATAGAGATATTTCCTTATTGGAGTATGATTCTAAGATTCGGTATCTGAGTGAATCTTCGCTTGATACGGCGTATCCTGATAAGGTCATATTTCTTATTTTGGCAGAGTAGATCTTACTAAGTAGAGATCTTCGGCGAGCAGGATCTTCGCTCATTAAGACCTTTTAACTAGACGACTTTACTTGGCGTATACACTTCTGACTTCCATATCCATTTTCTTGATGACGTGTCCAAACCTGGTGACATGTCCTAGGCTAATGTCCATTTCATTGACTGGTTGACTTTTGATGATGTGGAATTACTATAATTCTGCATTACCTGCTACCTTTGCTGACTGCGTCATGCTAACAAAAAATCCACATAACAATACCCCCTCAAATCTGCGAGATGAGTTATTGGCGATTTGACGAAAGAGATTTGAATAGTTTTCCTTTGATTTTTAACACTATGGCAACATCATTTTTTATTCTCATGAAATCTACCTAAAAAGTTTTAGAAACATCAAAATAAGTCATAAAAAACACAAAAAATACGTCTAAAAAAACGTAAGACTTATTTTTGTGAGTGCGTTTTAAGTGTATTTTTTATTATAGCCACACTTTAGGTGCTATTAAATCTTAAGTTATTAATTTAGTGATAGTCTTAAAACTCACTTTTTAAAGAGTTATATTAAATTTTCGAATCATTTCCTACTACTTATGAGAGTCTGACTCCTTAGAGACCCAGAATAGTGACCCTATAAATAGTGAGGTTTATTCTTTGGTTGATAACTGTTGGAGAAATCAGAGAGACACCTAAAACATCAGAGAGTGGGTGAATCCGAGGAGTGAGACCTCGGTGAGATCTGGGAGAGATCCTAGGGATACATATCTGGGGGTGGGAGACCCTGGGGATATCCGGGTGTGAGGAGACCAAGGAGGAGATCATGGGGGTGAACTCATGAGGGATTTGGAGAGCGTTGTGAGTTGAGGGCTAGGATGTAAGCTCGGTTGTGAGCTTGAGCTTGGTAAGGCTCGATTGTAATTGGGGTTTGGGGTTAAAGAAAGAATATTTGAATTGTGTAGTTGTAACAATTTTCTACATAGTGATATTTTTCTCTTGTCTTCCTAACGGATGTGGTTGTTTCCTTGTTTCTGGTTTTCCACATAAAATTCTTGTGTTGTTTGATTGGATATCTCATCTTATTTTTCTGCTAGTAGACGTTATTTGTTATGTAATGTGTATTAGGCATGCGCTTCCGCGTCACATTTTCCCAATACATTTCTAGTACATATATTATTATATAACTAGATACGTCTTTCTATATCAAAAATCGATTTCGATGCTACCAATATCCCATATTAGTTCGGATTGCATAATATCTTTCAAGATTCAGTGAACAAGTGTGTTCATCAGTGAGGTTTTTTTCAATACAATTGTTGCATAAAGCTAGGTAGAATGTGAATTACTTTTGAAGCAACCATGTACTTACACTAGAGTTGTAACTCCCCGTTTCTCATATATACAAATATTGAAATTCAACTTTCACTCTCTAGCTAGCAATTCGTTCAACTTAGTTTCATTCTATCGCAATTTGTTATAAAAAAAAAAAAAAAAATTTGAACTCTCATCATTTCTCCAAAAAATTCTACGATCCTGGGAACGATTTCTTACTTTCTAATTATATGGTTAAAACGAAGGGCACAGAATGATTCTACATAATTTTTAAGCATCATATATAGATTTTCTGCGAACTACAAGTATAGAAGACTAGAAGAGTACTAGGAACTCACATTTACTGTTTATATGTATAAGAGAAGGAAGTTGTTTACATTCAAAATCCATTCAACTTAAGCAACCGCGACGGACTGAAAAGGCTGTAGGCACCGTTATAACCTTCCTTGACGGAGCGGCTGCGACGGCGAGCCGGACTGCAAAGGATCAACGGACTATAACTTTTAGGATGATGATGAATCTCATCATCGTCTCCAGTTTCCATCTCCGCCAATACCTTGTAGAACAAGTCAACATCACAAGGAAGCAGAATGGGACCTTGAGTATTGTATCCGTACTCCAATTCTGCATCTTCCAGCAACATCTTGAACAACGGATGGTTTGCCAACTCCGTCCTGACCACGAACCTTTGTTTCTGGGGTCCCACGTACACTGTGAAACAACCTTCCGGAGCAACTTGACATTTATTCTTGTTTGGTCTTTCTTTTTCAAGCGACTTTGTTGTGCAATTCCACGTTTTGCTTCTTGTCAGTGAATTACCACCTGAAGATGATTTCTTGTTGTTGCTAGGATCAAGAAATTTACAGCGTTCCCATGTCTTCGAAAACAGGCTTTTCTTCCATTTCTGCTTTATCATATCCATTAATCTAAAAGATTACAGTATTTGGTTTCAAGATTCAGTTGACCTTAAGGTATAAGTAATTAGAAAGAAGAAGCTAATACATGGACAGCTAGCGATGCAGAGAGAGAGAGAGACAGGGGGGGGAGATTGTTTTCCCTAGATAAAATCTATAGCTTTAAAGAGGTGCAGCTGAGGAACCCAGATCAAGAATTGGATATATAGAAACGGAGATGGAAGAGATAAGGTTGAGAGATGATCGATGATGAGAAGGTTATAACTGGGTGAGATCTCTGGAGTGGAGGAAAGGACGCACTGTTATATAGGCCCGTACCCATATAGATACTACGAATAATTGTGAATTTGTCAACGCATAAACGCTGCTATATTTTGAATTTACTCGTTTAGACAAATTCATATCATGACAAAGAATCATCCACTTCTTTGTGTCTCGAGTCTCAACTCTCAACGCCTTGCCTAGTGGACACACGAAAGATAATTGCAATAATAATATTATTAATTTATATTCTACACAAATTTAGCTACAGCTAGAGAGCAACTAACTAAATGTTTAATATAAAATAATAAATTAATCATTATTGCAACAGACAAATGAGAGAAACACGTATGTTTAGAAACTTAAAACCAATCAGTCGCCAGACCAAACAACTGCTAATAATGATAATGAGCAGAAAAAGAGAAGCTTTTACTGTATAGGTTTTGCCAAGGCCACACGTTGATTGTAATTTGTAAGTTGGAGTAGGTTTCAGTAACTTCTTGGAACCAGGAAGACACACGACACTTTATTTTTTTTTATTTTTATAATTAACTTATAATAAACAAGTCTGTAGCACATATAGTTGTTATATAACATCGTGGTGTCAAGTATCCCCCAATTCTTAGATTATTTTAATTATAATTAATGGTGCAGTGCAAGAAACAATTAAACATATAATCTCACATAGCGCATTAGCGCATGGGTTTTAGATATAATTTCTCATATTTGTTACGGCAAAGTAATTTCTCCACGGAACTTTTTAGATATTTTTGTTTTAAAATGTATATTACACTCTCTTTTTCTGCAAGAACTCATCAATATTTTCTATTATTTTAAAAAAATTCTGATTATTTTTAATATTAAATCTCATAAATATATATTAGCACTAGAATTATATATTATAATTTATAACTATGTATTATGACGTTAAATATTGAATCTAATGAACATGGATTAGGTCAATAACATTACTAGGTCCTTGTATGATAATTGCACTGCACCATTAATTGTCGTTATAGGTATCATTCTTAATTTTCTTTTGTTATTTATATTTATTTATTGTTATATATATATATATAATCATTTTCTCTTTAGTGATATAAAATACATCAATGTATCACATGTGAGTTATGGATTATGAATAAACATTTACAAGTGTATACAGACTGTGTCAAAATAATTAAATATAATAATTTATATATAATATATTGATAAATATTTATCGGTATGCAATTAGGTGAAAATTATCCTATTTATATCTATGTGATTTTCTTTTACTTGTTTTATATACCATGGTTATATATATATATGATTTGATTAGTTGAATTAATATATATATATATAAATTCAGATAATTGATGAATTCAAGAAAATGATATATATCTCTATCTTCTTATCCTTTAATAAATTTCAACACTTAACTAGACTAGCATTCACCCCACCTACTAAAACCCATGCCTCTATTTTCCATTTGTTGTTATATTTATAGAGAGAGTTACTTCAATTTGATGTCCTTTTAATTATTTGTGAGGCCCACTCTACAAAGCATCTATGCTTCGAGTATTTGACCTTTACAGTTCCGTATTATATACGATTATACGAAAAAAATTGAGCTAGGAAGTAATTTTAGATATATATATAGAGTAAAACTTCGATAAATAAATGTTCGATAAATTAATAACTCTGCTTAAATAATAAAATTTTCCGGTCTCGATTCGGGTCTGTGTACTAAATTAATAACCTCGCTAAATGCATAAGATAATAATTTTTTTTGAAACCCTTTAGATCCCAATGAATATATAAATTAATAATTGATTAAATACATAAAAAAATATAACACATAAAAATTTATAATACATCAATAAACTTTTAACTTAATAACATCCTTTCAAAAAAAAAAACTTAACTTCTATTTTTTCAATTCAAATCTTTCTTAAAATATTCATTTAAAGTCGTTTATCTTTTCTTTGTACTGAAACTAAACTCAATCTGATCTTTAATTTTTTGTAAATCATAAGTCAGAAGTTATTTAATGTTACTATTGCTTAAAAGACCTCTTTCAGAGAAACCTTGGTAAAAACACTGCTGTCATCTAGATCATGATCATCGGTATGCGTATTCATTACCCATTGAATAATTTCTTCATCAGTAGACGATTTCATCAATATATCATTTTTCACTAGGATAATTCAAAAGATAATCAACATCCATCATATTTCTATAGTGTAGACAAAAAATGACTTCATAAAAAATTGAAAACAATTTGTAATGATTGTTGTTTTCATATCAATGTTCGAAGCTGTATTAATAACTTTCATAGCATTCAATATGTTAATTTTTTCTGGATTTATTGCTCCTACCTCGTAGCCCTCCAAAATGCTAAAGTAAAAATGACGTTGATAATGAATTTTTAGTGCTCGAATAATTCCAACATAGCTTGATTGAATCTTTGATGTTGTATTAGGAGGCAATAAAATAGTTCAATATTTTTCAAATCTCCAATAACCTTTAATATGAAGTACTTATATTAACTTCTACGTACTTATGTATTTTGATCAAAAATATATATATATTACATGTACAAGTAAAAACATAAAACTTAAAAAAAAAGTAGTAAAAACATAAACTCCCTTTTAAATTAATAAATATTCATTTACCGATAAATAAATAAATTATTCATTTATCAATAAATAAATAATCCCTCTAAAATAATAATTTTTTCCGGTCCCAACAATGTTATGTTAGAGGGGTTTTACTGACATATAGATGTTAGATGTCTACATGCACGATTTTAAATCTAGACTTGTAGTTGAATGTTGATTTCACTAAAATTATTTAACATTTGAATTACTTTGCTTCAGATTTTAATACACGCAAACATCTAGAAGTATAAAAAAAATATTTATATAGAATAGTGTTAACGAATACATAATTATTAGAAAAAGAAAATATTTATCATTAAAATACATTTATTATACAGATTGAATCAAAAAGTATAATAAATACTTTCATTTTACGGTTATTAATATGTACCCTAATACACATGTTAACACTATCCAATTATATACGCTAATTATCTTTAGATTCATTTTAATTGGAATATACAATCATTTGTAAGTTGTAACTGACAATTGTTGGAGATATGACAACTATACATCTATAAACAACTAATACTTCGGGTCTGAGTCGTATGTAATATATATATAAACTCAATCCAAATTTAATTACAATATAGTAACTTAAGATAAAGTTATAATAAAATTAGTAATTGATTACTGGATGATCTTAACAGAAATGACCTGATGGCTCATGGCTGTCGCCTGCTGACATGTTACAGTTGAAAACTTGTAAGTAAGCACATACATAGAAGGTATAGTTTTGTGATTAGTTTATTAATAAATTTATTAATTCATAGTTTATTATATTTGATTTTGGCTGCGCAAGACATTACATGCATGAATGAATTAAACTTCAACAAATGACGAAATTTAACGTATTTGAATCAAACTTGTTGATCTACTTCTTTTCATCTTAATTACATGCATGTATGTTGAAGACAGATATCGGCAACATGTAATGTTTATGATCACTGTGTCTTGGTTGCTACCATTTCTCTCTCCCCCTTTTTCTCTGCCACTTGCTTTGTATATTATTAACTTAATTCTTTGTAATCATGGAAATTGGAAACCCTCTCGTGGTATAGTTTCCTTTGACTTCTTCTTTGCTTGCGTTTGACTTGGTGATTTCCAAAAGTAGTAACACAAAACTATCAAATCCACAATAAAGGTTTTTTTTTTTTTTTTTTTTTGATGTAATCCACAATGAAGTTTTGACACTTCACTCAAAAGGTCTATATATATCAACCTACCGACGCTATTCTTTCTCTCTCAATATACTCTTGGTTTTATTCGATGTTATTGCTATTGCTATTGCTATTGCTAATGCTATGTATATTAATATTTCATATAAGGTTATGTTACACCTATAACTATATAGTGTCGTTAATATCTAATTATTCATTATATTAACATTTTAATCTAACATTTTAAATAAAGAAGAAGCTTTTAATTTTCTTTAATAAGAATTGAAAATGGGTCTTGACCTCTCCATTCATTAGAAGTTAGTATAAACCTCAGTCACCAACTAACGTTCATAACGATCTTTCTGTTTTACAGATATATCTTCATCTAGAGGATATATTCACACAACGAGATGAGGAAGCTAGGAACCTACTCGGCACAACATTCTCGTTGGCATATTCATTCACCATAGTTTTGAATGTTGATATCAATCCAACTTGGGCAAAGTCAAATCTTAGACTTGAGTTCGAGGTCGTTGACTCTTACATTGGGTCTGATTGTTAGTCAAACCTTTGGCCTGAGTTTATATTGGTTGACGTTTAGTTTTTGTTTTTTTTTTGAGAAATAAGAAAATCCCAAAAAATATGCTTGTTCCGGCTTGCAAGTTTGGCAGTTTTACACTTTTTAAAAAAAATCCCTTTATTGATATATAATATAAGGTATGATTGAAGAGAGATGAGTAAACATTGAGCAATGCATTATGCATGTATCTCGAATTGGTCAGTTGGTACAACAGTTATGAACTTATGGTCAATTGAAACAAATTAATTAAAGCGTGCAACTAGCTAAAATATATTAATTGTAATTGTATTTAGAATAAATATTAAAGGGAATTTACCTTCCAATACAGGACACCACCAGACCCGACGACCTACAGCCTACAGGCTAAAACCAAAGACTGATTATGAGAAAGATACTAGGACCTATAGGTAATTTCAAGTTTCAACTTAATTTGATTTTGCTGTCAAAAGCATGTTTAATGCGGTAACTAATAATTAAGTAGTCAAAATGTCTATCAGGACAATATCTCAGTTTGAATCAATGTATTGTAAATTGTATAATAGAAAGAAAAAAAAATAACAAAAAAATTAATTGTGAAAAAGGTGTGAACTAGGCAGACATATGTGACCAAAAACCTAGTTATTTCTTACCTACAAACACCATTACACCAGGGTCCCATCTTACTGTTACAACTTACAGGTTACGACCCGTATTGATATTCCCAACAGTCAAACCTCTGACTTGTTTTCTCTTCTCCCATAAACATGCTGCCACGTATGCAGAAATTTAGTGTGCATAAAAGTTTTGACCAGGTCACCATGATTCCGAAATCCGAACCATCTATTAATGGAACTATATGCTCATAAGTCATAATAAGATCTTCTAAAAATTTAAATTGAAGATTGGAAAACGTTTTCAATGTGGTCCGGTTTTGATAGAATTCTAAATTCTTTATTTCACGCATTTGTCATTTGGCTCCCTGTCACTAGTAGCATGGTGTAAGAGACTACCTACCACTCTAGCTATGAGGACTTCTAGAGTGCTAGGTACCCTGTCGACCGGCGAATGTATTAATCACCACTTTTCAAGTGGATATGAGTTCACTTGAGTAGCATTTTGAAGTCAAAACAAAAGGAATGATTTATTAAAGTTAAAATTAAAGAATAAGTGTCATGCTCACAACAAATGAGTATCCAAGAGAGGAGATTAGTCTGATGATAAATTCTTTATATCTGTACTATTATAAGGTTATGAGTTCGAATACTCTCAATTTTTTAAAAAAATTCTAAATTTATATATAGTATAATACTTTAAAAATAAACCTTAAACACTCAAGAGTGACTATATTTTCCACCACTATATATATAATTTCTTATTGAGTCAAAGTCAATTGAATCGACATGAAGACATGACCCTAAGAGTATCTCCGATGCTATTATGTATTTGAAAAAAATATCTTACCATACATGATAAATAGTTAACGAGGTAGAAAAAACACCTCCAATGCAATTATCTAACTTCATTATAGAATTGGTGCTGCCAATTTTTTTTAAGAGAATATGACATTAAATTTCTAATTTTAGAAACTCTCGTGGAAATTCTAGACAACATTTCTAACTAATTCCACAATAATTACTGTTAACGAAAAATCCACTTAGGAAGCGAAATTCCAGTTAGTACCCTCATCCACTACCGGTAGGTGGTAGCAGGGTAGGTACCTTCAGTACCGAGATTCCTGTTTATGCTGGAGATTAATAAAAACAAATGCAAAGGAACAAGAAGAATATGGAATATACTATTTTATTGAAGATTTGCTATATGAATGCTACAATATACTCTTTTCTCTGTCTTTTCTACACATGATGGAGATTGAGTATTCGTTTAAGTCGATAAGTGGCTATTATCCTCACAGTGATTATTTTAGAACTCTCACTGACTTCATAGAACATAGAAAGCGTTTCTCTGGGTGAAAAGGTATCCCCTTGGAGATCAAGAGTCTGGGTTTTTCCCTCTTTTACTTCGTCCTTCAAGGCTGTATTTATAGACATTCAATGTTCCCCAGAATCCGGTCGTATTAATGAGGATTATTTGGAGTCTTTCTTTAGGCGTTGAGTGAGGCTAAAGGCGCGAGATTTGATCCCGTTCATTACTGTCGTATTTAAATTCTGATTTGGTTGACCGTTTGATATCATTTATGGTGCTTTAAACTGTAAAAGAGTCAACTTTTCCTGCTTGCGTTGCTTGGAGGAGAATACCGATTCTACGTCATGTTGGCGCGGTATACTAATGTGATGATCTGACTTACTGGCGTGGTGCTTATTTTATCATGCTGGTGACTTTATGAGGATATTTGTTCTGTAGGGCATGTAGGATGCCCGTCTTGGTTGGATTTCAGGCTGATATCTAGGTACCCCGGGGTACCAGGTACATGTCGCGACATTTGGGTGTTAGATAGGAGGTACCAGATACATGCGGGGTGCTGGGTACGTGGCATCGTGGTACCGGCTTCACCAGGTGTCAGAAAAGATACATAGTGTGGTACCCGCTCTTCCAAGTTTGCATCTTTGGTGCCTCATCTAGGTAGATAGGTAGTTGAGGTTCTGGTCTTATCAGGTATTGATTCCTTCAAAGTCATGGTATCGATCCCGCTAGGTACTTGGGAGCCGGGAATGGTCTCTACCAGGTAGTCATTTGTTAAAAAATTCTCTATTGAACCCTTGCCAAAAAACCCTGTTAGCAGAAATCCCCTCTGACTTGAATACTGGTGCCAGGTTGGGGTTGGAGTTAAGATCTATAATGCTTGGAGAATTTTCTGTAACCGTTTTGTAAAATGGAATCCTCCCTTTACACACTGACTTAAATGGATATTCCACGTGGCGGGCTGGGGTATGCCGAATTCAAAAAGGAAATATCTCGGAGGCGTGCGTTTCCAGAAATCTCTCCCTCCGTCACCGATTATCCCGAGACATTGATTACTTTCTCTTCCCCGTTACAAGTAACTGTTTCTTCCTCTATTTAAACCCTACTTCTTTGCAGCTTAATCTTCACTGCTCATTCCAGTTACTCTTTTCCGTTTTTCACGAAGTTCTCGAAACCCTTACAAAACTCAATTACTTCTTCTTCATTCTCCGGCCTTCAATCTTTTCTGCTTTCTAGAAAAGTTTTGATTCTGCTAACATGTCTTCTCCCTATAGTGACAGTATTGAGCAATTCTTTACCGGTGATGCGACTACCAGCGGAAACCTCGCTCATCGACCAACATGTTCCTCCTCGGGGATAGGATGTGTATACCCCTCATTCTGACGAGCTTCCGATTTGTAGATCGGTTTTTGATAGTGGAGTTAGGCTACCCTTCCATCCTACCTTGTGTAGGGCGTTGCATGTCTTGCAGCTAGCACCCCTTCAGCTGACACTTGTGTTTTGGTGGCACCTAGTCGGGTTCCTGGTGCTATGGCGGGAGCAATGTGAGAAAGATAATATCGATCAGGAACCAGGGTCAAACGAGTTAATCTTTGTTTTCCAGGTTGCTGCCAACTCTCCAGGTCCAAAGCGACAGTTTTATGCTTGGGCCAAGAACAATTTGAAATTTATGATACTGGGGGCCATGAAGAAAGAAACCTTCTGGAAGGAGGAATGAGTCATCATCAAAGGTGAATAGGGTAGCTTGATCCATATTGGAGGATCTGAGTTCCCTGGTCCTTACTAGTTTAAGTGGCAAGCCCGCGCTGGAAAAAGACAAGCTCTTTTATGAATCAGAAAAAATTTTGAAGGCCATCAAGGCCCGAAATTATGTTAATGGTAGGTATCCTACCTCAGACACTTTCGATACAGGAAGGGTAAACCTCTACCTCCGTGTCTCCAATGCATCCCTAGGTAAACAATCTCATTATTTCGATAACATTCTTTTTCGATGATTATGCGGGTGCTAATTCTTGTTGTATTGGTAGTCTCTGCAGTGCTTCCATCAGTTCTAGAGGAAGGGCTCGACCCCGCTAATCGCGATTCTCCACCGACCTCCCATGTCTGGCCTCCACCTCGCCTCGATCCTGTGGTAGAGGTACCTCCTCTGGGTCTAGCAGGCATGCGTCGATCCCGGTCGAGGCACTAGGGACATCTAATACAACTCCTTATGCTTCAGTCAGATCTCCTTTAGCGGGTCTCGCAGCTAGAATGGCTAGGGTAAGAGGTACTTATGGCCAAGTGCGAGGTTAGACTCCTATCATCCCTACTACCACTACTAATGCTACCACTGCTGTTGTTGTTCCATCAGTCTCTCTTCCTTCCTCCATCTTGATGGTCGGGTGATCTACCAAGACCGAGAGGGGTAAAGATCCCATCAGTGCTGCTTAAATTGGTCTTCTCGATCGGCATCGATGGCGGTCAGGGGATAACAGCCGGGATAAGGTACTGGCTAGGTTCGTTGCTGCCTACCTAGGTGGGAGCTTGGGTGCCACGATCTCCATGCTTACTGACCTTTTAATTGCCAAGGCATCTGCTCTCCTGGCTGAGGTATGTCTCTTTATTTGGCCTTCTACCTTGATTGATTACTTGATGACATTTTAACTCATGTTCTTGTACCTGGCAGGCCTTCAAGTTTAATGTAGCAATGAGTCGGTAGGTTAGCTCCATCTGGAAATAGGTTAAGGAAGCTAATGCAAAGCTAGAGAAGGCCAATGAGGAGCTAGCCAAAGCTGCCCAGGGCATGGTAATTATGCATCAGTCCTTTGAGGAGGCTTAGAAGGTAGCGGATGCAGCAAGGGTAGATAAGGAGCGAATAGAGCGTGCTTTGGACACAGAGTAGCTCAGGTCCCTGTGCTGCAAGAATGAAAGGGACGATGTGATAGAAAATATGGTGGAACTGGAGAAGGAGGTTCAGACTCTGCCCGCTAGTGTGGCCAGCCTGGAAACTCGGGCGGATACCTCATTTGGGGATAGTTACTTCTTCGCAGGCTATCAGGTAGCATTGGCTCTTCCTTCCCCATTTGACATGGGTATCATCGATCGATGGAATAGGGAGGAGATCATAGCTAAAGCCGCAGAGTTGGCAAATGCTGATCCTGCTGGTGAAGCTGATCCTTCTCGAACTGCTGGGGTGAATGAAGTGGTAGGTGATGAAGACCAGAGACCTATCTCTTCTCTTCTATCACCAGGCCATGTTGTGGTTGATCCCAATTTGAAGATTCCTGAGTTCGTAACTGTCCAGGTTGGAGGTGGAACTCTTGATCCACATATTTCCCCATCTAGATTCGTTAGGGAAGCGGAGGATCAACCTATGTCGAAGGATGGGGAATCTGACATATCTATTCCCCCTTCTGGTTCTACCGAGGCAGTGGAAGACCACACTGTTTCAACAAAGGAGGTAGAGGATCAACCTGATAAGACGGCAACCGAGGAGCTACAGGCTGATCAATCTCAAGTGGAGCCTCCAAAGGTAGTAAATGCACAGGTAGCAGAGGAGGCTCCAGTTGGTCCAGGAGATGATGTTTTAGCAGGAGCTGTGGATGGAGTGGCCAACCAAGATCAAGTAGATGCGTGATCCAACCCGAACATTTATCAGCTATCTTTCATTTTTATCTTATTTTTGTAGCCCGTGATAGGGGATAGGCTCCATAATGTTAAGTAATGAAACTGTCTTTCTTCCCTTTAGCTACATATGTCCAGTTTATTGATTTCGTGGTTGAATTTTGCCTTGATTTAAAGAACAGTCCCCATTGTGAACCTGAATTAACGAATTTCTGGTAACAAAAGAAGTTTTGAAATCTGGCGAGATCGGAAGGTGTTGCATAGTTCGTTGCCGGTATAAGGATCTCTTTGGACTTAGCAACTGGTCTCACTTAAGGAGAACTAGGGTACCATGCATTCTTGTTCTGAGAATCTTGGTACTTAGACAAAACTATAGTTGAACGAATCCAGGTACTAGAGATACTCGTCTCTTGTGGAATCCTGGTACCTAGGTGTAGACTTGGTGAGATATCTTCCATTAAACCCCGATCAAATGCGGTTGTTAACGTGATTGATCCAGGAGTGGTACCAAGGCATCAGCTAAACATGGATCGCAGGTACCGATTTTGAGGGATTGGTATGATATGGCCTGCAATCTTTGCTAGATCATGGTACTTATGTCTCCCGCTATTGGGTAATCGAGATAGCCATGGCCCACTTCTTATTTGAGGTTGACCTGGTGAAAACCCCTACTTGGCATTCATGTATGGGAATCTCCGGTTTGAACGCTATATTTAATTGTTATTCCATGTGTCAGCTCAGGAGAGGCTTATTTGTGTCAAATGGAAAATCTCGGTAGCGCACGCTCCACGAAACTTCCATTTCCTATGCCTCGAACATCACGCCTTATTAATGGTTCCCTTTTATGCATCATTGGTGATTACCTCCCCCTTCTATAAATACTCTGAATTCCTCATTCGTTTCTTACATTGCATATTATCCGTTTCAGTGAGAGAATCCAGTAGGACAATCGATGGCAGGTTTCAATGATGAATTTGGAGCTCCGAGAGAGATAGTTGATGATGGTTTCGTTGCCATGGTTGGCCATGTGAGGGGAATCAGAGATTTTCTTTCTCTGACTGGCAGGACATTTGGCATTGTAGAGGGAGCAGTGTGAGATGGATTGAGTCACTAGGGAATCATAGCTAGATCGGTTTATGATTCCTGGAACCAGGGAGAAGGGTGGCTCATGGCTATGTACCTTTACCAATGTTGTACACGTTGCCTAGCCAAGTTGCAACCGCGTGCCCAGTTGCATCTTGAACGTGGATGGTTTCAAAGTTGTCCTTTTGTCCCTACCTCTGGTGGCTATGACGACATTGTCAACATCTGACTCAGGGAAGATCGGCACTGTTGGGCTAGCCGGTCGGGCACGAAGTTAGGGTAGAAACCAATGTACTTGCTTCAATTATCGTTGTTTTGTTTTTTGTAGCCTGAAAAAAAGGTTGGGCTCCCTAATTTGATCAATGAAGCTTTCCCTATTTTTTTCATTTGTCATATATATCTGGCTTCCTCCCATTACTGCCCCCTTGGTTAGATCCTGTTACATGCTTATAACTCTGGTGTAGCACAAATCTGAGGGTCAGTCCCCAGCATAAAATTGATCTAACCAATATCCGGTAACAAAAGAAACAGGTCTTGGGCGCGATAGGTGACTGATACCAGGTTATCTAGATACTTGTCAATGAGTCTCAGAGCATCTTTCTTAGACACTCTATCAATACTGGTTACTCTATCTAGGAGGGTCGAGGTATCAGGCATTCCTTTTCAGGAGATCCCAACACTTAGGCGAAATTCTATGGCGAGTACCGGTATCTGTCGCTCTTCTTTTTCAGGAGTCTTGGTACTCTGGTGAATCGTGGTACCTCACTTTCCTATTTCAAGGAATCGTGGTACTCGGCCTCTCATTCCTCAAGAATCGGGGTACACAGGTGGATCCCGGTACTTAACCTTCCTGTTTCAAAGAATTTTGGTATATTGGCGAAAATCAGGCGAACACATTATCGAATCTAGGTGATAATTCCGATCAACATCCTCAACCCGCTACCCTTAAGGTCCCAGTGGGGGGTAGGTACTTCGTATCGTGGTTCTGGTAAGGTGAAAGTAAGATAGGTGCCATGGTAAGAGACTAATCATCTCGCCCATCTGGTGTAGTAGGCTGGTACCCGGTCTTGGTATCTGGTCCTGGTACCTGGTCACCTCTCTAGATGTCCTCCATAGTTCCCAGACCTAAATAACGTGCAAGGAGAGGTACATGAGAGCTAGGACCAGCGGGGTCGATACCTAGCTCACGCGCATGCATAATAAAGGAGATAGATGGGCGAATGGCAATTCTTTTGGTAGAATTGGACTGACCTATGGGAAAAAAGCATCACGAAAGATCATATGCTGAAAAACCCCCAAGCAGTATTCATAGGAAGTAGAATGACCCTTCTTTATATTTATATATCACCAAAGATGCCCCGGAGAGCTTACATAAGTACAAACCGTGACCTAATAAGTCACAGCTGGAGGGGTATCACTTGGTACCGCCACATTCATGGTGAAAATTGGCATATATAGTAATCGATACACTGGTCAGAGATGGCGAACTATTTTTCTGGTGGGAAAATGGATGAAATCTGTTGTCTCTCTGGTTGATTTCTGGATTCGATCACAAACTGGAGATTGAAGAGAGATCAGAGATTGGAGAGAGCTTGGAGATATATTACTGGTCATGTTGGATGATGTTACAGATAGATGTTGGAGAGATGTCGGAGCCCCTTCTTGGAGAGTGTTTTGTTATATTTTTATCTTCTTTTTCTTGTTGCCCATTCCATTGATTCAGTTAATTGGCATTAATGGAGTTGAATATTTTCTCATTAATGACATTGTGAATGGCCATTAAAGAGTTGACCATCTTCATTAATGGGGTTAATTAATAGGGTTGACTATCTCAATTAATGGTGTTGTGAATGACCATTAAAGAGTTGACTGATCTTCTTATTAATGGGGTTGATTATCTCCATTAATAGGGTTGACTATCTTCATTAATAACCATAGAAGTCAACTTTCTCTTCTTCAAATTAAAGGATATTGCCGGCTTCGTTCATTAGGCGTGGTCTGGTTCTAGGTTGACTCCCTAGTGCATCGATTGCATCAATCTGTAGGAACCTTCCTACTGCCATTTCCCGTACTAGGTAGATGGCCGATACTTGATGAACCGGTCTAGGACAGGTATAGCGGTACCAGGGTACCAGATAAATATCTTGGTACCTAGGTATCAAGTGGGATGTACTACGGGGTCGGCTCTGTTTAATACCTGATAAAAGGTGCGATGTTGCAATGACTTCTTCCAGGTTCATGGTATACAGTATACCCAGTATCTGGGTACCAGTCTTGATCTAGGTTCTACCAGGCTCCAAGCAGATGGAAAATTCTTCTTTGGACCCCTGCCAAAAAAGGTTGTTAACAGAAATCCCCCCTGACTTTAACACATGTACCTGGTTGGGGTTGTAGTCAGGATATGAAATGCTTGAAGAATTTTACTTATTGTTTCTTACTGGTAACCGCTATCTGGCATTCCTATTTTAGAAATCCTAATACTTAGGCGAGAATCCATAGGTGGAACATAGGAGATGTTAGGATTATGCTCAATGGCAAGAGTGTAATATTGTAATTGACAATCTTCTCATATTAATAAAGCGAATTCTGATTCTTACAATTACTTATAGCATTTATTATTATAATTGTCAAGGTAAATAATCATAAGGTCAAAAGACTATGAGACATGAAGAATTGTTCATACATCCGGATATGTATGAGGTAGACACAATTCTTTAGTTAGTCTTGAATAACGTTCACAACTTAAGTTAAAGGTTGGGCACCTCTATCTTGTTAAAGTTGTAGAATTCTTTTACTAGCATTTGAGTGAGATCAAATGAATATGATGAGTCTAAAATCATCGAAAGGTTTTCGAGTAAAAGAATTTAGTGCACTAGGTGCATTGAACTGGATCACAATGAAATACTTTATCTAGAACCGTCACTAGATATAAGTCTTTTCATTAAAGAGGACAATCAGAGAGTCTATCTTAATCCTGAGATAAATGATGGACTTATGGTTGCAAGTGTTATCATTAGAGCTATCAATGAGTACGATTATATAGCATAGTCTATCCTCGATAGTTTGGTGGTATACATTTGTTAATCGATAGAGGACTTCATTTATAGATATGGACATCGTGGCTCCATTTATTAAATGAGAGTATAATATCATCATATGGATGTTTTGAGGTATTGGATATTAAATCTCAACGTTGAGTTTTCAATAATGATTATTGAAAACATGGCTTCTGGACAAGTCAAAGTATCCAAGTTCGAAATGTGGTCATATGAGGAAATATGGTAACTTGGAGAGCTATAGGCGGTCTATGAGCTCTAGGCGGTCTATGAGCTTTTGGCGATTACTGATATTATTCACGAGGATACACCATCTCCTATAAGATTGTCTAGGGTATGAATGAGAAACATCTCTTTTTCTATCTTTATTTAAGAGTTCAATTTTAGCTCTTTAGTGGAATGAGTTAAAATTAATAGATTGGACCTAAGTGAATCATTTGTTGATTGTGATTAGGTTGTGTCTATTGAAGCTTAAATTTAGATAGCCCGCCAAGATCCCCAATCCACACGTATTTGCATGGATCACTTGATATATTCTACCGGGCCGATTTAAGGGTCCATCTAGAATTGTTTTTAATATATCAAGAATATAATATGTCTATTATTTAATTAATGGGCTGCACTATTATATTAATATATTAAAAGGAGATATGTGAGCTTGTTTCTTTTAGTAAGAATAGGTCTGGTTCACATGTGGGCTTTTATTTAAAGTCCAATGGATTAAATGAAATAAGAAAATAATATATGGCCCATTTATATAAGTGGGGCGGCAAGGTGTATATATTAACCTAATATATTATTTTGTTTCATTGTTTTAATTAAATAAGAATTAGTTAATTTATTAATTAATTGTTTAATTAAGATACAAATCTTTTTCTGATCAGGAAATATATTTCCTAAAGTTATACTATTGGTAGTAATATATTAAAAGTAAAAGACTTGTTTGATAAGAAAATAAATAATTAATTTTATTTATTTAATCAAATAAGAAGTCTTTTTATTTAGTCAATAAAAGAATAAAAATATCTATGAGTTGGATTATGTTTTGAAGTCTAAAGGTTGATGGAAATTAGGGATGCAATACAAACTCTTTTTGGTATGTGATTTGCGGCAACCCTAGTCCATTTAGAGGAAGATTTCGGCAATCCTAAATAGAAGAGGAAGCAAAATTTCGGCCACCTATATAATTCCACATATAGAATTCGGCCACCATAGTTGATTGAATGATTCAATTTTTCTTCTTTTTCTCAATTCATAGAAAAAGGATAATTTTTATTCTAAAAAACATAAAAGAGAGAAGAGATTATTCTTTGATAGTACACTGATTGCTTGTTCATCAATAAGCTTGTGTGTACAACATCGAATTAGGTTCACGCGAGTTTCGATCATTAGATTGAGAACTCAAAAGTGACCGAATAATTTTTGTCTTCTTTTGATTGTTTTGTGACTAACAAAAGAAAAAGAAAACTTTGTTCATCCATTCTCAGGTTTGCAATTCAAAGAAAAAGGGAGACCACGCTCCTAGGTGATTCACGTACGTGTTCGGATTGGAAGATCTCAGCGGTACTGTTCACGATCACTGTTCACGCGGGGGTACTGTTCACAATCAATGTTCACGCACGGGGGTACTGTTCACAAGCACTGTTCACGCGGGTACTGTTCACAATCACTGTTCGCGCGGGTACTGTTCACGGGCATCGGAAAAGATTTACGGATTACCAATCGACGTAAGTCAATCGGATCACGCGTCAAGAGGTATTTAACTCTAACAGTATATATTTGAGTTTAATTAATTAAAAGGTTTAGGTTCAACTTTGAGAAAAATTTTAAAACCATACGAAATCTATTTTTCGTTTCTTCCGCTGCGTTTTATATCGATTTTTCCATACAGGAGAAACATAGGCGAATCCGAGTACCTGACATTCTTGTTATTCCAGTTTCAGGAGTCCTGGTACTTAGGCGAAAACACGTAGGCAAATCTGGGTACCTGACATTCCTGTTCAAGGGATTCTGGTACTTAAGAGAAAAGATATAAGCAGATCTGGGTACCTGGAATTCATGTTCATGGAATCCTGGTACATCGACGAAAATGATCCTAATAGGCAACTATGCCAGTTTAGAGATCAGATCCTTCCTGATGGGGGGTGGTGCTCGACCAAGGCAGTAGGAGGGCCACTTGGCTGTCCAGGTCTTGAGGTGAAAATCCATAGGCGAAACTGGATACCTGGCAAAAAAATGGGTACTTGGCATTCCTGTTTAAGGGATCCTAGTACTTAGGCGAAAACAAGGCGAACACATTAGCGAAAAGATCCTGGTAGGCAACTAAAGCCACTTTAGCACCAGGTCTTTCTTGGCAGGGGGTGGTGCCCGGCCAAGGTCTTAATCTGACAGGCAACTATGCCCTTACAAACCAGACTCTTCTTAGCGGGGGTGGTGCCCGGTCAAGGTTTGATCCGTTAGGCAACTATGCTCTTACGTACCGAATCCTTCCTAGTGAAAGGTGGTGCCCGGCCATGGCAGCAGGAATGCCATATGGCTCTTCCTGGTCTTGATATGATCATGGCGAATTTCACGAGACGAATCCTCGGTCTGGCTGGCAACTATACTCTTACGAACCAGACCCTTCTTGGCGGGGGGTGGTTCCCAACCAAAGCAACATGAGAGCCATTTGGCTTGTCCCGGTCTTGAGGAGATCCTCTTGGAGGGATTAATCTGGTTCACGGCATCATGAGTGATGTGTAGCTTTCCTGGTTTCAAGGCGATGGTCTTGGTAGGCAACTATGCCATCCAGGTCCTAGACCTTTCCCGGAGAGGGGTAGGTCATGTCCAAGGAATCAGGAATGCCATGTGGCTTTCCTAGGTGATAATCGCAATTTGGTAACGACACAAAAAAGAGAGTATCAAAAATAGCGCCGCTGCTGGAGAGGTGCATATTCGTTGATTGTTTCTTGTTTTAGATTAGGTTTTGTAAATGTTAGATTTAATTACTTTGCGGATATATGTATGAAGTTAGATTTTTCTTTTTCTTATTTTCTTTTTATTTAGGGCATATGCATTTGATTGTTTCTTGTTTTAGATTAGGTTTTGTAAATGTTAGATTTAATTGCTTTGCGGATATATGTATGCGGTTAGATTTTTCTTTTTCTTATTTTCCTTTTATTTAGGGCATATGCATTTGATTGTTTTTGAGTTGTGCTTGTGCTAGGAAAGAACAATTTCAGGTCGGATGGACAGCACGGCTCATAAGAACAAAGTGTGCGCTTATCGCACCGCAACAATTCCATCAAGTGAAAGGTAGCGGCACAACGGACGCCCTGTTCGTAGATACAAGAGGTAATTCCTCTACTTAAACTTGAGTGCTTGTGGAATAGTTGTCGACTTGGGCGGAAACCGTCCATGCGCTTAATGATAGGAATGCTATGTTTGTTGTATTTGTGATTTTTATTTTGTTTAGATCTAAGAGTGGATTTGTATTGTGCTTAGATCTTAGGATTTGATGTGTTCTTGTTTTTAGTCTTTTATGATGTTGTGTTCTTATCTCCGAATCTTGCCAAGCATTGTCCATATATTATGAGTTGAGCAACATTGAGGACATTGTTAAGTTTAGGTTTTGAGGTGTGGACACTCCCATTGTTTATATGTGTTTTTGTTATATTTAGAAAATTTTCAAATCTCTACACAAGCCGGTCAATTTTGAAAATTCTTAGAAATATAGTCCATTTTTGTTAAGTTGTTTTTCTTTGCATGCCGGTTGAGATATATCATGTATGCTTTTAGCTCCATGCATCACTTTAAATATGCTTGTACAGTGTCAATCTTTTGATGTTGAGGTGGATTAGACCTATTCTTGTTTCACTTAGGAAAATAGTGGATACTACCCTTGTGAGATATTTTGGTGTCTTATAAATGTTTTATTTGTGAGGGTTATGTCATTTCTACTCTTAAACACTCTTCAAATATGTACTTAATTTTTAGTGATCTAATTGTACATCAAATTTCTTTCATTGGTTGTTATAGAACACATATGGATTGCTTGTATGATATTTGTATTCCCTTGCTAAATGGACTTTTAGAAATGATTTTGGGCTTGAATGCATACGTAACTACTAAATAGCCTAAACACTTGTCCCTTGATATATGCTTTCATTGGAAAAATTTGAGGTCAAACACTAAATCTCCACCACATACATAACCTAAACACTTCACATTCACTAGTTATTGATCATGTTAAGGTGTATAGCTTAGGAGAAGCTATGTGTAGCTCTAATATGTGTAAAGCGTGTACATGGGCAAATGTATGTAATTGTGCAAGGGCAAAGGCTTTAAAAAGAAGTAGTGTGAAATATAAACACTTAAGCCTCCAATTCTTAAAATGTAAAGTTACTCTATGGGTACAAATGTAGTACAATGGTGCACTGTAAAGTTTATAGCCTAGATGCTTAAATTATGATCTTCAAATGTAAATGAACTTAAATTAATGTAAATGTAATGTGTAAACACCTTAGCATGATTTGTAGCTTTATCTTTCCCACTCATACCATATCTTCCATATTTCACCACAAATTACCCTTGGCCACAAATACAGTGAGGGAAAGCCCATTTGATCTCTTAGAAAGTCTATTTTGGGAATGTGAGTCAATGCATGATTTTTCCACGTTCATAGCAATTCAATCCCTTTCATGAGATCCATTTTCAGAAATTGTACATTATTGAAAAATACTCATATGCGATTATATTTGATTCCATGTACCTAAACTCATTCGCATATGTTTGCTAGAGAGTGATCGCCTAGGTTCTGAGAGAAAATATATGACTAAAATCCGATTAGGATTAGAGTCGATGCGAATTTTATCTTGAGCATTCGAGTGTAGTTGTTTTGTAAACCGAAAGCATCCTAAGTATTGGCATACTTGCATTGCGTGATACATTGTTATTAATTGGTATATTTGAGATTCGTGTTGTCTTTGCTTGGCATGTTCGGGTTGCAACTCAACCATTTTCTTGCAGAGTATACGTTTGTGGGTGTCGTAGCTGTAAACCCTTAGAAGACAAAACTTATCCATCTAGGGATCGCCTAGTGGTTGAAAGGCTTGTGGCATACGCTAAATGCCACCGTGTTTCCTACGGAAGTGGACTAACCTAGTAGATATATTTTTATGTTATTATGTGTTTTATTGTTTTTGTGTGTTGTTTGTTTTTCGTTTTTAGTTTTGCTCGAGGACGAGCAAAAGATAGGTTTGGGGGTATGTGATTGGACAATAAATGTACCTATTTGAGCTCCTCATTTCCTAGCTTTTGTTCTCGTTTTTGGGCGTATTTTTGTATATAAGTGTTTGTTGAGCCTTGTGTAGGTACATATTCCCTACAATAAGGTTTTGAGCAGTAAAGATCAGCTTGAGAGGTAAAAAGGAGCGAAAAGAGAATATATTGGAAGTCTTCAGAGTTGCCACGGCCTCATCTTCAAATCACACCACGACGTGATCTGTGGTCACCCACGGCAAGTTTCCGTGGTGGATCCGTCATCGAACTAGAATGCGACACGGAGACCGCGGCCTTCTAGTAGCTTATGCGACAAGATCAGATAAACTGAGCAATTCGGCTACCAGATTCAGCTGCTTCCGGCAGCAGAATCCAACAGCCGATTAAGTCCAGAATGTCGCAGAAGAAATTGGTTACTGAATTCGGCTACTCTAGGCTGTCGATTTTAGTAGCCAAAATTCGGCTGCTCCCGACCGTCGATTTCAGTAGCCGAATCGCCACAGCATCCAACATTTAAATTTGGCTGCTGAAAACGGCCACTCCCAGCAGCCGATTTCAACCGTCGGTCACCCAGCGATAGGCCATTTTGGAAAATTGATACTCATTTTTTGTGTCGTAACCAAATTGCGATTATCAAAAGATATATATACTAAAGTTTCATATGCAATGTGCTCTCAAGTTTGAAAATAAGTAAAGTGGTTTGGTGATCGGCGGCTGAAATCGACTGCTGGGAGCCGCCGTTTTCAGCAGCCAATGGGTGGGAAGGTGGATGAAATCCGTCGCCTCTCTGGTTGATTTCTGGATTTGATTACAGACTGGAGATTGGAGAGAGATCAGAGATTGGAGAGAGCTTGGAGATATATTATTAGCCATGTTAGAGGATGTTCCAGAGAGATGTTGGAGAGATGTCGGAGCCCCTTCTTGGAGAGTGCTTTGTTATATTTATATTTTCTTTTTCTTGTCGCCCACTCCATTGATTCAGTTAATTGGCATTAATGGAGTTGAATATTTTCTCATTAATGGCGTTGTGAATGACCATCAAAGAGTTGACTGATCTTCTCATTAATGAGGCTGATTATCTCTATTAATATGGTTGACTATCTTCATTAATAACCAGAGAAGTCAACTTTCTCTTGTTCAAATTGGAGGATATTGCCAGCTTCGTTCATTAGGCGTGGTCTAGTTCTAGGTTGACTCTCTGGTGTATCAGTTGCGTCGATATGTGGGAACCTTCCTACTGCCATTTCCCGTGCTAGGTAGATGGCCGATACTTGATGGACCGGTCCAGGACAGGTATCGCGGTACCAGGGTACCCGATAAATGTCGCGGTACCTAGGTATCAGGTGGGAGGTACCGCAGGGTCAGCCCTGCTTCATACCTGGTAAAATGTGCAATGTGGCACTGATTTCTTCCGGTTCATGGTATCGAGTATCCCCGGTATCTGGGTACCGGTCTCGAGTATCCCCGGTATCTGGGTACCGGTCTCGATCAAGGTTCTACCAGGCTCCAAACAGATGTAAAATTCTTCTTTGGACCCCTGCCAAAAAAGACTGTTAACAATTACAGTTCATTTAATTGTAAAATAAAAGAGGAGAGATTGTGAGATAAATATTTATGATAATTTATCATAAAATGGATACATGTTTGATTTTAGATAATCGCATTAAAATTGACAATATGCATTTCTCTATTTTTTATTGTCAAAATGGATCCATATTCAAAAGAAATATTGATATGTCATTATTTAGAAAGTCAAAAATGTTATATCTAAGAGGTGCGATAGATATTGGATGGAGGAGTTCTCAGATTCTGTGAGGGCGTCAGTCCACGCAGATTATTCAGGCTGATTGTTGTTTCTTCTACTTACTTTGGTTTTTTTTTTCAAAAATAAAAAAATAAAAAAAATAAAAATGCATATTAGCATAAGAAATATTCTAATACATATATATAATGAAAATCAACAACTTGTCAATTGAATTCATTGAATGAATACATATATATTACGGGGCTCTAGAGTCTAGACAGCCGCCTCGTGGACCTATATCCAGGTCAGCCCTGCATATATCCAGACCGTGCATTGTATATATAGTATATACTGCTCAGATTCAAGATAAACCTTTACCTGTTGCATTTACATTTAAAAAAAAATTCTTAATCAATGATGTGTTAGAGAACGGAAGAGTGACTATTGATGCTCCATACATTTTGCTACACATGTTTAAAATTTTGGAAGAGCTAAACTTAATAAAACGACACGTGCCAATATGGACGTAGTTCAGTTGGTAGATGAACGAATTTAGAATTTAGGTAAATGACTCTCAGATCAACGGCTCAAATCCTACCGATAGTAAAAACTTTTAAAAATATATCTGAATTAATAAATATATTATCTAAAAAAAACGAGACGTGATTAATGAGTACTATATTCACTGCAAAAACAATTAAAAATAGGGCGGCTTTAAAAGTATAACTACCAGCTAAAATGATCAAAAATGTACTTTTCATTTTTCAATAACTCTGGTCAACTTCACCAAAATAAATAATTAACTCTGGTCAAAGAAATACCTTGATAAAATGATATATTTACTTATTTATTTACTTTTCATTATATATAAACTCAATTATTCCTTTTTATTCTATTTATTTATTAATAAAATAATAAAACAGTCGCATCCCCTTTTCAGAACTTAGAAGTGGAAATGCTTGAACTATACACTTTCAATCACCAACTAGATAACATATTTTAATTAGCAGGAGAACCAAATTATTTAAAATGATTTGATATTTATATTCTCTCAATTTGTTTATGTACATTTTGAAAAATTAAAAAGAAAATTGCCACTCTCAGGCATTGAAGATTAATAATGGCTTGACAATGTAAATATGTGTTACACATACCTCTTTCAAATGACATCACTTTTGTTTATTTCTAAATACCATGTATTGATTAAAATATGGTTAATTCTCTCTCTCTCTCTCTCTATATATATATTTATATACGATAATTTTAAAAGCAACAGAACAGAAGAATAAGATTTTTAAAATATGTGTAGTGCATTCAGAAATTGTCTATGTAGCGACTAGCCTTGGACAAAAACCATAAATATCCAACACACCTCACCTGATGATATATAATTATATATTAATAGCATCGGACAAATAAAGATGAATAATTTTTCATTAATTTCTATTAGATCGTGTTAACATTATTATACAATAAAAACTGCACATTTTTCATGCGTGGTTGCTTTGTATTTTGCTATTATATATATATATATATATATATATATATATATATATATAATACAAACATGGGAGCTCACGTCATTGTTGATTATATTGTAATTGTCTACTTTTTATATTTTATTTATTTTTGTGTGTTGTGTCATGTGTGTATGATAAGAAATTATTAATTTGTACAAGTTCAACTGTTTCTAAAAATATTACTCATAATTCAAACCCCCCTTTTATAATATAGCAAAGTATGAAATAAAATATAGTATATTATTATTATTTTTAAATAGTTTCAGGGGTGTTGGTAGACTCGAATTCACCGTCTCTTAGTATCTTGATATAGATATGAGAGACATATTACTCGACCGATCTCATCTTATCTGAAATAAAATAAAGCATTATCAATGGATTTTGCACACATTTCAAGGGTCTGCTAAGACACGCAAGATTGACCATTATAAATGCATCATGTAGTGTAAGTATGTAACTACCACTGTTAGGGGTCGTTTGTATTTTTGTCTGAAGACTGAACAGTCCTAAATTTTTCTGAAGACTGAATAGGGACTGAAATCTGAACCTGAATGATATGTTTGTTTGTTTTTTCTCACATCTGAATGTACTGTCAACATGTTTGTTTTTAGAAATAAAATTATCTGAAAATACGTAATTTTACATTTATACTTATACTAATTAAAAGAAGTAATTTAACATGCATCATTCTTTATAGCATTTTGTATGTTTTTTTTTACAAACAAAGTTCAATTTAAAAAAATAAAAAAATTAATCAAAGAATAATATTTTTCATGTTCTGCAAACAAAATTTAAGTTAAATTTATTATCAAAAAAAAGTAAAAGTTCAAGTTCAAGTTTAAGTTCAATTTTTATGTTGTCCACGTTTCCGGTTAATATAATTCATGAAACCATTTTTTTTTTGGTTTCCTGGATCATATGCACCGTAAACCAAATAAAAAAAAATGGTTCTTGAATTTTTCATATAAAATAATTCTATAACATCTTCAAGCCACGAAATCTACTCAATATGATAGACAAATTTATTAAGCACTATACGAATAGTTAAATAAATAAAAAAAGTTCTTACCTGGATTTGACAAGAGAGAAATTAAATTGTTCTTTGAAAAAAATTATTATGAGAAATAATTAGGGTTTTTTTTCTTTTCTAAAACCCGTTTAAATAAGAAATATTTTAAAATAAATTTTTTTATACCATATCAAATTAAGATAAATTTAGAAATATATCTTTTTTTAGAAGATAGACTTGGAAGAGAATATTTTAATTGTAATCAAGTGATTTAGAATTAAGTTAAAAGTCAGGATTTCTTACTTTTTATTTTAAGTTGTTTTTTGATATTTTTAAATTGTTTGACCACTTAAAAAAACAAACAAAACAACTGAATGAGTTCAATTCAGACTCATTAAGTTTTAAGTGAAAAAAACAAACGACCCCTTAATTTATTATTGATTTTTAAATTATTTTTTTTGACAAGTTTTATTTATTGCTTTGAAGGGCACTTCGCTGTTAGTTAAAAAAATGAAAAAGTTAAATTGTAATATTAAAAAAGAGTTAGGATTAGAGTTGTAGAAATCCCCCACAGGACCCTATGATGGTTTGTGGGGAAACTTCACCCCAAATGGGTGATGGGCTGGTAGTGATTTTCATCCCAAATCTAAATGAAAGTAGAGGAACCATTTCCTCCAAACATATATATATATATATATATATATATATTTTCAAATCAGTACGCACTGATATAACTTCATCAGTATATAGATTTATATATTTTGACTCATAATGTATGCACTTGTCAAAACTTTTCCATAATCAATGGTCCACATACAGCGTACTAATTAAGTTATATCAGTGCGCACTGTGCACCGAGGAGGAGAAAATGACTATATATATATTTTAAGATACAAATATTTTAGTTTATAATATTTTAAATATTTGCATAATTAATATCTATTTAATAAACTTAACTTTTATTATCTATTTTAATTATAATTTTATTTCCTAATTTCTAACCCTAACCCTAACCCTAACCCTAACCCTAAGTCCCTAACCCTAACCTATTAGTCTGCCATGCTATTAGTGTACAGGCACTGTATTTTTCTCCATAAAGGCCTCTCTTATGGAAGCTCGAAATCAAATCATGAATATGTCATGTTGTTAACGTCCAAAAACATGGACACATTTTTGCTGTTTTCCATTCCGATAATGATTTAAATATCTGTTTCTAAAACACATTAACATCAAAAGCAACACTTGACAGTTAACACAATATCAAACACATGTTCAGTATTTCTACACAGATATTAGACAAATTAGGGACTGCATTGGTAGCCACTGAGGCATAATAAAGCATATCATCCATTAGTAGCCACTGAGTAATAATAAAGCAAATCATCCATCGGCTATTCACTTCCAAAATATCCCAAAACACATCTTTGTCTTCAATTAGCGTTTTGGTGCAACGTATTGCACGCGCTCATCTTCACATAAATTCTGCAACAATCCCAATAACAGAAAGAAAATAAGTCAAAAGGGTCCAACATATCAAATTGGACTTAGATTATCTCCTCACCTCATATCATCCTCACCTCACTTAATCTCATGACACATAAACATTGCAATGAATGAATAGTTAAGATGTGATCGACACTTTATCAACAACCAATCACATACTTTAAAAATGTGAGGAAAAAGTAAGGTGAGAAGAGGATCTTGGTCCTATGAAATTATGTTGCAAGCAGGGTTGATTGACCAATAGCACTAGAATAGAGTCACTTTCATATTATGCATAAACAACAATAATTAACAGGAGTTAAATAATAAGGATACAAGCAACTGAAACCCGACTGATGAACGAAATCTGAAATGCTAGCAGCAAAATCAAAATAGATACCACAAAACCAATTATGATGCATGCTCCATTTCCTGATGCATCTTTACTTGGCATTTGCATGCATTTAAACAAATGATCCGTTTTATTCTTATGCTAGTATAATTTTGCGTGTAACTTTTTTGCCAAGTGTGGGAAACTGAAACGTGATCTCCTTTCTTCTACTCTCTCTTTCCAGCTTTTCTCTCCTATTCTCTTCTTCAACTATTTCCTTCCACTTTGCTAGTATCTATGGTTTCTCTTATACTTCTTTCTTCCCATCTCTGTTCTTTAGACCATTTGTTGATTTAGAATTCAAGGATTTTACAGTTATCTTGTTGACAATGATTCACGCAAGCCTGCATTACTGTCCTAGGATTTCTACCAAGCTTACACCTAATATTATATGAATGATTCACAAAGGAGCCAAGTATCTGCAACATCCACTGGTCACAAAGTTGCGTCTCAGCTCAACATGCATGGCTAGAAATAGTACAGAAGTGCCAGAATATCTTAATGGACTGTTAAGCAAATCTAATTGATTTTCTTGATCCCTATCAACCACATAACATGATTGTTGACTCATAAAATTATAGATCTGAGGCATTCTAAAAATCTTGCTAATTATGACAATCAGTCGTTATCATCAGAAACCCTTTATTCAAGGGGTAAGGTAGACACAAAACAAAAACTCCACTGGATACATCACAAACGGAATGATATAAAATGCATAAATTGACTACATGCTAAGCTTGTGGTTTGATCACTCTTCACCAAAACAACTAGCATAATGTAACTTTTCATTGAGACAAATTATAGATGGTGCATTGGTCCGAGTCTATGAGATCAAACCTGCAAGTCCTCTGGGAGTGCCTCAGAGACAGCAAGAGTATAACATCCAGGGACGAATCTTGCTGCAAAAGATATAAAGATATAAAAAAACTATCCAAACTGTTCAAACAAAAATAAAAAAAAGATAACCAAGACATATTCTAAACAATCCAAAACTACATAATGCATTAAGTATTTAAGTAGATCTAGAAACAGATTCAGCGACCAAAGGGTTGATCGCTCTAACTGGAGTGTTGTAGCCTGAAGCCTCCAGAACTTCCTGAATCATACCTAGAAATTCTTCTAAAGTGAAAAAAAATTTAGTTCATAAAACCAAGAAATAATCAAACACGTTTTTACATCCAGCTATTATAACATTTATGATACTACCGCGAAGCAAAAGCATACTCATAGGCATCAAACCCTTTTTTTTTTTTTGAAAAATCATAGGCATCAAACTTGCAATAGAATAATTTATAATCTTAGTCATTAGCTCGGATAAATCATGACACCAAAGTTGTCCTATAAAACCTTCCAAATCCTCAAATTTCCCGCCTCATTTGAGCCATTTAGGTGAAAAAAAAGAAAAAAAAAACAGTCTTGCAAGTCAAGTTTCAATTGTTACTCATTTTGAGGAGAAAATAAATGAACTTTAAACAAGAACATACAAATTCGCAACCAGCGAGCAGCCCAGCTTCTAGTTGGATCCATGACTGATATTATCCTGCAAAAAAATAAAAATAAAGGTTTGAATGCAGATATTGAAAACAGAAACCAACTACAAATTGAATCTTTAACAACGTCAACATACCCGTTGAAATTAGGAGTAGTACAATCGACGACACGCTCGTTATCTTCGTCCATCTTAAAGAAGGTACAGTTCTCGCATCCAGATTCTCTAAACTGAAATGCGACAATAATCTCTCATACAATCAATCGATAAAACCATAACTTAAAAACGTCAAATAAAATCAATAAAAACGAAATATGGAGCAGTACCTGATCGTAGGTTTTAACAAGACTACAACGCAGACAAGCTCTCAGTTCGTGCCCGAAACTTGTCGGAATTTGTGCAGGTGCGCTACCCATTGTAAACCAAACCAACTTGTTCGACAACGAAGAAATTTGTATGAGAGAAATGGGCACCGAATTCTGCTCAGATTATATTTATATTTGAATTGAATTGTTTTCCTTCTGAAAAGAAAAAGGAATTAATTAGTTCTTCGCTATCCGTAGGGGTAGGCGTTTTCGGGTTTGGGTTGGGTTGAAACTTTTCCAACTCGATCACATATCGGGTTGGAAAAATTCAACCCAACCCATCCCAACATCAATTTTCAACCCAACCCAACCCAATATTGTCAGGTCGGGTCAGGTTGATCGGGTTAGACAGTTGAAAACACAAAAAGGAAAAAAAAGAAAAAAAAATTGGTTACATACAACTGCGTTACATATTAGTGAAACTATTAAATAATATTACATCTTCACATATAATTATAGCATCCCATATAACATAAAAACATAATATAAAATAAGTGCAAATATTTAATCCATAAAACACAAACCATTCATTAAAATTACAGGTAAAATAAGTAAAAATATTTAGGCAAGGGTACAGGTAAACAACTTCATAAAGGGAGAGGGAAATCAGCTATTTAACAATGGAAAATATGGGTCGCCCTGAATATTAAAGACCATTCATTAAAATTTAAGTCTTTACCATAAGGTCATATCATCGGCGAATCTTAAAGTGGCTCCACCCACAAGAACTCACCAGAAGATCAGCCCTCTAACAACCAAAATAACAATAGAAAATGGATAATAAAACTTTTAAAGATATGACATTCATGAATAAACATCAGAATAATGGTGCTCCCACATAATGCTTCATTAACAATTTGTAACAATTTGAGTGCTAGACTGCTAGTAACAGCCAACAGCCAAGCCACCCATTCAATTCTTTTCAATTTTTTTTTTTAAATTTAAATTTATAAGACTGTTCAGAAAACAATAGGTTAAATACAAAATAAAAACCCCAATTAAATATTCCAAACAAAAAGAAAATAAAACAATTTTGCTGTTTTTTTTAACTGATCTTGGCTTCTTCTTCTTCTTGATTATATCCATAACAAGAATATGAAAAAATCGAACAGATTTTTCAGAAATAACACTCTTTTTTTCAAAATAAGTCCTAAAATAAAGGAATCTCACCAAACAAAAAGTGCAGCAAATCCCAATACACGGAGTATATAACCAAAAACATACAAAAATATAATCAATTCTGGACAGGGACAAAAAGAACCTCACCAAAATAATAATAATACAAAAATATAATTCAAAAATCAGACCTGAGAGACCTGAAGACGGAAGAGCGGCGCCGGCGGGAGGAAAGGATTATCGTGTTCGAAATTTAGAAGAGAGGCTGACAGGATTTTTATTTATTTATGTCGGGTCGGGTTATCTATCCGCACCGTTTCGGGTAATGATCCAACTTAATTTATGTTGGGCCAGTTGGGTTCCAATCATAGGCCCAATCACTTCATTGTGTCCTTTTAATCCCCACTGTTTGCTAAACACACCCACTTTTGTAAGTGGAAAATGTTTCGAAACAAAGAGAGAAGAAGAGAATACAGAGAGCAAATCGAAAGTGTTTGCAATATTTCAGTTGAGCTTCAACAGAAAACAGTCGCATCATGAGTAATTCCAGAACTAGAAACTTCCGCCGCCGCGGCGACGACGATGACGACAACAACGACAATAACCCTACCACAACTACCACTACTAACGCCACCGCTAAGAAACAACCACCGAAGACGAAGCCCAAGAAACTCCTCAGCTTCGCAGACGACGACGAGGAAGACAAGTACGAGACTTTATCTTCGAATAGAAACAGAAGCAGACCACACTCTTCTTCTCGTCTCAGCAAACCCTCCTCTTCTCACAAAATCGTCTCCTCCAAAGACCGCCAACCTCCTCCTCCTCCTCATTCTTCTTCAACAACCTCCACTTTCTCCAACGTCCAACCTCAAGCTGGCACTTACACTAAAGAAGCCCTCCTCGAACTCCAAAAGAACACCAAAACCCTAGCCACCCCTTCCTCTAAACATACCTCCACCGCCACTGAACCCAAAATCGTTCTCAAAGGCCTTTTAAAGCCCGTAGATTCCTCTCCCTTACAACGGAATCCATCTTCCGGGGATTCGTCTGATTCGGATCCTGATCATGCCAACACCAATAAAGGTAAAGATGATACGGAGCAGAGATTCGCTTCGATGGGGATTGGGAGATTGAAAGATTCGTCTTTGTTTCCTGATAAGGCGACGATTGAGGCAATAAGGGCAAAGAGGGAGAGACTGAGGCAGTCGCGGACCGCTCCACCGGATTATATATCGTTGGATGCAGGGGGTGATCATCTCGGGACCGCGGAGGGGTTGAGCGATGAGGAACCGGAGTTTCCTAGGCGGGTTGCCATGTTTGGGGAGAAGGTGGAGAAGAAGAAGGGTGTGTTTGAGGAGGATGATGATGAGAATGCGGAGAGGAGACCTGTGGTTGTTCTTAATGATGCAAAAAGACGTGCGGAGGAGGATGAATATGATGATGACGAAGACGAGGTTGCCAAGATGTGGGAAGATGAGCAGGTGAGGAAGGGTTTGGGAAAGAGAATTGATGATGCCTCTGCTAGAGTTGTTTCCGGTCCTAGTACTACCAACAGTGTTGCTATGCCTCAGCATCAGCTGCAGCAGCAGCAACACAAGTTTTTGTACCCAACAACAGCTGCATATAGTTCGCCGGCTACTCTTCCTCTTACAAGTATCGGAGGAGCAATGGGGGGATTGCAAGATTTGGATACCATGTCAATAGCTCAGAAGGCAGAGAATTCCATGAAAGCTTTGCTGGACACTGTCAATAGGCTTAAGGTACAATGACTTCACACTCGAGCTTTCCTTGATTATGTTGAATTTAGAATTGAAAGTCTGTACTTCTGTATGATATACATGCTGATTCATAACCTGAAACACGAGAAAAAAAAAAGTTTTATAAGAGGTGTTGAAACAAAGAATATTTGGGATAGTTCTTGTATAATAACCTGCACATTGTTTCACTTGATTGATAGCTGTTTTAGATCCCTTGTGCAATAGTGCCGGTGAGTAGTAGCAGTAGATAGGATTTAATAAATCTAAATGTTCGGAGAAGTGGAATCATAAGAAAGTATATGTCTTTATGTATTATATTAGACGATTAAGAAATAAACATCTAGTCTTTCATGAGATTGAAGACTCGCACCTATTAAAGCAGAATTTCAATTATTTTTATTAGTGAACCTAAGTTGTTTTGTGGATTATGTGATTCCCCCTTAAAATTCAAAAATACATTGCTGGATGTGGGATTTCATCAGGACTTGTAAGTTATGTAGGTTGACATATGAATTTACATACTGAATCTAGCTGGCAGGTGCTTTATGGATGGAATTATTTTCAGAATCGTAACTTGTCTAGAGGTTTTCAATTTTCACTTGCTTAAAAGCTATCTTGCTTTAAGGCTCTACAGTAATAACTGATTGATCCCCCTAACACAAACATTCAAGGGAGATTAAATTTGATTTTTGTTTGTGGGTTTGAGGCGAGGGTGGTGTTGAGTGTGTGTGTGTGTGTGTGTGTGTGTGTGTGTGTGTGTGTGTGTGTGTGTTAAAGTAAGGAAAGAAAAACCTTTCCACTTTAATAGCTACAGATTGTTGAAAATTTGAATATAGGATTTAGAATGATGTGAAAGGGTTGAATAGCTTCAGATTTATGGCTGTTTATGATGGAATTAATATGGTATGATTAGGGCATTGGGCGTAAGTGCGTAACTAGGATATGATGGTATAGCAAAAGGCTATGGTTTGGGGCTGCTATGCACAAATAGTCTAGTATTTTCATGCTGTACAGTAATTATGAATCCTAGTATCCTACTTTTCCTTTTGTTTGTTTGGGGCGTAATATGGTGGTAGAGTTTTAGGCAAGGTTTTAGAGCATTGAAAGGGGAAAATCTAATTTTTAATCACATATTATTAGGAGCACAGTATTAATTGGTATATCATATAAAATAAAGAATTATGAGGAGTAAATACAATTATCATGGGAATAGAGACTTTTAAAATAAATTAATTAAATTTTAAAAAAAACAGAACAAGAAGATCAATCAAACAAATCAATCAATCTCTCAATAATTGAACTTATCTTATTGAATCAGATCTCTGAAATTCTGAAAATACACAGACATGTAGAAGCTAACTTATTACTCTGTACTTGTGTTTTCTTACCAGGAATCTCATGGGAGAACTATATCGTCACTGACAAAGACTGATGACAATTTGTCTGCTTCACTCTTGAGTATTACTGCTCTTGAAAAGTCTCTATCGGCAGCTGGTGAGAAGTTCATCTTTATGCAAAAGCTTCGTGACTTTGTTTCTGTTATATGTGAGTTCTTGCAGGTATGCTTTATCTAATTCTATGTCTTGCATTGTTGTGTGTGCGTATTTCCTTGGTTCGCCTTGCAAATTTAGTTTTTCTAGGTGCTCTCTCTCTCTCTCTCTCTCTCTCTCTCTCTGCACTATTTGGATTGGTAGGTAGGCTTTGGGATGTAATTTGTCACTGCACACAGAAGTCTGTGTAATGTAAATTCCCGTACAGCCTGTACAGGCTATGAGGCTATTTAAACAAGTAGTCATTGAACAAAAAAAGTAAACAAGGCGGAATCCTGTGTAAATAAAAAAAAAAGGCTGGAATATAATATGTAAATGCTGTATGCTTCCCATTTTTTGCTTCTGAAATCTGAAGGAAACAAGTTTTTGCTTTATGTACTTTGTTTCTTTATAATAATTCTTATTGAATATTTTCGTAGGCATGTCATCAATTTTATCAGAAATTATTTAATGCTAATTTCTCCTGTTCTTTGTTCTTACTTTTACATCTATGTGAGTACTGCATTTGATCTGTACTTAACAGTGTCTTGTGATATTCTCCTTCCAGCATAAAGCGTCCTGGATAGAAGAACTTGAAGAGCAGATGCAGAAACTCCACGAAGAACGTGCATCCACTGTCTTAGAGAGAAGAGCTGCTGATATTGATGATGAATTTATGGAGGTAGAAGCAGCCGTCAAAGCAGCTATGGCAGTTTTCAGTGAACGTGGTAACAGTGCTGCTGTAATTGCGGCAGCCAAGAGTGCAGCCCAGGCAGCATCAGCTGCTTTTAGAGAACAAACAAATTTACCAGTGAAACTAGATGAATTTGGAAGAGATATGAACCTGCAGAAACGTATGGATATGACACGAAGGGCTGAAGAACGTCAAAAGAGGAGAGCTCGATTTGATTCAAAGCGATTATCATCCATGGATGTAGACAGTTCCCTTAAAAAAATGGAAGGGGAGTCGAGCACCGATGAAAGTGATAGCGAAAGTTCAGCATACCAGTCAAGGCGTGAGTCGTTGCTCCAGATTGCTGATCAAATCTTCAGTGATGCATCTGATGAATATTCTCAACTTTCAATGGTTAAAGAACGGTTTGAAGAATGGAAGAGAGATTATCCATCAAGCTACCGCGATGCTTATATGTCACTTAGTGCTCCGGCTATCATGTCTCCATATGTGAGGCTGGAGCTTCTGAAGTGGGACCCACTCCATGAGGATGCAGATTTTTCTGAGATGAAATGGCATTCACTGCTATTCGATTATGGTTTGCCAGAAGATGGGAAAGATTTTACCGCAGATGATGCTGATGCTAATCTAGTTCCTACACTGGTGGAAAAGGTTGCCCTTCCAATTTTGCACCATGAAATTGCTCACTGTTGGGACATGCTCAGTACACAAGAGACAAGGAATGCTGTTTCCGCAACTAGCTTGGCTATAACTTATGTTCCTACTTCCAGTGAGGCTCTAGAAGAATTGTTACGCACTATTCGCACCCGTCTAGCTGAAGCTGTTGGAAGCATTACGGTCCCTACATGGAGCCCACTTGTAATGAATGCCGTTCCAAATGCTGCACGGATTGCAGCATATCGGTTTGGGATGTGTGTTCGTTTGATGAGAAACATAAGCTTGTGGAAAGAAATCCTAGCATTGCCAATTTTAGAGAAGCTTGCTCTTGATGAGCTTTTGTGCAGGAAAGTTTTGCCTCATGTTCGAAGCATCACATCTAATGTACATGATGCAATTACAAGAACCGAAAGAATTGTCACGGCTTTATCTGGGGTGTGGACAGGCTCAAGTGTCAGTGGAGGGCGTAGCAACAAGTTGAAACCCCTGGTAGATTACATGCTATCACTGGGAAAGAGTCTTGAGAAGAAGCAGTCGGCAGGTCTGAGTGAGAATGAGACTGGTGGACTGGCTCGTCGGCTGAAGAAAATGCTGGTTGACCTCAATGAGTATGACAATGCTAGAGCCATAGCTAGGACCTTTCATCTCAAGGAAGCATTGTGAAACAAACTCTGCTTTCTTTCAAGTGTTGTGGGAACCCAAATGTGTAAACTCGATCCTTTGTAGGATCTTTTCATCAATTTTGTAGAAACCTTTGTAAGGCAATATGTGATTGATTTGATGCTTCTGAATAGGAATTGATAGTCAACTTGTCCTGTATTTCAGAAAATATACTTAGACTATTTTGCTGTCAGAAAATTTAGGTAGTTTTTGTATTATATGTTTTCTCCTCATTTGGTTGGTGGTTCATGCGTTGTTGCAGACAGAGACTATCAAATCGATAGTTTGTAGGTTTCAGGTTTCAGGTGTGCAGTTTCCGTATCTTTTTTTGGTATGGAATAGACTATGTAATGTTGCATAACCTATTATCCATTCATCCCATCCCTATTTCCCTGATTGTCATCCCCAGAAATATAAATGTGTTACAAGCACATTGGACTTGATATATGGGTGGCTCTATTGCCACCCATAAAATTTTTTGTGACACCTATTTTTCAATTTACAATTATTAAAAGTAAAAAAATACAAAACATATCAAAAATAACCCTACTGTTTTCTACAGCCATCTACCAAATTTCCAGCAATTGATATGTTGATGAAAATCATATTAATAAGATTCTTATGGTTTGATTGGAATTTGGGAACATCACCAAAATCAAAATCAATTAAGTAAACAAGTAAAACAATTTCCACCAACACTAAAATCAAAGGGTACATACTTGGCATTTTTGGGTAGAATCTCCTAACACAGCAAAAGCTTTAGTTTCACCTGGTTGGTATATATATATATATATATATATATATATATATATATATATATATATATAGTCATTTTCTCCTCAGTTATATCAGTGTGTTGCATATGGACCACTGATTATCGAGAAGTTTTGATAAGTGCATACACTTTGAGTCAAAGTATGTAAATCTAATGGTCCACATCCTACGCACTGATAAAGTTATATCAGTGCGTACCGAGTTCGAAAATTTCTCTATATATATTTGTAAGTGTGATTAGCCCACAGTAAGAAAATGGTGGAATGATTTTGATAATCGTTATAAACGGTGAAGAAGATATAGGGTTATTAAGTAAATTTACTAGTAAATATATTATTATTATTAATCTTTTAGGTGCTGAACTATTTATATCTCACTTTTTAAATTATTTAGTATCTTTTTTTCTTATATCAAATTACTGACGTACACTTTTTATTAAAAAAAATCTTTTATACACACTTTCCTTATTTCAAAACTCTAATGATATAGATTATTTCAAATCATTAAGGGTGCGTTTACTAATCAATAATGAATGGAATCGAAATCAAGTTCCACTGGAAAGAGAATGGAAAAGAATCGGAATCAAGTTACTAAATTATATTCTTCAGTGTTTACTAACAATTTAGCGGAAACAAAATCAAGTTTATTCCATTTCTTGTGTTTACTTAAACTAATGAATCGGAATGATACATAATTGATTACAAAAATACCCTTGTGTATATAACATGATGACATATTTTTTTTATTATGAAAAAAATATATTTTATATTACTCATAACACTACAATTATAATAATTAACATCTTTATATTGTAAAATTTGAACTAATTGGATAAAGATCTATTGATATAACTTGATTAAAAAAAAGTTCTTGTAACACACACACATATATATATATATATACAAAAAATTTCAAGTCAGTACGCACTGATATAACTTCGTCAGTACGCACTGATATAACTTCATCAGTGCGTTGGATGTGGACCATTAGATTTACATACGTTGACTCAAAGTGTATGCACTTGTAAAACTTCTCCATAATCAGTGATCCACATGCAACGCACTGATATAAGTTATATCAGTGCGTACTGACTTGAAAATTTATATATATATATAAGACATAAGTATGTAGTTCGTAAATGGTAAAATGAACATTAGATAAAGAGATGTCTTAATTAAAAAAATAGAAGTAATATATAAATAAGAGATATGAATATGCAGTAGTTATTATTATTTATTTATTTTTTGAAAAGAGTTGTAGTTATTTTTATTTCATAAATGGTATTGTAATATGTATATACAGAGATGAATTTTTTTATAAATCACACAACTAGAATAATATAAATTAGGGTCAAGATAAATCAACTTAAATTTATGACTTAAAATTTTGACTTCAACATCTCAACCACCCATGTGCTCTTAATCCAATTGTAAGATTCAAATACATATACAACTGTTGGATTAAGAGCACATGGGTGGTCGAGATGTTGAAGTCAAAATTTTAAGTCACAAATTTAAGTTAATTTAGCCTAACCCTATAAAGTATTAATTATGTAAACCAATATGAAGATTAAAAAAAATAACCCAATATGATTTATATAAATTAAAAACAAAAGTCAATAATATAAAGAAGATGTTTTTTTTTTAAATGAGGATATTTTAGTAAAAATATTATGAATTCATTTGTCAATCACGAAAGAGAACTTGATTCATAAGGTGGGTGGGAGGAATCAAGTTTCTTTTTCATTGAGAACTTAATTCCTGATTTGTGAGTTGGGTCCACGGAATTTAATTCCCTTAAAATTCAATAAACAGTAGAATTCAGAAATCAGGAACTTAATTCTCTTTCCTACGTAGGCTTCTTGATTAGTAAATACGTCATGAATGTTTATTATTTTTGTTTATATTTTTTTAGATCTCGATTTTATGTTTTTCATGTTTAGTATCTATTGAATTTATTATTTTACATGTTTGTTTTGTTATTATTTTCAAATTTCAGATCCATATTTGTTATTTTTTTCTTTCGGTTTATTTTCTTTCAAATCTTTCGAAATTATTATGATTTGTATCAATTCTTTTGAAGATTTTTATCCCGGATCTTCTAAAGTTAGATATTATTTACAAAAAAAAATAACGAAATCGCATAAAGAATCGCAACCAAGAAAACCTAATCTCTGACGAAACAAAACTATATCAAAACCCTAACTCAATTGCCCAAAAAAATCATCAGACGATCTATATCACACTCACAATCTACTACCAACAATTCAATCGACTACTGAAAAAAAATATTGCATATAATAAGGATGGATTTCACCTTGAAATAAGAAGAAAAAACAAGTCATGCGAATGGATGTAAGAAAACTGTATATAAATATTAGAGATGATGTGTATTTTTTTTTTTTGAAAAAGATATGGGGTGTATTAAGTTTGAAAAATAAGTAAAAGGGTAGTCCTGAAAATAAATTAAAAAAATTAAAAAAATTAATAATACTATTTAATTTTATATAATTAAATCAAAATTTTAAAAAGTATGACATAAATAGTTCAGTAGTGGGGGCGTTAATAGCACAACTCTTATTAAAAATGGGTGTCATAAGAAGTTTTTTGGGTGGTGTCACCCATTATAAACCCTTTTAGGCTATGTTTGATAAGAGAAAGAAGGTTGGAATGAGAGGGGTGGGAGGAGAGCTTCAATCCATTGCTTTGGTTGGAAAGACAATATAGAGGAAAAGAGAAGATGAGGGATCTTAACTCCTTCTGGGCCGACCAAAATCAATCACTCCATCATTGGACGGATTTGAAAGGAGGGATCTCATAACTCATAAGTAGAAAATGACAATATTACCCTTCAATTTATAAAAGGGTAATATAGTAAATTTGTAATTATATGCAAATCTATCAATTCAACTATGTTTTCAATACCAAACAACATAAAAGATAGATGGTATCCTCTCCATCTCTCTTACTCTTTCTCTCATTCTTAATTCATCCATCCCTCCTATTTATCATAACGTTAAAGTTTTTGATTATTTATTTGTATAACACCCATTATAAACTTCTTTTTTTCTTTTCGAAATATCACATTGCGGTGGCAGCAACTCAAACCTTAGACATTTCCAGGTTGAATAAGTGCCTTTACTACCAAGGCGGTCTTCATTTCTGGACTCGATCTATTTAATGATATTAACAAAAATCGGGGCTTTATAAAAAAAATTATTATCATTAACAATCTATAGAATTCTGGTTATAATATTAATAGGATTACAATATATATAATTAGGGTTTTGAGTTTTATTTTTAAGTAAAGAATTGGGCTCTGAGTTTTCTTTTTAAGTACAGAATTGGTCAATTGGGTTCCAGTGTATTTCTAAAACAGCCATTAACTAATATACACATTATGCACCATATATCATGTGACAAATTTTATATATATATATATATATATATATATATATATATGTGTGTGTGTGTTTTTTAGAAAAACTAATTGAATTGAGATTAAAAAAAAGAAAGAAAGAAAAAGAAAATAAGAGAGAGATTGGACAATTGGGGCCCTAACAAAATAATGGGTTTGCTGCCCCTCTAGCCGACCTTGATTACTATCAACTGTCAAGCCACTTCGATGGTAACACTAATTATAAACTTGTACCATATTTTGTGTCCTTTTTTCTTTAATTCTGTTGATACTTGGGTTGAAACTTCCTTCTATATAGGTATATAGGTTTGGTTAAAACGTGCTAAAATTTATATATATATATATATATATATATATATAATGATGATAAATAATAATAATAAAATCAATTGAATTTGGACGCATTATAAATCGGTATCAAATATCACCACTTATCACAATCTTGAAAATGTGAATTATGCCCAAAAAAAAAACCGACAATAAGATAATAACAACAATCAATATAATACTTATTATAATTAAGTTCAAATTAAATTAATAACTTTAAAATCCAACTAATTACTAATTCCAATTTACCACGAGTATTATGTATGAGGATTAACAATCATTATTCACTACTGTGATTACATAATATAATGAAATTCAAAATAAATTCATTAAAAGAATTTTAGGGTTCAATAGAAGAATTTGTTATACTGTTTTGGTGAATTACTTTTTCTTGAAGAAAAAAAAGGATGCTAGATATCTATTTTAATTGCAGATCTCTTTTAGGTACGATTCACAACCTATAATTGGGAAAATACTAAAACATTTTAATAATATTTATTTTGATATAATTTACATAATAATTTTGAGTTAATTCACATATTTATAGTCATGTAAATTGTGATCTAAGAGAGTATGAGAGTCGTGATTCTGGATGTGTTGGAAACATTCCATATAATTCCTTTCATCTTTCATATTATTTTTTCAATTTTACCCTTTGTAAAAACTAATTCATTATGATATTTAATTATAATTAAAAATATTATCAACTTACTAGATAAATTAAAATGAATAGTTATTATAAAATTAAATTAATTTAAAAAATTCATCGGCCACCAATATGGGTTTCCACCTCCGGCGGTTTAAATATTTAATTAAATAAATAAAGACCAATAATTGATAATCAAATGAAAGATATAATTCAGTTAATCTGCAAACTCCAAAAAAATCAAATGCAGCTCATGTACCTTAATGGAGTCGAACTAATTAAGAATGGCAATCAAAACATTAAAAGTTTAAATAATAACCAGTTTGATAACTAGTATTGTATTTATCACCCCCATACTGCACCAATTTCTGATAAAAACGTGATTTGTTGAATTTAAGAAAAAACTAGTGTATAGTGTATACCCAATTACCCATGCATCGCATGGAATTTGTTAAAATAAAATAGTGCCACTTTCATCAATTGAGGAAAAAAAATATTACTTGAAAGATGCTGTCATCAAGGCATTCATTTGAAACTTCTCCAGTAAAACACCACCACTAAATTAATTAGTCAAGATAAAAGAAAAAAAAAACAATTTATATTATTTTCACAATATAAATGATAATCCAAATTAATACCTTCATAATTTTGTTTTGTTACACTAAAAATGTAATTAAAGATTTAAAATTAAGGTCACTTCGAATAATTGAGCTAGCAATGATTTTCTTTATATCCTTAATATGCATGCTCTTTGGATAATTAATTAATTAATGTCTTTTGAACTTATCAAGAAAATTAAATAATTAGTTAATGTTCATGAGATCATAACTCAAAAGGATAATGAAGGGACACTTGTATGATAATATGATTAATTAATTAATTAATTAATTAATTTCTTTTAAATTTATCAAGAAAATCAATTAATTATTTAATATGATCAATTAATTAGGTAATGACTATTAAACTTACCAAATAAGAGTGATTGATTAATTAATTAATGTCTTTTGAACTCATAAAAAAATTAATTAATTAGTTAATTTGATAAATTAATTAATTAATATTTTTAATTTATCAATTAGTTAATGTTCGTGAGTTCGTAATATGATAATATGATTAATTAACTAATTAATGTCTTTTGAATTTACCAATGAATTTAATTAATTAATGGATACTTCTACCAAGATCAAACAATTTTATGGTGGAGCAATTTGAACCTAAAACATTGTTAGGCTCAAATAATATGGTATAATACAATTATTTTATGTTGGAAACAAGCTATTTCCTTTTTATATATAATTGATTATAATTATGATATACTAATTAATAGAGCATTGAATATGATATAATTAACGGATACACATTTATCAAAGCTCAATGTGATTTTATGGTAAGAACGCTCATTCAATCTGAAAATGTCCTAATAAGTTCGAGTAACTACCACCGAAAGTGGTATATCAAAAAACAATTAACATGAATATATATATATATATATATACAATTTTCCTATTGTTAGTTCGTCTTGATATAAAATATATCATGACGAAGAATGTTGACCATTAGATTTACATACATTGACTCAAAGTGCATGTGCTTGTCAGAACTTCTCTATAATATGTGGTCCACATTCTTCGTCCTGATATATTTTATATCAATACGAACTGACAGTAGAAAAACTATATATACATATATATATATATATATATTGAAATATTACGTGTTGGGGATGTGGAAGAGACTTAAACTCACAACCCTTGGTGTAGGTGTCAGAGGCATATCAGTTGCTATAATATGTAGTTCACATTTTTCATCCTGATATATTTTATATCATGGCGAACTGACAGTAGAAAAACTGTATATATATATATATATATATTGAAATATTACGTGTTGGGGATGTGGAAGAGACTCAAACCCACAACCCTTGGTGTATGTGTCAGAGGCAAATCAGTTGCTCTACCTCATATTGTCTAATTAATAGGAATATTTGACCCGTGGAAATGAGCTATTTTTATATCATATAATATAATAAAATGATATGATATGATTAATAGATCATTAAATAAGATATAATTAGGGTGCTATATTACCACCAAAAATATGATTTACACATTCATATTTTATTAAAAAAAATTATTACAAAAATATCCCAATACAAATGACTAATTTGGACAATTTATTTTAATTAAAAATAAATCAAATACTATGTGCATACATTAATTACACCCATTTTCTCTTCAACTGTACTAAACTCAATATTTAAAATGGAAAATAAAAATAAAGTGCATATTGAAACTCTAATTATGTTACAAGTATCAACATTTCCAATAAAATACATGACTTTCATATAACAAGTAACGGAGAAAAAACAAAATATATGATCAGTTATTGATTTGAAGCTTCAATTATATAAAGAAATAATTCATAAAACGGAAGATTTAATTCAAGAAGAAGATGTAAACAAGATGTTAGAAATAGGATTCAAGAAAGTCCAGAAGAAAAATTTATATAGCGAAGAAATTTTAGATAGTTTTAGAAGTAGCTTATATGTTTACAAAGATGAATTTACAATTGCTGTAGTAAACAACAGAGAAGAAGTTACATTAATTAGCCCTCAGAGTGCTAAAGAATTAAAAAATAATGGCTATTCAGCAATACATTTAGACTTAGTAATCATCGGAATACTCAGCCAAACAAGAGCAGGATTCTTGTTTCAATAAAAACGGGACTCTACTAGATACGTTTATAGTATAAATAGCCTCAGAATTTTTCAACAAAATTACAAGGACCCAGTTACACTAGAAATTTAATATTCATCTTATATTTTCGTTAACCTGACAAGATTTCTTAGGTTTTAAAACAGATAAAAAGAAAAGATTTAGATTGGAGAATGCTTACTTTGATCGGATATATAGCATATTCACAGCTTTATTGAAGATTGGGAAAATAGTACATAAAGAAAATTACAGGGGAATTATTGAGAGCTCTGAGATTGCAAAGACGAAAACTAGTGTGTCTTACAACTGAGAGCCAGACTCATATTTATACAAGGAAAGAGATAAGCATGGCCTAAACAATGGCCGACACTGGGATATTTTTACAGAAAAGTGTACAGAAGTGGTTGATCTTTTCTTCTTATCTTTTTATCTTTTAATTTATTGAAAGTCTTCGATCTTATCTTCTCGTCATTCGTGATCTTCATTATTGCTGTGCTTTTACTATTTTTGTCTGCTACTGCCGACGCTTTACAGTTGATTAACTTTGTCTTGTTCTGCCGACACTTGCTTTTGACTTAAGTGTTAAGATTATGATAGGCTTCATCATCTAAATTATCGTCTTCTTCTAAGAGAGGATCGTCTTCTAGAAATGTAGGATCACCAAAGGTGTTTTCTTCTTCTTCCTGGAGATCTCTAAGAGCTTCATCTGTTTCCGGGTTGAGAAAAATCCAAGGAATTGAGTATTTGAACCACACTAAATTATTTCATATGAAAATGGACATGTGTGGTATTTGACCAACCAGCTTAGGTCTTATAGAATTTATGCAGAGAAAATATTTTTCGGCCCTATACCGTTGAAGATATTCAGGGCAAATGTCATCGCATTCTAAAGGAGGATTTCCTTCATGCATAAAAGAGACAGGGTGATCATATGGGACTATCACAATATAGTGATAGGCTGGGAGAAAGTTTGTCATCCTGTAGGGTTGGTTGATGATCCATTCACAGGGAAGGGAGTTTATGTCTAAACAGAAACCTTTTTGCCCTCCATACATTCTTAGTGACTGTTGAAGTTTTTCTGGGAGGAAAGCGATTTTTAGTATGTTGGTAGCATGAAGGCTATCAATCATACCGTAGCTAAATAATTCTTCAATACCAACTTGTCCAAGATCTGGGATATTAAATTCGAGTGGGGAAATATCCAGATTTGCTTGAACTGTTATAAATTTGTACCAAATTTGCTGATATCGTAATCATGTAGTTGGTATTCCTACGCTTTGAGCTAAAAACTTTTGTATTTTTAGAAAACGCTTCAAACTATCATTTTTAGCATAGCCAAAAATGGTTTGCTTTAATTCAGTAGGTAGATTTTCTACCGCTTTATATATATTTTTTGCTTGATCCCTCATTAGGGTAATATTTATAATATCAAGGGCCCTTTCAGAGATTACTTCCTTGTCTTTGCTACTATTCTTTTGCTTTTTATCTATAATATCTAGCTTCTGGATCTGATCAGTTAATTGTTCGGCTTCATCCAGCTTCTGCTTTAGGACTTTATTTTCAGCCTGTAGTTTATCTAAAAGTTCATTCATTGAAGCTTTACAATGGTCTAATTCTTCAGAAATTGAATTTTTTGCTTCATTGATTCTTTTAAAATGATTCATAAAACTTTGAATTTGGTTTCGATCGTAAGTGATCCCATTAAATTCCAAAATAGGTTTGAAACCATCTTGATTTTGCAAAAATATTCTTAAAGAGATGTTAGCTTCTTCTAAGGAATAAAAGCCTTTGAAAATGGGATTTGGAAAATCTTCAACATAGCTAGCAGTTTCTTGCCATGTAGAATAAATTCCAATTTTTCTTCCTTTATAAACTACGTAATAGGAAAACTTATTATTTTCGACAAAATACTGGCTTAAAATATTAAGCGAGTTTAGAAAACCTTTGTTATCATTTCTAAAAAACCAAATGTTATTAAGTAACGCTTGCTGAGGTTTTGTAAGCTTGTCTTTTAAAACTTTTAAAGGTTGGAAAGAGACTCCTAGACTATAATTAATAGTATAAGATCATATGCTAAGCTTTTCTGTATTAATGCTTGATGATGCTGGGAAACTAAAGCTTTTCTGAACATTCTTTGAGCTTCCTGTCATTCCTGCAATAGTTAGCAATCTATTAGTCTTGACAAAATATCTGCTACCTTATTATCTTTTCCGCTTATATGTTCGAAAACAGCTTTGTATCATCTACCAGTTAAAGTTTCTAGAAAGCTTAACCAACGCTTACTAATAAAAGAATTCTTTTTCTCAAAATTCTTCTTTTGAACTTTTTTATAAAATTATACAATATTATTGCAATCTGTTCTAACTGTAAAAGACTCATTTTGTATATAAATATGAAAGATATTTAATGAGTTTATTATTCCTAAAATTTCTAGCTCTGTGCTAGATTTTCTACTCTTTGGTTCAGTAAACTTACCACTAGCATATTTTGCTATCTCTTCTGTATTCTTTGGGCTATTATTTGTGGGCTTTTGGATTAGTATTCCGGCCCATCCTTTACTACTGGCATCTGTTTGTACTATCTTGTAATAACTATCTATTGGGAGTGAAATAGGCTTTAAAGTTTTTACCATTTCTTTTATTCTTTTTACTAATTTTACTTCTTCAGTATTAAAATATTTTTGACCGTTTTTACTAAGCTTATTGTAAAGTGGTCTTACTAGTGTACTTAAATTAGGAATAAACTGTCGTCCATAATTTAATAATCCTAAAAACTTTTGTAATTCTTTTGTTTTTTCTATTTTGTTGGGGAATCCTAAAATCTTTGTTGTAATATGCGGTTGCAATTCTATCTTCCCTTTATCGATAGTTAATCCTAAAAAGTCTATCTTATTTTTAAATAATTCTACTTTCTTTTTTGAAATTATTATATTATTATCTTTTAATGCATCAAGAACTTTGTTAACATGAAAGGTATATATATATCTATTGTTACTAAAAACAAGAATATCATCTATGTAAACAATACAAAAACTGGAATATTTTTTAAAGACTTTATCCATTCTAGCTTGAAAAACTTGAGGTGCATTTTTTAATCCAAAAGGCATGACTAAACATTCAAGATGACCTTCAGGGCAACTAAAAGCTGTCCAATCTACTGACTCTTCATCTAACTTTATTTGCCAAAATCCGCTTTTGCAATCAAACTTAGAGAACCAAGATGCTTTTTGTATACGGTTTACTAATTCATCTTTATTAGGGAGTTTATAGCTATTTCTTAATGTATTATCATTTAGTCTTTTATAGTTAATTATCATTCTGCTTTTGCCTCTTTTTTGTTCACTATGGTTTGATACTATAAAAGCTGTGCTTCTATGTCTACTAGTGCTTCTTCTTATTACTTTTAAATCTAATAAATCTTCTATATGCATTTTGCATTCTTTCCTATCTTCTAAGCTATAGGCTAAATCTTGAGTTATGATTGTAATATCATGGTTTATTATTTCTATCTTATAGGTTTCTTTACTTTCTGTATTTATTGGATTTTCACCTATTATGTTTAGGGTTTCTAATTCTTCTAATTTTTGTTTTATTTCAGTTGGCCAATTTTTACATTCCTCTAATCCGCTTATATTATTACATTCTTCTTTTAAATATTCTTCTAATTCGTATGTGCTTAAGATTCCGTCGGTTTCGCTTATTTCTAATTCTTCTAATAGAGAGTCAAAGTATTCTAAAGAAATGGGTTTTTCTATATTATTAGTTTTCTTTATATACGGTAGGTTTTGTGTTTCTAGCTTTGGTTGAACAAAAGTTGACTTTTTAAAGAAGTTTACACCATTTGGTGTGATCAACATGCTTCCATTATTTCCTAATATAAAATTCAATCCTAAAACAAACTTATGACTACTGTTTTGCTTTGTGACTAAGGTTTGAGGTAAATTATGGGTTTCACCATTGATTCTTATTGGTATATTAATTATACAGTCAGTTATTTGTATTATATTCCCACTAAAAGTTCTTAGTCCTATATCTGCTCCTAATTGTGTCCTATGTTGTACTGGAGCTAAGCTTTCATGAATTATACATTTGTTGGCTCCTGTATCAATCATAGCTTTAGTTTTTATACTTTTTGTTTTATATAGAATTTCTACATCTATTATTATAAGTTCACTACCAGCTCGATTTACTTCATCTTTTTCTATATATTTTTCAACACAATTTTTACAATAATAAAGTGTTTTGCTTATTTCAATATTTTTATAACCTTTATTAAATTCTTTATGACAATCTTTGCAGCTTTTTCCTAAAAATGATACTATTTCTTCTATTGTATTTATGTCTGAGTTATCGGTACTATGCTTTCTATAACTTCTTCAGCTTCAGATGATCCATCTGAATCACTTTTTTCTAAGTTTAGATTTTCGTCTAGATTTTCGTCTTTTTTATCATCGATTATACATATACTCTCATTATCTAATAGATTTTCAATATTATTAATATCAATCTCTTCTAAATTTTCTATATCTTCTATTTCGATCATATTGGCTTTAACATTTTTTATTTCTGGACAGTTTGGCTTTATATGTCCTATTTTTCCACACAAATAACACGTACAATCTTTATGACTCTTTCTTTTTATAGATTTTTCTTCCTTTATTTAAGGCTTTCTTAACTTTTTCTTTATTATTTTTATATTTCACAAAATTCTTCACGTAAGGTTTGCTATACTTATTTTTATATTTCTTTCTATACCTTTTGTCTTTGTTTTTATAATATTTACTACTCCTTTTGTACTTATGTTTATAATTCTTTATTCTTCCACAACCTAGAGTGGGTACTTCATACAAATCGATGCACATTCTACTAAACTGTTGTTGTGCTTGTCTTCTAAGCTTTTCTTCATCACAAAGGTCTCTAATTTTTTGTCTAACAAATTCTACTGCAGGGATTAAAGAAACTTGCCAAAATAAACCTTCGTCTTTTCTACTTTTGAACCATTCACTTAAATCCTGAAACAAACGTTCACCTATCTTTCCTGGTAATTTGGTTACAAACTTCATAAATAATTCTTCGTCGTATGGTCTTCCTATTTGACTCCAATATTTATAAAATAAATCTACATAATGATCAAAATAATGTAAATCACATATCTTTAACTGTTCTAAGCTTCTAATTGCTCAAATTTGCTTTTGGGTATCATTTACTTCTTCCATTGATGATCCTAAAATACATTTTCTAATACCATCAATAAAACTCAAAACTGTTATATTAGTTTCGAATTCATCTAATTCTAGCTTTCTAGTTTCATCCTTTTTTCATGTATTCTCCCCATCCTAAATATACTTGTTTTTCATTGTATCCTAACATACTTTCAAGATATACTAATTTATATTTATAATATACAATACTACTCAAGGCTTCCATATAATGTCTAATTAAATTACCTTCCCATTTATTAAATATGGTTTTCCATTCACTAGGCCTATGACCTTGTAAACTTAATATTAATATATCTTTAGCCTCTGGCTCTTTTCTCCAATTTTCTAATTTTGTTTTAGCTTTATATATTCTTTCTTTATCTTTATAATCTTTATAACTTTCTTTGGAATCATGTATTCCACGTTTTGCTAAATAATCATCTATTCTAGATTCTGGTAAATCCTCTATATCAGGGATCCTACCACTTTGTCCGCTACCTTGTCCTTCTTCTACTTTTGGTTTATCTTCTCCTACAAAGACTTCATTTTCTATATAACATATATCTTGCAGACTATTTCTAAGTTGGTCAAAATTCATATTTTCTAGAAGGATTTCATCTATGTCATTGTCATCTAAGTCTAGATAATTACAAATATTTTCAAATATATTATCTTGTAAATAATCATTAGGTTCATTAAAGATCAAGTCTATTATATGGTCTCGATTCTTAGAGAGGGTTTTAAGCTTATCTATTCTTTGTTCTAAATGCAACATATTAATTTCATTATCAGAATCTTCTTCTATTAATAGACTCGCTTTCTTTTTATAATCTTTGAATTTTTGGAAAGTCTGATTTCTTTTGTCAACATATATACTACTGTTTTCAGGTACTTCTAATTCTTGGCTTTCCAAGTCAGGTAACTTCTATTCTAATCCTTGTAATTCGCTTTTCTTAAGCTTATTAGGGACTTACATTTGTATATAATCACTATGAAAATGTTCGACTATACTTTTATTGATAAATCTAAATTTTTTATGATATTTATTGTAACATCTACCTAAAACAAACACAATTTTTACAATAATAGAGTGTATAGATATGATGATTAGATTTTAAACTGTATTTATTAAGATACTTTGAACAATGGAGGTAGTGTTTGTTTGATTGTTTCTCTAAGAGTTAGATTGAAACCATTTGCCTGTTCTTGAAAAATATAATAATTAATTTCCTTTTATATTTAATTGAAGTTTAATCGTTTGTGTATGTTTCAATTAACATGGTGATATAATCATATAATGATTAAATTAAGTGTAATATTAAAAAAAATTAAATTGGATGTACAGTATTAGTAATTTAAAAGAGTATACAAATAAAATGAATAAATAAAAAACTATATTCATTTATTAAGGATACTATTAGTATTATAATGGGTGTTTGTAGTAATAATTTAATTTTTAAAATTTTATATATGGATTTACTTATATGATGGATGTGTAAGACCATCTTCGACGCATATGTCAATGACAATGTCAAATTCGGCACAAAAAAAATAGTAAAATGTTATATTTGACACATTATTTTAGTATTATACTATAATGTAAAATTCTATTTGATATTCTATTTTTTATTTTTTTTATTACTTAAAATTATAAAAATCAACAAATACAACCAATATATCTGAATGCATTGAATATGTTTTTAGAATTGTTTCAATCTCAATTTTCCTACCAAATTTGTTAAAATTATTGTTAAATTTTTTATTATTTAAAACTTAAAAAATAAACAAATACAACTGCATTTATTGCTGTGCCAACTTTGGCATATGCTATATAATGTGTCAAATTTGGCACTGCATTGAAGCATGTTTTTTTTTTGTTAAATTATAAGCATTGACACAGTGATTTAGCATTGCATTGGAAATGCTCTAAATCATTAAGATTTTGTTCCACTGCTCTAGTTTTATATGAAGAAGTAGAGAACTTCATGCACTTGAACAAGTTTAATGATCCTATTGTTCCTTATTTACGTATCTCACTAATTACTGTAAGAACCTGTCGAGATCAAACAATACATCTGTGGTCTGGATATCTACTCTCATAACGGGAGATAACTACTCTCACAACCCGGGAAGAAAACTCTCCACATATAGTTGTAAAATACGTATGGTGGGAATTGAACATCTCACCACCTATGTGGAAGGGAAGTGCACTACAATTCTTCTAAGAGGTGGTGTTCTGCAATTATTTAACTTCATTATAGAGTCTATTTGATAAAGATATTCTTAAAGAATATAAGTATGGAACTATGTTAGCATTTTTAACTATTTACTACCAATACAGATACAAGCCCATTTAATTCTAAAATAAAAGAGGAGAGGGTGTGAAACAAATGTTTTATGTGATTGGTAATAAAGTGGATACATATATTTAGTTAGATAATTGTATTGGAGATAAGAATATGTATTTAATTACTTTTTTCGTTTTTGCCTAAGAGTGATCCATGTTCAAGAAAAATGCACATGCATCAGTAATAGAAACTCAAGATGCTATAAGAAATAAAAGTCTACTCAATAAATAAAAGATAAATTCATGTGAAATTTTGAAAACTTTGATATAATTTGTACTAGAGCAGTGTTTTTCTTCAAAAAAATTAAATCCTCAATATAAAAGTGAAGATTTTTTTTTATTGATAAAAAAAGTGAAGAGTTTTAATCAAACTAAAAAATAGCTTTTGACAAGAACCATAACTCAACTCAAACATTGGTTTGATAAGAATCTTAACTCAATTCAAACACTTGTTTGTCAAGGGATAAGGATCCTAACTGAACTCAAACACCTGTTTGTGAATGGTTCTAATGTGGGTTTGAGTAAAAAAAAAAATCCTAAATTAATGTAATACATAAAAAAAGTTGTCTTTTAAAAATTAAGTTTCCAAGTCATTCAAAATGAATCTTTAAAGAAAACAAATCTAGATGAAATGAATCCTAGATAGATTCTAAAGACAAGAATGAATGCATCAACCTCCTCTTGTGATTGAATGTGCCATATGATAGCTTTTGTCATTCTTATCTACTTTTGTTATTTTTCTTCTCTTCTTCAATTTGCATGCCTAAATCTAGTACCACTCTTAAGATAGCATTTATCATTCTTATCTACTTTTGTAATTTTTCTTCTCATCTTCAATTTGCATGCCTAAATCTACTATCACTTATCCATGTGTTGGTAAATGAAATTTGCCAACACAGCTCAATTCATTTGCCAACACAGCTCAAAGAACCAACATAATTTCATATAATAGAGAACAATGGTTTCATGTTACAATGCAGAATGTTTTCACTTCTCACATAGTGAAGTAGAATATTTCCACGGAATAGTGGCTTACGTGAAATCTTTTAGAAAATGATCAGATTTTCAAAGTTTCATGATAAATGTGTGTTTGGTATAACTTTTATAGGGGTTATAACTAGTCTTATAATCTTAGAAACCGTTTTGATGGTTTTTTTTTTTGTTTTTTTATTTTTTATTTTATTGTCCGGCAAAATTGAAGAAGTGTTTTTTTAATATTAAAAAAGCTATTTATCTTTTGGAGAGCTAAAAGCCCAAATTTTGGGCTTCTCCCAAGAAGCTCGTTCCAGCTTTCTTTTAAAAGAGACAAATAGTCTTAACTACTGTCCATGGATTTTAAATTTTAAATATTTCACTCTGTATCTTTATATTACAAATACTTTGTTAGTGTCCATTTTTATAATTTTTAACAACAAATTTTTGTTAGAGATATTTTGATAAATAATCTATTTACTTAAAAATGTTTTTTTTAAATGAATACTAAATAATATATGGTTTTTTGTTAAAAATTCTACTCAATAGAAGTTCTACTTGTAAAAGATATACTCCAAAAACTTAATTTGAAAAGTCATCTCAAACACAACAAACATTTTAAAATAATGCAATATACAATAAAATAAAATAAAATCATAATATGTATGATATTATAATGACAATGCTCAAATTTGACTTGTGAGTTTTATACAATTGAACTACGATACAAGATTAAAGATTTGTCTATAACCAAGAGAGTCCAAAAACTTTTCAACGTGTATTATCTTGTGATTTCAAATGATGTTTAGTGCTTAAATCAGTTGAACTTTATAGTTTCACACATGTTGGGAAGAAGATTATATATATATATATATATTTTGATAGTTTCTGGTTGGATGTATTTATTTTTTTAAACTTTTGTTATTGGTAGGATTCGAGTCGTTTATTTGAGAATCATTCATCTACTGGCTGAACTACGTCCTATGAGGTTTAAAAAGATAATATTTAAGATTGAGGGGATTTATATAATTTTATAATTATTCTTTAAACTAAATTATTGAAAATTGGTTAGTAATAATCGATTAATGATTCCTTTTTTATATTAAGAAAAAGAAGGTATCTGTAAAGTCTGTAGGTGAAAATTCAATATAAAAGGTAAAAACATGTGATCATAAATTCAATAAATAAAGTTATGTTAAAATAAATATTTCTAAATACAATAAGTAAAGTTACAGTGGAGAATTGCCACTTGGCTTGACGGTTATCAGTAGCTTTTTTAGTTTTCGCGTCCTTTTGCAGTTCCGTAAGGGAAAAATGATCTGACGGCACACAACTCCTCTTTTTGCGAGCCCACGGTACACCCTCAGTATTGTAAACATTCATATGGGATTCAAAAAGTTAAAATATGATTCCAAATTTCCAATAACATTTGCAGTTGAGTCTCTGTTCAAATTTTTCAAAAGCAAGTGATTTTTGAATCGAATCATTCTTACTTTCTTGATAGCCATGGAGGATTACGAAGATGTCAAACAGAAGATACGTGAAGCTTTAGCCAAGAACCCGCCGAAGCGAAACGAAAATGTGTCAAATGCACCGGCCTCGGTGATACAACTCAGTAGTAGTAGTAGCAGTAGTGACAGTAGCAGCGGTAGTAGCGATTCGGACTCGGACGATGACGGACAAAACGGTGCCGTTAAGAGAAGGATGGATGCGAGTGCTTCGACGGAGAAGAGGAAGACGAAGAGGCAGAAGCCGGACAATTTTGAGGTGGTTTTGCCGGTAGGGTTTCTGGATCCACTTACGGTGCAGGAACCGCTGCGAGAGGTGGTGACGAATACGGCCACGAGTGTGGCGAGACTGCAGAGCTGTAAGCAGTTTTGGAAGGCTGGGGATTATGAGGGAGCTCCATCTGGTGATTGGGACTTCTCTTCAGGTAATTTATCGACTTTGCATCTCTTTTGATACTTAATTAGTGTTTATCTGTTGATACATTATTGTTGTTTGGCTTAATCTAGTGTTATTTTTGGAATGCTTTACATTGTGATTCATTACCTTATTTAATTCACAGTAAACATAATTAACACGCACACTAAAGCAAGATTTACCTTATTCAACCAGCTAATGAAATCATATTTTTATGTTGTAAATAATTCAAACACTAACGAAGCTTAATTCAAGGCAGATATTGTGCTCGATGAGTTGAAGATGACTTAATGGTGTAAACTGACTTGGTAAATAATTTTGACAGACAAATGGTCAATAATCTATCCATATAAGAGTTAAGAGTTATTGTTTCATCAAAAAAAAAAAAAAAATCTTGGTAGTGGAATTAAGTGGAAATGAAAATACATTGAAGCAACGAGGGGTGTAGAGTGTTATTATTATTATTTTTTTATATATTTAAAAAAAAAAAAAATTTCAAGCTTGTTGTGTATTGGATGAAACCTATCATGGTTAGCGGGCCTTGGTGATGGATGAACTAATATGGTATATAGTATAGGTCATGTGTGGTGTGCTAAATTTTATTCCTAGTCAAACTTTTGGTGAGACACTTCTATAGATATTTTTAAAGAAAATGGTTGTAATGCATGTGATGGTGAACATCTGTAATGCAGTATCAGGAAACTTGATTATTAGTGGACATATATGAGCGCAATAGTTGCTTTTTTTTGTTTGAGAGATTAAAGAAGATGGCACATAGAAGCTACTGGTCATGATAATGAAACTTTTCATCTTCCTCTCGTTTTTCTTCGGCTAAAGTAACCGCAAACTTTTTGATGAATATATTTGTTAAATGTTCTATTTATCTTATGTTGCATCCTTCTCAGCATCATTATCTCAGTGACTCATTTTTTGAACATGTTATTTTCACTCCCTTGACTTTCCTGCCATGTAGAATGGCTAGACAATTTTAGATTATAAGCTGTTAAGTTACCACTAGACAGTCTAGACCCACGAATTTAAGTTTATGGTGAAGGACAAACAATAGTATTAATGATTTTATAGACCAACGGACTTGTCAAGTAGTCCAAGTCCAAATACAATGCATTCAAAAATAGAACAGTTTGGAAACATATGGAAAAGCTGTCATGTGAGGCAGTGAGGGGACTCAAACCCAAAAACTCCTAGTAAAACTAGCTTTGATGTCATGTTAATTAACCACAAGATCCAAAAGCTTATAGGTAAAAGACCCGGACTATAGTACTTAAGCATTCTAACATAAGTTATTATTTGCCATTGACAAATGCCTACTATTTGATATTCCTTTTGAATCTGCAGGTGGCATGGATCATGTTAGAGTTCATCCCAAATTTCTGCATTCGAATGCAACCAGCCATAAATGGGCTCTTGGAGGTAAGCTTCCTAATTTAGATACTTATCTTGCTTATGTGTATGTTTTGATACCAAACTGGTTTCTTGTGCTCGATATACGTTTCTAGTTCAATCAGCCACTTATTTCATTCCATTTTGCAGCGTTTGCAGAACTTCTGGACAACTCGTTGGATGAGGTTATTTCTGTTAAAAACCTTTCAGATAGTGCAAGACATGCATTTCTTTTTTACAACTTCGGTTTTTATTCTGCTTTCTGATATCAGGTCAGTAATGGAGCTACATATGTTAACGTAGATATGGTTGAAAGTAGGAAGGATGGGAGCAGAATGTTGCTGATCGAAGGTAATCGATAAAGTCTTTTTTTCTTATACAGAAAGTTGCAATGGAGCTACATATTATAACCTTACTATACTTTGGTATCAAATTTTATGCATTTTAATAAATCTTGAAACTTTTTTCTTTGTTTGTGTTTTTGTATTAACAAATGTTAACTTTCTTGTTGTTTTATTGATCTTTTTAAAAAATTATTTCTCGATTCTAACATGTTGGAGTTTTGTTCATGATGTTTCTTATATTTGAAATGTCTGCTTTATATGTTTTCCAGATAATGGTGGTGGGATGGATCCTGATAAAATGCGGCACTGCATGTCTCTAGGTTATTCTGCAAAAAGCAAATTAGCAAACACAATCGGGCAATGTAATGTGCTTAGTTTGTTTTTTTTTTTTTGGGTGAAATTTCTTTAAAGCTATTTATTACCTAGTTGCAGAAAAGATTTATATGTCTTGTTTTATTAGATGGCAATGGATTTAAGACGAGCACCATGAGACTTGGAGCAGATGTTATTGTATTCTCACGTTGCTATGGAAAAGATGGAAGGTCTGTGATTAAAATGTTAAAAAAGACCTGTGTTTATGCTGCTCTTTCAAATGTTGATTATAAATGTGAATTTTGTTTGTTTAAAAAAGAGTGAATTTTTGTTATGTTATGTCACCAATTTTGATACAAGAGCAGACTGTTTAGGTGTGCTGTTTGACTGACCAAAGCTTTTAGAATTATGCTTTTTAGAACTAGCATTGGTGATTCTTCTTTTTGATCAGCAAACACCAAATCTTTGTTATTTTATCAGCATGCATAATGGGGTGCATTTGCCATTTAGCAACTACTATGCCTCCTTGAACCTAGCACCTGTGAGTTGGCACCTTAAAAGACCATACCATCAAATACACAAAGAGGGATGATTTATCAGCATGATTAATGGATACTGTAGTAATATCATTGGATATTTCATCCAGAGAAAAAGTAGAAATAAGGAGAAGAAGATGAAAGATAATATATTTGAGAACAATTCTCTGATGTTACAAGAAATTATTAAGAACAGACATGCCTTTTTTATATTTTAAACAAAAGAATTTTTAAAATTTCCATGGAAGAAACCTTTTTCTTTCTGCATGCAAATTTGTTAGCTTTGCACTGTAAAAACCATTTTGCTATGTTTTGTTCTCTTTTTTATTTTTATTATATTTTTTTTAATAAATACACATATTTTATGTTCTAAAGAATCTAACTGAATTACTTGTTGTCGATTTTAGCCCTACACAAAGTATTGGATTACTATCCTACACATTTTTGAGGAGCACAGGAAAGGAAGATATTGTGGTACCGATGGTAATAACAGCTGAAAGTTTCAATTGTTTATTAATCAATGTCACTCACTTTAGTCATCATCCTTATCATAGCTTTCACATTTTCTTATTTAAAATAAGGAAATAGTTTAATAAATAAGTGCATGCAAGATATTAATTGTTGCAGATATTATATAGTAAAGTGTAAACAGTTGCTTAGTGACTACTTCCTTCGATGATTGACTTGATTCTTTGTGTTACATGTGTTTTTGTTATCTTGTGATGCTACAGTAGCCACATATTTATGGTTTACAATATAGATAATAGAATACCTAAAGTGCTTTTCTTTTTTCTTTCAAAGTTTAGGATCTCATTTATCACCATTTCTATTGTTCAATTATAAATTCACAATCGGGTTGTTAACAAGACGTTTTTCTTCATGTCGTTTTAAAAGATCAATCTGTCAACAATATTTGATAAAACCTCACAAAGCCTAAATTATTTTGAAAACATAAATATAGTGGCAAGTGGGGTGTCGTCCACAGGGAGCGAAGTTAGCTAAATTAGTTATTGCTAAAGTAATGTTATGTATATATATATATATATAATATCGAAACATGATTTGGTGAAAATGAAGGTGGTGAATTACTCTATAAATAACACTAAATTAATTATGCAAACTAAATGAAGGGGGAAATGGAATGAAGGGTATATATAGATGATGGAAACTAAGGAGTTAATGGATACGAAAGTAAATACTGGGCAATGCAACAAACTTGTCAATAGCACGACTATTCAAGGTAACCGACCTAGGATGTATAGAGTCGGTTATTTATCCTTAGAAGGTGGCCAACCTAGGATGTATAGTGCGGACCACCTATTAGAGATTAATCCATCGTAAACGACCAAATTAGGATGTATAGAGTTGGTTGTTTATCGGATTCTAGAAATGAAGCTCGTCTACCTAACAATGACTCAACCGATTAAACATAGTCACCCTAGGATGTATAGAGATGACTTCTCACTCTCTCACGGGTTCCGACCTAGGATGTATAGTGCCGGAAACTCGATCGAGGTTAGATTAAAACCGCGGTTTAAGAGTCGGAATTCATGACTTTCCGTCCATTCTTTAGAGCATTAAACAACTAAATATGATGTATATCTAGATGCAATACTCATACATAATACAAAGACATCTTGCAAAGAGGATGTATCTACACAAGAAATCAATAATAAACATTCACAACAAGAATAGATCAATGGAAGATAGACATGAATATCAATATAATATCAAGTTTATGTACAAGCCCAATATTCAACTAACTACTCCATCAACCCCTTAGAGGGGATTTAGCTACTCATTACAACTAGGAAACTAAGAGAAGGGAAAGAGAAAGAACCCTTGGAGAACATCTCCTTCCTTGAAGTGGCTCCAATCTCCTAACTTCCTTGAAGTTGATTAGAGAATGTAAGGATGAGAGAGAGAGAGAGAGAGATTCTAGGTCTAAATGTGTTTTACCTCTGCAAAACGGAGTCAAAGGCTGTCTAAAACGTTTCTATACTTTTCTATTTATACAAGATATAAAAATAGGTCACTTAAGCTATAAAAATAGGTCACTTAAGCTTTGAAAATCAAATTGGCGCGCTCGGAGTGCGGGTGGAGTGCGGATGAATTACCCGCACTGTATGGGTTGCCTTCATCTTCAGTTCTCGGATCAGGGCAATAGTGCGGGTGGAGTGCGGTTAAATTACCTGCACTTGACCCGCACTTGGAATCGCACTTGAATCGCACTTCCCTGTCAGGTGCAAAATCTACCTTCTGTCTTGAGCAACAGTGCGGGTAGAGTGCGGTTGGATGACCCGCACAGTGCCCGCACTCTAATGTCAGGTACAACTCTGCTCTTCTGTTCTTGGTGACAGTGCGGGTGGAGTGCGGTTTGATGACCCGCACAGTACCCGCACTCTAACGTCAGGTGCATCTTCAACTTCTCTGGTTTGGCATTAGTGCGGGTTAAGTGCGGTTGGATGACCCGCACTGTACCCGCACTGTACCCGCACTTTATCTCTTCACTTGCATCCTGTCCCGGCTATGAACATGAGTGCGGCTGGAGTGCGGTTGCGACCCGCACTTGACCCGTACTGGACCCGCACTGTAGAGCTGTTTGTACTCCTTTGCCTTTACTTTCGCCCCTTTTCTGCCGGAATCACCGCAATATGCTTCCAAACCTGTCTTTGCATCATTTCCTACAAATACGCACAAAACAACCCATCAAAGATACAAAAACGCTCGAAAACAGAACATAAGGTAAGGATCTGAGGGCCTAACTTTACTACATATTTGGCCCGATCAGTTGTATGGTGCATTTCTTTAAATTGATAATTTGCTGGTTGCATGGTGCATTATAATTGATGTAGTTACTATGATCTGATTCAGCCCATGGGTCTGCCTAAAATTTGCGATTTTCAACTGTGGAATGCGGTTCATGTTCTAATTGTTTTAAAGCTGCCATGGAATCTATGTTCAGGTTATATGCCTTTAATTATTTTTGTTTTGTAAATTGAAATGAAAGCTTGATTATGAAAGAAGTGGACGAGAATGGACCAAGATAATACGAAGTTCTCCAGCTGATTGGAATCGAAACATGGAAACAATAACTCAATGGTCTCCGTTCTCCTGTGAAGTGGACCTTCTTAGTCAGGTGATCTATGATTTTCTGTATAGATACTGCACACATAAGATGGTTTTCTTTTTGTAAATATGTTTAGTTTCTTTGTCGCTTTCCAGTGATTGCTTTTTCTCAGTTAACATATTTACTTGAATACAATAGGACATTGTAATGGCAGTGGGAAGTAATTGAGACTTAAGGAATTGAATTTTTTCAGGCATTTGCTTCTTCTATGTCTCTTAATTTAATCCATTATTCTGTCTGAGACAAAATCATAGTCCACTTGGACTAGTACAGCATTCTTGGAGATCTCCAGATTCTCTACATCAAAACCTGTTTATTACATTCTACTGTTCCATTTTTATCTTTAATTTTGGATATTTTGGTAGTTATAGTTTGTTTATAGGTTAGGAAGAAAATGTAGTAATTGACTGTTGGTGGTGAACAAATATCTTCAGACAATTGGAATATGGAAGCTAGATTCAACAGGTTCATATAATTCCAAACTTTACTCTTAGTAATTAGCAACTGACCCTTCTCAAGAGGATTTCATGCATTACATATTTATTTGAAAGTGAATGTGCTCCCAAAAATTCAGTTTTTCTCTTGGCCAGTGGCTTTAGGAAAGATTAACACAGGTGGGTAATTCAAAAAAGATTTCTAGGATGTGCCATTCCCTGTCTATTTGTTCTATGTGCAAGAGAAGTGAGGAAAATATCAACCACCTGTTCTTTCATTGTGATGTTGCCAATAAACTTTGGTGTAACATGTTTAGAGAAGCTAAGATTTTTTGGGTTTCTTCAGCACATTGCAGCAAAGTCTTTATGGAGAAATTTTGTGCTTTTGTCGAAGGAAAATGAGAGAATTTTGTGGAATTGTGCTGTCCATGCTTTGCTGTGGGTTATTTGGCAGGAGTGAAATAATAAAAATTTTGAAAGCAAATAGAGGAAAACATAGACAGCTTGTGGGATTGAGTTTTTTACCTCGCATCCTTATGGGCTTCTGTTACCAATGAATTTAGTGTATATATTTTTTCTTCTTACACTTAAATTGGGAGGGGATTGTGAGATAGTTTAAGCTTTTTGGGATTTCGTTTTGTTTTTGTATACCTTTTGGTTCTTGGGACAGCTTTTGTTTTATGGGCAAGCTCCCTCCTGTTCTGCTTTTTTGGGTGTCTTTTTGGAAGCAATGGTGGACTGCTTGTTCACTTTTTTTTTGGACCTTGTTCAATTTTGTAAGTCCTATTATTCTTTCTTTTTTTTTAACAAAAAAATTGTTTGTTTCCTCTATATATATATATATAATCAAACAATTGCAAATGACGTGTACTATAAATGTCCAGTTGAGGGAGAAAGATTTTGCTCACTAGTGTATAACTGGAATCTCTAGAAAACACCAAACTTTGAAGATCTTTCATGATATTGACTTTTTTCTTGATGTCTATGATGCTTCATCACATATGCCTTGAACTACTACTTGGGACATGTCTATGCTTAAAAGTTACTTGGCTTTCCAGCACTGTGATGTCATATGAATTTGCTTAATGCAGACATATATGTTCATCTAGGTGCCAACTTTAGTTGAGTGAACATTTGTGTGTATAAAAAGGATAGACATATTTTCCCTTTTGTTTCATCATCTTTTCCGGTAAGGGGGTGGGTGGGGGGAGGTCTGGTGTTCTGATGTCCATATTCAGCTAGTTTGTTGCATTGTGAGTCATTATAGTGTGGTCCACTGATAAAGTGTGTGATTTGGTTGCTGAGAGTGTTGACTCCAAGTAAACCTCCTGCCATTTCAAATGAAGTTTCTTCTGCCAAGAACAATATTTCTGTTTTTTGTGCAACTTGAAGCTTCATATCCTGATCAAGTTTCAATCTTGAAATTTTGAATTTCCGGTAGTGCTACATGTGTATGTGTCTTCTGAGAATTATATTGATTTAAATCTCATTTTTAACATAAAATGGTCAATAAAGTTGTTTCTTTTCTTTGGAAGGTAAAAGCATAAGCTATATAATCTTGTTATATTTAGAATATTTGTTGATATGTGTAATCTCATTTTTTGGTTGCTTGTTTTGGAATTAGGATGTTCCTGATCCTTATCGATGTAGATATGTTTGTTATTTAATGTTGCCTCTTTCACTTTGTAGTTTAATATGATGAAAGATCATGGTACACGCATAATCATTTACAATCTTTGGGATGATGACCAAGGACAATTGGAACTTGATTTTGACACAGATAAACATGTATGTATCCTAGTGTTTTATTATGTCAGTCTTTGGATCATTTCCTTTGTTTCATGATAGATTTAATTGAAACATAAATATCTATGGAAAAATTTTATGTTGTATGATACGACAGGATATCCAGCTTAGAGGGGTCAACCGAGAAGAAAAGAATATAGAAATGGCGAGAGAGTTTCCCAACTCTAGGCACTTCCTGACATATAGGCATTCATTAAGGGTAACTAATTCTAGCTGTATTATATACATAATCAACATTTGATGTCTGTATTAGGTATTAACACAGGTGCTAATGTCTGTTTGGCTGGTTGCATACTTAACTACTGAAGGATTTAGAAGTTTTACAGTAGCATACAGCGATTGGGATAAAGAATATAGGTTTAATACATTCAAAAGCAAGCGTTAACAAGAAAATGAGGATATGGAGTAAAAAAGTTTTTCAGTTCTTTGATTTATTTTGTATTTTTAATATGTTTCATGTAAATCTCCAGAGTTATGCTTCAATCCTTTATCTGAGACTTCCTCCAAGCTTTCGGATCATCCTTCGTGGAAAAGATGTCGAGCACCACAATATTGTGAATGATATGATGCTATCCCAGGAGATTACATATCGTCCACAGCCTGGTGCTGATGGGGTTCCAAAGGATTTTAATGTAATACTTCATTGTTAAGTTTTCATTTAGTTCTCTGATGTGTTAACACATCCTGACTATGCACCTGTTGTAATCAGATTGCTGCTGTTGTGACTGTTGGGTTTGTGAAAGATGCCAAGTTTCATATCGATGTTCAGGGATTCAATGTTTATCACAAAAATCGACTCATCAAGGTTTGTTCTGCCTAGGGTTCAAATTTGAGTGACATTTACATCCATTTCTTGTTAATATAAAATTCTTAACAAGGTTGTATATACATTTAATTCCCTTCTGCCTGCATGTGTGAGTGTCTGCATAAGTCAGTTCCCTGTTCTATCTGCATGTCCAATTTTCTATTATTAAATTATTTACCTTTCAAATTTCAATTTGAACTTTTGATTAATCTTTATATATAAAGTTTTTAAATGCCAGAGGTATTTTTATTAAAAGTTCACTAATTTGATTTTATTCCAATGATGATATCTCGTTTCAACTCAACAATGGAATTTTTTTTTTTTTTTTTTATTGATTTCCTACCTCATTCCTTTCCAATTTCATTTCCATTCCCTCACCAAACTTGACTTGAGATCTATCTTGTCAGTAGGATATAGGAACTACCATTTATTTCATTTGGGGGTGGGAAGAGAAACATTGGATTGACTCTTGAAACTCAAGTGATTTTTACTTCTAGAGTTAGTTTGGCAATATCATGCATACTCAAATATGTGATCTCTATAATTCTTTTTAACATACTATTCAGTTTCTATCCGAAGACTGTTTGCATTTCTCTTACATGAAGCTCTGTTGGATTTCAGCCGTTTTGGAGGCTTTGGAATGCTGCAGGAAGTGATGGTCGTGGGGTTATAGGTGCTGTTTCTGTGTTGAAATCCCTGACTTTTCATTCATTAGTTGACTGAGTTCACATCTGAACATCATTACTGTTGACAGGTGTCTTAGAAGCCAATTTTGTCGAGCCAGCTCATGATAAGCAGGGGTTTGAACGAACAACTGTTCTTGCAAGACTTGAGGCGCGCCTAATACAAATGCAAAAAACTTACTGGTTTGTGGTACTTTTTCTAGTTTTAAGAGACGGTTGGTTTTTAAAATAGTGGGTTGTTTTTTGAGGATAACTCCTGCTTTGCAGGTCCACCTACTGTCATAGAATTGGGTATGCTCCAAGACGTAATAAGAAAGTTATAAATGCATATACAGATAGAGGTATGTTTCTACATTTTATTTTAGATTTTTTAATAATTTGCTCTTTGCACCGAGCACAAATAAACTGTTGTTATTAATAAGCTACTCCCTTCTGTGACTAATTTATCTTGACTCTATAGAAACTTCTCCTGATTATAATCCGCGGGGTCATTCTCGGTCTAAGAAGAATTCTCTCTCCGGCAGCAAGGGAGGTTCACAAAAATCTCATATACGCTCAAATCAGAGATCGCAAGGAAATGATTCTGAAAGTTTTCCTGAAACAGAAAGTGGTGGATATCGGAATGGGCATGTCTCCGGTAAAGGCAATGATGGGATGAAGATTCTCACTAAATACAGAAATGGAGCAAGTCCTTCTGAACCATCATCGTCTTTTATGGAGGATGTTGGTGAGGATGACACGCATGTTGCACCTGAGAGAGTAGTTAATGACAGTAATCGAAAGAAATACTCTACTGAGACTGTTTTTGGGAAAGATGGGTTGCATAGGACTCGTCCATCTTCATGCTTGGATGACACTGAATCTCAGCAAGCATCAGGTGGAAGTTCTGCCCGACCATTCATGCAACCACAAGCAAAGGTTATTTCTGGGCTCTCTCTCTCTCTCTTTAATGCGCACACTTTTTTTGTGTGTGCATGCTTGCTTGTGATGATGTTACAATGTATTTTTTAGATTAAAAACAAGTATTGCATGGCTGCTAAGAATTGTGATTTTCTGTAATGAGTATACCTAGTTGCTTTTGTTTAATGTGTAGGTAGCTGAGGCTAGCTATCGTGACTCAGACGCTGACTTAATTACTGTGGATCAGTTGAAGCAAGAAAATCATATATTAAAGGAAAGGTTGATACTATGTCTGTCTAAAATTTAACAATTGTGCTTTGTGTTTGTCTTTATAATTTGTGGACTATTTTTATGCACATCTTTTATTTTTTTGCTTCTAGATTAGAGAAAAAAGAAGAAGAGCTTCTTGGTGAAAGAGACAGGTGTAAATCACTTGAAGCTCAGGTATGTGTCCTTATTGCAATGATTTGCTGGAAAATGAAGCAAATATCAGGAATATAAGTGATGCTGCATTTATGAAGTTAGATGTTAATGGTGCTATTTTATTTGCCCCAAAATTCAGCCAGGATTAGTGGCTAGTGCTCTATACCTTCTGTTCGTTGCTGGTATAGTGGACTTGCACAGGATCCGAGTTTGACTGTTTGTGACTGATTTTGTGATATTATGACCTGCGGGTCCCTTTTTTGGGCCTTGCCTCTTTCCATATCCTCAGTGAATGAGAAATCGAGCATGCCTATTTCGTCTGTTTGTGTGATTTCATTTCTTCCTGTGTTTTTGCACGTGTCGGTGTGTATTCACGATTTAATTTCTTCCTGTATCTTTGTGTAGCTGCAAGAGGCACAGCATAAGATTGAAGGATTGAACAAGGAACAAGAGAGCCTAATTGACATATTCTCAGAGGAGAGGGACCGACGAGAGAGGGAGGAAGAGAATCTGAGAAAGAAGATAAAGGTCTTTGTTTCCTCTCCCCCTCCCCAAAAAAAAAACTTGCATGCTTCTTTTTTTTTTTTTTCTGATTTGAAGTTGTTCAATCATATAATTTACCTTTTGCGGTTGCTGGAATATGAAAACTCATGCCATAGAGAATTGTTATGTCCTGCAGGATGCCTCTAATACCATCCAAGAGTTGGTAGACAAGATTAAGCTGCTGGAAAAGATTAAATCTTCAAGCAACAGAACAGGACGTTGAGAGCACTTGTACGCTCTCTCCCATGGCAACTTCCAATTCATGTCTTCTTCTCTAAGTCTGTTTTAACTCCTGATTCCTGACCTAGAAGTAGACTTGTCCATTGTATGTAGAATAGATAAAAGGTGTAAATGGTGGATACTTCAACTTGCAATTCCTTTATTATATAGGGGCTTATGGTTGCGTTGGTGCCAAATTTTGTTTGGGCATGGTGTCATTCTGCAATCTGTATATCAAAACAATGTTATATCAAACATATTTTATTATGCTCAATTTTTTGTGGCTTGTGAGTGCATTTTCCATTGTAAAAATTGCTGCTTTGGGCATTCCCAAATTGTTGAATTTTCCATTTTTTTGACGGGTTTTAGTCTTTAATTTGTTATATATATATATAGTCTTTAATTTGTTGTAATTCTGTTTTAAATCCATCCAATGATGTATCAAACCTATGTCACTTTATGGTTTTACCAACTGTTTGAGCTTGCCAAAATTTCTTTTACCGTAGTTTGTGTTTTCGTTGCTCTGCTATGACGATGTTGGAAATACATTTGTTTGGTAGTTAATATATGGCCAGAACTTTCATATAGTAAAGAATTTTTGGTTGTTAATTAATAGATGTAAAGCGTAATAAGTTTCATAAGAGGATAAATTGAATTTTTCTTTTAAATTTGTAAAATATATAATAGTGTTTGAGACATATATATGTTTTTTTTACAACAATATCTTCTTTTATAAAAGCTCAAAAAATTATATATAGCTTAAGCTTCTTTTGGTATTGTTTTTGAAAAGTTGAATCATAATATTTAATCATTGTGATATAAAAAAGCATATTCAGTAAATTTTTTACATTGATTATTTAATAATCTTGATTGATTTGACAACAAATTTAATAAGTTGGTGGATGTAATTTTGTAAAGTGATTATGAAATAATCTATTATAAACTTTAATGAAACATTTAATGACTAAATTATTATATATAAACAAAAGGAGATTTCCGAAAACCTCTCCTAAGGTTTGATCTTTTTTGAAAAACAACCCTATGGTTTCTTGATTTCATTGAAAACACCTTTGTCGTTATTAAACTCCATGCAAGTTATTTATTGTCATTGTAGTACAGTACTACCTTTTATTCTTTTATGACTTAAGTATCTCCAAGAGTCTCAGTTTAGAGACTCCCTTGTTTAAGGGTAGATGTTGTAAGGGCCGTTTAGAAAGTATTCTTAGAATACATACTCTCTTAAATGATTCATTTATAATTTTTTTATTATTATTTTATGTGGAGCCCATTTATTCTTTATTATTGTTTTATATACCCATTAACTATACTTCTTCTTTATATGTGGAGCCCATTTAATTAAAGGAGTTAACTACACTAAATTCTAATTAAGGGAGTCACTAAGGGATTTGCTCATTCTTTAATTAAGCTAAAGGGTTTAATTAAGAGAACTGTTAAAGATGCCCAAAGGGTTAAAACTTAGGGACACACAGACATTTACTCATTCTTTAATTAAGCTAAAGGGTTTAATCAAGAGAACTGTTGAAGATGCCCAAGGGTTAAAACTTAGGGTGCGTTTGTTACGCGGGACAGGACAGAACAAGGTGGGACAACTTGTCCTTGTCCCGCGTTTGGTGCTCTTTTAGGGTGGGACTGGGTGGGACAAGATGGGACAAAAATCCCAAAAAACTGTCCCACCCTACACCCTCGGCCAAGTTGTCCATGGCCATGGGACAAGTCGGGAAAAGACTTCTTTGCCCTTGAAACTTTCAAAAAATTACATCTATATAAATTAAAATCCTATTTTTTTTCTCTCCTCTCTCCTCTCTCTCCTCTCTTCTCTCTTCTCTCTTCTCACCAACACCAAACCGATCGATGATCTTCTCTTCAAACCGCTGCAACGACGCCGACGACGGGAAGCGACAACGGCGACGACTACCGGAAGCGACAACGACGACGACGATCGGAAGCTACGACCACGACGACGATCGGAAGCGACGACGACGATGCCCACTTTGACCAGAAGCGACGACGACGACCCGAAGCGACGACGACGACCGGAAGCGCGATGACGACGACGACCGGAAGCGCGACGACGACGACGACGACCGGAAGCACGATTGACGACGACCAGATCGATCTCTCTTCTTCTTCTTCTTTCTCGGCTTTGGGGTGGTTGATGGTGGTGGTGAGATTGATTGATGGTGGTGGTGGTGAGATTGGTGGTGGTGGTGGTGGTTGACAGTGTATGGATGTGGGTTTGATAATAAATTTGTTTAATTTTGGGTTGATGATAATGAATGATTGTTGGAAAATCATGAACGATTTTTGATTGTTAGATTTTTTTATTTGTTTTCAATTTTTTTTTCCAGAAGTTTTGATTTGTTTTCAATTTTTTTTTCCAGAATTTTGGATGAAATCTGATTTTTTTATTGTTGGGTTTTTTGATTTGTTTTGTTTTTTGATTTGAAGATATCTGATTTTCCAGATTTTTTGATGGAATTTCCAGATTTAAGAATAAGAAAAAATGTTTCCAGATTAATTAAAATGTTTCCAGATTTAAGAACAAGAAAAAATGTTTCCAGATTAATTGAATGTTGGTGGAGACCAATCCCAGATTGGATCTCCACCGTTCATCAATCATTAATATCTGAAATAATTAATCAATCATGATGGTGATTGATGGACGGTGGAGATTCAATCTGGAAAATAATAAATATCTGAAAATTTATTAAGTTAATCCCAACCATCCATCTTAAATAATCTTGTAAAATTATTAATTAAAATATTTTTCAATAACAATAAGGGCACTATGGTCATTTAAACCTCTTGTCCCGTCCTGTCCCGTTCTGTTCCAGTCATACCAAACACATAACAGTACAGTCAATAGTTCTGTCCCAAGCATTCCAAACACAATATGGAACAACTGTCCTGTCCTGTCCAGTCCTGTCCTGTCCTGTCCCGTCCCGTCCCGTCCCCGTACCAAACGCACCCTTAGGGACACACACACAACCCCCCCCCCCCAAAAAAAACCAAAAACACACACAATGATTTAATTTTCAAATTTCATTTGAAGATGAAAAACGTGTATATAGATGTATTAATTATCAAGTGAGAGATCTCTTACTTTAATTTCGGTAAGGACCTTGATGAAATTATATTGATATTTATGAATTTTTTTTGTGGATGATAGGTTTAATGAAATCTACCTATGAATAAAATTTGAGAATTTTTCAAGCACTTGAACTATTTATCCCAATTTTGTTAAATATGAAGGCATTTGAACAGTGGAGAAATATAGGAAAATTAAATTTATGACTTAAATTTTGACTTCAACATCTCAACCACTTATATGATCTTAATCTAAGAGTTATGAATGCATTCAAATCTAACCATCAGATTAAGAACACATGAGTGGTTGAGATGTTGAAGTCAAAATTTTAAATTACAATTTTAAATTGATTTAGCTTGACCCTTAAAAAAATAGTTCTTGTACTTAAAAAAATTTCAATTTTTTTTCATATTTATATTTCAATTAACTTATTATCAACAAAATAAATCAGATCAGAATTTATAAAAATAGATGTGATTTCATCAAAAATCTTAGCTGTCATCTTGCCATATTTCCTAAAATCGACTACCTCTTTAGTCATTCCTGATCCTGATCGGCACTTATCCCTCCTTTTGAAACTCATTCAACTTTCTTTGAATCCTTAAAATAACTTACATGAGCAATTTTGAAACTTTCCAATTCAATGAGTCAAACAAAACAAACAAATAATAAAATAGAAAGGAAAAGCAAAGAACATGTGTACTTTTGTATTTTCCTTTTAAGATAAGCGTTTTATTGTATCTAAATTATATTGTAAATCTTTGAATTAAATATTGATTTGAATTTAAAGTAAAATAAATTTTTTCTATCTATTTTAAAGGTAATTATTTTAAAAGTTATATCATACCAAATTAGCCCTAAATTTTGATTTTCGTTTAGTGGAATAGTGGATGACTGGATAGATATGTTGATATTTAAAAAAATATATATCTTTTCTAGTTGAAACTGAACAATCGTAATTATTCTTAAAAAAAGCCTTGATATCTAAAACAGGAGATAATCCAAAAAAAAAAAAAAAAAATTGTCTCGAACTATCTTAAATGATGTATTCAATGATTTGTCTGTGTAAATAAGTTAATCATAAGATTATGACATGTTCAATGACATTAATGATGACACATTATTTACTCCTTCATATTAATAATGAGTCAGTACACACCATTTGAGATGAATTTTGAACAAAATATTTTGCCTACCTTGTATTATGCTAGAGAAACACGTAATTGATTAAATTCCCAATTTGATGAATATGAGTAATATTATAAAAACAAAAATAAAAATAACACCCTTTAAAAAAAACACAAAAATCATCTCAAATAATGCTATACAAATCATGCGATTATGTGTTGAATGATACGATAATAACAACTTATTTAACACATTATTTAAGTTGATTTTTGAACTAATTTTTTGTATTTATAACATTAATGATGAACTAATCCCACTAAATAGTCTAGGTTAGAAATAATCTTTTTTTTTTGTTGACATTATCTATTAATTCGGGACCAAGTAGTTTTTTGAAAGCTTTCACTATTTATAGAATTTGTGCCGTTGACATGTAAGTCATTTACCCAAACCAAAAACTTGTCAATCTACCAGCTGAGCTACGTCCATATTGACAAAAAAAAAAATCTCTTCTTGTTTAATGTTTACCGAAAAAGTATATATTATGATATACGATAACAAAACATTTCTACTTTATCCCTTAAATTAGTATACATTTTAAATTCATATATCAATCTCCAATAACTTTTTCTTTCCGTCAATTTTAGCCACACTTAACTAAAATACCATTAGCCTGTGTTTTTAGCTTCCCTCCCTCAATTAAGTTTCTCACTCTAAAGTCTAAATATTAATAAGTTAATGAGAGTTAATAAGAAATAAGAATTGACAAAACTTTATTCTTTTCATCGATATGATTCTAAAGATATATTATGGACGTAGACGTAAATTCAATATGGTTTGTGGCGTTCGTCCGTTCAAAAATCACTTGAAAGTGTTCTACTCCATGCTGAGAACAGACTAGAGATTGCATACCAAGGATTACAAGCTAAAAGAATTATTATACTAAAAAAAAGGAAAATGTTTATTGTAGACCAAATCAATAAAATTAATTGACGAAACCTAGGGATTGAACAGTAGGTTTCAACATGTTAAACGCATATTATCTAAAAAAATTATAATTTGAAGTCTAATAATAGTATGAGAGAATCGAGATAAAGAGAAATAGCATCATGGTAGGCAATAGTATTAGAAATCGAGGCATTAATTCTCATGATATATTTAAATGTAAAATGTTATTGATTGCTTTTGTAGTATAGCCTGTATAGGTCACAAATTAGTGGGTATTGATGGAAATGTGTTTGGTCAACCCTGAAGAGCATGGCTTGACTCTTGAGTCATGAGATTAGTATGTTAGTGTTAGTACTTGTTGTAGGCCTGCATGTGTTGTCTCCAAGCAGCTGCTGCTGCCTCCACTCTCAAGTCCCAAGTCCCAACCACATTTTGATAGCTGTCCAAATTTACAAAAAAAACTGTAATGGAATATGCATTTACAGAAATTGTATATGGTAGCTCTTTAAAATGTTGTATGAGAATTATTTTAAGGCAAATTTGATTAGTTCTCAAAACAAAAACCCCAACTCCAACCCCCAAATCCAATTGTTTGTTAGTTAATGCATGGGATTATTAAACAAACCTGAAATTAAATCCATCATTCAAATCTCTCCGGCCACACCCACACCCACACCCACACGTGATGTTCTCTGTGCACAAGCCACAATCAATCCTTAAATTAATTAACTTTAGTTAAGGATCCACGTGCACTTTTAACCCTAGTTAATTCATTTTCTACATTAATAAACAGCAACCCAAAAAACTGCTCGTAAATCGAGCCTCAACAAAACACAGAAGAAAAAGAAACCCTACTTCTCTCTCTCTCTCTCTGTGAAACAACGCACCCGTCTCGGGGTTGATTGTTCTCTCTCCGCTACAATATTATACACATACAGAGAGCTGCAGGTGAACTCTCTTTCTCTTTCTCTGTCTGTGTAAATTTTAATGTTTTCTTTTTTGTTTTGAATAATAAATGCTTTGTTTCATCGCTCTTCCACTTTTACGATTCTACTGTTTTCTCATTTCTGGCTTTTCTCTGCCATGTTTCGTGTTTGTCTCTTTTAAGCCTACTGTACTCTTTCTGCTTTGTACACTCTTCTCGCCAACTAAATTCCAATTCTGAGTTCTCTTTCATTTTTCTCTTTTCATCATAAATTTCTCTCGAGAATTATCACTTTTTTTAAACACACATCGTTTTTGGCGAAATATGTAGAGTAAAATCAGTTGGATGGAGACTGGAGGCTTCGAAACTGTGTGTTCACTTATGGTGAGAGTTTGCTCTTTGTATGTTGTATAGGGTCTGTTTCGAATCGCCGTCGTTTTGGCTAGTTTCAGCTTTGGAAGCTGAGTCTCGTGATTCCTACATAGACTTTTTTCGTTTCAACTTTCAAGTCAAATCTCCACCGCTAGTCTCTCTCATGCATCTTGATTGTTTTTCATTTTGACTGATGATGATGATGATGATGATGATGTGATATAAAGACAGTCACAAGCTAATTACGCTCTTCTTTTTTTATTTTTGGCAGAGAGAGAGATAGTGAAAAACTCGGAGCATTTGTTTGCAGTGAAACCACTACAAACATTGAATTTTAAGTATTAACTCTCTTTTGACTTGAATTTTTTTTTATTTCTGGGGAAAAGCATCCGTGAGAATATGAATATGAGAGGTCATGTAATAAATCGTCGCTTCGCTATCCTTCTCTCTTTGTCTCTCGTCGGAGCAACGTTTCTCGTCCTCGCCTTTCTCTCAGGTTAGATATCATTAATATCGTATTATATTATAATGCAAAACATTCCTTAAATTGTTTAATGTTTTAATTATTCTACTGCTTTGTTTGTTTTTGTTTATGGGTCTGGTCTCATATTCCTTAATTTATTTATATTATAATTCTTGTTTTCTTCCTCTTCTTGTCGTTTTTTTTTGTTGTTGTTGTTGTTGCAGGAGATTCAGGTATTAACCATGGTTTGAATTCAAGTTCAGAGAGACAGATTTACTCGTTTGAAGGTCCTCATCGCAAGCTTCTACGCCGTGGTAAGAGATTTTTTTCAAAACTATAAAATTCGTCTGTTGAATGTTGATGGATTTCTTTAGTTGCTGAATCTGGTCTACGATGTGGTGGGGTCTCAGTCATGAAACGAAACGATCCAATTTGTTTTGTTTCGTATTTCAAAAGGATCCGCTCAAAGACGTACGATTACGGTGCGGTGTACTGGTGTCAGAGGGTACACGGCTGTTGGTTTTTTTATTTTATTTTGGGTTGTGTTTGATTCTAACGTGCACCGTGGGTTCATGGTTGATGTCTTCCTCCCAAAGGCCAACCCATTGATTGATGTCTGATGATGGATATGGGAGCAATGGTGTAATGAGGAAATAACTAGTACAACACTATTTAGAGTATCTTTTTGATGGGATCTTAATATCCCATCACCTTTCACTACCTTTTTTTTGACACCTTTTGTTCTTGATAGTTGATACCCTTTACTTCCTGTGAATCATGCGCATTTTAGCATTCCTTTATTTGTATTCTGATAGCTGCTAGCCCTATAGGCCTATATGCTAGCTGGCATCTCCCCTTATTGTCTTATTTCATTGAATATTAATTAAATGACCATGAAAAAAGAAGAAGAGAAATTCAATTTTATTAATGTTAAATAGAAAAGTTTTTCAATAATTAAAGTTGATTTGTAAGAGCCAAATCGATACAAATATTACCCCTTAATTACTTAGCCTTCTTATGGGTTGATTCTCTCTCTCTCTCTCTCTCTCTCTCTCTCTCTCTCTCTTACTTTCTTTGCTCTCCCACAATTCCTGTGAATCACCTCCAAAAAGTGTATTTTGTCTGTAAACGCTTCCTTGTAGGGTCTTATTTTTGTTGTTGAAATAATTTCTTTGTGGGGTCTTGATGACATTAACAATGGTGCTTGATTACATAGTCCCTTAATTGTTTTGTTTGGAAATAATGCACACAGGATTAGGAAGAGCAATGAAGGAACCAAACAGAATCTGGGGAGAGAGATGTAGTTCATCAGATATAGTGATCAGTCAAGGAGCTACAGGCCCACTTCCAAGTGGTATACCAACATACACAGTAGAGATCATGAACGCTTGCGTGACAGGTTGTGATATATCTAGGATTCACATCAACTGTGGCTGGTTTAGCTCTGCTCACCTTGTAAATCCAAACATCTTCAAGCGCCTAGCCTACAATGACTGCCTTGTTAATAACGGCAAGCCCTTGCTTAATGGTGCTACTCTCTCCTTTCAATATGCCAATACCTTCCCTTACCCTCTCTCCGTTTCCTCTGTAGTGTGTTCTTAATACTAATAATAATAATGCATGCCTCCTCTATACCAGTTTTACAATAACAACCAAAAAGATTGATTGTCAAGCACGCAAAGCAAAGCAAAGCCTAGCTGGGGTGGTCGTACCTAAAAGGCCTTTTGTGGTTGTGCTTTTGCTTTATGTTGCTGTTGCCTGTCCTTTTTTGGAGAGAGAGTGGATATATTGGGCGTTTTCAGACGTTGTAAAGTGTCTTTTTGTGCACAGAATTGGGGTTTAGTGGGTTGCTGTGGATAGTGACTAGCATGGTTTGGGTTTTCAACTATATGATCTGTATATAGTTTATATGGTAATATTGGTTAGTTATATCATATATGCCTGGTAAATGAGAGATTTTTGTAACTGTGTGACTAGAGGGAATGTTCTTTTTGTTGATCAAGACTTGGAAAATATATGAATTTTGATTCTATTACTATTTGAAATTTTGAATTGAATATGACCTTGTGTTGACAGCTTAAAGTGTTTTAGATAGTTAATTTCTCTTTAATTTCTGCAATTCAATTATTTTACTTGCAGTTTTGCCTTCTTTTTTTTTTAGTTCATTGAACCATGACACAAATATGAATATTGAACTAGGAGAAAACATATGTTATTTCTGAAATTACTTTTAATTGGGTTAATTTATTTTTTATTTTTTTATGAACAATATTTATATATTAACCAGTCGGTATCCAAAATATTGGCCTCATTAATAAGAGTAAAGTAAAAGAAAAAAAATCACATGCTGTATTTCTATCGGTGAGGTCAATATTTTGGGAGTTCGTACCCAAATATTGTTTTTTTTCTTTATATTGCAGTTGGGTTAATTTCTTAATTTGTACTTACAACTTATAAGATAGCAATTAGCAATTGGTGTTTTTCTCTTTATTTATTTATTAAATAAAAGGAATGGAATTATGGAAAGCAATTAGCAAGTTGGATGTTTGAAAATAACAAAGATGTCAACCTCAGGAAATAGAGATGAAATATTTGGATTTGTGTAGTGTGTAGAAGTGGTTGGTAATAATTGCATAGATGATTGTGCACGTGCCCACTGGTATAATCACCGCTCTATTATTATATATCCTGACCATTGTGCACATTGTTGTTTTCTTTATAATCTTGTTTCTTCTTCTAATTTCTGTTTTTTTTTTTAATAGAAGCGTTTTTGCTATCATATGCTATTAATATATTAATATATGCAGATTATATATTAATAAATAGAAAAATATTGAAAGTTTTACATTGCAAAAATAAACATGAATTGTTATTTAAAGTTACATATTAACGAAATTCTATAGCACTATACATGGTTAACATAACATCTATAAAATTAAGTAGTAAAAATTGTGTAATTATTGTGGATTTTTTTAAACAAAAAGGCAAGGCCAATATCCTACAAATATGTCATCGTATCTGATATAACATGAACATTTTTTTTTAATTGGATGTTACTAATCTATACAAAATGAATTGAAATATCTGCTATTGACACTATTTTTTTTTTCTTTAAAATAATCCAATCAGACTGTAAAATGTTACAATTAGACAAAAATAATATTCTGAAATATTTGATTATGCAATTTTATTTTTAAATACTGTTTGTCGTTACATATTATTGTATTAACCGGTCATACATTAACACAGTCTTATAACCTATTAACACAATCTTATAACCTATTAATAATGCTAACATGTCACAAATATTTTCAAGATTAATAAAAAATAAACTCTGTTTAATTATATTTTATGTACAGTAAAACTTAATGAGTTGCTCTTTTTTTTTTTTTCCTTTTTTCTTTTTTAATTTTGAACAGAAAAATGAGCAACAAAAACACAGTTCTCAACTCTCAAGGCAATAGGCAAAGCTATGTGAAGATAAAACTTTTTAGAGTTACAGGAGCAATCCGTTAGTGGTTTTTCGATCAAAATTATTCAAAAATAAAAACATTCCATTGCCGGGACTTGAACCCGGGTCTTTCGGGTGAGAGCCAAATTTCCTAATATATTTTTAAAGTAGCTAAGCAAATATTAAACCAAATCACGACATTTAAAGACTCATGGACTCGAACCCTGAAAAACTTTATAAATTATGTTCTTACAGGTACATTACCTGAAGTATGAAGCAAAAAATTAATATATATACAAATTAATGACATTAAATATGAATTGCAATTCGTAAATATCCATAAGAAGGTAACTATCTCATATGTTTCACAAACTAAATGATATCCAATAAGAATAATTTCCTAAAATCCTTTTGATTTTCATGTACACATGATACCTATAAGCTAAGCCATTCATTTTAATTATAAAAAATAACTTCAATACCACAATAATAATAAATTTCCCATCTTTTATGTCAACTTTTCTACGGTAGCTACTAGTAAAATAAGGAAATTTTATTATTTATTATAAATTAAAATGAAGTATAATACTTGGAATGGAAAAGTCATTTTTTTTTCGACATTGGAGCTCAAAGTTTCTTCGTCATTTGGAGTACTATTTCATATTCTCAATTTTGAACTTCTTATTCTTGATTTATAAACTCTAACATAGTAATACAATTTGCGCTAATTCATTGTGACAATATTTCAGGTTTGAGTTGCCGCAACCACATATAGTATTCTAAGAAAAAACATATTAACATAAGCACTAACATTATAAATATTAAGGGATAAAAAACCAAAAAAAGAGGACCATAAATGTTCATTTTGTCGTGGAGAGTGGAGACAATACAAAGGAAATCAAAATTCATTAACACGAGTAGCTTTTTCTTAAAGTAATTTAGCAGGATAATGGTGTTTGATAATGGAAGTTGGGCTGGGCTGGTTGGATTTGATGAAGAGTAATGTTAAATTGTTTCAACTTTCAAGTATATATTCAAATTCTTTCCAAAAAAAAATATATATACCAATTGTCCAAATAATGCGATATATTAAAAAAAAGAAAAAAAAAAGAGAAAATAATACGATATCTAATAACATAAGTCACATTATTTGAACAAATATATTAAATAATATAATGTTATTGTTTGAATAAAGTTAGATTCATTTGGCATAAGCAAAGCCGTATTTATGTGTTGATTATTACTTTATTAGGATAATGGGTTGTTATTTGTTAAGGCTTGGCATCAAATAAAAAATGTTATCACGGGGTAGGTTTTGTTTAAGGAAGAGCCTCAGCCAACTAAAGAGACTACCGATTAGTCTAACTTTCACATCATAATTTAATTGTTGCTTCCTTCCATTTTAGGATATACATGATGAGTTTTTTTCTTAATATTATGAAGACCGAACCATAAATATACTGTTTAATTTTAAGAAGAATGTTATCGATATGTAGTATTAAAAGTTATCGTAATCATTATTGTAATACATCAAAAGAAAAATATATATAATTTTTAATATTCAGTCAAAAGTTTCATGCTCTAACCAAACTATGGAATTTAGATTCATATTCAGAAACCAAATGCTTCTTTAACTTTGTCAAAAGATTCAATCTGAATTCTACTATTTTTTATTTTATTTTATCTAATCTGTAATTTTCTTCATATCCTATTTTTTTTATTTATAAATATATATAATTATGGCCATCGAAACGATCTCAAGAACTATTAAATAACACATCACTTTTTAGTATAAGTGGTAATGTATATTTATGTATATATCTATTTCATATATGTACCGTTTGATATCAACAAGTTTTAACACATCTATTATAATATATATTATTATTTTTTAAATTATTAATTAATATTCTACGAATTTGGATTCTCTTCTCACCTCGTCTTGTTCTTACCAAAGTTAATGGTCATAATTAATTCTATTTTTTAGTTGTGTAAAACTTAAAAATTAATAGAAATAATCCAGATCATTGATTTGCTTTATTAGACACTTGTCACCAGATTATAAAGGTGAGGAGATAATCCATATACACTACGACATATCTCAATCAATGTTTGAGATCGCAAGTTCAAATCCCTTCTCAAGTTTAAAAATCAGTTGCTACATCTATATTCAAATTTTAACTACCTAAAACTTCAAATTTTAAAAAAAGTAAAAACATTATAATTGTTGATTATTTTTTTAGACTTTCCAAATTCGAGTCCTAATTTATATTATAACTTTTAATTTGATAGTTTCATATGAATAACTTATAAATATTCATACCGATCCCTATTTCATATTTCAGTAGTCTTCACCATAAACATATAAATATTCATTAATTTACTTTCAATTAAAAGAAACATACATGTCACGTATTATCATAAAATTTTAATCCGAAATTGAAATTTGTAGGCCAAAATGAAGTTGGCCCAATGATTAAGCTCTTCACACATACTATGAGATTATGAGTTTGAATCTCTCTCGTAAAAAAAAAACTCTGAATTATTGTAATATTTTAAAAAAAAAATAAATTGAAATTTGTTGCGTTAATGATCGCAATTAATATTAGAGTGGTGTTATTGGCACACCCCCTATTGATCTATTCATGCCCCACTTTTTAAAATTTTGATTTAATTAAATAAAATTAAATGTTTTTATTAAATTTTTTGGTTTATTTCCAAAACTACCCATTTTACTTATTTTTCAAACTTAATACATATCATATATGATCTATCTATCTCTTATCTCTATATATGTATACATCTCTCTCACCTTCATTGATTGATTTAATTTTTTCTTCTTATTTCTTTTTTTTATAGTTTTTTTCTTCTTATTTCATGATGGAAATGAAAAAATAAAAAACAACAGGGTACTTCAACACAACGACAGCTTGATATCATTCTAAAGAAAAAATAAATTTCAAAATTATTTACAGAGAATGAATTGTTTCCAGATGCTTACTATCATTGTTAGTCAATTCTTGCTTTATGTCATTCTCAGACAATTCTTCAAGATGTTTGATATCGTTCTTAAACAATTCTTCCATATTCTTGATATCGTTCTCAAAATCTTTCATAATATTTTAGATATATGTAAGAAGCAGATTTTAGGGTTTAAGAATTAATTTTTTTTTTTTGAAGAAGAAACAGATTACAGGGTTTAAGAATTAATTTTTTTTTTGAAGAAGAAACAGATTACGGGTTTAAGAATTAAATTTTTTTTTAAGAAGAAACAGATTATTGGGTTTTTTTTTTTGGAAAAGGAATATGAAATTTTAATTGATTTATTTTCTAAATTGTATGTTTTTTTAAGTAATTTTGATAAAGAAAAAAAAAATTCTATAATTTAAAAAGTGGAGCATAGATAGATCAGTAGGATGTCTCAATAGCACCATCTAAATAGACCGAACCTCTGTTTGATGTCGAACAGATCCGACCCGTAAGAGAGAGACAGCACTATATAAACCCCCCGAATAAGGTTATAAGGTGAATGTGCATTTTTACAAGTACAGTCTCTTATCTTCTTTGACCCCACGAAGATAGAGAGATAGAGAAGCTCAAAAATGGCTGCTGCAATTCCAGGGGTTGGGCTTTCGTGTTCAACAAAGCTATCTCAGATAATTTCTCCTTGTTGTTCTTCTTCTTCTCGATCCTCACGTTGTAGCGTGAAAATGACGGTCTCTGTTGAAGAGAAGAAGAAGAGTTTCTCTCTTAAGAAATCTGAAGAAGCTTTTAACGCCGCCAAGGTACTTGCTTTTCTTGTAATTGCGATGTTAGCTGTTAATTTTATGATTTTGCGATTGCTTTTTGTAATAAATTATGAGAATTAATGTGTGATTTGTTGCTTTGATTGATTTAAACATATGGGTTGATGATAGAATGGGGTTTGAGGTTGTATTTGGATGTGAATGATTGGATTTGACGTTAGGGGTGCCACGTGAGTATCTTTGGTTAGAGTTCGATCTTAATTTTGTAGGTCTGTCCAGTGATCAAGCAATGAATTTCGAATCTTGGTCACGATTTCTGATTTCAGGTTAGAGATCCTGTTACTGTAGTCAAAACTCAAACCCGTGAAGTCAGTATTGCATTGTGTTGATTTAGCTGAAAAATGTAGCTTTAGGTTTTTGTAATAAAATGTTAGTATGTTTATTCATTTTACACTCATGAAATTGTATGTGTGATATGATATAACTGGTCTCTTAAATGTTTCTTTCGGTATTCTAGATTTTTTGAATGGTTTGATTTAGTTCAAGTTAGCACTAGCAGGTCTTGAATGGGTTGACTTTGATGAAGTGCTTTGAGCACATTAGTTGGAATGTGATGGACCTTAAGTAAATTTCCCAGTTTGTGATACATTGACTCTAAAATCAATTTGTAAGACTATGATGTGAAAGTTTAGAACTAGGTTGGTTGTAAAATGGAAGAGATGTGGAACATTCTCTTTGGTGACCAGTTTGAGAGTGATTATCCATAACAGATTTTCCTTGTTTGGTAAATATATGCCAAAGCACGCATTTGCAATTTCAGTGATGGTAACACTTAGATAACAATTTATCATGAAGAATCTAGTTGTTTCTCACAATCTAAAATCAAGAAACAACTGATCAAAAAAGCTATATAATAGATGGTTTGAGATAAGACAGGGCCGGCCCTGCTGTATTGGTAGAGGGGCGGCCGCCCCGGGCTCATTTTTTAAAGGACCGGATTTAATGTTTTGAGTATTAATTTAGGGGTCTATTTTCATGTTTCCATATTAGTTTAGGGGTCTATTTTCATTTTTACATGTTTTGAGTTTTAGTTTAAAGGCCCATTTTTATTTTATTTCAGATTATAAAGACCCAAATATTTGTTTTGAGTATTGATCCAAATATTTGAGATCAAAGAGACCTATAAAAAGCTTAAAAGTAAAAAAAAAAAAAATTAAATTGGGCCAAGACAAACAAAGTCCAAAAAAAAAAATGTTTGCTTGTGGTATATGGTCCAATAGGGTTTCTTGTTCCTAAATTTATCATTTCTTCCAACCTACCTATCAGCTCTCAACGCCTCAAGTCAACACCCCATTTTCTACTCATTACTCATCTCTCTTCTTCAATCTTCTTCTGTTACAGTCCGGTGTTCCTCATTTGAGTCATTTCACTTCAATCTTCAACTCTTCGTTACAAATTCTTTCGGATAATTTCTTTTAGATATATATTGCTATATATATCAATTATATATAATCATATTATACTAATTTTTTTTTCTGATTTTGTATTTTGTTTTTGGATTTTTGTTTTCAATTTAGATTTTTCCTCATTTGACGTGTCATGGGGTCCATTTTTCAATTTCTAAAATTTTCGCCCCGGGCCCCTAAAAACGTCAGGGCTGGCCCTGAGATAAGATATCATGCACTCTTATCTATAGCCACAACACAAAAGTTAGTTGGAAAATCTCAAAGTACACCACTATCATCCAATAATTGCTTTTCCACCAAAGTGGTGGTACACCACTATCATCTAATAATAGATCTCTGTGAACTATGCTGATTTAAATGCAAATGCCATAGTGAATGCTAAGTGTAATGGTTCAGATGAGGATATAAACAGGAAACACAAGCTTTCATATATCATATATGTACTGGGCATGTAAGTTGTATGGTATTGGCTAGATGAGGCATGTAAGTCGGTATAGTATTAGCATTCACTTTGGTATTTGCATTTAAAGGATCGATTATTAGATGATAGTTGTGTACCACCACTTTGGCCGAAAAACAATTATTAGAGGATAGTGGTGTACTTTGAGATTTTCCAACTAACTTTTGTGTTGTGGCTATGGATAAGAGTAGACATGACGCCGGTTCCGGTTCCGGTTTCAAGGAAATTAGAACCGGAACCGGAACCTCCTCCGGTTCCGGCTGTTCCGACGGTTCCGACGGTTCGGTTCCATATTTAAAAAAAAAAACAAAATCAACATCATCCATGACAATCATGATCCATGATCCTTGATCCATCCACCCAAAATCATCTTTTCATCTTTCAAAACTCAAAACCCACCCAAAATCATCCATCATCATCTAATTCATCTGTCAAAACCCACCCAAAATCATCCATCATCATCATTTCATCTGTCAAAACCTACCAAAAATAAAAAAAATCAAAAAATCAAAAAATCAAAAAGAAAGAACAGAGATCAGAGATGTAAGAAGTGAAGAAGAGTAGATCGGCCGTCGGTGAAGAGATCGGCTGCCGTTGAGACGTCGAAGGGAAGAAGAAGAAGAAAGAAAGAGAAAGAAAGAGAGGAATATGATCAGTTCGGCCGTTGTTGAGATGTCGACTGGTCGACGGGAAGAAGAAGAAGGAAGAAAGAAAGAAAGAGGAAGAAAGAGATGGAGACATGCAGTCTCATGGAGAGATCTGATGATTTTGATCATCTGAGAGGGAGAAAGAAGAACGTGAGACTGTGAGAGAGAAAGAAAGTGAGAGAGAGAGAAAGTGAAAAAATATATATATATATATAGTGCGGAACCGCCCGGTTCGAACCGGAATCGGAACTGCCGGTTCCAGTCCGGTTCGAACCGGACGGTTCCGCACAATTTGGAATCGGAACCGGAACCGCCCCGGTACCGGTTCCGGTTCCGGTTTTTTGGTGACTGTTCCGGTTCGGGGGGCGGTTCCGGTTCCGGTTTTTTGGTGACTGTTCCGGTTCGAACCGAACCGGTGTCATATCTAGATAAGAGTGCATGATACCTTATCTCAAAATCATCTATTAAATGTCATGTTTGATCAGTTTCTTGATTTCAGATTGTGAGAAACAACCATTTTTTTTTTAGTTTAGCTCTTAGAAAATTGTTTTGAAATTCGCTATTAGACGCATTATCGGATGATGAAAATATCTGATTGAATTTTTCATTTTCATATTATAATTTTGATAAAAAATAACTTTGTAAAATGATATTGAATGTGCCCTTTGTTTACTGCATATTTCATTGTCAGGTCTGTTGTTTCATGTTTGGTTATTGATTCATAAAAGCACATACATATACTTAAAGTGGCTGATTGTCTTTTTGCTTTCACGATGAGTCAATTCTTTTCAGTGAGCTTATATTCTTTAAGCAGACCAATGGACTGAAATCGGTAAATCATTACTGCAAAGAGCTTTACTGGTTTGGATCCATACATAGATATCTGAAGTGTGACATTTCTGATTTCTGTATTTTCTTAATGTTAGCATGGCCTTTCGCCCTTTCATAGTTGTTCAAGTGGTCATGTACTCATGTTAAGTTGCTTTGTTTACTTAGTATTAGAGTTGTTATTGGATCACACCTGGCCTTGTAAAATGACCTTGCCAGAGATCCTACAGCTTTTTAGTTTAAAATTTGGATGTTTAAACTTCTTATGAGAACTTGAATGGCTACTATTAAGAACTTTGCGTATTTAACAAGTTCTGAAAATCTAAAGTGGATAAGAAGATAAATGACTTATCCTTCTGCATTAAGAGATTACAGTGGCTTTTTAACAATATCAACGTTTGGTTGATCTCTAGTGTAGTATTAGTGATGTGTCATTGGTCTTATTGTCCTGACAATTTGAGACAGCAAAAAGTTTTGTTTGCAGCCCCACCTGCTCAGCACAAATTTGGTATATAAATCTTACATGCATTCAACATAAGGTAATCGTGATCTGATTGTTAAGCTCAGTTTTACATTTCCACCTGCACAGAACAATTTTAAATTCTGGAATTTGATTTCAAATTTCTTCTTGAAATGTTCTTAGAGGCAAAGGATCTCAGTTTGTTTGTTATAAGTTTCATTGTTTGTTTAGATTCTTAATGATCAAAAAGTTTGTTTTATGTTCAAGATTACTAACTCTTGTAATAATTCTGGTAGGAACTGATGCCTGGAGGTGTAAATTCACCTGTTCGTGCCTTTAAATCTGTTGGCGGACAACCTATTGTATTTGATGCTGTAAAGGGATCTCACATGTGGGACATTGATGGCAACGAATACATTGATTATGTTGGTTCTTGGGGTCCAGCAATAATTGGTCATGCAGATGATGAGGTTCTATTCTTCTTCACAATAATCTAATTACAACTCTGATTTGAGTATCCATGAAAGTTGTGTGCTTTTCTAAAAAATCTATGTGCTGTGAGCATGTTGATTTAACCAGACCAGTTCTCTGGAATTGCTGTATAATTCAGTTTCTTGCTGCTAGAAATCTTTTAATTATACTTCACATGCTCTTCCACCACAGAAATTTAGTGCAATTCTAAGAAAAAGTTCTTTTGGCAACTCTCTCTGGTACAAAGCACGGTTTCTACTGGGGAGTATAGGCCCGTGCTTCCATAATTATTAACGACGAGGGGTGAAGATGGGAATGAGAAATTAATGGAAATCTATAATTATTTTATTATATTTAAAGGCTGATCGTTTAACTACAAATGGTTAGTCAACCATTTTTTATCTCCTCTTTTCTTAGTTGTCATCTCATGGACTTGTTGTAGTTATAGGCAGTTCATAGTGGCATTATGATCTTAATTCCAAGTTTCTAGACTAACATATATCTGCAGGTACTTGCAGCCTTGGCTGAAACCATGAAGAAAGGTACAAGCTTTGGTGCTCCTTGTCTCCTGGAGAATGTTCTGGCTGAAATGGTCATCTCAGCAGTTCCCAGCATAGAAATGGTGCGTTTTGTTAACTCTGGCACCGAAGCATGTATGGGTGTGCTTCGCCTGGCTCGTGCCTTCACTAGGCGACAGAAGGTCATCAAATTCGAGGGTTGTTACCATGGGCATGCTGATCCATTTCTTGTCAAGGCAGGCAGTGGGGTTGCCACCCTTGGGCTCCCTGACTCTCCTGGTGTCCCTAAAGGAGCGGTCCTTTGATACTCTAACTGCTCCCTACAACGATATCTTGGCTGTGAAAGATCTCTTTGAGACCCACAAAGGAGAAATTGCTGCAATTATCCTCGAACCTGTTGTTGGGAATTCTGGCTATATTACTCCTAAACCCGATTTTCTTAATGGGATACGCGAGATCTCCAAAGACAATGATGCTCTTCTAATTTTTGATGAAGTTATGACAGGATTTCGTTTGGCTTATGGTGGAGCTCAGGAGTATTTTGGCATAACCCCTGATTTAACAACTCTTGGGAAGATCATTGGTGGTGGTCTGCCAGTTGGTGCTTATGGAGGAAGGAGGGATATAATGGAGATGGTGGCTCCAGCCGGACCAATGTACCAGGCTGGGACCTTAAGTGGGAACCCATTGGCAATGACTGCAGGCATACACACCCTAAAACGGTTGAAGGAGCCGGGAACTTATGAATACTTGGATAAGATTACGGGAGAACTCGTTCAAGGCATTTTAGATGCTGGAAAGAAGACTGGGCATGCAATTTGCGGAGGGCATATAAGAGGGATGTTTGGATTTTTCTTTACAGAAGGGCCTGTATACTGCTTTGATGATGCAAAGAAGAGTGATACCGCAAAGTTTGCGAGGTTTTATAGGGGAATGCTGGAGGAAGGTGTGTACTTCGCACCTTCACAATTTGAAGCTGGTTTTACTAGTTTGGCACATTCTTCGGAAGACATCCAACAAACAATAGCCGCGGCTGAGAAGGTTCTCAAGCAAATTTAGAGCGTTCATTCGTGTATCTTAAAGTCTCTCTTTCTTTTCTGTTCTCTTGCCTCCATTTATATTTTTCTCTTTTCTATGTCACGGCTGGCCATTTTGTAGGTGAATTTGCAATTGTGTTTAGGGAGCACCTAGATGTGTTGATTATTATAATAAACCTACTGTACCTCGACAGCTTTTGAGTGAATTATTAGAGATTGTCATTCAAGCCGGTACCAATTTCCTTCAACCTGTTTCTTTTATTCTCTCCAGACCCTTCCAAAGGAGATCCCTGCCCGAGAGTATACTACTCCCAAGTATAAGAGCTGCCAGGACACTAGCAAGTATATAAAAATTCTTCCTGTGAAGTATTTAGCTTTAAGCATCTTAAAAGCTAATGAATTCGGATTATGCAGCAATCGCCACACTTGTTTGGCCAGGAGAGCTTGATTAAAAAGCACCAAATTCTTCAAACCGAGTTCTCCACAACCTTTTGGTAAACGGACACCAAAAGACTCTCAGCAGACACCCAATGAACCCATCACTAGACCCCTACCAAAATTGCAGTACCATGGAATTCAGCTCTTTACAATCCTACTGGCAATTGAAATGTGTTCATCACATAACCTCCGGCTGAAAACAAACCACCTTTCCAACATCTAATCTTCCTCCACACTTTTGCTTTAATATCATTAAAAGTTCGTTTCTTATTCCGCCACACCACAGTTGGCAGCCCCAGATATTTGTCATGTGTTTGTGAATCCGTAACCTCAAACAAATTTTGGACTTCGACAGCTTTTGAGTGAATTATTAGAGATTGTCATTCAAAGCTGTACCAATTTCCTTCAATCTGTTTCTTTCATTCTCTCCAGACCTCATCCGTTATATTGAGTTATGTATCAGAATGGTGCATCAGGTCACTGATCTGTCCACTCAAAACAAATGCAACGGGGAAAATGTGATCTGATTTTTGAATGTGGAAAAATTAGAGCTTAAAACTTGTATATAATGATGCTATGAGTGAGAGACACCCCAACTAAATTTTTCCCAAGTGAAAGCCCCTGAAAAAGTTACAATCATACAACATATAAAGAGCCAAATATATATATTAATTAATTTTTTGAAACAAAGCGCCAAACATTTAAATGCTAATTTCTAAACATTGATTGCAGAATTGTCTTTACACGGATGTCACAGAGTAGCCTATACAACTTCGGTTTGTTACAACAATTCAAGCTATTCAGAAAAGAGAAAAAAAGAAAACACATCATGCTCTCCATTGAGCACTTGTACATGTGAATACAGGCAACATCGCAGACAGGATGCTCTTATAAAACATTTCTGTACCTAAAACATTGATACCATGGTAAATAATTCCCAACACAATCTTCATAATATGGAACAGGAGCAGACAATTTTCCTGGGCTCATCAATCTTCTTTTCTGTACAGAGAACCCAACATGAGTCATGACTGTCAGATGATTAAACTTCTAGCAATAAGATATTATATGATGAATTTGGCAATCCGATCAATATTCTCAAATAGTCCTAATCAAAGGGAAGTTATATCAACACATATACAGTTTAAGAGCATAATGCTAAAACCTGATCGGAACACAATTGTAATGTTATGATCAGCAGCAAATACTACTTGAACCAGAAACAGTCCATTGAATAATTAAAGATCTTCTCCGAGAAACAGGGTACCATAATATGAAACAAGGTACAAAAACTGCTGTTCCCAGTGTGTCAATCGGGTATGTCCATGTTATACTTATGGCAGTCCAAGTTAAATATACATCATCTTCCTTAACATTATAAGGTCTACATACCATCAAGCGCAACAAGTAAAACTATACGGAATAACATATTTCTATGTTAAGAAAATAAAATTGGAAAATACCTGTTTTTGTTTTTGCTAGAGTTGGCTGTACAACAACATGCATTATAATAACTCCCCCCGGAACCTCACCGAAAGGTGCTTTACACTGACCAACAGTCTTGTTATTCTCTAAAATTTTACCAGAGCTTATCAATTTCACTTCATTCACTGCCTTCGGAACAACTGTCTTACCTAATTGAAAAAAATGAAAGATCACTTAAAGTTTAAGATTATAGCATACGCAGGTAAAGAGAAGCAAAAGAGATTAAAATTAGTTCCTCTAGACAAAGACAGTTTCTTAAATCAACTGATTCAACTGAATTGCTTTTTTAACCATTCACAAAGATTACAAGGGTTGATAACAAGAAAAAAGTGTTTGAAGAGAACTTACATTACATTCATAGGAAAACTCATACACTTTTCTACGATGGATACAGCCAAGCTCTCAGGCTCTTTATATAGATACACAAAAGCCACACACACACTCATAATGACACTCAAAAGGAAAAGCTGACAGAAAAAGTAAATACATTATTGCTATTTTACAAAAATTGGATCCACCTGTCTCCCTGCTTTAAAAAGTTACTTCAATAATTAACTTTTTAAAACGAGAGAATTATGAAAAGTGACCGCAAACAAAGTTTTGATTGTTAATATACATAATGTAAAATTTCATTTAAGTTTATAACCAAAATTAAAGAAATAACCCTCTGAAACCTTTTTTTCAATTTTTTTACCCGAAAATTACCGAAATCCCCTCCAAAACCATTTTCACTTTCTTTTTGGAATGTGAATTATGTTTGACGTTTCAAGTTTCAATTTTTTTTTAATTTTATTTATTTATTTATTTATCTTTTTTTCCTTGTGAAAATTGTAACAGTGCACTGCCAGACAGCGCTCGCCCAGGCATGAGCGTGCCCTTCCCAGGCAGCACGCTCAGGTGTAGGCGCGGCCCAGGCAGAGTGCTCAAGTGGTGCCGTGGCCAGGCCGTGCCCCCAAGCCATACTCGGCTCTGCGGGCAAGAGGGGGGTGAACAGCGATGGAGGGAAGAGAATAGCAGTTTATAGTTGAGAGGGGTATGGGTAATTTTACTTGAATGTGGTTACAAACAATTAGATTTCCGTTTATGGTTAAAAACAAAATTTTAATGTTTTGTAAGGTTACTTTTGATTTTCTCCCAAATAAAAACAGGGAGAGATAGAGAGGATCTACTTAATGTGAAATAGCAATAATGTATTTAATTTTTCAATTTGCTTTTCATGTTAAGCATGAGTATGAGGTGTGTGTGTGTGGCTTTTGTGCATTTATATAAAGAGTCAGAGATCTCAGTTGTAGAAAATTGCATCATCTTTCATATGAATGTAATGTAAGTTCTCTTCAAACATTTTTATCTAGTTTTTAGCATTCAAATCTTTTTACTTCCGTTATCAACTTATCGTTATTGATCCTTGTATTGCTTCTGGATGTTATTTGCAACAATAAAGTGCCAAATAGCAATTCCAAATTATATAAGTGATGCGATAGAAAAAATTGCTTCAAATACTATAATCAACACACACAACAATCAGAAAGTTTCAAATTTCCAGGCACAGACATTTTATTCACCAAACCAAGCCCAAACAATTGTGACTCGTGACTTAGATTTTTGTTAAATTTCCTCATAAATTAGACTCCTATTTTGTTTTTGTAAAGGAGCTTCATGTAGTCTCTAACTAGATTCAACAGTGTTTCTTCATTCTCATAAAAAGCTAAGCTCACACAAACTTCAATTTACCAAACCAACTATTGAGCACAAAGTGAACAACATATTTGAATTATATCCAAGTTTTAATAACAAATTCGTCCAATTTTTTTGTCAATTCTTATAAATTTGGAACTCAACCGCCACTAGAACAGATAGAAAAAACTAAAAATAAGAATAAGAATAACCTTTGGGCCAATCGGAGACGATTCGCTGCTTAAGCATATCGATCGTGGAGGCGGAAGAGTAACGGAAGGGACCGATATCGGATCCATCGTACAACCTGAACTTTATATCAACCAAGTCCTCCTCCGGCATTTGTTTTCAGTTGAATTATAGACTTCTCTAGGCACCAACCAACCAATCAATCACTTCCACCAAAGTGAAACCTCAGCGACCAAGCTCATCAGATCTTGCCCCCTGAATTTTTCATCAGTTCAACACAATTTTATAAAGTTGGTAGATAACTTAATTTTGTAATTCAGATAATCAATCAACGAATTTGTACAAAAAAGAAGAAAACATAACGAAAAGTATAACCTGATCTTGTGTTTTTACAGATGACGATCAAGCTGCGCAAGTGAATTTGGTTTTGATTTTTCTATGGCTGTTTTGAAAAGGTTGGAGTTTGTTGTGCTGGTGAACTGATGAACAAGACAAAGTGTTGACAAAGCAAACCGACACACAAAACGACGCTTCAGCTGGTTTACAAAGCCACTTTATAACGACGTCGTTTTAAGTTTTCCTACACGACGACGTTTTATATAATTATACGGTGTCTTCTTTTGTCGTCTCCATCTCAACTTTCCAATCCAAGTATAGTGACTAGTGATTATTTAAAAAAAAAATGAAGAGAGAAGAGAGAAGGAGAAAAGCAAGACCACAATAAGCAGATGGAGATTGTATGGCAAACGCCTGCAAATCCACCAGAGAAACACGACTATATCGTTCGAGATGGTAATTTCTTATTTTAATTTTATCAATGTTTGAACCTTCTATTAATTAATTAGTCTTCCAAAATCAAAACTAATAACCAAATTCATTTTTTGGCGGGAATTATGCAGGGAGGCGCCACGTCAGACCATACTACTTCGAGTTCATCTCTCATGTCAGTTTCTCTCTCAATTTTTACTTGCTGCTTCCAATTATAATGAAAGCTGTAACCTGCTTGGTTTTTTTTTTTTTTGACAAAACCCTAATTAAACCCTAAAAACAAGGTTTCACCTCACAAGATTTATATTTATTTTTGTCTTCTGTTATGATTATTCTCAGGTTAAGAATCGGTGGGCAGGAAAAACAATAGTTGATTTGTTCGCGGAAGAGTTCAAAGGCCGCCCTTATGATTACTATGTATGTCTACTTGAATTATTGAGCTTATTCTTATCTTAGTCTAATTATGTAGTGAAATGTGTGTTAATGAGGTCGAATTATTGTTCTAGTCTATAACATTAATTTAAGTGTGTGAATTTGGATGCAAATGTGTCATCCCAAATGAGTGCATTAGTATGAGAGTTATTATGTATGTGCCTGATTTAGTGCTTCACTGTTCATCTTTTAGTTTTAGATACTAAATTATATCTTAAATACTGTAGGTTAGCGCTGTCAAATGTGGACGGATACAAGTCGATGGAGAGATGGTCCCAGTTTCATACATTGTTAAATCGTCTCAGAAAATTAGTCACTTCGTACACAGGTTTGTTTTTCTCATTAAGTATCTGGAATGGTTTCCCTTATTTTAAGAAAATACCAAATTTTACTTGAATAGTTTGTATGTGATATTAAATTTTTGTTGTTGTTTTACCTGATTGTGCACTTTCTGCTTAAAAAATTGTTTCTCTTGTTTATTTATTTTGGTTCCTGCTTAAAATTGTGTTTTGAGAATTTCACATTTGCTATTGATGCATGAAGGGTAGGCATGAACCACCAGTGATGGCTTGTGATGTCTCTATTCTTCAGAAAGAACCGGATGTAGTGACTGTTTGCAAGCCACCATCTGCTCCAGTAAGTCATTAGCAACTATTTATGTGTGCTGCTTTCAATGTTCCGCATTCATCATAAGAAGTAATGTTGGATTGTAAATAGTTGTTGAACATATATTACTCTGTCAATGTCTTATAGTTCAACTCTTTTCTCTAACACTCTTGGTGTATGTGTGCACATGATCCTGCATGAACACATTTTGGACGTTAGGAATCATTTTAGTTAAAGAAGTTCCTCTATTTTTCAGTCAGCAAAATTGAGAGGCTGTCATGGTTTGGTGGTGGGCTGCTTTTTTGGAGGTTTTGTTTTTGTGCCCTAAGTAGATTGTATGCATATTTTTGTTAAGTTCTTTTCTTCCTGGGTTTTCATGGGGGTATACTGGTTGTTAGTGTTTGTTCTGTGGATCTCTAATCCACCCCTTGTAACTTCCTCTTTTCTGTCAATACAAAAGTTGTTTCTGATTAAGGAAAAAAAGAAGAAGGAACCATACTAGCATATTTTAGTGCATATCTATAAACTTTTATAAAACTTTAAAGTGAACGCGGTTAATATATGGTTTATGACTACATTTTTAAAAACAGTTATAATAATAGTTCTGTATGTTTCTAGATATATCAATGCAATTTTGCCCGTATATCTACGTGTATAGTTATTGCATAAATAGAGCTGAAACTAGAAATTTAATCCACTAGATAGAGAACTGGAAAGGGCTCTTGAATCCTTTTTATTATTTTATTATTTTTTATGATTATAACAGAGAATTTTATTTTTCAAAGTTATTTTTAATTACTGAGCTTTGCATCATCAGTTAACTGTAGCACAACAAGTAACATTATCCTTTAATTTAACTTTTGATGGATCTAGATTACTGGGATTAATAGGATCATCAAGTTTTCTTATGATTTGAATTCAGTTGCTCATGATTGTAGAAGTCCTCAAGATCCTACATTTTTTTCTTTATCTGTTATCTAGAAAGGAAAGTGTGAACTTCTCTCCTGTCCCACTACATGATGTTAATTAGCCTCTTTTACTTTCAAATGGTATCTAATTTGGGAGTTCTTACTGCTTTGTAGGTGCATCCATGTGGACAGTATCGTAAGAACACAGTTGTTGGCATTCTTCAGGCAGAGCATGGCTTGGCGCCTCTATTTCGTATCCAAACATATTTGTTCGCATTGATATTTTCTAACCGTTCTACTTAATATACTTATACCCTCTTTCTATGTTAAAAACTACTGCATTGTCTTTTTCTTGACACATTTGTACTAGCGGTTCATCGACTAGATCGTCTTGTCTCAGGACTCCTTATCTTGGCTAGAAATGCTTCTAAAGCTGACCTTTTTAGGCAACAAGTAAGTCTCCACTGCACTGTTGATGCCATGAAACTTCTGTTGTGCAAGAAACTAGTTTTTTTTCTGCTTGAAATTTTAACTAGCAACAGAACTATTGAATTTGATGATTGATAGATGTCAATATGTGTCACCGGACAGAAATATCCATTCCCCAATTGCTATTACAAAGATTGAGATTTGCATAAATTTCCTCAGTGGCAAATTCATCATCTCCAGATTTTTTATAGCATTAAATGTGAAGTTGATCTATGTATCTTAGGTTTGTAATAATGAAAAGCATGCTTACTACATTTTTTCCCCATATTAAATGGTTGTACGTGCCTCATTGTAGGAATCCATAGGCAACTACGGTTTGGTAAATATTGACTATGGCACACTACCTAAGTAGTATGAGGATGGTTTCTTTTTGACAGGTCATAAAGTGTAGAAAGCCTAAAATGATTTTGAAATCATCGACATGTAGTGCGCAGCCTATAACAAACATATTTTGTCATGAAAATTTGAGAAATATGATTAGCTAATAGAAATAATGTTGTTCTTGTAACATAATCGACACTTGCCAATGAAATATATTTCCTACTATCTGAAGGTTTCCTTTTATTGTTGCAGATTGAAGCTGGGAAGGTGCACAAACAGTATATTGCAAAGGTCATTGGGGTGTTTCCGGAGGGTGAGGTAATCTCTTTAAATAAGTTGTGTGATTCATGTAATTTACATTAGATTTTGTTAGTTAAGTTGATAAGCCCACCTGTGAACATTATCTAGTATACTTTTCCTTGAAGAAAGTAATGAAAACAAAAGTTGTACGGTTGTACCCACAAAAAAAAATGGTTTTATTTTGATCTCTTAAAAGGGAACGGGGTTACAATTTTTGATTATGGTCTGGTATGAGTTATTCCATTTTCAAAGAAATTCCTTTCATCTATATTAAACCAATGTAATACCTAATCAAGACCCAAAATAGAACATATTGGTGCCAACCTCATAATGTTTATGAGAATGATCTGGAGCTGGTTTTCTCTGTTGTCGAAACCATGAACTAGTGAATGTTTTCATTTCCTAAATAACTTGCACCCAACTGGTTTTTGTTCCTTAGAGATTAGATCCTTGCCCCCCGTCACATCTCTCTATCTTTCTTATTGTCTCCCTCTCCATGTTGTAAGTCACCCGCAACTGTCTACAGATATGAATCTTTTCTTTTTAATATGGTACACTATTTTTGTTCCTTTGCTTAGAAAAATGTCCTCTAAGTTTGGAATCATGTCGTAGGCAGGATTTTATCTGAAAAATAACTATTTTATTTGTTCTTTGTAACTGTGTATTAACATTCTCATTTTTTGATGCATGTTTGAGCCCCATAATCAAATTATTATTATTATTATTTTTTTTTGAAAAGGCTTCATAATAAAAATTATAACTTCTTGGAAAGTTATATCCTATGAGTACCTAACTCCATGTAGAGGCTGTTGATTAAGAGTGGTCAGGAGATTTTTGGGTATATAAGATAAATGTTTAAGCATCATAATCTTTTTGAAAAAATGTATACCATATTGAACTACTCAACTTGGTAATTATGAGCCTAAAATGCCTGAAATTCGCAGTGTAGGTCAGAAATGACGTAATAACAAGTGTAAGGAAAAAGCTTGAAGTCATAAATTGCAGCTTAATGATAGAAGTAATTGCACTTATGTGTAGCTGCCATTTATCTGCAAAATAACATTAGATGAACTCAGAATCTGCAGCATTCTGTTATATGTTAATAATTTTGTGGAAGTTTTATTTGAAAAATATATTAGCATTGGCATCACATGTTGCATCACTTGTTAAATGTGATGTTGAGATTGAAATTTTGTTCCTCATCTGATCTGTTTTTTTTTTCCTTTCTTTTCAGCAAGTTGTTGATGCAAACATAAATTATAATGCTAAAGCGGGAAGGAGCACTGCAGAGGTGAGGGTTTTTGTCCATTTCTTCTATTTTTAGAGCTATAGTTGCCATTGACCATGAGACAGGAGGGAGATGAAGAGGGAGGGAGTGTTGTGGAATTTGTGCTGGTGTGTTTAGTTCTCAACAATGAAATCTGGAATGTATGCTTCTCATAGAGCTGTTGAATGGCGATTGGAACTATGCTTTAGTAAATTTCCATTTCAAATTAAGGTTCAAATGTAAAGTTATGTCCTAAGATGCTAAACATGTGCCTGTTACTGTTAGTGTTCTGGAAAACAGTCCATGCATTAGTCTCTTTATATATATCAAAGTACAGGTAAAAGGAAGGATCAAGTTGACAGTTCAACCACAGTTATGCTTGCAAGGAGCAAGAAAAATGTGCTGGGCTTCTGAAGGTTTAATCTTTATTAGAGCAGACTATAGGCAATATCACTCGTCTAATTTTATCATTGAAATTATTCATAGTGGTTGTAAAGCCAACTTGTTTTTCAGCTGTCTTATAATATATTTTTTTCTCTAGAAAAGAAAAATAGCTTTTGGACTATGCAAAACTTCCAGCAGTTAGCAAATAACGCTAAATGTGGTCGATGCTTGCCAGTCACATTACCTCAACCCTGGCATAAAGCTTTTGGTTGTGCTAGGTTTCAGTGCTTTTGACAACCAATTTTTGTCCTTATTGTTTTTGTTAATACACCTGCTTTGACATGTGGATTAAATGGAAGAAAATAGTGGTGCCTATACTGATCCAGAAACATCTGTCTTTTGCAGGCAGGTGGGCGTTGTGGTGATACTCCCATAAAGGGGAAGGCTGCTTGTACAAAGTTTACTAGGATTAGTACTAATGGAACTCATAGCATTGTTTTGTGTGAACCTATCACTGGCCGAACTCATCAAGTATGATATTTACAAGCTATATAAACAATTTATAAACCCCTTCAAGGGAGATATAGAAAATCTTCTGGGATGGATTTTCTTGCACCTTTCTAATTCTCTCAAGTTAGCATTTACATGCATACATAGCTAGCACCCGCAAATTATGTTATATTTCATTATATTGGTTCCTTTTCTGTTTTTGTTCTCAGCTGAGTGTTTAAACCCTTCAGTGTGGACTTCTATTTCAACTTGTCTATTGCATATTGTTTTCTGACAATTTAGCAATTTTACATGCTCGTTAATGATACGGTGATTTAGTTTTGCAATTATGTTTTAGACTTTTAGTCTGAATAAGTCATTCATTCCTGCTTTAAGCTAAGTTTTCTGTAGCTTATACCATTGTTAGTTTTGCTGTATTGCACTTTTTGATGATTTGTCCTTTTAAGATGTAGTTATGAAAAGAGAATAGACCTTATACAATCTTGAAAGAGGAGTGACCTTGTTTGAATTTATTAGATAGGAATAAATGCAGATTTTTCTAACTTCAAAATTTAACCTTTTTGTCCTCTCTGGTGTAGATACGTGTGCATTTGCTGTACACTGGTCATCCAATAGCCAATGACATGCTTTACCTCTCAGAACATGTTACTGATCGTTCTACGGAAGGAATGAGTGCTGATAGAGCCGCTGCTTTTTCTGGTCATACTCAAACTACCATTACTATTGAAAATTGTGACAAATCTGAGAACTCTAATGAAGATTTCAGCATTGATCCTATGTGTACAAATTGTCCGAATTTGGCTCCGAAAGGGTAAGAACCTCATAATTTCTTACTTCTTACATGTTATGGCCGTCTGAGTCAGTAGCGATTGTATGTAGTCTGCTATCAATCTATCATAGATTAACAATGCAAAAGAGGAATAACGTTAATAGGAAAGAATATTCTTGGTTTATGGCTTTTATAAATGAATCAGTTACAACTGGCGATTGAGTTTTTGTATGTTGCTCTTCACAGTTTAGGTCTTCCTCAAATGAAAGAATCAGTTCCGCTCTGATATATAAGTGTGCAATTTCTGGACATCTGTCGCTAATACAATATAGGAAATGTAACACGATGTCATGAGCCAGACACAATAGATGTTTATTGTTAGTTAAACTCATAGTTGTTAATTGTACCTAGAAAGCATTCACACTGCAACTCAAGAGTGCTTATTGTTGTTTTGCTTGGGTCAGTATTAACGATGTGTGTCTAAAAATTATTTATCGGTTTCTGTCATGGTTTTAAAAGGGCGCTGAGGCTTATGCCTCCGAGGTGCTGAGGCACTAAGAAAAAGCCTCGAGGCTTAAGCATCAAGGTGATTCTGTTAAACCTAAGGCCTCGGTGACTCGAGGCTTAGGCTTATGAGGCTTAATTAAGCCTCTGAAAAAGAGGGAGTTTTGGACCTTTTATATAAGTGTTTGGGCTTTTTTTTTCAGATAAGTTTTTGGACCCTTTATGCTAAGACTCGGTCCACAATTTGAATTATAATGTGCTTTTAATCATTGATTTTGAATCCAAATGCAAGCCTAACTTTGGTAAAATAGTATATGTAAAAGTGCACTTGCCCATGTGAAGACTAGGCTACAAATTATATGGTATAATAAGTGGGTTTGGTTCGTAACTCAAAAAATAAAAATTTAATTATTAAGATATGGTATATAAAAAAAATAAGCTTTTCTATTTGAAATCTCTACGTTTGAAGTGACGAAAAGGTAGGTCTTCCATTTATTGATGTTGATTTTATCTTATTCCATTTATTGATGGTATATAAAAAAATAAGCTTTTCTATTTGAAATCTCTACGTTTGAAGTGACGAAAAGGTAGGTCTTCCATTTATTGATGTTGATTTTATCTTATTCTGATTGATTTCATTAGTCTTGATGAGAATAATGATTAGATAGAGACATAGAGTCATAGATTTGAACTCTAAAACTTGTTCTAAATTTCTAGTATGGGATATGATTCCTGGTTTTTAGCCTTTTATTTTATGACTTTGCTTTGTTATTATTTTTCTCTTTTATGAACTACATCATATGTGTTTTTATTTGATATAATTGAGTTATTGATCTTATGATATGAATTTTTTTTTAATTTTTTTTTATTTAATTGAGGCTTATGCCTCGTGTCGCATCGAGGCTTACGCCTGGTGGAACTAAGATAAAACGCTCAGTACCCGATTTAGCCTTTCAAAATCTTGGTTTATGTTACCATTAGTTCTTGGCATCATATATTCTGATATGTGGAAATTGACCATAGCAGTTCTCTAGTGTATCTATAAGTAACACGGCAATATTTCTCTAATGGTCAAGCTTTTTATCATTTGATCGAGTGGTTTTACCTTGGGTCACGGAACCTAGAGACTTGACATTGCAGACCCCTGTTGGGCTTTTGTGAATATGATATGGTTTCTTGGTATTGAAAGAATGAATATGTTTTTTGTTTGCCCATCACTATGTCAATCTTCTAACGTGTCCTCACATGTTAACGTAATCCTTAAGAAAAAAGCTTGATCTTACAGAGATGTTTGCAATTCAGCTTCAGCTTGCTCCTGACTCCTGGTTTTATGACTGCAGATACGATGGGGACGAAGAGGGGTTGTGGCTACATTGTATTCGGTATACTGGACCTGAATGGATTTATGAATGCCCTCATCCAGAATGGGCATCACTAAGCTAGTCATTTTTTTTCCTTCTCTTTTTTGCCCATCTCTCATTCTCAAATTTTGTTATATTTGTACAATCGATATATATGGTTAGCAGTTAATTATTTCGCATATGATTAGCAGCTAATTATTTCGTGACTGTTGACTGTGCTTGAGAACATAAATTCATGATTTATGCACATTTTGCTGTTCTAAGTTGGTCTCAGTTCTACCCCCAATAAAAAAAAGTTTCAATTTAGAATATCTGAAAGTTTCCATGGTCATAATTTATAATTAATTGGGTGGATTACGGGTCCCAATTAACATTTCCGATGGAGATCAAAGCATAATCTGACCCCTTAACAATTTTTTTCCATAACAAAAGGGAACTAGTTGATGTGTTTGCAGCTTCTTCCCCTGCCATGTGTAATTGCACCTAGCAACATTATTATCACATCTAAAAACAAATAAAAAGGGTAGCTTTCCGGATCAAATGTCGAGGAGTTTAAGATTCAAGTGCGGTACCAAAAGCTTGTGATTTGATACTTTGATGGAGACCAAGTCCTGGTTTTGAAAGCAATGGACCTCTAGTGGTCATCCCATGACTGATGCAAAGAGCCACTTAGAGACTATATTATAGATCATCTCAAATGGCATTGCAGGAAAAAAACTGTTGCTTTTCAACAAATTTAAGATTCAAGTGCACTAACGAAAGTTTTTCAAAAGAGGTTGGTGATTGATTGTTTTTAATAGCTGATGGAGACAAACTTCAAACTTCACTTGTGGTAATGGCATGCATGTCATCACTTGTCATTGGAGAATGAAGAGTGACCTGACCCACTCAGAGCTTATAGCTTACTTGTTAATTTATTGCTTTTCGAATTTCGCATGCTCAGTTGATGAAGATTTCGTATTTCTTTCTTGGTTTTAGTTTGACGTGTCTTAGTATCTATTGACGAACACACTAACAACAATTTTAAAGTCTATATAAGAATTTTAAGTACATGATCCTCCGTATGATATGATTATAAAACTTTAAAGCTACCAGAGTGGTATCACTAATCACTATAAAAAAATCTAGCAGTTCCTTGACTATTGGAATTTTTTAATTCAGATAGGATTTGAAATTTCGAAAGGCAACTCTGAGTAACAATTTCTATACATCATTATTGTTTTCAAACTAAGATTAGTTTAGATTATCTATGTATATTTCTTTTGTTCCTTTTTTTTTTTTGAAACACTATAAATCATTCATGTTTTCTTCAAGTTTTTTGTCTCTCTTATCTGCAAACACAAAAGTTTGTGTTTGAATTATAAATTTATAATTCAAACAGTGCCTAACTTCTTTTAGTTACAAAATCAATTCCTTTTGCGATGGATTAAAGTTTAATGGGAAGACCATCATTGATATATATATATATATATATATATATATATATATATTCTCATCTAACAAATCTTGTCACGTAAGCTTTTTACAAAAATAATTAAAAAAAAAATTAACTAGTCACAATAGTGATTTTTAATTTAAATTCATGTATGATGTAGTGCACATACCAAATGTAGTATAACGACACTCACTCACAAAGAACATATTATCTGTTTTGGACTTCACGTACACGCGCATCCTTCACCTTTACAGACTTACTTTCGATCATAAGCTTCACACAAGCTTCCTCCAACCTACGAGACCAAAACTTAATATTATATACAAATTATGGATCTCACTCGTTAGCCATGTATGATGTGACCGTAAGTATAGTCTTACTGCGAATTGAAGAATAAGTAGAAATCCCACCTACAACCTACCTCTTATTGGTGTATGAATCATGAGCTAGCTAGTTAACTGGTACACAAATGAAGGGCCTTTTCGATTGAATCCACATCTACTTTCCTACATTGACCTGAAAATAGTAGATATGCCATCCTTGTTGGAAATACAGTGACCAATTCTCCAATAGTTTTTTCTTCATTTACTTTAATATTTGCAGTGGAATCTCTTCCAATACATTTTACCCTTTTCTTCATTGTTAAGGGAACAATTAATATTGACTCTGATAATTACTTATATTTAACCCAGTATAGGGTATGCGAATATGCACATGTAAATTAAACCTGAAGAAGCATATATATATTTTTACTGTCTAACACACAAAGATTGATCTGGTGGGCCAATTGAGATCGAGTTGATACCCTACTTTCGAGTCATGAGACACTAACACTAGCTAGCTAGGGAGATAGAATGAATCTAAGATTCTCCACTATTCAGATATGCAGTACCAAAGGAATCAAACCAATTTTTGTTTGATATGGTCCGCACCTGAGACAACAATGGACCGAATTTCATTCACAAGTTGAAGAATCCATTTTCAAAGGACTTACTCGAGATTGGCAACAAAGTATATTCACAAGTGGGAGCCATTGACTTTGGAATTAATTTGGAACAACAATATATATGTGATATATCAAGATAGTTGTCTTTATATGTTCTTCTTTTTTACCTCTCCTTATATGGTTGTGATTTTGATCAGACTATATAATTACATGGAATCATAATTGTCATGTAAAGATTATGTTACACATAATTGGTAAGAAACGAATGGATCGAGTAACATGAAAGTATATATTAGATTCAAGAGCATTAAATTTAAGTATATTTATAAGTCCATATCATTGCTTTGGTAAAGTGTAATCATATCATCTTAAACATCTTATAATGACAGCAATATTTATCAGATTAGTTGGAAATATTTTCCATTAATTAAAAATGTACATATATAAGCTGAGGGTTATGTTAGATTATTTATACGACACAAGTTTTCTATAATCAAATGGGTATCAATTTCTATTGCTCATTTAGGCATGGATCAATCAGTAGGTGCCCAATGTCTTTTCATCTTTCCAGCAGTGGAATCCTATCATTCATATGGTTGCTCTTCATACAAATGAATCACCAACTTGCTTTTGTAATAAATTGACGGAGTTGCTAATGACTTTTCTACCGCCCAAAAACACTTGTTTAATGTCAACGGTTCTTTTAATTTTTAATTTTTTTGGTTGTTAGACTACTTGAAAACAGTTTTATTTTATTATTTTTTTTTACCTCTGCTGTCAACCCAGAGAACCTCAAATTTAGGGCTTCTCTAAGAAACTCTTTTAAAGCTTTTTTTTCTCTTAAATAAATAAATTGCCTACTAAAAAAAAAAATACTTGTATAGATATATCATCAAATTATCATCTATATATCAAACAAAAGTCCTTTAATATTTGAAAGCAAGACGACATAATTTTTTTTTTCTTAAAAGCTCTATTTTGTAAAAAGAGTTCCGGTCTAAACTCGAACTTGAAAAATATTCACAAACACACCCATTCTTTTCTTTGTTGTTTCTCTTTTGTTTGCATTTTTTTTTCAAATATTTGATAGGAAACATTTGATTTGGATTCCAATTAATTTAGTACTTAATAAATACAAGGATTCTCAATTAATTTTTTTTAAAGCTGATACTATTATGGGTTAGGATCTACCGTGACTGGCCAGATTAGGCTCTACCTGAAATTTTCATTGATTTGGATATTCTAATTGAGTATCTTATGTCATATAAATAGGTTTTATGTTTTGTTTTTGGAATTTTGGTTAATTATCAAAAAATCTTTTGGATGTAAATATGACGTTTAGTGGTTTGCATCTCACACTTATACCACGAGGTTGTGAGTTCGACTCTTCCCCTTCCATATAAATATATATATATATAGTCTTTTTTTTATCGATGCGTACTGATATAAATATTATTATCAGTGCATTGCATGTGGATCATAGATTATGGATAAATACTAACAAGTGCATACAAATTGAGTCAAAGCAATTGAATCTATAGTTCACATGCAAAACATTGATGTGAAAATTTTCATATATATATATAATATTAGAGTCTATCAAAATTATTATGTAGTGTATTTAGAATTTCTATATACTTTTTAGTAATTATAATTAGGATTAAATTGTCATATAATAAAAAAAAAATTAAAACTGAGAGTATAGAAAGATATTTAGTGGATTGTCAACAACATCACTCAAAGATTAATTATATATACTAATATACTTATTAGTAAATTTACTTATTAACTCTCTTCTTTATCAATCTTTTACCATTTATAAGGATTTTCAAAATCTATCTCCACCTTTTTCTTATTACTCTTTAAGTATCCAACCATTTTAGGTTACAGCTGCAAAACTCAAGCCTTCGTGGTGTTTGAAGATTCTGCTCAACAATCTCAGACAGTCAGACCTGTACCCTTTGATTTTAGAGTTGTTGGAATTGAAATTGTTTTACTTGATCTCTACTTGGATTCCTTAAAAAAAAAAATTAATTAATTCAATGAATATTGATTTTGTTAAATTTTAAGGCACTCAATCAATTCACACATACATATTTATCTCAAACATCATTGCCGTTTGAGGTTGATAATGTCTCAAGCACCATAAGAATCATATTAATCGTGTTTCTATTATATCATATCAATTGGATTTTAAGTTACAACACAATTATTTTTTTCAAATTTGAATCCACTTCCATATATGCATTGTTCCATTGAAAAGAATACAAGATTTGCAAACCAAGATTTTGCCTCTTGATAACTTCTAGAGATTGAATAGGCTTTTTGGGCTCCTGGTTTTTGTATCTTTTTTGCCTTGCTTGGCCGTGTTCGAATAAAGTTTGCGGTACGTGTTCGAATAAAGTTTTCCGTTCAAAAAAAAAAAAAAAACTTCTAGAGATTGAATGAAGAACAACAAAAGACGTACAGTTGCATGAAAATTGGTTGATGGGTATAGAAAGCAGTAGGGTTATTTTTGATATTTTCTTTAATTTAAACCTCTTATAATTTTAAATAGAAAAAAAAATAGGTGACAGAAGAAGTTTTTTAGATGGCAACAGAGTCACCCTAATAATAACTACATGTTAATGTATGTAAAATCAGTTGAAGCTCTATTGATGTAACATAATTCTAGTTGCTAATTACATTACTACATTAGACCGTGGGTTACGTTATTGCCTACTTGTTTTCTCTGTAAATAATAATAATAATCATCAAAGGATAAGAGGCAACAATGGAATAGTTTTGACAATGCATGCTTATTGAAACTGTAACTTTCTCAGGAAAAAAAATTCAGAGGAATAATCTTTTACATCGAACTTTAGTATCTTCCCTCGTTCATATATATTTTAGATATACTAACAATTCTTATTAGCTAGAGTACCTCACTACCTGATCATAACAGAATTCGAACTACCGTAGCGTGTGATATTAGAACTAACATGTACAAACTAGCCCAAATACTAACAATATACTCACAATCAATTGATTATTAAGGTCTATAATATGACAACCTTTGATGGTGCTGATGTGGCAATCCATGTGAACTAACTCAGATTTAATCGATCAAGTACCTATATTGTGTGATTAATTAATATTACGTTATGTGTTATGAATATCTAATCAAATGAAAGACTTGTACAATATGATAGAATATACGTCTTAATTCACTGAAGCTTTATCCATTACATGAAACAAGAAAAGTCGCATACAATTGACATTCATATATAAAAAGCACAGATTACATTCCTTTTGTTTCAAGTCAATAGAGAGAATTGAAAGAGACAAACAGACTGACTCAGGACTTTTTTGGGAGGGACCCATATATTAAGGCAGGCACTCATACAAATTAAGTACATGCAGATAATTAATTAATCAAACAACACGTACGACGTATACATACACAAGAGGGTTCAATTTACATGCAAATTAAACCACACATACTTATATATCCAGTACACTTAGTCAGCTATATAATTAAACGTTGGTGGTGACATCCATGTTTTGCTTAGTTTCTTCATCAGTTTGTTTCTTCACAACTTGATCTTCAATGACAATCACCTGATCATTTTCAATAGCATTGATCTGTGGAACCACCGAGTTCAGTTCTGAACACACCATCGTGCTCAGTTTCATAACATCAACAATGTGTTCTGAGAGTTCTTGGAGCTTTGGCTCTTGCAGCTGAACTATCTTAGGGTTTCTGTAGATCATGTAAAGCACCATCTGAAGAACACCAAAGATAAACCCTAGTACATTTGGAACCTGTTGATGCAAAAAAGAAGTTAATTAATTATAATGACAAATTAACATTTGATAGGAAGATTGAATTTCATATAAATGATAAATTACTTACAGCAATGTTCAAGTCCTTAATCAAAAGACCATACAAGAACCAAGTGACTGCACCTAAAGTGAGGAAAAATGATAAAGTGAAAGGCATGTACTCAACGCTCTTTGTACGTATAACTTTTCTCTGCATATATATATTAGTAGATGAGAGTTATTAGTAGTGAACAGTATTTATTTTTCTTTCATTGGCAAATGAGATGACGAATTCTTACGACAATGCAAAGAGGAGCAACGAATACACTCAGAGACAGTGCCATGCATATGTATCCAATAATCTTGACACGAGTGGTGCCTTTGGCTAGAAAAAATGTTAGGAGGCAGATCATACCAAACCCAAATACATTGAAAAGAAGGAGAAGTTTCAGAGTCTGGATCTGCATTTTTGCAATTAAAATGATATTTAAATTAGAAAATTAATTGTGGGTATAAACTATAAAGATATATATCTGCTGAGAAATTAACAAAGAAGGTGATAGTGGTGGTACGTACCCTAGCCTTGTTTGATGCATAAAAGAGGTAGAGAGATATGTAGATGGTCTGTACGACACAAAAGAAAGTGTTGATGGTTATGAGAAGGAGAACATCGACTTTAAGGAGTGCGTAGTACATCCAAAGCGTTGCACTAAGCAGTGATATCACATAAGGAACTGATTGAAACCCTTCCGATGATTTCTTCTTATAAATCTGATAAAACGTTGGCCTGCAATATAATTGCATGCAATTTAGGTTTGTATGACTATACTATCTATTTTTTTTTTTTTTTTTTTTAAATATGGAAAAGAATATAAAGCCGAAAACCTACATGGGAGAAACGCCGACCAAGAAGGAGATGATGTTTCCTGAAAAAATCAATTGACAAAAGTGTACAAATATATTAAATAAATGCTCTACAATTTTCCCAAATTAGAAAGTAAATTTTAAAAAAGCTAGCTTGCATGCAGCATCTGTAGTATCATCATCATCCCACAGAACACGTATTTCGATTTTCATGCACTAAGTACTTGTATGAATAAAATTTAAAAAAAAAATTACCTAACAGGCCAAAAGCAATAGCCCATGAGTGGTGAACTGCCATCTCTCTCGCTTTCTACAAATACAAAAAACAAATAAATTACAAAGACAATGAGTGCTCGAAGAAGCTCTCACGAAGCTATGTGAAGATCTCTCTGAATTGGACGAGTCCAATAGCAAAGAATGTGAGACATTTATATAGGAGGCCAGGGAGATAGCTAGTGATCAAGTTGCATGTAAAGAGTTTGTGTGAATGGAAAAGTTGGGTGGTTCCTTTCCGGTAGTTGCTAGAGACACGTTTAGGGTTAGTACATAATCCAAATATCTTTCTAGTTTTCAACCCCTAATCCCCTATTTATCTCTATTTTTGGTTATTTAGTCTTCATTATTAACATCATCAACTCGCAACCCCATCCCAAGTTGCTAGTACCATTCCTAGTTCCTTCACAAAAAAGTGGGGACCCACCAGTTTTCTTTATGATGTGTCACCCACCAAGTGGTTGTTTAAGGCTTACAACTCATCATAATATTCCAGTTTTCTTTCTTGTGTATTTCCCCCTTAGCTTGCTCTTGTATGTATATAAAACCTAAGTATAAAAGAAAATATATAATTGAGATCCGTTCACTTTTTCTCTTTCTCTCTTTCGGGTAAGTAGCTAGGTGTTTCATTTGAGTATGGATGTTCATTTTACCTCGTCTTTTTCCTTATCTCATTTAATCTCATGATACTAGTATTCTTATAAATGCGTGGTTAAGATGTGATTGGTTTCCACAATTACTTTATCAACAACCATCAATCACATACTTTAAAAATGTTGGGAAAAAGATAAGGTAAGGAGAGAATCCAGATCCGTTTCATTTACACTTGAAAAAAAAAACTAAGAAAAAACAAGGTTAGGAGAGGATCATATGTCTCTATATAAACACATCAAACTCCCACTTGTATAGTTGTATGTTGCATTGCAAGTGAACCAAATTATATCTGCCTTTTGTTTCTTCGACGAAGCAACTCATGATAAGGACCTCTCGGCTCTCACGTAACTCATCCCACTTAATCAGGATGGTTTGTCTACTGTATATCACCAATTTATAGCTACCAAAATGAGAGGGGGTCTCAACTCTCAACTGTTGGACCTATATATGTTCATGTAATTAGCATCCCTTCAATTGGACACATTTGATCAGATTGAAATATATGTGTAGAGTTGATATTAATGAGCAAAAAGTTGTAGTTGTAGTCTTGTAGAGGTAATAATCATGCGCTATAACACAGAGGATTCGTGTAATGACGCCACTTGCTGAATCTCTTGAAGGGTTTTCATTTCTCACCTCATCATCCATCATCTGTATTGTGTTGATCATCAGAACCCCACTACTACAGAAGCTTTTTTCTGATGTGTCTCGCACCTGATGATGATGAGCTGTTTTCGATGTTGCCCATTTGGAATAAAGAAAACAATCGGACGGTGGAGATGCGAGCAGTACATCTGATTACAAGTTATAGCTATTTTACCCCAACAAGAAACTCCTTTTTCAGTTGACCCCACTACCCCAGTAGCCGCCATCCTTCAATCCTTAAACTTAGTACATTTTGTTGTGGCATTCGCGTGCTCTTCGAAGAAACACTCGTTCGCGCTCAATTGTGGGGGAAATCTTCGGGTGTCAAGAGACGTAATTAGGATCGAAGATTATGGATTGAAGATTATGGTAGGTTAGAATTTTTTTTTTTCTACTAGACATAGTGAGAAAATGTATATTATAAATTCATATGTTACAAAAATTTATTTTATTTTTAAAAAGTCAGAAATGTATGAAATTCATTTAACAATATCATTACTTTGTAAATTTATAATTGGATTAAATAATAATCGAATTACTTATAAAATCTCATTATCTATATTTAACAATAACTAAAATTTCAAAACAAAATAAAATATTTTTTTAAAGTAACAAAATAAAATATTTAAAGCCATAATATTCACTCAAACATATCTAAATGTTAATGTTGATAAACTGAACCAAATTTAAGGATCTGGGAGAAATAATTGTTATTATAAAAAGAAGAAAAAGGGCAGAAAAATTATTTTTTACTTTGACTAGGAATTTAAATTAATTATTTAATTAATTTTTTTTTGCTATTCCAATTTCTTTTAAGGGGCCACCCTAGCCCCGACACAGGTCTGTCCTAATTAGATATATTATTGAGTGGTGTATCCGGTCATTAAAGATGAACCCGTGGTAGGAAAATATATTTATTGCACATGTGGCAGCCACGTATCCCACCTTCAATAGCCAGATAAAGCACTCAATAGTGCACTTAAGATTTTCTCTCAAGTGTGAGATATCAGACATGACACATGATTTATTTATGAATGAGAAAACGCCACGATTCTAACACTTCCATCATGCAATCCAATTATCCAATAACTAAATAAAGGAGGAATTGCACAAACATCCCCCAATATTAGTCAAAATTACACAGATATGTCACTTTTTGGGGTATTAACATAAAACCTACCCAACGTTTGATAGATGTTGCACATACATCCCCTGCCATTAGTTTTACACCGTTAAATCCTAACGATCAATGTTCAAAGTTTTAAAATGACCAAAATAACATTTATTTTCATTTTATAAAATAATTGAAAATTATATTTCAATAATTAATAAATAAAAAATATTCATCTTCTTTTTCCAGAAAAATGAGAAAAAAATCATCAAACCCCGCCATTGAAAAATAAAATTCTTACTTTTCTCTCAAGAAAAAGTCATCAAACATAAATATCTCCATATCATCCAACATCACCCAACCATCTTAATCAATCAATAAGAAACAAAAGTAAAAAAGTTCTTCTTCATCAATCCACAAGACAAACAAAAAAAGTACAAAAGTACAAAAACCCTTCTTCATCAATTTACAAAAAAAAAAAAAATCATCTTCATTTTCATCTTCCTTAACTTCCACACCATATCTTCTTGACAGAAAGTTAAGAATTTTATTTTTTAATGGTCTTTTTTTTTAGTTTTCTTAAAAAAGAAGATGAAGATTTTTTATTTAATTTTTATTTATTAATTATTTGATTATTTTTTGAAATATACTTTTCAGTTATTTTATAAAATGAAAATTAAGGGTATTTTGGTCGTTTTGAACTTTTAACCATTAAACGTTAGGATTTAACGGTGTCAAACTAACGGCAGATGATGTATGTGCAACATCTATCAAACGTCGTGTAGATTTTTTGTCAATCCCTCAAAAGTGCCATATCAGTGTAATTATGACTAACCTCGGGGATGTTTATGCAATTCCCCCATAATTCCATAAATAAAACATTGATCTCGCTGCTTCAAAGTTTATTTTACTTGGTTGGGGTCCACACTTTAATTCTTTCGTAGGAGTTTCTCAATTTTGTCTCAGGAAAGATGAAAAGTTAAAGTCTATAAATATATATATATATATATATATATAAGCATCGGTGTCCGGTTAACTACTAAAAAACCCTTCAATTTTCTGATTTACCATCAACATCAGAAGATATTCCTTCTTGAGTGAATCTATTTTTATGGAAAAGCAAAAGATATTGTGGAAGTCTTTGTTAATATTTTTAGGACACCTTATGGTTGTTCAAGCATCCTTTTCATGCATGCATGCATGCATGCATTATGTTAGATATCAAGGAAATTACATCTTGATTTCAAAATATATATATATATATATATATATATATATATGCGTGCGTGTGTTCTCATGAATAAACTGAAATATATATTACCTGTTTTTTTTTTAAAAAATATTACATAAATTTAGATATTTAGGAAGAGGGTGATTCATACCCACAATCTCGTGGCGTATGTGTGAAAGAGTATACTATTTGACCAACCTAATCTTATCTAACTGAAATATTACCTTGTTATCAATTTTTATTGCAATAACATTTTCAGGTGTGGTATGGTTCATATAATAATTAACCACTTGTACAAAAATTATCTCAATTTTTTGGGCTATCTTTCCGGGGAATAGTACAAATATGTAAGTCGTGCGAGAAAATGTTACGACTGGGAGATTTATAGAGATAGCCAGATCATGTTAACTTAAATTCTTAAATCAAAATCACAATTTTTATATCTAATGATTCACTTTACTCTTAATCGATAGAAAGTAAAAGTAAAATAAATGTCTATAGTATTTAACCATTCGCTTACTTGTTAATTTACTGAACGTTTGGATTGAAGGGTCGTTTGTTTTTTTCACTTAAAATTTAATGGATCTGAATTGAACATACAGTATTAAGTTGTTTTGTTTGTTTTTTGTTTTTAAATGGAAAAACAACTTAAAATACCCTAAAACAACTGAAAATGAAAAGTAACAAATCCTGACTTTTCACTTAATTTCAAATCACCGGATTACATTTAAAATATTTCCTTCAAAGATTATTCTCCAAGATAAATTATTTTCAATATTTCTTTGATTTCATATTAGGTTCAAAAATTTAATAGCACTTTTTAAAAAGTAAGTTTTAAGACTATCGCCAACTTAATAACTTAAGTTTTAATAACACCTAAAGTGTTAATCTGATAAAAATACCCTTAAAACACACTTATAAAAATAAGTCTCGTGTTTTTTTTGTGTTTTCGAGACTTATTTTGTATTTCCGAGCTTTTCAGGTAGTTTCCAATACATTTTAGGTAGTTTCTGAGACTTATTAGGTATATTTGCAATTCCCTAGATTTACAGGGTAAAAATGAAAATTTTTAATTTTTTATGTTATCATTTTCTTTATTGAGACCTCCATTGGAGGACGAACAAACCTCCGATTGGAGGCCGATTTCGACCTCCAATGGAGGTCTCTCATCTCCATTGATGGAGGAGGACCTCCATCAATGGAATCCTCTATCAATGGAGGTTTTTGAAAAAGAAAAGAAAAAACCTAACTATGGTACAAATGTATAATAAAAGAAGAGGATGGTGGTATTTTAGTCCATTAATTGGGCTCAATTAAACTTAACTTATTAAACTAGTGATACTCTCAAAAGTCAACATAAAAATAGTGTTATTTCCCACTATTTTCACTTTATATTATACAAATTTATTTCTTTTGATATACTACTAATGATAAATACTATAAACAAAATAATAATAATAATAATAATAATAATAATAACTTTAATATCACATTGTCTTTTTCAACTTCCATGTTGAACTTTCAATTTTTTTTAAATCAAACCATTTCAATTTAATAATATCTTATAAATATTTACATAAAAATGGTTTAGTATTTTTTTTAAATTATTTATATCTATTTGGTCTTCAAAAAAAATGAGGACTATTGAGGACACGTTATTAAAAAAAAAGTGTTTTAAATTGAAGCATTGATGCCTATCATATCTATCTTTATACCACATAGAAATCAAATCTTTTGATATTGTTGTCATATCAACGATTATTGGTATGCAAGCCACATTTGTATTGGAGATGCTCCAATGTGGCATAAATGTGGATTTGATAGACAATCAATTTAAAATTTGGTCTCCAACGTTTATGTTTAAAACACATTTTGTTTTAATGACGTGCTCAATATCATTTCCTATTTTTTTTTATTTCCTTACCAAAAATAGATGAAAAATTAATGTCAATCTTAAATGTTTGCTGAGTCAACCTAAAAAAAGGTTGTGCAATAGACCGTCTGAAAGTAGACGGTCATATTGACAATGCCTAATATTTTTTTTGCTACGTCATCTTGATGTTGAATATATACGGCTGCATTGGAGACATAATAATTAACAGAACATCTATTTATCCTACATGACATCTTTTTTTTTTACAAGCCACGTTTATATTGGAGATGATCTAAGAGTGTTCGAGGCCAAAATATAACGGATATATTTTTACCAAATTAAATATCTCATATTTTTATTATCATTTAAAGTTTATGCGGTTAATGAGACCAAAAGAATCCCTTTTTCTTTTAAACGTTTATTAGGTCAATGGAGAGAAAATAAAATTTTTCTGGTCCACAAAATTATAAAAGATAAACTTTATATAAAAATTTCTCTTAAAAAGTTTTTGAGATATATTATACCAAAATAATCCTTCTTCTCTTTTAAATATTTATGGGTGGTGGGGACATTGTTCCCTCAGTCTAAGGGTTACTTTGAGACTATTTAACGACAATGCTCGACTGTTTATATATGTCATGAAAATAACGTATTTTTTTTAATATACCATTTACTGTGTGGTCGATTCGAATTTAGAATATTGTTAGGCTAAATGAGTAATCATCGATCCACATTAGATGGTAATAACGTATTTAATAAATGATGTATTTACCACTCAGCAAATAAAAAATTATAATAACGTATTTAATAAATCTATTCTCTTTTGTTTTTGGAGAAAAACAAATAAATCTATTACAGCAATCACACTCATATCATATCAGTTAATTTGTAACCTACAAAATAAGTAGTGTTACATATTAATTTTAAAACGGGTAACTAGATAAATACATATATTAGTTCAAATATTTTACAATAAATTTATTGTTGGGGTCCTTAATTTATTGGGTGGAAATGTAGAATAAAAAAATAATATATCTTTGAAGGGCTAAGTTGTAAAAATGAAAGAATTATGGGAGGCCAAAGCACATAACCAGAATGGCGGAGCCATTAGGCTATCTCCAACCTAAAGTATCAATTTGTGCAACTTTTACACCTTAATGGTGTAACTTTCACACAATTTATATTTTCCATGTCCAATCCATTGCACCAAATGTTACACTAAAAATATTATTATCTTTCTTTTCATTTTTTTTTATTTCTTAATAATTAACATTTCACCCTTAATATATTAACACAATATTTCAATAATATATTTTACTATCTCCCAATTAGTGATAATTTATTTTATCATTATGAAGTTTTTAATGTTTTTAATGTTGTATTTTGCTTTTAATTTTAGTGTTTTCAAATTAGTGATTTAAAAAAAAATTAGTATAATTTTTGTATTATATACTTTATTTTAGTTTATTATAAATGTTAATATAAATAATAATTAAATTAAAACAAATATAAATTAAACAAAATCATTAAATAATAAAAATAGATACAATTAGAATAAATTTGATTGAATAAAGGAAAAACTGTGATTAAACAAAATTTTTAAACAATAAAAAGGGATACAATTGGAATAACTTTTATTGAATAAAGGTAAAACTATGATAAACAAAATCATAGGTATCAGAAAAAAGGAAATAAAATTACATCAAGCCTACAGTGTTACGCTAAATCTGGCACAACACTGTAGACCAACTCGATTTGACATAGAAATATGCAGCTCAATTGGAGTGGAATTTTTGCTTCAATTTGGTTTTTTTCTTCAATATGAAATCTGGTTGGAGATACTCTTAGTAGGCTAGATCGGGTTGCAGCCCGCTCCAAAAATTTGCAAAAAAAATTATATATTATAAATTTTAAAATAGAAAGTTAATAATGGGTTTTAATTAAAATAGTCCACTAGTTTTCCATTTCAAAGCTCCATTTCAGGTCTAAATTTTTGATAATTAATTTAGTTAGGCAAGTACATAATAAAACAAATTAATCATCAAACAAAAGCCTATTAAATTCATTAAACTAAGTATGTACTATTTTTATTTTATAGCAAGACGTCTAACTATTAAATTGGCACCCATAAACCTTCTTCAAGCCTCCAACAACCATAGAAGATAGAACCCAACAATTTTAAAGTATTTTTCCCTCTTTCTTTTTGTTTGATTTTAGTTATATATGTAGTAATAATTTTATGATTTTATCTTTTGTACACTCCCAATATTTGAATTTATTGTTTTTTTTTCTTGTTAATATTTTTAAAACAATTTGATAAATTTATTGCAAATTGTATGGCAGTATATATTGAGAGATCGAGAACAATTTGATACTCTTCAACTACGATAATAGAATAATTTTGCATCATGTGTGAGTCCTCTTAGGGTGCCACTTAAATAAAATAGTTATACACTTGAATCGTAGGTTATTTCTTATATTTTTGTTATCTATTTTTAAAATGTATGTTTTTTTTATAGCATATGCATCTTGAAAGGTAAGGATCACGTTACTCTATTAGGTGTAATCTTTTTGTATTGCTAAAACTATTTTCATTACCGAACTTACATAAAATTATTTTAACTATGTATTTGCTTTAGTCCCCCAAATTAAAATTCATGGCTAAGGCACTGCATAACATGTATTTAAAGGGTGCAAAGTAGACTAAAATATTTAGTCCACCAAACATGGCCCCACGTACCATTGTATATATATATATATATATATATATGTCTAAGGCATTGTTTGGTTTTGTTACTTATCACTGTAAACAAACTCATTTTGCAGCTTAATGGTAAATGACATTCCTTCAATATAATAATGGTATCTTAGATGACTGTCTGACCATTGGAGACATTCCATTTTGGTGGATTGAAGCAGAAAATGTATCTTCCCAGTACCAGATTGATCAAGTCAGTGGGAAGAGAGCTGGCGGGAGCCATTTAAAAATCTTTTTCAAAAATTATTAAATTTTAAACTCTTTTCACTTTGGCTCCCCTAAATTTTTTTGTTTTTCATTTTAATATAGTCCCTCTATACTTGGATTTCTGGCGTGAGACCGGGATATCAACTTTGATACGGGTGAAAAAGGAAACAAAATTTATAATAATTTTAAGATGATTTAATTTTCTGCTTTGTTAATAAAGTCATTAATTTCGAGAGTGAAGAATATATAATAATAATAATAATAATAATAATAATAATAATAAAAAAAAGCTTGCTGTGCAAGTACGTACGGTATACGGTCGGGGCGATAGCGAAATAATTTATTTGAGTATACGAGTTCCTTACAAAAGAAAGGGAAGTGCTCTCTGTATATATTTGTCTTTGTTTAAAAACTAACGATTTCGTTGAAATCTGTCTAAAAAAAAGACAGTGCCCTGTCGTTTTTTGGGTTTTTGAGGTACTCCTCTGACTATTGGCACAAAACTGGCCATAGTTGGCACTCTCTTTTCTGAACCTACTCTCTACATAGGCACTATAGGTGCAGCTCTACAATATCTAACAGAGAACCATTGGTTGCTTCGTTAGGCTTGGTTTTATAGTGATGATGACCGGGATGCATTGATGACCGTCGGCCTACATCTTTATCAATTGGTAGCTGTGTTTTCTTGGGAAGTAACCTCATTGCCATTTGCTTGGGATTGCCAAATCCAGCTGTTTATTGAACTTGCCATTTCCTTAAATCACTGTCTGATTCTTCTGTGTGATAATCAAAGTTCTGATTCCCTTGCTCACAAACACATCGAGATCGATGTTCATTTCATTTGTGGAACTCTTAAGGTGCAATATGTTCATACTTACTAAATATCAACCAGCTGACATTCTGACTAAGGCCATCCTCTCGGTTTGCATTTCTTCGTTCCAAGCTTGCTGATCTCTCTCTCTCTGTAAACACACGAAATTAATGAATCTTTCTTTCTCCAAAAGCTTTCTTCAATAAGCTTCGATGGAGGTTCCAATTCAGTTCTGTTTTTAGTTTAGACATTTTATCAAACACCCAGTAGTGGTCCATTAATTTAAATCAAAGTCGTCTACTGTTTCTTATAAATTATTAAAACATAATATTTTATAAATTTCACCCATCCAACCCACCAATATTCTAAGATTGAGTTGCTCGGCCAGACACATGGTATATCAAATATATATTTTTAATTGAAATAACTTTTATATATATATATATATATATATATATTTAATTGGATTGGCCTTAGAGGAAAAAACATCACAGAAGATCTTATGTTGAAAAACCAATAGATAGTATCTATATAAATATTTAAGCAAAGAAAGAAAAAATATATATATAAGCAAAGAAAAAAAAACCAAGAAAAAACAAATAGTCAAGCAAAAAATGCCAAGGATGCGCAGACCCGACAACAAAAAGAGAAAAGCACGCAAGCCATAACAAAAAGAGAAAAAGAAACATTTAACGCAAGCGAAAAGACTCTTTGCTTGTGCAATCATTACCAACCAAGGAAGAGCAAAAAACCGGAGTAAAAGACCACCACAAAGGGATCTTCAAACCCAAAGGATGCTTAGAAAGAGCGTCCGCCACTTGATTACCTTCCCTAAAAATATGAGAAACTTGGAAATCCATATGAAAAATCTGAGAAAGGCACTTATGCCAAGCCTGTCGAACACGCCAAGGAACCTAATCAGAACGGGCAGAAAGTAGTTGAACCACATAAGAAGAATCACTCTCAAGCCAAATGCGACGTCAATCATTAATCCAAGCATAGTTGATAGCCATCGGTACTGCCAATAATTCAGCCTCAAAAGCAAACACCAAACCAAGAGGGGCGGCAAACAACCTTTGATGAAGGAGAAACAATTGCGAAACACACCTCCTGCAACCCCCAGCACCAGGAGAACCTAAAGCAGCCCCATCCTTATTAACCTTGACCCAACCAGGAGAAAGAGGTGACCAAATACCATTTTGATTTAGTCTAAGTCAAAGTAGTTAAATCCACTTACTCACATTCAATACACTCGTATAAAATCTGTAAATACACAGTTACGTGAACACCATTACACCATTATATATATAATATAATATTTTATGAATTTTCTTTTGTGATGCATGTTCTTAAAAGTAGGATAGATAATGTAAAAGTGACAATAATTATATTAGCTGTCCTTTTGTTTGAGTAAGTGCTCTTTCGTTTACGAGTAATTAGTGCTTTTCGTTTACGTAATGTCCAGATGTTTTATGGTTGTTCCTATCTCAATACTGTTAATTAGTAATGTTTTCACACATATATAAACTCATTACAGTACATGAAACTCTCTCGAATTATTATAACAAGATATATTTGTTTGCCAAAATTAAACCTATAATATATGAAATAATATAAGCTGAGTGATTCTATATATGTATGGAAGTAGAAACATGAACTTTTATTAGACCCGAAAACTAGGATGGGATATACATAAACAAAAGTTTACATAATCAAAAAGATGTAGTAGCATAGCATGGTGACGATGAAAATACAAGACACACACAAAGAGTGGTGAATTTAAGCACAAGTAAAGCTAGCATGCCACAACACTTTAACATTTACTGAGTGGGTCTTCTTTGATGTCCTTATCATGATCATCTTCATGAGTCTTGTCATGCACAGTTTTAGTAGCATTTTCATCGTCCAGATTTTGAATATCTACACTAATTTCCGACGACTTAACGTCGTGATCAGCTAGCTTAGCATCTGCTACAATCGGCCTGTAATTCTTGTACACTACATAGAGTATCATCTGAAGAATACCGAATACGAAACCAAGTATATTTGGAACCTGCAGCTCGAAGACAAAAAGAAAATCAAATATATAAATAATTAGTCACTAATCTTGGTAATAATTCTTTGAATTGGAAAGAGAGAGCACTTACGGCAATATAATAGTCCTTGAGTAGAAAGCCATAAAAGAACCACGCGACAGCATTAAAGGTGAGAAATAACGATAGATAAAATGGCATAAACTCCACACTCTTGGTGCGTATGACCAACCTCTGCAAAGCAACAGTTTGGTCATATATCAACAATTTTCTCAAATAAAATTAAAAAACCTATGTGGGTAAAATTAAAAAAAAGAAAAGAAAAAGAAGAAGTTAAACTTGTTCCATCCTTACCACAATACTTAACGGTGCTGCAAAAACACTGACTGCGAATGAAACGCAAACCCATCCGAGAACTTTAACCCTGATTGGTCCTTTGGCTAAAAAATGGGAGAGAAGTAATATCGCGCAAAATCCCCCAAAATTCATCACAATAAGTAGCCTCAGAGTAGAAATCTGTATATCCATCATGTCCAAAAACTCATCATGAGTATAGGTAACTTGAACAGGAGATCGAAGAAGAAATTATAAGAGGAGAGAGAGAGAGAGAGTTGATGATATATATGTATAGTATTTACCCTAGCTTGCTTTGATGCAAAAGCAATGAAGACGGCAATGTAAAGGGTCTCTATAAAGCAACCGAAAGCGTTTATGGTAATGAGAAGTGAAACATCAGTTTTCATTGTTGCATAATATATCCACAGCATTGCACTGAATAGTGAAACCACATAAGGAACTGATTGAAACCCTTCTGTTGATTTCTTCTTCCAAATCCGATAGAACGTCGGGCTGTAATAATTAGTTCAAAATTTTTATCTAGTCAGTTCTTGCTTTCATTATACTCTTTAATCATAAAGAGGAAAGTTGAACTAGCGAGAACTTACATTGGAGCTAGAAAGACAAAGAAGGAGACGAGATTGCCTAAAACATTTAAAAAGAAAGACAAAGATATCTAATTAGAAAAGCCAGCGAAGTAATAATAACAAGGAAATGATTTTGTAAAATTATTTGAAGTTGATGGAGAAATAATAATAACAGGACTATATATTGAATTTGATTTACCTAGAAGGCCAAATACGAAAGCCCCTGGATTGTGAGTATCAAACATAGTCATGGCTGCAAGGACGAATAAGAGAATATGAATATGAAAAAGAGAAGGATTAGAAGGAGAAAATTTCCTTTAGCTTTCTCTCACAAACTCAAGTCCTGAACCTGATTACTGATACGAACGGAGGCATACAAGGCCAAGCCTATTTATAGAGGGAGGTGGAGGTGGTGGACATGTTGTGATTAATTGCATGCTCAGTAGTAGTAATTTTTTGGGTGGTGGTACAAGGAACCATGCACCTAACCTGCCAGCGCACCCATTTTTGTGCTGCTGACAAATTACAATACTGCCACACATACGTTGCAACTCGCAATTACAACTTACAAAGTTGAAACAAAAAAAGTTAACCAAAACCCTAACCCCACATATAGCTTTCACGAAACCATTTCCATGCCACTTCCTTTATGTTTTTATTTTATTTTATTTTAAATAAAACTTTTTAAAGGGTTTCAGCCGATTTTCCTTGCCTATTTGTCACTAACTACAGGCGTTCTAGTAATTGGTTTAGGCGGCCGCTAAGGCCTTAGGCAGCCAGGCTCCTAGACGGGCTAGGCATAGTCAACATCATTTTGAGCTAAAACGGAGTCGTTTTGGCTAATTCAGTTTCACACTCTAAGCGGTTTAGGTGCTAGGAACCAGTCTGCAGTACGACTTGATGTCTAGCTCCTACTAGAACACTTCTAACTACTGTTATAGTGCACCTCCTTTCCATATTAATGGTGAGAGGTTCGAATCTCACTATACCTATTTTACAAGTATATGTGGAGAGTTTTCTTTCCGGTTTGCGAGATCAATAATCTCCGATTATGAGAGTAGTTCTTCGAACCGTACGATGTATTGTTTAATTTCGTCAGGTCCCGACAGTTCTATTATAATAGTTCTTGCAATACTTGAAAGAAAAAAATAATAATAAAACAACCATCAAATTAGTGCATAAATTTCACGTGCCTCTCTTCAAAGTTCACACTATGGCACGTGTAATCACATGTATTGCCCGTCACTCTGTCAACCAAATACTTCTTATTCTTCTTCTTATTTGTTTTCCTCTTCTGTTTTTTTTTTTAGCAACTCTTTTTACTCTATGTGTTTGTGTGTGAAATTAATTATATAATTAAACAAGTTTTATTGCGCTCTATCTCATATAGCTTTTGAGTGTCACGCGTGAACTGGAGATTCAAACTTAGCATGTTATTGTTACAAGTGGCACCGCTAGATGTGAATGACAGTTATATGTATCTACCTGGCTACTATTACATATATTTAAGAATATACATTCGATGATATGCTTCCTTTGACGTCATTTCAAGGGGCTTAAAGGAAAATTCAAAGAAAAAGTTGCTTCAATTTTATAAGGTTTTAATTTGTGATTGCCTTTAGTTGTGTTTTTAGTGGAGCTGCTTGGAACTTTGGAAGTGGTAGGTGGAAGGGTAGAATATAAGACCACCTGAAAGGATAAGATTTACTAAGTATATCTCACTTGATTCGAATAGCTTAATATATCTTCTATGATTTGTATCAACACACTCATTATTTTAACAACTTATTAGATTGACAGATATTTATATAGCTACCGCCTATCACTTCTACTTGTGGTCTGCAGACCGCACGTGCCATTTTTATATGTGATACGAGGTTTAGTTACTTTCATACTTATTACGACTTAAGAGTACGTGAAACCAATTTATTATTATTCATACTCATGATTCATGTGGCTTCCTTCTATAGTTCTAAAGCAGAATTTAATTAACTTGCATGCTTCATATATGTACTTCTGGTTATTTACTCTAATCGCTAATTAATAATAATCTGAAGGGGGTTTCTCTTCTTAATTAAATTTTAATTGGTTGATCAATTGAACAGTTAATTAATTCTTGTTCAAATCCGCTTTAAAGGTTGATTAGATTTCAAGAATCATGATATGGATATATTCTAGAATGATCAAGTGGTCCTTCTTGTCTCCAATTGGTTGTATATTACCTTACATATATCGATTTTAGGTTTTGATTTCCAATTGACAGATAATAAGGTCAAGATGATTGTAAAGATTTTTTTGTTTTCAAATGATAGTACTACAACACTTTTCAACTGATTGTACCTTACTGTATATGTTTCAACCACTCGCTAGCACTTTATTTTTGGAGGGATCTTAGTAGAAACATATAAAAATTTAAAGATTAAATTAAAAAATAGAGATTAATCGATAATATAAATATAATGGCTAGAGGGCCGGTTCCATGGGCTCTGCCTCAGGTCCGTCTGATTCCAACTGATATGATTACCTAGTTAAAATTGGAGCGGCGATAACGATACCCCTAAAAAACTGTATATACACCCCTTTCATAATCACATCTATAAAAATTTTTTTTTAAAAAAATGACAAAAATATTATTTCTTTAATTATGTTGTATTGTATTTTTATAAGTACACACCACCTATAACTATTATTATGTTATTTAATCAAATTTATTAATATTTTATATTTTCTTGTCATCTTTAATTCTTTTACTATTCTTTCTCTTTCCTACTTCTTTTCTCGGTTTTTTCAAAATCAAACTTCATTTTTTGTTATTTATTTTTCATTAAAAATCCATTTTAAGATTTTTTTTATTGGAGAACCACTTTTTGTTTGAGAGAGTTGTAGGGATGCAAGATTTGTGCCATGTACCAATTGATGTGGAAGTAGATATGTGTTAAATGATATTAAAAAAAATATAGGTGTTCGATTTACAAGAAAAAACATATAATATTGATAAATAAAAAAATATAAGGTGTGTTTGAAAGAAATAAAAATATATAGATAATATATTTAATTTAAAAGTATGTTTATATATTCATATATATATATATATATATATATATATTAAAAGTATAGTAGAACCCCTCTAAATTAATATTCTTGGAACCCACCATTGAGTATTAATTTACAGAGGTTATTAATTTGAAGAGTTTTACCTTGTAAAATGTTATTTTATTTTAGAAAATGTGTGGAAGTCCGTTTTCTTGTTTAATAAATGTTCATTTTCAAGATTTCTCATTTAATTGGTTTTCTTCTTTAAAGAAAGTTCCTTTTTTTTAGGATTTATAATCACAATGGCACTGCCCATGGGAAATCGAAAGGTTTTGATTCTTTTTGACAATTGCACTGCCCATGTACCATTTACAGAGTTACCTAATCGCATCCAACTCATAAACACCGTAGTGCACTATCTGCCACTAAATTTGAGGAAGAAGCGTGCTACATTCCAACTGAAGATGATCTCGTCAATAATATCACAAGACATGATAATGATAATATGGTTGAGATAGATGATGACGACAACGAAGATAGTCGTGAGGTATCTAAAATCTCTTCAAATAAGGCTATTGAAATGCTAAATTTAATTGAAACTACAACAAGAAGATGATCACAATAGCTTCTTGAAGACAATTTAAAAGATGAAGGATGAAGTTAAACTATCAAACATGGTGGTCTAGTGTAAACTAGTATCTTGAAGTACTTTTCTAGTTCTTGAATAATATGTCATATATTTTGTACTTTTTTGAAATTATTAATTTATGCGACAGTCGGGACCGAAACTTTACACTAGGTTTTAAAAAGAAATTATTAATTATTACGATAGAGAGGTTTATTAATTTTTTACACTAGCCTGAGTCGGGACTGAGATTTTTTATTAATTTAGAGAGGATATTAATTTATAGGAGATTAATTTATAGGGGTTCTATTGTATGTTTATATACATAATGATTTTGTTCTTCTAATAAAATAATAAAAATTAATTTAAAATTTACTTTTCCAAAACCAAATTTGTCTCATGATTTTGATTCATTTTTCATACTTAGCAATCAATTTATATTTCCTTAAAGGAGATTGAAAATATATTTAAAAGAGAATCTATGATTTATTAAAATAGAAAGAGTTTTTATGATATATGTTAATGTCAAACCATTAATAGGTAAAAAATTACAAAAGATTAAAATAGGAAGCTAATTAATAACTATTGGTGGGTGTATAAGAGCATCTCTAATGGTATCCTCATAAGTAGGGGAGTAATCAAAATTTGATTAATTATCCCAAAAATAGCATCCAACAGAATCACTAAAATATAGCAATAACTTTAATCAATAATCAAATTGTTTCTTCAATAATCAAATTTAACCTAAAATAACTACTGTAATTGTATTCTTTCTCTCTCATATGTGACTTTTTTTTCTCCGATTGTCTATGCATCTCATCATTGTTTCAACCCAAAAATTTCAATCAGGTAAAATTCGTATCTTCATTACGGGTGGATCAATACTCATATCATATACCTTATCTTGTCTTTTATAGTTTTTTTTTTGTATTCAAGATGTTTGACGAATTGTCTGTACCATTGTGGACTACACAATTATCAATTTTACCCTCAAATGTTGAGGTGACAACTTTTGAGGATCCAAATTTGCTTATATCATTAGAGATGCTATAACAGACAATTAGTTCTCTTAGCAATTTTACTCATGGGTATTATTGGATTTCTAAAAATATAGTAATTTAAGGTGTACATCCAGTTTTTAAGGAATGCAAATATGACCACTCTTAAAACTGTCACATCATTTAACAACCCAATCTAATTATAGAGAAGGATGATATTGCAAATAATGAAGTATTGTCAAGGTTTTTCATAAATCATTTAATTATTGTTTTTCTTAATCATAATTTCCAAGAATTTAGATCTTCAACTAAGTGGGAATGGTGAGAAATGTCACCTTTTGGGACATGAGTTGCACCGACGTCACTGCTTTAATAAGTTATGTTTAAAAGACACCTATTATGGTGAACTACCAAATTGCCCTTAAATAATCATTTTTCTATTGTCTTTGTACTTTCATCTCCTATACATAGAACACTGAACTCGTCTGTTTCTCTCTCTACAATAAACTTGTCTGAAAATAAACTTCTCGACATCCTTCAGCACAACAAGATAACATACTTCTGAAATACTTATTTTTTATCCTGCATTTCTGAGTATGAGTTTTGTAACACTTTAACCGTTCCTTTTGTAAACATGAAGGTCGTTCTGTGAAGTTTGAATCTGAAAATTTTGAATCTCCGAGCTTTTTCTAAAGGCTCCGAGCTTTTTTAAAAAAGATCGGAGCCTTTAGTAAAAAGCTCGAAAGAAAGTTAAAAAAGCTCGAAGACATTTTTTTCGAGCTTTTTTAAAAAGGCTCCAAGCTATTTTAAAAAAGCTCGAAGCAATTTTTTTAAAAAATGCTCGAAATTATTTCTAAAAAAGCTCGGAGGCATTTTTGAAAAAGCTCGGAGTCTTTTTAAAAAAACTAGAAAGACTTTTTCGAGCTTTTTTAAAAAGGCTCCGAGCTTTTTTTAAAATACCTCCGAGCTTTTTTAGAAATAATTTCGAGCATTTTTTTTTTTAAATTGCTTCTAGCTTTTTCATGAATGCTCCGAGCTTTTTCATGAATGCTCCGAGCTTTTTAAAAATCAACCCTCGAATGCGTCTGCGTAGCGCCACTCCATCACCGTTCGAGTGATTGCCTGAGTTTCAACCGGACTTTCTCTCTCAACTTCACAACTTTGTCACTGTAAACTGAATGAAAGAAATATGATGTGAAACAACTATTAGGGGTATTTTTGTCCGTTCACCATAATAGGTGCCTTTTAAACATAAGTTATTAAAGCATTGACATTGTTGAAAAACCACCTCCAAAAATTGCTATTTATTTTTTGAGCCCCTTCAACTAATATAAGTTTTATCTGAATACATTTGATACTTACGATTGATTATTAATAATTAAAAAAAATCAACAATCTAGCTAGCTAGCTATATTTAACAATATTAATGTGTCGTAAGACTTTGAAAAGCTGAGGAAGAACACAAATAAGAAGATCAATTGAATCCAGGTTGATATCGATGTAATTAACACGTAATTCCATAAACGGGTATGGAAGATGACATAATGTTGATGAAATTGGCCACCAGCTGGACTTCACGCAGAGATCTTTCAATCTTGGGGATATAATTAAATAATAATTAAACAGTTTTGATTCCTAAATCAAGAGAAAATCTTCGGTACGACGGTCTCATTCTCATTTGATGAGACTGTTTCAATCAGATTGTACAATTTATCTCGATAACCTAAATATATATTATTAAAAGGTAGTGTTAACTTGTGACTTTGAGTATATGTTCACAACTAAAAAAATTCTAGTAAAAGAAACTATTAATTATATTTAGAGTAGTGCTATTGGCACACCCCCTACTGATCTATTCATGCCCCACTTTTTTAATTATATAATATTTTTTTTATCAAAATTACTTAAAAAGATATACAATTTAGGAAAGAAATCTTCTATAAAGTAATATGTTTCTTCAAAAAAAAAAATTAACTCTTAAACCCTAAAATCTGTTTCTTACATACGTATAAAATATTATGAAGAGTTTGAGAACGATATCAAGAATATAGAAGAATTGTGATATCAAACATCTTGAAGCATTGTCTAAGAATGACATAAAGTAAGAATTGTTTGACAATGATAGTAAGCATCTGGAAACAATTCATTCTCTAAAAATAAGTTTGCAGTTTATTTTTTCTTTAGAATGATATCAAGTTGTAGTTGTGTTGAAGTACCTTATTATTTTTTACTTTTTCTTTTCCATCATGAAATAAGAGAAAAAAAAACTAAAAAAAAAAAGAAATAAGAAGAAAAAAAAATCAATTAATGGAGGTGGGAGAGATATAAACAGATACATAGATCAGAGATAGAGAGATTATATATGGTATGTATTAAGTTTGAAAAATAAGTAAAATGGGTAGTTTTGGAAATAAACAAAAAAATTTAATTTTATTTAATTAAATCAAAATTTTAAAAAGTGGATCAGTAGAGGGTATGCCAATAGCACCACTCTTATATTTATTGTTTTAGTCAATGTAATAAATATACATTTATTATAAATGTTTTCTACTTTTAGTAAATTTGTAGTTGTTAACATGTGTCATAAGAGCACATGTTATCATTACCCATTATTAAATTATAATTTGATACAATCTCATTGGACAGTCTCATCAAGTGACAATGAGACCATCCCATTAAAATTTTTCTACCTAAATCACACTAGCAAATTACAAAATATCAGGGTCGGTAGAGAATTATATATTCAACGTTGTCCACATTAATCATGGTCTAATTAAATTGCGTCCCCATGCATAATTAATGAAAAAGCACCATAAAAACCTGATACAGGGGAGAAAATAATGTAAGAATACCAGTCCCACTCACACTTTTTAATAACCAATAATTGTAGTATTATCAAAAAAGATGAATTAATATAGATTTCGATGAACAAAATGGTCAAAGATCAACGCCAAACTTTGAATGGACCCAAAAATAGCTGTTTTGGCATGCCTAATTAAACTCCAGCTGTTGTAAACATTATGGCTCTCTCTTGATGGACGGAGAGACGGGTACGTATATATACTCAAATTGGCATCTCAAACATATTAACAATCATTTGAATAAATTGGCTGAAATATCAAAATTCGATGATTGGTATTTTATCAAAGAAGGAATACAAGTTTATCCCATACAAATGATCAGACAGACAGGTGCCAATATCTAAATATTGTACGTGTTTGGATTAATAATTGTGCCTTCAATCAATCATTGCATGCATTTTACAGAGCCAAAAACAAAAAAAAAAGGAAGCTAGAAGATGCATGTGGATATCTTATCCACGTACGTTGTGGTTTGTATTGGGCCAATATATATATATAGAATCAATTGTGTCATTAGGCAGAGAGACGCTCGAAACTTATCGTCCTAGAGCTAAAATTATTATTAAAAACATAAAGAGAAATGAAAAGAAAAACAGCATATCCACCCGAACTTCTTGGATTATATTGTTTTCTCATAACACACTAAATACATAAAATAATTAAATAATAAAAACGAGCCAATGTTGTTGTATCCCCACTCTGTCCTCAATCATCCATGAAAAAAGAGAAGAGAAAAAGGAGAAAACAATTGATCACACTCAACGTTCCTACACCCACCTCCCCCTTTTTTTTTGCCGTCTTTATCTCATTATCTTTGCACTACGTATTGATTCATCATGGTTTTTCATTAATATTTTGTATATATCATAGTCCATAGATCAAGCATGATCGATGCAATATTTCTTTTTTAGTTTTGTGATCCATATCTCCTTTCTTTTCAGGCTGCTTCTCTTTTTATCTCATATTGTCTATGAATTCTTGTTCCCCATTACCACTGGAATATCACGTTTTGCTTTTTTCAATTTTGTGATTCATATTTCGCTTCTTTCCTTTCATGTTCTTCCTCTTTTTTATCTCATATGTCAGCATAAATGTTGATGGAAATCTAACACCTTTCTTATTTCTGGAACTATTAACAAACAGTTATCATAATTACATATGTCTTGAATGACATAAACAAAACTATATATATATATATATATATATATATATTTAGCATGTTAATTGTAGCCATTAATATAGGCAGTCAATTATTATTGATCATGAATTGAAATATATGTAATATTTGATGATAGCTACTTAGAACACGTACGTTTTAGTTCATTAATTAGTCTAGGAATTGGTAGGGATTTTTGTCGAGATTTAATCTTGCTAAGTAATTATGAACTATGTAATTAGTACGAATGCTAATTTCCTATATATAATTAATTAAAATACTACTTGGTTTTCTAAAGATATTAATTATATATCATTTCAAACTTTTACTGAAAAAACAACGTCATGTCTCAAAATAGAAATATTATGCATTTAATTAACATAAGATTATCCATCTAAACATATATATGTGAGATCATCAACTGACCCACCTTAACATAATTGAGGATGAACTTCATGAACATGGAAGAACCACTTGGACAAAACAAACTGGCCTTCAAAAAGGAAAGGATAAGCGCTTATGAAGGAGAGTGGGGTTAATATTTTTTTATGAGTTTTTTTTTTTTTTTTTTTAATAAAAAAACTATACATTTGAAAATTGGGGGAGGGGTATGAATCATTAAATCATTTCAAATTTTTCTTAACAATTCTCTTTTTAATACTAAAATAGGTACATATTCTATTCTTGAAACTTTAAAACTTTAAGCTAAAACTATAAAGAAAATAAAATGGTACAAGTTAATGTCTAAAACATATCTAAAATTTATATTATTATAAATGATTTTTCTTTAATCAAATATATAGAAAAAATAATATCAAAACACAAATATTTAGATCATTTCAATATAAAAGTGACTTATATTTCAATAAATTTTAATATATCAATAATTTTAAAATGTTTTTTTTTCACACGATATAAAGGTGTATTTAATAGACAACCAAATAAAAAAATTTATTTCCAATGTTCTAAATAAATAAAACTATGGTTGAGAGTTAAAGAGAATGCTACTTATTTAAAATCATAAAATAAATGGCAAATGTCAAGTCATTAAGAACAATTAATATTTATGATTTCAAACAAAAAAAGGGACAATAATATTTATCACTAATAAATCGTGCGCACTAAATATCTAGATTCTAATATCATCACCAAGTCTTTCTGGTTTTGTCTGTTTATGTTTTCTCTTCTAAAATGATATCTCAATCATTATTATTTCACTTTTTTTTTTTCTGTACCAAAAGTAAGTCCAATTATTAATACTTTTTTAACGAATTCAAGTAGCAGCCAATTACAGGCCTGACTTTGGAGGTGATTGAGAAGTCAGCAGCAGCATTCTGCCACATCATCTAACTTTTTGTCGGCTGGGCTGCTTCTATTGGGCTTCCGGGTTGCGTGGCCCACTACTGCCACTTTTTATAATTCAGTACCCAAGTTGGTTATATTCTGATAATTCAACAGTGCTCGTGCTTATCTTACCAACAGCCTGCATGCTGTGATCTTTACAAAGGGGTTATGATCTGTGATTTTATGGCTATTGAGTACGCATTCAGAGCTTAAACCAAAGAAAATGCATATTTTTTTAAGGTCTTTGAGAGTATCAAAGTTAATTAACCAAGGTTTTGACTAATGTGCTGGTTTTCAATAGTACATGTTGCACGAGTTTTATAAATTTTTAGCACCATCCAATACTGATGCCTTTCTATAACCATCACCTACTCAATGATTTGAGTTTAAATAGCACAGAAATCATGTTTATGATAAAATTTCCCCTCAATACAAATACATTAGTTGAAGTTTGGAAATAGAGAACAAAAATAAAAACAGGACACTGAGACTATGAGAGTATTTGATAAATCTCGACCAAAGACTTTTTGATTGTGACTTGTTTACTTTGGTGGAGGCTTAAATAAGTCTAGACCTGAGACTAATTTGTTCCAATTTTATTTATGTAAAACCTTTTAATTATTTTTTTTAGATTTATATTCTAGGGAAAAAATGGCAAGAGAAAGTGGTGAGAGAAAAAGATGATATAAAGAGGAAATACAAAGGAGAGTGAAAATGGTTTTAAAGTCAAGTCAATAGGCATTTTGTATGCATTTATACCAATGTGCTATTAAAACATAAGTTAATAAAGAATACACAAATTCAACCAAAATTAGTGTTATTTATGTTTATTTTCACTATACCTCTTTAAATTCACTTGAAATGATGTTGAACTTTTGGAGGTCCAGGGGCGAAACATTTAAAATGGGACGTGCTGTTCAATTCCAAAAATAAAATAGGCCAAAAAAAAGCACAATTATGCTTCCAAAACAACAATAAATCCCCTTAAAATCCAAACACATACAAACCAACTATGAGTCTTTCTTCAGAATTCAGATCCAAGCAAAAGCAAATAGAAAAAAAAAAACACAAAAATCAAGTCTGATATAGTTATACAAAAAGAACAACAAAATCAGAATTTTTTTTTTTAGTGTAATAGTATAATACAAAAAGACATTACTTGGGTGGCTGGCCTGAAAGAGTGAACATTGAGATTCGAGAGAGAATTTTTAATGAAGATTGAAGTGAAATGAGGAAGTAGAGAGATGAATATAATAGACTAGAGTTCAAAGCTTGAGACTTAAGAGAGATCGAAAGAAATCGAACTTGGGAGTTGGTGGTTAGAGAGAAAAATAAGAAACCTAATTCATTTAGCTATCTAGATGATATTTTGACATATCTTCAAAAAAAAAAAAAAATCAAATTTCAGCTTTAATGAACATATATTTCTGTTTAGGACCATTGTTTGTCTAAGATGGGCTCTATTTTGTTTTATTTTAACTTTTTAACTTTTTTTTTTTGATATAAGCTTTATTGACATGAAATATTTGAACTAATACTCAAAACAAATATTTGGATCTTTTATGATCCGAAATAAAACAAAAATGAACTCTTAGATTGATACTTAATACATGTAAATATGACCCTTCAAAAAAGGAGTCTGGGGCGGCTGACCCTGACGATGCCTACATAATTGATTTATCAATTATACTTTGACTATCATTTTGTGACATACGTTTTTTGTTCGTGTGTGATATGTTGATAAACCATTTATTATATATATATATATATATATATATGTGAGAGAGAGAGATTTATCAATATATGTGTGAGAGAGAGGGATTGATCAATTTTACTTTGACTATCATATCAGTTTTGACATACCCTTTATGTATATATATATATGAGAGAGATTTATCAATTATTCTTTGACTATCATTTTTGACATACTGATTTTTTTTTATGTGTGAGATACGAAGATAAACCTTTAATATATATATATATATATATATATATATATATATACAATCATTTTCTCTTTAATGCGCACTGATATAACTTATATCAGTACGTTGTATATGGACCACTGATTATGAAGAAGTTTTAACAAGTGCATACACTTAGAGTCAAAGTATGTAAATCTAATGGTCCACATCCAACGCACTGATGAAATTATATCAGTGCGCATTGATGAAATTATATCAGTGCGTACTGAATTGAAAATATATATATATATATATATATATATATATATGATTTATCAATTACACATTGACTATCATTTTTGACATACTTTTTTTTTGTATGCGTGTGATATGAAGATATATAAATATATATATATATATATATATATATATATATATATATATAAGGTTTATCTAGGGGATCCAAATATAGATATGAAGCAAATCAGGGATGATACCCCAATATACATCCTCATATCGGTTTGAAATTTATATTCCATCTGTTAGGGATTTTGGTTCACACACAAAATCCTAACAAGCCTTTTCTTGAATCAACTACCTTCAAGATTCTCTTACAAACAAGAAAAGAAAACACTAATACCAACATGAGATATAGATATAAAAAACTAACACATACAAGTACAAGTATTATAGAGCAAGAAAGTAAAGGAAACAACATAAAAACTTTAACGCAGTTAGGAAAAAAGGCCTACATCCAATGAGCCTCTTTGGAGAGACTTTCTCATTATATAATATTCTTTACAACCTTGATCTACCCAGAAACCTAACACAGAAACCCAGATCTGTTACCACTCAACCAACAAACCTAATATGTGAACTTACAAGTAGTGATTACAACAACAAAATTGCTCAACAATTACATCAATAGAATCACAACACTCGTATATCTCTTTTTTATTCACAACTCTCGTAAATTCAAAGCAGAGAACCCGGATGAGGAAATATGGGGTTTTAACACTTTTTTGAGTTGGTATTGCAAGTAAGGCATCACTTTAATAACTTAAGTTTAAAAAGCACTAAAGTAAGTGGCTTCCAAAAATGCTCTTACTGTACACATTTTTAAATTATTTTTTTGACTTTAACTTTTGAAAGATACTTTGAAGTTGTCTGAGATCTACTTCTCCATCTAACTGTCTGAAAGTGAAAAGTTCTATAAACTGAAATCCAAGTTCATCTTCTTCTCCAACGAGTTCGACATTTATATAGTTACATAAGATCATTCATCTTATCAGTTTGTGAATATCAAAATTCACACAATGAGAGGAAAAGTGAAAACAGAGATAGGAAACTAACGAAGAGTGTTAATGCAACTTCGAAAAATGCAAATACTGAGCAATTTCAATTTAAAAGCAGAATCAACGAAACTCTAGACCATCAACGAAACTCTAGGTCAAATATAATGATGGCTCTCGCCCTTCGAATGGATTTGATTAGCAATTGAATGATTCTACTTTGTTCCGAGACTTTGTATAAGCTTTTTGAGACTTTGTTCTGAGACTTTTGAATAGGGTCCTCGAGTCTTTTAAAACATGTTCCGAGACTTTTGTATAAGCTTTCCGAGACTTTTGTCCGAGACTTTTGAATAAGGTTCTTGAGACTTTTGAAAGCTTTTTACGAGACTTTTGAAAGCCTATTCAAAAGTCTTGGAACACAATCACAAAGTTTCGGAACATAAACACAAAGTCTCGGAACACAATCACAAGGTCTCGAAACACAATCACTAAGTTACTCTTCATCCTCTTCCCTACTAGAAAATCTCAACCCTCCCCCGAGTGCATTAGCGTAGCGCCACTCCGTCGTCGTTCGAGTGATCGTACAAGTTTCAACAGGACTTTCTTTCTCTATTTTAGAACTCTATCACTGTAAACTGAATGAAAGAAAACTGATGTGGAACAACTGTTGGGGGTATTTTTGTTTGTTCACCATAATAAATGCCTTTTAAACATAAGTTATTAAAACATAGACAATGTTGAAAAGCTACCTCCAAAAAGTGACATTTAATTTTTTGACTCGAACCTGCATATTCAAGATGAGCACCAAGAACAAACTAGAGAGTAATGAGGTCCGAGAAACACGTAAACCCTAGAGAAAATCAGATTAAAGATTTCTCTCTCCTTCACTTTAGCTTTAATACTTCTTATCGGATAAGATCCAGCCAAGCAACGAAGACCAATCACCACACGCTAAGTCATCAAGGAAATCCTGACTCAGCTTCATCTGATTTCATCAGATAACTAAAACACAACCATTTCACTTAGTTCACAAAAGGGTCTCATAAGAGCTAATGAATTGGGCTTCTCCTGGCTTCAATTTTAGGCAATCATCATTGGACTTCAATTTGGCCTAAGAATAGGCCTCCAAACAGAACAAGATAGACTAATAAATATCATAAATTTCACCTTAGTTCATCTTCATAGATCAAGGTTGCATTGTCCACTCATATAGCAAGAGAAATCCATCCAAAGATACCTGGCTCAAGACCCAAAATCAGTTAACCATAATCACATATCTTAAGCAAGTTTAAACAATGCTTTAACTTGATATAGGGTACTACTTTAGTGCCTATGTTAGCTAGATCATCCTTAGTGAAAATCTTTCCTCCACTTCCACCACTCCATATTGGTTGCCAAATAGGAAAACAAAAATAATAAAAATCTTGCAAGTGCACAAATCGTGAGAAATAGCACATCAAAGATCGTTCCCACAGAGAATTAATTACATACTTAAATAATGAGTTTATATCTATGGCACTCTAGGACTGTAATCTAACTAAAATTATAAAAACAAAGACACTTAACGCACACACATGAATGGGGGGTTTGAATTAATTATTAAAATTGAAGTAAATTAAATAAACAACTAACTAAAATGTAGTAGAAAATTAATTAGGAAAAATATATGGAAAAACACTAGTTAGGACCTCATATCCACCATTAAACAATCTTCCAATCCAAAGACAATAATGAAATTAAAGATATCAAATATGATGAAGATATTCACAATAAGGCGGTGGGTATTCCATACAAGTTGTATCGATTCTCTTTTAGTTAGTATGTAGATTGCATGGTATTTGCATAAATACTTATTGTTAACAGATTTTTCTACCAAGGGACCAATGGAGAATTTTCCAACAGGGACCTACCCAGGAAGACTCATCCAGATACTCCAGGAAGCCAGCGAGATCGGTACCACCACCTAGATGGGACCGATATCCAACGAGGTTGGAACCTCGACTATACGTCTATCTAGATGGGACATCAGCTCTGAAAGCATGTACCTCGCTCTACTGAAGCTCCTGATACCAGCTCAAGACCAGTACGATGATAGCTTACAAGACCAGCACCCCGCAAGCATCTCGACGTCAATCAGGGTACCAGATACCTCGATACCTACCTCGATATCTACCTCGATATCTGTCTTGGTGCTACCCTGACCCCCGCCTGATACTCAACATGCTTATCCGGAGCTCCACCAAGGCAAGTACCTTACCTCCCAGGTAATATGATAGGGAATACGAAGACACAAGCACCATTCCAGCAGGAGGCAGAACAAGCTCGTCAAAATAAGGTACCAGCACTACCCTTCATCAAAACTCAAAATCAGAATTTCCCTCCAAGCTCCACGAAGAAGGAAAGTTGACTCCATCGCCATCAAGCTCCACGAAGAAGGAAAGTTGACTTCATCGCCAAAATAAAACGCCATTAATGACCCAATGGTCGACCGAATCAGAATTTGAATTCGCCATTGATTAAGGGGATCTAATCCTACGGCCTTCGGCTCCACTATAAATGCCTTTCAAAGCTTAAAATATGACTCTCTATAATCTTCATTAAAGACAGCCGGATTTTGAGGAGATTCGGGGAGTACTATATATACGGCATTGAAGGGTAAAGCAAATGAGGTTGAAAGGATTCTTGATCGCCATAACAATAGAGACTCCGGGAGAATTATCTCTAAAAATTCCCCGAAGCCAGTGAGAGTCCATTGACAATCATTGGAGGAAAATATCCACTTATCGACTCGAACGCTTTCTCCATCTCCATCCTGTGTAAAAGAGTGAAAATAGAGAGACGAGTGTATGTATAATTATTATAATCCTGTTATAGAGATTTATTAAATAAAACAGTGTTCTTTTACATCTCCCGGTCCCTAGTGTTCTTTCTCCATCACTAGATCTCGTGCTTCTGATTATAGAAAGGGACCCCGATACCGAAGGTACTTACCCCGCTACTGCTACCGGTAGTGGGCGAGGGTGTTAACTGATATTATTCATCCCGAGTGAATTTTTCCGTTAACACTTATGTTTGAAATTATAACATAGCATGAGTATTTACTACATTTAATAATCGGAACCCATTAAAAACCAAGAGAATATGAATACTACATGAACCCTAAAACATGGTATTTATTCTAGGCTATTCATGAATCAATTTCCCTTAATTAGGTATTATTCCAATTAACTGTTGCATGCAAGAATATGTTCCTCAGGGATTAGAACTCTATCTTACAACATAGATCCTACAATCATGCTCCTAAGATGACCAATCAAAGAAACAAAGATAATAGAAAAACAATTCTTATGGAGAAATTGAAATCATCATATAAGAAAAATAATACTTCATTAAAACATAAAACTTGTCTATGGAATTGAAATCATGTTTAGAGATTCAAGTTAGCCATAACTAATCATAAATTAGCTAGAAATAAAAATTAGAAAAATAAATAAAAACATCTAATCTAAAGAAAGGTAGAAGAAAGAGAATGTTGATAGAGTCTTAAATATTCATTCTTCAACTCTCCCCTTTTCTATTGAATAAGCTCTTGATATTTATATGTGATTTATGCTTGAGAGCTCCCAATTCTTCTTTGGTTTAGGAAATCCAAAAAGTAGAAAAGTAGAATGAAACAAAAAATGAGAATTCTTTCCTAACTTGGATTTCCTCTTTTAATGATTGACTCCTAATTTGAGTTTAGGGAGTTTCCCAAACAAGTATTGGTCTTCTAGAGTCATCAGGATTTGATTTGGAAAGTTTTCTTTTAATTTTAAACAAATTTGGAATTCTTCCCCGTATGGACCCGCGGAAGACTTTTCAGCTTCGACCTTCAGTTACTAAAATGACCATAAATTCCACTAGAAAACTCGAATTGACGAACCATAAAATACGCCAGAAACTAGACATTCGGGGCTTTCCGAAAACATATAGATCTCAACCTAGTTCTATCTAAGGAGGGAGATATGGTCTTTACAAGTTGGATGTGCTATAGAGGCATTTCTCCAAACTTTCTCTAAAATCACCATTTTGTCTTTAAACTCACTTCAAGATAAACAAACTTAACAAACACTTAAAATATCCAATTTCACTCAAGAACATTACATAAAATATAGGAATTAAGGGTCTCAAATATGAACATTTATCGACCTACCACTCCATCAAAGATCTGATCTCTAATAAAGTGATACTTAACCTTAATGTGTTTCGTTCTTTCAAAGAACACAAGGTTTTTACACAAGTATAAAGCACTTTGACTATCTGTGAATATCACAGCTCTACTCTTAAACACATTAATCTCTCTTAATAAACCTTGAAGTCAAATTGCTTCTTTTATAGCTTCAGTAACAGCTATATACTCTGCTTCAGTTGTGGAAAATGCCACAACTGATTGCAACAGACTCTTCCAGCTAACACAACAACCAGCTATGGTGAAGAAATAAGAAGAAGCGAACCTCCTCTTATCTCTATCCCCAGCATAATCTGAATCAACATAACATATAAGTTCTAACTTATTGTTAGAACAATCATAAATCTGCCCTACTGTGGTAGTGGAGTTGATGTACCTTAACAGCTGGCATTCCAATGCACTTTTCTAGGCTTTGCCATGTACCTAGACAATACACTAATAGCATGTGCCAAATCTGGTCTTGTACTGATCATAAAGTACATAATTTAGTCTTCTGCACTAGAATAAGGGACAGTGTCCATATATCTACTTTCCTCTAAAAGCCTAGAAGACAAAGCAGTAGATAATACAAAATTAGAAGTTAAAGGCATATTGGCAGGCTTACAATTTTTCATTGCAAATCTGTCCACTAATTTTGACAAATACTTTGTTTGATTTAAACACAACCTAGACTCTTTTCTAACTCTTAGAATTTCTATTCTTAGAATTTTTCTTGCGTTTCCTAAGTCTTTCATTTCAAACTCAGATTTTAACTTCTTTTTTAAATCTTTAATCCTAGACATATATTTACTAGCTATAAGCATATCATCAACATACAAGAGTAAACACATAGATTTTTCCACATTTTCAACACTATAATAAAAGCATGCAACATATTGGCTCTTATTGAAACCTATATAATAAGAGTGTCAAATCTCTTGTACCACTGCCTGGGGGTCTGCTTCAGCCCATAAAGAGATTTTCTAAGAAGACACACATGTGATTAGACTCAAAAGCCTCAAACTGAGACATATAGATGGTCTCATTTAAGTCTCTATGCAAGAAAACAGTTTTAACATCTAGTTGCTCTAATTCTAAGTTATATAGGGCAAGAATTATTCTAATGATTTTATACTTGACCATTAGAGAGAAAATCTCATTGTAGTCAATACATTCCTTTTGAGTAAACCTCTTAGCCACCAATCTAGTCTTATACCTAGTTGGTTCATTTTGCACACCCCCATCTTTAATCTTACAGATCCATTTACAAGCTACAATTTCCTGATTCTCGGGTTTACTAACTAGAGTCCAAGTGTCATTCTTATTAAGAGATTTCATCTCTTCTTTCTTGGCATTCAGCCATTTTTGCTTGTCAATAGAGTTGATAGCCTCTTCATAGGTTCTAGGTTCAAAATTTTCTATATCTTTGCTAGTGCATAATGCAAATGATATGATATCTGCATATGCAAACTTACTGTTAGGTATTATAATTCTTCTAGCCTTATCCCTAACCAACTGGTAATCAACTAGAGATTCATTATCATTCTCTGACTGATTCTGACCATTTTTCACATAATCATAAAGATCAGAATGAGCAACCTCATCATTATTTATTGGATCAGATTAAATCGGAACTAGACTATTGGTAAGGCTACCAATTTCCACCTGAATCTTGTTTCCATCATCCTTTAAAGGATATGGTATAGGTTCAGTAATAATTTCCTTGTTTTTACAAGGCATATCAAAGATGACATCTTTACTAATTATTACCTTAAAACCCTTTTGGTCTCTAAGCCAAACTCTATACCCATTGACACTTAAGGGATAACCTAAGAAAACACCTTTCAAAGACCTTGGTTCTAATTTTCCTTCAGATTGGTGTGCATAGGCAGTACACTGAAACACTCTCAAGTGTTTCAGGCTGGGAGGTCTCCCTGTCCAGATTTCTTCAGGGGTTTTAAGACCTATAGCAGTAGAAGGAGACCTATTAATTAAATAGGTTGTTGTAGCAACAGCTTCTCTATAAAACTTTTGACTAAGACCAGAACCTATTAGCAGACACCTAACTTTGTCTAACATGGTCATATTCATCCTTTCTGCCACCTTATTCTATTGATGTGTATACCTCACAGTCCTATGTCTTTGGATACCCTCATCATTACATAATTTATTGAATTCTTCCTTACAAAACTCAAGACCATTATCAGTCCTTGGAGTTTTGATTTTTTTAGAGGTTTGGTTTTCAACCAACTTCTTCCAAGCTTTGTAACTCTCAAAAGCTTGATCCTTGAATTTCAAAAGGTAAATCCAAACTTTCTTAGAATAGTCATTTATTAAGGACAGAAAGTAGTGATTATCACCATGAGTAGGGACCTTGGCTGGTTCCCAAAGATCCGAGTGAATATACTCAAGGACCTCTATAGTTGTGTGTTGAGCTATACTAAAACTAAGCTTATACTGTTTCCCTAATACACAATTCTCATAGAATTCAAGCTTACTCACTTGATCTCCATCAAAGAGATCTTGCTTACTCAACTCACCTAAGCCGTTCTCACTCATGTGATTGGGTCTCTTATGCCAAATAGACCCTTTGTTATAGACTTTAGAAGCCACTAAAACAACTTCATTAGTCATAGTGACCACTCATAACACATATAAGCTATTTTTCTTGTCTTCTTTAAGGGTGACAAGTGATCACTTAGAGGATATGTCTCTCTCGGCTTTATAAAAGTATCCATCCCCATCTAAAGTACCTAGAGAAATTAAGTTTCTCTTCAGATTGGGACATACCTCACATTACTAAAGACTCTAATCATGCCATCATACATCCCAATAGCAACATAACCTATTATTTCCACCTTGCATTGCTGATTATTTTCCATCAACACACTTCCACCATTGAGTTCCTTGAACTTAGAGAACCAGTCATTTCTACGACACATGTGGAAGGAACAACTTGAATTTAGAATCCATTCAGATTTGATCTCCTCAATATTTACAACAAGTAACTTCACTAGGTTCAAAGGATTTTGATGCAACAACAACATTTCAATCTACTTGAGTCTTATCTTGACACTTCTTCTTAAACTCAAAACACTATTTCTTGAAGTGCCCTTTACCGCAGAAGAACACTTCTTAGACCCAAATTTACCTCTAGACTAAGGGGTCGTTTGTTTTTTTCACTTAAAACTTAATAGGTCTGAATCATAATTATTAAGTTGTTTTGTTTGTTTTTATAAGTGGTCAAACAACTTAAAAATACCAAAAAACAACTTAAAATAAAAAGTAAAAAATCATGACTTTTCACTTAATTGCAAATCATTGAATTGCATTAAATGCAATCCAAAATCTTTTCTTCCGATACTATCCCCATATATAACATATTTCCAATTTCATGATAATTATATGTCAAAAATATTTATTTTTATATATTGCTTATTTTAAATAGTTTTAAAAATAAAAAAGAACCTTAATCACTTCCCATATTGGTGTTTAATATCAATACTTTATTATGATATTAGGGTGATGCATTTATATATTATTTTTTAGAGTGTTTTGTGTGAGTTTTCCTGCTGCCCCTTTTATTTTTTGAAAAAAAAAATATTTTTCTTTTTTTAGTAAAAATGAAGTTTATTTGTAATCGAAGAAAAAAATCATGATCATATGTGTTCATATATAATTATTCTTTTCGGATTGTTTTTATTCCATATTATATGTTTAATTGTTTAACATGGGTATAAATGTAAAAGTGCTTAATTTCAGACAATTTTACTTTTAAAAAACAAGCGTGTTGACAATACATTCAGATGTGAGGAAAAAAAAACAAACATGTCATTCAAGTTCAGATTTCAGTCCCTATTCAGTCTTCAGAAAAATTCAGGACTATTCAGTCTTCAGACAAAAAAACAAACGACCCCTAAGACCTATTATTATTTGGGATTCTACTTCTGCATGTATTCTTACTGTTTGAATTGTTGTTCTTTACTAAATGACTACCTCTAGCAAACAGGTTCTCACCTCTATTTTGCTTCTCAATCTTAAGCTCCAAATCCTTAGATTTGAGATCTGAGATACACTCTTCTAGTATGTGAGAAGACCTGCCATATTTAATGGCAGCTTTCACATCCTTAAAAGAATTTGTAAGTGAGTTGAGGAGAATGATTGCCTCATTCTCATCACTCAACTTCTCATTATCCCATGCATTGGCTAACTAAATGGTCATCTTTTTGAATTCATATAAGTTCTGACCTAAGCCTTTACTATGGTCCATCTCAAAGCTAAACATTCTTTCTTTAAGATATGTTGAAGGTGATTTTTGGGATTATGTAAATTCGATCACACGTCACACAAGGTATGTCGAGTTATTAGTTCTATAATCAACCAAAAAGAATAAAAAGAAGTTATGCAAGCAATATTTTACGTGGAAAATCTAGAAGGGAAAAAATCACGGTTGCCGATGACGGCAAAGAAAGAATTCACTGTGTTAAATCTGTTGCAAGCTCAACCTCTCTTGCTCTCTTGAATATCTAATGATTCATTAACCCTTTTTGGTGTTTGTATGGTCTATTTATACATACATAGAACCCTAATTCTTGGAATACAAGTAAAAGAAAATGTGGTAGTAACTTAATAAAACTCTGACTTGTTGGAATCGTCTTAATCTTCTCTACCGTTTTGCATTGTTAATGTTTCAGACACATTTGGTCTTTTGCCTATTCTGGACTCTGATATCTCTAAGGAAGTTTGTTTCCTTATCAGAGTATGCTTCATGATGTCTTGTTTGAATAAGATTCTTACGTGATTACATTGAATCTTACGTTGTTGACGCGTCGTTATTCCGAGCGGATCTCAAAATTGTCCACGTGTCGCTTTAGCCTATCGTCTACCAAACCTGACCAAATTTCTTTTACCCCCGACCAAGGATCTAAACCCGATCGGGTAACTCAACCCGACCATCTTTGGGTACCCCGACCATCTTCTGTATTTTGGGTTAATACAATTACTTTGGTTAAATGCTTTCCACCTGACCATCTAAGTAACCCTGACCAGATATTATGGGTAATACATTATAGTCACCTTAGGTTGGTTCGATTTAGTTGACATTTATTGACATGCCATCTTTTAATTCCCGCGAAATATGGCATTTATGCTGACACGTCGTCTTTTCGGATTTTATCAATAACAAGATATATTTTATTCGTTAAATATTTTGTGAGATATAAGCTTTCAAACTTTTTGCAAATATTAAAGACAGTAGTCTCATCATTTACTTCTTTCTTCTCCAAATCTTGAAATCCTAGAGCCATTGAACTTGTCAATCTCAAATTTCATTGAAATACAAGACGAATTAAAGTTACCAAAATTATGCGCCGGTTGCTGGTGGCCTCATTGGTGCTTCCTTCTTCTCCAAATGAGTCTTCATAGTTTGAAGACTCAAGCACTAGAGGATCCTGGTTCCCTTCATCTGCCGTTGGTACTAGTTTGAGGCTCTGATACCACTGTTAGGGATTTTTGTCCACACACAAAATCCTAACGAGCCTTTTCTTGACTCAACTACCTACAAGATTCACTTACAAACAAGAAAATAAAACACTAATACCAACAAGAGATATAGATCTAAAAAACGAACACATACAAGAACAAGTATTACAGAGCAATGTAGTAAAAGAAAGAACATAAAAACTTTAGCGTGGTTCGGCAAACATGCCTACATCCACTTGAGCCTCTTTGGAGAGACTCTCTCACTATATAATATCCTTACAACCTTGATCTACCCAGAAACCTAACACATGCAGAAACCCTTAAAAGAAGCCCAAAAACCCAAATATGTTACCACTCAACCAATAGACCTAATATGAACTTATAAGTAGTGATTACAACAATAGAATTGCTTAACAATTACATCAATAGAATCACACCACTCTTATCTCTCTTTTTTATTCATAACTCTCTCGCAAATTCAAAGCAGATAACCCATATATTCAAGATGAACACCAAGAACAAACAAGAGAGAAATGAGATCTGAGAAACACTAAAATTCTAAAGAAAATCAAATTAAAGATTTCTCTCCCCTTCACTTTAGCTTTTATACTTCTTATCAGATAAGATCCAACAAAGCAACGAAAACCAATCACCACACGCCAAGTGATGGGCATATTTTATATCATATTTATATCCTTTAATTTGGATTTGTTAGCTACTTGATTTAATTATTTTCGTTTAATTTGACTTATTTTTGTGTTTTAGGTAAAATAGCATGGAATTTGAAAAATAATCATTAAGATGTTGCTTTATTTTAATTATTTGAAGATTTGAAGATTCAAGCCCAAAACCAAAGCCCAAGTCTCATATTAGCCAAAATCAAGTTCAACTTAAAGCAAAGTCAAGCAAAGCCCAAGGCAAAAATTAAGACAATGAAAAAGATAAAAGAAAGTAGACTCATGCATGTACTATAGTTAGACCACAAGTAAGTCACGTGGTCCAATTATGTGAAAAGGAATTTGACTTTCCTCTTTGGCCTTGGAAACCGACATCTGGAAGCAATATAAAAGCACTTTCTTTTGCACAATTGGAGGGCAGGTTGTTCGGTGGAGGCGTGAAGCAGCTTTTGTGCGTGAACAACTTGGCTCGTGTGTGACAGACTGACAGCTGTAGAGCTCCAATGCATCTTTCGGGTTCCATTGTTATTTTATTTTTAATGTCTTTTTAATTTTCTTTGTACTAGGGTAGACGATGAAACCCTGTGTTATGGAATAATTTTCAGATATTTTTATTAATTCCCAAATATTGTTCTTCAATGTTTATGGTTTTCGTTTCTATTGATTTTTAAATATAAAACCCTTTCATCTCTAATATCATGTATTTTTGATAGTTAGGTATATATTTTAATCAATGCTTGCTTTCGTAACGTTAATTATAATTTCTTTGATTCTTTGTTTTTCATTAAATTGGATACATGGAATGCTTAGGGATTGTATTTTGAAGCGAAGGAAAACCAACTTAAGATTTTTATTAAATGTGCTTATTGTGAAATTCATGGGTAGACAATAAATTGATTTTTAATTGTCATTATAATTTGGGGAATTAATAAATTTTCAGGAAGCTGTGAAATTACACAGTGGTGGATTCGAATACCTTAGTATTCTTTAATTGATTGCTTTTGACATTATTTTCTTTTAAATTAGTTTAATTTTAATTTTAATTCATCACATTCTGTTAACTAGGTTAGGATTATATTAAATTTAGATTCGATTGGTTTTTCATCAATTCTCGTGGGATAGACCTCGTACTCACATTAGCTATTCTACGATAGACTCGTGCGCTTGCGAGTAAACTATTTTAAAAAATTTAGCACAACAAGTTTTTGGCGCCGCTGCCGGGGAATTGATCGAATGATTAGTTTAATCTAGATTTATTTAATTCTTCCACTAGTTATAGTTTAGGTTCTATTTTATTGTTTAAATATAAAAAAAAAACAATTATTAGGACGGTAGCATTATTTTTAGTGTCAGGTGTGTTTTGGTTTTTTTTTTTTGAGTCATTGTGTTCTATTTTTTTAATTTTTTTTATTTGTTTTTTTTTTCTCTATATGCGTCGGGTCTGTTATTATATATTAGTTGTTCTTATCTCATTTTTTTTATTTGGCGTGTGTTTAGTTGTTACTTTCTGTTTTGCATTTTATTTTATTAGTCTTGAGTGTTTGGCAGCATAATTCATCTAAGCATTTATTTAGGTTAGTGATTTTTTTAATTAGTTTTGACATGGCTGAGATTGTAGAATATAATGAGAAAACTCTTCGGGAGTACTTTTCACCTGTTACAGCTAATCATCCATCTTGCATCGTGTTGCCGGAAACTACTTCTACACACTTCGAACTTAAACCGGTTGTAACTCACCTCCTTCCATCTTTTTATGGGTTAGATAGAGAGGATCCCTACATGCATGTTAAGGAATTTCTTGACATCTGTTCTACATTCCGTTTCCAGAATTTTTCAGATGAGTCAGTTAGGCTTCGTCTCTTTCCCTTTTCATTGAAAGATAAGGGAAAATCTTGGTTGAACTCCCTAGCTCTTAGATCTGTCACTAGTTGGGACACATTAGTTAACAAGTTTTTAACTAAATTTTTCCCCATGGCCAAAACTAATACCCTTAGGAGAGAAATTTCAGATTTTTATCAAAAAGATGGTGAAAAATTTTATAAGTGTTGGGAAAGATTTAAAGACTTGCTTTTAAAATGTCTCCACCACGGTTTTGAAGTTTGGAGACTTGTGCAATATTTTTACAATGGTTTGACCATGTCAAACCGACACATGATCGAGTCTAGGAATGGTGGAGCATTTTTGAACCTTAGGGAGAGGGACGCATGGGAATTCCTAGAGACATTGTCTGAAATTCTCAACAGTGGGATTTTTCTATCCAAGGGGAGAGGTCAATACAAGTACCTAAGAAATGGGGGCTGTATGAGGTGAGTAATGATGTACATGTGATGAGTGCTTTATCGAGTCTCAATAGGAAGGTAGGAGCATTAGCTTTAAGTCAAAAAATGAACATGGCCAATAGTGTTAGGAGTGAGTTGTGTGCTTCATGTGCTAACCCATCATCTACCTATCCTGAGAGCTATATTGAGCAAGCAAATGCACTCAATTCTTATAGGAATCACCCAAATTTTCCCTGGAGGCAAAACCAGTCTCCAATGAGTCATGGAGGGCAACAATTTGCTCCTCCATCACATCCTCATAGTTTTCAGTCTACTCCCAATTTTGCTGTCCCTCAAAGGAAACCTTCTTAGAGGACACTTTGCAGCAATTTATGCAAACTACCCAGCAAGCTATCTTGAAGATTGAAACTCAAGTGGGCCAGTTAGCCACTGCCATAGGAGAGAGAGAAAAAGGGAAATTTTCGAGTCAACCAGTTTCTAATCCAAATGGTCAATATGAGGTATGATTGTCACCTGTCTCTAATGTTCATCATGAGGAAGTTAAATCTGTCACAACCTTTATGTCTGGTAAGATAATTGATAATCATGTGAGTATACCTAGAGAGAGGAAAGAAACTGAGAGGCCTAATCATAAGCCTAGTGAGGAGAACATAGTTGACAAACCCACTTCTAGAGAGTCACTAGAGCCAGATTTACCCACTTCACCCTATGTTCCTAGAGCTCAATTTCCACAGAGACTTGTATCATTAAAGAAAGGCACACCACATAATGATATTTTCGAGGTGTTTAAGCAAGTTCGCATAAACATTCCTTTTCTTGATGCTATTCAGCAAGTGCCTGCATATGCCAAATTTTTGAAAGATCTCTGTGCTGTGAAAAGAAAAACAAATGTTCCAAAAGAGGCATTTTTGACTGAGCATGTTAGTTCCGTTATCCAAATGAAAACTCCTGTCAAGTTTAAGGATCTTGGATGTCCTATTTCTTGTGTTATAGGTGATCATGTGATTGATAAGGCCTTACTAGATTTAGGGGCGAGCGTTAATTTGTTGCTATATTCTGCGTATGTGCAATTAGGATTAGAGGAGCTGAAACCCACTCTTATGAGACTCCAGTTAGCAGATAGGTCTTTTAAAATTCCTAGGGGAATCATAGAGGATGTTCTGATAAAGGTTGATAAATTTTATTTTCCAGTGGACTTCATTGTTATTGATACTCAACCTGTAATGAACACTAGTGGGCAAATTTCTGTGATTATGGGTCGTCCTTTCTTGGCTACATCTAATGCGATAATTAATTGTCGTAATGGTGTGTTGAAGTTGTCTTTTGGGAATATGACTGTCGAGCTTAATGTATTTAATGTTAGTCAGCAACTTCAAGAGCAAGAAGAGGTAAATGAGATTAACATGGTTGATCATGCATATCATGATCCATTATTAGAATATTTTGATGATGACCCAATGAAAAAGAAATTAGCTCAGTTTGGCATAGGAACTAAGGGAGATTGTGTGCGTGATGGACAAAATGTTGTGAGTAAATCTTTTCCATCTCTTGAGTCTACACCTTTGCTATTTGTAGGGAAAACTTCACAGTTAGACTCGAAAGTGGAATAGATTCTTCTGGATGATTATGGTTGATCCATTGTGTTGCCATTTTTTTTCTTTAGTTTCTTAGGATTTTTTTTTTCTGTATTGTTTGCGTCCTAGGTTGTTAGATTTAAAGCAAAATAAAAAAAATGGGGTCAGTCGTCAATTTCATAGTTTATATATATATATATATATATATATATATTTTTTCAATGCTAATTTTTTTTCTCTAATGTGTGTTCTTGATTTTTTTCTTAGAATGCAGTACGGAACCAACCAGGTGTGATCTCTCCCTTACTATTTGATGTTGTCTTTTATTTTTCCATATCTGTTTGATATTTGCTTGTGCATTTGTGGTTATTATGTTGAGGAAACATTGAGGACAATGTTTACAATTGGTTTGGGGGTGGGGAAATAATTTTCAAAAAAAAGCTGGTTTCAAAGAAAAACTGTCTTATTGTTATTATTATTATTTTATTTTTTTTGAGTCCGTCTTTTGCAAAATAACCAAGTTTGAGATGCTCTTAGATTTGCCTTTAGAGACGTAAGTGTATGCTTTAATCACTGAATTTAGACTAACGTCTTGCCACTTAGAGTATTGCATTGTATTTTTACAAAATTATGATATGCTCTTGATGTGATGGTAGATAGGATACTTAGTTGAATTGCCATGATTAATAGTGGAGACTACCCTTATGAGTTTACTAAGCCAGAAAGCGTACATATTAGAGGGTTTGTTTGTTTCTACTCCTTAACAATTATCAGGTTCTTAGAATTAGAAATTGATCTCAATAGGTTATGCATTAGATATTAAAGAACATTCATCATAAAAGATATCACATGTGGAATTACTCTTGATTTTGTTGAACCATTAGAAGTGACATAGGCAATATGTGTTTAAACTCACTTAAAAAGGCCTTAAATACTTCCTACCTTGTGTGTGTGCTCCATAGCCAATTTTGAAGCCAAACACTGTAAATATTTTTCTTTCATCACCCACATTAACTGAAAACCCATAAGCCCTAATAATTAGCCATACCTTATAGCTTGGGATTATATTGAGGAAGTGATAAAGAAGAGAGAAGAGGGTTCAAAGACACATGAATTTTAAAAAAAATTGGTGGATCGTGAAATGTACATATAGGGCAAAAGAAAGAAGTTATACATAAGCAATGTATGAGAGGTGATGAAAATTATGTAATTGATGTATAAATTCTCATGTCATCCAAAAAAAAAAACTGAATTGAAAAAAAAAAGTAAGAAAAAAAAAGAGAAAAAAAAAGAAAAAAAAATAACAAGAATGAATAAGATGATGAATCTAATGAAAGTTAAAAAGGGAAAGAGTATGTTCTTGAATGGTTCAAGAAGCCTGGATGCAAGTTAAATGAAGACAAAGTTCGAAGAAATTCAACCGAGTATTGAAGATTTTCAAAAGAATTTCTCGATATGGTCCCAAGTTTTATTGCTTACCTTTTTCCCATTCTTCTTAACCTTCACCCCATGGCCCCCATTACAACCAAAGTAAAGTCCTAATTGATCTTTTGAGAATGCTGAGTTAAGAGTAAATGAAACATGTGCTCTGTCTTGTTCTTAATGTCTGATTCCGTTCATGAGATCTTTTGCATAAATTCAAGTGTTTTTTCTATATTATATATTCATATCCGATAATAATTTGAAATTTCTTGTGCATAAATTCCATTCGCATATGCTTGATGAGTGTATTTGCATAGGTTCTGTGTGAAATATGAGTGACATCTTGTGAGAATTAGAGTCGAGACGAATTACATCAATGGCATTTGACGACGGTGTTTTTGAAGCTAGAGCATCTTGAGTATAGGTTTTTCATTTAACTAGTGATGCATTCAAATAAGTGACATAATTTTAGTATTTATTTAGTGGCTTTAGCATGCATTTGTCTTTGTTGGTATCTTGAGTTGCATCTTGATCTAATTGGTTTTTGCATACATGTGTTTGTGGCTTAGTTTAGGTTTTTGTTTTTAGCTTGTCGGTTTCGTTTTAATTTTTAGTTTTCTTAGTTTTTGTTTTTATTTTGCTCGAGGACTAGCAAAATCTAGGTTTGAGGGTATTTGATGGGCATATTTTATATCATATTTATATCCTTTAATTTGGATTTGTTAGTTACTTGATTTAATTATTTTCGTTTAATTTGACTTATTTTTGTGTTTTAGGTAAAATAGCATGGAATTTGGAAAATAATCATTAAGATGTTGCTTTATTTTAATTATTAGAAGATTTGAAGATTCAAGATCAAAACCAAAGCCCAAGTCTCATATTAGCCAAAATCAAGTTCAATTTAAAGCAAAGTCAAGCAAAGCCCAAGGCAAAAATTAAGACAATGAAAAAGATAAAAGAAAGTGGACTCGTGCGTGAACTATAGTTAGACCACAAGTAAGTCACGTGGTCCAATTATGTGAAAAGGAATTTGACTTTCCTCTTTGGCCTTGGAAACCGACATTTGGAAGCAATATAAAAGCACTTTCTTTTGCACTAATTAGAGGGCAGGTTGTTCGGTGGAGGCGTGAAGCAGCTTTTGTGCGTGAACAACTTGGCTCGTGTGTGACAGACTGACAGCTGCAGAGCTCCAATGCATCTTTCGGGTTCCATTGTTATTTTATTTTTAATGTCTTTTTAATTTTCTTTGTACTAGGGTAGACGATGAAACCCTGTGTTATGGAATAATTTTCAGATATTTTTATTAATTCCCAAATATTGTTCTTCAATGTTTATGGTTTTCGTTTCTATTGATTTTTAAATATAAAACCCTTTCATCTCTAATATCATGTATTTTTGATAGTTAGGTATATATTTTAATCAATGCTTGCTTTCGTAACGTTAATTATAATTTCTTTGATTCTTTGTTTTTCATTAAATTGGATACATGGAATGCTTAGGGATTTTATTTTGAAGCGAAGGAAAACCAACTTAAGATTTTTATTAAATGTGCTTATTGTGAAATTCATGGGTAGACAATAAATTGATTTTTAATTGTCATTATAATTTGGGGAATTAATAAATTTTCAGGAAGTTATGAAATTACACAGTGGTGGATTCGAATACCTTAGTATTCTTTAATTAATTGCTTTCGACATTATTTTCTTTTAGATTAGTTTAATTTTAATTTTAATTCATCACATTCTGTTAACTAGGTTAGGATTATATTAAATTTAGATTCGATTAGTTTTTCATCAATTCTCGTGGGATCGACCTCGTACTCACATTAGCTATTCTACGATAGACTAGTGCGCTTGCGAGTAAAATATTTTCAAAATTTAGCACAACACCAAGTCATCAAGGAAATCCTGACTCAGCCCCATCTGATTTCGTCAGATAACCAAAACGCAACTGTTTCACTTAGTTCACAAAAGGGTCTGATGGGAGCTAATGGATTGGGGTTCTCTTGGTTTCAACTTCAGGGAATCATCATTAGGCTTCATTTAGGCCTAAGAATAGGCCTCAAAACAGAACAAGATGGACTAATAAATATCACACCATCTCTATATCTATTCCCCATATTCGTCGGCAACTTTCTAATTCTTTTTTTTATATATAAACTAGCTTTTAGGATTTTGGTTCTAAAAAAATAGAAAATAATTTATATAATTAGAGTTAACAAGTATGTAATAAATATGTTATACTTATAAATTATTAAAATTCATAATTGAGGTGGGTGGGGTAGATGTTCAAGATAATATTCATCTCCATCCTCGCAAATAAAATTGATATTTGGATTATGTATGTTCCCGCTTCATCCCCGATATAACAGTATACATCCTAATCGTAAATGAGCTAGCGAATTCTTTCTTATGGATATTCGTATCTATGTATAATTTTGCCATCCATATGTTTGGAGGAGCCAAATTGTAAAAAACCTTCTATCAAAAAGGGGACAAGTTACAAAAAAAAATATATATATATATATATATATCGGGGATTAATTATATTCATCTCCATCCTCGAACATTTTTTCATGTTGGATCCTAGATTAACTATAAGAATTGATAATCATTACAAATGGGATTATCATGTATGAAAATCTAAAACCCCTCATGAAAAAAACGTGTAGAATCTTGCATTTGATACTTTATAATAATAATAATAATAATAATAATAATATATTATATTATTATTATTATTATTATTATTACTGCTACTAGTTTGCCCTAAACCTCTAATGTCACAGTTACTTACCACGGGCAATTAATGGTAGATATCCAGAAATTTTTTCAAGGAGGAGCACTCGAAAAAAATAATAATAATGTTAAAAAGATGATATACACCCATGCTGCGACAACTCAAACTTGAGAGGTTAATAGGCAGAATGAGCCATTTACCACCAAGTTATATCAAACCTGATAAATTGTCAGGCCGAATGAGTACTACTCTTACAGCAAGCCACATTGGTTGGGGTGTAGTGATAATAATATTAAAAAATCAAAATCATAGTATAATTTATACAAAAAAAAATTGATGTCACGTTGAAGTTTAAATAAAATAAAACAATTAGAACACCTAACAAATTAGATAAACCAAATAGTGTTATACTTAAAAATAAATAAATAAAAAGATAAATAAATAATAAGAAAAACAACATAAACCGTATAAATTACAATATTTATTCATAAAAAATCACAATCTAATTTTATATTAAAAAATATTATGTTTTTTATAGTCACTTTAAATTTATACAAAATTGATTAATCAATATTACTACGTATATATATTTTTGAATTTTTTATTCTTACTTTATTAATTCTAAATAAATTAAAACTATAGAATAAAAAAAATATTAGGGATAAAAAAAATGAATCGTGATGTTAGATGGACATTTTAATACAATAAATTAAAAGGTTATGATGACAAAATGACGTTGGTCTAATGGTAATGTTGTATGACTCTTACACCCACACTAAGAGGTTGTTGGTTCGAGTCATTCGCTCTTCCCAAACCCTAAATTATTGTAATATTTCAAAAAAAAATATGAGGGTTTATTGATTGGTTGATGTTATCTATATCAAATTAAACTATTGGATAAGAAAAATTAAAAAGAAAAAAAAATGTAGACAAGAAGTTGACAATAATGGCTAAAATGAGGAAGTGAATTGTTTTATTATAGAAGGAAGACAAAATTTTGAAAAATGAATTGGAAGAAAATGCATAAAATAAAGAAAACGAAAAGGAATAGTAAAAAAATAGGGAATACAACTGAAATTTCAATCAGTACGATTTTGTTTTCAAAATTTGAGGTGAGGCACGTGCCCCACATGGACTCTTGTTTAGTCCACCACTAAAGGTAACAATAATAACTCCTTTTGAAATCTTTCAAATATCGTATACGAAATTTGTCACATCACCGTCTTTTACCAATTGCCTAATGGAAATCAGATTCTTTCTTAAACTGGGTATGTGTCTTATGTTATCCAAGCTCCAAACAGACCCTTTCAGCTTGATGTTATCTGTATCAAAATAAACTATTGGATAAGAAAAATTGAAAAGAAAAAAAATAAATGTAGACAAAAAGTTCACAATAATGACTAAAATGAGGAAGTGAATTGTTTTGTTGCAGAAGGAAGACAAAATTTTGAAAAATGAATTGGAAGAAAATGTATAAAATAAAGAAAACGAAAAGAAAATAGGGAATAAAATTGAAATTTCAATCGATACGATTTTGTTTTCAAAATTTGAGGTGAGGCACGTGTCTCATATGGATTCTTCTTTAATCCACCACTAAAGGTAACAATAATAACTCCTTTTGAAATCTTTCAAATATCGTCTACAAAATTTGTCACATCACTATCTTTTCCCAATTGCCTAATGGAAATCAGATTCGTCCTTAAACCGGGTATGTGTCTTATGTTATCCAAGCTCCAAACAGACCCCTTCAGCTTGATTTTCACTATTCCTTTACCGATGATGTCGCACGTTTTGGTCATCATCGAGATATAATTTTCCCAAATTACCGAACCGGGTGGTCAAATTACGAAAACTTGAAATTGATGGGATTAAATTGTAAAATATACAATTTTTTAACTATTAATTTTTTTTATGTGGCTTCCACAGGGTTTGCGCCCGTAAGCATAAGACGTGTCAACTATTTATCTTGGATAGTCGGATGTATAATTAACAGAGAAATATAATTAGCCGGAGAAGATCCTCAACTATTTTATGAAAATTGAATATGAAAACGCATCTCATAACAAAAATTGAAAAAAGTTTTCTAATATTTTTTTAATATTATAATATATATTTGGTGAAATTATTTTGAAAACATAATTTTCCAGTATATTGTAAGAGTAAAAAGCAATTGTTTGTAATTTTATTTATGAGATAAACTTTTTGTTGTTCAATTATATAGATATTATTAACAAAAATAATTTAAAATTGATTTGTGACTTTTATCCTTTCCAAACAAATTATAATACAAATATATTTTTTACTAATTTTAAGAAAAAATATATCAGTAAATATATATATTTTTGTCTACTATTATGCCGTTTGGGAAAATATTAATGGATAAATGGAGCTAATTTTATCTCATTTCCATTATTTCACAAATTAAAACAAATGTTTTTTATTAAAAAAATATATCAATTATTGATTAAACTAACTTTTAAAAAATAAAATATTAATTAAATTAGTGGGTTAGGAAAAAAAAATAGAAACCAAAACATTGAAAACATGTCGTGCAAATATGCAGTTGTATCTTAAACAATAAAAACTGATTTCCCAATTTTTATCATTTATTCACTCAAATTCTTAACCGAATGCTTTTTCTTGTATTTTATCAACTAGAAATACCCAATTCGTGTTGGGTCGTGATTTATTATGCCATTGGTGGTGTTGGGTCGATACAACCCACAACCCACATGGACTGCCATAAATTGGGCTATATTGGCCCAACATGACCCATTTCCATGTCCGCTGGCGCTTATTCTATGAAGCATTTTGATTTTGACGGGGATATATACCCTATGTAATATTGGTCATCACTTCTTCTATATTCTTTGGCAATCAAAAATGGCCAAATTCACCATCAAATATTTTGATGAAATCAAGAGTTCTCCATTCAATTTTGGATGTTATGGCTTGTTGGAACATAATTTGTAATATTTTGGCCTTATTCCTTTGTTTGGTTCCATACTATTTTCAAGTTAGTGTCTAACTTCTTGTCAGTGGGCAGCTTAAACATGCCATCTAAAACAATACATTTAACTCAATAATGGGTAATTAAAATAAAAACATGTGATATTTGCAGACACATGAGGTTACTGAGGAGAGAGAAGGAGATGGAGTTGTTGAAGAAAACAGAGAAGTAGAAAGGGAGACGGAGACTGGTTTTCGCAAATGGAGAAGAAGATAGAATCTGGTTTGGTTTTGCTAAAGAAAACTGACCTGACTTCTTTATTAGAGTTAAAAAAAATTTAAATTGAGCTATATTAAAAATTCGTTAAATATGTAAAACGCTGAAACATTCCCAATAGGGTTCTATGGTGTAGTGGTTCAGCACTCTGGACTTTGAATCCAGCGACCTGGGTTCGACTCCCGGTAGGACCTTAATTGTTTCTATTTTTAATTTTTTGCAATAAGCATTCTGCGGATTATCAGGCCTAGCGTCCTTTTACAGCTGAAGGCCCAGTTTCATTTTGCCAAGGCCCTGAAATACATCAATTTCTACATAGATTTTTTAATTACTTTAAAAAAATATATATTAATATTTTAGTTTCTAATTAATTTAATATTATTTAGAGGATTTATAAATAAATCTATGTGAACCTTAACATACTTTGGACAAGTTAAAATCAAATTATTTAATCATTTTAGTATTAAAATAATATTTAGTAAAACTTTCAAAAGTAAACCAAATATAGTTTCTATAAATTAAAAAAAAAGTCTTCTCTAGTATTCTCTCGGAATAACCAAGAGTCATAGTAAAAGTGACGGTGATTGATGTCTTTTACGGTTGCGATTAAGTGTAGACTATCATAATGGATCATAACGATCTCTCTAAATTGTACGAATTTCTATCTCTGTCGAATGATGAGGATATTTTGACAACAACGATTAATGGAGAATTTAAGCAGGTAGTTTATCGGAAGGTGGCTTTCTCACTTGTTGGCAAAGTTCTAACGATAAAACTAGTGAATAGAGAAGCCTTTATCTCGTAGCTGCTGAGATAATGGAGAATGATCGAGAGCTTTAAGGTTAATGCAATAAGTAAGAATATTTTTGTTTTCTGTTTTAAGTATGTGGAGGATAAAAGAAGGGTGTTATCAGGGTCCTTGGTATTTCAACCACATCCTGGTAGTATTGGAAGAACCCAAGGTATTAGGTAAGTTCGAGAGCTTGGGGTCTAAGATGACATTGTTCTGGGTGCAGTTACACAACCTCCCGTTACTTTGTATGAACCAGGAATTGGGGATAATCCTAGGAAAAATGGTAGGTCTAGTGGAGGAACTTGATACTAGCTCTTTTGGGGATTGCATGGATTGGTTCTTACGGGTCATAATTAATATGGACATTTCGAAGCTAATCAAAATAGTGTTACGGGTCATGCTTGACGGTTCTGATGAAATGGCTACAATCCTAGTCCAATATGAACGGTTACCGAAACTATGTTTCTAATGTGGCATATTGGGGCATCCTCTTCTAGAGTGTTCATCCCGTAAACCACTTGGGGAGGAAACTGGATCTTTGAAATATGGAGCACGGATTAGAGCTGGTTTTGGATCTGTTCAGGAACCTAAAGGCATGCAAGAAACCTAGAGGTGAATGGGAGTCGATCGGAGCTCAGGCCGGTGGTAGAGGCAAACACCGGAAACAATGTTCGACTGGTAGGTGACCTAAAAGGAAAGTCAATTGCTTGTGTTAAAAAAAGAAAACTCAATCAAAATGAGGAGCCAAAAATGCACGATAATGAAGGGAAGTCCTTGATTCCAAGAAAGAACAATGCAGCTTTTTCTTCCTATAATGATAGGATTGGGAATTGTGATATTGATGATACCCCAGATTTGGTGGAAGCCAATTATGAGGCAAGTCATATTTTTGATCCCCATAATTTGGAAATCTTTTAAAAAAAAAATCTTGCTAAAAATCAAGCAGAGTTGACCTCCTTTGTTCAATGGAGAGGTAGCAATCAAGGTGCAGCGTCACATGAGCCCAAACCTAAAAAATGGGGGTGTCTTAGTTTAGGAATCCATCACTTTAGCTCGTACAAAAAAAGAGCCAAACTCAAGCTCCATGGGAATGAACGTTTTCATCATGCAAATGACACAAATGAGGTCTAGTGATAGATGATGAGTAGAAGAAACTTTTATAGGATGTTGTGAATTATTTAGCTTACTATAGTGGTCAAAAGGATGAGGTGATTCTTGATCTCTATAATGCAAATGAGACGACAGCTGAGGGACAGGAAAGCCGTGGCAAGCTTAGTGGAGATGATAATACATAGAAGATTGACACTCTTTTATCGACGGGACCTACGGAGCAAGCATGTCGATAACCATGAAGTGCCTCGGTTGGAACGTCCAAGGGATGGACAACCCAAGGACGTTCCAAACCCTACACGATTACGTGCGACAATTCAACCCAGAATTGATTTTTATGATTGAAACAAAGATGACAGCAACACAAATTGGTAAGACTCGGTATAAGTTGGGCTTTGCAAATGTTTTTAGTGTTGGTCATATTGGTTTAAAATGAGGCATGTCTCTGTTTTGGAAAGATTGTTTGGATGTGCAAGTTAAATCTTTCTCTCACTCTTATATTAATACAATAATTTCTAAAGTTTATGGGCAGTCTTGGTGATTCACTGAATTCTATGGGTTGCTAGAATTGTGCGAGCAACACCATTCATGGACCTTACTTAGAAGACTGATTGTTTGTTTATAGTACCTTTGGATTTGTTGTGGTGATTTTAATGAGATATCTTAAAATTACGAGAAAATGGGTAGGTCTATCAAAATGTATTCTTAAATGCGGAGCTTTCGGAATATGATGAATGATTGTCAGTTCTTGGACGTTGGTTTCAACGGTCCGATTTTTACCTGGTGGAATAGAAGAGAAGATAGTGAGGCAGTGTTTGAGAGCTTGGACAGAGTGCTCTGTAATCCTAAGTGAGGGAATCTCTTCCATACTACAACAGTCCAACACCTCCCATTTTGGGGTTCAAACTATAGATCTTTATTGATTGAGTTTCTGGATGATGGCAGATCTTTTAATTGTAATAGATGGATTCAGCGGTGTTTTCTTCTTGAAGAGATTGGTTTAAAAACCCAAATTGTAGGCAAATTATTTCCTCCACCTGAGTGGATAATTCTGTTATTTCTCCACTTAACGATATCAGTAGGAAATTAAGTAAATGTGATGATAAGTTATCTAGATGGAGCAATAGTACTTTTAAAGGAGTTTAAAAACGGATAGAGATATTGAAAAAGGAGTTAGAAGGGCAACTTCATGGCCGAGCCGACCATTCATAATAAGCGGGCAATTTATAATCGTTAGGCGAAATTGAATGATCTATTGGATATGGAAGAAACTTACTGGCGGCAGCGTTCCTGGGTTACGTGGCTTTGCCAAAGTGAAATGAATACCATGTTTTTTCACATGAAAGCCTCCCAAAGAAGAGCTAGAAATAAGATTCATGGCATATGCGATTCACATGGATTTTGGCAGGATACATGGCCATAAATTGATGATGCTATCAGTCAATATTTCTCCAATATTTTTAGATATTCTAAGCCGGGTGATAAAACTTTGCTTCCTATGTTAGATTGTATTCAACCAAAAGTTACAGATGATATGAATCATCTCATTCTAGCACCCCTTACTTGTGAAGATATTAAAGAAGCTTTGAAGGAAATGGGTTTGACTAAGTCCCAGGAATTGACGGCATGCTTACGCTATTTTACCAACAATACTGGGATGTTGTAGGTGGAGAAGTTTCGAGAGTATTCTAAAGGTGTTGAATGAGGGGGAGTCGTTGGATAGTACTAATAACACTTTGATTGTTTTAATTCTGAAAGTTAAGAAGCCTGAGTTTGCGGAGGACTATCTCCCGATCAATTTATGCAATATACTCTATAAGAATATTTCAAAAACTTTAGCCAACCGCTGACGTTTGATTATATAGGATATTATTTTGCCTTTTCAAAGTGTCTTTATCCTTGGACGCATAATATCTGACAATGCCATCATTGGCTTTGAATGCGTCCATGTGCTTAGAAGGATGCATAACAAAAAGAATGGTGGTTTTACTCTCAAACTTGATATGCCTAAGGCATATAATAAAGTCGAATGGAGATTTTTGAGGGCTGTGATGTCGCGATTGGTGTTCTATGAGTGACGGATATAAAAATTAATGCAGTGTATTCCATGAGGGAGGGTTAGAGGTTCAGTTATCCCACAAAGAGGGTTGCGACAAGGGGATCTGTTGTCCCTGTATCTTTTTCTTTTATGTGCTGAATGACACTCTTCTTTACTTTTGGAAGAAAAGCACGATGGCAATTTAGTTGGTATTTCTTTTGGTGAGCATTGCCCGTCTTTTTCTCATTTTTTCTTTACGGATGACAGTCTTTTATTTGCTATGGGTAAGTTAAAGGATTGTGTTGCTTTGAAATGGTGCCTTCAAGTGTATGAAGTTGCTTATGATCAGTAGATTAATTTTGAGAAATCTTGTATAGGTTTTAGTCCTAACTTGGATGACAATATATTTGAAGTCACAGATAGCTTACATGTTAGGTGTTAAAGTGGTGGCCTGCCATGAAAAATACTTGGGGCTCCCAACAACTATTTGTCGTAATAGGAAAGTAGTTTTTAACTCTATCTGGGATAGGTTGTGGAAAAAACTTCAGAGTTGAAAGGAAAACATTTTTCTGTAGAGGGAAGGAGGTTAGGAAGCACGAACACACTGATTTTGGCTGGTAAAGCGTGTCGGACACGGATACGTGTGGGACACGCCAAGATACGTGTCTGACACGCCATTTCAAGTGTCCACTGACTTTCCGGCGAGTTTAACTTCCAGACACGACAAGGAAACGCTCTTGACAAGACGGGACACGAAAAGGATACGACTGGGGACACGTTTGAGCAATTGTGTAATTATTTGGGAAAAAAACGGGGTCAATTTTCTAATTTTAACAAGTTTTGGGGTCAAAATAAAATTGTAAGAATTTATCTCTGAATCGATTTTAGTTTTAGGGTTTCTTTCTTAGTTTCTTCGTCTCATTCTATTGCCGCCTGGTCGTAAAAAGAACACAAGAAAAAAGAAGATAAGGAAGTAAAAGAAGAAGAAGAAGAAGAAAGGGAATTTCGAAGTCAATATACCTGGTCGCCGCTTCAAGGGATGTATTTCTAAGTTTTGTGAAGATTTCGTAAACAATAAACTTCTTCTCATTCTTCTCATCTTCTGAGTTTAGTCCAACTATAAATCTGAAATAATTAAATTAATTATAGTTGCTGCATTTTTTTAAATTGCCTTTCGATGTTGGATTTTTTTGTGTGAGATACTGTAATATTGAGATAATCTGATAAGTGATAATGAGATGCCTTTTTTAGTTGACTAGTTGTTTTATTGTAGATTTTAATTTTCAACAATTTAATGTGGCAGCTGTGCGCTATTGTGTGTTGTCTAAGTGTCTAACTGACACATGTATGTCTGATGCATGTTATTGTTGTAGTGTTGTACATATGCAGACATGTAGTGATATACTGATATGTGATGCAGTGATGCACTAATTAATGTTGTACAGATGTAGACATGTAGTGATCAGTATATATGTGATGCAGTGATACACTAATTAATGTTAGATAAATGTAAATTATTATTTCTTAGTTTAAACTTTATAGTTTATACAATATTATTTATTTTGATTTTCCAGAAAATGAGTAATGTACCGAATTCTTAAGACTCTATTGGCACTGCTAATATAACAACTGAAGATGAAACTATTAGTGCTAGTGCTAGAGCTTTGAATGATCATGCTCCATTGTGGAGGTATGTTACAAGCTCGATAAAATGGGGAAAGGTGGAGGAAATATTTCATTCCGATGCAACTTTTACATGAATGTTTATAAGGGATCATATTGTAGAGTGAAGAGTCACTTGTTGAAAATTAAATGAAGTGGGATTGAGAGTTGCTCTAGAGTTACAAATGCAAATATATCATAAATGCAAAAGGTGGTGGAAGAAGCAGAATTAAGGGTGAAAGAATCTTTAGCTAGGCAAGTTCCTTTACCCAACACATCCTCACATAATAAGACTATTGCTTCTTCTAACTCTAGTACTTATTATGGGTTGGATTCCGGTTTACCATATATTGACCTGAAGAAGAGGAAGGGAATGAGTGGACATCTTGAGAAGGCTTTCAACATTGGTGTTAGAGAACAACTGGATGGGGAAATTGCAAGAATGTTTTACAAGGGTGGGTTGTCATTTCACTTAGCAAGAAATCCTCACTATGTACGTGCCTTTAAAAATGCATTTCCGGGTTATATCCCTCTGGGTTACAATGCATTACGGACTACACTTCTCCACGAGTAACATTGAACGGTTGTTGGAGCCAGTTAAGGGTACTTGGAAAAAAAAAGGTGTAACTATATGCAGTGATGGATGGTCAGATTCTCAAAGAAGACCCTTCATTAACATTATGGCCATTTGTGAGAGTGGACTGATGTTCTTGAATGCCATATATTGTGAGGGAGAACAAAAAGACAAGTTCTTTATTTCTAATTTTCGTATTGATGCCATCCGAGAGATTGGTCCTGAAAAGGTGGTGCAGGTAATCACTGATAATACCCCAGTTTGTAAGGCAGCGGGACTTTTTGTTGAATCAAAATTTCAACACATCTTTTGGACACCTTGTGTAGTCCACACACTCAATCTTGCTTTGAAGAGCATTTGTTGACCATCACCACATCCTAGGTATGATGATATTATGGAAGAATATGATTGGATTGCTAAGGTTTCTAGTAATGTTTGTTTCATAAAAAAATTCATTGCAAACCATAGTATGAGATAGGCCATGTTTAATGACCATTCCGATTTGAAGTTGCTCTCAATTGTCGATACAAGGTTTGCTTATACAATTGTGATGCTTAGAGATTTAAGCAAATAAAGCATGGCTTAGAGCAAATGGTAATTAGTGAAAGATGAGATGTGTATAAAGAAGATGATGTGGAAAAGGCAAGAGCTGTTAAGGAAAAAATATTGGATGAATACTTTTAGGGTTGACATTGATTATATACTTAGTTTTACAGCTCCCATATATTAGATGCTTCGGATAGCCAATACGGACATACCTTGTCTTCACTTGATTTATGAGTGGTGAGATTCTATGATTGAAAAAGTGAAGATTGCTATATTTAGAAAAGAAAGGAGGCAACTTAATGATTCATCAAGGTGCTTGATGTGGTGCATGGAATTTTGGTGGAGCGATGAACCAAAAGTAATACACCACTCCATTGCTTGTCACATTCTTTGAATCCTAGGTAACATTCTAAATTCTTCAAACTTTAAAGTCTTTATACTTTAGACTTTAATAAATGTTTTCTATTTTGATTTTATCATTATATTTTTAAGATTTTTTTTTATTACTCAACTTCTAGGTATTATAGCGAACAATGTCTTAAAGAGGCTCCCGGTCGTGTTGCTCCACATCATGACCTTGAGATTACAGTGGAAAGAAAAAAAAATGTATTGAGAGATATTTTAGTAGTGAGTCTAAGCGGAGAAAGGTCAATGAGGAGTATGCCGCTTTTGCATCGTTTTTTCTAGATTTTTCAGATCATGATTCTATAAATGATAGATCTTTTATGGCTCTAGTCAACTGGTGGATTGTTCATGGAGCTTTCACACCAACTCTTCAATCCATGGCTTTAAAGCTACTTGGACAACCTTGTTCGTCCTCATGTTGTGAAAGAAATTGGAGCACCTATAATTTCATACACTCTATGAGGATGAACAAGATGACACCACAAAAAGTTGAAGATTTGGTATTTGTGCATACTAATCTTCGCCTTTTATCGAGGAGATCCCCAATCTACAAAGAATGTGTCTCAATTGTGGGATGTTGGAGGGGATGGTTTTGATTCCATGGCATTGGAGGATGCTGGGGTTCTTCAGATTGCAGACCTTTCCCTTGATGAACCTAGAGTTAGAAACCACGTTATTTAGTTCTGTTGACAATGTGAATGATGAATGAATCTCATTAGGATTTAGGAATTAAGACTTTTATGAGTTTATTTTTATGTTTTATTTGGACTTTTATAATATGTTATGACTTTTATGTGACTTGTGTTTTATTTGGATTTTAGTAATATGTTATAACTTTATTTGACTTTTGTATTTTAAATTAATATATATATATATATATTAATTAACGTAACCTGCCGTGTCCGTATCCTAGTTTTTGGAGATGTGCCGTATCCCCGTATCGTACTGTGTCGTGTCCCCGTGACCGTGTCCGTGCTTCTTAGGAAGAAGGTCATGCTAAAAGCAGTTGTTCAGCCCATTCTAACTTATGCAATGATTTGTTTTAAGCTCCCAGTTACTCTATGAACGGAGTTGTCCTGGCTTGTTGCTCGTTTTTGGTAGGGCTCTACGGAAAATCACAAGAAAATTCACTAGACTTCATGGGATCACTTGTGTCTGGCTAAAGAAGATGAATGTTGGGGGTTTAAAGACTTTCAGGCTTTTAATCAGGTGATGCTTGTTAAACAAGTTTGAAGGATTTATTATAATCCTAGCTCTTTAGTGTCTCGTGTTTTGAAGGGTATATATATTGCCAATTCTTCTATATTGGAAGCTATAGTGGGTAGAAATCCCTCTTTCATCTGGCGAAGCCTCAAGTAAGGGAAATATGTTATTGATAAAGGACCGCGTTGGTGCTTAGGATCGGGAGAATCAGTGAGGATTTACAAGGATATGTGGCTCTCTAGACCTTATACTTTCAAGCCTATTTCACCTCATATCCTCCCAAAAAATGCCAAGGTAGCATATTTATGCTTACAATCAAGAGCCTATAGTCTTTTTTACCAATTAATACAGGTGGAAATGGTGAGAAATGTCACATTTTTGTTTCGCTGTTGCACCAACGTCACCGGTTTAATAAGTTATGTTTAAAAGGCACCTATTTAGGTGAACTACCAAAATTGCCCTTAAACAATCAATTTTTAATTGTCTGTGTACTTCCATCTCCACACTTGAAACACTGAAGGCAGTAACTCATCTCTTTCTCTCTCTACAATAAATTTCAAAACTACTCAACGTTCTTCAGTCAGCACAACAAAGTAATATGTTTGTCTGAAATACTGTTTTTTATCCTTCATTTTTAAAAAATGTTCCTTTTGTAAACATGAAGCTGGTTTTGTGAATATTGAATCTGTGAAATTTGAATCTCTGATGCTGTTAATAAAAAGCTCAGAGCCTTTGAAAGTGCTCGGAGCCTGTTTGAAAAAGCTCGGAGCCTTTGAAAAAGCTCGAGCCTTTGGACAAAAGGCTCGAGCCTTTAGAAAACAAGCTCGGACACTTGAAAAAAGCTCGAGACTTTGTAAAACAGCTCGAGCCTTTAGAAAACAAGCTCGGGACTTTGTAAAAAAGCTCGAGCCTTTGTAAAAACGCTCGGGACTTTGTAAAAACGCTCGGGACTTTGTAAAAAAGCTCGAGACTTTGTAAAACAGCTCGAGCTTTAGAAAACAAGCTCGGGACTTTGTAAAAAAGCTCGAGACTTTGTAAAAATGCTCAGGACTTTGTAAAAACGCTCGGGACTTTGTAAAAAAGCTCGGGACTTTTGTAAAAAAGCTCGGGACTTTGTGAAAAAGCTCGGCTCTTTTGGGAAAACCCTCGGAATCTTTGGAAAAAAGGTTGGAACCTTTACTAAAAGCTCGGAGATCATAGAAAAACCTCGGAAACTATTTTAAAAGGCTCTGAGCCTTTTCCATAGCTTTTATGTTTGTCATAATGGTTTGTGGTGATGAATGTTACAGGAGAATGAATCGGGTGAGAATAGTAATATCTTACAACGGTCGATGGGAGCAGTTACCCGACGGAAGTCAGAGGTTTGTTGGATCCGACAACCAAGGAATGTATGTGTCAAAAAATATGAGTTACAAAGAATTAGTGTCGATCGTGCATACCATTGTGAAGTATGATGTAAACAAATATAATGTTGATCTACAGTCAATATCAATCGTTCCTGGCGCTACATGTCGTACATTTGTAAGAAATGACGATGATGTTCAGTTTATGCTAGGGGAAGATCGGGTGATCCCTCAAGTATGTGTTAGTCTACTTGAGAGGGCAACTAAAGATGTGATACGGAATGATATTCCTGCTCCTGAAAATACCCAACCATTTGGATCCGCTAGCGGTAGCAACCAAGTGTTCACACAAAGGAGTGCCACTGAAGGTGGGGAAAACATATATGCTGTCCAACCGGTAGTGGTTGACCATGCAGATGTTGGTGAACCTCAATTCGACGATGTGTTTGGTTGTCGATTTGAGATGAATGATGGGCGGTACAATGAGGAGAACACTGAACCGAACCTTAGGCCGAACCAGGAGGTGGATAATGAAGCAAATATTGATCTGGTAGATCATGTAGAGAACACTGATGAAGATCATGTCCAAATTCAAAGACGTGGAAGACGTGTAAAAGGAGTTAGTTGCACTGGAGCAGATATTCCTGGTACTTCCGAGGTCCGGCATAATGTATCTGCAGATGATTCTGATATTACAACAACGTGGGTTATTCCTGGAGCAGATTCATACTCGTTTGGGATTGGTAGAAGCACAACCTTGGTAGCAGAAGAACCTACAAGCATGATTTATAAAGGTCAGTTCTTTCCTACTAAAAAGGATTTGAAGAGACTAGTTGGCCTTTTTGCAATGCGGCGAAACTTCGAATGGAAGGTGAAAAGGTCCAATAAGACAACGTTACATCTTGTTTGTTTGATTGACAACTGTACATGGAAATTAAGAGCGGTGAGAAGAGATGAAGGGACGTACTTCCAAGTAAGAAGTTTTGTCAATGAACACAGTTGTCCATTGGAGGAGATTCACCGTCGCCACCGACAAACTAGTGCAGTTATAATTGGAGAAGTGGTTGCACCTAGACTTCAATAACAAGATGGTAGTCTCATGCGTCCCAAGGATATAATCACCGATATGAAAACAATGTATGGCATCTAAATCATGTACAGTAAGGCATATCAAGCCTTGCATTATGCATTGTCACTGACCTATGGGACACATGAAGAAACCTTACAACTACTGCCGTCTTTTGGTTACGTGCTAGAACAACAAAATCCCGGCACAATCACTGACTTACAGTGCGCTGACGACGGTAAATTCCTTTAATTTTTCATGTCGTTAGGGGCCTCAGTTAGAGGTTTTCGGAGGTGCATGCGTCATGTTATTGCAGTTGATGGTACCCATTTGAAGGGAAGATTCAGGGGTATAATGTTTGTTGCAACTGCCCAAGATGGAAACGAACAAGTGTATCCAATTGCTTTTGGGTACGGCGACTCCTAAAACAACCTTTCTTGGGAATGGTTTTTGGATTGCTTGAAGGGTGCCTTTGGTCATATAGATGATCTGGTTTTTATTTTCGATCGACATGCAAACATTGAAGCAGGAATTTCTAAAGTGTTCCTTTATGCAACCCATACCATATGTTGTTGGCATTTTGCTGAAAATGTGAAGAAGCGATTTCACAGAAAAGATGTTGCCAACTTAATGGACAAAGCCGCTAGAGCGTACACTGAATTCAAATATAACCGGTACATGGGTGAGTTACGTAACCTGCACAAGAATGCTTTCGATTATGTTGAATCTGCCGGTCCACACAAATGGTCTCGTGTACACTGTCCCCAACGAAGGTTCATGGTGACGACAACAAATGTTGCAGAGTGCATAAACTCATGCCTTAAATTCGCACGACAACTCCCTATGTTGACATTGGCAGAGTTCATTAGGAATATGTTACAGCGTTGGTTTCACGATCGACATCGAGCTACACAGTCCATGCGTCATCAGTTGACTGAGGCATCACATCTTGTGATGCTACAACGGGTCGAGAAGTGCGGTTATATGACCTTCAATCCAGTGGACTGGAACATTTTCTCTGTCAAACGGTCCGAAAAGCAGTGGACTGTTGACTTAGCCCGGAAGACATGCACATGCAACAAATTCCAAATGGACCATTTTCCGTGTTCTCACGCACTCGCAGCGGCAAGGTACATTACCAGTATACAATTATACGTTATATTAAGCAAACGTGATTGTCACTTTTTTCATTGCTTTTACAGGGAGCGGAACTTGGATTTCACATCGCTGTGTTCGGACTACTACAAGAGACAGACACTTATTGATGCATACTCAGTTCCTATTATGCCTGTTGGCCATCCTTCTTCATGGGTAGTGCCGTCCGACATCGCTGAGCGGGTGGTTTTAAATCCAAAGACTAAGAGATAATCAGGTCGCCCGATGGAGGGTCGACATGCATCGTCTTCCGAGAGGACAACCACCCAATCGTGTAGAAGATGTGGAAAATCAGGTCATAATAGCAGAAGGTGTTCTAATCCGCCCTTGATTAATGAAGGTCCGAGCAGAATTGTTCCCGAGGAATACCGTCGCAAGTGTAGCGTATGTCATCAAGTTGGACATAACAAACAGACGTGCCCACACAAGGAATCTGCCGAGGAGTGAATCGAGCCGTTCATATTTATTGTTTAATTAAGTTGGGGTGTTAATTATTACTTGTGTTATTGTATGAAATACGTGTGTTGTACTTGTAAATGCAAATGCAAACACTTTAAATTTTAAACAAAAAATTTGAAATTTGAAAGTTCATTACTATAATTGTTTGTACATCGACAACTACAACATCTAATGTGGCTTGGAGTTACAAAAAATCTCCACAGCCATCTTCTCCTGTATAGTGCACATATCTTCTTCTGACCAGTCGAACGTCTTCCTGTTCGCCAGTACGTACTCCATCAATCTCAAGGTATGAGCACCACAGTTACCCCTGCGACTCAGCACATGAACAACCGTTACAATTGAAGTTTAATAAAACAAACTTAAAGTTTAAATGATATTCGTACAGTCATACCCTCTAGTCTGTTGGGGCATATGTGTTGTAGACACCATGCTTACCCCAAAGGGCCTATTCCGCTTCTCGTACTTCGCCTCGTCCGTTGGTCTGGCATCGTGAAACCCCATCTGATGCAACATCGAGGGTAGAAACCACCGCAATGGAGCGACCTGCTCTTTCCTGATCTGTTGGGGGACTTCCTGCCTGAACGGGTCTAGCATGTGGATCTTCCCCACAGTAAGGTCGACTCTGGCCACGAGCCAATGCTGGCCACCAACGTTGCACAGAATAAAGACCTGTACCAAGTGTTCAAGATATTGTTATGGTCAAAATAAGAATTTTTAATTAAACACATTGAAACCATAACTGTATTTTGCTCACCGCGTCAACCTCGTGCCATGGTCGGTTCCCTACCGAGAGCAATCCACGTACCGTCATCAAATCTTCAGAGGACCACCTGTACTTCAACACAGACCAGTTTTTCGGGGCTTTGCCCACAGCATCGCGAGGTATGATTCTCCGCCACTGAAACTCCAGCATTGACCGAAAATAGATAACGAACTGAAACGTGAGAAACAGGATGAAACACAACAAACAGATGTGCGAAAACAGTACATTTGAAACACTTACATAGAACTGAGAATCTAGTAGGTTCATCCTCTGAATGTAGACAGTGGGGAATGCTCGATGATGCTTCCGTAAAATATGTAGGTACGCATCCATATGCTGACAATATAAACATTATACATTGTTAGTATTCTTCCATAAGTTAAACAAACTTAAAAGACAATCGAAGTAAGGAAAGTACCGTGTCCTCCAACTCCATAAAGTTGGTTTGCAACCGGTGGAACCAAGTCACAGGCACGGGGGTCATCAGATCCACATCACGTCTGCGTAATTTCAATTATTTAGGAAAACAACTAATTTAACTTAGGTGTTTCAAAATAAATTCACAATATTATAATACTTACAATTCCCCTGTCACGTTCCTCTTGTAGGCTTTGTAAGCCGCAAGCTGGTCAGCGTCTGCCAAATCATTGGGCCTGAATGTATGTGCTGATGACATAGGAAGTGTCATTGGCCTCTTCGGCCGACAGGGGTCAGTGTATGGGCTCACCAACTGCCAGCCTCGTTTGCGAATCCGCTGCTGCCTATGCTGACTGCGGACCATTATGGGGTGTTGGGAGGAGGAACTCTGTCCCCATGGATCACGTCGAGGGCTCCGGTGGGATGGGCTGTGTCGGGATGGACCTGGCAGTGTTACTAGGGGGTGAGGAGTGACGGGATCGAGTAGAGGAGAGCGGTGTCGGATGGACCGCAGGGGTGCTCCCTATGGATCGCCTAGTCAGGTCAGGAGTGTGGACTGTACGGGAGGAGGGACTCTGACCCAGTGGACTGAACGGGTCCGCTATGTGGTCCTGGATATGAACAGGAGGATCCATATCCTGTACCTCCATAAGCAGCGAATACTCTAATATCGCCTGGGTAACTGTCTCCCCAAATACTCATGTATCCGTGCCACCAGGGACTTGCATCTGCTGGTCTCGTACTGTATCTCCAGCAATTGGACCCTGGGTCTGAGGTTCATCAGCCTCCGTCGTAGGTCCGGTGGCTGGGTCTGTCCCTCCGTTTCTGTCTCTACGGGGAGAGTCTCGATCATTAGAGGGTGGACCATCCCTGCATGACTGTTACTGTCGAACCCCACCGCCCCCGGAGAAATTCCATCACCTCTCTATGCTGCCTATCCCGTTCCCGATCACTCTTCCGGAGATCCTCCAGTAATGCAGCGACTACATCCATCACATCTTGGATTTTTCGTTCCAAACGGTCCTGAAACAAAATCATTATTGTCAGTACTAAACCCAACACTTGTTTCAACATAAATAATGCATTACACCATTTTTGACATACCTGGCGATGCCCTCCAACGTCTTCTTGTGAATGTACTCCACTGGGCATCGCAAATCGAACCTGTCTGCGCCTAAGAGGACTCCCAGCGACAAACTCTGGGTCCGAACCCTCCGTATCCGGTCTGTGCCTGAGGGGACCCCCATAGCCAAACTCTTGGTCGGAACCCTCCGTATGACTGAGTCCGGCAGTCGTATGATATAAGGGATCCGGTACCGAGCCGTCGTGTCCATCGACAGCCATATATAGACTGCCTTCCTCATTTATGCCCTCGTAGTACCGTGCAACCCTCTCAACTGCTGTCGGCACTAGTGCAGTCCTCGCAAACATCTGAAATCGTTGTTAGACCATTGTATTTGTATAATCGTAATATGTAAACACTTTAACACAATAGATTCTTACCCTGGCTAAGAAAATTTTGTCCAGCTTGTCCGACCTTGGTTGCTATTGCAACTGCCATTTCAGCATACGGGGGGACAACTCAATCCGCTTACTAGTCCCAAATCGGGTCCCAAGCTCGGGGATAACCTCATACGTAAATACCTATGTAAAAGAACAAGTTATTCAGAATTCAATCATTTATTCCGTAACTCATGTAAAAAAATATTCAGGTTTTCAAACGATACAAATTCTAAATTCTAAATTCTAAATTCTAACCAACAGTGAGTGAGCTAGACCGTAAAGGTTGTACGTCTCTACCGTGTGAACGTCAGCGCCCTTTTCCTGCTGTCGTCTCTCATACCGTACACGTCGACCGTTTAAGGCATTTTTGAATCCAATAATGGACTGCCTATACACGTGGGCACCCCACGCGAATGCATCAAAAGCGTCCAAGTCCTCGACTAGCCGGATCTGCCATAATAGAACTTTCTCTCTCTCGTCCAACCCCATCAATATCCAGTTTAGCATATAAAAGAGGCACAGCTTCACAGCTTCACAGCATCGTACTGCTCCTCAAATACACTGATCCGTAGAACAGCTCTCAACTGTTCATAATCCACCTCAGCTACACCATTGAAATACCGTTTGTGTATCCCGTTCTGAACCATCTCATACCTCGTCGTGTCGGGAATCACTCCAAACTTCAATCCGGTGATCAGACAGAATTCAACCTTGGAGAACCGGACCGAACGAGGACCTAACATAAATCTCATATCACCCTGCGGCCCATCGTGATGTAGCTCGCGCAATAGCAGTCGATGGACTACGCTACCCGAAAACTTCATCCCCCGATCCATCCTAAGGAAATGACCAAAACAAGACTCTGTATACCGACGTCGGTCTTCGACCTTGAATTGTTCTGGTACACTGTCCAGTGCGACGTCGATATCTTTAAGGGCGCTGAAATGGTCATGCCGAGTGATTTTTCCATCGTACCATTCATCCTCTAGAGTTTTAAGCAAATCCTTTAGTTCACTACCCATCTGCATTTTCACAGAAAGAATGCAACAGTAAACTGTAAAAGCCTCGGACATAATAATATAAAATAGCAGGGAAGCAGTTTCAAAAAGCTCGGACTTATATTGAAAAAGCTCTGGAAGTTTGAAAAAGCTCGGGCAGTGTGAAAAAAGCTCGGACGTGTTTTGAAAAAGCTCTGACACAGTTTGAAAATGCTCGGACTCATTTAAAAAAAGCTCGGACTGTTGAAAAAAGCTCGGGCACAGTTTGAAAAAGCTCGGACACATGTTGAAAATGCTCGGACTGTTGAAAAAGCTCGGACTCAGTTTTAAAAAGCTCGGACAGTTTAAAAAAGCTAGGAAACTGTTTGAAAAAGCTCGGACAGTTTAAAAAAGCTCGGACACTGTTTCAAAAAGCTCGGACACTGTTTCAAAAAGCTCGGAAAGTTTAAAAAATCTCGGACACTGTTTCAAAAAGCTCGGAAACTGTTTTAAAAAGCTCGGACACATTTTAAAATAGCTCGGGAACAGTTTCAAAAAGCTTGGATATTTTAAAAAAGCTCGGACTCATTTCTAAAACGCTCGGATACCCAGAAAAAGCTCGGAACCAGTTTGAAAAAACTTGAAAACCCAGAAAAAGCTCGGAAAATGTTTTAAAAAGCTCGATAAAAGCTCGAAAAAAGCTCGGAATCACCTTGAAAAAGCTCGGGGACCCAAATCTTCAACAGATTTACAAACCCTAACCTAACCCACAACCATTCTCAGATCAACAAACAAACCTAATCTACAAGTTTAATCAACAACCAACATCAAACATGAACTTATTAAAAACAAAATCAACAACATAATCTGACTCAACTTACCACAGTCGATTGAAGATGCTCTCGTCTGAACACCCGAAAAAACACTGTTGTCTTACCGCCGGTTACTTCGGCGTCTTTTTCAAACGGAAAACCACTGATCTTCCAACGCCGGTTCTTTTTCCAAGAGATGTTTTCTCTCTCTGGTTTTTCTCACTAGGTTTGAAAACGACAAAACTCACTTGGAAGGGGTATTTTTGTCTGGACACCTATATTGGTGCCTTTTAAACATGAATTAGTAATGTGGTGATATTTGCACAACACCCACCCCAAATAGTGCTATTTATTTTTTGACCCCTTAATACAGACCTCATTCTAAGTCTTCTTCTCCTTACTTCGCATCATGAGGATGTTATGAGTTGGCACTTTGATAGGAAAGGAGAATATATTGTAAGGAGCAGTTATAAGGTTGCCCTGAGCATGAAGGATATATATTGTCCACGGACTTCTGATTCAAATCGTTTGAAGACTTGGTGACGTTTTTTATGGAGTTGTTCAATGCCTAGCAAGGTAAAAATATTTTTTCTGGAAAGCTTTTAATGGGGTGGCATCCTGCGATTGCCAATTTAGGGAGCCGTAATGTTTAGATGGAGGATCAATGTTATATCTGCAATAGCAGTGGTGAGTCTATCACTCTTGTTTTTTGGGGTTGTAGTTTGGCTTGTTCTGTATGGGAAAGGCTGTTTGGTCCAGAGATTAGTATACATTTTCAAAAATGTTGACTTTAGTAGTATTGTGCTGGATCTAGAAGCTTTACTGGACAAATCTGTTTTTGAAATTTTTGTTATTGCTTTGTTTGAGTCTGTGCTCTATTTGAAATAGAATAGTTCATGGTGATAACTGCTGGAAAGCAGAGTCAATAGTAAAAAGGACTTCTAATTATGTTGAAGAGTTTCGGCCTGTGAGAATGCTAAGCCACAAGGAAAACATGGTTCTTCAACCAGTTTGGAATCCACCTCTAGAAGGAGTTTTCAAGATCAATTGTGATGTTTCGTACCACCTTCGAACTAATAAGGCAGGTGTGGGAACTGTAGTCTACAACCATCTGGTCAAGTGATGGCTGCAACTGTGATTCCAGTTGTGGGGTGTTCTTCGATTGAGTTATTGGAAGCTTTTGCGTGCTTAGAAGGCTTGAGGTTAGCTCATGATTTAGTTTTTAGCAGCTTGATTCTAGAGTCCAACACAGCTAAAGTTGTGAAGTCCATTACCTCTTCTGAGACTCCAATTAAAGATTTGGGTTTTTGGATAAATGTAACAATTCTATTGATCTCTAATATATATGATGCATGTTTTCAAATTAACTGATTTAGTTTTACTAGTTTCTCCCTCTTTTTGGAAAAAAATAAAACTTATTAATAGAATTTATTAGGTGTGGGCACAGTTTTACGATCCGTGGTTAACTGAACCGAACTAAACTGAAAATACGTGTTCGAGTTGAATTACCCTATTGAGACAAGTCGATCCGATTAAAAAAAAAATGAAAACCGACTTTAAGTGAGTCATGGATGATTTTGCCTTACCAAAAACTGAACCGATTCGACTAAACCGAGTAAATATTGAATATATATATATATATTATAAACTAAATAAAGGGTCTATTTTAAGTAATTATATATATATATATATATATTATTTTATTAAATATTAAATTGATATTGATTTAACTTAATGAATATTGTTTTATTAATATTATATATATACGGGTCAAACTAAATCAACTTAAATTTATAACTTAAAATTTATTACAAATTTTAACTAAAATATAAATAGAATAATACACCAAACCCTACAATCTTACACCTCACATCTCTCGCACTCACCCACGCCGCTCAAGTCTTACCTCACCGAGAAAAACTTTAGTACACCCGGTGCACTAATCACCACTGCCGATTGATGCACCGGGCCACTAACACTTAGACAAGCCACATGTGTCGTCTTTTTAGTTAAAAAAATTGTGAGAGGAAAAAGAAAAACTTTTTAAATAATATATTTAATTGAAAAATTGACATCTGTCAACTCTTTAGTGGTCCGGTGCACCACTCAGCAGGTGCATTGAAGATTTTCTCCACCTCACCATAAACCCTAGAATCATCACAGGCTCACAGCTCTCTCTCACGTCTTGCTGTCACTCGCATCTCAATTTATATTATAAAGTTAAATTTATTTTTTAATATGGTTATAGAATTATGGTCCAAAAGACATATACCGTTAAACATTTAGATAAAATTTTCATTAAACCTAAAAATTCCATAAGGCCCAAAACCATATTAAACCGAACCGATTCGAACTGAAAAAGTAGGTTCGAGTCAAGTCGATTCATCCTTTTGAGTCGAGTTAATCCGATTAAAAAAAATGAAAACCGAGTATTAGTGAGTCATAGACGGTTTTGACAGAAAACCGAATCGAACTAACCGGCGAATTTATCTGTCGAAAAGGATCAAAACTTTCTCAAACTTGCATGTCATGTACGTTTACAAATACTGCTTCTTCATATTAAACAATTAATCCGTGTTTTTATGTAATTTTGTTACCGATGCTACAGACGACACGCATAAAACGGCGACGCTTAAGACAAAGTAAACATTGAGAGCGTGTAATGAAATAGAGAGGAAGAGTACAAGAAAATAGGATGTCTTTGCAAATTACAATAACAATGTCATGATTCATGACTCATGTTGTAAAATGTAATCTAATATCATTCCAAAAAAATAAAATAAAAAATGTAATCTAATAGTATCAGTCAATCCAAGTTGCTAACTAACCTGACTTTGTCTGAACAACTGATAGCATATAAATACCTAATTAGCCTAATCACAATATTTTTTATATAACAAACCTTTGGATTATTATAATTATTAATAGGATTTATGAAAAATAGCTTTCAAAGTCAATGACCCATATATTAAAAAAGAGCCGCCTTTATTTGCTGGTGGCTTAGCTGCTTTTCCAGAGTGCTTTCTTTCAAAATTTCTGTTCTTTTGACTTTCCAATTTTCATTTGAATTATTTTGTGTTGTTTAGAGAGAGAGAGAGAGAGAGAGAGAGAGAGAGAGAGGGCTTTTTTATATATAGAGAGAGAGAGGAAATGAATGTGGGGCCACCTCCCTCGTTTAGGGCTTCCGATTCTGGTGCCGGAGCCGTCGATAAGTCGGTTCTTGTCAGAACCTTTCAGGCCTGGAAAGGCAGTAATGTAAGTGGTTTTACTTTGTTTCTATATCTGGGTTTTTTTTGTGTTTTCTGATTTGAAATATTAGTCTTTATGCAATAAGATCTGGTTTTGGGGTTTGTTGGGATTGAATTCAGCTGTAAAAAATTGGTTTTTGTGGGCGTAGAAGAAAACAATTGTACTGTATACATATGTTGTCTGTCAGACAATTATGTAGAACTTTTCAGTTCAATAGCTAATTGTTTAGGAATCAGATGTTCATGAATGACTGAAAAGCACTTAATTCACAACTTGGAATTGGGGTTTTGTTTGCAATTCCTTTTTTCTTCACTTTTGATTTTTGTTTTCTAGTTCACATACTTGTCCATGCTGATTGAACCAATTAGAGCCAATCCTTGCTTCTTCTTTTTAACTCATCAGCATATTAGTAGGTTATACTTTCAGTTTTTTCAATATACTTTCATCAGCACTTCATGGTTTTGGCTCTACAGTGCAAACATTGTGTTGTCTTTTATAGTTAGTAAACTAATTTAGCACTCTGAAATTCAATGGGGACATTAGCAACTCTAAGGTACACAGCATTTGTTGTACAATATACTGCATCAAAATTTCCAGTGGCATTTGCTTATAATAGTGGATCCTTTCTGGATGGCTTTGTTTGATATTTTAGTTGCAGTGGTGATTAATTAAAGGCTTAAAACATGTTGGCAAACTATTTTTGAGACTCTTGTCTTTTTTCAAAACGAATCTGTATGTTCACTTGCTATGGTTATTGAGAAATGTTTTCTGAATCTTGGTTGTTTTCGTTTTGCAGATATTTTGTCTCCAGGGGAGGCTTGTATTTGGACCTGATGTCAGATCTCTCTTCTTTACCATCTTTCTAATTGTTGTTCCTGTTGTTGTCTTCTGCATCTTTGTTGCAAGAAAGTTGATGGATGATTTTCCTCATGACTCGGGAATATCAATAATGGTTGTGATTGTTGCGCTCACATTATTTGTGAGTTCTTTTTCCTTTCTGAGTCTCCATTCTCAATTTTTATTCTGCTGCTTGCCAAATTTTTTAAGTAACTATCATTAGCCTCTGACAATGACAAAATTGGGCCAGTATGGGATTTCTGGTGGTTATGAGTTGTATCTTAACTTTCATGATAATAGAATTAGAAGTTCAGGTAAATACCAATGATGCAACTGAGGACACATTTACTTTAACGAAAATAAATTATAATGGAAAGATAAATAAGAGCAATAAAAAATAAGTTATAAGATTCCATTCCAATGTTTACTAACTTTTAGGAATTAAATTTGGAAACTTTTCAATTCCTAAAAGGTCCTTGATAAGACCACTAGAACAAAATTAATTGAGGGAATTTTAGGTAAAATAGATTGTTTACTTTTTTATTAGTAAAAGGAACTTATTCCCTAAGGTGAGAGGGAGGAAATACCTTCTCGTTGAACTAGTAACTTAATTACAAATTTGTATGCAGGGTCCACATAACTTAAGTCCTAAAAATGAGAGTAAACACTGGAATTCATTAGAAGTTAAAACAAGTTTCAGTTCCCTTGTTATTTTTTTATTATTAGTAAACAAGCTCTTAGTACAAGAACAATCTGAACTAGTGGTATTAGTTTGTTAAACAGGTTGTGCACTATACTATCGGTTGTCATATCCCTTAGTACGGAAAGTAATGCATATTGCATAGATTGGATTGTTATGGGGGTATAGTTATGAATATGCTTTGTGCCAAAACTTTCTGAAATGTCTGATCCTAACATGCTGCTAGAATTTTGCCCACAAAAATAAAGTTGTTCTCTTTTGGTACAAGTATCAGATTATTTATCTTGCATATGTACCGCTATTCTCTTGTACTGATGGATGTACTTCTTGTTCCAGGATTTAATTCTTCTTCTGCTAACCTCAGGAAGAGACCCAGGTATAATAGCTCGTAATGCTAACCCTCCAGAGCTAGAAGGTTACGAAGGGAGTACTGAAGTTGGGCCTGGCCAAACTCCACAATTACGTTTGCCCCGCACAAGGGATGTGATTGTCAACGGAATCACTGTGAAGATCAAGTACTGTGACACCTGTATGCTTTATAGACCTCCTCGCTGCTCTCACTGTTCAATATGCAATAACTGTGTCGAAAAATTTGACCATCACTGCCCCTGGGTTGGCCAATGTATTGGATTGGTAATGCTTATTCCCAGATATTGTGCTCTCTAAATTCAAACCTGTTTTTATTTTAATCTTTAAACCCCCTCTACACGTACTGCTTCACTTGTTAATCATATTTCCATACTAAAATGCCATACCTGTTTGCCATGGTCATAAGTTTACTTCTTTTCTTTTAAAGGGGAATTCAACTTATACCTTTTAAGTGGAATGCTTATACATAATATGTGGTGAATGCACATAATACTTAACACTAGCAAATTGCCAAAGGGGGAATAAGTTATCCTTTCTTTCTATAAGAAAGTATGTTCGGTTATTATAATGTCTATTGTCGCCTTCACTTGAATCTTGAAATTATTGTTCATATACATTCTGTTAACCTGAAATTATGTCCACATTTTCCCATGACAGTAGTGATTGAAGATTCTATATGCAGTTAAGTAGGTGATTTTTAGATTGATTTCCATCTATTACTTGCATTGACACTATGACAAGCACTTGCTACCTCACGATCTCTGATAGAAAATCTCTTCTGATTGTGGATGCAGCGCAATTATCGGTTCTTCTTCATGTTTGTCTTCTCTTCAACTGTTCTTTGCTTATATGTGCATGCATTTTGCTGGGTCTACATCAAGAGGATCATGAATGGAGAGGGGTTGTCAATATGGAAAGCAATGGCTAAGACTCCTGCCTCTATTGTGCTTCTAGTCTACTCTTTTATATCAGTATGGTTTGTGGGTGGTCTAACGGTTTTCCATACATATTTAATCAGCACAAACCAGGTAAGAAATTCATTTATGGTTCCCTCAAATCGTAGTTGTATTTCTTCACTAGTTTTGTGTCCTCTGGTCATCAATTGCATCACTCTGCAACTATGTAGGAAAGATGCATGATACCTTTGATACCATGGGGATTTTTCCCTCAAATGTCAAATGCATGACTTAATGTGCATTCATGATGACAAGTGGATTATTGTAATTTCTTCTATATAATTTCTATTGAGTTTTCTTTTGCGTGTACCCCTGAAATAGTTGTTTTATGTGCTTTGGCAGTCTACCTATGAAAACTTCAGATATCGGTATGAGCAACGGGACAATCCATATAACAAAGGGGTTATTGAGAACTTCATGGAGGTATTTTGCACCAGCATCCCTCCATCAAAGAACAATTTCCGTGCAAAGATTCCAAAGGAGCCAGCAATCCAGTCTAGAAGAATAACTGGTGGATATGTAAGTCCATCTCTTAGAAAACCCGTTACTGACATAGAGATGGGGAGGAAGCCAGTTTGGGATGAGGCTGTAGGAGATGCAGATGATCATGAAGAAATAGTCAGGAACGATAACAGTCTAGATAAGCACGGTGGATCAGTTGAATTGTCTCCTGATTTAAGTAGGATCCTTCCCCCTGAACCCGAGAGCACTGAGGGACGGGGTATCTCACATCCTAGGCGATCTAGTTGGGGAAGGAAAAGTGGAAGCTGGGATATTTCACCTGAAGTTATTGCTGCAGCAGTTGGGGAATCAAAGCGCAATGACAACTTGGCAAATGAAATCAACAGTCGGGCAAATTGTAAATGAACATGAAGAAAAGATGTGGCGTTTGAGTTTGAATCGGGGTTGATTGGGATTAATGGTCTATGGCAGTTCACTTTATTGGACTGTGTTCTATGGTGTCGAGATTTTGCTACTGTATAGTGTATAATTTCAGCATCGATTCTGGTTGCATTTGTACGAGTAAATATTTTTGATTTGTTCGGTTTGAGGTTTTCTTTGCAAAATATATTATTCTATTTGAAGGTCTAATAACATACTGAGAAAAATCAATTACAATATTTACACGAGGTAGAATCCCTAGCAAAAGTAAAAATCTGAAGCAAATTTGGTTCCATGAAATCAGCCTAACCTCGTCTTATTTATCTGTAATGTCATAAACTGCTATTAAGCATTCAAATGAAATATTTGCTACAATTCCTAGTACTCCAATCAACTAGTATCACCTTGCTAGTGTAGTGTGCTACCATTGCTTTCACATAGCACAACAGAGTTATTTGTACACACGATAAAGCAGGAAGTGTAATCACATTAGGGGTGTTTTTAAAGCTTATGACTAATGCAACAGAAAATAATCATATCCAGAAAAAGTGATTTCTAAAGTATTCAAATTACAAAAGCCATTATAACATAAAAATTGAGAGAATGCAATAAGATCTAGCTGAAAAATACATAAATTTGTTTTCTTTTTCATCAAATTAACTGATGAGACCCAAAAAAAAGAAGAAGTCAAATCTTATAACCAGGATAAAAGGCAAAACTTTACTGGGACTGAAAGCGTTTCATAATAATCATGCTCATATCCAAATAACGCTGAGCGCAGTTGGAAAGGCAAGCCGATTCACTGGAACTGAACTTACTCCCAGGTGTACTAGTGATGCATTTGTCCCAGCAAACATTTGTAAGCTTTGCCACCATCTCGTTAACCATGGCCTTCTCTTTTTCTTGCTGTATAACCACAACATAGTTACTCAGAAACGAAAATTACATACTAAAGGCATCCATACGAGATAATGTTCAAACCATTAATGGCAGAAATTTAGGGGACTATGCATTTTCAACCATAACCTCATTCACCAATATCAACAACAGATTAGCCAATGTTAAAGCATTTAAAGAAGTAGAAATGCACATAGCATTGAAACCTATATGAAGTTTAAATCCTAAACAAATGAGGCCAGTCTTAAAACCATACTAACATATCTCAAATCACAAAACCCTTGACCCACTGTACTGCCCAAAGCAGGATAACACGGCCTGATGAACAGCGGTACGTAGATGATACAAGAGAATAGGATTTGACACAAAAAAGAAAAAAAAATGGTACAGCCTACAAAATCAAACAGACCAAAGGTGTTTCAATCACTAAAATATACATTTTATTGCTCAAAAATCTCAAGCAATACTAAAAGGTGCAATCCTCCACATTTAATCCATTCTTCTAGCAATCAAATTGAATCCAATTGGCTACAAGAAATCATAAAGGTTACATTGTTTTTCAAATGTTTTATAATAGCAACTGGATTCCAAATAACTAGTAAATTGAATTGCTCAATGACAGAAAACAACATGCCGAAATAAAGTTTAGGCAAAAGCATCAATGCATATAAAACCCAAAAAACAGCCAAATTATCAATGCAGATAAAACCCAAAAAACAGTTGGATTCAGCATAAATAGAGGTTATTTTATTTAAAATTCCATAAAAATACACATTCTATGCACTTTGATTTTCTCTAATTTCATCTAAAGCATTACCCTTTTTTTAAATAAAAAAACAAAAACAAATAACAAAGCATTATCCAATATTCCAATCGACATATCAAAAATCCCATAAGTCTTAAATTGGAGAATTGTCGTTAACATGAACCGTCGCTCTTATGCTTAATATAATTTTATTTGCATCCACAATCAAAACTAAGCACTCAATAATAAAACTCCAATCTATTGAGTGTGTTGATAATTTCAATAAACCGAAGAAAATCACGATGAGGACAACAATATAGTTTGATTTAGGTCTTGATGAAACTTAACAAAGAGAGAGAGAGATCTTACGCTGAGGAATCGCTGCATTTCAGGGGATTGAAGAGCCGAAGAGTCCATGATTCTTCTTTCGAATAGCTTCTTCGATGCGCTTAAACCCTCTTATTAACTCTCCAAAAACCCTAAACCAAGCCGCCCTACGACCCCTACCTACATATACAAAACACGATTCAAGCAAGAAAACGGGTCGGGTCGGGTCGGGTTACATCCTTTAGGCATTTATTACATGGGCCCAGAACCGGATTGATGGATTTATGTTGCGCTAATGTTGACCTGACCACTTGACAAAAAAGAATAAAGGATAAAATATATGTAACACCCCTCAATAATACCAATATTGCATTCAGATGAGACCGTATATTTATTACACGATGACACCCCCTAATGGCAAGGTTGAATACTGAAATGACTTTGATTATTATAGCCTTTGACCATTATCTTCCTAAAATGTTTGGCCAAGCCAGGGGTAAGGGGTATCACTGGTATAATAACTCATTAGTGATATTTCAATGTCAGTATTTTACAATAAAATTCATACATTTTCAAAAATAATTATGTATTTAAAAAAAAAAAAATTGGTGTATTCTTAAAAAAAAAAGAGTTTTTTGGTGAGTTGTACTGGACGGGACTAATACACCGTATGATACTAATTTATTATTGTACGGTATGTGGTAATATTTTATACTTATATTAATTTGTATGGTGTGATTAGTTTATAGGTAAGGGCGGAAATGAGCTGGCTAGGCTGGGCTGCAGCCACCCTAGCTTTTGGTAAATTTTTTTTGAGTTTTTCCAATAGTTCTAAGTATACTTAAAAAACACTAAAATTTTAAGAGCAACCTATTAAGCGACCATATTTTCTTTATCTTAAAAAAAAAACTCATTAAACTTTTAAGCTCAATAACTTAAAAAATATGCATCAAGATCATTGTATTTCCTTAACCAAGTGAAAAAATCAAACTGAAAAATTTTAACCCTTAGCTTTCGAGTTTTATTTATTTGTTTATTTTATTTTTAAGTTTATATTGTAAAATTATTTGTAGATTTCAATATGGTTTTTTATATTGAAAGAGAACTTGCTGATATTGATTCTGATTGAATAATAGATGTTTTTACTTATTTGAAGTCTCAGAAGTCAAAATATTAGTATGCAATACAAATATTAGTATTTGTATTGCATTCAAATTTAATCAGGCTCATTATGTCCCCCTGATTAAGTGTATTTATTTATATTTTAATTAATAAAAATTCTCTTATATTGTTGAGATTCACCATCAAAATAATTTTTTATTATTATATAGTATAATTTTTAATCTATATGAAATTGTACACAGCTCACCTAGAAAAACAGTTTGGTTTCACCCCTATTTATAGGTATGAACCATATTAAGTTAAACGGTTGAGAGGTGGTGTACTCAACATTATGATTTTTTTAATTTAAATTTGTTTAGTTAATTATTTAAAAAGAGGGAATGACAATAAATAGCCAAACTTGGTTTTTAGAAATCAGAAATAGCCATTATTAAAAAAATATTGCATTTATAATAAAACTTGATTTTCACTTTACAACTTACGGCTATTTCTGGACTAAAATACCTTTAAACATTACATTTCCCCTTAAATTTCTATAACACTAAAAAGTGCATTTCTCTCTCATCAAGTCCCTAAGGGTGAGTTAGGTTGGCGGGATGGGACATGACAACATGAGACAGTTTCTTTTTGTCCCATATTTGGCACGACATTAATGGGACAGAACAGGACAATGTGGGACAAAAATCATAAAAATCTGTCTCACTCGAGACCCTCGGCCAACTTGTCCCATGACATGAGACAAGTATGGAAAAGACCATTTTACCCTTAATTCTTTCAAAAATTACAATCATGTCCCAGCCATAACCTGAATCCCATCTCTTTCTCCCTCTCTCCTTCGTTCATTAATCTCTGGATCACCATCCATGGATCTCCATGCCAGCGATCTTCCAAATCAAATCCCAGCTCAAAGCCAAATCAATCAAACCCAATTCTACCTCAAATCCTCAAATCCATGACACTATTTCTATTTATAGAAAACCTAAATCCAAATCTAGCAAAAATCAAACTTTCTTTGTCAAAAAACAAAAATCAAATCTTCAAAACTCATCCATGAATCATCATAAACACTGGATCATATAAGAAGAAGGGGAGGAGGAGATTGCCCGAAAACCTCCATTGAAGAAGCGAAGGAAGACTTATCATATTATTAATTACCACCTCTCAATTAAAATGAAGAATTCAAAGAAAGTTGAAGAAGAGAGACTGAGAGCTTACTTTACTGGTGGCTTAGCAGGATCTTTGGTGCAAGATGAGAGGAGGTTCTTCTCTTTTGAAAAAGAAGAGTTGTTGATATTATTCTCCTCATTTAGATCAACTATCTCTTTTGACAGAAAATTGAGTTTCAAATCGATAATCTCAAAGAAGGAACAAGGAATAATAGTGTAAAAAGGGGCCGACCCGGCCCTATTTCAGCATGTGGTGTGGCGTGCCAAGCCAGACCCGTTTTCCTAAATGGGGGCCGACACAGCCTCCCCATGCCATGCCGGCCCGGTCTGTGGGCCTGACTCGGCGGGCCAAAGGGGCCGGCCCATGCCCATTTCAATTTTTTGTACGTATTTTAATTTAATTGTCATAACTATTATATTGTCTTAACAATTTAACTTATGTATTTCTAATTGTAATTCGTTTATCTTAATTATTATTTTAGTATAATAAAAAAATGTTTATAATAGATTATAGATACATTAATTATTTTATTTAATTAATTAATTCAAAGAATAAATAAAGATAAAAGATGAAATAAAATAAAAGTAAATAAAAATATGAAATGAATAATTCTTTATTTATTTCGAACTTTCAGTATTACATATTTACATGATTACCTCATTAAAAACCGTACCAAGAAAGCCCAGTGGGATAAAAACTTGATAAGGGAAAAAGAGTGCAATCGTATTACAAGTAAATGTATATGTACAACCTAGTTCTGGACCTGGTTACTGCCGGAACCCTCATCGATATATAAATTGGAGAAATTTTGAATAAATTGTTCGTCTACCGTTTCATTTTGCATCCTCTTTCGAGCATGGTTCCAATCCCGAACGCATATTAATACCTTAACAATCTCTGGAGTCAAACAACTTCTTCTTGGTTCAATAATTCGTCTACTCGTGCTGAATGTCTGTTCTGAAGACACAGTGTACACATGGATAACCAGTATGTCACGTGCTAGGTGTGACAGGACCGGATACTTGTAGCTATAGGTCTTCTACCATAACAACATATCAAAATTCTTCGTGTTTTCGTCGGTATCGAATGGTGCTTCAAGGAACTTATTCAGTTCGGCATTAGAAGATGCAGTAGATCGTGTAGTTGAAGAAGAAGAACTTGCTAATTTGTCTTTTTCAGGCGTTTAAGAATGCTCCAACTTGTAGGCAACGGCTGTGTGTCCGGTTATGCTGATGGTTCCATGTCAACGCCGTCAAACCTGCGCTCATAAATACCAAAAAGTTCGAACAACTTGTTTCGAATGTCAGTAATCTGGTCGGAATAATCTACTGACAAATTATTACCAATAAACTGAAGCAAAAATTCTAAACCATATAATTTAATTCTAGGATCTACTATAACACCTAAAGCATAAACGAAATGCATTTCAGACCAGTATTTTTTAAACTTGATCTCTATGGCAACAACTGCAAGGCCAAGCATGTCATCTGTCATATAAGTGTTTAACAGGTCAGACATTTCCACAATCTGATGGATTGCCTAGGAAGATATGGGGTAATAGATTCCGGAAAGAGTTACAATGGCATTGTAATATTTAAAAATTCAACAAAAATCATTACCACATGCCAATCGTCTAGGGTCAGTGCTTGAACAGGTGGACGGCCACTTTCGGCCAATTTCATGTTATAAAAACCTGAAATAGTTGTATCATATTCCAAACAATTTTTAGCATTAAGTAAGTAGAGTTCCACCTTACCGGCATATCAGTTTGGGATCGTCGGGGTCGTAGACCGTTTAATGTACAGTGTCTGCAAAATTCTCGAAATCTTGGATTAGAGCTACCGATCCAAGAAATGGCATCTCTGATGCGTTCTATACGATTGCTTACTTCCTTCAAACCAGACTGTACAACTAAATTTATGATATGACATGCATGACGTTGATGGAAGAAATAACCCCTAACTTGTGGGATGTTTCTTTCAGTAAACAATGCAATAGACTAAATATTTGCCGATGCATTATCTAATGTGATAGAGAGGATGCGATGAGTTATTTCATAAGTTTCTAAAACTAGAAAGAATGACAACAAAAATATTTTCTGCTGTATGTGCAAAATCCATAGGACGAAAACCAAGAATTTTTTTTTGAATCCTACATTCAGAGTCTAAATAGTGTCATGTGACACATAAATAGTCATGTTTGGAACATGCCTTTCAAATATCGGAAGTTAATGCAATAGAGACAGTTAGATGCTGTAATTCAGCCGTCAAGTCATCTCGTTGAGTTTTAAACATTCTTATCAAATCGTTCCTAGTGGTGGTTCTAGAAATAATTTACATTTGGGGGTTGTATGCGGATGTGATAAATTCTTGAAAAAAAAAACACAGTCACCAAAATTAATAGGTTGATCAGTTTGTGCAATGTACCATGCCAAGCATTCTCTACCATGCGTGGCGTCGTAATGCCACGTTGTAACGGACCCGTCTGGGTGCCGTTGTAGTTGTGTCTGGGTTTTTTTGTCTGAAGACTGAACAGTCCTGAATTTTTCTGAATACTGAATAGGGACTGAAATCTGAACCTGAATGACATGTTTGTTTTTGTTTTCTCATATCTGAATGTATTGTCAACATGTTTGTTTTTTTAAAATAAAATTGTCTGAAAATACGTAATTTTACATTTATACCTATACTAATTAAAAGAAGTAATTTAACATGCACCATTCTTTATAACATTTTGTATTTTTTTTTTTGCAAACAAAATTCAATTTAACAAAATAAAAAATTAATCAAAGAATATAATTTTGCATGTTCTTCAAACAAAGTTTAAGTTAAATTTATTGTCAAAAAAAAGTTCAAGTTCAAGTTCAATTTTTATGTTGTTCACGTTTCCAGTGAATATAATTCATGAAATCATTTTTGTTTTTTGGTTTCCTGGATCATATGCACTGGAAACCAAATAAAAAAAAGGTTCTTGAATTTTTCATATACAATAATTCTATAACATCTTCAAGCCACGAAATCTACTCAATATAATAGACAAATTTATTGAACACTATACGAATAGTTAGATTAAAAAAATAAATAAAGAGTTCTTACCGGGATTTGGCAAGAGAGAAATTCAATTGTTCAATCTCTGAAAAATTTCATTATGAAAAGTAATTATGGTTTTTTTTCTTCTAAAATCTGTTTAAATAAGAAATATGTTAAAAGAATTTTTTTTACACCATATCAAATTAAGATAAATTTGGAAATATATCTTTTTTTGGAGGATAGACTTGGAAGAGAATTAATTGTAATCCAGTGATTTTGAATTAAGTTAAAAGTCAGGATTTTTTACTTTTTATTTTAAGTTGTTTTTTGATATTTTTAAATTGTTTGACCACTTAATAAAGCAAACAAAACAACTTAATGAGTTCAATTCAGACCCATTAAGTTTTAAGTTAAAAAAACAAACGAACCCTTAGGACAGGTTAAAGACAACAAATTTTGCTAAATAATGAGCCACACAATTTGCAAGCTGATGAATAAAAGAGTTGTCCCGGCGAGATGACTAAGAGGTTGTTTGTTTTTTTGTCTGAAGACTGAACAGTCATGGATTTTTCTGAATACTAAATAGAGACTGAAATCTGAACTTCAATGACATGTTTGTTTTTTTTTTTCCTCACATCTGAATGTATTGTCAACACGTTTATTTTTTAAAAGGAAAATTCTCTGAAACTAAGTAATTTTACATTTATACCCATGTTAAACAATTATACATATAATATGGAATAAAAACAATCCAAAAATAATAATTATATATGAATACATATGATCATGATCTTCTTCTTTGATTACAAATAAACTTCATTTTTACTAAGAAAAGAAAATGTTTTTTTTTTCAAAAAATAAAAGGGAAAACAGGAAAACTCACACAAAACACTCTAAAAAAATAATATATAAATATATCACCATAATATCATAATAAAATATTGATATTAAACACCAATATGAGAAGTGATTAATGTTTTTTTTTAAGTTATTTAAAATAAGCAATATATTAAATAAAGATTTCTTTACCATATATAATTATGATGAAATTGGAAATATGTTATATATGGGGGATAATAACGGAATTTTTTTTTGGATTGTATTTAATGCAATTCTGTGATTTACATTACCATATATAATTATGATAAAATTGGAAATATGTTATATATGAGGGATAATATCGGAAAAAAGATTTTGGATTGTATTTAATGCAATTATGTGATTTGCAATTAAATGAAAAATCATGATTTTTTACTTTTTATTTTAATTTGTTTTTTTTGGTATTTTTAAGTTGTTTAACTACTTAAAAAAACAAACAAAACAACTTAATAATAATGATTCAGACCATTAAGTCTTAAGTGGAAAAAACAAACGACCTCTAAGAATGAGATTAACAACTTAGAAGCAATATTTTAAAACTGTTGATTTTTGCATAAAAAAACAAAAAAAGAAATACAGATTTTTTTTGTTGTGTTGACTCTCAATTTTTTTTTTAAAAAAGAAGAATCAAATAAAGAAAAAATCAATTAAAAAAAACCTTAATGAAAAAAAGATAATTTTAAAATAAAATGATTTAAAAGAAAGGTTTTTATTATGTAAAAAAAAGTGTCAAAAGATAAAAAAGATAATTGTGGAATAAATTGAGTGTTTTTAGAACTTTTTAAAATTAAAAGTCTTAGAATGGAGTGTACTTAGAAAATGTGTATGAAAAGAAAAAAATCTGATTGTAAGGAGAAAATCTCTATAACATTAATATACCCTTATTGATTTGTTATTATTATTGACCTTTCATGTCAATAAAATTACAAATTTACCAACCATTTGTTTCTTAATTTGGGAGTGCCAGTATTCACATAGGGGTGGACAAAAAACCAAAAAACCAAACCAAACATATCAAATCGGTTTTATTTTTCCGGTTTTTTTTTATGATGGCCGGTTCAGTTTAGTTCATTTTTTTGAAAACCGATCGGATCGGTGTTTTCTTGGTTCGCTACCCCAAACCGAAAAATCGAACCAAGATCCAACTTATGTAAAAAAAAAAAACCCTAGTTTAATGTTCAACAGTCTATTAAACTATAAAAGTGTGTCACATCATATTTTTTTCTTTGGTTTTTTTGTTGAATATTATTTTAAACTAGTATTTTCAATTTGCTCAAGCTCATAATTTAATTTGGTCGAAGACCCAAAATGATTAAAATATGAAAATATGTACAATAATTAAATCCCATGAATTTGGCCCAGTAAGACCAAAACCGAAAAAACTGAATCGAACCGAACCAGTCCAATTCGGTTGGCATTTGTAAATTTTATTGGATCGGTTCATATTTTTAGAAACCGAATTTTATCGGTTTTTATCAGTTCTATTGAAAATTGAACCAATCCATTAAACACTCACCCCTAATTCACCTGACCATTCATTCCTTGAGAAAATCTTCGTTGGGATGGTCTCATTGACGTGACAATGAGACCGTCCAATAGAATTGTAGTTTTTTTAAGTTTTAAAATATATTTTGATGGCCCCCAGGGGCGTAGCTCAACTGGTAGATGGACGAGCTTGGGGTTTGGGCAAATGATTTCCAAATCAGCGGTTCGAATCCTACCAATGACAAAAACTTTAAAAAAAAAATACCTAGTCTAGATAGATAATGTCAAATATATATATATATTGATGTTTTCAATAAAAATGCTACACTTCTATTGGACAGTCTTACCATCTGTCAATGAAACCGTCCCACGGAAGATTTTCTCTCATTCCTTCTCTGTTAATTTTTTTTATTCTCACTCCAACTTTTCTTTGTTCTTTTGTTCTCATCCATTCATTCTCTTCTCTATTTATTTATTTTATTGTCACTGAAACTTCAAATTCTCATTCTAAAGGGTTATATTTATTATGTCAATTGTTGTATATTTACTTTTAATTAATGAAATTCTTCCGGTTAATATGGTTGTCTTAAAATAATAATAATTTGTAACTAGTATTTCGTTCATCCTTACCTAATAGAAAATCTAGATTCACTCATGCTACTTGGGACATCTTTATGAATAAATATGAGATGGAAAAATGATTATCGATCTTAATTTATACTTTGTGAAGACATTTGAAGTTACTTCAAAGGTTGGCTTCAACTAGTGTTTGGTGTGAGATAGAGCTAGAGATTGCATCAGGTTTCAATTTTCACGTATAAGAGGAAATGAGTCTAAATAGTACTTTTTTAACTTTGAAAAGTGAAACTATCACCACTTTAATAACTCTTGTTTTATTAGCACCAAAATAGGTGGTGAGACTAAAATGTCCCCATTTATTCTTTAACTTTTACCTTTCATTTTTATTTTTCTCTCTCTTCTTTCTCTCCTTTCACAATTCATAAAAACTCTTCTTTCTCTGATTTTTTTCGTTTAATTCATTCTCACCGAATGATTTCTAAGGTTAACTAAGCCATATCTTCTCAAAATTGAAGTCCACATAGGTTGGAAGAGTAGATCCATTGCCCGCCCTTTGTTTTTTCCTTTGTATTTTTTTCTCGCAAATCGAGACTTATTTTACAAATTGGAGGCTTATTAGGACAAATTCGACATTTATCGGATCAAATTCGAGACTTATTTTATAAATTCGAGACTTATTGAGATAAATTAGAGACTTATTGGGTCAAATTCGAGACTTATTTTAAAAATTCGAGACTTACGGGATATTTTTGCAAATTCGAGACTTGCTTGGGGCAAAATAATAATTTTTTTAATTTTTTAATTTTTGGTCTTCTTCTTCATCGTGACAGAGGTTTGTTCAACCTCCATCAATGGTGAAAGTGACGAGCCGACGATGGCGTCGGTTGACTTCGATGATAGTCGAATCTAGAAGATCGGACGACATCGAGTTCACTGGCTCCATCGGTTTCGTTGGATTCACAATGGATAGTCATAGATCTGACGATGAAGGTTCAACAACGGTTCGGGTTTTGCTTCATTTATCTCTCCACATAGCTCGAAACTGAAAACAGACACTTCGGTTACAACGGCTGGCACCCGACGAACGTTTTCCCAGTGGTTTTGTGATGTAGATTGAAAATTGATACAAAAAAACGATCGATGAAAAAAAGGATAAATGAATCGAATCCGTTGATTTGAGCACGAATACCGGAAATAAAACCTACTATTATGCTGTTGATCCGAGTACGGATACCAGGATACCAGGATAACAGACTTCAAATACGTTGATCTTCACAAGATACCGTAAATGGAAGACAAAGAGAAAAATCTCTAATTTTTTTTATTCATTCAATAGCTTCTGATTCTTCAAACCTAATACAAGCTATTAAATAAGAAAAAACAACATAAAACTATTAGGATTCAATATCCCGTAAAACCCTAAACAAAATAAAACAACCGAATCACTAGGATTCAATATCTTCTAAAACTCCTATCCCGTAAAACCCTAAACAAAATAAAACAACCGAATCACTAGGATTCAATATCTTCTAAAACTCCTGAATAAGAGGTCTAAAACAACTAAACTAAATCGGAAAAGAATCCCAAAATAAAGGAACAAAAACGAATTGTAAATAAAATAGGAAACAGCCGGCTTGTTGCACACGAAACTAAATTGCCAAATTTGGGCCTACTGCAGCCCGTTACAGAAGACAAAGTCTTCATAATAAATACAGGGCTTGTCTTGAGCTTTCCGAAAACATATTATAATAGCAAATCCGACCCCGTTTGCTCTCAGTAGAGGCTCACAAAGTTCAGCCCAGATTTGGTTGTCCCATGCGACCCAAATACGAATTCGCCACCCATACGAACTCGCCATCCGCTCCGCATCATTTTGTCAGTCAACTCACCGGTCAACAGCGACAACTCCATTGATGGAGCTCTGGAGCTTTTTGAAAAAAAGAAAAAGAAAATAAAAGGACCAGTAAGAGAGAAGGATGGTAGAGTGGGGGTATTTTTGTCCAAATTCCATCTTTGGTGCTATTTAAACTAGAGTTATTAAAGTTGTGCTAATTGAGCAAGTCACTCCCCAAAACGTGCTATATAATTTTTCAGCCCGTCACATAATTTCGTAAACTTTTTTGAGCCTAATTAAATATTATTTCAAAGTAGAAATATGAATCTCCCAAGAATCATATACGTAATATTTTCATTTTTTCGGATCCCTTTAACATGACTTTTGGAAAAGCAATTTGTTGAATGTTGATATATGACTCACCATATTGCATTATAAGAAAAAAAGTTGTAGCAGACTAGCAGTACATAGATTTACTTCAATATGCATTATGTCAAAAAGTTACTCACAATCCAATTTATTTTTGATTTAATTTGATCACTTGCAAGTTAAAACAGTCTGTTCAATGTAATTTGATATTTAATTATCACTTCATATTCCAAAATAGTATTGTTTCAAAGAGATACTAAATCTCTTGCACTGAAGCACTTAGATGTCCATAAATTAAATCAGATCCCTTCATACCAAGCTTCAAGAGAAGCTTTATGAGGTTGAAGGGATCCGACTTATTTTGTATCTCTACACGGGATATATATGTAGTAACACGAAATCTTAATATTATATATAGGATTATGTTAACATGTATCCTAATGACATGTTAAACGACTATATAATGTTATTAACTATATAACGCTCGCTACATATTCTTGAAGTTTTTTTTTTCATAAATTTTAAAGTTTATAAAATTTTAATTTTACACCGTGTAACGTTACATAGTCGTTTAATATGTCATCTAAACTAACATTAACATGACCGATGGATTGTGCTCTAAACTAACATTAACATGACCAATTTGTCCATCGCACAAGCTCTTTTTCAATTAATCTTGCTATGCCAAAAAACTATAAATAAATAAATAAAACTATAAATAAATAAATAAAAGAAAGAAAAAGCATTATGAAATATCAAATAAAAGAATCACAAACTAAACGATCACAACACATGTGATGTATAGAGTTTAGTTGCTGTTGTCTTAAGCAATGGCAAGCAACCATGTAAACACCACGTACCTTTTTATATATTATCAGTATATTTCAATCAAATAATACATGGAAAGAGATGGTAAAGCAAATTTTTTTATATAACACATACACCTACGATGGTAATAACTCGAATCTGAAACATCATCATCAGATAGGATTCACCACTAAATCACATTTGGAGGTGGTTGGTAAAGCAACATCTTCGCAATGAAGGAAAGTAGCAAATTCAATTTCAACTTGTTACGACAGGGCCTGCTTCTTTGTCCTTTTGCTTTCTATCTAAAGCTGGCATGCATGACTTTTCTTTCAAATCCAACCCCTACCCATTTGAAATTAGAAAAGGAAAATTTAGGAAAGAATGAGACTTAATTTGCTCTATAAAACGGCTACGGCGCAACACGTACTACTTGTATATCATCGGTGTTTAATTATAAATTTATAATCCAAATTTTGCCAACCTGGAAAGTGTACGTAAAGGCTTATTGCCCTTACAGAAAGAAGGCTTAAAAGCCGATAGCCACTGAATTAAAAATTAAAACAATTAAGAGAATAGATGGTTGGATGCAAAAAGAAAATCAACTTAATTAACAAAATACGTTGGTCCTCTCTTCCGAAACTTAACAAGTAAGTCATTTGAGAAATTAATTTGTACTAATGCCCTAATTAACACAAATTAATTTTATTAAACTGACATTAAAAAAACATGATAAGTTTGTTATGTTTTGTTTGAGAGTGGACACATTTATGGATCAGAGGTCTGTCAGGACTGACCAAATTAAACTCCACAAACACGACCGGAATTGCAACTCCAACAACAAGTGACTCTCTGTACTTTACGATTTAACGAGTAAATATAAGTTTATACAATATTTATAATACCAGGATTTAAACTCCGTGATATCTTCCATTTTGAAGTCTCCAACCATTAAAAACAAGAAACGATTGACATAAGTTTGTTATGTTGTAGCATTAAACGTGAGATTGTTTGCGGATGACATGAACTCTTGTTTTTACCAAACAATGTAAAAGAATTGGAGGTTAAAGTTTAGTAACATGTTAAAAAAAGAAGAAGCTTAGTAACATGTCTTTGCTTTGGGAGTTATAACAGATACGGATGTTTCTCCAGGGATTGAATAGCTCACTGTTTATCGGCTTTTATGTTGGGATAATATCCATCATATCACTGCTTATTGAGTCATACAGGTCAACGTAAGACTGCTGGTTCAGACATTTTAAAGTGGAAGATTGAGTGCAAAAAAGTCTATTTTCCACACGTGCAACCAAACATGCCGTGCAACTCACAGATGCCATATATTGACTCATCCCTACGTAATTATAATTATCTAGAAATTAAATCAGTTTTCACGTTTTATTCTTGTCTTAATTCACTATTACTTTCAAATAAGAGATTATATAATTTTCTACGTTCATTGATTTAAACTTTTACTTGTATATATTTCAAGATTTTGATTGATCCTCTATCCCTTATTGATGAGGTATATATATCATAAATATTTAAAACTAAGAATTTATAATTAATTAAAGACGTAAACAATTTAAGTTTATATATAAAGTGCAAACCATTTTATTTTCAAACTAATCACACTATGATGAAATTTAATGAATTTTGATGATATCTTCTACATGGATGATAAGACAAATGAAATATACTTTTAGAAAAAAAAATCAAAATTTTTCGAGTTTAGGATCTATTTTTTTTTCATTTTTTTAAAAGCTAAAACATTTAAAAAACGGAAAAATATAGAAAAAATTAGGGAAAATTCGTAAACGAAATTTTTTCCACAGAAATATCGTATTTTTCTTAATATCTGTACAAATATCTCATCAAAATTCATTAAATATTATCAAGATGTAGATGATTTTGATACGAGGGTGGTTTTGGCACGGGAGGGTTTGCACTAGAGAATTCATACTTCCTTAGATCCTTTCCCTATATCTATAGGGTAAAAAAAACCTAAAATTTCTGCTTTAAAAAGCTATAAAAGCAAAAAAATTTATTAAACTCCACAATATGACACTTCAAAACAACATTTTATTACAACCGTTTCATGTGATTACTTTGTGATGAGAAGAGCGCTCATTCACTCCGGTAATATTTCAAGCTTGAATCGCTAATTATGCAGCGTTGTTCACTACAAAAAAAATGTCTATTAGCGACCAACTGTTTTCGATGGCCATAATTACCGTCGATGATTCAGCCTTTTTTGACAGGCATTTTAGCACAGTCGAAAATGATGAAAAAAATAATACCACATTTTCGACGGCTAAAGGCTGTCGAAAATAGTAGACTAAACTGTCGAAAATGTGGTATTATTTTCGATATTTTCGATGACACTAATTGTACTGTTGAAAATGCCCACATTTTCGACGGGAATATATTCGCTGTCGAAAATGACCCACATTTTCGACGGCATTATATGTGCTGTCAAAAATGACTTACATTTCCGACGGTACAAATACCGTCGAAAATGATGAAGGAAGTAATATCGCAATTCCGACGGCCCAATGGCCATAAAAAATAGTCGAATAATTTGGTACTATTTTTTATATCATTTACTACGTTATTGTCATGAAAAATATAACTAGTTAAATAATATAATATTAATTAATAAATTATAATGGAATATATTTATATATGTGATAATTTATACACTACAAAAAATGACTTGTAGGTCGATATTTTAAATGCATCACAATAGATACTATTTTTTTTGGTCAATACATTTTTTAGCTAAATCACTCTATTAATTTTTTCACCAAGTATTTTTGTTCAATTTTAAAATATCAATTAATTTAAAAAAATTATAATTTGTAACGATCACTAATAAGAAGTTTACTCAAAGGATACATCGGGCTAAATTAATCAAGTATGAAATATAACAAAATTATTAGTAATTACAATAACATTTCGTTATTTTTAATTATGTCTACTAAACACGATTATATTAAATTTTAAAAAAGAATGCTTTAAAAATGTTTAATTTTTCTAAAAAAAGAATGCTCTAAAATAATTACAAATTTTAATGAAATGAGTTTAAATTATGAATTAATAAAAATTATTCATTTTTCATTAAAATGTTGATCATAAGAAAATCAACATGGATATAATATGCATTACCTGTTAAAATATGTACATGTAGCAAAATGGTAAAAACATGTTATGCTTTTCTTTCAGATAAGAGAATATTTTAATAAAATATTAATTTAAAAAACAATATCAAAACATAGATTCAATTGAATAATGTGTAAAATATATCAATAGTTTATATATAAAGAGTATGCAAAATTGATCAGATATAAAGTTATAGCAGAATGGTATAAGCAACACTTACCATCTTCAAGGTTTAATGTTCGAACCATGTAAGTTGCATGAATTATTTGGGATTTAACAATGGATCTGGGTGATGTGGGGTATACCTGGTTGATTGGTGGAGCATCAAAAATACATCTAATTTTGACAGTTTTTTATTACTATTATTGACAGTCAATGACCATCGAAGAAAGTGGTATTTTCGACGGCTCATCACCCATTTTTAATACTATTACCGACGATCATTTTTATTTTTTACGACGGGAAACCGTCGTTTTCGACGGCATTTAGCCCTCGCTGATAACCATTTTTTTTTGCAGTGGTTGTATCATGTGTCAAATAAATACTATTTGATTTGTTTTTATTTTAATCTCCCACTCCATGGACTGATCACTTTCCACACCACCAATCAACATTAGCATAAAGAAGCGCTTCTTTTGTTCTTGAATTTGCTCTACTAGCTGATCTCCTTTTCACGCATTATAAATACCTAACCATATTGCTTGTTTACTTACTTGACTTTACCAACCTGAAAGAGATAGAGGGAATTACAGCGTACTTATATCTTTCAGCTTAATTAATCGATCATCATCATCATCATAATTCAAAATGGCGGAGAGGAGGTTGGAGTTTGTTAGAGAGAATGGAGTGATGAGACTGCCTCCTGGTTTCCGTTTCCAGCCAACCGATGAAGAGCTTGTTTTTCAGTACCTCAAATCCAAGATCTTCTCCTGCTCCTTGCCTGCCACTGTCATTCCACACATCAATATCTGCAGCTACGATCCCTGGGACCTTCCTCATGCTGGTTAGTGGAAACTCACTCTCACTGATCAGTGATCACATTCCTAATTGTCTTTTATTTATAAATATATGTGTACGTACACGTGTTCAGGTAACATGGAGCAAGAGAGGTACTTCTTCTGCAATAACGAAGCAAAGTATCGAAATGGGAACCGAATCAACCGAACTACTGCTTCTGGTTACTGGAAAGCAACTGGGGTGGACAGACAAATAGTATCTTCATCAAGCAGGAATAATAATAATAATAATCAAATGGTGGGGATGAAGAAGACTCTAGTTTTCTATAGAGGAAAGCCTCCACATGAATCTAGAACTGATTGGATCATGCATGAATATCGACTTGTCAATGCAGCAGGAACCACTCCTACTAACTCAAGCTGGGTAATCTGTCGCATATTTTTGAAGAAAAGAAGCATGGGAGAGGATGCTGATCATAATGGAGTGGTGGGTCAGCCCGGCCGGTTTTACGACTTCATGACCAGAGACAATAACATTAGATTAAGCCCTGAGATCTCTTCTTGTTCATCGTCTTCAAGTTCTAGTGCTATCAGTGAGGTCTCCTCAAATGAGTTTCATCATGAAGAAAGCAGTAGCCGCAACTTTTTTTGAACTTGCATGTTCGAAAATATATTTCTTTCTTGTTGACTTCCATGTATGTCTTTCCTGGGCTGTGTCCATTATATGTCCCGAACTTAATTTCAAATTTTCAATATGATAATCATATTTAATATTACCGGTAATCGGAATCAGGGTGAGAAAGTTGTAATTTTGCAATAAAGATATAGGGAGGAAATCGCAAAGTATGGCAAAATCCTTTGGTGTAAGAGTTGCATTCCCTGTGGTGTTAGTAGACTACCGACCAGCTTTAAAAAAAAATATATATAAATAAATAAATATATTTATATTTATTTATATATAAGAAGAAAATCCTTATCTATACGTCTTGATTTTAATATAATATAAACTTAAGTACTAAATACATAACGATTCAACATTTCTGGAAGAAAGACGCCTCCAAATAACTAGTATAAATTATATATACATACATGGTACGTAAGACTTGTTGCTTCCAAGAATCTTCAGCTTTTGAGATAAAAAGGCGATCGATTTTCCAAAGAAGATGATGGTGAGAATGGAAAAGAAGCAAAGCATATATAAACTTTGGAAAAGAAATTCCTTTATCCATGCACAAAGTACGACTACCAGAACATGAGATTCATATTTACACTAAGAATATCTACTCAGTGCACATGATGTTCACCGGATTTTCTTTCAATCTTTTCAAAAGCAAAATTCCTTAAAGAGATCAGTACCTATGAGGCTATGGAGTTTTTTTATTTTATTTTTATTTTTAATATCCTAGTTTTCTCTCAGTCAGTCCGGGATACTCATATATTGGTTGTGTTGCAGACTTCCAAATTCTTTTTTATGAAATTTATGAAATGAGGTTTGCTAACTGAAGCTCCTTGTTGACATGTAAATTTGGTCAATATAAAGTCAATGGGGTCAAATTACCACGTAAGTCGAAAGATTAGCTAGTCAACGAAAAGATTGTGACTATAAGACGTACTTGAGATTTTTTTGTTGCAGTGGATTAAAACAAAATTAATTAATTATATATATATATATATATATTAAAAAAAATTAAGGCCTACCCATGATTTATTCCTAGAGTGATTTAAAACAAAACTATATATATTATAAAAAAAAATTAAGTGAACATTAGAAATACTAGAAAATTTCATTAATTGAAAAACAAAAATATGGATGTGGATCCACTCATGATCGAGCTGATCTTTGTCCTGACCTAAGTAGATATAGTGATATGTGTTATTAATGGCTGTGATTTATTTCTTTTATTTATTTCTCTTTCATTATTTTTTAAATGCAAATATTAAATTCAAGTGTTTTAGGTCAAGACAAAAATCAGTACAATAGGACCCAAATTCCAAAAATATACATAGATAAAGGGATGGATTTGGATCTTCTACCGATCTAATTTTTTTTCCTAATCTAAAACTGTAAGTTTCTTATTTGTGATTGATTTATTTTTGTGACAAACCATTATTGGGGTTAATGGTGTAAGGGTATATTCAGGACATTGGACTTGATTGTGATCAAAGTACTTCCGGCATCCCCAAAGCTTTAAGAGTGAAGAGCTACAAAGGTATATTGTTCGACTTGTGCTCTTGAAGAGAACTAGGTGCGTGTACACACACAGTACATACATTTGTGTTTTATTAATTAAGTGTGCATTCATTACACCTTCACACTTACACTTCATTTTTAGTCTTAAATTTGGTGTAATTCATTTCTAGTTGATTTGATCGAAAACGTCTACGCTTTCACGATAGTGTTTTTTTTCTTAGCGCGATGTTCGACCGTCTGAGAAGGTCCTTACTTCTCTTAGTCTTCCCTCGTAGGGGTTTTTGGCTGTTATGAACGGCCGATTAGATCGTTGATTCTTTATAGAGGATTCATCAATCTCTGTTTCGGCGGCGGTTATGACATGTCGATTTAAACGTTGATTCTTTACAGAGGATTCAGCGGTCTCTATTTCGGCGATTATAGCCCGCAAATTTAATAGACTATTTTTCTCAAAAGATTCGGCGGTTCGTGCATTCGGTGGTCGTTGCCCACCGAATTGCCCGTTTTTTGGGGCAAGTTCATCAAAACGATACTGCTTTGATGAGGTGCCTATAAACACAACTCTTTCTCTTCTTTTTAGGCCAGAACTTCAAAACATTCAATCTTTGAGTAAGAGTGAAGTTTCTAAGAGTGATAATGTTCCAAGAACCTTCTTTAACACTAAAACCCCAAATCCATGAGCATCTAAGCATCATCTAGTATCATTCAAGCATGAGCTCTTAAGTTTCATCACTCGGTAAGTTAGAACAAAAAACAAAAGAACAAACACTCCTCTTTGTTTATTGTTCTTCTTAGCTCAAACATCTCCTTTATTACACCTTGTTTGCAAAGTCTTCATCTTTAATGAATATTTATTAAAGTCTTGAGATTTGATTGGGGTTATTTAATAGCTAACATGTTAGGTTCCATTTACCACATTTAGCTAAGTCTACTTGCATATTCATTTAGACATCATTGATAACTAGGATTGTTAGATTGCATATTTACCTTTCTAGTTAAGCATTTTGTGTGTTGTCTTGCACATTATTGCATTTAGAATATTATTGCATGTTCACTTAGACTTTATTCTCTTCATTGAGTCCAAATCTTGTGGCTACATATGGTAGTTGAACAAGCATTATCAAGACCCACTTTTAAAGACTTGCAGGTAGAATAGTTTGTGTTACAAGCCTTAAGAAGAGTGACTAGAATGTCAACTTAGGTTATAAACAAATATTCAATTAGCAGAGTTTCTATGACTAAATGGCTAGCTAGACTAGTCCTATAGGTTTTTCCTTGTTGTGGGTTTCCTACGTAAAAATCTAGTGTTCGTTTTAATTCCACACTTTACTTGATTTTTATTGTTGTTTGTGTTTAGTTTTTTTGTCTATACCAATATATATATATAAATATATATATATATATATATATATATATATATTGTAACTTTCCGGTGCAGGATCGATTCCGTACCGGTACTTATTAGATTATTGGCTTATTACTGGTAGCAATCAATAAATACCTCAAGGATTTCGTACAGAAAATCTTGTATCTGAAAATTTTCATTTTATTTATAGAGTGGTTATCTCATAATGGATCCTTTGTTTTAATTTCGGTCAGGACTTTGATGAAATCACATCCATTTTTATGAATTTTGATCTGAATTTTTTTGTAGAAGATATGTTCAATAAAATCTACATATGAAGAAAATTTAAGCACTGCAACTATGTTTCTTGAATTTTTTCTATATTTCGCCTATTTTCCGATGCCTTCATATTTAACAAAATCGGGATAAATAGTTGTAGTGCTTAAAAAATTCTTAAATTTTATTGAAAAATAGATTTCGTTAAACATATCATCTATAAAAAAAAAATTCAGATTTACCGAAATTATAATAATAGATCCATTATGAGAGAACCACTATATATATTGTAGTTCTTTTATAAAAAAATCCTTTACTTTAACACAGTAAGGATCTCAATGAAATTCATTGATTTTACTGAATTTTGATCTGAAATTTTTTATGGATGATAAATTCAATGAAATCTTCTTGTTTGCAAAATTTGAAAATATTCAACACCTACAACTACTTTTTTCATTTTTCCTTTTTTTCGCCATCTTTTCCAATGATTGATATTTAACAAAATCGGAAAAAAATAGTTATAGTTCTTTAAAAAATTTCAAAATTTGCATACACTTAGATTTCAGTGAACTTATCATCCATAAAAAAATTCAGATCCAAATGAATTAAAATTGATGGATTTCATCATTTACGTTAAAATAAAGGATCCCTCATCAAAGAAACACTTGACGATTTGAGGTTGATCTATTAGTAAAACCCTCACACCTGCAGTTCTGCATCATGGGTCATGGGTTCGAGTCCTCCTCCGCTCCAAAGAAAACCCCGAATTTATATAATACTTAAAAAAAATTGTTTGCTATAAATCTACATAAATAATAGTCAAAACATAGTTGAAAAATGTCTTGAGTACCGGAAATTTTCTTGGCAACTCCATTTTGTTCTCTTACTATCACTAATAATAGCAGTTTTTCTTTGGTAAACATATAACCGTAAGTATACTTATAGTACACTTATTCACCTCATCACTTTTTGTTAGAAAAAACAATACATTTAAGTGAAATATTGCTTACATGACTAAAAGTTATGAGATGAATAAATTTACTATAAGCAGATTGACAGTTCTACCAGAGAAAAACGACTAATAATAGCCTGAACTGAGATGTTCAACACTTCAACTACACCAATTCCTACGATTTAGCAGGAATTTCAATATTTGATGGTCATTTAAAGCTGGGTCTTACCAATATTTCAACTATTTTGACAGATATCTCATGCTGTCAAACTGCTGTTCAAATAAAAACAAAATTTTCATTTAATTTATCCATCAAGTCTGGTAAATATTCTTGTTAAGGTTGTACACGAACAAAATGTTGACCCTTTCAAATCACGCGAAGGGTAGTTTTCTTTCACATGTCACAAGTAAAAAAAGTCATAAAACAAATCAAATTAATTAATTTCCTAAAAATTACCATCAACAATAACTTAAAAATAAAATAAAGTTTCATAAACCCTTTCTGTTTCTCACTCCCTCTCTAATAATAGTTAAATCAAGATATATTTATTAAAAAATATATATTTTAACTTCATAAATGCTTGCAATTTAGCTGGAGTACTTATTTGAATCTGTCCATAAAGTTTATGTTTGACTAATTGGCTAATATTTGGAGAACTTCAGTTGTCAATGAGGTCAAGTAAATATTTCTTCCACAAAACCATCCAACAGACCAACTCATTTTCTATATATAAAAATTCATCAACAACTATGAAACAGAATGTATGTATCCATCCAAATAATTTAACAGACTGTGTGCCTATCCATCCAAATATTACATTTTATAACTTGTGCAGGCCTCTCATTCAATTTCACCCATCTTAAGTTTTGGGGTTCTCTTCTAAACTTAAATTTGTCTCCAACACCATCCATTTTCGCACCTTGTCTCTCTATCAATTGAAGTTTTACTATTATTGCCTTTGTCTTCCAATGGGGTGTGGAGGATCAAGGATGAATCCTGAAAGGGAAGCAGTGGCTTCTAAGTTCCCTCCTCGTTTTCGACACAGGTTCGAGGAGATAAAAAGACGAAGGAATGCGGCTGCAATGAAAGGGACTCTATCCAAGAAAGAATTGCTCAAGGAAGGTGATGCATCTCACGATTCTGCTGATGACAAGAGCCCGTCTCCTTCTTCCCCTGAAGAGAGTTTAAGAGCTGCAAAGATTGCACCGGAGCCAGAACCCGAGTCTATTAAAGAAGAAGATGATAACAATGTAGCACTGGAGGAAGAAAATATTGTAGAAAAGGATGGACAAGATGAACAAGAAAGTGAAGAAGAAGAAAGGTTCGGCAACATTGGAGTTGGATATGTCTGTCCTGGCTCACCAAGCTTCAGAGTTTATTGTGCTGAAGCATTGGAACCCATCAACAATGATATCGCGGTAGATGAGGATGATATTGTGCCAGAGGAAAAGCCTCGAAGAGAGGACAGTGGTGAGATTGTTTCATCAATGAATTCTAATGAGGTATGAACAGAAACCAACTTCTTTGTCATTTGTAATAAACAAAATTCTAATAGAGTATAAGTTTCAGGTTTTGTGTCTTACATTTTTCTGTGTTTCGGCTTATCTCAGGGATCGTCAAAGGGATTGGAGGTGAATGCAAGAGACAAGGCAGAGAATGGAAAGAAAGGAAAGAGACTCAGGAAGAGAAAATCAAATCCTGTAAAGAAGTTACTGAATGTCAAATCATGCTACTGCAACGGTGGTCATCACAACAACGCCCGTCTTCTGTCTCAGAAAACGGTTGCTTAATTATGCTAGGAAGAATCAATCAATAGATGCTTTTACTTTGAATTTTTTGTTTCATGAGACTCCTTTTGCAAGTATACAGGAAGCTTGTATACGAAAAAATTGTAAGCTTCATAAATATCAATAATGTACTTCTATAGTCATAAAATATATATGACCTTCTAGCTGTTTGCAGTTAACATTTTGTTTTGCATCTTTTTACTTGAGCAATGCTGATTCCAAGCACCAATGAGAAGAACATAACTCAGATATTCTGACAATCATATGAATAAAAAGACAAATAGATTACATGAAAGTGATCTCCTGTTCTCTGGTTTGATCGAATGCATATATAATTCACAATGGCATGTTATCTAGTGAAGGGCCACACCAATCTTTCCTGTTCTGTGTGTTATTATAATCATTGCATTTTCTCATGGAATCAAGATTGGTATCTACCATCTCATGTGAATAAAATTAAGTTCAGTTGAAATTCACATTAACATTGTCAAATGGTGATATGTTCTCTAGAGATTAATAGAACAAATGAAGGTTTAAAACAAACAGGAAAAAGGGCTTAAAAGTTTAGCATTTTTATATATAATGAGAAAATTTTCAATGAAAAACAGATAGCACAATATTATTTCCTCCATTCATACTCTTAAACTCAAAAAACCTAGCCAAACTATTGGCTTAGGACAAAACAAAATATGCAATTTTGCATAAACAACAGAGGAGACTATTCATCACTCAATCCTTTAAATAATGGAGCCTAATTCATTTTTATTAAAGCTGTTTACTTTTCTTTAAACAGATAAATATATTCACTTTTTTTATTTATTTATTTTTTTTATAAAAGCTTAAGTTGTTCCAGCTTAGCTGCCTTCTCAACTTCACAATTTCCATATCTAACATCTCAAAATAATTTATCCAAAGGCTATTAAACTCTTGATCAACTAATATTCAGACACTATCAAACATATCAACTTTAAGGCAAAAATGCAGGGAGAAAAAAACAGAAAGGATTACACCGACCTGACTTCAATTTCCCTCTTCTGAACTTGTTTCAAATCTGAGATTGCTTCTGGGACAATTCTCACTTAGCTTGTATTTCCTTTTCTTACTTGATTGGTCTACTTAATAAGACCACAAACAAGATGATCATCATCAGTTACTGGAACTGTTGTTGACTCCGAGATTGGCCACCGTAAGCTACACTGTATGAAAGTTTCAAACATCACCTTTCCTACATGTGAAAAAAATTAGTGCCTGCAGACAGCAGGTTAAACTGCCTAAAGGCTTGGTTTATTGACTCCCCACTTCAGGAAAATGGTTTACAACAATCTGGTACAATCCATCCCTGCAACGCTGTCTTTTGCAACAAATCTTCCTTAATTTTTTTCTTTTAAATTAGCAATTCCTGCATGCTTGCAAGATCAATACCTCACAGTGAGCAGACTTCTACAGATTCCTTTTCATAGAAGCATCTCTCACCTTGAGAGGGCCAAATTATGAAAGAGAGAAGATCAAATTAAACAAAATTAAAAGATAGCAATGATATAATAAAAGGCAACTTGAATCAGATATTTAGCAAACAAAACCATTACATATGAAGCATTATCAGCTGAGGTCCAGAACTGGCACAAAATAAGATAATCACATACTGGCAAACTAATTGAATCAGTAATGTAACAACCGATCCAATATTACACATTTTACAAAAAGCACACCACCATTTTAATTAATTAAATACCTGCACACACAACCCAAGAAAAGCAAATAGCTGCACACACCATGCCTACTCAGATGGGAAAGCTGCAGACAGGAACTCCTCATCCTCCATGAAAATCTGCAAATTCTTGGACTTCATAAGAAACCCGACAGCTTCTTCATTGAATTCCAACAGGAAGGCCAACCTAATCAGCTCAGCTAGTGCATTTATATGATCTTCCATTTCCCATAACACTCCCTTGGATATGACTTCAGAAAAGTGTGTTGCATATTCAAGGAGGTTTTTGTGTCCATTAGACCTGTCCAACCTCTGTGTGAAAAGAATTGAACTCTCTCTATCCCAACGAATCATTTGGCTTACTCTCACATTCACAATTTCCCCTGAGGTCAGTGATAAACTATACCTTTCTTCAATTGGTTCTTCGGTCTCCTGTACTGAGAGATTCTGGAGGCACTTGACAGCTTCATATCTCTTCGCTGCTTCCATCTTAAGAGCAGGATTGCTTAGAAAGCCAAGAATGAGCTTAGCCAATGCTTTGTCAATATATATATATCCCTTGGTTTCACCTGCTTGAATTCCACACCTTCTTCTACGGACAATTCTTGCTTTTGTACAGACTCAGAGATTGTGCGAACCCCAATTTTGCTAAATATTTCAAGCAACTTAGTCCGAGGCAAAGCAGGCAAGCTAGGCAGAGGATACCAAACAAATATTGAGCCACAAGAAGACTGTTCAAAAGCATCCTTCAGTTGCAGGTCATCAGCAATGAAGACATCATGCCTGTCAAACAACAAAATTCCATCTGAGCCTGAATCAACGGGCAGCTTCACCAAGCAGTCAGCAAGAAGTGCTTCGGTCTTCGAACTCCAGTGCTTCATAACACAAACCCAAAAGGCACAACACTCACCACTTGAAAGTTGATGTTCTGAACTTTCCCAAACCTTCCAAAGCTTGCAAAAATCACCAACTGTAGGATTGGATTTAACACCCAAAGCTATAGCAAAGAATCCCAATAACTTCCGGTCGTAGTGTTTGTCTAATACATACAATTGTGAACTGAAAAGATCATCTTTATCATGTAAAACACATTCTGTAGGATTCACCCACTGTCCATTCTCACTACCATCCGGAATCCAAATCCTTCTGTCAGCTTCTGCATCAGCTTTCCAGTTAAATTCTTTCAGGAAATTATATATCCGAGTTATGGTGCCCAAGTCAGAGTGGGAATCAAGATTGTTAGCAAGCAACGAACATCCTTTTCCAACATCAACAATTACTCCTATGGCATTCAATTCTTTTCTGAAAGAATTAATTTCCGAACCATAAAAGGTTTCATCAATGAAAGGCCCATCAGTTGGCTTCAAATACTTTTTCCACTCTGCATCAAACAAGCAGCACTGGTCTGGACTCCTATAACCAGCACCAGCATTAGTCTTTAACCATTTTTGAGAAACCTTTCTGGAAAAGGATTCGGGAAAAGAGTGCTCCTTCTTATGCAATATCTGAATGCATTTCAGCAGTGATAGTGCATTAACACGAGTGATTCTGCAGGGATTCGAGGGAAAACAAAGACTATCAGCCACAAACTTCACACCGTCCTCCAGTTTTATAATAACTCCCATGCTCTTCAACTCTTTTTCGTATTCATGAATTGCCCGGCCATAGTGAGCGTCACTGTCATCAATGAAAGGAAGCACAGTAATTGGAGCGATGAATTCCCACTCTGGACCAAACAGAATGCATTCAGATGGAGATCGATGAGAACCAAGCCGTGTCCACAACCACTTCTCCTCACGGATGCATTTCCATAAATCAGAAGGAAATCTGTGATAAAAGTTCTCCAACTGCCTGTAACACGAAAGAAAAGACAAGACATTATCTTTTGAAATGGATGATGTAGAAGCCCGCCGCTTAAAAGATCAGCAAATGCTTTGACAGCCTCCTCAAAATCAACCAACACCCCTAATATCTTCAACTCCGTTTTATAGCACAAGATGGTGCAGCCATAAAATTTTTGATCAAGGATTGGAATACCATTGAAAACCTGTAAAAGAGAGCCCCATTCAGGATCAAACAAAAAACTTTCAACTGGACTCTTGAAACCAGAATCTGTCTTCAAGCACTTTAAATGTTGAAGTGCTTTAACGAACTTGTCAGCGGATTTTGGATAATAACGCATGCAAGCCAGCACTAAAAGAGTAGCCTCGGAAGTGAGAGGACATGAGGGAGGCATTTTCCAGTGTTCAGCAACAAGCTGGTAATCGTCATTAAAGCCAACAACAACACCGAGCAATTGGAGTTCCGTCTTGAAATTAAGGATTTCACCACCGTAGTGATCTTGATCGATGAAAGGAATGCTGGTGATTTGTGAGGCAACTTTCCACTCCTTACAAAATAAAACTGATCCAACTGGAGACATGTAACCCTGTGATGTCTTTAGCCATCTTCCATCTTTGATAGTGCTAATGAAACTTTTCGGTGGAAGAAGATTTTCTCTTAAAAATTTAATAAAATTAAGTATTGAGATCAAGGTCCCTTTGGTTAGATTGGAAGATGCTGCCAAATACATTAGACGTTCCCCAATGAATGAACACGCTTCTGCATATTCAAACATTACTCCAATAGTTTTCAGCTCCACCTTGTACTCCAATATACTTTCACCATAAAAACTCAGGTCCACCAGGGGAATGTCAACGAGCACTGATCCATTCTGTAGAATTTTTCCCAATGAATCATTAAGATAAAATGACTGTGCCGGCGGCCTATATGAAGAGGAGCCATTCATTGTCACTCTTAGCCAACTACCTTCTTTGATGCAATTCAGAAACCTTTGTGGGATGCCAATTCCCAAAATTTTCAACCTTCTAATCCAATCCAGGAGCAAAAAAGCATTCTGCTTTGTGAGTGGGGAAGACAAAGCTGGAATCCCAGCATTGGGAGGAGTTATATCAGGGATATCGGAAGCTTGAACATGAGACCTTAGGAACTGCATGAGTTGTACCCCAGTTGTAGTTTGGCCAGCAAAACTGCCAGGACGCAAATAGTCTTCTCCTAGTTCAATATAGCCTTCATGTGTCCATGGATTAGAATCAATCAATTCTGCCCATTTGCTTCCATTAGCAGGTACAAGAATCTTATTCCTTCTTGTGTTCGAATGCCCGTAATTGTCAACAAGTGGCATTTTCGAACACAGAGAATCAACCTCCCGTTCTGACAAATATTCCCTTGAATATGAGTGGTACAAAAAGTGAGCATAAGCTACAACCAGCTTCCGGTTACCATTTAATTGATCATAGATAACATCTGCATACTCACTAACTTCAACATTTATCACTGTGTGCTTCATCCAATCCAGCAACTTTTCCTTCTTCGAGCATGATTGAATGGCTATATGTGTGCTTCCTGGCATAAAGAAAAGATTAGCGACACATCGGAATTCTCTATTCCAATCGATCAACCATGAATCATGACGCGAAAAGCACACTATCCTCTGATTGTTATCATTAATGCCGCACAAAGCCACCTTCCCATCAAGGTCCACGTATTTTATCAAAGGAATGTTCTTGATGTCGGTGCAGCTGAATTTGGATGACCAATTATCAGCTAGGAAAAGGAGAAGCTCCAAATAAACATCCTCGGATACTCCCATTACCAGATCAGAACTCTGTATGCACTTTCCATACCAATCATTGCTGACTTGTCCCACACCCAAGAAGTTTAGTACCTGATCATACTCTTGTTTATCGAACGAAGAGCTGAGAACACATATCCCATGATTTGATAGATTATTCAAGTTCACACCTTGACTCTTTGCTTTCTCCAAAATATTCCAAAAAGTGGGCATTAGCCTCCCCACTTCACCGGGCTTGTGGAAGAACTTCTGCTTCAAGTAGGACTCACCAGGGATAATATTTTCTTCAACCAGCTTTGCTTTAATATTTTCCCTGACAGTATTCAACTCTGGAAAGGGAGGGCTGGTGACCGGCAAGAGGCTAAACATCGGAGGCAAACTAGACACCGGAGCATCTTCTGTCTGTTTCACCAACGAGGTTAAAGCATTAACAAATGCACAAGGCACGCAGTCAAGAATCCCTTTGTTCCACTTATCATCAAAGAGTATGGTTTCCCTCGATGATGATAGAAGGAAATCTGCTTGCATAATGAAGGGAAAATTCGTCACCATTTCAGTAGGAAGAAATGCATAGATCCCAGGAGAAGTAGTCCCTCGCTTAAGACGCTCCTCGAAAGGAAAAGCTAAAGTGATGACCCACTCATCTACTTCCATTCTTCTTTCCACTTTGTTTTTCTCGTTAACGGGAAACTTTTGCTTCCACATATAATAGATGCATTCATTGTCAAACTTGTCACCCTGTGCAGAGAGATGGAGCGTAGAGGACTCAGCGTCAATGTTCTTCCTTTTCACAAAGTTTGTCTCACTGGTTATAGCTATAGCACTGACAGTGTTGAGCTTTGGATTCTCATTATGTTCTCTGACAGAGAGTCGCTTTATCTTGGTCAGGAATAAGAGAACTTCAGGTTGAACACTAGAGAGCTGCTGCTTGACAGCATTGACCTTGTCAGCCTTCAAGGGCAAGATCAGAGTTGTGGTTGGAAGAGTTGAACCAGAACCATAAATTTGCTGGATTTCAGAAAGTTTTGGATTCTCCTCAACCCATTTAGGAACCACGTAACCGAGATTGCAGTGTGGACAGGGGTCTTCATCAAAACGAATTTGATAGCCATTGCTGAAAATGTAAGGTCGAGAATTGATCAAAAACACACTCTTGAACCCAATTCCTGCATGTTACAAAAATAGAACATGTATTAGAAGTTAGAACTACGCATTGTACATACGTAATATTAGTGCTGTAAATATGGGCCGGGCCTGGAGGGCCCGGTCCGGCCGGCCTGCCAAGGATGGCGGGCCGTGCCTGGCACGGCCCCCATTCTTGGCACGTGTCGGGTCAGGCTTCCAGGCACGGCGTGCCGGCCCGGTACGGCACGCCAGCACGGCGTGCCAAGCCCAACGGCCGGCACGCGTGCCGACCGTTGGGCACGCAGAATTTTTTTTTTTTTTTTTTTAAATTTAACTATATTTTTATTGTTTTTTTTAAAAAAATAACCGTTGGCTGACGTTACGGTTATTTTTTTTAAAAAAACAATAAAAATTACAATTTGCCCCCTCAACTCTTGTATTTTATATTTTTACCCACTTTTCTAATTTTTCTATAAATACTCCCACACATTCCACTTTTCATTCACTTTCTCTAATTCTCTCAATCTCTCCATTCTCAAACTCTCTATACAATTTCAATTATTCTTAATTTCATTCTTACTCTCTCTCTACTATTCTACACTACTAATATACTATTATAATATTTTATTAGTATTTACTATTATTCTCTAATCTCTCCACCAAGACACCAAAGTTCAAACTTCAAAGGTACATTTTTATTTAACTGTTATATTTTAAATTTAATATGTTTGTTTAGTTAGTAAATTTATCATTTTATGTTTATATCAGTTATTAATTTTATTTATTTAGTAAATTTATCATTTTTATGTGTAGGGGTTAATTTTTATTTTTATTTTTAGTAAATTAATCATTTTATGTGTAGGAGTTAATTTTAATATATTGTTTTAGTAAAATAATCATTTTATGTGTAGGAGTTAATTTTAATATATTGTTTTAGTAAATTAATAATTTTTATGTGTAGGAGTTAATTTAATATATTGTTTTAGTAAAAAAAAATCATTTTATGTGTAGGAGTTAATTTTAATATAATGTTTTAGTAAATTAATAATTTTTATGTGTAGGAGTTAATTTTAATATATTGTTTTAGTAAAAAAAAATCATTTTATGTGTAGGAGTTAATTTTAATATATTGTTTTAGTAAATTAATAATTTTTATGTGTAGGAGTTAATTTTAATATATTTTTTTAGTAAATTAATAATTTTTATGTGTAGGAGTTAATTTTAATATATTGTTTTAGTAAAAAAAAATCATTTTATGTGTAGGAGTTAATTTTAATATATTGTTTTAGTAAATTAATAATTTTTATGTGTAGGAGTTAATTTTAATATATTGTTTTAGTAAAAAAAATCATTTTATGTGTAGGAGTTAATTTTAATATATTGTTTTAGTAAATTAATAATTTTTATGTGTAGGAGTTAATTTTAATATATTTTTTTAGTAAATTAATAATTTTTATGTGTAGGAGTTAATTTTAATATATTGTTTTAGTAAATTAATCATTTTTATGTGTAGGAGTTAATTTTAATATATTTTTTTAGTAAATTAATAATTTTTATGTGTAGGAGTTAATTTTAATATATTGTTTTAGTAAATTAATCATTTTATGTGTAGGAGTTAATTTTAATATATATTTTTAGTAAAACAATCATTGTATGTGTAGGAGTTAATTTTAATATATTGTTTTAGTAAACAAAAATCATTTTATGTGTAGGAGTTAATTTTAATATATTGTTTTAGTAAATTAATAATTTTTATGTGTAGGAGTTAATTTTAATATATTGTTTTAGTAAAATAATCATTTTATGTGTAGGAGTTAATTTTAATATATTGTTTTAGTAAATTAATCATTTTATGTGTAGGAGTTAATTTTAATATATATTTTTAGTAAAATAATCATTGTATGTGTAGGAGTTAATTTTAATATATTGTTTTAGTAAATTAATAATTTTTATATGTAGGAGTTAATTTTTATATATTGTTTTCGTAAAAAAAAATCATTTTATGTGTAGGAGTTAATTTTAATATATTGTTTTAGTAAATTAATAATTTTTATGTGTAGGAGTTAATTTTAATATATATTTTTAGTAAATTAATAATTTTTATGTGTAGGAGTTAATTTTAATATATTGTTTTAGTAAAATAATCATTTTATGTGTAGGAGTTAATTTTAATATATTGTTTTAGTAAATTAATAATTTTTATGTGTAGGAGTTAATTTTAATATATTATTTTAGGAAATGGATCCCACCCATCCTTATTTTCCAGACGGTCTAAACATGCTGAACGATGATTTTGATCTCTCCGGACCGGCAGAAACCGGAGCGGGACCTTCTGGTTCCGGCGCCACACCGACATCACGTACCAAATCTAAGAGGTTAACATCAGACGTATGACAGTGTTTTGACGTAGTAGAAATGACACTTCCAGACGGTACGGTCGGCCCCAGAGCCCAATGTAGGTTTTGTCCTAAGAACTATACCACTACTAAGGGTGGAACCGGTCATTTGAGAAGACATATGCAAAAATGCATGCCCAAACACGTACAGGTACCCAATACAACCCAGACACAACTGCAACGGCACCCAGACGGGTCGGTTACGACGTGGCATTACGACGCCGCACATGCTAGAGAATGTTTGGCACGGTACATTGCACAAACTGATCAACCTATTAATTTCGGTGACTGTGTTTTTTTTCAAGAATTTATAACATCTGCATTTTGCCCCCAAATGCAAATTGTTTCTAGAACCACCACTAGAAACGATTTGATAAAAATGTTTAAAACCCAACGAGATGACTTGACGGCTGAATTACAGCATCTAACTGTCTCAATTGCATTAACTTCCGATATTTGGAACGCATGTTCCAAACAGGACTATTTATGTGTCACAGGACACTATTTAGACTCTGAATGTAAGATACAAAAAACAATTCTTGGTTTTCGTCCTATGGATTTTGCACATACCGCAGACAATATTTTTGCTGTCATTCTTTCTGTTTTAGAAACTTATGACATAACTCATTGCATCCTCTCTATCACATTAGATAATGCATCGGCAAATACTAAGTCTATTGCATTGTTTACTGAAAGAAACATCCCGCAAGCTGGGGGTTATTTCTTCCACCAGCGTTGTGCATGTCATATCATAAATTTAGTTGTACAGTCTGGTTTGAAGAAAGTAAGCAATCGTATAGAACGCATCAGAGATGCCATTTCTTGGATCGGTAGCTCTAATCCAAGATTTCAAGAATTTGGCAGACACTGTACATTAAACGGTCTACGTCCCCGACGATTCCAAACTGATATGCCGGTAAGGTGGAACTCTACTTACTTAATGCTGAAAAATTGTTTGGAATATGATACAACTATTTCGGGTTTTTATAACATGAAATTGGCCGAAAGTGGCTGTCCACCTGCTCAATCACTGACACCAGACGATTGGTATGTGGCAAAGATTTTTGTTGAATTTTTACAGGTTTTTTACAATGCCACTGTAACCCTTTCTGGGGTCTACTACCCCACATCTTCCCAGGCAATCCATCAGATTGTGGAAATGTCTGACATGTTAAACACTTATAGGGAAGATGACTTGCTTGGCTATGCAGTTGTTGCCATGGAGACCAAGTTTAAAAAATACTGGTCTGAAATGCCTTTCCTTTATGCCTTAGGTGTTATAGTAGATCCTAGAATTAAATTAGCTGGTTTAGAATATTTGCTTGAGTTTACTGGTAATAAATTGTCAATAGATTATTCCTAACAAATTACTGACATTCGAAACAAGTTGTTCGAAGTTTTTAGTATTTATGAGCGCAGGTTTGGCGGCATTCACACGGAACCATCACCAGAACCGGACAGACAACCGTTGCCGACAAGTTGGAGCATTCTCAAACGCCGGAAAAAAGACAAATCAGCAAGTTCTTCTTCTTCAACTACACGATCTGCTGCATCTTCTGGTGCCGAACTGAATAGGTTCCTTGAAGCACAGTTTGATGCCGACGAAAACACGGAGAATTTTGATCTGTTGTTATGGTGGAAGACCTATAGCTACAGGTATCCGGTCTTGTCACACTTAGCACGTGACATACTGGTTATCCCCGTGTCCACTGTGTCTTCAGAACAGGCATTCAGCACGAGTGGACGAATTATTGAACCAAGAAGAAATTGTTTGACTCCAGAGATGGTGGAAGTATTAATATGCATTCGGGATTGGGAGCATGCTCGAAAGAGGATGCAAAATGAAACGGTAGATGAACAATTTATTCAAAATTTCTCCAATTTATATGTCGATGAGGGTTCCGCCAGTAACCAGGTCCAGAACTAGGTTGTACATGTACATTTACTTGTAATACGATTGCACTCTTTTTCCCTTACCAAGTTTTTATCCCACTGAGTTTTCTTGGTAAGGTTTTTAATGAGGCAATCATATAAATATGTAATACTGAAAGTCCGAAATAAATAAAGAATTCTTCATTTCATATTTTTATCTACTTTTTTTTTCTTTCATGTTTTATCTTTATTTATTTTTTGAATTAATTCATTAAATAAAATAAAAAATGTATCTATAATCTATTATTAATTTATTATAAACATTTTTTTTATTATATAAAAATAATAATATATAAATTTTTTTTTTAAAAAAAATATATGGGCCGGCCCATTTGGCCCGCCAAATTGGCCCACGGGCCGGCACGGCACGGCACGCGGCACGGCACGGAAGGGCCGTGCCGGGCCCCCATTTAGGAAAACGGGCCGTGCCAGGCACGACCCGTTTTCCTAAACGGGCCGGGGGGCCGTGCCGATGTGGGCCGGGCCGGCCCCCTTTTACAGCACTACGTAATATGACCATTACCTACATATTCAATTAGAGCTTGGCTATTCACTCTGATTCTATGTGCATTTTTTTTTTCCTTATGTTTTCTAGTTGCTTCCTTGCTTCCTAAATTATCATCAACATATTCCTATGACCAATGGGACCCCCTCAAAAAAGTTTTAAAAAATTTATAAAAACAGTTTGTGAAATTATGAAATTGTCTTTATATTTTATAAGTTTTTTCGGTTTGGCCTCCCAAAATTTTTTACTTGTGACAGGTGACATACATTTATCTATTGCTACATTATCGGTTGGAAATTTTTTTACTTGTGACAGGTGACATACATTTATCTATTGCTATATTATCGGTTGGAAAACAGAGATGTCTTTTGTTCGTTTATAAAGAAGATAAGATTGTCTTAAACAAATAAATTTTTTTAATCTCAGGTGAAATTTCAAAATTAAAATGCAAAATAATTTTAAAGGCCACCAAAGCCTCTAGGAATCAACATGTCTCACATTGCTAGATGTCCTCTCTATTTTTCTGATTTTCTATAAAATTCAGATTATAGTAAAATTTCAATATTAATTTTTATTTGTTTTAAAATTTCAAATTATATTAATATTTACCGTAATGTATATATATTTTATGTAAAAAAAAAAGACCTAAAATACTCTTGACCTTTACATTAGCCTAATAAAATTCGGTACAAAAGAACTACATATCATATACATGTAAACGGTATTTCCAAAAAAGCATGATATAGAATTAGTTGTTGTAGGACAGTTAACATTCTTTTGCTGATTTGTTTAGACTTTTAATATTATATCTCGAAATACAAATAAATTGATGGAAAACCATGGTTCATCTAATATTGAAGATTTGAATTTGTTCTTAACCTTGCAAGATTAAATTTTTTTTTTCTACTTTTTGAATTGTTAATTGTGAACACCAAATAATCAAACTGTTGCTACTTGCTAGAGAGAGAGAGAGAGAGAGAGAGAGAGAGAGAGAGAGAGCACTTTGAACTTGAACAAAACCAAAATGACTGAAATGAGATAGTGGAGAGATGCTTAATAGAAAAAGGAAAACTTGTAGGCGAAGGAGTTGATAAAAAAAATAAAAAATAAAGAAGGAAAGGAAAAGACGTTGTACGGTAAATTGAGTGAGTCTCGGAAGCTCATTCGACCGCCTAGTCTTTCTCCCTGGATTCAAGTCGTCCTTTGCCTGGCCATTTTCTTTATTGGATTTATACTTATAAAAGCATCTCCAATGCTATTATGTATTTATAGAAAATTGAGTGCTATATAGGATAGATACTAAAAAAGTTAGAAAAACTCTCTCCGATGCAATTATCTAAGTTGAATATGGAGATGATGTGACAAAAAAAGTTAGAGAATATGGAGTTGAGTTTCTAATTTTAGAAACTCTTCTAGAAATGCTGACTAGGTTTTCTAACTATTTCCACCAATAATATTAAAGCTCATTTAATTGTAAAATAAAAGAGGAGAGAGAATGTAATAATTGTTTTATTATGATTGATCAAAAAATAGATACATATTTGATTTTAAATAATTGCATTGGAAATGTGAATATGCATTTTCTCTACAAAATTTTCAAAAGTGGATCCATTTTGAATAGAAATGCTGATGTGACATTATTTAGAAACTCAAAAATACATAATAGCATTGGAGATGCTCTAAATACTTTTATTTTAGAAACCTTCTCTATGAACTAACATCGTTAACATTCAGTTTGTGTTGATTGTTAAAAAGTTTAAAATGTCCCTATATAAGGTTCAATTATATGAATTGACCATTATACCTTCATACTTTTATCAAATGAATTAATAAAATGATACAAAAGCTGGGAATGTTAACTTACAAAAGGAGAAGTTATTTTGTGGATAATCTTATCTTTAAAAATAACAAAATTACAAGTGAACCAAAAACATTGAAAATGAATCTTATTTTGTCTGTTTTTTTTATAAATCCAAGCAAATACTCATTTTCAGCGTTTTTTGTTCATTTGTAATTTTGTTAAATTGGGATTTTCGATTGAGGAAGACGATGAACAGTAATTGTTTCCGAGACTTATGTTAGTTTCTGAGACTTTTGAATAAGCTATTAGTTTTCGAGACTTTTATAACATGTTCAGAGACTTTTGAAATACTTTCCGAGACTTTTATTTGAGACTTTGACAACATGTTCTGAGAATTTTTAAATACAGTCTCGAGACTTTTCACTGAGACTTTCGTATAAGCTTAAATGATCCGAGACTTTTATAACATTTTTCGAGACTTTTGAAATTTACTTCCAAGACTTTGTTCCTAGAGTTTTGTATTGCTTTCCGAGACTTTAGAATTGTTTTACGAGACTTTGGTCCGATACTTTTGTATTATTTTTCGAGACTTATGTAATGATTTCTGAGACTTATGTAATGAGTTCCGTGACTTTTGTATTGCTTTTCTGAGACTTTTTGTATTGCTTTCCCGAGACTGTCTTATTATGTTCTAAGACGTACTGGGAAAAAAAAATCAGACCTCTATTTTTAATTATGTATGCATATTGTTTGTGAATTGCAGATGGTGAATTTGAGGGATAGGTTAAAAATTCCCCATAGCGACTGGTACGACGCAAAAATATCTCACCACAACCACCTTGAACATCTGAAAGTAATCAAGGAAGTAATTAAAGAAGTAGTAGAAAATGGGATCCAAGAGTGAGAGAGGTTTTTTGAGTCATGTTTTGGGCAATTTCTACTCATGCAGCGAGGAATGCAGTTTTCCGGTGGTGTTGTGCATCTGTTGCTACTGCGTGGGATACACCACAACGAACCCAATGATGAGATGAGGTTCATGTTGGGTAAGCATAGCATTCGGTTTTCTAAGGACTAGTTTTGTTTGATCAGTTGAAGTCCGAAGCTATCCCTGAAAATACAAATTCAAGCGTGTGTCTAATAACCTAGAGAGAAGAGAGGAGGGGGGGGGGGGGTTGAATAGGATTTAGGATTTTAATCAAGTTAATTACCAACTTTTCTTGATTAGTCAATGTTAGGACTCTATGGTACCCTACGGATACAGAAACGGAGGAGTCACCGTACCACGCCTTCCAAAGATGATCGTCCACCGACTATGGCTGAGGCCCCTCGAACGAAGTATCGGATACCTTACCATCCGCCGCAAGCATCGGAAGGTATACTTGTTGCAACGTACCTCTGACACTGCCAGAAACACCTGTCACCTTCCAGCCAATCGCAGGTAGCCACGAAGTCACCCTTGTCAGAAGCCAAGCCTATATATATCCCACTACTTGTATACAAAAGGGGCTTTTTGGCAAATTTTTAGGAAAATAGATATTAAGAGATACAAATCGGGACTTGTCCCATCAGTCTGTAAAACTTGTAAACTGTATCCGATCAATATAATAGGTCTGATTCTGACCATCATTCAGGCTTTCTACCTGAGTCGCATTTTCACTTATAACAGTTGGCACTAGAAGGAGGGGGTGTGTATCCAGCACCTTCGCAGCATAAATCATAAATGAATCCGAACCAGGAGGGTCAAGACCCTAACCTCTACTTAGGACTCCAACCCCTAGGAGGTCACGACCCAAACGCGGCTCAGCAAGGACAGCAGCCCGAACCACATCATCTTCCTTATCAATCCCCTATGCACCCTGGGCCAGCTATCCCGCCAACGCCCCAGAACTCTGGCTACAGCTACTATCCGTATCAGACGCAATACGTGCCTCCAGGGTATCAACCAGGGTATCAGCCAAGGTACCACCAACCAGGGTATCAGCCAGTATACCAGTCAGGGTTCCAGCCCGGATTCCACGGACACCCATTGTATTATCCTCCCGGGTTCCATAACCCCTACTTCCCGGCAGGACCTCCACCGTTGTACGTCCCGCAACAAACTCACCAACTCTTCCCGCAGGCTGACGATCAGGTAATACTTGGGATTACCAACCGCCTAGATACGCTGGCACAGAACGTTACCAGGGTGATCAACGTAGTTTACTGTGGGGGACACCAAGGAGACTCTGACGAGGTCAACTCGCGTGTGGAGGAAGGAAATACCGGAAACCCTCCAGAGGGAATCAGGAGGAACTACCACCAGCACACCACGTAATTCCAGCCAAACTCGGGGGAACACATGAATCTACAACAGCCACAAAGAGTGGTAGGGACTACCCGCAGCAGAAAGGAACGCGACGGCCACGTCCAGGAAGAAATGCCTCGACGAACAAGGCACTGGCAGGAACTGGGTGAGAGAGTGGAGCAGCTTAACTTCGACACTGAACGAAACACCTTGGCCTACCCTGAAGCCTTCCGTATCCTTAAAGACCAGCTGTCGGAGATACAAGATCAAATCAACCTCGGTAATCGCGGACGTAACCGCCACCGGGAGAGCCCCTTCACTGACGAGATCACCACCACAGCAGTCCCAGCGAACTTCAGATTGCCAAGAAAGGACATGTGCGGCTTCACCGGCATCGAGGACCCCAAGGATCACCTCGACACCTACCTTGACTGGATGAACATGCAGGGGGCAACCGACGCCATCAAATGCAGGGTCTTCCCTTTGACGCTCTCCGGTGATGCGCGAACATGGTACGGTGGGCTGAAGAGACAGAGCATATCATCCTTCCACGAACTCTCCCAAGAGTTCCGTAGCGGGTTCGCCGCAAGCCGACGAAGACGTAGGCACATGGTCCACTTGAACTCCGTCAAGCAAACATGTTCCGAAACCATTAGGGAGTACACGAAGAGATTCAATGAAGCGGCGAGGCAAGTCTAAGACTTCAACTAAATTGGAGCAGTTATGGCTTTCACCCAGGGGCTCCAACATGGACGACTGAGTTGGTCACTCTCTAAAAAAGGGCCCTCCTCGTACCGAGAACTCATGGAACGGGCGGAGATGTACGCCACCGCCGAAGACGTAAACCAGTCTAAAATATCGTCGACCTCCTCCGAACTGGGTGGATCATCAAGGAGATGGCCCAGAACAAGTAAGGACAAAGGGAAAGAGCCACAAACCCCGAGGCAGGTGAACGTAGGCTCTATGGGCCGAGGTACCCAGTTCTCGAGAAGTAAGTTCGATCGGTATACCCCTTTGAAATTCACAGTCGATAGAGTGTTCGAGATTGCATCTCGGGGAAACCTACTCAGGTGGCCAGCACCACTTCAATCAGCCCCCGAGAATAGAAATCGGAAAGTCTACTGCAAGTTCCACAAGGATCACGGGCATGAAACCAAGAACTGCCACGACCTAAAAGAACAAATAGAGGAACTGATCCAAGAAGGAAAGCTCTAAGATTGCATCGACTCCAGCAGCTCACACATTGTGTCAACGAAAAGGGGCGTTCCCCCATGCAACCGGTTGCAAAACCCCGATCCTAACTCGGATGACGATGAACCAATTAATTTTATCATCACTTCGAACATTGGCTGAAGGATCTACTTCGAACATGAACACACCGGCTACAGTATGCTTGACATCATCCCCGGAGGATCCCCCTAGGGACTGGGACCCACTTGTCTTTGCACCCTCCGATTCAGAGGGAATCAGATACCCGCACTGCGACGCTCTTGTCATCTTAGTGAAGATAGAGGGTCGTACAGTAAAAAGAACCCTCATCGATCACAGGTCGTCTCTAGACATCATCCACTGGGATCCATTGCAGAAACTGGGATATACTCACACGCAGTTGCAAGCTTCTCATACGCAGTTGCAAGCTTCCAGGTATTGCATCAGGGGGATAGGAGGACACCGTACGACACCAATCTGGCAAATCGACCTCCCGGTCAGGTTCAGAAGTCGTCCACAAATTCGGACGATATGGGTAAGTTTCCAAGTGATCGACATACCGTTCCCTTTCAACATTCTGATCGGAAGACCAACCCTCTATGCCCTCAGAGCAGTCACGAGTGTATACTCCCTATGAATGAAGTTCCCAACCGATAATGGGCCGGGAGAGGCCAGAGCAGACCAAGAAGAATACAAGAGGTGTATCCAGATCGGATCTAACCCGGTACTCACAGTCGGCAATCAGATAGCAAGCATAGGCATCAACAGGTTAGGTAGGAAAGTCCGGAGGCCGAAAAGGAAACAGCTCAGAGATATAATAGAAGCCTAGGCGGTGGAGTCTTCTTCGACAGAGGAAGTGAACATCATAAGTCTGGACCCATGAGAAATCGGATCCCGACCAGCCGGAGAACCGACAGAGCAGCTGATAAAGGTTATCCTGAGTGCTGAAGAGCCCGACAAGACAGTTTTCATTGGTGCCAACCTCTCCCCTCAACTTAGGGGAGAGATAACACTTCTCCTACGAGAGTTCTCTGACATATTCGCATGGAGTCACACGGATATGCCGGGCATTGATCCATCGGTTATCACGCACTCCCTCAATGTTGATCCCACCTTCAAGCCGATCTCTCAGAAAAGGAGGTCGCTCAACACCGAGAGGTATGAAGCGGTAGCCTCCGAAGTAGAGAAGCTCTTGAATGCGGGCTTCATCAAGACCCTCAATTACAACGAGTGGCTGTCGAACTTCGTCCTAGTGAAGAAGAAGGATGGAAGGTGGATGATGTGTGTTGACTTCACGGATTTGAACAAAGCGTGCCCGAAGGACAGCTTTTCCCTACCAATGATTGACCAGCTTGTTGATGCAACGTCCGGACACGAACTTATAAGCTTCATGGACGCGTACTCAAGATACAATCAAATCCGAATGAAAGAACAAGATGAAAGGAAGACTGCGTTCATCACCAACCGCAGAGTGTATTGCTACCGAATGATGCCATTTGGGCTGAAGAACGCGGGAGCCACATATCAAAGGCTCGTGAATAGGATATTCGAACAACTCATCGGGAAGACGATGGAAGTGTAAGTGGATGACATGCTCACTAAATCCGTTACTTCAGCTGAACACACTCAGAACCTCCGTCAGACGTTCCTACTATTGATGACGTATCAGATGAGACTAAACCCCTCGAAGTGCGCCTTCGGAGTGTCCTCCGGAAAGTTTCTCGGGTTTGTCGTCCATCAACGGGGAATCGAAGCGAACCTCTACAAGATCAGAGCAGTGATAGACCTCCAGCCCCCCCAAAAAGACCAAAGATATTCAGAGGTTGAACCGCATGGTTGTCGCCCTCTCCCGCTTCATATCGAAGTTAATGGACCGGTGTCTCCCATTCTTCAAAGCCCTCTGTAAAAAAGGGGACTTCTGCTGGACTCCCGAATGTCAGATTGCCTTTGAAGAGCTGAAAGCTTACTTGCAAAATCCTCCGATGCTCGCTAAGCCCGCACCTGGTGAAACCCTATACCTTTAGTTGGTAGTGTTCGGAGCCGCGGTTAGCTCGGTCCTGATCAAACAAGAGGGAGCAACTCAAAAAACGGTATACTACACTAGCAAGAGCATGACGGATTCTGAAACAAGATACCCGGAAATCGAGAAACTGGCCTTCAGCCTCATCATCGCATCAAGGAAGCTCAGACCATATTTCCAGTCGCACCCCATTGTAGTGTTAACTAACCAGCCAATGAGGCAAGTCCTTCAGAAGCCGGAAACAGTGGGAAGACTGATTAAATGGGCCATGGAGCTCAGCCAATTTGACATTCAGTTCAAGCCCAGGACCTCGGTAAAAGGTCAGGCGGTGGCCGATTTCATCGCTGAATACACCGGATCAGAGGTGTTAAGCCTCCAGAACGAGATGACTTCGAGGTGGGAGATGTTTGTGGACGGGTCCTCCAACAGGCATGGAAATGGAGCCGGAATAATCATTAAAACCCCAGATGGGAGCACCGTCCAGATGGCCCTTCGTTTTGACTTCAAAGCTACCAACAATGTCGCGGAATATTGAAGATTATTCTCAACATGGGAGTCGAGCACGTCACGGTATATAGCGACTCCCAGTTGGTGGTCAATCAAGTGAATGAAGATTATCAGGCTAGGGATAACGAAATGATCAGCTATTTGAGGCAAGTCAAGAACCTGATGTCGAAATTCACCAGATGCGATCTCTTCCGCATATCCCGAGACTACAACGGACAAGCAGACGCACTGGCCAAACTTGCTTCAACCACTGACATGAAATTACCCCGAACGGTCACGATCTTCCGCCTACCGCAGTCCAGCATTAATGAAGAGCATCATGCGAACGTCCTAACTCCCGATACGGAAAGTATAACGGAGAATTGGATGACTCCCCTTCTAAACTTCCTCCGGGACGGATCACTCCCTTCGGACAGGACGGAGTCGCAGAAGATCAGAAGACAGGCTCTTTGTTACCTCATAATTAACGGTAGCCTATATCGTAGAGGGTTCTCATTGCCATATCTCCGATGCATAGCACCCCCGCAGACGCACTGCGTCATGGAAGAAGTACATGGGGGAACCTGCGACAGTCATTCGGCCGGACAGAACTTGGGTCACCGAATAATGAGACAGGGGTACTACTGGCCTACTCTCTTCAAAGATTCCAAAGAGCATGCCAAATCTTGTGATCGATGCCAGAGGACAACCCCTATTTCACACTACCATCCCGAGCCGTTAACACCAATGACATCTCCATGGCCATTCTCCCGATTTGGGGTCGATATCATAGGCCCGCTTCCGAGAGGGGCTTCGAACAAAAGATTCGCCGTAGTAGCAATCGACTATTTCACCAAGTGGGTGGAGGCGGAGGCTCTGCAGCATATTACCGAAGCAAACACCACCAATTTCATCAAGCATTCCATCATCTTCCGGTTCGGCGTACCAAATACCATCGTCGCCGATCACGGAACCCAGTTTGATAACGCCAACCTCCGGCGGCTATGTTCGGAATATAATATCGACCTAAGGTTTGCCTCCCCATCACATCCTCAGAGCAACGGACATGTCGAAGCAGTTAAAAAGGTTATCAAAAATCTACTCAGAAGGATACTACAGCTAAGGAAAGAGGCATGGGTCGACAAGCTCCCCGAGGTTCTATGGGCAATACGCACTACCCCACATTCAACTACCGGAGATACCCCATATTCCCTCTCGTTCGGATCGGAAGCGGTTATCCCGGCTGAAACAAATGTTCCGACTCCCAGAGTCTCCTGCTACAATCCTGGCGACAACGAAGAAGAACTCCGCCAGTGCTTGGATGAGCTGGAAGAACGAAGGGACTTAGCCAGAATAAGAGCTGCCCACCGTCAACAACAGGCCGCCAAATATTACAATACCAAGGTCCGCATCAGAAGATTCAACCTGAGGGATTTGGTCCTCAAAAAAGTGATTTCCAGCACTAGAAAACCAGCCTCGGGCAGTTTGGGGGATAACTGGGAAGGACCGTACATCATAGACTCCGTCTCCTTGAAAGGTGCCTACAAACTCAAGACAGAAGACGGAACCCCCTTGAAGAACCCTTGGAACACGGACCACCTGAAGAGGTACTATCAATAGGTACGAATTATATATATGCATATGAATCAGAATGTTTTTGAACACTTAGTATCACTTAGTAACAGGAACAGATCTTATGTCGGGTGTAATCCCTAGTGCAACAACAAAGACCTCCTAAGCGGAGGCACGATGTATCTCCGAGGGTCAAGACCCCGAGATAAGCACCAAGAGTGCAATGACAAAGACCTCTTAAGCGGAGGCACGATGTATCTCCGAGGGTCAAGACCCCGAGATAAGCACCAAGAGTGCAATGACAAAGACCTCCTAAGCGGAGGCACGATGTATCTCCGAGGGTTAAGACCCCGAGATAAGCACCAAGAGTGCAACAACAAAGACCTCCTAAGCGGAGGCACGATGTATCTCCGAGGGTCAAGACCCCGAGATAAGCACCAAGAGTGCAATGACAAAGACCTCTTAAGCAGAGGCACGATGTATCTCCGAGGGTCAAGACCCCGAGATAAGCACCAAGAGTGCAATGACAAAGACCTCCTAAGCGGAGGCACGATGTATCTCCGAGGGTTAAGACCCCGAGATAAGCACCAAGAGTACAACAACAAAGACCTCCTAAGCGGAGGCACGATGTATCTCAGAGGGTCAAGACCCCGAGATAAACACCAAGAGTGCAATGACAAAGACCTCCTAAGCGGAGGCACGATGTATCTCCGAGGGTTAAGACCCCGAGATAAGCACCAAGAGTGCATTGACAAAGACCTCTTAAGCGGAGGCACGATGTATCTCCGAGGGTCAAGACCCCGAGATAAGCACCAAGAGTGCAACAACAAAGACCTCATAAGCGGAGGCAAAATGTATCTCCGAGGGTCAAGACCCCGAGATAAGCACCAAGAGTGCAATGACAAAGACCTCCTAAGCGGAGGCACGATGTATCTCCGAGGGTCAAGACCCCGAGATAAGCACCAAGAGTGCAATGACAAAGACCTCCTAAGCGGAGGCACGATGTATCTTCAAGGGTCAAGACCCCGAGATAAAGCACCAAGAGTGCAATGACAAAGACCTCTTAAGCGGAGGAACGATGTATCTCCGAGGGTCAAGACCCCGAGATAAGCACCAAGAGTGCAATGACAAAGACCACCTAAGCAGAGGCATGATGTATCTCCGAGGGTCAAGACCCCGAGATAAGCACCAAGAGTGCAATGACAAAGACCTCCTAAGCGAAGGCACGATGTATCTCCGATGGTCAAGACCCCGAGATAAGCACCAAGAGTGCAACAATAAAGACCTCCTAAGCGGAGACACGATGTATCTCCGAGGGTCAAGACCCCGAGATAAGCACCAAGAGTGCAATGACAAAGACCTCCTAAGCGGAGGCACGATGTATCTCCAAGGGTCAAGACCCCGAGATAAGCACCAAGAGTGCAATGACAAAGACCTCCTAAGCGGAGGCACGATGTATCTCCGAGGGTCAAGACCCCGAGATATGCACTAAGAGTGCAGTGACAAAGACCTCTTAAGCAGAGGCAAGATGTATCTCCGAGGGTCAAGACCCGAGATAAGCACCAAGAGTGCAATGACAAAGACCTCCTAAGCGGAGGCACGATGTATCTCCGAGGGTCAAGACCCCGAGATAAGCACCAAGAGTACAATGACAAAGACCTCATAAACGGAGGCACAATAAAGACCTCCTACGCTGAGGCACGATGTATCTCCGAGGATTAAGACCACGAGATAAACACTAAGAGTGCGACGACAACAAAGACCTCCTAAGCAGAGGCTTGATTAATATAAGAGATCCCGCACTCCGGGATAGGATACTTGAAGTGAGTAGAAACATTAAAACCAAACAATAAAATGGGGCACAAAGTCCGAAGAAGTTTCATTCATTCCAAAAGAAAATTTTGAAGTCGAATAACAGAGCGGGGTATAAAGCCCAAAAATTCCTCACACATCCGAGGCTAAATTCCTCGCATCCGAGGCTTACACTGCTGAAACCAGATAACATAAATAAATAAATAAATAAAAAAGAAAAAGAAAAAGAGTTCAATCTTCGACCACCGCTTTGCCCTTGTCCACCGGACCTTCAGCCGTATCGACCAACCCTCGTCATCATCCGAAACCTCCATAGGCTCATCATCCGAAAGATGTACCTTAGCAAAGGCTGCAGAAATATCTTCCACAGGGTCTTGTTCCGGTCTCTCTCGAGAGTCGATAGCCCTCTGCACCTCCCTTTCGAATTCGGTAAAGTCAAAGCCAGGGTAGGATCGTAGCATCATCTCCTTCAACTCTTCTACCGCGCGGTCGAAGGTCTCCGACTGTGAAGCATAGAACTCATCGAAAGCCAGAAACACATCGACCGTGTTTTCTCTGAGACCCTCCTTCAACCCTCTGATGGTTTCGTTGGCCGATCTTACGCGGTTGCGGTAGTCACAGAGTTTGGCATGATTCTCCCTGCATCTTGCCTTCACCTTCCGATATGCCGCAGACAGCCTCCCCACCTGGGTTTTCAAAGACTCGCCGATGCCTAGCGCCGTCTGCAGTTTATCGTCGACTTCGTTTTTGGCCGCCACCAGCTCCTCGTACTTCTCCCGCTTGGCCTCATATCTTTTCTCCATCTCCAAGAAGTTCCCAATGGCCTATCCACCGAAATAAAGAAATACAAATAATCAGTACCCGAAATGATTGAACAGCTCTCGGGACCCCAAATCAAAATATTTACCTATCAAAGAGTGCCCTGAGACTGGCGTATCTGATCAGCATTCGACATTTTCCCGAAATAGCTGGTCTCCCGACTCCTCAACATATCCTTCCCGTACGAACACATAAACTGTACGCCGGTGTTAGGAGTGATCGGACTCTCCCGTGGGTCATACGTACGAGCCGAAGGATCCACGTAATAGTTCGGAGAGATCCTCGGATCATGCATATAGAGCTCGGGAAGTGTGTCCTTATAGGACTCCACGTCCACTAAAAGCGTGGGCCCTCTCCCCGGTGCCTCGGCCGTGGCCCCCAAAGGAATCCCGGTCGGAGGGAGAGCCCCGGGCTCAGATATAGTAACGGCAGCATGTGCTCCGTGTCGGATGATGCTGTCTTCTTCAGCAAGGACGGCCCCGCGGGGATCCGTCGCTTTTTTCTCCGCGACTCCATGTCCTGCCTACGATCAGCCATCCTTTTCCTTGCTCCGACAGTTAGTTTTCCTGCACAGGACAACGAAAGGTAGGACAACAGGAATGCTCAAATCCTCAAAATGGTAAACACTGAAGTATACTTACTCTTCTTGGCCAAAGTCCTCTTCGCAGCCTCATTCCTCTCCTCCGATAACGCGGGGATGAAACCTAATGCGTGTAAGTTCCGGTCGTCGAGCAAGATGTCAATATGCCTTCCTCCCGGTGGAACAGACCACGCCGTCTTAATATGAATCCTTTCCTCTCTCGTAAGTTCTTCCGGTTGAACCCGCTCCCACGTAACTGCCAAGCAAAAACAACACAATCAGATAATAACACCGAAATCCGAACAAATAAAAATGAAAATACCGCTGAAGTACAAGGGAACCCCAAAACACCTGGGAGATTGAACACCGAACGAACACTTTGACACTTTCCACCGAGCTTAATGTCTTTGCCCCAATCTCCGTCCACTACAAACCAGGTCTTTTTCCATTCCTTATTGGAAGACGGTAGCTCGGTGATCAGAGGTTCGCCCTCTTGCTTGTCACAACAAGCAAGGCCCCACCAGCCATCACCCTCCAATTTATGGAAGAAGAGGCTATAGCAGTGTCCAATCTCCGTAAAGGTGGGAGCAGGGAAACCTCTGCTTCTCCATAAAGCAAACATCCCGATCAGGATCCTCCACCCATTCGGGTTCAACTGCGCAGAAGCGACCCCGACTTCCCTTAGCATCCTCCTAATGTAAGTAGGAAGGGGTAATCTTGAGCCGATCTCTTAAAAATCCAGATGAAATGCCACCGAACATCCTGCAGGGTTGCTAGCCAGCTCACCGTCGGAAGGCAGCCTAACGCCCACCGACTCCGGTATCGAGAAGTTCTTCTTGATCAGTTTAATCTTCGCCTCAGTTATCCTGTTTTCAACTTGGTTTATAGCAAACCGGGTGTGGTCCATACGGTCCCGGTAACACTCTTCGGAGGTGTAATCGGCTTCGTAAGCCCCGGGCACCATGCGCGCTATTGACGCGTCAACCGAAACTTCGACAGGCGGCGCTTCGAAGGTGCTGGCGGTGCTGCTACCCTCCGATGTATCCTCAGAGGATGATTCTGATGAACTCGAAGGGGTAGCGATCCTTGAGGGGCCGGTCTTCCGAACCATGATATCGAGTACGGAAGGCGAATAAGATAAACAGCTCAAAAGCAAACAAAAGAAGTGAAGAGGAAGGAAGTCAGTTCCAGAGGATAACTTTACCCAACAGATGTGTGAAACGTCCACCGAAGTATCGTTGATCGCTTGAAAGCTTGCTAATGAAGAGCTTGGTCCTCCAGACCCCTATTTATCGGCCTCAAGCAAAAACGAAAAGACGCGGCGGTTCATTCCCCTAGACGATAGCTAAACGAACCCCTCCCACTGTTCGCTAGGTGGGGTTACCCGTATGGAGAAACAAGTGGGCCTCAACTCAATTGTAAGGGCCCAAAGGGCTCAGTGATCAAGCCTGCGATCCACATCTGGCCACCGGATCGCTCCCATCCTTTCTAATCCATCCCGTCTAATCCAGACCGACAGGCTTGAGGGGGAACTGTTAGGCCTCTCTGGTACCCTACGGATATCGAAACGGAGGAGTCACCGTACCACGTCCTTCCGAAGATGATCGTCCACCGACTATGGCTGAGGCCCCTCGAACGAAGTATCGGATACCTTACCATCCGCCGTAAGCATTAGAAGATATACTTGTTGCAACGTACCTCTGACACGCCAGAAACACCTGTCACCTTCCAGCCAATCGCAGGTAGCCACGAAGTCGCCCTTGTCAGAAGCCAAGCCTATATATATCCCACTACTTGTACACAAAATGGGCTTTTTGGCAAATTTTTAGGAAAAGAGATATTAAGAGATACAAATCGGGACTTGTCCCATCAGTATGTAAAACTTGTAAACTGTATCCGATCAATATAATAGGTTTGATTCTGACCATCATTTAGGCTTTCTACCTGAGTCACATTTTCACTTATAACAGTCAAGATTAAAAATTTATCCCATAAACAAACATACAAAATCAAGTATAAAAGCGAAAATTAAAAAACACTTGATTTTTAAGTGGGAACCATTCATCAAGGAAAAACCACGGGCTAACCACTTAGCCACTCCGATCCTCATATCCACTATTGTAATAATGTTTATAACCTATGTTGACTTCTAGTCACACCATTCTCGGTCACTAACCCGCCACTACTACCCAATGGGCCTTTATAATGAATTTTTGATCACTTTACTTGCCAACCACACTTTGGTTGCAAGACTTCACTTCCTTGTGCACTACACCTTGTAGTCATAAGACTTAACTCTCAAGAAGAGATTAACAACGTATGTAAATATATGAATATTCAAAATGCAATTAATGCTAGACCTAACTAGATATAGATACTGTTAACGAAAATTTTGCTCGGGATGAGAAATTTCAGATAACGCCCTCGAGATCACTACCACGTAGGTGGTGGCCAAGATTTATTGTATATGTAACAGTATTTACAAAATGACAAGTAAGCAAGAATGTTTGTATTGAACGTGCATGGTGTACAAATACAGTGATTCTTTTCTCTTTGCTCTCAACTCTCTCTAGAGAATGGTTGATTATTTGTCGTATGCCTGTCGAATAGTAGTCTCCTCTTTTTCATTTCTTTTCTTTTCTATTTATACATAGTTTGTAGGTCAACATACTGATTCTCCCTTGATTTTCTCAGTCTCCTCCTTATCAGGCGGGATTTCTCACTGTAATGTCATTGACTTTTGGATTAATGTCCGAATTGAGAGTATCGTGGTGGAGATCAGTTTGTTTCCTTTTTGGATTTTATTACTTGTTCTGCATGTAGGTAACGTTTCCAGATATGATTCAATGCATTCCTCGTTTCCCTTCAGTATGATCCTTTATAGAGGTCGTTGGATATGACGATATGGTGTGGTGCATCAACCAGGGAGGTTGATTAGTATTTCGACCTTGATATCTGAGAAGTTTCATCCAGCTTGGAGCCAGATCTGGCTTCCCTTGACCTTTTCGAAGCTAGGTGTGGCTTCGACTGACCTCACGGCCTTTTAGGGATATTCTTCTGTTTCAATCGAGGTACAGACGAGTCTCTGGAGCATTTGCGAGATGACCTCGACTTCTTGGAGCTTCCAGTTTTGGTGATGCGGGCTAGATCTGATTGTTCCGGGCTCTATCCCGGATGTTTCCGGAGCCCGTCCTTGTTCCTGGGGTGGTATCGCAGTTTGGCTCTGGATAGAGAGGTCTTCTGGTGGAAGCTCTCGGGTCCGGGCTCTATCCAGATGTTTTCGGAGCTCGCCCTTGTTTCTGGGATGGTATCGTAGTTCGGCTCTGGATTGAGAGGTCTCCTGGTGAAACTCCCGGGTATGGAACCTGGTCTGGGAGGTGGAAAATTTCCCTTTGGTCCTTAGCCAATTTTGGCTATTAACAGAAGTCCTCTCTGACTTGAACACCAGACGTCGAGCTCGGGGTTGGGGTCAGATTTTCACTTTATTTGGGAAATCTTCCCCTTTTTACCTTTACCGAAATATTGGGGAAATTTCTTCATTTGAGTGACGTGTTGCGAACCGACTAATTGCGTTACGGCAGTTCCCGAGATTTTTTACCGTTACCAGAATCTTGGGGAGATCTTCCTCTTAACTGCGTAAGTGATGTGGCATGAGATGATTAGCCTGCTTTCGAGTTTAATCCGGTTACGTTACTGTAATCGATTTTTTTTACCGTTATCAAACGAGTATCTCGGTAACTCGTGTTGTTGCCCTTCTGCCTATATATATGTCTGTTTTCCTCTTCATCTTCCTCCTCATCTTCCTCACATCTCTGAGCTAAAAACTTTTTGCTGAGAAATATTTCCATAACTTTTCCTCTAAGCTTGCTTCTTTCTTCATTCTTCGTCTTCTATAATGTCGAAAAACAGTCGTGACTCAACTGATTCCATATTCGACGGTGAGGAGGTCTTTAGTCTTACCCTGGGGAAACGGGCTAGGAGGAGTTCTGACGGCGACGATTCCCCACCCACCTCACACAGCGGCGGTCAAGTAGGAATGTATCTATCGGGACTGGGTTCTCCAACCATCCCGACCACCCTTTAGATATCGTTGATGATGACTTCGACAAAGAAGTGGACGGTGGCGCTGCGGGGGAGCGTCGGGTCTCGTCTTCTGGTCCCGTTGGGGAGAGGCTCCCTCCCTTAGATTTTCGGGTTGTCCCAGATTCCATCGTTGACCCGGTGTCGATTGATCGCTTGAGGTCAAAGTTTGGCATCCCCGACAGCGTATCCATCTCGGTGCCTCCCAAAAATTATGAGTTTTTCATCCCCCCTAAAGGCGTGCTTCAGATTCATGTGGCCGCTCTTGAGAACGGGGTCAGGCTTCCTCTCTATCCAACCCTTCGGCGGGCTCTCAACGCCATCCATCTCGCTCCCCTCCAGTTGACGCCTGGCTTCTGGAGGCATTTGATTGGTTTCCTTGTATTATGGAGGGAATAATGCCAGATGAGTAAAGTGACGAGAGAGTCAGGTGCAGAGGAGCTGGCTTATCTCTTCCAGATTGGGAGCTTGTCTGGGGCTCATCGAGGCCAGTTCTATGCCAAGGCCAAGAATAAGCTCAACTTCATCGTTCCTGGTGCCTCGAAGAAGGACCCCGCGTGGAAAGAGGAATGGATCTTGGCGGGGGATGACTGGGGGAGCTCGATTTTCATCGGAGGGCATGAATTCGAGGTTCCTACGGCTTTCAGTGACAAGTTCTCCTGGGACCGGGACTCCCTGCCTTCTGAGTCCGAAGCCGTCTTAAAGGCTATTCTAGCCTGAAATTATCTGAATCGGAAGTTCCCTACTGCTGAAGCTTTTGATCCTCGTAGGGTGAACAAGTATTTACGGATTTCAGACGCTATTCCTCGTAAGTGTCATTGAGTTGCTTCTTCTTTTCACTTGGCTTGGTTCTAACATATTTTTTTTTAGTTTTTGTCGTGGAGCCGGCCACTTGTCACGTCTCACGCTCTCCTCAAGGTGGAGCTCCTCTTCCCTCCTCTGGGGTCGAACCTGCCCTGGCTTCGTCTATCTCTCCGGCTGGGTCTAAGATGGCCACTCTTGCCTCCCGGGCTTTCCGGGCTTTGGGTAAAGCTCCCCAGGTGGTTGGCCCGGCTGCTTCTCCCCCCTCGCCCGTGGCCGCTAAAGTCGCTACCCCTTCGACTCAGACACCTGATTCCGCTGCGCTTCCAACAACCAAAGCGTCGGAGGTTTCTGGGAAAGGTGTTGCTTCTGGGAAAGGTGTTGCGAAGGTTCCTCCTAGTCGCTCCTGGCTCAGTCGAGCTCGACAGGGCAGGATGAGGTCCTGGAGCAGTTCATAGCGTCCTGTCCAGGTGGCGGGATCTCCAAGATGGCTTCTATACCTGTGGACGTCCTTATAACCAAGGGGTCTGCTATTTTAGATGAGGTAATTGTCTTTCCTTCACGCTACTTTTGTTAATTCGTTCAGTTTCTAACTCGGGTTCTATATTTTGTAGGCCTTTAAGGTTAATGTCGTGATGGGCCAGCAGGTAGCCCTCCTCCGTTATCGGGCTGTAAAAGCCGAGGCTGAAGCCGAGAAAGCCGGGGAACTGCTCAAGCAGGCTCAGTCTTTAGTGGAAGAGGTGACTTCCAGCCAAGGAAAAATCGAGCTCGAGATGGCTGAGCTTCGCTGCTATCATGTGAGGATGAAGCAATCTTTTGATCAGGAGTGTCTTCAATCTCTCCGGCGGGCTAGGCAGCGGGATTCCCGGAGATCTGAGGCTAAGAAGCTGGACCTCGAGAACCAGTCTCTGATTACTCAGGTGACCAAGCTGCAAGCTGATGCGGAGACCTCCTTCAGTGACTTGTATTTTTATGCTTCCTTTCAGGTCGCGGAAGCTCTTCCTCCTCCCTTTGATTTATCGTCTATTGTGGGCTGGGACAGACAGGAAAAAATGCTCAAAGCTGCCGAGTTATCTTGCCCTGAAGGCGACAAGGTGGTCCCTTCTAGCCCAGCAGGAACTGGGAAGTAGCCCGCTCAGTCAGATCCCTCATTTCATCTTTCTTCCTTTATCACCTCAGGTTCTGGGGAGTCTTCCAGCAGAGTGATGTCCTCTCGATCCGAGGAGGACCAATCGGGAGCTGGTGAAGAGGTTAGTAGCCCATCTGAGGATCCCCCTTTAACAGAGATGGAGGTCGACAGGAGCCGGATGGGGTCCTTGGCTGCCCTTCTTGACGCGGTTATCCCTCCTGAGGTTATGGACGTAACTAATGAAGTTTTAGAGGAAGACTCAGCTGATCATCCGATGGAGCCTTTAAATAGAGGAGCGGTCGGTGAGGATAACCCTGATGGACAGCTACCTGTAGAGGGGGTTGATGCCGAGGATCAGCAGGAAGGAGGAGGGCCAGCGGAGGGGAGCCATGAGAGTCCCAAAGCTTGAAGCGGATGACTTGATTTTGATTGCCTGAAAAAGGGGGTGGGCACCATGTTTTGCCATTATCAGTTTTTCATTTTTCTTCTTCTTTTTGTAGCCCGAGTTTGGGGTTTGGGCTCCTCATTTAAATGTAGCCTTATCAGGGGATAGACTCCCCTTGTCCTTAATGATAAATCCAAGCGCTCTTTGGAGAACTTTTATTCTATTTCTGGTCTTGCATGGGATCCAGAGTAGCATCTGTAGCAACAATTAAGATTCGTGTAGGGAATTATGATGATTTTGATCCTGCACATGAAAGCAAACATTATGTATATATGTATATATATATATATATTTTATCGGGTGATAACCCAACCAAGACTTTAGGAGGGCTACTTAGCTTTTTCCTAGTCTTTGAGATCTGGTGGACAACTATGCTCTTACACCCAGATCCTTCTTGGGGGTGGTAGCCCGACCAAGGCATCAGGAGGGCTATCGAGCTATTTCCTGGTCTCGAGATCTGGAGGGCAACTATGCTCTTACACTCAAATCCTTCTTGGGGGTGGTAGCCCGACCAAGGCATCAGGAGGGCTATCGAGTTATTTCCTGGTCTCGAGGTCTGGAGGGCAACTATGCTCTTACACTCATATCCTTCTTGGGGGTGGTAGCCCGACCAAGGCATCAGGAGGGCTATCGAGCTATTTCCTGGTCTCGAGATCTGGAGGGTAACTATGCTCTTACACTCAGATCCTTCTTGGGGGTGGTAGCCTGACCAAGGCATCATGAGGGCTATCGAGCTATTTCTTGGTCTCGAGAGGTTTATGTCGAATTCCCATACAAGGGTATAGTCACTAATGTTGAACATAGTTGGAGACAAAGATGGAAGAGAAAAGGAAAATGACTTTATTGATGATTGAGATGTAGTACATCTTTATTAGGACCTGTAATGAAAACTAAGTGGGGGTAGTCTGCTTGAGAACTCTTTTCAAGGGTAGAATTTCTTCAAATGATCTGCATTCCAAGTGTGGTTGATGGATCGTCTGTCCATGTCTTCGAGTTTATAAGCTCCATTGCGAACAACTAGCTTTATCAAATATGGCCCTTCCCAATTTGGACTTAAGACTCCGTCCGACCTTTTCCGAGTGTTCAGTGTCACTTTCCTAAGTACCAGATCCCCTTCCTTGAATTTTCGGGCTCTAACCTTTTGGTTGAAGTATCTAGCGATCTTGCTCTGGTAGATCGCTACTTTCTCTGCTACCCAGTCTTGCTTTTCTTCTAAGAGGTCTAGACTAGCCCGGAGATTGACTTCGTTACTTTCGGGCTCAAAGTGCTGTACCCTGAACGAGGTTAATTTATGCTCGATGGGGAGGACTGCTTCAATCCCGAAAGCCAGGGAGTAAGGTGTCTCTCCGGTAGCTGTTCTTTTTTTAGTCCGGTATGCCCAGAGGACTTCTGGTAGCTCTTCGGCCCATTTACCTTTCTTTTGCTGAAGCTTCTTTTTTCAGAAGTTTCTTGATTGTCTTGTTGGTGGATTCTACCAGCCCGTTAGTCTGGGGATGAGCCACTGAAGCGAGCCTGAGGTCCATCCCCAATCCCTTGTAGAAGTCTTTGAATCGGGCGTTGTCGAATTGCTTTCCTAGGTCGGCTATAATGATGAGAGGGGTTCCGAACCTGCATACCACATTAGTCTTGATGAACTTGGTTGTATTCTTTTCTGATATTCGAGAAAGAGGTCTTGCCTCGACCCATCTTGTAAAGTAGTCGATAGCCGAGATAGCGTGTTTCATCTGTCCAGGAGCGGTAGGAAGTGGCCGAATTAGGTCGATTCCCCACATGGCAAAGGGATAAGGTGAACTGAGGGACGACAGTCGCTCGGGTGGCTGGTGGTTCAAGTTTGAGGTTCTTTGACAAGGTTCGCAGGATTACGTAAAACTCTTTGCATCTTGATGGATGGTCGGCCAATAGTACCCCATACGAAGCACCTGATAGGCTAGAGCTTCCCCACCTATGTGGTTCCCACAGTCCCCATAGTGTACCTCTCTCAATGCCCACTTAGCATCATCGGGCTGCAAGCATCTAAGTAAGGGAAGGGATCTGCCCCTCTTGTAGAGGTATCCATCCACCATACAGTATCGAACTGAGAGTCTCTTAATTCTTCGGGCTTGGTTGGGCTCTTCAGGAAGCTCTCCTTCAAGGAGGTAGGCGACAGTTGGGTCCATCCAGCAAGGTAGGCGATCCAGGGAACACATTTCTCCATTTGTGGCTATGCTTGACTGGGTGATTACTTGGAGGGGAATTCCCTTTGGTAGGGATTGGCCTCCGTTCGCCGCTATTTTAGCTAGAACATCTGCGCGATGGTTTTGGTGTCGAGACACCTGATCGATCTTGAGTCCCTTAAATTTGCTTTTCAGCAGCCGAGCTAGATTTAGGTAGGCAACCATATTATCTCCCTTTGCATGGTAGACCCTAGTCACCTGGTTTACAACAAGCAACAAATCGCTCTTGATTTGCAGGTAGTCGGCCTTTAGTTCGATGGCTACCTTCATCCCGGCTAGGAGGGCTTCATATTCCGCTTCGTTGTTGGTAGCTTTAAACTCGAATCTGAAACAGTGACAGAATTCAGTCCCCTCCGGATCTATCAAAACTACGCCAGCTCCTCCCCCAGCTCGTCCGGATGCTCCGTCTGAAAAGAGGATCCATGGCTTGCAACCTTCCGGCCAATTTTCGACCTCGGATACCTTCTCAGGGACCTCGTTTGATACTGAGGGATCATCTGGATCTGGGATCGTTGAGAATTCTGCCACGAAGTCGGCCAAAGCCTGTGCCTTAATCGTAGTCCGGGGCTTATACTTTAGGTCGAACTGAGTGAGCTCTAGTGCCCATGAAACTAGCCTTCCTGACACGTCTGGTCTTTGCAAGAATTGGCAGAAGGGTTGGTCCTGTCACCACTGCTATTGTGTGAGCTTGAAAATAGGGACGGAGTTTCCTTGCTGAGATCACCAGAGCATAAGCGAGCTTCTCCAGGAGAATGTAGTTTCTTTCTGATTTGGTTAAGGCATGACTCACATAGTATACGGGTCTTTGAAAACCGTCGCTACAATCCTTAGCCAAAGCCCCGCTTACTGCAGTTTCTGATACAACCAGGTAAATCTGCAACTCATCTCCGAGAACCGGCTTGACTAACAAAGGGGGGCTTGTTAGGTACTCTTTCAAAGCTTGAAACGCCTGCTCGCTTTCCTAGTTCCATTTCATGTTCTTCCTTTGTTTGATGGCCTTGAAGAAAGGGAGACACTTATCGGTGGAGCGAGAGATAAACCTGTTGAGTGCCGCCACCCATCCAGTCAGAATCTGTACTTGCTTGAGCGAGGTCGGGGATTCCAGGTCCAAGATAGCTTTGATTTTTTCTGGGTTGGCTTCTATACCTCTTTCATGAACCATGAAGCCCAGAAACTTCCCTGCCGTTACCCCAAAGGCACATTTGGAGGGGTTCAAACGCATCTGGTTTTCCCTCAATATGAGGAAGGTTTTGCGAAGGTCTTCCTGATGTCCCTTTATGGTTGGGGATTTCGTGATCATGTCGTCGATATACACTTCTATCGTCCTTTCTATCTCGGGCTTGAACAGTTTGTTAACCAGCCGCTGGTATGTGGCCTCTGCATTCTTCAAACGAAACGACATCACCTTGTAGCAGTATAAGCCCTGCCCCGTAATGTAACTGGTCTTATCTTGGTCAGCCGGGTGCATTTTAATTTGCTTGTATCCTGAGAATGCGTCCATAAAACTCAAAAGTTTGTTTCCGGACGTGGAGTCAACCAACTGGTCGATCTTTGGCAAAGGAAAACTGTCTTTCGGACAAGCCCGGTTGAGGTCGGTATAGTCGACACACATACGCCATTTCCCATTCGCCTTCGTGACCATGACCACGTTGGCGATCCATTCGGGGTAACGTACCTCTCTGACGAACCCCGCTTTGATCAATTTATCAACCTCTTCCTGCACCGCTGCGTTCCTATCAGCGTTGAAGTGATGCCTCTTCTGCTTGACGGGCTTGACTGTTGGATCTACTGTTAGCAGGTGGGTGGCCAACGATGCCGGGATTCCAGGCATTTCATCATGGTTCCAGGCGAAGATGTCGCTGAATTCCCTGAGAAGATCAATCAGTTCTCTTTTTACTTCTGGATCAAGGGTGGCTCCGACCTTGACGATCTTGGAGGGATCGTCATTCCTGACAGATATCTCTTCTAGTTTGTCCACGGGCTGCCCGCTGGCCCATTCCTTACTCCGTTCTTCCTCGTAGGGCATGATAGGTTCATCCTCCGGATGCCCAGGATGTTCTGCCGGCTCCTTCTCCTCCTGGATTATCCGGGATGTATCCATGTCTTTCTAGATTAATGTCACCTGTACACACTGCTTCGCTAGGGTTGTAGGATTGGTAGATACTGCGTAGCATTTCCTGGCTGTCTGCTGGTCTCCTCGTACCTCTCCTACTTTGGTTCCAACCGGGAATTTCAAGACGTTGTGGTATATGGACAAGACTCCCTTCAAGGAGGACAGGAAAGGTCTCCCTAGGATGGCGTTGTAGGCCGATGGGGTGTCCACCACAACAAAGTCGGTCATTACATTCTGTTGGAGCGGGGTGACCCCGATGATTACTGGGAGGATCATTGACCCCATTGGTATGATCGAGTCCCCAGTGAAACCGTAAAGCGGAGTGGTACAGCTGTTGTAACAATGTTGCTTCAGGTTCAATTTTTCCAGGGTATCCTTGAAGAGGATATCTACACCGCTACCTGTATCCATGAGCACGCGATGGACCAGACAATTGATGATCTGTATCGTGATGACCATAGGATCATCATAAGGTTGCACGGTATTGAAGACATCTGCTTCGGTGAATACGATCTGAGCTGACTGGGAGGGCTCTGTCGGGCTCTGGCTGACTTCGAAGATCCCTCGGCTCTCTCCGAGGCGGGGAACCTTTCTTGCGTGGTTTTTTCGGGAGTTATTGGAAACGCCGGCCAATGTAGGACCTCCGCTGATAGTGTGTATCACTTGGATCTGTTGCATTAAGTCAGCCTGCTCCCATTTCATCTTTTCGGCGTCCTCACGAATTTCAGCTTGTAACTCCCTTCCAGTCCTGATATTATCTCTGACCTGTTGTAAGAACTCAATCAGGCATCCTCCCCTTATCAGGGCCTCAATCTGGTTGCGTAAGTTGTAGCACTCTGAAGTGTTGTGGCCCACGTCTTCGTGAAAGTCGCAGTACTTGTACCGGTTTCTCCTGTCAGCTGGGGCCTTCATGGGAGCGGGCTTTTGGAGCAACCCTTTATCTCGTATGGCAAGGTAGACTGTTTCCATGGAAGCATTCAAAGGGCTGTAGTAGTCATACCCTTTTTCCCCTTGCATTACTGGAGCCACGGTCTTGGGAGGCGGCGAAGCCCGGGGAGGGGTTCGTTTTGCTGGATATCTTTCTTGCCTATGCAGAGGAGCAGAGAGGCGATAGGTCGACCTGTTGGGAGGTTTATTCTGAGCTTTCTGCACTGGCTCAAATTTGGGGGCTTCTTTCTTCAGACGCTTTGCTGTTCTCATGTCGTCATGTTCTATCTTGACCTTGAGTTGTTCGTCGATCTCGACCTGCTCAAGAGCCCGGTCATAGGCCTCCTGGTAAGTCTCGGGAGGTCTCTTGGTGAAAGAACGGAAAAGCGTTCCTGCCCAGAGGTTTCGCCTGAAGTTGGCGAGGGTTTCTTTTTCAGTGAAAACTCCCATTTGTATGACCTCCTTGTGAAATCGCTCCACGTACGATCGAAGAGTTTCACTCCGTTCCTGGATTACATATTGGAGGTGTATAGGATCTTTCGGGCGAGGTTTAACTCCTTGGAATTGTGAGCAAAAATTGGTTGATAATTTTGTGAAAGAATCCACGCTTCCAACGGGTAGTTTCCTGAACCAGGTTTTCACGTAATCGGTCAAGGTCGTTAGGAACATTCTGCACATTGCTGCTCTGGTAGTGTTCTGGACCTCCATCTATTGAACGAAGCTCTCTAGGTGTCTTAGAGGATCTTCTGTTCCAGAGAACTTATCTGCTGGCATTTTGAATTTTGAGGGGAGCTCTGCTTCCCGGATCCTCCTAGTGAAGTGAGCGTTCATCTCGCTCAGGGGATTCTTTTTGTCCTCCTTACTCTTTCCCTTCCTTATCTGCTGGACCTCTTTTTGTAGCTTTGCCAGCTGATCCCTCAGTCGCTTGTTCCCAGGTCTCTTCGAGTTAACCTCAAATTCCTCACTGTCGAATCTTTCTGATGAACTGGCAATTTCTATCCGGTCCTCCTCCTAGACATGATCCACTCGAGGAGTTTGTCTACTTTCCTCCTCTAGGGCCCGGGTAGTTCTTCTAGATGTAGCTGGATGAGATAGCCCTCGTGGCTTCCGGGTAAAAGCATCAGCGGCAGACTTAACTAGCCGGGGTTGATATTGTGAAAGTCTTTTCGGAGCTGGGGGCATGGGTCCCAGCCTATCCCGGATCGAACGTTGGGGTCCTGATCTATCTCGAGCCGGCTCTGCAGGAGGAGGTCCTAGGCGATCGAAAGTAGGTGGCCTAGCTCCGAGTCTGCTCGGCTCTCCCTGATCATTCAGGTTGGTTGGCTGGATTGTGATGCCTTCAGCGAGCAGGCGGACGCAGACAGATTCTACGAAGGCCGCCGCTTGTTGGTCGAGCGCTGCCTGGCTCACTATGGGGTGGCCAGTAGCCCGCGTATTGGTTGTCTGGATCGGAGCTTGACTACTATATCCAGACTTTCTCCTCCTTTCTGGGGCTTTTCGGGTTGGCCTCGCCGGAGATTGCTCCGGGACTCTGTGTTGGCCTTGGGAGGAGCGGAGCCTCATAGTTCCTGTAAAACAATGAAAATATAAATGCAAACGATTGGTTAATTGGGTGTAGGATCTTTCCCACAGACGGCGCCAGAAAGTGTTAACGAAAATTTTGGTCGGGATGAGAAATCTCAGATAACGCCCTCGAGACCACTACCACGTAGGTGGTGGCCAAGATTTATTGTATATGTAACAGTATTTACAAAATGACAAGTAAGCAAGAATGTTTGTATTGAACGTGCATGGTGTACAGATACATAGATTCTTTTCTCTTTGCTCTCAACTCTCTCTAGAGAATGGTTGATTATTTGTCGTATGCCTGTCGAATAGTAGTCTCCTCTTTTTCATTTCTTTTCTTTTCCATTTATACATAGTTTGTAGGTCAACATACTGATTCTCCCTTGATTTTCTCAGTCTCCTCCTTATCGAGCTGGATTTCTTGCTTTAATGTCATTGACTTTTGGATTAACGTCCGAATTGAGAGTATCGTGGTGGAGATCAGTTTGTTTCCTTTTTGGATTTTATTACTTATTCTGCATGTAGGTAACGTTTCCAGATATGATTCAATGCATTCCTCGTATCCTTTCAGTATGATCATTTATAGAGGTCGTTGGATATGACGATATGGTGTGGTGCATCAACCAGGGAGGTTGATTAGTATTTCGACCTTGATATCTGAGAAGTTTCATCCAGCTTGGAGCCAGATCTGGCTTCCCTTGACCTTTTCGAAGCTAGGTGTGGCCTCGACTGACCTTTTGAAGCTAGGTGTGGCTTCGACTGACCTCGCGGCATTTTAGGGACATTCTTCTGTGACAATCGAGGTACATACGAGTCTCTAGAGCATTTGCGAGATGACCTTGACTTCGGGGAGCTTCCAGTTTTGGTGATGCGGGCTAGATCTGATTGTTCCGGGCTCTATCCCAGATGTTTCCGGAGCCCGTCCTTGTTCCTGGGGTGGTATCGCAGTTCGGCTCTGGATAGAGAGGTCTCCTGGTGGAAGCTCTCGGGTCCGGGCTCTATCCCGGATGTTTCCAGAGCCCGCCCTTGTTTCTGGGATGGTATCGTAGTTCGACTCTGGATTGAGAGGTCTCCTGGTGAAACTCTCGGGTATGGAACCAGGTCTGGGAGGTGGAAAATTTCCCTTTGGTCCTTAGCCAATTTTGGCTATTAACAGATATGCAAGTCTAAAATCTAGTCATCAAACAAAGCCATATCAACACAAGTTGTTACACAAAATGGCAAGGACAACAAATGCAATTAATAAATGCAATCAATAAGTCCTAATCAATAATGTTTAAATGCAAAGCATAAAAACTTAGCTGGAGGGCAAATATGTCATAAATGCAAGCTATCAACAAACAAACCATATGAATATTCAAAACATTAACTAGTTGATTAAAACACAATCTATCAACCTAGTTATCAATTAATCACATATGAATATTCAAAGCTTAGCTATTTAGGTTAAAAACAACCTAATCATATAAGTTATCATAAACAAACCCAATCATATTATAACTCATCAATAAAAGCATTCAAAACAAGATTTTAACAAATCATATGCATAAAAATGAATTCTTGGACTATAAGAACAATAAATGAAGATGAGATGTTTTTTCTTATTTACCAAGTCAATATTGATGAAGACCCATGAATAAATGATGCAATGGATGCATGATTTTTGGGTTTGGAGAGTTAAAAAAAACATGTCTTGGAGCTTCTCTCATTAAAAGGACTCTTCCTCTATCTAAAAATAGGTTTTTAACCTCTAAAAAACAAAGTGAGGAAGAAGATGTGAAGTAGGACAAAGAAGAACGAACCGTGGTCCAAACCGCTACTCATGCCCCGTGGTCCAAGCCGCACCTTTTTACTAGAGAGGTTACTGGAATCAGCAGCGGTACAAACCGCCGCCCGTGTCTCGCGGTCCAGACCGCGATCTGACACCAGCAGGTCAGACTGGATTTGGGCAATTTCTTTATTTTCTTATTTCTTTAATTTGGGTCCTTCCATGTTTAACAAGTTTGTTTATTTTAGTTTGATTAGGAATTAAATTAAGGTTTTGGAAATAAATCAAACTTACCTTTTAGGTAAGATTTGATTTTTGTTTTCCAGTCAAGTTAGGAGTCATGAATCTTAAAAGATTCTGATTAGTTTTGATATTTTCCTGTTTTAGTCTTTTTTAAGAATATCGTATTCGAGTCGTATTAGGATTAGTTTATTATAAATAGTATTATTGATTCCAATTATTGTAACTTTTAAACCTTTTGATTAATTTTAATAAAATCATTCCTTTGGAACATTTATCTGTCGTGGATTCGACATGCTCTATGAGGATTCGAGAGCACCATTTTCTAATGAAGATTAGGGAATGATGGCCCATGCATGGCGGTCCATGCTTGGGTAACTACTGGTCGCTACGTTAAGGTTCGTCTGAGTGCGACTCAGGGTTTGACGAAGTGATCATTCTTATTTTCGCCATACACCGATTCGTCAAGATGGCATATATATATATATATATATATATATATATATATATGCCTTAAACGAAACTACATCGTTTTAAAAAATAATGCCCAATGCACGGGTAACTGCACGGGTAAGGGATCCGTGCACAACCTGTGCAATCATACAAACCAGAAGGCACTCATCCTCAATGCACGGGTATTGCACAGGTAGGGAACCCGTGCACAACCTGTGTAACAGAGAGGCCCGAATTTCAAGGGGCTCAAAACATGACCAAACGACATCCAAACCTTTCATATAATATATCGTTAGAAAGGTATGGAAGTCTACTTTCTACTCCAATTAACAAAACATGATTTGGATGACAGTAGAAAGAGTTATGGTCAAATGAGTGACCAAATAGTCAGATTTGGACAACAACAAGAATGTCCAAACTCATGGAAAAAACCATGTGACCAAAGAACAAAACAAGAGAAGAATGTGACCTTCTCAAATGGTCACTCAATGCGCTAAAACTAACATACCATCGTGCAAGTGTAGACACTACTCAAAACCACACTTAAATCTAGAAATGAAGTGCAAGTGTGATTGTGAAGGAATGTACACATGAGCAATAAGAAACAAATGCATATATGAGTGTGTGCAACAACAAATGCATGTCAATACAATAGGCATGAGATGTGAGTGTGTGCAACTAAACCTCTTCAAAGAGAATTAAGCACAACTGAACTACCTCTTGAAGCTCATGAGATGGCCGGAAGCATGTCTTCGAGGAAACCACACTTGGAGAACCTATGCTACCCGTTACACAAACATCCCCATTGTGATTTGTCATGAAATAAGTCAATCATAAAAATAAGGTTCTTACAATCCCCAACACGGAGTTATATGAGGAGGTGGAGAATCATATACACCAAAGGTACTTCAGTGGTTAAGATTTGGTCAGTTTTACCGAACTTGAATCAATGATTGAACATGGTCAATTTTCAGAGAATTTCGATGCAGTGAAGCTATGTCTACCGATGATGGTGAATTACATTTTGATCGGATTGGATGAGAGAGAATCCATCCCCATATGGCAATTGCATCTAATAGATGACTTGGATGCATTCAATGCGTTCACATGGGGTTCACATGTGTATAAATACTCCATATGTAGATTCAAAAGGCAGTTCATTCTTAGAAGGAGAGTTACAACCGTTATGGATTTACATACGCGCTATTGGTGAGCCTTTCAAACTTTATTACTACTAGTGGAATTTATTTATTGATTTTTTATGTTTTCTAACTAACCAATTAAATTTCCAATGGATATGTTGTAGGTTTTTGCTTTTGAAGTTATTTCAACCCTTGCCATGCAATTTGCCACTCGTAAGGAAAAAGAACTATTCCCGCGTATTCTAAAGTGAGAGTTGACTCGGTGACCCAGAGTAGAGAAACTGTTAAAGATTTTCACCGCAAATGTAATAATCTATTCATAATTGTTGAATATAATCCTCATGATAAGTTTGTAATGTCCTTTTTTATGATAAAATTTCAGATGTTTGTGGAAGCATAATTGACCGCTAAGGAAGCGGAGATGAGTAAATGGTACTACCAGGGGATAAACGAGGGAGGCAATTTGTACCCAGCTCTTGGTTCAATGAAGACTATACTAGAGGGAGATTTATCAGCATCTGCCGAACATGCTAGTGATTACGGTGAGAATTTGATAGAGACAGACGACATAGGCTCACACACTAGATCTAGAACCAGAGTATTGATACTCCTGGCCCGAGTAGTGACTCTGCAGCTGTCAGGAAAACCTGTGTTAGATTTAGAATGAACACGGTAATCGTGCCACCTCTTGAGATGGTGGCTCTAGACTGCAGCTGCCAGGCAGACCTATGTCAGATTCCAAATGAACACGGTAATCGTGCCATCTTCTGAGATAGTCGCTTCAGATGCACCTTCCGTTGGTGTTGAGTCTACCTATACAGAGCATGCACTAGAGGTACCAAAGGACATACGGAGCCATGATCTCTTGTACAAGAGGTATATAAATTGTTATTGGCTAAGGTCAATTTAAGATAATAATTTGAACTATAACTTTGACGTGTAATTTTCTCCTTTATGCAGTATCTGGCAATCTGGATCGCCGATTTAAAGAAGTCATGGACATCGTACATCAATTATGGGAGGAGGTTCGAGCTAGTGAAAAGAATAAACAACAACAACTTGATGAGTTGGTTCTTATAATACGTACACTTCATGTATCATCGACTGATCTGCATATGGATCAACCTTTTGATATGGCAAATGATGATCCTCCAGCTTTCAAGAAGAACCATGCAACCATGTCTCATATGGCTTTATATACTCCGTAAGACCCTGTAGTTGTGTCATATATGGCTTCAGAGACTCTACATGACACTATAGTTGTCTCTCTAGTGTCTACAGGCCTGCCAGTATCTACATGATTTCTAGTATCTATAGGCTTACCGGTATCTACAGAGACTCCGTAAGACCCTGCAGTCGTGTCACATTTGGCTTCTGAGACTCTGGAGTACCCTACAGTTGTCTCTTCAGCATCTACAGGCTTGCTAGTGGCTTCATATGTTAGTTTAGATACTCTGGAGGACCCTGCAGCAGTGTCTACGGGCTTGCTAGTTGTCTCTTCAGTATCTACTGATAGTATCCATTTCTACACTTGGTGTAGCCCTCATTTCCTAAATTTTTCACTAATTTCTCTGGTATTATTGTTATTTAATGTGTTTTGTGAGCTTTATGTAGGTAATAATCCATAAATAAGGTGTTAAAGCTTAATTGAAAAGATTTGGAATTTAAAATATCTGAAATTGTAATGGCTCGTGCAGAACACCCAACTTCGGAGGGTTCTATCTCTCTCCTCAAATTGAACCATGTTGAGAGTGATCATACCGATAAATGCACCTTTTGAGGTCCCTATTTTCTATCACTTGCTTTCTTTTTTGAGCAAATTTTTATATATAATGTGTTTTGTGAGCCTTGTGTATGTTATATCCCTTAAAATAAGGTGTTAGAGCTTAATTGAAGTGTTTGGAGGTATTAAAGGTTTAAATGGAAAATGGCTCGTGCACAACATCCAATTTTGGAAGGTCATATCTCTCAACTCAGATTGAACTACACTTCCTGTTACCTATTTTCGGAAAGCCCCGGATGTCTACTTTCCAACGCATTTTACATACCATGATTCTAAGGTTTCTGGAGGAAGTTATGGCTATTTCTGTAACAGTGTGTAGAGCAGTCAACTTCCGTGGTTTGGCCATTATTTGAGGGGCTTTCTTGTCATTTCACCCAAAGTCGTGCCCTAACCTCCTCCACTTTATAAATACCCCATTTATCACCTCTTTTTAGACTTCCCTCCCCTCTTTCACGCCTCTTCTCTTCTCTCTTTCTTTTTCTTTCATTTTCTTCATCTTCTCCACAATAAGGAGAGACCCAAGCTCTCCTGGAGGTTTTTCCTTCATGAGAGCTCACCATACACCTCCACCACACCATTTTACCTTTCGTCCATCCCTCTTAGAGCAGCTTGCAAGGGATTATGAGTCAAATTCGAGCTAGGAGGGATTATGAGTCAAATTTGAGCTAGGAAGGATTTGGAGCATCTTTGGAGGGTTTGTCTTCAAAGGTTTGCTCCTTTTTACTCATTTCTTTGTATTTCTTACTTCTTTGATGTGTAACCCCGATTTGAGAATATTATAAACCTATACATGTGCAATATATGTATGTTTGTTATTAAATTCAGTTGGGTTTTGTTTTACTCTTTGCTTTATGTATGAATTTAACTCTTATTGTTAAATCCATATGTGCGAAGTGTCAAAATTGATGTGTATGCATGATTGGGATTAGGAGTAGAGTAAGTTAATCTAGGAGTGGTGTAATTTAGCTTCCCATCAGTGTTTGTATGTTAATGAATGGCTAAAATACCATGTATTGAGTAATTTGAGTATTAGAGATTTTAACCCTAAAGAGTAGAAAAGGTTTCAGTTCAAGCATTTAGTTGCTAAATTGGTCTTGGTTCACTTCCTTATGCTTAATGGGTCTTTTTTTCAAAGACACAATTTCTCATCCTTCGCCGGATTGGGTGATGACTTGGTTTTGGAGAATTCCTAAATCAAGAAGATGAACCCCTAACTTAGATCGAATCGTATTAATGATATAACAACCAACTTATTGCACATTGCTGTTTGGTGAACTTGTTTTCCATTTTGTGCCATCCTAGGGAGATTGATAAAACCGAATCCTTGACTTAGTAGAAAAGACAAACTGAATTCCTCTTGTGCTCGTGTAGTTATAGGGGTATTTCATTGCTTAATGCTTTCACTCGGTTAGCCACCTTGTGAATGATATTTAGGCTGTCTGTTATATATCGCGTGGTTCGCATTAACATGCTCAACGTGGTATCCTCTACATTTGACTAGTAAGTTGAGAGATCACTAGGCTAGCGTGTAGAGCTTTGATACCCCGCTATTCTGTCTTTAGGGAATTGCAGATACCAAAAATATATTTATAAGAAGTCCTACGCAATGTGCTCTATAGTTAATAAAAACTAGTAAAGCGGCAAGCGAGGGTATTGTTCCACAGGGAGGTGGGATTCATCGACCGTTTCAAGTTCTAGCTATACAACACGCCGAGCGAACTGGTGTGTTGCGTATACAAAAAGAATATGTGGAAAGTAAAGGCTAAGCTAACTAACAAACTACGTAAATAAATATGTACAATGATAGGATGGAATGGAGAGATGCATGAAATGTGGATACGCTAGGGAAATGACTCAACCGTGACAATCATCCTAATTAAGCACTAGACTCACCTAGTTCCTCAAATGTGCAAGTATATCATAGGCTCTAGTCCCCTTAATTGATCTCTAATATCTCTCGATGTCTTAGAGATCACATCCACACAAGGCATGGATTCATTAAGTGGCGTGGCACACACAAAAGAGCCATGTATGCCAGCCTAGTGATACTCTCACTCTTTGATCATATACACAGGTTATTTCGTTGGGCATGTAATGAGCAACCGCGTGAGCCATACTACAGCCAATAATTCATCCACGAGGCTAACCAAATACGAGATGACAACCAAGTGAAAGCATTAAGAATATGAGATACCCATACAACACGTATGTTATATGCTCGTGTCCCCTTAATTAATCTCTACCCTCTCTCGAGTGCATAGAGATTGCATCCATGCATAAGCATGATTCCATTAAGGATTGTGGGACACACACATGAGTTCTACACGCCAGCCTAGTGATCTCTCAACTTACTGGTCAAATGTAGAGGATACCACGATGAGCATGTTAATGTGAACCACACGATATATAACACACAACCTAAATATCATTCACAAGGTGGCTAACCGAGTGAAAGCATTAAGCAATGAAATTCCCCTATAACTATACGAGCACAAGAGGATTTTGGTTCGTCTTAACTCTAGATACAGATTCGGTTTAGTCAATCTCCCTAAGATGGCTAAAAATGAAAAAAAGTTTACCAAACAACAATATGCAATAAGTTGATTGTTTAACATTAAGACCATTCAAATTAAGTTAGGGTTTATCCTCTTGACTTAGGAATTATCCCAACTCAATTCATCACCCAATCTGGCCAATGATGGATAATTGTGTCTTAATAAGACCCATTAAGCACAAGGATATGAACCAAAGCCAATTTAGCAACTAAATGCCTGAACTGAAACCTTTTCTACTCTTTGGGGATAAAATCCCTAACACTCAAATTATTCAATATATGGTATTTTGGCCATTCATTAACATACAAACACTTATGGAAAGCTAAATTACTCTACTCCTACATTAAATTACTCTACTACTAATCCCAATCATGCATACATATCAATTTTGACCCTCCACACACATGGATTTCACAATAAGAGTTTAAATCATGCAATTAACAAAGAATAAAACAAAACCCAATCGAATTTAAGAACAAACATACATATATTGCACAAGTGTAGGTTTACAATATTCCCAAATTGGTGATTACATCAAAGAAAACAAGATATACAAGGAAAGAGTAAAAAGAAGTACAACCCTTGAAGAAAAACTCCTCCAAAGATGCTCCTTGCTTCCTAGCTCGAATTTGGTCTTAAGACCACTCATTTCTCCTTGTAATCCACTCTAAGATGGTGGTTGATGTCTAAAATGAGGTGGTGGTGGTGTATGGTGAGCTCCCATGGAGGAAAAACCTCTATGGGAGCTAGTTCTCTCACTTAATTTGTGAAGAAGATGGAGAAAAGAGAAGAAGATGGAAGAGAGAAGTGTTTGGGAGTGAGAGAGGGAGAGGGATTCTGTGGAAGATGAGAGAAAATGGGGGTATTTAAAGAGTGTGGAGGTTAGGGTATGAAATGGGGTGTGAAAGGACAAGTTTGCCCCTAAAAAATGGGCTGAAAGTTGGCTGAAAACTAGGGGGTCGCGGGTGGAGTCGTCCAGCTCTCCCGCGACAGTGCAAAAACGACACCTACTGCCCCAAATTTCGCGGGTCAGTTTTCTGCTGCGCGCACCGTTACGAAAACAGTCATAACTTCCTCTTGAAGCCTCGGAATCATAATCTGTGAAGACTTTTGGAAAGAAGATATCCGGGGCATTCCGAAAACAGATAATGAGAAATGCAGTTCGATCAAAGGAGGGAGATATGACCTTCCGAAGTTGAGTGTACTGCACGAACAATTCCAATTTCAGCCCTTCTAACTCCAAAACTCTTCAATTTAGCTCAACCCCTTATTTTAAGGGATATAACCTACATAAGGCTCACAAAAGACATTATATACCAAAATACGCTCGAAAACGAAAGCAAACGATAGGAAATGGGGACTTAAAAAAGTGTATTAATCGATGTTATCAAGCTTGTGTGTGTGTGTCCCACAGTCCTTAATGGATTCATGCGTACTTTGTATATGTGGATGCAATCTCTATGCACTCGAGAGAGGGTATAGATTAATTAAGGGGACACGAGCATATAACATACGTGTTGTATGTGTATCTCGTTTTCTTAATGCTTTCACTTGGTTGTCATCCCGTATTTGGTTAGCCTCGTGGATGAATTATTGGCTATAGTATGGACCACGCGGTTGTGCATTACATGCCCATCGAAATAACCTGTGTATATGATCAGAAAGTGAGAGTATCACTAGGCTTGCATACATGGCTCTTTTGTGTGTGCCACGACACTTAATGAATTCATGCCTTGTGTGGATGTGATCTCTAGGACATCGAAAGAGATTAGAGATCAATTAAAGGGACACGAGCCTATGATATACTTGCACATTTGAGGGACTAGGTGAGTCTAGTGCTTTATTAGGAGGATTGTCATGGTTGAATCATTTTCCTGGCGTATTATTATATTTATGTAATTTATTTATTTATACTCCTATTTATTTTTCTGCAACACATGAGTCCACTCAGCGTGTTGTATAGCTAGAACTAGAGACGGCTGATGAATCCCACTGTAGGAAAAAATAGGAAAAAATGCAGCAGAAGCGATAATAAAAACGAATTTAGTATAGTTAAAATTTTTCCAATATTTGAACCTTAACCCTTTAATTAATGAAATATACATATATTCAAAAGATATCATACCTCTTGTAGCGTGATCCGATTGACTTAGCGTCGATGGTAATCAGCAAGATCTTCCAATCCGATCACGAACGTGAATCACCTAGGAGCGTGGTCTCCCTATTCTTTGAATTGCGTACCTGAGAATGAAAAAACGAAATCTTCTTTCCTGATCGTTAATCACAAAAACTCCAAGAGCCTAGAAAGATCGTTTTGGTCACTTTTGAATTCACAATCGTTATAATTGAAACTCGCGTGAACCTAAATCGAAAGTGTGCACAAAACCTTTTTATGTAAAGGCTTGCAAGTGTACTATCGAATTTAGAACTATCTTTCTCTCTTCCTCTTGGCCGAAATTTCACTATGTTCTAGAGTTGGATTTTTTAAGCAAAAGAAAAATCTCTCTAGCAAGAAGCATTTTCTTGGTCAAATTTTATCCCATCATATATAGGGTGGTCGAATTCTATTGCTTATTTAATTAGGGTTGGCCGAATTCTCTTAATAGGAATTCTAGGGTTGGCCGAATTCCTCACTTCAAGAGGATTTGTGCTTTACCCAAATTCCTATCAACTCAAGAATCCCAACCCTAATCCAACTTATAAGTGTATTTGTGATTATATTAAAGACTTCCTTATTTGATTAGATAAATAAATTCTTTATTTATCTACTGATAACCCGCTTTTCTGTCGTTAGGGAATTACGGATCTCAAAAAGATATTTATAAAAAGTCCTATGCAATGTGCTATATAGTTATGAAAACTAGTAAAGCGGCAAGCGAGGGTATCGTTCCACAGGGAGGTGGGATTCATCGACTTGTCTCTAGTTCTAGCTATATACCACGCCGAGCGGACTCGTGTGTTGCGTATGCAAAAAGACTATGCAGAAAGTAAATGCTAAACCAACTAACAAACTACATAAATAAATATGTACAGTGATAGGATGGAATGGAGAGATGCATGAAATGTGGTTACGCTAGGGAAATTACTCAACCGTGACAATCCTCTTAATTAAGCACTAGACTCATCTAGTCCCTCAAATGTGCAAGTACATGTTATATGCTCGTGTCCCCTTAATTGATCTCTAATCTCCCTCGATGTCTTAGAGATCACATCCACACAAAGCATGGATTCATTAAGTGTCGTGGAACACACAAAAGAGCCATGTACGTCAGCCTAGTGATACTCTCACTTTCTGGTCATATACATAAGACATTTAGTTAGGCATATAATGCGCAGCCGCGTGGGCCATGCTACATCCAATAATTTATCCAAGGGGCTAACCATATACAAGATGGCAACCAAGTGAAAGCATTAAGAATACGAGATACCCATACAACAAGTATGTTATATGCTCGTGTCCCATTAATTAATCTTTACCCTCTCTTGAGCGCATAGAGATTGCATCCACACGTATAAAATACACATGAATCCATGAAGTTCTATGAGACACACACACGAGCTCTACACGCCAGCCTAGTGATCTCTCAACTTTCTGGTCAAATGTAGAGGATACCACGCTGAGCATGTTAATGTGAACCACACGATATATAACACAACACCTAAATATCATTCACAAGGTGGCTAACCTAGTGAAAGCATTAAGCAAACTAAATATCCATATTGCAACACAAGCACAAGAGAAATTTAGTGGTCTTTACTCTAGATACAGATTCGGTTTAGTCAATCTCCCTAGGATGGCTAAAAATGGAAAACAAGTTCACCAAACAATAATGTGCAATAAGTTGGTTGTTTAACATTAAGACCATTCAATTTAGGTTAAAGGTTCATTCTCTTGATTTGAGAATTTTCCCAAAATCAATTCATTACCCAATTCGGCCAAGGATAGGCAAATGTGTCTTAAAAGACCCATTGAGCACAAGGATGTGAACCAAAGCCAATTTAGCAACTAAATGCCTAAACTGAAACCTTTTCCACTCTTTGGGGCTAAAATCCCTAATACTCAAATTACTCTACACATGGTATTTTGAGTCATCATCAATCAATCAACAATCATGAGATGCTAAATTACACTACTCCTACATTAACTTACTCTACTCCTAATCCCATTCATGGACACATATTGATTTAAACTCTCCACACACATGAATATCACAACAAGAGTTGAATTCATACATAAAGCAAAGAGTAAAACAAAACCCAAACAAATTTAAGAACAATCATACATATATTACATAAGTGTTGGTTTACAAAATTTCCAAATTGGTGATTACATCAAAGAAATCAAGATATACAAGGAAAGAGTAAAAATAGATACAACCCTTGAAGAAAAACTCCTCCAAAGATGCTCCTTGCTTCCAAACTCGAATTTGGTCCATAGACCACTTCTAACTCCTTGCAATCTACTCTAAGATGGTGGATGAAGTGTTAAAAATGGTGGTGGAGGTGTATGGTGAGCTCCCATGGAGGAAAAACCTCCATGGAAGCTTGGGTCTCTCCTTATATGGTGGAGAAAATGAAGAAAAGAGAAGAAAATGGAAGAGAGAAGAGAGAAAAAGTGAGAGAGAGAGAGAGAGGTCTGTGAAAAACTTCAGAGAGGAGAGAAAATGAGGGTGTTTATAAAGTATGAAAGTTAGGGTATGAAATGGGGTGTGAAAGGACAAGTTTGCCCCTCAAAAATGGGCTGAAAGTTGGCTGAAAATAGGGTGTCGTGGGTGGCGTCGTCCAGCTCTCCCGCGACAATGCAAAAACGACACCTTCTGCTCCAAATTTCGCGGATCAGCTCGCGGGTCGGTTTTCTGCTGCGCGCACCGTTACGAACAAGGTCATAACTTCCTCCAAAAGCCTTGGAATCGAGATCTGTAAGAACTGTTGCACAGTAGACTTCCAGGGATTTCCGAAAATAGGTAATGGCCAACGTAGTTCGATCTGAGGAGGGAGATATAGCCTCCGAAAGTCGAGTGTACTGCACGAGCAATTCCAATTTCAGCCATTCTAACCTCCAAAATTCTTCAATTAAGCTCAACCCTTTATTTTAAGGGATATAACCTACACAAGGCTCACAAAAGACATTATATACAAAATACGCTCGAAAACGAAAGTAAACGATAGGAAATGGGGACCTCAAAAAGTATATTTTCCGATGTTATCATCTACTTACCAAATTAAGTCTTTTATATTTATTATACTACTATAATAGTATACTACTAGGAAACATAATTCCTAGTCAGAAAAAGATTTTGATTTTTAATTAAATAATTAATTAATCAATTAATTAATTTCCATTTAATCAAACAATAAAATAAAATAATATTTTAGGCCATTATTATAGCCTTGCCGACCACACACAAAAAATATGGGCCAAATATTATTTTCTTATTTTATTTAATCCATTCAAGCTTTAAATAAAAGCCCACATGCCTCTCATTAATATATTAATATAATTTGAGTAGCCCATTAAATAAATAATGTGCAAATTATATTCTTAATATATTAAATACAATTCTAGATGGACCCATAAATTAGTTCTGTAGAATATATCAAGTGATCCATGCAAGTCCGTGTGGATTGGGGATCTTGGCAGACTATCTAAATCTAAGCTTCAATAGACATAACCGAATCACAATCAACAAATGATTCACTTAGGTCCGATCTATTAATTTTAGCTCATTCCACTAAAGAGCTAAAATTGAACTCTTAAATAAAGATAGAATAAGAAGATGTTTCTCATTCATACCCTAGACAATCTTATTGGAGATAGTGTGTCCTCGTGTATAATATCAGTAATCGCCAAGAGCTCATAGACCGCCTATAGCTCTCCTAGTTACCATATTTACTCATATGACCACATTTTGAACTTAGATATTTTGACTTGTCCAGAAGCCATGTTTTCAATAGACATTATCGAAAACTCAACGTTGAGATTTAATATCCAATACCTCAAAATATCCATATGATAATATTATACTCTCATTCAATAAATTGAGCCACGATGTCCATATCTATAAATGAAGTCATCTATCGATTAACAAATGAATACCACCAAACTATCGAGGATAGATTATGCTATATAATCGTACTCATTGATAGCTCAAATGATAACACTTGCAATCATAAGTCCATCATTTATCTCAGGATTAAGATAGACTCTCCGATTGTCCTCATAATGAAAAGACTTGTATCTACTGATGGTTCTAGATAAAATATTTCATTGTGATCTTATTCAATGCACCCAGTGCACTAGATTCTTTTACTCGAAGACCCTTTCGATGATTTTAGACTCATCATAACTCATTTGATCCCACTCAAATGCCAGCAAAAGAATTCTACAACTTTATCAAGATAAAGGTGCCCAACCTTTAACTTAAGTTGTGAACGTTTATTCAAGACTAACTAAAGAATTGTGTCTACCTCATACATATCCAGATGTATGAACAATTCTTCCTTTCTCATAGTCTTTTGACCTTATGATTATTTACTTTGACAATTATCATTATAAATGCTATAAGGTTTTGTAAAACCAGAAATCACTTTATTAATATGAAAAGATTGTCAATTACAATATTAGACTCTTGCTATTGAGCATAATCCTAACACTCTCCTGCCTGCGGAACGATACCATCGCTTGCCGCATTACTAGTTTTCATAACTATAGAGCACATTGCGTAGGACTTTTTTATAAATATCTTTTTGGGATCCGTAATTCCCTAATAACAGAACAGGCTTTCCAGTGGCTTCATATGTTAGTTCAGATACTCTGGAGGACCCTGCAGCCGTTTCTATGGGCTTGCCAGTTGTCTCTTCAGTATATACTGATAGTATCCATTTCTACACTTGGTGTAGCTCTCATTTCCTAATTTTTTTTCACTCATTTCTCAGGTATTATTGTTATTTAATGTGTTTCATGAGCTTTATGTAGGTAATAATCCATAAATAAGGTGTTAGAGCTTAATTGAAAAGATTTGGAATTTAACATAGCTGAAATTATAATGGCTCGTGCAGAACACCCAACTTCGGAGGGTCCTATCTCCCTCTTCCAATTGAACCATGTTGAGAGCCATATATTTTTAGAAAGCCCCAGATGTTTAGTTTTCGAAAAACTTTAAGGTTCACGATTCCGAGCTTTCTAGAGGAAGTTATGCCTATTTTAGTTGATGGTGCGTGAGGCCGAAAATCTTCTGAAAAGGGAATAGCGACTTTACCAAGTAGCTTCCCGAGTCACTTTTTGCACTATCAAAATTCAAATTTCATTCCAGAAACAATAGCGACTTGGCAAGCTACTTGGCCAAGTCTTTTGGAAAGTAGCTTCATATGCTAAATCGGTTTTTTCTTCTAATTTCGCCCTTGCCCTAATTCACTATCCTATATGAACCTTTCTTATTTTCACTCTCCACATCTCCCACAACCTACACAAACCCTTCTTCCCTATCTTTATCTTCTTTCTCCTACATCTTTTTTACCAAATAAGAGAGAAGCTCCAAGCTCCCATGGAGTTTTTTCCTCCATGAGAGATCACCATACATGTCCACCACTACCTTTCACACTTCTTCACCTGTTTTAGCGCAGATTGCAAGGAGAAATAAGGGCTCTCTTAACCAATTTCGAGCCAAGCAACAACAAAGGAAATTGAGAGGCTTTGGAAGAGATTTCTTCAAGGGTTTTCTCTACAACTTATTTCTTTTTGTATTTCTTGTTTTCTTTGATGTTTAATCCTCATTTGGGAACTTTGTAATCCTACACATGTGATATATATGTATAGTTGTTCTTAAATTCATTTGTGTCTTGTTTTATTCTTTGTTATGTCTATGATTTAATCTCTTATTTGTGACGTGCATGTGTATGGATGTTAGAAATTGATGTGCATTCATGAATGAGATTATGAGTAGAATAACCTATTTTAGGAGTAGTGTAATGTAACATCCCACGATTGTATGTATGTTGATGGATGATCCAAAATGTCATGTTTAGAATGATTTGAGTGATTGAGAGTTAGCTCCAAAGAATGAGAAAAGTTTGATTGATGCATTGACATGCTAGATTAAGCTTTGGTTCCATATTCTTGTGCTTAATGGGTCTTTGGTTTAGGACACAATTACTCTTCTCATGGCTTTGGTTGAGAAATGAATTGATTTTGGTAATTTCTTTAATCAAGAGAATGAGCCCTTTACTTAAATTGAATGTACTTAATGTTCTAGATTTTTCATACACTACATCTTAATTATAATGTGTATTCTTTTTGAATGATACATGCGCGATGTGGATCTAGAAGTACCTGTCAAAGTCCTTCGGTTTCATCGGTTACAAACCGATCACATGGACTTGGAAGACACGGTATGTATTTATACATAGCCACACTTATTTGCTAGTTTTTACACTTGCTTCATGTTAGCTTTGGTTCCTTTTGTCAGCACATGGATACATATTTGCAAATTGTACTAAAGCGCCAACATGCTTTTCCTAAGGTGTACAAACAGGATATAAATATCATTAATTCCTAATTTTATGTAAGTTTTTAGTTGTTTACGAGACGTATGCTTCAACCATTTGAATACATTATGATGTTTTTATGTTTAATTCTTGAACAGACATACCTTCACATATAATGGAATAAGATTTTCCCTAATGAAGTCGTTGATGCACCCCTGAAGAGTTGGCCCCTGTTGACTTACGAGTGGCCTGAGAAAGATCTTGTACGGGCCTGCGGACAGCATCCTCCAGGATGTCAGCCATGGCATGACGTTGATATGATGAATGTATTGGAATTGAAATTGGATATTGGATTTTATATTTCAATGTATCTTAACTACGAATTTACTGTTTTTTTTGTAGCTTTTGATTCCGTCTAACGTTGACGGATATCATTGGATCATAGACAAAGTTGATCTCGTTGAATGGATAATGCACCTCTACGATTCATTTAGACAGAAGGTTCCATTGCGATATAGGAACCAACATGTTGCATGCTTACGGTGGTTTTTAACATCGATGTTGGATTTTACAAGAAAAGATCAAGGGAGAAGAAGACCTTTAAAGTGGAGGCAGAGTCGATACACATGACCATGGTACCGAAATCTCATGTGCCACAACAAACACAAGGGTAAGTGTAAATAAAGAATGAATTATTTTAAATCACAAGGGTGTGCATTTGTTAACATAGTATTCACATTTGTTGTTGTATTCCTAAATTACATGGGTAACTATGGTGTCCATACACTCTTGTTGATTGAATACATATTAGCACATAAGAAGTTTGACTGGACGGATGACAGTATGGCCGAAAAAGGCATAAAGATTGCCATTGAAGTTTATTATAACTCCACGGCTTGTTGAAATACTGTTATGTAATTTTGTAATTATTTTTAGAATGATTGAATACATATTAGCACATAGATCAATATTGTATTTGTTTGAATCATATTTCACAATGGACTGCACGAGCACCAACAGCTCTTCAAAAGTCATATTCTTTGACACTTAGATTCACTAATTATCAGAGCCAACAAACCTATGGCTTCCGTCTGATAGTTGCTCCAATCGACCGTTATAGGGATATAACTAATCTAACTTGATCCATTTTCATGTACAAAAATATAATAAGCAAATAAAGTTGGTATCATAAAACATAATAATAGTCTGGATTATAAATAAAAAAAATGATTAAAAAAGTTAGGATCAAAGTCTCGGAAAAGGGTTACTAAGTCTCGAAATAAGTTAATAAGTCTTGGTAATATAAGACAAAAGTCTCGGAAAATTAAACAAAAGTCTCGGAAACACAATTGAAAAGTCTTGGAAAAATAAAACAAAAGTCTCGGAAACTCAATTACAAAGTCTCGGAAAATAAAGCAAAAGTCTCGGAAACTCAATCAAAAAGGCTCGGAAATATAAAACAAAAGTCTGGGAAACTGAATGCCAAAGTCTCAGAAATTATGTATTATGTCTCGGATTCTCTACAAAGAATAAAATTCTCAGAAATAAAACAAAAGTCTCGGAAACAAGTAAATAAGTCTCAAAAATAGATAATAAAATGTTCCATCAACACTCCAATGAAGTTTCCCAGACTGCGCAACTCAACCTAACTACCTCAACAACTTTAACAATGGAACATTCAAAACCAAAACAACACAAGAAATGAGATTACCTTAGCTTGATTTGTACATAAACAAAGAGGATAAAAAGATTGGACTTCGATTTTCAGAGACCACAAGTTGTAGAAGGAGATGAATTTCGAATGACTTGGAGAAGAAGATGAACTTTGATTTCAATTTACAGAGCTTTTAAGGTTATAGAGAGAAGTAGATTTCAGGCAACATAAAAGTAAGAGAAAGGCTAAAGTAAAAAATATAATAAAAAAAAAATGTAAAGTAAGTGTATTTTTGGATATCAATTACTTTAGTGCCTTTAAAACTTAATTTATTAAAGTGGCGATAGTCTTGATACACCAACTCAAAAACGTGACAAAACCCTCTATTTCCTCTAAAAATGAACCTAAACATGAGCATTAGAAAGTTGTTAACTAGAAGGGTAGAAATCCGGTTGCCATGGGTTTAATCAAAACATTCGTTTGAAATTGAACAAGATTCACGCTCAAGACTTTTCAAATCCTCTTCGGTCGCGAATTTGGTATCATAATATTCTTTTGGAAAAGAAGTAAGCTTCCATGGATGCAAAACTTGCTAAGAGGACTGCATCACACATTTAAGTTCGTCAGGCTTTATCGGCTTGGAACCTTTCTTCACAAAAGCCGCCCAATAAGGTTCTTGCAACAATATTTCATTTTACACTAATTAAGTATTTTTTAAAAAAAAAAATGCAGTGAAGCCTACTTACTCTCTCTCTCTCTCTCTCTCTCTCTATATATATATATATAAATATATATATTGACTTGAAGTCACTACTAATTCATATATTTAATACAGTAATGCTACACATCCCATCTACAATCCCATTATTTCCATCTCAATACATGTGGCAGCTGATGTGTCACTTGCTGAATGGACAAACATTAATTATTGAGTGAATACATAGATAAGAGAGATAAGTATCAATTAATATGAATTCACTCACCAAGTGACACCTCGGCTGCCACGTGTGTTGGGATGAAAATGGTGGGATTGTAAGTGAGATGTTTAACATTATTCTATTTAATATGTAGCATGATATTTTTATTAAAAAAAACAAAACAAAAGAAATATGTAGCATGATTTAAATATAACTCATAAACCCACCTTGGGTTTTCTTATTTTAAATTTGAACTAATATATAAGATATACAAATACATTTTCTTCAACAAAAAAAAGAAGATATACAAATACATGAGTGTGTTACAAATTACAATACTCTTACTATCTCAATCATGCAAATTGTAGAATTTTCATAACAACCAAATAAATTTCCATTTGCTCTTACATTGCCCAAATTCATTCCAAATTCATTGCTCAAATTATGCATATTACTTTTTTTTTCTACAAAATTATGCATATTACATTATCAATACATCATCTAGGTACATTTTTGAAAAGTGTACATTATTTAACTTTGTAAATCTAATTTCAATTTATTAATTTATTTAATAATAAAATAATTGGCATGTTAATACATACATTAAATAGATTGAAAAAACAAATAACAATTTAAACCACATTTATTTAATGTATATTTTTAAGTATTGTAATTAATTCATTAAAGTTTCAAGAAATAAAAGTTTTAACACTTTAACCTTAGTGCCAATGTGGGGACCGACTTCTATAGTACAAAGTAACAAGTGTTGAAAGGAAACCTTCATCAAGGAGGGAAACTTTTACTAGGAATAGGATGAGAAATTATAATTGAAAGAGAAACAAAAAAAAATTTGTCCGTCAATTTAAAAGAAGAATCAACTGCCAAAGTCTTCTTTAAGACTTCTTATTATATTTTATTATTTCTTGATTAATTAAGTACAGTGATAAAACAAATAAAGCAATTATGGCGTATAGATTTAACATAATTGTATTGAAATTTCTCCATAAGAGTGTAACCTTTTGTTGTGGCCATCTACAACAATCTCTCCCTTGGCTTGATTGGTCTACTTAATAAGACCACAAACAAGATGATCATCATCAGTTACACTGTATGAAAGTTTCAAACATCTCCTTTCCTAAATGTGAACAAAATTAGTACCTGCCTGAAGGCCTGGTCTATTGACTCCCCACTTCAGGAAAATGGTTTACCACAATCTGGTACAATCCATCCTGCAACGATGTCTTTTGCAACAAATCTTCCTTTAATTTTTTTTTCTTTTAAATTAGCAATTCCTGCATGCTTCTTAATTACAAGAGCAATACCTCACAGTGAGCAGACTTCTACAGATTCCTATTCATAGAAGCATCTCTCACCTTGAGAGGGCCAAATTATGAAAGAGAGAAGATCAAATTAAACAAAATTGAAAGATATCAATGATATAATTAAAAGGCTACTTGAATCAGATATTTAGCAAACAAAACCATTACATATAAAGCATTATCAGCTGAGGTCCAGAATAGGCACAAAATAAGATAATCACATACTGGCAAACTAATTGAATCAGTAATGTAACAACCGATCCAATATTACACATTTTACAAAAAGCACACAACCATATTAATTAATTAAATACCTGCACACACAAACCAAGAAAAGCAAATAGCTGCACACACCATGCCTACTCAGATGGGAAAGCTGCAGACAGGAACTCCTCATCCTCCATGAAAATCTGCAAATTCTTGGACTTCATAAGAAACCCGACAGCTTCTTCATTGAATTCCAGCAGGAAGGCCAACCTAATCAGCTCAGCTAGTGCATTTATATGATCTTCCATTTCCCATAACACTCCCTTGGATATTACTTCAGAAAAGTGTGTTGCATATTCAAGGAGGTTTTTGTGTCCATTAGACCTGTCCAACCTCTGTGTGAAAAGAATTGAACTCTCTCTATCCCAACGAATCATTTGGCTTACTCTCACATTCACAATTTCCCCTGAGGTCAGTGATAAACTATACCTTTCTTCAATTGGTTCTTCGGTCTCCTGTACTGAGAGATTCTGGAGGCACTGGACAGATTCATATCTCTTCGCTGCTTCCAGCTTAAGAGCAGGATTGCATAGAAAGCCAAGGATGAGCTTAGCCAATGCTTTGTCAATATATATATCCTTTGGTTTCACCTGCTTGAATTCCACACCTTCTTCTACGGACAATTCTTGCTTTTGTACAGACTCAGAGATTGTGCGAACCCCAATTTTACTAAATATTTCAAGCAACTCAGTCCGAGGCAAAGCAGGCAAGCTAGGCTGAGGATACCAAACAAATATTGAGCCAAAAGAAGACTTTTCAAAAGCATCCTTCAGTTGCAGGTCATCAGCAATGAAGACATCACGCCTGTCAAACAACAAAATTCCATCCGAGCCTGAATCAACGGGCAGCTTCACCAAGCAGTCAGCAAGAAGTTTCTCGGTCTTCAAACTCCAGTGCCTCATAGCACAAACCCAAAAGGCACAACACTCACCACTTGAAAGTTGATGTTCTAAACTTTCCCAAACCTTCCAAAGCTTGCAAAAATCACCAACTGTAGGATTGGATTTAACACCCAAAGCACTGGCGAAGAATCCCAATAACTTCCGGTCGTAGTGTTTGTCTAATACATACAATTGTGAACTGAAAAGACAATCTTTATCATGTAAAACACATTCTGTGGGATTGACCCACTGCCCATTCTCACTACCATCCGGAATCCAAATCCTTCTGCCAGCTTCTGCATCAGCTTCCCACTTAAATTCAGCCAGGAAATTATATATCCGAGTTATGGTGACCAAGTCAGAGAGGGAATGAAGGTTGTTAGCAAGCAACGAACATCCTTTTCCAACATCAACAATTACTCCTATGGCATTCAATTCTTTTCTGAAAGAATTAATTTCCAAACCTATAAAAGGTTTCATCAATGAAAGGCCCATCAGTCGGCTTCAAATACTGTTTCCACCCTGCATCAAACAAGCAGCACTGGTCTGGACTCCTATAACCAGCACCGGCATTAGTCTTCACCCATTTTTGAGAAACCTTTTTCGAAAATGACTCGGGAAAAGAGTAACCCTTCTCTTGCAGTATCCGAATGCATTTCAGCAGTGATAGTGCATTAACAGGAGTGATTCTGCAGGGATTCGAGGGAAAACAAAGACTATCAACCACAAACTTCACACCGTCCTCCAATTTTATAACAACTCCCATGCTCTTCAACTCTTTTTTGTATTCATGAATTGCCCGGCCATAGTGAGCGTCACTGTCATCAATAAAAGGAAGCACAGTAATTGGAGCGATAGATTCCCACTCTGGACCAAACAGAATGGATTCAGATGGAGATCGATGAGAACCAAGCCGTGTCCACAACCACTTTCCTTCACGGATGCATTTCCTTAAATCAGAAGGAAATCTGTGATCAAAGTTCTTCAACTGCCTGTAACATGAAAGAAAAGACAAGACATTATCTTTCGAAATGGATGATGTCGAAGCCCGCCGCTTGAAAAGATCAGCAAATGCTTTGACAGCCTCCTCAAAATTAACCAACACCCCTAATCTCTTCAACTCCGCTTTATAGCACAAGATGGTGCTGCCATAAAATTTTTGATCAAGGATTGGAATACCATTGAAAACCTGTAAAAGAGAGCCCCATTCAGGATCAAACAAAAAACTTTCAACAGGACTCTTGAAACCAGAATTTGTCTTCAAGCACTTTAAATGTTGAAGTGCTTTAACAAACTTGTCAGCAGATCTTGTATTATGCATGCATGCCAGTACTAAAAGAGCGGCCTCGGATGTAAGAGGACATGAGGGAGGCATTTTCAAGTGTTCAGCAACAAGCTGGTAATTGCCATTGAAGCCCACGACAACACCGAGCAACTGGAGTTCCGTCTTGAAACTAAGGATTTCAACACCATAGTGATCTTTATCGATGAAAGGAATGCTGCTGATTTGTGCGGCACCTTTCCACTCCTGACAAAATAAAACGGATCCAACTGGAGACATGTAACCCTGTGATGTCTTTAGCCATCTTCCATCTTTGATACTGCGAATGAAACTTTCCAGTGGAAGAAGACTTTCTCTTAAAAATTTAATAAAATTAAGTATTGAGAACAGGGTCCCTTTGGTAAGATTGGAAGATGCTGCCAAAGACATTAGACGCTCCCCGATGAAGGAACACGCTTCTGCATATTTAAACATTACTCCAATAGTTTTCAGCTCCTCCTCGTACTCCAATATACTTTCACCATAAAAACTCGGGTCCAACAGGGGAATGTCAACGAGCACCGATCCATTCTGTAGAATTTTTCCCAATGAATCATTAAGATAGAATGACTGTGCCGGCGGCCTATATGAAGAGGAGCCATTCATTGTTACTCTTAGCCAACTACCTCCTTTGATGCAATTCAGAAACCTTTGTGGGATGCCAATTCCCGTAATTCTCAACCTTTTAATCCAATCCAGGAGCAAAAAAGCATTTTGCTTTGTGAGTGGGGAAGAGAAAGCTGGAATCCCAGCATTGGGAGGAGTTATATCAGGGATATCGGAAGCATGAACATGAGACCTTAGGAACTGCATGAGTTGTACCCCAGTTGTAGTTTGGCCAGCAAAATAACCTGGTTGCAAATAGTCTTCTCCTAGTTGAATATAGCCTTCATGTGTCCACGGATTTGAACCAAACAGTTCTACCCAATTGCTTCCATTAGCAGGTACAAGAATCTTATTCCTTCTTGTGTTCAACTGCCCGTAATTGTCAACAAGTGGCATTATCGAACACAGAGAAGCAACCTCCTCTGCAGACAAATAACTCTTTGAATACGAGTGGTACAAAAAGTGAGCATAGGCTACAGCCAGCTTCCGATCACCATTTACTTTATAATTGAGAACAGCTGCATAATCACTAACTTGAACAACCTTCACTCGAACTTTCATCCAATTCAGCAATGTTTCTTTCTTCGAACATGATCGAATGGCTATATGTGTGCTTCGTGGTATAAAGAAATAATTAGCGACACATCGGAATTCTCTATTCCAATCAATCAACCATGAATCATGACGTGAAAAGCACACTACTCTCTGATTGTTACCATTTATGCTGCACAAAGCCACCTTCCCATCAAGGTCCATGTATTTTATCAAAGGAATGTTCTTGAAGTCGGTGCAGCTGAATTTGGATGACCAATTATCAGCTAGGAAAAGGAGAAGCTCCAAATAAACATCCTCGGATACTCCCATTACCAGATCAGAACTCTGTATGCACCTTCCATACCAATCATTGCTGACTTGTCCCACACCCAAGAAGTTTAGTACCTCATCATACTCTGGCTTATCGAATGAAGAACTGAGAACATAAATCCCATGATTTGACAGATTATTCAAGTTCACACCTTGATCCTTTGCTTTCCCCAAAATATTCCAAAAAGCGGGCATTAGCCTCCCCACTTCACGGGGCTTGTGGAAGAACTTCTGCTTCAAGTAGGACTCACTAGGGATAATATTTTCTTCAACCAGCTTTGCTTTAATCTCTTCCCTGACAGCATTCAACTCTGGAAAGGGAGAGCTGGTGACCGGCAAGAAGCTAAACATCGGAGGCAAACTAGACACCGGAGCATCTTCTGTCAGTTTCACCAACGAAGTTAAAGCATTAACAAATGCACAAGGCACGCGGCCAAGAATCCCTTTGTTCCACTTATCATCAAAGAGTATGGTTTCCCTCGACGACGATAGAAGGAAATCTGCTTGCATAATGAAGGGAAAATTGGTCACCATTTCCGTAGGAAGAAATGCATAGATCCCAGGAGAAGTAGTCCCTCGCTTAAGACGCTCCCCGAAAGGAAAAGCTAAAGTGATGACCCACTCATCTACTTCCATTCTTCTTTCCACTTTGTTTTTCTCGTTAACGGGAAACTTTTGCTTCCACATATAATAGATGCATTCATTGTCAAACTTGTCACCCTGTGCAGAGAGATGGAGCGTAGAGGACTCCGCGTCAATGTTCTTCCTTTTCACAAAGTTTGTCTCACTGGTTATAGCTATAGCACTGACAGTGTTGAGCTTTGGATTCTCATTATGTTCTCTGACAGAGAGTCGCTTTATCTTGGTCAGGAATAAGAGAACTTCAGGTTGAACACTAGAGAGCTGCTGCTTGACAGCATTGACCTTGTCAGCCTTCAAAGGCAAGATCAGAGTTGTGGTTGGAAGAGTTGAACCAGAACCATAAATTTGCTGAATTTCGGAAAGTTTTGGATTCTCCTCAACCCATTCAGGAACCACGTAACCGAGATTACAGTGTGGACAGGGGTCTTCATTGAAACGAATTTGATAGCCATTGCTGAAAATGTAAGGCCGAGAAGTGATCAAAAACACACTCTTGAACCCAATTCCTGTGTTACAAAATTAGAACATGTATTAGAAGTTAGAACTATGCATTGTACATACATAATATGACCATTGCCTACATTTTCAATTAAAGTTTGGCTATTCACTCTGATTCTATGTGCATTTTTGTTTCCTTGTGTAATCTAGCTGCTTCCTTGCTTCCTTAATTATTACTGTATCATCAACATATTCAATTGGACCCCCCTTTCCTCAAAAAAATTTTAAAAAATTTATGCAAACAGTTTGTGAATTATGAAATTGTCTTTATATTTTATAAGTTTTTCAGTTTGGCCTCCCATAATATCATATTTTTGTATTTCTCGCTCCGGCACACTACTTGTGCCAGATGACATGCATTTATCAATTGGTATATTATTGGTTGGAATATACAAAACAGAGATGTCCTTTGTTAGTCTACAAAAAAGATAAGATTGTAGTAAACAAATAACATTTTTTTTAATCTCATGTGAAATTTCAAAATTAAAATGCAAAATAATTTTTATGGCCACCAAAGCCTCTAGGAATCAACCTCTCTCACATTGCTAGATGACCTCCCTATTTTTCTGATTTTTTATAAAATTCAGATTATATTAAAATTTCAATATTAATTTATATTTGTTTTAAAATTTCAAATTATATTAATATTTACTTTAGAGATCTCCGAAAGCACTTTTCTACTGTCAACCTTTTTTAAGAAAAATATCACACATCACACATGTGACGGCGACTTGATTCTATAATCTACCTTTACTATCTCTAACTTTACATTATGCATCTAGTGGAATGCATTGAAAACAATAGTCTAGACACTAAAATCAAGATGGTATATTAAAAATAAAAAATAAAAATGTTATATAACCAAATCTAATCTTAATTGAATATTAAACATTTTATACGGTATCTCAGATTCGAGTCGTTATCCCCATAAATGGTATATAAAAAAAATGATATAAAATTAATTTTTATAGAACAGTTAACATTCTTTTACTGTTTGTTCAGACTTTTCATATGATATCTAGGAATACATATAAATTGATGGAAAACCATGGTTCATCAAATATTGAAGCTTGAATTTGTTCTTACGCTTACAAGGTTTAAATTATTTAGTCTTGACTATATACTTCACAAAAAAAATCGATTTTTAATAATCATGGAGATGTAGCTTAAAACTCATCCGTTTACAAACCTATTAAATAATATTTCTCTTGTATATCTTGCAGAAACATAGGATCATTTGTGAGTGGAAAAGAAAATATTTAATTATAATGAAATTAGTTTTGATTTTGGAAAATAAATTAGGTTTTGTAATAATGCAGATATTATTTACTTGGTCTAAACACTTAGGGTGGTTTGTTTTTTACACTTAAAACTTAATGGGTATGAATTGAAATTATTAAGTTTTCTTTTTTAAGTGGTCAAACAATTTAAAAATACCAAAAAACAACTTAAAATAAAATAAAAAAAATCCTGAATTTTAACATAATTATAAATCACTGAATTGCATTTAATATATTTCTTACAAGATTATCATACCAAAGATAATATATTTCTGATTTTATCATAATTTTATATTATACACATTTATTTCTTTTAACCTATATAAAATATCAACAAAAAAAACATTAATCACACTGTAACTTTTAACATCATTGTTGAACCTTCAAATTTTTTTAAATCATTATTTATCCTTTTTTAATTTTTATTTATTTATTTATCATATCTTAATCATGAATAATATATTACAATTATTAGATAAAATTTGTTTAAGATTCGTTAAATTATTTTTATTTAGTTGTTTGTATCGTATAAAATAAAAATACATAACAATTATTAGTAACAAAGGTATAAATGTCAAATTAATTGTTTTTAAACCATTTTAGGGAGAATTGTAAAAAACCTCATGACGTTTGATCAAATGTCAAATCAAACCCTCTGGTTTGAACAATCAGTAAAAAAACCCCTACCATTAGTTGATTGTTAATTGACTGTTAATATATTAAAGGGTAAGTTGTAATAAAATACCCTGACATCCAGTAAATGTGCAACAAAATTATATTTTTATCAAAATTACAGTAAAATAACTTTGGCTCATCCTTTGACCGCCATACTTAACCATTCATTGGTCAAATATTATGAAATATCTAAATTACCCTTACTGTTTATAAACAAAATGGTAGTGTTAACCTGTGTCCTTAGAGAAGGGCACATATTAACAACTAATTTATTTCTATAAATAAAAATAAAAGATAGCATTTATTATTGTATTTATTGTCTTATTACAATAAACACTGTTTTTTATTTTCTTTTATAGAAATAAAGTAGTTGTTATATATCATGTGCCATGCAACAACTACCCTAAAAGAAATTATAAGTTTCCAATAAAAAAATGACTCATCACTCAAATCTTTTAAAGAAATAATAAAACAAATTCATTTTTGAAAAAGAAAAAAAAAGAAAACAATTAAAAAAAACAAAGCAGATAAATTACGGAGGCTCTTACAAAAAAATTACAGAGGAGATCGAGATATGCTTTCAAAAGAGGAGATGGATCTCATTCTCCTCCAAACAATCGAGATATCTCATTTTTGTTGTGTTTTTTTTTTGAAACAGTTTTGAAACAGAGATTTTGTTGTTGATAATGAATGAGAATGGAAAAAATGTTCTTGATTTTTGATGATGAATCGATGATTGAAGAAGAAAATAATGGGGTGTTCTCCAAAAAAAAATCTTTAATTTTTGTTTTAACTGATGATTAAAAAGTTGTTGATGATTGAAGAAGACAATGGAAGGAAGTGAAGAAAACGGTACCAGATCCTAGATCTTAATTTTTTTTTCCTTCAATTTTTTTTTTAAATAATATGTGAACCATAATTTTTTTCAATTGAGACCTAGAACGTTCCAGATCCCCTTCAAAACAATTTTTTTTTCTTTAATTGTTTATCTATTTTATAAAAATTTTAAGTAGAATTGACTTTTTTACCCATTTGACATTCGTTATTCTAACGGTGAAGGAGTTAGTCAAAGGTATTTCAATGTAATTTTGATAAAAGTACGGTCTTTATTGCATTTTGATAGAATTTTGGGGTATTTTATTGCAATTTGTCATATATTAAATAAAGTCAACTAACGGTCAATTAATGGTAGGGTTTTTTTATTGATTATTCAAACCAGAGGGTTTGATTTGGAATTTGATCAAACTTTAGGGGTTATTTACAATTCACCATACATTTAAAAAACAATAAAATTGACATTCTATTCGGAGGTGATAAAAAAAAAACACTACTCAGTTACTATTCAGTTTTCAGTAAAATTCAGAACCGTTCAGTTTTCAAATTAAAAAAATAAACGATCCGGTTTATTTACTCAAAATGTTTTTGGTAATTTAAAAAAAAATGTGGGTGTGGAGTGTGGACTGAGGAGAGATTTTTTTTGTGTTGCGATAGAGGGGCCACCCAAACAAAAAAAAAACATATTTAGAAAAAGTTATCGAATAACATATTTATATTCTTAAAATAGATAGTGTTAACTTGTGCTCTACTTTATTACAAAAAAAAGAAAATAAAAATATGTATCAATAAATGCAATCATTATCTTATTCCAATAAATTCCGTAACTATTTTCATTTTTTTAGAAATAATATGTCATTCAGATTAAGATTTCAGTAACTATTCAGTTTTCAGTAAAATTTAGAACCATTAAGTTTTCAAATAAAAAAACAAAGGACAATTACCAATTTAGTTCTGAACTTTTTTTAAAATTTCAAGTTGTTTGCGACTTTTACAAAAGTGACCAAATTGATCCTCACATTTTTTTCAAGTGCCAAATTAGTCCCTCTCCTTTTAGAAGTGATCAAATTGGCCCCTCTAACTGTTTAATGATGTTAAATATAACAGTTTACTTTAACAATTTTAATTAAAGTACGTAAATACCTCTTATTTGTCATATTAGAGCAAAATTATTTTGTCTTTTGTTCATTAAATTCATCATTATAATTACAACAAAATTCAAAAATATTATTAATAAAACACTATTTTTACCCTTTTAATTAAAATTTTATAAAAAAATCTAAAAATATTTTAATAAGACAATATCAATTATACCCTTAGTTATCATTCATTTCCAATTTAGTATTTTATCATTTTTATATAATTTTTATGTGTTAATATTATACAAGCACTGTTGTCAAAATTATTCTGAAATTAAAATCAACAAATAAAATAAATAAAAATATACATGTGTTAGAAAAAACTATGCATATGTCATTATTATATTGTTTCTGAGTAAAGTATAATTTTACCCTTACACAGTTAAAGTTGACTGACGGAACTTAGTTATAGGGACTAATTTGACACTTGGGAAAAATTTAATGACTGATTTGGTTACTTTTGTAAAAGTCGCAAACAACTTGGAATTTTTAAAAAAAATTCAGGACCTAATTGGTAATTGCCTAAAAACAAACAACCCAATTTATTTACTCAAAATGTTTTTGGTAATTTAAAAAAAAACATGGGTGTGGAGTGGACTGAGGAGAGATTTTTTTGCGTGGCGATAGAGAGCCAAAAAAAAAAGAACATATTTAGAAAACGTTATCGAAAAACATATTTATATTCTTAAAATTTAAGAATACAACATTTACTCTTTATACATAAGAAAATATTAAAAGCAACCTCACTTTCTTTCTCCAATGAAAAGCCAAAACTATTGTTAAATGCTTTAAATTATTTTAAGCTTTCTATTTTTATTATTTTTGTTTGGTTGATGTAAAACTATAGAAAACGTTTGGAATTTAATCTCAACCTGCTATCAACATCACTATGATTGTCTATAACTTATGACTTAAAGCTTTTGAATTTCTTTAAATATATGTGAAAATTAAACTTATAAAACAGAAGATGAAGAATGTACTATACCTTTCTCGCCGATATAGCCTTGTTTTCTGTTGCCCTTCTTGGTGGACTTGGCAACACTGCAAATGGAGTTAATGTTGGAAGGAGAGAAGCCCTTCTCGTTGTTGAACATGAGAAGAGTGGCTGCAGCTCCCGTGCCTGTTATGTCACGTGATGTTATTACAAACTCCAGCGATGGATTTACACCCGACGGATACTCATTGTCTTCTGCGTTCTGTTATATATCAATCACACTTTGTTAATTAACTTCATTTCAATTTTCAAATAAACATCAGTACTTAAGTTATGATTATAAGAAGAAGATCGAGACCTGAATGAGTTCCATGAGAAAATGAACATCCTTTGCGTAAAGTTCAGCAGAGAGCATTTTGACAGTGAGGTGAAATTCCTCCATTAGCGGATTCACTTCACCTCCGATGGAGAACTTCTTCCTCCTGATCTCCTCAATGTGCTCTTTCGGTGTCGCCATAACAAAATATCACCAAATAATCAAACTGTTGCTACTTGCTAGAGAGAGAGAGAGAGAGAGAGAGAGAGAGAGAGAGAGAGCACTTTGAACTTGAACAAAACCAAAATGACTGAAATGAGATAGTGGAGAGATGCTTAATAGAAAAAGGAAAACTTGTAGGCGAAGGAGTTAATAATAAATAAATAAACAAGGAAAAGGAAAAGACGTTGTACGGTAAATTGAGAGAGTCTCGGAAGCTCATTCGACCACCTAGTCTTTCTACTTGGAGTCAAGCCGTCGTCCTTTGTCTGCCTTTTCTTTTTCCCAACTTGTTTACCTTGTTACCGACTGATTAGGGTTATTGATTCTACTTTATTACTTTGTGAATTTGAATAACATTGGATTGAACTTTGAACTGGCATTCATTTTTGATCAGTAGATAATTATGAATTTAAATAACATTGGATTGAAGTTATTCAACAGAGGCGTAGCTCAGCCGGTAGATGAACGAGCTTGAGGTTTGGACAAATAACTCCCGGATCAGCGGCTCGAATCCTACCAATGGCGAAATATTTCAAGAAAAAAAAACCTGGTCCCTGATTAATAAATATTGTCAACCAAATTTTTTTTTCAAAAGAAGTAAATCTAGCTGTTGATTACACATGCCACCAGATCTATTTAGTTCAGAAAAAAAAAAGATCAGATTCTATCTATCCAATTGTAAAAGGGATCAGATTGTTCAATTGTAAAAGGGTTGCCCACCCCTAGCGCAATCTCCGCAATTGTTCAAGAGTTCAAGAGTGCCAATATTCTAAACAAAAACCATAAAAACGAACCCAAATATGAGCATTAGAAAGTTGTTGACGATAAGGGTTGAAATCCAAAACTTGCCAAGCGGACTGCAGCACACATTTAAGTTCGTCAGGCTTTATCGCCTTGGAGCCTTTCTTCAATAAAAGCTGCACAATAAGGTTCTTGCAACAATATTTCATTTTATACTAATTAAGTTTAAAAAAAATGCAGTTAAGCCTACTATATATAGAGAGAGAGACTCACAGCTAATTCATATATAGAAATATGTAACATGATTTTTTTTAACATGATTTAAATATAACTCATAAACCCATAATTGTTTTTCCTATTTTAAATTTGAACTAATATTTAATATATACAAATACATGAGTGTGTTACAAATTACAATACTCCTACTATCCCAATCATGCAAATTGTAGAATTTTCATAACAACCAAATAAATTTCCATTAGCTTATTGTTTTACGTTGTTCAAATTCATTACTCAAACGATATGTCAAACTAATTTATACATATTACCTTATCAATACATCATCTCATAATCAATATATGATTGTCACATCAGCTCGACAAATTTTTGAAAAGTGTATATTATTTAACTTTTTTAATCTAATTTCAATTTATTAATTTTTTTAATAATGATAAAATTGACATGTTAATACACACATTAAATAAATTAAAACAACAATTAACAATTTAACTACATTTATTTAATGTATATTTCTAAGTATTGTAATTAATTTATTAAAGTTTCAAGAACTAAAAGTTTAGCCTAGTTGCAGGACACCTTAGTGCCAAAGTGGGGACCAAATTCTATAGTGCATAGCATTTTGAAAGCAAAACTTAATCAAGGAGGAAAACTTTTACTAGGAATAGGATGAGAAATTATAATTGAAAGAGAAACAAAAAAAAAAGTTTTGTACCATCAATTTAAAAGTAAGAATCAACTGCCAAAGTCTTCTTTAAGACTTCTTATTATATTTTATTATTTCTTGATTAATTAAGTATAGTTATATAACAAATAAAGCAATTAGGGGCCTATATATTTAACATAATTATATTTAAATTTCTCCATAAAAGTTAGTTGAGAGGGTTAATCCTTAACCTCTTACGTATACTACAAGAACTATTACCAAATTGAGATCCACATATTTGATAAGAGCTATAATTTAAAAACCAATTACAATAAAATATTTTAATAATATCAAGATAGTTTAATTAAACATAATGTATCAAATTATATTATACTTGTTTGATTTAAATGAATGAAAATGAGACAGTGGAGAGATACTTAATAGAAAAAAGAAAACTTGTAGGCGAAGGAGTTAATAAAAAGAATAAATATAACAAAGAAAAAGGAAAAGACGTTGTGCGGTAAATTGAGAGTCTCGAAAGCTCATTCGACCACAAAATCCTAGCGGACCTAGCCTACCTAGTCTATTTCCGTGGAGTCAACTCAGTCAAGTTGTCGTCCTTTCTAGCCTTAATTTTTTCCACCTTGTTAGATCATCTTCAAAAGACTCTTCTTGCATACCTATATAATAATTTAAGGAGTGAAAAAAGAAAGCTCTTCCAAAAACTATTTAATTAGAAATATGTTTATATTATTTTAATGAAAGACTCAAATTAGTCGTCCAAAAATGGTGTCTTAATTTATGTTTAACCAATCAAATTATGACATGTATCTATATTTATAGAAGAAGTTGAAAAAAAAAATTAAATGTAGACACACTCCAATTTGGTTGGTTAGGCACAAATTGAGTCATCATTTTTAGATGGCTGATTTGAGTCCTTTAATGAAAGCACTCAAATTCCCCCTCTCCACCAATAAATCTAATTACTCTCCATTTTTTTTCAAGTTAGAGATGATAACTTTTCAAATGCACTAGTTTTATACATGTGAAACTAATATTGTTTTTAGGTGGATATAAAAATCATTTGAATGACCTTCCAAATTATTAATATGTTATTATTATATATTCAATATTAGTCTCATTTTAAAGATCTTGATGAAACCTTTCTAATGGTATAATTTTGATGATAATAAATTTATAAATTAAAACTTATTATATATTAATTGAATTTAATTAAAAAGATAAAAAGGATACAAATGTCAAATATTAACGATGATGTGATATAAAAAATAATATAATAATAAATTAATAATTGAAGAGGACTCTTCAATATTGAAAAGAGAGAAGCAAAATCTTATTTGAAGAATCTTATTTGAAGAGTCTCATTTGAAGAGTCTTGTTAGAGTCAAATAAGTTGATGTGACTCGTTTGACTTTAACAAATATCTTATTTGAAAGAGTCTTTTGAAGATGCTCTTACTTGTTACCGACTGATTACGCTCGTTAATTCTAATTCTTTTTTACTAGATAATTGTGAATTCCAATAACATTGGATTGAACTTTCAAGTGTCATTCATTTTTTATTAGTAGATAATAGTGAATTTGAATAACATTGGATTGAAGTTATTCAATTCTAAGAATTTGGATCCTCATTTTCATGATCTAAAACACTTAAAAAAAAAATACTTTACATTTAAGATAATAAAAGTGAAATAAATAAAAGAAGTAAATCTAGTCATTGATTACACATGTCACCGGATCTATTTAGGTTAAGGAAAAAGATCAAATCAACAAATCCAAATCCCAACTCTAATTACCTGTTAGTTTTGTATGGTTACGTTATCGTCTTTTAAATGCCCCAATATGTGTAGCTCAGCCAGTAGATGGACGAGCTTGGGGTTTGGGCAAGTGACTCCAAAGTCAGCAGCTTGAATCCAACCAATGACCAAAAACTTTTAAAAAAATACCCGGTCTAGATAAGTGGATAGATAGATACTGAAAATACACAAATTGTGTCTAACCTAACCTAGAGGGGTGTGAATAGGTTTTAAGCTAGTTAATTACCAATTTTTCTTAATTAGTCAATATTAAAAATTACCCAAATAAAAGAAGCAATCAATTGACAATTTAAAGTGCGGAAAACAATAAATAACATGTCGATTCAATTATGTGAGAAACTCTCCAACTTGGCAAAACTTACGGGCTATCATTGTAGCCACACACAATCCTCAAATCCATTATATGTAATAATGTTTACAACCTAGGTTGACCTCTAGTCACATCATTCTCGATCACTAACCCAACACTACTATCCAACGGGCCTTTTATAGCGACTTTTGACCACTTAGCTTGTGCACTACACACCCGTAGTCACAAGACTTAACTCTCAAAGAAGAGATAAACAACCTATGTGAATATATAAAAATATTCTAAATGCAATTAATGCTATGCAACACTAAATACTTATCTAGAGATTAAATGGTGGCAATAAATGTAATCATAGATATCAATGTGTCTATATGAAAACATAAAGACTTAACTAGATGAAGATATAAAAATCTAAGATCTAGTCATCAAACAAAAGCCAATCAACAAGAGTTGTCATTAAACATGACAAGGACAATAAATGCAATCATTAAATGCAATCAATAAGTCCTAATCAACAATGTCTCAATGCAATGCATAAATATTTAGCTAGATGAAGATATGCAAACCTAAAATCTAGTCATCAAACAAAAGAACATGGAAAGGACAATAAATGCAATCAGTAAGTCCTAATCAACAATGTCTAAATGCAAGGCATAAAGACTTAGCTAGAGGGCAACATAATCTTAAATACTAGCTATCAATGAATGGGCAATCTCAACCAATAAATAAAAAATACAAACATACTCAAAATATGCTTAATCAAAGAGACATGCAATTAATAAAAAAAGTAACTGCTAATCCTAAGCAAAGATAAACAAATATGCAAACAATAGGTTCTAGGACATGTTCAACTTACAAGGATGTGAAAGCATGAAGACCCATGAGAAGATGATGCTTGAAAGATGCTAGATGCATATGGGGTTTGTGTTTAGTTGAGTAAAAATCAAGTCTTGGAGCTCTCTCTCTCTAGGAGTTAATCTCTCTCACTAAAAATGTGTTCTTGAAGCTCTGAAAACGAAGTGAGGAAGAAGAATATATATATATATATAATAGCCCTAGACGAAGTGACGGTGTTTAGGAAAAGTTGCAATAAAAGGCATTAGAAACACGGTTGTGCGCGGGTAAGGTGCCAGCGCACTACCTACGCAATGGGGCACCTGAGACCAACCGGTCATCAGTGTACGGATACTATTCGGGTAATTACTTGTGCACTACCGGCACAAAAGAGACCCGAGACACACCAGGCTACAATGTGCAGGTATTGTATGGGTAGCTACGCGTACACTACCAGTACAAGAAAGACCCGAGACTGCCAAGGCATCAGTGCATGGGTAACTGCTCGGGTAAGTGACCTACGCCCCAGCCGCGCAACAGAGATCAGGAAGAGGTCTCTCATCGCTCTAAGACAAGCACACCATCTTGCATGCGCTGAAGTTTCCGATCAAACATCGGGAAATGAATTACACCATACAAAACTGCACTTAAGTCTAACACCAAGGTACATGTGTGAGAAGTGTGAAAATACACTCTTAACGTGTGTCTAACAACCTAGAGGGGGAGTGAATGGGTTGTTAATCGATTATTACCAACTTTTCGATTAGTCAATATTAAACACAATTAACCCAATACAACCATACATACAAAATCAAGTAAAGTGCGGAAATATAAAGAACACTTGATTTTGACGTGGAAACCCTTCGACAAGGGAAAAACCACGGGCTATCCTTCTAGCCACATACGATCCTCAAATCCACTATTGTAATGATGTTTACAACCTAGGTTGACCTCTAGTCACACCATTCTCGGTCACTAACCCACCACTACTACCCAACGGGCCTTTATAGTGAATCCTTGATCACTTTGCTTGCCAACCACACCTTGGTTGCAAGACTTCACTTGCTTGTGCACTACACCTTGTAGTCACAAGACTTAACTCTCAAGAAGAGATTAACAACCTAAGTGAATATATGAATACTCAAAAAACAAATAATGCTAGGCAACACTAAATGCTTATCTAGGGATTTAAGATGACACTAAGTACAAATCCTAGATATCAATGTCTATATGAATGCTCATAAAGACCTAACTAGATATAGATGTGCAAGTCTAAACTCTAGTCATCAAACAAAGCCATATCAACATATGTTGTCATTAATCATGGCAAGGACAATAAATGCAATTAACAAATGCAATCAATGAGTCCTAATTAGTTAGAGGGCAAATATGTCCTAAATGCAAGCTATCACAATACAAACCCAATCATACAAAGGAACTCATAAATATATGCATTAAATAGAGTCCTAGCATTTAATCAACTAATAAATGCAATAAAAACACAATCTTGGAAAGTATGAACAAATGATAAATATGGGGTTTTTGTTCAACTTACCAAGTCAACTAATGATGAAGACCCATGCCTTAAAGATGCTTAGAAATGCATGAAGGTGATGGGTTTTGGGTTTGGAGAGTCAAGGAACAAAGCTTGAAGCTTTCTCTCTCTAAGAGTTGTTCTCTCTCATAAAAATGGGTTCATGAAGCTCTCATTCGGCCAAGAAGAGAAGAGAACATATATACAGAAACCCTAGACAAAACTGCGTCGTTTTGGGTTTGAGAAACAAAATCCCGTCAATACCGCTTGCTGGACCGCGGCTCGGGTAAGTGTCCAGACCGCGGTACACACAGCAGTGCACCGTCTGGACAACAGCGCGGTGCAGGGCGCTGTGCATGCATGGTGCACAGATCGCGGTATGGGCAACAGAGGCCTACTGGACAACACCGCGACTTGGGTCGCTTTGCGTGCAAGTGTACAGGAAGCGGTACAGGAAGCATGACCCTGTTGAGGTATACCGCTCTGTATGCCGCGGTGCACGCATGTCTTGCCAAGCGGTCTAGGCCGCGCTAAGAGAAGAAATTCTCTTTTCTGGGCAAACTCAACACACTAAGTGATGTGCAAAATGTGCAAGTGTAGAGTGTGAAAAGAGGCATACAATGCATCATTCAATAGCATGTAATCAAGAATATAATGCATGCAAGTGAGTGTGTGCAACTAAAATCTCTTCAAAAGAGTCAAGACAAGTAAACTACCTCTCTTGAAGCACTATGGGATCTTGGAAGCTTGTTGATGAAGAACCACAATAAAACCTAAGCTACCCATTACAAACATCCCCAATGTGATTTGTCATGAAATAAGCCAATCATAAAACTGAGGTTCTTACAAAGTGTAAGAAAAACACATATGAGCAACAATGAACAGATGCATGTAAGTGTGTGTGTGTGTGCGCAACTATTCTTTTCAAGAGTCAAGTCAAGTCAAGTGATTTACCTTTCGTTCTTACTGTTGAAGTCACGGAGATGCTTGATAGCTTGCCATTGAAAGCCTAAGCTACCCAATACAAAAACATCCTTAAATGAGGTTTGTCATGAAATAAGCCAATCATAAAAATGAGGTTCTTACAATTTTCCCCTTTGGCTATTTCATGACAAAATCACCACTCACAAATAAATCCTCATAAAAAGAAAACAAAACTATTGGTCAACAAGTAATTCTACGTTAGATTAAGAGAAACCTAAGATACTAAGTCTTCAAAGTCTTCAATCTCTTCGTAGATCATCATACTTACACACGATAGCTAAGAAGCACTTTCCAAGAACAAGTGCATGTGAGGTGTGATAACATAGCAAAATACACCTTTTAAGGTCCCCATTTCCTATTGTTTACTTTTGTTTTTGAGCTTATTTTTGTATATAATGTGTTTTGTGAGCCTTGTGTAGGTTATATCCCTTAAAATAAAGTGTTAGAGCTTAATTGGAGTGTTTGGAGGTTATAAGGGCAGAAATTGTAATGTAATGTGTTTTAGAGCTAGCCAAAAATTCTAATGTGTAAACACCTTAGCATGGTTGGAAACTTTATCCTTCCCACTCCTATCATATCTTCCATCCCATACACCCCCACAAATCACTTTGGCCCCAATAATGTGAGGGAAAGTCCATTTGATCTCTTAGGAAATCTGTATTGAGAATGCGAGTCAATGCATGTCTTTCCACGTTCGTGGCATTTCAATTCTTTCTATGAGATCTATCACTATAAAATGTGATTTCATTGATAATACTCATATGCGATATATTAGATTCCAGTACATAAACTCATTCATATATGTTTGATAGAGAGTGCGCCTAGGTTATGAGTGGAAAAATTTGACTAAAATCCGGTGAGGATTAGAGTCGAGGCGAATTTTATCTTGAGCATTCGAGTGTGGTTGTTTTGTAAACCAAAAACATCCTAAGTATTGGCATACTTGCATTGCATGGTGCATTGTTATTAATTGGTATATTTGAGATACTAGCATGCATGTAGTCTTTATTTGGTATGTTTTGATTGCATCTCAGCCCATCTTGCAGAGTATACGTTTGTAGGTGTCGTAGCTGTAAACCTTAGAAGACAAAACTTCTCCATCTAGGGATCGCCTAGTGGTTGAAAGGTTTGTGGCACGTGCTAAGTGGCATCGTGTTTCCTACGAAAGTGGACTAGCTTAGATTTTGTTGGTTTTATACATAGTATTTTGCTTGTTTGTTTTGTTTTCCGTTTTTGTTTTGCTCAAGGACGAGCAAAATATAGGTTTTGGGGGTGTGATAACATCCTAAAATACACCTTTTAAGGTCTCCATTTCCTATTGTTTACTTTCATTTTTGAGCTTATTTTTGTACATAATGTGTTTTCTGAGCCTTGTGTAGGTTATATCCCTTAAAATAAGGTATTAGAGCTTAATTGAAGTGTTTGGAGGTTATAAGGGCAGAAATTGTAATGGCTCATGCAGAACACCTAACCTCGGAAGATCATATATCCCTCCTCATATCGAATCACATTAAGATCGAAATAGATTCAAAAAGCCCCGGCTGTCTTCTTTCTAATTGTTTTTACGGATTGCAATTCTGAATTTTCTAGAGGGAGTTATGCCGGTTTCCGTAACGGTGGGCAGAGCTATCATGTGTACCGCGGACGTACCACAGACGTACCGAGAAAATGGGCAGAATGTACCAAAAAGTAATCCCTGGTATGTCCGTCGAAACGTACCGAGGAACGTACCGCGAAATGGCCCAGAATTGATATTTTTAGTCATTTTCTGAGTGGTAATCTTGTCCTTTCACCCCCAATTCGTGCCCTAACTTCCCAACACTATATATACCATCTTTTCTCACCTCTCTCCAGAATCCCTCTCCCCCTCTCATGCCCAAACACTTCTCTCTTCCATTTTCTTCACCAATAAGTGAGAAAAATAGTCTCCATGGAAGTTTTTCCTCAATGGGAGCTCACTATACACCTACACAACACCATTTTACATTTCCTCCATCCATTTTAGAACCGATTTCAAGGAAATATGAGTGGTTTTAGAACCAAATCCAAACTAGGAAGGTTTGGAGCATCTTTGGAGGACTTGTCTTCAAGGATTTGCTCTTATTTACTCTTTTCATTGTAATTTTTGTTTCTTTAATGTGTAACCCCATTTTGGGAATACTGTAAACCTTCACATGTGCAACATATGTATGTTTGTTCTTAAATTTATTTGGGCTTTGTTTTACTCTTTGTTAATTTCATGATTTAAACTCTTATTGTGAAATCCATGTGTGTGGAGGGTCAAAATTGATATGTATGCATGATTGGGATTAAGAGTAGAGTAATTTAATGTATGAGTAGAGTAATTTAGCTTCCTATGAGTGTTTGTATGTTATTGAATGACCAAAATACCATGTATTGAGTAATATGAGTGTTAGGGATTTTAGCCCTAAAGAATAGAAAATGTTTAGTTCATGCATTTAGTTGCTAAATTGACCTTGGTTCATATCCTTGTGTTTAATGGGTCTTTTTAAGAAACATTTGCCTATCCTTGGCCGGATTAGGTGATGAATTGATTTTGATAAAATTCTAAAATCAAGAGGGTGAACCTTTAACCTAAATTGAATGGTCTTAATGTAGAACAATCAACTTATTGCACATTGTTGTTAGGTGAGCTTGTTTCCATTTTTAGCCATTCTAGGGAGATTGACAAAACCAAATCCGTATCTAGAGTAAAGACCACCGAATTTCTCTTGTGCTTGTGTTGCTATATGGATATTTAGTGTGCTTAATGCTTTCACTCGGTTAGCCACATTGTGAATGACATTTATGTTGTGTGTCATATATCGGGTGGTTTACATTAACATGCTCAGCGTGGTATCTTCTACATGTAACCAGAAAGATAAGAGATCACTAGGCTGGCGTGTAGAGCTCGTGTGTGTATCCCACAGTCCTTAATGAATCAAAGCTTTTATGCATGGATGTAATCTCTATGCGCTCGAGAGAGGGCAGAGATTAATTAAGGGGACACGAGCATATACCATACGTGTTATATGGGTTTCTCATATTTTTAATGCTTTCACTTGGTTGCCATCCCGTATTTGGTTAGCCTCGTGGATGAATTATTGGCTGTAGTATGGCCCAAGTGGTTATGCATTACATACCCAACTAAATGTCTTATGTATATGACCAGAAAGTGAGAGTATCACTAGGCTGGCGTACATGGTTTTTTTGTGTGTGCCACGACATTTAATGAATCCATGCTTTGTGTGGATGTGATATCTAAGACATCGAGAGATATTAGAGATCAATTAAGGGGACACGAGCCTATGCTATACCTGTACATTTGATGGACTAGGTGAGTCTAGAACTTAATTAGGAGGATTGTCACGGTTGCGTCATTTCCCTAGCGTATCCACATTTCATGTTATCTCTCCATTCCACCCTATCATGTAAATATTATATTTATGTAATTTATTTATTTATACTATCATTTACTTTTTTGCAACACACGAGTCTGCTTGGCGTGTTGTAATAATAGCTAGAACTAAAGACGGTCGACGAATCCCACCTCCATGTGGAACGATACCATCGCTTGCCGCTTTGCTAGTTTTTATAACTATAGAGCACATTGCGTAGGACTTTTTATAAATATCTTTTTGGGATCCGTAATTCCCTAACGATAGAATAACATGTATCAAAAGTGTTCAAAACAAAACAAGCATTTGCATTAAAAAAATCAATACAATCAATATAATTTAGTGCAATGCAATGTTCCCCCTAAGTAGTTACTCGATCCCAAGACTTCTCCCCAAAGCATAAAAAAATGCTTCCCCTATATCTCTCAAGACTTCTCCCCCCTTTTGTCATGAGCTAGGCAAATGAGTTCCCCCTATCAGGTTGCTTTAGCAAAGAGAGATATTCGCACAAAAAATGATTGCATAGTCATATACATAAACTTTATGCAACTTAATTAAATGAGAGAGATTCAAGGAGTTCTATTTGAAGAAAATGTGTAAAGTTGTTGCTTTGCATGCAAGACATATAATATCAAAGTTCAAGCAATGGTATTTGGCAAAGCAAACATCAAAAGGGTTTCCATAAGAATTCAAACTAATTTGTACCATTTTGTCATAAGCAAACATGATATAGTTTTTTAAAAGCATTTGTAACACACATGCAACTATATCAATCCTTAACGACCAAATAAGACATGAATATAAAATCCTTATTAATTGAATGGATATGAAATCCTTATTGGTTGTTGTCTTGTTCAAATCATTAAGAATAGAGATAAGACTAAATTGGACGAAACATCCTTATTAATTGAATGGATACAAGATCCTTATTGGGTTTAGTCTTCTCATGTGCTTTCACAAACATTTTGTATATCAAGCAATTAAAAAATAGTTTATGCATGTCATTTTAAGCAGGTCATAATCAAGTTCATATGTCATGAAGATAAATTATAGGTCATTCAAAAGTACTTCCCAATCAATTCTCATAGTCCAAAAATGCATGTTTGAACATAAATGCGACATGGATTACAAACAAAGCAAGGTTACACACTTATTGAATAAAAATACCATATGAGCTTATATGTGCAACCAAAATTCTCAAGCAATTAATAAAGAAGCATAAAGTTGATAGAAATTTTGTTTATTCAATAATGCAAGCTCGCTCTCTTTGCTTGAGTTCCCCCCATGGGGTCAAATACCAACAAAGTTAGTGGGAGGGATGAGCCCTAATAGACCTACCATGTCCATTGGACCTAGTTATATCTATGGAAGACATGTTGGCACAATAGCATACGGGTTCATCTTTTCTAATCCACCTAGGTGACACATTTTCATTCCTGGTGGTCATAGTCAACATGTTACTAGATTTCCTAGGATCATTGACTCTAGATTTCCTAGGCACATGCATATTGACTATTCTAAGTTTATTTCTCTCCATCATGCTCTCAACCCAACATTTCTTAATGTACCTATGGCAATTTAACCTAATACGCCCATCAACACCATAAAAATGACAAGTTGGTATAAATGAGGAGTCATACCATATACTTGTCAGGTCATTGGAGACTTGTCATGCATTTGATGTAGCCTTTGGTGTTGAACATGTTCTCTCCTTTTTTATTATTGAACCGGATTAGGATGCCTCATTGGTTGAGTTTACATTACTTGCCTTCTTGGTTGAGAACCTTGGTTGACAAAGACTTGGGTGTGGAACTTTGGGTTGTTGAGGTTGAGCTCCATTTTTTGTTGGCATCTTCATTTGACCACTCTTGGATGAGTCTCAAAGATCAATCTTCCTCCTAGGATGTTGCGGAGGTGAAGCTTTGCTTTTACCTTGAGTTTGAAGTTGCTTGATCTTAGCCTTCTTCAAATCTTCAATGTACCCTACCTCTTTATTCTTGACAATTTTCAAGGAATTGTCTTTGTTGGCAAGTTTATCTTTTATTGCCTTCATCCTTTGTTGGCAATCTTCAATCTTCTTCTCAAATTTAGATACATCAACCATATCCGTCTTCAAAGAGTCATCTAACTTGGCCTTTAGTTGAAGGTTTTCCTTCTTCAATAAGATTTCATTTTCCTTGACTCTTATCACTTCTTCATTCAAGTGAGTCACCTTGGTTGAAAGCTTGAGATTATCCTCCTTCAACTTTTGAATCTATCTTTTCTTCTTCAACCTATAGTCTTTAAAGTACTTGATGAAGTCTTCAAAGTCCATACCTTCACTAATCTCTTTGTTGGAGTGTGATGAAGAACTCTTACTACTTGAGTCATCTTCTATTTGTTTTTCCTACTCTTAATCACATGAAGATGAGATGCTCTCATCACTTTCCCTCTTAGTAGCTTCATAAGAATCACTTCTAGCTACACTATCTTTAAATTCTCCTTTAGAGTCACAACTTATGGCCATGTTGCCTTTTTCTACATCTTCCACATGGGAGGCTCCAAATACCATATAGTTAATTGTAAGTTCTTCATCACTTGAGGAGTCTTCTTCATTTCCACTATCACTTGATAAGGTGGCCATCGCCTTTCCTTTTCTCTTGACTTTCAAGTTACTACAATTTGTAGAGATATGCCCAAATCTTCCATATTCAAAGCATTGAATGCCTTTTCTAGAAGGTTTATCTTGGATTAGCTCACCTTTCTTGAACGTGGCCTTCTTCTTAAAGTCATTTCCCTTAGAGTTATAACCTTTCTTTTGTAGCTTCATGAATTGCTTGAATCACTTTACCATTAGAGCCATCTCTTCATCCGAGTTATCATGCTTGGAGGTCTTCAAAGCAATCCTTTTTTGCTTCTTAGGAGGTGAGGTTGTAGGAGCCTATCTAGACTCATAGGCTAGAAGCCTTCCAATCACTTCACTTAGCTTCATAGTCTTGAAGTCAGTATTCTCTTCAAGAGCCGTCACCTTGGGTTTAAATCTAGCGGGAAGTGACCTCATGATCTTTTGCTTAATTCTCCTATCCAAGTATGGGTTACCTAGTTAATGGCTTTGATTCATGATGTCCATCAACTTCACTTGGAAGTCATTAAAGCACCCATGCTCTTCTATCCTAATTGTCTCAAATTATGCTTGGAAGACTTGGAGCTTGGAATCCTTAACTACTTCGGTTCCCTCATGCGACGTCTCTAGAATCTTCCAAGCTTCATGTTCATTTTTGGTGATTTGGATGAGTTTTATTAACTCTCATCCATGGCACAAAACAAAGCATTAATTGCTTTGTTGTTTCACTTCGAAGCTTCAAATTCTTCGAAATTCCATTGAACCTTGGGCTTAGGCATACTACTTCCATCTTTGGTGGTCATGGTGGGTGGTATGTATCATTCTTTAATCACCATCCAAACCTTGTCATCTATCGCCGATAGATATGACTTCATCTTCTCCTTATATGAGGAGTAATTGTCACCCTTGAGCAATGGTGGTCTTATGCTCAATGCTCCCTCTATACTCATCCCAAAGTCACTCATAGGGTTTGGGTAAATGAATGCAAATGAATGCAACACTCAAAGTGAAAAAATGCAAGACATACAAACAAGAGCAAGGATCACCTAAGTACGTCTAGGAACCTGCTCTGATACTAATTGAAAACACACAAAGTGTGTCTAACCTAAACTAGAGGAATGAGGGGGGGTAGGTGAATGGGTTTTATGCAAGTTAATTACCAACTTTTCTTGATTTGTCAATAATAAAAATTACCCAAATAAAACAAGCAATCAATCTACAATTTAAAGTGCGGAAAACAATAAATAACATGTCGATTCATTTACATGAGAAACCATCCAACTGGGCAAAACACATGGGCTATCCTTCTAGCCACACACGATTCTTAAATACACTATATGTAATGATGTTTACAACCTAGTTTGACCTCTAGTCACACCATTCTCGGTCACTAACCCACCACTACTACCTAACGAGCCTTTTACAGTGATTATTGATCACTTTGCTTGTGCACTACACTCCCATAGTCACAAGACTTAACTCTAAAAGAAGAGATAAACAAACTATGTGAATACGTAAAAAATATTCTAAATGCAATTAATTAGGCAACACTAAATGCTTATCTAGATATTAAATGATAGCAATAAATGCAATCATAGATATCAATGTGTCTACATGAAAGCATAAAGACTTAACTAGATGAAGATATGCAAATCTAAGATCTAGTCATCAAACAAAATCCAATAAACAAGAGTTGTCATTAAACATGGCAAGGACAATAAATGCAATCATCAAATGCAATCAATAAGTCCTAATCAACAATGTCTAAATGCAAAATGCTTATCTAGATATTAAATGATAGCAATAAATGCAATCATAGATATCAATGTGTCTACATGAAAGCTTAAAGACTTAACTAGATGAAGATATGCAAATCTAAGATCTAGTCATCAAACAAAATCCAATAAACAAGAGTTGTCATTAAACATGGCAAGGACAATAAATGCAATCATCAAATGCAATCAATAAGTCCTAATCAACAATGTCTAAATGCAAGGCCTAGAGACTTAGCTAGATGAAGATATGCAAATCTAAAATCTAGTCATCAAACAAAAGCCAATCAACAAGAGTTGTCATTAAACATGTCAAGGACAGTAAATGCAATCAATAAGTCCTAATCAACAATGTCTAAATGCAAGGCATAAAGACTTAGCTAGAGGAAAAAATAGTTCTAAATGCTAGCTATCAATGAATGGACAATCTCAACCAATAAATAAAAAACACAAACATACTCAAAACATGCTTAATCAAAAAGACATGCAATTAATCAACAAAGTAATTGTTAATCATAAGCAAAGATGAACAAATATGCAAACAATAGGTTCTAGGACATGTTCAAGTTACAAGGACATGAAAGCATGAAGACTCATAAGAACATGAAGCTTTAAATATGCTAGATGCACATTGGGTTTTTGTTTGATTGAGTAAAAATCAAGTCTTGGAGCTCTCTCTCTCTCTCTAGGAGTTAATCTCTCTCACTAAAAATGTGTTTTTGAAGCTCTGAAAACGAAATGAGAAAGAATAAGATATATATATATATATAACATCCCTAAACGAAGTGACGCCATTTTGGAAGTGTTGTAATAAAAGGCATCATAAACAGCGTAGTGCGCGGGTAAGGTACCCGCACACTACCCGCACAATGGGGCACATGAGACCAACCAGTCTTCTGTTGGGGTTTATACCCTGAAGCTTATAATTTGTAAATGTGAATGAAACATTAATAAAAGAAGTAGTTTATTCATTCTATAAATCTGTCTCATACATTTATATCATGTGTACTTAACATCCAAGATTGCCAGATGTAATATCTAACTAAGTATAAGAGTGTCATATACAGAGGAATTCAGTTTGAGTAGAGCAATCTACAAAGTCTGTGGATAGCAAACTGAGCTAGGTATTTTATTTGTGGTTGATCTATAGCTGCGGTCCATTCTGTAATGTACTGTGGTCTTATCCTAGACTATTTCTATGGTGATATGAGAATGAAGGAACCTTATATGATGTGGTTATATAGGACTTGGCCACGATCTATAGGAATCTCTCACCAAGATCTGTTACATAATGAGATTCATATATATCGACAAATGATGGCTATATATGGGTGATCTTAATCCTGAGTGTCTTATCGACTCCTTCAGGTTATATTGTGGTTTTTGATATACCATTGGTGAGATCAGAGTTGCATTCCCAGTCAATAACTTCGCATGTTGGAATCACGGTTTGGCTTATGGCTGGGAAGGTCTGAACACAATAGTGGAATCCACTCATTCTTGCGAGAAGTAGATAGTAGTTCCCTTAAGGGTTTATGTTGGGCTTGAACAATATGAGCGCTCTTCTTCTTCCCTAAAGGAAGTTAGGATTTATTGTTCATTAAGAATCAATGGTACTTAATGGAAAAGATATAATTAGAGTGGTATAACGGACTTTATGACCTAGCTCTAATTATAAACTACTTGTGAGATCATACCATATGCAATAGCTATATCGATGGACAACTGTAATTTCGGTTTGTGTACATCTACAGTTACGAGAGTGCAGCCTCGGGTTTTTAGTGGAGTAACTCTGAGGTTAATAATCATGAAATATTAATTAAAGAGTTTAATTAATATTTTTCTAAGAATTATTGGAGCTCAAGACTGTGGGTCCATTAGGTCCCCTTGCTAGCCAGGAAAGTTGATGGTAACAAGGATCACAGTTAATTAATTGGATGGTCTAATTAATTATGTTACAAAAGTAACAAGATATTTATTCAGGGAATTAATTAAATGATGGGAGGTTACAAGTTCGAACCATGACTGAGACAAAGGTTAAAATAATAATATTATTTTATTTCCTAACTAGGTCAAGTGTTTAAGTCTTAGTGAACTAGGGTTATGTGGGATTTAGAATCCTATACTAACTTGATCACTAAAATACAAATTATCTTATTTTAAATATGTAGAGATATATTTGGAAAAGGATTATTATCTTGTTTTATATATATAACGATATATTATAAATAAATAAAAAAGTTTTTTTTGTGAGACAACAATGCACACGTTGAAGCACAAAAACACAAAAGAAAAGAAACAAGAAAGGGTGCGGCCAACTAGAGAACAAAATAAGAAAACAAAAAAAGGTTTTTATTTTTATTTTTTCTTATTCAAGTGTGGTCGAATTCCATATACATAAAGCAAGAGTTGTTTTGTGTTGTTTCTACAACCTCCATACAACCTCCTGAAGTTTGTGACGTGCCCACATGCAGTTGTTGGAACCTAGGAGATAGCGAGGAAGATCCCGTGGTACAAATCAGAAAGCAAATTCAACATCAAGAAGTTAAAGAACGAAGAAGTTAGCCTTGAGGTATGATTTCAAATCTTATCATTGTTTATTCTTATATATTGTATTGGTTAATAAAAGTCGCTTAAATATTTTTAAAAAGTTTTAAAATTCCTTTCGCTGCGCGACTCTAGGGCTTACATCTTCTGTGTACGGGTAATTACCCGCACAAAAGAGACCCGAGACACACTAGGTTGCTGTGTGCGGGTACTGTGCGGGTAGCTACCCGTACAAGGAAGACTTGAGACTGCCTAGGCATCATTGTGCGGGTAACTGCGCGGGTAAGTGACCCACGCACCACCCGTGTAACAAATACCAGGAAAAGGCCTCTCATCGCGCTAAGACAAGCACACCATCGTGCATATGCAAACGTTTCCGATCAAACATCGGGAAACGAATTACACCACACAAAACCACAGTTAAGTCTAACAACAAGGTGCATGTGTGATAAGTGTAAGAAAAACACACATGAGCAACAAGGAACAAATGCATGTCAATTTAAATGCATGTAAGTGTGTGTGTGCAACTATTCTCTTCAAGAGTCAAGTCAAGTGATTTATGTAAGGACCTCGATTTTATGATTGGCTTATTTCATGACAAACCACACCACATTGAAGATGATTATGTAATGGGTAGCTTAGGTCCGTGTTGGCAAGCTTGCAAGCATCTCCATGACTTTAAGGGCAAAAGGTATACTTACTTGACTTTGTCTCTTGAAGAGTTTAGGTGCACACACACACACTTCATGCATGCTTTGTTCATCTTGCGTTTGTGTTCTTTATTGTGTATATGTGTGCATCTGCTTCACACTTCACACTTGCACTTCATTTCTAGATTTAAGTGTGGTTATGTGTTGTGTCTGTGCTTGCACGATCGTGTGCTTGTTTTAGCGCGTTGAGTGACCATTTGAGAAGGTCATTTTTCTTCTCTTGTTTTGGTCTTTGGTTACATGGTGGACACTCTTATTGTTGTCTCAATCTGACCTTTGGTCACTCTTTTGACCATAAAGCTTTCTACAATTATCCAAATCTTGTTTTGTTAATTGGAGTAAAATGTAGAATTCCATACCTTTCCAACGGTATATTATTCGAAAGGTTTGGATGTCGTTTGGTCATGTTTTGAGCCCCTTGTATCTCTGGCCTCTCTATTGCACGGGTTGTGCACGGGTCCTTACCTGTGCAGTTACTCGTGCACTGATGATGAGTGCTAGGGTTTGTGCAACTGTACGGGTAGTGCACAAGTCCCTTACTGGTGCAGTTACCCGTGCACTAATGATGAGTGCTACCGGTTGGTGCAACTGCACGGGTAGTGCACATGTCTTTTACCCATGCAGTTACCCGTGCACTGAGCCTTTTCTGTGCCTAATTTGCCAAAACGACGTAGTTTCATTTAGGGCCTCTTTATATATGTTTCTTTCTTCCTCACATCATCCTAAGAGCTTAAAAACCGGAATACCGTGAGAGAAAGAGCTCCCCTAGAGAGAGAAAGCTTCAAGTTTTGTTCTTTGACTCTTCAAACCCCAAAACCCATCTTCATCTTGCATTTCTAGCATCATTAAAGCATGAGTCTTCATTAATGTCTTCAATTGGTAAGTATAACTAACATCCTTGCTCATTTATTGTTCTAGCTTATCAAGACATCCTTGCTCATTTATTGTTCTAGCTTATCAAGACATGTCATTTATTGCTTAGACTAGCAAATCTTCATGTTTATTGTATATCATTTGAAGTTATGACCTGTTTGGGGTTTGTTTGTGATGACTAGAATTTATGACCATTTTGCCCTTCTAGCTAAGTCTTTATGCCTTGCATCTAAACCTTGATATATATACCTCATTGATAGCATTTGTTGATTGCATATTTATTGCCCTTGTTATTTATTGTGACAACTTGTGTTGGTTGGACTTATTTGACAATTAGGTTGCTAGAATCTTTTTGCATTTAATTGAGTTCTTAATTTTGGGCATATAGGCATTGTTTGATAACTAGGTTGTTTAATTGCATTATAACATCTAGTTAAGCAATTTGTGTGTGGTCTTACACATTATTGCATTTGAGCATATTGTCTCACATTCACTTAGACCATATACTCTTCATGAGTCAAAGTCTTATGGCTTCTAGGTGAAGTTGCACAAGCAAGTAAACTCTTGCAACCAAGGGTGGGTTGGCAAGCATTGATCAAGTGCCACTGTAAAAGGCTCGCGGGGTAGAGTAGAAGGTGCTCACGCCAAGAGTAGTGGATCAGGGGATATCATTAGGGATTGAACCAAGAGTGTCGAGTGGTAGTGTCCATAGCCTAAGGTTGTCGAGAGTGAGAGTCCGAGTATCACTTGAGGGTGTAACTTTTTACTCATATAGTAGATTTCTGTGATCGTGAGTGGCTAGAAGGATAGTCCGTAGTTTTTCCCTTGTTGAAGGGTTTCCATGCAAAAATCAAGTGTTCTTTATATTTCCGCACTTTTACTTGATTTTGTATGTTTGTTTTATTAGGTTATATGTTTAATATTGACTAATCGAAAAAGTTGGTAATAATCGATTAACAACCTATTCACCTCCCTCTAGGTTGTTTAGACACACGCTTTAGAGTGTATTTTCAATTTACCTTTCGCTCTTGCTTTTGAAGTCACAGAGATAGAGATGCTTGTAAGCTTGCCATTAAAAGCTTAAACTGCCCATTACAAAAATATCCCTAAATATGGTTTGTCATGAAATAAGTCAATCTTAAAAATAAGGTTCTTATAGATACTGTTGAAGAAAAAATATTAGTATCTTTTAAATTAGGATGTGGATAGATAGATACTGTTAAAAAAAGTTATTATCTTTTGAATTAGGACGTGCAGTAACAAAATAATATACTATATGCAGATTTTTTTATAAAAAAATTAATAATAATCACAAGCTAAAAGACAGTAGCTTAGGGAATTTTAGTATTAAAATAGGAAATACAGGAGAATAAGAAAACAACCACTATTAAATCTACTAATAAAAACAATTTCAATTCTTCAAGATCATACTTGGAATGTCTATATTAGGATTCTCTCCTTACCTTTTTTTCCTAGACTTTTTATAATCTAATGACACCTAAGCATAATGTTAGGAATTTTAGTTTTCACACGAAACCCTAACAAGCCTTTTCTTGTCAAGAACCCGCAAGATTCACTCACAAAAAACACAAGAAAAGAAACCCTAACATTACCAAACAAATATCAAACCGAAATAAGAAGAAGTAAGAGCAAAATAAGGTGCTAGAAAGTAAAAGGATACAGAGTTTATCATGGTTCGACTTATAAGAAGTCTACATCCACGTTGAGCCACTCAGAGGAGGCTCTTCCACTATATGAAAGTCCATACAGAACCAGAACACAGCATATATTAGCCTAATACGAGCCCCGAAAACCTAGAACAACCTTGATCAAGTAACCACAAGAAACCAGATCTTAAACCCTCTCTCGATCTATACATATACACTATGTAATCACTTTAACTTCAACAACAAAGTGAATTAGAGATGCTCAGACCTCACAGATTACAAGAATACACACTTCTTTATAAGAGAGAAACAAAATCTCACACGTTGATCACATTAAATACACCAAAGCTTCAAAATACCACTCTCTCAGAGAAAAGCTCTCAAAATGTGAATCCCTAGAAAAAGAAGAAGAAAATATCACGAATTAGTCTTCTCTTCTTTAGACTTCCTTTATACATGCTTATCTGCTGAGTTAGAGTAATAATCCACCAGAACTAGTCATAAGGAGCCACACCAGCTAAAATCTGTTCAGATTGATAATATGATAAGATCAGATTACTTAACCAAATGACACCGTATATAGATTGGGTTCAACTTGGGCCTAGTTGAAGTTGTAGATCATGTATATGGTCTTCTAGGGCTTATAATTGGGCTTCTGGTTTGGGTCACCAACTTCAGATAGGTAATTATCAACATATTCCACCTTAGCCCATCACACATCATATAGTAAAAGAATCTCCTCTGAGTTACCTGGCTCAAGACACAACAAAAAAAATAGTCAGCCATAATCACCAATCTTAAGCAGGTTTAAGCAATACTTAAACTTGCTATAAGATACTATCTTAATGCCCATATCAGCTGGGTTATCTTCAGTGGAGATCTTTTCTACCTGAACAATACCATAAGAGACTTTTCTCTAATAAAATGATACTTTACCTCTATATGCTTGGTTCTCTCATGGAACATAGGGTTTTTAACTAAATGTATGACACTTTAACTGTCAATATAAATGACAGCCTTTCCACCAAAGACATTAATCTCACCTAAAAGGCCTTAATTGTCTCTGTTACTGCAATATATTCAACCTCTGTTGTGGACAAAGCCACAACTGACCAAGCTGACTTTTCCAGCTGAGACAACACCCTGCAATGGTGAAGAAATATGAGGATGTGGACCTCCTCTTGTCTCTATCGCCAGCATAATCTGAATCTACATAACCTACTAGGTCTATAACAGTATTTTAACAATCATAAATCAATTCTACAACTTACAGAAGTTGTAGAACTAATATATCTAAGTAGCCATTTCATGGCATTCCAATGTCTTTTTCCTGGATTGACCATATACCTAAACAAAACACTTATTGCTTGAGCTAAATCAGGTCTTGTACGAATCATGAAGTATATAACCGATCCAAAAGCACTAGAGTAAGGAACTGATTCCAAATATCTTCTTTCCTCAATGTATCTTAGTGATATAGTAGCAGACAATATGAAATTAGAGGACATATGAGCATTGACTGGTTTGCAGTTCTTCATTCAGTTCTTCATTGCAAACCCATCAACAAGCTTTAACAGATAGTTATTATGTTTAAGACTCAATCTAGACTCATCTCTAGACTCATCTCTAGACCTTTCAATTTCAATCCCTAAAATCCTTTTTGAATTACATAAATCCTTCATATCAAATTCAGATTGAAGCTTCTTCTTTAAATCTCTAATCCTAGACATGTTCTTACTAGCAAATATCATATCATCAACATATAAAAGCAAATAGATAGAATTATTGATATTCTCACTATTGAAGTAAAAAACAAAAAACTTGCATAATATTTACTGTTGACGGTGATTTTTGGATCGTTGAAAAGTGAACCGCCAAACATTAACGCGTAGGCAGATCGAAGCTTTAACTAGTCTAGGGCTGAATAATCAAAGCCTCTTTCTCCACATGGAGGCGATACGATTTTTTTTTTGTATTTGAGAATAATAATGTAAGGAAAGTAGAAAATAAAGGATGAATCAAACATAACACATGTTTTATGTGGTAAAACCCCAAGGCGGGGAAACATCTACGGTTTCCGGTGACGACGAGAAGAAATCCACTATGAATAGAATGATTACACACTCAATCTCTCATTCTCTCAAGTAGTTGCTATGCTTTTTACGCATAAATGGATAGATAGATCAATTGATCGCTTGATACCTAGATCCCTCGATACCTAGTTTGTTAGATCCCTTTAATACAATAAGATTATGAGTCTATTCATATGTGCATAGAACTCTAATCCTTGTTGTACAAGTACGAAAATGTGGTGGTGTTTAATTCAACTTGTTACTTGTTGAAGTCTTATTTTACTCATTTCCTATTTCAAAGGTCTTGCGAATTGAATTAGAATCTTCATAGGATTCTAGTTGAGTTATCTGTTTGAGACTTATTTCCTGATTGGTATGCAATCCTCTAAAAGAGCAGAGTTATTGCTTGATCTGGACTCTTTGATATGTAGGAGGAAATAATAATATTTCCTTATTGGAATGTGCTTCATGGTTCCTTGTTTAGGTAGGATTCTTCTTTGTATTTAAGTCGTAGTCGAACTTGTGTTAATGTCTTGACTGAACGTCTCTTGGCCAGCCGTTTCCCAACCCGAACAGGTCCTATTTCCCCGACCGATTTTGCTACTCGATCGGGTTTAGACCTATCTTGGCCGATTGGTTCAGTCTGACTGCATCGTCCAGTAACATCAACTGTGACTTGGTCGAATGTTGACTGGTTGACATTACCCGACCGAGCTTATTTTGCCCTTCCAAACACCATAACTTTCTCATTTGGAGTCTGTTTTAAGTGATTCAAATTTGAGAATATTTTTCTACCAGTCCTCTATCATTTCCACAAGAGTTTGGAGTCAATAGATTGAGTTTTATAGCTGCACGTTTTTCTTTCAAGGTATTGATTTATATTTTGTCCTTGATCTTCAAGTCTTCAATTGCCTTGGGTTTTCTTCTTATATATGTATGTTTGATGTGTTATCATTGATTAGAGAAATGATCTCTAATAAAGCTAGTTTGAGCTTCAATTGATTAACATGTTGAGTTAGGTTTTTCTAAATCTATGTTTTCACATTTTTGAGATGTTGTATTGTGCTAGCTTCAAATCGAGGACTATCTTATGTGTTTATTGACTTGGTTTTGTTGATTGATAGTCTTTTCATGTGCTAGATCATTTTAATTGAAGATTTATTGAAATAGCATATTTGATTGATGATTTAGAACTTGATTGGATTTAATTGATTATCTTGAGAATCTAAGTTCTATTATTTTGCTAGAGTTTCAATTTTGATTTTATCCAATTGATTTTAACATTATTATGTGAATTGAACTTAATCTATATTTTCGTATGTGTTAGGTGTTTCACATACTCTAGGTTATTAGTTCATGTCACAAGAATCTAGATACAATTGATTTGTGCTTTTGATGACAAATATCTAGTTCTTCATGTATTGTATCTAATCCACACATTTCATATGTACATGCATCCTTGAGTGTGATTGCATTGTTTTTAGGATTGTAAACTTGAAAAACATATGACATGTAATTAATTGTTCATTTCTAGTTTCCACAGGATATATTAATCATATATACTATGTTGTATGTGTTTGCATCATTTTCATTCACTTAGATCACATGCCCTGTGAAAAGGTTAGAAGTCACATTTCATAGAATAAATCTTTGATTTGTGCATGGAAGTCACATTTGGAGAGTGAATCTTCAAATTGTGCATTGGAAGTCTCATGTCTTAGAGTGAATCTTTGACTTGAGCATTGGAAGTCACACTTGGAGAGTGAATCTTTATGTTGTGCATTGGAAGTCACATTTCTTAGAGTGAATATTTGATTTGTGCATTAGAAGTCACACTTGGAGAGTGAATCTTCATGTTGTGCATTGGAAACATTCATTAGAGTGATTCTTTGGATTGTGCATTTGAAGTCACATTTGAAGTCACATTTGAAGAGTGAATCTTCAATTTGTGCAAGGTGGCATCATATTCATTGTGTGGGATCAAATGGTAGGTTTCTAGGTGAAGTGATCACTTAAGAGATTGTATCTTTTTATCTTACTAGTTGATTTGTTTGCCGGTGGTTATGGAATCAAACCGTGGATGTTTCCTCTTAGGAGGTTTTACCACGTAAAAATCATGTGTTGATTTTCTCTATCCTTATCTCCTTATATTTGTATATGTATTGATATATATATAAATATTTATCTTAGTTGATATCTTTGTAAGTGATAATTATATCATATCAACTTTGTTTGTGTTGGAGCTTTATGAATTAAAGCCAAGTGATATTTGTGTTTGTATTACATACAAGTTAATGTTTACATTAATCTTGTTTGAGCAAGCATATCTTTAATTTGAATTGATATTGCTTGTTATTGTTTTGAAGTGTGATAAAAGCAATTTAGAGGGACAAACTTTTGTTTGTTTCAAGGAAGTGAAAAAGGTGTACTAACCTATTCACCCCCCTTTAAGTTAGCTTAAGGAAAATTAATCGTGTTTGTATTTTTCGGATTGCTCGAGAGGTGGACATCCCTGTTAATTGTTGTTTTAATTTATTTAATGTATGTATAAATATGTCAAATTTTCATTATCAAATAAATTAATAAATTGAAATTAGATTTAAAAAGTTAAATAATGTACGCTATTCAAAATTTTGTTCTGATGATGTTACAATCACATATTATCCATGAGATGATGTATGGATGACGTAAATGCATAATTTGAGCAATGAATTTGGACAATGGACACTGTAAAACGGTAAGCGAATGGAAATTTATTTGATTGTTATGAAATTCTACAATTTGCATGATTGGGAAAGTAGGAGTATTATAATTTGTAACACACACTCATGTATTTGTATATCTTAAATATTAGTTCAAATTTAAAATAAGAAAAACAAATGTGAGTTTATGAGTTGTATTTAAATCATGTTACCTATTTCTTTTGTTTTGTTTTTGTTTTTATATATAAGGGGCCGTTTGGTATGAGGTAATCAAAATAATCTGATTAATGAGAAAGTTAAACATGATAATGTGATTCCAGGGAAATCTGTATATGTGTGTTTGGTTGTGTATGAGAATATTATGTCAGATTCCTATGAATGTTAGATAATTGTGTTTGGTTGCACATAGAAATCTTATATTATATATATTATATATATTTAAATAATTTAGATAATACATATTAATATATATTATTATATATAATAATTATATAATATAATATATATTATATTAATATTATATATATTATAATATATATAATATATATAATACATATTATATATTATATATTAATATAAATTATTATAAATAATATAAACATATATATACATTACTATATATATTATTATTTTTATTATATATCATTTAATTTATATACTATATATATAATATAATAATATATATTATTTAGATATTAATATATGTATATATTCCATTTAATTTATATTAATTATTTAAAAAAAATATTTAAGGTGGGTCCCACGAAGGGAATCATATGGAGGGTAATATGAAACCCACCCGTTGGGATGGATTTCACAATACCTCTTTAGAGGGTAATATGATTCCCATGGTAATCACTTTCCCAGGAATCAAAAAACGCAAACCTGCTACCAAACATGGGAATGCTATCAGATTCTCATTCACATGCAAAGATTACTCCATACCAAACGGCCCCTAAAACAAATCATGCTACATCTTTCAATATATCAATTAATAGTGACTTTGAGTCACTTTATAAATATATATATATATATATATATATATAAAAGGCTTCACTGCATTTTTTTTTTTAAAAACTTAATTAGTTTTAAATGAAATATTGTTGCAAGAACCTTATTGTGCGGCTTCTGTTGAAAAAAGGTTCCAAACTGATAAAGCCATATGAACTTAAATGTGTGATACAGTTCGCTTGACAAGCTTACTCCTTTTTCAAAAGAATATTATGATACCCAATTCTCAAATGAAGAGAATTTGAAAAGTCTTGGGTGGTGAATCTTGTTAAATTTCAAACGAATGTTTCAATTACACCTATGGCAACTAGATTTCAACCCTTAGGGTACATTTGATGTGAGGGATATGATTGCACTATTTTTAATAGATGAGACTGGATTAGATTTGATTGGATTGGATTGGATTTGATAAGATTAGATTAATTACAGTGTTTCCCGTGTTTGGTACAATATGAGATTGAACTAAAAATAGTGCTATACTGTGTTTGATATGTCATAAGATTAGAGAAAAATAATGTAATAATAAATTAAAAATATAAAAAGTTGTTTTGAAAAAAAAAAACAATCGAGAATCAATAAATCATATCTTTCCCATTCTCTCTCCTTCATCTCTTTCTCTTCTTTTCCATGTTACCAGTTTATTGAAAAGAAAAATTGATCTCTCTACTCCTCTCACCAAAATTAATCATCAGATTGATTAAAAAAACAAATATGTTGAATCAAAACTCATACATCCATCTTTCATCCAAATTCAACACAATCACCAAACCAAACAAAAAAACCCACTGTCATTTAAAACCCAAACCAGTGAAAGAAGAGTGAGAGAACACAACCAACGCCGATCTCCTCATATCGGCGCTCGATCTCGCCGCCGGATGTTTTACCAACGAAAAAGAGAGAAAAATTACAGATCTTCTTTGTGGGTTTTGTTAATCTGGGTTTGTTCATCTTATAATTCTTTTTCTTTATTTATTATAATAATTTTTGTTTTCGTGTGAAACAAATGTAAATATGACCAATAAAAATATCGATTGTTTTTTTGGAACAGATTGAAGGATCGATGAATGCGTGTTTGGATCTCGATTGTTTTTTCTGGGTTTTTTTAATTGATTGAAGAAGTTTTTTCTGAGTTTTCTTTAATTGATTGAAAAATTGGATGGGATTCATTTGAATCCCACCATTTTGGTTGGGACTAATTTATCCCACTTTAGTGGGATAATAAATTTCAGTGGAACTAATTAATTTCATCCCGCCGGCGAGCCAAACATAGGATTTGAGACTGAAAATAACCCAATCATATCCTATCCTGTCTAACAAACACAACCTTATAGTCAACAACTTTCAAATACTCATGTTTGAGTTCGTTCTTATAGTCTTTAGTTAGAATATTGGCACCCTTGAACAATTATGGAGATTGCTCAAGGGGTGGACATCCCTTGTTAATTGTTGTTTTAATTTATTTAATGTGTGTATAAATATGTCAATTTCTTATTATTAAATAAATTAATAAATTGAAATTAGATTTAAAAAGTTAAATAATGTACGCTTTTCAAAATTATGTCCAAATGATGTGACAATCATATATTATCTATGAGATGATGGAATGATAACGTAATATGCATAATTAGAGCAATGAATTTGGACAACGTAAAACGGTAAGCGTATGGAAATTTATTTGGTAGTTATGAAAATTCTACAATTTGAATGATTGGATAGTACGAGTATTATAATTTGTTACACACTCATGTATCTGTATATCTTAAATATTAGTTCAAATTTAAAATAAGAAAAACCAATGTGGGTTTATGAGTTATATTTAAATCATGTAACATATTTGTTTTGTTTTGTTTTTTTGTTTTTATAAAAAAAATCATGCTACTAGGCTTCCCAAATTTTTTCCTAAATTTCTTCCCAAATAGTGTTGGCACTTGAGGTGTCCATATCTTATAAATCATGAGATTATATGGTGAGTGATGCGATGTTGACATTTCACGTGCCAACAACATTTGAGAATGAATTTGGAAAGTCTAGCATTACTCTTTCAATATATGAATTAATAGCGACTTCGAGTCTAATGGTACCCACAGATCGGTTAAACCGGCGGTTCTAAACCGAAACCACTCGATCAAAACCAAAACCGTAACCAGAACTGCCGGTTAGGAAACCGATCAAAAACCTAGTGTAACCCGGTTTGGTTAAGGTTACGGTGGCCCAAAAATCTTCGAAAACCGACGGTTTGTTTTTCAAAAAGAAAATTGTCCAATAAAAAGCTGCCACATGGCAACAAATTTGAAAAAAAAATAAGGGGTGGCCGTTGGAGAAGATGACCGTTAACGACATCTTTTATTTTTTATTTTTCCCTTAATTTTTTTAAATTGCAAATTACCCCTCCACTCTAATACTATAAATACCTGCCACACTTCATTATTCTTCACACCATTCTCAACTTCTCTCAATCTCAAATTCTCAATTCTCTCTACATTCTACAATTTTCTTTAATTCTCATTTCTCATATAAATTAATTAATATTTATTTCCTCTATTTTTTACAATCATCTATTTTTTTAGTGTTACCACTATTATTCCAACAATATTTTTCTTTACACTTATCTATATATATTTTTTACTGGTAGTATTTATAATTAATTATTCAATGGTAAGTGGGGGAGAAGGTTTAGGAAATTTGGACAAAGGAAAGGGTCCATTGCAAGATTTGTTGGAACATGAAGTTGATGATGTCGGTTACGTCGACCGACTTTACCACGAGTTCCTTCAAGCTCAATATGGATCCGATCTCCCTTCTAGTCCTAATCCCCCTCTAATAATTCCTGACCACAATCCCAATACCCCCAATAGTAATGAAAATCTATCTAACCCTCCTCTCTCTTCAAATGAATTTTTTGCAGGTGAAGAAGAAAAGTCGTTGAAGTCCGATCTCTTCAAATTGCATATAAAGAAAAATCAGTTTGATAACAGAATGATCAAAATCAAGTGCAACTACTACCCCAAAACATACAAGACCAATAAATCTTTCGGATATGGCAGGTACTGGGCCCATATTAGGAAAAATCACCCATCTGAATTGGTGAAGGCTTGTAACCAAGCCCAAATCTCCAGGTACAGAACCTCTACTAATCAATTATTTCATTTTACGTTTGAAAAAATAAGGAAGAATTAGCAGTAATTGTTGCAATAGAACACTTACCTTTTAGTTTTGGTGAGAAAATAAGTTTTGTTAATTATTGTCAAAATGTATTAAATCTTGCAATGCAACGTGTTTCTAGATCCACTCTCACACGTGCACTGTTTTCCATTTACAGAAAACAAAAAAAAATCGAAATCATTTTTTTATCAATTTCAAGGTCGTGTATCCGTATGTGCCGACATATGGACCAACAATTTTGGTAGTCATTCGTATATGGGTGTGACATGCCATTATATAGATAATGACTGAGTCATGCAAAAAAGAATTATTGCATTTCATATTTTCGATGAATCACATTCAGCTCAAAATATTTTTCGACTCCTTAAAATTATTTTTGAAGAGCTTCATATCCAAAACAAATTTTTTACAATCGGTTTTGATAATACTGCAAGCAATACCACATCTATTCCTATGTTACAGGAATTGTGCAATCCCTATTTTGAGGGTAAATTATTTCATCAAATATGTGAATGTCATGTTTTAAAGTTGTGTGTTCAAGCTGAATTACAAATTCTTTCTGCTTATGTAATTAGACAAATTAGATATAATATTAAATATATATAGAGGCATAACAAAGCCCGGAAACTATGGTTAAAATTTTGCTCTCAAAATAATATGCATCCATTAAATTTTCAAGAGATATTAGTACTCGTTGGAATTCTACTTATAAGTTGCTTAGTGAAAGTGTTGAATATAAAGAATTATTAGTTTTTTTATTACTTATAATGTTTTTTCAATTTCTCTTCAATTGAAGTATTGGGATGCATGTATAAAAATTCTTGAATCGTTACATATTTTTAATGATGCTACCAATGCTTTATCTGGTGTTTACTATCTCACTACTCATTTATTTCTTATTCAAAGTGTTAATATTGCTGGTGCATTTAGTAAGTGTGAATTCGATGTTCAATTGAGTGAACGTGTTGCTGCCATGAAAACAAAATGGTTACAGTATTATAGGGAGATTCTAAATATTTATTTGCTTGCATCATGTTTTCATACACGCTTTAAATTAGAATGTTTGCAGGATTATTTAACTCATTATTACAAAGGTTTAGGATCAGAAGTTGATGTTCTTAATTATTGTAATTTCGTTAAGACTTTGCTTTATGAATTAAATGATGAATATCTTAGAATATGTAAGGACCTCTATTTTTGATTGGCTTATTTTATGACAAATCACATTGGGATTATTTGTAATGGGTAGCTTAGGTCTTATTATGTTTCTTCATCAACAAGCTTCCAAGATCCCAAAAAGCTTCAAGAGAGGTAGTTCACTTGTTCTTACCTCCTGAAGAGATTTAGTTGCACACACACACACACACACACACACACACACACACATGCATTTGTATTGATATGCACTTGTTGTTACACACGCACACACCTACATGCATTTGTGTTGTTGTGCATTTGTTTCTTATTGCTCATGTATGCATTCCTTCACAATCACACTTGCACTTCATTTCTAGATTTAAGTGTGGTTTTGTGTAGTGTCTATGCTTACATGATGGTGTATTTGTGTTAGCGCGTTGAGTGACCATTTGAGAAGGTCTCATTCTTCTCTTGGATTGGTCTTTGGTCACATGGTTTTTTCCATGAGTTTAGGCATTCTTGTTGTTGTCCAAATTTGACCTTTGGTCACTGATTTGACCATAACTCTTTCTACAGTAATACAAATCATGTTTTGTTAATTTAAGTAGAAAGTAGACTTTCATACCTTTTCAACTGTATATTATACAAAAGGTTTGATGTCGTTTGTTCATGTTTTGAGCCCTTTGAAATTTTGGCCTCTCTGTTGCACGGGTTCCCTACCCGTGAAGTACCCGTGCACCGAGGATGAGTGCCTTCAGGTTTGTGTGATTAGTGCGCGGGTCCTTTACCCTTGCAGTTACCCGTGCACTAGGCATTATTTTTTAAAATGATGTAGCTTCATTTAGGGCTTATATATATGCCATCTTCTTCCTCACTTGGTTTTAGAGCTTCAAGAATCAATTTTTAGTAAGAGGAAACATCCTTTAGAGATAGAAGCTCCAAGACTTGTTCTTTACCTCTCCAAACCCAAAACTCATCATTCATTCATGAATCAAATATCTTCTAGCTTCATCTAGGATGTTTTCTTGCATGGGTCTTCATCTTTGAGTTAACTTGGTAAGTTGAATAAAAATCCCATCTTTGTTATTTGTTTATACCTTCCAAGATGATGTTTTTATTACATTTATTTGTTGATTAAATGTTAGGACTCTATTTATTGCATCTATTTATGTGTTCCTTTGTATGATTGGGTTTGTATTGTGATAGTTAGTATTTAGAACTATTTTGCCCTCTAGCTAAGTCTCTGTACTTTGCATTTAGACATTGTTGTTTAGGATTTGTTGATTGCATTTATTGTCCTTGCCATGTTTAAATGAAAACTCTTGTTGATTGGCTTTTGTTTGATGACTAGATTTTAGACTTGCATATCTATATCTAGTTAGGTTTTTATGAGCATTCATATAGACATTGATATATAGGATTTACACTTATTGTCATCCTGAAATCTCTAGATAAGCATTTAGTGTTGCCTAACATTAATTGCATTTTGAATATTCGTATATTCACATAGGTTGTTAATCTCTTCTTGCGAGTTAAGTCTTGTGACTACAAGGTGTAGTGTACAAGCAAGTGAAGTCTTGCAACCAAGGTGTGGTTGTCAAGCATAGTGATCAAGAATTCATTATAAAGGCCCGCTGGGTAGTAGTGGTGGGTTAGTGACCAAGAATGGTGTGACAAGAAGTCAACCTAGGTTGTAAACATCATTACAATAGTGGGTTTAAGGATCGGAGTGGCTAAGTGGCTAGCCCGTGGTTTTTCCCTTGTTGAAGGGTTTCCACATAAAAATCAAGTATTATTTAATTTCTGCATTTTATACTTGATTTTGTATGTTTATTTATAGGGTAAATTTTTAATATTGATTAATCAAGAAAAGTAGGTAATTAACTTGATTAAAACCTATTCACTCCCAGACGTGTGTTCATGATTGGACAAAGGGAAAATACAGACAACAAGAACTCGAGCCGGAAATAGTGAATGACTTCTTCGAAGATGACCAAACCACGGGAACAGAAGGCATCGAATAGATTTTGATCCAACTTCCAACCTCTAAACCGAGCATCAATTTAAAGGTAAAAGAACTACATGGCTTTTGATACCTCCACATTAGTGGAGGATATGTATGCAACTTAATTGAGGTCAAATTAAGTGTAAGCCAATTTTTTTTTTTTAATTTCAACTTTATTACATTGTATATTTGAATTCAAGGCCAATTTATAATATGTTTTTTTTTAATTTATCTGCAATTTTAAATTTTTATTTATCAATCAATGTCAATTTCTTTTATTTTAAACATTGTTAAATACTTCAATTGTATGTTTAGATAATTGTATTGCATATTTTATATGAATTACATTAGAACTTCTAAGTGAAATTTTATCATGAATGAAAATGTTTGTCCAATTTTTTTATTTATAAATTTCTTCAATTTTAATTATTACTTGGCGGAATTTTTTTATCAATTTTTATCAATTTTTTTAAATTTATTTAAAAAGGTAAAAACGGAACCGAACCGCCTAACCGACGGTTTAAAACCGTAAACCAAACCGGCTAGGCCGGTTACTGTTACGGTTTTGGCTTCCCACGGAACCGAAACCGACGGTTTCAAACCAAAACCGAACCGTGGACACCATTATTCGAGTCAATATATATATATATATATATATATATATATTAGGCTTCACTATATATATATATACATATCAGGCTTCACTATATATATATATATATTTTAAAAAAACTTAATTAGTGTAAAATGAAATATTGTTGCCAGAACCTTATTGTGCGGCTTTTGTTGAAGAAAGGTTCCAAGCTGATAAAGTCTGACAAACTTAAATGTGTGATGCAGTCCGCTTGGCCAACTTACTCCTTTTCCGAAAGAATATTATGAAACCCAATTCTCGAATGATGAGGATTTGAAAATTCTTGAGCGGTGAATCTTGTTCAATTTCAAACGAATATTTCAATTATACCAGTGGCAACCGGATTTCAACCCTTATAGTAAAAAACTTTCTAATGCTCATGTTTGGGTTAGTTTTTATAGTCTTTGTTAAGACTATTGGCACCCTTGAACAATTATGGAGATTGCTCGAGGGGTGAACAGCCCTTTTACAATTGGATCATGCTACTCGAGACAAAGTTTATGGTTTCTTTGCTTGGGTTCTAGTTGATATCGCTATGAATACTAATCTGCAATCGAACTTGATGGTTGAAAGAGATAAACATCAGAGTTTATGTAATTTATGAAAACCTTCTTGGACAATGTTCGAAGTGTAATGGTTTTGGGCATGATGCAACAAGGTGTTATAAAACATCCATAGAGGATATTGGTGATATGGGAGGATCACGTTTCAGATATTCTAGGGAAGCTTACAGTTGCTTATCAGGGAGGGTGGACATTCTGGAATGTTGAATAACAATTAAACAAGAACACTCAAATAGATGATGCCATTGAAATTGTGCCAAAAAATAAATAATGGCTCAAGAGCAAGCCTCTACCCCCACATGAATATTCCAGATAAGGAGATACTAAATTTTAGGTAACGGTTGACTGTGGGGAGGAAAATTGAAGAATTTCAAAATTTGACTCATACTATCACTACGAGTGACCATTTTGGTAACAATACGGTTATTAATGTTTGAAAATAAACTCTAAAGCGTGTGTCTACTAACCTAGGGGGGGGGGGGGGGGGGGGGTGAATAGGTTTTAATCAAGTTAATTACCAACTTTTTTGATTAGTCAATATTAAACAGTTACTTCATAAACAAACATACAAAATCAAGTGTAAAGTGCGGAAATATAAATAACACTTGAGTTTTACGTGGAAACCCTTCAACAAGGGAAAAACCACGGGCTATCCTTCTAGCCACACACGATCCTTAAATCCATTATTGTAATGATGTTTACAACTTAGGTTGACCCCTAGTCACACCATTCTGGGTCACTAACCCACCACTACTACCCAACTGGCCTTTATAGTGAATCCTTGATCACCTTGCTTGCCAACCACACCTTGGTTGCAAGACTTCACTTGCTTATGCACTACACCTTGTAGTCACAAGACTTAACTCTCAAAGAAGAGATTAACAACCTAAGTGAATATATGAATATTCAAAATGCAAATAATACTAGGCAACACTAAATGCTTATCTAGGAATTAAAGATGACACTAAGTACAAATCCTATATATCAATGTCTATATGAATGCTCATAAAGACCTAACTAGATATAGATATGCAAGTCTAAAATCTAGTCATCAAACAAAGCCATATCAACACTTGTTGTCATATAAAATGGCAAGGACAATAAATGTAATTAACAAATGCAATCAATGAGTCTTAATTAGCCAGAGGGCAAATATGTCATAAATATTAACTATCACAATACAACAACCCAAACATCAATAAATATCTCAACTTGTAATTAATATCTAAATCTAGATGCAAACAAGTTATAAATGAGATTTCTTGTTAAGCAAGAACACTAGAATGAGTGAAGATTGTGTTCTACTTACCAAGTCATGTATGTTGATGAAGACCCATGCAAGAACACTTCCTAGATGAGGCTAGATGATGCTTGATTCATGAATGAATGATGGGTTTGGGTTTTGGAGAGTCAAGGAACAAAGCTTGAAGCTTTCTCTCTCTAAAGGTTGTTCTCTTTCTCAAAAATAGGTTCTTTAAGCTCTCAAAACGAAATGGGAGAGAAGAGAACATATATATAGAAGCCTTAGACAAAACTACGTCGTTTTGAGAAAGTTTGCAAGAAGACAAGGCAAACCTGACGTAGTGCGCGGGTGATACTTTGCTGGTTCGTGCCCAGCGAACTCACCAGTGAACCAGGGATCAAAATGCCCCAAGACCAACTGCGCTGGTCTACTGCGCGGGTAGGGACTCGCGCATAGACCCGTGCACATACACTTTGCTAGTTCCAGACCAACGAACAAACCAGTGAACTGGGGTCTAAGAACCACACCTGGACAACTGCACTGGTGGGGGCGCGGGTAGTGACCAGTGCACTGTGACCCACACACATGGCCTATCAACGCTAAAAAACAAGCACTCCAAGACGTGCGAGCGCGAATGCAACAACCACACTTAAATCTAAAAATGAAGTGTAAGTGTGATTGTGAAAGAATGCATACATGAGCAATCATGAAACACATAACAATTCAAATGCATGTAAGTGTATGAGTGTGCAACAATCAATGCATGTCAATACAAATGCATAAGATGTGAGTGTGTGCAACTAAATCTCTTCAAGAGTGAAGAACAAGTGAACTACCTCTCTTGAAGCTCTTTGGGATGACCGGAAGCATGTCTTCGAGAAAACCACACTTGGAGAACCTATGCTACCCGTTACATAAACATCCCCAATGTGATTTGTCATGAAATAAGCCAATCATAAAAGTGAGCTTCTTACAATGTTGAGAGTGATTAATAACACAATAAATCAGGAAAAATAATTTGCAGGCAATCACGTCATTGATCCTTCTAAATTTTGTTATAAAAATACAATATCAGCTAAACCTAATTCTACAACAGGAAATTATTTACTTTTAAATGAAGAAAATTTGATTCCCATAGTGAAAAAATCGAAATGGAAAGTCAAACCAACTTTTAAGGTATTGTTAACAATTAATGTCCAGCATCACATGGGTAGACATTCTAGAGTCAGGATCCTCTCTTTGACCTTATTTTTTCTAGTTTTTTTTTTTCAAATGTAATTGAAACACCAACTTGCATGAGTGAAAAAAGTGATTAAATCTTAACCATGTATTTTTGTTATGCGATGATAATTAGTCCATCTGAAGTTTGTGACCCAAACCAGAAGCCTAATTATAAGCCCAAGAAGACCAGATACCTTTATCTATAGCGTTAGCCAGGCACAAGTTGAACACAATCTCTATGCTGTATCGTTTGGTTAAGTAATCTGCCATTATCAGATTATCAAGCCTAGTCACAGATTTCAATTGGTGTGGCTCATTGTGGTTGGTTTTGGTGGATACTACTCTGACTCAGCCAATAAGCATATATAAAGGAAGTCCAAAGAAGAGAAGACTAATTCATGATATTTTTTTTCTTTTTTTTCTTTTTTTTCTAGGGTTTCACATTTTGAGAGCTTTTCTCTGAGAGAGCGGTATTTTGAAGCTTTGGTGTATTTGTTGTGATCAACGTGTGTGACCTTATTTCTCTCTTGTAAAGAAGTGTATATTCTTGTAATCTGTAAGGTCTGATCATCTCTGATTCACTTTTTTGTTGAATTTTGAGTGATTATAGAGTGTATATTTGTAGATCAAGAACCTCATTTTTATGATTGGCTTATTTCATGACAAATCACATTGGGGAAGTTTATGTAACGGGTAGCATAGGTTCTCCAAGTGTGGTTTTCTCAGAGACATGCTTTCGGTTATCCCAAAGAGCTTCAAGAGAGGTAGTTCACTTGTCCTTAAGTCTTTTGAAGAGATTTTAGTTACACACTCACTTGCATGCATTATATTCTTGTTTACATATAATTGGATGATGCATTGTATGCCATTCATCACACTCCACACTTGCACATTTTTGCATATTAGATTAGTGTGTTGAGTCTGTTTGGAAAAGAGAATTTTCCTCTTTACCGCGGTGCAGGTCGCTTGCTGGGCACCTGCCTCCGTCGCGGTCCCAACAGCGGTTGGTTTCAGAAGGTGCATACGTTAAAGACAGCGGTCGGTGCACCTGTATGCGCAGCGGTCCATACCGCGGTATACTTCAGTAGGCCCTGCTGCCTTGACCGCGGCCTGTGCACTGCACGCATAGCGGTCCCAACCTCGATGTTGTCCAGTAGGCACACTGCTGCGTGTACCGCGGTCTGGGCACTTACCCGAGCCGCGGTCCAACAAGTGGTATTGACGGGATCTTGTTTCCCAAGCCCAAAACGACGCAGTTTTGTCAAGGGTTTCTATATATATGTTCTCTTCTTCCCCAACTCGTTTTAGAGAGCTTCATGAACCCATTTTTATGAGAGAGAACAACCCTTAGAGAGAAAAAGCTTCAAGCTTTGTTCCTTGACTCTCCAAACCCAAAACCCATCATCTTCATGCATTTCTAAGCATCTTTAAGGCATGGGTCTTCATCATTAGTTGACTTGGTAAGTTGAACAAAAACCCCATCTTTATCATTTGTTCATACTTTCCAAGATTGTGTTTTTATTGCATTTATTAGTTGATTAAATGCTAGGACTCTATTTAATGCATCTATCTATGAGTTCCTTTGTATGATTGGGTTTGTATTGTGATAGCTAATATTTAGGACATATTTGCCCTCTAGCTAAATAGGATTCATTGATTGCATTTGTTAATTGCATTCATTGTCCTTGCCATTTTATGTGACAACATGTGTTGATATGGCTTTGTTTGATGACTAGAGTTTAGACTTGCATATCTATATCTATATCTAGTTAGGTCTTTATGAGCATTCATATAGACATTGATATCTAGGATTTGTACTTAGTGTCATATTTAATCCCTAGATAAGCATTTAGTGTTGCCTAGCATTATTTGCATTTTGAGTATTCATATATTCACTTAGGTTGTTAATCTCATCTTGAGAGTTAAGTCTTGTGACTACAAGGTGTAGTGCACAAGCAAGTGAAGTCTTGCAACCAAGGTGTGGTTGGCAAGCAAAATGATCAAGGATTCACTATAAAGGCCAGTTGGGTAGTAGTGGTGGGTTAGTGACCAAAAATGGTGTGACTAGAGGTCAACCTAGGTTGTAAACATCATTATAATAGTGGATTTGAGGATCGTGTGTGGTTAGAAGGATAGCCCGTGGTTTTTCCCTTTGTTTAAGGGTTTCCACGTAAAAATCAAGTGTTATTTATTATTCCGCACTTTACACTTGATTTTGTATGTTTGTTTATGAAGTGAATTTTTAATATTGACTAATCAAGAAAAATTGGTAATTAACTTGATTAAAACCTATTCACCCCCTCTCTAGGTTGTAGACACACGCTTAGAGTAGTATTTTCAATTGGTATCAGAGCGGGTTCCTAGACATACTTAGGTGATCCTTGCTCTTGATTGTGTGTGTCTTGCATTTGTGTGCATTTTGTTGGTTGCATTCATTTGCATTCATATTACTCAAACACCATGAGTGACTTTGGGATGAGTAATGAGGGAGCATCAAGCATACGGCCTCCTTTGCTCAAGGGTGACAATTATGCCTCATGGAAAGGCAAGATGGAGTCCTATATTTGCCAAATAAGTGACCGAGCTTGGATGACAATTGAAGATGGCTACACTCCTCAAACAATGACCACCGAAGATGGAAGTGAAGTCTCCAAGCCTAAGTCTCAATGGAGCACACAAGAATTTGAAGCTTCAAAGTGGAACAACAAAGCAATGCATGCTTTGTTTTGTACAATGGATGAGAGCCAATACAAACTCATCCAAATTACCAAAAATGCACATGAAGCTTGGAAGATCCTAGAGACGGCGCATGAGGGAACCGAAGTGGTTAAGGATTCCAAGCTCCAAGTTCTTCAAGCACAATTTGAGACGATCAAGATGGAGGAGCATGAGTGCTCTAATGACTTCCAAGTGAAGTTGATGGACATTATGAATCAAAGCCATCAACTAGGTGACCCGTATTCGGATAGGAGGATCAAACAAAAGATCATGACCGTTGATGTACGGTTTCATTATATATGCTTGGTTCTTTAGAAGTGTGGGTAATGAAAGAAAAGGCTATATGTTTGGTTTCAAATTGGCAATTGGAGCACACACATAGGGTAAGAGTAGTGTTTAGGCCATATAGTAGTTAAAGCACACATTGCCTAACATCACTTCTCAAGGATCAACTAACAAAAAAGTAAAGCAAAACATGTGATATCATAAAATGATTGTTCTTTAATATCCAATGCAAAACCTATAGAGATTAATCTATAAATTGAAGAACAAGATAAGTGTTTAAGAATAGAAACGAAATACTCCCTCTAAAATGAACGTCAAAGCACAAAATCTCACAAGGGTAGTCTCCACTATTCTCCTAAGCTAAACAAGCATAGAGTCTTATCTACCTCAACATCAAAAGATTGGCATTGTACACGCAAATTTAAGTGATGCAACAATTATAGATGGCATGAATGCTAGTCAAAACATAGAGCTAAAAGCATACATGACATGTCTCTACTGGAAAGCAAAGATATTATCTCAACCAAAATGGACTTCAATTCCAAAAAATTTCAATTTTGACCAATTTTGTAGAGATTTTAGAAAAAACAAAACTATTAAAACTACACAAAACACAACGAAGTTGTCCACACCCCCAAACCTAAACCTAAACCTAACATTGTCCTCAATGTTTCTCCATGGAACCATCTCCACTAAAACAAATTGGACAATGCAAGCTATAGTTCGGAAATAAGGGCAACAAAACAATTCACAAAAACTAACAAATAAAACAAAACAAAACAAATTCTAAGATCTAAGCACAATTCGCACTTTCAGATCTAAACAAGAAAAATTAAAATCACAACAATAAGCAGTGCATTTATATCCTTGAAGCACTAGGCGGTTTCCGCCATAATCAACAACTATATCCACAAGCATATCAATTAAGATCAACAAATGCATTCCACTTTACTTGAAGCACAAAAACTAAATTTCATCACAATCGTATTCAACTCCAAACAGAGAGGAATCTATTGGAGAAATTTTTGTTTGGGGAGCAAGTGTAGAGGATTACCTCATATGGCTACACCTAGCTTCTTTTCTTCCTTAGGCTCATTCGTGGTCCATCCCGCGTCCTTGGTTTTCAAACCAATTAAGCGTTCATGCACTGCCATTTTACTTGGTGGAGTTGTTATATGGTCTATGAGTTGTGTGGTCCATCCGACCTAAAAATTTTCTTTTCCTAGCACAAACAACTCAAAAAATATCAAATGCATTTGCTTTAAACAAAAAGAAAACAAGCAAAACAAACATCACAAACTACATTATTATCAGCTAAAACTAGAGACAATTTAACGAATAAGCCACCTCCCCGGCAGCGGCGCCATTTTTTTGTTGAGGAAGTTGATTGGTCATTTTATATATATATTTTTGACCCCCATTCCTCATTCAATTGCTTTTTTCTTGAGTTATTTAGGGGTTTTAATTTGTGTTTTGAGCATAACCAGGTTTTTGGATCAAAGTGATGTGTTTGGAGAATTTTATAAGAAAAAGGCAATTACTAAAGAATGGAGGGACTAATATGCAATTTTCCTTGAACCGCTGTCAAGACCGCTATTAGTTATGACACCGGTACCAACAGCGCTAAAAAGGCTAGAATAACACCTTCCAAAACGCTGTCACACCGCTGTGAATTTCCACAGCAGTAGCCATAGCGGTTTCCCGAATTAGTGCAGATGAGCTATGTTTCAAAGGCCATATCTCTCAGCTCCAATCGAACTATGTGTTCTTCCACCTATGGATTTAAAGCCCCAGAAGTCTAACTACCAACCCAATATACGGCTCATCGATCTAAAATATTTGGAAAAAGTTATGCCCATTTGAGTACCTATTGCGCAGATCAGTCAGTCATTTTTTCTATGAATAGTGACGGGATTTGTTTTGCAAATTGTCCGAACGGGAAATATTACCTTTTTGGACATGAGTGTGAGTCTTGGGAAGCAATTTGATACCTAATCCTTATCTTCCTTCAATAAGTTATCAATTTGGATGGTTTAGGAAATGAATAAAATCCCAAAAAGGTAGAGTTCTAAAAGGGAATTGATTTCCTTGTTGTTTAAGGACTTAGCTTAGCATCTAAAGCCTATTTAAACTCCTTTGATCCCTAATTTCTAGAAGATACAAGCCAAGGGAGGTCCCAAGCCACCAAGAGGGCCATCCCTCATCACTTCACCACCACACATCAACTCAAGATCCATTCATCCATTGTAGAAGAAGACGAAGAAGAATTGGAGGAGCTCTTTGATGATCATCTCGGGTTTTCTCTACTCAATCTCTTTTCTTATCTTTTTCTGTGATGTGTAACTAATCCCATAACTAGGGAATCAATGTGAACCTTTTGTGAATGCTCATGTTTGAATTAATTATTATTTCATCAATTCAATTCTTGATTTATTCATTATTCTTAACTGCTTAATCCTCATTAGTTTTAATATTTATTCACACCATAGACCAAGGGTGGATGATTATTTGGCATAATTTTAGGGTTAAGACTATCTGAGAATTAGGGTTAGAGTACAGACCAAACCGAATCTTGATTAATGCTCTTTTGAATGAATGAATTTTACCTTTAGCATAGGCCAAGCAAAGTATAAAATTTGGTTCTTAATTCTTTCACTTAAAGGGTTTCCGATCACTGTTCACATCATAGACCAATGTTGAATAGTGGTTGGGAACACGTGACTCATCCCATGATCATACGGTAATAGTCATATTAAAGATAAAGAATGAACCCTTGAATTGATTGAATTTGTTTACAAATTAATTCCATACATTGAGTGTTAATAATTGGGGATCATTGATAACCTAGTATTTCCTTCCGTTGATCACAAACCATATTATTTTAAATTGTTTTCTTAGTTTAATTTAATTTAGTTTTAGTTTAATTAATTCTCAAACATTATCTTGGTTATTTTTAATTTAATTAGAATTAGAATTAGTTTAATCGATAAATCACTTTTCCTCGTGGGAACGATCCTTATTTGCTACTGTACTTATCTTCACGATTCGTGCACTTGTGAGTATTATTTTTATAACACGATTTTACACATCAGCGGTCGTTGGCCCCTCTCAAAAAAAAATATTTCTAATTTAATCTACCTTGCAAATGCAACGAGTCAAAGGACTAATATAGAATGTAAACAAGGGTCATTCCCACAGAGAGGTGGTATTCGTCTAACTGTCTCTAGCTAAAGCGTTATTGAAAGCGATGTAAATAGAACATGGAAAGGGTGAGAATGGTGTGTGTGAAGTGTATGTGAAAATACAGCTCTAACGTGTGTCTACAACCTAGAGGGGGGGGGGGGGGGGGGGGTGAATAGGTTTTAATCAAGTTAATTACCAATTTTTCTTGATTAGTAATTATTAAAAATTCACCTCATAAACAAACATACAAAATCAAGTGTAAAGTGCGGAATAATAAATAACACTTGATTTTTACGTGGAAACCCTTAAACAAAGGGAAAAACCACTGGCTATCCTACTAGCCACACACGATCCTCACGTAGAGAGGGGGGGAGGGGGGTGAATAGGTTTTAATCAAGTTAATTACCAATTTTTCTTGATTAGTCAATATTAAAAATTCACCTCATAAACAAACATACAAAATCAAGTGTAAAGTGCGGAATAATAAATAACACTTGATTTTTATGTGGAAACCCTTAAACAAAGGGAAAAACCACGGGCTATCCTACTAGCCACACACGATCCTCAAATCCACTATTGTAATGATGTTTACAACCTAGGTTGACCTCTAGTCACACCATTCTCGGTCACTAACCCACCACTACTACCCAACGGGCCTTTATAGTGAATCCTTGATCACTTTGCTTGCGAACCACACCTTGGTTGCAAGACTTCACTTGCTTGTGCACTACACCTTGTAGTCACAAGACTTAACTCTCAAGATGAGATTAACAACCTAAGTGAATATATGAATACTCAAAATGCAAATAATGCTAGGCAACACTAAATGCTTATCTAGGGATTAAATATGACACTAAGTACAAATCCTAGATATCAATGTCTATATGAATGCTCATAAAGACCTAACTAGATATAGATATGCAAGTCTAAACTCTAGTCATCAAACAAATCCATATCAACACATGTTGTCACATAAAATGGCAAGGACAATAAATGCAATTAACAAATGCAATCAATGAATCCTAATTAGCTAGAGGGCAAATATGTCCTAAATATTAGCTATCACAATACAAACCCAATCATACAAAGGAACTCATAGATAGATGCATTAAATAGAGTCCTAGCATTTAATCAACTAATAAATGCAATAAAAACACAATCTTGGAAAGTATGAAAAAATGATAAAGATGGGGTTTTTGTTCAACTTACCAAGTCAACTAATGATGAAGACTCATGCCTTAAAGATGCTTAGAAATGCATGAAGATGATGGGTTTTGGGTTTGGAGAGTCAAGGAACAAAGCTTGAAGCTTTCTCTCTCTAAGGGTTGTTCTCTCTCATAAAAATGGGTTCATGAAGCTCTCAAACGAGTTGGGGAAGAAGAGAACATATATATAGAAACCTTAGACAAAACTGCGTCATTTTGGGCTGGGGAAACAAAATCCCGTCAATACCGCTTGCTGGACCGCGGCTCGAGTAAGTGCCTAGACCGCGGTACACGCAGCAGTGTGCCTACTGGACAACATCGCGGTTGGGACCGGTATGCGTGCAGTGCATAGGCAGTGGTCAAGGCAGCAGGGCCTACTGAAGTATACAGCGGTATGGACCGCTGCGCATACATAAGCACAGACCGCGGTCTTGAACGCTTGCACCTTCTGGAACCAACCGATGTTGGGACTGCAACGGAGGCAGGTGCCCAGCAAGCGACCCGCACCGCTGTAAAGAGGAAAATCCTCTTTTCCAGGCAGACTGAACACACTAATCTAATATGCAAAAATGTGCAAGTGTGGAGTGTGATGAATGGCATACAATGTATCATCCAATTATATGTAAACAAGAATATAATGCATGCAAGTGAGTGTGTGCAACTAAAATCTCTTCAAAAAAGTTAAGTGTTGGGGTTTTTGCCCTAAAGCTTGTAATATGTAAATATAATTTGAACATAAATAAAAGAAGTAGTGTATTCATTCATTTTGTGTTATACTTTATATAACATGTGCACTTAACATCCAAAATTGCCGGATGTAATTTCGAATTGAGTATATGAGTGTCATATATAGATGGATTCAGTTTGAAACGAGCAATCTAAAGAGTCCGTAGATAGCAAATAAAGCTGGGCACTTTATTTGTGGTTGATCTACAGCTGCGGTCCATTTCGTAGTGTACGGTGATCCTATCCTAGATCATTCATATGTAGATATGAGAATGGAGGCACCTTGTATGATGTGATCGTATAGGACTGGGCCATGATCTATATGAATCTCTCACTAAGATCCGTTTAACGATGAGATTCATATATATCAACTAATGATGGCTATATGTGGGTGATCTTAATCCTGAGTGTCTTATCGACTCCTTCAGGTTAGATCGTGGTCTTTGATATACCATGGGTGAGGTGGGAGTTGCAATCCCGATCAATATACTTCGTATGTTGGGATCGCAGTTTGGCTTGTGGCTGGGAAGGTTTGTACACAATAGTGGAATCCACTCCTTCTTGTGAGAAGTAGATGGTAGTTCCCTTAAGGGTTGATTCGGGGCTTGAACAATATGAGCGCTCTCCTAATTCCGTAAGGAATGTAGGATTTATTGTTCATTAGAGAATCAATGGTACTTAATGGAAAGATATGATTAGAGGGGTATAACGGACATTATGACCAAGCTCTAACTATGAACTACTTGTGGAGGATTATACCATATGTAATAGCTATATCGATGGACACTGAGAGTTATTGGTTTGTGTAAAAACGTTTACAGTTGAGAGAGTGCAGCTTCAGGTTTTTAGTGGAATAACACCGAAGTTAATAATCTTGAAATATTAATTAAAGAGTTTAATTAATAATTTCTAAGGATTATTGGAGCTCAAAATATTGTGGGTCCATTAGGTCCCCTTGCTAGCCCGATCGATTTAGGTAACAAGGGTCACGGTTAATTAATTGGATTGTCCAATTAATTGTGTTACGAAAGTGACACGTATTTATTCGGGAATTAATTGAATAATGGGATTATTTAATTAATGAATAATGGTGATTAAATAAATTAAATAATAAGATTATTTAATTATGTTGTTAATCACTAAATGGAGGATGTTAGTTGATATTTGATTTTGAATAAAATAAGATAATATGATTATTTTATTTTAAATTAAATATTTGAAATTGAATTTCAAATGTTTGAATTCAAAAATAAATATTTAATTATTTTTTAAAAGATATGAGATATTTTTGAAAAGTTTTAAAATCAAATAAGATTTTCGGTTTTTTTTATATATATATAAGATTTATATTTAATTAAAAAAAAGAACCAAATGAGAGAGATAAAAAGTAATCAGATTACTTGAATAGTGAAGAGAAAACATACAAAGAAAAAAAAAGTGTGATCATCACACAGCAAACAAAAGCAAACAAAAAGAAAAAAAAATTATGGTGTGGTGAGAACAACAAGTGCTGCACTTCTAGGGTTTGTTTTTATGTGTGCGTTCTTCTTTTCTTCCTCCATACAGGTCCTGAATATCGTGACGTGCCCACACGCTGTTACCAGTTCCGGGAGATAGCGAGGAAGATCACGTGTTTCAAATCAGGAGCAGTTCGTATCAAAGTGAAGGAGCCTCCTACGTAGGTATGAAAAAGTTTCTTCACTTTATTATTGCATTTGATTATTACTGTACAAATGAGTTAGTTTAATGATTGCATAAAAAAATTTTAAAACCCTTCCGCTGCGCAATCTGTAACCCTAGGTTCCAACATTAAGGACAAGTGAACTACCTCTCTTGAAGCTCTTTGGGATAACCAGAAGCATGTCTTCGAGAAAACCACACTTGGAGAACCTATGCTACCCGTTACATAAATATCCCCAATATGATTTGTCATGAAATAAGCCAATCATAAAAATGAGGTTCTTACAGTATGCATAATCCGGAAGGTGTGTGAGGTGTGAATAAACTACACTAAATTAAATTAGACTAAGGATGAAATGTAACCAGGTGTTTGCCTTTCTAAATCTAACTACATGGAAATCAATTACACTACAAAGCAATTAAAAGAGACAAAGCAATTAAACTACAAAGCAATATAAATTAGTATACTCCTAAAGGCAAAGCACCCTAGCTACGAAAATAAATGTGGCTTGGAGAGATGCAAGATGGTGATCACAATAGGTACATAAGTTCACCAAACACACAAGCTAGTCATGTTGGTTATAAACATTCAAGCATCATTCAAAACGGATGCAAGGGCTAGTTCTCTTGATTAAGGATTCTAAAACCAAATCATATATTATTACGAATCATTTGTTGATTAAGGAATACCAAAATCAATTCTCATCACTCAACCAAAGGCATGGAATGAGCAATTGTGTCTAGGTCTAAACCAATATTATTACGCCTTTTTACATCTGGTGCAGCCTTATACTTTGCATTCTTCTCCTCTAACTGCGCCTTCACTTCAGCCTGAACATCACGAACCTGCTCAGCCATAGTCTCAGCAGCAACACTCATACCAGTGACCTTGGGAAGCTTTGTCAGGTCCAACGCGTGCTTAGGAGGTTGTCGATACACTAAAGCGAATGGAGACTTACCTATAGCAGTATGAACAACATTGTTATATGCAAACTCAGCTTGTGCCAGAGCCACGTCCCACTGTTTTGGCTTATCCCCACAGATACTCCGAATTAAATTCCCCAGTGTTCGGTTTAGGTTATCTGTCTGTCCGTCAGTTTGTGGATGCGCAGTGCTATTGAACTTTAGAGTGGTATCCATCCGTCGCCACAATGTCACCCAAAAGTGGCTAAGAAACTTCGAGTCCCTATCAGATGTGATTGACTGGGGTACACCATGTAAACGAACCACCTCCCGAAAGAACAGCTGAGCCACATGTGATGTAACAGATGTCTTCCGATAAGGTATAAAATTCCCCATTTTTAAGAACCTGTCAACCACAACAAACACGGAATCTACCCCTCGCTGAGTTCGTGGAAGACCCAAAACGAAGTCCATTGCTAAATCCTCCCGTATGGCATTCAGAACAGGTAGTGGCATGTACAGTCCCATATTTTGAGCATGTCCTTTAGAAGTTTGACAGAAGTAACACTTGTGAACATAGTTACCGACATCGCGTTTCAACTGCGGCCAGTAATATTGTTAGGACACCCCACGAATAGTTTTGTCACGTCCCAAGTGACCACCCAAACCGCCACCATGCAACTTTCGAATCAGTTTCTCTCTCAAAGAGCTCCGCGGGATGCATAACTGATTGCCACAGAACAAATAGCCCTCGGTCATATGAAACTCCCCATTAGTCTGTTTCAGAACACACTTTCCCCATATCTCTCCAAAGTCTTCATCATCAGAATACAATTCTTTCAAAAACTCAAACCCAATAATCTCTTGCTGCATAGTCACCAATAAGCTTGCACGCCGACTCAGTGCATCAGCCATCTTATTTAACATCCCAGAATGATTTTTGGTATATGTTTGATTATTCCTTTGGTTTTCTTCACGAAAGAATTATATACTGTTATGTGTTTGATTTTATAGTTAAGAGAATTGATATCCAAACTTAGCGAAGAAAATGAAGAGAGCAGTCAAGTGGCAATTGAAGTTCAAGAAGAGAACCAAGAACAACATTGATCAATGCTTATCATCATCATCAGTCTCATTTTGTCAAAGTGAAAGAACAGAGTTTGTTTGATTGTGATGATTCCTGCAAGTTCTTCTATGTTGATCAACATGGGGTTTTCAATTTTGTTCTCCACAATAGCGAGAACTGTGCAGTTTATTTGTGTAAAAATTTGTAATTATCACTTAATTAACCAAATGCAAAGTAATATATACAAGTTGATGAAGTTTCTTGTTATAAGGGCGTGTTGACTTGTTGCATGTTCTCTTGCTTTGCCCTTTGATTATGTCAATTCCTTATCTCAACTTTTTGAAATTGGCAAGTGATGATAAGATAATATAATTTCCAAAACAAGTTAAAAAAGATACAGGGATGATGCTGTACTAATGTTGAAGTGTAGTAAATCTCAGTGTAAATGCTTTCTTCCAATGTTAATTAACTTGACCTAATTAATGAGGTTGATCAGTAAACATCAACAATGCAAACTGGGATTAAATACTCCACTATTTTCATCTTGTACCCATCTATTGCTTTGATTATGTCAATTAAATAAAATCATTAAACAGTGTGAAACTACACCAGACATGTACTCCACTTTATGTCACCCTAGAAACATTATAACTAAACAAACATGTACTCCACTTTATATAACCCTGTAACTATTCTCATTGTTTTATCATATCCCACACTCCCTAACTCCCACGGTTTCAACAGAAAAGATGTTCTGAAACCCATATCATTGCTTGAATAGTGGAAGAACCCAATAGAAAATGATGTGACTTGAAAAGAGACCTCATCGATGTCACTAATAAAGTCGCATATTGATCGGTTGGCAAGTTGAAAATCTTGGCAAAATGAAAAGAGACTTTAAATGTGACTTCATCCAAGTCACTTATAAAGTCACATACTGATCTGGTGACAACTTCAAAATGGGGCCTTGGCATAATGAAAAGAGACTTTAAATGTGACTTCATTGAAGTCACTTATAAAGTCACATACTGATCTGGTGACAACTTCAAAATTGAGCTTTTGGAAAAATGAAAAGAGACTTTAAATGTGACATCATCCAAGTCACTTATAAAGTCACATACTGATCTGGTGACAACTTCAAAATGGGGCCTTGGCAGAATGAAAAGAGACTTCAAATGCGACTTAATCGAAGTCACTATATTTTCTGCATCCTATCTTCCAAAAGACAGAGTAGCACCGCTAGTTACCACTACAAAAGGATTCTAAAACCTCTTTTAAAATGAAACCCATTCAAAGAGCAAATCACAAAAAAGTACAAAGCAATAAAAATTCTAACTTCCTCTGCACGATCCTATACTAATTTGCTTTGTTCTCAAATAACCGCTAATTTTTTTCTCGGGATCCAAGTTCCTACCAATCATTCTTCCAAAACCCATGTTAACAAAACTATACTGAGCTAACTAAACACAAGCATCCGCTTCGAAATGGTCATGATTCGCTCCATTTTTAACCAAATTTAGAAGCTGAAAAGGAAGACAGTGAGAGCTATGTGTGAGTGTGAGTGTGTGTGTCTTCTTCGCTCTTGTGTTCGCTTTCAGGTTGTGTGGGAACTCCAACTCAAAAATAAAAGTATATGTGTAAAGGGAGATTCTGGAGGCTTGAACATGGAGTTTGGATGAAGACAACAACAATGGGTCTTCAACAAAAGGTAATTTGAAGCACGAATCCTCTTTTAAGTGATGGATTGAAGCATATAGGTTCTTATTTTCTCCGCATTGTAGGGATTATATTTAAGTAGATTTCTTAAAGGATTTTGGAGAAGTTTGAGAACAATTGAGAGACTTGTATTTTGTGTAGTCTGGTTTTCCTTAGATAAGTGTTCTAGGGTCGGTTTTTTTTGTGTGTGGTGTGTAAATTTTTGAAGATTTCTAGTTGTTGTTGTAGTGGTGTTGGCCAAGATTCTTGTGCGTTTTCTTGTGTGTGGTGGTATTGTTTTGTTCAATTAGAGATGGGAAATAGGAGAAAGGGGAAGAAAGTTACTAAGGATGGTTGTAGGCAATCGAAAAAGAGACGAAAAGGTCCCGTTATGCAATCACCCAAAGGGAAAGGTAAGGGAAGCACCTCTACGAAGCCCCCAAACCCAGATTTTCTGGAAAGATAGGCAATTGTGGTAGTAGAAAAGTTTGGCCGGAGAGGGGTATCAACTTGGACAGTTTTGGTGCAACCTGGATACCAGAGACAGTAAATGCTATGGGTTGGAGGGGTTTTGCGAGGACCCCAAACAAGGCGGCACTGGAATTGGTCCGTGAGTTTTATTTTGCAATGAACCCATACCAGTTTTATCAAGAGGTGCCAGTGATAGTCCACGAGAGAGAAGTCCTGGTTACAGCCACTAAGATTAACCAGTGGTTTGACACGATAGATAACATCGATGGACTGATTGAAGGCCTTCCAATTCATGAGTTCTTCGAGCCCTTTAATGGGTAGTTAGCTGCTGATTTGATGATCGATGGTTATCCTGTGTGGAACGAATATCAAACTCTTATTTTGTACAATGAACTAAAGATAGAGGCTGCCATTTGGTAATTGTTCTTCAGTTTCTCGTTGGTGCCCACGACGCACCGCACCAAGATCACTTATGAGAACACCCGTTATCTGATCGGTCATTATATATATATATATATATATATATTTGATCCCCATTCATCCAATCAATTGCTTGTTTCTTGAGTTATTTAGGGGTTGTAATTTGTGTTTTGAGCATTTTCAGGTTTTTAAATCAAAGTGATGTGTTTGGAGAATTTTATACCAAAAGGGCAATTATTGAAGAATTGAGGGACTAATATGCAATTTTCCTTGAAGCGTTGTCAAAACCACTATGAATTATGATAGCGGTACCAACAGTGATAAAAATGGCAGAATAACACATTCCAAAACGTTGTCATACCGCTGTGGATTGTCACAGCGGTAGTCACAGTGGTTTCCCGAATCAGTGCAGATGAGTCATGTTGCGAATGTCATATCTCTCAGTTTCGATTGAATTGTGTGTCCTGCAACCTATGGATTTGAAGCCACGGAAGTTTAGTTTCCAACCCAATTTATGGCTTGTCGATATGAAGTTTCTAGAAGAAGTTATACTCATTTGAGTATTTGTTGCGCATATCAGTCAGTCATAAAATCCGTGAATATTGACGGGATTTATTTTATAAGTTGTCGGAACAGGAAATATTACCTTCTTTGACATAAGTGAGAGTCTTGGGAAGCAAGTTGACACCTAATCCTTATCATCCATCAATAAGTAATCAATTTGAGTGGATTAGGAAAGGAATAAAATCCCAAAAAGGTAGAGTTCTAAAAGGGAATTGATTTCCTTGTTGTTTAAGGACTTGACTTATCATCTAAAGCCTATTTAAACCCATGTGAACCCTAATTTCAGGAGAGACAAGCTAAGGGAGGTCCCAAGCCACCAAGGGGGCCATCCCCCATCACTCCATCACCACACATCACCTCAAGACCCATCCATCCATTGTAGAAGAAGACGAAGAAGAATTGGAGGAGCTCTTTGATGATCATCTCGGGTTTTCTCTACTCAATCTCTTTTCTTTTCTTTTCTTTTTCTATGATGTGTAACTAATCCCACAACTATGGTATCAATGTGAACCTTTTGCGAATGCTCATGAATGGATTATTTATTATTTCATCAAATCAAGTTTTGATTTATTCATTGTTCTTAACTGTATAATCCTCATTAGTTTTAATATTTGTTCACACCTTGACCAAAGGGTGGATGATTATTTGGCATGATTTTAGGGTTAAGACTATCTGAGAATTAGGGTTAGTGTTGACCAAACATAATCTTAATTAATGATCTTTTGAATGAATGCATTTTATCTTTAGTCTGACCAAGAAAAAGTAGTAGAATTTGGTTTTTATTTCTTGCACTTAATGGGTTTCCAATTATTATTCATACCTTGACCATAAGGTGAATAACGGTTAGAAGCACGTGACTTAGCCCGCGACCGAACGGTAATAGTCACATTAAAGACAAGAATAAACCCTAGCATTGATTGAATCTTGTTTACAAATTAATTCCATACATTGAGTGTTCATAATTGGGGATCATTGATGACTTATTGTTTTCTTTCCATTGATCACAACCATATTCTCATTAATTGTTTTCTTTAGATTAATTTAATTTAGTTTTAGTTTAATCAATCAAACAACAGATATTTTGGTTACTTTAATTTAACTTTAAGTAGAATTAGTTTTAATTAATAAATTACTTTTTCTCGTGGGAACGATCCTTACTTGGCACTGTACTTATCTTCACGATTCGTGCACTTGCGAGTGAGTAGTTTATAACACGATTTTATACATCATTATGTTTTCTGTGCAAAGGATCTGCTCCTCATGGATGTAGGGCATGAAAATACACTCTTAACGTGTGTATACAACCTAAAGGGGGGGTGAATGGGTTGTTAATCGATTATTACCAACTTTTCGATTAGTCAATATTAAACACAATTAACCCAATACAACCATACATACAAAATTAAGTAAATTGCGGAAATATAAAGAACACTTGATTTTGACGTGGAAACCCTTCGACAAGGGAAAAACCACGGGTTATCCTTCTAGCCACAGACGATCACAGAAATCCACTATATGTGTTAAAGGTTACACCCTCAAGTGATACTCAGACTCTCACTCTCGACAACCTCAGGCTATGGACACTACCACTCACCACTCTTGGTTCAATCTCTAGTGATATCCCCTGATACACTACTCTTAGCGAGAGCACCTCCTACTCTACCCGCGGGCCTTTTACAGTGGCACTTGACCAATGCTTGCCAACCCAACCTTGGTTGCAGGACTTTACTTGCTTGTGCAACTTCACTTAGAAGCCACAAGACTTTGACTCTATGAGGAGAATTATATGTCTATGTGATCATGTGAAATGATACTCAATGCAATTTATGCTAGACTACACAAATTGCTCAACTAGGAGTTTGTAGAAACAAATCCAAGTTGTCAAATGTCTAAATGCAAAGCAGAAAGACTTAGCTAGATATAATCAATGAGATGCAATCCTAGCTATCACAAACAATCATAAAGAATCAACAAATATGCTCACAAGGTATTCAACATATACTTAGCATATATTAATGTGATTGAGACAAAGCATTTTGAAAATATACAAAGTGTGTCTAATACAACCTAGAGGAGGGGGGGGGGGGGGTGAATAGGTTTTAGTTGATTTATTACCAACTTTTCGACTTAATCAATTTTAATAGTCCTACCCCATATTAGCAAACAATCAATCCAATATAAATATACGGAAAACAATAAAAACATAAGGATTGATTTACGTGAGAAACCCTCCAACTGGGCAAAACTCACGGGCTATCCTTCTAGCCACATATGGTCCTCAAATCCACTATTTGAACGAAAGTTTACAACCTAGGTTGGCCTCAAGTCATGCCTACTTGGTCACTAACCCTTTCACTCTACCCAACGGGCCTTTAATAGTGATTCTAGACCACAAGCTTGTGCACTAACCCACTTAGTCACAAAGCTTAACAATCAATGAAGAGGTTAAACAACCTATGTGAATATGTAAAAGATATTCAAGCATGCAATTAATGCTAGGCAACACTAAATGCTTATCTAAGGATTTAAAGATGTCAATGAATGCAAATCCTAGATATCAATATCTAAATGCAAATGCATGAAGATTTAGCTAGAAGGGTAAAATCGTCCTAAATGCTAGTTATCGATGAACAAAGCTCTCAACCAACAAACAACAACTCAAACATGTTATAAATGCCAATAAACGTAAAGATATGCAATAAAATCATATAAAATAGCTAACCCTAGGCAAACAAGAACATAAATAAATACAATGAGATTTAGGGCATGTTCAAGTTACCTAGTTAATGAAAGCAAGAAGAATCCATGATGAGATGATGCTTGTAAGATGTTAGATGCACATGGATTTGTGTTTGGTTGAGTAAAGATGAGTTCTTGGGAGTTTCTCTCTCTAAAGGAAGCTTGGCCTCTCAAAAATGGCTTCTTGAACTCACTCCAAATGAGCAAGGAAGAAGAGAGAGTATATATAAGGGAGCCCTAGTCAAAACAGCGACGTTTTGAACTTAGGGCACAAAATCCCGTCAATACAGCTAGATGGACCGCGTCGCAGGCAAGTGTCTAGACCGCTGTACACACAGCAGTGCACCATCTGGACAACACCACGGTGTAGGGCGTTGTGCATGCAGGTGCACAGGCCGTGGTATGGGCAACAGAGGCCTACTGGACAACACCACGACTTGGGTTGCTATGCGTGCAAGTGTACAGGAAGCGGTACAGGAAGCATGACTCTACTGAGGTATACCGCTCTGTATGCCGCTGTGCAAGCATGTCTTGCCAAGCGGTCTAGGCCGCGGTAAGAGAAGGAATTCTCTTTTTCGGGGCAAACTCAACACACTAAGTGATGTGCAAAAAAGTGCAAGTGTGGAGTGTGAGAAGTGGCATACAATACATCATTCAATAACATGAAGATAGGAACATAATGCATGCAAGTGAGTGTGTGCAACTAGATCTCTTCAAAGAAAGTTAAACAAGTGAGATACCTTTGAAGTGCTCATTGAGAGAGATGATATCCTTGAAGCTTGATCACACACAATATGCCTAATTTACCCTTACAAAGAATAATCTCCAATGTGGTTTGTCAACGAAATAAGCCAATCAAAATATGAGGAACTTACAATCTCCCCATTTGGCTATTTCGTGACAAAATCACCTCTCACAAATCATCCTCACAAAAGAATAAAAACTAGAGGTCAACAAGGAAATTCTACATTACAAAAAGATACTTAGATGCTAGGTCTTCAAATCTTCAAGCTCTTGTAGAATAGCCATCCCTACATAACAATGAGACTACACTTTCCAAGACAAGTGTATGTGAGGTGATCAAGAGAGATAAATAAATAAGAACAATTTGCATAATAAGAGAAAACTACAACATGCAACATGCAAATGATCCCCCTATATAGGTTACTCCCCCTCAACGGGACAATCTCTCCAAATATGCAACCCCTCTTAAATAAAACCACATTACTCCCCTTTTTGTCATGAGATAGGCAAAGGAGTATTCCCCAACCGGGTCACTTTAGAAAAGAGAGCTATTTGCAAGATAAGTGCATAATCATATACAACAACTTTATGCAACTTAATTAATTGAGAGAGAATCATTGAGGATTTATTGATTAGAAGAAAATGTGTGACTTAGTTGCTTTGGATGTAAGACATGTAACATCATAGTTCAACCAAATGGTATTTGGCAAGGAGAACATCAAAAAGGGTTCCAAAAGAATTCAAACCAATTTGCACCCTTTTGTCATAGGCAAACATGATATAGTATTTTGAAAAGAAATTTCAACGCACACAAAACTATATCAATCCTTAAAAGCAAATCAAGACATTGGATCAAGAGATCCTTTTAGATTTTTCCGGATAATTGTCCGTATGATAGTAGTCTTGATTAACAATTAAGAAGAGAGAGAAGACTAATTTGGATATAAAATCCTTATTGATTACGTGGATACAAGATCCTTATTGATTAGTCTTCTCATTTGCATACACACACATTTGCATTAACGCAATCAAAACATATTTCATGCATATCATTTTGAGCATGTCAAAATCAAGTTCACATGTCATGGAGATAAATTTTAGGTCATTCAAATGTACTTCCCAATCAATTCTCCTAATCCAAAAATGCATGTTTGAACATAGAGGTGACATGGATTACAAACCAAGCAAGGCACACTTATTGAATAAAAAGCCATATAAGAATATATAAGCATAACCAAGAATACTCAAGCAATTAATAAAGAAGCATAAAGTTGATCAAGTTTTTGCTTATTCCAACATGCAAGGTTGCTCTCTTTGCTTGAGTTCCCCATAAGGGGTCAATCACCAAAACTCATCAAGGCATATGACAAATTCCAATAGACCTACTAAGTGACCTGAACCTAGTTGAGTCTAAGGGCTTTGTAAATAAATCCGCTAGTTGATCATTAGTGCCCACATGCTCAAGTGCAATGCATTTGTTTTCAACTAGTTCTCTAATGAAATGATGCCTAATGTCTATATGCTTTGTCCTAGAGTGCTGAACAGGATTCTTTGAAATGTTAATTGCACTCATGTTATCACAATAGAGGGTTAGAATACCTTGACCAAAGCCATAATCCACAAGCATTTGTTTCATCCAAAGGAGTTGTGTGCAAGCACTCCCGACTGCTATGTATTCTGCTTCAGCTGTGGATAGAGAGATGAAATTTTGCTTCTTGCAAAACCATGAGACCAAGTTGTTGCCTAGGAAGAAGCAACCGCCCGATGTACTATTCCTATCATCACAATTTCCTGCCCAATCTGCATCACTAAAGCCAACTGAGCTAGCATTAGTGTCAAAAGAGTATCATATCCCATAGTTGGATGTCCCATTCACATATCAAATGATTCTATTCACGGAGGAGATATGGGATTCCTTGGGATCCGCTTGGTACCTAGCACACACACCCACACTAAAGGCTATATCGGGCCTACTTGCGGTCAAGTAAAGCAAGCTACCAATCATGCCACGATAAAGACTTTGTTCCACACTCCTGCCACTAGCATCCTTGCTTAGTTTCAAGGTGGTACTCATGGGTGTGTCACAATGTTTGGCATTCTCAAGGCCAAACTTCTTCACTAGGTTCTTAGCATACTTAGCTTGGGATATGAAAATCCCATCATGCAATTGCTTGATTTGCAAACCTAGGAAGTAATTTAGCTCTCCAACAAGACTCATCTCAAACTCATGAGACATGACATCAACAAATTGTTGGACTTTGGATTTGTTGGTGGAGCCAAAAACAATATCATCAACATAAATTTGAGCTATGAAAAGCTCATCTTTGTTTCTCTTGATGAATAAAGTTTTATCAACACTACCCCTAGTGTAGTCATTGTCAACAAGAAATTGAGTGAGGCGCTCATACCAAGCCCTAGGTGCTTGTTTCAACCCATATAAAGCCTTCTTGAGGCAATAGACATGATTGGGGTAGTGTGGATCCACAAACCCCTTGGGTTGCTCAACAAACACTTCCTCATACAAGAAACCATTGAGAAAGGCACTCTTAACATCCATTTGATGCAATTTGAACTTGTGCACACATGATATGGATAAAAGAAGCCTTATGGACTCAAGACGGGCAACCGAAGCAAAAATCTCCTCAAAGTCAATACCCTCAATTTGAGAGTATCCTTGTGCTACAAGTCTAGCCTTGTTGAGCACAATGTTGCCATTCTCATCCGACTTATTCCTATATACCCATTTGGTGCCTATGACATTAGTATCCTTGGGTCTAGGAACAAGAGTCCAAACCTCATTTCTGTCAAACTGGTTTAGCTCATCTTGCATGGCAAGAACCCAAAACTCATAATTCAAGGCTTCATCAACCTTTTTGGGTTCAATTTGAGAGGTGTAACAAGTATAGCTAATTTGATTAGCTATTTGACGCCTAGTCCTAACACCCTCATTCATATCTCCAAGAATGTCATTCTTGTTGTGGAGATGTCTAACCCATGGAGCGGGTTCTTTAGAGTCCAATGATGGATCTCTATCAAGAGGTTGAATGACCTCTTCATCAAGACTTGACTTCACATCAATTGAAGTCTCACCATTCTTCTCCAAGGAAGAATCATCAAGCACAATGACCTCCTCATCATGGTCTCTAGTCTTAGGCCTACAATCATCTATGACAACATTAGATGATTCTATGACACTCCGCGTGTTTTAAATTGAAAACTCTATAGGCCTTACTATTAAGGGCATAGCCAATAAAAATCCCCTCATCACTCTTGACATCAAACTTGCCAAGTTGATCTCGGTCATTTAGAATGTAGCATTTGCTCCCAAATGAGTGGAAGTAGCTAACATTTGGCTTCCTACCCTTCCATAATTCATAGGAGGTTTGCCTAATACCGGGCCTTAGGAAGACTCTATTTCCTATGTAGCAAGTCGTATTGACGACCTCAGCCCAAAGGTTCCTAGGGACATTGTTGCTAAGCAACATCACACGAGCCATCTCTTGAAGGACCCTATTCTTCCTCTCAACAACCCCATTTTGTTGAGGAGTTCTAGGAGCCGAAAACTCATGGGAAAGGCCTAAGCTATTGCAATAGCTTTCAAAACAAGCATTTTCAAATTCCCTCCCATGGTCACTCCTAATCCTTTTAATGCTTTTAATGTGTGAGTTCTTTTCATTTGGAATTTTAGTGCAAAGCATTTTAAAATTTTCAAATGTTTCAGATTTTTCTCTAAGAAAATATGTCCATGTAAATCTAGAAAAATCATCAACACAAACAAAAATGTATCTCTTGCCACCTAGACTCTCGGTTTGCATGGGACCCATAAGGTCCATATGTAGAAGCTCTAATGGCTCCTTGGTGGCGAGATACTTGCCTTTCTTGTGCATACTTTTGGTTTGTTTCCCTTGTTGACAAGGTCCACAAACGCCATCGACTTTCATCCCAAGCTTAGGGAGGCCACGCACAACCTTGAACTTATCTAAGATCCTCAAATCTCGATAGTTCATGTGGCCAAGTCTTTGATGCCATAACTCAACTTCCTCACATTTGGACATATTGCAAGAGATAGCACTAGCTTCAAGACAATAGCAATTGTCACTAGATCTCTTTCTTTTTAGCAAGGTTTGTCCATTTGGCATTAAAATAGAGCAATCATTTTTGTTAAACAAGACGGAGAGTCCATCATCATTAAGATGAGTAATGCTTATAAGATTGGCTTGCAAGCCATCAACAAGTAAAGCATTGGACAAGGAGGGTAAATCGGGAATGGAAATGGTTCCTTTCCCTATGACTTTCTTTCTAGATCCATCACCGAAGGTGACAAATCCTCCATCCTCCATCCTCCATCCTCCAAGACAAGGGATTTAAAGAAACTCTTGTTCGCTGTCATATGTCTAGAACACCCACTATCCAAATACCAAGTGTTAGAGGCATTTGCCTTCAAGGCAATTTGAGCCACATAGCAAGAATAGTTATCCCTTCTAATCCACCTAGGTGAAATGTTCTCATTCCTAGTGATATTAGTCACATTGGCTCTAGATTTCATAGGATCATGCAAATTGGCTTTAGATTTCCTAGGAACATGCATTTTAGCTCTAGCTCTATTTCTTTCAATCATGCTCTTGATTCTACACATTTCAATGTATTTGAAGCAATTACGTCTAATGTGACCATCAACACCATAAAAGTGACAAGTGGGAATAAAATAAGAAGACATACCATGCCCTTGTGAGTACAAATGGGCTTTCCCACGCATTTGAGCTTATCTTTGGTGTTGGATTGGTTCTCTCCTACTTTGTTGTTGAGTTGGAATGAATTGCTTCCTTGGTTGACCTTGCATGAATTGCTTCTTGGCTTGATGGTATTTGGGTTTAGGGAAACTTGCTTGATGCACCCTTGTTGATTGAGCTTGAGCTTGTTTCCCATGAAAATACACAAAGTGTGTCTAATACAACCTAGAGGGGGGGGGGGGGGGGGGGTGAATAGGTTTTAATTGACTTATTACCAACTTTTCGACTTAATCAATTTTTAATAAACCTACTCCATATTAACAATCAATCAATCCAACATAAATATGCGGAAAACAATAAATACACAAGGATTGATTTACGTGAGAAACCCTCCAACTGGGCAAAACTCACGGGCTATCCTTCTAGCCACATACGGTCCTCAAATCCACTATTTGAATGAAAGTTTACAACCTAGGTTGACCTCAAGTCACACCTACTTGGTCACTAACCCTTTCAATCTACCCAACGGGCCTTTAATAGTGATTCTTGACCACAAGCTTGTGCACTAACTCACTTAGTCACAAAGCTTAACAATCAATGAAGAGGTTAAACAACCTATGTGAATATGTAAAAGATATTCAAACATGCAATTAATGCTAGGCAACAATAAATGCTTATCTAAGGATTTAAAGATATCAATAAATGCAAATCCTAGATATCAATATCTAAATGCAAATGCATGAAGATTTAGCTAGAAGGGTAAAATCGTCCTAAATGCTAGCTATTAATGAACAAGGCTCTCAACCAACAACCAACAACTCAATCATGTTATAAATGCCAATAAACATAAAGATATGCAATAAAATCACATAAAAGAGCTAACCCTAGGCAAACAAGAACATAAATAAATACAAAGAGATTTAGGGCATGTTCAAGTTACCTAGTCAATGAAAGCAAGAAGAATCCATGATGAGATGATGCTTGAAGATGTTAGATGCACATGGATTTGTGTTTGGTTGAGTAAAAATGAGTTCTTGGGAGTTTCTCTCTCTAGTGAGAGCTTAGCCTATCAAAAATGGCTTCTTGAACTCATAAAAAACGAGCAAGGAAGAAGATAGAACATATATATAGAAACCCTAGACAAAACTGCGTCGTTTTGGGTTTGAGAAACAAAATCCCGTCAATACCGCTTGCTGGACCGCGTCGCAGGCAAGTGTCCAGACCGCGGTACACACAGCAGTGCACCGTCTGGACAACAACGCGGTGCAGGGCGCTGTGCCTGCAGGTGCACAGGCCGCGGTATGGGCAACAGAGGCTTACTGGACAACACCGCGACTTGGATCGCTTTGCGTGCAAGTGTACAGGAAGCGGTACATGAAGCATGACTCTGCTGAGATATACCGCTCTGTACGCCGCGGTGCAGGCATGTCTTGCCAAGCGGTCTAGGCCGCGCTAAGAGAAGAAAATCTCTTTTATGGGCAAACTCGACACACTAAGAGATGTGCAAAATGTGCAAGTGTGGAGTGTGAAAAGAGGCATACAATACATCATTCAATTACATGAAGATAGGAACATAATGCATGCAAGTGAGTGTGTGCAACTAGATCTCTTCAAAGAAAGTTAAACTAGTGAGATACCTTTGAAGTGCTCTTTGAGGGAGATGATGTCCTTGAAGCTTGGCCTAAATTACCCTTACAAAGAATAATCCCCAATGTGGTTTGTCAACGAAATAAGCCAATCAAAATATGAGGAACTTACATCTCATGTGCTACCTTGACTTGAGAATCTTTAGAGCACTCTCCTAGTTCGATCTTCTTCCTAGAATGTTGTGGGGGTGGAGGCTCTTTGATGTCCAAGCTCTTTACAAACACAGTCTTGCTTGAGGATGAGGTCTCCTTGTCATCTTCATAGCCAATACCCTTCTTATCACTAGGCCTCTTGCCAACTCCCAACATGTGATTAAGTTTCTTCGTACTTGAAGTCATTTTAGCAATGATCTCTCTTGCTTCTTCAAGCTCATTTTCCACCAATTCCTCATTTATTTTTGCTATCTTTACTTCTCTATTTAGGTGAGTGACTTCGGTAGATAGCTTGAGTTTCTCACCCTTTAGCCTTTGAATCTCTTTCTTCATCTTCAATCTTGAGCTTTGAAAATGCTCAATGAACCCTTCGAGATCCATTCCTCCTACATCCATATTTGTTGAATGGGATGAAGAGTCACCATCACTAGAGTCATTTTCACTTTGTTTCTCTTCCTCTTCATCATCTAATGCTTCCTTACTCTTGAGAGAAGATGCGAAGGCAATAAAGTTTGCCACATGATCCTCATCATCCGAAGATTCTCCTTCTTCTTCCAAGTCATCACCATCACTCCACGTGGCGGCCATAGCCTTTCCTTTCTTCTTGTTCTTTAAATTGCCACAATCTGTGGAGATGTCTCTGAAACCTCCACATTCGAAGCATTGAATTCCTTTTTCTTGTGGGCTTGTCTTCACTTGACTCAAACTTCTTGAAAAGAGTCTTCTTCTTCATTTCTTTTCCTTTGGATCCAAATCCCTTCTTCTCAAATTTAATGAACTTCTTAAACCTTTTAACCATGAGGGCCATTTCTTCATCTGAGTCTTCTTCCTCCTTCTCAACCTTAGAAGTCTTCAAAGCAATACTCTTTTGCTTCTTTTGAGGTGTAGGTGTGGGAATCCATCTAGACTCATATGCTAGAAGCCTTCCAATAACTTCACTTGGCTTCATATTCTTGTAGTTACTATTCTCCTCAAGAGCCGTCACTTTTGACCCAAATCTTGCCGGAAGAGACCTCATAATTTTTTGCTTGATTCTCCTATCCGAGTAAGGATCACCAAGTTGATGGCTTTGATTAACTATGTCCATCAACTTCACTTGAAAGTCATTGAAGCACTCATCCTCCTCCATTCTAATTTGCTCGAATTGTGTTTGGAGGCCTTGAAGCTTGGAGTTCTGACCACCTCGGTTCCCTCATGAGCCGTCTCTAGAATCTCCCATGCCTCTTTTGCAATTCTTATTGTTTGGATCAATTTGTACTGATTGTCATCCATGGCACAAAGAATGGCATGCATAGCCTTGTTGTTCCACTTGGATGCTTCAAACTCTTGAGTTGACCATTCCGACTTTGGCTTGGGATCTACACTTTCGTCTGCAAGAGTCTTTTCCGGAGGAGTGTAGCCATCTTCAATTGCCATCCATGCTCGGTCATTTATTTGGCAAATGTAAGACTCCATCTTGCCTTTCCAAGAGGCATAATTTACTCCGGTGAGCAAAGGGGGTCTTGTGCTAGAAGCTCCCTCATTACCACTTCCGTTTCCACTCATAGTGTTTGGGTGTGAATGAGATGAATGTTAAATGATGCAACAATCACAAACAAAATGCAAGACACACAAAGAGCAAGGATCACCTAAGTGTATCTAGGAACCCATTCTGATACCAATTTAAAATATACAAAGTGTGTCTAATACAACCTAGAGGGGGGGGGGGGGGGGGGGGGGGGGTGAATAGGTTTTAGTTGATTTATTTCCAACTTTTCGACTTAATCAATTTTAATAGTCCTACCCCATATTAGCAAACAATCAATCCAATATAAATATACGGAAAACAATAAAAACACAAGGATTGATTTACGTGAGAAACCCTCCAACTGGGCAAAACTCACGGGCTATCCTTCTAGCCACATACGGTCCTCAAATCCACTATTTGAACGAAAGTTTACAACCTAGGTTGACCTCAAGTCACATCTACTTGGTCACTAACCCTTTCACTCTACCCAACGGGCCTTTAATAGTGATTCTAGACCACAAGCTTGTGCACTAACCCACTTAGTCACAAAGCTTAACAATCAATGAAGAGGTTAAACAACCTATGTGAATATGTAAAAGATATTCAAGTATGCAATTAATGCTAGGCAACACTAAATGCTTATCTAAGGATTTAAAGATGTCAATGAATGCAAATCCTAGATATCAATATCTAAATGCAAATGCATGAAGATTTAGCTAGAAGGGTAAAATCGTCCTAAATGCTAGCTATCAATGAACAAAGCTCTCAACCAACAAACAACAACTCAAACATGTTATAAATGCCAATAAACATAAAGATATACAATAAAATCATATAAAAGAGCTAACCCTAGGCAAACAAGAACATAAATAAATACAATGAGATTGAGGGCATGTTCAAGTTACCTAGTCAATGAAAGCAAGAAGAATCCATGATGAGATGATGCTTGTAAGATGTTAGATGCACATGGATTTATGTTTGGTTGAGTAAAGATGAGTTCTTGGGAGTTTCTCTCTATAAAAGAAGCTTGGCCTCTCAAAAATGGCTTCTTAAACTCACTCCAAACGAGCAAGGAAGAAGAGAGAGTATATATAAGGGAGCCCTAGTCAAAACAGCGTCGTTTTGAACTTAGGGCACAAAATCCCGTCAATACCGCTAGATGGACAGCGTCGCAGGCAAGTGTCTAGACCGCGGTACACACAGCAGTGCACCGTCTGGATAACACCACTGTGTAGGGCACTGTGCATGCAGGTGCACAGGCCGTGGTATGGGCAACAGAGGCCTACTGGACAACACCGCGACTTGGGTCGCTATGCGTGCAAGTGTACAGGAAGTGGTACAGGAAGCATGACCCTACTGAGGTATACCGCTCTGTATGCCGCGGTGCAGGCATGTCTTGCCAAGCGGTCTAGGCCGCGGTAAGAGAAGGAATTCTCTTTTTCGGGGCAAACTCAACACACTAAGTGATGTGCAAAAAAGTGCAAGTGTGGAGTGTGAGAAGTGGCATACAATACATCATTCAATAACATGAAGATAGGAACATAATGCATGCAAGTGAGTGTGTGCAACTAAATCTCTTCAAAGAAAGTTAAACAAGTGAGATACCTTTGAAGTGCTCTTGAGAGAGATGATATCCTTGAAGCTTGATCACACACAATAGGCCTAATTTACCCTTACAAAGAATAATCCCCAATGTGGTTTGTCAACGAAATAAGCCAATCAAAATATGAGGAACTTACACATTTAGTCATACAATAAATGTAAGTCTTAGACCAATGTCTATCAACAACAAACTCAATTAGTTGTGTAGAGATTTTCCAAAAAACTAATTGTCAACAAACAACATTGAATATTCAAGAGAGCTTAACTAGACTGATAAACACAAATCTATCAATCTAATTATCAATTAATCTCTTAAGAATAATCAAGTCTTAGCTATTTAGGTAAACAACACCTAATCATGCAAGCTATCAAAATACAACACAAACAAATATTCATGAACATTAACTAGTTGATTAAAACACAATTTCTCAACCTAGTTACCAATAAATCACATATGAATATTTATGACCTAGCTTTTAGGAAAAAATGACCTAATCAATTAAGCTATCACAAACAAACTCAATCATGTTATAAAGACTCATAAATATATGCAATAAGTAGAGTCTAGGTATTTAATCAAGCAATAAATACATAATCTAGAGTAAAAAGAACAATAAATGATATTCAAAGAAGTTCTTGCTTACCTAGTCATGAAACAATGAAGACCTATGCTCAAAATGATGATGAAAGATGCAATATGGAGATGGGTTTTGGGTTTGGAGAGTCAAAGATGCTTTCTTGAAGCTTTCTCTCTCTAAGAGCTCTAACCTCTCTCTAAAAATGATTTTCTAAGCTCTTGGTCGGCCAAGAAGAGAAGAGGAAGAATATATATGAAGCCCTAGTCAAAACTACATCGTTTTGAACTTGGGAAACTGAATCCTGCCAAAATCGCTTGCTAGACCGCGACTCAAGTAAGTGTCCAGACCGCGGTACATGCAACAGAGTGCCTACTGGATAACATAGAGATGTGGTCCGCTGTGCGTGCAGTGCACAGGCCGCGGTATAGGCAACAGAGGCCCATTGAACTTCACCGCGACTCGGACCGTTGTGCGCACAAGTGCATAGGACGTGGTACAAGAAGCATGACCCTACTGAAGTATATCGCTATGTATGCCGTGGTGCAAGCAGAGCCTGCCAAGCAGTCTGGGCTGCGGTAAAGGGAAAAATCCCTTTTTAACACTCAAGAAAAATGCCTATCTTACATGAATGTTGTACAAGTGTGAAGTGAGTGAGATGCACACAATGAAGCAAAATTAACATGCCAAACATGTTATCAAATGAGATACAATGCAAGATATAATGTCTCGTTGGAAAGGTATGGAAGTCTACTTTCTACTCCAATTAAGACAACATGATTTGGATAAACGTAGAAAGAATTATGGTCAAACAAATGACCAAAGATCAGAACTGGTCAATAACACAAATCCCACAATCATGGTGTAAAATCATGTAATCAAGTACCAATCCAAGAGAGCATAAATGAAACCTTTCTATGGTCACAAATCGCCCTAAGACTCAAGCACACCAACATGCAAGCGCGGAAACAACACAAGCACACCATCATGCGAGTGAGGATGTTTCCGAGCACATAACGGAAAACATAAAACAGAACAATCACACGTAAAGACAAACAAAGAAGTGTGAGTTGAGACATAAATGCACACAATCATGGAAACACAAATGCAAAGTTATATAAGAATGCATGTAAGTGTGTGTGCAATGTGTAAATGATGCACATATATAAGCAATGATAAACACAATGCAAGATGAAGCAAAGCATGCATGAAGTGTGTGTGTGTGTGTGTGTGTGTGTGTGTGTGTGTGTGTGTGCACCTAAACTCTTCAAGAGACAAAGTCAAGTGAGTATACATTTTGCTCTTGAAGTCATGAGGATGCTTAGAAGCTTGCAAATGGAACCTTAAGCTACCCATTACAAAATCATCCCCAATGTGGTGTGGTTTGTCATGAAATAAGCCAATCATAAAATCGAGGTCTTTACAGGGCAGATTATCATGAAAGGGATTTTCGTAGCTAGGAAATCAAATTTTGGTCCACTACTTTTCCCGTGTTTAATAACACATTTATGTGAAGCCCAGTATTTCACAATTCTCGAGCTTCATAACAAGTTCCCTAGCTTCACAACAAGGAATCCCGAGCTTTAGAATTGGAGAAAATAATTTAAAAGTTATTTTTCTTTATTATTTTTTCAAAAAATAAAAGTTGGAAAACTTCACCATACTTGTTCCCTTTCATTTAGTTTCCTTTTTTGCTAAGATATTCTAAAAAAAAACACAATTAAATGAAGAACAGATTTTATGAAGCCCGGTATTTCACAATTCCTGGGCTTCATAACAAGTTCCCAGGCTTCACAACAAGGAATCCCGAGCTTTAGAATTGGAGAAAATAATTTAAAAGTTATATTTCTTTATTATTTTAAAAAAAAAGTTGGAAAACTTCACCAAACTTGTTCCCTTTCATTTAGTTTCCTTTTTTGCTAAGATATTCTAAAAAAACACAATTAAATGAAGAATAAATTCTATGAAGCCCGGTATTTCACAATTCCTGGGCTTCATAACAAGTTCTCGGGCTTCACAACGAGGAATTCCGGGCTTGAGAATTGAAGGAAATAATTTAAAAAAATTTGTCTTTATTTTTTTTAATCAAATTTAAAAAGATGGGAGACTTAACCATACCCGTTCCCTTTCATTTATTTTCCTTTAATGGGTAGTTAGCTGCTGATTTGATGATAGATGGTTGTCCTGTGTAAAACGAATATCAAACTCCCATTTTGTACAACGAACTAAAGATAGAGGCTGCCATTTGGTACTAGTTCTTCAGTTTCTCCTTGGTGCCCACGACGCACCGTACCAAGATCACTTATGAGAACACCTGTTATCTTTTCTGTGCAAAGGATCTGCTCCTCATGGACGTAGGGCAGATTATCATGAAAGGGATTTTCGAAGCTAGGAAATCAAATTTTGGTCCACTACTTTTCCCGTGTTTGATTACACATTTCTGTGAAGCCCAGTATTTCACAATTCCCGGGCTTCATAACAAGTTCCCTGGCTTCACAACAAGGAATCCCGAGCCTTTGAATTGGAGAAAATAATTTAAAAGTTATTTTTCTTTATTATTTAAAAAAAAAATAAAAGTTAGAAAACTTCACCATACTTGTTCTCTTTCATTTAGTTTCCTTTTTTGCTAAGATATTCTAAAAAAACACAATTAAATGAAGAATAGATTCTATGAAGCCCGGTATTTCACAATTCCTGGACTTCATAACAAGTTCCCGGGCTTCACAACAAGGAATCCCGGGCTTGAGAACTGAAGGAAATAATTTGAAAGTTATTTTTCTTTATTATTTTTTTAAAAAATTAAAAAGGTGGGAGACTTAACTATAACTGTTCCCTTTCATTTATTTTCCTTTAATAGGTAGTTAGCTGCTGATTTGATGATAGACGATTGTCCTATGTGGAACGAATATCAAACTCCCATTTTGTACAACGAACTAAAGATAGAGGCTGCCATTTGGTACTTGTTCTTCAGTTTTTCCTTGGTGCCCACGACGCACCGCACCAAGATCAGTTATGAGAACACCCGTTATCTTTTCTGTGCAAAGGATCTGCTCCTCATGGATGTAGGGCAGATTATCATGAAAGGGATTTTCGAAAATCAAATTTTGGTCCACTACTTTTCCTGTGTTTGATTACACATTTCTGTGAAGCCCGGTATTTCACAATTCTCGGGCTTCATAACAAGTTTCCGGGCTTCACAACAAGGAATCCCGGGCTTTAGAATTGGAGAAAATAATTTAAAAGTTATTTTTCTTTATTATTTTTTTTAAAAATAAAAGTTGGAAAACTTCACCATACTTATTCCCTTTCATTTAGTTTCCTTTTTTGCTAAGATATTTTAAAAAAACACAATTAAATAAAGAATAGATTCTGTGAAGCCCGATATTTCACAGTTCCTGGGCTTCATAACAAGTTCCCGGGCTTCACAACAAGGAATCACGGGCTTGAGAATTGAAGGCAATAATTTAAAAGTTATTTTTCTTTATTATTTTTTAAAAAAATTAAAAAGGTGGGAGACTTAACCATACTTGTTCCCTTTCATTTATTTTCCTTTTTTGCTATGATATTGATACCCGTTACTTTGTCATTAGGGAATTGCGGATCCCAAAAAGATATTTATAAAAAGTTCTACACAATGTGCTCTATAGTTATGAAAACTAGTAAAGCGGCAAGCGAGGGTATCGTTCCACAGGGAGGCGGGATTCATCGACCGTCTCTAGTTCTAGCTATACAACACGCCGAGCGAACTCGTGTGATGTGTGTGCGGAAAGGTAAATAATAATATAACTAAATAAATTACAAAAATAATATATACATGGATATGATGGAATGGAGAGATGCATGAAATGTGGATACGCTAAGGAAATGACTCAACCGTGACAATCCTCTTAATTAAGCACTAGACTCACCTAGTCCCTCAAATGTGTAAATATATCATAGGCTCGTGTCCCCTTAATTGATCTCTAATCTCTCTTGATGTCTTAGAGATCACATCCACACAAGGCATGGATTCAATAAGTGTCGTGACACACACGAAAGAGCCATATACTCCAGCCTAGTGATACTCTCACTTTCTGATCATATTCACAAGTTATTTTGTTGGGCATGTAATGCGCAACGGCGTGGGTCCATACTACAGCCAATAATTCATCCACGAGGCTAACCAAATAAGGCATGGCAACCAAGTGAAAGCATTAAGAATACTGGATACCCATACAGCACGTATGTTTTATGCTCGTGTCCCCTTAATTAATATCTACCCTCTCTCGAGTGCATAGAGATTGCATTCATGCATAAGCATGAATTCATTAAGGATGGTGGGATACACACACAAACTCTACACGCCAGCCTAGTGATCTCTCAACCTACTGGTCAAATGTTGAGGATACCACGATGAGCACTTTAATGCGAACCACGCGATATATAACACACAACCTAAATATCATTCACAAGGTGGCTAACCGAGTGACAGCATTAAGCAATGAAATACCCCTATAACTATACGAGTACAAAAGGAATTCAGTTTATCTTTACTCTAGATACAGATTCGGTTTAGTCAACTCTCTAGGATGGCTAGACATGGAAAACAAGTTCACCAAACAACAATGTGCAATAAGTTGGTTGTTATACCATTAAGACCATTCAATCTAAGTTAGGGGTTCATCCTATTGATTAAGGAATTCTCCAAAACGAATTTATTACCCAATCCGTCCAAGGATGGGTAATTGTGTCTTTGAAACAAAGACTCATTAAGCACAAGGACATGAACCAAGGCCAATTTAGCAACTAAATGCCTGAACTGAAACATTTTCGACTCTTTGGGTCTAAAATCCCTAATATTTAAATTACTCAATACAGGGTATTTTGTTCATTCATTAACATACAAACACTCATGGGAAGCTAAATTACTCTACTCCTACTGTAAGTTCCTCATATTTTGATTGGCTTATGTAAGGACCTCGATTTTATGATTGGCTTATTTCATGACAAACCACCACATTGGGGATGATTGTGTAATGGGTAGCTTAGGTCCGTATTAGCAAGCTTCCAAGCATCTCCATGACTTCAAGAGCAAAAGGTATATTCACTTGACTTTGTCTCTTGAAGAGTTTAGGTGCACACACACACTTCATGCATGTTTTGTTTATCTTGCATTTGTGTTCTTTATTGTTTGTATAAGTGTGCATCCTTTTCTAAAACACTCACTAGCTTACATTAGATATCATATCTTGCATTGTATCTTATTTGATAACATGTTTGACATGTTAATTATGCTTCATTGTGTGCATCTCACTCACTTCACCCTTGCACAACATTCATGTAAGATAGACTTTTGTCTTGAGTGTTAAAAAGGGATTTTTCCCTTCAGCGCGGCCTAGACTGCTCGGCAGGCTCTGCTTGCACCGCGGCGCACGGAGCGGTATTCTCCAGTACGTCATGCGCGACGTGGACCGCGACCTGTGCACTTGCACGCACAGCGGTCCCAACCACGGTGTTGTCCAGACGGTGCACTGTTGTATGTACCGCGGTCTGGACACTTACTTGTGCCGCGGTTTAGCAAGCGGTTTTGACAGGGATTCAGTTTCCCAAGTTCAAAACGATGTAGTTTTAACTAGGGCTTCATATATATTCTTCCTCTTCTCTTCTTGGCCGACCAAGAGCTCACAAAATCATTTTTAGAGAGAGGTTAGAGCTCCTAGAGAGAGAAAGCTTCAAGAAAGCATCTTTGACTCTCCAAACCCAAAACCCATCTCCATCTTGCATCATTCAACATCATTTGAGCATGGGTCTTCATTGTTTCATGACTAGGTAAGCAAGAACTTCTTTGAATATCATTTATTGTTCTTCTTACTCTAGATTAGGTATTTATTGCTTGATTAAATACCTAGACTCTACTTTATTGCATATTTATGAGTCTTGATAACATGATTGGGTTTGTATTTTGATAGCTTAATTGATTAGGTCATTTTTGCCTAAAAGCTAGGTCATAAATATTCATGTGTGATTAATTGATAACTAGGTTGAAAAATTGTGTTTTAATCAACTAGTTAATGTTCATGAATATTTGATTGTGTTTGTTGTGATAGCTTGCATTATTAGGTCATATATGCCTAAATAGCTAATCCATAAATATTCATGTATGCTTAATTGATGATTAGGTTGACTTTGTGCATCTAGTCAAGTTTATGAATGTTTATGTGAATTTAATTGACAATTAAGTTGTTAGAATTTCTCTACAACTAATTGAGACCTCATGTGTGTACATGTAAGCATTATTTGATAACTAGGTTGTTGTATTGCATTATCTACATCTAGTTAAGCATTGTATGTTTGGTCTAACATATATTGTGTTGAGCATTCATTGATTGTTCACTTAGACCCTATACTCTTCATTGAGTCAAAGTCTTGTGGCTTCGGGGTGAAGTTGCACAAGCACTGAAGTCTTGCAACCAAGTTTTGGTTGGCAAGCATCGGTCAAGAATCCATTGTAAAAGGCCCGCGGGTAGAGTAGGAGGTGCTCACGCCAATAGTAGTGTATCAGTGGATATCACTAGGGATAGAACCAAGAGTGGCGAGTGGTAATGTCCATAGCCTGAGGTTATCTAGAGTGAGAGTCCGAGTATCACTTGAGGGTGTAACTTTTTACTCATATAGTGGATTTGAGGATCGTGTGTGACTAGAAGGATAGCCCGTGGGGTTTTTCCCTTTGTTTAAGGGTTTCCACGTAAAAATCAAGTGTTATTTATTATTCCGCACTTTACACTTGATTTTGTATGTTTGATTTAATTGGGTTATTTGTTTAATATTGACTAATCGAAAAATTGGTAATAATCGATTAACAACCCATTCACCCCCCCCCCCCCCCCCCCCCCCCCTCTAGGTTGTAGACACACACTAAGAGTGTATTTTCAGCTTATTTCGTTGACAAACCATATTGGGGATTAATTTTGTAAAGGTAAATTAGGCCTCATTGGGTGTGATCAAGCTTCAAGGACATCATCTCTCTCAAGAGCACTTCAAAGGTATATCACATGCTTAATTCTCTTTGAAGAGGTTTTAGTTGAACACACTCACATTCTATACTTTTGTATTGACATGCATGTATGGTTGCACACAGACACTTCTTGCATTTTGGAGTTGATGGGCTGCACAGTGGGTTAGGCGACATGCAAGCCCACTTGTACATGTCGTCTGACAAGTCGCCTTGGACTTAAGTTTTTCCCACAGTGTGTTAGGCGACATGCAAGGCCACTTGTGCATGTCACCTCCAATGTCGCCTTAGTCATGTATTTTTCCTCAAGTGTGTAAGGCGACTTCATATGCGACTTGGGAATGTCGCCTTACATGTCGCCTCTGACATCTTGATTTTTCCACAGTGTCTAAGGTGACTTCATAGGCAACTTGGGAATGTCACCTTACATGTCGCCTCAGGCAACGTGTTTTCTCACAGTGTGTTAGGCGACTTCCAAGGCGACTTGCTCATGTCGCCTTGCATGTCGCCTTTTTCACCCGAACTGGGCATTTCGGGTATTTCACACCAGCTCATTTTTTGGTCCTTATAAATACTTCTTCTCCACCATTTAGACCTATAGAGCTCTGAAAATATATCCCTAAGTGAGAGAAAGTAAATCCAAGAGAGAGAGAGAGCTCCAAGAAGTCCTTTTTACTCAACCAAACTCATACCCATATGCATCTAAGCTTCTTTCTTGCATCTATTTTTCACGGGTCTTCATGCTTTTCTTGACTAGGTAATCAAACAAGTCTTAGAACTTCCTTTTCATTTCTATGTTCTTGTTTACCTAGGGTTAGCAATTATTTGTTAATTAATTGCATGTTTGTTTGGTTTAGCATGATTTGAGTATGTTTGTGATTATGTTTGTTTGTTGAGATTGTATGTTCATTGATAGCTATCTCTTAGGACCATTTTGCCATTTAGCTAAATCTTCATGCATTTGCATTTAGATATTGATATCTAGGATTTGCACTCATTGACATCTTTAAATCCTTAGATAAGCATTTAGTGTTGCCTAGCATTAATTTCATATTAGAATATTTTTACGTATTCACATATGTTGTTTAACCTTTTTATTGATTGTTAAGCTTTGTGACTAAGTGTATTAGTGCACAAGCTTGTGGTCTAGAATCACTATTAAAGACCCGTTGGGTAGAGTGAAAGGGTTAGTGACCAAGTAGGTGTGACTTGAGGTCAACCTAAGTTGTAAACTTTCATTCAAATAGTGGATTTGAGGACCGTATGTAGCTAGAAGGATAGCCCGTGGGTTTTGCCCAGTTGGAGGGTTTCTCACGTAAATCAATCCTTGTGTTTTTATTGTTTTCCGCATATTTATATTGGATTGGTTGATTGCTAATATGGGGTAGGACTATTAAAATTGATTAAGTCGAAAAGTTGGTAATAAATCAACTAAAATTTATTCACCCCCCCTCTAGGTTAGTAGACACACGCTATATAGTATTTTCACCTACATTAAATTACTCTACTCCTAATCTCAATCATGCATACATATCAATTTTGGCCCTCCACACACATGTATTTCACAATAAGAGTTTAATTCATACATAAAGCAAAGAGTAAAACAAAACTCAGCCAAATTTAAGAACAAACATATATATATATATATATATATATATTGCACATGTATAGGTTTACAATATTCCCCAAATCGAGGTTACACATCAAAGAAGCAAGAAATACAAAGAAATGAGTAAAAAGGAGCAAACCCTTGAAGACAAACCCTCCAAAGATGCTCCAAATCCTTCCTAGCTCGAATTTGACTCCAAATCCCTTGCAAGCTGCTCTAAGATGGATGTAGAAATGGTAAAATGGTATGGTTGAGGTGTATGGTGAGCTCCCATGGTGGAAAAACCTCCATGGGAGCTTGGGTCTCTACTTACTGTGGAGAAGATAAAGAAAATGAAAGAAAAAGGAAGAGAGAAGAGAAGAGGCTTGAAAGAGGGGAGGGAAGTCTGAAGAGAGGAGAGAAAATGGGGTATTTATAGTGTTGGGAAGTTAGGTCATGAATTGGGGGTGAAAGGACAAGAATACCCCTAAAAAAATGGCTGAAAATTGCAATTCTGGGCAATTCCAAGGTACGTTCCGCGATACACTTCGACGGACGTACCGCGGATCACTTTTTGGTGCATTCTGCCCATTTCCGCGGTACGTTCGCGGTACACATGCACACCGTTACGAAAACAGCCATAACTTCCTTCAAAAACCTCGAAATCGCTATCTGTAAAAAGCTTTGGAAAGTGGATATCCAGGGCTTTCAAAAGTAGGTTAGGGGAAACCTTGTTCAATCTGATGAGGGAGATATGACCTTCTGAAGTTGGGTGTTTTGCACAAGCCATTTTCCATTTCAACCCAAAAAAACTCCAAACATTTCAATTAAGCTCTAACACCTCATTTTAAGGGTTATAACCTACACAAGGCTCGTAAAACATAATATACATAAAAATACGCTCGAAAATGAAAGGAAACGATAGGAAATGGGGACATCAGAAGGTGTATTTTACGATGTTATCAGATATTCTAACAAAATATAAAAACACAATTGCACTTAAACTTCACCATTTCAATCCCCCGACTATTTCCTAATTTTACTATCACTTTTCTCCCAACCTATCAAGGACATGGTTTTTCGAAGTAGGTTTCGGGACCGGGATCCATCCCTAATGGAAGGGCACCGCATGTAGTTACGTCCAGCGGTGTCCACATACTAATTTTAAAAAAAAAATTACAATTAAATGGATAATAGTTTATGTGAAGCCCGGTATTTCACGATTCTCGAACTTCATAACAAGTTCTCTGGCTTCACAACAAGGAATCTCAAGCTTGAGAATTTGAGGAAATAATTAAAAAGTTAATTTTCATTATTTTTTTTAAGTTAAAAGGTGGGAGACTTCATCATACCTGTTCCATTTCATTTAGTTTACTTTTTTGCTATGATATTCTAAAAAAACACAATTAAATGGAGAATAGATTCTGTGAAGCTCGGTATTTCATGATTCCCGGGCTTTATAACAAGTTCCTGGGCTTCACAACAAGGAATCCCGGGCTTGAGAATTGGAGAAAATAATTTGAAAGTTATTTTTTTTAAGTTAAAAGGTGGGAGACTTCACCATACCTGTTCCCTTTTTTTAGTTTCCTTTTTTGCTAAGATATTCTTAAAAAAAATACAATTAAATGGAGAATAGATTATGTGAAGCCCGTATTTCACGATTTCCGGGCTTCAAAACAAGTTCACGGGCTTCATAACAAGGAATCTCGGGCTTGAGAATTGGAGAAAATAGTTTAAAAGTTATTTTTCTTTATTTTTTTTAAATAAAAGTTGGGAGACTTCACCATACTTGTTCCATTTCATTTAATTTCCTTTTTTGCTATGATATTCTAACAAAATATAAAAATACAATTACACTTACACTTCACCATTTCAATCCCCCGACTATTTCCTTGTTTTACTATTACTTTTCTCCCAACCTATCAAGGACATGGTCTTTTGAAGTAGGTTTCGGGACCGAGAACCATCCCCAATAGAAGGGCACCAGCATATAGTTATGTCTTGCGGTGTCCGCATAATAATGAAAAATGTAAAAAATAATTATAATTAAATGGACAATAGATTATGTGAAGACCAGTATTTCATGATTCCCGGGCTTTATAACAAGTTACCGGGCTGCACAATAAGGAATCTCGGACTTGAGAATTGGAGGAAATAATTTAAATGTTATTATTATTTTGTATTTAAAGTTAAAAGGTGGAAGACTTCGCCATACATGTTCCCTTTCATTTAGTTTCATTTTTTTCTAAGATATTCTTAAAAAAACACAGTTAAATGGAGAATAGATTCTGTGAAGCCTGGTGTAAGAACCTCATTTTTATGATTGGCTTATTTTATGACAAATCACATTGGGGATATTTATGTAACGAGTATCATAGGTTCTCCAAGTGTGGTTTTCTCGAAGACATGCTTCCGGTTATCCCAAAGAGCTTCAAGAGAGGTAGTTCACTTGTCCTTAACTCTTTTGAAGAGATTTTAGTTGCACACACTCATTTGCATGCATTATATTCTTGTTAACATATAATTGGATGATGCATTGTATGCCATTCATCACACTCCACACTTGCACATTTTTGCATATTAGATTAGTGTGTTGAGTCTGCCTGGAAAAGAGGATTTTCCTCTTTACCGCGGTGCAGGTCGCTTGCTGGGCACCTGTCTCCGTCGCGGTCCCAACAGCGGTTGGTTCCTGAAGGTGCATGCGTTAAAGACTGCGGTCTGTGCACTTGTATGAACAGCGGTCCATACCGCGGTATACTTCAGTAGGCCCCTGCTGCCTAGACCGCGGTCTGTGCACTGCACACATAGCTGTCCCAACCGTGATGTTGTCCAGTAGGCACACTGCTGCGTGTACCGCGGTCTGGGCACTTACCCGAGCCGTGGTCCAACAAGCGGTATTGACGGAATTTTTGTTTCCTAAGCCCAAAACGATGCAGTTTTGTCCAGGGTTTCTATATATATGTTCTCTTCTTCCCCATCTCGTTCAAGAGCTGAAAGAACATATTTTTGTGAGAGGGAATAACCCTTAGAGAGAGAAAGCTTCAAGCTTTGTCCATTGACTCTCCAAACCTAAAACCCATCATCTTCATGTATTTCTAAGCATCTGTAAGGCATGGGGCTTCATCATTAGTTGACTTGGTAAGTTGAACAAAAACCCCATCTTTATCATTTGTTCATACTTTCCAAGATTGTGTTTTTATTGCATTTAGTAGTTGATTAAATGCTAGGACTCTATTTAATGCATCTATTTATGAGTTCCTTTGTATGATTGGGTTTGTATTGTGATAGCTTGCATTTAGGACATATTTGCCCTCTAGCTAATTAGGACTCATTGATTGCATTTGTTAATTGCATTTATTGTCCTTGCCATGATTAATGACAACATATGTTGATATGGCTTTGTTTGATGACTAGAGTTTATACTTGCATATCTATGTCTAGTTAGGTCTTTATGAGCATTCATATAGACATTGATAGCTAGGATTTGTACTTAGTGTCATATTTAATCCCTAGATAAGCATCTAGTGTTGCCTAGCATTATTTGCATTTTGAGTATTCATATATTCACTTAGGTTGTTAATCTCTTCTTGAGAGTGAAGTCTTGTGACTATAAGATGTAGTGCACAAGCAAGTGAAGTCTTGCAACCAAGGTGTGGTTGGCAAGCAAAGTGATCAAGGATTCACTATAAAGGCTCGTTAGGTAGTAGTGGTGGGTTAGTTACCGAGAATGGTGTGACTAGAGGTCAACCTAGGTTGTAAACATCATTACAATAGTGGATTTGAGGATCGTGTGTGGCTAGAAGGATAGCCCGTGGTTTTTCCCTTGTTGAAGGGTTTCCACGTAAAAATCAAGTGTTATTTATATTCCGTACTTTTACTTGATTTTGTATGTTTGTTTATGTTGGGTTATATTATTAATATTGACTAATCGAAAAATTGGTAATAATCGATTAACAACCCATTCAAACCCCCCCCCCCCCCCCCTCTAGGTTGTAGACACACGCTTAGAGTGTATTTTCAATTGGTATCAAAGCACGTTCCTAGACATACTTAGGTGATCTTAGCTCTTGATTGTGTGTCTTGCATTTGTGTGCATTTTGTTCTTTGCATTTCATTTGCATTCTTTCACTCACTTCACCTATACACCAAGTGTGAGAGTGAAACACTTAAAGTGGGATTTGCTTCGATGACCTCTAATGTTGAGAGGAAGATAGATGACTCCGATGAGGAGATGACTCTCATGGTGGAGAGATTTAGGAGATTTATGAAATCTCAAAAGAAGGGTTTGGCCTCCAAAGTGAAGAAGGAGAAGTGTATGACCTCTAAAGTCAAGAAGGAAAAGAAAATGTCAAGGAAAAGTGACCCTTGCCTTGAATGTGGTGGAATTGGCCATATTGCCTCCAATTGTGGCAACTTGAAATACAAAAAGGGAGGAGTTAGTATGATCGCTAATCGGTGTGATAGCGAAGTTGAAGCAGTTAAAGGAAGTTCCACAAGCTCGGTTGAGTGTGAGAACAAATACTCCGCCTTTTCGGTCTCCTACCATGAAGAAGCTCAAGCCGTCACCAAGTGTTTGTCACTTGAAGGATTCAAGAAGGATGACTTGAAGTGTGAAGGCCAAAGTGGAGCAAGATTAAGAGAAGCTAGCATTGAAGATATGACTCTCACAAGCTCAAGTGGGAGAAGCTTCGATAGTGAGATTTGTAAAAGAAAGTGAAGGCAAGTTGAAGATGGAACTTGATGAAGCAATGATGTCTCTTGCTAAATTGACTTCGGGATTGGAGAAACTTAACAAGATGTTAAGTATTGGCAAGGTGCCAAATGACAAGCGAGGGCTTGGTTTCATTGATGATGAGTCCACTCCATTCGCGGGCAAGACTACATTTGTGAAGGAGATTTCTCCTAAATGTCCGCCTTCATCACCCAAGAAGATTCTTGTTGTGGGTGAATCTTCTAAGAGCTCAACCTTGAAGATGCTTCCGAGGAAACAAGCTCAACCCCAACCTTTGAGGATGCCTCAATCAAAGCTCAATCAACCTTTGAGGCAAGCTAATCGTGCTTCTCATGCTCAACCACAAAGGCACCAACATCCGGCTAATGCTCCCAAGGAAAGCTAACCGGTGCAACGTCAAAGACAAACTCATCAACATGGCCATGCCTCGATGAGAGCTAAATGCAATGGTATGAATCCTTCTTTTATACCTACTTGTCATTATTGTGGTATGATTGGTCACATTCGACCAAAGTGCATTAACTACATTAGAATGTGTAGAATTGAAAGCATGAGAAAAAAGAAAATGAACCGTAGGGCTAAATTGCATGATCCTAGGGAACCTAGAGACTTGAAGTTTTTGACCACTGAAATTAAAAAGGTGGAATCTAGGTGGGTTAGAAAAATTGAACCCGATTGCAATCATGATCATATGACACCCTTGGATACTACCGAGTCAAATGGACTTAGTATGTCTAGTGGAACTTACCCCTCGTCCTGATACGGTACGATTGTGACCCCTTATGGGGAGCTCAAGCAAAGAGAGCAACCTTGCATGTTGAAATAAGCAAAAATTTGATCAACTTTATGCTTCTTTATTAATTGCTTGAGTATTTTTGGTTGTGCTTATATATATTCTTATATGGTTTTTTATTCAATAAGTGTGCCTTGCTTGGTTTGCAATCCATGTCACCTCTATGTTCAAACATGCATTTTTGGACTAGGAGAATTAATTGGGAAGTACCTTTGAATGACCTATAATTTATCTCCATGACATGTGAACTTGTTTTTATGACATGCTTTAAATGATATGCATGAAATATGTTTTGATTGCTTTAATGCAAATGTGTGAATGCAAATGAGAAGACTAATCAATAAGGATCTTGTATCCATGCAATCAATAAGGATTTTATATCCAAATTAGTCTTCTCTCTCTTCTTAATTGTTAATCAAGACTACTATCATACAGATAATTATCCGAAAAAATCTAAAAGGATCTCTTGATCCAATGTCTTGATTTGCTTTTAAGGATTGATATAGTTTTATGTGCGTTGAAAATTTCTTTTCAAAATACTATATCATGTTTGCTTATGACAAAAGGGTGCAAATTGGTTTGACTTCTTATGGAAACCCTTTTGATGTTTGCTTTGCCAAATACCATTGTTTTTGAACTTTGATGTTATATGTCTTGCATGCAAAGCAACATTTCACACATTTTTCATTAAAAAAAACTCCTTGAATCTCTCTCAATTATTTAAGTTGCATAAAGTTTATGTATATGATTATGCAACCATCTTTTGTGCAAATATCTCTCTTTGCTAAAGCAACCCGATAGGGGGAGCTCCTTTGCCTATCTCATGACAAAAAGGGGGAGAAGTCTTCAGAAATATAGGGGGAGCATGAGGGTGCATTTTTATGCTTTGGGGAGAGAGTCTTGGGGGAGAGTAACCTTTTAGGGGGAGCATTGCATTGCACTACATTATATTGATTGTATTATTTTCTCAATGCAAATGCTTGTTTTTGTTCACCTCACATGCACTTGTTCTTGGAAAGTGCTTTCTTGCTATTGTGTGTAGGTATGATGATCTACAAAGAGATTGTAGACCTTGAAGACTTAGATCCTAGGTTTCTCTTAATGTATCGTAGAATTACTTTGTTGACCAATAGCTTTATTTTTGTTTTGTGAGGATTATTTTGTGAGTAGTGATTTTTTCATGAAATAGCCAAAGGGGGAGATTGTAAGAACCTCATTTTTATGATTGGCTTATTTCATGACAAATCACATTGGGGATATTTATGTAACGGGTAGCATAAGTTCTCCAAGTGTGGTTTTCTCGAAGACATGCTTCCGGTTATCCCAAAGAGCTTCAAGAGAGGTAGTTCACTTGTCCTTAACTCTTTTGAAGAGATTTTAGTTGCACACACTCACTTGCATGCATTATATTCTTGTTTACATATAATTGGATGATGCATTGTATGCCATTCATCACACTCCACACTTGGACATTTTTGCATATTAGATTAGTGTGTTGAGTCTGCCTGGAAAAGAGGATTTTCCTCTTTACTGCGGTGCATGTCGCTTGCTGGGCACCTGTCTCCGTCGCGGTCCCAACAGCGGTTGGTTCCAGAAGGTGCATGCGTTAAAGACCGCGGTCTGTGCACTTGTATGAACAGCGGTCCATACCGCGGTATACTTCAGTAGGCCCCTGCTGCCTAGACCGCGGTCTGTGCACTGCACGCATAGTGGTCCCAACCGCGATGTTGTCCAGTAGGCACACTGCTGCATGTACCGCGGTCTGGGCACTTACCCGAGCCGCGCTCCAGCAAGTGGTATTGACGGGATTTTTGTTTCCTAAGCCCAAAACGACGCAGTTTTGTCTAGGGTTTCTATATATATGTTCTCTTTTTCCCCAACTCATTCAAGAGCTGAAAGAACATATTTTTGTGAGAGGGAACAACCCTTAGAGAGAGAAAGCTTCAAGCTTTGTTCCTTGACTCTCCAAACCCAAAACCCATCATCTTCATGCATTTCTAAGCATCTTTAAGGCATGGGTCTTCATCATTAGTTGACTTGGTAAGTTGAACAAAAACCCCATCTTTATCATTTGTTCATACTTTCCAAGATTGTGTTTTTATTGTATTTAGTAGTTGATTAAATGCTAGGACTCTATTTAATGCATCTATTTATGAGTTCCTTTGTATGATTGGGTTTGTATTGTGATAGCTTGCATTTAGGACATATTTGCCCTCTAGCTAATTAGGACTCATTGATTGCATTTGTTAATTGCATTTATTGTCCTTGCCATGATTAATGACAACATATGATGATATGGCTTTGTTTGATGACTAGAGTTTAGACTTGCATATCTATATCTAGTTAGGTCTTTATGAGCATTCATATAGACATTGATATATAGGATTTGTACTTAGTGTCATATTTAATCCCTAGATAAGCATCTAGTGTTGCCTAGCATTATTTGCATTTTGAGTATTCATATATTCACTTAGGTTGTTAATCTCTTCTTGAGAGTGAAGTCTTGTGACTACAATGTGTAGTGCACAAGCAAGTGAAGTCTTGCAACCAAGGTGTGGTTAGCAAGCAAAGTGATCAAGGATTCACTATAAAGGCCCGTTGGGTAGTAGTGGTGGGTTAGTGACCGAGAATGGTGTGACTAGAGGTCAACCTAGGTTGTAAACATCATTACAATAGTGGATTTGAGGATCGTGTGTGGCTAGAAGGATAGCCCGTGGTTTTTCCCTTGTTGAAGGGTTTCCACGTAAAAATCAAGTGTTATTTATATTCCGCACTTTTACTTGATTTTGTATGTTTGTTTATGTTGGGTTATATTATTAATATTGACTAATTGAAAAATTGGTAATAATCGATTAACAACCCATTCACGCCCCCCCCCCCCCCCCCCCCCCCCCCCCTTCTAGGTTATAGACACACGCTTAGAGTGTATTTTCACCTGGTATTTCACAATTTTTGAGCTTCATAACAAGTTCTCGGGCTTCACAACAAGGAATCCTTGGCTTGAGAGTTGGAGAAAATAATTTAAAAGTTATATTTCATTTTTAAAAAAAAAAGTCAAAAGTTGGGAGGCTTTACCATACCTGTTCCCTTTCATTTAGTTTCCTTTTTTACTATGATATTCTAACAAAATATAAAAACACAATTACACTTACGCTTCACCATTTCAATGCCCCAACTATTTCCTAGTTTTACTATCACTTTTCTCCCAACATATCAAGGACATGGTCTTTCGAAGTAGGTTTCGGGACCGGGATCCATCCCCAATGGAAGGGCACCGCATGTAGTTACGTCCTGTGGTGTCCGCATAATAATTAAAAATATAAAAGAATTATAATTATATGGATAGTAGATTCTGTGACGCCCGGTATTTCACGATTCCCGGGCTTCATAACAAGTTCCCGGGCTTCACAACAAGGAATCTCGGGCTTGAGAATTGGAGAAAATAATTTAAAAGTTATTTTTCTTTATTTTTTTAAATAAAAGTTTGGAGACTTCACCATATCTGTTCACTTTCATTTAGTTTCCTTTTTTTGCTATGATATTCTAACAAAATATAAAAACACGATTACACTTACACTTCACCATTTCAATCCCCCAACTATTTCCTAGTTTTACTATCACTTTTCTCCCAACCTATCAAGGACATGGTTTTTCGAAGTAGGTTACGGGACCAGGATCCATCCCCAATGGAAGGGCACCGCATGTAGTTACGTCTAGCGGTGTCCACATAATAATTAAAAATATAAAAAAAAATTACAATTAAATGGATAATAGTTCATGTGAAGCCCGATATTTCACGATTCTTGGGCTTCATAACAAGTTCTCGGGCTTCACAACAAGGAATCTCGGGCTTGAGAATTGGAGGAGATAATTTAAAAGTTTTTTTTTTAAAAAAGGTGGGAGACTTCACTATACCAGTTCCTCTTCATTTAGTTTACTTTTTTACTATGATATTCTAACAAAAAAAAAACACAATTAAATGGAGAATAGATTTTGTGAAGCCCGGTATTTCACGATTTCCGGGCTTCATAACAAGTTCTCAGGCTTCACAATAAGGATTCCCGGGCTTGAGAATTGTAGAAGTTGAATATCTAGGCAGAATGACATGTGACTTCAAAAGCGACTTCGTCAAAGTCACTTCTAAAGCCGCATATCGATCTGGTTAATGTTTCTAATTTTGGGTAGGATTCACGGGCTCCAAACATAAAATGTGCAGGCTTCAAAATTAAATCTCAAGCTTAAGAACCGTACCCCGGGCTTCAATATCAAAGTCCACAAAAGGAACACTTGTATCCCACAATCCCCTTTATTACCAGAGTCCAAAAGGAACTTCGTTCCTAGAACCTCCCACAACGGCAGTATCATTCTTTTCTCTCTGCTCTTCCTCATACGCCCAGATCTGCAGGTAAGATTCTTGATTTTTCTTCCCTTTTTTATCTCTCTTTCTCTGCTCTTCCTCACGCAAAGATTTGCAGGTCATCATTCTTGATTTGTTTTTTCTTTTTTTTTTCTCTCTCTCTTTGCTCTTCCTCACGCCCAGATATACAAGAAGCAGTATTCTTGATAATTTTTTTTCGTTTTTGTTTTTCTTGTTGATTTTGGTAAAATTGACGACCATGATCTTGTTGATTTATTTTTTTTCTTTTTCATACATGTATATCCTTACCTTGGTTGTTCAAACACTTATCACCAGTTCCCCAATTTTGGTCATTCAAACTTTTTTTGAAAGTTTTTTTGAAACATTTTTAGAAACATTATCTGAACGAATTTTTAAATTGTTTTTTAACTCGTTATACAACATTACCTTAGGTATTTTTGTTCTTTTTTTCTTCTTGTAGATCTGGTATTATGGACAATGTTTAGTATTTTAATTTTTTTTTATTTTCAGATATAAAGTGTACGTGTTGTATGAAATGGTGAAGAATTCCATGTATATTGTTTTCAATGGAAGGAATTCCGATATGTATTGTTCCTGGGCCGAATGCCATGCACAAGTAGATGGATTTCCAGGAGCTTTGTAACAGAAGTTTAACTCGATCGATGAAGCATATAAAGCTATCACTAGTTACGTACATCCTCAAAATTCAATTGAAAGTTTTGAGACTGTTAAAGAGAATGTATCTAAGAAGGTTCAAAGCACTGGATCTATGCTATTTTTATTTATTGTCATTTTTTTATTGGAGTAATATTTGGTAAACCTGTTTGAAAGCTCCTTTATATTTATGTTATGGTGTTGAAAGATAGTAATGGATGTCATATGGTAACGGATCTTTTATGTTTATATTGTGGTGTTGAAAGATATTAATGGATATCATATAGTAATGGATCTTTTATGTTTATGTGTTGTTCAAAGATCTTTTATGTTTATGTTTATTGGAGCAATTTGCAGTTGTTTTGTTAGATAGTAATGGATATCATAAAATAAATTTGTTCAATGTCAGAATTACATATATTTGTCTATATTTGGAGTTGTGTGTCATTTTGAATTGAAAATGAAGATTACAGAAAACAAAACAAACAAAAAATAGCCTTCATTTTACTGCAGGTAATTCTTCTTCATGTCTACATCTTTTCTACAGCCTTTATTTTCTGTTGAATCATGAGAGACCTTATTTGACCTTGACATCGGCGGCAATCCAGAAGGTAGACTTGTGATGGAGCTTTTCGTAGATACTACCTCTATAACAGCAGAAAACTTTCGAGCTCTCTGCACCGGTAAGAAGGGAATCGGGAAGAACGGGAAGCCACTCCATTACAAAGGAACAATCTTCCACCGTGTGATACCCATGTGCCTATTCAATGGAGAAGACTTGACTTAAGGAAACTGACTCAGAGGTGAGTCCATCTACGACGATAGTATCACCTACGAAAACTTTGTAAACAAGCACACCCCTCCTGGGATCCTCTCCATGGCCAATACCGGCCCAAGAACCAACAATTCCCAGTTTCTCATCTGTACCGTAAAGACCGAGTGGCTCAATGGTAACAACATCGTCTTCGGTCAGGTCGTCTAGGGATTTGACGCCATGAAGGCCGTTGAGAAGGTCGGTTCCAGGTTCGATTTGGCATCCAAGCCTGTAACGGTAGCCAATTACGGTCAATTGTCTTGAATTATTGGTTGTCATGGTTGTAGTGTTTTAGTGTTTTTATTTTAGGAGTTTATGCTACTTGGAATGGATGCTATTTTTATTTGTTTTTGATTATGGTTAAGCTATATTACTTGGAATGGATTATGCTATTTGTATTTGTTGGGGTTTGATTATGGTACTGGGGTTTAATCTCATAAGCATGGAATGTAATATGTCGGGCCTGAGAATTTATCTAATACCAGGCTTCAAAAGCAAAGCACGAACTTCAAAATTAAAGCACGAGCTTCTAGGAGCAATGGCTAGTACATTATATGTCATAGTATTAGTAGTATTACAATAATAAAATGCTTTTAGGAGCAAGTACACACACACAGTAAAATGCTTCTACTGTTTTAATCTCAAAAGACCGGAATATTATATATTGGGCCTGAGAATTTATCTAATACCATTCTTCAAAACCAAAGCCAGGGCTTCAAAATTAAAGTGTGGGCTTGAAAATGAAATTGCTATATAATAAAGGGAAAACATTCATGAAATCCTGCAATGGCTAGTATTTTATCTGTCATAGTATTAGTAGTATTACAATAATAAAATGCTTCTAAGAGCAAGTACACACACAATAAAATGCTTCTACTGTTTTAATCTTATAAGCCCAGAATATTATATGTTGGGCTTGAGAATTTATCAAATACCAAGCTTCAAAATCAAAGCTCGGGCTTCAAAACCAAAGCCTGGGCTTCAAAATTAAAGTGTGGGCTTGAAAATGAAACTGCTATATAATAAAGGGAAAACATTCATGAAATCCTGTAATGACTAGTACATTATTTGTCATAGTAATAGTAGTACTACAATAATAAAATATTTTTAGGAGCAAGTACACACACAATAAAATGCTTATACTGTTTTCTTCATCAGTCATCACACAAAAGACCAGTTTATGAACATGAAGGTCATGTAGTGATTTGAATCATAATCATTAAGAACTTTCCATGCCACTGCATGCTCATACAACACCGGCCTTTTCATGCTTGATAAACATATTTCGGCTGGTATGTATGCAAATCCCTGCAATTATAGGAATAGAAATGTTACAGGGATTTATCACCTCAGTTCATACTATCTATTACCACTTAAAACAATACATATTTTCTAAATCAAGTACATTGTAATTAGAACAACATTGATTAAAACAAGCTACAGTTTCTAAATTAGTTAGATAATAAGTAAAAATTAGCAAGATAACATAGATTAAAACAATATACATTTTCTAAATCAAGTATATTCTAATTAGAACAACATGGATTATTAGATCACGATTAAAGATGAGTTTTCCATAAGTATACATAACATTCATCCAATCATACAATTGATGCTGCTTCTAAACCTACAGTCACAGTGTATAACAACAGTTATACATATCAACACATACAAGATTACAAGATAGATTCTTAACCGTGAAGGACATATTATTCCAAAGTTGAAATAGAAGAAAACAGCTATGAGATAGGTTTTTAACTGTCCGAGATAGGTTCTTCAAAAGTATGAATGACTGATTCATCCGTGTCATTAAAACTCGGCTTGGGTGGCTTATCTGGGCACTTCAATCTATTATGATTTTTCCTTCTTGCAGATGCTACAAGTACGTGCTTTTTTGGCAGGTTTGGTTATGGTAGATGATGGTTTCGGGCAACTTTTTTTAGTGTGTCCCTTTTGTCCACAATTCGAACATGTTTGTAGCTTTCGTTTCTCTCCAGTAGATGGTGTCCTTAACTTCTGCGGTCTTCTTGATTGCTTCTTTATCTCCCATGGCAATACAATACGATCATGAACTGCATCAGGAATGTCCCATATCTCAGGTTTTGGAACAGGGTTCACATTCATGGCTTAAGCATATTGCATCCATCTCGTAGTGAAAAAGTTAAAACAAAACGTGTTGATAGGCATACCTTTAATCCTGGTACAAAAGACACGAAGAAACAGATATTATTACAATTAAATAGTGAAAGGTTTGTAACATTAAATGTAACTTCAATTTTGTAAGCAAACCTCGCAACTGCCATGGCATGAATACATAGCAAATCATCTAGATCTCATTCACGGCATGAGCAAGAACGTTGTTCCAAGTCGACAATTACTTCATTTCATTTGTTGTCTACCTTGAATTTATTGAAGTCAATGAGGTAGATCTCACACCGTTGCGATTGTAATATCCTCTGTTTAATATGTTGGTCTGCATCATGAGTCAAGAATGTAGGCGTTTCATGTGTATTTTTCCATCGGTCATAGAACCACCTTTACAACAAATCTCTGATAAATTATGTAATAGATGTGATAGGCAACTTGTGGATTGCAAGTAGACAATAATTAATTGACTCGACAATGTTGGTGGTCATCATATGGTACCTCTTTTTGGGGTTATGTACACTGAAAACTTCTCTATCCCAACCTCTAAAAGCTCATCATAAACCTTATGATGGCTGGCTTTCAACTCGGCCATTTCACGGTCGAATTCATCTACACATTACACATATATAGCACTATAGTAAAGCTTAATCACATCATCTTGTTGCTTGCAAATTCTTTTCAAATTTTATGACAAGTGGTATGCACATACCCCATGTGCTGCATCAGAAAAACTTACTTCCATGCCCGTAAATATACCTACGTGCCGGTTCGAAACTATCAACACACGTTGGGGATAAAGGATCACTTCACGAAGTCGCTTCAAGAACCATGTCCACAACTCTGTGCATTCAGAATTTACGAACCCAAATGTCAAAGGGTATATCATCTCGTTACCGTCCTTGCACACAGCATCTAACAAAACACCCCTAGTCTTAGCCTTTAGGTGTGTAGCATCGATGGCTATAACCGGCCTAATAACTACATTGAATCCCTCTATAGAAGCACCAAGTGCCATAAATCCATAAGTGAACCGGTTTTATGAGTCAGTTTCAAACTTAGTTACAGTCTGAAGGTTGGATTGTTCCAACATGTTAAAGAATGTCAGCAACTTCTTAAATGACTCCCACGGATCGCCGAATGCTTTATGCAAAGCGTAATCATTTGACTTGTAGGCTTTGTTGTATGATAGGTTTATGTCGTGCAAATCCTTCATCTCAAAAATTATATCTTTCAGACGAATGGTGCATCCAGGATCAGTAATTTTTCTTAAAAACAGTTCCCCTATTACATAGGAACTTACCCTGTTTAAAATCAACATTATAATTGCCTGAATCACCATATGTATACTCCTTAACCGAGGACTTAACATGCCAGTAGGTCCCATATTTCAACTTCCCAGCAGTAATAACCTGCTCACAATCTCTCTTTCTACATGTTATGGCTAATCGTGTGTGATTCGATCGTCTAACCTTATACTCAAACCTCTCTTGCAATGCATACAACCTTAAAGCCCTTTTCAAGGTTTGCTTGTCCTTAAAGATCTGTCATTGATATATTGGACCTTGGTTACCTTGGTCACCTTGGTCTTCAAACAAGTCCTTTGATTGAACAGGTTGAATTGAGTAGAGTTCTGACCCTGATATTGTCCACCGTGATGTCATAGAACATGCATAAATGTTGGGTGCTCCACTAGCCCCTTGTTCTTCTTCACCGTTTGTTAGGGCTTCTCTAGCACTTTTTTCTGCTTGCCTATCACATTGGGGAACTTTCGAAACACCATTTAGGTCATTACTGGTATCACCGTCAGTATCAATCTCATCCTCCGTATAGGATGTTTCAGAACCATCTATGTCGTCCACATCTGCATGCTTGTTTGTTGATGCTGGAGTCCCATGATTTTTCTCTATTGATGTAAATTCAGGTGAAGGAACAGACCCAATCGGCTGGTTGCTACCACTCAGTGATTTGAAATATGGAGTACCAATTGGGGACTGTGGATTACTGGTAGGTTTTAAATCCGATAGTGTACATGTTGAGTTGATTGTTGTATTTCTTGACTTTATCGTAGTTTGAAATACATTTGTAGTTGCCTTTGTCGATACAGATATTTCTACCACTTGGACATTAATTTCATGCCAATCTGATTGCTTATGAGTAAGCAAACAGGTTACATTAGCATCAGTCATACTGGATAATGTAGATCTCTCATTCTCTGTTTTAAGCAGTGAACTTATCCTTATCTCGAAGCTGTCGCTTTTGACCCCAATCCGATGAAATATTGTTTCCGACCTGAGTGTCTATATGTGTCTTTCTCCTTATTGGTTCGAAAGCATGCAAAAGAAATTGGACCCATGGACTGGTTACCCTTCCAATGTCTATCACAGTGCACTAACAAACCCATCATCGTATCTGTATACCCTAAAAAAAAAATAACTACCCTCATTCAGATATGAACATGAAGGAATGTAACAAAGGCATAATCAAATCTCTAAAATGAGTAACAAAATGTGCAACACTTCCTAATCAATAGAACTAAAAGAATATGAGCAACAACAATATATGCACCCATAATTATCAACACTTGAATTAACCATGAACATAATCTAACTCTAGCACGGATCTGATGGGGTTTATGCCCTAAAAGATGTAATTTGTATATTGATTTATGAAATAAATAAAAGAAAAATTCAATTCATTCTTGTTGTGTTGTTTATTTTATAACTTGTGCATATATTAACATCCTAGATTGCCGGATGTAATCTCGAACTGTGTATATGAGTGTCATATACGGATGGATACAGTAAGAGACGTGCAATCTAAAGAGTCCAGAGATAGCAAATAAAGCTGGGTACTTTATTTGTGGTTAATCTATAGCTTGCGGTCCATTCCGTAATGTACGGTGATTCTATCCTGAATCATTCATATAAGATATGGGAATGGAGGCACCTTCTATGATGTGATTATATAGGACTGGGCATGATCTATATGAATCTCTCACCAAGATCCGTTTACTGATGAGATTCATATATCAACTAATGATGGCTATATGTGGGTGATCTTAATCATGAGTGTCTTATCGACTCCTTCAGGTAGATCGTGGTCTTTGATATACAATGGGTAAGGTCAGATGCAATTCCTGATCAATATACTCCGTATGTTGGGATTGTGGTTTGGCTTGTGGCTGGGAAGGTATGTAAACAATAGTGGAAACCACTCCTTCTTGTGAGAAGTAGATGGTAGTTCCCTTAGGGGTTGATTCAGGGCTTGGATAATATGAGCGCTCTCCTAATTCCATGAGGAAATAGGATTTATTGTCCATTAGAGAATTAACAGTACTTAAAGGATATATGTAATTAGAGTTGAGTCATAATGTCCGTTATACCCCTCTAATTATGAACTACTGTGGAGGATCACACCATGTGTAATAGCTATATCGATGGACACCGAGTTATAACGGTCTGTGTAAAAACATCTGCAGTTGAGAGAGTGCAGCTTCGGGTTTTTAGTGGAATAACACCGGAGTTAATAATCAATGAATATTAATTAAAGAGTTTAATTAATGATTCCAAGGATTATTGGAATTCAAAATATTGTGGGTCCATTAGGTCCCCTTGCTAGCCCGATCGATTTAGGTAACAAAGGTCACGGTTAATTAATTGAACAATCCAATTAATTGGATTGTTCAATTAATTGTGTTACGAAAGTGACACGTATTTATTCGGGAATTAATTGAATAATGAGATTATTTAATTAATGAATAATGGTGATTAAATAAATTAAATAATAAAATTATTTAATTATGTTTTTAATCACTAAATGAAGGGTTTCATTTGTTATTTATTTTTGAATAGTGAGATAATGAGATTATCTCATTTATTAAATAAAATAATTTGAAATATATTTGAATTTAAATTGTTTAAATTTAAATATACATAATATCTTTATTGATAAATAAAATATAGATTTTATTTTAAAAGATAAGGTGTGGTTATTTGAAAGTTATAAAAGAGTTTCATATATTTGATTAACCTTACTAGATATGCATGCAAATAAGTTTTTGTATATGATATAAACATTGTATGCGTGAATCAAGAAACAAAGAGAGAGCACCACATAAATATATAAGGGTTTGTATTTGATACAAAAGTGAGAGGCTTGAATCAATAAAATTGGATTAGATTAAAGTTTAGTGGGCACGTGAAAAGAAAAAGAGACCAAGTCTCTTAAACAAAAAAGGCAATTGGCAGGTGCACACGGGAGATATTGATTCAACGCAAATCAGGTGCACAAGATATATTGATCAACGCAAATCTAAATGTGCTGCAAGTGTTGCACAGTATAGAAAAAGGAATTGTTTTTTCTTCTTCATTCTCTCTACATCCTCCTAAGTTCCTGAGTACGTGACGCGCCCACACGCAGTTACCAGTTCCGGGAATAGCTAGGAAGATCAGTGGTACAGACCAGGAGCATATCGTAAAGTGAAGGTCGACAACACATTTTCAATTCAACCAAAGAACATTCGTTGCTTTTATTTTGCTCTGTGTACGCAAAACTGAAACTCAATCAAAAACCCAGAAATTCAGAGACTCGGAGAGAGGAAGGAGAAGCAAGGTAGTAGTCGGAGAAGCAAGGTCGTTGTGGCCCTTCAATCTTGGCCTTCATCTATGTACCCAAACGACGATTAAACTCAAACCTAAGCAAGAACCTAGAAATAAAAGCAAGGGCGCCGATCGCCATTTAAAGCACAAGGTCGACAGTCGGCATTGATCGAAGCACCCCAAACCCTAGACGAAACGCAAAGAGAGTGAGACAATTTCAAGGTACTAATTTCTTTAAACTACTACAATTTATGGGAGATTGTTCTTGTTTGTGTTTTTTATGGGAGATTGTTTTGTTGGTTGTGTTTTTGGCATGTTTGTGTTTCGTTGTATGTGTATTGAGAGGGTGTGTGTTTTGTTTGAAGAAGGGCAAGCATTTAGCTATTGATGTGAACTACACTGGAAAAACCTTTAGTGGGATGCAATTCAATGTTAAGAATAACGTTTGCAAACTAGAATGACTTATTTTGCATGCATGTATTATTTTTTAAGCCTAGTAATCATTGTAATAGACCTAGTACCAATGGATAAAGCATGTAATTTGATGAGCCTAGGTTTGGTTTTATGGTGAATGTATATGTTTAGCCTATGAATGATTGTCATAAGCCTAGGGCCAATGGATGGATGATGCATGTATTATTTTGAGCCTAGGAGGCTATGAACGATTTTTAGAAGCCTAGTACTGATTATGAGTCTGGGACTGATGATACATGTATAATTTTGAGCCTGAGACTTAATTTCAATTCTAATGCAATGCTGATACATGTATAATTTCCACATACTATAATACTGATACATGTATAATGCTGATTTTAAGCCTGGAATTATTTTCATATACGATGCTGGTATACGCATAATGCTGATACATGTATTTCATTTTGAACCTAAGTTTTATTTGATTTTTTTTAATTTTCCAGATGCCGAAAAATTCAAATGAAAAGTTATGGCGGTTCCCAGGGTATGAGAAATGGAGTCCAGTCAGAGTAAACAGTCGAAGCAAGATGTTTATGATTAGAGACTTGAAGGTGGTCCTCCAAAAATTTGGGTTGGTGGAAAAATTCAAGCGAGGCCCTTTCGGCCAGTATTTGGATTTGAAACAATCGTTGATAGTTTACGGGCACCTAATCATAATATTTTGAAAAGAGAGATTATTCACCTCAATGGACAAAGACCAGATGAGATGTGGTTTAGGTTGGGGAAGTCGAAAGCTTGTTTTGGTCAAGAAGAGTTTATTCTATACAGCGAATTGAAAATGGGACAGCTGGCTGAAGGTTTTGCCAGCAACAATGAAGTAGAAGAGGATTCAATGCTTAAAAGAATTTTCAAAGGAAAAAGGCCGACTGCTGAGGTATTGTATGCTACGCTGAAGAAAATGTCATCCAAATAGAGTGAAGATGCGTACAAGATGTTGAATATCTATATGGTGAGCCAATTCTTTGGCACGGATGACGGACGGACGACAGCTATCTCGGGGTGCTTGTTTTCATTAGTTGAAAACGAAGATGAATTCAAAAAATTTCCATGGGGTTCTTACATCTTCAGTTTTACACTATTTTTTCTGAAGGATGTACTTAACAAGCGCCTCCCCAAACTGAGAGGTGAAGAAGAGAAGGAAGATAAGAAGGGGAAGATGAAGAAGAATAAGGAGACAGTAGAAGAAGAAAAAGCGTTGGAAGAAGATAAGAAGAAAAAGAATAAGAAGAAGAACAAGAAGTAAGTAGAAGAACAAGAAGTGAAAGGGAAGGCAAAGGGAAAGTCAAAGGAAGGCTGCAAGGTGAGGAAGAGAAGAAGAAAAAGAAATCCAAGTATTATACCTACAACTTGTCTGTGTTCCCTCTAGCACTTCAGGTAAGTTTTATAAAAGTTGAGCATGTTTTGATTGTTATGTTAAAATTAAGAAAAATATTGCTAGAAAGCTAGCTGTTTTCGTAAGGGGTTGGTGATGTCCGGAATTTTTTAACAGCAAATTCCCTGTCCATTTTCTAAAAATATAGTCTTCCACTTCACATCTTCGTTGTATAGGTATGGGCCGTGGAGAGAGTAATTTCTTTAGAAAATCTTGTTGGTAAAAGAGTTGCCACAGGGTATCCACGGTTCAGTAGATGGGAATTCAGTGCAAATGTGCCAAATACTGAATCCAAATTCAATAAATTGGTGTGTACTTAATTACCCTTTCTTTTTACTTATCTAGGGATAATTATTTGTAGAAATTCCTTGACAATTGTTTGTTCTAGATATACAGACGGATTTATTTGATTGGGATGTTGAAACTTTTGAGAAAGGTACAGATTACTTCAAATCCCTCAACCTTGAATATGTGTGTGGCCCATTAATTGATAAGAAGAGGGAGAAGTTGGCTCTACCTCGAAGTGAAGAGGAAGAAGATCTTGGTTCCGACCATGAAGGTGATGATAATCAAACAGGCAATGACAATGATGAGATTGGATGCTCTATTCAGAAGGTGGAGATAGGAGGTTCTGTCGGGAGAACTAGAAGCACATTTTCTTATGAATATTCCCCTCATTCTAAGAAACGACTATTCTCCGATAGAAATCCTAAGGTATGATTGCATCTACACTGATTGGTTTTAGTATGCTATTGTTGTAAGCATTGTATTAATTATTGCAAAATTCATGTGCCTTCCACTATCCCAGAACTATATGATGTTATACTTGAAAGTGAGCAACGTATCATTGCATTCTGTAAAGAAGAATTTTCGAAGATTAGAAAGGAGATGAAGGTTGGATATGAAGTTGTTGAAATTTATATTATTATATAATAGTTTAGTTCTTTATAATTTCCACTAATTTATTGATTTTGATGTTTAGAATAGTGCTGAGCAAGCTGATGATGTTGTTGATGATAAGGGTGGTGGAAATAATGTTACTGTTGTTAAGGATGTTGAAGAACTAAATTCAGTTGGTGAAAGATGTCCAGCAAGATGGTGATGATGTTGCTGAAGTTGGGAAGGGTGGTAAGGAAGATGATACTTTTGGTGATGTGGATGCTGCATTTCAAGGTGGTAAGGGTGAAAAGAAAGATGATGATGTTGGTGATGGGAATGCTGCATTTGAGGGTTCTAAGGGTGATGAGCAAGAGGATGGTGTTGGTGAAAATGGTAATGGTTCTGAGCAAGGCGTTGGCAGTGATGGTTTGGTTGTTGAGGATGTAGCATTTGAGGGTGGTAAGGGTGATGAGCAAGAGGATGATGTTGGTGAAATTGGTAAGGGTTCTAAGGAAGGTGTTGGCAGTGATTGTATGGTTGTTGCAGATGCTGCATTTGAGGGTGGTAAGGGTGATGATCAAGAGGATGCTATTATTGGTGAAATTGGAACGGGTTGTGATCAAGGTGTTGGCAGTGACGGTGTGGTTGTTGGGGATGCTGCATTTAAGGGTGATATTGTCGAGGTACATTATATAATATTGTTTTTGTCTAGGAATTATTCAATGGTTTCTGCTAGGCTGAATATCTAATTTTTGTAGGAGTTAGGGAAAAAATCTATCCTTGACCAGGATGAATATTTATCCCCATCTGTGTGCTTTATTGCTCAGAACAATCCCACTAGTGTGGTAGCGCTTGATGGAGCCGACTCTGATGTTGAATATAGAGACATCGACAAACAGAGGGGCCGAAAGCGGTCCAGGTGGCTCGAAAGCCCGTGGACAGATCTCATGCCTAAGAAGAAAAGGAAACCACGGTCAAACGAAGAAGATATAAACTTAGTTGAGTTCACGTCTTTCCTGAAGAACGAAGACCAACTTAGGTAATATTCCATTCCGATTATCTGTTATATTGGCAGTATTATAATGTATTCATTTTTACGGTTTTTAATGTAATGTAACACTGGACTTGAATAGTTTTTATACCAGTCAAATCCTTCACATGAGGCGTCAAGATTTTGTAGACCTGGTCAACATCGAAAAATGGATATCATATTTGGTAACATAATTAACTATCTATTTCATTTCTCCCTATTTGTGGTTTTAAGGCTTTATGTTACTTATTCCATAATGTACATCACTACATTTACACAACACATTCACAATTACTTTGATATCCTATGGAGGAGACGATCGAGCAGTGAGTTTAACTACTTGCAAAATATTGGATTGGTTAACACATCTTTCTTTGTAAATATCTCCTTAGTTATATGATATGGTATATGAAAATCCGTTTATTATATGCATGTTTCTGAAAATGTGTTTTAATGCATGTATGCTTTTGAGCATATGAATGGATTGATATATGCCTGGGAACTGGATGACATGAGCCTAGGAATTGATACCATGAGCCTAGGAATGGATGACATGAGCCTAGGAATTGATGATATGAGCTTAGGAGATATCAGCTGGGAATTATTGTATTTATGCTTTTGATTTATATAAGCCTGGTAATGGAATTATCAGTTGGAAATTACTGGTTGTATATGCAGACTAACCTGAACATTAAGTGGGCAATTGAAATGGATACATTGGAAGCCATGAGGAAGATAGAAAAATTTGAGCAGGCTGAAAGGAAAGACGTCAACAGACAGAAACTGGTTCTTCTCCTTCTCCTCAACAGAAAAAAGATCGCAAAAAAAGAGCAAGAAAATCAGCGATCCTTCTCTTTATGCTGTAAATGTCAGGGAAGACTACCCAGAATTCGTTCCTTTAAATTACCAGCCAAGTCCAGACATCCTCAGACATTTTACCGGCCATGACCTTATGTACCCTCAACCTTGGTGAGAAATGGATTCGGTAAGTTTTTGGAAATGACGTTGCGTTGTCATTATCTATTTTGTTAATATATTTTTATCTAATTGCTTACAAAATTTATATTGTATATGCAGGTGCTCATCTCGTGCCACCTACCCGGCCATTGGGTTTTATGTCATGTACTTTTCAAGGAAGGAAAAGTGTTGTTATTTGACTCTTTGAATGAAAGGGGCGGAACTAGTCATCGGCTGAAGGACGTTCGTGCCCTAGTTTACCTATTGCCATCTTTACTGAAGTATGCCGGTTACTACAAAGAAATGAAGATGGATCCTCATGCCAGCCCATTCACAGTTCAAAGCATGGGCTCTGAATTGATTCCTCAACAAGATGATGGGTATGTGAGACATATTTATTTACTTTATTTACTTTCTTACAGAAACTTATGTTTGACTTATCGGCACCATTTTACAGATACAGTTGTGGTGTTTTCTTGATGAAGTATGCTGAGTTGATTCTTGCTGGAGTAAAAACTCCATGGAAATCAGTTTTTGGACAAAAGGATATCAAAGACATTCGTAAGGCCATTGCAATTGACATTTACACCAATGGTCAACCCTGCAATTCCTCGTAGAAAATTCTGTTTAAGGTTTGTGGTTTCTGCCTAGGAATGTGTACAGCTTCAAAATCAATATTTACGTTGGGAATATTTTGTATAGTACTCTTATGCTTGGAATGTTTATGAGGTATTTTGTCATGTTCAGCATGGGAATTTCTTGTGACAGATTTAACTGTACCAACTATAAATTAGTTAAATAAAATTCTTAAAATTTCTAAGGTTATGAAATTCGCTGTGAAAATAAAACAACAGTTCACTTAGGCCTGCAAATCATTCCACTTAGGCCTGGGAACAATTCTCTTAGGCCTGGGAATCACTTCACTTAGGCCTGGGAATCAATTCAGTTAGGCCTGGGAATCACTTCACGTAGGCCTGAGAATCAATTAAGTTAGGCCTAGGAATAATTCCGCTAGGCATGGGTACAATTCTCGTACGCCTAGGATTCATTTCAGTTAGGCCTGGGAAATATACTTTAAATGAACTTATACCAGGTTAGTGCACCCACTGTCCAGTGCACAATGAAAATGGAAGCTCATAAATTAAAATGGTTCATTTCAAATCCAAAGATTACAATGGTTCATTTCAAATCTAAAGGTTACAATGGTTCACCGATATGGGTCATCTTGTTCCACTATAAATACCCCATTTCTGTTACATATTTTATTCACTTAATTTATATAAGTGAAAATGGAAGCAAACGGTAGTAGTAACAGGTTAAATGCCATTTTCGAATGTTGGCATGAACGGATTGCAAAGGCTGAGGAGACCGTCATCAAAGAGCTTGAAAATGCAAAACGCTTGAGTGTTGATTATACTGTTTTGATGGGGAAATATCAGAATCTGGAAGCTGAAATTATCAATTTATATGTTCAGATCGAAGCAAGGGACAACGAACTCAATGGACTCTACCAACTTGTTGAACAAATGCAGAAGAAGTTAATGGACTTCAATATTCCACCATCAACCTGAAGAAAAACACACCCAATCTGCCTTCCACAGAATTATATGTTATGTTATGTCTTTTATGCACATATTGTACCATCTAACTTCTTAATAAAAGTGAAGTAATTGGTTTTGTTTTCACATGCCGTACACGTTTCACATGCTGCTAATTATATATATTTCTTCAGTATTCTTCAATCAGACCAGAACAAGAATAACAAGATAGACGTACAACTATAAGTGTTTACCAACAGAACAAAACAGAACTGGTTTCTTATGCGTTCTTATTTCATATTCAACAACACCACAACTTAAACATAAACAACAAATCTTTCAAACAATCTTGCCTACTATAACTCCAACAATAAAAACAAATAGAAATGAAAACAACATCACACCAGTGCTTTGACTCTTCTCAGATACTTTCTCTTCAACATTCACGGAAGATTCCTTCTCTTCAACGTTCATCGAAGATTCAAGCCAGGAATGGCTTGAATGTCCGGAACGGTTACTTATCGTTTTATATGCTTCATTAGTTGAATTAAACTTTTGGTAAGATGCTCCTGGAAAACCATCTACATGTTCATGACACTCAGGCTAAGAATTAAACACATCGATTCTCCTTCCTTTGAAAACAACATAAACAGATTTCTTTCCCATTTCAAACAAAACATTTGACAGATATCTGTAAATCGAAAAAAATTTCAATTTAATAATGATTGTTATAGTATACGAGGCTTATATTGCAAACTAACCTGACAAATCCGCTCAATCATTGAAACAAACAAAAAATATGAAGATTAAATGGGAGAAGGAGATGTTAGATCTTAGAAGGAGTATAAAAATTCTTAAAGTTGCAAAACCCTCTCAGTCAACGAATAATCTAGATTGCTAGTTTATATTTTGGCAGCGCACTCAGATGCTAAATGACTTGTTGTCGGGTTCCGACCCTATTATCTATCTAACTACAAGCATAGCCAGATCTAAGAACCTTTATACAAAGAAAAACAGTGGGAAGGAGATTGTTTACCTGCAGATGTGGACGACAGGAAAAGTTGGGGTATACACAGTGAAAAAGATTCATAATTTTTTTGGTTCTCTGTTTGGGAACACGTGAAGAAGAAGAAAATTGAAATGAAAGTGAAAGGTTTGAGCGTTTGACTGAGGAAGGAGATGAAGATTTAGTGGGATCAGGCTATAATGAAAAGTAGAAGATTTCCCTTCAGTGGGATCCAACTGCAATCCATCACAATTGATGACGTGGTGAGCGAATATAGCAAAAGCCTCTGAGCCCAGGAAATAATTTACAAGCCTAGGTATGGTTCCCAGGCTTAGATCATCTTCTGTTTTAGATGAAATTATAGGGGCCCCGCAAATATATAACTGATCGGCACTGTCTAGCGATGAAGGGGTACCAATGGCAATATGTACGTAAAGTTTTGAGATCATCGAACGGTCCAACATGTATGTCACTACCAATTGCACTAGAGATAGCAAACATACCCTTAAATTAATAAACCACTTCATACCTAAGGGTTGTTTCATAAACCTGTAACTTGCTTGGGGTTGCTTGACTCGGTCTCCTGTATTATCTATATGGTCCCGAATTATACTCCGATGGGTGCACAACGCTTTTTGGAAACATCCGATGCAGTCCCAAAAAAAAAGAAAATTATAAAAAATATATATTTAATTTGAGATTTAATCAACCTAGGGCCTAACTATTATTCCTAGGCTTAATGTACCGTTTCCCAGGCCTACAACTTCCCAGGCTTACTTCATCTTCTTAATACGTGTCACAATTGATGACGTGGCAAACGAATATAGCAAAAGCCCCTGAGCCAAAGAAATAATTTACAGGCCTAGGTACAGTTCGGTTAGGCCTATGTATGATTCCCAGGCTTAGATCATCTTTTGTTTTAGATGAAATTATAGGGGCCCCGTTAAAATATAACTGATCGGCACCGTCTAGCTGATGAAGGGGTACCAATGGCAATTTGTACGTAAAGTTTTGAAATCATCGAACGGTCCGACATGTATTTCACTATCAATTGCACTAGAGATAACAACCATACCCTTAAATTAATAAACCACTTCATACCTAAGGGTTGTTTCATAAACTTGTAACTTGCTGGGGTTGCTTGACTCGGTCTCCCGTATTATCTATACGGTCCCGAATTATACTCCTATGGGTGCACAACGCTTTTTAGAAACATCTCGTGCAGTCCCAAAAAAAATTATAAAAAAATATATTTAATTCAAGATTTAATCAACCTAGGGCCTAACTATTATGCATAGGCTTAATGTACCGTTTCCTAGGCCTACAACTTCCCAGGCTTACTTCATCTTCTTAACACGTGTCACAATTGATGACATGGCGAGCGAATATAGCAAAAGCCCCTGAGCCCAGGAAATAATTTACAGGCCTATGTACAGTTCTGTTAGGCCTAGGTATGTTTCCCAGACTTAGATCATCTTCTGTTTTAGATGAAATCACAGCAGCTGGTAACAGCTTCTCAAACAACAAACACATGTTTTGGAAATCAAAATACAACCAGCACAACACCCACCATACACCTAGACCTGTTTTAGTTCAGCAGCCATCAACACAACCAAATATACATACACCATAAAACATCACAACAAAACACATACAAAATAACTTTTCCAGTGAACAAAAATGGTACATAAACCTGTTAAGGTTTAGCAGTGTTTAACATGCAATAAAAACACATACAAATTCCCTAATCCCTCTCCCCACCAAACGATACAACATCATAAATGTCCAAACTGCAAACACAACATGCAACACTATTCACCAGAGTTAAGCACAGGTTCTCCAACGGCATTCTCTCCGTCCATGTCAATCAAGGTAGGTTCAGGTGGTTTGTCTGGGCACTTCAGTCTATTGTGTCTTTCTTTCTTACAAATGCTACATGTTGAGCTTTTTTAGCTGGTTTGCATGTTCTAGATAATGGTTCCGGGCAAGTTATTTTATTTTGTCATTTTTTTCCATACTTTGAACACGATTATAACTTCCTTTTCATGCCAAGCAGATGGTATCTTCAACTTCTTTGGTCTTCCTGGAAAATTCTTTTTCTTCCATGGCAATACTATATGATTTCGAATTGCATCAGGAATGTCCCAAAGATTTGGGATCCGGAACAGGGTTGACACTCATTTCATAAGCATGTTTAAGAAATCATGTTGTGTAAAGGTCAGAAGCCAGTGCGTTTATTGACACACCTTTGAACCTAGACCATAAGACACCAACAAATAGAAATTAAAGTTTGTAAAATCAACCACAACAGATAAATGTAATGAGTTAAAAGACCGGGAAGCATACCTAGCGACAGTCATTGCATGCGAACACGACAACTCATCTAAATCCCATTGACGGCATGAGCAAGAACGTACGTCAAGGTCGACGGTTGTTTCCTTCCATTTGTTGTCTACCTTAAATGTATTGAAGTGAATGAGGTGAATCTCACACCGATGGGCGGTTTCTGTCCTATCTTTAATGTGTTCGTCTGCAAACGTTGTCAAGTATGTAGACATTTCACGTGCATTTATCCGACGATTTTAGAACTACCTTTGCAACAAATCTCTGATGAATTCCGTCATTGCTGTTATAGGCAATTTTCGGACCGCAAGTAGACAAGAATTCATTGACTCAGCAATGTTGGTGGTCATTAAAAAATACCTCTTTCTGGAGCTATGTACATGTGAAAACTTCTTTACCCCAGCGGTCAAGAGCTCATCATAAACCTTACAGTAGGTTTCTTTCAACTCACTCATTACACGGTCAAACTCATCGATACGGTATTCATATGTAGCACGGTAGTATAGCCAAATCACATCATCCTTCTGCTTGTAAAATCTTTTAAGATTTTGTGCTAAGTGGTATGCATAAATCTCATGTGCTGCATCTGGGAATATGGCTTCCATTGCATTAAATATACCATTGTGTGGATCCGAAACTAACATCACACGATCGGGATATTGGATCACTTTACGGAGTTTCTTCAAAAACCAAGTCCATGATTCTGTGCATTCAGAGTTTGCAAACCCAAATGCCAATGGGTATATCATCTCGTTCCCGTCTTTACACACCGCAACTAACAAAACACCTCTGGTCCTAGCCTTCAAGTGGGTAGCATCAATGCAGATAACCTGCCTAATAACAGAATTGAACCCCTCTATAGAGGATCCAATTGCCATGAATTCATATTTAAATCGGTTTTTCGAGTCGGTCTAGATTTTTGTCACTGTCCCGGGGTTAGATTGTTCCAAAACATAAAAATAAGCTAGCAGCCTCTGAAAGGATTCCCACGGATCGCCAAATACTTGATTCAAAACGTACTCCTTCGACCTGTAGGCTTTATTGTACGAGAGGTGTATGTTGTGCTGCTCGCTCATCTTAGAAACTATATCTTTAGGACGGATGATGCGTCCAGGATCGCCGAATTTACTTGCAAATAAATCCCCTGTCACACATGCGCTTACACGTTTAAATTCAATGTTGTAGTTGTCATTTCTGTCATATGTGTACTCATTAACGAACGACTTCAAATGCCAGTAAGTTCCTCTATTCGAATTCCATGCCCGAAGAACCCATCCACAACATCTCTGTGTACATTCTGCAGTGAATCATGTATTAAAAGATCGTGAAACCATGTACTCAAACCTCTGTGCAAATGTATACGACCCTACAGCTCGCTTCAATATTGGCTTGTCCTTGAACATCTGTCATTTGTATAATGGACCTTGGTCGGCTGGTTTTTCAAACACATCCACAGATCGAACGGCTTTAATTGAGTAAAGCTCTGACATTGATATTGTCCACCGTGTGTTCATGGAAGGTGAAGAACTGTTGGGTGTTCCACTCACCCCTCGTTCTTTTGTTCCATCTTCTGTTGCCCCTTGCCCACCATCATCATCACCACTCTCATCTTCTGTATCACTGCTTTCAGAAATATCGTTGTCATCCACAACTGCATGCTTGGTAGTAGATACTGGAGTAGCCTGGTCATTGGCTGCTGATGTAAATCCGGGTGAAGCATGGGATGCAAACGGATTATTGCTGCCACTAACTGATTTATAGTTTGGAGTACCCACCAGAGACCGTGGATTCTCGATAGGTTTAACAGGAGAAACCGTACATGCCGATTGGATTGGATTTGCTGGAGGTCAAAATTCATGTTTGTTGACAAATTCAACATCAATTGTAGCCCAAACTTAAACTTTACATCAGCGTCACTCATAATAGACAATGTAATCGTATCATCCTCCGTTTTTCACATGCGAAGTTAGCTTCAACTCAGTTTTGTCTCTACTAATCCCTGTCCGCTGGTATATCGTTTCCACTAATTCATTGTAGGCTCTGTTGTCTTTTTTTGTTAGGCGTACTGAAAACGATATAGACCCAGTAAACCGGTTACCCTTCCAATGCTCACCGCACTGAACTAACAGCCAAGTCATGGTATCCTTAGACCCTGAAAAAAAATATTAAAAACAGTTAATAACGGTATTAAACCTGGGCTCGAAACATTTATGCTAGGCTTAGGTATTTTATTTCCAGGGCTCACGAAGTTCTTACCTGGGCTCAAGACATGGGTTCCATATAACAATTACAGTATCAAACAACAATTAACTGGAAATGGGGTTTGTGTATATAGTACAATTATATTAGGCCTAGGTACAATTATGTTAGGCCTAGGTATGGTTCCCTGGTCATTGAGTTTTCCTTCCTTACATGAAATTAGGCGTTATTCTTAGGCTTAATGTCCCAATTCCCAGGCCTAGAACATTCCTCTCGGGCTTAGTTCATCTTCTGTTTTCAAAATCAATAATAGCAGCTAGTAACATATTTCCTATAGTTTAAGGCATTGGGGCATTCTGTTCTTCAGAAACATATTTCGTAGTTAGGCACTAGCAAATTATTTGAGTTTTCTCTACTACACATTTAAGTTCTATGGTCACTAGTAATGTATTTCCTATGTAAATTTGTCATTTCAATCTACTGTTGCATCTTAACCTCTGCTTTAGTTTCATTTCCAGTTATTCATGTGATAGTTTAAAGCTTGACGGAACAATGCTTAACTTTAAGGGAAGTTCTGTCTAAAATAGAGAAAAGCTTGCTATAACAGGCATTTCATCAAACACATTAACTACACCCAACAATATTACATACACATACCCCAATTCATGGTCAACAAATCCAAAACCCTCAATCCCTTATTCTATCCAAAACATTTCAAACTTAAACAACATTAAAGACCGAGATGACGATGGCATTTCGAACTTCAGTGTCATTTCGGGACTTACATTGACTGTGTATGCTCGATTTCAAACTTGACAGTGTAAGCTCGAATGAAAGAGGTGGCGGCACTGTCAAGCTCGATTGAAGAAGGTGGCAGCACTGTCAAGATTCCTGTCACCGGCAAGATTCAGTTTGGGAGCAGGATTCCAGTGGAGAGATCAATGGGATTTGAACAGCAGTCGATTCCGATCAAGAGTGATGACGATGGGGTTTGAAATGGAAAGAATGAGTGACCGATTGGATGGATTTGTTGCACAAAAACGATGGAGAAGGTTAACCCAAGTCTGAATGTTTTGGTTTTCTTCAGTCAACTGAAGGAGAAGAAGACAATGGTAGTTTCGTCCTTACACTTTGTAAGAGGGTAATTTCGATATTTTACAGGGTTAAGTTGTAGAGGGTATTATTGTCTTACAAAGGCTATTTCCTAGAAACTAAACATTAGGAAATACTAGATTTATAATTTTTTCACCAATGGACTATTTCCTAGAAACTTAACATTGAGAAAGGCTAGATTTATTAGGACCCAAAAAAAAAGTTTTGTACCGTCAATTTAAGAGTAAGAATCAACTGCCAAAGTCTTCTTTAAGACTTCTTATTATATTTTGTTATTTCTTGATTAATTAAGTATAGTTATATAACAAATAAAGCATATAGGGCCTATAGATTTAACAAAATTATATTGAAATTTCTCCATAAATGTTTAACCTTTTGTTGTGGCTATCTACAACAATCTCTCCCTTGGCTTGATTGGTCTACTTAATAAGACCACAAACAAGTTGATCATCATCAGTTACTGGAACTGTTGTGACTCCGAAATTGTCCACCGTAATCTACACGCCTACACTGTATGAAAGTTTCAAACATCTCCTTTCCTACATGTGAAAAAAATTAGTACCTGCAGATATATAGCAGGGTTAAACTGCCTAAAGGCCTGGTTTATTGACTCTCCACTTCAGGAAAATGGTTTACAACTATCTGGCACAATCCATCCCTGCAACGCTGTCTTTTGCAACAAATCTTCATTAATTTTTTTTTTCTTTTAAATTATCAATTCCTGCATGCTTACAAGATCAGTACCTCACAGTGAGCAGACTTCTACAATTTCCTATTTATAGAAGCATCTCTCACCTTGAGAGGGCCAAATTATGGAAGAGAAAAGATTAAATTAAACAAAATTGAAAGATAGCAATGATATAATAAAAGGCTACTTGAATCAGATATTTAGCAAACAAAGCCATTACATATAAAGCATTATCAGCTGAGGTCCAGAACAGGCAAAAAATAAGATAATCACGTACTGGCAAACTAATTGAAACAGTAATATAACCGATCCAATATTACACATTATACAAAAAGCACACCACCATTTTACTTAATTAAATACCTGCACACACAAACCAAGAAAAGCAAATAGCTGCACACACCATGCCTACTCAGATGGGAAAGCTTCAGATAGGAACTCCTCATCCTCCATGAAAATCTGCAAATTCTTGGACTCCATAAGAAACCCGACAGCTTCTACATTGAATTCCAGCAGGAAGGCCAACCTAATCAGCTCAGCTAGTGCATTTATATGATCTTCCATTTCCCATAACACTCCCTTGGATATGACTTCAGAAAAGTGTGTTGCATATTCAAGGAGGTTTTTGTGTCCATTAGACCTGTCCAACCTCTGTGTGAAAAGATTTGAACTCTCTCTATCCCAACGAATCATTTGGCTTACTCTCACATTCGCAATTTCCCTTGAGGTCAGTGATAAACTATACCTTTCTTCAATTCGTTCTTCGGTCTCCTGTACTGAGAGATTCTGGAGGCACTGGACAGCTTCATATCTCTTCGCTGCTTCCAGCTTAAGAGCAGGATTGCCTAGAAAGCCAAGAATGAGCTTAGCCAATGCTTTGCCAATATATATATCCCTTGGTTTCACCTGCTTGAATTCCACACCTTCTACGGACAATTCTTGCTTTTGTACAGACTCAGAGATTGTGTGAACCCCAATTTTGCTAAATATTTCAAGCAACTTAGTCCGAGGCAAAGCAGGCAAGCTAGGCTGAGGATACCAAACAAATACTGAGCCACGAGAAGACTGTTCAAAAGCATCCTTCAGTTGCAGGTCATCAGCAATGAAGACATCACGCCTGTCAAACAACAAAATTCCATCCGAGCCTGAATCAACGGGAAGCTTCACCAAGCAGTCAGCAAGAAGTTTCTCGGTCTCCGAACTCCAGTGCTCCATAACACAAACCCAAAAGGCACAACACTCACCACTTGAAAGTTGATGTTCTGAACTTTCCCAAACCTTCCAAAGCTTGCAAAAATCATCAATTGTAGGATTGGATTTAACACCCAAAGCTATAGCAAAGAATCCCAATAACTCCCGGTCGTAGTGTTTGCATGTTCTAGATAATGGTTCCGGGTAAGTTATTTTATTGTGTCCTTTTTTTCCACACTTTGAACACGATTGTAACTTCCTTTTCTCCCAAGCAGATGGTATCCTCAACTTCTTTGGTCTTCCTGGAAAATTCTTTTTCTTCCATGGCAATACTATACGATTTCGAATTGCATCAGGAATGTCCCAAAATTCGGGATCCGGAACAGGGTTGACACCCATTTCATAAGCATGTTTAAGAAATCCTGTTGTGTAAAGATTAGAAGCCAATGCGTTGATTGACACACCTTTGAACCTAGACCATAAGACACCAACAAACAAAAATTAAAGTTAGTAAAATCAACCACAACAGATAAATGTAGAGAGTTAAAAGACCGGGAAGCATACCTAGCGACCGTCATTGCATGCGAACACGGCAACTCATCTAAATCCCATTGACGGCACGAGCAATAACGTACGTCAAGGTCGACGGTTGTTTCCTTCCATTTGTTGTCTACCTTAAATGTATTGAAGTGAATGAGGTGAATCTCACACCGATGGGCGGTTTCTGTCCTATCTTTGATGTGTTCGTCTGCAAACATTGTCAAGTATGTAAACATTTCACGTGCATTTATCCGACGATTTTAGAACCACCTTTGCAACAAATCTCTGATAAATTCCGCCATTGCTGTTATAGGCAATTTTCGGACCGCAAGTAGACAATAATTCATTGACTCAGCAATATTGGTGGTCATTTAAAAATACCTCTTTCTGGAGCTATGTACATGTGAAAACTTCTTTACCCCAGCGGTCAAGAGCTCATCATAAACCTTACAGTAGGTTTCTTTCAAATCACTCATTACACGGTCAAACTCCTCGATACGGTATCCATATGTAGCAAGGTAGTATAGCCAAATCACATCATCCCTCTGCTTGTAAAATCTTTTAAGATTTTATGCCAAGTGGTATGCACAAATCCCATGTGCTGCATCTGGGAATATGGCTTCCATTGCATTAAATATTCCATTATGCCTATCCGAAACTAACATCACACGGTCGAGATATTGGATCACTTTACGGAGTTTCTTCAAAAACCAAGTCCATGACTCTGTGCATTCAGAATTTGCAAACCCAAATGCCAATGGGTATATCATCTCGTTCCCGTCTTTACACACCACAACTAACAAAACACCTCTGGTCCTAACCTTCAAGTGGGTAGCATCTATGCAGATAACCGGCCTAATAACAGAATTAAACCCCTCTATAGAGGCTCCAATTGCCATGAATTCATATTTAAACCGGTTTTTCTAGTTGTTCTTGATTTTTGTCACTGTACCGGGGTTAGATTGTTCCAAAACATAAAAATAAGCTAGCAGCCTCTGAAAGGATTCCCACGGATCACCAAATACCTGATTCAAAGCGTGCTCCTTCGACCTGTAGGCTTTATTGTACGAGAGGTGTATGTTGCGCTGCTCGCTCATCTCAGAAACTATATCTTTAAGACGGATGATGCGTCCAGGATCGCCGAATTTACTTGCAAACAAATCCCCTATCACACATGCGCTTACACGGTTAAATTCAATGTTGTAGTTGTCATTTCTGTCATATGTGTGCTCATTAATGAACGACTTCAAATGCCAGTAAGTCCCTCTATTTAATTCCATGCCCGAAGAACCCATCCACAACATCTTTGTGTACATTCTGCTAGTGAATCGTGTATTAGAAGATCGTGAAACCATGTACTCAAACCTCTATGCAAATGTATACGACCCTACAGCTCGCTTCAATGTTGGCTTGTCCGTGAACATCTGTCATTTGTATAATGGACCTTGGTCAGCTGGTTTTTCAAACACATCCACTGATCGAACAGCTTTAATTGAGCAAAGCTCTAACCCTGATACTGTCCACCGTGTGTTCATGGAAGGTGAAGAACTGTTGGGTGTTCCACTCACCCCTCGTTCTTCTGTTCCATCTTCTATTGCCCCTTGCCCACCATCATCATCACCACTCTCATATTCTGTATCACTGCTTTCAGAACTATCGTTGTCATCCACAACTGCATGCTTGGTAGTAAATACTGGAGTAGCCTAGTCATTGGCTGCTGATGTAAATCCGGGTGAGGCATGGGATGCTAACGGATTATTACTGCCACTAACTGATTTATAGTTTGGAGTACCCACCGGAGACCGTGGATTCTCGATCGGTTTAACAGGAGAAACAGTACATGCCGATTGGATTGGATTTGCTGGAGGTCGAAATTCATGTTTGTTGACAAATTCAACATCAATTGTGGCCCAAACTTTTTCCTTATGAATAATTATAAACTCTACATCATCGGCACTCATAATAAACAATGTAATCGTATCATCCTCCGTTTTCACATGCGAAGTTAGCTTCAACTCAGTTTTGTCTCTACTAATCCATGTCCACTGGTATATCGTTTCCACTAATTCATCGTAGGCTCTGTTGTCTTTTTTTGTTAGGCGTACTGAAAACGATATAGGCCCAGTAAACCGGTTACCCTTCCAATGCTCACCGCACTGAACTAACAGCCAAGTCATGGTATCCTTAGACCCTGAAAAAAAATATTAAAAACAGTCAATAACGGTATTAAACCTGGGCTCGAAACATTTATGTTGGGCTTAGTTCATTTTATTTCCAGGGCTCACGAAGTTCTTACCTGGGCTCAAGACATGGGTTCCATATAACAATTACAGTATCAAACAACAATTAACTGGAAATGGGGTTTGTGTATATAGTACAATTATGTTAGGCCTAGGTACAATTATGTTTGGTCTAGGTATGATTCCCCTGTCATTGAGTTTTCGTTCCTTACATGAAATTAGGCGTTATTCCTAGGCTTAATGTCCCAATTCTCAGGCCTAGAACATTCCTCCAGGGCTTAATTCATCTTCTGTTTTCAAAATCACTAATAGCAGCTAGTAACATATTTCCTATAGTTTAAGGCATTGGGGCATTCTGTTTCTTCAGAAACATATTTCCTAGTTAGGCACCAGCAAATTATTTGAGTTTTCTCTACTACACATTTAAGTTCTATGGTCACCTGGTAATGTATTTCCTATGCAAATTTGTCATTTCAATCTACTACTGCCTCTTAACCTCTGCTTTAGTTCCATTTCCAGTTATTCATGTGATAGTTTAAAGCTTGACGGAACAATACTTAACTTTAAGGGAAGGTCTGTCTAAAATAGAGAAAAGCTTGATGTAACAGGTATTTCATCAAACACATTAACTACACCCAACAATATTACATACACAAACCCCAATTCATGGTCAACAAATCCAAAGCCCTCAATCCCTTATTCTATCCAAAACATTTCAAACTTAAACAACATTAAAGACCGAGAGGACGATGGCATTTCGAACTTCAGTGTCATTTCAGGACTTACATTGACTGTGTATGCTCGATTTCAAACTTGATAGTGTAAGCTCGAATGAAGGAGGTGGCGGCACTGTCAAGCTCGATTGAAGAAGGTGGCAGCACAGTCAAGATTCCTGTCACCGACAAGATTCAGTTCGGGAGTAGGATTCCAGCGGAGAGGTCAATGGGATTTGAACAGCAGTCGATTCCGATCAAGAGTGATGACGATGGGGTTTGAAATGGAAAGAATGAGTGACCGATTGGATGGATTTATTGCACATAAACGATGGAGAAGGTTAACCCAAGTCTGAATGTTTTGATTTTCTTCAGTCAACTGACGGAGAAGAAGACAAGGGTAGTTTCGTCCTTACACTTTGTAATAGGGTAATTTCGATATTTTACAGGGTTAAGTTGTAGAGGGTATTATTATCTTACAAAGGCTATTTCCTAGAAACTAAACATTAGGAAATACTAGATTTATAATGCTTTCACCAATGGGCTATTTCCTAAAAACTTAACATTGAGAAAGGCTAGATTTGCTAGGACCACAAAAAAAAAAGTTTTGTACCGTCAATTTAAGAGTAAGAATCAACTGCCAAAGTCTTCTTTAAGACTTCTTATTATATTTTGTTATTTCTTGATTAATTAAGTATAGTTATATAACAAATAAAGCATATATGGCCTATAGATTTAACAAAATTATATTGAAATTTCTCCATAAATGTTTAACCTTTTGTTGTGGCTATCTACAACAATCTCTCCCTTGGCTTGATTGGTCTACTTAATAAGACCACAAACAAGATGATCATCATCAGTTACACTGTATGAAAGTTTCAAACATCTCCTTTCCTACATGTGAAAAAAATTAGTACCTGCAGATATATAGCAGGGTTAAACTGCCTAAAGGCCTGGTTTATTGACTCTCCACTTCAGGAAAATGGTTTACAACTATCTGGCACAATCCATCCCTGCAACGCTGTCTTTTGCAACAAATCTTCATTAATTTTTTTTTTCTTTTAAATTATCAATTCCTGCATGCTTACAAGATCAGTACCTCACAGTGAGCAGACTTCTACAATTTCCTATTTATAGAAGCATCTCTCACCTTGAGAGGGCCAAATTATGAAAGAGAAAAGATTAAATTAAACAAAATTGAAAGATAGCAATGATATAATAAAAGGCTACTTGAATCAGATATTTAGCAAACAAAACCATTACATATAAAGCATTATCAGCTGAGGTCCAGAACAGGCAAAAAAATAAGATAATCACATACTGGCAAACTAATTGAATCAGTAATAGAACCGATCCAATATTACACATTATACAAAAAGCACACCACCATTTTACTTAATTAAATACCTGCACACACAAACCAAGAAAAGCAAATAGCTGCACACACCATGCCTACTCAGATGGGAAAGCTGCAGATAGGAACTCCTCATCCTCCATGAAAATCTGCAAATTCTTGGACTTCATAAGAAACCCGACAGCTTCTTCATTGAATTCCAGCAGGAAGGCCAACCTAATCAGCTCAGCTAGTGCATTTATATGATCTTCCATTTCCCATAACACTCCCTTGGATATGACTTCAGAAAAGTGTGTTGCATATTCAAGGAGGTTTTTGTGTCCATTAGACCTGTCCAACCTCTGTGTGAAAAGAATTGAACTCCCTCTATCCCAACGAATCATTTGGCTTACTCTCACATTCACAATTTCCCCTGAGGTCAGTGATAAACTATACCTTTCTTCAATTGGTTCTTCGGTCTCCTGTACGGAGAGATTCTGGAGGCACTGGACAGCTTCATATCTCTTCGCTGCTTCCAGCTTAAGAGCAGGATTGCCTAGAAAACCAAGAATGAGCTTAGCCAATGCTTTGCCAATATATATATCCCTTGGTTTCACCTGCTTGAATTCCACACCTTCTTCTACGGACAATTCTTGCTTTTGTACAGACTCAGAGATTGTGTGAACCCCAATTTTGCTAAATATTTCAAGCAACTTAGTCCGAGGCAAAGCAGGCAAGCTAGGCTGAGGATACCAAACAAATACTGAGCCACGAGAAGACTGTTCAAAAGCATCCTTCAGTTGCAGGTCATCAGCAATGAAGACATCATGCCTGTCAAACAACAAAATTCCATCTGAGCCTGAATCAACGGGCAGCTTCACCAAGCAGTCAGCAAGAAGTGCTTCGGTCTTCGAACTCCAGTGCTTCATAACACAAACCCAAAAGGCACAACACTCACCACTTGAAAGTTGATGTTCTGAACTTTCCCAAACCTTCCAAAGCTTGCAAAAATCACCAACTGTAGGATTGGATTTAACACCCAAAGCTATAGCAAAGAATCCCAATAACTTCCGGTCGTAGTGTTTGTCTAATACATACAATTGTGAACTGAAAAGATCATCTTTATCATGTAAAACACATTCTGTAGGATTCACCCACTGTCCATTCTCACTACCATCCGGAATCCAAATCCTTCTGTCAGCTTCTGCATCAGCTTTCCAGTTAAATTCTTTCAGGAAATTATATATCCGAGTTATGGTGCCCAAGTCAGAGTGGGAATCAAGATTGTTAGCAAGCAACGAACATCCTTTTCCAACACCAACAATTACTCCTATGGCATTCAATTCTTTTCTGAAAGAATTAATTTCCGAACCATAAAAGGCTTCATCAACGAAAGGCCCATCAGTTGGCTTCAAATACTGTTTCCACTCTGCATCAAACAAGCAGCACTGGTCCGGACTCCTATAACCAGCACCAGCATTAGTCTTTAACCATTTTTGAGAAACCTTTCTGGAAAAGGATTCGGGAAAAGAGTGCTCCTTCTTATGCAATATCTGAATGCATTTCAGCAGTGATAGTGCATTAACACGAGTGATTCTGCAGGGATTCGAGGGAAAACAAAGACTATCAGCCACAAACTTCACACCGTCCTCCAGTTTTATAACAACTCCCATGCTCTTCAACTCTTTTTCGTATTCATGAATTGCCCAGCCATAGTGAGCGTCACTGTCATCAATGAAAGGAAGCACAGTAATTGGAGCGATGGATTCCCACTCTGGACCAAACAGAATGCATTCAGATGGAGATCGATGAGAACCAAGCCGTGTCCACAACCACTTCTCCTCACGGATGCATTTCCATAAATCAGAAGGAAATATGTGACTAAAGTTTTCCAACTGCCTGTAACACAAAAGAAAAGATAAGACATTATCTTTCGAAATGGATGATGTAGAAACCAGCCGCTTAAAAAGTTCAGCAAATGCTTTGACAGCCTCCTCAAAATCAAGCAACACCCCTAATCTCTTCAACTCCGCTTTATAGCACAAGATGGTGCAGCCATAAAATTTTTGATCAAGGATTGGAATACCATTGAAAACCTGTAAAAGAGAGCCCCATTCAGGATCAAACAAAAAACTTTCAACAGGACTCTTGAAACCAGAATCTGTCTTCAAGCACTTTGAATGTTGAAGTGCTTTAACAAACTTGTCAGCGGATTTTGGATAATAACGCATGCAAGCCAGCACTAAAAGAGTAGCCTCGGAAGTGAGAGGACATGAGGGAGGCATTTTCAAGTGTTCAGCAACAAGCTGGTAATCGTCATTAAAGCCAACAACAACACCGAGCAACCGGAGTTCCGTCTTGAAACTAAGGATTTCAACACCATAGTGATCTTGATCGATGAAAGGAATACTGCTGATTTGTGAGGCAACTTTCCACTCCTGACAAAATAAAACTGATCCAACTGGAGACATGTAACCCTGTGATGTCTTTAGCCATCTTCCATCTTTGATACTGCCAATGAAACTTCCCAGTGGAAGAAAACTTTCTCCTAAAAATTTAATAAAATTAAGTATTGAGAACAGGGTCCCTTTGGTTAGATTGGAAGATGCTGCCAAAGACATTAGACGCTTCCCGATGAATGAACACGCTTCTGCATATTCAAACATTACTCCAATAGTTTTCAGCTCCTCCTTGTAGTACTCCAACATACTTTCACCATAAAAACTCGGGTCCACCAGGGGAATGTCAACGAGCACTGATCCATTCTGCAGAATTTTTCCCAATGAATCATTAAGATAAAATGACTGTGCCGGCTGCCCATATGAAGAGGAGCCATTCATTGTCACTCTTAGCCAACTACCTTCTTTGATGCAATTCAGAAACCTTTGTGGGATGCCAATTCCCGAAATTCTCAACCTTCTAATCCAATCCAGGAGCAAAAAAGCATTTTGCTTTGTGAGTGGGGAAGAGAAAGCTGGAATCCCAGCATTGGGAGGAGTTATGTCCGGGATATCGGAAGCTTGAACATGAGACCTTAGGAACTGCAAGAGTTGTACCCCAGTCGTAGTTTGGCCAGCAAAATTGCCAGGACGCAAATAGTCTTCTCCAAGTTCAATATAGCCTTCATGTGTCCATGGATTTGAACCAATCAGTTCTACCCATTTGCTTCCATTAGCAGGTACAAGAATCTTATTCCTTCTTGTGTTTGACTGCCCGTAATTGTCAACAAGTGGCATTATCGAACACAGAGAAGCAGCCTCCCCTGCTGACAAATAACTCTTTGAATATGAGTGGTATAAAAAGTGAGCGTAGGCTATAGCCAGCTTCCGATCACCATTTAGTTTATAATTGAGAACAGCTGCATAATCACTAACTTCAACAACCTTCACTCGATCCTTCATCCAATGCAGCAACGTTTCCTTCTTCCAACATGATCGAATGGCTATATGTGTGCTTTGTGGCATAAGGAAATAATTAGCGACACATCGGAATTCTCTATTCCAATCAATCAACCATGAATCATGACGTGAAAAGCACACTACCCTCTGATTGTTACCATTTATGCTACACAAAGCCACCTTCCCATCAAGGTCCATGTGTTTTATCAAAGGAATGTTCTTGATGTCGGTGCAGCTGAATTTGGATGACCAATTATCAGCTAGGAAAAGGAGAAGCTCCAAATAAACATCCTCGGATACTCCCATTACCAGATCAGAACTCTGTATGCACTTTCCATACCAATCATTGCTGACTTGTCCCACACCCAAGAAGTTTAGTACCTGATCATACTCTTGTTTATCGAACGAAGAGCTGAGAACACATATCCCATGATTTGATAGATTATTCAAGTTCACACCTTGATCCTTTGCTTTCCCCAAAATATTCCAAAAAGCGGGCATTAGCCTCCCCACTTCACGGGGCTTGTGGAAGAACTTCTGCTTCAAGTAGGACTCACTAGGGATAATATTTTCTTCAACCAGCTTTGCTTTAATCTCTTCCCTGACAGCATTCAACTCTGGAAAGGGAGAGCTGGTGACCGGCAAGAAGCTAAACATCGGAGGCAAACTAGACACTGGAGCATCTTCTGTCAGTTTCACCAACGAAGTTAAAGCATTAACAAATGCATAAGGCACGTGGCCAAGAATCCCTTTGTTCCATTTATCATCAAAGAGTATGGTTTCCCTCGATGATGATAGAAGGAAATCTGCTTGCATAATGAAGGGAAAATTCGTTACCATTTCAGTAGGAAGAAATGCATAGATCCCAGGAGAAGTAGTCCCTAGCTGAAGACGCTTCCCGTAAGGAAAAGCCAAAGTGATGACCCACTCATCTTCTTCCATTCTTCTTTCCACTTTGTTTTTCTCGTTAACAGGAAACTTTTGCTTCCACATATAATAGATGCATTCATTGTCAAACTTGTCACCCTGTGCAGAGAGATGGAGCGTAGAGGACTCCGCGTCAATGTTCTTCCTTTTCACAAAGTTTGTCTCACTGGTTATAGCTATAGCACTGACAGTGTTGAGCTTTGGATTCTCATTATGTTCTCTGACAGAGAGTCGCTTTATCTTGGTCAGGAATAAGAGAACTTCAGGTTGAACACTAGAGAGCTGCTGCTTGACAGCATTGACCTTGTCAGCCTTCAAAGGCAAGATCAGAGTTGTGGTTGGAAGAGTAGAACCAGAACCATAAATTTGCTGAATTTCAGAAAGTTTTGGATTCTCCTCAACCCATTCAGGAACCACGTAACCGAGATTGCAGTGTGGACAGGGGTCTTCATAGAAACGAATTTGATAACCATTGCTGAAAATATAAGGCCGAGAAGTGATCAAAAAAACACTCTTGAACCCAATTCCTGCATGTTACAAAAATATAACATGTATTAGAAATTAGAACTACGCATTGTACATACATAATATGACCATTGCCTACATTTTCAATTAAAGTTTGGCTATTCACTCTGATTCTATGTGCATTTTTGTTTCCTTATGTAATCTAGTTGCTTCTTTGCTTCCTAAATTATTACTGTATCATCAACATATTCAATTGGACTCCTATGACCAATGGGACCCCCTTCCCTCAAAAAAGTTTCAAAAAAATTTATAAAAACAGTTTGTGAAATTATGAAATTGTCTTTATATTTTATAAGTTTTTCAGTTTGGCCTCCCAAAATTTTTTACTTGTGACAGGTGACATACATTTATCAATTGCTACATTAGAGCATCTCCAATGCATATATGTATTTTTGAGTTTCTAAGTAGTGTCACATCAGCATTTCTATTCATTATGGCCCCACTTTTGGAAAAAAAAAATTAGAGAAATGTATATTCACATCTCCAATGCAATTATTTAAAGTCAAATATGCATCTATTTTTTGACCAATCATAATAAAACAATTATTGCATTCTCTCTTCTCTTTTATTTTATAATTAAAAAAGCTTTAATATTATTGGTGGAAAGAGTTAGAAATCCTAGTCAGCATTTCTAGGAGAGTTTCTAGAATTAGAAACCCAACTTCATATTCTCTAACTTTTTTCTTGCCACATCATCTTCATATTGAAGTTAGATATATAATTGCATTAGTGAGAGTTTTTCTAACTTTTTAACTATCTATCCTATGTGGCACACAATTTTCTCCAAATGCATATTTACATTGAAGATGCTATTATTGGTTGGAATATACAAAACAGAGATGTCTTTTGTTCGTTTATAAAGAAGATAAAATTGTCGTAAACAAATAATATTTTTTTAATCTCATACGAAATTTCAAAATTACAATGCAAAATAATTTTAAAGGCCACCAAAGCCTCTAGGAATCAACATGTCTCACATTGCTAGATGTCCTCTCTATTTTTCTGATTTTCTATAAAATTCAGATTATAGTAAAATTTCAATATTAATTTTTATTTGTTTTAAAATTTCAAATTATATTAATATTTACCGTAATGTATATATATTTTATGTAAAAAAAAAGACCTAAAATACTCTTGACCTTTACATTAGCCTAATAAAATTCGGTACAAAAGAACTATATATTTTTCACACCAATCAAAACATTGTTTACACATAATGATATATATTAACTAGTACCATTGCCTAATGTGGTATGGTAGTATATAACGTTTATTCAGTCCGATAATATCTCAGGTTCGAGTCGTCATATACATACATGTAAACGGTGTTTCCAAAAAAGCATGATATAGAATTAGTTGTTGTAGGACAGTTAACATTCTTTTGCTGATTTGTTTAGACTTTTAATATTATATCTAGAAATACAAATAAATTGATGGAAAACCATGGTTCATCTAATATTGAAGATTTGAATTTGTTCTTAACCTTGCAAGATTAAAATTTTTTTTTCTACTTTTTGAATTGTTAATCAATAATTTTCATACTCATGATTTAGTCTTGAACTATATACTTTACAAATTTGTAATAATCATGGAGATGTTGCAGCTTAATACTTTACAAACCTATTAAATAATACTTCTCTTGTATATATCTTGCAGAAACTTAGGATCATTTGTGAGAGGAAAATAAAATATTTAATTATAATGAAATTATTTTTTATTTTGGAAAATAAATTAGGTTTTGTAATATTGCAGATATTTTTAGAGTAATATTACTTTATCCAAATTTGGTGTTCAAATCTGGACAAATTTGAGTAATGCTATTTTTTATATGGGTCTAAAGACTAAGATTATTTACTCAATGTTTTTAGTAATTAAAATGAAAAAAAAAAAACATAGGTGTGGAGAGATTTTTTTGTTTGGCGATAGACAGCCACCCCAAAAAAAAAAACATATTTAGAAAACGTTATCGAATAACCACTTATTACAGTAATTCACCCAACTTCAAAATTTAAGAATATAACATTTACTCTTTATACATAAGAAAATATTAAAAGCAAACCTCACTTTCTTTCTCCAATTAAAAGCCAATACTATTGCTAAATGCTTTAAATTATTCCAAGCTTTTTTATTTTTATTATTTTTGTTTGGTTGATGTAAAAAAACATTTGGAATTTAATCTCAACCTGCTATCAACATCACTATGATTGTCTATAACTTATGACTTAAAGCTTTTGAATTTCTTTAAATATATGTGAAAATTAAACTTATAAAACAGAAGATGAAGAATGTACTATACCTTTCTCGCCGATATAGCCACGTTTTCTGTTGCCCTTCTTGGTGGACTTGGCAACACTGCAAATGGAGTTAATGTTGGAAGGAGAGAAGCCCTTCTCGTTGTTGAACATGAGAAGAGTGGCTGCAGCTCCCGTGCCTGTTATGTCACGCGATGTTATTACAAACTCCAGCGATGGATTTACACCCGACGGATACTCATTGTCTTCTGCGTTCTGTTATATATCAATCACACTTTGTTAATTAACTTCATTTCAATTTTCAAATAAACATCAGTACTTAAGTTATGATTATAAGAAGAAGATCGAGACCTGAATGAGTTCCATGAGAAAATGAACATCCTTTGCGTAAAGTTCAGCAGAGAGCATTTTGACAGTGAGGTGAAATTCCTCCATTAGCGGATTCACTTCACCTCCGATGGAGAACTTCTTCCTCCTGATCTCCTCAATGTGCTCTTTCGGTGTCGCCATAACAAAATATCACCAAATAATCAAACTGTTGCTACTTGCTAGAGAGAGAGAGAGAGAGAGAGAGAGAGAGAGAGAGAGAGAGAGAGAGAGAGAGCACTTTGAACTTGAACAAAACCAAAATGACTGAAATGAGATAGTGGAGAGATGCTTAATAGAAAAAGGAAAACTTGTAGGCGAAGGAGTTGATAAAAAAAATAAAAAATAAAGAAGGAAAGGAAAAGACGTTGTACGGTAAATTGAGTGAGTCTCGGAAGCTCATTCGACCGCCTAGTCTTTCTCCCTGGAGTCAAGTCGTCGTCCTTTCTGTCCTTTTTTTTTCCCACCTTGTTTACTTGTTATCGACCGATTAGGCTCATTAATTCTAATTCTTTATTACTAGATAATTGTGAATTTGAATAACATTGGATTGAACAACCTCATGAGTTAGATAAACCTCAGCTTATTCCAGCATTGAGCTTCAATTTCATGGCAGTTTTTATGCTTTTGTCGCAATGAACAACCTCATGGTGGGATATGCGGATCTAACGAGTCACCTCCTCCTAATATGTTCCTTGGCAAATTTCGTGGTCCGCCTCTGTTTTAAGGGATATATAATTCTAGATATATAACTGTAGCAGACACTTATCTCATAGTTAGTGAATTTCGAACGATGACACTTCATCCCTAGTTTTTGGAATTGTTTTGATCCAACATTAGAGCTGTTCCATAGCAGGAACTCAATGCTTTAAACACATATGTAGGTCAGGAAATTATTAATCATGCCCAGATTATTTGCTGTTAGAATTAGTTGTATGGATAATTAGGTTTAGGATTAGATCGTATGACTACTTAATTAGTTTAACAGAACCTACAGTTATGTGAAATATTGTTTAGCCTTTAGAGAAAATGCTTTTTAAGCTTCTCAATTTATAATTGTGACTACTGAGCAGACTCAACCTAGTCCAAAATAATGTTCCACTACCGTACAGTAGATTAAAATAAGGTTGAATGTTAGATTTAGACGTTTAATTAGTACCTCATTATTGTTCATAATACTGGACTTGTGAATTTGTGTTTTCGATTGCTGTTTTTATAGCCATATACTTGAATCTTAACTTCCCATTAGACATATACTTAGCTTGAATCTGTTTTTTTAATTCAACTTTCTGCTTATTAATTGACGAGAAATGTCACATATATTGACCGATTCTCTGGTCACGATTCACGAACCATGAACATCCGTTCCGGTTGACTTAGTGGCTGTTTATTTTTTTTTTCATTATAAGATTTAATGCATTTTATATCTTAAATTAAGATAAATCAGTTTGTTTATTTTTCCGATTTATATCTTATTTTAAAATATATATATATATATCTTTTAGAAAATGTAAAAAAAAATTAACTTTTATCTCATTAAAAAAATGTTATAGTATAGTTTTTTTATATAAATTTCCATAAATGTCCTATAATAATTCATATATTTACAATTTTATCCGCATATAATAAAACCCTAAAAATCAATTTTCTAAAAGTTCTCAATTTTGAAGAAACCTTAACACAGTCTAATCAATTTTACATTTGTAATAAGTCATCCAAAATGAAAAAACAAACATATCATAATATCTTAATTTATAAGACTTATCTATATATCTAAAAAATTAAAGTTTTATAAGATTTTAGAACAAATTACACCAAACTCCCTTGAGGTTTACTCTTTTGTACGCATAAACAACTTTACCGTTAATTGACACTCATCTCCCCTGCCGTTAGGGGTTGACCGTTAAGTGTGAGAGTTGACCGTTAAAATTTGATAAAAGATAGAAATACCCCTGAATTACCAAAACTCTAAAATAACTAATTGCATCAAACTCCCCTAAGGTTTGCTTTTTTTACACACATAAACAACTTTATAGATAAATGACACTCACCTCCCTTACCGTTAGTCAAAGTTGGTCAAATTAAACCGTAGACCAATTTTGACTATAAAAACTAAGGACAGTTTAGTCATGTGAAGCATTTTAAATATATATATATATATATATATATATATATAACTTGAATAAATATTTTAAAATGAAGATTAAGTGAAAAAAATATATGTTTTTAAAATTAAGATTTTTTTGGAAATATAAATAAGATTAATTGAAAATTAAGAATTAAAAAAAAGGACGGAATTTTTCATTAGAAAAAACGGACAGTCCAATCTAATTTAAAAGAAACTCAAATTAAAAAAATATTAAAATTTTTTTAATGCTTTTAACAGTTCGCCAGTTCCACCAACAACACAAATCACAATCGCTTCATAATATGGTGCAATTTGTTCAAAAAACAATTAAAAGAAAAAAAGATCAAAATCTATTTATAAATAAGAAAAAATATTTTTTTCCAAAGAAATAGAATTAAAATTTTAATTTTTTTAATAAATAGAAAAATATTATAAAAAAACAAAAAAAAACAAATTAGGAAGGAATTGTGATTTGTGTTTTCGGTGGAACTGACGAACTGGCTCAATCTCTCATGGAGGAGATCGAACAAATTAGGAAGAGATTGTGATTTGTGTTGTTGGTGGCACTGGTGAACTGTTAAAGGCATTAAGGTTTTGTTTTTTTTTTAATTAATTTAAATTTCTTTTAAATTAGATTGGACTATCTGTTTTTTTAAATGAAAATTTCTATTTTTTTATTCTTAATTTTCGATTAATCTTATTTTTCTTTCCAAGAAAAATTTCTTAATTTTAAAAACAGTTTATTTTTTCACTTAATCTTCATTTTAGAATATTTATTCAATTATATATATATAAGTAATGCTTCAAATGACTAAATTATCCTTAGTTTTGATAATCAAAATTAGTCTACGGTTTAATTTGACCAACTTTAACTAACGGTAGGTGATGTGAGTGTCAATTATCAATAATGTTGTTTCTATATGTAAAATAGAAAACCTCAGGGGAGTTTAGTGTAATTAGTTATTTTAGATTTTTAGTGAATCAGGGGTATTTATGTCTTTTATTATTTTTTAACGGACAACTTTCACGCTTAACAGTCAAACCTTAACCGAGGGGAAGATGAGTATCAATTTTAACGGTAAAGTTTTTTCTACATATAAAAGAGCAAACCTCAAGGGATTTGGTGTAATTTGTTCAAGAATTTATATAAAAAAACAAACAGCCTCTTCGACTTTTATAAGTCTTTGTTTTCTTGTTTGAGTTCCACGTGGATGACTTTGAACGAATCAAGGTCTACCCAAGAAAGGAAGGAGCTGGGTACTTGCCTTCTAATATGAAGGCCTTTCTTTCCAAGTTTATTCTGTCCACATAAATATTTTGCTCCATCTCCATCTATTGATCTACTCATCCCTATTGATTTCACTTTCCAACTTCCTGATATTTTCCTCTTATAAGATTTTTCTCACTCTTTGACCTAGTCAGAATATTTTTCAACCCTGTATTTTTTTTTAAAAAAAATACAATTTTGTCTAACCCCAAGTTAAAATATTTAGAACAAAAATTGGATAAATTTAACTACATTTTTATAAAATAATTGAGCCTTCGAGGACCATTAGTGGCTTCACACTATTTGTACCTCAAATAACTGTATGACAAATGTGGAGTAACTAATATAACCGGTAAAATTATTGTTGTATAAGAGGTTTTTGATTTATGTTAGCTCAAACTAAAGAAAATATTTACAAACCCAGTTCATCAATCTTCAATCAATCACCATTTTTCTGCAATCTGGAAAAAAGATTAAAAAAAAAATCATCCTCAATCAATCGCCATACATTTTCTTGGCCCCAAACAGCACAATCCAAGAACAAAATCCCAGAAAACTCATGCTCCATTTGACTTGTTTATCGATAATTCCAGATCGATTTCAAAATTGGTTCGTGGTAGAGGAAGATTGTTGGTAGAGAGAGATTAGGGAGAGATTGAAGAGAGAAAAGATTGAGTTCTTTGTTATTCAAGAGGGAGAAGAGAGATTAGAGAGAGATTGATATTCGTGGTAGAGGAAGGTTGTCGGTAGAGAGAGATTGAAGAGATTGGGTTAACTTTTCATCTGAGTTGGTTTATTTTAACAAAATTTTGTTAACTTGGTGATTATATATATATATATATATATAAATTGTATATTAGTCTCTCTCTCTCTCTATGTATATATATATATAGTTATATACATAATAACTTAAATTTATTAAAAAAAATTGATAAAAGAAAATGAATATATTAAAACATGAATTTTATATATGATCTTTTTTCATGAATTAATTAATTTTAATTTTAATAATAAATTTTCAATAATTTAAATTTTAAATTTATTAATATATCATCATTATTATTTTTATTATTTATTAAATACATTACAATAACATATCAAACGTTGTATAATTTAATGCTTCTTTGGTTGAGCTTTCTACTGTCTCAAAAGGTTTGCAAACGTCAACTTGAATTTTTTTAGAGTTGTTTGATTGGGTTTTTGAAAATGTCTATTTTAAATTGAGTAGAGACTAGTAGAGTTTAAACCTCTACTACGCAAAAGCTCATGGAGAGGTGCTTCTCCAAATAGACATTTTTTAAATAAAAAAATCTACTAACCAAACAACTATAATTTTTTTTCTAAAAACTCTATTTCTAATAGATCTACTACAAGTAGATCTTTTACCGATAAATATTTTTCAAAAGCCCAACCAAACAAACTCTTAATACAGTCTAATAAAATACATCACCGAACATACGATTGTATTAACATAATATAATCTAGTCCAATCCAGTACAATTTAATCAAATATACTCTAATATTATACAATATTATATGGTATGCTAAACGAACCCTAATTCTTTTGTATCAAAAATGCACCTACCACTACCTACTCCTTTCAACACTTCGATTTTTGCCTATACTCCTACTTTATTTGGTACATTTAATTGTCTATGTGATTCCAACTTTCTTTTTCATCATAATTTTTTTTAACTATTATAATATTTTGAGACTGAAGAGGGACATGACTCGAACCTATAACCTTTTAGATGTAGGTATGAAGTACTTACTACTAAACCAATCTAATCTTGTCTTTACGATTAAAGTCGTCTCGTAGCAAATAGAAAGTAGCAATCTCTAAACCTTTTGTACAAAAAAAATGCGCCGACCACCCCACCAGGCCATCACTACCTACTCCTTTCAACACTTGAATTTTTTTTTGCACCACTAATTTATTTGGTACATTTTATTGTCTTCATGATTCCAACTTTCTTTATAATCACAATTCTTGACTCTTTTTTTTAACTATTACACTATTTCTTGGTTGGTAAACGGCATGACTTGAATCAACAACCACTTAAATGTAGGTATGAAAACCTCATATTGTCTTTATGATCACAATTTGAAAAACTATTCTTTGACATTTTTTTTTCTATCAACATAACATAATGTAGTAAAACAACCAAGACAACCGAGCTCTCTCCGGTCTCCACTTGAAATAATTTATTTTTACTTTTGTTTCAATCTTTGTCTTGCAATTTGTCTAAATTCCATTTTCCAACTACAATCACAATCACCAACAAAAACTAACCTAAATTACCAATAAACTCAAAGACTCCAATGCCAACTCCTACCAACTACTTAGAATTACCGACTAGTTTTTTTTTTTTTTTTTTAATGTTGGTGCTATGATGTGGTACTCTTCTATGATCCGTCTCACCAACATCAGCTGTCAAATAGATCTATGAAAGATTTTTTTCAAGAAAAGTCATGATTATTCGTTTATTTCATTTTTTATTTTATTTTATGGTGGAATGGGAACCCATAGAAGGCCTGATTCCAATATAATTTAAGTTCAGTCAACATCAGGGAATAAATGCGAAGTAGAGTAAGTGAGAATGGCCTAAATAACACTAATTTGGGTGAATTTGTGCAATTGTCGTTAAGTTATTAACTTAACTTTTAAATACCATTATACAAAATATAAATACCGTTGACTTGACTTTAGGAACCATATTCACCTCCCATTTTTTTTCTCTTTCCTCTCCCTCATTTTTTTCTCTCACCACTTTGTCTAACCATTTTTTTCCCACACTATATTTTTCTATTTTGATTCTTTTATATTTATCCGCAAATGTCTTATTTTTTTTTTTTGGAAAAAACTTTTTGATTATTGTTTGAAATGGGAGAGTGAAAATTGTAGAGGAAAGTTAGAGGGACAAACATCAAAAAAACTTTAAAAATTGCAAATGATTCAAGTAGGATTGCAGGAAGAGATGCATAAGAGGAACCAATAGGAAAAAAAACTAAAAAATTAAAAACCTAAAATGTAAAAAATAAAAGAACATAAACAAGAAAAAAAAACGAAAAACTTATCTAGAAAAAAGAATCACATAAGTCTCAAAATTTGACTTCAAGTATGTTTATTTAATTTTGTTTTAATTCTTATTATAATATAAAGTCGATTTTTTTTTGTCAAAAGGAGATAACCAATTAGTTAGAGCTCTTTTTGACAGACGCAAATAATTTATTAGTATCAAAATCATCCTTGTTATTTAACAACATATTAATTTTGTCATAAGGTTTCAAGAATTATATATTTTAGTCCTTATTATTCATTGACTATCGAAAAAGTCCCTAATATTTCCACTTGTATCAAACACGTCTATTTTGTTTCTATTAACTTTTCTATTAATTTTGGATTCAAATCATCTGTCAAAAAATGGTGTCCCAATTTATATCAAACCAACCAAACTGGGTCACGTATACACGCTTTTTTAAAAATAATTAAATATAAATGATTATGTACGTATGGTCCAATTTGGTTGGTTAGACACAAATTGAGACACCATTTTTTGACAAATGATTTAAATCCTTAAATTTTATATAAAATGAAAACCATTTTTTTCCCATTATGTGTATGATGAAATAATATAAATTAAAAACAAATAAATTATTTTTTTTATAAAAAAATTATATATGGAAATGGAGGAGGCGCCACCACCTCGATTATTTGTTTTTCAAATTGTTTATTTTTATTATAAATTATATAAAATAATCTTGAAAAGGAAATAATAAATTAAATAATTTTTAATTAGTATTTTGTTGATTTTTCTAATTTAATTTTTTATATATGTGCAATTTTTCATTATGCTATCTAATTATATTTTATGTTCTCAATAATTTTTAATTTCTTATATTTTAATATTTATTTTTGTTTTAAATATAATATTTAATTTGTTAAGTATTTAAAATTAAATTATTTTCATATTGTTTTTAAGGATTGCTTGCCAATTTTCATTTTTTATTTTATTTTATTTTGATATTTTAATTAACAGTTAAAATTGAAAATACCAATTACCCTTTTACACTAACATCAAACTTAACTTTCAGAATTTAGGAAATATTTTAATCCAAATTTAATTAAGGACTTTTTCTGATAGTAACATGAAACTATGAAGATGTGTTAGATGCAAGTTAAATAAGATGGATTAAATTGAAAGGTATTGAAACAACAATGCTGATGGTGAAATTTTCCCTTAATATAATTAAAATTAATCTGAAATAAAATATACTATTAAAATAATAAAGAGATAAAAATTGATCTAGAAATAAAAAAAATCCATTAAAATTAATTTGAATTAAAATTTTTATTAAAAAATATAGTAATAAAATTAATCTGAAACAAAATCTATTAAAATAAAGCAATCTCAATCCCTTAACCAACCTTTAAACGGGATTAATTTAATTTGTGTTGATATAGGGGTTGAATGGGTTAGGTGTGTAGAAAAATAAAAAATAAATTTATATTGTTCTAACTTGTTGAAACTTTAATCTTAATGATTACGCAGATGGAAAAAAACTGTTGGGAACTTGAAGCTCGTTGTAGGTAGTATATACGATTCCTCTCAATCTCCTTCTTGTTCATTTTTATTTGCTTTCAAATGTTTAATATCTTTAGTTTTTCAAAATATATATCGATCAAGAAGATTATCTTTATCATCAAATTATCATCTTCTAGGTACATTTTTATGATCGGTTGAAAATCGGTAAAATGTTAATAATAATGTTTTCTACGCCTCCTAATGATCCTAATTCATCACGTATTCCTTTATATAGGTAATTCTACTCCAGTCGGTGGAATTATGATCATCTGTATCATTATTTGCAAACCAGTTGGGTTGGATAAATTATCAAATAATGTTGAATTCATGGCATTTATAAAAGGCGAAGACAAAGCTAGGTAATAGTCCATTCCCTTTTTCTTTTTTCTATTAATAGTATAACGTGTGATTTCTCTTTTCATAATATAAAGAACATTTGACCAATAAAAGTGTTTATACCGGTCAAATTGTACCAATGAACCGTTCGCATTTCAAGGAGCTCCTGGATAGTCAAAAATGGTTATCAACCATAGTATATTTTTTGCATTAGTTATCTGTCTGGTTTAGTAACTATTTTAGACACTTTTTCTAACGTCCACCATTTGTATTGTATATAGCACATAGACAGTTACCTTGACCTTTTGTGGAGGAGACGTTCGACACTAGAAGCTGACTACGATGAGGAGATTGCATTGGTCCCATCCACATTCTTCATAAGTTCATTGCACTAGGTAAATTTGAATAATTATAAAATTGATAACAATTTTATTAAATTCATGTTATAGTGTTTGGTGAATCAGAAATGGAAAGCTGAGATGGAGAAAATGGATAACCAAAGGGCGGAGGATAGAAAAATAACAATGGCCAGAAAGAAGAAGGTTGATACTCCTCCGGATGTCAAAGTTTGGGAAGAATATCATGAATTCAATGTTTTAGAATTTGTGCCTGACGAAGAAGTGATGAGCTTTGTTCGCGGTCATGATTTGACTTACGATGTTCCTTGGTGGAAATTTGAGTCAGTAAGTATGCTGTTTGTACGTTAAAAATTTATTAATAATGTGGTCAAACATTTGTATATCACAGTGTGGTCATAACACTTGTATTTTATATACAGCTGTTGATACCATGCAACTCAGGCGGGCACTGGATGATATGCCACATACTTCTGAAAAAAGCAAAGGTAGACATGTAAGATTCAAATTGGGGCCACCACGATCACGCTGATTGGTTAAAAGGCATTTGTTGCCTGCTTTATTTGTTACCCTCCATTTTGAAGCATTCAGGTTACTATGAAGAACTTAATATACCTTTTTCAAGTAGTGCATTCAGTGCTGTAAACATCAACAAAGAAGTGATTCCTCAACCAGATGATGGGTATTGTTTTCTATGACAATAACTTTTACAATGTATTCACTATATCATAAATAAATAAATATATTCATTGTGTTATGTTTATCTAATTTGAACTTGCAGGGACAGTTGTGGTGTCTTCAAGCTCAAATATGCAGAATTGCTTTTCTTTGGAATCCATTTACCATGGATTCTAGAATTTGGCCAAAAAGATATATCATCCATTCGGCAGTCAATGGCACTTGAGCTTTTTACAAATGGACAATTTTGCACTTCCCCCTAGAAATTTGGTTGTCAGATGCCGGTATGTGACACAACAGAATAATTTTTGGTATATGTTTGATTATTCCTTTGGTTTTCTTCACGATAGAATTATATACTGTTATGTGTTTGATTTTGTAGTTAAGAGAATTGATATCCAAACTTAGCGAAGAAAATGAAGAGAGCAGTCAAGTGGCAATTGAAGTTCAAGAAGAGAACCAAGAACAACATTGATCAATGCTTATCATCATCATCAGTCTCATTTTGTCAAAGTGAAAGAACATAGTTTGTTTGATTGTGATGATTCCCGCAAGTTCTTCTATGTTGATCAACATGGGGTTTTCAATTTTGTTCTCCACAATAGCGAGAACAGTGCAGTTTATTTGTGTAAAAATTTGTAATTATCACTTAATTAACCAAATGCAAAGTAATATATACAAGTTGATGATGTTTCTTGTTATAAGGGCGTGTTGACTTGTTGCATGTTCTCTTGCTTTGCCCTTTGATTATATCAATTCCTTATCTCAACTTTTTGAAATTGGCAAGTGATGATAAGATAATATAATTTCCAAAACAAGTTAAAAATGATACAGGGATGATGCTGTACTGATGTTGAAGTGTAGTAAATCTCAGTGTAAATGCTTTCTTCCAATGTTAATTAACTTGACCTAATTAATGAGGTTGATTAGTAAACATCAACAATGCAAACAGGGATTAACTACTCCACTATTTTCATCTTGTACCCATCTATTGCTTTGATTATGTCAATTAAAAAAAAATCATTAAACAGTGTGAAACTACACTAGACATGTACTCCACTTTATGTCACCCTAGAAACATTATAAGTAAACAAACATGTACTCCACTTTATATAACCCTGTAACTATTCTCATTATTTTACCATATCCCACACTCTCTAACTCCCACGGTTTCAACAGAAAAGATGTTCTGAAACCCATATCATTGCTTGAATAGTGGAAGAACCCAACAGAAAATGATGTGACTTGAGAAGAGACCTCATCGATGTCACTAATAAAGTCTCATATTGATCGGTTGGCAAGTTGAAAATCTTGGCAGAATGAAAAGAGACTTTAAATGTGACTTCATTCAAGTCACTTATAACGTCACTTATAAAGTCACATACTGATCTGGTGACAACTTCAAAATGGGGCCTTGGCATAATGAAAAGAGACTTTAAATGTGACTTCATCGAAGTCACATACTGATCTGGTGACAACTTCAAAATGGAGCTTTTGCAAAATGAAAAGGGACTTTAAATGTGACTTCATCCAAGTCACTTATAAAGTCACATATTGATCTGGTGACAACTTCAAAATAGAGCCTTGGCAGAATAAAAAGAGACTTCAAATGCGACTTAATCGAAGTCACTATATTTTCTGAATCCTATCTTCCAAAAGACAGAGTAGCACCGCTGGTTACCACTACAAAGGGATTCTAAAACCTCTTTTAAAATGAAACCCATTCAAAGAGCAAATCACAAACAAGTACAAAGCAATAAAAACTCTAACTTCCTCTGCACGATCCTATACTAATTTGCTTTGTTCTCAAATAACCGCTACTTTTTTTCTCCGGATCCAAGTTCCCACCAATCATTCTTCCAAAACCCATGTTAACAAAACTATACTGAGCTAACTGAACACAAGCATCCGCTTCGAAAAGGTCATGATTCGCTCCATTTTTAACCAAATTTAGAAGCTGAAAAGGAAGACAGTGAGAGCTGTGTGTGAGTGTGACAGTGTGTGTCTTCTTCGCTCTTGTGTTCGCTTTCAGGTTGTGTGGGAACTCCAACTCAAAAATAAAAGTATATGTGTAAAGGGAGATTCTGGTGGCTCAAACATGGAGTTTGGATAAAGACAACAACAATGGGTCTTCAACAAAAGGTAATTTGAAGCACGAATCCTCTTTTAAGTGATGGATTGAAGCATATAGGTTCTTATTTTCTCCTCATTGTAGGGATTATATTTAAGTAGATTTCTTGAAGGATTTTGGAGAAGTTTGAGAACAATTGAGAGACTTGTATTTTGTGTAGCCTGGTTTTCCTTAGATAAGTGTTCTAGGGTCGGTTTTTTTTTTGTGTGTGGTGTGTAAATTTTTGAAGATTTCTAGTTGTTATTGTAGTGGTGTTGGCCAAGATTCTTATGCGTTTTCTTGTGTGTGGTGGTATTGTTTTGTTCAATTAGAGATGGGAAATAGGAGAAAGGGGAAGAAAGTTACTGAGGATGGTTGTAGGCAATTGAAAAAGAGACGAAAAGGTTCTGTTATGCAATCACCCAAAGAGAAAGGTAAGGGAAGCACCTCTACGAAGCCCCCAAACCCAGATTTTTCGGAAAGATGGGCAATTGTGGTAGTAGAAAAGTTTGACCGGAGAGGGGTATCAATTTGGAAATTTTTGGTGCAACTTGGATACCAGAGACAGTAAATGTTATGGGTTGGAGGGGTTTTCAAGGACCCCAAACAAGGAGACACTGGATTTGGTCCATGAGTTTTATTTTGCAATGAACCCATACCAGTTTTATCAAAAGGTGTCAGTGATAGTCCACGAGAGAGAAGTCCTGGTTACAGCCACTAAGATTAACTAGTGGTTTGACACGATAGATAACATCGATGGACTGATTGAAGGCCTTCCAATTCATGAGTTCTTCGAGCCCTTTAATGGGTAGTTAGCTGCTGATTTGATGATCGATGGTTATCCTGTGTGGAACGAATATCAAACTCCTATTTTGTACAACGAACTAAAGATAGAGGCTGCCATTGGTTAATTGTTCTTCAGTTTCTCGTTGGTGCCCACGTCGCACCGCACTAAGATCACTTATGAGAACACCCGTTATCTTTTCTGTGTAAAGGATCTGCTCATCATGGATGTAGGGCATGAAAATACACTCTTAACGTGTGTCTACAACCTAGAGGGGGGTGAATGGGTTGTTAATCAATTATTACCAACTTTTTGATTAGTCAATATTAAACACAATTAACCTAATACAACCATACATACAAAATCCAGTAAATTGCAGAAATATAAAGAACACTTGATTTTGATGTGGAAACCCTTCGACAAGGGAAAAACTACGGGCTATCCTTCTAGCCACAGACGATCACAGAAATCCACTATATGAGTTAAAGGTTACACCCTCAAGTGATACTCGGACTCTCACTCTCGACAACCTCAGGCTATGGACACTACCACTCACCACTCTTGGTTCAATCCCTAGTGATATCCCCTGATACACTACTCTTGGCATGAGCACCTCTTACTTTACCCGCGGGCCTTTTACAGTGGCACTTGACCAATGCTTACCAACCCAACCTTGGTTGCAGGACTTTACTTGCTTGTGCAACTTCACTTAGAAGCCACAAGACTTTGACTCTATGAAGAGAATTATATGTCTATGCGACCATGTGAAATGATACTCAATGCAATTTATGCTAGACTACACAAATTGCTCAACTAAGAGTTTGTAGAAACAAATCCAAGTTGTCAAATGTCTAAATGCAAAGCATAAAGACTTAGCTAGATGTAATCAATGAGATGCAATCCTAGCTATCACAAAAAATTATAAAGAATCAACAAATATGCTCACAAGGTATTCAACATATACTTAGCATATATTCATGTGATTGAGACAAAACATTTAGTCATACAATAAATGCAAGTCTTAGACCAATGTCTATCAACAACAAACTCAATTAGTTGTGTAGAGATTTTCCAACAAACTAATTGTCAACAAACAACCTTGAATATTCAAGAGAGTTTAACTAGATTGATAAACACAAATCTATCAATCTAATTATCAATTAATCTCTTAAGAATAATCAAGTCTTAGATATTTAGGTAAACAACACCTAATCATGCAAGCTATCAAAATACAACACAAACAAATATTCATGAACATTAACTAGTTGATTAAAACACAATTTCTCAACCTAATTATCAATAAATCACATATGAATATTTATGACCTAGCTTTTAGGAAAAAATGACCTAATCAATTAAGCTTTCACAAACAAACTCAATCATGTTATAAAGACTCATAAATATATGCAATAAGTAGAGTCTAGGTATTTAATCAAGTAATAAATACCTAATCTAAAGTAAGAAGAACAATAAATGATATTCAAAGAAGTTCTTGCTTACCTAGTCATGAAACAATGAAGACTCATGCTTAAATGATGATGAAAGATGCAATATGGAGATGGGTTTTGGGTTTGGAGAGTCAAAGATGCTTTCTTGAAGCCTTCTCTCTCTAGGAGCTCTAACCTCTCTCTAAAAATGATTTTCTAAGCTCTTGGTCGGCCAAGAAGAGAAGAGGAAGAATATATATGAAGCTCTAGTCAAAACTACATCATTTTGAACTTGGGAAACTGAATCCTGTCAAAACCGCTTGCTAGACCGCGGTTCAGGTAAGTGTCCAGACCGCAGTACACGTAACAGAGTGCCTACTGGACAACATCGGGACGTGGTCCGCTGTGCGTGCAGTGCACAAGCCGCGGTATAGGCAACATATGCCCACTGAACTTCACCGCGACTCGGACCGCTGTGCGCACAAGTGCACAGGACGCGGTACAAGAAGCATGACCCTACTGAAGTATATCGCTCTGTATGCCGCGGTGCAAGCAGAGCCTGCCAAGCGGTCTAGGCCGCGCTAAAGGGAAAAATCCCTTTTTAACACTCAAGAAAAATGTCTATCTTACATGAATGTTGTGCAAGTGTGAAGTGAGTGAGATGCACACAATGAAGCACAATTAACATGCCAAACATGTTATCAAATGAGATACAATGCAAGATATAATGTCTCGTTGGAAAGGTATGGAAGTCTACTTTCTACTCCAATTAACACCACATGATTTGGATAAATGTAGAAAGAATTATGGTCAAACAAATGATCAAAGGTCAGAACTGGTCAATAACACAAATCCCACAATCATGGTATAAAACTATGTAACCAAGTACCAATCCAAGAAAGCATAAATGAAACCTTTCTATGGTCACAAATCGCGCTAAGACTCAAGCACACCAACGTGCAAGCGTGAATACAACACAAGCACACCATCATGCGAGTGACGACGTTTCCGAACACATAATGGAAAACATAAAACAGAACAATCACATGTAAAGACAAACAAAGAAGTGCTCGTGTGAGTTGAGACATAAATGCACACAATCATGGAAACACAAATGCAAAGTTATATAAGAATGCATGTAAGTGTGTGTGCAATGTGTAAATGATGCACATATATAAGCAATGATGAACACAATGCAAGATGAAGCAAAGCATGCATGAAGTGTGTGTGTGTGTGTGTATGTGTGTGTGTGTGTGTGTGTGTGTGTGTGTGTGTGTGCACCTAAACTCTTCCAGAGACAAAGTCAAGTGAGTATACATTTTGCTCTTGAAGTCATGAGGATACTTGGAAGCTTGCAAATGGAACCTTAAGCTACCCATTACAAAATCATCCCCAATGTGGTATGGTTTGTCATGAAATAAGCCAATCATAAAATCGAGGTCCTTACAATCTCTCCCTTTGGCTATTTCATGACAAAACAACCACTCACAAATAATTTCTCACAAAACAAAAGAAAAGCTATTGTCCATGAGATTAATTCTACATTTCAAATGAGATATGAGATTCCTAAGATATAAATCTTCAATTTCTTCAATCTCTTTGTAGAATCATCAATGTGCCTATATACAATAGCAAGAAGCACTTTCCAAGAACAAGTGCATGTGAGGTGAACAAATAAAAACAAGCATTGCACTTAAACACAAATAAAGCAATACAAAGAATGCATGTGCAATGCTCCCCCTAAAAGGTTACTCTCTCTCATGAGGCTTTTCCCCCAAAGCATAAACAATGCTCCCCTTATATCTCTCACTCCCCCTATATCTCTTAAGACTTCTCCCCCTTTTTTTCATGAGATAGGCAAATGAGCTCCCCCTATCGGATTGCTTTAGCAAAGAGCTACTCGCACTAATACATTGCATAATCATATTGATCGGACTATTTTATACCTATTTGAGGTCCCTCATTTCCGATCGTTTGTCTCGTTTTCGAGCGTATTTTTGTATATAATATTTTGTTTGAGACTTGTATAGGTACATATTCTCTACCATGGGTTTTTGAGCTTAGAGTTTAGATTGGGAGGAAAAAAGAGCCAAAATCAAGAATAAATGGAAGTATTCAGAGTGCTGCGCATCACCGTTGATACGGACCGCGACGTGATCTAAGCCCAATCGTGGCCAAGAAAATCTATATGTTTCCACGGATGATCCTTCTTCAAGCAAGAATGGAACACCGAGACCGCGTGCATGAACCCCTCTGATTTTTCGACAGCTTATGGGCTGAAATTATGTGGGCATATGCAGAACGTCTGACTTGTAGGTGCCATAAATCCCTCCTCTGATCGATTCACGTTTTGATCTTTATATATTCGGAAAGGTACGGAAGTCTAGTTTTCAGAACCTTTTACATATTGCAATTCCGACCTTTCTCGAGGAAGTTATGCCTATTTGAGTAACTGGTGCGCAGAGCAGAAATGGCATTCGGCGGGCAAAACGGCGGGCAACCAAACCGCCGTTCTGACCGCTGAATTAGGACAGTAGGTTTCTTCACCAATTCGGCGGGCAAAACGGCTGGCACCATGGCCACCGTTTTGACCACCGAACCGCACCTGGAGGTCGCATTTTTACCTGAAATTGAGGGGCATTTTCGTCCCTTCACTACCATTTCATACCTTAACTTCCCAACACTATATAAACACATTTTCCTCTCCTCTCTTCATAATTTTCAGACTTCTTCTTCCCCAAACTTCTTCTTCTTCATTTTCTTCATTTCAAAAGAGAGAGAGAGAGAGAAGCTTCCAAGAGGGATTTCTTCAAGGGTTGTATTTCTATTAACTCATCTCTTTGTATTTCTTGTTTTCTTAATTGTGTAATCCCCACTTGGGAATATTTGTAAACCTTATTTGTGCTCAATATAATGTGTGGTTTTTTATATCTAATTTGTGTTTTGATTCATTCTTATTATTATTGAATATATCTCTTGTCTTGAAATGCTTGTGTATGGAGATTGGAAATTAATATGTGTTCATGAATGGGATTAGGAGTAGATTAATGTAATTGTAGGAGTAGTTGTAATCAAATGTCTCATTTGTGTATGTATGTTGATGGAAGGTCGAAAATGCATGTGTATGGATGGGTTTGAGTGAATTAGAGTTAGGATTGTGCTTTAGGAGGGCCATCCAGGCATAGACTTGACTAAGTAGCTAGGAAGAATGAATGAACTTGTTAATTGCCATATTTAAAGAGGTTTGGTTCATTGTTTTTGTTATATATTGGACTTTGGCTACTTCTCACGCTAGGGGCTTTAGGTGAGTTGTGGTTGGAGTTACAATAATTGGGAATCCGGCTATTTCTTGCGCTAGGGACTCTAGGTAAGTTATGGTTGGAGGAACAATTACTCTTTACACATTTATTACACCTAAAGTTGCCATTTTACAATTACCATGTTAGTATTGGGGCTCAATCTAGCATTGGTTTGTAGAATTGGTTCACAAATGTCGGTTGCGGTTTCGTGTTTGAGAGGCTCTCAACACACTCTTCAACTATTAGCTCTATGAATGGGTATCAATCGGATTAAGGCAAGAACGAACCCTTAACCTAAATTGGATGAACTTAATGTCTATTTGTTCACTTTCATTTAGTTTCCTTTTTTTGCTATGATATTCTAACAAAATATAAAAACACGATTACACTTACACTTCACCATTTCAATCCCCCAACTATTTCCTAGTTTTACTATCACTTTTCTCCCAACCTATCAAGGACATGGTTTTTCGAAGTAGGTTACTGGACCGGGATCCATCCCCAATGGAAGGGCACCGCATGTAGTTACGTCTAGCGGTGTTCGCATAATAATTAAAAATATAAAAAAAATTACAATTAAATGGATAATAGTTTATGTGAAGCCCGGTATTTCACGATTCTTGGGCTTTATAACAAGTTCTCGGGCTTGAGAATTGGAGGAGATAATTTAAAAGTTTTTTTTTTAAGTTAAAGGTGGGGGACTTCACTATACCAGTTCCCCTTCATTTAGTTTACTTTTTTACTATGATATTCTAACCAAAAAAAACACAATTAAATGGAGAATAGATTTTGTGAAGCCCGGTATTTCACGATTTTCGGGCTTCATAACAAGTTCTCAGGCTTCACAAGAAGGATTCCTGGGCTTGAGAATTGGAGAAGTTGAATATCTAGGCAGAATGACATGTGACTTCAAAAGCGACTTCGTCAAAGTCACTTCTAAAGCCGCATATCGATCTGGTTAATGTTTCTAATTTTGGGTAGGATTCACGGGCTCCAAACATAAAATGTGCAGGCTTCAAAATTAAATCTCAAGCTTAAGAACCGTACCCCGGGCTTCAATATCAAAGTCCACAAAAGGAACACTTGTATCCCACAATCCCCTTTATTACCAAAGTCCAAAAGGAACTTCGTTCCTAAAACCTCCCACAACGGCAGTATCATTCTTTTCTCTCTGCTCTTCCTCATACGCCCAGATCTGCAGGTAAGATTCTTGATTTTTCTTCCCTTTTTTATCTCTCTTTCTCTGCTCTTCCTCACGCAAAGATTTGCAGGTCATCATTCTTGATTTCTTTTTTCTTTTTCTTTTTCTCTCTCTCTCTTTGCTCTTCCTCACGCCCAGATATACAAGTAAGCATTATTCTTGATAATTTTTTTTTCGTTTTTGTTTTTCTTGTTGATTTTGGTAAAATCGACGACCATGATCTTGTTGATTTATTTTTTTCTTTTTTCATACATGTATATCCTTACCTTGGTTGTTCAAACACTTATCACCAGTTCCCCAATTTTGGTCATTCAAACTTTTTTTGAAAGTTTTTTTGAAACATTTTTAGAAACATTATCTGAACGAATTTTTAAATTGTTTTTTAACTCGTTATACAACATTACCTTAGGTATTTTTGTTCTTTTTTTCTTCTTGTAGATCTGGTATTATGGACAATGTTTAGTATTTTAATTTTTTTTTTCAGATATAAAGTGTACGTGTTGTATGAAATGGTGTAGAATTCCATGTATGTTGTTTTCAATGGAAGGAATCCCGATATGTATTGTTCCTGGGCCGAATGCCATGCACAAGTAAATGGATTTCCAGGAGCTTTGTAACAGAAGTTTAACTCGATCGATGAAGCATATAAAGCTATCACTAGTTACGTACATCCTCAAAATTCAATTGAAAGTTTTGAGACTGTTGAAGAGAATGTATCTAAGAAGGTTCAAAGCACTGGATCTATGCTGTTTTTATTTATTGTCATTTTTTTATATTGGAGTAATATTTGGTAAACCTGTTTAAAGCTCTTTTATATTTATGTTATGGTGTTGAAAGATAGTAATAGATGTCATATGGTAACAGATCTTTTATTTTTATATTGTGGTGTTGAAAGATATTAATGGATATCATATAGTAATGGATCTTTTATGTTTATGTGATGTTCAAAGATCTGTTATGTTTATGTTTATTAAAGCAATTTGCAGTTGTTTTGTCAGATAGTAATGGATATCATATAAAAAATTGTTCAATGTCAGAATTACATATATTTGTCTATATTTGGAGTTGTGTGTCATTTTGAATTGAAAATGAAGATTACAGAAAACAAAACAAACAAAAAATAGCCTTCATTTTACTGCAAGTATTCTTCTTCATGTCTACATCTTTTCTACAACCTTTATTTTCTGTTGAATCATGAGAGACCTTCTTTGACCTTGACATCGGCGGCAATCCGGAAGGTAGACTTATGATGGAGCTTTTCGTAGATACTACCTCTATAACAGCAGAAAACTTTCGAGCTCTCTGCACCGGCAAGAAGGGAACCGGGAAGAACGGGAAACCACTCCACTACAAAGGAACAATCTTCCACCATGTGATACCTAGGTGCATATTCAATGGAGGAGACTTGACTTGAGGAAACTGACTCAAAGGTGAGTCCATCTACGGTGATAATTTCACCTACGAAAACTTTGTAAACAAGCACACCGGTCCTGGGATCCTCTCCATGGCCAATACCGGCCCAAGAACCAACAACTCTCAGTTTCTCATCTGTACCGTAAAGACCGAGCTTCAAAATTAAAGCACGAGCTTCTAGGTGAAATGGCTAGTACATTATATGTCATAGTATTAGTAGTATTACAATAATAAAATGCTTTTAGGAGCAAGTACACACACACAGTAAAATGCTTCTACTGTTTTAATCTCAAAAGACCGGAATATTATATGTTGGGCCTGAGAATTTATCTAATACCAGGCTTCAAAACCAAAGCCCGGGCTTCAAAATTAAAGTGTGGGCTTGAAAATGAAATTGCTATATAATAAAGGGAAAACATTCATGAAATCCTGCAATGGCTAGTATTTTATATGTCATAGTATTAGTAGTATTACAATAATAAAATGCTTCTAAGAGCAAGTACACACACAATAAAATGCTTTTACTGTTTTAATCTCATAAGCCTAGAATATTATATGTTGGGCCTGAGAATTTATCAAATACCAAGCTTCAAAATCAAAGCTCGGGCTTCAAAACCAAAGCCTGGGCTTCAAAATTAAAGTGTGGGCTTGAAAATGAAACTGCTATATAATAAAGAGAAAACATTCATGAAATCCTGCAATGTCTAGTACATTATCTGTCATAGTAATAGTAGTATTACAATAATAAAAGGTTTTTAGGAGCAAGTACACACACAATAAAATGCTTATACTGTTTTCTTCATCAGTCATCACACAAAAGACCAGTTTATGAACATGAAGGTCATGTAGTGATTTGAATCATAATCATTAAGAACTTTCCATGCCACTGCCTGCTCATACAACACCAGCCTTTCCATGCTTGATACACATATTTCGGCTGGTATGTATGCAAATCCCTGCAATTATAGGAATATAAATGTTACAGGGATTTATCACCTCAGTTCATACTATCTATTACCACTTAAAACAATACATATTTTCTAAATCAAGTACATTGTATTTAGAACAACATTGATTAAAACAAGCTACAGTTTCTAAATTAGCAAGATAATAATTAAAAATTAGCAAGATAACATAGATTAAAACAATATACATTTTCTAAATCAAGTATATTCTGATTAGAACAACATGGATTATTAGATCACGATTAAAGATGGGTTTTCCATAAGTATACATAACATTCATCCAATCATACAACTGCTGCTGCTTCTAAACCTACAGTCACAGTGTATAACATCAGTTATACATATCAACACATACAAGATTACAAGATAGATTCTTAACCGTGAAGGACATATTATTCCAAAGTTGAAATAGAAGAAAACAGCTATGAGATAGGTTTTTAACCGTCCGAGATAGGTTCTTCAAAAGTATGAATGACTGCTTCATCCGTGTCATTCAAACTCGGCTTGGGTGGCTTATCTGGGCACTTCAATCTATTATGTTTTTCCTTCTTGCAGATGCTATAAGTACGTGCTTTTTTGGCAGGTTTGGTTATGGTAGATGATGGTTTCGGGCTACTTTTTTTAGTGTTTCCCTTTTGTCCACAATTCGAACATGTTTGTAGCTTTCGTTTCTCTCCAGTAGATGGTGTCCTTAACTTCTGTGGTCTTCTTGACTGCTTTTTTATCTCCCATGGCAATACAATGCGATCATGAACTGCATCAGGAATGTCCCATGTCTCAGGTTTTGGAACATGGTTCACATTCATGGCGTAAGCATGTTGCATCCATCCTGTAGTGAAAAAGTTAAAACAAAATGTGTTGATAGGCATACCTTTAATCCTGGTACAAAAGACACTAAGAAATAGATATTATTACAATTAAATAGTGAAAGGTTTGTGACATTAAATGTAACTTCAATTTTGTAAGCAAACCTTGCAACTGCCATGGCATGAATACATGGCAAATCATCTAGATCTCATTCACGGCATGAGCAAGAACGTTGTTCCAAGTCGACAATTGCTTCATTCCATTTGTTGTCTACTTTGAATATATTGAAGTCGTGAAGTGGATCTCACACCGTTGCGATTGTAATATCCTCTGTTTAATGTGTTGGTCTGCATCATGAGTCAAGAATCTAGGCTTTTCATGTGTATTTTTCCATCGGTCGTGGAACCACCTTTACAACAAATCTCTGATAAATTATGTAATAGATGTGATAGGCAACTTCTGGATTGCAAGTAGACAAGAATTAAATGACTTGACAATGTTGGTGGTCATCATATGGTACCTCTTTTTGGGGCTATGTACACGTGAAAACTTCTCTATCCCAACCTCTAAAAGCTCATCATAAACCTTATGATGGCTGGCTTTCAACTCCGCCATTTCACGATCGAATTCATCTACACGGTACACATATGTAGCACGATAGTAAAGCTTAATCACATCATCTTGTTGCTTGCAAATTCTTTTCAAATTTTGTGACAAGTGGTATGCACATACCCCATATGCTGCATCAGAAAAACTTACTTCCATGCCTATAAAGATACTTGCGTGCCGATTCGAAACTATCAACACACGTTGGGGATATAGGATCACTTCACGAAGTCGCTTCAAGAACCATGTCCACAACTCTGTGCATTCAGAATTTACGAACCCAAATGTCAAAGGGTATATCATCTCATTACCGTCCTTGCACACAGCATCTAACAAAACACCCCTAGTCTTGGCCTTTAGGTGAGTAGCATCGATGGCTATAACCGGCCTAATAACTACATGGAATCCCTCTATAGAAGCACCAAGTGCTATAAATCCATAAGTGAACCGGTTTTGTGAGTCAGTTTCAAACTTAGTTACAGTCTAAAGGATGGATTGTTCCAACATGTAAAAGAATGCCGGTAACTTCTTAAATGACTCCAACGGATCGCCGAATGCTTTATGCAAAGCACAATCATTCGACTTGTAGGCTTTGTTGTATGATACATTTCTGCCGTGCGGATCCTTCATCTCAAAAATTATATCTTTCGGACGAATAGTGCATCCAGGATCGGTAATTTTTCTTAAAAGCAGTTCCCCTATTACATAGGAACTTACCCGTTTAAAATCAACATTATAATTGCCCGAATCACCACATGTATACTCCTTAACCGAGGACTTAACATGCCAGTAGGTCCCATATTTCAACTTCCCTGCAGTAATAACCCGCTCACAATCTCTCTTTCTACATGTTGTGGCGAATCGTGTGTGATTTGATCGTCTAACCTTATACTCAAACCTCTCTTGCAATGCATACAACCTTAAAGCCCTTTTCAAGGTTTGCTTGTCCTTGAAGATCTGTCATTTATATATTGGACCTTGGTTACCTTGGTCACCTTGGTCTTCAAACAAGTCCTTTGATTGAATAGGTTGAATTGAGTAGAGTTTTGACCCCGATATTGTCCACCGTGATGTCATAGAATATGCATAATCGTTGGGTGCTCCACCAGCCCCTTGTACTTCTTCACCGTTTGTTGGGGCTTCTCTAGCACTTTTTTCCGCTTGCCCATCACATTGGGGAACTTTCAAAACACCATTTGGGTCATTACTGGTATCACCGTTAGTATCACTCTCATCCTCCGTATAGGATGTTTCAGAACCATCTATGTCATCCACATATGCATGCTTGTTTGTTGATGCTGGAGTCCTATGATCTTTCTCTGTTGATGTAAATTCAGGTGAAGGAACAGACCCAATCAGCTGGTTGCTACCACTCAGTGATTTGAAATGGAGTACCAATTGGGGACTGTGGATTACTGGTAGGTTTTAAAGCCGACAGTGTACATGCTGAGTTTGTTGTTGTATTTCTTGACTTTATTGTAGTTCAAAATACATTTGCAGTTGCCTTTGTCGGTACAGATATTTCTACCACTTTGACATTAATTTCATGACAATCTGATTGCTTATGAGTAAGCAAACATGTTACATTAGCGCCAGTCATACTGGATAATGTACATCTCTCATTCTCTGTTTTAAGCAGTGAACTTATCCTTATCTCGAAGATGTCGCTTTTGACCCCAATCCGGTGAAATATTGTTTCCGACAATTCACTATATGTATCTTTCTCCTTATTGGTTAGAAAGCATGCAAAATAAATCGGACCCATGGACTGGTTACCCTTCTAATGTCTATCACAGTGCACTAACAAACCCATCGTCGTATCCGTATTCCCTGAAAAAAAATAACTACCCTCATTCAGATATGAACATGAAAGAATGTAACAAAGGCATAATCAAATCTCTAAAACGAGTAACAAAATGTGCAACACTTCCTAATCAATAGAACTAAAAGAACATGAGCAACAACAATATATGCACCTATAATTATCAGCACTTGAATTAACCATGAACATAATCTAACTCTAGCACGGATCTGTTGGGGTTTATGCCCTAAAAGATGTAATTTGTAAATTGATTTATGAAATAAATAAAAGAAAAGTTCAATTCATTCTTGTTGTGTTGTTTATTTTATAACTTGTGCATATATTAACATCCTAGATTGCCGGATGTAATCTCGAACTGTGTATATGAGTGTCATATATGGATGGATACAGTAAGAGACGTGCAATCTAAAGAGTCCATAGATAGCAAATAAAGCTGGGTACTTTATTTGTGGTTAATCTATAGTTGCGGTTCATTCCGTAATGTACGGTGATTCTATCCTGAATCATCCATATGAGATATGGGAATGGAGGCACCTTGTATGATGTGATCGTATAGGACTGGGCATGATCTATATGAATCTCTCACCAAGATCCGTTTACTGATGAGATTCATATATATCAACTAATGATTGCTATATATGTGTAATCTTAATCCTGAGTGTCTTATCGACTTCTTCAGGTTAGATCGTGGTCTTTGATATACAATGGGTGAGGTCAGATGCAATTCTTGATCAATATACTCCGTATGTTGGGATTGCGGTTTGGCTTATGGCTAGGAAGGTATGTACACAATAGTGGAAACCACTCATTGTGAGAAGTAGATGGTAGTTACCTTAAGGGTTGATTCGGAGCTTGGATAATATGAGCGCTCTCCTAATTCCATGAGGAAATAGGATTTATTGTCCATTAGAGAATCAACGGTACTTAAAAGATATAGTAATTAGAGCTAGGTCATAATGTCTGTTATACCCCTCTAATTACGAACTACTGTGGAGGATCACACCATGTGTAATAGCTATATCGATGGACACCGAGTTATATCGGTCTATGTAAAAACGTCTGCAGTTGAGAGAGTGCAGCTTCGGGTTTTTAGTGGAATAACACCGGAGTTAATAATCAAGGAATATTAATTAAAGAGTTTAATTAATGATTCCAAGGATTATTGGAGCTCAAAATATTGTGGGTCCATTAGGTCCCCTTGCTAGCCCGATCGATTTAGGTAACAAGGATCACGGTTAATTAATTGGATTGTCCAATTAATTGTGTTACGAAAGTGACACGTATTTATTCGGGAATTAATTGAATAATGAAATTATTTAATTAATGAATAATAGTGATTAAATAAATTAAATAGTAATATTATTTAATTATGTTATTAATCACTAAATGGAGGGTTTCATTTGTTATTTATTTTTGAATAGTGAGATAATGAGATTATCTCATTTATTAAATAAAATAATTTGAAATATATTTGAATTTAAATTGTTTAAATTTAAATATACATAATATCTTTATTGATAAATAAAATATAGATTTTATTTTAAAAGATAAGGTGTGGTTATTTGAAAGTTATAAAAGAGTTTTATATATTTGATTAACCTTACCAGACATGCATGCAAATAAGTGTTTGTATAGGATACAAACAATGTATGCGTAAATCAAGAAACAAAGAGAGAGCACCACATATATATAAGGGTTTGTATTTGATACAAAAGTAAGAGGCGTGAATCAATAAAATTGGATTAGATTAAAGTTTAGTGGGCACGTGAAAAGAAAAAGAGACCAAGTCTCTTAAACAACAAAGGCAATTGGCAGGAGCACACGAGAGGTATTGATTCAACGCAAATCTAAATGTGGTGCAAGTGTTGCTCAGTATAGAAAAAGGAATTGTTTCTTCTTCTTCTTCATTCTCTCTACATCCTCCTAACTTTCTGAGTACGTGAAGCGCCCACACGTAGTTACCAGTTCTGAGAATAGCTAGGAAGATCAGTGGTACAGACCAGGAGCATATCGTAAAGTGAAGGAGCCTCACAACGTTGGTAAGGTTCTAAGTTTTCTTTTATTATATTGATTACAATTTCCTGTGTTTACATATTGTATGTATTAGTTCCGGAAAAATAATTACGATCCTAAGTTCACTAGTTCCAGATCGTTTACGATCTGCATAAAAATTTTAAAACCTATTTCCACTGCGTTACCAGTGAACGGGGTTCCAACAGGATCTTGGATTAAAGTTGGACTTTGAATCTTGGGAGTCGGACTTTCAAGCCTGGGAATTGAAAAAAATAACATCATCAAGAAAATTTCCAACTCAACCCACTAGAACTAAAAGAACATGATTAACAATATATGCACTTTCCATCATTAGCAACCATGAACATAATCTAACTCTAGCACATATATCCTGGATTAAAGTTGGACTTTGAAGCCCGGGAATTGGACTTTCAAGCCCAGGATTCGGACTTGCAAATCCAGGAATTGAAAATAACATCGTCAAGAAAATGTTCAACCCCAACACTTCCTAATCACTCAACTAAAAGAACACAAGCAACAACAATATATCCATTTTCCATTATCAACACTTGAATTAATCATGAACATAATCTAACTCTAGCATGGGTGGTGGATTAAAGTTGGACTTTGAAGCCCGAGAGTCGGACTTTGAAACCCGCGAATTGGAAATCAAGCTCATGTCCAAGGGATTTGAAGTCATACATGGATGATTAGTAATGTGAATAAGCAAAATAAAATGACAATGACAATGCAACCTCAAAATAGTGCTTGTAATCCCATTTTACAGCAAACTAGAATAGTTCAAACTTTCAAATAATATTCTCTTCGCACTTACAACCTTAAAACTCTTCACCTCATAATAGGACCTATATTAGATCATAGTTACATTTTTTAACAACTATTTTTTCAAATGGCAAGACACGCCAAACACAAGCAAACAAAGGCAAAAAGGCACAAAACAAAAGAAACGAACATTCCAAGGGCACAACTCACCCAGGAGACAAAGCAGACACCAAACATACACCAAGACAGGACAAACCTATAACACCAAAACAGAAAACAACCACAATAAGACACCAACAGCAGCAACAAACAATAAATCATTTTGGTGGTATTTGGTTATATCACCATAATTATTCAACATCGTTTAAATGTATATAACAACAATAAATCATCTAGGTAAGACAACTAAGTTGTTTTTTTTTTTGTTCCTTTCTTTGTATGTGAGATGAAAGAAGGGGTTGAGGGACGTTGATTCCAGACTCTAGAAATGAATTGTATCTTTTGAGAAGGAATGGTTGTTTAGTCAAAGACAAATTTTTGGAGGTAATTTCGTCATTATAGTTCTTTTAAATAGGAAGGGTATAAAAATCCCTCAAGGGCCATTCCATGCAAAGTAACCTTCAAGAAAGGCTATTTTTACAAGTTTTTTCAAAGGTGGACATTTTTGATCTTTCAATCCTAGGAAAGGATATTTTGCAATCAACCCTTAAAAGAGAAAAAAAAAGTGGAAATTGTAGGAAATGACCTTTCTCAACTTTTAGTTTCTAGGAAATAGCTCCTTAGTGAAAAAATTGCCCTTTTAGCCTTTTCCCCTACCACATTTACAACATTGACCTTTAAAGCCCCTCACCTGGAATTTCCCACAATAGCCTCTTTAAATATTTAATTCATTATAACTTGTTGAAGTTTACTACAATAACCTCCAATGCTATTTCCCACAAAAGTCACTGATGAACAACACATTTCAAATCAACCAAAGAACATTCGTTGCTTTTATTTTGCTCTATGTACGCAAAACTGAAACTCAATCAACAACCTAGAAATTCAGAGACTCGGAGAGAGGAAGGAGAAGCAAGGTGGTAGTCAGAAAAGCAAGGTCGTCGTGGCCCTTCAATCTTGGCCTTCGTCTGTGTACTCAAACGACGATTAAACTCAAACCTAAGCAAGAACCCATAAATATAAGCAAGGGCGTCGATCGCCATTTAAAGCACAAGGTCGACGGTCGGCATTGATCGAAGCACCCCAAACCCTAGACGAAACGCAAAGAGACTGAGACAATTTCAAGGTACTAATTTCTTCAAACTACTACAATTTATGGGAGATTGTTCTTGTTTGTGTTTTTGATGGGAGATTGTTTTGTTGTTTGTGTTTTTGGCATGTTTGTGTTCCGTTGTATGTGTATTGAGAGGGTGTGTGTTTTGTTTGAAGAAGGGCAAGCATTTAGCTATTGATGTGAACTACACTGGAAAAACCTTTAGTGGGATGCAATTCAATGTTAAGAATAACATTTGCAAACTAGAATGACTTATTTTTCATGCATGTATTATTTTTTAAGCCTAGCAATCATTGTAATAGACCTAGTACTGATGGATGAAGCATGTAATTTGATGAGCCTAGGTTTGGTTTTATGGTGAATGTATATGTTTAGCCTATGAATTATTGTCATAAGCCTATGGCAAATGGATGGATGATGCATGTATTATTTTGAGCCTAGGAGGCTATGAACGATTTTCAGAAGCCTAGTACTAATTATGAGCCGGGACTGATGATACATGTATAATTTTGAGCCTATGACTTAATTTCAATTCTAATGCAATGCTGATACATGTATAATTTCCACATACTATAATGCTGATACATGTATAATGCTGATTTTGAGCCTGGAATTATTTTCATTTACGATGTTGGTATACGCATAATACTGATACATGTATTTCATTTTGAACCTAAGTTTTATTTGATTTTTTAATTTTCCAGATGCCAAAAAATTCAAATGAAAAGTTGTGGCGGTTCCCAAGGCATGAGAAATGGATTCCAGTTAGAGTAAACAGTCGAAGCAAGATGTTTATGATTAGAGACTTGAAGGTGGTCCTCCAAAAATTTGGGTTGGTGGAAAAATTCAAACGAGGCTCTTTCGGCCAGTATTTGGATTTGAAACAACCGTTGATAGTTTACGGCACCTAATTCATAATATTTTGAAAAGAGAGATTATTCACCCCAATGGACAAAGACCAGATGAGATGTGGTTTAGGTTGGGGAAGTCGAATGCTCGTTTTAGTCAAGAAGAGTTTATTCTATGCAGCGAATTGAAAATGGGACAGCTGCATGAAGGTTTTGCCAGCAACAATGAAGTAGAAGAGGATTCAATGCTTAGAAGAATTTTCAAAGGAAAAAGGCCGACTGCTGAGGTATTATATGCTACGTTGAAGAAAATGTCATCCGAATAGAGTGAAGATGCATACAAGATGTTGAATATCTATATGGTGAGCCAATTCTTTGGCACGGATGACGGACGGATGACAGCTATCTCGGGGTGGTTGTTTTCATTAGTTGAAAACGAAGATGAATTCAAAATATTTCCATGGGGTTCTTACATCTTCGGTTTTACACTATTTTTTCTGAAGGATGTACTTAACAAGCGCTTCCCTAAACTGAGAGGTGAAGAAGAGAAGGAAGATAAGAAGGGGAAGATGAAGAAGAATAAGAAGACAGTAGAAGAAGAAAAAGCGTTGGAAGAAGATAAGAAGAAAAAGAATAAGAAAAAGAACAAGAAGTCAGTAGAATAACAAGAAGTGAAAGGGAAAGGAAAAGGGAAAGGCAAAGGAAGGCTGCAAGGTGAGGAAGAGAAGAAGAAAAAGAAATCCAAGTAGTATACCTACAACTTGTCTGGGTTCCCTCTAGCACTTCAGATAATTTTTATAAAAGTTGAACATGTTTTGATTGTTATGTTAAAATTAAGAAAAATATTGCTAGAAAGCTAGCTGTTTTCGTGAGGAGTTGGTGATGTCCAGAATTTTTTAACAGCAAATTCCCTGTCCATTTTCTAAAATTATGTCTTCCACTTCACATCTTCGTTGTATAGGTATGGGCCGTGGAGAGAGTAATTTCTTTAGAAAATCTCGTTGGTAAAAGAGTTGTCACATGGTATCCACGATTCAGTAGATGGGAATTCATTGCAAAGGTGCCAAATATTGAATCCAAATTCAATACATTGGTGTGTACTTAATTACCCTTTCTTTTTACTTATATAGGGATAATTATTTGTAGAAATTCTCTGACAATTTTTTGTTCCCGATATACAGACGGCTTTATTTGATTGGGATGTTGAAACTTTTGAGAAGGGTACAGATTACTTCAAATCCCTCAACCTTTAATATGTGTGTGGCCCACTAATTGATAATAAGAGGGAGAAGTTGGCTCTACCTCGAAGTGAAGAGGAAGAAGATCTTGGTTCCGACCATGAAGGTGATGATAATCAAACAGGCAATGACAATGATGGGATTGACTGCTCTATTCAGAAGGAGGAGATAGGAGGTTCTGTCGGGAGAACTAGAAGCACATTTTCTTACGAATATTCCCCCCTTTCTAAGAAGCGACTATTCTCCTATAGAAATCCTAAGGTATGATTGCATCTACACCGATTGGTTTTAGTATGCTATTGTTGTAAGCATTGTATTAATTATTGCAAAATTCAGGTGCCTTCCACTATCCCAGAACTATATGATGTTATGCTTGAAAGTGAACAACGTATCATTGCATTCTGTAAAGAAGAATTTTCGAAGATTAGAAAGGAGATGAAGGTTGGATATGAAGTTGTTAAAATTTATATTATTATTTATAGTTATATATAATAGTTTAGTTTTTTATAATTTCCACTAATTTATTGATTTTGATGTTTAGAATAGTGCTGAGCAAGCTGATGATGTTGTTGATGATAAGGGTGGTGGAAATAATGTTATTGTTGTTAAGGATGTTGAAGAACTAAATTCAGTTGGTGAACTTGGTAAGGATGTCCAGCAAGATGGTGATGTTGTTGCTGAAGTTGGGAAGGGTAGTGAGGAAGATGATGCTTTTGGTGATGTGGATGCTACATTTCAGGGTGGTAAGGGTGAAGAGAAAGATGATGATGTTGGTGATGGGAATGCTGCATTTGAGGGTTCTAAGGGTGATGAGCAAGAGGATGGTGTTGGTGAAAATGGTAAGGGTTCTGAGCAAGGCGTTGGCAGTGATGGTTCGGTTGTTGAGGATACAGCATTTGAGGGTGGTAAGGGTGATGAGCAAGAGGATGATGTTGGTGAAATTGGTAAGGGTTCTAAGGAAGGTGTTGGAAATGATTGTGTGGTTGTTGCAGATGCTACATTTGAGGGTGGTAAGGATGATGATCAAGAGGATGCTGTTGTTGGTGAAATTGGAATGGGTTGTGATCAAGGTGTTGGCAATGACGGTGTGGTTGTTGGGGATGCTGCATTTAAGGGTGATATGGTCGAGGTACATTATATAATATTGTTTTTGTCTAGGAATTATTCAATGGTTTCTGCTAGGCTGAATATCTAATTTTTGTAGGAGTTGGGGAAAAATCTATCCTTGACCTGGATAAATATCTATCCCCATCTGTGAGCTTTATTGCCTAGAACAATCCCAGTAGTGTGGTAGCGCTTGATGGAGCAGACCCTGATGTTGAATACAGAGGGGTCGAAAGCGGTCCAGGTGGCTCGAAAGCCCGTGGACAGATCTCATGCCTAAGAAGAAAAGGAAACCACAGTCAAACGAGGAAGAAATAAACTTAGTTGAGTTCACGTCTTTCCTGAAGAACGAAGACCAACTTAGGTAATATTCCATTCCGATTATCTGTTATATTGGCAGTATTATAATGTATTCATTTTTACGGTTTTTAATGTAATGTAACACTGGACTTGAATAATTTTTATACCGGTCAAATCCTTCACATGAGGCGTCAAGATTTTGTAGACCTGGTCAACATCGAAAAATGGATATCATATTTGGTAACATAATTAACTATCTATTTCATTTCTCCCTGTTTGTGGCTTTAAGGCTTTATGTTACTTATTCCATAATGTACATCACTACATTTACACAGCACATTCACAGTTACTTTGATATCCTATAGAGGAGACGATCGAGTAGCGAGTTTAACTACTTGCAAAATATTGGATTGGTTAACACATCTTTCTTTGTAAGTATCTCCTTAGTTATATGATATGGTATATGAAAATCCGTTTATTATATGCAAGTTTCTGAAAATGTGTTTTAATGCATGTATGCTTTTGAGCCTATGAACGGATTGATATATGCCTGGGAACTGGATGCCATGAGCCTAGGAATTGATACCATGAGCCTAGGAATGGATGACATGAGCCTAGGAGATATCAGCTGGGAATTATTGTATTTATGCTTTTGATTTATATAAGCCTGGTAATGGAATTATCAGTTGGAAATTAATGGTTGTATATGCAGACTAACCTGAACATTAAGTGAGCAATTGAAATGGATACATTGGAAGCCATGAGAAAGATAGAAAAATTTGAGTAGGCAGAGAAGGAAAGACACGTCAGCAGACAGAAACTGGTTCTTCTCCTTCTCCTCAACAGAAAAAAGATCGTAAAAAAAGAGCAAGAAAATCAGTGATCCTTCTCTTTATGCTGTAAATGTCTGGGAAGACTACCCAGAATTCGTTCCTTTAAATTACCAGCCAAGTCCAGACATCCTCAGACATGTTATCGGCCATGACCTTCTGTACCCTCAACCTTGGTGGGAAATGGATTCGGTAAGTTTTTGGAAATGACTTTGCGTTGTCATTATCTATTTTGTTAATATATTTTTATCTAATTGCTTACAAAATTTATATTGTGTATGCAGGTGCTCATCTCGTGCCACCTACCCGGCCATTGGGTTTTATGTCATGTACTTTTCAAGTGAGGAAAAATGTTGTTATTTGACTCTTTGAATGAACGGGATGGAACTAGTCATCGGCTGAAGGACGTTCGTGCCCTAGTTTACCTATTACCATCTTTACTGAAGTATGCCGGTTACTACAAAAAAATGAAGATGGATCCTCATGCCAGCCCATTCACAATTCAAAGCATGGGCTCTGAATTGATTCCTCAACAAGATAATGGGTATGTGAGACATATTTATTTACTTTATTTACTTTATTTACTTTCTTACAGAAACTTATGTTTGACTTATCGGCACCATTTTACAGATACAGTTGTGGTGTTTTCTTGATGAAGTATGCTGAGTTGATTCTTGCTGGAGTAAAAACTCCATGGAAATCAGTTTTTGGACAAAAGGATATCAAAGACATTCGTAAGGCCATTGCAATTGACATTTACACCAATGGTCAACCCTGCAATTCCCCGTAGAAAATTTTGTTTTAGGTTTGTGGTTTCTGCCTAGGAATGTGTACAGCTTCAAAATCAATATTTACGTTGGGAATATTTTATATAGTACTCTTACGCTTGGAATGTTTATGAGGTATTTTGTCATGTTCAGCATGGGAATTTCTTGTGACAGATTTAACTGTACCAACTATAGATTAGTTAAATAAAATTCTTAAGGTTATGAAATTCGCTGTGAAAATAAAACAACAGTTCACTTAGGCCTGCAAATCATTCCACTTAGGCATGGGAACAATTCTCTTAGGCCTGGGAATCACTTCACTTAGGCCTGGGAATCAATTCAGTTAGGCCTGGGAATCACTTCACGTAGGCGTGAGAATCAATTAAGTTAGGCATAGGAATAATTCCGCTAGGCATGGGTACAATTCTCGTACGCCTAGGATTCATTTCAGTTAGGCCTGGGAAATATACTTTAAATGAACTTATACCAGGTTAGTGCACCCACTGTCCAGTGCACAATGAAAATGGATGTTCATAAATTAAAATGGTTCATTTCAAATCCAAAGGTTACAATGGTTCATTTCAAATCTAAAGGTTACAATGGTTCACCAATATGGGTCATCTTGTTCCACTATAAATACCCCATTTCTGTTACATATTTTCCTCACTTAATTTATATAAGTGAAAATGGAAGCAGACAGTAGTAGTAACAGGTTAAATGTCATTTTCGAATGTTGGCATGAACGGATTGCAAAGGCTGAGGAGACCGTCATCAAAGAGCGTGAAAATGCAAAACGCTTGAGTGTTGATTATAATGTTTTGATGAGGAAATATCAGAATCTGGAAGCTGAAATTATCAATTTATATGTTTAGATCGAAGCAAGGGACAACGAACTCAATGGACTCTACCAACTTGTTGAACAAATGCAGAAGAAGTTAATAGTCTTCTATATTCCACCATCAACCTGAAGAAAAAACACACCCAATCTGCCTTCCACATAATTATATGTTATGTTATGTCTTTTATGCACATGTTGTACCATCTAACTTCTTAATAAAAGTGAAGTAATTGGTTTTGTTTTCACATGCCGTACACGTTTCACATGCTGCTATTTATATATATTTCTTCAGTATTCTTCAATCAGACCAGAACAAGAATAACAAGATAGACGTACAACTATAAGTGTTTACCAACAGAACAAAACAGAACTGGTTTCTTATGCGTTCTTATTTCATATTCAACAACACCACAACTTAAACATAAACAACAAATCTTTCAAACAATCTTGCCTACTATAACTCCAAAAATAAAAACAAATAGAAATGAAAACAACATCACACCAGTGCTTTAACTCTTCTCAAATACTTTCTCTTCAACATTCACGGAAGATTCCTTCTCTTCAACATTCATCGAAGATTCAAGCCAGGAATGGCTTGAATGTCCGGAACGGCTACTTATCATCTTATATGCTTCATCAGTTGAGTTAAACTTTTGGTAAGATGCTCCTGGAAAACCATCTACATGTTCATGACAGTCAGGCCAAGAATTAAACACACCGGTTTTCCTTCCTTTGAAAACAACATAAACAGATTTCTTTCCCATTTCATACAAAACATTTGACAGATATCTGTAAATCGAAAAAAATTTCAATTTAATAATGATTGTTATAGTATACGAGGCTTATATTGCAAACTAACCTGACAGATCCGCTCAATCATTGAAACAAACAAAAAATATGAAGATTAAATGGGAGAAGGAGATGTTAGATCTTAGAAGGAGTATAAAAATTCTTAAAGTTGCAAAACCCTCTTAGTCAACGAATAATCTAGATTGCTAGTTTATATTTTTGCAGCGCACTCAGATGCTAAATGACTCGTTGTCGGGTTCCGACCCTATTATCTATCTAACTACAAGCATAGCCAGATCTGAGAACCTTTATACAAAGCAAAACAGTGGGAAGGAGATTGTTTACCTGCAGATGTGGACGACAGGAAAAGTTGGGTATACACAGTGAAAAAGATTCACAATTTTTTTGGTTCTCTGTTTGGGTACACGTCAAGAAGAAGAAAATTGAAATGAAAGTGAAAGGTTTGAGCGTTTGACTAAGGAAGGAGATGAAGATTTAGTGGGATCAGGCTATAATGAAAAGTAGAAGATTTCCCTTCAGTGGGATCCATCTGTAATCCATCACCATTGATGACGTGGCGAGCGAATATAGCAAAAGCCTCTAAGCCCATGAAATAATTTACAGGCCTATGTACAGTTCGATTAGGCCTAGGTATGGTTCCCAGGCTTAGATCATCTTCTGTTTTAGATGAAATTATGGGGGCCCAGCAAAAATATAATTGATCGGCACCGTCTAGCGATGAAGGGGTACCAATGGCAATCTGTACGTAAAGTTTTGAGATCATCGAATGGTCCGACATGTATGTCACTACCAATTGCACTAGAGATAGCAACCATACCCTTAAATTAATAAACCACTTCATACCTAAGGGTTGTTTCATAAACCTGTAACTTGCTGGGGTTGCTTGACTCGGTCTCCTGTATTATCTATACGGTCCCGAATTATACTCCGATGGGTGCACAACGCTTTTTGGAAACATCTGGTGCAGTCTCAAAAAAGAATTATAAAAAAAAATATTTAATTCGAGATTTAATCAACCTAGGGCCTAACTATTATTCATAGGCTTAATGTACCGTTTCCCAGGCCTACAACTTCCCAGGCTTACTTCATCTTCTTAACACGTGTCACAATTGATGACGTGGCAAGCGAATATAGCAAAAGCCCCTGAGCCTAAGAAATAATTTACAGGCCTAGGTACAGTTCGGTTAGGCCTATGTATGATTCTCAGGCTTAGATCATCTTTTGTTTTAGATGAAATTATAGGGGCCCCGTTAAAATATAACTGATCGGCACCGTCTAGCGATGAAGGGGTACCAATGGCAATTTGTACGTAAAGTTTTGAAATCACCGAACGGTCCGACATGTATTTCACTATCAATTGCACTAGAGATAGCAACCATACCCTTAAATTAATAAACCACTTCATACCTAAGGGTTGTTTTATAAACTTGTAACTTGCTGGGGTTGCTTGACTCGGTCTCCCGCATTATCTATACGGTCCCGAATTATACTCCTATGGGTGCACAACGCTTTTTGGAAACATCTCGTGCAGTCCCAAAAAAAATTATAAAAAAATATATTTAATTCGAGATTTAATCAACCTAGGGCCTAACTATTATTCATAGGCTTAATGTACCGTTTCCCAGGCCTACAACTTCTCAGGCTTACTTCATCTTCTTAACACGTGTCACAATTGATGACGTGGCGAGCGAATATAGCAAAAGCCCCTGAGCCCAGAAAATAATTTACAGGCCTAGGTACAGTTCGGTTAGGCCTAGGTATGGTTCCTAGGCTTAGATCATCTTTTGTTTTAGATGAAATCATAGCAGCTGGTAACAGCTCCTCAAACAACGAACACCTGTTTTGGAAATCAAAATACAACCAGCACAACACCCACCATACACCTAGACCTGTTTTAGTTCAGCAGCCATCAACACAACCAAATATACATACACCATAAACCATCACAACAAAACACATACAAAATAATTTTTCCGGTGAACAAAAATGGTACATAAATCTGTTAAGGTTTAGCAGTGTTTAACACGCAATAAAAACACATACAAATTCCCTAAACCCTCTCCCCACCAAACGATACAACACCATAAATGTACAAACTGCAAACACAGCATGCAACACTATACACTAGAGTTGAGCACAGGTTCTCCAGCGGCATTCTCTCCGTCCGTGTCAATCAAGGTAGGTTCAGGTGGTTTGTCTGGGCACTTCAGTCTATTATGTCCTTTTTTCTTACAAATGCTACATGTTCGAGCTTTTTTGGCAGGTTTGCATGTTCTAGATAATGGTTCCGGGCAAGTTATTTTATTGTGTCCTTTTTTTCCACACTTTGAACACGATTGTAACTTCCTTTTCTCCCAAGCAGATGGTATCCTCAACTTCTTTGGTCTTCCTGGAAAATTCTTTTTCTTCCATGGCAATACTATACGATTTCGAATTGCATCAGGAATGTCCCAAAATTCGGGATCCGGATTAGGGTTGACACCCATTTCATAAGCATGTTTAAGAAATCCTGTTGTGTAAAGATTAGAAGCCAATGCGTTGATTGACACACCTTTGAACCTAGACCATAAGACACCAACAAACAAAAATTAAAGTTAGTAAAATCAACCACAACAGATAAATGTAGAGAGTTAAAAGACCGGGAAGCATACCTAGCGACCGTCATTGCATGCGAACACGGCAACTCATCTAAATCCCATTGACGGCACGAGCAATAACGTACGTCAAGGTCGACGGTTGTTTCCTTCCATTTGTTGTCTACCTTAAATGTATTGAAGTGAATGAGGTGAATCTCACACCGATGGGCGGTTTCTGTCCTATCTTTGATGTGTTCGTCTGCAAACATTGTCAAGTATGTAAACATTTCACGTGCATTTATCCGACGATTTTAGAACCACCTTTGCAACAAATCTCTGATAAATTTCGCCATTGCTGTTATAGGCAATTTTCGGACCGCAAGTAGACAATAATTCATTGACTCAGCAATATTGGTGGTCATTTAAAAATACCTCTTTCTGGAGCTATGTACATGTGAAAACTTCTTTACCCCAGCGGTCAAGAGCTCATCATAAACCTTACAGTAGGTTTCTTTCAAATCACTCATTACACGGTCAAACTCCTCGATACGGTATCCATATGTAGCAAGGTAGTATAGCCAAATCACATCATCCCTCTGCTTGTAAAATCTTTTAAGATTTTGTGCCAAGTGGTATGCACAAATCCCATGTGCTGCATCTGGGAATATGGCTTCCATTGCATTAAATATTCCATTATGCCTATCCGAAACTAACATCACACGGTCGAGATATTGGATCACTTTACGGAGTTTCTTCAAAAACCAAGTCCATGACTCTGTGCATTCAGAATTTGCAAACCCAAATGCCAATGGGTATATCATCTCGTTCCCGTCTTTACACACCACAACTAACAAAACACCTCTGGTCCTAACCTTCAAGTGGGTAGCATCTATGCAGATAACCGGCCTAATAACAGAATTAAACCCCTCTATAGAGGCTCCAATTGCCATGAATTCATATTTAAACCGGTTTTTCTAGTCGTTCTTGATTTTTGTCACTGTACCGGGGTTAGATTGTTCCAAAACATAAAAATAAGCTAGCAGCCTCTGAAAGGATTCCCACGGATCACCAAATACCTGATTCAAAGCGTGCTCCTTCGACCTGTAGGCTTTATTGTACGAGAGGTGTATGTTGCGCTGCTCGCTCATCTCAGAAACTATATCTTTAAGACGGATGATGCGTCCAGGATCGCCGAATTTACTTGCAAACAAATCCCCTATCACACATGCGCTTACACGGTTAAATTCAATGTTGTAGTTGTCATTTCTGTCATATGTGTGCTCATTAATGAACGACTTCAAATGCCAGTAAGTCCCTTTATTTAATTCCATGCCCGAAGAACCCATCCACAACATCTTTGTGTACATTCTGCAGTGAATCGTGTATTAGAAGATCGTGAAACCCTGTACTCAAACCTCTATGCAAATGTATACGACCCTACAGCTCGCTTCAATGTTGGCTTGTCCGTGAACATCTGTCATTTGTATAATGGACCTTGGTCGGCTGGTTTTTCAAACACATCCACTGATCGAACAACTTTAATTGAGCAAAGCTCTAACCCTGATACTGTCCACCGTGTGTTCATGGAAGGTGAAGAACTGTTGGGTGTTCCACTCACCCCTCGTTCTTCTGTTCCATCTTCTATTGCCCCTTGCCCACCATCATCATCACCACTCTCATATTCTGTATCACTGCTTTCAGAACTATCGTTGTCATCCACAACTGCATGCTTGGTAGTAAATACTGGAGTAGCCTAGTCATTGGCTGCTGATGTAAATCCGGGTGAAGCATGGGATGCTAACGGATTATTACTGCCACTAACTGATTTATAGTTTGGAGTACCCACCGGAGACCGTGGATTCTCGATCGGTTTAACAGGAGAAACAGTACATGCCGATTGGATTGGATTTGCTGGAGGTCGAAATTCATGTTTGTTGACAAATTCAACATCAATTGTGGCCCAAACTTTTTCCTTATGAATAATTATAAACTCTACATCATCGGCACTCATAATAAACAATGTAATCGTATCATCCTCCGTTTTCACATGCGAAGTTAGCTTCAACTCAGTTTTGTCTCTACTAATCCATGTCCACTGGTATATCGTTTCCACTAATTCATCGTAGGCTCTGTTGTCTTTTTTTGTTAGGCGTACTGAAAACGATATAGGCCCAGTAAACCGGTTACCCTTCCAATGCTCACCGCACTGAACTAACAGCCAAGTCATGGTATCCTTAGACCCTGAAAAAAAATATTAAAAACAGTCAATAACGGTATTAAACCTGGGCTCGAAACATTTATGTTGGGCTTAGTTCATTTTATTTCCAGGGCTCACGAAGTTCTTACCTGGGCTCAAGACATGGGTTCCATATAACAATTACAGTATCAAACAACAATTAACTGGAAATGGGGTTTGTGTATATAGTACAATTATGTTAGGCCTAGGTACAATTATGTTTGGTCTAGGTATGATTCCCCTGTCATTGAGTTTTCGTTCCTTACATGAAATTAGGCGTTATTCCTAGGCTTAATGTCCCAATTCTCAGGCCTAGAACATTCCTCCAGGGCTTAATTCATCTTCTGTTTTCAAAATCACTAATAGCAGCTAGTAACATATTTCCTATAGTTTAAGGCATTGGGGCATTCTGTTTCTTCAGAAACATATTTCCTAGTTAGGCACCAGCAAATTATTTGAGTTTTCTCTACTACACATTTAAGTTCTATGGTCACCGGTAATGTATTTCCTATGCAAATTTGTCATTTCAATCTACTACTGCCTCTTAACCTCTGCTTTAGTTCCATTTCCAGTTATTCATGTGATAGTTTAAAGCTTGACGGAACAATACTTAACTTTAAGGGAAGGTCTGTCTAAAATAGAGAAAAGCTTGATGTAACAGGTATTTCATCAAACACATTAACTACACCCAACAATATTACATACACAAACCCCAATTCATGGTCAACAAATCCAAAGCCCTCAATCCCTTATTCTATCCAAAACATTTCAAACTTAAACAACATTAAAGACCGAGAGGACGATGGCATTTCGAACTTCAGTGTCATTTCAGGACTTACATTGACTGTGTATGCTCGATTTCAAACTTGATAGTGTAAGCTCGAATGAAGGAGGTGGCGGCACTGTCAAGCTCGATTGAAGAAGGTGGCAGCACAGTCAAGATTCCTGTCACCGACAAGATTCAGTTCGGGAGTAGGATTCCAGCGGAGAGGTCAATGGGATTTGAACAGCAGTCGATTCCGATCAAGAGTGATGACGATGGGGTTTGAAATGGAAAGAATGAGTGACCGATTGGATGGATTTATTGCACATAAACGATGGAGAAGGTTAACCCAAGTCTGAATGTTTTGATTTTCTTCAGTCAACTGAAGGAGAAGAAGACAAGGGTAGTTTCGTCCTTACACTTTGTAATAGGGTAATTTCGATATTTTACAGGGTTAAGTTGTAGAGGGTATTATTATCTTACAAAGGCTATTTCCTAGAAACTAAACATTAGGAAATACTAGATTTATAATGCTTTCACCAATGGGCTATTTCCTAAAAACTTAACATTGAGAAAGGCTAGATTTGCTAGGACCACAAAAAAAAAAGTTTTGTACCGTCAATTTAAGAGTAAGAATCAACTGCCAAAGTCTTCTTTAAGACTTCTTATTATATTTTGTTATTTCTTGATTAATTAAGTATAGTTATATAACAAATAAAGCATATATGGCCTATAGATTTAACAAAATTATATTGAAATTTCTCCATAAATGTTTAACCTTTTGTTGTGGCTATCTACAACAATCTCTCCCTTGGCTTGATTGGTCTACTTAATAAGACCACAAACAAGATGATCATCATCAGTTACACTTTATGAAAGTTTCAAACATCTCCTTTCCTACATGTGAAAAAAATTAGTACCTGCAGATATATAGCAGGGTTAAACTGCCTAAAGGCCTGGTTTATTGACTCTCCACTTCAGGAAAATGGTTTACAACTATCTGGCACAATCCATCCCTGCAACGCTGTCTTTTGCAACAAATCTTCATTAATTTTTTTTTTCTTTTAAATTATCAATTCCTGCATGCTTACAAGATCAGTACCTCACAGTGAGCAGACTTCTACAATTTCCTATTTATAGAAGCATCTCTCACCTTGAGAGGGCCAAATTATGAAAGAGAAAAGATTAAATTAAACAAAATTGAAAGATAGCAATGATATAATAAAAGGCTACTTGAATCAGATATTTAGCAAACAAAACCATTACATATAAAGCATTATCAGCTGAGGTCCAGAACAGGCAAAAAAATAAGATAATCACATACTGGCAAACTAATTGAATCAGTAATAGAACCGATCCAATATTACACATTATACAAAAAGCACACCACCATTTTACTTAATTAAATACCTGCACACACAAACCAAGAAAAGCAAATAGCTGCACACACCATGCCTACTCAGATGGGAAAGCTGCAGATAGGAACTCCTCATCCTCCATGAAAATCTGCAAATTCTTGGACTTCATAAGAAACCCGACAGCTTCTTCATTGAATTCCAGCAGGAAGGCCAACCTAATCAGCTCAGCTAGTGCATTTATATGATCTTCCATTTCCCATAACACTCCCTTGGATATGACTTCAGAAAAGTGTGTTGCATATTCAAGGAGGTTTTTGTGTCCATTAGACCTGTCCAACCTCTGTGTGAAAAGAATTGAACTCCCTCTATCCCAACGAATCATTTGGCTTACTCTCACATTCACAATTTCCCCTGAGGTCAGTGATAAACTATACCTTTCTTCAATTGGTTCTTCGGTCTCCTGTACGGAGAGATTCTGGAGGCACTGGACAGCTTCATATCTCTTCGCTGCTTCCAGCTTAAGAGCAGGATTGCCTAGAAAACCAAGAATGAGCTTAGCCAATGCTTTGCCAATATATATATCCCTTGGTTTCACCTGCTTGAATTCCACACCTTCTTCTACGGACAATTCTTGCTTTTGTACAGACTCAGAGATTGTGTGAACCCCAATTTTGCTAAATATTTCAAGCAACTTAGTCCGAGGCAAAGCAGGCAAGCTAGGCTGAGGATACCAAACAAATACTGAGCCACGAGAAGACTGTTCAAAAGCATCCTTCAGTTGCAGGTCATCAGCAATGAAGACATCATGCCTGTCAAACAACAAAATTCCATCTGAGCCTGAATCAACGGGCAGCTTCACCAAGCAGTCAGCAAGAAGTGCTTCGGTCTTCGAACTCCAGTGCTTCATAACACAAACCCAAAAGGCACAACACTCACCACTTGAAAGTTGATGTTCTGAACTTTCCCAAACCTTCCAAAGCTTGCAAAAATCACCAACTGTAGGATTGGATTTAACACCCAAAGCTATAGCAAAGAATCCCAATAACTTCCGGTCGTAGTGTTTGTCTAATACATACAATTGTGAACTGAAAAGATCATCTTTATCATGTAAAACACATTCTGTAGGATTCACCCACTGTCCATTCTCACTACCATCCGGAATCCAAATCCTTCTGTCAGCTTCTGCATCAGCTTTCCAGTTAAATTCTTTCAGGAAATTATATATCCGAGTTATGGTGCCCAAGTCAGAGTGGGAATCAAGATTGTTAGCAAGCAACGAACATCCTTTTCCAACACCAACAATTACTCCTATGGCATTCAATTCTTTTCTGAAAGAATTAATTTCCGAACCATAAAAGGCTTCATCAACGAAAGGCCCATCAGTTGGCTTCAAATACTGTTTCCACTCTGCATCAAACAAGCAGCACTGGTCCGGACTCCTATAACCAGCACCAGCATTAGTCTTTAACCATTTTTGAGAAACCTTTCTGGAAAAGGATTCGGGAAAAGAGTGCTCCTTCTTATGCAATATCTGAATGCATTTCAGCAGTGATAGTGCATTAACACGAGTGATTCTGCAGGGATTCGAGGGAAAACAAAGACTATCAGCCACAAACTTCACACCGTCCTCCAGTTTTATAACAACTCCCATGCTCTTCAACTCTTTTTCGTATTCATGAATTGCCCAGCCATAGTGAGCGTCACTGTCATCAATGAAAGGAAGCACAGTAATTGGAGCGATGGATTCCCACTCTGGACCAAACAGAATGCATTCAGATGGAGATCGATGAGAACCAAGCCGTGTCCACAACCACTTCTCCTCACGGATGCATTTCCATAAATCAGAAGGAAATATGTGACTAAAGTTTTCCAACTGCCTGTAACACAAAAGAAAAGATAAGACATTATCTTTCGAAATGGATGATGTAGAAACCAGCCGCTTAAAAAGTTCAGCAAATGCTTTGACAGCCTCCTCAAAATCAAGCAACACCCCTAATCTCTTCAACTCCGCTTTATAGCACAAGATGGTGCAGCCATAAAATTTTTGATCAAGGATTGGAATACCATTGAAAACCTGTAAAAGAGAGCCCCATTCAGGATCAAACAAAAAACTTTCAACAGGACTCTTGAAACCAGAATCTGTCTTCAAGCACTTTGAATGTTGAAGTGCTTTAACAAACTTGTCAGCGGATTTTGGATAATAACGCATGCAAGCCAGCACTAAAAGAGTAGCCTCGGAAGTGAGAGGACATGAGGGAGGCATTTTCAAGTGTTCAGCAACAAGCTGGTAATCGTCATTAAAGCCAACAACAACACCGAGCAACCGGAGTTCCGTCTTGAAACTAAGGATTTCAACACCATAGTGATCTTGATCGATGAAAGGAATACTGCTGATTTGTGAGGCAACTTTCCACTCCTGACAAAATAAAACTGATCCAACTGGAGACATGTAACCCTGTGATGTCTTTAGCCATCTTCCATCTTTGATACTGCCAATGAAACTTCCCAGTGGAAGAAAACTTTCTCCTAAAAATTTAATAAAATTAAGTATTGAGAACAGGGTCCCTTTGGTTAGATTGGAAGATGCTGCCAAAGACATTAGACGCTTCCCGATGAATGAACACGCTTCTGCATATTCAAACATTACTCCAATAGTTTTCAGCTCCTCCTTGTAGTACTCCAACATACTTTCACCATAAAAACTCGGGTCCACCAGGGGAATGTCAACGAGCACTGATCCATTCTGCAGAATTTTTCCCAATGAATCATTAAGATAAAATGACTGTGCCGGCTGCCCATATGAAGAGGAGCCATTCATTGTCACTCTTAGCCAACTACCTTCTTTGATGCAATTCAGAAACCTTTGTGGGATGCCAATTCCCGAAATTCTCAACCTTCTAATCCAATCCAGGAGCAAAAAAGCATTTTGCTTTGTGAGTGGGGAAGAGAAAGCTGGAATCCCAGCATTGGGAGGAGTTATGTCCGGGATATCGGAAGCTTGAACATGAGACCTTAGGAACTGCAAGAGTTGTACCCCAGTCGTAGTTTGGCCAGCAAAATTGCCAGGACGCAAATAGTCTTCTCCAAGTTCAATATAGCCTTCATGTGTCCATGGATTTGAACCAATCAGTTCTACCCATTTGCTTCCATTAGCAGGTACAAGAATCTTATTCCTTCTTGTGTTTGACTGCCCGTAATTGTCAACAAGTGGCATTATCGAACACAGAGAAGCAGCCTCCCCTGCTGACAAATAACTCTTTGAATATGAGTGGTATAAAAAGTGAGCGTAGGCTATAGCCAGCTTCCGATCACCATTTAGTTTATAATTGAGAACAGCTGCATAATCACTAACTTCAACAACCTTCACTCGATCCTTCATCCAATGCAGCAACGTTTCCTTCTTCCAACATGATCGAATGGCTATATGTGTGCTTTGTGGCATAAGGAAATAATTAGCGACACATCGGAATTCTCTATTCCAATCAATCAACCATGAATCATGACGTGAAAAGCACACTACCCTCTGATTGTTACCATTTATGCTACACAAAGCCACCTTCCCATCAAGGTCCATGTGTTTTATCAAAGGAATGTTCTTGATGTCGGTGCAGCTGAATTTGGATGACCAATTATCAGCTAGGAAAAGGAGAAGCTCCAAATAAACATCCTCGGATACTCCCATTACCAGATCAGAACTCTGTATGCACTTTCCATACCAATCATTGCTGACTTGTCCCACACCCAAGAAGTTTAGTACCTGATCATACTCTTGTTTATCGAACGAAGAGCTGAGAACACATATCCCATGATTTGATAGATTATTCAAGTTCACACCTTGATCCTTTGCTTTCCCCAAAATATTCCAAAAAGCGGGCATTAGCCTCCCCACTTCACGGGGCTTGTGGAAGAACTTCTGCTTCAAGTAGGACTCACTAGGGATAATATTTTCTTCAACCAGCTTTGCTTTAATCTCTTCCCTGACAGCATTCAACTCTGGAAAGGGAGAGCTGGTGACCGGCAAGAAGCTAAACATCGGAGGCAAACTAGACACTGGAGCATCTTCTGTCAGTTTCACCAACGAAGTTAAAGCATTAACAAATGCATAAGGCACGTGGCCAAGAATCCCTTTGTTCCATTTATCATCAAAGAGTATGGTTTCCCTCGATGATGATAGAAGGAAATCTGCTTGCATAATGAAGGGAAAATTCGTTACCATTTCAGTAGGAAGAAATGCATAGATCCCAGGAGAAGTAGTCCCTAGCTGAAGACGCTTCCCGTAAGGAAAAGCCAAAGTGATGACCCACTCATCTTCTTCCATTCTTCTTTCCACTTTGTTTTTCTCGTTAACAGGAAACTTTTGCTTCCACATATAATAGATGCATTCATTGTCAAACTTGTCACCCTGTGCAGAGAGATGGAGCGTAGAGGACTCCGCGTCAATGTTCTTCCTTTTCACAAAGTTTGTCTCACTGGTTATAGCTATAGCACTGACAGTGTTGAGCTTTGGATTCTCATTATGTTCTCTGACAGAGAGTCGCTTTATCTTGGTCAGGAATAAGAGAACTTCAGGTTGAACACTAGAGAGCTGCTGCTTGACAGCATTGACCTTGTCAGCCTTCAAAGGCAAGATCAGAGTTGTGGTTGGAAGAGTAGAACCAGAACCATAAATTTGCTGAATTTCAGAAAGTTTTGGATTCTCCTCAACCCATTCAGGAACCACGTAACCGAGATTGCAGTGTGGACAGGGGTCTTCATAGAAACGAATTTGATAACCATTGCTGAAAATATAAGGCCGAGAAGTGATCAAAAAAACACTCTTGAACCCAATTCCTGCATGTTACAAAAATATAACATGTATTAGAAATTAGAACTACGCATTGTACATACATAATATGACCATTGCCTACATTTTCAATTAAAGTTTGGCTATTCACTCTGATTCTATGTGCATTTTTGTTTCCTTATGTAATCTAGTTGCTTCTTTGCTTCCTAAATTATTACTGTATCATCAACATATTCAATTGGACTCCTATGACCAATGGGACCCCCTTCCCTCAAAAAAGTTTCAAAAAAATTTATAAAAACAGTTTGTGAAATTATGAAATTGTCTTTATATTTTATAAGTTTTTCAGTTTGGCCTCCCAAAATTTTTTACTTGTGACAGGTGACATACATTTATCAATTGCTACATTAGAGCATCTCCAATGCATATATGTATTTTTGAGTTTCTAAGTAGTGTCACATCAGCATTTCTATTCATTATGGCCCCACTTTTGGAAAAAAAAAATTAGAGAAATGTATATTCACATCTCCAATGCAATTATTTAAAGTCAAATATGCATCTATTTTTTGACCAATCATAATAAAACAATTATTGCATTCTCTCTCCTCTTTTATTTTATAATTAAAAAAGCTTTAATATTATTGGTGGAAAGAGTTAGAAATCCTAGTCAGCATTTCTAGGAGAGTTTCTAGAATTAGAAACCCAACTTCATATTCTCTAACTTTTTTCTTGCCACATCATCTTCATATTGAAGTTAGATATATAATTGCATTAGTGAGAGTTTTTCTAACTTTTTAACTATCTATCCTATGTGGCACACAATTTTCTCCAAATGCATATTTACATTGAAGATGCTATTATTGGTTGGAATATACAAAACAGAGATGTCTTTTGTTCGTTTATAAAGAAGATAAAATTGTCGTAAACAAATAATATTTTTTTAATCTCATACGAAATTTCAAAATTACAATGCAAAATAATTTTAAAGGCCACCAAAGCCTCTAGGAATCAACATGTCTCACATTGCTAGATGTCCTCTCTATTTTTCTGATTTTCTATAAAATTCAGATTATAGTAAAATTTCAATATTAATTTTTATTTGTTTTAAAATTTCAAATTATATTAATATTTACCGTAATGTATATATATATTTTATGTAAAAAAAAAAGACATAAAATACTCTTGACCTTTACATTAGCCTAATAAAATTCGGTACAAAAGAACTATATATTTTTCACACCAATCAAAACATTGTTTACACATAATGATATATATTAACTAGTACCATTGCCTAATGTGGTATGGTAGTATATAACGTTTATTCAGCCCGATAATATCTCAGGTTCGAGTCGTCATATACATGTAAACGGTATTTCCAAAAAAGCATGATATAGAATTAGTTGTTGTAGGACAGTTAACATTCTTTTGCTGATTTGTTTAGACTTTTAATATTATATCTCGAAATACAAATAAATTGATGGAAAACCATGGTTCATCTAATATTGAAGATTTGAATTTGTTCTTAACCTTGCAAGATTAAATTTTTTTTTCTACTTTTTGAATTGTTAATCAATAATTTTCCTACTCATGATTTAGTCTTGAACTATATACTTTACAAATTTGTAATAATCATGGAGATGTTGCAGCTTAATACTTTACAAACCTATTAAATAATACTTCTCTTGTATATATCTTGCAGAAACTTAGGATCATTTGTGAGAGGAAAATAAAATATTTAATTATAATGAAATTATTTTTTATTTTGGAAAATAAATTAGGTTTTGTAATATTGCAGATATTTTTAGAGTAATATTACTTTATCCAAATTTGGTGTTCAAATCTGGACAAATTTGAGTAATGCTATTTTTTATATGGGTCTAAAGACTAAGATTATTTACTCAATGTTTTTAGTAATTAAAATGAAAAAAAAAAAACATAGGTGTGGAGAGATTTTTTTGTTTGGCGATAGACAGCCACCCCAAAAAAAAAACATATTTAGAAAACGTTATCGAATAACCACTTATTACAGTAATTCACCCAACTTCAAAATTTAAGAATATAACATTTACTCTTTATACATAAGAAAATATTAAAAGCAAACCTCACTTTCTTTCTCCAATTAAAAGCCAATACTATTGCTAAATGCTTTAAATTATTCCAAGCTTTTTTATTTTTATTATTTTTGTTTGGTTGATGTAAAAAAACATTTGGAATTTAATCTCAACCTGCTATCAACATCACTATGATTGTCTATAACTTATGACTTAAAGCTTTTGAATTTCTTTAAATATATGTGAAAATTAAACTTATAAAACAGAAGATGAAGAATGTACTATACCTTTCTCGCCGATATAGCCACGTTTTCTGTTGCCCTTCTTGGTGGACTTGGCAACACTGCAAATGGAGTTAATGTTGGAAGGAGAGAAGCCCTTCTCGTTGTTGAACATGAGAAGAGTGGCTGCAGCTCCCGTGCCTGTTATGTCACGCGATGTTATTACAAACTCCAGCGATGGATTTACACCCGACGGATACTCATTGTCTTCTGCGTTCTGTTATATATCAATCACACTTTGTTAATTAACTTCATTTCAATTTTCAAATAAACATCAGTACTTAAGTTATGATTATAAGAAGAAGATCGAGACCTGAATGAGTTCCATGAGAAAATGAACATCCTTTGCGTAAAGTTCAGCAGAGAGCATTTTGACAGTGAGGTGAAATTCCTCCATTAGCGGATTCACTTCACCTCCGATGGAGAACTTCTTCCTCCTGATCTCCTCAATGTGCTCTTTCGGTGTCGCCATAACAAAATATCACCAAATAATCAAACTGTTGCTACTTGCTAGAGAGAGAGAGCACTTTGAACTTGAACAAAACCAAAATGACTGAAATGAGATAGTGGAGAGATGCTTAATAGAAAAAGGAAAACTTGTAGGCGAAGGAGTTGATAAAAAAAATAAAAAATAAAGAAGGAAAGGAAAAGACGTTGTACGGTAAATTGAGTGAGTCTCGGAAGCTCATTCGACCGCCTAGTCTTTCTCCCTGGAGTCAAGTCGTCGTCCTTTCTGTCCTTTTTTTTTTCCCACCTTGTTTACTTGTTATCGACCGATTAGGCTCATTAATTCTAATTCTTTATTACTAGATAATTGTGAATTTGAATAACATTGGATTGAACAACCTCATGAGTTAGATAAACCTCAGCTTATTCCAGCATTGAGCTTCAATTTCATGGCAGTTTTTATCAGGGGCGAAGCCAGGATTCATTGTCTAGTCTTTCTCCCTGGATTCAAGTCGTCCTTTGTCTGGCCATTTTCTTTTGGGTTAATATTAAAAACATGCACTCACAATTTTTATTGGATTTATACTTATAAAAGCATCTCCAATGCTATTATGCATTTGGAGAAAATGGAGTGCTATATAGGATAGATACTAAAAAAGTTAGAAAAACTCTCTCCAATGCAATTATCTAAGTTGAATATGGAGATGATGTGACAAAAAAAGTTAGAGAATATGGAGTTGAGTTTCTAATTTTAGAAACTCTTCTAGAAATGCTGACTAGGTTTTCTAACTATTTCCACCAATAATATTAAAGCTCATTTAATTGTAAAATAAAAGAGGAGAGAGTGTAATAATTGTTTTATTATGATTGATCAAAAAATAGATACATATTTGATTTTAGATAATTGCATTGGAGATGTGAATATGCATTTTCTCTACAAAATTTTCAAAAGTGGATCCATTTTGAATAGAAATGCTGATGTGACATTATTTAGAAACTCAAAAATACATAATAGCATTGGAGATGCTCTAAATACTTTTATTTTAGAAACCTTCTCTATGAACTAACATCGTTAACATTCAGTTTGTGTTGATCGTTAAAAAGTTTAAAATATCCCTATATAAGGTTCAATTATATGAATTGACCATTATACCTTCATACTTTTATCAAATGAATTACCAAAATGACTGAAATGAGATAGTGGAGAGATGCTTAATAGAAAAAGGAAAACTTGTAGGCGGCGGCGGAGTTAATAAAATAAATAAATAATAAAAGACGTTGTACCGTAAATTGAGAGAGTCTCGGAAGCTCATTCGACCACCTAGTCTTTCTCCCTGGAGTCAAGTCGTCGCCCTTTGTCTGCCTTTTCTTTTTCCCAACTTGTTTACCTTGTTACTGACTGATTAGGCGTATTGATTCTACTTTATTACTTTGTGAATTTGAATAACATTGGATTGAACTTTGAAGTGGCATTCATTTTTTATTGGTAGATAATTGTGAATTTAAATAACATTGGATTGAAGTTATTCAATTCTGCCAACAGTGGTGTAGCTCAGCCGATAGATGGACGAGCTTGGGGTTTTGACAAATGATTCCCGGGTTAGCTTTCAAAAAAAAAAATACCTGTCAAATGATTCCCGGCTCGAATCCTACCAATAGCGAAACTTTCAAAAAAAAATACATAGTCCCGAATTAATAGATATTGTCAACAACAAAAAAATTATTCAAAAGAAGTGAATCTAGCATTTGATTAAACATGCCACCAGATCTATTTAGTTCAGAAAAAAAAAAAAAAAAAAAAAGTAAAAGGGATCAGATTGTTCGATTGTAAAAGAGATGCCCACCATTCGAGCAATCTCCGCAATTGTTCATTCAAGAATTGGGTATCATAATATTCTTTCAGAAAAAGAGTAAGGTTCCAGGAATACAAAACTTGTCAAGCGGACTGCACCACACATTTAACTTTTACTAATTAAGTTTAAAAAATATGCAGTTAAGCCTACTATATATATAGAGAGAGAGAGAGACTCACAGCTAATTCATATATTGAAATATGTAACATGATTTTTTTTAACATGATTTAAATATAACTCATAACCCATAATTGTTTTTCTTATTTTAAATTTGAACTAATATTTAATATATACAAATACATGAGTGTGTTACAAATTACAATACTCCTACTATCCCAATCATGCAGAATTTTCATAACAACCAAATAAATTTCCATTAGCTTACTGTTTTACGTTGTTGAAATTCATTATTCAAACGATGTGTCAAACTAATTTATACATATTACCTTATCAATACATCATCTCATAATCAATATATGATTGTCACATCATCTCGACAATTTTTTGAAAAGTGTACATTATTTAACTTTTTTATCTAATTTCAATTTATTAATTTATTTAATAATGAAAAAATTGGCATGTTAATACACACATTAAATAAATTAAAACAACAATTAACAATTTAACTACATTTATTTAATGTATATTTCTAATTATTGTAATTAATTCATTAAAGTTTCAAGAACTAAAAGTTTAACCTAGTTGCAGGACACCTTAGTGCCAATGTAGGGACCGATTTCTATAGTACATAGCATGTTGAAAGCAAAACTTAATCAAGGAGGAAAAATTTTACTAGAAATAGGATGAGAAATTATAATTGAAAGAGAAACAAAAAAAAGTTGTGTGCCATCAAGTTAAAAGTAAGAATCAACTGCCAAAGTCTTCTTTAAGACTTCTTATTATATTTTATTATTTCTTGATTAATTTAGTATAGTTATATAACAAATGAAGCAATTAGGGCCTATAGATTTAACATAATTATATTTAAATTTCTCCATAAAAGTTCGTTGAGAGGGTTAATCCTTGACCTCTTACGTATACTGTAAGAACTATTACCAAATTGAGATCCACATATTTGATAAGAGCTATAATTTAAAAAACAATTAAAATTAATATTTTAATAATATCAAGATAGTTTAATTAAACATAATGTATCAAATTATGACCAATAATAGAATATATATATATATATATATATATATATACATATATATATAGAGAGACTTTCGAGTGAGGAATCTCTTATTTTAATTTTGGTAAAAACCATGATGAAATCACATCGATTTTTATGAATTTTGCTCTTAATTTTTTTTATGGACGATAAGTTTATTGAAATCTATCTATAAATAAAATTTGAAAATTTTTCACGCACTAGAAATATTTATCCCGATTTTGTTAAATTTGAAGGCATCAGATAAATGAGAGAAATATAGGAAAATTCAAAAAAAAAAACTAACAATTTATCGGGTGTTTATTATTTTACAACTAATTTATTTATTATTGAAAGTGTAAATATTGTTGGTGCATTTTCTCATTGTGCATCCGACATAGAATTACTGAAATCTGTTACTGCTATGAAAATAAAATGGTTAAACTATTATAAGGAGTTTCCAAATATTTATTTGATTGCAATGTGTTTTGATCTATTTTGTAGATTAGAAAATTTGTCTGAATATCTTATTGTTTATTATCAATGTTTCGAAATATATTACGATGTTACTATGTCTGCTTCTAGAATTAAGATATTATTGTATGAGTTATATAATGAATATCTTAGAGTTTATGGTCCATCACTGAACATAGATGTTCCACAAATTCAAAATGTATCTTATTCCCCATCATCCTTCGGATTAATGAGTTTAGGGCATAAAATGTTATCTCAAAAAACCAAAAAATTACGAGGTTCTTCTTCATCAAGCTCGACCTCGTATTGTGAGGTTGAATCTTATCTAAGTACCTCTTTTGAGTTTATGGAAGACAGTAATGTTAAAAAATTTGATATCCTAACACTGTTGAATTGAGCATAAAATGTACTTTCCAATCTTGGCTATTATAACCAAACAAATTCTATCAACACTAGTTTCTACGATGGCTGTGGAACAAGAGTTTAGTGCTGGTGGAAATATTCTGGAAGCAAAACTTTTGTTTTTGAGTCCGGAATCAATTCAGATACAAGATTGTGTTGATAATTGGACCCAATGAGCAAAACAGACAACAAGAATTTGATCAAGATACACTCTACGATTTCTTCAATGATGAACAACATACCCCTACGGCTGGAACGGATGGAAACGCTTAGTTATGGTGCCCACCTCACACCACGTCCCGAGCAAACCAGCAATAAAAGGTAAGAGAACTATGTGACCTTTGATTCCTCTAAACCCCAAGAGGATACGTATGCAACTTAATTGTGGTAAAAATTAAGTGCAAAACCAATTTTACATTTTTTTAGTTTTATTTAAATTTCTTTTTTTAATTTGTCATATATTTATTTTATTTTAATTTCGGGTTACCCGATAAAATGCATTTACAATTTTATATATCTAATAAATTCTTTTGTTAAAATAATAATAAATATATAGAAAAAAAATTTAAATCGGACTGTCCGAACCGCCGAAACTGGAACTGGAACCTCCCTCAAGAAGGTTCTGGTTCCAATTCCGGTTCTGGGGTAAACGGGAACTGCCGATTCGGAACCGGGAAAAGGACCGCACCGGAGCTAGGGTCATGTCTAGATGGTTTACAATAATCATGTTGATGAAAAAAACTTCTTAGCCATGATATTTTTTATTAGCTTGATAGGCTATTCGACATGCAAAACCTTGTTAATTAGTATTTGTTTGAATACATAAATTATTCAAGAAAAATTATGTATGTATGAATGCCAAGTGCCAAGAGAGACCCTATAAAACATAATTAGTATTCGTTTTTATTGTAAAGGTGGAGCAGCAAGAACTCCATTCCCTCGCTCCCTATTTTAATGTAAGATGGATAGTAACTAAACCAAGGGGTTTTCGATCAATCTCTATCAAGCTCCAATACAAAACCCTAATGACGTTAGAAATAAGATTAAATTAAGGGATCTGAAAGAAAAATTGTTTTACATATAAAAATTAATCATGCATGCATCATTTATAGCTTTATCTCTTGTTAGTTAGTCTTTTGTCAAGTGAAAATTTTCATTTATGAGTTCATCTATGTAAAATGATTCATTTAATTGTTTCTTCTTCAATTTGTCAGCAAAATTGTTTCTTAAGTTATAATGGAAATTATGTAGGTTTTTCACCTATTTAAGGGTTGATAATATTAACGAGATGATGTTGATCTAGAGGTAAACCCCTCACATCTACGCCACGAGGTTGTGGTTTCTAGTCACCCCCTCCCCCTAAAAAAACCCTGAATTTATATAATATTTAAATAAAAAAAGGATCGGTAATATTAATGATAGTGTTTATAAATGGACTCGAACCCACGACTTCATGGTTTAGATGTGAGAGGCATACCATCGAATCAACAGCAATTTGTCTTATATAAAGATATATATTACTATGCCTATACTTTCTCCTAAGTTAATTATCAATTTTTTTAGTGAAAGAATCTCCACGGCGCCACCATTCATCTCTGTATCCAAAATTGACGGTGGAGATCTACATCTGTAAATTTGTTTATATATATAGTCATTTTCTATTCATTACTTACTGATATAAAACTGAGTACATTGCATATGGATAAATGTATGTAAATTGAGTCAAAGCAGTTGAATCTAATGGCTCACATACAATACACTGATATATATTTATCAGTACACACTTTAAAGAAAATTTCCTATATATATAAAATTTGGTTAAGGGGATGTTGATCTCTTAACTATTTTCGGAAGGTCAATTATAACTTTTAATAGTCAAAATTGTGAGTTTTTCAATAAGTTGTTTCTGGGTTTTTCTAGTCAAACCTCAGGTAGGTTGAATGTAATTTGTTCAATTATATATTAATATACCCATACTTTCTCCTAATTTAATCAAAGTAATACTATACAATTCAAAAAAAATAACTTAAAATTCAACTCAAATAATGCTGCAAGTAAGTTGTCATCATCAAACACATCATGGAATTGAATGATATGGTAAATAACATAATAATAACAAATCACTTACCACATCATTTGATTGGCTTTTGGGTTAAATATTTTTTTTATTGTCAAACATTAGTGATTTAATTATGACCATCTGGATGGTCATGGAAAAGTTATTGTTTATCATATTCTTGAAATCCACTCTTTTTTGCTATAACTTAATTAATATCAATGTAGTTTGATTACTAGTTTATTAATGAATTTCTTGATCCTCATTACATAGTAAATTAAAAATTTTAATAAAAATTAAGTATTAAAGGAAGAGTTAATTAAATTTAAGATATTCATATTGTTCAAGTCATTGTGATGGGGTTGTTTATTATACAGGAAAAAAATTCCCTGTATGATACGGGGCTTTTGAGGGTGAGATTTCATCCATTGGTCGAATTACATAGAGATCTCATGGTTGATATAAAACATTTAATAAAATATATAATTTTAAACGGGTTAGGCTAAATTAACTTAAATTTGTGATTTAAATTTTGACTTTCGCATCTCAACCACTCATGATTCTTAATTCAAGAGTTAGAAATACATTCAAATCTCAACTATTGAATTAAGAGTATATGAGTCGTTAAGATGTTGAAGTCAAAGTTTTAAGTTACAAATTTAAATTGATTTACATTGATTCATTTAAGAAGACCATATGTATGTTACATTGTATATCCAAATGTTTTTTTTCTTTCAAAATTACAAATCCAATTTAGGGGAAATGGTGAGAAATGTCACATTTTTGTCTCGCTGTTGCACCAACGTCACCGGTTTAATAACTTATGTTTAAAAGGCACCTATTTTGGTGAACTACCAAAATTGCCCTTAAATAATCAATTTTTAATTGTCTCTGTACTTCCATCTCCACACTTGAAACACTGAAGGCAGGAACTCCTCTCTTTCTCTCTCTACAATAAATTTCAAAACTACTCTACTCAACGTTCTTCAGTAAGCACAACAAGGTAATATGTTTGTCTGAAATACTGTTTTTTATCCTTCATTTTTTAAAAACGTTCCTTTTGTAAACATGAAACTGGTTTTGTGAATATTGAATCTGTGAAATTTGAATCTCCGAACCTGTTAATAAAAAGATCGGAGCCTGTTTGAAAATGCTCGGAGCCTGTTTTAAAAAGCTCGGACACTGTTTGAAAAAACTCGGAGCCTGTTTGAAAAAGCTCGAGCCTTTGGACAAAAGGCTCGAGCCTTTAGAAAACAAGCTCGGAGACTTGAAAAAAGCTCGAGACTTTGTAAAACAGCTCGAGCTTTTAGAAAACAAGCTCGGGACTTTGTCAAAATGCTCGGGACTTTTGTGAAAAAGCTCGGGACTTTTGTAAAAAAGCTCGGGACTTTTGTAAAAAAGCGCGGGACTTTGTGAAAAAGCTCGGGACTTTTGTAAAAAAGCTCGGGACTTTGTGAAAAAGCTCGGGACTTTTGTAAAAAAGCTCGGGACTTTTGTGAAAAAGCTCGGGACTTTTGTAAAAAAGCTCGGGAATTTGTAAAAAAGCTCGGGACTTTTGTAAAAAAGCTCGGGACTTTGTGAAAAAGCTCGGGACTTTTGTTAAAAAGCTCGGGACTTTTGTGAAAAAGCTCAGGACTTTTGTAAAAAAGCTCGGGAATTTGTAAAAAAGCTCCGGACTTTTGTAAAAAAGCTCGGGACTTTGTGAAAAAACTCGGGACTTTGTAAAAAAGCTCGGGAATTTGTAAACAAGCTCAGGACTTTTGTAAAAAAGCTCGGGACTTTTGTAAAAAAGCTCGGGACTTTATGAAAAAACTCGGGACTTTGTAAAAAAGCTCGAGACTTTGTAAAAAGCTCTGTACTTTGTAAAAAAGCTCGGCCCTTTGGGATCTTTGGAAAAAAGGTTGGAACCTTTATTAAAAGCTCGGAGATCATAGTAAAAACCTCGGAAACTATTTTAAAAGGCTCTGAGCCTTTTCCATAGCTTTTATGTTTGTCATAATGGTTTGTGGTGATGAATGTTACAGGAGAATGAATCGGGTGAGAATAGTAATATCTTACAACGGTCGATGGGAGCAGTTACCCGACGGAAGTCAGAGGTTTGTTGGATCCGACAACCAAGGAACGTATGTGTCAAAGAATATGAGTTACGAAGAATTGGTGTCGATCGTGCATACCGTTGTGAAGTATGATGTAAACAAATACAATGTTGATCTACAGTCAATATCAATCGTTCCTGGCGCTACATGTCGCACATTTGTAAGAAATGACGATGATGTTCAGTTTATGCTAGGGGAAGATCGGGTGATCCCTCAAGTATGTGTTAGTCTAATTGAGAGGGCAACTGGAGATGTGATACGGAATGATATTCCTGCTCCTGAAAATATCCAACCATTTGGATCCGCTAGCGGTAGCAACCAAGTGTTCACACAAAGGAGTGCCACTGAAGGTGGGGAAAACATATGTGCTGTCCAACCGGTAGTGGTCGACCATGCAGATGTTTGTGAACCTCAATTCGACGATGTGTTTGGTTGTCGATTTGAGATGAATGATGGGCGGTACAATGAGCAATACAATGAGATGTACAATGAGGAGAACACTGAACCGAACCTTGGGCCTAACCAGGAGGTGGATAATAAGGCAAATATTGATCTGGTAGATCATGTAGAGAACACTGATGAAGATCATGTCCAAATTCAAAGACGTGGAAGACGTGTAGAAGGAGTTAGTTGCACTGGAGCAGATATGCCTGGTACTTCCGAGGTCCGGCATAATGTATCTACAGATGATTCTGATAATACCACAACGTGGGTTATTCCCGGAGCAGATTCATACTCGTTTGGGATTGGTAGAAGCACAACCTTGGTAGCAGAAGAACCTACATGCATGATTTATAAAGGTCAGTTCTTTCCGACAAAAAAGGATCTGAAGAGACTAGTTGGCCTTTTTGCAATGCGGTGAAACTTCGAATGGAAGGTGAAAAGGTCTAATAAGACAACGTTACATCTTGTTTGTTTGATTGACAACTGTACATGGAAATTAAGAGCGATGAGAAGAGATGAAGGGACGTACTTCCAAGTAAGAAGTTTTGTCAATGAACACAGTTGTCCATTGGAAGAGATTCACCGTCGCCACCGACAAGCTAGTGCAGTTATAATTGGAGAAGTGGTTGCACCTAGACTTCAACAACAAGATGGTCGTTTCATGCGTCCCAAGGATATAATCGCCGATATGAAAACAATGTATGGCATCCAAATCATGTACAGTAAGGCATATCAAGCCTTGCATTATGCATTGTCACTGAGCTATGGGACACATGAAGAAACCTTCCAACTACTGCCGTCTTTTGGTTACGTGCTGGAACAACAAAATCCCGGCACAATCACTGACTTACAGTGCGCTAACGACGGTAAATTCCTTTACTTTTTCATGTCATTAGGGGCCTCAGTTAGAGATTTTCGGAGGTGCATGCGTCCGGTTATTGCAGTTGATGGTACCCATTTGAAGGGAAGATTCAGGGGTACAATGTTTGTTGCAACTCCCCAAGATGGAAACGAACAGGTGTATCCAATTGCTTTTGGGTACGGTGACTCCGAAAACAACATTTCATGGGAATGGTTTTTGGATTGCTTGAAGGGTGCCCTTAGTCATATAGATGATCTGGTTTTTATTTCCGATCGACATGCAAGCATTGAAGCAGGGATTTCTAAAGTGTTCCCTTATGCAACCCATACCATATGTTGTTGGCACTTTGCTGAAAATGTGAAGAAGCGATTTCACAGAAAAGATGTTGCCAGCTTAATGGGCAAAGCCGCTAGAGCGTACACTGAATTCAAATATAACCGGTACATGGGTGAGTTACGTAACCTGCACAAGAATGCTTTCGATTATGTTGAATCTGCCGGTCCTCACAAATGGTCTCGTGTACACTGTCCCCAATGAAGGTTCAGGGTGATGACAACAAATGTTGCAGAGTGCATAAACTCATGCCTTAAATTCGCACGACAACTCCCTATGTTGACATTGGCAGAGTTCATTAGAAATATGTTACAGCGTTGGTTTCACGATCGACATCGAGCTGCACAGTCCATGCGTCATCAGTTGACCGACGCATCACATCTTGTGATGCTACAACGGGTCGAGAAGTGCGGTTATATGACCGTCAATCCAGTGGACTGGGACATTTTCTCTGTCAAACGGTCCAGAAAATAGTGGACTGTTGACTTAGCCCGGAAGACATGCACATGCAACAAATTCCAAATGGATCATTTTCCGTGTTCTCACGCACTCGCAGCGGCAAGGTACATTAACAGTATACAATTATACCCTATATTAAGCAAGCGTGATTGTCACTTTTTTCATTGGTTTTGCAGGGAGCGGAACTTGGATTTCACATCGCTATGTTCGGACTACTACAAGAGACAGACACTTATTGATGCATACTCAGTTCCTATTATGCCTGTTGGCCATCCTTCTTCATGGGTAGTGTCGTCCGAAATCGCTGAGCGGGTGGTTTTAAATCCAAAGACCAAGAGACAATCAGGTCGCCCGATGGAGGGTCGACATGCATCGTCTTCCGAGAGGACAACCACCCAATCGTGTAGAAGATGTGGACAATCAGGTCATAATAGCAGGAGGTGTTCTAATCCGCCCTTGATTAATGAAGGTCCGAGCAGAATTGTTCCCGAGGAATACCGTCGTAAGTGTAGCGTATGTCATCAAGTTGGACATAACAAACAGACGTGCCCACACAAGGAATCTACCGATGAGTGAACCGAGCCGTTCATACTTATTGTTTAATTAAGTTGGGGTGTTAATTATTACTTGTGTTATTGTATGATATGAAATGCGTGTGTTGTACTTGTAAATGAAAACACTTTAAATTTTAAACAAAAAATTTATAATATGAAAGTTCATTACTATAATTGTTTGTACATCGACAACTACAACATCTAATGTGGCTTGGAGTTACAAAAAATCTCCACAGCCATCTTCTCCCGTATGGTGCATATATCTTCTTCTGACCAGTCGAACGTCATCTTGTTCGCCAGTACGTACTCCATCAATCTCAAGGTATGAGCACCACAGTTACCCCTGCGACTCAGCACATGAACAACCGTTACAATAGAAGTTGAATAAAACAAACTTAAAGTTTAAATGATGTTCGTACAGTCATACCCTCTAGTTTGTTGGGGCACATGTGTTGTAGACACCATGCTTACCCCAAAGGGCCTATTCCGTTTCTCGTACTTCACCTCGCCAGTTGGTCTGGCATCTTGAAACCCCACCTGATGCAACATCGAGGGTAGAAACCACCGCAATGGAGCGACCTGCTCTTTCCTGATCTGTAGGGGGACTTCCTGTCTGAACGGGTCTAGCAGGTGGATCTTCCCGACAGTAAGGTCAACGCTGGCCACGAGCCAATGCTGGCCACCAATGTTGCACGGAATAAGGACCTGTACCAAGTGTTCAAGATATTGTTATGGTCAAAATAAGAATTTTTAATTAAACACATTGAAACCATAACTGTATTTTGCTCACCGCGTCAACCTCGTGCCATGGTCGGTTCCCTACCGGGAGCAATCCACGTACCGTCATCAGATCTTCAGGGGACCACCTGTACTTCAACACAGACCATTTTTTTGGGGCTTTTCCCACAGCATCGCGAGGCATGATTCTCCACCACTGAAACTCCAGCATTGACTGAAAATAGACAACGAACTGAAACGTTAGAAACAGGATGAAACACAACAAACAGACGTGTGAAAACAGTACATTTGAAACACTTACATAGAACTGAGAATCTAGTAGGTTCATCCTCTGAATGTAGACAGTGGGGAATGCTCGCTGACGCTTCCGTAAAATATGCAGGTACACTTCCATATGCTGACAATATAAACATTATACATTGTTAGTATTCTTCCATAAGTTAAACAAACTTAAAAGACAATCAAAGTAAGGAAAGTACCGTGTCCTCCAACTCCATAAAGTTGGTTTGCAACCGGTGGAACCAAGTCACAGGCACGGGGGTCATCAGATCCACATCACGTCTGCGTAATTTTCAATTATTTAGGAAAACAACTAATTTAACTTAGGTGTTTCAAAATAAATTCACAATATTTTAATACTTACAATCCCCCCGTCACGTTCCTCTTGTAGGCTTTGTAAGCCGCAAGCTGGTCAGCGTCTACCAATCCATTGGGCCTGAATGTATGTGCTGATGACATGGGCAGTGTCATTGGCCTCTTCGGCCGACAGGGGTCAGTGTATGGGCTCATCAACTGCCAGCCTCGTTTGCGCATCCGCTGCTGCCTATGCTGACTGTGGACTGGGGGGTGTTGGGAGGAGGAACTCTGTCCCCGTGGATCACGTCGAGGGCTCCGGTGGGATGGGTTGTGTCGGGATGGACCGGCAGTGTCACTAGGGGGTGAGGTGTGACGGGATCGAGTAGAGGAGAGCGGTGTCGGATGGACCGCAGGGGTGCTCCCTATGGATCGTCTGGTCAGGTCAGGAGTGTGGACTGTATGGGAGGAAGGACTCTGACCCAGTGGACTGAACGGGTCCGCTGTGTGGTCCTGGATATAAACAGGAGGATCCACATCCTGTACCTCTATAAGCAGCGGATACTCTAATATCGCCTGGGTAACTGTCTCCCCAAATACTCATGTATCCGTGCCACCAGGGACTTGCATCTGCTGGTCTCGTACTGTATCTCCAGTTGTTGGACCCTGCGTCTGAGGTCCATCAGCCTCCGTCGTAGTCCGGTGGCTGGGTCTGTCCCTCCGTCTCTGTCTGTACGGGGAGAGTCTTGATCATGGAAGGGTGGAACATCCCTGCCAGACTGTGATGTCGAACCCCACCGCCCCCAGAGAAAGTCCATCACCTCTCTATGCTGCCTATCCCGTTCCCGATCACTCTTCCGGATATCCTATCGTAACGCAGCGACTGCATCCATCACATCTTGGATTTTTCGTTCCAAACGATCCTGAAACAAAATCATTATTGTCAGTACTAAAACCCAACACTTGTTTCAACATAAATAATGCATTACACCATTTTTTACATACCTGGCGATGCCCTCCAACGTCTTCTCGTGAATGTACTCCACCGGGCATCGCAAAGCGAACCTGTCTGTGCCTAAGAGGACTCCCAGCGACAAACTCTGGGTCCGAACCCTCCGTATCCGGCCTGTGCCTGAGGGGACTCCCACCGCCAAACTCATGGTCGGAACCTTCCCTATGACTGGGTCCGGTAGTCGTATGATGTAAGGGATCCGGTACCGAGCCGTCGTGTCCATCGGCAGCCATATATAGACTGCCTCCCTCATTTATGCCCTCGTAGTACCGTGCAACCCTCTCAGCTGCTGTCGGCACCAGTGCAGTCCTCGTAAACATCTGAAATCGTGGTTAGACCATTCTATTTGTATAATCGTAATATGTAAACACTTTAACACAATAGATCCTTACCCTGGCTAAGAAAATTTTTTTGTCCAGCTTGTCCGACCTTGGTTGCTTTTGCAACTGCCATTTCAGAATACGGGGGGACAACTCAATCTCCCTACGAGTCCCAAATCGGGTCCCAAGCTTGGGGATAACCTCATACGTAAATACCTATGTAAAAGAACAAGTTATTCAGAATCCAATCATTTATTCTGTAACTCATGGAAAAAAAATTTCAGGTTTTCAAACGATACAAATTCTAAATTCTCACCAACAGTGCGTGAGCTAGACCGTAAATGTTGTACGTCTTCACCGTGTGAACGTCAACGCCCTTTTTCCTGCTGTCGTCTCTCATACCGCACACGTCGACCGTTTAAGGCATTCTTGAATCCAATAATGGACTGCCTATACACGTGGGCACCCCACGGGAATGCATCAAAAGTGTCCAAGTCCTCTACTAGCCGGATCTGCCATAATGGAACTTTCTCTCTCTCGTCCAACCCCATCAATATCCAGTTTAGCATATAAAGAAGGCACAGCTTCACAGCATCGTACTGCTCCTCAAATACACTGATCCGTAGAACAGCTCTCAGCTGTTCATAATCCACATCAGCTGCACCATTGAAATACCGTTGTTGTATCCCGTTCTGAACCATCTCATACCTCGTCGTGTCGGGAATCACTCCAAACTTCAATCCGGTGATCAGACAGAATTCAACCTTGGAGAACCGGACCGAACGAGTACCTAACATAAATCTCATCTCATCTCATCCTGCGGCCCATCGTGATGTAGCTCGCGCAATAGCAGTCGATGGACTACGCTACCCGAAAACTTCATCCCCCGATCCATCCTAAGGAAATGACCAAAACAAGACTCTGTATACCGACGTCGGTCTTCGACCTTGAATTGTTCTGGTACACTGTCTAGTGCGACGTCGATATCTTTAAGGTCACTGAAATGGTCATGCCGAGTGATTTTTCCATCGTACCATTCATCCTCTGGAGTTTTAAGCAAATCCTTTAGTTCACTACCCATCTGCATTTTCACAGAAAGAATGCATCAGTAAACTGTAAAAGGCTAGGACATAATAATATAAAATAGTAGAGAAGCAGTTTCAAAAAGCTCGGACTCATATTGAAAACGCTCGGACAGTGTGAAAAAAGCTCGAACACAATTGGAAAATGCTCGGACTCATATAAAAAAAGCTCGGGCACAGTTTGAAAAAGCTCGGGCACAGTTTGAAAAAGCTCGGACTGTTGAAAAAGCTCGGACTCAGCTTTAAAAAGCTCGGACACTGTTTCAAAAAGCTCGGAAACTGTTTCAAAAAGCTCGGACACGTGTTGAAAATGCTCGGACTGTTGAAAAAGCTCGGACTCGGTTTTAACAAGCTCGGACTCAGTTTAAAAAAGCTCGAAAAATGTTTCAAAAAGCTCGGAAACTGTTTCAAAAAGCTCGGACACGTGTTGAAAATGCTCGGACTGTTCAAAAAGCTCGGACTCAGTTTTAACAAGCTCGGACTGTCTAAAAAAGCTCGGCAACTGTTTGAAAAAGCTCGGACTCAGTTTCAAAAAGCTCGGAAACTGTTTAAAAAAGCTCGGAAACTGTTTCAAAAAGCTCGGACACTGTTTAAAAAAGCTCGGGCTGTTTAAAAAATCTCGGGCACTGTTTCAAAAAGCTCGGAAATTGTTTTAAAAAGCTCGGCCACATTTTAAAATAGCTCGAGAACAGTTTCAAAAAGCTCGGGCATTTTCAAATATCTCGGAACCAGTTTGATAAAGCTCGAAAACCCAGAAAAAGCTCGGAAAACATTTTAAAAAGCTCGGAAAAACCTCTTAAAAAGCTCGAAAAAGCTTGAAAAAAGCTCGGAATCACCTTGAAAAAGCTCGGGAACCCAGATCTTCAACGGATTTACAAACCCTAACCTAACCCACAACCATTCTCAGATCAACAAACAAACCTAATCTACAAGTTTAATCAACAACCAACATCAAACATGAACTTATTAAAAACAAAATCAACAACATAATCTGACTCAACTTACCGTCGATTGAAGATGCTCTCGTCTGAACACCCTGAAAATACACAAAGTGTGTCTAATACAACCTAGAGGGGGGGGTGAATAGGTTTTAGTTGATTTATTACCAACTTTTCAACTTAATCAATTTTTAATAATCTTACTCCATATTAACAATCAATCAATCCAACATAAATATGCGGAAAACAATAAATACACAAGGATTGATTTACGTGAGAAACCCTCCAACTGGGCAAAACTCACGGGCTATCCTTCTAGCCACATACGGTCCTCAAATCCACTATTTGAATGAAAGTTTACAACCTAGGTTGACCTCAAGTCACACCTACTTGGTCACTAACCCTTTCAATCTACCCAACGGGCCTTTAATAGTGATTCTTGACCACAAGCTTGTGCACTAACTCACTTAGTCACAAAGCTTAACAATCAATGAAGAGGTTAAACAACCTATGTGAATATGTAAAAGATATTCAAACATGCAATTAATGCTAGGCAACAATAAATGCTTATCTAAGGATTTAAGGATGTCAATAAATGCAAATCCTAGATATCAATATCTAAATGCAAATGCATGAAGATTTAGCTAGAAGGGTAAAATCGTCCTAAATGCTAGCTATTAATGAACAAGGCTCTCAACCAACAAACAACAACTCAATCATGTTATAAATGCCAATAAACATAAAGATATGCAATAAAATCACATAAAAGAGCTAACCCTAGGCAAACAAGAACATAAATAAATACAAAGAGATTTAGGGCATGTTCAAGTTACCTAGTCAATGAAAACAAGAAGAATCCATGATGAGATGATTCTTGAAGATGTTAGATGCACATGGATTTGTGTTTGGTTGAGTAAAGATGAGTTCTTGGGAGTTTCTCTCTCTAATGGGAGCTTAGCCTATCAAAAATGGCTTCTTGAACTCATAGAAACGAGCAAGGAAGAAGATAGAACATATATATAGAAACCCTAGACAAAACTGCGTCGTTTTGGGTTTGAGAAACAAAATCTCGTCAATACCGCTTGCTGGACCGCGTCGCAGGCAAGTGTCCAGACCGCGGTACACACAACAGTGCACCGTCTGGACAACAACGCGGTGCAGGGCGCTGTGCATGCAGGTGCACAGGCCGCGGTATGGGCAACAGAGGCTTACTGGACAACACCGCGACTTGGGTCGCTTTGCGTGCAAGTGTACAGGAAGCGGTACACAAAGCATGACTCTGCTGAGATATACCGCTCTGTATACCGCGGCGCAAGCATGTCTTGCCAAGCGGTCTAGGCCGCGCCAGGAGAAGAAATTCTCTTTTCTGGGCAAACTCAACACACTAAGAGATGTGCAAAATGTGCAAGTGTGGAGTGTGAAAAGAGGCAAACAATACATCATTCAATTACATGAAGATAGGAACATAATGCATGCAAGTGAGTGTGTGTAACTAGATCTCTTCAAAGAAAGTTAAACTAGTGAGATACCTTTGAAGTGCTATTTGAGAGAGATGATGTCCTTGAAGCTTGGCCTAAATTACCCTTACAAAGAATAATCCCCAATGTGGTTTGTCAACGAAATAAGCCAATCAAAATATGAGGAACTTACAATCTCCCCCTTTGGCTATTTCGTGACAAAACCACCACTCACGTATCATCCTCACAAGAAAGTAAAAAAACTAAAGGTCAACAAAAAGATATTCTACATTACAAAAAGATACCTAGATACTAGGTCTTCAAAACTTCAAGCTCTTGTAGAATAGCCACCTTCCCTACAAAACAATGAGACTACACTTTCCAAGACAAGTGTATGTGAGGTGATCAAGAGAGATAAAAAAAAATAAGAGCAATTTGCATAATAAAAAAAACTACAACATGCAACATGCAAATGCTCCCCCTATATAGGTTACTCCCCCTCAACGTGACAATCTCCCCTTAAATACAATCACCCTTTAAATAAACCATTACTCTCCCTTTTTGTCATGAGATAGACAAAGGAGTATTCCCCAACCGGGTCACTTTAGCAAAGAGAGCTATTTGCAAGATAAGTGCATAATCATATACAACATCTTTATGCAACTCAATTAATTGAGAGAGAATCATTGAGGGTTTATTGTTTAGAAGAAAAATGTATGACTTAATTGCTTTGGATGTAAGACATGTAACGTCATGGTTCAAGCAAATGGTATTTGGCAAGAAGAACCTCAAAACGGGTTCCAAAAGAATTCAAACCAATTTGCACCCTTATGTCATAAGCAAACAAGATATAGTGTTTTAAAGATGAATTTCAATTTAAAGAGCAACTATACCAAACTTTATAAGCGAAACAAGACATAAGCGACTTTTGCACCCTTTTTGATTTTTCCGGGTAAAATACCCGTATGATAGTAGCCTTGTTCAACTAATAAAGAGAGAGAGAAGACTAAATGTGGATGAGACATCCTCATTTATTGCATGGATACTAGATCCTTATTGGGTTTAGTCTTCTCAATTGCTTTCACACAAATTTTGCACTAAGGCAATAAAAAAGAATTTCATGCATATCATTTTGAGCATGTCACAAACAAGTCCACATGTCAAGGAGATAAATTATAGGTCATTCAAATGTACTTCCCAATCAATTCTCCTAATCCAAAAATGCATGTTTGAACATAGAGGTGACATGGATTACAAGCCAAGCAAGGCACACTTATTGAATAAAAAGCCATATAAGATTATATATAAGCACAACCAAGAATACTCAAGCAAATAATAAAGAAGCATAAAGTTGATCAAATTTTTGCTTATTCCAACATGCAAGGTTGCTCTCTTTGCTTGAGTTCCCCATAAGGGGTCAATCATCAAAACACATCAAGACATATGACAAATCCCAATAGACCTACTAAGTGACTTGAACCTAGTTGAGTCTAAGGGCTTTGTAAATAAATCCGTTAGTTGATCATTTGTGCCCACATGCTCAAGTGCAATGCATTTGTTTTCAACTAGTTCTCTAATGAAATGATGCCTAATGTCTATATGCTTTGTCCTAGAGTGCTGAACCGGATTCTTTGAAATATTAATAGCACTCATGTTATCACAATAAAGGGTAAGAATACCTTGATCAAAGCCATAATCCACAAGCATTTGTTTCATCCAAAGGAGTTGTGTGCAAGCACTCCCGGCGGCAATGTATTCCGCTTCAGCTGTGGATAGAGAGATGGAATTTTGCTTCTTGCAAAACCATGAGACCAAGTTGTTGCCTAGGAAGAAGCAACCGCCCGATGTACTCTTCCTATCATCACAATTTCCTGCCCAATCTGCATCACTAAAGCCAACTAAGCTAGCATTAGTGTTAAAAGAGTACCATATCCCATAGTTGGAAGTCCCATTCACATAACGAATGATTCTCTTCACTGAGGAGAGATGGGATTCCTTGGGATCAGCTTGGTACCTAGCACACACACCCACACTAAAGGCTATATCGGGCCTACTTGCGGTCAAGTAAAGCAAGCTACCAATCATGCCACGATAAAGACTTTGTTCCACACTCTTGCCACTAGCATCCTTGCTTAGTTTCAAGGTGGTACTCATGGGTGTGTCACAATGTTTGGCATTCTCAAGGCCAAACTTCTTCACAAGGTTTTTAGCATACTTAGCTTGGGATATGAAAATCCCATCATGCAATTGCTTGATTTGCAAACCTAGGAAGTAATTGAGCTCCCCAACAAGACTCATCTCAAACTCATGAGACATGACATCAACAAATTGTTGGACTTTGGATTTGTTGGTGGAGCCAAAAACGATATCATCAACATAGATTTGAGCTATGAAAAGCTCATCTTTGTTCCTCTTGATGAATAAAGTTTTGTCAACACTAACCCTAGTGTAGTCATTGTCAACAAGAAATTGAGTGAGGCGCTCATACCAAGCCCTAGGTGCTTGTTTCAACCCATATAAAGCCTTCTTGAGGCTATAGACATGATTGGGGTAGTGTGGATCCACAAACCCATTGGGTTGCTCAACAAACACTTCCTCATGCAAGAAACCATTGAGGAAGGCACTCTTCACATCCATTTGATGCAATTTGAACTTGTGCACACATGATATGGACAAAAGAAGCCTTATGGACTCAAGACGGGCAACCGGAGCAAAGGTCTCCTCAAAGTCAATACCCTCAATTTGAGAGTATCCTTGTGCTACAGTCTAGCCTTGTTGCGCACAATGTTGCCATTTTCATCCGACTTGTTCCTATATACCCATTTTGTGCCTATGACATTAGTATCCTTGGGTCTAGGAACTAGAGTCCAAACCTCATTTCTTTCAAATTGGTTTAGCTCTTCTTGCATGGCAAGAACCCAAAACTCATCATTCAAGGCTTCATCAACCTTTTTGGGTTCAATTTTAGAGGTGTAGCAAGTATAGCAAATTGACGCCTAGTCCTAACACCCTCATTCATATCTCCAAGAATGTCATTCTTATTGTGGAGATGTCTAACTCATGGAGCGGGTTCTTTAGAGTCCAAAGATGGATCTCGATCAAGAGGTTGGATGACCTCTTCATCAAGACTTGACTTCACATCAATTGAAGTCTCACCATTCTTCTCCAAGAGAGGATCATCAAGCACAATAACCTCCTCATCATGGTCTCTAGTCTTAGGCCTACAATCATCTATGACAACATTAGATGATTCCATGACACTTCGGGTTTTTAAATTGAAAACTCTATAGGCCTTACTATTAAGGGCATAGCCAATAAAAATCCCCTCATCACTCTTGGCATCAAACTTGCCAAGTTGATCTCGGTCATTTAGAATATAGCATTTGCTCCCAAATGAGTGGAAGTAGCTAATATTTGGCTTCCTACCCTTCCATAATTCATAGGAGGTTTGCCTAGTACCGGGCCTTAGGAAGACTCTATTTCCTATGTAGCAAGCCGTATTGACGGCCTTGGCCCAAAGGTTCCTAGGGACATTGTTGCTAAGCAACATCACACGGCCCATCTCTTGAAGGACCCTATTCTTCCTCTCAACAACCCCATTTTGTTGAGGAGTTCTAGGAGCCGAAAACTCATGGGAAATGCCTAAGCTATTGCAATAGCTTTCAAAACAAGCATTTTCAAATTCCCTCCCATGGTCACTCCTAATTCTTTTAATGTTTTTAATGTGTGAGTTCTTTTCATTTTGAATTTTAGTGCAAAGCATTTTAAATTTTTCAAAAGTTTCAGATTTTTCTCTAAGAAAATATGTCCATGTAAATCTAGAAAAATCATCAACACAAACAAAAATGTATCTCTTGCCACCGAGACTCTCGGTTTGCATGGGACCCATAAGGTCCATATGTAGAAGCTCTAATGGCTCCTTGGTGGCGAGATACTTGCCTTTCTTATGCATACTTTTGGTTTGTTTCCCTTGTTGACATGGTCCACAAACGCCATCGACTTTCTTCCCAAGCTTAGGGAGGCCACGCACAACCTTGAACTTATCTAAGATCCTCAAATCTCGATAGTTCATGTGGCCAAGTCTTTGATGCCATAACTCAATTTCCTCACATTTGGACATATTGCAAGAGATAGCACTAGCCTCAAGACAATAGCAATTGTCACTAGATCTCTTTCCTTTTAGCAAGGTTTGTCCATTTGGCATTAAAATAGAGCAATCATTTTTGTTAAACAAGACAGAGAGACCGTCATCATTAAGATGAGAAATGCTTATAAGATTGGCTTGTAAGCCATCAACAAGTAAAGCATTTGACAAGGAGGGTAAATCGGGAATGGAGATGGTTCCTTTCCCTATGACTTTCTTTCTAGATCCATCACCAAAGGTGACAAATCCTCCATCCTCCAAGACAAGGGATTTAAAGAAGCTCTTGTTCCCCGTCATATGCCTAGAACACCCACTATCCAAATACCAAGTGTTAGAGGCATTTGCCTTCAAGGCAATTTGAGCCACATAGCAAGAGTAGTTATCCCTTCTAATCCACCTAGGTGTAATGTTCTCATTCCTAGTGGTATTAGTCACATTGGCTCTAGATTTTCTAGGATCATGAAAATTTGCTCTGAGTTTCCTAGGAACATGCATTCTAGCTCTAGCTCTATTTCTTTCAATCATGCTCTTGATTCTACACATTTCAATGTATTTAAAGCAATTTGGTCTAATGTGACCATCAACACCACAAAAGTGACAAGTGGGAATAAAATAAGAAGACATACCATGCCCTTGTGAGTACAGAGGGGCTTTCCCATGCATTTGAGCTTGTCTTTTGTGTTGGATTGGTTCTCTTTTTCTTTGTTGTTGAGTTGGAACGAATTGCTTCCTTGGTTGCCCTTGCATGAATTGCTTTTTGGCTTGATGGTATTTCGGTTGAAGGAAACTTGCTTGATGCACCCTTGTTGATTGAGCTTGAGCTTGTTTCCCTTGTGCTACCTTGACTTGAGGATCTTTAGAGCACTCTCCTAGTTCGATCTTCTTCCTAGGATATTGTGGGGGTGGAGGCTCTTTGTTATCCAAACCCTTAACAAACACAATTTTGCTTGAGGATGAGGTCTCCTTGTCATTTTCATAGCCAAGACCTTTCTTATCACTTGGCCTCTTGCCAACTCCCAACATGTGGTCAAGTTTATTCGTGCTTGAAGTCATCTTAGCAATGATCTCTCTAGCTTCTTCAAGCTCTTTTTCCATCAATTCCTCATTCCTTTTGGCTATCTTCACTTCTTTATTTAAGTGAGTAGCTTCGGTGGATAGCTTGAGATTCTCCCCTTTTAGCCTTTGAATCTCCTTCTTCATCTTCAATCTTGAGCTTTGAAAATGCTCAATGAAGCCTTCAAGATCCATTCCTCTTACATCCATATTTGTTGAATGGGATGAAGAGTCACCATAGCTAGAGTCATCTTCACTTTGTTTCTCTACCTCTTCATCATCTATCGCTTCCTTACTCTTGAGAGAAGATGCGAAGGCAATAAAGTTTGCCACATGATCCTCATCATCTGAGGATTCTCCTTCTTCTTCCAAGTCATCACCATCGCTCCACGTGGCGACCATGGCCTTTCCTTTCTTCTTATTTTTCAAATTTCCACAATCCGTGGAGATGTGTCCGAAACCTCCACATTCAAAGCATTGAATCCCTTTTCTTGTGGGCTTGTCGTCACTTGACAAAAAACTTCTTGAAAGGAGTCTTCTTCTTTATTTCCTTTCCTTTGGATCCAAATCCCCTCTTCTCAAAATTGATGAACTTCTTGAATCTTTTCACCATGAGGGCCATTTCTTCATCTGAGTCTTCTTCCTCCTTCTCAACCTTAGAAGTCTTCAGAGCAATGCTCTTTTGCTTCTTTTGAGGTGTAGGTGTGGGAGTCCATCTAGACTCATATGCTAGAAGCCTTCCAATAACTTCACTTGGCTTCATATTCTTGTAGTCACTATTCTCCTCAAGAGCCGTCACTTTTGACTCAAATCTTGCTGGAAGCGACCTCATAATTTTTTGCTTGATCCTCCTATCCGAATAGGGATCACCAAGTTGATGGCTTTGATTGACTATGTCCATCATCTTCACTTGAAAGTCGTTGAAGCACTCATCCTCCTCCATCCTAATTTGCTCGAATTGTGTTTGGAGGACTTGAAGCTTGGAGTCCTTGACCACCTCGGTTCCCTCATGGGCCGTCTCTAGAATCTCCCATGCCTCTTTTGCAATTCTTGTTGTTTGGATCAATTTGTACTGATTGTCATCCATTGCACAAAGAATTGCATGCATAGCCTTGTTATTCCACTTGGATGCTTCAAACTCTTGAGTTGACCATTCCGACTTTGGCTTGAGAACTATACTTTCGTCTTCAAGAGTCTTTACCGGAAGAGTGTAGCCGTCTTCGATTGCCATCCATGCTCGGTCATTTATTTGGCAAATGTAAGACTCCATCTTGCCTTTCCAAGAGGCATAGTTTGTTCCGGTGAGCAAGGAGGTCTTGTGCTAGAGGCTCCCTCATTACCACTTCCGTTCCCACTCATAGTGTTTGGGTATGAATGAGATGAATGTTTATGATGCAACAAACACAAACAATAGGCAAGACACACAACGAGCAAGGATCACCTAAGTGTATCTAGGAACCCGCTCTGATACCAATTGAAAATACACAAAGTGTGTCTAATACAACCTAGAGGGGGGGTGAATAGGTTTTAGTTGATTTATTACCAACTTTTCAACTTAATCAATTTTTAATAATCTTACTCCATATTAACAATCAATCAATCCAACATAAATATGCGGAAAACAATAAATACACAAGGATTGATTTACGTGAGAAACCCTCCAACTGGGCAAAACTCACGGGCTATCCTTCTAGCCACATACGGTCCTCAAATCCACTATTTGAATGAAAGTTTACAACCTAGGTTGACCTCAAGTCACACCTACTTGGTCACTAACCCTTTCAATCTACCCAACGGGCCTTTAATAGTGATTCTTGACCACAAGCTTGTGCACTAACTCACTTAGTCACAAAGCTTAACAATCAATGAAGAGGTTAAACAACCTATGTGAATATGTAAAAGATATTCAAACATGCAATTAATGCTAGGCAACAATAAATGCTTATCTAAGGATTTAAGGATGTCAATAAATGCAAATCCTAGATACCAATATCTAAATGCAAATGCATGAAGATTTAGCTAGAAGGGTAAAATCGTCCTAAATGCTAGCTATTAATGAACAAGGCTCTCAACCAACAAACAACAACTCAATCATGTTATAAATGCCAATAAACATAAAGATATGCAATAAAATCACATAAAAGAGCTAACCCTAGGCAAACAAGAACATAAATAAATACAAAGAGATTTAGGGCATGTTCAAGTTACCTAGTCAATGAAAACAAGAAGAATCCATGATGAGATGATGCTTGAAGATGTTAGATGCACATGGATTTGTGTTTGGTTGAGTAAAGATGAGTTCTTGGGAGTTTCTCTCTCTAATGGGAGCTTAGCCTATCAAAAATGGCTTCTTGAACTCATAGAAACGAGCAAGGAAGAAGATAGAACATATATATAGAAACCCTAGACAAAACTGCGTCGTTTTGGGTTTGAGAAACAAAATCCCGTCAATACCGCTTGCTGGACCGCGTCGCAGGCAAGTGTCTAGACCGCGGTACACACAACAGTGCACCGTCTGGACAACAACGCGGTGCAGGGCGCTGTGCATGCAGGTGCACAGGCCGCGGTATGGGCAACAGAGGCTTACTGGACAACACCGCGACTTGGGTCGCTTTGCGTGCAAGTGTACAGGAAGCGGTACACAAAGCATGACTCTGCTGAGATATACCGCTCTGTATACCGCGGTGCAAGTATGTCTTGCCAAGCGGTCTAGGCCGCGCCAGGAGAAGAAATTCTCTTTTCTGGGCAAACTCAACACACTAAGAGATGTGCAAAATGTGCAAGTGTGGAGTGTGAAAAGAGGCAAACAATACATCATTCAATTACATGAAGATAGGAACATAATGCATGCAAGTGAGTGTGTGTAACTAGATCTCTTCAAAGAAAGTTAAACTAGTGAGATACCTTTGAAGTGCTCTTTGAGAGAGATAATGTCCTTGAAGCTTGGCCTAAATTACCCTTACAAAGAATAATCCCCAATGTAGTTTGTCAACGAAATAAGCCAATCAAAATATGAGGAACTTACACACCCGATAAACACTGTTGTCCTACCGCCGATTACTTCGACGTCTTTTTCAGACGGAAAACCACTTATCTTCCAACACCGGTTCTTTTTCCAAGAGATGTTTTCTCTCTCTGGTTTTTCTCACTAGGTTTGAAAACGACAAAAACTCACTTGGAAAGGGTATTTTTGTCTGGACACCTATATTGGTGCCTTTTAAACATAAATTAGTAATGTGGTGATATTTGCACAACACACACCCCAAATAGTGCTATTTATTTTTTGACCCCATACAATTTAGATACAGTAATTGTTTATAAATTATAATAGGTCTTTTTTTAAGAGGGAATGGTTCAAAATAGCACCATTTGGAAGTTGAGTTGTGCAACTAGCACTACTATAATAAGTCTTGTTTTATTAGCACCTAAAAGGGTGTGCTGACGAAAATGCCCCTCCTTTTACTCTTACAAATTTTACTTATCATTTCCTCAGTCAACGTTTTCTCTATTTTTTCTCTTCTTACAACCGTACTTCTACTTATCATTTTCTCTCCATTCATTTGTAGATTCTCGTTGCTGTTTGATAATTTTTCATTCAATTTTTGAGGTAATCTTTAAAAAATGCCCAGATTTGAAGAGTAGATCCAATAAGTTTATGCCAAAGTTTGAAGATTGAAGAGTTGAAAAGGTAAATTTCCTCCATTTCAATTGTGGTATGGAAACTTTCACTTTCAATTTGTTAGATCTATATGTTAAAGTGAAGCTAATTCTCCATTTCGATCTGGTTTTGTGGAAAAGTCTGTCTTTTGTTGTTAAACTGTCTTTTCTGGAAAACTGGTTTTCCAGAAAATAAGTCCTGATTTCGACACATAAGTGTACTCGTATCGGGACATAATTGTATTTTTTCGAGACTTATTTATATTATTTTCGAGACTTATTTATCTATGTTTCTAGACTTAATTATTTAATTGTCCAGACTTACTGGGATGAACTACTGTTATTGTTGTTTGTTTCACTAGTTTTATATGGTGAATAATAAACTCTATCGCTTTCGAGACTTATTTAAATAATGTTCGAGACTTATTTATACTCGTAGCAAGACTTATTTATTCGGAACTTATTTATGTCACAGCCGAGACTTATTTATATCGTTATCGAAACTTATTTATATCACATGCGAGACTTATTTATATCATTATCGAGACTTATATATATTAAATTCGAGACTTAATTGCATTAATTCGAGACTTACTGGGATGAACTACTGTTATTGTTGTTTGTTTCACTAGTTTTATATGGTGAATAATAAACTATATCGCTTTCGAGACTTATTTAAATAATGTTCGAGACTTATTTATACTCGTAGCAAGACTTATTTATTGGGAACTTATTTATGTCAAAGCCGAGACTTATTTATATCGTTATCGAAACTTATTTATATCACATGCGAGACTTATTTATATCATTATCGAGACTTATATATATTAAATCGAGACTTAATTCCATTAATTCGAGACTTACTGGTATGAACTACTATTATTGTTGTTTGTTTCACTAGTGTTCATATGGTGAATAATTAACTCTATCGCTTTCGAGACTTATTTATATCATTATCGAGACTTAATTCCATTAATTCGAGACTTACTGGGATGAATCTGAATTACTTTTATTTTTTGACTAGTTTTCATATGGTGAGCAATTTGATTTGATATTGTTATTTGTTTGTAGGACAATGGATCGAGTTAGAATATTGATATCATATAATGGACGATGGAATGAACTACCGGATGGAAGCCAAAGATATGTCGGCGCCATTAATAAAGGTGTATATGTCCGGAAGAATTTGACATATGAAGAGCTGATGGGGGTTGTGAAGGCCATTGTCAAACATGATCCGAACATATATGAAATTGACATAGAATCAATAAATGTTGGTCCAGACAGTACATGTCGCACTATGATAGCGGATGATGATGACGTTCAGTTTCTATTAGGGGAAGACAAGGTAATTCCGAAAGTGTGTGTTTCACTTGTTGAAAGAAGATACGAGGAACGGGTCATGGGTGAAGACATTCAAATCAATCAAACTCCCGTAGAAACACGGCAATCTGATAATAATGTTGTCCATGATTCGTACGAGGCAGTTGACCTTGATGCACCTCATACCGGACCTCATTTTGACCGTGACTTGGAACCGCAGTTAGACGACCGCTTTGATATTGCTTATGGTCCTGAACAACATGATGCATCGGGAAGACGCGTGGAAGGAGAGCATAACATTTCTAGTTCGAACAATCAAACAACGTGGATCATTCCTGGATCAGAGTCATTTTCGTTTGGCGACATGAGCACCATGGGTTCTAGTACACCTAACACTATGATTTACAAGGGACAATTTTTCCCAAGGAAGAAGGATTTAAAACGGTTAGTAGGCATTCATGCGATGAGAGAGAATTTTGAATGGAAGGTGAAACGGTCCAACAAATCCGTTTTACATTTGGTTTGCAAACATGAAAATTGTACCTGGAAATTAAGAGCAGTTAGGGTGTCTGAGGGGACATACTTTCAAGTAAGAAGTTTTGAAAACAAGCATAGCTGTCCATTGGAAGAGGTTCACTGGCGCCACCGACAAGCTAGTGCAGTCATCATTGGTGAAGTTATAGCCCCTAGACTTCAAGATAACGACGGATGTATCATGTGTCCTAGAGACATCATTGGAGATATGAAGTCTATGTATGGGATCCAACTCTTGTACAGTAAGGCACATGCATCCTTGCAGTATGCATTGTCATTGACATATGGAACACATGAGGAGTCGTTCCAGTTGCTTCCATCTTTTGCTTATGTTTTGGAACAACTAAATCATGGCACGATCACGGATATACAATGCACAGATGATAATCAATTTTTGTACTTTTTCATGTCGTTTGGAGCTTCAATTCTAGGTTTCCGCCGATGTATGCGTCCTATTATTGCCATTGATGGTACACATTTAAAGGGGAGATACTTAGGTACAATGTTTGTCGCCACAGCACAAGATGGAAATGAACAAGTATATCCTATAGCGTTTGGTTATGGGGATTCCGAAAATAACAGTTCATGGGAGTGGTTTCTACAGACATTGAAGGATGCCCTTGGCCATATCGACGATTTGGTTTTGGTGTCTGATCGTCATGCAAGCATTGAAGTTGGGATACAGAAAGTCTTACCAAATGCAACCCATGTATTTTGTATTTGGCACATTTCCGAGAATGTAAGGAAAAAGTTCCATAGAAAGGATGTTGTAGAACTATTTCAACGGGCTGCCAGAGCATACAGGCAAGTGGATTATGACCGAGAGATGGAAGAGTTAAAGAAGCTGCATAAGAATGCATATGAATATGTCTTGGAAATCGGACCTCATAAATGGTCACGTGTTTATTGTCCACAGAGGAGATTTTCCATGATGACAACCAATGTTGCTGAATGTCTTAATTCATGCTTACGATTTGCCCGCAAATTACCAGTGATGACATTAGCAGAGTTCATTAGGAACATGCTCCAGAAATGGTTTTACAATCGTCACCAAGCTGCAGTAAACATGCGTTCACAACTCACTGACGCTGCACATGCAGAGATTTTGGAGCGAATAGCCGAGTGTAATCATATGACCGCGACTCACGTTGATTGGAACATATTTCTAGTGAAGCTACGGGGAGACCAGTGGACAGTAAACCTGTTGGAAAAGACATGCACATGCAAGGTTTTCGATCTTGATCATCTACCTTGTGCTCATGCACTCGCAGCTGCTAGGTAATATATTGTTTTCGGAAAATACATGCACATTTTATGATTGCACTTACGGTGAATGTTATTTGTTGTTAAATTCACAGGGAGCGAAGCTTGGATTACACTTTATTATGTGCGGATTACTACAAAAAGGAAGTCCTTGCCGATGCATATTCTATACTGATCATGCCGGTGGGCCATCCAAATACTTGGGTAATTCCTCCAGACATCAAAAATCGGGTTGTCTTAACGCCGGATATCAGAACACAATCTGGTCGGCCCCGGAGAAGTCGTTTTCAGTCCGTCTCTGAGAGGCCTAGCAAACAAAAATGCAAAAAATGTGGAACACAGGGTCACAATTCCAGGAGGTGTCCGAATCCTGGCCCCAGCTCCAGTAGTACTATTCCAGATGCATATCGTCGAAAATGTAGTGTATGCCATGAAATCGGGCATAACAAACAAACTTGCCCAAAAAGGGATGAGATCGTTGGAGACAACAACTTGTAATGCTTTCATTTTGCAAGTGGATGGTTAGTAGGTGTTATGTGCGGATTTTGTAAAAGCTAGACATTTGTTGGTTTGTAATTTGCAAGTGGATGGTGTCAAATTCGGGACTTATTTATATGACTTTCGAGACTTATTTATAATCAATTCGAGACTTACTAGGACATCAATCAGAATTAATGTTATTGTTTGACTATGTAAGAACCTCAGTTTTATGATTGGCTTATTTCATGACAAATCACATTGGGGATGTTTGTAATGGGTAGCTTAGGTTTTATTGTGGTTCTTCATCAACAAGCTTCCAAGATCCCATAGTGCTTCAAGAGAGGTAGTTTACTTGTCTTGACTCTTTTGAAGAGATTTTAGTTGCACACACTCACTTGCATGCATTATATTCTTGATTACATGTTTTTGAATGATGCATTGTATGCCTCTTTTCACACTCCACACTTGCACATTTTGCACATCACTTAGTGTGTTGAGTTTGCCCAGAAAAGAGAATTTCTTCTCTTAGCGCGGCCTAGACCGCTTGGCAAGACATGCTTGCACCGCGGCATACAGAGCGGTATACCTCAACAGGGTCATGCTTCCTGTACCGCTTCCTGTACACGTGCACGCAAAGCGACCCAAGTCGCGGTGTTGTCCAGTAGGCCTCTGTTGCCCATACCGCGGCCTGTGCACCATGAATGCACAGCGCCCTGCACCGCGCTGTTGTCCAGACGGTGCACTGCTGTATGTACCGCGGTCTGGACACTTACCCGAGCCGCGGTCCAGCAAGCGGTATTGACGGGATTTTGTTTCTCAAACCCAAAACGACGCATTTTTGTCTAGGGTTTCTATATATATGTTCTCTTCTCTTCTTGGCCGAATTAGAGCTTCATGAACCCATTTTTATGAGAGAGAACAACCCTTAGAGAGAGAAAGCTTCAAGCTTTGTTCCTTGACTCTCCAAACCCAAAACCCATCACCTTCATGCATTTCTAAGCATCTTTAAGGCATAGGTCTTCATCATTAGTTGACTTGGTAAGTTGAACAAAAACTCCATATTTATCATTTGTTCATACTTTCCAAGATTGTGTTTTTATTGCATTTATTAGTTGATTAAATGCTAGGACTCTATTTAATGCATATATTTATGAGTTCCTTTGTATGATTGGGTTTGTATTGTGATAGCTTGCATTTAGGACATATTTGCCCTCTAGCTAATTAGGACTCATTGATTGCATTTGTTAATTGCATTTATTGTCCTTGCCATGATTAATGACAACATATGTTGATATGGCTTTGTTTGATGACTAGAGTTTAGACTTGCACATCTATATCTAGTTAGGTCTTTATGAGCATTCATATTGACATTGATATCTAGGATTTGTACTTAGTGTCATCTTAAATCCCTAGATAAGCATTTAGTGTTGCCTAGCATTATTTGTATTTTGAGTATTCATATATTCACTTAGGTTGTTAATCTCTTCTTGAGAGTTAAGTCTTGTGACTACAAGGTGTAGTGCACAAGCAAGTGAAGTCTTGCAACCAGAGTGTGGTTGGCAAGCAAAGTGATCAAGGATTCACTATAAAGGCCCGTTGGGTAGTAGTGGTGGGTTAGTGACCGAGAATGGTGTGACTAGAGGTCAACCTAGGTTGTAAACATCATTACAATAGTGGATTTGAGGATCGTATGTGGCTAGAAGGATAGCCCGTGGTTTTTCCTTTGTCGAAGGGTTTCCACGTCAAAATCAAGTGTTCTTTATATTTCTGCACTTTACTTGATTTTGTATGTATGGTTGTATTGGGTTAATTGTGTTTAATATTGACTAATCGAAAAGTTGGTAATAATCGATTAACAACCCATTCACCCCCCCCCCCCCCCCCCCCCCCCTTCTAGGTTGTAGACACACACTAAGAGTGTATTTTCAGACTAGTTTTGATATGGTGAATAATTAATTATTTTATTGTCGGGACTTATTTATACCAATTTCGGGACTTATTTAATTGAATACCGGGACTTAATGTTATCAAATTCGGGAATTATTTATATGACTTTCGAGACTTATTTATAATCAATTCGAGACTTACTGGGACATCAATCAGAATTAATGTTATTGTTTGACTAGTTTTGATATGGTGAATAATTAATTATTTTATTGTCGAGACTTATTTATACCAATTTCGGGACTTATTTAATTGAATACCGGGACTTAATGTTATCAAATTCGGGACTTATTTATATGACTTTCGAGACTTATTTATAATCAATTCGAGACTTACTGGGACATCAATCAGAATTAATGTTATTGTTTGACTAGTTTTGATATGGTGAATAATTAATTATTTTATTGTCGGGACTTATTTATACCAATTTCGGGACTTATTTAATTGAATACCGGGACTTAATGTTATCAAATTCGGGACTTATTTATATAATTTTTGAGACTTATTTATAATCCATTCGAGACTTACTGGGACATCAATCAGCAATTGACGATGTCATTACGTACCAGTAAGTCTCGAAATACTTACGCATTGTTTTATTAAGTCCGAATTTGATAACAATAAGTCTCGAACTTACATAATAAGTCTCGTAATTCGAGACTTACTGGAAGTCCATCCACAATTCAATATAAATGTAATCAACTGTCAATAGAACTTAACCAAAAATCCACCCCAAATTTCGTTCAATAACATTCATAATTAACAAAAAATCCATCCATAATAACGTTGGGTCAATAACCATTCCAAAGTCCATCCATACATAACATACAATAACATTCATAATCAACAAAAAATCCATCCATAATAACATTTGCAATAACCATTCAAAAGTCCATCCATACATAACATACTTCACTGGTCTTCAACAATGGAGGAGTTGGAAAATACTTCCACAGCCATTTTCTGTCGCATCTGTGGCATTTGGTCATCAGTCCAATTGAACTTCTTTCTCTTTGCCACAATATGCTCAATCAAAGCTAAAGTGTGTGCTCCACAATTGCCACTATAAAGATGTACAGAAACTGTTAATTACCATATAAACAGAATGGATGATCCTATACCGTATATAATCATTAAAGTTGTGCTATTTACCCAGTTTTTTGTTGGGGAATGTTATGTTTGCTTACTACAACCATATGAAACGGTTCCGGAGACATCGTTGTGTTCTTCCCCCGCCTCTTTTTGTAAAAACCAATTTGATTCAGCATCAAAGGTAGAGAATACCGTAAACAAGCAACTTGTTGATTCCGGATTTCGTATTGAACCTCCTGCTGCCACGGATCATACAAACGGATGGATCGTAGTGTTAGCTCCACGCTAGCCATTAACCAATGACCGCCTCCAACATTCCTCGGAATCAAGACCTGGATCCAACACAAACAAAAGAGGATAAATAACAATGCGAGCTATCCGATGTAAAAACAATAAATAGATGCCATCCTTATCATACCGTATCGACCTCCTTCCACGGACGACAGCCGTCATCTTTATTCCCTCTGGCCCATGCTAATTGTTCTTTGGTCCATTTGTAAGATATCACTGGCCATTCTAGAAAAGGTTTATCCGTTGTTCCAGCAAGCATTAATTGCTCCCACCAAATTAGCATGTAAAACTGTAATTTAAGCATGGGTAGAGTAAAAATATGCTAAATTGTATAGTAATAGAAAAACTAAGTACTTACGTAAAGATACGGATCTATGATATTGACGTTCTGCTGGTACACTTCTGGAAACATGCGTTGACGCTTCCTTACTATCTTCAAATAGGCTTCCAGATGCTGTAAAAAATATGGACATATACATGATTGTTAGACAATGTAATCTCATAGTTTCAATGAAGGAGAACTTGAATAATTGTATACTTCATACCGTGTCTTCCAAAACAGTGTTGTTGGACTCAAATTGAACGAACCAAGGGACATCAACTATGACTTTTACGTCTACATCGCGTCTGTGAACAAAATAAATGTTACTTACTCCGCCAGCATTTAAGTACACCTATATGTAAAAGACTTGTATCTTAAAATTACCTCCCAGTTGGGTCCTCCTTAAATGTTACGTACTCCGCCAACATTTCCGCAGCGACCGGTTCATTTGGCTTGAATTTATGGGCTGCTGACCTAGCCCTCTTAGGCTTACATGGGTCAGTATATGGAGTGGTCAACTGCCAGCCCCGTTTCCGTAAGCGTACTGGTCTTTCCTCCATACTTGTACTAGCCAAAGTATCCTGACCCTTTTGAGCAATCAGTTGAGGATGTTGGACCTCTGGAGTCGGCTGGGCCACCAATGGATGATCCTGGACCTCTGGAGTCTGCTGGGCCACCAATGGATGATCCTGGACTTCTAAGTTTGCTGGGCCATCACTGGAGGATCCTGGACCTCTGAAGTTTGCTGGGCCATCACTGGAGGATCCTGGACCTCTGGAGTTTGTTGGGCCATGAATGGATGATCCTGAACCTCTGAAGTTTGTTGGGCCATCACTGGAGGATCCAATGGATGACCATGGTCCATACATGGAGGATCAGACCGAGCATGATGGGGCATGTAAAATGAGTCACCCAGAGGAGTATGGTGTTGTTCATCGATATGCCTATATGTACGAATGATATGCATCATCTCAGCATGTTGTTCCTCTCTACGTCGGTTGCTATCTCGAACCTCATCCAAGACTATCTGAAGCCGCTCCTGTATACGTGACTCACTATCTCGAACCTCATCCCGTAACTCTTGGAATGATTGCATCACTGACTCCAAGCGATGCGTATGAACTCCAGGTGGTCCCTGAAATGAACATTTAAAAGTTACTAATATAAATTACATAACTAAAATTATGCATAAAATCCAGCTCACAGTACCACTATACGTACCACTAGTCCCCCCCCCCCTACAGTTCCTGCTCTGAAACGTCGACGTGGAGGGGTAGGAATGTCACCTACACCCGTGGTAGGTGTAGGTATAGCAGTCCCACTAGGCTCAGCAGCACTGCTGGGTCTAGTCTGTCGAGGTGTACGATTGTCTGTGCTACAATCGCCTTGATGTGCATCATACTCATCTAACATATTTTCTAACGCACCGGGAGCCGGATACAAATCCTCAACGTTTTGTACCCCCTCATAGTACCACTTTCCAACCTCCTGATTCGTAGGGGTGATTTCCGGTTCCGCAAACATCTAAATTTATTCAAAAATCAAATACAAGATACAAACATTGACAACCAAAAAAAATATTCGAATCGATGATAATATCCAATAGGTTAGAAACAAATTACCCTATTCTTAATAATCTTTTTGACTTTATCCGGCCGGGGTCGCCTCGTGAACTCCCACTTCAGAATACGTGGAAATGGGTCAACGTTATGATGAATGGCGAATTCCCTAGCCAATGCTGGAATCACTTCTAGAGCTAATATCTACAACATTCAGGTAATAAAAAATTGTTAGCAAATATAATAATAGATAAGTAAAAATTATAACTAATATGTTTGTAAGCCTCACCAATAAAGCGTACGAAAACCCCCACATGTTGTACGTCTCTTTCGAGTGCTTATCATTTCCTTTGGATCGCCCTCTCCGACCGGACAACGCAGTTTTGAACCCATTTATAGAGTAACTGTAGACAAGGCAACCCCATGGGAACTTATCAAAATGCGTCCAAGTTGTCTACAAGCCGCACCTGCCATATAGGCACGCTACCTCTCTCATCCGCTCCGATCAAAAATACATGAAGCAATAACAACAAACACAACTTCACAACGTCAAACTCCTCTGTCCACTCACCTTGTTGTACCCTTTCCTTCACTTCCTCAAACTTTATTTCATTCCGACCACCAAAACACCTTTGGTGTATGCCATTCTCCACCTCTAAATACTCTGTCGTGTCAGGCACGACTCCAAACTTCAACCCTGTAATTAGACAAAACTCGATTTTTGAAAAATGGACACTCACGTTTCCCAACGAGAACCGCATCTCATCTGGGCTGCCATCGTGATGTATCTCCCACAAAAGCAAGCTATGCACAATCGTCCCAGAAAACTGCATAGTTCGATGCATACGTAAGAAATGTCCAAAACATGAGTCCATGAATCTCTGCTTTTGGACCCCCCCCCCCCCCCCCCCCCCCATCATCTATGCCGGAAAGTGCATCGTCTATTACTTTAAGGATTTCGATGTGATTGTGGCGAGTAATTGTTCCTTTATACCAATCCGATTCGGGAGTTTTCAGTAGCCTCTTAAGATTCACCATCTGCATATATAATATTACAAACAATTAAGTCTCCGATGAAACAATTATTTCTATATATACACCAGTAAGTCTCGAACACACATGAATTAAGTCACGAATAAACATGATTTAAGTCACGATTACAAGTTACATACGTCTCAAGTATACACAATTAAGTCCCGAACCCGAATATATACCATTAAGTCTCGAATAAATCATAAATAAGTATCGATTTCACACGAATTAATTCTCCATTCCACATGAATTAAAGTCTCTTATACATGTTAAATGAGTTTAGATTATATAGAATTAAGTCTCTTACACATAATTAAAGTCCAGAATAAATGTCAAATAAGTTTCGATTTATGCTAATTTAACTGAAACTGATTATGAGAAGAAATTCAAACAGTAGAACAAATTCAAACAACCTAAATCACCCAAACTACCTGAATCACCCAAACTACCTAAACAATTCAACAAATTAAACGAAATCACCCAACCTACCTAAATCTACCAAACAGTAGAACAAATTCAAAACAAAACAACAAAATCGAAATCAATAACACCACCACTCATTCAAACAACAAAACATGACCATTGAAAATCAAATTCACAATAAACGAAATCGAAATCAACAAAAACGAAACAAAAATCAACAATATCAAATTTGAAAACAAAACCCAAACGAAAATACCTCAAATCGAAGCTGGTTTCTATCGACGGGATCTCGATCTACTTGTCGCTGGCGAGTAACCGCTGCCGTTGAAGTCTTCTCGGTTGTCTGCCTGTGCGGTACTGTTCATCGCCGTCGTCAATGGATTCTCGTTGCTGTTTGTTCGTCGCCGTCGATGGGTTTCTCGATCTACTTGTCGCTGGCGTGTAACCGCTGCCGACGAAGTCTTCACGGTTGTCTGCCGGTGCCGTACTGTTCGTCGCCGTCGTCAATGGATTCTCGTTGCTGTTTGTTCGTAGAAGTCTTCACCGTTGAAGAAACAATTTCCTCAGTGAACGAAGTAAAAAATTTCAAAGGAGGAAAAGTTAAAAGTAAATTCAATTTTTGATGTCTGTTGCTCTAATATGAGGGTATTTTTATTCGAAATCAATTTTTAGTGCTATTAAAATAAGACTTATTGATGTAGTGCTATTTGCACAAATCTCATCCAAAAAAGTGCTATTTAAGTTTTTGACCCTTTTTTTAGTCATTGGATAAGTGTGTTTTGATGTATGTTGCCTTTTGGTAACAACTGACCGGCACAAGTAAATCTCCCATGAGTCTCTCATCACGTGTCATGAAAGTGTGCTATATGGCACAATTATATTATTAACATCTGACAGTGGTAAGCAGACTAATGAAAGTGTGTTGTATTGTGTTTTAGGAATATGCATGTAATTACAATATTAACATCTCAGTTATGAAAGTGTGTTGTATTGTGTTTTAGGAATATGCATGTATAGCATCTCAGTTGTATTTTATAGTATGGTTATTTCATCGGAGGTTTTTGTATACACAGGGTGCTCCGGTTACAAAAAAAAATTGATTATACATATTAAAATTATATTCCATTTTTCACTTCTCTTCGTCTGGGTAGATAAACCCTAATCATTGTCTTGCTTCAGTAAATGTTCAATTCTTGTGCTGAAAATGATCTCTCTGCAATTTTTTGTTCTTAAAAAAATTGCAATTCCAGTTCCTTAACTTAGTTTGAAATGTTGCAACTTGGGCGAAAACTAAAGTGAAAAAGAATTTAGCTTTAGGTTTAGATGGGTTCCAAAAAATTTAGTTGAATAATATAATTAACATTTTATGATTAAACCTTTGGGTTTCCATAACTCCATGTCTCTTTGATTACTATGAAAACTAGTTTCTGTGCCCGCACATCGTGCGGGCACAACAAAACATAATGCAATCATTTTTGAATTTATATTTATAAAAAGAATCCGTGTGTATTCCTAATTTGTTTTTACTTTCGTTTATAATCTTATCATTGGAATTAACATATATTAGAAAAAGAAAAGGCACTAAAAAAATTAGTCGACTACAAATTTCTGTAATTGCATGTGAAATATACAAAATAAAGTTTTCAACCATAAATTTAACAATTTTCTGAAATTACAAATTCAAATCGTTTAAACCGTTGCTTTGTACTCTCTAAATTGATGTTCTAATTCAATCTTAAATCTCTAACAAAATAATACTGTGAAGAAAATCAAGTTAAACAAATTTATCGCAACTTGATAATAATAATAATAATAAATAAATAAAATAAATATGAGCTATGTATATTAAAACATATCTTATTTGTATAAATACGTAAATATATTGGTAGCTAGAGCACCTGTTGAATACATACATCAACACTGTAGTTTTAACTGAAGCCAAAAAATTTTTAAAAAAAATACCAAGATGATTTTGTGATGAGCAATATCCAAAACCATTTCTTTGATTTCTCTAGCTGTCATGAATCTGAAATTTTAAAAATGAAGTCAAATGAATATGATTCAATACAAAACAAATATGAGATATTACACACAGAGATGCGTGACAATGTATTATAATTTGTATTACATGAATTATACACAGATATATATATATAAAATAACTCAAATACCCAAATCAAATCTCATACTTACACTTAGAACTTACCATGGAGATCCATTAATCATAAATAGACATACAAAAAAAATGATACAAAGAAATGTAACACGTCAAAATACAAGTATTTAAAAAAATTAAAATAGAAAAATGTGAAATCGTAAATTAAGAACCTTTAGTAGATTTCATGGGTTGTGGGATTTGGACAGGTGGTGACCGGAAGAGGTGGAACCATGAGATGACGGATAAACATTTGCGTCAAAGTGTATAGATTGAGTGATAAACAAACAAAGAAATAAAAACATCAATAGAAAAAGAGAGTTTTTAACCCTTTTTTTGTAGAAATTAGTAGGATTTTCAAACCCTAACAAAAATTATATAAAAGGTAATAAAAATGAGATAATTAAATAGGAAATGTTTTATTTTTTAATAAATTGAATATGAAAGGTTAGCTTGGGATTTATTATTTTTAATTAATTAATGGGATAATAAATAAAAATTAAGAGTCAATTCCATAACTAATGAGATAATGAATCAATTCTCTTAATTAACCAAAAAATAATAATTTACCAAATATTATAAGATTAATGCCATTTTACCCAAATTTGGTGCCCAAATGATGTTAATCCATTCATTTAAATTATGCAAATCTAATACAATTTAAATGAATCATATAGATAATTAATTAACAATATTATTTTTTTTATAAATATTACAACTAATAAACAATACTTAAAAAAAACTAATTAATACGAATTTATGGCTAGTTAGCAAAAAAAGAATATGGCTTGTCTTTTAAACTTACCAAATGTAATACTTCAAAAAAAAATCTTAATAATTAAAAATCAATTATGAGATTGGTTAAGAGAATTTATTCACTATCCCATTAATTACATAATTGCCTCTTGATTATCTATATATTTTTTATTTACGAAAAAAATTATATTATAAAAAATTATTACAATTAATAACTTACCAATATTATAATATATATTATATAGATAACTAATTAACAATACTTTTGTTTTGAAATACTATAACTACTACAATTAACAATACTTAGGGGGGTGTATTGGTTTAAGATTTTATTAGACAATTTGGGGAAGTAAAAGTCTGGTGGTATTGGATTGAGACTTTTTAACAAGTTAGGTAAGTCTTGTGATATTCGATCAAGACTTTTAGGAGTTTTTTAAAAAGTCTATATTATCTTATGGTATTGAATCTGGACTTTTAAGTTTTTTTTAAAAGTCTATATTATCTTGTGGTACTGGATCTAGACTTTCAAGACAGCAAATTGTCTGTTGGTATTGAATTGAGATCAAGATTTTTAGGATTTCATGATAAAATGGATTTTCCAGACTTTTTAGTGATATTTATAAATAGCTTGTACCCAAAATTGTCTTGCCCTCTCCCTCAATACTTTCCAGACTTTTTATTTGATTTCAGATATTTGGTGGGTGTATTGGTATATAATAAATGTGGCGCCAAACATGCAAAAGACAACATAAAACTATACTTGAAAGGCGAGTACCAAATGACTGATAAAATGCCTCTATGAGTTAAAAATAGTTTTATACTAGATTTTCATGATCCCACCACCACCACCGATATCTAAAATCTTTAGGACCACTGGTAAAAATTAATCAAATGTTTTATCTACTTGACTACTTCTATAAAAGATGGATTTGGAAAAAAGTAAAGATAAAGAGGAAGTTGATTTTTTAATATATATATATATATACAGAAATTTTCAAGTTAGTATGCACCGATATAACTTCATCAGTGCGTTGGATGTGAACCATTAGATTTACATATTTTGACTCAAAGTGTATGCACTTATCAAAACTTCTCCATAATCAATGGTCCACATGCAACGCACTGATATAAGTTATGTCAGTGCGCACTGAGAAGAAAATGATTGTATATATATACACACACACCTGATAAAAAGAGCTGGTCAATTACTGATAATATCGCCCTTTGTGTAGATTGAGTTCAAAAACAAAAGAAGATGATTACCATTTCTATTGATTTATTGCTTGAGCGAGTTAAAAGGATATAGGTCTCACATAAAACCATGCTTCTATAAAATTTGATACATGTTTTTTTTTTGAAATCCGATAACAGAAGGGTATACCGAAACCTATTGAGAGTAAACACTAGTTGACCGTTTGGAGTTATTTTTTTTTTATTAAATATGTCTAATTAAATCCTATATATAATTTTTTTTGTTATTTACATTTATATTTAAAAAAATTCTTGTCATGCCCCCATCCTCCAAAAATTCTTGTTGGTTATTATATTTATTTCATATGGTGACATTTTCTGCACCATATGAACCAGCTGAAGGTTATGTGTTGGTTGGTGGTATTTTAAAATTTTATTACTTTTCTTCATAGCTTATACATGTTTTTCATTCAATTTTTGTTGTTCAGTGACTACCATCAACAAGATTATAGAGCACTGGAACTTGGGGAGAAAATTAAATACTAAAATTGACTCTTGAAAGTCCATATTTTTAAAAGTCCAAAAAGTTTTAAAATAAAATCTAGATAATCCTAATAGTCTATAAATAAAGTTCAAAGACTCTTTGAGAATTCTAAAAGTATAGTCCATATAATCATAATAATCCTAACAATCCTAATAGTCTTACAAATCCATAAAATCTTTGCACCCCAAAATTGTCTATTAAAATCTCAATCAAATACACCCCTCTTAAAATAAAAAAACTAATTAATACGAATTTATGGCTTGTTGGCAAAAATAACATAAAATTATGGCATGCATTTTAAACTTACCAAATAATGTAATACTTCAAAAAAATAATACTTAGTAATTAATAATGAGATTGGTCAAGAGAATTTATTAATTATCTTATTAATTATGTGATTGTCTCTTGATTACCTATAGATTTTATTTAGAAAAAAAATTATATTATTAAAAATTAATACAATTAATATCATACCAAATATTATAATATATATTATATAGATAACTGATTAACAATACTTTTTTTTAAAATATTACAACTACTGTAATTAACAATACTTAAAAAAATGAATTAATATGAATTTATGGTTTGTTGGTAAAAAAATAAACTAATTTATGGCTTGTCATTTAAACTTACCAAATAATGTAATACTTAAAAAAATACTTAATGATTAAAAATTAATTATGATATTGGTCAAGAGAATTTATTCACTATCTCATTAATTACGTGATTTTTTATTTAGAAAAAAAAATTATATTATTAAATATTATTACAATTAATAACTTACCAAATATTATATTACATATTATATAGATAACTAATTAACAATATTTTTTTTAATATTACAAATAATTAACAACACTTAAAAAAAATACTAATGTATGGCATGTTGGCAAACAAAATTACGGCTTATCTTTTAAACTTACTAAACAACGTAATACTCCAAAAAAAACTTAATAATTAAAAATCAATTATGAGATTGGTTAAGAGAATTTATTCAATACCTCATTAATTACATGATTGTCTCTTGATTACCTATATATTCTAGACTTAGGAATGAAAATTATTATTAAAAATTATTAAAATTAATAACTACTTAATAGCTTTTGAAAAAAAAAAAAGAATGTGTGGTTTGTCTTTTAATCTTTTTGATAAAATTAAACTTAACCAAATAATCAATTATCAAGATTGGTTTAGAGAATTTATTCACTATCTCATTGATTATGGGATTGTGTTTTGATTACCTATTCATATGTGATTTACGAAAAAAAAAATTGGCAAAAAAAAAACAATTAAGGCTTGTCTTTTAAACCTACCAAATAAAATGTAATATTACAAAAAAGAATTGATAATTAAAAATCAATTATGACATTGGTTAAGATAATTTATTCACTATCACATTAACTACTGGATTGCATCTTGATGGCCTATAGATTTTTTATTTACAAGAAAAATTATTACAATTAATAATCACTTAATAGCTTTGGCTAAAAAAAAGAAATTTATGGCTTGTATTTTAAACTTACCGAATAATGTAATACTTCAAAACAAAACTTAATAATTAAAATCAATTATAAGATTAGCAAATAATAATCATAACATCAGAGGAAGAGAGTTTTTGACTTTTTATTCTGGGTAGAGATTAACAGGTTGTTCAAACACAACAAAACTATATAAAAGCTAATAAAAATGAGATAATTGAATAAGAAATATTTTTGTATTACTAAATTGAATAATGAATATGAAAGGTTAGTTTGAATTTATTATTTTTTACTAATTCAAGTCTTATATAAGAATCAAGAGTCAATCTCATTAATAATGGGATAATGAATATAAATCAAGAGTCAATTTCATAAATAAATAAATAAGGATTTATAGTTTGACTTTTAAACTTACCAAATATTATAACGTGTGTATTTGTGTGTGTGTATATATATATATATATATAACTAATTAATAATACTAAATAGTTAAAAAGACAAATATGGGATTGTTTAAGAAAATTATTAATTGATTACCAATTGATTTGTGACTTATGGATTAAAAAAATATATTTATTTTACTAATTAACTTCTTATTAATTAGTATATAAAAATCAAGAGTCAATCTCATTTTTAATGGGATAAGGAATAAAAATCAAGAATGAATTCCATAAAATAATTAAGAATTTATGGGTTGGCTTTTAAACTTACCAAATATTACAATATATAAATCTAATTAATAGTACTTAATAACTAAAAATCGGTTATGGAAAAAGTTAAGAGAATTATCCATTAATTACGGGATTGCCTCTTGATTGTCTATTAATTTTTGATTTACGAATTAAAAAAATCATAATAATTAAAAATTATTACAATTAATAACAAAAAAAAGTACATACACATTAATATATATACAACCTCTAATTACAAATTTGTGAGAAATTGGCACTAATTTTAATAAGTAGTTATACCACTAATCATTTTAATAAATTAAATTTTTAAAACCTCTAAATACACCTCAATTAACTCGAATATACCATTTTTATATTTTTTTTTATATATAAAAACGCGTATTGTAGAAATACTTGTAGAAGTACTCAATTTTTTAATTAAAAAAACTCCATAGAGGTTATTGTCAAGCCTAGTGATAAATTAATTATTTTCAACACTTATTTTCTGAAGATATTTTATTTGTTTTTTAATAAACTCATTTCTAAAAAAAAAAATCACACGCCCATTATGTCATAGATGATTCAATAAAAAAATATAAAGGTGAAGACTTTTATAGAGATATAAATAACAGTTATTTTTTTATTATCTTAAAAAAGAAATTTATTTATTACCATTTATGAAAAAACAATTATGAGTGAATTTCATATATTTAGAAAAAGAATATATTGAATTGAATGAAATAATTAATGTTTTTAAAGTGTTACCATGATTACCATTATTTTGGTATTGCATTGATATTTTACTTTTTTTGAAAAATATTTATTTGTTACCATTTATAAGAATAATTAAAATTCAAAAATATTATTTTACGATATAATTGGATTGTATTTAATGTATATTTAATACATTCTTAAAAACAAAAAAGAAAAAAAGGATAAAAATAGAAAGAAAAAAAGGGAAAAAAATCGGAGTAAATTTCATTTAAAAGAAATTCCAGTATTGGATACACGGAAACCTGGGTAGGTACAATTTTTTAAAAAAAAAATAGATTAACCAAAGACTATAACCCTAACATTTAATTGTTGTAGTAGTTTGTCAGTCTATTGAATTCATCATCCAAGTACATAGCACCTCACAATTCTAAACCGGTCCATTAATTTTCTACATTGGTGATGATGAGTCGGATGCTAGCCTTATGAGAGGGTTGCACAACGAACACAATAATAAATACCTTAGTAAAGATATCAAAATACATCACAACAATAATCAATCAAAAATTACATTTTAAACTACTAAAGTGTTTCCTATAAAAAAAACAATAAACAAAAAAATTATAAAGTGTTTGAATCAAAAAACATATAGAGATGCTTCCTTTTGATAAGAAAATGACATTTGAGAATGGTGTAAGGTTAAAGATACATTTGGCGGTCATCGTGAAATGAACAAAAAAAAAATAAACAAAAACTATAATATTAAAATGAATCAACCAAATATATACATAAAAAAAATATAGAAATTACTCTTTCAGTTTGTTTACGAGGAAGAGTTGATTGAATGAGATTGAAAGAAAAAAATGAGATTTTGGATGGTTTTTATGGAGGAAATTGAGAGAGATGTGAGGGCTTTTAAGTCTAATTTAAAGGGGAATATGATGGGGTTTAAATTGATTTAGGGTGAGTAACGTAATCTTTACAATTAATTTATGAATTATGAAATTAGGACAAGTGTCTATTCATCCGGTTTGTTAATATATATTGAAATCAATGCATTTAAATAAATTTCAATTATTTTAGTTTTAAATTACCAAGAAGACATGTGTGGAAGAAATTATTTATAACGTAATCTTTGCATTTAATTACATAATCATGCAATTAGGCCACACATTCATTTGGTTTTGTTAATATATTTTGTTATTATAGATTGAAATTAATGCTAACTAATAGAAGCCAAATTGATCAATTAATTCCAAAGCTCTCTCACGGCGACACGTGGTGCCGTGAGGATCAGCTTTTATATATTACTAGTTTGCATCTCACACATGTGCGGGAACCGTAAAATAATATATCGTAATTGTTATCAAATTTATTATTATTATTATATGATAATTTTTTTAAAAGAAAGCCAAAAGAAATTTAAATAGTTATTAATATTCTCAAATATATGTAAGTGTGAATAGACTAATAGTATATGTATTATTGACAATGAAAATATTAATAAGAATTTAAATCCAAAGCTACATGTGGCGTTGAATTTTCTCATATCAATAAAAATACTATTATTTAATTGAATTGACTAAAAATATTTTTTATATTTCTAATACATGAAAAATGTATGAAAATACAACTCTAAGCGTGTGTCTAACAACCTAAAGGGGGGTGAATGGGTTGTTAATTGATTATTACCAATTTTCCGATTAATCAATATTAATAATATAACCCAACATAAACAAACATACAAAATCAAGTAAAAGTGCGGAATATAAATAACACCTAATTTTTACGTGGAAACCCTTCAACACGGGAAAAACCACGGGCTATCCTTCTAGCCACACACGATCCTCAAATCCACTATTGTAATGATGTTTACAACCTAGGTTGACCTCTAGTCACACCATTCTCGGTCATTAACCCATCACTACTATCCAACGGGCCTTTATAGTGAATCATTGATCACTTTGCTTGCCAACCACACCTTGGTTGCAAGACTTCACTTGCTTGTGCACTACACCTTGTAGTCACAAGACTTAACTCTCAAGAAGAGATTAACAACCTAAGTGAATATATGAATACTCAAAATACAAATAATGCTAGGCAACACTAAATACTTATCTAGGGATTAAAGATGACACTAAGTACAAATCACAGATATCAATGTCTATATGAATGCTCATAAAGACCTAACTAGATATAGATATGCAAGTCTAAAATCTAGTCATTAAAACAAAGCCATATCAACATATGTTGTCACATAAAATGGCAAGGACAATAAATGCAATTAACAAATGCAATCAATGAGTCCTAATTAGCTAGAGGGCAAACATGTCCTAAACATTAGCTATCACAATACAAACCCCAAACATGTCATAACTTCAATTGATATACAATAAATATGAAGATTTGCTAACCTAAGCAATAAATGACATGTCTTGATAAGCTAGAACAATAAATGACATGTCTTGATAAGCTAGAACAATAAATGAGCAAGGATGTGAGTTCTACTTACCAAGTAAAGACATTAATGAAGACCCATGCTTGAATGATGCTCTATATGCAAGATGATGATGGGTTTTGGGGTTTGGAGAGTCAAGTAACAAAGCTTGAAGCTTTCTCTCTCATAAAAATGGGTTCTTGAAGCTCTCTCTCTTGGAGTCACTTTCTCTCACTAAGGATGTAAATATCTGAGCTCTAGGGTTAAATGGTGGAGAAGATGAAATATATAAAAGAGAAAAAATGAGCTGTCGTGAAAAGACGAAAATGCCCAGTTCGGGTGACAAAGGCGACATGCAAGGCGACATGACCAAGTCGCCTAACACACTGGAAAGAAACACACGTAGCCTAAGGCGACATGTAAGGCGACATGCCCAAGTTGCCTATGAAGTCGCCTAACACACTGGAGGAAAATTACAAGACAAAGGCGACATTGGAGACGACATGCACAAGTGGCCTTGCATGTCGCCTAACACACTGTGGGAAAACTCAAGTCTAAGGCGACTTGTCAGGCGACATGCACAAGTGGCCTTGCATGTCGCCTAACCCACTGTGCAGCCCATCAACTCCAAAAAGCAAGAAGTGTGTGTGTGTGTGTGTGTGTGTGTGTGTGTGTGTGTGTGTGTGTGTGTGTGTGTGTGTGTGTGTGTGTGTGTGTTCAACCATACATGCATGTCAATACAAATGCATAGAATGTGAGTGTGTGCAACTAAATCTCTTCAAGAGTTAAAGACAAGTGAACTACCTCTCATGAAGCTCTTTGAGATGATCGGAAGCATGTCTTCGAGAACCTATGCTACCCGTTACATAAACATCCCCAATGTGATTTGTCATGAAATAAGCCAATCACAAAAGTGAGGTTCTTACAATGTATAATAATAATAATAATAATAATTTATTTACATTGATTTTTAAATGGATTCAAATGATATTAGATTCAATAATAAATCTAACTTTTTACGAAATTGTTAATTCGTAAAAATTTGTAAATGTTACATTGAAAGAAAAAAAAAAGAATACGAATAAATTTTAAAATATAAATCATGTCCGCACATCATATGGGCTATAAACTATAATATGTAATAACATAACTTTTGATGCCACATGTCATCCATTGAGGTTGAATCCATTAATGTCCATAACTATTATAGTGGTTCTATCTTCTTCTCATGATTCACCGTTTCATTTTTATATCATAAATAATCTCACATTAATATTTGTTATTAGTATAATTTGAAGAAATAACACGTCAGCATAAACAACTATTGACGTGTCAACCAAAATAGAATCAACCTAAAGAGATCAGAAAATAACCCTATAACTCTGATCAGAGCTACTTAGATGGTCGGGTTTTGAATATTAGACCAAGGTAATTAGATTGATCGGTTTATCATGATAACGATCGGGGGGAAATTAACTGATCAGGTTTAGCTACTTGGTCGGGTGAAGATCCCTGGTCGGGGGTAAAAGAGATCTGGTCGGGTTTGGAGGACGATCGGCTAAGCGACACGTGGACAATGTCTAGATACGTTCAAATGCTTAGCATGTTGATAACATTATTATGACTCAAACACGTAAAGAAGAATAAGGTTGCAGGAAGCATACTCTGATAAGGAAACGGATTTCCATAAGAGTCATCAGAACACTAAATAGGCAAAGTCCTAATGCGATTAAAATGACTCTAACAAGTTAGAGTTTTATTAAATCACTACTACCTTTCCCTTACTTGTACTCCAAGAATTATGGTTCTATGCATGTATAAATAGACCTAAAAAATACCCAATAGGGGTTAGCGAATCATTAAGGATTCAAAAGAGCAAGTAAGATTGTGTGTGTAACCATAATTATATAGTGATTTTTTCTTCTCGCCGTCATCGACAACCGTGGTCTTTTCCCTTTCAGGTTTTCCACGTAAAATCTTGTTTGCATGATATCTTTTATTTCTTTTTTATTCGATTATATAATTGCAAACCCTATGTGTTTTGTGTGACGTGTGACTGAATTCATACAATCCAAAAATTGCCGTCAATAATATTAAAAAAAAAAAAAACCTTTGTTGTTTCGATTGCCTTCCGTTAATATTCTTAAAAAAAAACTCTTTGTAAACAACTAATAAACTCCACATTTTCTGTTTTGTTGCTTCAATTGCCTTCCATTAATATTCATTAAAAAAAATATTTGTAAACAACTAATAAACTCTTCATTTTCCGTCCTATTAAATTTCTTTTGTTTGCCTATAAAATAACACCATGTTGTGCTCATTTGGTTCGAGATTGTAATAACTTAACAAATATTATAATATAAATTACATAGATAAATAATTAACAATACTTTTTTTGAAATATTACAACTAATTAAAAATACTTAAAAATAAACTATTAATACATATTTATGTCTTGTTGCACAAAATAAAATAAAATTATGGCTTATTTTTTAAAATTATCAAATAATGTAATACTTCAAAAAAATACTTAATAATTAAAAATCAGTTATGAGATTGGCAAGAGGATTAATTCATTATCTCATTAATTACATGATTGCCTCTTGATTATCAATTGATTTTTGATTTAGGAAAAAAAATTATATTATTAAAAATTATTACAATTAATAACTTACCAAATAATATAATGTAAATTATATAGATAACTAATAACAATACTTTTTTTTTGAAATATTACAACCAATTAACAATACTTAAAATAATTGATTAATAATAATTTATAACTTGTTAGGAAAAAATAATTATGGCTTGTCTTTTAAACTTACCAAAATAATGTAATAACTAAAAAAAACATAATAATTAAAAATCAATTATGCGATTGGTTAAGAGAATTCATTTACCATCTCATTAATTACGTAATTGTCTCTTGATTACCGATATTTACTTTATTATCTTACAAAAAAAAATTATTTATTACCAAAAAATGAGTGAATTTCATATATTTAAAAAACTAATCTATTGAATTAAATGTAATAATTAATGTTTTTAATTTGTTACCATTAATATTTGATTAAAAGTTATTATTTTAATACATACAAAAACATTATCATTAATACATTACCATTGACATGTTTTTAAAATTTACCATTAATTCCATACAAAATGAATTATCATTATTTTGATATTACAATTGAAATTGATATTAAAAAAATAGATAAAATAGGTAATTTATTGACATTTGGAACATTTTAATTTGTAGTATTTAACCGATTAGATAATTAGTTAGCTCTAACCATTTGAATAAGTTGACTAATAGGTGGAAATTTAAAAAAAAAAATCATTTTATCTTTAAATTTCACTTGTCAAAGTTTTTATTGCAATTGGATTTTTATTATAAAAAATAGGGGTGGGCACGGTTCATTGAACCGAACCGAACAGACCCAAACCGAACCGAAATATGGTGTTTGGTTCGGTTTTAAGGTTGAGTTTGGTTCAATTCGGTTCGAACCGCATGAACAGCATAGAATATGGTTCGGTTTCGGTTTTGGACCTTTCAAAATCGAACCGAACCGACGAACCGAACTATAAATACAAAAAAAAAATATAAATTTTATTATGGTTGTATGTTGGATTATTTATGTATAATCTTATTTTATTTTGGACTTCTATCATTCTATGTAATATATGGACTGAATTTGGTAGAATAGTAACTATTGAGCAGGTACTTATGATTGAATTGGACTACATTTGATTAGTTAAATAGTAATGTGGTATATTTAGATGTGTTTGGAATGTAAGAGATTGTTAAAAAGACATAGCCCAAAGTCAATTGCCCAAAGGCCAAAGGTCTAAATACAAAAATAAGGATGTTAAAGGATATAAAAATTGAAAAAATATGTAAAAAACCTCAAAGCCCAATGGGCCCAATAGGCCCAAAACCGAATTGAACCGAACCGAACCGAACCGAGATAAAGGTGTTCGGTTCAATTCGGTTTTGTGGTCCAATACGGTTCAAACCGATTCAAGTTTTCAAAAACCGAAAATATAACGGTTCAATACAGTTTTGGCCAAAACCGAACCGAACCGAACCGCACTCACCCCTAATAAAAAATATAGAATACTATTTGAATATGGTACTTTGTAGACTAAAAAATGTGGAAGAGTTTGTCTACTGGCTAAAGAGCTTTTTTAATTAAAAAAAACTCTTTTAAATTTTTTTTTTTGTATCGTTTAGTTGTCACTTAGTAGAGCTTTTAGATGATTAAAAATGTTGTTTTACGTCTACTTGGAGAAGCCCAAATTTAAAGCTTTCCAAGTAGATCTTTTGGAGTTATTTTAATAACACTAAAATCTCTAATATAACCCTATAATTTAATATTTGCTAGAGTATTTTGGTAATTCTATCATTAAAAATGTTTTTTTTATTAATTGACAACCAAACGGCTAACGACTTTCATTTAAAAGCTCTAACTCTAAAAGATCTATTTCTAAAAGATCTACTTGAGAAGCTCTTCCAAACGTACCCTAACCATTTGAATAAGTTGACTAATAGGTTGAATTTTTTTTAAAAAAAATCATTTTATCTTTAAATTTCACTTGTCAAAGTTTTTATTGCAATTCAATTTTTATTATAAAAAATATAGAATACCGTTAGAATATGGTACTTTGTAGATTAAATAAGCATAAAATAAAGTCACGTTATACTAATCAATCTATTTTAGTTATGACTTCAAAATTCAAATGCCTATTAATTCCACTATTTTTCTTAAAAAAAAAAAACTTTCAAAAAGCTTAACAATTTTAAAATATCAATTACATTATATCAAATGATGTATATTAATTCTTTATTTTGTCATAACCTGCTTACTTAAAGAAAATAATTAATTTAAAAAGTATACAAATTTACTATTTTTGTCTTAAAGAATTGTAATAATTTTTAATATATATATTTTTTACTAAAAAGATAGAGAGCAGTCAAATTTCAATTAATGCAATAAATAATTTTCAATTCACATATATAAAAGCATCTCCAATGCTATTATGCATTTTTTGAGTTTCTAAATAGTGCTACATCAGCATTTCTATTCAAAATAGGCCCACTTTTAAAAATTTTGTAGAGAAATGCATATTCACATCTCTAATGCAATTATCTAAAATCAAATATATATCTATTTTTTGACCAATCATAATAAAACAATTATGACATTCTCTCTCCTCTTTTATTTTACAATTAAATGAGATTTAATATTATTGGTGGAAATAGTTAGAAATCCCAGTCAGCATTTCTATGAGAGTTTCTAGAATTAGAAACTCAACTCCATATTCTCTAACTTTTTTTTTGCCACATCATCTCCATATTCAACTTAGATAATTGCATTGGAGAGAGTTTTGTAACTTCTTTAGTATCTATCATATGTGGCACTCCATTTTCTCCAAATGCATAATAGCATTGGAGATGCTCTAATAAATTAAGAGCATCTCCAATGCAAAAATGACTTGCATATGAATAGTTGTTGACATGGCAACAATGTCAAGAGACGTGCTTCCTATGTGGCATAAATATGGACTTGATAGACAACCAACTTAAAATTTGGTCTCCAATGCTTCCGTTTAAAACACATTTTGTTTGAATGACGTGTCCAATTTTATTTCTTATTTTCTTTTTTATTTTATTTCCTTACCAAAAATAGATGAAAAATTAATGTCAATTTTAAATGTTTGCTGAGTCAACCTAAAAAGGTGTTGTGCAACAGACCGTCTGAAAGTGGACAGTCATGTTGACAATGTCTGTTATTTTTTTTGCCACATCAGCTTGAGGTTGAATATGCACGGTTGCATTGGAGACACAATTATTTACAGAATGTCTATTTATCCTATGTGGCATCTCTTTTTTCCACAAGTCACACTTGCATTGGAGATGCTCTAAACAACCCTACATTTCTATATCTATATAATATACAAATAAAAAGGCAATCAGGAGTCTTAAAAAAAAAAAAGCAATCAAGAGGCAATCAATAAATCACAAAATCAATATGTAATCAAGAGAAAATCTCGTAATTAATTTGATAATGAATAAATTCTGTTAACCGTCCCATAATTGATTTTTAACTATGAATAACAATTAATATTCATAATTGAAATCAAATTGTCAATTCACATGTTTTGTTGAGATCTTTGAGAATCAGATTTAGATTATTCTACATATATATATAATTTTTTTTTGAAAAATATTTAGTTATTACCATTTAAAAAAGAAAGTATTTTCGAATAAATTGGGGTGTATTCAAAAGTTTATAATTTTGTTTTTTCATATATAAAAACACTTATTCTAGAAATAGTTGTAGAAGTATTCAATTTTTTTTAAACTCTATGGAGGTTATTGTCAAGCCTAGTGATATTTTAATTTATTTTTCCACACTTATTTTCGAAGGACATTTCATTTTTTTAATAAACTCATTTTTATTTATTTTTCACGCTTCCTCTCATATATGATTCAATACAAAAATAAAAAATGTGAAAACTTTTATTAAGATGTAAATAGTTGTGGTCCTTGTGGAGTTATTTTTATTTATTAGTGTACAATATTTATTACCATTTATAAAAAATAATATGAGTGAATTTCATATATTTAGGAAAAGAATCAATTGAATTGAATGCAATAGTTAATGTTTTTAATATCTTACCATTAATATTTGATTAAAAATTATTATTTTAAATTTTTGTTATGTTATATTAGTATATTACTATTGATATCTTTTTAAAATTTAGCATTAATTCCGTATCTACCATTAATTTGGTATTTACAATTGATATTTTATTTGTTTAAAAAAATATGTATTAATTATCATTTACTGTATAAAAATAACTAAAATACAATATATTTTTTTGGAAATAATCATAGCGTATTTAATGCATATTTAATACACTATAAAAAACCAAAAATAAAAGATAAAAAAAGGTTAAAAATAGAAGGAAAAAAAACTATAAAAAATATGTGTAAATTTCCTTATAAAAAATCTGGGTAGATACAAATTTTTTTTTTTTGAAAGAGGCAATACTTTGTTAGATTTAGAACCAAAGACTATAACCATAATAATTATCTATAGTAGTAGTTTGTCTATCGAATTCATCATCTGTAAGCACAGAGCACCTCACAAATCTCAACCGGTCCATTAATTTTTCAGAATTGGTGGTGATGAGCAGGAAACTAACCTTACAGGAGGGTTGCATATCGAACAACAGATAATTGAAAATCCAAGTCCACTAAAGTTAAAATTTATTGTTTCAGGTTGTGTTAACCAAAACAAACATGATAAAGATACCGAAATACGTCACAACAATAATCAATCCAAGATTACATTTTTAACTACTAAAAGTGTTTCCTAAAAAAACAAAATAAGAAAATGATACCTGAGAATGATATAAGGTTTTTTTGCAAGAGACATTTGACAATCATCATAACCAAAAAAAAAACTAATAGATTAAAATATTCAACCAAATATTAAGAAAAAATCGGTAGAAATTACTCTCACCTTCCAATACCATTCAATACCCCACCGTTTGGGTGTTGAGAGTCAATGGAATGAGTTAGAAAAAATGTGAGATTTTAGGGGTTTTTATAGAGAAAATCGAGGAAGATGAAAGGGATCTTGGTTATTATGATTATATGGTTTAATTGAATAACCTTAAAGTCTATGCAAAATAAGAATATGATGGGGTTTTTGTATTATTATGTTTTTTGAAAGGATGATGTAAATATTTTTAAAAAAGGATATAGAAAGAGTTTAAATAATTGTTTTCTTGTTTCATAATTTTAATCAAATTGTCTATTCATCTTGCCTTATTAATATATATATATATATATATATATATATATATAAGAAATGAATATATTAATTGTAATCAAATTGTCTATTCATTTTGCCTTATTAATATATATATATATATATAATATGAATATATTTATATTTTTTTTAAAAAAAGAAATGAATGTATTTAAATCCAAAGCTCTCTCACGGTGACACGTGGCATTGTGAGTGTCAACTTTTATATATTATATTTTCAGGTTGTGTTAACCAAAACAAACATGATAAAGATACCGAAATACGTCACAACAATAATCAATCCAATATTACATTTTTAACTACTAAAGTGTTTCCTAAAAAAACAAAATAAGAAAATGATACCTGAGAATGATATAAGGTTTTTTGCAAGAGACATTTGGCAGTCATCATAACCAAAAAAAAAACCTAATAGATTCAAATATTCAACCAAATATTAAGAAAAAATCGATAGAAATTACTCTCACCTTCCAATACCATTCAATACCCCACCGTTTGGGTGTTGAGAGTCAATGGAATGAGTTAGAAAAAATGTGAGATTTTAGGGGTTTTTATAGAGAAAATCGAGGAAGATGAAAGGGATCTTGGTTATTATGATTATATGGTTTAATTGAATAACCTTAAAGTCTATGCAAAATAAGAATATGATGGGGTTTTTGTATTATTATGTTTTTTGAAAGGATGATGTAAATATTTTTTAAAAAGGATATAGAAAGAGTTTAAATAATTGTTTTCTTGTTTCATAATTTTAATCAAATTGTCTATTCATCTTGCCTTATTAATATATATATATATAAGAAATGAATATATTAATTGTAATCAAATCGTCTATTCATTTTGCCTTATTAATATATATATATATATATAATATGAATATATTTATATTTTTTTTAAAGAAAGAAATGAATGTATTTAAATCCAAAGCTCTCTCACGGTGACACGTGGCATTGCGAGTGTCAACTTTTATATATTATATTTTCAGGTTGTGTTAACCAAAACAAACATGATAAAGATACCGAAATACGTCACAACAATAATCAATCCAATATTACATTTTTAACTACTAAAGTGTTTCCTAAAAAAACAAAATAAGAAAATGATACCTGAGAATGATATAAGGTTTTTTGCAAGAGACATTTGGCAGTCATCATAACCACAAAAAAAAAACCTAATAGATTAAAATATTCAACCAAATATTAAGAAAAAATCGATAGAAATTACTCTCACCTTCCAATACCATTCAATACCCCACCGTTTGGGTGTTAAGAGTCAATGGAATGAGTTGGAAAAAATATGAGATTTTAGGGGTTTTTATAGAGAAATCGAGGAAGATGAAAGGGATCTTGGTTATTATGATTATATGGTTTAATTGAATAACCTTAAAGTCTATTCAAAATAAGAATATGATGGGGTTTTTGTGTTTTTTTTGTTTTTTTGAAAGGATGATGTAAATATTTTTAAAAAAGGATATAGAAAGAGTTTAAATAATTGTTTTCTTGTTTCATAATTTTAATCAAATTGTCTATTCATCTTGCCTTATTAATATATATATATAAAAGAAATGAATATATTAATTGTAATCAAATTGTCTATTCATTCAGCCTTATTAATATATATATATATATAATATGAATATATTTATATTTTTTTTAAAGAAAGAAATGAATGTATTTAAATCCAAAGCCTTCTCACGGTAACACGTGGCACTGTGATGGTCAACTTTTATATATTATATAGATATGGATATAGTGAACTGATGATTTAAAATTGTAATAATAAAGTTTTGGCTAAATGTTTTTTTTTTTTGGAAAAGTACAGATATCAGAATACAACTCTATACTTAATCTATAAATATTTTCCTAATTTCTTTTCTTTATGGGATATTAAAAATAAAAGGGAATTTAATTTTTCATGGCTTCATTTTCCTGTTTTCTCTGTAATCGGACTAATTTCCATCGCATTATGAATTTACAGTATGAGAATTATAAGAAATCCTTTTAATTTTTATTACTGAGGAAGGTCAAGAATAACCCTTGAAAATTAATTTGATGTAAACTTCTCCATATTTTATATTTTGCTTGATTAGTGTCTAAAACCAAAGCGTACTGCTGTTGTGATTGCAAAGCTGGTTGTCAATTGTTAATTTCTTCCCTAAGGTATATTTTATAAAGTAATATATAATCTATAGTGACAACTTGGGGATTGGGGACGGACTACTATAATACAAAGTGATGTTGAATAAAACAAGTGTTAAAAGCAAAGCCTGATGAAGGGGGGAAACTTTTACTATGATGGGAAATTATTAAAAGAGAAACAAAGAAAAATAAAACCAATCAAACGAATATTTTGCTTTGTAAAGATTGAGACATTTGTATTATTGCACCACCACTTTAAAGTACCTAAAATTCGACCGCCAAAGTCTTCATAAATTATATTTGGAAAAGTTGACGGGAAAATATATGTCTAATATATACAATAAAATAAATAATGTCTAGTCATAAATAAAATAAGATTAAGATAATTCAATCATATAACATAAGTTTTTACGTGGAAAACCCTAAACAAGGAAAAATCACAACCGTTCGGACGACAATAGAAAAATATTAACAAGTTAAAAATTGTTACAATTACATATTCAATATTCTCTCTTAAACCCCGAACCCCAATTACAACCGACTCTTACCGAACACCAAACTCACAATTGAGCCTTAAGCTCACAGTTCTCTATGGATCCCCTGTGGGTGTCCCTTGAATATCTCCAAGTGTCCTTCGGATCTCTCCTCGGAAATTCTCTTGGACATTCCCTGAAGCTTCCCCCAAAATTACCCAAAATCAATAATTTTAAAGAGTTAATTTTAACGATTTCCTCAATTTTAGAGAAAATTACACGATACTTCCCTAAGGTTTAGTCTTTTACACTCGGAAACAATTTTATCGAAAATGAACGCTCACCTCCCATACCACTGACCCTTGATTAAATAATAATTTTTATAAAAAAGTTATTGAAAAAAAAATGAAGTTTAACTAATGGTAGGGAGTTAAGTGTCAATTTTTGATAAAGTATTTTTTGGGTGTAAAGACTAAGTCTCGGGAAATTTTTGTGTAATTTGCTCTTCTTCTTGTTTTTTATGAAGGTTAAATATCAAGTTAGCATATGAGCATCTCCAAAGGGATGCACCAAATTTTATACCAATTTAATGCTAAAAAAGTATCTTTAAGGAATATGCTTACACAAATATAATTTTCATTCTAATGTTTCATATCAAATTTTACACCAAAAATACATCTTTAAGAATATTCTCCTAATAAATTTTTAAAGTTATTATAAAAGTTTAACATTAGTTAAATGTATAATTAATAAGTAAATTAAATATGTATATCAATATTGATATCATTTTAAAGATCTCAATGAGATCTTTCCAACGATATATATTTTGGAATAAATATTGTTGTAATTAATTATTAGAAGGTTAAATTAGGAATTTTAAAAAATATAAAGTATCGATGTGGCTAAAAAATATTTAGAAAAAAAAGTAAGAGATTTGGTGTTAGCTAGCGTTGTTGCTATGTAGCTAACACTAAATAAAGTGCATTGGAATTTGTAATTTGGTGCTTCATTGGAGCACCAAATTGCACCAATGCACCAAATTGGTGTTCAATCGGAGATGTTTTAACATTTGATTGTAATAGATAAGGTTAATTGCATTAAAATATCTTGAATTTTTTCCTTTAGGTAAAATGTCGATAAGTTTCATAAATTCAATACAAACATATCTTCCGGTTAAAGTGAAACCGTTAACTTGTAAAATGTTTAAAATGACACATTAACCTTTGACACATAATCAAAAATATATTTATTATTATTTATTAATTAATTAAAACAATTTAAATTAAAACTAAAAACTCTATCTCCATCTCCAACAATATCATCAATCTATTCTCATCTCCAGTATCATCAACTCCATCTTCAATTTGAAACATAATTACAAGTTCACAACCTCATCCCTAACATCATATCATCACCAACCCGTCCATTTCATCCTAAAAAAAATCTTCATCACAACCAACGAAACAAAATACCCAAATTAAGGGGTCGTTTGTTTTTTTGTCTGAACACTGAACAGTCCTGAATTTTTCTGAAGACTAAGGGGTTGTTTGTTTTTTTGTCTGAAAACTGAATAGTCCTGAATTTTTCTGAAGACTGAATAGGGACTGAAATCTGAACTTAAATGACATGTTTGTTTTTTTTTTCCACACATCTGAATGTATTGTCAACACGTTTGTTTTTTAAAAGTAAAATTGTCTGAAACTAAATAATATTACATTTATACCCATGTTAAACAATTATACATATAATATGAAATAAAAACGATCAAAAAATAATAATTATATATAAACACATATAATCATGATCTTCTTCTTCGATTGCAAATAAACTTCATTTTTACTAAGAAAAGAAAATGTTTTTTTTTAAATAAAAAATAAAAGGGGCAGTAAGAAATCTCATACAAAACACTATAATAAAATAATATATAAATATATCACCATAATATCATAACAAAATATTTATATTAAAAAACAATATGAGAAGTGATTATGGTTCTTTTTATTTTTAAAGATATTTAAAATAAGCAATATATTAAAATAAAGATTTATGTACCATATATAATTATGATGAAATTAGATATATGTTATAGATGGGGGATAATATCTGAAGAAAAGATTTTGGATTGTATTTAATGCAATTCAATGATTTGCAATTAAGTGAAAAGTCAGGATTTTTTACTTTTTATTTTAAGTTGTTTTTTGGTATTTTTAAGTTGTTTGACCACTTAAAAAAACAAACAAAACAACTTAATAATTATGATTCAGACCTATTAAGTTTTAAGTGAAAAAAACAAACGACCCCTAAATAGGGACTGAAATCTGAATCTGAATAACATGTTGGTTTTTTTTTTTCCTCACATCTGAATGTGCTGTTAACATGTTTGTTTTTTGAAAATAAAACTGTTTGAAAATATGTAATTGTACATTTATACTCATACTAATGAAAAGAAGTGATTTAACATGCACCATTCTTTATAACATTTTGTATGGTTTTTTTTTTTAGTAAACAAAGTTTAATTTAATAAAATAAAAAAGTTAAACAAAGAATATAATTTTGCATGTTCTGCGAACAAAGTTTAAGTTAAATTTATTATCAAAAAAAAGTTCAAATTCAAGTTCAATTTTATACGTTGTTCACGTTTTCGATGAATATAATTCATGAAATCTTTTTTGTTTTTTTTTTTTGGTTTCCTGGATCATATGCACCGGAAACCAAATATAAAAAAAAGGTTCTTGAATTTTTATATACAATAATTCTATAACATTTTCGAGCCACGAAATCTACCTAATATGATAGATAACTTTATTGAGCAGTATACTAATAGTTGGATAAAAATAAATAAATAAAGAGTTCTTACCGGGATTTGGGAGGAGAGAAATTCAATTGTTCAATCTCTAAAAAATTTCATTAAGAAAAGTATTTAGGTTTTTTTTTTCTAAAACATGTTTAAAATAAGAAATATGTTAAAAGAAATTTTTTTATACCATATTAAATAAATATAAATTTGGAAATATATCTTTTTTTGGAGGATAAACTTGGAATACAATATTTAATTGTAATCCAGTGATTTGGAATTAAGTTAAAAGTCAGGATTTCTTACTTTTTATTTTAAGTTGTTTTTTGATATTTTTAAGTTGTTTGACCACTTAAAAAAACAAACAAAACAACTTAATGAGTTCAATTCAGACCCATTAAATCTTAAGTGAAAAAAACAAACGACCCTAACTCCAAGAACAAAATTGCATAACTGTAAGCCACTATTGGGAATTTATACTTGAAATATTGATAAAAGAAAGCTCTTACAAGATTCTTACAAAAAAAAAAATGATATTACAATAATATAAGCTTTGCAGTGGCAAAACTCAAAAACTAACCACACCGCAAAAACGAAAAAAAAAAAATTAGCCAGATGCATCGTACCGCGTACATCTCTCCACCTAGAGGTGTCCACGGTTTGGTTAAACTGTGTGTATAAAACCGAAACCGACCATCCAAAACCGAAACCGAAACCGTTGGTTACGAAACCGGTTGGAAACTGGTTTCGACCCGGTTCGGTTACGGTTAGGGATGTCCCAAAACCGCCCAAAACCGGCGGTTTTGGGCGGTTTTTATATAAAAAAAAATCAACCAATAGAAACGTGCCACGTGGACAAAAAGACAAAAAAAACAACAAAAACCGAAACCGAAACCGTCCAAAATCGAAACACAAACCGCCAAAAACCGGCGGTTTGGGACGGTTTTGGGCGGTTTATATATTAAAAAAAAAATCTAACCAATAGAAAAGTGACACGTGGCCACAAAAATTGAAAAAAAAATATATAAACCGAAACCGAACCGAAACCGAAAATCAAACCGGTTTTCTCGGTTCGGTTACGGTTTGGGTGGCCACGGAACCGAAACCGCCCCGAAACCGAACAGTGGCCACCATTATCTCCACCACTTTCCAAACGATTAAATCCTTAAAATTTATCAACAAAAAGAAGAAAAAAAATGAAAAATAAAAACACAAAAAATTCCCCACAAATCTGACACCACTGTCAGTCATTCTCAATTATTTCTTCTCATTACATGGATTTTTCTTTTCTTTTCTTTTTTCCTTACATGGCTACACACCCCTCCCCTTAACCTTCATCACCATTGCCAACTCTTGAGTCTTGATTCCCTCTCTCTGAACCTTCATCTTTGATGGAGCAATGATGTTGCTCGAGCTGGTGATGGAGTGATCTCATCACTCCATATCGCTCCATACCTTTATTTTCTTTTTTATTATTATTAAATGATTAACTCCATCTATTTTTCTGTATTTTAAATACAGTATTTAAATAATATGCACTCATTTAATTATTATTTTTATATTTCAATGGTAAAAAGATTGAATTACCCTTCTGACATTAACAACTAGCAAGGAGAAGTTAACAGCAGGCCAGCAGGGTAACTTTATGTCGAATTAATGAAAAGTAGAGACATTTTGCTCAAAGGAAGAAACTTGAGGTACTTTAGTGCAATGAACCCTAGTAGATAAAATGTTCCTTCTTTTTAACTATTGCAATTTCAAAATGAACAATGCTAGGATGTCCACATTGTCCGAAATCATACCAAAATAATGTGATAAATGAATTGTAACTATTATTTAAATTATGAAATGATATGGTATATAATATGTTAGTAACAATTTATTTGCCACATTATTTGAACATGATTTTGACAAATAATCTGGACAATCGAGCATTACTTTTTTTCAAAATTAAAGGAAATAAACATGACTGAAATCCACAATCTCATTGAAGTTATCACTGGACTAGTATTATCTCGTTAATGAGTTGAAAATTTACGTATGGTTTTAATTTAGAGTAATGCTACTTTACTCAAATTTGTGGCCTTAGTGGTAACGTATGCAAAGTAGCATTATTGTTTAATTTAATGCAACCCCTCCAAATATTAATTAGGGTCAATGCCTCACTTATGCAATGAAAATAAACATCTTACAAGTATCAGATATTCAACACTAGTTACGATATTGAATAATGATATGGAGCACAAATCCAAATATGGTTCAATTAATCTAAATATTAAGAATTCGTTGAAAACACTAAATTTATAATTTAACAAAATCCAAACATATGAACTTGATAAAATTCAGTTTCATACATCACAATTATAGAGATTCTTGGATCTAATTGAAGTTGCAAAGTAGACTTTAAGGAGGATGAACGAACGAACGAACAAGCATAGTTACTGTAATGAGAAAAAGTAAGGTCAACCATTTGGAATATACTAATTTACTCGGTATAATGAATTTTATGTTTTGAAACCGTGTTTAAGTCTATTATCAAAATTTCAAAATACCAAAGCTTAAAGCAATTTTCGATGTCGATACTAAATAAACTATATAATATGAAAAAATATGTTATATATATATATATATATATATATATTAAAATTTTCACCTCAATGCGCACTGATAAATATTTATCAGTGCGTTGCATGTGAATCATTAGACTCAATTGTTTTGACCTAGTTTGTATGCACTTGTCAGTGCTTATCCATAATTTATGATCCAAATACAATACACTGATGTATTTTATATAAGTGCACACTGAAGAGAAAATGACTATATATATATATATATATATATATATAAAGTTATCAAGCATTATAATGTTTTTTTTTTTTACAGAATTGAACAAAGAGGTTCATTTTAGATATTTCACCTTGGGCCTCTAAAAACTAAGGGCCGACATTGTATAATAACAAATTAAATCTTAAATATTTTCAAATCAGTCTAATGTTCAAAATTTTCAAATTTGATTGTTAATAAACTTCAATGAATTAAATTTTTGCTTTTAAAAAAAGGGTGCAGATTACACACCCAATTTACATGTTCACCCATTAGTAAAATTTAAAAAGTGGTGCTATTAGAACTCTCTGTACAAATAGTCTCGCTTTTTTAAATTTTGATTCAATTATACAAAATTAAATCCTTATATAACTTTTTATTTATTTGAACTACCCTTTTACTTATTTTTCGAAGAGTTGTGCTATTGGCGCCACTCTACTGAATTATGTATGCCCCGCTTTTTAAAATTCCGATTTAATTATATAAAATTAAATATTTTTATTAATTATTAAATTTATTTCCAAAACTGTCCTTTTACTTATTTTTCAAACTTAATACACCTCATCAATTTTTCAAAAATAAAAATAAAAATAAAAATACACCACATCTCTAATCTCTCTATATTCTCACATCCATCACAAGACTTGCTTTTTATTCTTATTTCATGGTGAAATCCTTTTTCTTGGATGCGATTTTTTTTCTGTAATCGACTGGATTGTTGGTGGTAGATTGAGAGTGTGGTATAGATCGTCTCTGATAGTTTTTTTGAGCGATTGAATTAGAGTTTTGGTGTGGTTTCGTCTAGTCAGATATTAGGTTTTATTGGTTGGGATTCTTAGTGTGATTTTGTTGTTTTTGTTGTGTGTGGTGCCGTTTTCATCTGGTTGTAGATGTTTGATATCATTCTCAAGCATTCTTCCAGATGCTTGATAACTTTTACATATAATTTTTCCAAATTTCTTATATCATTCTCAAACTTTTCCATAATATTTTATAAAGGGTATTACAGTTTGGTCATTATGTTTTAAGGAAGCATTGTTTTTTTTTTAAAGTTCTTCGCTTTGCATCGAATTAAACCACATGCTCCACCGCTTGTGCGGACCCCGTCAATTCCTTTAAGTTTCATTCTTGAGAACGTACTCCCCAAGCGAGATACTTAACGTGTTAGCTACAACATTACACGGGTCGATACACGCAGTACCTAGTATCCATCGATTATTAGAGTCTTTAGTCCTTATCTTTTTAGAAATATATCAAAATTGTCCCTTTGTCAGACAACCATTGGTCAAAGTTAAATGGTATAGTGGTAAAATGGTATTTTTAGTAATGTTAAAATGTTTGGTGACACGTGGCATCGAAGAAAATAGTTTGGCCAATCACATATCGCTACGTCAGCACTAAAACTTTAAATCAACTAAATATAAAAAACAAACTAAATTTTTTTTTAATATTAATTAAAAAAATTACCATCTCCATCTTCGCCGAATGTCCAACTTCATCTTCCTCACTCAAACATCCCAGTTAAAACAATTAATTTCTTTCTAACAAAGTTAAAAAATAAAAATAAAAAATCTACCCACCGGTGGCCGGTGGGTGAGCAGACCGATCCTCTAGATTTGCTCTTCGCGGAGGAGCGATCTGTTCCTTGCAAAGGAGCAGACCAAATGGAGTGGAGTCTTGTTTTTCTTCTTCTTTTCTTCATTAGTGTCTTAGTGATGTGTGTTTGGGTGATGTTTTTTTTTTTTTTTTGAAGTATGTGTTTTGGTGATGTTGAATTAGTGTTTTTGAACCGTTTTTATCAGTGTTGTGTCTAAATTTGAGCAAGCATGTGGGTTTGTGTGGGTTGTAGGGAAACTTGTGTTTTGAGATTTTTTTTGTGTGTGCCTATGATATGTTGATGATTTGGGAGAGAGAAGTGAAGGGGAAGAAAAGTAAAGTGGATGGCCGTTCGATGAAGAAGAAGTGAGTAGCCTCATGTCGATTTCATTGGGTGTTTAATTTTGTTTGGATGTTGATTTTAATCTGTACGAGTGTATGTTAGAAATCAGAGGGTGAGTTTTGATTGAATTTGTGAGGAGGCTGTTGATTGATTGCCTTCGTTTATTGTTTCTTGCTTTAGGGAACTTTTTTAAAATCTTCTTGTAAGGAAATTGCATCTGATTTTTTGTTTTTTTTTGTTTTTTTTTTGTGTGTTTTTTGTTATAATAAAATTGAACAATAGATGGAATAATAAATAATTATAATACTAGAAATATGAGAGAGAGAATTACTCTTCAATTTACTTTTCTTTCTCTTCCTATTGTTTTCACGAATTGTGCATGCATTAAACCAATCTCACAGCATGTATATAGTTTTATATGCAACAACACTAATTTCTAATCTCACCAAACAACAATATCAGCTCTCGTTTTGTTTTGTATATAATACACTAATTTCAATCTCACAAAACAACAAAATAAGAGCCTATTTATAAGGCTTGAGAATTGATTAGCAAGTGACACCACATTGACACTAGTCACTTGTAGAAAGCCTATCTTTATTTTGTGCCACATATGGGGACACTAGACAATTGATTAGTATGGTCATGAATCCACTTAATAATACTAGAAGGTTCTATATTATTCCACAATACTCCCCATTGGATTCTCACCACTTGTATATTAATTTGCTAGGAAAAACTCAGTGGGATAAAAACCTTAACAAAATATATACAACGATTTTCTGGATCAAGTGGTATTGGACGTATTCAAAACTGCCTCATTAAAATCTTTCCGGTAAAACCCAGTGGGACAAAATCCGGTAAAGGAAAAAGAGTACAGTATGTCCATTCAAAATTTCGCTCCGCCTGATTGAATGCTCCCCCTGAATAAAACTTCAATATCAATCCTATAATTTACAGAGTCGACGCATACCAATCCCATATACCAGTTTCTCAAAGGTTGATGTAGGCAATGCTTTCGTAAACAGATCTGCAAGATTATCTGTAGATCGTATTTGTTTAACATCAATTTGTCGGCTCTGTTGAAGTTTATGAGTATAGAAGAATTTAGGAGATATATGTTTGGTTCTATCTCCTTTGATATATCCCCCTCTAACTTGAGCAATACAAGCCGCATTATCTTCAAATATCGGTGTCGGCATTTCTGTAGATGATGAAAATCCACATGTATTTTGAATATGATAAATAACCGACCTTAGCCAAATACATTCTCGACTTGCTTCATGAAGTGCAAGGATCTCTAAATGATTAGAGGATGTAGCCATAAGAGTTTGCTTTGTGGAGCGCCAGGAGATTGCTGTGCCATTATAGGTAAAAACATATCCCGTTTGTGAACGAGCTTTGTGGGGATCAGATAGATACCCGGCATCAGCATAACCAAGTAAACCTGAAAAGTTGTTGAATTTTGAATAATATAATCCTAAATCTCTTGTTCCATGAAGATAACGAAAAAGATGTTTAATTTCATTCCAATGTCTTCGAGTTGGTGCTAAACTGAATCTAGCAAGCAAATTTACTGAAAATGCGATATCTGGTCTAGTACATTGAGCCAGATATAATAAAGCGCCAATTGCATTAAGATATGGTACTTCATGACCAAGTATCTTTTCACCATCTTCAAGTGGTCGGAATGGATCTTTCTTAAGATCAAGATTTCTAACAATCATAGGGGTACTTAATGGATGAGTGTTGTCCATATTAAATCTTTTCAAAATCTTTTCAATATATGCTGATTGATGGATAAGTATTCCGTCTGATTTATGCTCAATCTCCAGGCCGAGACAATTTTTGTCTTTCCCAGGTCTTTCATTTCAAATTCCCTATTTAAATATTCGGCAGTTTTCAGGAGCTCTCCAGGAGTTCCAATTAAATTCATATCATCAACGTAAACTGCTATAATAGCAAATCCAGATTCTGATTTCTTTATGAAGACACATGGGCATATAAGATTATTAATATATCCCGCTTTAATCAAATATTCACTGAGGCGGTTGTACCACATGCGCCCAGATTGCTTTAATCCATACAATGACATTTGTAATTTAATCGAATATAAATTTCGAGGTCTCGAGCTGTATGCTTCTGGCATCCTAAATCCTTTAGGGATTTTCATATAAATATCTGAATCGAGTGAGCCATACAGGTAGGCAGTTACTACGTCCATAAGACGCATTTCAAGTTTTTCTGAGACAACCAAACTTATTAAAAATCGAAACGTAATTGTATCCATCACTGGTGAATACGTCTTATCAAAATCAATACCAGGTCTCTGTGAGAAACCCTGTGCTACGAGTCGTGCCTTATATCGCACCACCTCGTTTTTCTCATTACGTTTTCGTACAAAAACCCATTTGTATCCAACAGGTTTGACGTCTTCAGGCGTCTGGACTATTGGTCCAAATACTTTACGCTTGGTTAATGAAGTCAATTCTGTTTGAATTGCTTCTTTCCATTTAAGCCAATCAGACCTTTGCCTACAATCATCGAGGTTATGAGGCTCATAATCATCATTTAAGATTTCGGCAGCCACTGTGTACGAAAATATATCATCGATGATTGTTTCCTCACGATTCCACATTCCTCATGTATAATTTATAGAAATTTCCTTATTTCTATGTTCTTGTATCTCTTCAGAGATTCTTTCCCCTGCGGGGGTTTCTTGTGTCCTTTCAGGGACATCTAACTCTTGTGGAGTTGATTTAGAGAAAGTTGATTTATTTATAATTTCAGGAGTATGATCCTGATATTTTATTTTCTTCCTCCGGGGAACAGTATCTTTTGAACCAAGTGGCCTACCACGCTTCTGGCGTACAGTAGATGATTCATTTGCTATTGCTTGTTTATATCGTTCTTTTGGAACAATCACCCGTGTCGGTACATTAACAGCTGGGATGTATGATTTTGTTACCCTAGTGGCATCTGTAAATGCATCTGGTAACTGATTTGCTATTGTTTGAAGGTGAACTATCTTTCGTACTTTATTTTCACATTGAGATGTGTATGGGTCAAGATGAATTAGACTAGGGACTTTCCAAAAAAATTCACGCTTCTCTTCAGGAGAAGTTTTTTCTTTTCCTAATGTTGGAAAATTTTTCTCATCGAAATGACAATCTGCAAATCGTGCAGTAAAAATATCACCAGTTAAAGGTTCCAGATACCTAATAATTGATGGAGAATCTAGACCAACATATATTCTCAAACGCCGTTGGGGTCCCATTTTAGTTCTATGTGTAGGTGCAATTGGGACATATACTGCACAACCAAAAGTACGCAGATGAGAAATATCTGGTTGATGGCCAAATACAAGTTGCACTGGAGAATATTGATGATAAGAAGTGGGACGGAGACGAATTAATGCAGCAGCATGTAAAATAGCATGTCCCCAAACAGAAATTGGTAATTGTGTTCGTAATAATAAAGTTCTTGCAATTACCTTGGAGACGCTTGATAAGTGACTCTGCTAATCCATTCTGAGTATGAACGTATGGAACTGGATGTTCAACATCAATCCCAACAGCTCTGCAATATTCATCAAATGTCTTGGAAGTAAATTCACCCGCATTATCAAGACGTATTGATTTAATCGGATGATCGGGAAAATGTGCCCGAAGCCTGATAATTTGTGCGAGTAACCTTGCAAAAGCAACATTGGGTGTTGATAATAAGCAAATGTGTGACCACTTGATGGATGCATCGATTAGGACCATAAAATAGCGGAACGGTCCACTTGGTGGATGAATAGGTCCACATATGTCCCCTTGAATTCTTTGTAGGAATGTAGGGGATTCAAACCCAACCTTAGAATAGGATGGTTTTATTACTAATTTCCCTTGTGAACATGCAGTACATAAATTTTCATGTGAAAGAATCTTCTGGCTCTTTAATGGATGTCCATGAGAATTTTCAATGATTTTACGCATCATTGTAGATCCTGAGTGACCTAGACGGTCATGCCAAAGCATAAATATTTTTGGATCTGAGAACTTCTGGTTCATAACTGCATAAATTTCTACACCTCTTATAAGACTGTAATATAATCCAGATGATAAAACACGTAGTTTTTCCATAATGAGTTTCTGGCCTGAATCATGAGAAGTAATGCACAGATACTCAATATTCTTATCATATATAGTTTCTAGGTGATATCCATTATACCGTATATCTTTGAAACTGAGTAGATTTCTTCTGGATCAGCTTGAATATAAAGCATCATTGATACATATTTAGTATTATTTGGTAACAATATCATGGCTCTACCGGAGCCTTCTATCAGATCTGCTGGACCTGATATTGTATTAACATTTGCTTTCAGTAGGGTTAAATTCAGAAAGTATTTCTGATTCCGCAGAATCGTATGTGTCGTCGCACTATCGGCTAGACATATATCCCCCGTGTCTTGCTTTTCAATGTCACCCAACTTATCTTTTAAAGACATATCTATTCACAACAATAAAACAACAAAAATAAATGAAGTACATATCAGATAAAGTGGTAAAAGAAATAGGAATGTATACATAAGGAATAGGAATATATACATACAGAATATTTACACAAACATTTCACATGATAACGAAACAAATTACAAGCAGTACTTAATTGGTATGGACATTTCCATCACCAGTTGAAGTGGTCACCTTATCAGTCAGATCATTTAGGAAATCAGAAACATTAAACTGGGTGATATCCATAAAATCTGAATCTTCCAAGAAGTTTGTTTTAGGGTTCTTCTCTTTTCCCTTTTCTTTGATCGATACCTGATAAAGCTCAACCAGATGTTTAGGTGTGCGGCATGTACAGTGACCAATGGTTATGACATCCACATCTGAAACAAACGATATCATCCTTCTTAGGTCCCTTTTGGATACCATTCCCTTTATCCGGTTTGACTTTATAAACATTCTGCTTCTGGGGAGTGTTTTGATTATACCTACCCGAAACAAAATGATCATATGATCTTTCACGACCCCGACCACGACCACTGGTAGAAACCGCGACCGTGACCGCGACCACGAGTATGTCCTCCAACAGTGTTGGCATTCACTTCTGGGAATGTTGTAGAGCCCATCGGGCGTGATTCATGATTTTTAATTAAAAGCTCGTTATTTTTCTCTGCAACCAGGAGACATGAGATTAACTCTGAATATTTTGAGAATCGCCGTTCTCGATACTGCTGTTGTAATATCATGTTAGAAGCATGAAAAGTTGTAAATGTTTTTTCCAACATATCATTTTTTGTTACATCCTGACCACACAATTTCAGTTGTATAGTGATTCTAAATAAAGCAGAATTATAATCAGAGACTGATTTAAAATCTTGAAAACGTAAATGTTGCCACTGGTACCTTGCATTTGGTAATGCAACATCGGGTTGGTTGTCAAATCTGTCTTTCAGCTCTTGCCATAGAAATTCTGGTTCTGTGACAGTTAGGTATTGGGCTTTTAAATCTTCATGTAAATGGCGACGGATAATCACCATAGTAGTAGATTTATCTTGCTCACTTGCATCAACCCCATCTTCAATAGTATAGTATAATCCCTCTGATTTTAGGAGTAGCTTAACATCAATAACCCAGGACATGTAATTCTCCCCGGACACTTCTAGTGCAGTAAATTTTAAACTTGCAAGCTTTGCCATTTATTACAGCTTCTAGTTATCTGAAATCACAATCAGAGTCAGAACTTTGGGTCTGTTAAAAATCAGAAGAACTTATTAGATATATAAAGGAATAAATCCAGAAATTTCAGATTCCAGTAATGATAAATAAATCCATGAACTTCAGGTTTTGGATGTGTGACCAAATTAAAAATTGCGTTAAGTAAATAAAGTGCGAAAAGTAAATTGCGTAAAAATAAAATGCGAGAAAGTAAATTCAGAACTGCAGGTCTTGGTATTTAATAAATAAAAGTCTGGAAACTTCAGGTTCTAGTAATAATAAATTCAGAAACTTCAGGTTCTGGTAATAAATTTAAGAACTTCAGGTTCTAGTGGTAATAAACTCAGAACTTCAGGTTCTGAAAATAGCAGCATCGTGCTGATAACGTGTTAATGTGTTATAATAAAATTGAACAATAGATGAAATAATAAATAATTATAATATTAGGTAGAGACAAAATATGAGAGAGAGAATTACTCTTCAATTTACTTTTCTTTCTCTTCCTATTGTTTTCACGAATTGTACATGCATTAAACCAATCTCACAGCATGTATATAGTTTTATATGCAACAACACTAATATCTAATCTCACCAAACAACAATATCAGCTCTCGTTTTGTTTTGTATATAATACACTAATTTCAATCTCACAAAACAACAAAATAAGAGCCTATTTATAAGGCTTGAGAATTGATTAGCAAGTGACACAACATTGCCACTAGTCACTTGTAGAAAGCCTATCTTTATTTTGTGCCACATATGGGGATACTAGGCAATTGATTAGTGTGGTCATGAATCCACTTAATAATACTAGAAGGTTCTACATTATTCCACAATATTTTTTTTATTTTTCAAACATCAAGGAAATATTCGGATTCTGGTTTCAAATCTCCAAGAGGAGAGATGAATATGTTGGTGAATAGAGATGCACATCTTACCCCGAATTCCTAAATCCCTACGTCCCTATCTCCATTTGGGATGGTTTTTTTGGAAGAAAATGAGAAATAGGGGTTGGGATGGGGATGATTTTCATCCCCAAATTGAAATAGGGATGGGGATGGGGGAAGGTCCCTACATCCCCATTTGCCCATTTTCCCCATAAATATATTAAAATGGGGATGAGGATAGGGATAGGGGACCTTCCTCTATCCCCATTTCCCCACTTCCCCCAAAACATATATATATATATATATAAATATTAAAAAAAAATTATTCTTCAAAAGCCCTATCTATATAAACTTATTTACTCTTTTATTTTGTATTTGTAATGCACTAACAGATTTTAGTTTGTATTTGTAATGAAATTTTTTTTTAATTTGTAATTTTTAGTCAAACAGGGGAATGGGGAAACGAGAAAAAACAGGGAAAACGGGGAAAATAGGGATCTGGGGTTAGGGATGGATATACCTCCCCCAAAAATCTTCATCCCCAAATGGAGAAATGGGGAAATGGGGAAATAGGGGGGGGAATGGGGTAAGGGTCCGGGAAGTAGGGATGGGGATGGGGATGGGGGGGACCTATATCCATCCTCATTTTCCCAATGTGCATCTCTAGTGGTGAAGATGAACAATGCAATTTTTTTTTAAATAAAAGGGGTAATTATACCAACTTACCCTAGTTATAAGTATAATAACACATAAACCTATGGGAAAATCATAATGACACTCGCACCCCCTTGACCTGTTGACTCACGGCTGACCACCTGTTGACCACCGTTTGTCTATCATGGAGAAGAGGCAATAATGTCTTTTTGTAATAAATAAACAATAAATGAATATACTAAAAATTAAATACTATTTATTTCGAATCAAATGTATTTTAAATTAATTTTCTATTAAACCAAAAAATGGACTCTGAGTCTTGAAAACTTAATTTTTATTAAATACATAAAATAAATTGAACCAAAAAAAATACTATTTAGTAGAATACTATTAATTTTTATTATTAAACCAATAAATACATTTCTACGTTTGTTTATTAAACCAAAAATTACATTTGATTTTTATTAAACCAAAAAAATACATTTGATTTAAAATAAATACTATTTAATTTTTATTATATTCATTTATTGTTTATCTATTACAAAAAGACAACATTGTCATTTTCCATGACAGACAAACGGTGGTTAGCCGTGAGTCAACAGGTCAAGGGGGTGCGAGTGTCATTATAATTTTTCCATGGGTTTCTGTGTTATTATACATATAACTAAGGTAAGTTTGTGTAATTACCCAAAAATAAAATTACATTTATTTAATAAACTTTTCAGGATTGATGTGGCGATTTAATTGGTCAATAGCAACTTTTACGAGCTCTAACTTTTTTTTTTTACAAAAACAAAAACAATGTCAATTTTTTTTTCAATAATTCGAATTTACCCAAACCTGGTGTCAAAATGATGTGACAACACTTTTATCAATTCATTTAAATTATATTATATTTACATGATTTAAATGAATAGATTAGAGTGTTGTCACATCATTTGAGTATCGAATTTAGATAAAATAGTATTACTTTTTTTTAATAAATAATTTCAAGTATAAAATCAAGATAATTAAAGCATTAAAGGGATTTAAAAGTAATAGTCTAGAGGGCCAATTCAGTCTTTTTGCATGCTTATTGGAATTTTTTGACAAAGCGCTGACAACAACAGCCCATATTGACATGTAAGGGCAAAATCATCTTTTTACACTTATATCTGTTAACATTTTGGTCAGAGAGACCATTTTAATGCATTTCTAAATACATAAGGACAAAATACCCTAATATATATAAGTTGAGTAAATAAGTAATGTTTTGTTAAAATATAAGGACCAAATTGTAATTTCTCCTATTTTATGTGTAAGAATCAAATTTGAAATTTTAGTGTTTAAGTGTTAAGAATTTTTTTTTTAAGAAAACAAATTACTAGTAAACAGCAAACGAAATTATTAAAATGAATTTATTTATTTTTGTATACTGTACTTGTAATCACAAACAAATTATTAAAACACCAGATTTGAAAACACCAAGGGGTAGTTTGGTATGGGGTCGTCTTTTCATGGGAATGAGAATCTCATAGCATTCCCATATTTGGTAACATGTTTTGGTTTTTTGTTTTCCGGGAAAGTGAATCCCATGGGAATCACATTACCCCCTTGGAGGGTAATATGATTTTCATCTCAATAAGTGGGTTTCAGATTACCCTCCGTCTGATTTCCACCGTGGGACCCACCATCATTAAAAAAATTATTTTTATTTTATTTTCTTCTTCTTCATTCTTCACGATGCTTCTGAAAGTTAACACAAAAAATCCCTAATTTCATTTCACTGAAATCCCTAATCCTTAACCTTTTCTTCTTCAATTTTCAATAAATCAAACCCTAGATCAAATGGTCAACTCTTCAATTCACCCTCAAATCCGGTCAACTCTTCAATTCACCCTCAAATCCCAATTCTATCAATCGATCAATTTCTTCCAACCAATTTCCAATTTTATTCTTTTATTTTCTTACACTTTCTCACTACTCAAACACTCAAACAACATCAAACTCCATCACCAACATAAAAAGAAAAAAGATTGCAGCAAGACCTGGGTTTGCTCAATGACGACGACGACGGGGAGCTTCGATGACAACGACGAGGAGCTTCGATGACGACGACGACGACGAGCTTCGATGACAACGATGACGACGAAGATCCCGGCCGGCCGGAGGCGACATCGACAACGACGACGTGGAGGCAAGGACAATGTGGAGGCCGGACTGAGGTTTTTTTCTTTCTTGAAAGGGATCTCTTTTCTTGAAAGAGATGAAGATGTCAAAGAACATGTGGGTTTTTTTTCTTAACCATATAAGTGGACTTTTAATTTGTTAATTTTTTAATTTTTTAGTTTTTAATTAAAAAAATTCCAATGTATACCAAACACTATTACTTAATATTCCCAGGAATCTGACATAATATTCTCATGTACAACCAAACACATGTATACAACTTTCCCAGGAATCATATTACAAGGTTTTACTTTCCCATGAATCACATTATTTTGATTACCCCATACCAAACGGCCCCCAAGTGGTTTCTTCACTTCATTCTCTGATTTGCTTTTGTAGTTCCACAAATATATGAACGGATGTGTTACGGGAGAACCCAAGGTATTTAGCGATCTTTAATGCAACAGAAATAGAAATTCCAGTCATTACGAACAACTAGTCTCTGCATTTCTCTTTCACTTTTTTTTTCTTTTTTTTAAGGATTTTAAAAAACGTAGAGATTAAGGGTCTGTCCTGTAAACGTTTTTCAGTGACTGTTTTTCGAAAATAAAAATGAAAATGAAAACAATATGTTTTTTTGTTTTTCGAATTCTGAAAACGCGTCTGGTAGCATATACGGGAAACTGTATCCTGAAATTGAAAACAGTAAAAACGCGTCTGGTAGCTTCACTGAAAGCTGAATTCTGAAAATGAAAACAGTAAAAACACGTCTGGTAGAATAACTGGAAAATATCAAAAATTATAATTTTTCTTATATTTTTTCTATTGCAATTTTTAATTTGAATAAAAGAGAGTCAATAATTCATCCTAAATAATTATCAAATAACTCATAATTTTAAAATTGTTGTAAAAATAAAGATAAAAATATAATAATGAATCAGAGAAGAAAATTGATTCACCGAATACATACATATATACATATACATATATATATATATATATAATTTGAATAAAAGTGAGTCACCAGAACATTACACATGAAATTCAGTAAACTGGAGTTAAGTTAACAAAATCTGGAGTTAAACGTGCTACCAGTAAACTCATATCTCCACATTTAGCAAACATACCAACAAGACTAGTTCCTACAAACTGATTAACATTAATTTCACTCTTTATAATCAATGCATGTTATCTTCTTCCCAGTTCAAGACATCTTTCATTGCTACAAAATTTTAAAACACCAATCACAAAATGCCTATCTAGTAAACTCCCTGAAGAAGAACATGTAGGGGCATCATTAGTACACACATCGTCACTGCAATCATCATAAGAAGTACCATTACCTGTAAAATAACCATTTTTAACCACACCATTTTCAACATCAATCACATATCCAGCGTAGTTAATTGGAATCAATTGTTGAAACACCAATTCGTTTAGGACTTCTATCGAAATGTGTATATACAGCTTTTGAAGGAATAGGTTCACTAGCCATAGATGTCATTGGGAAGCTGAAATTTTTAAGCTTGAATGGGTCTTTTACACTGGAAGTGGAAGGAAAGGAAATTTTTAACTTCGCTGGATGACTAATAAGTGGACTCGGCAAAGAATAAGAAGAAGGAGAAGGAGAAGAAGAAGGAGAAGCCGATCGGAGGTGAAGAAGTAAAAGAAGAAGAAGAAGCCGATCGGCGGTGAAGAAGAAGTAGAAGAAGAAGCCGATTAGCGGCGAAGAGGCGAAGAAGAAGAAGAAGCGGATCGGCGAAGAAGAAGAAGAAGCCGATCGGCTGGCGAAGAAGAAGAAGAAAATGAGTCTGGAAAAAGATAAAGAAGAATAGTGACGAAAAGATGGAGAAAAGTAAGAAAAAAAATGATTTTTTTTATTAAGAAAAAATAAGTCAAAAAAAAACGAAAAAACGAAAAACGAAAAACAACTTTCAAATGTTTTTCAAATTTTTCACTTTTAACACTAATTGTGTTTTTCAAATTTTGTTTGTTTTTTGAAAATAAAATGAAAAACGGTTAAACGAACGCGAATTTGAAATCGTTTTTGGAAAACAAAAACGAAAACAAAAAAAACAGCTGCAGGACGGGGCCTAAAATTTAAGCGAAACAAAGAACACAAGAAATCTGAGTAAAATAGAAAAAACAAAAAGGCAGAAAACACAAGGAAGCAAGAAGAATGAATAAAAGGCCGAAATCAAATGTCTAGGATGATCAATCAAGTGAACTGATCACCGCAAAACAGAGAAAGAAGAACACAAGATAGCAAAGCAAAACAAAACAGAGAGGACAACAAAGCAAAGCAAATAGAGAGAAAAAATTTGAATTGGAAATCTGGCATTTCCAATATAGTTTTTGCACTTCAATGTGATGGAGAATTGTAGGTTAATTGCTTATATTATTTTGAGCTTTGACCTATTTCTAATTATTTTAAGTGGAAATAGTCTTATTGGTCTTCTTGTTCTAGGATATTTTTATATTAAAAAGTTTTAATAAAATATGAGTGTGTAAATATATTTCTGAGTGATAAAATCGTCACCCTTTAAAAAAAATACTAATAAACTTCAACGAATCTAACGGTTAATTTTATGTTGCAAGTTGAAATACCAATAACACCAATAACTTAAAAAAAAAAAGTCAATCCTCTGAAAAATAGAAAAATAAAATAAAATGGCAATGACCAAAAAAGTTATGGACTTTTACTTAATGTTAATTAATTTATGATTTTTATAAAAGTGACCAAATTGGTCTCATGACTTTTTTTAATTGTACCATTTTCATCATCCAACTAAAGAGTGGTGCTATTGGCATACCTGCTACTGATCTATTCATGCCCCACATTTTAAAATTTTGATTTAATTAAATAAAATTAAATGTTTTTATTAAATTTTTTGGTTTATTTCTAAAACTACCAATTTTACTTATTTTTCAAACTTAATACATATCATATATGATCTATCTATCTCTTATCTCTGTATCTGTATACATCACTTTCACCTTCATTGATTGATTTATTTTTTTCTTCTTATTTCTTTTTTTTTAGTTTTTTTTTTCTTCTTATTTCATGATGGAAACGAAAAAATAAAAAATAATAAGGTACTTCAACACAACGACATCTTGATAAATTTCAAACTTATTTCTAGAGAATGAATTGTTTCCAGATGCTTACTATCATTGTCAGACAATTCTTACTTTATGTCATTCTCAGACAATTCTTCAAGATGTTTGATATCGTTCTTAAACAATTCTTTCATATTCTTGATATCGTTCTCAAACTCTTTCATAATATTTTAGATGTATGTAAGAAACAGATTTTAGGGTTTAAGAATTTAATTTTTTTTTTTGAAGAAGAAATAGATTACGAGTTTAAGAATTAATTTTTTTTTTTAAGAAGAAACAGATTATTGGGTTTTTTTTTTGGAAAAGGAATATAAAATTTTAATAAATTTACTTTGTAGAAACTTTCTTTCCTAAATTGTATGTCTCTTTAAGTAATTTTGATAAAGGAAAAAAAAAGAATATTTCATAATTTAAAAAGTGGGACATGAATAGATCAGCAGGGGGTGGTGTGCCAATAGCATCGCTCCCAACTAAATTTCAGTTAGTCAACTCTAACAGTCAAAGGTTTTTTTATGTGAAAGTACAAAAATACCCTTTGAAATTAAATAATAACTTAAATAAAATAATAATCACTAAATAAAAACTAAACAGAATAAAAAGGCAATCACCAATATAATTACAAAAATAAAAAGTAATTTAAACAAATATTAATTAAAAAATAAATTAAAATTAATAGGAAAAATGAATATTAATTAATAAAATATAAATAAAAATAAAAAAAAGGGAGCCACTTAAATGGTGGCCTTCAGTGGAGAAGATTAATAAGAATGGATGTGGGGCCCAATGGAGCAGGAGAGGGTCCCAACCCTACCTCCATTCCTCAATCGTTCCCCACCACCTCCCAAAAAAACCATTTGGGAGGACTGGGTATTTAGAATTAAGAAAATAGTATGGGTGTTCTTTGGTAATTGCCGAAAAAACATGTAAGACAATGTTATATTAATACTGCGCAGACAAAATGGGTCAGGGCCACGCGCGTCGTTTCGTTCATATTAGATCGTCGTTTATGAGATTTACTCATTGGCCGTCGAATCGCATATTCAGTCTCTGTTTCACCAAACTTGGAGCTCACCAAACCAATCATCACCAACCAGGTATACCTCCTTATTCTTTCGCGCTCCAGATTTCATTTTCCTTGAAAATCTTACTCTCTCTAAATCTTTGAATCTCACTTTGATTATTCACTGTTTTTTTTTTTTAATGATTAATTTAGTTTAAATCGAGAGCGAAACAAAATGTGGGGGATTGTACGGCAAAGAATCAGCTCTGCTCCGGTAACTATTATTTAACTTGTTTTTTGAATTTTGATCATTTTTTAAAATTAATGAATATGATTACAGATTTTATTGAATTGTTTTATATATTCTTAAACACATTGTGTGTCAATCTATATGTCTGTGATTTTGAAGCAGACATTGCAGAGGATGTTATATGCATCCAGGAGTTTCTCCTCGGCAGCAAAAGAGGTAACTTTTTTTTTTTTTTTTTGGAAATTAAGTAGTTTAATAGCGCTAACTAGAACAGCCTTTTGTTAGATTAGTTGGTGTTTGAAAACTAGTTTTAAATAGGAAGAGTGCTTTTGAAATGTTAACCTGACAGTTGTATAATGTAATTGATGTCAAATGATGAAATGCGCAAGTTATTTGTTAGTTCGACTTTACTTCACTGTTTTAGGAATATAGAGATATGGTTGAAGCAATTACTTATTGGCACACACTTACATAGAGTCATGGATTATTTATAAGGCCTTGGCTTGTGATGCAAATACAAATTTTGAAATCTATAATACAGTTTGGATTGTCTGGAAATCATTTAGATATGATCTTTAGGGAAACAAAATGTTAAAGCGAAAATGATTTTATTTGTTTCAATTTCTGAGCTAGTTTTAGGATGGTGTTTAAAAATTATTTTTGAAAGCACTCTATCCAAAAGCGTTTTGTTAAGATTTTCTGTATTTCTTGCTTTGAAATGTTGTATCTAGATTGTAAATCAAATGAAATTGCACTTCCGACACATTCTTGCAGAGTCAAAAGAAATATGAAATTAAAAAAAAAAAGGATATAGCCATGATTCAATGGGATAGGTCTTACTTTTTCTGTTGTTGATTTCTAATCTTTACAATGGATTTTACTGGAATAATGGAAAGGAAAAATATTGGGTGATTGAAGAAATGACTTATCATTATTATTACTCATTATAATAAACAAATGTGAAACTTTCTTTTATAATTAGAATAAGTTTGGTACTTTTCATCAAATTTTGAGTTTTGTGTTGTAGGAGCAGTGTCATCTCATTTTACAGTATCTTGGTCTAAATGTTTTCTATTGCCAATGTTTTCTTGCAGATGACAGTGCGAGATGCTCTAAATTCTGCACTTGATGAAGAAATGTCAGCAGATCCTACTGTATTTGTGATGGGTGAAGAGGTATTACTCAAACATCGTCTTATTTGTATCATATATTATTGTTCGGTTAGTTACCTTTATTTTCCTTACCTCATTATTTTTTTTATTGCAGGTTGGTGAATATCAGGGTGCATACAAGGTTAGAAGTTTTAATTTATTAAAGTTAGTTCCTTTACAAACTTATGTGTTTTTAATTTTTATTTTAAGTTTTGTTTCTTTCAAGGTATCTACTAACCTCATTTTTGGATTAGATTACTAAAGGGCTCTTGGAGAAATATGGCCCCCAGAGAGTTTTTGATACTCCAATCACAGAGGTGCTTCCTTCAAATGCCTTATTGTTGTTTTTGTGGTGCCTTTTCGGCCTTTCTGTCGTTTTATAGTATAGTTCAGTTTCCTAAATTGTAATCTGCTTGAGATTTTTATCTCCTGTTCTTTAGTACAAGACTCATGTGATTTGATTTTATATATATTGTAGGCTGGTTTTGCTGGTATTGGAGTTGGGGCTGCTTACCATAGTCTGAGGCCTGTTGTAGAATTTATGACATTCAACTTCTCCATGCAGGTTAGAATAATTTTCTTACACTATTCTTGTGCCAAAACTTATTTTGGTTGATTTATGTTTTAGTATGGTTTATACATCTCCCTTTTATTTTGCTTGCAATATTAAATTTAAATAGCAAATAGAATAATTTAGGAGTGTGTTTATATATGTGTTCTTATCATCTTATACATAGACCTTAGTAATGCATTACTCATCATTATTATTACTTCTAACTTTTTTAATTTTAAGGTGGGAAATAATCTGTTATCTGACTTGTTAAAGTTTTTGGGGACTCATTTTCCTATATATTGTTAGGCTATTGACCACATCATCAATTCCGCCGCAAAATCAAATTATATGTCAGCTGGTCAGATATCTGTACCTATTGTTTTTAGGGGACCTAATGGTGCTGCTGCTGGAGTTGGTGCTCAGCATTCCCAGGTATCCTTCATAATATTTCTATTTAAATTGTTTACTGAAGGTCATTAGGCACCTCTTAATCTTCATCGTAATGTTTACTCAGGCTGTTTTTCAATTAATATTGTGATAGATAAATAAGATTCTGGAAACAATTGATTGCCTTAAAATAAATTCAATCTTATTTCCCCATTTCTGCTCTTGATTCATGTGGTAATAGTAGACTGCACAATTGGAAGTAACCCTTTCCCGCTGAAATCCCTCTCCTCTGATTAGTAGACTGACCACTTTGTTTTACAGGGTTATTCTACTTGAGTAGTTGCCTTCAGATAACAGTCTTGATACAAAATGTTATAGATATTGAAGACTCAAATGGGAATAATAAAAAGAATGATATGCAGTCAATGGCTAGTGTTGCTGTCAGTTTTGGCTGGAAAACACTTTTCATAAATTGAAAAGAACAAGAAAGAAATTGAAAGGGAATTGTCTTATACTCTTATGAAATAAAATTATAAAAAAAAAATATTTCTGGTGTTGAAAATATATCACACCCCATTTCCTGGAAAACTTTAAGTCTACAATCTGGGTTGGATAATTTTAGTCGGTATATAAATAACATTAAAAATGATAAAACCCTCACAAACTGTATACAGGGTAGTGTCACAGCAGGTTGCAATTTTGCATTTTTAACATGAATGCTCTCACTCTATTTTATTGCATTTTTGCTAATTACAATGTGGAGATTGTTATGGTATATCATATCTATAGAAAATTAAGGTAAATGTTTGCTTTAAGTGGATCTGATTTTCTGAATAAAGACTAGGGGTATGAGTCTATGCCTATGGGCCACAAGGAGGCTACTTGATTTTTCTAAAAGAGAAAACTGTGATTGTGTATGAGAAGAATGTCGTTATGTTTCCTTAACTACCCTTGTACTGACTGATGTAATCTGTTAAATCACTCTTTCATCAACCACTGAGAGTTGTTCAAGTAATACTAAGGTAAAATGAAGGAAGAACTAAAGGTAAAGACCTTTACTGACTAACAGCTTAAGCAATGAGAGCACTCGTGTATCACCTTCTCAATTAAGTTGACCTTAAACAATTCTTTAATTATAGGATATTTTTCAATATTAAGAACTGCTCACATGGCATTGAATACTAATGTTTTAATTTGAAATTATTGGATATTCAGAGTGAATTTACTAATGAGTTAGCAGTTCATAGCCAATATGCATGTTTGTACTTGTGCATGTGCGGATGTGCCCAGTCTAGTGTAAAGAGTTCTGTATTACTTGTCAGATTTGAGTTTGATCTATTTAGACAGTAGTGAGAATTTTAAAATGTATATGAAGAAAGAACTCAACTAGGAGCTATTTTTCCCTTTGAGTGTTGTTATCGTCACCCAAGAAAACTATTTATATTCATTTCCTTAATTACAATTTATATTACTGAAATTCTCATAAACAAAAATACTAACAAGGACATCAAAGTTTAAGTAATAATCAAGTAATTAAGAATAAAATCATTGTGGGAGGATTCTCTTTCATGGTCACTTCCTTCACCGTTGTTTTCTTCCGGCAATCAAATTGCTTCTCCTCACAACACCATCAACAACTACCAAAATATCCAATTTCTATAACTCCTGGACACCGCACAGTGCCAGAGTCAATATCGATGTATCACCAATCAACATCACCTCTTCAGAGTGTCAATTATTGTTTACAACAGATTACAACATGCCAGTGTCAATATTGGTGCATTGATGTAATTATGTGCCCCTGTTTGCATATCAAAATTTTGGGAATAGAAGCTTTTATCTAAGAACTACTTCTTGTACCCCAATTACTGATCTCCAACAAAATTTATTAGCTACATTAAAGACTTCAAGTCCTAAAAGTTTAAGGTCAAGATTGCCGGAGTATGTGATAATTGATAACTCATTGTCCATTGATTTGTTCGTCTAATTTATCCAAAAGTGATTTGGGGAATACTGGAAATTTACCAATACAGTTTAGTGGCTGGAGCTAAAATATTTATAAAAAATACAATGATTTCCATGGTTATTGTTGGTATTGTAAAGGTTATTAAGTAAAAATTTTGATTTTCAAATTTTAATGATGAGTTTATTGATCAATCAGGTGTCCAAATTGTTTTTCTGGGTGGCAATATCCACATCCTTTTTTTCTTTGATGTGTAGTTTGCCATCAACTTTTTACTATGCTCAAGTTTCATGGACATTGATTGACTTGACGTCTGTGATTGGATAAAAGGCTGAGTTTGAGATTATGTGCAGTGTTATGCAGCATGGTTTGGTTCATGTCCCGGCTTAAAGGTGCTCTGTCCATATTCATCCGAAGATGCCCGGGGCTTGCTAAAAGCTGCTATTAGGGACCCTGACCCCGTTGTCTTTCTTGAAAATGAGTTGTTGTAAGTAGTTTGAGTTGTGATCTTACGAGTCAGATCTGATTCTTACTTTCATAGCTGACTGATATTTGCATTATTTTTGTTGATGTCATTTTGAGCTGCAGATATGGTGAGTCTTTTCCAGTTTCAGCAGAAGTTCTTGATTCAGATTTCTGCCTTCCAATAGGGAAAGCTAAGGTACTCTGATTGAAGATGATTATTGGTTTTTATCTATATTATTAATTATAATTGTTCTCTGTGTCTTCTTCACTATGACAGATAGAACGAGAAGGAAAGGATGTAACAATTACTGCTTTTTCAAAGATGGTCGGTCATGCCCTCAAGGTTTGATATCTCTTATTCAAGCTTGCAGCGGTTTATGTAATGAGTGGAATAGGATGATCGCTTCTTTTTAAACAATAAGCATTTAGTAAAATAAATTTGGCTGTCAAAAGAAATAATAGAAATATTCTATTGAATATAAAGTGCAATATATATTTCACGCTACTGCCAGCTTTAATTTTTTTTTAAAAAAAAACTCAGTATATCTACTTCTATGAAGTATTTTTTTCTACTCAATACATCAAACATGTGGTTTCCCAGGGCATTACTACTGAAAAATTGGTTTCTCAAGTTACTCAACCAAACAACATATCATAGATGTAAATTTGTAGATAATATGAAGTGATTACATGAGTTACTTGTTTTTACTTTATGTAATGTTTTAGATGTCCTACAATCAATGTCTCTTTTTTCCCTTCTTCTGGAACTAATTCAAGTGGTAAAACTCTTAGGCTGCTGAGATACTTGCCAAGGAAGGAATAAGTGCTGAGGTAACTCAAAAATTGCACCTTACTTTTTCGTAGTCGAATTGCTTTACATCATTACATGTTTAGAGAGTTATTTAAATAAATAAAAAAAACTAAACAGGTTATAAATTTGCGCACAATCCGTCCCCTTGATCGAGCCACAATCAATGCTTCTGTACGGAAAACTAACAGACTAGTGACGGCTGAGGAAGGGTTTACTCAAAATGGTGTCGGTGCTGAGATCTGGTAACCTTTTTTTCCCTCTCTCTGCTGCCTTCTCAACTTTTGCATCTGTTGTCACGAGTATTTAGCGGTAACTTTTATTTCTTCCTGCAGTGCATCTGTTGTGGAGGAGAGTTTCGAGTATCTCGATGCACCAGTTGAGAGGATTGCAGGAGCTGATGTTCCCATGCCTTATGCTACCAATCTTGAGAGGCTGGCCGTTCCACAGGTTTGCATTGCTATATATGTTTTCTTTTTCATTATTTTGTTTTCACTAATCCATAAATGTCCTTTGAAACAATTCTTTTCTGGTTTAGTCAGTTCCAATTTCAGATTAAACATTGTAAGCATGATTCAGGTTATTTGATTCCTTGCTCACCTCTTCTACATTGTTGCGCAGGTTGAGGATATTGTTCGTGCAGCAAAGAGGACTTGTTTCAGATCAGTTTGAGTTTGGATTTTCTGTTTCCCCTTAAAAACGTTTTTTTTTTTCTTCTGTTTTTTGGCTGAAAAATTAAAGCAACCATGCCGATTTGTTGCTGGTTTACTGCATCCAATTTTATTCAGAAACTAGTTTCAGAAAATAAGGATTTTGTTACTCATTCAGTCATTCTTCACATTTGGAAGAGGATGACTTTGTAATTGGAGAAAATATTACATCAATAACTGGGAATTAAATGGAAAGCTACTTAGCTCCAAAAATTTATTCAAAATGTTAGCTTAAACAAAGTATTGTGTGATATTTATGGTCTTTTGAACTAGTAATTAATCCCGACACCTATAAATAAACTCAATGCAAGTTATATAAGGATTTTGGTATTAATGTATTTTAGATGCATACAGATATAAAAATTTAAATTTGGATATGGATCCCCTTTCTCATTTTACTTTTCTTCACCTTTATACTCTATTGTCTGGATTAATTTTTATGTTTCTATTATACCAAAAGATAGAATTAATCCAGGAGATGCTATAATAATTTGTAGCAAACATAACTTATTACCAAATCATCTTAAATAAAATAAAATAAAATAAAATAAAACAGATCGTAATCCATATTTTATAAACATATATACCTTGTGTATAAATGAAGTATAATTTGAAAAAAAAAAAAAAATATTGGTGGCATCAGTTGCATGGTATTTTTTTTTAATCAAAACCGCTCCAACCTGAAAGTTTTATATATTACATATTAAAATATAAAAGGTTAAACTTACCGATGCATGTTACTATTACAAATTGCTTAATTATTAACAATAATTTCATAATCTGCACAATAAATTTGCCAACATAAAAGACACCAAAAACCAATATACATTTATGGTAGAGGTCAAAATATCGGCCGAAAATAGGTTAGGGGTCGTTTGTTTTTTCCACTTAAAACTTAATAGGTCTGAATCATAATTATTAAGTTGTTTTGTTTGTTTTTATAAGTGGTCAAACAACTTAAAAATACCAAAAAACAACTTAAAATAAAAAGTAAAAAATCCTGACTTTTCACTTAATTGCAAATCACTGAATTGCATTAAATGCAATCCAAAATCTTTTCTTCCGATACTATCCCCTATATGTAACATATTTCCAATTTCAACATAATTATATATGGTACAAAAAACTTAATTTTAATATATTGTTTATTTTAAATAGCTTAAAAAATAAAAAAGAACTCTAATAACTTCTCATATTGGTGTTTAATATTAATATTTTATTATAATATTAAGGTGATGTATTTATATATTATTTTTTTAGAGTGTTTTGTGTGAGTTTTCCTGCTACTTCTTTTATTTTTTGAAAAAAAATATTTTTTTTCTTAATAAAAATGAAATTTATTTGTAATTGAAGAAGAAGATCATGATCATATGTGTTCATATATCATTATTATTTTTAGATTGTTTTTATTCCATATTATATGTATAATTGTTTAACGTGGGTATAAATGTAAAATTACTTAGTTTCAGACAATTTTACTTTTAAAAAACAAACATGTTGATAATACATTCAGATGTGAAAAAAAAAAAAAACAAACATGTCATTCAAGTTCAGATTTCAGTCCCTATTCAGTCTTCAGAAAAATTCAGGACTATTCAGACGACCCCTAAGTATATTTAAGATTAATTTAAGTAAACTTGTTTTCAAATATACACATAAATTTTTTTATTGATTTCAAATTAAGAGTACATTTAATTATATTTTAGGTTAATTTAATTTAATATATTTTTAACCATATGCACATCAAATTTTATTGATTTCAAATTAAAAGTACAATTTCTTATAATAGTTAAGATTGACCAACGTTCGTAGTTAAAATGATATATTAATAGTTATGAAAAAATATATATATAAATGAGTTTGGTCAAAAATGAAAAACACAAAATATTTGAAATTAAATTAAAAATAATTTTTTTTAATAAATCAATTTTTTAACACTTATAAAAATATAAAATAAGTTATCAACTTAAATAACCTAGAATAAAAAATTAAAATAAAAAACATAAAGTAACATATAGAGGTAAAATAGAAGGAACAATACTTTGATACTGACGGATCAGTACTCAAAATACTGACCACATCAATGGAATTGCAGCACCTGACCTTTTTTTCTTTTACTTTTTATATTTATCTCTCTAGGTTAGTTTTTTTTTTAGAAAAAGCTAACCTAGGGCTACAACATACCGTCCTTAGACATGGTCAAACCAACCCAAACCAACCCATGCCGACCCTTACGTCACCATAAGACAGTGATCATCTACCTCACTACTTTCTTCCATAACGACAGTAAAACATTGTGACTTATAAAACCACATGTGAAGACGAGGAGAAACCAATGCTAAACAAATACTTAAATTAATGTACCAGCATTTCAAACTAAAAATATTCCAAAGGTGTGGCTCGCCATATGTTAGGCACGGGACACTACTCTAAACTATTGGCATTTTATTTTTTTCAAAAAACCAGTTCAAGTACTATGGAAGCTGCACACAATACTTACGGATGGCTTGAAGATTTTGAAGGAAGTGTAAAGAAAAGGAGAATTCAGAGGGTTTAACGCCTAAAAAAAAGTTCAGAGGGTAAAATGCAAACTCATGTAAAATTCGAGAGGAACTGGTGCTAATAACCTTTTTTTTTTTTTTTCAAAAAACCAGTTCAAGTACTGTGGAAGCTGCACACAATAATTTTGATGAAATTAATGGAGGAATTATAAAATTCAAGAATAAAAAATGTAAATTCAATAGAAAGGTTACATTGATGATTTTATAATCAAAGGTAAATCCAGGGAAGTTGTATTTTTATAGTGAAAATGAAAATTGCAGTTAATGACTAGTTTACTGCTCATTTTGGTTACATAATGAATATGATTATAGACACAACAATGAAAGTAATGTGGCAAAGTAAGGCAAATGTTGGAAACAATTATATAAATGGTATTAGAGGAGATAAGAATTATATAATTTATCTTGTTAAAAAAATAGTGAAACAAAATGAAAAGCTAGAAGACAACAATAGATTTATATGATATTTTGTAGTTGAGAGGTTTGTTGTACGTACTATTGTTAACTTGTAACAAGTAACCAAGTAAATTCATTTCAACATGCCTATATACCTTCAACAACAAAACCCTTACCGCTAAAAACATCAACAATGCATCTTCATGGAAATGAGAAGTAGTAATGAATGTACGTAACTCCATAATTTAAATATAATTGTCATTACAATTTTGGAGGACATAAATAGTCATTTCAAGGTAAAAATAACATCAAAATATGTTGTTGAGATGAATATTTTGGTTATGAATTATGATGCTACGACTTGTCTTGGTTCATAAACATATTATGAACCGACGTTAATAGTTGGTGAAGAAAGGGTAACGTCATGGTACCTTTGTGTGGACTTTATGAAATCTAGCGATATTTCGTCTAAAGAAAAAAATTCGGGGTACTTTAATGCAATTAACCCTTTTATAAACAATTATTATTATTATTATTTAAAAAAAGATTGTACTGAGAAAGAGAAAACTTGTAGAGGTCCAGAGGATGGAGATCTATGGTGGAGATTAACGGTTCATTTTCTATTCTCTTATTTTTTTTTTTTTATAATTTGATTGCCACCGTCCATCTATGGAGATCAACGTTGACTAGTATAAGTCTTTCGATTACTATTTTTAATATTTTAATTTTAGTTGGAACTATGCGTATATATGTATTTCAGTATTTGTAGTGTTGTCAGGAAGAGAAAAGTATTGTGCAAGTGTATATGTGGATGGAATGGGAGAGGACTGAGGAGGATCTTTGGGCTCTCAACTACAACTGCTATTTTTCTTTTCGTCCAAAACATTCAGGTTCTGATCTGGCCACTTATTGCTTCATTTCATTTTTTATTTCATGTTCTTTCTTTGGTTCTCTCTATAATTTGAATATACATGGTAAAATGGCAATATCTTTTAGTAATCGTTTGATTATCATGTCTTATTACTATTACGTCTTTGAGCTCTATATTCTAAAACCTAAGTGTAGAAAAAAGAAAATTGAGAATGTTTCTACTTTTAGGTCTAGTAACTCAACAGCTTGAGCTAATTAAAGTGTTCAACAGGTATATATTGATTATTTCAGCACATGATTTCGTTGACTTGATTGGATCACGGGGTTTTGTCAAGTTCCTCCCTTGGAAAGTTGTACAAAGAATCAATGAAGTTGAAGCCAAGTTCTTCCACTGAATTAGTTGATGATTACCAATACAAGGAGTTGCTAATTGACATTGATGACAACTTGGAGCCTGCCCCCGAGTGTTGTATTTACAGGGTTCCTAAAGATCTTCGCAAAATAAATGAAGAAGCTTACACTCCTCAATTAATTTCAATAGGCCCTCTTCACCACGGTAAGGAAGAATTGCTAGACATGGAAAAGCAGAAATTGAGATACATGAAGAAATTGGGTGAACGAATCACTATGGAGAAATTATTAGAATTCAAGACATTCATAAAGAACCGTGAGCAACTCATCCGTAATTGCTATGCAGAGACCTCCAAACTTGATAGTTATAAATTTGTTGCAATGATTCTATATGATGAAGATAAAAGTGATTTTTTGCTAAATAAACCTGGGCTAAAAACTTCTTTAATCTTGGACTTGCATTTACTGGAAAATCAAGTTCCATACTTTGTTCTCCAGGAATTATATAGATTAGCCTTTGCCGGTCTTAACCCTGATGCAGAAAGGTACCCTCCCTTATTTTTTCTTTCTTGCGATTTGTTCTCTGTTCTCATGTTCAATGAAATGCCCAAACCAGCCGGAGTTAAACATTTCACCGATTTGATAAGGTATGCTGAAGTGGAAAGTTACTCAAAATCGAAGTTGAATGGACATATTAAAGATTTACCGTGTGCAGTCAAGCTGCACGAGTCTGGAGTGAAATTCAAGTGCATCCAAGAAGGAAAGTGTTTACTTGATGTAAGATTTGAGAAGAGGAAACGGCGACTTCCATGGTTTGAAGTACACGATGAGACAGAATGTGTGATTCGAAATCTGATGGCCTTGGAGCAATGTCACTATCCATTAGAAACTCATATCTGTAATTATGTTGTTCTACTGGATGAACTTATCAACACTGAGAAAGACGTGGATTTGCTAATTGAAGCGGGAATAATTTCCAATTGTGTGGGTGACAATGCTGCAATAGCAACAATGTTTAATAAGCTTGGCCAAAAGATCACGTTAAGTGCTTCCTATTACTATGGCATCAGTGAGGGTCTAAAAGCACACTACCAGAGTCCTTGGAATCATGCCAAGGCAACCTTGAAAAGTGTATATTTCAGCAATCTTTGGAGGGGAACTGCAAGCGTTGCTGCAGTGCTACTCCTGCTGCTCACTTTCGTACAAACTATATGTTCTATCCTGCAAGTGCGTTTTGTTTAAGGTTGTGTGACTTTTATTTTTGTATCATCAGGTCTGCTTTATGTTTAAGGATGTGCGACTGTATTTGTACCTGAAGGTCTGCAAGTGCTTGATGTTTAAGGTTTGTGTGATTTTTATTTTTGTAGCTGAAGGTCTACTTCGTGATCTTTGTAGTGCAAAGCTAGCTGATGCTTTATGTATGATTGTTGTTTTTCAGTACCATAAAAGAGATGCAGAACATCAATCTAAACAGCTTTTGCATGGTACAAAAACTGATTTCTTCAATGATGATTAAGCTAGTCAGTCATGTTCGAGTTAGGGATGGTCATTTATCCCCGGGGACCTAAATCCCCACTCCCCCATCCTTATTTGGGGGAAATTCTTTTCGGGGAAATGGGGCGGATGGGGATGATTTTATCCCTAAATTGAAATGGGGATAGGGATGGGGGACCCCTCCACATCTCCATTTCCCCATTTTCCCCACAATTTTCCCCACATCCTAGAGGTGGTCACGGTTCAGTTAAACCGACGGTTCCGAACCGAAACCGTGACCGTAACGCCGGTTACAAAACCGGTTGTGAGACGGTTCGGTTACGGTTACAAGTCAAAAAAACCGCTGAAAACCGGTGGTTTAACCACGATTAAACCATCGGTTTCATTTAATTTTTTTAAAAAAAAAACTAATGAGAAGTTGCCATGTGGCAGTAATTTTGAAAAAAAAAACCGGTAGTTAAACCGTCGGTTTCCATTTAATTTATTTATAAAAAAAAACAAACAAACAAACCAATGGAGTGTTTTTGAAAAAAAAACCCGTAACTGTAACCGAACCGCCTAACCGGCGGTTACAAACTGTAAACCAAACCGGCTTGGCCGGTTATGGTTATGGTTTGACATTGCAACGGAATCGTAACCGGCGGTTCCAAACCGGAACCGAACCGTGGCCAGGTCTACCCCTTCCCCATTTTCCCATTTTCCCCAAACCTCGTATAATATATATATATATATATATATATATATATATATATATATATACAATCCTTTTCTCCTCAGTTTGCAATGATATAACTTATATCAGTGCGCTGCATGTAGACCACTGATTGTGGTGAAGTTTTGACAAGTGCATACACTGAGTCAATGTATGTGAATCTAATGGTCCACATCCAACGCACTGATGAAGTTATATTAGTGCGTACTGACTTGAAAATTTCTGTATATATATATATATATATATATATATATATATATATATATGTATGTGTGTGTGTGTGTATGTATATTTTAATATATTACTTATTTCAAATAGCTTTAAAAATAAAAAAGAACCCTAATCACTTCTTATATCGGTGTTTAATATCAATATTTTATTATGATATTAGGGTGATGTATTTATATATTATTTTTTAGAGTGTTTTATGTGAGTTTTCTTACTGTCCTTTTTTATTTTTTGGAATAAAAAAACATTTTCTTTTCTTTGTAAAAATGAAGTTTATATGTAATCGAAGAAGAAGATCATAATCATATATGTAATCAAAGAAGAAGATCATAATCATATATGTTCATATATAATTATTATTTTTGGATTGTTTTTGTTCTAGATTATATGTACAATTGTTTAACATGGATATAAATGTAAAATTATTTAGTTTCAGACAATTTTACTTTTAAAAAACAAACGCGTTGACAATACATTCAGATGTGAGGAAAATAAAAACATGTCATTCAAGTTCAGATTTCAGTCCCTATTCAGCCTTCAGGAAAATTCATGACTGTTCCATATTCAGAAAAAAAAAACGAATGACCCTTTAGTCTGTATGCACTTGCCATAATCTATGGTTCACATGTAATGCACTGATGTATTTTATATCGGTGTGCACTGAGGAAAAAAAGACTCTATATATATATATATATATATATATATATATATTCTCAATATTTCTATTTTACTAATTATATATACTTCTTTATAACTTTAAAACCTAAACCTAAATCTTATATACTTCTTCGTAATGGATTGTATGTTTTTTTAGTATGTAAATTTTACTTAAACAGAGGAAATAAGGAAACGGAGGAAACGGGGAAAACGGGAAAATGGGGATGGGGGACCTATATCCATCCCCATACCCATTTTCCCAATTCCCCAATGACCATCCCTAGTTCTAGTAACCGTACGCACAAGTGAATTCTTTTTACACCAAGTCCTCTAGTTGATTATATACTGATTACTTGTAATTCTTTTAAAGTTTGTGTGATTTTTATTATTGTACCAGGAGGTCTACTTTGTGTTCTTAGTAGTGCAAAGCTATCTAATGCTTTATGTATGATTGTTGTTTATCAGTACCATAAAAGAGATGTAGAACATACTTAAAAAAAAAATGATGCAGTTAACAGCTTATGCTTCAATGATGATAAAGTTAGTCAGTCATCTTCCAGAAACTGTACACACAAGTGAAATCTTTTTACACCAAGTCCTGTAATTGATTATATACTGATTACTTATAATGCCGATGTACAATAAATGGGAATTTGCTGAGGAAAAAAAATGCATTTCTGAGGCAAAAACAAAAAGATAATACCTATTCCAAAAAAAACAAAATACTTGTAAACTCATCTCACCGTCTTATTCTAATTCTTTATTTCCGGCTGCCTAAAACCTCAGATCTACCCTTGAAAAGGAGATCCACTGATAGACCTATCGATGAGGGTTTCAACCCACGAATGAAATTCCGTGACGGAGCCATCTGAGGGTCATCTTTAATCGTTCTTCTTCTTCTAGAAGTCCCCCCAACAGCCCCAGCACTTTTAGCAGATCCTGGTGGTTTGGTATTGAATGTTGACGAGCTAATAAATAAATCCGATGTTCCAAATGATACAGGGGCCTTATGTGATGCATCTTGAGGGTGTCCAACAGCTCCATCCTGATGGGGAGGAGGGAATTTCTCACTCTTACTCTTGGCATTTAATTGGTTACCAACTCTCCACCTCTGAAAAAGTAATTAACAAATATGAATGTAAAGTCAGATCCTACAGGGTATACATGCAGAAAATGTAATATAACCAACCATGTTTTTTCTCTTTTCTGTGTTTCCAACAAAATAGGCTATAGGATGCAACTTGGTACCAAAAATTAACTCAGATTTAAAACCAAGAGATTCAAACACTGTCAAGCATGGTGAGTGCCAACCAAGTTGACACTTTTTGATGAACCTAATGTGACCATAACACAGTGATCATCTGCCTCAATGCTTTTTTCCATAACGACAGTAAAACATTATGACTTATAACACCACATGTGAAGACGAGGAGAAACCAATGCTAGAAAAATACTGCACTTAATGTACCAACATTTCAAACTAAAAAATTCTCAAAGGTGAAGCTCGCAGGTATGGGACACGACAGAAAGTGCTCGTTTGGAAAAGCTTGTCTACCGGCTAAAAGAGTTTTTTTAATTAAAAAAGCTCTTTTCAATTGTTTTTGTATCGTTTGTTTGTCACTCAGTAGAGCTTTTGGATGATTAAAAAAGCTGTTTTACATCTACTTGGAAAAGCCCTAAATTTAAAGCTTTTCCAAGTAGATCTTTTGGAGTTTTTTTAATAACACTAAAATCTCCGATATAACCCTATAATTTAATATTTGCTATAGTATTTTGGTAATTGACAACCAAAAATCTCCAAAAAACTCCTTTTTAATTGACAACCAAATGACCATCGACTTTTATTTAAAAGAGCTACATCTAAAAGATCAATTTCTAAAAGATCTATTGTAAAAAGATCTACTTGAGAAGCTCTTCCAAACGTACTCTAACTCTAAACTAAAGAGTGCAGGTCTCTGTCTCAAATTATAAAAAATTAGAAGTTTACAGGACATTAGATCAGATTCAGAACTTGATGCAAAAACTGGAAAGCAATTGATTTAAAGGGGAAGGTATATAGCTAATCTGCTTATTTTCTAATCCTATTGACTGCAGCAGGCAATAGACAAACTTCAGTTTTAACGGTTTTGAGTCACAACTCTTCAAGAGGCGAATGACACGAAAGCAAGTGCATCAGTGCATGAGGTGCAACTGTGCAAGGATGGAATTGGTTTCAGCCAATGGTTAAAGTTTCTTCTATTATCTGGCACGAAAACAAATTAAAAGGAAAAGATAGGTAAAAAAAAGAGCAAGAAATCTTGGCATACATCTAAGTTTGCTTGAATCTCTGCATTGGCCTCTGGAGCTGGAATAGCTCGACTGGTCCGATCACGAACTTTAACTCTTCTGACACCATCAACTGTATTAGTTTTCCCACTGAGACCTCTTTGCCTAAATGGAAACAAATATCACCTGTCAGCATAAGCCAATATTAATCCAGGACACGGTAACTATGAAGAAAGACAGGAAGGTGAACCTTCTTGCTTCTTCATCTCTCAACTTCACATCCATTTCTTTGCTGGGAGGATACTTTGGTAAACTTGATGGCTCACAAGCACAAGGTTCAGTGGTAAAGAACTGCAGCCAGTAAACCAATTTAATGAATTACAGTCAATCAATCCAAACCAATATCATTCGACACAAGTGTCTTTAGTCATCTGCATCAAGCCAATTTTAATGTACAGAACACCGTGTGGTTCAGCAGAAATTAGCTTAAGAGAGAAGTACTCAGTGCAAGTACAATCATACTAGTAATACTCAAAAACAGCATTTATTTTCTTGCAGATATGTGAGAGAGTAACTACTACTCACTTCACTATTTAGAGCTGCAGTACCAGTGCCTCGTTCATCAGGATCTACTGAAAGAAGAGTTTCAATTAGAGGTAGGGAAGAAGAAGGGAAATCCTTGAAGGTTTCTGCGATGCAACGTTTGTATGGCTGCTGCGGCTTAAAGAGTGTTGCATTTGGCAATTTTGATTTTTTCCAATATTCCTCTGTCGGGGAGCCACATAACTTAAATATTTTGTGAAGCTGTTCTACCTAAGCAAGTAAAGAATCATCGAGTGAGTCAAATGTATAAGAACCTGCCAACTAGTAAAGTGAACAAGAAAAAGAAAAAGAATCAATATAGATGGGAAGTTCATAGAAAAATAAACCCTTCAATCTAGAAGCCGTGCCATCTCAAAAACTGATACCCAATATAATTTCGATGATTTGTATGTGACTCACGAGTTGTTTCATAGAAAAGAAGTTTCACCAACACAACACGCTACAAATCTTGATACAATCAATCACATGGCTTAATAATAGTAATTCACTCAAATTGTTTAATGATCAAACCGTATAATCAATGTACAATTACTTTAGATTACTCTGTGGTATTAATTGTATCACAGCATTTTGTGATGGGAGATCAAGCCAAAACCGTGCCGAATTAGTCTTTCTTTCTTTTAACAGGAAATGAAAGTGCATTATATACCCTGCAGTGTTCCACTACTCCCTGCCATACACACGTGACAGTCCATTGTTTCAGCATAATGTGTTATATTAACATGGTGAAACTCAACTCAAATCCATTGGTTAATCAATGTGTATGTGAGTCAATATATTATCCGAAGGACTAAGAGTTTAATTATAAAAAGCAACCATAAAACAGTGGATACTAACTCAAAATTGGCACATGAAAATCTGGCACTTTTGCATCGTAACTCTAGATCAACAGATGAATTTAAACGAAGATCTTTAGTCATAGGAACCCTAAGAGTAACCAAACAAGAAAATCTAGGAAAAGGCAATACCTCTGTCCGTCCTGGCATTATTGGCTTGCCAGCCAGTAACTCTGCCAAAATGCAGCCAGCACTCCATAGGTCAACCCCGACACCATAGTAAGTAGCCCCGAGAAGAAGTTCTGGAGGACGATACCAAAGGGTAACTACCCGGCTAGTCATAGGTTGCTTGTGAGTCGGATTATAGAATGTAGCCAGTCCAAAATCAGCAATTTTTAGTATCCCTTCATTGTCAATAAGCAGATTTGAACCCTTGATATCACGGTGCAAAACACCTCGATTGTGGCAATGCTCAAGCCCGGACAATAACTGCTGCATGTAGCATTTGATCTGCCAAGGAAGAATATAGTGAGAAATAAAACAGCCTGTCAGTTTTTACATAGTTAACCTTTCACACAGACAGTTGACATTAAAAATGAACAATAAACCTGAAAAGTAACATTGAATCTTAAGTTTTATGTGCCATTTCGCTAACAGGCGATGAAGGTTAAGACAAGTAAATAAAATATTTATGTATTAGTTGCTATTTGTTAGGCTTTAAAAAAATACATTTAAATAAATAATAAAAAAGTGGAAAAGCCAACTCAACCAAAGCCAAATAGTGGAATAAGCTAAAAATGAATGGAGGTTTTAGTTCTGTGATCTCAAATTCAATCTCTTTTCTTTATTGTCTTTCCTCATTATCCATCTGCAAAACCACAAAAAACAGAATCCAAAAGAACACAACATGTAGAATTAATGAAATGATATGTACAATTAATTGTGGTTGAATGTACTAAAAAATAATACATCCATTAAATCACTTGAAAATCTCCATGCACTGTAATTTCATTAAAAAAAAAACCACAAACATAGGATTCCTAAACCACCTGGTATGGGACCCAATAACCTAGAAAAGTTCTCAGTGGTACCATCAGAGCTCACAACAAGAAAAACAAAAAAAGCCAAACACACCCACATGAGCTCAAAAGCCCAATTATAGAACAAGAGCAAAATGTTCTACTCATCCAACAGCAAAACAGCAACTCTGAAAAGTACACAATCAAATATAACCAGAATCACCCAAAATTTCACAAGCTAAATCAAATTCTACAATACCCAGAAATTAAAAAAATACAAAACAAAAAAAAAAAACAATAATAATAATAACAACTGGGTAATCATTGATTAATTGAGTGTTATTTAAGTACCTGAGGCTCAGTGAACTTGACACCTTGACAAGCAGCGAGACCGGAAAGATCATGCTCCATGTACTCAAAAACCAAATAAAGACTGCAAGACATTCTTGAAGTAACCAAACCCTCAAGCTTGATCACATTGGGATGATCAAGCTTGCTCAGTACAAGAATCTCTCTTGCCATAAATTTAACACTCTCCGGCTCCAAATTGTCGAACCTAACCTTCTTCAATGCCACTATTTTTCCAGTCAAAAGATCGCGAGCTTTGTACACATTACTATATGTTCCTTGCCCAATCTATAATAACACAAAGGAAACAAGAAAAAAAAAAACCAGCACAGTAATCAACATAACATAACAAGGTGTTCAATTTTACAAAATCCAGATATTGAAATCAGGGTTTTTTTTTGTTTGGTTTACTTTATCGAGTTTCTCAAAAGTGTTGGCGCGACGTGGGGTCCAGTCACGGATGGCGTCGCCGGCGACGGCCATGAGCCACGACGGCCACCCTTGCTGGTTCTCCATCCGGAACCTCCGCCTCACCGGCGCCGGGAAATCTCCGGTGTGCCGTCTCGCCATATCTCGCTGTCCCGTCGCCTCCCTCTCAACCTTAACGACGTTACTGACATCGCCAGCGACGGTGACGGTGGCGGAGGACTGTCCGGAGCTCCGGCGAATGTCGCGACTGCTGTGGCGAAGATCACGAGTGCTGCGGCGGTCCTCCTTGCCGAGAACACAACCCATTATATCAGGTTCGGTTCATCGGAGCCGAGAAAAATCAGTAGTACACAGCCTCCGGTGCCGTGAAATCGATGTATTTTGTTTCACTCTGTTTCGTTACCCTAAACGACGTCGTTTACGTTGGAAGTGAGAATCGGCGGTTAAGAGCCGACGAAGAAGAAGAATTTTTTTTTTTTTTTTAAAAGAGAGAAAGTGAAGCCCCGCGAAGGAGGTAAGGTAGCTAATAAGTGCAAGGGCGAGATTGACAACAATTTCTTTCAACTTCGATATTTCTCTTCTGTTAATAATTTAGGCTTCATTTTGAGGTTAAATTACGAAAAAACCCTCCACATTAAAAGTCAAAATGTGGCACTGGCAAGGCAAGAAAGGTATTTGCCCTTTTTAAACTGATTAGAATTTAGAAAGTAGGAAAGTTGTTTTTTTTGGTCAATTATTTATATTTAGGGCAAATTGCACTGAACTCCTTGAGTTTTAGGAATGTTACACTTATATGGAAACGTTTCTTTATTATACACTAACACCCCCAAGATTTAAATTTGACTTTAAAAATACATAAAATGCCCCTAGCTATATTATTTTATACTTTATTTTTTTTACCTTTTAACCAAAAACTTGATAAACTTTAATAAAAATAAAAAACAAAATAAAAATATAATTCATTAAATAAATAAATAGTTTTAAAAAATTAAATAAATAGATAGTTTTAAAAAAATTAAATAAATAAATGGTTTTAAAAAATTAAATAAATAAATAGTTTTAAAAAAATTAAGTAAATAAATAATTAAAAAATTAAATAAAAAAGTATTAAAAAATCAAATAAATAAATAAATAAAGAGTTTAAAAATAAATTAAAAAATTAAAAACATTATTTTTTTAAGAATATCCATTAACAGGGACTAGATAAGCTCTAAATATCCCAGGAGTGTCGGGAACCTTGAAGTTTCTCTCACCATCATCTTTACTTAAAAAGTTTGGATATTTAGAGTTTTTCTTGTCCCTATCAATGGATATTCTTAAAAAATTTAATGTTTTTGATTTTTTTCATTTATTTATTTACATTTTAAAATTATTATTTTTAAACTATTTATTTTTAAAATTATTTTTTTTTTTAAAACTATTTATTTATTTATTTATTTTTAAAATTATTTATTTATTTTTAAAACTATTTATTTATTTATTTATTTTTAAAATTATTTATTTTATTTTTAAAAACTATTTATTTATTTATTTAATTTTTAAAACTATTTATTTATTTAATTTTTTTAAAATATTTATTTATTTAATGAATTATATTTTTTATTTAGTTTTTTATTTTTATTAAAGTTTATAAAGTTTTTGGTTAAAACGTAAAAAAATAAAGTATAAAATAATATAGCTAGGGGCATTTTAGGAATTTAAAAAGTCAAATTTAAGTTTTGGAGGTGTTAGTGTATAATAAAGAAACTTTTCCATCTAATTGTAACTTACCCAAACCTCAAGCGGTTGAGTGCAATTTACCCTTATATTTATATAATTCACATAACTTTTATTTTAGTAAAGTCATTATGATGAAATAATTTTGAAATTAATTATTTACCCTTTTAATCCATCTAATCTGACTTTAAAAATAAATAAAAAACAAGTAATAATGATCGCTATTATATTCGTTCTTTATAAGTTTCCTTATCAATCAAAAGAAAAAAATATACAAAAAAATAAAATAAAATCAAAAGCAATTCTATAATTATTTAATTTTTTCCTTATTTATTAATAGAATACTCATGCACCTTACAAAAAAAATAAAAATAAAAGATAACATGGTAATTTGTGCCGGCAATTTTAATTTTTTTAAGTCTCATGTGTTAAAATTGATTGGAAGCCATAGGAAAATTTAGAAAATTATTAATTACTTCAAAAACAAAATCAAACATACTATAAATTACATTTAAAATTCATCAAAAGAAAAGGAAAAAAAATGATTCTCTAAAGTTTGCTCGGGAATTATGCCCACGAAAGGCACAAATTTGACAAATGTAGGTTGAGTTGTAAGAATATTCAATGGAATATATCTTAATATATATTCTATTGTTATTAAATTAAGAGTTTAAAAAATGGGAGAACAAGTATATAGATAATAAAAGGTATGTGTAGTATAGTAATGGTCTTGAAATTTGAAGTTGTGAAATGAGAGTGTAAGTGGGTGAAGAAGGGCCAGACCAATTGAAAGCTGGTGCAGGGATTAATCCGAGAGAAATGCTACCGTACATTTAGATGGATACATCCGAATCACTTATATCGGGAAATTGATATAATTCTTTTAAATAATTGATTATTCATATCACATAATACGGTTTTAATGTCTCAAACATACAAGTTTTTCTTTTTGGAATATTACAATTATTCGGACTTTTAGAGCGGAGAGAGACTCGAACACATAATCTTGTTACGTGAATAAAAAGAGATTATCTATCGGACCAACTTCGTCTTGTTTCAAACATATAAGTCTGACGCAGTAAAGCATCTCTCTTTATGATATTCTACCGACCACGCCGAACCTCTTTAAATTTCCTGGTTTGAATTTATTAGCAAGATGCAAACTTCCAAAATTTAATACTTTCCAAAAAACAAAAGGAGAATTGTAAATAAGCCTCTACTGTTTGATGAAATATCAAATTAAACCCTTTCATTTGAAAACTCGACAGAATACCCCCTACCATTTTTAAATAAGGGGAATTATATGTCGGTCCCTAAGTTTTCAAATAATATCATTTTCTTACATAATATATGCGCAATAAATCATTTGTTCTTAAATTTTTTAGAAATCCATCAAAATGACACCTCTAATCAAAAAGTTGATAGTCATGTTCAACCAAAAAAAAAAAACTGTTTTGCCCCCAATTTTAAATACGTTGACTGAAATGATTGTATAAATTAATATATGAAAGTATAAATTAATTAGTTTGTATTTACAAGAAAGTAAATAAATTGATAGATATATATTATAAAATATAATTAAATTATAATTACAAGAGATTGAGAAAACATCTTCTTCGTCCAACTCCACACAAGGTGTTGTTTTTTGGTTTAACGAGGGTTGCATTGTATCACATCACCTTTTAGTACATGTGGTTATACACCTCCCTTCCACATAAATGATGAAGGATTCAAATATCATGATACGAATTTTACAAGCATGTATAGAGAGTTTTCATTCCGATTTATGGGGTAGCAATCTCCCGTTATAGGAATATAGATATCCTGGAGGCATATGTATTGATCTCGGCAGGTCCCAGTTGTCCTGTTCTAATAATTCATGTAATAGTTAAAAAAAATGCATTGTGTTTTGTTTTAATTTTTTTTTAAATAAAGTGAAAAATAGTTCAAATGACAGTCAAGTTTCTTGAATTATTTTTTTTAGTCATTTTTCCTATTTCAAACATTATATCACTTAAAAAAAAACACCATAATATATCCTTAAGAGTTAAAGCTCAAAAAAACAAACATCCCCTTAATATGATTCATTAAGTGATTTGTTTTTTTTAAGTGATAAACAGTTGAAGCATCCCCTAAAATCACTTCAATTAAAAAGTGAAACTTAATTAAAAATACTTAATCATCACTTTCTTAATTATCCTCAAAAAAAATTAACTTATTTACAATTTCATCACACCTCATTACAATCTAACCTCTCTAACCTCTCTAAATTAATACCCTAATAATTAATAACCTCATGAAACCGACCGCTATCTAATAATTGATACAAAATATCAACAAAAAAAATTAATTAGCAGAATCATGTTCCTTAGAGAATCATATATCTAGAGTAGCATGTTTCGTCCTAGTTGTCCTGATCTCGAACTATATACTTCGGAGTACCTTATGTCGCTGATGGTTCCTTGTGTTGGAACTTTTGAAAGTTGAAATTGCTCCATTGCCCATTTGACAAGGGCGGACCGTGTGATGGAGGGATTCCTTGCTTTGAGCAAACAAATTTCAAGTCTTTAAGCATTGTTGAGTAAAGAAGAATGTTTCATTTTGGAAAGAAATTACTAGGTATAATTGGGGAAGATGAAGTTTAGAACAAACTTTCACTATACCAGGTTTTATAGATTTAACTTTTTCTTAATGTTGGTATTCTCATATTCCTTGCATTTAATTTTTAATTGGAGATATATGATGAATTTAATTTTTTATTGGAGGTGTATATCAAGTTCATCGGTAACTTACAAACAATAAATATATAAGACTAAATTAGCATGATGATGACTTTTTAACTACTTAGAAGTAGTGTCATTAGCAAATATACATGAAATAATTTTTTTAAATAGATGTTCTACAAATTAGTAACCTCCGCTAATTAATAAATTATTGTGCAACAGATCATATTAATTTAGAGATGTCAGACTGTATTATAACATATAGAGTGGTGCTATTAGCACACCCACTACTGAACTATTTATACCCCACTTTTTAAATTTTTATTTTTATTTCCTTTATCAAATTACTTAAAGAGACATACCGTTTTTATTTAAAAAAAAAAGATCTTGTATAAAGTAAAACTAATAAAAACCCCACTTTGCTTATTTCAAAACCCTAATGACATAGATTATTTCAAATAACTAAATGTTTACTATTTTTGTTTATATTTTCTTTCAGATCTCAATCTCATGTTTCTAATGTTTAGTATTTATTGATTTTATTGTTCTACATGTTTTTTTTTTCGTTTTTCGTTTTTCTTTTCAAATTCCATATCCATATTTGCTATTTTTTTTTCTTCTCAGTTTATTTTCTTTTCAAATTTCAGATCTCATATGAATGGATGTGAGAAAACTGCACATAAAGATTAAAGATAAAGTGTACTTTTTTGAAGGACGAAAAAGCTATGTGGTGTATAAGTTTGAAAAATAAATAAAATGGTAATCCTGAAAAATAAAAAAAATTAATAAAACAATTTTATTTTATATAATTAAATCAAAATTTTTAAAAAAAATAGGACATAAATAGTTTAGTAGTTGAAGTGCCAATAGCACTGCTCAGTTTCTTCTTATGCCTACTTGAACTAACACATGCTAAATCCTCATAAAAGTACAAGATAATTTTTAGGGTGAACTTCATTTTAATCCCTCTAGTTTGACATATTACATAACCTGATCTTTCAGTTTTCAGTATTATGTTGACATGTCCCTTCAGTTTTCAAAAAGATGTATTTTGGTCCCTGTCGTCTAATTCCGTTAGGGATTTCAAAGATTACGTTAGTGTTGTGAGGGTAAAATGGTTAACTTACGTAATAAATATAAAAATCTGATTAAAAAATATTAATTAATTAATTTAATTAAAAATAAACATTAAAAATAAAAATAAAATTAAAAATAAAAATCTTATCACACCATTCTCTCTCCTCTCTCTCTCTCTCTCTCACGATTAATTACACCACTTCGTCACACCATTTCATCAAAAAAATAAGTTTTAATTCAAACATTAGATTCATCACACCATTTCAACATTAACATGAATCCAAACCCAGATTTGTTTTAGTAAAAGCCTAAATTATTTTTTTTCAAATAGTAATACCAGTTGTTGAACTACAGTGAAACAAAACAACACCCAACACCAGACCCACCGGTTCATCAATATCATGAATCATCAAATGATTCATCACAAACCCAGAAATTGTAGTTCATCAACACCCAAATGATTCAACCACCACCACAACACCCAGGCCTATAACCGAACCACCAGCATCTCCACCAGACCCAAACCCAAACCTAAAATCCATAACCAGAAAACCATAACACCACACCATCACCACAATTAGACCAACACGGTAACACCACCTCTGAAATCCAGCCCCTACCACCTCTACCAATGCCAATCTTCGCCCAGCCAACGAGATCCGAAGAGATCCCGACCGATACATCTCTCTCTTTCTATCTATCTCACGCTCTCTCTCTCTCTCTCTCTGTGACTTTCTCTCATGTTCCCTTTTTTCTTTCCCATTCGCCGGTGAGCTCTGTGGTGTTGATGTTCGATTTTGTTAGATCTGGTTCGATTTTAGGAGATTTGGTAGTTAGGTTTGATAGATGAGGAGAGAGAGAGTAAAGAATGAGAGAGAAATGCGCCTCCATCTTCGACGTCATCGATCTTCAACTCAAACCAAACTCGGATCTTCGATGATGAGGTTGGTTGACAATGGGTGTTTGGGGGTACATGGTTGACAGCTGTGGTGGTTGATCGTAGTGGCGGTGGTGTGTCTGCGGGTGGCTAGGGTGTGAGAGACGTGGGAGATAATGAAATTGTTTGCTAGGGTTTGGTGATGATGAAATCTGATAGTTATTTTTTTTATTTCTTTTATTAATCTGATAAGAAACTGGAGATTGGAAGATAGATCGGTTTTTTTTTTTTTAATTTGGAGATTTTTTGTTTTTTCGATTTTTCGATTTGTTTTTTTTTTTTAAAAATTTTGGATTGGTGTTGATGATTTTGTTTGTGATTGAAGATGAGTTTGGTTGATTGGGATGGTTCTAAGGTTGGTTGATTCTAGGTTTAGGGTTCGGTTGAATATGGATGATGATGGATGATGGATGATGTTTGATGTTTGATAATTGTTTTAGTTTTTTTTCTAATTACAATTATATTCATTTCATTATATTTTTTTTCTTTTGTTTAAAACAAAATCCAAAGGCAGTAGGGTCATTTGACCCTCTGTCCTATCAGATTTCACTTTTTCAACGAAAATCGTGACAGAAATACTAAACTAGACAATTCTAAAAATTAGGGGACCAATTTATATATTAGGTCAAACTAGAGGGACTAAAATGAAATTTACCCTAATTTTTATTCCTTTAGTACGAAAGATTACTTTTCTAAATATTTATAAAATCAAATAATATTTTAAATAACATTATTTGTCATAAAATTAAAATTTCAAAATATTATCAATAACTAAATAATTTTGTTTTAGAATCTATCAAATAAGTTGTCTTGAGTTGTTTTTAATATATTAAAATATAAATATATAACAATTAATTATTTGTCTTTAGTTGTTTTTGTTTTTAAAGATATTAAAATAAAAATAAAATATATCATTCAATAAATATTGAGCTTTCAATGAAATTCAGTATTAACGATTGATAATTTTGAAGTTCAAATCTTTCTATTTAAATTGCATCAAATGATACTATTTACTTATTTAGAAGTAAAAACTACGGTTTAATCATTATGAATTTTTTTTTTATTTATCATCAGTGGTAGAGAGTCTCGAACCTGAGACATTACATTATTGTTAGACTGAATGAGTATTATTTATCATTAAGTCACATTCAACCGTGATAAAAAGAAAAAAAAAATAGGATCAACTATTTTATTTATTTATTTTTATTTTTGAAAAATGAACTTTAGTTTTATTGTGTTGAATTAGCAACTATATGATTTGTTTGTTGGGTACATTATTCTTAAAAGAAAAATATGTCTAATCAATAAAAGTTCTTTAATAAATTATCTATGAATAATTGAATACCACTGTCTATCAGTCTATGGTGTGGTGATAAAATACGCTAATTTATGTCTCAAATTTGGTTCGGCTCACCGTGAATGTGGTATATAAAAAAGATTATCTATGAATAAAGTTAAATCCTGGGGTTTTAATTTTTAACAGTTTAAGATGCTATGTAGTTTGTTTACTTTTCTTTTATACTATATATTTAACGATTTAGTATTATTCTCGTGTTAAACTTATTTATGTGAGGACGTGTTAATTCACTTAATTGTAACAATATAATTGATCACCTTGGATGACCATATTTGAACTTATTAATTAACTAATATATAATAGTTATTTCAAATAAAGAAATTTGACACAAAATGGATACAAAGCTGTTAATTTTCAAGAAGATTTATGATAACAGACAAAATGGATAATGGTAGTTAAATTAACCCAACATATTTTATCATGATTATATTAATTGGCGCTTGGAGTTGGCCAACCCCCTACTTTTAAATTGTAATCAAATGAGTACCTCTAGTGTGAACACGGGACCTTAATAGATATTTAGATAATAATAATAATAATAATAGTCTCATATTAGTATATTACCTTGAAAGATTTTAAGACTATATAATATGGTATTCAATTTTTAAATGATAATTGCTACATATTTAAATAAACAAAGCTCAATTTATAGAAAGATTAAAAAGATGCATGAAAGAGAAAATACATGATAGAGCTATATTAAGGTTCTTCTAGAAATTGCACTAATTACTGTACAGCAGATTGAAAAAAAATATACCAAGATTGAAAAAAATATCATGTCATACTGTCAAATCTGACTTGGTGGATAAATAACGCGGAACTCATTCTGTCCGACAATATCTTAAGTTCATCTCCTAAGGTTAACTAACAATTACTCCATTGCTAACCCAAAATATGTTGGCAACAAGTTATTATTTAATTATGAAACCGCGGTAATATTTTTCCACTGTGATTAAATTTCAGATAAAGTGTTTAGGTAATTCTATATATTATTATTATTATTATTATATTTGATTATTTAAACAAAAAAAAGTAAGGGGTCGTTTGTTTTTTTATCTGAAGACTGAATAGTCTTGAATTTTTCTGAAGACTAAATATGGACTGAAATCTGAACTCAAATGACATGTTTTTTTTTCCACACATATGAATGTATTGTCAATGCGTTTGTTTTTTAAAAGTAAAATTGTCTGAAACTAAATAATTTTACATTTATACCCATGTTAAACAATTATACATATTATATGAAATAAAAACGATCCAAAAATAATAATTATATATAAACACATATGATCATGATCTTCTTCTTCGATTACAAATAAATTTATTATTACTAAAAAAAGAAAACGTTTTTTTAAAAATAAAAAATAAAAGGGGTATCGAGAAAACTCATACAAAACACTCTAAAAAAATAATATATAAATACATCACCCTAATATCATAATAAATATTTATATTAAAAAACAATATGAGAAGTGATTAGAGTTCTTTTTATTTTTAAATATATTTAAAATAAGTAATATATTAAAATAAAGATTTATGTACCATATATAATTATGATGAAATTAGATATATGTTATATATGGGGATAGTATCGGAAGAAAATATTTTGGATTGTATTTAATGCAATTCAGTGATTTACAATTAAGTGAAAAGTCGGAATTTTTTACTTTTTATTTTAAATTGTTTTTTGGTAATTTTAAGTTGTTTGACCACTTAAAAAAAACAACTTGATAATTATGATTCAGACCTATTAAATTCTAAGTGAAAAAAACAAACGACCCCTAAAACTATATAGAGTACGGTACGTATGTGTGTAATGGTAAAACAATATGTATGTCGTAGAAAGAGTAATGAATTGACTAAGTAAAGCTTATTAAGGCTATAATTTCAAAGGAAAGTAATTGCATGATAAGGAGAGTTTGATTTTGAAGAGTAATTAGCTGCAACAAACGCGAGAGAGTCAATGCGTCAAATGGTTTGAAAAAAATCTGAATCACGGTTCTAGTACGTACTAGTTTCAAACTTTGAATATATATGTTTTGTTCAACTTAATTTAATCTCATACCACCATCTTTATTAATGCTTTTATATGATCTTCTCCTCAATATTCAAACGAGGAGAGCCCACACCTGACTTGACTATTATTATAATTTCTATATATCAGTAATGATATATATATATATATATGGTACGCAGCCGCCCATATTTAGATAGTGTCAGTGCCCATATCTGACCGTCCACGCCGCATGCAACATCCAGTCATCTTCCTATATATGATCTTGTGATCCGATTAAGCACCACGTACTCTTTACTCTTCTACATCAGATGATGATCTTTTGAGTCTTGCTAATTTGTTCTTCTTGGTGGTCCGTACGTGGTCGCTGTCAAAGCTATAAATGTGGCATTGAATTGTGTTGGATATATCGACCATCGGAGTACATTTTCTTCCATCATTAGTCGTTACCTTGCCTACACTAGTCTCCAGGAATATCAATATATACTGTTTGTCAATACCCTTTAGTTTACGTTTTTAATCCATTGGTGATTGTTCCTTTTTTTTTTTTTTTTTTTTGGGGTTAATAATGTTATTGTTTGTCTTTGATATGACAGAAAGTGGTATTACAGAATCTTTGGGTAAGAGTAGTTTATAAGCTCATTTTTAACATACACATAATTAATTGCTCAACATTTTGACAATCCAGATATTCATTATTGTCATTTACAATAGTCAATAATAGCCCTTTCAAAAGCTCTAGTCATGTGTAATTCGTAAAGTTGCCGAATATTCCCTCTTTAATCAATTTTACATATGATAATGGACTAGATATATTATTAGGTGGTTAATGCATCATTTCAGGACATCAAATTTACAAGTTAAATTAGTTTAACTGGTTAGCTCTTCAAAGTTACAAGTATATCTAAAAGATTGTAAGTTCCAGCCATATCTTCTCCGTAATTCTAAAATATAGTAATAGTTCAAAATAAAAAAAAAGTTACCAACTATTTAACGTTTTGATGAAATTATAAATATTCTACCACACTAATCACTAAAAACTCAAAAGATTACATTTTGATATAGTTGTAAATATTTAATCAATCATGATCACGACCATTACCGAAACCAAAGGTGTAAAATGGCTAATATCATAATATGTTAAACTAGATGAGAGTTTTTTTTAAAATAAAATTCTGGTACATCCAAAATTTTGTTTACCATTATGAGAACTTTTTCCTAAAATGCCCACGTGCAACGTGGACAGGCTTTTGGCTGGAGGCACATGCATTACTGGGGCCTGTGGCTTTGTTTTGGGTCCAATACAGTCCTGCATGATAAATTGATAATTAAAAAGTGGCTATAAATTGTAACCCCTAAAGTTTGGCATATATATATATATATATATATATATATTTACTATAACCTCCGCTACTCTTAAAATATAATTAATAAAATGACCAAATTCTCTATAATTATAAATATTAATAATAAAGAGAATATTTTTAATGGAATATAAATTTTAAATTAATTTTAAAATTAAAAAACAAAAAAAACTGATTTAAAAAATTTAAATTATTTTCATTTCCAAATTTATTTATTTGTATAAATAAGAAAATTAATTTTTAAAAGAGTATCTTCATTTTTAAAATTAATTTTTTTACCGTATTTAAATTTAAATTTTAATTAAAAATTGTTTCTAAATTTTAAATTATTGATACTAGCTTTTAATGTTTTTAAAAATTATCATCATTTTAAATTTTTTTTTATAACTATGATCAATTTAGTTTGTTTTTTTTAGTTATGCTATTTTTTTCAAATTTGATGTCTAAATTTTGAACCTAAATGATGTGGCATCCCTAAAATCCAATCATTACAATAATGTAATTTTAATACAAAGAAATCAAGGATGTCATTATAGTAGTTTTTTTTTATTAGTTAAATTTAAAAAACATGGGATAAATGTATATTTATGCCAAACTGCAGGGGTTATGGGTGTATTTGCCAAGTGTGTAGAATTTGGCACTGACTGCTTGAGAATTTGCTGATACTTGATAGTTGATACTCTTCAACGTTGATTGCCTGATTTTTTTTTTCTCTGAACAAAGTGATTGCCTGATTGTTGGAAGTTACAATATGTCGAGAGAGATTAGTCCAGGCCTGAAAATCCTCTGGATCTGGACCATCGGCACCGCCGCCAGTAACTCTCTCATTCACTTTCTTTTTCCATCTCTCTCTGTATAAATCTGTTAATTAGATGTCAAATTTGAAACACCCACCTTGTTTTTTTTTTTTTTTTTTGGCAGTTATGGTTACAAATGCGGTGAGGACTAGACTTAGAGACATGGAGCAGCCCACCAACAGTGATCAACAACAAAGCACTCTCACTGCTACTGAGTCCATTCTGGTTGATCCCACACCAGAATCCGACGAGGGATTTTTCAAAGAAGTCAAAGCATAGGTTGATTCGATTGTGTGATTTTCATAAATGTACCTTTGTACTTGTTCTTTTATAGATAGCACATCGAGGTTTGGTTTCCTGCATTGAATTGAAAGTTTTGTTATTTTCTGTCGACTTTAGGGAGAAAAAAAAGAATGTGTTTTGTGCTGGTACGCCATGTGTTTGTTGGATGTCCTCAATGAGTATCCACTCCAATAGTTTTATACCTTTTATGAGCTTTTTAAAAGGTTGGTTACATAAAAATGTTTTCGAAAAGCTACTCTGTACTCAAAAAACAATTGTATATTTCAATGACAAGGTTGGTTACATAAAAAAAATTTCAAAAGAATAATCATTTACGACCCAAATGATGTGGTAAGTGAGTTGTTATCATCGTATACAACTTGTAATGATGTGGTTAATGAAAAAACTGCTTGCCATGTCATTTGGTCTAAATTTTTAGGTTGTCTGGATTTGGTGTTTTCGAAAAAGCTACTGTGTACCTATGCATGCTCTTCAAGAAGAGCATTTTCAATGCCAAGTGCCAACAAAACATATTTGTTTATTTCAATAGATCATTACAAAACATTTTTACATAGGGCTCAATTGGAAAACGAAAAATTGAAAATGTTGTGGCAACAAGAATACAGAATTCTCGGATCCCATTAGGAAAAAACAAAACAAAACAAAACCAATAATGTGTAATTTGGCAACTAGTGCCATCCGCTCTTGTCCACATAATAATTGCTGCAAACAAACACAATGAAAGCTCTGGAAGTAAAAGAAAGAACCCCATTTGGAACTGACGTGGCCCTTTTCTACTGGCTGCTGTTACTTCACAGGATAGGAGTCCATGTCTGTCTCTGTTATTGCCTTTAACTCTCTCGGTCACAGTCTTTCATTTCCTTAGCTCCAATATTATTATTGTTATTATTCCAATAAGGTTATTTGGGTGGGGTGACAATAGTTGAAGAAAAACTGCGAAAATGGGACAATTGTGCTGCACAGACTCGGACGACAGCCCGCTTCTTGGCTTGGTGGTAGCTTTAGTCTTGGCGATGGCGATCTTCATTGTCTGTCAACCACAACCAGCAATGAGAGTTACTCTCTATCATTGCTCTTGAATTATTGTTTATAGCACATTATTTTCTGCTAATTATGCTTGTTCTCGCAATCTCGCATCATTTTCTTTTTTCTTCTGTATGAATTATTGCTTCTGCAATAATAAACTGTATGCAGGTCCTTTATTATAAGTTAAAAATATAGTATATATCAAATAAGATTAAGCAAAGAGCAATCCCAGAAAGAGTGTTTTCTTGTTACTCTCCCGAGTCCCCGATTTTGTGTTTGTTTTCCTGAGATTAAGTGCCTCAATACAAATCCAGGTTTACATGGATTTCTATCAAGTAATATTTATGTCTGTAAATTCTAACTACCTAGAGATCGTTGTTTATGCTTGAAATGTGGAAAATACTTGGTCCACTTTGTGAAGTGTGAATGCCGCAAAAAGCCTGCATTGAGTCGATGAACATATAGTAATTTTGCATTAGAGGCAGAATAACAGAACCTGAACTAATACACCTTTTGCTATTACCACATTAAATGAGATGATACCAATAATGGAAGCATAGCAGGATAAAAATGATACCTGGAGCAAATTGCAATGTGGGCAAAAAACAACGGAATCCCAGAACACCCTATAATCATCACAGTATGCTATCTCTGCTACTTTTGTAGATAATATCAAAAATCTGAAGAGAACACAAATAGGTTTACAGCCTACTGGCTCACTCTAGAACCCCCAAGGGGTTATGATCATTGACCAAACGGAAGAAGCAACCATGTTAACATGAACACTGTAAAGGAATTGAGTAGTTAATATCAGAACCAACAATTTATATATTTATATTTCTCCTTGATATCATTCAGCAGTCATGGAGACAATTAGTTATAGCAGCAATTCCGTCAACTTGTGCAAGTTGCTGCTCAATAAAGAAGATGCATATAACTAAACACAAGTCTTATGAATTAAGGACGAACCAGGAGAAAGAAAATCAAATGGAATCATGACTTGACAAAAAAGAAGAGCTTATATTCAGATTAATCCTGTTTGTATAAATATTCATCCCGTCTCTAAACAGGCAGCTTCAGCACACTCTAACCAGAGCAAAGCTTTTCTAGAGCCAGGTTTTCATCACCACCAACAGCTTCTAGAGAACTCCTCACCAGAGCTTCAGGGAACCCCATCTCCACAAGTTTCTGCACCTGTACCAAGTACCAACCCAATAACAGCTTAGCATATTAACTTCATTAAATGATGTTTTAATGATATTGACAATGATAGTAACTGCTATTGGTTTACAAGATGAAAAATAAAAAATGTGACAGAAACAATGATTAAAACTGTTACTATGCATACCTTTTCCTCCACCCCAAGAGATGAGGTCTTGGCAAAGGTTTCTGTCCAGTAACGGGCTGTGCCAACAAATGTTTGATACTCTCTAAGATACTGCAATGTCACAGACATCAAGTTAGAATGAAACAAGAGTTGGGGGAAAGCTTGAAATCACAATACCAATGGGTTACAACTTACAAAACTACGGTTTCTGACATTGCATGTTGACAAAAGGACAAAATATATTAAAGACAAAAATATCCAACTAATATACATAAGTAACAACAAGGGGACAATGCAAAGCCAGACCTGTTGTGCTACCACAGCATCTTGAGGGTCATCAGGTTCAGGAGCAGACAAAAGAGCTTGTACAGAAAGAAGTGCTGTCTTCAAAGTGAGTGCCGGGCTCCATTGGTCCTTCAGAATATCTAGACAAATTGCTCCACTTTGACTGCTTACATTAGGGTGCCTTTATCCATATAGCAACACAAACGAGACTCAGGTGTTGTCAGAGCTTAACTGACCAAAGCAACATATGATAATCATGCAAGTGAAAATACAATTTGCACAGTAATTAATCAATCCACTTCCACTAAAAGTCTGCCCAAATACCACAAAATTTGGCATGCAACTTCTCAATTATTTCAAAACCTTCAAATAATTTGTTATGGTTGAAAACAACCACATAACAGATAAGAGCAGAAGCAGAAACACCAGCAAAATACATCTTATCTCCAACAACGCATACACTACAATAAATGTTTAACATACCGACAAGGACCTCACTGAAATCTCAAACCGCAAAGATATTCCAAAAGAAAATGAAAGATAACTTCAGTAACTATCATGGCTTCTATAAGAAATCTGCCTAACCACTTCAGTTGAGGAATAGTTTGATACACTCAGTTTCACTTGTTTGTTTCAGAAAGTACCAAAAACAAATAACCCAGATATAAAGCGCTAAGCACTTGTCAGGTAAAATAAGTTCGAAGAACTTCTACAAATGACAAATGTATTAAGTTCTTGCTCATTTAGGTGGTAGAGATTGAAATTATTGCATGGTGTTAGTGCAAATGTGATCTACACTCCTGTACAAAACTACAGATTACAAATCAACTAAACAAATTATCAGTTTAAGATTTCGAGGTGATAACAATATGTAAAAAGATGCTCTAAATTTTTCAAGCATTTGAATTGTAATTTTCCTCGTCTGTCTTCAAACTTCAATTTTCTCCTGTGCCTACGTTATTATAGCACAATGTGCGTACATGGGTTTCATCGCCTGTTTAAAAACCTATACAAAAGTTTCACAATCAGCAAGGAAATGAAGTCCATGTATCAGGATCAAATTCACAGTTCTACAGATCATATATAATATGAACACAGCATGATTACCCCTGAGAATATAATGAATGCTATTTGCTTTTTCTTTTTTCTCTCGGAAGAACGTTCAAGGATTAATCTTTCATGGATTTTGAGCTAGATTTTGAGTAATACTTTCAACAAAACCAAGTCATATCAGGACCAATCAACATTAAACATAAATAAGAATAAGATCAATGCCGGAAATTTAGGATCCCACGATGAATAAACCCAACTAATGTCTGAATACTAAGGTGATCTTGTAGAGACACAACTTTCAGTTTTCAGCTTCCTGTTTCTGAGTAAATGATGCCTTTCAAAAAGATATATAGAGATAATAAACCTACTTCATGCTCAATAATGTTAAACAAGAGTTATAAGATCTTAAAAAATTTACAATGCACACTTTCCCCCCTTCAAAACCAATTTAAAACTCCAAAGGTAAAGAGCAACTAAGACTAACCATTTGAGCAAATAACTTTTCAGTAGCCAAGCACAGAATGTAACTTAAATATTGAACCCCTTAAGAATGATAAGATGCATAGTGCATGGGGAAATCCTAACATTCCTAAAATCCACATCGGTTGTCAAAGAATAGATAATATTCTCTTGCTCCTACTGTATGTTATTTTAATTATGGATATATTATTAATAAATACCAACAATGTAACAATAACATACATGCTAGATAGCTTAAAAAAACCACTTGGGAGACAGTTGCTTTCTACTTCTACATGCTTCCGGTTCCCATAATTGCCAATTGTACTCCTGATATGAACCAATCCAATGAATGTAGTCTGAGTCTCTGACAGTACATGACTAGGAACTTTCGACCAATCTAGATTGTTTGTAGAATTTGGAATTACTGGAAGGTGTTCAATATATACAAAATAAAAAATAACAAGGAAGAGAGAAAAGAATAAAAAAAAATTAAATATATTCCAAAGTAATTTTTATAAATATGTCCGTACAATCCAGATATAGATACTCAAGCCAACCCACTTAAAAACATAATTCCAGAAAATTAACGTTAACACATATAGGATGCTATGGATTAGGTAAACCGTAAATGCCACTCTAATTGACATATGTAAGCATTAGTGTTGCAGTTGGAAACTTTGGAAGAAAATTATTTTGCAATTCACAACTCACAACTAAACTAAATGTACTAGCATGCAGTTCAACAATATCTTAGGACACCATAAAGAACACAGATGTATAGTTTTTATTTAAAATTTTCCCTCCAAATACAAAATGCTTTAAGCTCATTTCAGTTGTCATGAGAAAATGTTAGCTTGCAAAACCACAAATTACAGCAAATTATCAACATATTGAGAGAGTGTCATTTGCACTTCCTTTCTATCATATAACATAGCATACAATGATAATCCACTTTCACAAATATCCTCCAATTACACCCACCTTATGCTACAATTCCAGAAGACCACATTGTGTGAAACAATAGCACATAATACATCTAGTAATTAAATCAATAGAAACAAATTGAATAGTTCATTAGAAACAAATGCAATAAAAAATATTTTCCTACCAAACTTTGGTGACAAAGTGCATTTTTGGAGGCTCAAAAGGGTACCCATCTGCAAAACGAAACCAAACATGAATGCAAGTCAATTGCGGTGACCACATCCTCCTCCACTCAAAATACAGCTAAAAACAGGCAAAGCCATAAGCAATTACTATAATATAAATTCAGTAATATGATAACAAGCATCAGGTGGGTCAATTCAATAATCTTCTCAAACATTCAAAATCCTTACGTTTTCCTTAAACAGCGTAGAGTCTGTGGAAAAACCCTAAACCCAGATCAGGAATCATCACGGAGCCCTCTTTTAGTGTTTTGATTGAAAAAAGTTTGAATTTTGAACAAAAAAACAAGCGAAATAGGATTTGTACCGGGTAAAGTGATGTCAATTTTGAAAATTCCGCCTTCGTAAGGAGTGCCGATGGGACCGGGTATGGTACCGGAAAGATTGACGAGATTGTCGGAGACGGGAGTGACCTTGATGCCGGAGGACTCCATGTCTCTGCTACATTCTTGTAGCTCCTTTTGTACGCGACTGAAGTCTATCATTCTCGACTGATAACACCAACAAAACCCTAATAATTGGAGTCCACCGCTAAAGCTGTTAACCTTTTAAAGTGTCTTTGTATTTTGATTTTTGAGAGTGAATAATCGGTGTAGGAAGAAAGCGAGGCCCCGAGGGTCACAATCCAATCTTTTTTGGTTCTGGTAGAGGGCAAATATATGGTAGGGACGACAACAGCGGATAGGCTGGGGACAGTCCAATTGGAGAATGGAGGTGCTATGCAAACGACGGCGTTTGCTGGTAAGGAATTTGTGAATTGTCTATTTTGACCAAAGAATAACATGTTTACCGGTTGAGTTTTGCTATTGGCACCTGCTGTAATGCCCCACTTTTTTACTTATTTGATGGCGTAATTGAGGATTGGGAGGAATCTTATTTCGAAACTCGAGAACTTTAGGAAACGACGAGTTGTCCATTTCAACTGAAAAGTTCTTTATCCTGAGATAGAAGTCAAATTTTTGTATGGCATATTTGACTGCTAAGATCTCTTTGTAGACAGTATGATAATGTTGTTGAGCCTCTTTGAACTGTCCATTAGCATGGCCGCAATAATGACGGTGGTTGTGCTTATCTTCAATCAAGATGGTCCCCCAATAATGATCACTGACATCTGTCTGGAGGATGAGCTGGCCTGTGGAAGGAATAGTAAGAGCATGAGGGGATTGGGCGATCTGCTTGAGGTGAGTCACTGCCGAGGTGTGGGTGTGGTCCCACAAAGGAGGATTTTTCTTTAGAAGGCAGAGAGCTTGGAGGTGTAATGGCTGGCTTTGGAGATAAAATTGCAGATGAAATTAATTATCCCGAGAAACTGTTGGATTTGTTTCTGAGATAGATGTGAATCTGGAAAATCAAGAAGTTGGGTGGCTAGGTGGGGACCAGGATGGTACTGGCCATTGGAGATATGCATTCCAAAGAAGTCAATTTCTGATTGACCGACCGAACTCTTTTTATCAGAAAGCATGATACCATACTTGATAATAATATCATGAAATGCCTTGGTTCATGAGCTCTCTCCCTTCAGCACACTGTTCTTAGCTTTCCTCCAGTGATTCAACCCCTTATCAGTTGGAAATCTGAACTCACCAAGCTCAGGGGACAATACAATCTTTGGAAACTTGATCCTGACTTTGCTGCCTCTGTCTCCTGTATCTGGATCCTTCACCGACCGTACCGCTTCAACCCTCATCAGAAGCTTTTATGGTCCTCCAATATCAGTTATGAATGGCAGACCACTTTTGACTATCAAGCCTTCTATCCCAGGAATCTACAGATTGCTCTTTTAAATTTCTTGCTCGATGTCAACGGCGTCTCCATTGATGAAACCTTCATCCTTCCTGGCGTACCCAGAGATCCCTCTTAGAGTTGGCATCCTTTCTCAAGTCCCTCATGGTCAGTAACCTTCTCTTTTACAGATGCAGAATTTTGCCCGATCCTATCTACCCATCTACTTGCTCCAGATTAAGCAGTAAGGACTCAATCATGCTCTCTCTAACCCATCCAGGCCTTTCCTTGATCCTTTTGTCATGCCTCCAGTCTATTACTTCACTCATCGGGCTCTCTAGTACTTATGGTGTTTATCTATCCTATACCACCATGCCTTTGTCTTCCCTCTCCAGGCCACTTACGCCATGGTATCAGAGCCTCTGTTCTGTTGGATGTCCGACAGTGCAATAGAGTCAGGATGTTAGAAGTCAGATAATTTCAATATAGAAGGAAGTTTCTTTATCCAAAATGAATTCTTCATCTTCCTCTGAGATTACTCCTATTAGACTCTCTTCTTTCGTTTCTCTACCTCCCTCTGTTAGACGTACCCAGTCAAATAAAATACAAAACCTTATTGAATACACACACATCCCTGATTTCGCTCAAACCTCTGAAACTGTTTTACCTCTTCTCAATCCTTACAACATCTTCAAAAGAAACAAGTCGATTGCTAGACGAATTACCCACCTTGTGCAACAAAGGCGACCTCCCATTAAAGAATATGTGCAGTCCACTGCACTTGACAATTGTCTGATCCCAGCAACCTCTGCTGAACAATATGTTGATCTAGAGATTGGTCAACATCTGATCGATCAATGGATCCGCGAAGGTTATTCTCACCTTTACATCGGGGCTGTTCGGATTATCTTAACCCTTCATGGCAGAAAAGGGTTACATGTTACAGCCAGAATCGCTTTGCTTAATACGGTCTTTAAAGACTATAAGCAAGCAATTATTGGCACTTGCCTCTCCACACTCCATGCAGGCAGCATCTCTCTGACGTACTACCCAAATTTCAATATCCCCTTATGGGATGCCAATCTACACAACTGTCTCAAAATCCAGCTCCAGCTGATGGGTATTACGATGCTCCCAGATTCTTACATGGCTACTCTTCATCATCAGATTGTCTATCGCCTTCAAAATCATGCCCTTGATCTCCCAATCCCAGGCCATTCTGGTGACACCATCTTCATCAAAGCAGAAAGAGAGGATGAAGTTCCCACAATCATCCAAATTCCTAAACAGTTGCCAAGAGACCAGCTCCTTCAGCTCATGCCTCTGTCTTGGATCACTAACTATGAAAAGGCTTTCCAAAATACTGTTCTAGTCATTGCCTCGGACACAACTTACACCAGACAACCAGATGGCACAATCAAGACAATATATAAACCCCTTACAGATGTTTCTGCCTGTTCCTCATATATAGCACCCAGTGCTCCTCCTGATCCTCCGATATTCCAATCATTAATGATCCAACCTCTTACATCTGAAGGAGACATTCCAATCCACGGCTTCGAAGCTGTTGGCTCCGCAATCTACACAGATAAAATCAACGGTCACTTTATTTGGGATGTTAATCCCTCCATGTGTGATCCAGATTGCTCATGCAACCATTCTTCAAGCCGGCTCCACCGTTCCTCTTGCAACCCGGTCCACCGTCGGTCTCATTCCCCAAACGACCCAGATAGTCCCTAGATAAGTTTGTTACCTATCTCCAATCAACCTCTGCCTATCTATGACAGAGCTCTACAAATCCTCTACACTGAAGGTCTTTTGCCTTAGCCTTCTCCTCAAATTATTCCTTGTTACATGGCTTCTAGCTACGACCAGAACTTCCCACCTCTAGAACCCGCTTCTAACTCTGAGAAGACCAGATTCTCCAGACCTTATGTTCAAACTTCTGAGGTCTTACCTGATGGATCCCTGAAACATCCTTCTCATGCTGAACAGGTTCTCAACTGGCAATCCCACAATGCTAGAATCCAGAATAGAGTTCTGAACTCTATTGATCAGAAGATTGACCGAGTCTCTCATCATGTTTCTCAACATGAAAATAGACTCCACAACACGGACTCAACCTTCAGGGACATGTTCTCTGATCTCCAATCCCAGATCGCCAAGCTAGATGCTGATCTCCACTATTATATCCACCTTGGCTATCATGGCTCCAAATTTGATAAGAAAGAAAAGGAAATTAGGCAGCTCAAAGCCCAGCTAGAACAATTGCAGAAATACCAAGCATATTCTAGGCAACCTCCTTACAAGCCCAGAGTATCTCACTCCCACTCCATGGGATTTTCGTCCTTTCCTCCTCCTCCTTCTCCTGCACATTCTCCAGATTATTCACACTACTTTAAATCTACAGGAGAACTGTTTCAGAAATATCCTTTTCCAGCAGCCGCTGCCAAGTCTAAATCGCGTTCTTCTTCTAAGGCTTCGGGTTCCCACAGAGATAAAGGCCCTGCCTCTTTCTCGGCTCCTTACAAACCCGCCTTATACATATCTCCTCGGTCTTCCCCTTCCACTATAGTTGATTCGGACTCTGTCTCAGTCTCCTCTTCTATGACCCATTCCTCTACAGGGTCTCCTTTCCACCTGTCCCCTTCTCCGGAACTGCCAGATCCTACCCAGCTCTTTATGGCTTCAAGAGCAGAACCTTCTGCCAGAACTTATGAATCTCCTGGCGAAAGTTCTACTGGCCCTACTCCTATTGTCGAAGAACCACCTGATGCACCTCCTACTCAGCTAAGCCAAGTCCCAAAATCCAGACCTACTAATGGTCCTTGGTTCCAACTTGATGATTCTTCTCCTGACTCTTGGAGAAAGAAAATTTCAGAAATGAGTGCTTGGCTCGACTTACAAATGGCTAAGTCTGAACAAACCCTTGAAGCTATCCTGCGTGAATTCGTTTCTCATTTTACTGGTTCTTTTCGAGATTGGTATCAAGCTTTGGGAGAATACAAGCAACTCCAGAGTATTAGATCCCAATCCATTTCTCATGCTATGGGAATTATCTTTAGAGAGTTTCTCGGTGATCCTGACCAGTTTTACAAGCAGGCTCGTCAAGAGTTTTTTGACTTGCGTTGCTGTTCCTTGAAGAAAAAGGATGTAGAATACCACTACAAACGTATGTCCGGAAGATACCACATTCTTGGAGGTATCAACGATCAAAGTCTCAAGCATGTGTATGTTAACTCTCTCCCCACTGAGCTTCAAGAAGAACTCCAAAGACGGATTGATACGTCTGGAAGATCTTTCAATGATATCACCTTGGGCGGAATTCATATGTTCACGCTTGGTGCTCTTCATAAACTGTGTGCCACCCAGAAGATCTTCTCTAAAATGCTTAGGGAAGGAAAAAGATATGTAGCCCAATGCAAACAACCCTCTCTCCATATTAAATGTAAAGACAAAGACCAATGCTTTTGCAAACCCAAAAAGAAGCACCACTTCCGCCCTTTCAAATCCCCGTTCTGGTAAATATTCTAAGTCAAAGTCCAAGAAATTCAAATACTTCCGTAGGAAATCTTCTAGAGCCCAGAACAAATCTTCAAAGTGCTTCGTTTGTGGCCAGCCAGGTCATTATGCCAAACAATGTCCAAACAAGAAGGCTAAATCTGCCAAACTTGTTCATCAGCTGAAAGACATTGCTGATGAGGTTCATTCGGATGCTGATGTTGAATCTATCTTCTCTGAACAAGAAACAGTTGATCAGAATACTACCTTTGTCCTCCAGTACTCTGACAGTTCAGATACAGACTCTGCTGATTATGGCTCCAGCTCATACCAAACAGTCTCTACAGATTCTGCTTCAGGCCCTCAAGTCCCTATCCAGATCCTATTGACGAAATTTTCCATACCCATCGATGTCATTGCCTACGTTGACACTGGTTCTCACACTACCATGATGAACCCCAACATCCTTCTTCCTGACAATTGGAAACCTCATACCCGCTACTTCAAAGCCGCGGATGACAACATATTTACTACCAATCTCATCTCAAAATCTAAGATTGGTCTCAAGTTCTTCCCCTCCTTCACCAACTGGACACAGGTCCTCGATACATCCTTGCCAGATAAAGATATCCTCATTGGTTGGGATGTTTACTGTCAATGCACCTCTCTTCGCATTCTTCCTTCTGGTGGCAGGTACAAAAGAGATTTTAATCCCTTTTCCCTTCTCCACAAAATCTTCCCTCTGTCTGAACTCCAGCCTCCTTTCCAGAACATTCAACAGAAACTCCTCCAGTTCTGTACTAATAGTCATGCTGAATTTACCCATCCTTCTCCTCTATGGAAAAATCCCGACTTCTTTGTTCATCTTCCTTTCAAACTCAATGAAGATGCCAATCCTACAAAGGCCACCCACTCCGGCATGTCCCCCTCCGATCTCCAGCTAGCCACCGCTGAATGCAATGAACTGCTCAGCCATGATGTAATTGAGCCCACTTCGTCCCAGTGGGCCTGCCAGGCCTTTTATGTTGAAAAAAGATCGAAACACTAAGTTTTCTGTTTTATCATCATGTCTAACTAAATCTTCTTTCTTCCTTCTCTATATTGTTCTATCAGATGACTTTCAACATGTAATATCTAAGTATGCTATGTGCTTGCCTCTAGTTGAGGATCCTGCACATCAGAAATATGATGTTGATCCACTGGTTTAAGGTCCTTCTCTATCTCTTGAAAGTCCAGTAGCTTTTGTATCCCGTTCAGGCTAGGGTTGCTGCTTTAGGGAAAAAACCGAGTGAGAGACTTAGAATGAGATAGATGAAGGCTTCATGCCTCGCATTTAATATAAAAATATACATCTATTATCTCTCTTTATGGTTTCTTACCTCCATCACGTAAATTATTTTTTCTTCTTATTTTATAGTGAAACAATCCTTCTTGGATGCGATTTTTTCTTTTTGTTTATGTAGTTGATTGAATTATTGGCAGTAGATTGAGAGTGTGGTATTGATTGTCTTTGATGGGTTTTTTTAAGCGATTGAGTTAGAGTTTTGGTGTGGTTTCGTAACGTCAGATCTTATGTTTTCTTGGTTGTGATCTTTGGTGCAATTTCGTTGTTTTGGTTGTTGTTGGTGTGTATGTGGTGCTGTTTTCGTCTGGTTGTTCAAGATGTTTGATATCATTCTCAGACAGTTCTTCAAGATGCTTGATATCATTCTCAGACAGTTCTTCAAGATGCTTGATATCATTCTCAGACAATATTTTTGGTATCTTTCTCAAACTCTTCCATAATATTATGTATGTGTGTAAGAAACAAATTTTAGGGTTTAAAAGTTGAAAAAAAAAATTCATGAAAAAAATTTACCATATAACGTAGGGTTTATTATTATTATTTTCATTATTTTTTTTTAAAAGGAAAGTGGGATTTTATTATATTTACTTTGTAGAATATTTATTTTTAAGAAATTGTATATCTTTTTAAGTAATTTTGATAAAAGAAAAAAAGAATACTAAATAATTAGCACTAATCTTACTAGTTTATTCATCTATTCGAGAGAGTTGTGCTATTGGCACCACTCTATTCATCTAATAATGCTCAATTTTTTAGGGTTAAATATATTGACCTTCCCTGAAGTTTTGTATAAATACACATAGAGAGTAAGAATGCGTTTATCTACTCAAGCATCTCGTTCTCTTAAAATAAAACTAATAAAAAGACCAAATTACCCATAGTTATTAAAATTTAAATATAAAGATAATATTTTTATATAAAAACAATAAAAGTTGGTACAAATAATTTAAATTTTAGAAACAATTTATTATTATAAATTAAAAATTAAAAAACAACTTAAAAATGAAGAGAATTTAAAAAATTAGAAACATTTTTTATTTACTTTAAAAATAGTAAAAAAAAATTTAAAAATGAAGATAATTTAAAATTTTAAAAACATAGTTTTATTTTTCCCATTTATATTCCATTGAAAGTACTGTATTATCTTCGATTAATTTAATAAAAAAGTTTATAAAAATATATTATTTTTATATTTTTAATAACTAAGGGCAAAGTAGTTTTTTTATTAGTTCAATTTTAAGAGTATGGGATGTCTGAGTAAATAAATGCATACTTGCCCTCCACTTGTATTTATGCCAAACTTGAGGGAATGTCAGTGTATTTACCCCCCACTTTTTAAATTTATTTAATATTACATTTATTTCCTTTATCAAAATTAGTTAAACAAACCTATACTTTCATACTCCTTTTCAAATTGAATTCTAATTCAACCTCATACACATTGTAGATGGACGATCTACAATTAGTGGAATGGGTCGAAACAGATAGGCCCACACAACTTGTTGGATTGGTCAAATCTGTTGACTCATCTTCTCCAAGGATCACCTGCAAATAAAGATGATAAACAACAGAAAAAAGAGAGAGAAAATGGTGGTTATGGCGATTCGAGCCTTAGATGCGCTTGGGCTGAGCGTTAATGATGTGAATAGATTGATAAACGATTTAGAAAGGTTCTAGGCGGCCGAAATGATCAATTTGACAACGTTTCAGCTTAGCAAAAAGCGTTTTTTAGAGAGAAAAGTCCAAAGAGGATTCTGTGACCAGCTAGATACATTTATAGGCTCTACCAGGATGACGTCGGCATCCACGAAGAAGACGTTGATGCTGGTGAGAGGAAATCCCTAGAATCTCTCCTCAATCTCATCATCTCATATCGTGACCTTATCAATCTGTTTACTGATAACTGTTTTAAATTGAAGGAGACCCAATCAGCAAGTAACTTCTAATAAAACAATCCGGGTCAACCCGGGTTAATTGGTTTAGATCCAGGCCTCACACAATATTTGTTGGGCTTCAGACGTTAAGCCCAAAAGCCATTTTTTGGCTACCACAGTTTGTCCCCCACTCTCTAAAGATGTATTCTGATTTAGAGAGTGTCACTTTAGTCGAGTCGACTATAAACTCGACAGTATGTCAGTCGACGAATTTCTTAAGAGGTCGAACGCTTTCACGAATCCTGGGGAAGCAAAACCGAAGAAGTTCAAGCAGGTCCAGTTTCTAGGGCTGGCGTGGCAAAGTAATTTTTGGCGCTATTTTGAATTTTTTGCGCAATTACCGAAAAGATCAAATTTCAAAACCCAACTTCGCACTTACCCCGGTTAACAGCTCGCCTACACGATAACGACACGTGGTTCTTTGGGTTAGGGTTAGTGAGTTATTTCAATGCAAACTCAAAACACATTCATTTCACTATTCATTTTATCGCTCCACATTCTCAAAGCAAGCTCTTTGTTTTTTCCAGATATCTGCAACTTGTTCAAAGGCGGTTTCTTACGGTTTCCTGTCAAATCGTTGTTTTTATTCTTCAAGGTAAGCAACAAATTTTTCTCTTAACTCGTGCAAGACTTAACTTACACAAGACTTGATTTTTACTAGCAGCATATAGGAAATATATTAGTACCTAGAGTTTTGTTCTTCATTTTTTTTTTGCTTTGAGTGATAAGAAATTCATGATTTTGATCCATTCTGAGTGTTGAACTACGAGATTCATGTGTTTTATATTCATATACGTCGTTTTTGTTAAAGATTTCTAGTTGATCGACACAATTCTCTTAGGATTCAATAGATCCATGAAAATCCCAGGTTTATTGAATACATAGAAACCCTAGGTTTTGATCTCTAGCTCTTAGGTCGTGATCTTAGATTTAGTCCAACTGACTTGCATTATCAGTTTTGGAGACATGTCGAACGAATCTACCACCTCAGAACCATCTTTTACCTGGACGAACAGTAGTTCGAGGGATGAAGTAGAATGAGGTATCGAGGACTGACTCGTTAGATGTCGATCGGTAAATAACGATAGCAAGGCCGACATAAATAGTGATAGATTCATCCAGTATGTTAGATTCTGGTGATGTGCGCACTATTGTGCAAAGGAATGAGTCTCCAGAATATATAGATGCCGATGAACCATCATATTCTGGTAGACCGCTAGGTATCTTGGCCGGCGATAACCCGGGAAGTGTGCTTACTGAAGCTGATATGGATAGCATAAGAACGCTGTATGGGATTCCAGATAGTGTCATTCTGCGTGCCCTAAAAGAGCATGAATGAGCAGATTGGGATATCCCCGGTTGGACCTGCTTTTACGAATATAATTTTCGCCAGGGGTTCAGGTTTCATATCCCTTCATTGGCTCGACATCTTTTGGTGTACTACGACATAGCTCCTGGCCAATTGATGCCTAATAGTTGGAGAGAATACTTATAAGTCTTTCCCTTTTGCGTGAAAAATATAACTTGCCCTTCAGGATAGGTTCGCTTTTGCATAACTACTATCTAAAGGAACATGTCTACGAAAAGGGTCTATATTCGTTAATATTGAGGTCGAATGCAAAACAAATTATAACAGATCTTACGGCGAATGACCGTATGTGGAAAGATACGTTCTTCTTTGCCAAGGGTCTGTTGATTAATGATCCCTTTGGGAGCGAGCTGTACGCCTACCGGAGGGTATGGAACCGTTATGGTGAGTGCATTTCCTAGTGTTGTTTAGATTGATCTTAGTAATTACTAAGTTTTGACAATTCTTTATCCTTGTAGAGTTGATAAATGCGGAAAGTAAACCTAGGTGCGACTATGCCGTTAGTCGTACCCAGAGAGTATTAGCGATTCCTGCTGAGAAGAGAAGTTGGAAGGTGTTGATGGCCGAAGGTAACCTTAGGCCTAGTACCATTTGGATTCATTCAACATGGAATGTGCTACGAACTCCATATCCTTAATGAAAGACTTAGTGTCATTCGTAATGATTAGGAGAGGGATTGAGATTCTTTGTGGTATGCAATTTCTGACTCCTATAACTGATGCTGAACGTCGTTTCGCAGACAAATCACTATCAAGCATGAAGTTCACCATGCCTAATCCGGAAGAGGCCTTAAAGAAGCAAAATGAGGTTATGGCCAAGAGAAGAGCTGCTGCTCTTGCAAAGAAGAAGAGTGTCGATGCGGCATCTAAAGACAAGTCAATCGTTCCTGCTGTCGAGCAACCCTTGGAGTCCTCCCCCGAGATAGACCCTTTAAGGCCGCCCAAAAGAAGGATGACCACAGAAGATAAAGGCAAGAGGAAGTAGATCGAAGTAGGATCGAAAGGTTCTTCGACTGTGGTCGTTAGAAGTAGAGCATAGCTGACTTCAGTTACATTCCCAAAGGAGGTTTCTATTTTTAAAGAACCCAACAACTTCCTAAAGAAGTCGAACGACCTCATTTTCTCTTTAGACGAGGAACTCTTGAAGAAGAAGAAGACGGAAGAGATGATAGACGCAAGCCTTATTTATACTTTCCAGGTATATTATAGTCTCTTTAAAATGTTTTTAGATCTGTCGTGCAGCCTCAACTATAATTTTTGATTTTTGTATGTAGGCTTTTCAGATGCAACTGGCTTTGAAAGACAGATACTTCGGGAGCGGGAAGAAATGCTCCGATCTCCAGAAGGTGAACGACAGTCTTAAGCGGGATCTTGAGTCAACCGTCAAAGATAAACAATCGGTCGAAGCAAAATTTCAGGCGCTTGATGCTGAATTGACTAAATCTAAGGAGGATATTGTCGATAGGGATCAAAGGCTAGCGAATGTCGATGTAATTATCACCGAGAGAGATCGATAGATAGTAGAGTTAAATGAGCTGCTTACGAGTATCTCAGTTAAGGCTATGTGCGCTGCCAGAGTCGACCTCTTCAAACAGTATCTGGCTAGGGAGCACACAAAATGGGATCCCCATGCTGAGATTGCAGATTGGGAAGAAGCCGAACATCTTGAGGCAGAGAAATCATCGGGCGACGGGCACGATGGATCTGATATCGGGTTCAAAGATGCTGCTACTGTTGACTCTCTACCTCTGCTGGATGCTGTCGATCCTAACCACCCGATTCAAGATCCCACCCAAGACCAAGCCAATCTTTGAAATGTTCTTTAAATTAAATCTTCAAATGAATTGTTGAATGGAACTTTTTTATTTCATGACCAAAGTAATGTATTTTATTATTTTCATATTAGCTTTAATTTTTGTATAACTTTTAACTTTGAGTTGTATGGTTTGACTAGGCCGAGAATTATACAACTGTTTGTGTATGTTTATGATCGACTCGACTATCTTGTCGGATCATGTAGACGTGTTGTTGACTATGATTGACTTGATGATCGTATAACGACGATTGTTCTTTTGAGCACGAATTATTTCTATTGACAAAGAGTGACTAATGTGGAGACTGCATGTATAAGACTTATAGGTCGATGAAATTGCTCGGTTAAGAACTTTTATCAAGTATAATTGTTTGAACGAAATTGCGTATAAGCGTTCATAAGTTGCTTTGACGAGATTGTTATAATGAAATCGCGTACGTGCGTGTTATAAGTTTCAGTCGACACGATTGTTACAATAATATCGCGAGCATGCGTTTATAAAATTCGGTCGACATGACTGTTACAATGACATCGCGTACACGCGTTTATAAAATTCCGACGACACGACTGTTATAATAATATCACGTACATGCGATTATAAAATTCAGTAGACATGACTGTTACAATAATATCGCGTACATGCGTTTATAAAATTCAGTCGACAAGACTTACAATATTATCGCGTACATGCGTTTATAAAATTCAATCGACACGACTGTTACAATAATATCGCGTACATGCATTTATAAAGTTCAGTGGACAAGACTTACAATAATATCGCGTACATGCATTATTTGGTGTAGACCCCATTAATATTCCCCCAACTTCTCATGTAGTTGTCTCGACGACTACAGGAAGTTGTAGTTAGGACTTCATTTGGAATCGTATCATTCATTGCAGGTCGAACCATGTCTCCTTGAATGCCGGGTCTTGGTCAAGGTTCAAAGTATTTTCCTGTACTATTTATGTCATAGCTTGTCGGTATCGACAACTTCAAGTGTTATAGAGCAATCTCTTTGGAAAAAAATGTTATTTGGGAGCTCAATTTTGCACTTAGTTGCAACTAAGGCGTCATCATAGCTCTTGTAGATCAATTTGTTAGTATTGAAATCTGTAAATCCAATAAATGAAAATAATTTAGAAATAGTAGTGGAGTTTTTAGAAGTGGTACTGTTTTAGATGTAAAGCGTTCCAGCTGTTGTGTACTTCCCGACCGTCAAGGCCTCTTATTTTATAGGCGCATCGACCTTTCACGTCCATTATTTGATTTTGACCCAGCTTTCCTACTTATTGGTCTCTTGTATTTTGGAAAACCCTTCGTAGCACCCAGTCGCCGATTTTGAAAACTCTGATTCTGACGTTTTTATTATAATGTCGAGCGACTTGTTGTTGATAGGCATGGATTCTTAAGGCTGCCCGTCCACGACGTTCGCCGAGGTGATCTAATTCATATCTGAGTTCCAGACTGTTCTGTCCTTCGTAAGGGCCTTCGCTTCGAGCTGTAAAGAATTGGGTTTCGATTGGGATGACTGCCTCTGATCCGTATACAAGTGAAAACGGTGTTTCTTCTGTCGAACGACATGGAGTTGTTCTGTATGACCATAGGATCTTCGGAGGTTTGTCAGCTCATTGGCTTTTCTATGTTTCGAGTCTTTTCTTCAATGTATTTATTATAGTTTTGTTTGTCGACTCTGCTTGACCATTCGCTTGGGGGTAGTGTGGGGTCGAGAAGCTCAATTTGATTTCATACTTGTCGCAGAAGTTCTTGAAGTCGATAGAAATAAATTGCGACCCATTGTCGGTCACAATTTCTTTTGGGATTCTAAACCTGTAAATTATTTGTTTCTAGACGAAATTGCGTACCTCTATATCTCTTACGTGTTGAAAGGCTCCTGCTTCGACCCATTTTGAGAAGTAATCTGTTAGGACGAGCATGTAGACGACTCCTCCTGGTGTAGCTGGGAGTTTTCCTACAATATCCATTCCCTATTTCATAAATGGCCAAGGGGCCGAAATCGAATTAAGCATCCCTGGTGGAAGATGAGACACTTGAGCGAATCTTTGACATTTGTCGCAGCGCTTTACATGTGTCTGGGAGTCGGATCGCATTGTTAGCCAGTAATAGCCAGTTGTGATTGCTCTATTCAATTAGCTCCTTACACCCGAATGATTTCCACATTCTTCATAATGAAGGCTCTTTAGGACGTTGTACGCTTCTCGAGGTGAAACATATCTCAGGTATGGACCTGTAAAAGATTTTTTATACAGAATTTGGCTGATTTGGCTGATTTAGCTTTGATTTTCCTTGCTTCGGATCTGTCGTCAGGTAGCAAATTATTTTGTTGATAATCTACTATCGGGTCTATCCAACTTGAACCATTGTCGATGGGCGCCACATTTTCTTCCTCGTGTATTGCTGGTACAAGTATATGTATAATGGGTATTGATTTAGGGCCGTCATTTGTCGTAGTAGACCCTAGGTTGGCGAGGGCGTCTGCTCGAGCATTTTCTGTCCTTGGTATCTGCAGTATTGAAAAGTGGTAGAACGTGGACTCTAACTGCCTTGCTTTAGCCAGGTATGCTGTCATTCTTATATCTTTGGCGTCATATGTTCCGTTTATTTGTCGTATGACAAGTTGTGAGTCGCTCTGAACCACTATATTTTTGATACTGAGGCTTTTAGCAAGGTTTAGTCCAGCTAGTAGTACCTCGTATTCTGCTTCATTATTTGTCGCACGAAAACTACAGTGAACCGACTGTTCAAGGTTTTCCCCTTGGGGGGATTGGAGCACTATCCCAAGTCCGCTGCCTTTAATTTTGCTGAACCCGTCGACCGAGAGGGTCCATATTCCTTCGGCTCTACTTCCGTCGAGGGTTATTAATTCCTGTTCAGCTTGCATGTTTTCGTTAGGAGTAAAATCTGCTATGAAATTAGTGAATACCTGAGATTTCATCGCTGTTCGAGGCTGGAAGGAGATGTCGTGTTCGCTGATTTCGACCCCCCATTTGGTCAATCGACCTGAAAGTTTGAATTTATGCAATATATTTTTGAGTGGGTAAGAAGTACGTACCAAAATTGGATAACATGCATGGTGGCCTTTTATGGACCCAAGGGGTGTGCACGCCCAAAGGTGGCAGCCGAGGGGTGAGGAAGTGGATGATGGCCGCTTGAAGACTTGTTCGCCAAGAAAGAATATTTTGTATTCCAAACAAATGTAATTTACCTGCTTTTCTAGGATTGACCAAAATTATAGCTATTTATATTTCCGTAAATATTACAATATTTGTTGTTGTATGATAACATGTCATATAGAATAGGAGTGCCACTCATATATCTCTTTTGGTATGAACATGCATTGAATGATTTAGGTATCTGATTGGCAACTAGATAACTTGGTAAAATCATTCTACAGAATTTAATCACATGCGTTAAATAATTGAGTGGGATAAGGTATGTTAGAACACCTATGGCCTCCAAGGTTAGTTGAGTTTTATTATTTATTGGTAATCCCCCCGAGGGGCATCCATAAATGGAATTTAGCAAAATACTTTCTTACAAGGATAGATTAGACAATTGACTTAAACGAAATCTACTCCGGTAGGAGGGATTTTCGTGAGAAAAAATTGAGGGTCGATATCTTGGTAACACACTCAATGTGATTTTATTAATATCCTCCCGAGAGTTCTTGTTAATAAAATTACAAGGCTAAAATTGAAAACGCTAGTTGTTATGTTAACAATTAGGTGGGACCTAGTCAAAGCCGGTCCTGACATTTTTGGGGCCTGGGGCGAACATGTAAAAAATGGGCCCCATGTGTATATTCATAGTTTTTTCAATATATATATACTATATATAACCTGTTTTTATATATTTAACCCGAAAAATGATAATTTCATTAAAAAGTTAAAACAAAATCAAAACAATGTAAAGAATATCAAAACATCACTGGAAATGTCTTCTCCTAGCATTTTGAGAAGCAAATTCATTACTAACATTTTTAAATTCAATCTTTTTCAACATTTTCTTCTCAATCCACAAGATTGCCAACTCATATAACCTTTTCTTGTGACATAGTTGACCGCAAATAAGATTTCAACATTTTTAATTTAGAAAAACTTCTTTCTACGGATGCCACAGTTACAGGTATAGTCAACAACATTCTATACGCAATTGATACGTTCAGATAACAATCAGAAACTTTTACAAACTCTAGATTTCAATGGCAGTTTTTTTTCTTTTTGTAAAACAACTTGTAACACTCTCAATTCAGAAAACAAATCATTTGAACCAACATAAAAAAATGTATCATATTTTAGTGCACATAAAAATATGATACATAAAAATTGAGATTATCTGAGAGAGTCTGAGAGCGAGAGAAACAGAGAGTCTGAGAGAGAGAGATATGAGAGGTGAGAAAAAAGTATATTAACTATTAAAAAGAAGAAGAGTAATGGTTACATAAAAATAATAAAATATGAATTATAAAACTAGTTGGTTTTTTGTTTTATAGTGTAAAACGACTTTTTTTTCTCTGGTGGACTTTATTAAGATTTGGGCTTTTATCATATGCATTTGAACAATTGAATTCACCATAGGTTCTTTTTTAAATCATCACATGAACTGATTACATGTATTCAAAGGCCTTCAAAATGTTAGGCCCTGGGCCGGCGCCCCTGGAGCCCCGGCCCAGGACCGGCTCTGGACCTAGTCCAACTGGTAAATGCTACATACTCCCAGATGAGTAGTAACGTTTATAGGGTGTTAGATCATCGTTGAATTTTTATGATTGAATTATTTATTTAATTCAACATAAATATTTAAGAAGTGCTTTATCATGATTATTTGCTCATATATGATTTTTTTTATTCAGAAATCATGACTCCATCACTTATGAACATCCTGAAAGATAACACTTTAACTGGAGATAATTATGTCACATGGAAAATGAAAATTAGGTTGTTGCTGCAAAGTGAAAAGCATAAGTTTGTTCTTACTACTCCTAAACCACCCCTTACTAATAATGAATTTAATATTTTGCAAAGAGATGAGTATGAGCAATGGAAGACTTCAGATGATATGGCTAAATGTTACATTATGGCCACTATCTCTGACGTGTTGCAATAGCAACATGAAATAATGGAGTCTGCTACTGGTATAATGATATCTCTGGAAGAGATGTTTGCTATGAGGTCTAGGTCGACTAAGAGAGAGGCAGTGACTGCTTTTATGAATCTTAGGATAAAACCTGGACAGGCTGTGAAAGATCACATGATGAAAAGTCATAGCATATCTCAATGTTACAGAACTTAATGGTGTTGAGATAGATGGTGAGACGAAAATTGACATGATTGTCAACTCACTATCGGATTCCTTTGATCAGTTCAAGTTGGACTATACCTTGAACAATAAGGAATACACCTTGCAAGGACTGATGCAAGATGTTGAAAGCACTGAAAAGATCCTTGTGAAAAACAAAGGTCAAGAGATTCATTCGGTTGGTAAAGTTGCTACTGTTAAGATCCGTCAGAAGGTCAAGAAACAACATAAGAAAAAGCAACTTGGGCCTACCAAGAAGGAAACCAAGAAAGTAACCAAGATCAAAGGGAAATACTTCCTTTGTGGTGAAAAGAGACATTAGAAAAGAAATTGCTCAAAGTCCCAAAATAAGAAGGAAAAATGTAATATTAATTATCTTGAAACATGTTTTCTAGGCAGATTCTATAGATTCTTGGATCATAGACTCTGGAGCCACTAATCATGTTTGTAATTCCTTGCAGGGGTTCCAAGAAAGGAGAAGGCTGAATAAAGATGAAATCAACTTGCGCTTGGGCAACAGAACGTTAGTTTCTGCAAGTGCAGTGGGAGATATTAAAGTTATTTTAGATTCTAGTAGGCATTTAGATTTAATAGACGTTTATCATGTACCTCAATTCAAGAGAAATTTAATTTCAGTTTCTTGTTTAAATAAATTTGGATATTCGGTTACTTTTAATAAAGCTTTTATCATTAGTAAGAATGACAAAATTGTTTGCAAAGGTACATTGGAAAACGGTCTATTCTTTTTGCATAGAAATATCTCTCACTCGTTAGCCACAGAATTAACGGAACCTAATCATAAAAGAGTAAAATTATCAAAAGATGAAACCAACCTTTGGCATTTACGCCTAGGTCATATAAACCTTAATATGATTAAAAGATTCGTATGTGACGGACTTTTAAGTGACTTAAAGGTTGATGATCTACCAACTTCTGAATCTTGTTTGGAAGGTAAAATGACCAAAAGGCCGTTCACAACCAAAGGTGCAAGAGCCACTGAATGTTTATGATTAATACACATTGATTTATATGGTCCTATGAGCATTTAGGCTAGAGGTGGATATGAGTACTTCATCACCTTCACAGATGATTACTCGAGATTTGGCTATGTGTATCTCATGAGACATAAGTCGGATGCTTTTGACATGTTCAAAGCATTCAAGGCTGAAGTAGAAAATCAACTTGAGAAACACATAAAAATCTTGAGATCTGATCGTGGTGGAGAGTATCTATCTGGTGAGTTTCAGTAATATCTTATTGATAATGGGATAGTTTCTCAGTTTTCTGCACCAGGTACACCTCAACAAAATAGGGTGGCAGAAAGGAGAAATAGAACTCTTTTAGATATGGTTAGGTCAATGTTGAGTTATTCAAGGCTTCATATTTCTTTTTGGGGATATGATCTACAAACTGCAATATACATTCTAAACGTTGTACTATCTAAGTCGGTTCCTGAAACACCATATGAGTTGTGGACTGGCGAAAGCCTAGTTTACAACACTTGAGGATATTTTGTTGTCCTCCACATGTGTTAAAAGGAAAGACAGAAAAGATAGAGTCCCGTTCGAAACATGTATATTTGTGGGGTATCCAAAAGGAACTAAAAGATATTATTTCTATAGTCCTTCAGATCTAAAAGTATTTGTTTCAACAAATGCTTCATTTCTAGAAAATGACTATATGAATAATTTTGAGCCCAAAAGTAGAATTGTCCTGAATGAGATGTCAGGAGATACAATTCCACAAGAGGTTTTACAACCTAGCCCAATTGTAAGTTCCACTCCAACACAAAATCAAAAACCTACCATTCCTCCTTGTAGTGGGAGGGTTAGTAAACAACCCAAGAGATACATCGGTCTGGGAGAACCAGTGGAGAATCTCCCTGACGACGATGATCCCTACACTTATAAGGAAGCAATGGAGGATGTTGATTGTCGTCATTGGCAAAAAGCAATGCAATCTGAGATTGAATCCATGTTCGATAACAAAGTCTGGTCCCTTGTAGACTTGCCTAAAGGGATAAAACCCATTGGGTGCAAGTGGGTATACTAGAGGAAAAGAGGTATGGATGGAAATGTGGAAACTTTTAAAGCTAGATTGGTAGCTAAATGTTACACACAGAAAGAAGGTATCGATTACGAGGAAACCTTCTCTCCTCTGGCCATGCTTAAATCCATTATGATACTATTATCTATTGCAGCATCTTTAGATCTAGAGATTTGGCAAATGGACGTCAAGACATCTTTCCTTAATGGAAGTCTTGACGAAAGCATCTATATGATGCAACCAGAAAGATTCATTGAAAAGGGCCAAATGGAAAATGTATGCAAGTTGCAGAAATCCACATATGGATTAAAATAGGCATCCAGATCCTGGAACATAAAGTTCGATCAAGCTGTGAAAGGTTTTGGATTTATTCAGAATCCTGACGAACCTTGTGTATATAAAAGGATAAAGGGCGACAAGTTGGTTTTCCTAATTCTTTATGTTGATGATATACTACTCATTGGAAATGATGTAGGTGTATTGACATCAGTAAAAGAATGGTTAGCAAAACAATTTGAAATGAAGGAGAAACTAGTTTTATTCTAGGTATCCAAGTAATAAGGGATAGAAAGAATAAAACAATTGCATTATCCCAAGCTTCATACATAGCCAAATATTGTTTAGGTTTTCAATGCAGGATTCCAAGAAAGGTATGTTACCTTTCAGACATGGAATCAAACTTTCTAAGGAACAAGTTCCTAAGAATCAGCATAAAGAGCAATTCATGAGTAGAGTTCCATATGCCTCGGCAGTTGGAAGTCTCATGTATGCAATGCTCTACACTAGACCAGACATTTGTTTTGCTGTTGGCATAGTTAGCAGGTTTCAATCGAAACCTGGTCCTGATCACTGGACGACAGTCAAGTATATTTTCAAGTATCTCAAGAGAACAAGAGATTAAGAGATTATATGCTTGTATACTCTGAAGGGGATTTAATTCCCATTGGGTATACAGATTCTGATTTCCATTCAGATTCTGACTCCAGAAAATCCACATCAGGATCTGTGTTTACTATAGGAGGAGGAGCAGTCATATGGAGGAGTATCAAGCAATCATGTATTGCTGATTCCACCATGGAAGCTGAGTATGTTGCTGCATGCGAAGCTGCCAAAGAGGCTGTTTGGCTCCGCCAATTTTTGATTGACTTGGAAATAGTTTCTAATGCGAATAAGCAGATCACTATTTACTGTGACAACAGTGGAGCAGTGGCTAATTCTAGAGAATCAAGAAGTTATAAGAGAGGTAAAAACATTGAAAGGAAGTATCATCTTTTAAATGAGATTGTGCATAAAGGTGGAGTGACAATTACCAAAATCGCATCAGTAAAAAATCTAGCGGATCCTTTCACAAAGGCTCTACCTCATAAGAGTTTTGATGGGCACCTAGAGAACATGTGAATGAGATATATGACACACTTGCTATAACGCAAGTGGGAGATTGTTAGGATTATGCTCAATAGCAAGAGTGTAATATTGTAACTGATAATCTTTTCATATTAATAAAGTGATTTCTGGTTTTACAAAATCTTATAGCATTTATAATGATAATTGTCAAAGTAAATAATCATAAGGTCAAAAGACTATGAGAAAGGAAGAATTGTTCGTACATCTGGATATGTATGAGGTAGACACAATTCTTTAGTTAGTCTTGAATAAACGTTCACAACTTAAGTTAAAGGTTGGACACATTTATCTTGATAAAGTTGTAGAATTCTTTTGCTAGTATTTGAGTGGGATCAAATGAGTTATGATGAGTCTAAAATTATCGAAAGGGTCTTCGAGTAAAAGAATCTAGTGCATTCGGTGCATTGAACAAGATCATAATGAAATATTTTATCTAAAACCGTCAGTAGATACAAGTCTTTTCATTATGAGGACAATCAGAGAGTCTATCTTAATCCTGAGATAAATGATGGACTTATGATTGCAAGTGTTATCATTTGAGCTATCAATGAGTACGATTATATAGCATAGTCTATCCTCGATAGTTTGGTGGTATTCATTTGTTAGTCGATAGAGAACTTTATTTATAGATATGGACATCATGACTCAATTTATTGAATAAAAGTATAATATTATCATATGGATATTTTGAGGTATTGGATATTAAATCTCAACGTTGAGTTTTCGATAATGTCTATTGAAAACATGGCTTCTGGACAAGTCAAAATATCCAAGTTCAAAATGTGGTCATATGAGTAAATATGGTAACTAGGAGAGCTATAGGCGGTCTATGAGCTCTAGGCGGTCTATGAGCTCTTGGCGATTACTGATATTATTCACGAGGATACACTATCTCCAATAAGATTGTCTAGGGTATGAATGAGAAACATCTTCTTATTCTATCTTTATTTAAGAGTTCAATTTCAGCTTTTTAGTGGAATGAACTAAAATTAATAGATCGGACCTAAGTGAATCATTTGTTGATTGTGATTAGGTTATGTCTATTGAAGCTTAAATTTAGATAGCCCTCCAAGATTCCCAATCCACACGGACTTGCATGGATCATTTGATATATTCTACCGGACTAATTTATGGGTCCATCTAGAATTGTATTTAATATATTAAGAATATAATCTGCACATTATTTATTTAATGGGCTGCTCAAATTTTATTAATATATTAATGAGAGGCATGTGGGCTTGTTTCTTTTAGTAAGAATGAGTCTGGTTCACATGTGGGCTTTTATTTAAAACCTGAATGGATTAAATAAAATAAGAAAATAATATTTGGCCCATATTTTTTTGTGTGTGGGCGGCAAGGCTATAATAATAGCCTAAAATATTATTTTATTTTATTGTTTAATTAAATGGAAATTAATTAATTGATTAATTAAAAATCAAAATCTTTTTTCTGACTAGGAATTATGTTTCCTAGTAATATACTATTATAGTAGTATAATAAATATAAAAGACTTAATTTGGTAAGTAGATAAATAAAGAATTTATTTATCTAATCAAATAAGGAAGTCTTTAATATAATCACAAATACACTATTTGAGTTGGATTAGGAGTTCTGATGTGGAAAAGAAATCTTTTTTGAAAAAATGATTCTTTGTCACCAAGTAAATCCACCTAGAGATAGGATTCTTGCCCACCAAGTTTATCCTCTTTAGGAAAAGGATTTGTATACCTATATATATATTATTAATTTTGGAATTAATAGTAAGAGAAAGAAAAAAAATTTGTTTTTTAGAGAAAGAATATTTTATTATGTTGCTTTTGAATAAAAAAAAATTATGTTGCTTTTGAATAAAAAAATATTCCAACTCTAGAACATAGTGAAAATTCTGTCAAGAAGAAGAGAGAAAGATAGTTCTAAATTTGATAGTGCACTTGCAAGTCTTTACATAAAAAGGTTTTGTGTACACTTTCGATTTAGGTTCACGTGAGTTTCAATCATAACGATTGTGAATTCAAAAGTGACCGGAACGATCTTTCTAGGCTCTTGGAGTTTTTGTGATTAACGATTAGGAAAGAAGATTTCGTTTTTCCATTTTCAGGTAAGCAATTCAAAGAATAGGGAGACCACGCTCCTAGGTGATTCATGTTCGTGATCGGATTGGAAGATCTTGCGGATTACCATCGACGCTAAATCAATCGGATCACGCGACAAGAGATATGATATTTTTTGAATATATGTATGTTTAATTAATTAAAGGGTTAAGGTTCAAATATTGGAAAAAAATTTAAACTATACTAAATTCGTTTTTAGTCTCGCTTCCGCTGCGTTTTTCGTATTTTTTCCTTCAAAGTCACCTTAACAAATATCATATCGTCATATGCGAACAAAAGGTGGGATATTGATGATGCTCCCCTTGCCACTTTCATCATATAGATCTTTATTTGTGCCTCTTCTTGTGATAGCATTATAGATAAATCTCCTTCTCATAATAAAATTAGATAAGGGGATATGGGACATCCATGTTTCAACCCCTAGAAAGCACCACTTTACCCTTAGCCTCTCCATTAATAAAAAAAAAGAGAATATATAGCTTAAGACACACACTTCATAGCTTTTTCAATCTCGTCCTTGTTAAACCCCAAAACTCCATAATAATCTACAACAAAAAAAAACCTCACTCAACTCTGTCATATGTCTTATTCATATCCAATTTCAAGGCAATCTAGCTATTATCACCTCCTCTCTTATTCTTCAAAGCGTGTAAGCACCCAAACCCTACCACAGTACTGTCTGTTAAATCGGCGTCCAAGAATAAATGTGTTTTGATTTGAAGAATCACATCTTCGAGCATAATCTTCAATCTATTTGCTACCAACTTATAAGTCACATTGCAAAGACTTATAGGTCTAAAATAACTAACTCTCATAGGTGTTTTCCTTTTAGAAATTAGAACCAAAGCATCCCCTATTGAGTTCATATGTGCTTATGCATTTGAAACTTCCAAGATAGCACTAGTTACCCTAGATTCCACAATTTCTCAGTATTGTTGATTGAACAACGTTGAAAGTCGATCTGATCTTAGGGCTCTTAATGGCTCTATTTGTTTCAAAGTTACTTTAACCTCAGCCCTAAAGAATCTACATGATAACTTCTTGTTCATATCATCTGTCACTTTCTACTCAATAAAATCACATGTACTTTTTACTTCAAAAAGAAAAAGAGTTAAAATAGCAGAATAATTTTTTGTAACAATCGATCACAGTCTCTCTTCAATTCCCTTATCACTATCCCTCCAATTCCAAGTATCATTCATTAAGCCTAAAATTATGTTTTTTTTCCCTTATAATTGTAGCTTTTGAATGAAAAAAAAATACAGTGTTTCTATCACCTGCATTTAGCCACAAAGCCCTTGATCTTTGTCTCAAGTATATCTCCTTTTGATCAAGTAAATTGTTTAGTCCATTCCCACCTCTCTCGTTCTTTTTAAGTCAGCATTACCCCTAACCTCAAGTTCTTTCAACTCATGCCTAATAAGTTTTAATTCAACATCCCTCTCTCTTGCTATCTTCGAATTCCAAACCTTCAACCTATTGGCCTAGAACATTTGAACTGTTTCTAATCCCAGACACTTCATCACTACATATAACTGACCCCTAAGCATCCTCACCAACCCAAGCATCCTCAAAATGAAATCTAGAATTCCACATATTCTCTACATCTCATATTTCTATCAATTCTAGTCATAAGTAATGGATTATGATCTGATTATAGTTGATCAAGATATTCTACACAATCATGAGGGAATAAGGATCTCCACTGCAAATTGCATAACATTCTATCCAAACTCTTTTGGATAAACCCTCTCTACTATGCCTGTTAGACTGTGTAAATTGGTTTCCTTAGAATCTCAGGTTCATCAAATGTCAGTCATCAATCGCTTCTCTCCCTACCATAGCACTCTAGCTTCTACAAGATCTCTGTTGGATGAAACAATAAGAAATTATTCATTTTGTTTCTCTCTGCTCCCCTCCTTATCATTTTCCTTACTTCTCATTTAACAATCTACACAAGAGACAAAAAAAAATCAACATATTCCTTTTTTTTTTCATATTTTATCAAACCAAACATAATGTTAGTGTTAATCTAATTGATGATGACATATTAAAAAAAATGAACACGATGAGTCGACATAACATTTCATGGAAGCATATTGCGTTAATAACATGTTTTGGCACGTATCGGGAAAAGCTTCAGTGCACCACCGCATCGGTGCACCAATCACCACTGTTAATTGTTGCACCGGATCACTTAAAATGTAACAAGCGGCAGTTTTATGAGTTAAAAAAAATATTAAAATATGTTAGTGGTAGGAAAGATAATTTTTTAAAAATTATGTTTATTTAAAAAATTTCGCTTGTCAATTTTAACGTGCACCGGATGCACTCAAGATTTTCTCGCCATTTACTGTCACGTTATGGAATTAAACAAGTGAAAATAAAAAAGAAGACAAAAGCATGACTATTGACAAAGACATGTAGGGAAAGAAAAAGAGTGGCGCTGGTGCAACTTGGAACACGACAGAGAGAGAGAGAGAGAGAGAGAGAGAGAGAGCATGTGGATTTTGCCCAAATGTGGTTTTTTTTTTCCAAAAAAGTACAAACGCAAGCCAGCCATGAAATTCTTGTTAAGCGATGACGCACCATTTTCTTTTCTACATGGAAGGCTCTTAACAAATCGCCAACAAACACACTGCACGAAAAGATTATATTTATTCGAGATACATAGAGATATAGAGAGAGAGAGGTGGGGGTTAAAACTTAAAACTTAAAACAGAGTCCTTTATATGGAAATGCGTGGAACCGTAAACAAAACAAAAGAGACTCGCTGGAGAAGAAAGAAGAAGAAAGTTTGGTGGTGAATTAACCCAGATTGTTTTTTTTTTCTTGGCTCCATCTTTTGATATATTTTAGGCGACCAAGTCTGAGGGTGGTTTGATTTGTTTGTCTCATATATGATCACGGACTTCACCGGTGCGTTTTTCAATTTTTATGTTTAAAGATGAAACTTATGGCGATTAGTTTTGATAGCATCGGTAGAGTATGTTTAATAAGTTTCGATTTCTAAATTTTATCTGTTTTTATGTTGCTATCTGTTTGGTTGCTTTGAAATTCTGGGTAAAATAAGGAAGTGAAATTCACGGGTTTTATGATTTTTATATTTTTTATTAATAAAATATAATTTTGGGTTCCTATAAATGTAGACTTGAACTGAGAACAAATATTTGTATTGAGCATTTGAGCTGTGCCAAGTGAAGGTTTTAGTTTCTATTTGGTAACAGATGATGAAAACTTTATCCTGTGAATGATCATAGCACTTTTCTTAAAACTTTTCCAAATTTTGAGCAATCAAATGGAACCTTAATAAATTTCTAGTTGGGAATGGATGGATTTTGTGTAATGTTTTATGGATACCTTGAAGAAGAGAAGTTGGAGGTCATTGGATATGTGCTTCATAAGTTCTATTTGACCTTGTTGACTGGGTTGGGGAATTGGCATTTTAGTTTATGATGTGATAATAGGTTGCTGGTGTTGAATTGTCTATTTGTTGAAGTTTGTCTGAGAATCTTTTGTTGTGTTTATTAAGGGGTAATCTGTATCTTTTTCTGGGGAATGTAAAGATAATATGTAGTTGTGTTTACTAAGGCTATGATTTAATAATTTATATCATGCCTTTGTGGATTACAGTCTTACAAGATTACGAATTATAATGAGCGGGTCAAGGTGGTGATAATGGAATGGAAAAGAAGTTTATAGATGTATATCTTATCTTTATTTACAATATCTAAGATGACAAACTCATAGAGCTTATTTTCTTGTGAATTTATTTTCAGGATCATTGTTTTTAACTGAACCATGAACTGCCCTCATATGTTTGCTGGATGGTGTGGAGCTGAGATAGCGAGACATGACTTTCTATCCATTCTGTTTGGACATCTGCATTTTGCTTTATTTTGTGCACACAATTTGATGAATGAGCTGTAGTTTTTATGGGGATTAATTAGGTTGATAGTTAGTAGTAGCCTCTGCCATAGGTTTAGAATCGGATGTTGGTGAAATTACTCCTTTCATTTGTGGGAAACTCAAGGGCTATTGGTTCATTGGAAACATGTAAAGAATTTCAATGTTTACATGGGAAAACTTTTGATACAAGAGGTTAAGGGATACAGCGCCCAAGATAAATAATACCCTTTTGAAATTTGGAAAGACACTAAAAATTCAGAGATGGGCTTGCCTCAAGTGTCTTCTGGTGGTATTGCTGAGGAAATGGCAACATCACTGAGAACATTTGTGCAAACACCACCCTCAATTGTTAATGCAAGCAACTGTGACTTAATTGGGATGCATGGAGGAAACCTCGTCAATCGAATGCAGGTGGATTTTCCATGCTCTTCTTTTGGAGATTTCCCTAGGAATATCATAGCAGAATGTCCGAAGGGATCTGATGCTTTGCATATTTTTAAAGAAGGTAGGTCGAATATACATTGGTTGAAGAATAGGTCATTGGGAGAACATGGGCGCTTCACTTCTAAAAGTGCTCAAAATATTCAAAAACCCCTTCCTAGGATAATGGGTTTTGAATCAAAGGCATTGCATACTCCTGCTGAGGCAGTCAACGGAAATCAGTCTTCATCCACTGTGTTTAGTGTCACTGGCAATCCAGCTGAGGCCACTGGGTCATTAGTCAGGAAACGATTACTGTCTCCTTTGAGTGGGATTCTGCTTCCTGATCAATTTAATGGCGATGCTCTGGACATTGATGGTGGTAATCATCAGAGTGCTTTCCAAGACAAGAACCATAACTATCATCTATCTGTGTCACAAGAGCATAAGAAAGCTCATACTGGCAATTCCGATCATTTCAATCCTCCATCAAGTTTTCCAGATTGGAGGAATTTACCAGATTATAGTTGTGGAGAAGACTTCAATTTTTTCAGTGATGGCCCTGTGCTTGGGAACAACGAGCTGCAGTCTCATAGTCAGCTTATATCTTCATCTGGATGTAATTATTCTGGAGAAACAACTAAAGTAAGGTCACCAACTGGATCAATAGCAATACCAAAGAAAAAGGTGGTATCACCTCCCCTGTCATTGTCTCCACTCGGTCCCAAATTCTCTGAAAGAATAAAATCTGCAGGAGGATGCAGAAGTGTCAGAAAAGAATTAGATGATAACTATATAACCTTGAAAGATGTGGAACAATCACTTGATGGAACTTTCTCAGGCATTTTATCTTCCCAGAAGGATGAGGATTGTGGGATGCCTAGTAAATCATTAGAAGATTTTGACTATTTTCAGAGAAAGTTTGATCTGTTTACACCTGAGGTGGTTGCTAGTGGGACAGGATGGCATTGGGGGCAGAATTCAGACCTTAGCACTCAATGTGTCAAATTGGCTAGAAGTGTCAGCGGACTGCCAGTTAGGAGGTCGTTGGTTGGCTCATTTGAGGAGTCCTTGTTGTCTGGTCGGTTATTATCTGGAAAACTTAGTCAGGTTAGCACTCATATCCTATTATATAAGGTGGTAATCATGTTCTTGATTCATAATATTTTGTCCATGAACAGAGAGTTTCTACAAACATCTAATATTTGTTTGTCGTTTCTAATATTCAGAAAATTGATGGTTTCCTGGCCGTTCTTAATGTGACTGGAGGAAATTTCTCACCAAAATCTCAGAAACTTCCATTTGCAGTAAATAGTGTTGATGGAAACAACTACTTGCTATACTATTCATCAATAAATCTTGCAGGGCATTTGCCATCAGACAAGTGTAGAGGCCCAAAAATGAAAAGGAGCCTTAGCATTGATGATTCACAAGCAGATAGGAGTCGCTTGCGTATACCTATGAAAGGGCGCATACAATTGGTAATTAATATTTTGTCCACAAGATTTATTAGTCATCAAATTTGGGACAGCATGATTCATGACTGCTGAATTTTATTTTCGATGAATATGTTATATGGATGTTGGTATTGTATGTAGGTTAAATTTTTTAACCTCAGAAGAGTGTTTCATTTATATGAACTTATTAGGACGCATCGTAACAATAGTTGATTGTTATGATGCATCCATGCGTGGTCAGCGTACTTGTTCGTTATACTAGTAGGCTCTCACTTCGTTGTGGTTACTGCTTGTCATTTTTTGTAATTACCATTACTTCCTTCTCATCCCTGTATATTTTTCTTTCTATTATATTTGATTGAAGAAGATTCCCTTATCAGGTTTCAGTGTTCCACAACAGAAAAGGTTTAATTACCTAATCAATGTTATTGGAACAACAAAACTGTGAGATGAGAGATCGTTTCCAGATTTTTGTCAACATGCCAAAAACTTGGCTAAAGTGCTGTGACCATATAATATATAGATACACAAAATGTAGGATTAAACATGTTATGAAGAGACTCACAAGCCCACGTAAGAGGGAATTATAATAAGATAAGGGAATCATTGTGAGACTCACATGACTATTTGTAAAAAGGTACTTTCTGCCATCTGCTGAATGGTATTTTTGGTCACATCTTGATATGATTAGTTGTTTTGTATATTTGTGTTTGTAAAAAAAGAAAAGAAATTAGATGTCTGTTATACCCTGACAGACTGAACTGGTTTCAGGTTCTCAGCAATCCAGAAAAGACTCCTATTCATACCTTCTTCTGTAACTATGATTTGAGTGACATGCCTTTTGGTACTAAGGTAGGCCAAAGATTAAATTCTAGCATTTCATTAATTTGAACCACATTTTTATTTTAAAGAATCATTGGAACTTATCGTTGTGATCGCAATGATTTATTTTATGGTTATATGTTCCACATATGTTTCCCTGATATTATTACATATAGATACATAAATACATGGTGTGTATATGGATACTTTTATGTTGATGCTCCACCTTTTCTATGCATCGTTTAAAAATATGCACAAACGGAAAAAGTTGAAAAGAGTTCGACTCAATACAACCCTTTGAACATTCCATTCCCTGAGGGGAGAGTTTGATTAGATGTCCAGAAATTTAAGAGTGGTTCAGAAAGGGAATTTTCCAGGATCCTTTGGAACACATACACCCGCAGATGATTTTTTTTTTTATTTTTTTATTTTTTTTTTTGACACTGAACATTTATGTGCTCACATGCACAACTGACACAATAAAAAAAAGCATGAGGTGAGTAAGGTTTAATGGATAAGTTTGTAGGCTGTGCAAGTGGTACCACTGGGCTTAAATGAGGTGACCCCAAGGTCAGCATGAACTTTATGGTTCCAAACTTTAGTTTGAGTGCGAACTCCCCCTCGGTTTTCCTGTCCAAGCTGTTTCACTTTAATGTTGTTTTCAGCCTGTTTAGGTTTTTCTCTAGATTGGTTGAGATGATAATCCAAACTGAGTTTTGGGTTGAGGATGTACTTCCTTGAGTTCAATCATGTAGCAATGATCTGCAGTCTGTATGATAAAGTGTTACTCAATTACATATTTTGGTAGTTTAGAATTGGTTCAGTTGACCTCAATTTCTGAGCGAGCTGATGTAAATCAGGCCAGTTGAGGCTGATGTAAAATTCCTTTGCTCTGTCAAGATACCTATAACATACTGTCATGTCAATATGTCTTATTGATGCATAAATCAGAATTGTGGGTTTTGTATCCTTGGTCTGATCCTCTATTCTGTGTTTAGTTTCAGAATGTTCTATCTACTGCTTTTGAATTGTTAATATTACTGGAATTGGCAGAGATTATTATAGTGATTTTTTTCTTTGAACCAAATGCATATTCAAATAGACATTTATCCGTCAAAAAATCACTTTAGCCTCTTCTGCTTCTGCAACACCCTCTTTATCTGGAGATGGAAGACAGAGAGATGCTGTTATAAAAAGTGAGATCAAGCCATCTTCTGCTCCAGACATTGGTCATTCCTTATCACTTAGCAGAGAGTTTTCCAGTTCAAATGAACTTGATATTGTGCATCAATCTCCAAAAGAGACTACAAAAGAGATTGAAATTGAACGCTCAGGATATAATGAGAATCATGCCAATAATTCTCATGGATTCAACATAGGTGAACATATGAACACAGGTGGGAAGGACAACAACAGCCCATCAAACACGTGCCATGGAAGTGTGAACAAATCTGTAAATAGTCCTATAAAGGTCAATGGGAATTCTACTGCTGCTGGTGTTTTGCGCTATGCCCTTCACCTCCGCTTTTTGTGTCCTTTACCCAAGAGATGTTCAAGATCCATCCAGAGGTGCAAATCTGATCCTTTTTGTGCACCAACAAGAAATAACAAGGATAGTGAAGGGGAGCGACGCTGCTACTTGTATAGTGATATGAGGGTGGTATTCCCCCAACGCCATTCAGATGCTGATGAGGGCAAGGTACCCTTCTTTTACCTGTTTCCTACTAATTGGTTTGATTCTGTTTCTGGTAATGTGTGTTCTTGCATTTACTTATCATTGTTTCCAGTTATCTTTTAGTATTCTGTATTCGTGCATCTGGCGTAGTACATATTACATAATTTACATCCATTGACTGTTTGCATTTACTGGCAGTTTGACAATTGTCTGTTAGCATCGTAAAGGTATACATGGACTTGCTAGGGTATATTCTGACGATTTTCCATAATAAGAATTAAGCACTGAAAGTTGTGCTTCTGATGTGCACTGGATGTAATTTCCTTTGCCTAAGAATTTAATTCATGGTTGATGTTTAGCATTATTGTCACATCTTGTGAAGAATCTTAGTGCTTCAATGTTACTTGAAAGCATTCAACCAAATGAATGCCGGATCCTTCACTTTACCCTGGTCCGGTCTAACAGGAATGTTGTTTCACATTGCAGTTACATATGGAATATGATTTTCCATCGGATCCAAAGTACTTTGACATAAGCAACTGAAATGCAAGTAAAAGCTGGTTATTCATTTCTGTAAATATATGTACATGCTGTTTCCAGTCATATTATCCTCTTGTGTGGGATCGATCCCAATTTATTTGTATGTAAATATTTTTATTAATAAGAGATAATTTAATTTATTGGTTTCATGTCCTTTTAATGGTCATTTGTCTTGGCCTTTCTGTACTGCCACCCAATCATTGTTTTTTAGACAGGATAATAAAGTTACAATGGACAAATAGAGTTTTACAATTTGAACCAAAATTTTCTCCAAAGTGGCTGTTATTTTTGTACTTTTCAGACAAGGTGCTTATTTATTATTAAAGTTTCCATTGCTTCTTATAAGGGATGTAAGTTATATTTGAGGACTTGAACAAACAATTAGGTTTGTTAAATGCTAGTATCATTTTATTTGCCTCCTAATTACAAATATAGGTCAACTGATTAGGTACGTCTATCGGTTTTTAAATTAGATCTTTTACAATAGAATTTCAGCTAAGTCACATCTTTTCTGTGATTTGTCATCTTTATAAATATCTTTATCATTTTCATTACTTTAGTCCCTCTTTTATTTAAAATCCATCATTTTGATCATTCCATTAGTATATGGTTACTCAAAGATAATGGTTATAGGGGTATTTCAATCATATGTCATATTATCCACACATACAATGACATGTTTAAAAAAATAAAGGTGTAAAAAATATAAAAAATTAGTTTGACTAATCTTTTTTTAATAAATTATTTCATGGTAAAAATGTCAATAATTTTGTGTAATTATGGCCTTTTGGGCAATTAATTTAATTATAAAGTTGTAACATTTAAAGTGTGTTGGTAAAAGAATAAATAATGTTGTGTAATGATGGTATATAATTGCTAAAGTTTTAAATTTTTTTAAAAAAAATCAGAGTAAAACCGCGATTTTAATTAAAGTAACTAGTAAAAATGGTAAAATTGTGATTTAACACGATCTGTTATTACAGTTGATTGTTAAATATTTGGTCAAAGGATCAAAGTGATGGAATATGAATAAATGAGGGGCTAAAGTGATGAAAATGATAAAGGCATTTATAAAAGTGACAAATCGTAACAAATATAGGATTTAGGTGAAATTCTGTCTTTACTATTTAGTTACCATTCTCTTATATATTATGTTTTGAATGTGGGATTCACATTTCTAACTTCACACGTGTGTTTTTTCTAACATTTTTAACTATGACCATCACTTAGATTTAATCTATATTAGTGTAAATTTCATCAGAAGTAATTGATATAAACCCTAAACACACATTAAATTAGACTATTGAAGAGTGCCTTAAAGACAAATTAAAAGCAATTATTGATATAAAAAAAATGATATTCTCTAAAAACTTTAAAGTACTTGTAAAATTCATTTATATAAGCCTTATTGGTACGTGATGTTATTTGTTTATATTTAATTTTATACATCTAAAACAAAACACAACCTTACCTTTTCATTTCTGATTACTACACTGAATTCAACACTTAACCCTAAATCCCTAATACTTTAATTTTTAATCTTCTATTAATGGGTCTAATAGGATAATAGGAATTAGGACAATACAGATGATTAGTATTTCCTACCTTTCATTCAACTGGGTTTAAACTTCAGAGGCTTTATTTTGGTCTTGAATTACGTACTATCTATATGTTTTCTTTTTTTGGGAGTTCAGGTACTAATTAATATATGTTTGACTTCTTCTTCTTTCTCTCTCACTTTGAAGCTCCTATACAATCCTTTAATAATTAGAGAAGAATTCACTCTCCTTGTCTAGGTGATAGGCAGTGGCGGCCCATGGGGGGGGGGGGGGGGCAAACCCAGTATTTTGCTGGGGCCCCCAACCGGCCAAATTTAATTCTTCTTCTTTGGGGTTTCAGAACCTAATATATTATCTTTAAACAGGGTCCAATTCCAAAACTTTTTACTTCTTTTATATATATTCCTTTTCGGCCCAATGAACTAATTCAATTAAATCATCAAAATTTCAGGCCCAATAAACTTGTCATTGTGGTTATGAGACCACATCACTACACTATTTAAAACAAAACCAAATAGTAAATTAATTAAGGGATATAATCACTTTCCCCCCTTTAGTTGGCTATATTAGACACTCTACCCCCTCTAGTTTCAGCAATGACAATTTTTGCTCCTGTAGTTTTCCATATTCGTCATTTCCCCACTACTGTTAGATTTTCCATTCAAAAAGTTAATTTTCATGTTAAAAGACATTGTTGCCCTTCAATAATCGTGAATGGATGGGATTTTTTTTAAAGAAATTAATCAAAAATCAACCCCAAAAATTAGCATAAACCTACAAATCCCTTCTCTTCTCTCTCTCCAAATCCAAAAATCAACCCAAAAATTACCATAAACCCACAAATCCCTTCTCTTCGAAACCAAACCTAGAAAAATCAACTCCAAAAATCACTATCGATTTTTATGTTAATGATAATAATTTTATATAGAGCCCCGATTTTTGTTAATATCATAAAATCGCTTGGGCCCCAAAATGTCTGGAGACGGCCCTGGTGATAGGTAGTAGTTATAAAGCTCCACCATTTGAATGTTATTGTTGAAACTTGCTCAGCTTTGTCCCATTCTGATGACACAAAGCAAGACAATCACAATATCATCTATAGACTCTAGAGCTATATGAGCTCTCTATATATATATATATATATATATATATATATATATAATATTATTAGTCCTTTGCTTGCGTAATTATTATGGAGAAAATGTACTTCCTTAACATACAATATATATAAATCATAAGGAAGACTTCAAAAGATGATTTCTTGTTCAGTATAAGAACTTGTTAGTGTTATTGAAAATACAAGTGCTATAAATGAATAAGACATTTTTTTGTAAAATTCAAAATGGTAACCATTGTTATTGCCTATTCTACATCGCTAGTGAAAAATGAGTGTGAATTATTAACTTATTAGTTTTGAGTAGCTTTAATCAGTTAGGCTGATGCAACAAGTCATCTCCATATAATTAAAGTTGGAGATCCTGAAGAAAATTGGTTTGATATGATAGCAGATAGAAGTATAGAAGTGCCTGATCACCACATGAAATGGAAGTATGGACCCAAATTAGAGCATGAATGGAAGAAGAATTTGAAAAGGCAAAGCAAGGAACACACGTGACATGTTGAGATTGTGCTAATAAGCTTCCAATCATTATATCATCATCATCCAACATTATCATAATATATACCTTCATACTTTTTCCACATGTTTCTAAACAAGCTGTCTTTACCCTAAGAAAGAGTTGTATGATAACTTATTCCATCTCACGCATATCCTTTTTTTAGGTAAATTATCTTTTTTGACACTCCATTTTAAGAAGTTAAATTTCTAAATACTTCATTTTATTTTAATATTTCTGTTTTTTTTTCAACTATTACTAATTTCTAACAATTTATCCTCTGAAATTTACATAATGAAATTTTACAAAATAAAATTTTACAAGTTGAAATTTACAAAATTGAATTTTTACACGCCAGTTATAAATTGAAATTTTACATTTCAATGTAATTTTTTTTTTTTGAAAGAAAGGTAATTTATTCAAACCAACAAAACAAATCAACTAGGACAATCGTCCTGGACGCACCGCTCCACAGCCGGAGGGAAAGAATTCAACCAAAAATAACTCACATCAAGAGTCAAGGCCAATTTTGATAAGGAATTAGCAACAACATTCGCTTTCCTTATACTAACATACCGAACTCTGGCATCTGGTATATTTTGAAGAAGACATCTGATATCTTCAATAATCACACCAATATCAGCAGAAATCTCAGTGCCTAAATTAATCATATTAACCACACCCAGGGCATCTGACTCGATAATCAAATGATCATAGCCACAGTAAATTGCAAAAGATATCCCCCTCAAGATTGCCAAAGCTTCCGCAACAGAAGCAGAATACCTGGCCTCAATTCTTTGGATGCTACCAGCTTTAACTGCTCCAAAACAGTCACGGACCACCATACCTAACCCTACACACCACTTCTGCACATCGATAGCAGCATCTGTGTTAAGTTTAAAAAAACCGACCTCTGGAGGATGCCATTTTATCTCATTCTGCCTCACCTGTTCTCTTTGAATGCCAACAACCCCATTGACCACCATCGACTCTTCTAGAAACTCCTCTGACCAAGGCACCACATTCTTTAAACCATGCCGCCCAACACACTGAACCAACTGGTTCCTCAAGAACCACACATGCCAAAGGACCACACACAATAATTTCAAATCCTTTTTTCCCAGATTTTGAGTACATGAAGAAAAGAAATCTTGAAAACACAAAGAACTAGCAAAATTCACCCCGCGTAATAAATCATACCTGTTCCACACCTTCTTCAACCGGGAACAACCCCACAGAGCATGAACAGCGGTCTCGAGAGAATTGCAACAAACAGAACACAAACCACCCACCAGAATATTCCTTCTCGCAAGATTGACTTGAGTAGGGAGCCATTCACGTAAGGATCTCCACAAAAATATTTTAATTTTGGTAGGAAGATTCAGGTTCCATATACTTTTCCAGTCAAAACCTGTCTTTCGCATCTCAGAAGTAGATTCCTTAATGTTCAAAGACATTCCCACTTTTTACCCACTCTTCACACTATAATTCCCAATAGGAGTATAATGCCAACACAAAGAATCATCCCTCTAGTTGAGACTACAGGGGATGGACAGAATTACATTAGCATCATCTTCAACAAAAATGTTTTTAATCAGAGAGACATTCCAATCACCAAATGCAGTCTGCAGATGTCTAACCAACCAAATACCATTCTCAACCTTAGGCGTAATAACCTTAAACGTCACTGGACGAGATAACCATCTATCTTAAAAAATTCTTACGAAGGACCCCGTCCCTATTCTCCATCTAGTACCCAAATCCAGCAAACCACGACCCCAGCAGAGGCTCCTCCATAACTGAGATCCGTTATTAGTAATGTCGGCTGTCATAAAAGATGTTGTTGGAAAATAGCAGCCTTTAAGGACTCGTGCAGCCAAAGAATGTGGCCTTGTTACCAGTCTCCATCCCTGCTTCGCAAGAAGAGCCCTATTAAAAGCTAAAAGATTCTAAAACCCAAAACCCCCATCATTTTACCATCACACAAGCTCTCTCATGAAGCCCAATGAGCCCTCCTCTTAACATCAGTACTCCCCCACCAGAACCGACAACACATACGTTAGATATCCGAAATCAAACCCTTAGGCAACTGGAAAAAACTCATAGAATAAGATGGAATCGATTGTAGGACAGCCTTAATTAGAACCTCCTTGCCTTCTACTGATAACAATTTAGTACTCCAACCACAATATTTTGCCAAACACGATCCTTAATCGACTCAAAAATATACCTCCTACTTCTACCAATAAAACCTGGCAACCCCAAATAACGTTCATGGCATATAACTCATCGAACACCAACGATCGTAGCCAAACGATCCCCCTCCGAACTGGAAACAGTACGACTGACGTATATTCCAGATTTTTCAAAGTTAACCAACTGCCCCGACGCCCTAGAATAGACATCTAGAATTCTGCGAATCTCTAAACACTCTGCCGTTGTAGCACCCGAGAAGAGGAGGCTGTCATCCGCAAAGAATAAATGAGATATGAACGGCCATGTACGCCCACAACGAAGACCTGTATACACATTCTGATCCACGGCTGCCCTAACTAATCCAAACAATCCCTCTGAAACAAGTAAGTACAAGTACGGGGACAACGGGTCGCCCTGCCGAAGCCCTCTCGAAGGCACAACCGAACCACACACATTACCATTAATCAGAAAAGAAAATTGAACTGCCCTTACACAATCCATAACCCGTTGAATCCACCTTTCAGAAAACCCAAGTTTTTGCATAACTTTAGACAGATAATCTCATTCGACTCGATCATATGCTTTCGACATGTCTAACTTAAGCGCCATCGATCCTTCCACTCTCTTCTTAGCTCGTAATGCATAGAGGTACTCAAAACCTATAATCGCATTATCTGTAATCAACTTCCTCGGAACAAATGCGCTCTGCTCTTCACAGATAACTTCTCCCAGGACCACACGCAGCCTATTAGCCAAGGCTTTAGACACTATCTAATTCTTACTTTCGATTCTCTCAATAAATCTCTCTTTCTATCTTCTAACTTTTCTCACCTTCCAATTCTCTCAATGACTTTCTAACTCTAAACTTTTTCTCTCTTCCTATTCTTTGAGTATCTCTCTCTCTCAACAATGTAGAGTGAGATTTGGAAAATGAGTAAAGAGAAACCTAATGGAAATGGAGAAGAGAGAAAAACCTAGTGGGGGAGATAAAGTAAAAACATACAAATGGTATTTTGATCACGCTATGGCTAAAGTTGATAAGAATAGAAAAGTTATCGGGGATGAATAAATTTAAAATTTCTTATAATTTAAAGTTCTAGAAATTGAAATTTCCTCTAATATTTGGAGGACGTATAAGTTTTTTATATTTTAAGTATGACATTTAAGTTGCGAAATAAGATGTGCAGCAGTATTAAGAAAAAAAGGCAAAGATGGCCTAAAAAAACTTCTAACTTTAAAACCGTAGCACTAAATGTGGACAGCTAGGATACCAATGGACAAGTCGTTTGTATTGTTTCTTAAATTAAAACCGTACCTGTCGTGTCAACCTCTTTCTCTTCTTTTTTTCCATTGTTTATTTTTATTTAATTTGTAAGACAACAAGAAAACTAAAATATTGCATACAAGATATATTGAGCAATTAAATAAGTTAAAGACCCGACAAGATAATGTTGATTCAGTAGTATTATCCTTGAATCTCACATCTATATTTATGGGTTCGAGTCATGTCTCATTTCTTATACATATTATTGTAATATATTTAAAGAAAGGTAAGTTGAAGACTTTAAAAATAAAATAAAAACTAAAATCGCGACATGTCACATACATAGTGGTGGTTTTAGACACTCCCTTGCACTGCTCTAACTTAAAACGTTAAAGAAACAGTTGTAGATGCAAGCATTAATTTTGTTGCCTTAATAAAAATGCAAAAGTAGATCAAGATTATCATAAATTGAAATTGGGGCAGCTGAATTTCGGTAGGAAATTATGGCATATTGTCTGTATATGGTAGACGCAAGAAATGAGTGCATTTGAGTGCATGCATTTAAGACGTTTGATGAAATTAATTCCATGTTTTTTTGACAGATTGTAGACCCAAAAAAGCAACGAAGAAGACTTATGTTTTTTTTTTTTTTTTTTTGTTTTTACATATGCATTAATCGGATGGAACCTTGTTTATGAGTATAATTGTGTCCATATTTAAATTGCCAACCCTACGAACGTCCCCTCTAGTCATCAAGATGGTGGCTGGTGGCATCTAGTTAATAAGCATCATCTATCTATTCTTATGTAGCGTATCGCTAACCCATTCAAAATGTTTATATATATATATATATATATATATATATATATATATATATATATATTGTTAGGGATTTGAACCGATAATCGCGGAAGCGTCATACTTAATATTTGTCTATAACTCATAGCAATTAACGTCAATAGCAAAAAAATAAGATGAGAGAAAATAAACTGCACAACACAAGATATAAGTGGAAAACTCAAATCGGGTAAAAAACCACGAGCCGTCAGGACTACAAGGAAAGTTCCACTAAATGATAAATTGTTACAACCATATACTTCAGGATTCTCTCTCAGGCGTTAACCCCAAACCATGCTCACAACGCTCACAATATCCTCACTAAGAACCCCTTAATATCTCATAGGTCTTCCCTGAATATCACCCACGGATCTCTAACTTGATCCACTGATATTCCCTTAGATCCCTCCCCGGATATTCTCATGGGTCTCTCACCCGGATCTCACCACTCTCTGATGTCACATGGTGTTTCTTGACTCCACACAAAATAACCTAATTACAAGGTCTATTTATACTAGCTATATGTAGTTTAAGATAAAAGGAAATCCTACTCCTACACGTACAAGAATTACTTGTTCCACATAAATACTATTTCTTATTTATGACAAGTCTTCTTGTTAAAGAGAAATCATTTTCCTTCAAGTACATGACTTTCCTATTCTTCATGAAGACAAACTATTTTTCCTTTTCCGATAAGCACAAGAACTTCCAGAAAAATTACTTTCCTTTTCTACTGAATATTTCCGTTTCACGCATGCTTATAATTGACTACGGTTCCGGTCACGGTTGGCCACCCGCTCCCTACACCGTTTCAAGTCACTTGGAATGCACCGTGTTTCCTTCCGGAATCCGATTCTTCAGTTCTTCTTTGGTCTTCAAATCTCCATCAAACACCATCTCCAACTTCCAAACGTTATCCCACGTCTCCAGGAAGTTTCACATTAGTTGAATCTCGTTTGGTTAATATCGGGTTTACTTGAGAATACGAGTCAAAACCTAACATATATATACCATTTACGATGGCAACGACTCGAATGAATGATGATATTTACAATCAAACCACATAGAACCCATTCAAAATAGAGTTTTTTCTAACTATTACCTACATATAAAATTTAAAGTCGTTTGTCCATATTGCTTTTGTCATGTGGGAAACAAATTGTTCTATGCAAAAGAAATTTGAAATCAAGACGGTATTAATATGGTAATTTCTAATTTTATGTATATTTTTAATTATGTTGTTTTTCCATTGAATTGGTAATAACCAACTTGTGCTTTAGCTTAAGGAATGCTTAGAGTTTGTTGTTATGTGTTAGAATGAGAGTCGTGACAATGTAATTGTATATGCAAATAACGTATAAAATTATTCCACTTACAATAGTAGCAAACTCAAACTGATATTGATAGAGAAATCTTAGTTGATGCTGGTACTCACTACTCAATTAGAATTAAAGGATTTCGTTTCATTATATATATATATATATATATATATGTCTTATGTTGTGACGACTCGAATTTGAGACTTTGCTAAGCTCATTATTCACTATCAAACCACGTTGAACTGTGATAATGTCAAAAGCACGTTTGTACTATTCTAAAGCATAGTCAGCTGCACCGGTTAGTAATGCACTCTCATCTATTTTTTCAAGAAATCGTTTTTTTCTCTCTTTATTAACTTTATTAATGTTAAGAGCATCTCCAATACTATTATGCATTTGAAGAAAATTTAATGCCACATAAGATATAAAAATAATGAGGTAGAAAAAACATCTTCAATGTTATTATGCATTTGGAGAAAATTTAGTGTCACATATGATAGTTGGATAAAGATATAGAAAAAAAAAACATCTTTAATACAATTATCTAACTTAATTATGAAAATGATATAACAAACCTTTTTTTAGAGAATATGAATTAAGTTGGGTTTCTAACTTTAGAAACTCTCTTAGAAATGCTAACTAGGATTTCTAACATTTTCCCACTAATAATATTACATCTCATTTAATTGTAAAATAAAATAGGAGAAATAGTGAAATAAATGTTTTATGATGATTGGTCAAATATGGATGTATATTTGATTTTAGATAATTGCATTAAAGATGAAAATATGTATATATTAATTGTTTTTTGCCAAAGTGAAATCATATTTAATATATATGCTGATGTGTCACTAGTTAGAAACTTTAAAATACATATTTACATCCGAGATGCTCAAGTGCAATTAACTAACTTTAACATGGAGATGACATGACAATTTTTTATTTTAGAGAATATGGAGAAAAGTTTCTCAATTGAAAAACTCTCATAGAAATACTGACTAAGATTTCTACTTATTTTCACCAATAACATTACAATACATTTAACTGTAAAATAAAAGATGAGAGAGAGTAAAATAAATGTTTTATGATGATTGGTCATAAAATTAATGCATATTTGATTTTAGATAATTGCATTGGAGAAGAAAATATGTATTTCTCTTCATTTGTTTTTGTTAACGTGGATCCATATTTAATAAAAATACTCATGTGTCACTACTTAGAAACTCAAAAATGCATATTAGCATTGGAGATGCTTTGATAAATTAATATTTGAGCCAAAACTATAAATAGCCCTAAAACTAGGGGAGTATTAAAAAATGTTCTTTCTCCATAACTTCACTATTTTTATCCAAGAGAAGTGATTTTTGGACAAAAATACCTTAGCACATTTATGGCATGTGAGAGAAATATTTTTTTTAGTCATCTTCATCGATCTCCATTGATGGAGGTTTGTTAGACCTCTATCAAGACCGTCTCCATACATTTTAGTGCCCGAGCCATTTAATGATATTAATAAAACTCGGGGCCCCATATAAAAATTAGAACAATGTTTGGGTATTGACCAGTCAGTACCCAAAATACTGATCCCATCAATGAGAGCGTAGCACGTGGTCTTTTTTCTTTTACTTTTTACATTTATCTCATAAATTGGGCAATGTGCTATATACACTCTCATGGATAGAATCAGTATTTTGAGTACTGACTGATCAGTACCCGAGTATTGTTCTAAAAATTATTATCATTAAAGAAAGGTTAGCAAATAAATATTAGCAATTCAATTGGACTAGGTTAGCAAAGAAAGGTTAACAAATAAACTGGACTCCGACAGAGTCTCGAAGAGAGTAGGTGGCGATTTTGACTAGGTTAGCAAAGAAATGTTAGTAATTCAATTGGACTCTCTTTCAAAAAGAAAAAAGAAAAAAGAATTCTATTGGACTCTCAAATGATGTAAAGCTAAGTCTAATATATTAGAATCAATTGGGCTTTGATGTTTATTTTTATTAAATTGAACAAGATATGGATAATTGGGTTTTGATGCTTATTTCTATTAAATTTAACTAGATATGGATAATTAAGCTTTATTTATAAATAAATAAAAACAATGTCTGAAATTGTTATACTAAAATAAATTGGACCTAAGGCTCCAAAAGAAGAAGAAATAGATTGGACCATTTGGGGGCCCCAGCAAAATGCTGGGTTTGCTGCCCCTATGAGCCGGCCCTAACCTTTATCAATGGAGGTCCGTGAAAAAACCTCTATTGATGGAGGTCGAAGTTCTTTTTTTTTCGAGATATTCAAATGAAGATATGTTTCTAGAAACTTTATACTATGAATTATCAATATTATTATATGATGAAATATCAACATTATGTAATGATGTAGATATTTTATCGTGTAATCATGTTGACATTTCATTGCGTAAAGTTTCTGAAAACATTTTCAAATGATTTGAGGGGGAAAACGATATCAAATTTTCACTCATTATATACCGTTGGAACCGTTCGACAAGGAGAACAATATTTCAAAGAGAGAAACACGAACGAGAGAAATAAGAAAAAAACATGAAGGGAGAGAAAGTAGCGATGGAGATTCAAGTTACCAAAATTGATTAGAGTGAAAAATTAAAATTGATGAGAGAGAAAACTTTAAAAGAAAAAAAAAATAATGGATATAAAAGTCAACAAAAGAATTTTAAAGGGTATTTCCATAAAAATACCCATAAATATGGATTAAAACGATTGATAAATGTCTTAGAGATAAATACCGGAATTTTCTCTTAATTTATTTCTCACAAAAACAAAATTCTAAAAAAAAATTAATAATAATAATAACCGAGTCCAAAGCCTACCCGAGTACCATGCCTAATTTCTAAGAGATAAGACAGAGTGGATTTATTTGCATGGAAAAGATTACATCAAGATTCCCAAGAATTTAGCAAGCGTTTTGTGAATTTGTGTTGAGGATTGACCCGCCATTTTTCACGCTAAAACTGATCGATCACATCATCATCGTGGCCCTTGAAAGATTGCTCACATTTCTCTCCCATAAATACATACACACACCTTCTTTTTCTTTGTCTTTAAACCTTTCTTGTCTTTCGCTCTAGTTATAACATCTCCTCTGTTCCTGTGCTCTGTTTTTCACCCAAAACATTTTTCAAACTCAGACCAGTTACAGTTGATATCATGAAGACCCAAAAGCATTTCTATTTTACTCAAATTTGCTTGAGAATATTAGTAATTTCAACCACACTGGCCGCAGCATCCGTCATGTTCACTAGCAAACAATCCACCGTCGTTTTCGGCTCCAGATTCGAAGCTCGATACAGCTACTCTTCTGCTTTCAAGTAATAGAACACACCCGGCCTCTACTGTAAATTTAAATCTCATATTCTTGAATTATTATCAATGTTTTTTGTTTGTTTTTCAGGTTCTTTGCTATTGCAAATGCTGTTGCCTGTGCCTTTTCTTTCCTGTCCTTATTATATATCTTGATAGTGTGTCAACAGCACTCAAACCCTAGCCACTATTTCTTCTTGTTCCTTCACGACTTGGTATTTATATATTCAAACGTGATCGATTTTGATTCATTAATGATTATAAAATTTAGTTTTTTCTGATCTGGGTTTTCATGAAAGTGGCAGTTGATGATGTTGTTGGTGATGGCTGGATGTGCGGCGGCAACAGCGGTAGGATACATCGGAAAGTATGGGAACAGCCATATTGGTTGGATGGGGATTTGTAAGCAGTTCGGGAAATTCTGCAACAGAGTGACGACTTCTGTTGTACTATCGTACTTGTCGGTCATTTTCTTGCTGGTTCTCACAATCGCCAATGCAAGTAGATCCAGACACAGTTGAATGTTGATGCGTAGAACAAGACAAGACTCATATGTTGGTGATCAAATCTCGATCTATCTCTATCTACTTCTCTTTTTAGTAAATATTTCATTTTCTTCTCCTTCTTGTTCTGTAAGTTGACGATAATTATAATTAATTTCCAAAACTATGTTAACGCTAAATTTGATCGCTCTTTAATCTTTATCACCGACCATATTGGACGGTCATGCAAATTAAATTTTAATTTATCACTCTTACGGTTTTTTTTATTCTAGCCGTGCTTCTTAATGAAATAATCAGGGGTTAACTATTCATGTTACGGTGTCAATATGTCACATTTAATTTTTCATCAACTCTAATCAGTGTTATAGTAAACGTCAAGCGCTAGTCGGACGATAGGCGGCTGAGAATTTATTTTATTTTTTAATTATTTTTCTTACATACAAAACCAATATTCAATCTCTTCAAAAAAAAATTCAATATTCAAATTTTAAATAATATAAGTAGAATATAAAAACGATTTTTACTTCACCTAAACAATTAATTGACAAAATCAGATGACAAAGTGGCCAAATCGTCCGTTTTTTTACCCGCTGTCTATACGTGTGATTTTGTTCTAATCGGGATGGTCGGGGAGTGCATAGCCCCTAGGCGGGGGACTAGAAGGATGCCTTGGCGCGTATTTTCGAATACCGACTCTATTTACATAGCTGGGAATTATATTTTGTGAAAATTGCACTAATTTCTCTTGTATATATATATGCCAGAATGCATTCTTTGGCAATTAATTCGTTAATTTCACAAACACCCGTGACTAATCAAAAAGTTAATAGTCTATAAGTAAAATCCACTTTTCATCCATTAGATTTCCATAATTACGAATATACTAATATAAAAACAATTATCTAACCCGTGACTTTTGTAAGGATTAAAAACGTTTTTTTTAATTAGAAGCTATTTTAAGGTTTTTTTTAGTTGTTTGACAAAACTCGAAACAGTTTTTTTAATGTATAAATTGTCTTAATTACCCTTTATAAAAGTCATTTTATGTCTACTTAAAGAAGCCCGAAATTTGGGCTTTTTAAAAAAGTTTTTTTTTTTTTAGCTTTTTTAAAACATATGAATTGTCTCAACTACCCTTTATAAATTTTAAATATTTCACCATACAATTCTTTCATTAATATATTGTTATCACTCTTTTTATAATTTACACAACCAAAAGCTATTTTTAAAAATACATTGTCAACACACATTTTTGATAATTTACACAACCAAAAACTTTTTTTGTTAGAAGTTCTACTACAAAAAGATCATATAAGCTCTATTTGAAAAGTCATACCAAACACACCCTTAGTCTTTAAAATGGATTGGCTTTGTGTAATTAACTCATTAATTGCTAGTTACTAGTCAGTGTAATATTCCCATTTATTTGTAATAGGAATAAACTTTTTTTCAATATTTTTTTTTGTTGCAAATTTTCTTAAATGAAACTCCTCGATGAAATTTTAGTAATACGAATAAAAAGATATAAATGAAAATAATTTAAAATATGTCCAAGTTTAACAAAATTTAAATTTTTTATAGATGATTTTAGTTATAAGAAAGAAAGTAATAAATTTTGATGTAACGAGTGAGAAAAAACATTAAATGTTGATATATCACCATGTGTCAACTTAAAAAAAAATAATGAAAAGAGAAATAGAGAAAATAGGAATGGGAAAGTAAAAAAAATAAAAAATCAATACTATTTGTTTTTTCATCTCCATCTCCAGATTTGATTTCTTCTTTAAAAAAATATTTATATTCTTAGATGGTTTTTTCCTTCCTTTTTTAATTTAATATTTAATATATATATATATATATATATATATGAAAATTATTATTTAAGTAATAAAGTAAATGACAAAATAAATAATCAAGGGTATTTCAGTCATTTCATGATAAAAAGTGGTTAGCAGCAGGAAATTCGTTTGAGCAAAGTTGCATATATGTAAGGTTCAGCTCCATAAATTATCCCAAGCCCAAAAGCTGATCAAGCCCAAACCAAGAATACTGTGAGTAGAGTCCTGTTTTAATTTGTAATTAAGTTAAGTGTTTTAAATTAATCATTAGAGTTGATTATTTAGAATTACTTAAAAACAAATGATTTATTCATTTGTTTAAGCTAACAGATTTCCAGATTATTGGACATGATATTAGAAAAAGAAGCTGTTATTAGAACTCACAATAGATTTATAGAAGAATTTACATAGTTTATTAAGAAGAATCAGATAAACAAAGAATAAAGATTTTATTTTCAGATGAGACATGTATTCTTACATAAAAAGAATACCTCAAGTATTTTAAGACAGATTTCCATATTTTTAACATCCAAGTTATTTATGAGATTTTCAAAAAAGAAAAGAAAATAATATTTATGCAAGTTTTGAGAAAAGTATATATAAAGAATTACGTATGTTTAAAAAAGAGACTTATCAGATATGTACCCTCCTCAGTAGTATCGGATTCAGATTATAAGCCTTTGGGGCTACTCTGCACGTGTATGTGAGATTATTATTCTACATGTGTGGTCGTATCGACATGTATGTGAGATTACTATACACGTTCGATCAGATATCGATGTGTATGTGAGATTATATATATATATATTACTCTGCACATTCGACCAGATATCACCGTGTATGTGAGATATGTACTTCCCCCTACTCTGCGTGTGCATTGAGATACTTTGCCATGTACGTGAGATATTCCCTAGTTACTAGTTTGGTAAAGAGTTTTCAGATTATAAATATATATATATATATATATATATATATATATTGATTACTAATTTTGATCATTAAAGGAAAGATTTCGAATTATCATAATATTAGTTTTATATCAAAAATGTAATTTATAAAATCAGAAATTGATTTATTATATTATATAGTATTTATAGAAAAATGTGTTATATTTACGGATAAGATTCCAGTTAGTTATTAGCTTGTATTATAGAACCGATTCAAATTAAAGAATAGTTTTCAGATTAAATCCTGATTTGTTTTCAAGAAGAGATATAGAATTCAGAAAGAAATATAGAAAGAGACACATAAGAGTTTTCTACTGTTAGATAGTTTGCAGAATAAGCTTAGCGAGTATAAAATTCATACAGTATGAATGGTTTCAGAAATAGATTTATTAATTCCAGAAGCGTAAAGAAGATATAAGTTAATTTAGATTTATAAAAAGAAAGTTTTCAGAAAAGCTTAGGTTCCGTCTTGTAAGCTTTTTTCGTTGATTGTTTTTCGAAAAGAAAAATGAAAATGAAAGCAATGTTTTTGGTTTTAGTTTCGAAATTCAAAAACACGTCTGGTAGCATATATTGAAAGCTGTTTTCTAAAAATGAAAACGGAAAAAACGCGTCTGGTAGGTTGCATGAAAAATATCAAAAATTGTATAAATTTTCTATTCTTTTTTATATTGTAATTTTTTAATTTGAATAAAATGTAGGTCAATAATTTATCCCAAATAATTATCCAATAACTCATAATAACTAGATAAAATCTCTTTAATGAATTATTGTGATTTTAAATTTAAAATAAATGCTGCTCCAAGATTTTTATGTTAATATATATATTTGTTAATAAACTCTTTGTGATGTGATACTTGTTATGCCTGAAACAAAAACAAATATAAAACCTTTCAAAACAAAAAAAAAATTATAAAAAAAAAATTTATGAGCCGATCTGCTCTTGGAGGAGCAAATCGGCGACACTAAGAAGAAAAGAAGATGAAGAGAAGAAGAAGGAAAAGATGAAGAGAAGTAGATCAGAGAAGATGAAGAGAAGAAGAAGAAGAGATGACGAAGAGAAGAAGAGATGAAGAAGAGAAGATGAGATGAAGAGAAGAAGAGAAGAAAAGATGAAGAAAGAGATGACGAAGGACAGTATGGAAAAGAGGAAAAAAGGAAAAAAAAACAGTAATTTTTTTTTTCAAAATATATATATAAACAAAATTAAAAACAAAAACAAATATTTTGTATTTTTCAAATATTTCACTGTCAACACTAGTTTTGTTTTTCATTTTGTTTTTTGTTTTTTGATTTTTGAAAGTAAAATGAAAAATGGTTAACGAACACGAATTCAAAATCATTTTTGGAAAACAAAAATGAAAACGGACTGAAAACAGCTGCAGGACGGGACCTTATACGAAAGAAAAGATTTTGTTTTCAAAGATTATTTCCCCTCACTGGGCATTAGTGCTTGTTTTTTTTTTAAAAAAAAAACTATTTTTCTCAGGTGATCATCAGATTCGTGCGGATTCTTTAGTATTATGAGATAGACCACATGTGATGACAGAAATGGTAGTTTTTAATTAAAGCATGTTATGCTTATGTGCATATTTTAAGATATCAATATTTTTCATAATTAGTTTTGAATATGTTAATATTCAGCAGATGGGTCAAACACAATAGAAACTAATTTCTTATTTTAACTTAATTATGTTTTATGATGGGCCATAACCCACAGATTTAAATTGCACTTTTAAATTACAATAGGGGAAAGTTTTGAAAAGCCAAAGTGATTCTTAAAGATTTTATGAGAAACCACATTGGGATTCATATGATTTTCTGTAATGTTTTTAAAAGATTTCAAACTTCAGATAGAAAAATCGAGTTTTCACAAGATTCTCTCGGACTCAAGAGAGAAATTGGGACGGGTCCTGTCAATATATGTGCAATTAGGCCTAATGGGAGGGATGTTTTGAAATGTGCCCTAAATTTAAGCAAGTAGTAATAATGATTGTGGTAATTTAATAATCATTAATGCATATAAAATAGGTTTTTTTTTTTCTTTTTGGATGTGAATTCTCTCCTAACCTAAGCTTTTCCTAAGCTTCTAAGGATCCAATGACATGTGGCAATTAAAAAAATGTAAAGTTATTTGGTTTATTTTATTTTGTTAACCCACCCATACGGGATCCAAATCATGTGTATTTTTTTTATAACTATTTTAAGCTCAATTTGGCAAGTGATTATTTCATTAACCACATCATCTCATGTTGTGTGTGGTAATGACAACTCATTTGCCATATCATTTGGGTTAAAATTTAATTTGTATAGCACTCTTTTAAAAAACATATAAAATACCTTATAGGGGCGTAGCTCAACTGGTATATGAACGAGCTTATAGCATGGACAAATGACTCTAAAGTTAACGGCTCAAATCATATCAATAGCAAAAACGCTTTAAAAAAAATACTTGGATAGATAGATACTGTCAAAAAAAATCATATAAAATAGTTACTGCTTACTATAACTAGGTCTAGCAACAGATACAATATACATGATTTGTCCAGAATTCTAACACGATTTGTTTGGTTTTTAATAATGCTACTTTGCACAAATCTGGTGCCTAAATGATGTGACATCACTATAATTCATTCATTTAAATCATGCAAATCTAATACAATTTAAATGAATAGATTACAGTGATTCCATATTATTTGGCACCAGATTTGGACACCTAATTTAGACAAAGTAGCATTTTTATTTAGTTTTTGAAGCAAACATGATTTGTTTAATTAGTTTCTCCTACGTAAACTTTAATCAATTCAATTCAAGTGCAAGGGTCAAATAAAAAACAGCCTCATGGCCCTTTTCTTTTTTAAGTAATATATAAATTTGGAAATTTTTTAGAAGGGGCAGGACTCTAACCTACAACTTCGTGATGCAGTTGTAATGACCGTATTTAGTTACCCAAATAGGCAAATATGAGCACGATCTTAAACTTCAAATCAACTCGATCCTGATTTTTTTGGTTGATTGTATCAGATTCACGATCGCTATAATTTTTTTATGTTCGCAGCACACTGTGTTTAAGGATTGCATAAAAATTCAAAGATACGGTTTCATAGTGCTTTTGAACAAGGTTTTTCTGTTTTTATTTAAAAACAAAAACTCTTTGTATTAAAATGTATAAATATGTTTAAATAATTAAAAATATACCAGTCAAATATTTTCTCGAATCCTAATATTTATAATTCGATTAAAACTAAGCTAACACATATAAAATAGTCTATAACAACTTATACACTATAATAATGTACATAAGGTACACCAAGCCCAAACAACCTAACATTGATCACAAATAATGATAAGCTAATCTGGTTAACTCTCTAATAAATAACATTTTAATCAATTCGGTTTCCACAAGCTCAATACATAATAGACATAGTACAGAAGGATGTAAAGAAGATAGAATTAAATGTAGTATGCAAAAAACATGAAAAACGGTGTAACGTGAAAATACAATGAATGTAGGAGTAACATTGTAACAACATTTGCTTCTCACTTAGAATTACAAACCATGTTGCTAAAGTCAATGCATGCTCTCCTCCGAACTGCCTCTCAATCTCAAAACTGGTCATAATCATGATTTGAAATTAATTCCATCGGCATATTTCACAAAACAAAGCAAGACAAAATGAAACCAAGTACAATGAGAAGATGGTACCATTCTAATTTAAGAGTTCAAGACACATACCACAGCTTGTTCAAGTTAGGTGACTTTCATTCAATCTTTAGATGTACTAATGTGAAACTCTAGTCAACTGTGTTGCTTGCTTGTCACATTTGATTCATAAATATCTTGGACTGATATATTAATGTTAAGAGTTATAAGTTATGGAATAAATATTGTCAATGAGATCAATATTTTCTATGAGGTTTCAAACGTTGGAATTGTGAATTTGTACCCATAATGAACTTGTACCATATCAATTTCCAGTTTTGAAAATTATGCATCCTTGTAATTGAAAGGTAAACAATTCAATTAATAATTTAATATTTCATCCAAGGCTAACAAAAATTAAAAAAATACAATGAGAAGATGGTACCATTCTAGTAGAGCTTAAAAACAAAGTGCAGCCAATCTATACGTAAACAATTTTTTTTCTTACTCTAGAAGAGCTTTTGGGCAATTAAAAAAAAAGTGTTTTACGTCTATTAGAAAAAGCTCAAATTTTAGCCGAAAAACTTTTTGTTAAGTCTTTTTTTTTAAAAAAAATTATAAATTAAAATATCAAAATTATACCTGTGATATTTGATTAATTATATGGTATTCTTTCCAAATAAAGCTTTTTTTTATACATAGTTTTCCAAATAAAAGCCTTAATATTCAACCCTAATTCTAAAAGATATATTATTCCAAAGCTGTACAAAACATATTCCTATTAGGTTGGACTCGCATGCTAAGAGTTCTCTATTGTTTTTTATTGGGCTTTACTGCCGACGGGCCAGTTTACAAATTTAAGCCCAGATTTAGGCAAATATTTGGGGTTGGGCCAACTGCCCTTTTCTTCTTTTTATACAAGTGAGAATTGTAAATAACTCCCTTTCTTTTGAAGAAAAGCCAAATCAAACCTTCTGGTTTGAAAAATCAACAAATAACCCCCTAATGTTAGTCGACCGTAAATTGACTTTATTTAAATCTAAAACAATATGAATATTTAAATGGTTTTATGTATAAATGGATTTAAAAACTTGAGAAAAAATCCAAATACTAAAAATTAGAATATATATATATATATGTATACTCTTTATTTAAAAACTTAAAATATTTAAAAATATACTATAACTAAACAATAATATCATGAAAAATAAAAATAAAAACAAAATTATTTTAAATAATATATATATGAAGGAGATACTCACATATACATGTCCATGTTGGTAATATGCATGACTTCTTCATAGTTTTTGATACTATATTAAATATTATTTGTTTTTCTTTCTACTTTATTTTTTAAAAATTCTATAGAATTATTTTTTATTGTAATATATTTTATAATTTTGTAAGAACATAATTTTATTATTATTATTATGTTCACTTTTTTATTCAGTTATATAATAAATAATCTATAAATAGTTATATTTTTAAAATTTTAAATAAAGTCAACTAATTGTCAACAAATAATAGGGGGTTATTTGCTGATTTCTCAAACCACAGAGTTTGATTTGGGTTTTCTTCAAAAGATAGGCGTTATTTACAATTATCCCTTTAAATAACATTTAGTGTGTGTTTGGTATGGCTTCTGTAGAGGTCAAAAGCATTTTTTTAAGGTTAGAAGCTATTTTAAGGGTTTTTTTTTTGTTGTTTGGCAAATTTGAAAAACAGCTTTTTTAATCTAAAAAAAGCCATTTTGTGTCTACTAGGGTTGGGCTTCTCCCAAGAAGCTCATTTTGAGCTTTTTTAATATAGTTGTATTGTCAATACTACCCTCTATGAATTTAAATATTTCATTAGACACCCCTTCTATTATACAACCCTATTATATATGAATGCTTATTAGACATCATTTTTGTCTCCTTATCTTCATTGACATCATGTTTGTTATATACTTTTGATTTTTTTTTTAAACTTCTGTATCTTTGATTTTTTTTTTTAACTCATACTTTTACTTGTGTGTCTATGATTGTTAAAGAATATTGATATGTTTGTTAAATAACTTTGATTTTTTTTTAAAAAAAAGCCTCATGTATATGTGATTGTTTTTTAAACTTAAGTAGTATGATTTTTGTGTACCGTAATTGTTCAAGGATATTGATGTATTTGTTAATTTGTGATTTTTTTAACTCAAGTATGTGTATATCTTTAATTGCCTATTTATATAATACTTTTGATTTTTTTTTGTCTTGTACCAGTTGATTTGGTAATCTTTTTTATTTCGTTAGAGTTATAATTTACAAATCCTTTATTTATGCCCTTATTTGTAATTTATCACAATCAAAAGCACTTTTGAAAATATACTACCAAACAATCTAGTAACTGAAAAGCACTTCTGTAACTGAAAAGCACTTCTGTAACTGAATACCAAACAACATACAGTTTTTTGGTAGAAACTCTACTCTTTAGAAGCTCTACTCTAAAAAGATCTACTCTAGAAGCTCTATTTGAAAAGCTATACCAAACATACTCTTAGTAACAATATTTTACTTTTTTTCCGTTTTTGGAAATATTTTTTGCCTCCATCAATGGTGTTGGTCGACATCGAAATCTTCATCAGTCTCACCGGCGTTAATTTTGGTATTACAAAAATTGAGGTTATTAAAGTGGTGATGGTGCAACAAAACAAGGACCAACAAATGTCATATAAAAACAAAATTACTACTGCTGGTATCACTTTGAAGTTTGATCTGATGGTAGACAATAAACACTCATGAATTCTATTTAACTATATGAATGCAATCAAATGCCTACCTATATAACTTTATGATACCTGTAAGTTTAGCTAAACCATCTTTTCAAGGTAGACCTCAACAACTTATTTCTTTCTGTTTTTTCACACTGTGCAAAGTAATCTTTATGAAGCGTCCATATAGCTTTTAGCTTTTAGCTTTTAGCTTTTAGCTTTTAGCCCCCAAGTCTTAAAGAAAGTTATGAACAACTTCCATTTAAAAGACAAGAGACGTTCCAATCAAAAGAATAAAACAATAATAATTGAAATTTGAAAAGGACTACCAAATCCTAAGTTTCATAAGGCAAACAGCTGTCTTTATTCATTTTCCAAGTTGAACAACTCGAGCCATTAGTTTTAGTTTTATAGCAATGCCAAGGCCCAAGGGTCAGTCAATAAAGCAGAGGCAGATATAGAGAGGGGCAGTTGTAGGTCCTTGCTTGCTAAGGCAACAGCCAGCAAAAGAGAGTTGCAATGGGCATACCAGAAAACGAATGCACATGCTCTAGAACAAATGCACATGCTTTTGAACCCCATTTTCATACATTTATCCTCTCCCAGATTGATATCAAACCACCAAACTAGTTTTATATAATTCCAACTCTCTCAATCACAACCAACACAGATATTATACGTATGAGAGAGATGGATCGGGCAAAATCCTCTTCAGAACCTAGAAAATTGACAATAGATACCGGTTTAGGTAAACAAGTAATTCCAGGGTGCAGTTTGACAACACCGACAAATGTACATAATCAAAATTTAAAAAGATCTATCAAGCTATACAAACTTCATAAACATAATTAAACCCAATACCACATTTCCTACTAGAACGAGATGTCTTCAACTCATAAGTCGTAATTCACCGGTAATTACAGTGAGTCGTTCCTGAGGACCTACTGGGAAGGAATTGAATGACTCTTCAGATGGTTTCCAACCTGAATGGGGAAACATTACCAACCCTCGCAATCACTTTATAAGTGGACCAGCAATGGCATACCAGAAAAATGACATTTCCCAATCTCTTTACAGAACAAACAAGTGAACATCAATGATCAACAAAGATAAATAGCAATAAACATTAAATCATTCAATGCTTTGCACAATAGAAGCCACCACATCACCCCAATGGTATCAAAGTTTACAAATTTCCTGACGTTAGGTGGTGGATGGTATTCATCTATCAAGCTTCTCAGAATCGTTAGAAATGGAAAGAAAAAATAAAATCCTTCAAGTCAATAAAGAAAAAGACATCTTAATATCTTATAAGACCTAGGCAATAAACCTTATAATATAAATAGGCTTGATCACACCACACTAGCCAGTGTCAGCTACAAGAAAATATAATGCACAAGTTGAAGCTAGTAGGCAATACAGCATAATTTTTATCATACGACTCTTGGAAAAATAATTGAGTTCGAATCCAATTAGGTCACCAAACTAAGATTATTGTCTCTACAGAGAAGGTATTCATAGGCAATTGAATAGCGACATTTACTTCTAGACAAATTAACACAATATGAACAAAAAGAAATCAAGAATCAAAGTAAACACAACTATTGTAAATACAAATCTAAGAATCATCCTCATACTCTTTTACGATAATGTTATTGATTGATGACCTCTTTAATCATCAAGGTCTGGCGAAAACACCCCAGATTTTACCGCGACCTAGACTTTCCAGCAGCTTCTTAGCCCCCTCAACATCCATCTCAACAAGTTTCTGCAAGTGTACACAAGCACCAGCAGCAACCATTTGTTTCCTGCATTTACTAGAATGAGCAAGAGCAGCCAATACAGCAACAGGGTATTTCCTATCCAAATTCTTAATCGAAGGATCCAACAACTGAACTGCACTCACAATCCCTCTCTCATCCCTTCGAAAAATCTTTCTATTACCCGCATACAACATAAGTGTTGACAGTGCTTTTGCTGCTGATTCTTTCTCTTCAGCAGCCTTACCATCCAACATTTTAATCAAAGGTTCAATGCACCCACATTCACCCATTTCTTTCCTTGATTTGGAGCTAACACCCATCTGGTGAACAGCTTCAGCAGCAGCGATTCTCACACCTAAAACCCCACAATTCAACACATTTACAAGCCTAACAACAAACCCATCGCAAACCAGAACTTCAGCAATTGGGTGGCAAGAAGCCAAGTGCCTTAACAACTCAACAGCCACTTCAAGACTCCTAACAGGGGGAGCTGAATCCCAGAAATTCTTCAAAGACTCAACCCCTCCATCTTTAACAATCAAAAGCTTCAAACTTTCATCATCCGAAATCAAATTACAGAGACACCCAATTGCATTTTCTTGGGCCAATGCAGTCCCTGAAGCCGCTAGACCAAGAAGCACCAAAACCGCATTCTCCTCTATGAAATTCTCTCTAATTTCACTGACCACAGCAAGATTTCTCAAGACCCCAGCTGCAAAAGCCTGCGAACCGGGTGTGCCTCCCTGACAAATCTCTAACAAAGACGAAATTCCTCCTCTTGAACCAATTGCTCTTGCATTTTCTTTCGAAAAGCTCAAAGCTTGCAAAGCAACACAAGCTCTTTCCTTGGCAAACCCACTTCCTGATTCAAGAACCCGAAGCAAGTGATTCAACAGAAGCAGACCTTCAGCGATCAAAACGTGTTTGCTGCTATCGACCATGGAGATCCTAGAAAACGCTGAGACAGTTTTTTCTTTCATTTCTAACGAGCTTGAATCCATTAACTTCACGAGCACTGGAACCACACCCTGAGCCACAGCGATCATCACATTTTTATCGTCTTCTTGTAACAGACCCAGCAACGCGTCCATCGCTGAGTTCTTGGAGTCAACGGAACCAATCTGCAAGCGAGTTATCAAGTTCCTCGACTCAGCCCTCACAGCCTCTCGCTTCGAAGCAGAACCGGGCAAGACAACGCCGTCTTGGAGAACCCCACTTTTGATCAAAACCTCACCGTCCTTGACAAGCCGATCTAGTTTGGCCAAGACAGAATCGATATCGCTCTGAGTCTTGAGTTTACCTTCCGTTAAATTAACGGCTTGACACTTGTGCGCCACGGAGACGGCGTCGTTAAGGGTATGTGAAACCGAGTGGAGATGGTCGAGACAGAGAGGATTGGAAGTGGCATTCGAAAACTCGGAGAAATCTTTGAGTTGGGTGTGGAGATCGCCGAGCTTGGTTTTGATGATGGCCCATTTGCCTTTAAAGTTGTTTATGAGTGGGATTTGGTCCAGAAGCGAAGATAGAAGACATGTGGAGACATTGATTGGGTCGGATTCTGATACTTTCATGGCGCTTCACCGGCTTTTTTTTTTTTTTCTCTCTGACCTTTCGACGGTACTTTATAGAGAGAGAAGATTAGGGTTTATTAGAGTCTATAAAGTAGACTGGAGAGAGAGAGAGAGAGAGAGAGAGAGAAAGAGAGAGTCGTGTTGGGTGAGGACGGAGCAAAAGAGAAAGCGTAGTGGACGAGGAAATAGGAGCAAAATGATGATGTTGAGTATCAGACGCAATTCCACGAGCGTGGATATCACTGCCTTATAGGATTGTTTTCTCACTTGAAGGATTTTCTCCTTTTTTTGTTAACCACCGATATATATTATTTGTTTCTTGACAAAAGAAAAAAAAAATTACAAAACACAATTATAGTTATCCAATTATGCTATTTGGGTTTTGCTATCTGGCTGACAAGATTACCAGATAATTATATAAAATAGTTGGTTATTTTGTGTTTTATTATTTTTTTAATTTTTAAATTCTTAAATCTTATATGTCATTGGATTGAAATTTAAAGACTGAATTGACGTAATAACCTGGCTGATAATAACAACTTAGCCAAACCTATGTTGTTTCAAACTTTTCCAAAAAAATATTTGTTATTTCAAACCTCTCAACAACAAAAAATTATGTTATTTCAAAAAAAGAAAGTTATCCAATGATGTTTTTAAGCCTCATTATTTTATTTTGAATTAGTCAAATGACTCAAACCCATATTATAGTGTCTAGAAATATAATTTGGGTCACTCAAAATAGGAATGATTATGTGCCTTGACACTATTTCACATTGTATTAGTTTGGTGATAATTTAGATGTTTGAGGATAGAGTATCATGTTGCATCATTTTCGATTTTTTGATTCAAACATACGTATCAAATTTACATAGAAGCATTATTTCCAACTAATAATATCTTAAGATCAAATAGCTACTGTCGTAAATAATATATATATATATAGAAAAATGTTCATATCAGTGTGTTACATGTGGACCATTAAATTCAATTGTTGATCCAAACTATATATACTTGTCGGTGCTTATCCATAATCTATGGTCCACATATAATGTACTGATATATTTTATATCGATATGTATAGAAAAGAAAAGAAATATATATATATATATAACAAAAACAAAAACAAAATTGGGTGAGTGATATGCTACTCACACTAGCATCAATCAATTTGTGGGTTCACCCAATTTCCTCTCCTGAGTCTTTAGATCCTTAGTTGTAGTAGTTAAAAACGATATTATCGAAACTCTCCCACTTGTTTACAATTTTTAATGTCCCCCCTCCCTTTATTTTCAAAACTCACCCACTAGTTTACAGTTTTTAATGTTCCCCCTCTTTATTTTCATTAATAGTCAAAATATCATCTACCGTATTCCCCAAAATCCCCTTTTTCCGTCAATTTCTATTATGATTTTGAACTCAAAGATTGTTTTACATTTAAGAATCACCTAAAAATCATTGTTCTACCCCCAGTATATTAATTGAAAAATATAAAAAGTTATTTAAAAACATATAATAAAAAATTATTTAAAATACATATTTTTTTAAAAGAGAAAAAATGGGTATTGAAAACTAAATCAAACACTAACAACCCAAAAAAATATAACCCAAAATGCATCCTTAAAATTTAATCATTTGTAGATTCAATACCAAAAATCAAACCCATAAAAAAAATTGAATCATCATCATATTCAACCCCAAAAATCATCCATTCTTACCACCCCCACCATCAATCCAGAATTCTCCCCAATCAGAAACCCAAAACCCAAGATCAACCCCATCAACAGTCGTACCACCCTTAAGCACCCATACGCAATGCCACACTTATCTAACCTCTTATCAAAAAAAATTCTCCATCATCTTAACCGCCCAAGGTCGCGTGAGTGTCTATCGAAACACATCATCTCCAAAATCATCACCATCAACTATCTCTTAATCCTGAGGTCTAAGTGATCATCATCCATCTCTTGTGTTACAGTTTCTCTCTCCATCCCCCGTCGTGTTGGTAGGAAAACTTTAAGAAACCCCACCAGCGGCTTTGGTTGAGTAGGCCCATTTTTTACTATTTTAAAGTGATGAGGCATGTTGTCGAGAATTAGGTCCCAATAAAAATTTAAAAAAGAACTAAAAACAATAGAGGTCACTATTGAAGGTGGCCTCCATAGAGGAAGCCGATTTCTCTAGCAAGATCGAAATGAAGTTCCTCCAAATCTCACCAAAGGAAGCTTCCTCTAGATCGAAGGAAGCAATCAGTTCTTCCCACCTCCATTTTTATTAATTGTTTTCTTTTATGTTTTTAGTTAGGGTGCTGATATTGACACCCATAAAACTTATTAGTTCACCCATATATTTAAAAAAATTAATTACAAAAATATCCCAATAGAAATTTACCAATAAGGACAATTTACTTTAATTACAAATAAACCAAATATTATATACACTCATTGATTACACACATATCTTCAACAATATTTCTTTATTAAAAAAACTTACCTTTAAAAAAAAAAACTTATGATAAACCCTAATTAAACTCTAATTTTATTTCAAGTATCAAACTCTCTCATCATCACATGATTATTATATTATTTTTATCTTTCTTTTATGTATAGTTATGAACTCTATCAACAAACAAAAGATATATTTTTAACGATATATGTAGATATCAACAAGTTTTTTTTTAAGATAGCCGTAGATATCAATAAGTTTTTTTAAGATAGTTGTATAAATAAGAGAATTCTAGATTGAAAATCTCTTAACCCCATATACGGTTCCACATATTCACGTTTATAAAGCTCCTACATTCGAGATATTTCGAAAAATACATTGGACCATCATTAAAAGAGGATTTGATTCCAAAAATAATATGATTTTTTTTATATATATAAATTGAGTGTGATAATAATTTAAGAGTGTTTATAAATAATATGTATTAAAATGAATGTATTTATTTCAATGAGGGTACTATTGGCATGGATGAGTGCTTATAGTAATATTTATTTTTTAAATTTTAGACATGGGTGTACTAATAAGCTTTATGAGTGTCAATGTCCGTACCATTTTAGTTATTGGTTTTTATTCCTTAGTTCTTAAACTTTTAATTTTTAAAATTTCTGATTGCACCACATGCTGGGGCGGAGGTATGTGGTAGCTAGCCTGGGCTTCTTAAAAAAATTGAAGTTAAAAGAATTTTTTTTTAATTAAGAGTGTTTTTTTTGTTGAAATTAATATAAATACAAATGAAAGATAATTACAAAATTAATAATTCACAAAAATTAAATAGTTTAAGATTCAGTTCAATTTAATTTAATTGAGATAATCTCAATAGATTAATTAGAATGAAATATTCAATTTTTTTATTGACATTCAAACACATCAGAGTTTCAATTTCCTCTTCATTCACTTCATTTCATAAATAAAAGAAATAAAGTTTGAATCTCTTACTTTATTTGCTAAAGTATGAACAAGCATACATTTTAATGTATTTCGCTTGCTTCTTTTTTTTCATAGTGAATCCTTTTTTTTTATCATTCTTTTAAATGTTTTTAGGGACAAACGTGATTATCTCTTTCATATCTAGTTACATAATTTTTAATTAAAAAATTTATAATAATGTTTGCTTAAAAAAATTTGGACTACCGTCCAATATGGTATAATGGTAAATGACATTCATTCAGCTTGACAACGTCTTAGTTTCAAATCTTTGCACTGTAAGTGGTATACCATAAAAAAAAAATCTTTATACTTAATTTAGTCGACTTGTGGCTTCGCCCCTAGCCACATGTCACTTTTATTCGGATATTGGCTCAAATGACTGAAATATCCCTGACGTTTTAAAAGTTTACTTTCGGTTTCATTGACAAAATGACCTAAATGATGTATATTTGATAATTGACAGGCCACGTGAGCTAAAAAATTAAAAACATGTAAAAACGTAATATTTTCAAATAAACTAGGGATCAAATTGATAATTTCCGCACCCGAACCAGGAAGGTCGAAGGAAGCGTTTTTATTTTGTGAAGTGGGTGGGAACTTGGGACAAAGAAAATGGCACGTGGACCAATGCATGCTTAATTGGGGCGTGGTCAATACTGTCAAATAAATGCGCGTGAAATAAATGGAGCTTGACTTGTCGGAAATCAGAAAATCAGAGAAGTGTGAGAAAGCAGGTAGGGCCCATACATACAATTTCAATAATAACAAGGCAGGTTTAGTAGACAGCGAATGCTACTCCCATACTCATAGTCCACCTCTCCTTTCCCTGGACCCACCTACCCTCTCTCTTCTTCTTATAGTCGTCGGATTGATGTTAGCTTTCTCTAATCAACGGTGATTAGTTGGGCTTTGACTAATCGTTTGTGAGGGACGGCAGTCGCTATAACTTTTATCTTTTATTTCTTTCGTTTTCCTCAATTGGATAAAAAAATTATACATAAATGTCACACCCATTCTTTTCAGGCATTCAATTGCAGTGAATTGAAAATTGGGAGAAGATTTTTTTTTAGCGGCAGCAATTAATTAATTAATTATTTATTATAGTATTTGTGCGTACAGTTATTGTGTGGATGATTGAAATCGAAGAGTTTACGTCAATTGACCAGGGGCAATTGCCGGTATATAGTTCAGTTTATAGATAAATGAGTTTAGAATTTAGATAAATAACTGTTAAATTAACGATTCGAATCTGATCAATGATAAAAATTGTAAAAAATAATACATGATTTATATATGTGGTTAGATAGATACCGTAAAAAAAAAGAGTTTACGACAATTGTTAAGTGTTTGTCGGTAACATTAATTCTAGACAACTCAAAAATTTAGTCCAAATTTCAATCAAAATGATGTTGTAAATAGTTTTTTATTAATCACATCATCCAATGTTTTTTGTGGTTAATCCCATGTTGTTTGTGGTGATGACAACTCACCTACCATATCATTTGAATTGAAATTTGGATTAAATTTTTGGGTTATATAGCATTATTTGTCTCAATTATCCTTTATAAAAACTAATTTATATCTATCAGAAGAAGTCCAAAATTTGGTTTTTCCTAAAAATGTTTTTTTTATAGTTTTTTTAAAATATATGAATTGTCTCAATTACCCTTTATAAATTTTAAATATTCCACGACATAACTTTTTCATTATAAATACATTGCTAACACTTTTTTTATAATTTATACAATTAAAAACTATTTTTAAGAATACACCTCCAACACATTTTTTATAATTTATACTATTAAAGTTTTTTTTTAGTTAAAATATCTGCTCAATAAAAATTATATCAGTAAAAGATTTATTATAGAAAGTCTAATTGAAAAGCCTAACCAAATCCACAGTAAATATAGTTGTCTACCTTGACCTGCTATGATTTGATGCTCAATCAATCCTACTTACGTATCAAGTTGATTTGGCCCGATCCAATGTTATGTGTTGCTTGTTTGATTGATTGAATAAGAAAAAACCTTTGTTTCTTCTTTTTTACTATCCGACATCAAAACTGGCTCAAATGCAACTGTCTAATTTTAGTTGGCATTTCTCTTTAATAAGGAAAAAAAAAAGTTACAAGTTGCAAATTTGAATTCAGAATCAGGCCCCATGCTACCACTATCATCGACAATCAAGGGCAACTGGGCAAATACCAGTAGGCCTCTGGTAGTGTAATTTTATTTGTAAATAGTTCCACAATGTCACAAATTTAAAATTTCGATCTTATGTACGTATAAAAACAATATTAAAATTCTACATTAACGTGAATAAAATTACAGAAATGAAGTCTTGTTATTCTAATTCAATAACAAATACTCACATAGTCCATGAACTTGATTGATTGCCAACTTTCCTAAACATGTTAGACATATTTTTTTTTTGAAGGTTGGGTGGAGGTTGATGCCTTGTAATATAGTCTCCAACGTTCTGAATTCGAAAGTTGCTTGTGGAAAGACTGAATTTACTGTCAATGATGTTAGAACCTCGTTACAGGAGGTTAGGGTTTTTAAATGTCAGACCATTTCTTAAAATGAAAATAGGGTAGCTCATAACCTTGTTTTCTTGACGTTATCCTCTAAGAAGGTCTTGTTTCGGCAAGATGTTTGCCTTCATTCTATTTTCCATTGTTTGTAGTGTTTTTTGGTTTTGTTAGAATAATTAAAAAAAAAGAAAAAAAAAAGAGAAGATTACTCGAAATACATTCACAATTCACAAATGGGTGGCTAATAGTCAACTAGTTGGGTGTGGATTCACTTTCTAGATGTTGGCAGAGTCAATACTCAATACTCGAAGACACAATTAATTAATTATATTTATTTTATAAATGCAGGAACTAGCCTGCAAAAGTAGCTAGATAGAATCATATAAAATGGATAAAATTATTGCAACTGTACTACTGCAGTTCTCTGAAATTCTTACTTTCAACAACTAATTTGATTAATGAAGATTGAAGATCCTTATTTTATGCGATCCAATATATTTGCATGCAATGACGTGAATGAGGACATTAAATTACGCAATCATCACGTACTGAATTTGCTTAATTTAGAAAATATATTGTGGTGGTTGCCATCATTTTCATTATCATGCGTGGTTGACCTTATTTTTGTTGATTTTATACTCCTTCACCTCACTGGTCCTCACCGCTGGATTTTAAATCTAAGCAGTTCTAAAAATTATTAGATCATTATGCAATGTCGTATAATATTAATATTTTATGAACAACATCCTTCATTTGTTTTTAAGAGCTAATTTTGAATTATTTTTGAACAACTCATTTTTTCCCCTAATTTTCATATTAAAAATGGTCAGTAAAGTACTCAAAAGTGATAAGTAAATAATTTTAGTTTTTCTATGACAGATTCTGAGAAATAGGTAAGTTCATGAGGGTTATTTACAAAGTGATTATAAAATAATTTAATTATAAGGTGAATATTTAACTTATCTATATTACCATTATTAATTGAGTGATGTTGGTGACAATTTACCTGATATCTATTCCTACTCCATTTATAATCATTTTTTGCTAATGACAAAATAATCCTTAATTAAATTATTAACAAACAAAAAATTTAAAGACATTCATTTGATTTCAAAGCGATGAAAAATATTATTATATAAATATAAACAAACGTTATACTACGAAGTAATTTATTAATCAAATTTAAACTTCTAATTTTTTATTTTTATCGGAAGGAAAAACAACTTTTAAAATTGAGTTTAATTTTCTAATCATGGATGAAATGTGTTTAGAAAAGAAATGTGGAAAGTTTTTAAAAATTATTGTATATATTATAAAAAAAGATAAAAATAGTATTTTTGGAGTAAATCAAAATGTCTTTATAAATTTTTAAAAATTAGTTGTTTAAAAGGAATTGTCTTTAGAAAAAAAATATATGAAAAAAAGCACTGTAAAGAGAAAATATGTTATTAATTTGACATGTTGTCACTTTTAACCTCGTCAATCTAAATAAAACTAAAGGGTGCCGATATTGATACTTATAAAAATAATTAGTACATCATATTTTATTAAAATTTTTAATTACACAAATATCTTAATAGAAATTACCAATAATGACAAATTACTTTAATTAAAATAAATCAAATACTATGTATACTCATTAATTACACCTATATCTTCAACTATATCTCTTTATTAAAAAAAAAACTTATTATGAACCATAACTTATAATAAACCATAATTAGACTCTAATTTTATTACAAGTATCAAATTTTCTCATCATCATATGACTATTATTTAACAAATTAACAAAGTAATGGAAAAAAAAAATTTAGATGACTTTGATCATATAGAGGTAGGTATTATTTTACTCTTTTTTTGTCTTTCTTTTGTGTCTAGTTATGAACTCTGTCAATAAACAAATGTTTTTTTTAAGAAAGTTGTAGATATCAATGGGTATTTTATTTTTTAAGATAGCTGTATATATAACAGAATTCCAGATTGAAAATCTCTTGACTCATATACAATCCAGTTCTACATCTTCCCTTTCATAAGACTCTTACATTTGAGACATGAGTGATAATATTTGCACCTCTTAAAAGCCATATGTACACCCCAAATTAGTATGTTTTTAGAAATCCAATAATTCCCTTAAGTGAAATTACTAAGGGGACTAATTGTTTGTGAGTACACCCACCAATAATTATTAATTAGTTTCCTATTTTAATATTTTGTAATTTTTTTCCTATTAATGGTTTGATATTTACATATAACATATATCATAAAAACTCTTTTAATTTTAATAAACCCTATATTCTCTTTTAAATATATTTTAAATATATTTTAAGGAAATACAAATTGATTGCTAAGTATGGAAAATGAATCAAAATCATGAGACAAATTTGGTTGTGACAAAGTAAAGTTTTAAATTAATTTTTATTAGAAGAAAAAAATCATTATGTATATAAACTGACTTTTAAATTAACTATATTATCTATATTTTTTATTTCTTTCAAAAACAATTTATACGTTTTATTTATTTATCAATATTATATGTTCTTTCTTATAAATATATAAATATATATATATATATATATATATATATATAAATATATATTAGATATTCTTCAATTTTAAACACCTATCTTTTTTTTTGAAATATCATTTAACACCTACCTACTTCCACATCAAGTGTGACATGACACATATCTTATATCCCTACAACTCTCTCAAACAGAAATTGATTATCTAATAAATAAAAATAAATAAATAAAATCTTAAAATGGATTTTTATCAAAAAATAAATAACGAAAAATGGAGTTTGATTTTGAAAAAAACAAGAAGAGAAAAGAGTAAGGAAGAGATAGAATAGTAAGGGAAATAACGGTAACAACAAAAGTTGAAATAATAATAAAGTTGATTAAATAACATAATAATAGTCATAGGTTGTGTGTATTTACAAAAATACAATACAGTATAATTAAAGAAAGGGTATATTTGGCATTAAGTGGGGTTTATTACAAATTAGAGATTTTTTTTAAAATTTTGACGGGTGTGATTACGAAATGTGTGTAGATACAGTTTTTGAGAGGTGCCATTATCGCCACTCTTGAGACATTTCTAAAAGTAAATTGGATCATCATTACATGATGATTTGATTCTAAAAATGTGTTAATAATTTAAGAGGATTTATAAATAAAATGTATTAAAATGAATATATTCATTTCAATAAGGGTACTATTGGCATTATGATGAATTTTTATAGTAATATTTATTTTTTAAAATTTATATATGGGTGTACATATAAAAATGAATGTACTAATTAGTTTTGTGGGTAACAATATCTGCACCCAAAACTAAAATACAAAATTTTTACCCAAATTTAAATGTTATAATATTGTTTTTTACACAATCAATAATAAAAAAAAACATAATTCGGAAATTATAATTAGGTTTTGTGATTGTTACAGTAGTTGTGAAAGATAAATTAAGTTTCTTCTTCTTCTTCTTCTTCTTGACTTCTTCTTATTCAAAAATACAAAAGTCAAAGATAAATTAAGGAAATTGAGTTTCGGGGTTTCAATTACAATAATAATAAAAAAAAGAAGTATTATAATTGGGCTTTCAATGCAATCGGAATAGATTGAGACGTTGGGCTTTTAATCCAATTTTAAAACTGGGCATTAGATGTTCAAAGAAAAAGCCCAATTCAATTTAAATATAAATTGACATGTTGTACGAAAATTCACAGTTAGAGATCTCTCCAATGTTGTGAAATATTAGAGAATAATAACGTTGTAAATTTGAAAGTTGTAGTAGCCAAAAATAGGCAATGGGCCCAATACTAGAGCCCATTTACAATCTTAAGTCACTTGGCCCAGGATCAACAAATTCGGGTCGACCCTAGAGGCTCTTTCAGAGTCATCCTTTGACTCAGTCACTCCTTCACCCAAACTCAATAACTAGAGTCGTGGATAACGATTTTTCAGTTTGAATTCAAACGTGTAATCCCTCAAAATTCGGTATGGATTTTAGGGATCTCTTTCAACAGCACTCTAATGTGCTAATGGGTCCAAGTGATCTATAGATAGATCATTTCTTCATCGAAAAAAGGATTATGAATTCCCTTTCTCTCATTCAAGCTTTAGCGTGCTGACACTCTATCAAAATATTAACTCCGATTACCGGAATAACTCCACTTCATTTAAACCACGATCGCTCTTAATCATTTCGCTCAGCCCAAGCACATCTAAAGCTCAAAATCGACAACCAACCCATTTTTTCTAGTTAATTTCCTGTTATTACTGTTTGTTTTCATTTCTTTTGTAGGTACGGCGCATCCGATTTGACAGACTAGACTAAGTTGTTTGGGCCTAACCCGAATTCGATCCAACCCACACTAATTGTAGTTTGACCAATTACAAAAGTTGTAACTAAGCCCATTTAACAGCTTTGCTTTTTTTTTTTTTTCAAGTTGTTAAGCCTTTGTTGTCAAAGATATGTTTATTATTTTTTTTTAAGAAAGGGGGCTACAAGGCACAAAAGAAGAAGAACTAAACAGAAACATGAACATGAACTAGCCTAGCAGTGGCTAGACCTTAGACATCACCATCATACACACCAAAGACACTGGGAGAGGAAAACAATCCTCGGATCCATAGCATCCCCCAAACTAGAAAAACAATCCGCAAGTCTGTTACTTTCTATTGTAAACATGACGCACCTGAAAACACAATTAAGCTCCTATGATTTATTTATTTTTGTAGCAATGGATTAAACTGTAAAGAGGATGGTTCAAACTAGCACTCTTACATACATGAGCCATAGTATCCTTAGAATCAGACTCCACCTCCACCTTTCTAGAAAAATTTCAACCCTTCAAAAAGGCCTAAGAGCTCAACTTCCAAAACACTACCCCTCCCATATTCAAAACAAAACCACCAATCCAATTCTTGCTAAGATCCCTCAACACATCACCAGCCGTGATATTACCAAAACTAGAAGTTGTGATTTTCGAATATTGTATGTTGTTCTGTTGAGAAGTACCTCCGCCAAAGTGTTCACTATCAAATTGAGAAGGTTGAATCGAATTTGAAATTGCTTTAATTGTAGACTTACTTGATAATTGATCAATACGAGCACTAAGTTTGCTAAACAACTCTGTCATGTGGTTGATAATCTCCTTTTGCATAGTTGAAAGACACTCCATTGTTTTCTCTAACCTTCTATCCATTGCTACATGTCCATTGTCGTTGACCGGCTTTGATACCAAATGCTACCTGCACATTTTAATGGACAAAAAAAAATGGAATCCTGGTTTGCTTCGAGGGAAACCAAAACCTCCTTAAAATGTTTAAAAACAATAACACATATTGCTAAGGATAAATTCATCGTATTATTATTGAAAGCAACAAGCCTTATTTATAAGTGAAATACATGAAATTTCAAAGATAACAAATAAGAAGATTAGATAAGATAAACCTATATGATAACTCCAAATCATACAATCACAAATTTTAGAAATATGGATTTGTGACAATTTTTGGTATTTAGGATAATTTGAATAAATTCGAAATAATATAATTGGTTGATTCGAGAGAACCACCCACCAATCGGTTGTTTCGAGATAACCAGTCTCCTAATGAAAACCAGTAGACGAATCAAGAAGAAATTCAATTACGTAAACAATCTTTGCCTTTCTTGTTTATTTTCGTTCATTCATCCATTATGCAATCACATCTCTTAGATAATTGCAACCACCAATTATTACTATCCTAATTAAACGTACAGCTATTTTACTTTAACATCCAAATATCTAAAAATGAAACTACTAGTCCAAAATATTGTCTTTCATATAAATGAGCACGTATTATTCCTTCCCCGTTGAAATCATCATTGTCCTCAGAGATGAATTGAATGTTGTTCTGTCATCTCTCTAAATGATCTTCAAAATAGGATTAATTCGAGACTGCAAGCCGAATACTCTTCTTATGCAAAAGTGTTGTAGCTAAAACCACACTTTGATATAATTAATATCAAAACTGCATCCAAAACATGAATTTGGAAATTAGAAAAATTTATCATCTACCAAAATTGGTTTTATATGCATAATAAAAATCTTCTTACTGTTTCCATGCTTGAAATAGTCTGAGATCAATGATCCAAATTTTTTCACTTGAAAGATAAATGAATAATCATCTTCCCAACGTGAAACCTTAAATCTCCGGTAACTTCGATCTCGGATTTCATTGGAGAAAACAATTTATTTGGTTCCTTCAAATAAACTTGATTCGAATCATCATCATTTCTTGTAATCTAAAATGGCTTAAGATGGCTGGATGTACTTGAAACGGCTACAAATGCATTGCTTTGGTCTTGATCTTCCAATCAAACATGTGCTTGCTCTATATAAATTTCCATCTTCTGAATGAATTCATACATCTTTTTTTTAGATTCAGTTATTATTATTTCATGTTTTATAGGTGTTTAATGTAGTAAGGAGATTTGGGGTAGTTTGTTACCCAATATCATCCTTAGTCAGTTTCCTATTTTTAATAGATTTTTTACCTGCATTAATTAGAAAGGTAAGCAAATTCTTGTTTTTCTGGCAGAAATACTGATGCCTCATTCAATATATATTTCTATTATTCTTCAATGAGAAATAACAAGATGAAAAATCAGTATTTCTCACATATTTCTTCATGGTATTAGAACCACCTCTGAAACCCTAAAAATCCTAAAACTCTCGAATGACAAAATACGGAATGGCTACTGATAAGTCAGCCTCGTCCTCAGAAGTCACCCTTAATTCGCCAAGCTGGGGCAAACTAAGCCATCTGGCCCTACCGGATTAGGAATGCGAAGGCCTTTCCTTCGAAAGGAAAGGGAACCTGCCAATTCAAATAACAATGGAGGTTTTGACAATCCTCATCTCCCCATTACAAGTCATATGAATGTGCATAACGTTCTACAATCATCCTAATCCATTCTGATGTTTATTTGCGGAAAAGGGAAATACGATTATCTCACTTGAGTCGCAACATCACCAAAGAAGGAGGATCCGAAACTCAAAGCAGGGAACACCGATAACAACATGGTGATGTCATGGCTGATCAATTCAATGAAAAATGATATAAGAGAAAATTTTTGCTATATGGAAAGGCTAAGGAAATCTAGGATACAGTAAATGAGACATATTCTAATATCGAAAACACGTCAGCATTGTTCGAGATAGAAAACACTCTTCATGATCTACGCTAAAGAGATGTACTTTAACTCACTCACACGATACTGGCAACAATTGGACATGTTTGAAGAACATGATTGGAAATGCCTAAAAGACGGGATCAAATACATGAAGATCATTGAATTGAAAATATTGGAACTTGACTTCTTATCTGGACTCTTACCTAAATCAAGCTTACAAATCATCACACCATTTTTCAATGATACATAGTGATGTTTGGGGACCATCTAGAGTCAAAAATATTACAGAGGCTAGATGGTTTGTATCTTTTGTGGATGATCATACCAGAATTACTTGGATATTCCTAATGAAGGAAAAATCCGAAGTGAACCAAATTTTCAAAAATTTTAATAACATGATTCAAACCCAATTCCACAATAGAATTCAAGTGTTGAGAACAGATAATGCTAAAAAAATACTTCAACTCTATCCTTGGTAACTATCTATTAAGTGAGGGTATAACACGTCAAAGTTCATATGTAGATACTTCTCAACAAAATGGAGTTGCCGAGAGGAAAAATAAACATCTCCTAGAAGTTGCTAGATCACTCATATTTCCACCAATGTTCCTAAGTATTTTTGGGATCAAGCTGTCCTTATTACTGTGGCATATCTCATCAATAGACTGCCATCTCGCGACTTAAAATTCCAAACACCGTGTTAATTTCTGCTTAAATCATACCCTAGCACTCAGATTGTCTCTAGTGTTCCCATCAAAGTGTTCGGATGTTCTGTTTTTGTTCATGTCCACGAATAAAACCAGTAATTCGAGATCTATCAAATGTGTTTTATTAGGATACTCTCCTACACAAAAAGGGTATAAATGTTACTCTCCAGTCACAAAAAGGTTCCACCAATCCATGAATGTCACATTTCTTGAACATCAGTCGTACTACCCCAAATCCAATATTCACGGGAGCTCAGAAATATCAGTTTTGGGAATGAGAAACAGAAAATCTTACTCTAGGGTATTATCATCAGCAGCAACCTAGTTCAAATCAAACACAAACTACTAACCAGAGCCTCCTAGTTCAAACCAGATGCAAACTGTCGAAAACAGTGAGATTCGTGTCTATACCAGGAGACGTAAGACACAAAAGAGAATAGAGCCACAAACGTATCTTCAGCAAATCCATGAACCTGAATCGGATCAACAAGTCCAGTAGCTTGAGCCTCTTGAACTGAATATACAACAAAGTGGAACTTCTCCATGTAACACAATTTCTAACTCTTACTCTATTGAGTATGAGATTTGAGATACCGATCTACCTATGCCTTGAGGAAAATAATCGGAGAATGTCGAAATAGACCACTCTATCCGATTGACAACTTTGTTTCTTATGAAGGTTTATCTCATGGTTTTCGAGCATTTTTTACCAACATTTATAGTATACAGATTTCAAACAACATACAAGAAACTCTCAAAATACCTGAATGGAGAACTGCTATTTGGGAAGAAATCCAGAACTTAGAAAAGAATGGAACATTGGAAATCTCAAAGTTACCAGAAGGAAAAAATCCAGTTGAATGTAAGTGGGTTTTCATGGTAAAACATAAGGCAGATGGAAGTGTGAAAAGGTTCAAAGCCCACTAGTTGCAAAAGAGTTCACTCAATCCTGTGGCATTGACTACCAGGAGAACTTTGCTCCTGTGGCCAAACTTAACACAATCAGGATTTTGCTATCTCTTACCACCAATCTAGATTAGCCACTTCACCAACTTGACATCAAAAATGTGTTCCTAATTGGCGACTTGGAAGAAATAGTATATATGGAAGTTTCTCTAGGCATAGAGACACCAACAAATGCCAATAAGGTTTGCAAACTAAGAAAGTCGTTGCATGATTTTAAGTAATCTCTGCGAGCATGGTTAGATAGGTTCACTAAAGCACTGAAGAAGTACGGTTACTCTCAGTGCCAAATTGATCGCACATTATTTGTAAAATATTTGACTGCTGGAATGATAATAGTTCTAGTTGTATATATGGATGATATCATTCAAACTAAGAACTATGAAGAAGAAATGTGTAAACTTAAGAGCTTCTTAGCCAAGGAGTTTGAAATCAAAGACTTGGGAAATCTCAAATACCTTATAGGCATTGAGGTTGCTCGATTAAAGAAAGGCACTTCCGTCTTGCAACGAAAGTATGTCTTAGACTTACTAAAGGAAACAAAGATGCTCGGATGCAGGCCAACTGATACACCTATGGACCACACATTAGGCTCGACGCCGGATTCGGTTCCGATTTTTTTTTAATCTTATATCATAACAACATTATTACATTAGCTGTGTAAAATTATAATTTGTAAATATATTTTATTGGGTTACCCACTTACCCGCGAAATAAAATAAAATAATTAAATGACAAATTAAAAATTAAAATTAAAATAAAACTAAAAAATGTAAAATTGGCCTTGCACTTAATTTTTACCACAATTAAGTTGCATACGTATCCTCTTAAGGGTTTAGAGGAATCAAATGCCACGTAGTTCTCTTACCTTTTATTGCAGGTTGGAGATGGCGTGGACTAATCATTACCTTGATCATTAGTTCGGCTTTCAGCCGGTTCGTCATCTTTAAAGAAATTGTACGGTTCCTCCTTACGATTTCTTGTTGTCGATATTGTGCCTTCGTCCAATCTTCGACACAAGCTTACATCTGAAGTGATTTCGGACTCATAAGGGAACGTGTTGGGTCTAAAATATTCCCACCGGTGCTGAACTGTTGTTCCACCGCCACTGTAGTTCTGGTGTTGAAAGGATATTTTTGGCTATCATAGCCAAGATTAGAAAGTACCTTTCATGCTCATTCCACCAGTGTAGGATATCAAATTTTTTAACTTCAGTGTCTTCTATGAACTCAAAAGAGGTACTTAGATAAGATTCAAGCTCGGAATATATGGTGGAGCTTGATGAAGAAGAACCTCGTAATTTTTTGGTTTTTTTGGATAAAAGATTATACCCTAAACTAATAAATCCAGAGGATGATGAGGAACGAGATACATTTTGAGTTTGTGGAACATCTATGTTTAGTGATGAACCATAAACTCTAAGATATTCATCATATAAATCATACAATAATTTCTTAACCCTAGCGCAACACATATCACCATCATAATGTATTTTTAAACCTTGTTCATAATAAGCAGATAGATAATCAGACAAACTTTCTAATCTACAACGTGGATCAAAACACATGGCAATCAAATAAATATTTGGAAACTCCTTATAATAGTCTAACTAGTTTTTCTTCATAGCAGTAACAGACTCATATAATTGTAAGTCAGATTCACAATGAGAAAATGCATCAGCAATATTAAGACTCTCAATAAATAAATTAGTTATAGGATAATAAATACCAGATAAATTGTTAGTAGCAATATAAAAAACCTTTAACAAACCATAAACATTGCTACAAACATCCCAATGACTTTGATAAAGATTAATGTGACTAACATGATATTGAATAAAAGTAACTAATAAATCCCTATATTCATAACTTCTAGCAAGCAATTTATAAGTAGAATTCCAACGTGTTGGAACATTACGAGGAAATCTAATGACACGCCTGCCATTTTGTTTACAATATGCTGCCCATGCTTTCATTACAGTAGGACGTTTCCATAAAAAATAGAGGGCATCTTTAATAGGTTGAATAAATTGTTCAAGGGCTTTTAATCATTTTTGAACACATAAATTGAAAACATGGCATACACATCTTTGATGAAAATTTTTACCACCAAGATAAGGTTTGCATAATTTAATTAAAGTAGGAATATCAACGGTATTTCTAGAACCATTATTAAAACCAATTGCAAACATTTTGTTATCAATTTTATACTCTGCAAAAATTATTCTAAGTTGTCTAAAAATATTAGCAGCAGTGTGTTTATCATCAAAAACTCTAAATGCAAGAATTCTTTTTTGGATAGTCCATGCATTATCCATATAATGGCAAGTGACACCTATGTATGAATGCATTTGCCAATAGTCACTCCATATGTCGGTACAAATGGAAACACGGCCATTATATTTTTCAAAATAATTTGTCAACATTTCCTTTTCTTTTTCATAACTCTTTTTAAGTGTTTCTGTGAGCGTGGTTCTAGGAACACGACATGCAGCAAGATTTAATGATCGTTGACAATCTTTATTAAAACCAACCTTTTCACCAAAACTAAATGATAAGTGTTCTACTGCAACCATTCTAGCTAATTCTTCTCTATTTTTTGTATCACTATATTTAAATAATTATTGGTTAGGGGTAGCGTACCTAAAAATTTGAGCTTGTGAACTCGATCTGGCCCGTGCGTCTAGGATGCTCATTCGTTATATGCTTCTGATAGGTGTATCCTCCAGATTTATGCTATTTAAATACTTTTTTACAGTAATTGCAAATCACTATAGTGCTTCCTTTTTCTTGTGTAACTTTCTTCATATGGAGTACGAAGAGATCAGATTTGACCTGTTTCGGTAACTTTTCCTCCAAATATGGATCAATATCAAAATCTGGAGAGAGGTTGGGATCATCATGCCCATCATGGCCAAGACCAGGCATATTTTTTGATTGGCTTGTCAAATGGGGGGTGGGGGGGGGGGGGGGGGTGGCATTGGGATCGGGTTCAGAAATTCTTAGAGAGGGATGAGAATGAGATTGAGGAAAGTTTAGGAGTAGGTCTTCGGCATAAACTTGATGTTGTTGTAAGTTCCTCATATTTTGATTGGTATTATTTCTTTGACAAACCACATTAGGGATTAATTTTGTAAGGGTATATTAGGCCTCATTGGGTGTGATCAAGCTTCAAGGACATCATCTCTCTCAAGAGCACTTCAAAGGTATATCACATGCTTAATTCTCTTTGAAGATGTCTTAGTTGCACACACTCACATCAAATGCTTTTGTATTGACATGCATGTATGGTTGCACACACACACACACACACACACACACACACACACACACACACACACACACACACACACTTCTTGCATTTTGGAGTTGATGGGCTGCACAGTGGGTTAGGCGACATGCAAAGCCACTTGTACATGTCGCTTGACAAGTTGCCTTAGACTTAAGTTTTTCCCACAGTGTGTTAGGCGACATGTAAGGCCACTTGTGCATGTCTCCTCCAATGCCGCCTTAGTCATGTAATTTTCTTCTAGTGTGTGAGGCGACTTGGGAATGTCGCCTTACATGTCGCCTCTGACTTCTTGTTTTTTCCACAGTGTGTAAGGCGACTTGGGGATGTCACCTCACATGTCGCCTCAGGCAACGTGTTTTCTCACAGTGTGTTAGGCGACTTCCAAGGCGACTTGCTCATGTCGCCTTGCATGTCGCTTTTTTCACCCGAACTGGGCATTTCGGGAATTTCACACCAGCTCGTTTTTTGGTTCCTATAAATACATCTTCTTCTCCACCATTTAGACATAGAGCTCTGAAAATATATCCATAAGTGAGAGAAAGTATATCCAAGAGAGAGAGAGCTCCAAGAAGTCTTTTTTACTCAACCAAACTCATACCCATGTGCATATAAGCTTCATTCTTGCATCTATTCTTCATGGGTCTTCATGCTCTTCTTGACTAGGTAATCAAACAAGTCTTAGAACTTTCTTTTCATCTCTATGTTCTTGTTTACCTAGGGTTAGTAATTATTTGTTAATTAATTGCATGTTTATTTGGTTTAGGGTGATTTGAGTATGTTTGTGATTATGTTTGTTGGTTGAGGTTGTATGTTCATTGATAGCTAGCATTTAGGACGTTTTTACCCTTCTAGCTAAATCTTCATGCATTTGCATTTAGATATTGATATCTAAGATTTGCACTCATTAACATCTTTAAATCCTTAGATAAGCATTTAGTGTTGCCTATCATTAATTGTATGTTAGAATATTCTTACATATTCACATAGGTTGTTTAACCTCTTCATTGATTGTTAAGCTTTGTGACTAAGTGGATTAGTGCACAAGCTTGTGGTCTAGAATCACTATTAAAGGCCCGTTGGGTAGAGTGAAAGGGTTAGTGACCAAGTAGGTGTGACTTGAGGTCAACCTAGGTTGTAAACTTTCATTTAAATAGTGGATTTGAGGACCGTATGTGGCTAGAAGGATAGCCCGTGAGTTTTGCCCAGTTGGAGGGTTTCTCACGTAAATCAATCCTTGTGTTTTTATTGTTTTCCGCATGTTTATGTTGGATTGATTGATTGATTGCTAATATGGGGTAGGATTATTAAAATTGATTAAGTCAAAAAGTTGGTAATAAACCATCTAAAACCTATTCACCTCCCCTCTAGGTTAGTAGACACACGTTATATAGTATTTTCAGTTGTAAATACTCGTGATAGGCACGGTCATCATGACCAAGATTATCGGTCATACGACCCTTACCTTTCATAGAAATGGAACATCTGGGACCGTCACCACTTCCACTTGCTATTTTAAAAATTGATTGTAAAATTTCTTGAACAAAAAATGTTAAAAAATTAATAAAAATAAATGATTAAATGGTTGGAAATAAATTTGGAAGAAAATTAGAAAGTTAGTAGTTAGTCATTGTAATTTGTAAATAAAATAAATTGCAAATAAAATAAATTGGAAATAAGATAAATTGCAAATAAAATAAATTGGAAATAAGATAAATTGCAAATAAAATAACTTGTAATTTGGAAACTTAGTAATTACAAATAAAATAAATTGTAAATAAATGAAATTGAGAACTTAGTAATTGACTAATTGTAAATTAAATAAATTGGAAATAAAATAAATTGGAAACTTACAAACTTAGTAATTGCAAATAATATAAATTGGAAACTTGGACTCTTGGTCTTGGAGAGTTGGAGAGGAGTGTGGAGAATTGAAAATTGAGGAAATTGGGATGGGAAAAAACGAAGTAAGGGGGGGGGGGGGGGGGGGGGGGGGGGGGGGGGTGGCGAGGAATGTGTGTGGTGTTAAAAAAAAGGCACCGTTGGAAGGTCCAACGGTTAAAAAAAAATTAAAAAGCCTGGAACCGGCCGGTTCGAACCAGACCAGAACCGCCGGTTCCTGCCCTTAAGGAACCAGAACCCTTTTTTTGGGTTCGGTTACGGTTTTTAGACGCCGTTTCCGGTTCGGTTCGCCGGTTCTAATCGAATCGGAGTCATGCCTACATACATGTAAATTGGGTACACTAGGAGGGAGTGTGCCCATGGAAAGAGGCAGGTTTTAACAACTTGTGGGGAAGCTTATATACCTATCACACACCGGACCTAGTATCAGTTTTTCTGTTAGTGTAGTTAGTGAGTGAGTTCATGAATAATCTGACAGAGTAACACATAAATACAGTATATCAAATTTTGCGGTATCTAAAAATGACACCAGGCAATGACCTATTTTCAAGAAAATATCGAGTAGAGACATTAAGGTTTTCTCTCATGCTAACTGGACAGGTTCTGCAACAGACCGACGGTCTACCTCAGGTTATAATACCTATGTATGGGGAAATCTCGTTACTTGGCAGAGCAAAAAATAATATGTGGTAGTATGAGTAGTTTAGAAGTCGAATTTAGAGCCATGACACTTTACATATGCGAAAGAATATGGCTGAAACGATTGTTATATCGGATTTTACGGTATTTAAAAATGACACCGGACAATAGCCTATATTTTAAGAAAACATTGAGTAGAGACATTGATGTTTTCTCTCATGCTGACTGGGCAAGTTCAGCAATAGACCGAAGATCTACCTCAGGCTATTGTACCTATATATGGGAAAATCCTGTTACTTGGTTGAGCAAGAAACAATATGTTGTAACGCTAGTAGTGTAGAAGTCGAGTTTAGAGCCATGACACTTGGCATATGCGAAGGAATATGGCTGGAACGATTGTTATATCGGATTTTGCGGTATCTAAAAATGACATCAGGCAAGTGCCTATATTTCAAGAAAACATCGAGTAGAGACATTGAGGTTTTCTCTGATGCTGACTGGGCAGGTACAACAACAGACCGAAGATCTACCTCAGGTTATTGTACCTATTTATGGGGAAATCGTGTTACTTTACGGAGCAAGAAAAAATATGTGGTAGCACAAGTAGTGTAGAATCTGAGTTTAGATCCATGACGCTTGGCATATGTGAAGGAGTATGGCTGAAACGATTTCTATATCGGATTTTATGGTATCTAAAAATGACATCAGATAAGGGCCTATATTTTAAGAAAACATCAAGTAGAGACGTTGAGGTTTTCTTTGATGCTAACTGGGCGGGTTCAGCAACATACCGAAGATCTACCTCAGGTTATTGTACCTATTTATGGGAAATCCCGTTACTTTACGGAGCAAGAAAAAATATATGGTAACACGAGTAGTGTAGAAGCCGAGTATAGAGCCATGACACTTGGCATATGCGAAGGAATATGGCTGAAACGATTGTTAGGGGTTCTAAAGATTCCCATTGAAAGGTCTATGAAGATGTTCTTGACAATTAGGCTACCATAAGCATTGCAAAGAATCTTGTTCATTATGACAGAACAAAACACGTGGAGATAGACACCCACTTCATCAAAGAAAAGGTTGAGGAAGGTATTGTAAGTTCCTCATATTTTGATTGGCTTATTTCATTGACAAACCACATTGGGGATTATTCTTTGTAAGGGTAATTTAGGCCTCTTGAGTGTGATCAAGCTTCAAGGACATCATCTCTCTCAAAGAGCACTTCAAAGGTATCTCACTAGTTTAACTTTCTTTGAAGAGATCTAGTTGCACACACTCACTTGCATGCATTATGTTCCTATCTTCATGTAATTGAATGATGTATTGTATGCCTCTTTTCACACTCCACACTTGCACATTTTGCACATCTCTTAGTGTGTTGAGTTTGCCCAGAAAAGAGAATTTCTTCTCTTAGCGCGGCCTAGACCGCTTGGCAAGACATGCTTGCACTGCGGCATACAGAGCGGTATACCTCAGCAGAGTCATGCTTCGTGTACCGCATCCTGTACACTTGCACGTAAAGCGACCCAAGTCGCGGTGTTGTCCAGTAAGCCTCTGTTGCCCATACCGCGGCCTGTGCACCTGCACGCACAGCGCCCTGCACCGCGTTGTTGTCCAGACGGTGCACTGCTGTGTGTACCGCGGTCTGGACACTTGCCTGCGACGCGGTCCATCTAGCGGTATTGACGGGATTTTGTGCCCTAAGTTCAAAACGACACTGTTTCAACTAGGGCTCCCTTATATATGTTCTATCTTCTTCCTTGCTCGTTTTTATGAGTTCAAGAAGCCATTTTTGATAGGCCAAGCTTTCCTTAGAGAGAGAAACTCCCAAGAACTCATCTTTACTCAACCAAACACAAATCCATGTGCATCTAACATCTTCAAGCATCATCTCATCATGGATTCTTCTTGCTTTCATTGACTAGGTAACTTGAACATGCCCTAAATCTCTTTGTATTTATTTATGTTCTAGTTTGCCTAGGGTTAGCCTTTTTATGTGATTTTATTGCATATCTTTATGTTTATTGGAATTTATAACATGATTGAGTTGTTGTTTGTTGGTTGAGAGCCTTGTTCATTAATAGCTAGCATTTAGGACGATTTTACCCTTCTAGCTAAATCTTCATGCATTTGCATTTAGATATTGATATCTAAGATTTGCATTTATTGATATCTTTAAATCCTTAGATAAGCATTTATTGTTGCCTAGCATTAATTGCATGTTTGAATATCTTTTACATATTCACATAGGTTGTTTAACCTCTTCATTGATTGTTAAGCTTTGTGACTAAGTGAGTTAGTGCACAAGCTTGTGGTCAAGAATCACTATTAAAGGCCCGTTGGGTAGATTGAAAGGGTTAGTGACCAAGTAGGTGTGACTTGAGGGTTGTAAACTTTCGTTCAAATAGTAGATTTGAGGACCATATGTGGCTAGAAGGATAGCCCGTGAGTTTTTCCCAGTTGGAGGGTTTCTCACGTAAATCAATCCTTGTGTTTTTATTGTTTTCCGCATATTTATGTTGGATTGATTGATTGTTAATATGGAGTAGGATTATTAAAATTGATTAAGTCGAAAAGTTGGTAATAAATCAACTAAAACCTATTCACCCCCCCTCTAGGTTGTATTAGACACACTTTGTGTATTTTCAGGTATAATAAAACTGATTTACACTCCAACAACTCTCCAGACAGCAGACATTCTCACGAAAGCATTTCCTAGGACTAAGAGCATCTCCAATGCTATTATGCATTTTTGAGTTTCTAAATAATGCCATATCAGCATTTATATTCAATATGGGCTCACTTTTGAATTTTTTTTAGAGAAATGCATATTCACATCTCCAATGCAATTATCTAAAATCAAATATGTATCTATTTTTTGACCAATCAGTGTAAAACAATTATTACATTCTCTCTCCTCTTTTATTTTACAATTAAATGAGTTTTGATATTATTGGTTGAAATAGTTAGAAATCCTAGTCAGCATTTCTAGGAGATTTTTTAGAATTAGAAACTCAACTCCATATTCTCTAACTTTTTTTTGCCACATCATCTCTATATTCAACTTAGATAATTGCATTGGAGAGAGTTTTTCTAACTTCTTTAGTATCTATCCTATGTGGCACTCTATTTTCTCCAAATGCATAATAGCATTGGAGATGCTCTAATTTTGAAGACTTTATTTTCAAGCTGGGTATGATTAACATTTACAACCCAGCTTGAGGGGGAGTGTTGAGATTCAGTTAGTTTTATTTCCTATCTTTAGGTGTTTTATGAATAAAGAGATTTGAACAGTTAGTTACCCAATCTTATCGTTTAGTTAGTTTCCTATTTTTAATAGATTGTTTACCTACATTAGGAAGGTAAGCAAATCCCTATCACTACAAAAAAAATGGTCATCAGCGAGGGTTAAATGTCGTCGCAAAAGATGGTTTCCCGTCGAAAATACCCTTTTTCGACAGTAAATGGCCGTCAAATGCCGTCGAAAAATAATCTCGTCGAAAATAAACTTTCATCGACGGGCTGTCGAAAATACCACTTTTTTGACGGTAATGGCCGTCGTAAAAAATGAAAATGATCATCGGTAATATTATTAAAAATGGACGATGAACAGTCGAAAATACCACTTTTTTCGACGGTCTCGTACAGTCGATAATAGTAATAAAGAATAGTCAAAAATAGTTGAATTTTGACGCTCCACCACCCCTTAGACTCTTCTTAGAGAACCCCTCAAGATCAACCACATACACCGCACATCACCCAGATCTATTGTTAAATTCCAAATAATTCATGCAACTTCCATGGTTCGAACCATGGACCTTGTAGATGGTAAGTGTTGCTTTTACCATTTTGCTATAACTTTATATATGATATATTTTGCATACTATTAATATATAAGCTGTTTATATATTTTACACATTATTCAATTGAATATATATTTTGTATACTATTTAATATGTTTTGATATTGTTTTTCAAATTAATATTTTATTAAAATATTCCCTTATGACTTGTTTTTACCATTTTGTTACAGCTACTTATTTTAATAGGTAATGCATAATATATCCATATTGATTTTTTTTTATAATCAACATTTTAGTGAAATATTAATAATTTTTATTAATTAATAATTTAAACTCATTTCAAAAAAAATTATAATTATTTTGTAAAATATACAAACAGATATTAAAAAATACATTTTAGAGCATTCTTTTTTTTTAAAATTTTAATACAGTCGTGTTTAGTGGACATAATTAAAAATAATTAAATGTTCTTGTAATTACTAATAATTTTGCTATATTTCATACTTGATTAATTTAGCCCGACGTGTCCTTAAGTTTTTTTTTCATTAATTGATATTTCAAAATTGAACCAAAATACGTGGTGAAAAAAATTTATAGAGTGATTTCGCTAAAAATATAGTGACAAAAAAATAATACCTATTGTTATGCATTGAAAATATCGACCGATAAGTCTTTTTTTAGTAGATAAATTATCACATACATACATATGTTTCATTATAATTTATTAATTAATATTATAATATTTAACTAATTATATATTTTCATGATAATACCGTAACAAATAATATAAAAAATAGTATCAAATTATTCGACTATTTCTGATGGCCATTGAGCCGTCGAAATTTTGATATTACTTCTTTCATCATTTTCGACGGTAATTGTACCGTCGGAAATGTAGGTCATTTTCGACGGCAAATATAGTGCCGTCGATAATGTGGGTCATTTTCGACGGTTACATATAGGGCCGTCGAAAATGATGGTCATTTTCGACGGTACAAATAGCATTGTCGAAAATGTGTGTCATTTTCGACGGTACAAACAGTGCTGTCGAAAATGACCCTCATTTTCGACTGTTTATTTGACTATTTTCGACAACTTTTAGCCGTCGAAAATATGACCTTACTTTTTTCATCAGTTTCGACAGTGTTAAAATACTCGTCGAAAAAGGCTGAATCACCGACTCTAATTTGAGCCGTCGAAAATAGTTGGTCGCTAATAGACATTTTTTTTTGTAGTGTATTTTTCTGGCAGAATTATTGCTGCCCCAATCAATATATATTTGTATTATTCTTCAATGAGAGATAACAAGTTGAAAAATCAGTATTTTTGACATATTTCTTTATCTCTTTAAATATATTTTACTGGCCCAAAATGAGAGAATGCACCATTCTCTCGATCTTCTCTAACCGTTTCTCTAGAATTCCCAAGCAAGCTTTTGTCCAATTAACCAATTTTGATACCAAATGATACGATCACAAACTTTAGAAATATGTATTTTCGACAGTTTTGGAAATTTATGATAATTTGAATAAATTTAAAAGAATATGATTGAGTTGATTTGAGAGAAACACTCTCCAATTAGTTGTTTCGAGATAACCAATCTCCTAATGAACACCACTAGATGAATCTAGAAGAAATTCAATTACATAAAAGTTCTCTTCTTTGGTTGTTTATTTTCATTCATTTAAATACAATTCCAAAATAACTAATCATTATATTCAAGGAACCATCATGCATTACATATGTTGAAAATTCTATGCGGTCTGAAAGAGAGAATCGATGTAAATATTAATATGGTAAGTATATGAAATTGATTATCAAGACTTTAAGGCTCGTGATTCGATTCTTTCAGAAAATAATTATTTACTTTCCCATAAAACGGCGAGTATACAATGGATATGAGAATTTTACCATCATGATTCAATGAAGCATAATAATCAAATTGATGATTTCAAGTTATGTACGACTAGAATCAACCACTTAGAACACTTTGTATAACAATCTTGATGATGCCTAAAAGAATAGAAGAATATAAGAAGACTAGGAAAATTACAGATAGCTGTATGTTTTTTTTTCTGATAAAAAATAAACAAACTACATCAATATATTTACATTGCCTTTTATAAATAGTTGTATCCTTTCATAACAAGTTGTGTCTCTACGTAATAAAAGTTGTGTTTCTTTACGATTAAACATTGTATCTCTTAGAAATAGTCATGTTCATTAGGAATGATTATAACCTTTAGTTTTAAATTTATTGAAAACTCCTACAACATCTTCTACTTGATTGCAACCACCAATTACAACTATCCTAATTAAACGTACAATAATTTTATCTAAACATCCAACTATCTAAAAGTGAAACTACCATACTAAAGTATTGCATTTCATATAAATGAGCACATAACACCGTACCTGCATCATGAATAGTATGAATCTTGTCCACAATATGTTTGGGTGTAGTGATAAGAGGTCTAATATTACAATCAATTGTAAGATGGGGTGGACTTAGTGGTGATTGCGGTTCTGATTTGGTTCGATTTAGATTAGGAACTGCAACCGGGTGGAACCGGTTCCGTTCTCCTGGTTTTGGTTTTTGTTCCCGGTTCCCGGTTCTGATCAGTTCGAACCTTTATTTTCAAATTTCAAGATTTGCAGACTGCAGATCGCTCTCTTTCTCTCTCTCTCTCTCTCAATCAAATCAAATTCAAAATCTTTAAAAAAAACATCTCTCTCTCAATCAATCAAATCAAATTTAAAATCATAAAACAAAAATAATAATAAGAACAACACGCTGGAACAACTAGTGGTGGCAAAATGGGTCGGGCCCGACAAGTCAGGCCTGGTCGGCCAGGTCAACGATCAGGATGGGCCTGGCACGACCCGGCCAAGAATCAGACCAGACCAAAGAGCGGTACCAAGCATGCCCAGGCCCGGCTGCAAGAGTAATGCCCATAGGCCTCACAGGCCGGCCGTTGGCCAATGACCACTTTAATTTTTTTTTTCTAGAAGCCCAAATCCCTAAGGGCCAACATTCACTATATCCCTTATCCCATTCCCAATGGCTTTTTTCACTTTTCCGTTTTTACTTTTGATTTTTTTTTCTTGAAATTGGAAAGCCTAGCGGCTGTTTTCAGTTTTAACTTTTTAGTTTTTAATTATTTTTTTTGTAGCCGTTGGCCAAGCCAACAACTTTGTTCTTTTTATTTAATTTAAAAATTCTTTATAATTACAATTTTCAAAATCTATAAATACCTCCAAAACAAAAATTTTCACACATTCACACATCTCTCTGTTTACTCTCTCATTTTCTCTCAATCTCTCTCTCTGGTCTCTCTAGTATAATTCTCTATAATCTTAACTCTCTACACACTTTAATACTCATATTCTCTAGTCTCTACTCACCACAAAGGTACCGATTCACCATTTTTTACGAATTAAAAACTACAAACAAAGGTAATTTGTTATTTATTTTTAATTTTTAATTTTTAATTTATGTTTAGTAGTTAGTAAATTTAATATTAATATTTATGTTTAGGTTTTATTTATAATATTTATGTTTAATATTTTTATGATTTTATCCTTATGTTTATATATAATATTTATGATTTTTTATTTAGTATATTAAATATTTATGGGATAGCTTTAACTTTTTAATTTTAATATTTTTACTTAGTATATTTAATATTTATGATTTTAAGTTTAGTATATTAAATATTTATGAGATAGTTTTTACTTAATGTTAATATTTATGCTTAGTATATTTAATATTTATGGTTTTATGTTTAGTTTATTAAATATTTATGGGATAGTTTTTACATAATGTTAATACTTATGTTTAGTATATTTAATACTTATTGCTTAGCTTTTAATTTTAATATTTATGATTTTATGTTTAGTATATTTAATATTAATTGTTTAGTTTTTAATTTATTATTTATATATTTATTATGCATTGCAGGAAATGGATCCACGTAGAATTTCTGTTTATTTCCAAGACTGATTGAACTTGGAAAATGATGATTTTCAAATTTTATCATTAGTAGAGGAAGTCATGGATGATACCGAATGCCAAATCGGTCCTTCTGCCTCAACACCGGGGTCAACCACATCAAAACCTTGAACCAGAAGGTTAAAATTTATGGTATGGGACTGTTTTGATTCGGAAGACGTAACCGGCCCGGATGGTCAGGTAATATCTAAGGTTTGTTGTATTTTTTTGTAAGAAATATTTGTCCGATACTAAGAAAGGAACATGACATTTGAAAAGGCATATAGATATATGTATGCTTAAATACAATTATGTAGATACTACTAGACATACACAACTATAACGAAGCCCAGATAGATCCATTACCAGTTGAAGATATGACGATGCCAATTTTAGGGAATGCATGACACATTATATTGCACAAACCAATCAACCGAGTGGATTCGGTGACAATTCTTCTTTTTTTTTGAAAAATTTATCAAAAATGCATTCACCCCCCAATTTACAGTTGTGTGTAGAAACACTATCAGAAACAATTTACTAAAATATTTTAAATCCGACCGAGTCAAATTGGTTGCTCAATTAGAACGTTTAAGTGTTTCTAATGCACTAACTTCTGATATTTGGCATGTATGTTCTAAACATAACTATTTATGTCATGGGACACTATATAGATCCTAATTGGAAGATCCAAAAAAGAATTCTTAGTTTTCATCCCATGGATTTTGCCCATACCGCTCAAAATATTTATGATGTTACTTCTGAAGTTTTAAATCATTTTAGACTACCTGGACCCATCATTTCCCTCACATTAGATAATGCATCATCAAACATTGCATCCATTAACTTGTTTTTAGCTAACAATGTCCCTCAAGCTGGGGGTCATCTCTTTCACCAACGGTGTGCATGTCACATCATAAATTTAGTTGTGAAATCATGTTTGAAGGTTGTAAGCGGTCATATAGATCGTATCAGAAATGTCATTTCCTATATCAGCAACTCTAATCAAAGAGTAAAAAAAAATTCCAGATATTGTCGAACTTTTGACAAACAGCCTAGGAGGTTTCAAACAGATATGCTGGTAAGGTGAAACTCCACTTATTTAATTTTGCAAAGTGCTATTGATTATTCTACCGAAATTGCAGGATATTATAATATGGAAATGGCTATAGTGGCAAGTCCAACCTTATACAACGATGATTGGTATGTGGTAGAAGTTTTTATTAAATTTCTAAAGATTTTTTACGATACAACTGTACTTCTTTCTAGGGTCTATTACCCCCTATGGCATCTTGTATTGCATCAAATTTTAGAAATGTCTGAAATGTTGTTGTAAGGACCTCTATTTATGATTGGCTTATTTCATGACAAACCACATTAGGGATGATTGTGTAATGGGTAGCTTAGGTCCTCGTTGGCAAGCTTCCAAGCATCTTCATAACTTCAAGAGCAAAATGTATATTCACTTGACTTTGTCTCTTGAAGAGTTTAGGTGCACACACACACACTTCATGCATGCTTTGTTGATCTTGCATTTGTGTTCTTTATTGTTCATATGTGTGCATCCTTTACACACTTCACACTTGCACCTCATTGTTAGCTCTAAGTGTGGTTTTGTGTGGTGTAATTCGTTTCCATTTGTGTGATCGGAAACGTCCGCACTTGCACGATGGTATGCTTGTCTTGCGAGATGGTTTACCATTCGAGAAGGTCTTATTATTCTCTTGGTTAAGTGTTTGTTTCGGTTTGGTTGTTTGGAGTAAAATATCTAGTTTCAAAAGAGAGGATTTCAATGATTTAAATGTTTTTCAAACCTGACCTTTGTATGGTCTTATGACCATAACGTTTTATACAAAGCTTCGAAATGAGTTTTGAAAATTTCTGTACAAACAAGACACTTATACATTTCCAACGGTATATTATTCGTAATATTTCATGACCTTTTGGATTGGTTTTGGTTTTGATTTCTCCAAAGTGACCACTAAAACAGGACAACTCTGTTGCTGTCCATTTTTTAACCTTTGGTCACTTAAATGACCATATCTCTTTCTACAGACATTGAAACGTCATTCCGTATAAAGTAATAGAAATTAGACATCCATACCTTCCAACGGAATATTATTTGATAAATTTCGATGTCATTTGGTCATGTTTTGAGCCGTTTGAAAACCAGGTTGTTGGCTGATTTTCCAGTGCACGGGTAATGCGTGGGTACGACATACCAGACCTACGCACTGCATCGTTTTTGCCCAGAAAATTGTGTTTTAAAACTTCTAAAAATGACGTAGTTTCATTTGGATCATATATATACTTCATCTTCTTCCTCATTTCGACCATGAGCTCAAAAATACAGACCTAAGAGAGAGAAAAAGATTTCATGAGAAAGAAAGCTTCATTTAAGCTTCATTAACTCTCTAAACCCGAAACCCATGCATCCATTGCATCAATCTTCCACTGGGTCTTCATCATTCATGACTTGGTAAGTAAGAACAAACCTTTAATCTTTGATTATTGTTCTTTAAGCCTAAGAGTTCGTTATTGTTGCATATGATTTGTAGAAATCGTTTTTGAATGCATATTATTGTTGAATGAGGACATGATTGAGTTTGTATTTTGATAGCTGCATGATTAGGTGTTTTTACCTAAATAGCTAAGACTTGATTATTCTTAAGAGATTAATTGACAACTAGATTAATAGATTTGTGTTTATTAATCTAGTAGAGCTCTCTTGAATATTCAAGGTTGTTTGTTGACAATTAATTTGTTGGAAAATCTCTACACAACTAATTGAGTTTGTTTGTGATAGGCTCTGGTCTAAGACTTGAATTTAGTATATGAATAAATGCTTTATCTCAATCGCATGAATATATGCTAAGTATATGTTGAATACATTGTGAGCATATTTGTTGATTCATTGTGATTATTTGTGATAGCTAGGATTGTTGTTATTGATAATATCTAGCTAAGTCTTTATGCTTTGCATTTAGACATTTGACAACTTGGATTTGTTTCTACAAACTCCTAGTTGGGCAATTTGTGTGAGTCTAGCACTTGATTGCATTTGAGCATCTTTTACATTTTCACATTTAGACATTGATCTCTTCATTGAGTTAAGTCTTGTGGCTACGGGTGGTAGTTGCACAAGCAAGAGAAGCCTTGCAACCAAGGGTGTGGTTGACAAGCATTGTGTCGGGAATCCATTGTAAAAGGCCCGAGGGTAGAGTAGGAGGTGCTCTAGTCAAGAGTAGTAGATCAGTGGATATCACTAGGGATTGAACCAAGAGTGGCGAGTGGTAGTGTCCATAGCCTGAGGTTGTCGAGAGTGAGAGTCCGAGTATCATTTAAGGGTGTAACTTTTTACTCATATAGTGGATTTCTGTGATCGTGTGTGGCTAGAAGGATAGCATGTGGTTTTTCCACTGTTGAAGGGTTTCCACGTAAAAATTAAGTGTTCTTTATATTTTCGCACTTTATACTTGATTTTATTGTTTGATTGTTTGGGCTAATTGTGTTTGATATTGATTAATCGAAAAGTTGGTAATAATCGATTAACAACCCATTCACCCGCCATCTAAGTTGCAGACACACGATTTATAGTATTTTCAGTTGTACTCTTGTAAAGATGATGCTATGTTAAGCACTGCAGTTGTGGCGATGGTGAAAAAATTTCAAAAATACTGGTATGAAATTCCTTTACTCTAGGCCTTGGGTTGTTTAGTAGATCCTAGGGCTAAATTAAATAGTTTCAAATCTTTTACTCAGTTTATTGGTTGTTATTTGGATTTAGATCTTACTCAACATTTTACTGACATGCACTCTAATGTGTTCGAAGTTTATCGTCTTTATGAGCACAGGTTTAGCAGGAGAAACATGCAACGGTCGAAACAACTAGACACCCCACCGATGAAGAAAAGTATATGAGAATCCTAACCGACAACCAAGAGTCTTCATCTTCATCATCACAACATTGCGAACTGAACACTTTCTGTGAAATTAAGTTCGACATAGCCCATCAAGGGGACTTCCAAGAATTTGATCTGCTGTTATGGTGGAAGAACCATACCGAGAGTTATCTAATGTTGTCCCAACAAGCACAGGACGAACTCGTCATCCCTGTGTCTACTGTTTGTTCAGAACATGCATTCAACATCAATTGACGTATAATAGAACCTCGAAGATCTTGTTTGACCCCTCAGATGGTGGAGGTATTAACATGCCCTAATGATTGGGAATATACAGAGATGATGATGCAGTATTAACCGGTGAATGAAGAACTAATTCAAAGTTTTTCCAACATATACTTAGAAGAGGCTTCTGGTTCTGGCAGTAACCGGTAGGATTGAAGACTTAATTTTTAATTATACATGTATTTTTAATTGGGTTAATTGCAATAACATCCCTTAATGTTTGGTAATATCACAGCTATATTCAACTTTTTCTTTAATTACAAGAAAATACCCTTGGGTTAACTGACACTTGACTAACCATTGACCACAATGAATGATGAAATGACCAAATGCCCTTCTATCAATGTTTTATTAATTATTATAATGTTAATTTTAAAAATAAATATTAAAATAATTAAAAATTAACTAATTAACAATAGAAAATTTAGAAAATTAATAATAAAAAAATCCAATTTCTTTAAGAAGAAAATCAACGCCATCTAAAAAATCTCAACAAAATCAAAATTTTTTTCTTAATTAACAATTAAACATATTAAATCCATATTTTGTTTTCTTTAAAAGAAAAACAATATCTACAATTCTTTCTTAAAAATCTAACAAACAAAATCCAGATTTTTTTTTTCTTACAACAAAATAAAGACTTTTTCATCGATCAAATCCAATTTTGTTTTGTCTGGGTTTGAAGAATAATAAACTAAGAGCCAGTAACTGAACTTTTTAGGAGTTGAAGCAATCCATTTTATCAAGCAAAAGGATGAGAACCACATTTACAGGGAATCTTTGATCTATTTGCAATGGAAAATATTGATAGTAGAGGGTGGGATTAGAGACGACGAATGGAAGAGGAGGAGAAGGGAGGAAGACGACCGCATGATGCGGCGGTGGAGGAAGAGGGAGAGAGATTATGGGTGAAGATGGAGGATGAGGTGAGAGATGACATTAAAAGATTTCCTCCATTGTTTTCAATTGAAATGGAGATCTGGTGAGATAGCACTGTGTATTTTCACATTGTGCAATCTCACACGTTTTTATTTTATTTTATTTAATATTTTTGAAGATTTTTCAATTTATTTTAAAAAACAAAAAATTTCAATTTTAATTCTTTTTATAATAAATAAAAAATATTTTTATTAACTTAGTAACAAAAAGGAATTTTTACCATTTTCACCTTTAAGTCCATGTTTAATCTAACCCAGGTCAAACTGGTCAAGGGTATGTTTCTGTAATTTCAGCAACAGTACAGTATAGCTGTAGTATTGAAAAACGTCAGGGTATGTTATTGCAATTAACCCTTTTTAATTTTATAATTCGATTACAATCTTTTTTTTCTTACCAAGTTTTTATCTCATTGAGTTTTTCTTGGTAAGGTTTTTAACGAGACAATCACAAATCATATAAAATGAAATGTGAATAAGTAAATAAAACTCAGTTTTTTCTTAATTCTTACATCTTTATCACTTTATTTATTCTTTGAATAATTTTAGTAAATAAATAAAATATAATTTAATCTATTTCTTACATTTTATTTCATTACTCATTAGACTAAATAAATAAGAAATAAATTTTAAAATTAAAAATTAAAATACATAAGTTAAAATAATAAATAAATTTTAACTTAAAATATTAAAAGATGAATAAATTTGTAAGTCAAAAAATTAAATAAAATAGGAAAAAATTAAAAAAAAAACAATCAATTCATTCAATTGATTAATAATTTATTTATTTTATATAAATTATATATTAGATTTATTATTTTGTTTAATTGAAATTGAAAAAAAATTAAAAAAATAACTGGAGCCTGTTTAAGGCCGCGGCCCGCAAGCCGGCCTGCCAACACTGCCAACAAGCCGTGCCTCGGTCCCAAGCCATGCCTCAATTTTTTTGATAGGTCGGGCCAGGCCAGGCCTGTTTCTAACTTCAGGCTTTTTTGGGCCTGGCCTATTAAGGGCCCGACACTCCCTTACTATGCCAGATTAGACCGGGTCGATCCATATTGCCACCACTAGGAACAACACACTCAAAACTATTAGTCCAAAGTCAAATTAGCTTTTTTTTAAACAATATATATATATATATATATATATATATATATATACAATAATTTTCACTTAAGTGCGCACCGATAGAATTATATAAGGACATTGAATGTGGGCCACTCGTTTTACATATTTTGACTTTGTATGAATGCACTTATCAAAACTCTTTTATAAATGAGTGTCTCACATTCAATGTCCGTATATAATTCTATCAGTGCCCACTGACAGGAAAATGACTTTATATATATATATTAAAAAGAGTAGAACCGGTTAGAACACTAGTTCCAAACTGGCATTGAACCGACGGTTTGGAACTGCCGGTTCTTGAAAAATTAGAACCGAAACCGGAACCTTGTGAGTCCTGGTTCCGGTCCGATTTGCACTGTGACGGTTTTGGTTTGAACTGCTGGTTCGAACCGACCTGCACCTCAAGGTGGACTTGTAGAGTTGCGGTTCGGAACTTATTCTCAATATTCTTTTATCGCATTAATTTTGGTCAGTTAATGAATGTATGTGGAAGCTAGGCAACATCACTGTTCCATTTACAGCAGCATTTCTCTGATTTCTCTATCAAAAGAACCAAAAAGCATAAAGTTGATTGATATGCATGTGACTAAGTGAGTGAATGAAGGAATATGTGAGAGTTGCTTTATTATTGAAGAAGCTTGGAATAATATATCAGGCAAAGAATTCCATCGGCATGCTAATTGCTAGCTAAGTGTTTGATAGTAAACAGTGGAAAACAAGAGATGGGTGTGATAGCTACAAACATCATGATCTAGAAAGTCAAACAGAACAAAAACTAAAGGGTTGGTGATAATTAAAGGCATGCATTGACAGTTGATTTTGAGGTCATGTATTTGGCAAATGGCATTAATTAGTTGATATATATACTTTTAATGGAATATATATTATAACTGGCCATCAGCTCAAAAAAGTGGTCATGTTTCCCTCATTTTGTTCAATGAATTCATGATCACAGATTTTGTATCTCTCTTGCATGTTCCTTTTAACTGGGGTCAAATATTATTCTCTTGATCAACACTTGCAGTAAGAGTGGCTGGCAGGTTTTAATGGATCTGGGAACATGTTTAAATAATTTAAACAGGTAAAAATGGATGCCAAAATAATCCAAATAATTATATCTTTTAACATAGTTAAACTTGAAATGTATTCTCATATCATACCCAAGTGAAGAATGTGTTCATGCAGTCACATATTACATTTGTATCAAATGATATGCGTGAGAGAGTGGAACACTCGCAACACTCACGGACGCAATGATGAAGTGCCTCACAGATGGATATGTCCACAGGGTGTTGGGGCCGAACCTAGATTTTATTTATTTATTTATTTTACCAAGCCCGATCCTTTTCAGATAAAACCAGTTGCTCAGCCCTTGAGTGTCTCTAAGCAGTTCCAAAGTAACATAATGAAACAGTGAGAATAATAAGATAATTGACTTGTTGCAATGAATAGCATTCAGTGCAACTTGCATCATCAACATGCTTTACGTTGACTTTCCAACTCCAAGAAGCAGCTAAATATGCTCTCATGCCTTAATTGTCTGTCTGGATCACCACCTCATTAATTTTTCTTTCACATATATATTTCCATGGCTGAAAAATGAACATGAATGGATGATAAGGTATGATTGGTCCCTTTGTAATCAGAAGAATATATTCTAGTATGGATAGCTAGGTTGATATTAATTGAATGTTCGCATTAGATAAATTAATAAAGCTAGCTAGACAAGGAGACCTGTATAATTTGGAATATAATTATCTTGTCAATCGATATGACTATAAATACAAGTCATTTAATGGATCCAGCAGAGGCAGCAAAACACCATGTGATCGATGTGAGCTAGCTGAATGGATTTGAGAGGAAGAGGGGTCTTGTATGTAGATGAAGAGCTGGTTGGCTAGCCAAGGATGACTTGCCTAAATCAACCACATATATATATGCCCTGTTTGTAGGTGGTTTGATATTTGGGTAAGCATCTTTGGCTATTTTGACTGCCTCTCATCTCTCATGCTAGACCAACTTCTCTTCCCTACCTACCCTCCATCAAAGCTAATTAAGGATCAACTTGCTTGTGCTATTGTATTTGTGAACTACTAATTATAAACTTGGAATGCTTATAATGTTGTTTGGAGCCAATTTGCATTACTTTAATCATGTATGATTATGAAATGGCTATTTGTTTTATTATATATGTTAACTGAAGCCTGAAGGTAAAGGTGTCAAGGTCCCTAACAGTGAAGTTTTATTTAAGTTCAAGACTCAATGATGTAGGAGTATAGTGTTATTTTTTTTATATGTAATATAGATATTTCACCTTTTAATTCTAGTTGGTTTTTGTTAAATGAGTATTTTAGCTGTTACCTTTAAATTTATTATTTAGCTTATATGAGTAGTTACAGAACGGCAGACTTCATATTACACCATCTGAAAACAATCCAGTTCTTCTTATTATAAAAGTTTTACATGATACATGCTTTTTCAAAATATGTTGTTTACTCTTATTTTACTAGTCATGTTTATTATTACCTTTAGATATTTCACTTTAGTTTTACGTCTATTGTCATATGAGTGTTAATATTTATTATATTGAGTCTTTACTTTCCCTTGTTTATTATATTATTATAATATTATGTCTTTACTTTCTTTTTTATATATTATATTGTGTCCTTTTTTATCTATGAATACGGATGATCTTATTAATAGTATAGATATAGCATTAATAGATCTTGCAGTTAATGATCCACATAGCCTAGAGTTGATTCAACCATTTTGACAGCTTTTGAATTTGTAATTTATAAATATTATTGAAATGTTACGGAAGAATCAAAACTTTCGGTTTATTTTAGCCGGTTGATTCAACTAATTTTAACAGCTTTTGAATTTGTAATTTAAAAATATTATTGAAATGTCACAGGGAAATCGAAACTTCCGGTTTAAAGTTTCTTTCCTAAAATCTGTTGGAAAATTTGTGATAAACTAGTGCTTTGAGAGCATTATTTGAGTGTGATCGGTTCCATAAAAATGGAAGATCAATGTATATTCGAATTCTCCTCCGTGAGAGCTTCTAAGTGGTATACTCAAACTCACAAATTGATTAATGGGTGAATGAGAAATTGAGTCTCAAAGAGTGCCCATTGTGTAGGGAAAATATGCATCCCACATTGGTTGGGTAAAGCATTGATAAGCAATATGTAAGTAGATGTGTGATAGTTACTTATCAACATGTGTAGCATATAGGCTCTCTCTCGCGTGCAAGGGGGATGCAAATCATCGACTCCGAACCTTCGGGATTGGATGACTTGTGTGTGGGCGCGACCCGTGTTTTATAAGTCAATGTTTATATTGATATGGAAAGAATTAATTCAATTTAATTTTCCCTAAATTAAAAGTGTAATGATAAGGAAATTTCTTTTTGGATTCTAGATACTTATTTGATCACTAAGTAAATAGAATCAATGATTAATTAGAAATAAATCTCTTGGAGATTGATTTTTAATTAATATCATTTTCATTGAAAACGTAATTGACAAGTATTTCCTAAACAATCCTCTTGATTTCGGTTTTATTAAAACCCTAATCTATTCATCAGAAAACTCATTCAGAATACACACAGAAATCACGAAATTAATTGCTTTCTTTTCTGTTCTTCTTGGTTCCGTTTCTTGGTAAGTTTGAACTTGATTTGAGTTCTCTGAGAGTGTTTGTGCCTTGCACGATCATTGTTAAACCGTTGTATCCTGGGAGACAATCGCCATACACATACGGTGTTACCCGGCGAAATTGTCTTAAAGACACCATGTGAAACACGGGCCTCGGTTTTCCCCTAACATTCTGGTTTGTGTTTATTATCTCTGTCCTTTGCAGATTCGTACCAGATTATTTTCAGTAAACAAAATAACAAAATCTTCCCCCTTTTTTTTTGGTTTACACCATTCGGTTTCCAGGTGGGGCGGATCCACCATACGGTGCAATCTGCCATGTCCACACCCCGACTAATCCAGACTCGCACTGGATCGGCCCACTAAGAGGTAAAGTGCTCCCAATATGTGCAGCTTCGTTCACAAGGGGGTTGAACCCACGACCTTGCTAAGGGATGAGAGTGCTGAGTGCCGAACCACTCACACCAACACATGATTGATAATCTTCCCCTTTTTCAATCGAACTTTTAGGCCACTCAGCATGGCAAAATATGATTAGTAATGTAATTTTGTTAATCATATCACTTTTGCAGGAAATTAAATAATTAATAAAAAAAATATTTCAAATGAGTCAAAATTGGGAAGAAAATACTAAAATACACGTTAGCTTTGACGTGGAAAGCCGTGATGACGTGGAGAGTAGAGTAAGGTGGCACGACGCTGCAGTTCTTGCCAAATTCTGAAAATCGAAAATCAGAGGCAGCGATGAAGCCCAATTCCTCTATGGATCTTCACTCACAAGTCCGGCTCCGTCGACCTCGGTTCTCTCTACTTCTTCTTCTTTAATTTTGCTTTATTTGTTTTTTTCAATTCAAAATGTGTGTGCTTGCCAATATCAATAGACTAGGGTTTGTTTCAAGTTTTTTGTCTTTCGAATATATGTTATTAAATCAATTTTGATTCTTTCAGTTTAGTTTTTCAAGATTTATAATTGATTGAATTTAGGTTGAGTGAGATTGATATCCAGAAATATATGATATTTAGATGACTAACATGATAATTATGATAAATGTTGTCACTCAAATCTCAAAAGTTATATGAACCATAAAAACTCTTGATTGCCTTTACCAATTACCTCAAATAAAAAGTGTTGTCACACTAGGGAGAAGTGAAGGAAGCAGGAAATGAGAGAGAAGGTGAGATGTTCATAGCAAGATGGTGGTAGAGGTAGTTGATAGGGTACAGTGATGATTAGAGTGAGTCCTACTTATCATAAATGTTGTCACTAAAACATATATCATCTTAGTATAATGATTTTCCCATCTCAATATAATTATGTATACTACTCCACGTTAATAAGTAAATTCAACTAATTTACTGAACAACTAAATTAAATCTATTACCAATCCTCAAGAATTAAATGAGTCTATTGAAACTTAAAGAACTGAATTGCCCAAATTACAAATCTTTGAGGACTTAATTGAGCTGACCTGATATTGTAACAGTGAAGATTTGACTGAAACTGTGTATTTTCACCTATATGGTTATTATGCACTTGCTGGTTATGATTGTAGTTGCATATGACAATACTATGCAAATTTATATTGTTTAGCTTGAATGGATTAGGTATTTGCCGGTAAGGGGAATGCTAGCTACAGTTGCTCGCCCACTTGCCATCTGTGGCTTCTAACCTTTTGTGATGACACGTGTATTTTTCTTTTGAAAAATCTCTAGTTCATTTAATAAAATATCATTCTTTTATTTATGGTTCTAAAATTGTCACTTTTAAATAGCTCAAAAAAAAAACAAAAACAAAACAAAACAAAAATTGCCCCTTATCTGAAGGCTACTTTGCTGCTTCTTGCTTTTCATCCTGTCATTGTTCTTTGGCAGAGAACTCTTCAACTCTTCTTATAGAGTTCTGTCCAAGGATTCTTCAATTTTTTTTCCCCTAAATTGCATCACAAAGGCTCCTTAAAACAGTTTGTTTTCAAAATTTCCATTACAGAGACTCCTAAACACTCTTAAGTTTCTCAAAATTGTCCCTATGATCAAAAGATTTCTTCAATTTTCGCATTGTACTCAGAGCAAAGATCATTTTTCACTCCATTTAAAATGGGATTTTACATAATCCATCTGGCACCTTTGAAAACAATGGAAGTTACATTATTCATAACTCGTCCATGACTCCATGGCTGAAAACCAAACTTGGCAGTTAAATGCAATAAAACAACATTAAAGTACAAAATCAAACCAGATTGATCAAGTAAAAAGATGAGTGTTAAATGTCTCAGAACTTGTATGACTGTGTCCACAATGAGATTAAAGCATCTGAAATTATATATTTTTAGTGGCCAATGGATCAAATTTGAGCTTATTGTTGCAACCTATAATAATTGAACGATCAATGTTTGTAAATTTAAGGATCAGAAAACACATCAACTCTTAACCTTTTCTTCTTCTTAGTTTCCACCATGAAACTAGGTTTATTTGATTATAATTTATCATTTTGAGTCTAAGTCACAGTCGTCTAGACTCTAGAGTAGGAAAGTAAAAAAATGTTAACAAAAGAGAATTTTGTAATCAAGAATAAAACAGTGATCTTTAATTAAATTAAATGGGCTGTAGACTTTGAAAGATAAAGGTAAACACGTGTTATTTAAAGGCTAACAACTGTTGTTGGTGAGTGAGTTAGCGACTGTCACTAGCATTTCTCTTGCCAATAGTTTGGATGCTGGTGGCTGATGCAGGTTCAGATTTTCAAGAAATATACTAGCGGTAGTTCACACAAATCCAAAGAAGTTATCACGGACAAGCCGCATGCAGGGAAACTTGCATGTGTGATCTGGCTGGGCTTTCCAAATCGTTCGACAAGATAACCATTAATGTGGAATTTGAAGTGTACTTGCATGGATTCGTCCATCATTTCTTGTGTGTGTGTTCAATTATGGTTATACATCAAGATCAACTTATTATATGTTCAGTACAAGATGTAGCAATATTATATCCTCATGTTAGTAGATCTTCTAGAAATATGTTGTGTTTGTTATGAACCATTTCAGTACAGCGTATGATGTAAGCCTAACTGATGGTAGTTGGGCACAAGATATCTTTGTTTTCATCGGTGGTAACACTTCCAAGTCATTGGTAGACTAATTGGGTAAATGTTACATTCTCCTCTGACCATGATATAGCTAAAGTTCTTCTCAGTTTTGTTTTAATCTTGTGCTTGGTCAATGAGACTAATGAATGTATTGGCCGTTGGTCAGCTGGTCGCCTGTTTCGCATTCTTTCAAGTTGGAGCCCAAAGTAAAAGGCATGTCTTATGTTGCACATGCTGATGTCACAGTCAGGCTGTGCTGCTGTCTCTCTGTTTTCTCTAAACTGATGAGTTTCCATAGCTGGCTTATAACAATGCCGTTTCTAGGAGGCATATTCAACTCCAATTCTGCCATTGGATTTCCCTGCTGATAGAACCTTACATAATAAGTTTTGACTTTTGAGATATTAAACTCTTTCGAATCAAACTTGTTGTGGCCTGTTGATTTATGTCTTGAGGTTGTTTCTATTCTTTTTCCTCATTTTTCTTTTTATTGTGGTTTGACTAATCAATTCGGCTGTCTTTCATCGTGTCATCCACTTAGGTGACCCAATTTTCATGTAAAGGTAAGAATATCCTTGTCATTGTTTTATTTCATTTGGAAATCAAAGGTTCAGTGGTGACTTCAGAGGTATCTTTAACATTGGACCAAACTTCAATTCTAAATGAATTCATTCACATTTTCAACCAAGATGACGCAGAACGTAACAAATGTCGCTGGCTAAAGTTACATGTTTTCTAGCATGACAATTTATGTGTTAAGAACGGGGTATGCTTATTAGTCGTGATACTCGTTGCTCTTATTTGTCCTTTGGACAGGAATTGTTGACGAATCGTGAGTCTCAGATGTCCGCCATCTTGATTGTTGTTCTGTTTGCTTTCTTATTTACATTTACTGCACCTGCAAAATCAAATGCCCCCAAGGGGAAGTAAAAAGCAGTGTTGAGCATTAAAGTAGCATGACGACTAAAGAGAAATCTTACTTTCATCTGCCCTGAGAAGAGCCTCTATCTTCAGCACTTTGAGCAACTTTTGTACCAATGGTATGGCTTGCAAGGTTTCTTCTTTTCTAATTTCCCAAGAATTTGTAGCTTAAATTCCTTTTTTTTTCTTTTTTCTTTTTTCCATTTTGCCCCCAAGTTTTTTTCTGGGTATTGCAAATTGTCAAATTCAGGCAACTGCAGAATAAATTATCTGTATAATCTAAGCATTAAATGTTTTTTTTTTCCATCTTTATCATAAGAAAACAGAAAAGAATGGTGCATTGCCATTTGGCAACTAGAATTAAAGAGAATAGTCTTAGCAAGTTATGACAGAAAATCAGTATGCAGGATAAATTTGCTAATTTAGAGGAGTAGTTACCGTAAATGAGCAAATTCGCAGTCAATTTTTTCTAGACAACAAAAGATGCAGAATTTGGAGGCTCTGTTGACAGTACATATCTGTGAAGAAACATATGATAGATTAGCAGGATGCACCTCATCGTATATATTGTAATTATCCTTAAAATTAACTAACCTTTACAAACTAATCCATCTCTATATATCTAACTCAAAATAGAAGAATTAGAAACCTTAAACATAATAGGTGAAAATCTAATAAATAAAGAAAGCAAAGAAAGCAAAGAAACCTATAAGATAGAAATAATAAACCCAGATATTACGATCATAACTCAAGATTTAGCTTATAGCTTAGAAGATAGGAAAGAATGCAAAATGCATGTAGAAGATTTATTAGAATTAAAAGTAATAAGAAGAAGCACTAGTAGACATAGAAGCCCAGCTTTTATAGTATCAAATCATAGTGAACAAAAAAGAGGCTAAAGCAGAATAGTAATTAACTATAAAAGATTAAATGATAATACAGTAAGAAATAGTTATAAACTCCCTAATAAAGACGAATTAGTAAATTGTATACAAAAAACATCTTGGTTCTCTAAGTTTGATTGCAATATCGGTTTTTTGGCAAATAAAGTTAGACGAAGAGGCAGTATCATGGACAGCTTTTAGTTGCCCGGAAGGTCATCTTGAATGGTTAGTTATGCAATTTGGATTAAAGAATGCACCTCAAGTTTTTCAAGCTAGAATGGATAAAGTTTTTAAAAAGTATTCCAGTTTCTGTATAATCTACATAGATGATATTCTTATTTTTAGTAACAATAGATATATACATACAGTTCATGTTCATAAAGTCCTAGATGCTCTAAAAGATAATAATATAATAATTTCAAAAAGGAAAGTAGAATTGTTTAAAAATAAGATAGATTTTTTAGGATTAACCATAGACAAAGGAAAGATAGAATTACAACCGTATATTACTACAAAAATTTTAGAATTCCCTAACAAAATAGAAGAAACAAGAGAACTACAAAAAATTTTAGGATTGTTAAACTATGGAAGACAGTTTATCCCTAATTTAAGCACACTAGTAAGACCACTTTACAATAAGCTTAGTAAAAACGGTCAAAAATATTTTAACACTAAAGACATAAAATTAGTAAAAAGAATAATAGAAATAGTAAAGACTTTAAAGTTCATTTCACTCCCTATAGACAGTTATTACAAGATAGTACAAACAGATGCCAGTAGTAAATGATGGGCCGTAATACTAATCCAAAAGCTCACAACTAATAGCCCGAAAGATACAGAAGAAATAGCAAAGTATTCTAGTGGTAAGTTTACTGAACCAGAAAGTAGAAAGTCTAGCACAGAGTTAGAAATTTTAGGAATAATAAATTCATTAAATACTTTTCATATTTATATACAGAACGAGTCTTTTACCTTTAGAACATATTGCAATAATATTGTAGAATTTTACAAAAAAATACAAAAGAAGAATTTTGAGAAAAAGAATTCTTTCATTAGTAAACGTTGGTTAAGTTTTTTTAGAAACATTAACTAGTAGATGATACAAAGCTGTTTTCAAACATATAAGCGGAAAGGATAATACAGTAGCAGATATTTTGTCAAGACTAATAGATTGCTAACTATTGCAGGAATGACAGGAAGCTCAAAGAATGTTCAGAAAAGCTTTAGTTTCCCAGCATCAAGCGTTAATACAGAAAAGCTTAGCATATGGCCTTATACTATTAATTATAGTCCTGAAGTCCCTTTTCAACCTTTAAAAGTTTTAAAGGACAAGCTTATAAAACCTCAGCAAGCGTTACTTAATAACATTTGGTTTTTTAGAAATGATAACAAAGGTTTTCTAAACTCGCTTAATATTTTAAGTCAGTATTTTGTAGAAAATAATAAATTTTCTTTTTACGTAGTTTATAAAGGAAGAAAAGTTTGATTTTATTCTACATGGCAAGAAAATGCTAGTTATGTTGAAGATTTTCCAAACCCTATTTTCAAAGGTTTTTATTCATCAGAAGAAGCTAACATCTTTTGAAGAATGTTTTTACAAAATCAAGATGGTTTCGAGCCCATTTTAGAATATAATGGAATCACCTACGATCGGAACCAAGTGCAAAGCCTTATGAATCATTTCAAAAGAATCAATGAAGCAAAAAAATAAAATTTCTGAAAAATTAGAATGTTGCAAAGCAACAATGAATGAGCTTATAGAAAAGCTACAAGTTGAAAATGAAGTCCTGAAGCAAAAGCTAGATGAAGCTGAATAGTTAACTGATCAGATTCAGAAGCTAGAAATGATAGATAAAAAGCAAAAAAGCATTTAAAAGCATGAAAAGCAAAAGAATAGTAGCAAAGACAAGGTGGTAATCTCCGAAAGGCCCCTTGATATTATAAATATTATCCTAATGAGGGATCAAGCAAAAAATATATATAAAGCGGTAGAAACTCTACCTAATGAATTAAAGCAAACCATTTTTAGCTATGTCAAAACTGATAGTTTGAAGCGATTTTCTAAAAATACAAAAGTTTTTAACTCAAAGCATAGGAATACCTAACGGTATGACTACATTGTTACACGAAAGATTAAGATATCAGCAAATTTGGTACAAATTTATAACAGTTCAAGTAAATTTGGATATTTTCCCACTTGAATTTAATATCCCAGATCTTGGACAAGTTGGTATTGAAGAATTATTTAGCTAATGTATGATTGATAGTCTTCATGCTACCAACATACTAAAAATTGCTTTCCTCCCAGAAAAATTTCAACAATCAATAAGAATGTATGGATGGCGAAAAGGTTTATGTTTAGACATAGACTCTCTTCCCTGTGAATGGATCATCAGCCAATCCTACAGGATGATAAACTTTCTCCCAGTCTATCACTATATTGTGATTGTCTCATATGATCACCATGTCTCTTTTATGTATGAAGGAAATCCTCCTTTAAAATGTGATGACATTTGCCCTGAATATCTTCAAAGGTACATGGCCGAAAAATATTTTCTCTGCATAAATTCCATTAGACCTAAGCTGGTTGGTCAAACACCACACATGTCTATCTTTATAAGAAGCAATGAAGTGTGGTTTAAATACCCAATTCCATGGATTTTTCTCAGCCCAGAAACAGATGAAGCTCTTAGAGATCTCTAGGAAGAGGAAGAAAACACCTTTGGTGATCCTGCATTTCTAGAATACGATCATCTCTTAGAAAAAGACTATAATTTAGATGATGAAGCCTATCATAATCTTAACACTTAAGTCAAAAGCTAGTGTTGGCAGAACAAGACAAAGTTAGACAACATTAAAGCGTCGGCAGCTAGCAGACAAAAATAGTAAAAGCATCACAATAATGAAGATCAATAATGAAAAAAATAAGAAGACTAGAAGATAAGAATATAAGATCAACGACTTTTACACACTTTTCTGTAAAAATATCCACAGTATCGGCCAATTGTTTTAGGCCATACTTATCTCTTTTCTTGTATAAATATGAGTCTTGCTCTCAATTGCAAAACACATGAGATTTACACACTCAATCTCTTTGCAATCTCAGAGCTCTCAAAAATTTCTCTGTAATTTTCTTTATTACTATTTTCCCAAACATCAATAAAGCTGTGAATATTCTATATATCCGATCAAAATAAGCATTCTTCGATCTCAACTTTTTTTTTATCTGTTTTAAAACCTAGGAAGTCTTGCCACGTTAACGAAAATATAAGATAGATATTAAATTTTCAGAGTAACTGGGTCCTTGTAATTTTGTTGAAAGGTTTGTGAGGTTGTTTATGCTGTAAAAGTATCTAGTAGAGTCCTGTTTTTATTGAATCAATATTTTATAATTTTTCGTTAAAAACTCCTTGGTAGTCCTGTGTATAAGTCCTATTGATAAGCATTTATGGACTTTAGGAGAATTTTGAAAATTCGTTTTGAAACAATAAAAACCATGGGATCTTGAAAGACCCGTGTAGATAACAACCCTTCTTTTCTCTTATGGTATCAAAGCCTTGTTACTTTTAAATTTAATATTTAGCTTATATGAGTAGTTACAGAAAGGGAGACTTCTATTTACAACTTATGATATTCAAAAACTCTTTCTATGTTACAATTTCTTATTTTAATAATCATGTCTTTCATATGTATCATTATTTTAAGATATTTACTTCTTGTTTTACGTATCTTTGATATATGAATGCTGTTAATTTTAATAGTATAGATACAACTTTAATAGATCTTGCAAAAAATAGTCCACAAAGCCTAGAATCTATAAAAAAGAATAATGCTAAACATCTCACCCAAAATCTCACTTTTTTCATCCCAACACATGTGATATGTGAGGTGTCAAATTGTGAGTGGATACAAATTAATGGTGCTTTATCTCACCTACCCTATGTATCCACTCACCATTTGATACCTCACATTCCACATGTGTTGGGATGAAAAAAGTGGGATTTTAGGTGGGATGTGTAGCATTACTGCTATAAAAAGGCATCAGTTAGAACATATAGAATTAGTAAACGAAAGACTGCCAATACTTTATAAAGCCTTAGACTTTTGTCTCAAGCATAGTAGAAATGATTTCCCCCAATTAGAAAAAGAAATATTAGAATTAGAGAATTTAAAGATCAATAGTGAAAACAAAATAAAATACTTAGAGCAACTCCTAAAAGACCATCAACAAAAGCCATCATCTTCATCATCTTTAATGCTTTCGTCATCAAAGCTGAATCAACCTGATTAGATGAACACTGAATTAGAAAATATAAAAGAACGTTTAGAATACTGTCAAAACATTATAAAACAGTTGACTAGTGAATTAGAAAAAGCAAATCCCTTAGATAATAAAAGCGTTTATAATCTCAAAACTAGATTAAGTGGTGTTAAATTAGCAGAAAAACGTTGGAATGAAACTTTGCAAGCGTTAAGTAGAAAAAGAAAAAGAAATGAGTAATTATAGTCTTTTTAACTGTTTATTTAATATTTGTTTTGCCAGACCAATAGAAGAGTTTGTTACATTTCTAGAACAATTAGACTATTACGAAACCGAAAGAATTTTTCTTGTATTAGTATTTAGAAATAGACAAATAGTTAGAGAATTTTTAGTCTCTGAAAAACTAAGATTAGCAGAAGTAAGGTTTTTAAGATTAATAGACATAGAAATAGCAGAAATTAGAAGAATTCGGCCCTACATATGAACAACTATAAAAGAATTGAATATTTAGACCTAGACATATCAAGCTTTAGAAAGACAAAACTTAGTTTACAGAATAATATAAAAATTAGCTGCAACGTAGAACATTTGGAAAACCAGTACAAACATATACCTCATACAAGTAATAGTCAACAAAACTTTATTGTAGATTTGATAATAAACTTAGGACAAAGTTTAGAATGAAAATATTGATAAGACTAATAAAAATATTACTGATCTACTTAGTTTCTTTGAAAAAAGCAAAGTAGAAACTTTAAGAAAGAATTTAGATTATATAAGAGAATCTTTATCTGATTTCAGTAACCAAGTCAAAAAGTTTCCTAACAGAAAAGAGATAGCATATTTAAACCAGTTTGCTTTTTTGGTTGGAATGTGTGGGTGAGTTTTAAAAGCAACTAAAAAGCAAGCAAAAAAAGCAATGGTGTCATGTGTGATGTGAGTGAAGTTGTGCATTGAAAATTGAAATGCAGCATGCCATTACAGTTGTGCCCAAATTGAAATGAGCACTTTTCTTCTGCACTACGAACGGAAGAACTGATGTCCAGCCTCTAGGGAAGAGAAGTTGGTCTAGCATGAATGATGAGAGGTAGTCAAAATAGCCAAAGATGCTCGCCCAAATATCAAACCACCTACAAACAGGGCCTCTATATGTATGTGATTGATTTAGGCAAGTCATCCTTGGCTAGCCAACCAGCTCTTCATCTACATACAAGACCCCTCTTCCTCTCAAATACATTCAGTGACTTGTAAATACAAGATGGTGTTTTGCTCCATCAAGTGACTTGTATTTATAGTCATCCATCATGATGAAAAGATTAGATTCCAAATAATATTGCTGCAAAGTTTATAATTAGGTCTCCTTGTCTAGCTTTATTAATTGATCTAATGCCAACATCAATTATCAACCTATCCATACTAGAATATATTCTTCTAATCGAATACAATGGGACCAACCATACCATATGTCCATATCCGTTCATGTTCATTTTGATAGGAGTTGCTTTCACTGTTTTCAATTCTCAGCCACGGATATGGAGAAAAAGTGCATGAGCATATATAAATAGCTTCTTGGAAAGAAAGTCTACGTAGCATGTTGACGAAGCAAGTTGCATAAATATGTTCCATCACTTGACCCCTTAACTCTTTCAAAGGACGAAAATGATGTTCATCAGAACAACTCTTATCTTCTTATTCTCACCATTTCATCACACAACGACACAAGCGCTGACCAACCGGTTTTATCTGAAAGGGACTTGTCCAAAAATAATGATGATAATATAAGAAAATAAAAGATTTGGGTTTGACATTCTATTAGCATTGATGAAGATTGAAGGGAATAATATTTGACCAGATGAGGAACAATATACAAAAATTTGTGATGTTGAATTCATTCAACAAAGTGAAGGTTGAGGAGTCCTGATAAGTAAGTATATATAAGTGAGAATCTCCATATCAACAAACGTCATTACTCATTAGGCGTCAATGAATGCCATTTCCACTTATCTCCATTGGGTCTAAGAGAGTGGATCTGTTTCTAATTTCTTCTAGCACTTGCAAACCATCCTCATTTCGATGAAATTTTATGAATTTTTATAAGATTATTTGCACTTACATTAAGATGAATGAGATATACTTGGGGAAATTCTTTAAAAAAATTTCTGATACAAAAACTAGTTGTTTTCAATTTTTTCTATGTTTTCCCATTTTTTAAATGTTTTAGCTTGAATTTTTTTTGAAAAATTAGTTCTCATACTCGAATTTTGTTTTATATATTTTTAATAAATATATTTCATTTTTCTTATCATCCATGTAAAAAATTTCATCAAAATTCATTAAATTTCATCATGACATGAATAGTTTGAAATTTGAATATAATGTGGTTTGCACTAGAAAAGTCTTTATACTGTACATATATACATACATACATATATATATATATATATAGTGAGTCTCTCATAAAAGATCCCTTATTTTAATTTCGGTAAAAATCACCATGAAATCACATCGATTTGAATGAATTTTGATTTGAAATTTTTATGGATGATAAGATATTAAGATCATTGAAATTTATATATGAATGAAATTTGAAAATTTATCCCTAGCGAATTGAGAAACATCAGTTTTTTACTTGTTAATTGATTTTTCGTCAAAACAGTCCTTATATAATTAAAAATTACTCATTTCAGTCCTAAAATTAGTCAAGGTTTGTCAAAACTAACAGTGGGAGGAGTATTTTGGTCTTACCACATGTTCATTTAAAAATTTGAAATATACAACTGGTTAAAATTTGAAATTTTTCCGGATTCGAGAACTGTTTTTCTATTATTTCCCCTTTTAAAAATGTTTTTATTATTTTTATTTTTCTGATATTTCCCATTTTTTGACTGTTTTATATTTCAAAATTTAGAAAAAAAATAGTTATTGTATTTGAAAATTTTTCATTTTCGGAATTTTATTTAAGTCTTTCTATAATTTATATAAAAAAATCACATTAAAATTCAATAAGTTCCATTAAATATCACTAAAACCACTTAAAGTTTGTATAGTAAAAAGTCTTCATTGAAAAATTTATCTCTATATATTTATTAGATTTCTGAGGTGTAAAACGTCTTATGTCCAAGCCATTGAAACCTAGATGAAATTTAATAAATGTGAGACTTTTTTGTATGGATGTCAAGAAAAACGAGGTATGCTTAGGAAAAAGAAATTTGAAAATTTTTTAGATACAAGAACTAAATTTCTCAATTTTTCCTATGGTATCCCATTTTTTTTAAAAAAATATTTTAGCTGAAAACATTTAGAAAAAAGATAAAAAAAAGCTCCCAAACTAAAAAAGTTTTGAAATTTTGTTTTTCTTACGTATATAATATATGCAAATGTCTTTCTTAAGTCAGACAAGTTATGGATAATAAATAAATGACGTAAAGCTTGTGTTTATAGTAAGCATATAAGGGCGAGACCCAAAGCAAGTAATATATATTTATAGATAGAGTAAATTGCACAAACTCCTATGAGATTAGACATAATAAGACATATAATACCTTCTAACAATCTGAAGCATATGTTCTTTTTTGACAAAATAAAACAAAGTTGTTATATATATATTCTTTCTATTATCAGTTTGTCATAATATAAAATACATCACGATGAAGAATATAGATCACAGATTATAGAGAAGTTTGGACAAATACATACACTTTGAATCAAAATATGTAAATCTAATGGTCAATTTTTTTCGTCCTGATATATTTTATATCAGGACGAATTGGCAATAGAAAAATTTTATATATATATATACAAAGACAATTTATAGAACACCGGTGTATCCGTACACCGTGTAGAAATATTACGATCGAAGTTGAAAATATTGCTATCGAAGGTTGAGTTATACTTTCTTAAATTACGATCATAATATTTCCTACACGGTGTATGGATACACCGGTATTCTATAGCTTAACTCATATATATATATATATATATATATATATATATATAACTTGTTGATTTGTGATAGAGAAATGGAGGAGGTGTTGGAGCAGGTGCTGGAGCCTGGAAGAGAGGAGACGTTGGATTTACGAAGGAAGAAGAGTGTCGATCACAAATCATGCTTCAAATAGTGGAGGCCATGCCTCCTCTGGTGTAAATTAATTATTGTCACCACTAAAGGTTGGCGATGCCTCCTCCACATGCGCTTGATCGAGGCCAACTGCGAACCATCGACCTCCCCACCTTCATTCAGCGACCTCTTTTTTATTATTATTATAGTATTATTTTTATGCGTATTTTAACTCAGGGGTCTTGCAAACATTTACATTGTCAAAACAAGTCAAACTAATGGAAGTTTTCACCGTCCTTAAGTTTAGGTGTAAGTGTAGACAAACCAATTCTGCTCATTTGGGTGCAATTATGGAAAATCCCTCATAGGACCCCACCCACATGGACCCATGGGCCATGGGGTTTGGGGACAGATTTCACCCAAAATAGGGTTTTGAGGCAGGGGAACCTCTATTTCCACTTAAATATACATTTGATTATAATTTTATTTCCTGATCTAAATCAAACCCTAATAAATTTCACCCAAATATAATTATATATATATATATATTTTTTATCGTGTATTTGTATTTATTTTAGATTAAATTAAACAAATTATTTATTTTGGATTGAATATTTAAATTATTATTTGGATTGGATGTTAAATAAGGTGAAACAGGAGATTATGATTGCCGAATTCCAAATTCAAAATTCAAAATTTCAAATTGGGATTGGAAATGGAAGAAATTGGAAAAATGGGTGGAGGTGGGGAAAATTCCCCCCAAACACACCCATCCCCCATTTCCCCCAAATAGGGTTTTGAATGGGGGTGAGGGAAGGGGTGTGTCTGTTAAGAGTAGCACACACTCATCCCTACTCAAGGAGAAAAACTTGGGTGCATCTGATGCACCACACTGGAATCTGATTGTGGTGCATTGAATGCACTCATTAAGTGACATATGTCACTTTAAAAAAAAAATTCTACCTCCACCTCAGTTTCTATCTCCATCTTCTTTACCTACCAGACCTCGCTTTCTCTCATTTTCAGACCAACCATTATGCGCCGCCGATCGCCAGAGCAAGTGAGTAGACACCACCCAAATCAGAAGATGTGGGAAAAGCCAACCGTCCGATCTCTTAAAAGGGTCATCCCCAAACGAAGTCATCTTGATGGTCAAACCTTCGTTTAAAGTTTGACAAAACTGTCGTCATCGACATCATCACTGATGAGTTGTCCCACAAAACCACCGAGAAAATGTTCATCGAGTGCCGACCGTTGTAACCCAAGAGTCGGTTTTCAAATTCAAGCTGTGTGGAGAGAGAAACGAAGTCAAACCCGAACCGTCGCCGATCCTTCGTCGTCAGATTTACACCTTTCCGCTTTGAATCTAATGAAACCGATCGCACCAACGAACTCAACGCCGTCTGATCTTCCAAATCCGATCATCGTCAGAGTCAACCGACGCCGTATAAGGAGCGCAGGTGACAAATTCAGACCGAGATATTAGTAGATGGGAGAGAAAGAGTGGTAGATGGAGAAGATGAGTAGAGAAAAATGATTTGAATGGAGAAAAAAAAATTAGAGTGACACGTGTCACTCAATGAGTGCATCTGATACACCACCATCAGATTCCATTGTTGTGCATCGGATGCACTCAAGTTTTTCTCCTACTCAAGGGTAGGAGTGCAATTCCCCTTTTTAAAAATCAAAAATAATTTTACATACCCTTTTAAGTACAACCAAAAGAGGAAAAAAAATAGTACTATCATCGGCAATGAGCCATTTTTACAAAAGAAAATGAAAATGAGCCTCCATTACAATTTTGTGAAGAAAGTTGGTGAAAAAGCTGGCATCTTTGGAGTGATGCACTGATGCCGGCATGCCACCGTACAAATCCACTAATATAATTAGGCAGTTAAAAAAAAAAAACCTCTAGCCTCTACCGCAACATAATAATAAAATATCTATGCGCAGGGCTGAAATGGAATCCACACCCTAACAAACTTGATAATCAAACAAGCCTCACAACAATTGTTTGGTTGGTAGTTGGTACGAAGAAGAAGGGAATGAAAAAACTATTCACATAATGGAGTTTTGTCAATGTTTGTTGTTAGCAAACCTCATGTGTATTGAGATCAAGTCAATTTCGGTTTCTCTAAGAAATTAATATTAAATTGTCTAACATACCCTTACACTAAATTCGCAGCATGACTTGCTACACTGGATGTATTGCAAATAGAGACTAGTGATAATAGTAGACATCTGTATGAATTAACTCCACAAGCTTACCATATAGACATCATCCATTCAAAAAAAAGTCCTTTTCAATATCCATAGACTTGATAGATTAAACACATGAATACCAAAAGAGGACCTCACCTTAAGAGCAACAAAGCATAGCCGTAAAACCATTAAGCACAAATGTGAGGTTAAGCTGTTCCCCATATAACTTCCCAACAGGTACCTTGTTAAACACATGTATGTTGTTCCACATTTTCTCCTCCTTGTTAATATTAGATCAGTATCGGTTGCAACTAACCACTCAACAGCCACCATATTCATAACTACATCTGACTATCTGAGATGAAGATCCACGTCAGTATGAGTTCTTTCCCATCCATTCTCTAACGAGAATTTCTAGCTAGAATACTTGAGCTTCCATCCCTGCAGCCGATTCATGGGTTTTAAATGATGATATAACTAAAAATACTTCAGCTCTTCGAATAAAAGATCAAAATCTAGATTAAGCAACAACACAGGGACATTGGAACCTATTACAGTATCTCTTATCAAGTTATCCAACACAGAGCAGGTTACTAAATCGTTCCTAGCTTAAATGGGACAAATTTGCATTTGTTACATCTCTAAGTTAGAATAGCTTCCATACCATGCTACCCCACTATTAACTGGTTACATGAGAAAACTGACCAAGACAAATTAGTTTTGCAGGAAACATAATATGCTGTCAACAGCAACATATGTTTTGCAGGAAACATAATATGCTATCAACAGAAACATATAGTCGCACATTTAACCAACGATTACGCAAAAGTCATAACCTTAAATATATATCTTAGCTTCTAAATACTGTGCTTTTAAAATATCTTGTTATAAACTTATAATTATGTGAATTATATCTTTCAAAATGATGACCTTTTCCCAAAAACCACAAATGCAATGCCCAAAGGGATGCCCAAGTTGATCTGGAGAGCTAAGCACAGCATCTTAACATACTCAAAAAGTGGAATTGGCTGTACCAATAGTTTCCTAGAAATATGGGCAGCATGCCAGCATCATCCATTGAACAGTGAGATCCCACTTAGGTGAGATGGCATCCACCCGATAATAACAAAAGTTTATAGACAACCACTTTCACAATTACATCATCTCCACCACAATGCCACAGAGAACCAGAACTGGGTCTCCATGGAACAATAAAAGATGACCGACAATGATATGTTTCTTGACACCAAAAATAAGTACTGTATAAACATTTCCTCTATTACACATGTTTTCCTCAAATCAAGATACTAAAATTAGACATACAAGTTCTGGTTTTAGTGCAGCAAAAAAAAAATTCAATTGAACTGAGATAGCATGCAGCCCATGAAACAAGAGTCAGCCCTCGCAACACACAAATGTAATCATCATTGTTTAGGTGACTTCTACCTTAAAGTAACAAAATTTGACTGAAAAGCATTTACGTGTATGACACAAATCATAGGCAATTTCTCAACAACGAAAAAGTGTTGTACAACCCATTCCTCCATCAAACAAATTATTGTAAAGCAAAACTCACTAGACTTAAAATAGGCATATAATTTTTGAGTTCTGAGTACAGTAACAAAGCTCAACTGAACCAAGTTGACATGAAGCTTATGAAACAGATGTCCGTTCCCAAGAAACATAAATGTAATAATCACCAATCATCTCAAACGTGTGGTGCGAATAGTACAAGGCTACAGCTAGTTTCACAATCTTAAATTACATGAGATGAGGATTAAGTAATGAGTTTTAACACGATGGGCAAAGCAAAACAGTAGGACAATAACTGTTTAATTTGAGGGGCAAAGCAAAACAAGATAGAAGAGTAATCATGTTTTGCAGTTCAAGTAACTAATGCAAACTAAACAGCAAATTATTTTTTTTTAAAAATTTATTTATGTACAGTTCCTTAGACACAGCATTCTCAGGGATGCCACTTAAGCAACAATTAATGTCTTTATTCAATTAAAGGCATAATTATATTTAGAAAACAATATCCAAATTGAACAATTCAGCTTTCCCATAATTTCTATTTCACTCTTGAAGAGAATGAGAATCGTGAAGGAAAATAATTATCAGCTTCATTTCTTGAACATTCTCCTTTCCCCTCATTTTGGCCAAGAACCAAATGAAACTAAATAATCCCTCATTATAGACTAACAATTATCAACATTTTGATAACCAAAACTAATCCAACAAAATCATCAAAATACTCCGTACCAGAAAATAGCACTGGATTAAAAGATATTTAGAGCAATAAAAAACAACTAAGAAGACAACCTACTCATCTTTAACTAGTACTAGCACCACATCATAAACAAAAAGAAAATGCTACGAAAAATCTCAAAGTAATTCAGTCATTGCATTGCATCTTACAGTGCCATGGCCGAAGACTTGAAACCTCCTCAAAAGATTACTATCCCACCAACCAAAAACTCAGGAAAATCCCTTACCAAGCTTCTGTATAGCGCAATACATCTTCCTCCGGGACCCAACAGCATTAATCCCCATGTCCTTCAAATCCTCCAATGTCAACATCGGCAATACCTCATCATCCACCTCATGTATCTCGAAAACAGGTGCATATCTCCCTAACCCTAAACTATTCAGCCAAATCCTCACTCCATCTTCACTCCCACTCCTATTCCAATCCCTCGCGTCGTTATCAGAAGGCCCGGATATCTCCATCCCATCATTGAGGTCCCTGTTACCTCTAAAAGTCCCTCTTCTGTTGTAATAAAGCGCCTCCCTTTCGTGCCCATCAACAGCCAAATTCTCAAGCGAATGAATTGGGCTTTGCTCCTTCAATGGACTCTCCGAATTCTCCATATTGAATTCGCGATACCCATCATCGGTATCGTCTCCACCGCTATATTTGGAGTCTCCTTCGAAATTGTTAGTGGCGTTACCGTTGTTATCGACAATGATGTCGGCAGCAGCAGCAGCGGCGACACCGTCGTTGTTTTTGGACGCCCAATTAGACCTAACCCTCTTGACAGATCCCCGCTTCTTCGAATCCTTAACTTTCCAACTCCCAATCGCTATACTATCCAGATTCTCATCTAGGGTTTCGTTCAAGTCCCCAGAATTGGCGCTCAAATTGGTTAAAGCTCGAGTCTTGGACGACTTGTTAGCGTCCTTCTTGTGATCGAGAGTAGCGGTCGAGTGGTGGTGCTTGAAAGGTTTGACGTTTCCGGCGGTGGCGGTGGCGGTGGCGGTGGCGTTGGGTCTTCGCAGATGAGAATCGTAGGGTTGGTGGTGGTGATGGTGGTGGTGGTGGTGGCGGTTGTCGCCGCCGATATCGCCTAATCTGACGCTGGGCCTACGCTGACGCTTTGATCCGACGGTTTCGGAAGAGGGTGCAGTCATGGGTGCTCCTCCGCCAAGTACGACGCCGTTTAACGGACCCTCCGGTGGCTCCCCCATTCATAGAGAGAGAACAATAACAAACTTTTTCTCTCCTCTCAAATTTGTCTCACTTAACTTTCTTTCTTTATCTTTCTATCTTTTTTAAAAAAAAAATGTTAATTTGTAACATTTAGGGTTTGGGTGGGAATATGCGAGTGTGTTAATGGTTAAATGCAGAGATTAATATAAAAGGAAAAAAAAAATTGAAAGAAAAAGAAAGGTCTTGTGTTTTTCATTTGTTTTGTATGAAAAATGAAAGTAGTGAGAGTTGAAGTGAATAAGTGAGTGAATAGGGAGAGTCGTTTTGTGCTGTGTTGTTAGGCATTGGACGCGTGTACACTGTACACTCACCCCTTTTCATCCACTCTAAATAATTCACTCCTATTTATCTCTATTTTAAATATTTTTTTTTAATTATTATAATTTGAAATTTATGGTCAAAATAATAGAATTCAAATACTTTGGGTATTTCAATTTGTATCTAACCAATCAAATTAGATCATATATATACATTTTTTTTAAATAATTAAATGTAAATGATAATAGTTTACGTTACACAATTTGGTTGATTAGACACAGATTAAAACATAATTTTTTTTTTAATAGTAGATTTGAATCCAAAATAATATTCAGATAGTATTGAAACCTACTATCCTAAATGCCACTTATTTTAGCTACCTAGTTGTGTATTTAATGAGACTTATTTATTATTATTCATTCTTGCAGTGAATTAATTTTGGGAATGTTCCATTATTTTGAGCCAGCTTATTAAATAAGTAAATCCAAAATATTGATTCCACCAATTGGAGTTCATCAAGTAGCCCAATTTGTGCAATAAATATAAATAAATAAAATACACGTGCTACACTGCCATTGATGGGGTACTGATCAGTCAGTACCATGATCAGTACCCCGATCGGTGTTACATATATCATATTCATTAATGTTACATCTCCTTAATTCATCTTCTATATATCACAAATTCATAAGACACCTTACCAAGGGATACAAATTGGAATGTTCAACATTATTGTTAAATGAATTTGAGATAGAAATTGGGATCCCTAGATGACTCTTTCTATGACGGACGTTAAGATATCCCCAATGGTGAGCCCCTTAAACTCATATCAACAAATCTAGAAGACCGAGTCATATCCTCTCCCTCCCCAATTCATAAATTAATAACAGTTCAAAAGAACAAGAAAATTACTTTTACTATTGTTCAAAGATTTTTTACTATTATTGTTGCTGTTCAGAAAAAAATAAAAATAAAAAAAACTTCTTCCCGAATTTTGCGTTAATGGTACAATAACTTTAACGAGAGAGTTTGCCAGTAAACATTAGAGGATATTGAAGAATTGCAATTCATTGGCTTCCATATATTGAGGAAGATTAGATTTAATGAATGATTAGATATAAAAACAGTATTAAGGTTGCCAGAAGCTGTTCTGGTCCTCCTAGATAGAATAGAACAATACATAAACAAACATTAAAGAACAGCACAGGCAAACATCAAAGAGAAATCTTGTCTTTAAAATTTAATATAGAATTTGAACAAACAAATTTTTTGAATATCATCCTTACTAGACGGTATACACAGAATCGCAGAAGGTAAACACCCCCAACCTGGGTGATGAGTAAATAAAAATCATGCTACAAGTGAAATTTTAAAGACCTGGATTCCAAGAATCGGTTTTCATAACAATTTGATGAATTAACTTGGGCAAGGAAATGCTTGTACTCATTAAGAACAACGGAGCTACACTTGTATTTAAAAAAAAAAGTTATTTCTGAACCTGAATCAGCCTTTTGACAAGAAGAAAACTGAATCTACAAAAATCGAAGGTATTGAGAGTGAAAAACTTACTCGTACGTCAACAACAGCTTTAAGCAGTCTCTTCTTTCTCATTCATTCAGTAGTGTATAGGAGTTTAAAGATTTAAAACTTCACAGATTTCTCAGAAGGCTCTTTACGAGAAGATCAAGCCTAGTTGCCTCCGATTCAACCAGCTTGCACCGTGCAAAGCTGACCATGTCCAAGACTACGCTCCAAAGGGTACAATGTTGAGCCTTTCACATATTTTTGATGGTCAATTGCAGCCTTTCTCAGGCTTGGAATCGAAGCAGGCTTTCGTTTATCTCGGTTCTTAATCAGTGAACAAGCACCGAGTGGATCTGCAGACCCTGCTCCAACCATCCTGTAAACATAAGAAAGCAATTATTGCATGTACAAGAACATAGCTTACCATAAAACAAAAGGAGCCTCCACACAAGGCACTGTCAAAACTCAAAAAGTTTTTGAAGAATTTATTGGATTCTAGTATGCTAAAACATGTACTAATTTAGCTTTTGATAATAAAAGAACCATGATGGCAAAAGCTTGAATTTTCCAGCACCATTGATGTATTGCACTATTGCCTTTCTTTTTCCCAATCCTTTTCTTTTTTTCTTCCTACGGTAGAATGCTTGATATCATCAATTCAGTCAAGACAAAAAATTGACATATTACTTGGGACAAATTCAACTGACATGAATAAAAAAACTCATGAGTAAAGGCCTAAAGGTCAACACTGTTTGGGGTATTGTCAGAGGCTTTCTTTCACATGATGCCACTAATTGCAAAAAGCGCCTATCATACCATATCTATTACTGATGAGTGCATGTTTTATCATATTTTTAATCCTTGAAACTAGATTTATTAGCACTTGGATTACCTTAAAAAAGACTCTAAATGGGGCCTTTCATAGTGGCCAAACACCAAAGAGATAAAAACTAAGACTCCCGATAATAACAAAGCTAAACTCATCTCTAAAGTAGATAATAACTTATCTCTGAATGACATAATTACTAAAAATAACCAAATGATAACAAATGATAATATCCCTAAATAACTATTTTCCTCCCCTAAACTTACGCCTAACGTAAGATCTTACGCCTAACGTAAGATCTCAAATCTCTAGATAATTCCCCATCAAACTTTATTGACAATGTAATCTTTTGCTAATTTAAATAAACAAATTTTAAAATCATAACACGGGAATAATAATAATTGAATAGTAAAAAAATTACATTGTCAACAAGTTTCATCTTACACCTCAAATTAAAAAATAAAAATAAAAATTAGAAAGACGTAATGATGACTAAAACAAAAATGCAAATTAAAACTCAGCATGGTGAATTCTCCTCATACTTTCAAAGTCACAACTCTAGTTCACAAATAGTACCCACTGCCTCGGTTTTTCATGTTCTCAGCTTGCTTCTATTTCTCTCTTGAGGCCTTCTATAGGTTTTATAATTAAAACGTATATCTTGGTTAATTTGGTTTCCTAAAGTCAATTAGGCAGTCTTCATGTGCCAAATCACATGCAAATAGTTTTCCTTATACACCAACATAATGTCACATACACTTCTCCTAGTTATGTTTAGAGACTTTACAATTTATATGGTATGCTCTTGAAACATGATCCATGAAAGGAGCCAGCCCATATGACAAGATTTTAGTTATGCTGTTCATTTAGTAACTTGAATAAATACACATAAGATCCCATTGAGGTCCAAAATCTTTGTAATCAGTTCAATTTTAAGTCTTCAAAATTCTGTAACAGGTGTGTCTTTGAATTTACTGCAATAACAACCCAATTAAAACTTATTCCAAACTCAAGGATAGTTACTCATGTTTTACCATAAATAAGTCTAATTAAATCACAATTATGAAATCCAAGAACTAATAAATCTAGTTTCAAGGGTTAAGTATATGATATAAAATTCACTCATCAATTACCAAACCATGTGAACACTATATGGTTGCGGTCAGATGGCTGTGACAAATTGCCATATTCATATCTTATGTGGCTTATGGTTTCCAAGATGAAGAACAGTGCATGAAAACATATACACAATAGATGTATGACACAAAAAATACTCAGGATTGTGTTCTAACAAATTTATAATAAGTATTTTATATGGGAAAACCCAACGACGAATGACGTACCTCAGCAATTTCTCTGATGCTACTCTAGCAGCTTTAATTGTACTGCGGCTTGGGACCCATTTTAAAACACGGTCTGGATTTGCTCGCATGGGGGAATGAATTTTAATAAGCTTCAGAAGACAAACAGCATAAGATATCAAACTATGTTAAATATTTGATGTACAGTGACTAATAAGAGCATTCCACCATAATATAAAGAGAGCATTAGAAGCAACTGTTTTCCTACTAGGCTCATGCCACATGCCTGATCTTCTAATTCTGATGTTTACCAACAAATCATTGATTTACAATTCAGTACTAAAATTAAGGAGTTGAAGAATGTGTAAATGGAAAATTCTCTGTAATATTCCCAACGGAATCTATTAACGATGATTTGATGTTCCTATGGGGAGAGAGAGAGAGAGAGAGACTTACACCTAAACATTCCATCATCTGGTAGTAAGCCCTACCATGTAGAGGAGTATGACCCTTTCGAGATTCAGAAAAATATCTTGTCCTGAAAGTATATTGTAAAATGCCTTGGTCAGTCGATATAAAATTGTGAGAAATCACAAATTGATGATAATAATAGTTGAAAGTAATTTCTATACCATTCTTTATAACCCGGATCCACAGTGAAACCATACATATCTACTGAATCACATATAGAGAGAGCAAATTCAAGAGCCTTTAGCCCAGTTCCCTTCGCTGCTGAACCAAAGGATGCACCTAGCATGAGATACACAGGATTTATAATAGGAATTTCCTGCAGAAGAAAATTCATGTTTAGGAAAAAATAATATGTGAAAACACAAAAAGAATAAAAAGTATTCTCAAACTTTTTATATGATTTTCGTGTGATGGCTAAGGCAACAAAGTATGTCATAATTCCACAATGGAAGCAAGATAAAAGTTCCATAATGACTATTTACAATTTCATGTTTGTTTTCATTTTTTGGTCAACTACTTTTGTATGGTCCTCTGCTGCCTTCTCTGGTGGAGGTTTAGTCTTAGCTTTTGTTTTGGTCTTGTCTGGTAGACTTCTTGTTCATCTTCCTTCTTCTTGTATCTTCCTTCCTTTTTTAAATATATTCTGATTTTATTTTGTTTCTCATAAAAATAATTTCATACTGTGAATCTCTAAGGCACCATAATTACCAGGCAACATCTTCCAGAGTAAGTCAGATAACATAACAGGCCATCCAATAGGGATTTTGAGAAATCTTCATTTGGCCTCTACTTAAACAAATAAAAGAGTTCCAAACTGTTGGCTATTTGTTGACCTAATGACCCATAAAAATAAGTTTACAACTATGGTAAAAGTCTCTCAACAGCTTCCCAGTGCTCAACAAGAATATGAAACCTCGCTTACTAACCATAACAATTAAAGTCTGAAAAAAAATCACCCGAGACATCTCCATGCTTCATAGAAAATTCAATTGTTCTGTAAGCTTCCTGAAGAGTGAGCACTCCTTTAGTAGGATAGAGGAAATTTAGGGCGAAAGCAAAAACGCCAAATTACTTCAATCCAATAGGAAAATTAAAATCAGATTGTATATGAAAAGGAGATTGTAAAATAAATTCTGTATTTTGCCGATTCTATGTCAGCAGATAACGCTGCATACTTCAGCAGAGCCTAACAGCGGTATTCACCTTTCTGAAGCCTTTACTCAATCAAAAGACTTTCAATTTGGGGTCAACACTAGAGATTTCGAAGGTGATTTGTAAAAGAACAAAGAGATATATCCGAGAATATTTCATGATTGGAGATGCAGGTTCCAAATCAAATACCATGTGATCAGCAGTCAATAAATGCATCATAAGCAATGTCAATAGAGCACAAAGTACATTATGGAGTTATGGTGGAAACACAAGATCTACACCAGTAAATAAAAGGGAATACGGACGATATCATTTCTGAACAAAAAGCATATGAACCCACATTATAAATATCATTAACACTGACAAAAGACAATCAGTCAAAGATGAAAGCGAAATATAGAAATAAAAATTGGACCATCTGCAACAGTGGAATTACATACTAAAACAAAAAATCAGACCTACGATTTTAAAAAGAGAAAACAAAAATACCTTTTTACTTAAATATATTTGCCACTAAAAAAAGCATTAGTTAGCAAAGAAAAAAAAATACACAAAGAAACTACATGAAAACAACACACATACTCGAATCATCTTGCTCATAATGTCGTGAATAGTAGTTTTTACAAGCAGGGCCTCCTTCCTTGTTTCTGCAGAAATAAGATATTTAGAATGCATATAGTAATATTTAACAGATCTACCAACAAAGGGATTGGTACTCATACCATCTAACTCTACAACTTTATCAAGAGCTTTGGCAGATCCCCTATTAAGAAGACGAAATGTACTTTTCTTTCCCACATATTCTGTATAGTTCTGCAATAAAGAAATAAGAAAAAAGTAAGAAAATAACTCTTAGTGGGTAAAACGAAGCAGAATTTCTGGCATCCATTATAGCCACTGGTCAACCTGTATCGGAGCTCCATTCTCTCTAATAACAACATCATAGCTATCTATCTCCTTCCCAAACCTTGTTTTCAGTAGATCTCCTGAGTTACCAATAACAGCACACCGGCCAAACTGCCGGGGAAAATACGGTGGAGTTTCAGGGAGCACCAGAGAAAGTTTCTCCATGCATAAGGTTTTATTTTGACAGCGGTTGCTGCAATAAGTATATAAACTAAATCAAACTAAATGTAACTGTAAAAGATCTCAGCAGCTTATAAATAGCAGTTCATCAAGAAAAACTTAACTTCTCAAGAATTTTCTACCAGAAAGAAAAATATATATATATATATCTTTGTTCACTTCTGCTTCTATATTGTTAACAGTTAATGCAAAGCATAAAGCTTAGGATACCAATTTGAACAATTTGAAAACAGCTCATTGCACTGAGTAAAAATATTTTGATGCAGCTGGTGCGGAAATCTCAAACAGCCATATAGAGTCGATAAAATATCAACGTTTAATCTTTATGGGAAATTCCAACTGCAGGCAAAAATTTGATGTTCCAGTACCTCTTAAACCTAATACAAATGTCAGCATGCTTGGGGGACAATTATGAATTATTTTATTCTACATGCTCATGCTCATATATATATGAGTAGCAACTAGCAAATATTGCTATTTTATCTCTCTTCTTCATTTCAGATGTTATTCAACCATACATGAGGTAATAAATTAATCTCACTTTATTCTTTTAAGAATACTAGTAGAATACTTACAGATGTATTCCTTTATTAATCCTACGCCATGCATATTCCTCCCAGCCATTTGGTAAAGCATCAATGAACTCCTTGGTCAGAATTGTAGTACTGTTCCGCACCTGAGCAATCAACTCACTAAATAATAAATCAATCGTAAAGAATGAAACAAATTTAAAACAAGTACAGCACATGCCACATGGTAATATTTAAACAAATCCAACACTAAGTAGCACGCTCACCCGTTCCCATGTAGCTACAGCTTCACAGAGATCGAATTCAAATGATAAACCTTCAAGTTCCCCACTGTTAGGATCTTTCTGTTTAAATGATAAATGGTAACTAAGTCATAATTTATCTTTGTTCAAAACTACAAAAAATATATATATACTTAATAGAATTAAACAATAATAAATTTCTGACATTTCAGCACCCATCTCATTGTGGCATACCGCATACATTTTCAATCATTGTAATAATGTTATATCTGTTATTAGAGATACTTACCCATTTGGGCACAGTGTCACTAGGAAAGTTAATCGTTACATGGCAGTAATCTTTACCACTCACAGCTTGTAAACCTAATCCATTCGCACTCTGCACCATTAGCAAATGCACTTCATAAAATCGCTACTAAAACTAAAAATTTGAACATATTGAAACTAGACAAAACAGACAATGCAATTTATCATCCAGATATCTCTAATACCTATAAAAGTTGATGAACCAAAACAGCCAGAGGAAGAGAAACCCATCTTCACTAGTTCAAATTCTAAATATCGATCACATCAATTGTGTATTAAATAAAACAATCTAATCTCCAGCTGCATAAAAAACGAATTATACTAACCACACACTTCTGGAAACCACTCTGAAGTGACAGCAACGCCTCGTAATCCTCATCCGAAATCCGATTACTCCCATCTGCACAACATATGCAATCAAAATCCATGTAATTATCACACACATATAATACATGTATATATATATATATATAGAGAGAGAGAGAGAGAGAGAGAGAGAGAGAGAGTGAATACACAAATTGGAGAGGCCAGTGATGTAAATGAGGATGGCAGCGAGTCCAGATGTTAAAGCAACGAAGAAAGCGAACTGCAATAGCCTCATCTATTGCAATTTCTCTTTTATAGTGTTTTTGCTTTTCTCAACTTCAAAATGATGGCTTCTCTTCTCAGCACCAGTTATTCGATTAACGATGAATAAGTGATTGTTGGCTCTGGCTCTCGCTCTGGATCTGGAGATGTCAACAACTGCACACTCTACACTCAACACTGTTCTTTTCCAAGTAATATTATACGAAATTCACCGCTTTATATATAAGGCCTTAATTGGACTTTTGATTGAGGCCCAATGGTTTTTTTTATTGAGGCCCAAGTTGTTAAGTAATTGAGAGAGACCATTTACATCCCGCAGAATTCTGGGTGCACTCATATGTCATTAAAATCGTATTTCTTTTTTGAAATACATTAAAATTGTTATAAATAATTATGGATTACCACCATGACCCACTCACCTCTTAAACCATGCAAGTGGGGGATATTTACTTAACCTAATCAACTTCCTAATTTAAAGAGGTGGCCGCCTCTTTGTAGTCTTCAATGCAAAGAGTGGTGCAAGCGGTTCTGTAAATTGTCAAGTTGCCTAAGCAAGTCCTATCTCCATCAGACCCAACACCGCCCTAGCTATCCTCTCTCTCTCTCTCTCTCTCTCTCTCTCTCTCTCTATATATATATATATATATATATATGTTTATTCTATTATGTAAAAATGAGAGTTTCTTAATTAGAAAGAGATTGAATAAAACAATGAGAAGCCATCGGTAAGCATTCGATAATTTGAATTTCTACTCCGGTCAATTGTTTCATATTCTCTCTATCTTTGTGAGTTTATTTATTGTTATATATTTATGTCTTGATTTACAACACGTCATCAGCACGATTGTATGTAAGTAAAAAGTTATCACCAAGTGACTGATTTACTTACAGCTTGATATTTGTGTATGTAAGTAGAAGGGATCTCTAGGAGAGTGATTTACTTATATTTAAACATTCGTATTTATATTTTTATATGCAATATATGATACTGGCTTATGCTGTGTCCCTTAAACCTATAGTTCTGTATTTATTTATTATGCTATTTAAATATTCGTATTTATATATTTATACGCAATATATGAGACTGACTTATGTTGTGTCCCCAAAACCTATAGTTCTGGATTTATTTATTATGCTCTTTAAAAATATTCGTATTTATTTATTATACGCAATATAAGATTGGCTACGACCCTGTCGACAGAGACTGGTTATGGCTGTGTTGACGGAACCTATATATAGTTCTGGATTTATTTATTATGTTTTTTAAATATTCGTATTTATTTATTTATACGCAATATATGAGATCGGCTAGACCGACTAACAAGAACTTGAAGTTTCTTGATTCATTATTATGATATTTAAGTTGGTGCGGTTTTACAAACCGATCAGAACCTGAAGTTCTGGATTTAGTGTTATATACATGAATGACATACTTTATTATTTGGAAACTGGACTTTCAAATACATTCAGAATGAGAATTTTTCTAAATTTTATATATGAACTTGCAATTCATGGTCGAACCAAATGTTCGAAAAATCAATATGATTTATGATTTTATTTTATCTCATATTTATAAAGTGATATGTTTACATGTCATTCATTTGAGAAATAAATTTATATATCCCAACAGGATGTTGTGAGTATCATAAAATATTTTAAAATCCCAATATCACATATAATGAAATTGGAAAAGATATTTTATCCATTTCGTATATGTTTGATGCTCTTGAAGTAGCAATATCAAGTGTGTATATATATATATATATATATATATATTAAATGGTGGGATCAGGCCAATGATGGTAATGTTTACACAATAAAAAAGGGGGGAGAAAAACTCTGAAGAGAATATAAAGGTGCCGGTCCATAAAAAAAAGGTTTATAGAATAAACCTATTGAGAAAAAAAAGGGATTATTATCATTTCAGATGAAATATAAAATGGTTTTACAAATAATGTCCATAAAATTCCTAGAAGGAAAAATATATGTCTTGCCGATAGTGCAACGACTCTTACAATTCTGCGGAGTCAGAAATATTTTATGAATCTGTCTTTGCTCAGAGCAAATGTTAATACTGTATCAGGTCTAGCGGGATCTGATAGAAGGTTCTAGAAGAGCCAAGATATTGTTGCCAAACAATACTAAATTATGTATCAATGATGAATTATATTCAAACAAATCCAGAAGAAATCTCCTTAGTTTCAAAGATATACAGAGGAATGAATATTATATTGAAACTATAAATAATGAGAATGTTGAATATCTGTGCATTATTTCTCATAATCCATGCTAGAAACTCAATATAGAAAAACTGTGTGCTTTATCATCTGAATTATATTACTGATTAGAAAATGATATAAAAGTTTATGCAGTTCTCAGATTCAAAAATACTAATGTTTTGACATGACAGTTTTGGTCATCAAGGATCTACGATGATGTGTATGATCATCCAAAATTCTTATAGACATTAATTAAAAAGTCAGAAGATTCTTTAATTCCATAAGAATATATGCACTGCATGTTCAAAAATGGAGATTAGTAATAAGACCATCTCATTCTAAAAGTTGGTTTTGAATCTCTATCATTCAAAGTGATATATGTGGATATATTCATCCACCAAATAAATCATATCATTCTAAAGTTGGTTTTGAATCCCAATCATTCAAGAGGATATATCATATATGTAGACATGTTCATTCACCAAATGAACATTTTCATTATTTTATGGTTCTAATTGATACATCTACGAGATGATCACATGTTTGTTTATTATTAAACATCTCCATATTACTAGCACAAATTATCAGTTTTTGGGGCATAATTTTTAAATTATCCAATCCAGTCAATACGCCTTGATAATATTGAAATTACTGATGTTTGATGAATATTGCAAAGCAGTTGAGATTTATGTTCAACATCTAGTTTTCATATATACTTATAATCAGAATGGATCAGCGGAATCACTTATCAAACGTCTCCAGGTAATTGCAAGAACTTTATTATTTTGATACAATTACCATTTTCTATATGTGGACCTTCTATATTACATGTTAATGCATCAATCTCTGACCCACTACTTATCATTACTATTTACCATTATAACTTATAATTGGTCATTGACTTGTTCACTTTTTAAAATATTTGATTGTGTTGTATATCTCTTTATTGCATCTCTGGCATGATATAAAATGAAACATCTATATCATTCTGAGATTAATGTTGATTTTGATTAATCTTCTATTAGATCATTTAAACTTATGATAGTTTATATTTTTACGCACAATTTGCATATTATTATATTGACTAATTTCCAAATGGAAAGTTTCTCCATAAGAGAAGAGGAAATGAAAAGTTACTCGTATACAAAATAGAGATATCGGTTCAGTTCTCTATATATGTAATAAATGTGTCTTACCTCAATATTCGTATCACTCAAATACAAAAGATAATTGATCATCAGATGATTATTAATCAGTAACCTGATATATTAAAGGTAACAAAATTTTATAAGTTGTTATCTCATAAACCTTGTTCTTGAAGAACGAATAGAGCAAAGGGTAACAAGTAAATCATCTGATGCATATCATAAGCTTGTGAATCTTTTTTTGAAAGGTATTGTTATCAGGATTCTAATGCAAACAAAACTTGAGTTATGAATAAATCAACTTTCTCTAAATCAACTATATAAGAGTTTGATATATCTAAATAGACACAAGTCTATGAAATGACTAAATCTATTGAAATGGGAGAAATCTCAACATAGATTCAAGAATATAGAAATTGAGAAATTTCTATAAATCATACAAGTCTATGAAATGATTAAATCCATTGAAATGGAAAAAATCTCAACAGAGATATAAGAATATAGAAATTGAGAAAATTTCTATAAATCATACAAAGAGAAATGTGGAATAAAGAAAAACAATCTTCAGCGATATATTTTTATACACAGTAGCGTTACTGAAATTATAAATGATGATTATGAACCTCATAATATCGATGATTGTAGACAAATGCATGATTGACCTAAATGAAAAGAAGCAATTCAAGAAGAATTGACTTCATAATTAAGCCAAACATAAAGTATTTATACCAATAGTACTCCAGACACCTGGAGATGTCAAACTGGTTGGATACTAATGGGTCTTTATACGGAAACGTAATAAGAAAAACGAGATCACAAGATATGAGGCACGACTCGTAGTACAAGGTTTCTCATAGAAACTTGGTATTCAATAGTGATAAATACAATTACGTTTCGAATTTTTGATAAATTTGGTTGCCTTTAAAAGGCTTGAAATACGTCTTCTAGACGTAGTAATCATTTATCTATATGATTCACTCAATGTGGATATTTATAATCCCTAAAGTATTTAAAAATGCTAGAAGCATATAAATCGAGATCTCGTAATCTATATTTGATGAATATACAAAAATCCTTATATGGATTAGAAACAATATGGTCAGATGTGGTATAATCATCTCATTGACTATCCGATAAAATAAAGATATAATAATCATATTATATACTCATGTATCTTCATAAAGAAATCAAAATCCAGATTTGCTATATTCACAGTTTTTGTTGATAATATGAATTTAATTGGAGCTCCCGAAGAGCTCTTGAAAACTGTTGAATATTTGATAAAATGAATTTGAAATGATAGACATGAGAAAGAAAATATTGTCTCGACCTGAAGATCGAGCATAGATCAAAGGAATGTTTGTCCATCAATCAGAATATATTGAAAAAATTATGAAAATATTTCATATGGATATTAATCATCTATTAAGTAAAAATATGGTTGTTAGAACTCTTGATCCTAAGGAAGATCAATTACAACCAATAAAAAATGATGAAAAGATACTTGGTCCTAAAGTACCATATCTTAATGCAATTGGTGCTTTGTTATATCTTGATTAATGTATTAGACCAGATAGTGCATTCTATGGGAATGTACTTACTAGATTCAACTCAACACTAACTCAAAGGCATTGGAATGAGATTTAACATATTTTTCGTTACCTTCATGGAACGAAAGATTTAGGATTATTTTATACAAAATCTAACAATTGTTTAGATTTACTTGGTTATGCTAATGTCGGATATCTACTTGATCCGCAAAAAGCTCGTTCACAAACAAGATATGTTTTTACCTATAATGACACAACAATTTAACAACTCTCCATGAAGCAAGTTTTTGCTTACTCCCTCCAATCATTTATGATGTTATTACAGTTCATGAAATAAACTTCAGTATACATCAGTTTTGCAATCTAGAAGATTGTTTCAAAAGAATTTTTATTAGGAGAGCGTTCTATCGGGGGGAGCATATCAAATGAAGTTTATTAATTATATTAGGGCTTACGTGCATTGTAATGTTTTTCCTTTCGATTAGGTTTTTGTCCCATTAGGTTTTCCTGATAAGGTTTTTAATGAGGCAATTCTCTAAGGCACACCCAAAAATCATTTGATCCATAAAGATCATCATAAATATTACATTGATCCAGTAGATCATCATATATATGTTTCCTTGATCAAGAAGATCATTGTAAATATTACGAAGATCTTAGTAATCATTGTATAAATGTTACATTGATTCAGAAGATCATCAAAAATATTACTTTGATTCTAAAGATTAGTGAATATCTTTACTGAGGTTTTTATCCCCTTGGGTTTTTTTAGCAAAGTATAAATGTGAGAATTGTTTTGAAGAAAACATTAATTATGGGCATTGTACTCTTTTACCCTTCGATCAGGTTTTGTCCTATTGAGTTTTCTTAACAAGGGTTTTAACGAGACAGTTTTAAGAATGTCCAACTTCACAAGATCCAGAAGATCATTGAATATATTTTGTGAAGGTTTTGTCCCACTGGGTTTTCCCTAGCAAATTAAAATACAAATGGTGGAAATCAAAGAGGGATTGTTATAAATAATTATGGATTCCTACCATGACTCACTCACCTCTTAAATCATGCAAGTGGGGGATGTTTACTTAGTCTAATCAACTTACTAATTTAAGGAGGTAGACGCCTCTTTGTAGTCTTCAATGCAAAGAGTGGTGCAAGCGGTTCCGATGCAAGTGGTTCTGTAAATTGTCACGTGACCTAAGCAAGTCTTATCTCCATCAGACCCAACACCACCCTAGCTATCCTATATACATACATATATATATATATATATGTGTGTGTGTGTGTGTGTGTGTGTGTGTGTGTGTGTGTTTATTCCATTATGTACAAGTGAGAGTTTTTTGATTAGAAAGAGATTGAATAAAACAATGAGAAGCCATCGGTAAGCATTCGATAATTCGAATTTCTTCTCCAATCAATTGTTTAATTTCTCTCCATCTTTATGAGTTTATTTATTGTTATATATTTATGTTTTTGTTTTACAACAAAAATTGTATTATATAGTGTGAATGTAAATTTTACTGGTTACCCGTTACTTATATAACATTATATAATCGTGAATAAAAAATGCACAGTACACGTATGTCGTATGACTTTCTCTTTATATTCATAAATGTAAGTATAATATACAAACATACACGAATAAAAATGCATACACGTTATTGAATGGTTAATCTATTACATGTTATGGTTTAATGAGGATGAAGAATAATAGTTCTATTCATTTGTATCAATTATTTCGAGAAAAAAAAAGTGGTTTACTGACAATAAACATGTGAAAGTTGAAGAGACAATTGTAATGTTTCTAATAATTGTGAGTCATAATCTTCGAAATCGGCTTATTATATATAGATTTCAGTACTAAGTCAAACTGTGCACAAATTCAATCACGAGGTTTTGGTTGTCATGATGAAGTTTTACAAAGAAATGATAACTTCTCCTTCATTTAATGACAATTCTAATGATAAAAATAATCATCATTTAAGGCAAATCCTTAAGGTATGTTTCTTTTATCTATTACTATTAACATAACTATTATTGCATCACATTTACATTATTGTTATAATAATTATGTAAGGTGTTGTTGGTGCGATTGATGGAACTTTGATTCATGCATGTATTCCATTTGATCAATAAGTACCATATAGGGTTTGTGAGAGAGTAAACTGTTTTCAAAAATGTTATGACAATTTGTGATTTAATTTGATATGATTTGTAAATATGTTGTCATTAGATGGAAAGGAACAGCACACGATGCAAAGGTCTTGACCGAAACCATTTGTAATTCAAACCATAATTTTCTCATGTCAGCAGATGGTAATAAAATTGATTTAGATGATCCTTATACATTTTTTACACACATGAATTTACATATATTATGTTATTTAATTAAATTTTTTCCAGATAAATATTATTTGGTTGATGCTATATATACATATACAAAATGACTTATGGCATCATTTTGTATTGAATGACTTATTTAGTAGTACGATGGTAAAGCTAAAGGAAGAGAAAAGATGTTCAACTATTACCATTCTTGAATGTGGAATGTTATTTAACGTGCTTTTGGTGTATTGAAGGCGCATTTTCCAATACCAAAAGAGATGACATCATATTTATTTGGTATATAGAAATATAGTGATAATATGTATAACACTACATAATTTTCTTTGAAAATTGTCGATTGGTGATGAACTATTCTGGCAATATGATGATGAAGAGCTTCAACTGAACAATGACGATGCCAATCAAAATCAAACACCAAGCATAAACAATGAATTTAAAAGAGTAGATCAAGTGTTTATGCAACAACTTAGAGACCAAATTGTAAATCATTTTTTTATAAGTTGTTAACAGCTTTTTTTGGCAGGGGTCCAAAGAAGAATTTTTCATCGGGCTGACTCCTGGTAGGACCTGGATCGGGACCATCCTGGTTCCTCGGTATCGAGACACACTGAAGCCATGATATATAGAGAGTCTCGATGCCACAACATGCCATTTCCCTGGTACTATAGAGTACCGGTACCACAGCACCAGTTACCTGGTATCTAAACACCGCGATACATATCCTGGACTGATCCAATGAGCATGTCCCATCCACCCAGCATGGAGAGTGACATGGAGAAGGTACCAGCATGATAAGAAGGAAATCGCCTCAGCAAGAGTGTACCGGTACACCCAGAAACCTAGGACAATACCACATCTAAAGGAACGAAGCCAACTTTTGTCTCCAACAAGGCAGAAAAGGAAGTTGACCTCTCCCCCTATTTAAAGTGCCATAAATGAGACAAGGTAGTCAACCTAATCAGAGTTTAATACAACAGAAACTATAACGTAATTCAAGGGAACAATTCTCGCTCTGCCTTACAGCCTTAATCAACGCCAAAATGAGGTTTTTCGATGATTGCAGATCAATTGACAAGATTTTCAGGGATTGACTGGATGAATTAGAGACCATAAATACAACGACAAAGGACCATATCCAAGATCCAGAATTGAGGGAAAAACACCAGGAAAAAAGCTCGTCATTGCCTATTGTGAGATTTCCACTTATCGACTTGCACGAGTTCGTCATAGCCTATTATGTATAGAGAGAGAGAGAGAGAGAGTGTGTGTGGTGTGTGTGTGTGTGTGTGTGAGAGAGAGAGAGAGAGAGAGAGAGAGAAATAGAGTGAAAATTCAATACATATTGTATTAGTAACTTGAATCATCAATAATATGATCCATACTGTTTGTTTTCCTTCTACATACTGCTCCATTTGTTGTTTTATTCGTATCAAACCCCCGGCACCTAGTGGTATCTACCCCGTTGCGATCTCCCAGGTTGCAGTTCGAGGGTGTTGATCGAAATTCTACCTCCAACGAATTTTCGGTTTACATAAGTATTTGATTAATTTTTTTAATTTTTATTGAAAAATACATTATAATTTAGAATTCAAATGTTTTCGTGTTAGTAATAGAAAATTTGAAATATAGTTGAGGATTATACTTTGTTATGAGTGTTACAGTTGTAGTTATATAATTTATCAGATATTATTCTAATGATGACATTTGATATTGAGTAGATTTTTTGGCTTGAAGATGTTTTAAAATAATTTTTTGTATAGACCAATCAGGGACGGACCATAACAGGGGCTACCCTAGCCCATCTTAAAAAAAATTGAAATTGAAAAAATTACATAATAGTCCTTACAATTTGTTTAATTATCTATTTAGATTAATTATATAAGAAAACACCATGCATGTCCTTTCACTTGTTTCTTTTTTATTTATTTTATTTATTTTTACTCACTCCCACCACTTCAAATAAAAAAAAAGCCTTTTTTATTAACCACACTCTCTTGTTCTCTAAATTTGGCTTAAACTCTTTATCCAAAAAGGTTTGGTTGTTAAATTAGGTATATTTTAATGAATTATATATATATATATTATTAATTTATTTTATTTTGACATTTTAGTGTTTATCTAATTTATAGTTTTGTGAATTATATAGATTTAAATATTTTATTTTGTTTTAAAATTTTAGGGTTATTATAATTGAAAATACACGGGGGCGTGTGTCTAACAACCTAGGGGGGGGAGTGAATGGGTTGTTAATCGATTATTACCAATTTTTCGATTAGTCTATATTAATAACAGTTAACCCGACAAAACAAACATGTAAAATCAAGTAAAGTGCGGAAATATAAAGAACACTTGATTTTTGCGTGAAAACCCTTAAACAAGGGAAAATCACGGGCTATCAGTCTAGCCACACACGATCACATAAATCCACTATATGAATAAAAGGTTACACCCTCAAGTGTTACTCAGACTTTCACTCTCGACAACCTCAGGCTATGGACACTACCACTCGCCACTCTTGGTTCAATCCCTAGTGATGTCCCCTGATCCACTACTCTTGGTGTGAGTACCTCCTACTCTACCCCGCGGGCCTTTTACAGTGGCACTTGACCAATACTTGCCAACCCACCCTTGGTTGCAAGACTTTACTAAACCACAAGACTTTGACTCTATGAAGAGTATAAAGGTCTAAGTGAATATATGACAATATGTTCAAATGCAATAATGTGTAAGACTACACACAAAATGCTTAACTAAATTTTATAATGCAAATCAACAACCTAGTTATCAAATAATGTCGGCATACCCATACATAAGGACTCAATTAGATGCAAAATGATTATAGCAACCTAATTATCAAATAAAGTCCAACCAACACAAGTTGTCACAACATATTACAAGGGCAATAAATATACAATCAATAAATGCAATCAATGAGGTATAAAATCAAGGTCTAGATACAAAGCATAAAGAATTAGCTAGAAGGGCAATATGGTCCTAAATTCTAGCTATCAACAAACAAACTCAATCATGCAATAAAGACTCATAAATATATGCAATAAGTAGAGTCTAGGTATCTAATCAAGCAATAAATACTCAATCTAGAGTAAGAAGAACAATAAATGATATTCAAAGAAGTTCTAACTTATCTAGCCATGAAACCAAGAAGACCCAAACTCAAATGATGATGAATGATGCAATATGGAGATGAGTTTTGGGTTTGGAGAGTTAATGAAGTTTAAGGAAGCTTTCTCTCTCAAGACTCTCTCTTTCTCTCTCTAGGGTTTCTGTAAATGCAGGAGAGTGTGTAGAAGAAGAAGAGAAAAAGATGCATTTATAGTGGGGAAAAATGAGCTTACGCGAAAAGACCAAAATACCCTGTTTTTGGTGCCCGGCGACATGCAAGGCGAGGTGCACAAGTCGCCTTACACACTGGAAAGAAAACCAGGTTCCTGAGGCGACATGTAAGGCGATATACACAAGTGGCATTGCATGTCACTTTTTGTTCTGGAGGAAAAATACAAGTCTAAGGCGACTTATGAGGCGACATGTACAAGTGGCCTTGTATGTTACCTAAAAAGCTGGACAACACAACAACTCCAGAAACAAAAGACCCAAAACACGACCAAACGACATCGAAACCTTTCTTATGATATACCGTTGGAAAGGTATGGAAGTGTACTTTCTACTCCAATTAACAAAAACAAGATTTAGATCACTGTAGAAAGATTTATGGTCAAATGAGTGCCAAAGGTCATATTTGGACAACAACAAGAGTGTCCAAACTCATGGAAAAAACCATGTGACCAAAGACCAAAACAAGAGAAGAATAGGACCTTCTCAAATGGTCACTCAATGCGCTAAGACAGGCACACCATCATGCAAGCGCGGACACAACACACAAAACCACACTTAAATCTAGAAATGAAGTACAAGTATGATTGTGAAAAGGATGCACACAAATAAACAATTACAACACAAATGCAAGATGAACAAGGCATGCATGAAGTGTGTGTGTGTGTGCACCTAAACTCTTCAAGAGATAAAGTCAAGTGAGTATACCTTTTGCTCTTAAAGTCATGGAGATGCTTGAAAACTTGCCAACAAAGACATAAGCTACCCATTACATAATCATCTCCAATGTGGTCTGGTTTGTCATGAAATAAGCCAATCATAAAATAGAGGTCCTTACAATAATTTTTGTTTATAAATTTTTAGGGTTAATCTATTTTCAATATTACAAAGTATTGATATAAAAATTGAGTGCAACATCAAATGAAAATACAACCTATATAATACATTGTTTAGTAAAAATCTTGTTGATGTTGTTTTGGTTTGGCATGAGCTAACAAATGAGGAATTTATTTCAATTTTTTTTTTTGAAGTATTGCATAACTTCGGGGTTTTTTTCCAGGAGGGAAGACTCAAACTCATAACCTCGTGGTGTAGGTGCGAGAGTTATACCACCAAACCAATCTCATCTCCTCTAAATTTATTTCAATTTTACCTTGTTAAAGTTACGTTAAAACTTTTCAAAAATTTCTTTGGTACATTATTAGTAGCCTTACACCGAAAATGTATATTTTAAGATGTATATATTATTATTTCAATTTTACCTTGTTAACTACTACGTGCATATTTATTTTTCAATTATTAAAATTTCTTCAATCCATAAAGGTTTTTTAAGAAGATCTATTCAAGCCCCCCCTAGCGATGAATCCTAGTTATGTCCCTGAGACCAATGGTATTCTAGATTATATGCACCAGACTTTTTTTGTTGTAAAAAATGAACAATATTTGCATAAATGCATGCAAAATCTTATAGTGCATGTTATATTACTTGTTTTAATTAACATGAATATATATGTAAAATTACTTATTTTCAAACAATTTTATTTTTAAAAGACAAACAAATTGAAATAATATTCAAATGTGAGAAAAAAAAACATGTTATTCAGTTTCAGATTTCGGTCTTCAATAAAATTAAGGACTATTAGGTCTTCAGAAGAAAAAAAAAACGACCCTTTAGTGAAATATGAATGCTCTTAAATATTAATTATTGAAATAAAGTGCAATTTTTTCACCAATGTTTTTAACTTATTTTTGGTATAATTTTTGCTTTCCACGTCTATTTTGATATCCACAACAAAAATGAATCTCATAACATGAAAATTTTATATAGTCTAGTGTCAATTTTGTTTTTGGTTATGTCATTGTACATTTGTACTTGATAATTTAATTCAGTTGACATGTGATAAATTAAATATAACCAAATAAATGGATTACAGACTTTTCGCGTGTTTCTCGATTGAATTAAACTACCAAGTGACAAGTTAGGATTTTGAGATTTGAGTTGATACTTAACATTCTTGGTCATAAAATAATTTTAAATGACGTTTTCTAAATTAAAAAACAAATAAAATAAGGGGTATTATCAATTTAGTCCCTAAATTTTAGAAAAATATCAATTTTTTAAATGTATCTACTTTCTTTAGGACTCATGGTGACATGGTCCCTTACTTTTCATAAATGCATCAAATAAGTCATCCTGGTACTTAATCGTTAGTCAAACTTAATGGTTGTAAGGGTATTTTTATCTTTTAACATAAAAACATGCTACATTTTAGTAAAATAAAAATAAAAATAAAAATAAAAATAAAAATAAAAATAAAAATAATATAAGATTATAAATTAAAAATATATAATAAAAAATATAAAAAATACATATATTTTAAAAAAATATCTCCAACCGTTCATCGTTGTGTTGGACGGTTAGAGATTAAGAGAAATGAAACCCAAAAAAAAAAAACAAGCTGAAAATATGGAGATCTAGATCAGATCTCCATTGTCCATCTATAGGATGGAGATTGTCGATCCATCTATAACGATGAAGTTTGATCTCCAACGAAGAAGACCCAAATCTCCTTCGTTGGAGATCAATCAATCTCCATCGAAGAAGCTTCGATGGAGATGATTCCATCTTCGTCACTCAAGTCCATCTTAAGTGACAGAGATGCTTGGATCTCTATCGAAGCAGATTTATCCCCTTCGATGAAGATCTGAAGGTGGAGATCCAAGGATCTTCACCTTTCTAGTTTTTTATTTTTTCAATTATTCTCCACCATTCATCTTGAGATGGACGGTGGAGATCCACTTATATGTTTTTTTATTAAAAAAATTGTTATTTTTTTTATAATATTATTTTAATGTATTTTAATGTATTTTCATATTTTCTGTTATTACGTAATTTTTTAAGTAATTTTCTTTTAAAAAATAAGTTTTATAACACATGTCAATTTTTTATTGAACAATCCAAAATGATAACTTTGTCAAATTATAAAAGGTTGGAGGGTAAAATTGTCATTCTGATTCAATAATTAAATATAGAGGGCAAAATTATCAATTTATATTTTCTGTCATGTTTGACCATCAAAATTAGAATCAAAAGGACATACTTGATGCATTTCTGAAAAGTAAAGGGCCAAAGGTTCTAAAAATGCAAACACGTTTAAAACATTGATCTTTCCCTAAAATTTAAGGACTAAATTGATAATACCCCATAAAATAAATTTTTTTATATTTTATATCTCTAATTCTAATCATTTATGAATTATATAAAATGTCTTTTTAAAAGGATTCAAGAATCTTATACATGAACAGATGGACTGAAGAGTGAAGACCCCAAGTTAGGCAAGGCTTCGATTTTTGCTTAAGCCAATTTTATCTTAAGATGTGAACCTCATTGATGGGGACCAAGATGATCAATGGGCCCTCTTAAGATGTGTTCACTTGTCATTTTCGCATTAATTCTCCTCTGCAATGTTTCTGTTTGGCACGATTTTGTTCATTAACCAAACACCCTATTATATACAAGTCCAAGCGATCAACAAAAAATTGGTATTGCATGTATTTGAGAACAAAATTTTGAGGAAATCATCCATTGGGCGAGCGTAATGAGTGATGAGTCTTGAAAAGGTTACATATTCTACAGCTACTCATAGCTGTCCAACCAGTATGGTGAGTATCAAAATGAATGCAACTGAAAGTGGTAGTCTAAGGTCAGCTGCAGAATATAAGCATACAACTATACTTAGTCACTGTTAATAAGTTAGTTAACATCTGTTAATATTAGTGAGCTAAAAGTTCAGTCAACGTTAGTTGTTAGAAATCCGACGACGGTTATTGTTAGCTTCTTCTAGATAAATATTAGATGGTTGTATCATTGTAATCATTAAATGAAAAATGCTACAGAGCTCTCGTCTCTGTTTTTCTTTCCATTAATGGAGCTTTGTTAAATCTTCAATACTATGTTTCTCGCAGGACTTTTGTCAAACAGTTTTAGTTATATCAAAACTTCTTTAGTGATTTTTCATGGTATCAGAGCCCTTTGACTAACGTCATGGCTTCTTTTTCTCCGATCCAGAACCAGAATCAATGTCTTCAAAGATCTTATTCATCTACACAATCACAGAGCACATATCAGAATCAAAACTCTCAAGCAACAGCTTTACCAATGGAGTTCAGCAGTCTCTCAAAGAGTCTAAACTTCAATCTTCACATCAAGCTAAACAATTTAAACTACTTGTATTGGAAAACTCAAGTATTGCCTATTATCCAAGCTCTTGAACTCGAAGATTATCTTCTAGGTTTAAATCAGCCTTCAAAAAAGTTTGTTATTGTTGAATTTACAAACGAATCTGGTGAAAAATTTGTGGAACAACTCATAAGCAGAGTTTTTAGGATGGAAATGAATTGATAAATTGCTTATGAGCTGAATCTATTCAACTGTAAATGAGAGTATAATAGGTCAGATTATAGGAAGTCAAACTTCATTTAAAGTGTGGAGTAGTTTAGAGAGAATCTACTCTTAACAATCAATGGCCAAAATGCAATTAAGAAATCAACTTGGATCTATCAAAAAAGGATCAGATTCTGTTAGTGAGTATGCACTTAAGATCAAGAACATTGGAGATTCATTAATGACAGTTGTTTAGAGATCGTGGTCTAGTCATGTGCCTAATGAACGATGTAGGTCATGAGTTTGATGCCATTGTCTCAATTATCAGCACACAGCAGAGGTTTATTAGTTTTGAAGATGCTCATTTTCTGTTGCTAACACATGAACAAAAGCTTGAACATTTGGATTCACCAACTCAACTTAGTATAGGCCAATCATCAGCAAATTTTGTGTCCAACAACACTCATGAGGAAAAAAGAGATGGTAACTACACCCAATCCAACATAAGTGGACAGCGAGGAAAAGGAAGAAACAACTACAAGTCTAGTGGAAGAGGCAGAATCCACTGCCAAGTCTGCAACAAACCTGGACATAGTGTTCTCAAGTGTTACCATCATTTTGAGCATGGCTTTCAGGGCCCTCATCAGCAACAGAATCAAGCACTCTTCACTCAAAATCAAGGATTCAATCAAAGTCAAGGATACAATAGCCAACTGATGACAGGATCCCCTCTCAACAATTTCAACAACATGAACACAGGCATGACATAATCTCTTACCAGCTGTAATCAAAACTCAACATATCTTGCTACACTAGAATCGGTCTGTGACCCAGCTTGGTACATGGATAGTAGAGTTACCAACCACATTACTTCAGACCTCAACAACCTCTCACTGAGATCAAATTACAGAGGTAATGATAAGCTTATGGTAGGTAATGGTCATCAACTTACAATATCTCATGTTAGTGATACTTTAGTTCAATCACATATACAACCTTATCAAAGATTGCATCTGAAAAACATATTACATGTACCACAAATAACCAAGAATTTGCTCAGCATTTGCAAATTCATCTTTGATAATAAAGCAATTGCTGAATTTCATGATGATCAATGTGTTATAAAGAACATCAAAACGAAGCGGGTTTTACTTTGAGGAGCTTTTAAAGATGGACTTTATAGCCTAAAGCTTGTTGAGGCATCATCATTGAACAATACTGGTCTCAAAGTTGACAAGCTTGAAGATTCAAAAGTTGCAGCAAGTCTTTTTAATGTTTGTAATAAAACAGGACTTGGACAAATGTCTTCTTCCAAGTCACAGCTAGTTAACTTAGCAGCTGTGAATGCCGATATTTGGCTTGCCAAATTGGGGCATCCTGCTCCTTTAATCTTGCAAAAAATGTTACATAACATACATTTCAATAATAGATTTCATGTACCTAACTTTTGTGATTCATGTAAGCTTGGAAAGCTTCATACGCTGTCATTTTCCAAGTATGAAATCACTGTAAAAGAACCATTAGAGCTGGTCTATTCTGATATGTAGGGACCAGCTTCAATACTGTCAACAGAGGGACATCGGTAATTCATTTCATTCAGTGATGCCTATACTAGTCTTACTTGGTTATTTCCTTTAAAACTTAAGTCTGAGGCTCTTGATGTTTTTGTTAAATTTCAAAAGAAAGTTGAATTATAATTTGAGAGGAAGATAAAAAGCTTGCATACTAACATTGGCGGTGAGTATATTACCTTCACTTCTCACTTAGCTTAATAGGGAATTCAAGCTCGATTCTCATGTGCACATACTCATCAACAGAACAGTGCAGCTGAGAGGAAACATTGGCATATTGTAGAAATGGAACTGACTCTTCTTACTCACTCCTACATGCCACTAAAGTTTTGGTATGAAGCTTTTGCTACTACTACTTTTCTCATTAGCAATATGCCTCTTCCCATGTTTCACTTCATTTCTCCATTTGAGTAGTTATATAAGAAGAAAACAATTTACAACTTCTTCAAAACTTTTGGGTGTAGTTGTTTTCCTTTCTTAAGAGACTATTCCAAAACAAAGTTCAATTTTCACTCTGCCAAATGCATTTTTATTGGTTATAGCGATGTGCATAAAGGTTATAAGTGTCTACATTCAACAGGTAAGATCTATGTGTCTAGACATGTAGAGTTTAATGAATTGGAATTTCCATACACTTCTATATTTCCAACAGACAAGTCTATGATTTCGGCTGCACCAACTCCAAGTTTGCATTTTTCTGTTATGCAACACACACTGTCCAATATGCAGCAGTCTGCTCACTCAACCGGAAATGGGCTTGACAAGTCCTTATCAGCTCCTAGGCAGTCCTCACGTGATTGTATCAACCCAACTCAGCATCCAATGTATTACTCTCCAGTACCTGATGGTTCTCTTCATAATATAACTGGTACATCAAAAAACTTAAATACCAATCAAAGTCATGTGACCATTCAACCCCAGGCTCCCATCTCTACTTCACAACATCCAATGATCACAAGATCGAAGAATGGGATTTTCAAAGCTAAATCTTTCCATTCTAGCTGTTATCTATCAGAAACATACCCAACTACAGCAAATGTTGCATTAAAGGAACCAAAATGGGTCAAAGCTATGCAAGAAGAATTCGATGCTTTGCAAGCCAACAAAACTTGGTCCTTGGTTCCTTCAACACCTGAAATGAATGTGCTTGGCTGCAAATGGGTGTTTAGAACCAAATACAAGCAATATGGTAGCTTTTTGAAGCACAAGGCTCGGTTTGTGGCTAAAGGATTCTATCAAACACCTGGTTTGGACTTTGTAGATACCTTTAATTCAGTTGTTAAAGCCTCTACAATCCGAGTTATATTCTCCATTGCTGTCTCCTTTGGTTGGCAAATAGAACAAGTTGACATCAACAATGCCTTTCTAAATGGTGACTTATCTGAGATTGTGTTCATGGCCCAACCAGAAAGGCCTTATTGACTCAACTAAGCCAAATCGTGTATGTAGATTCCATAAGTCCTTGTATGGCCTGAAACAGGCCCACAAAAGTTGTTTTCATAAGCTTAGAACAGCCTTGGTATCTTAGGGATTCACAAATTCGACCTCAGATTCTTCTTTTTTTATCAAATACACTTGTTCTGATTCTTTTTTTTTACTAGTGTATGTCGATGACATCTTAGTGACTGGTAATAGTCCTAGCCTGATCAAGCAGCTCATCACAACTCTTTATCGTAAGTTTGCCATGAAAACTCTTGGGCCTGTAAACTTTTTCCTCGGTTTCAAGGCATATCGAGACTCTTCTGGGTTGTATCTGTCTCAGGCCAAGTATATTTCTGATCTTCTTCAAAAAATAATATAACAGGTTATTACTCTTGTGATACTCCGATTGCAGCTGGAACCAAACTTTCTTTAGCTGATGACGTGCCTTTCACTGACCAAACTCTGTATAGAAGCACAATCGGTGCTTTTCAATATCTCACCAACACGAGACCTAATATCTCATTCATTGTAAACATGCTAAGTCAATTTCTGGTGGCACCAACAATGATGCATTGGCAGTCATGCAAGAGGGTGCTACGTTATCTCAAGGGTACTCCTTTTCTCTACTTTAAACCAGCTACTACTCTGTCCTTTGAAGCTTTTGCTGACGCTGATTGGGCAAGATGTGTCGATGATAGAAGATCTATGAGCGGTAGCTGTGTATTATTGGGTGACAATTTAGTATCATGGACTTCTCGTAAGCAACGGGTTATTGCTCGATCGATTACAAAGGCGGAATATCTATCGATAGCACAAGTGACAACTGATATCCTCTGGCTTCGTTCATTATTATCTGAATTACATGTTTCAATTTCAAATAGTTCGATTATGTGGTGCAACAATATTGGAGCAAACTCGTTAGCTCAAAATCCGGTCTTTCATCAACGAACTAAACATATAGATATTGACACTCACTTTATCAAAGAAAAGGTGGCTTCAGGTGACATTGACACTCGTTACATTCCTATGGAGCATCAAATTGTTGACATCTTTACCAAAAGTTTTACAAGGGATTGGTTTCGGTTCTTATGCTCCAAACTGAACCTCGTTGAATCACCTCAGTTCTATTTGCTGGGGGATGATAAGGTTACATATTCTACAGCTACTCATAGATGTACAACCAGTATGGTGAGTATTAAAATGAATGCTGTTGAAAGTGGTAGTCAAAGGTCGACTGTAGAATATAAGCATACAACCATACTTAGTCACTGTTAATAAGTCAGTTAACATCTGTTAATATTAGTGAGTTAAAAGTTTAGTCAACGTTAGTTGTTAGAAATCCTTCGACGGTTATTGTTAGCTTCTTCTAGATAAATATCAGATGGCTGTATCATTGTAATCATTAAATGAAAAATGCTATAGAGCTCTGGTCTCTGTTTTTCTCTCTATTAATGGAGCTTTGTTAAATCTTCAATACTCTGTTTCTCTCAGGACGTTTGTCAAACAGTTTTAGTTCTATCAAAACTTCTGTAGTGATTTTTCAGTCTATCCGGCCAACTCTTCAACTCACAACATACCAGATGGGGCGAACATGATAACTGATGAGCTTATCTAACTCAAAACATGCTAGATATTGGGGCAAACGTTATGACTGATGAGCCTATCCAACTCTTAACATACCAAATAGTATGAAAGATAACGAAATTCTAAAGCACATTTAGATCGGATCTAAAGCATCATTCGACAAGGTCATGGATAGACATAATACGTAGATTATGAATATTGTTGTATTAGGTTATGTTTGGGATTGCTTATGCTTGGAAAATAATAATTTATTTTTCAAGTTTTGAGTAAATAGGTGTTTGGTAAACTTCCCAAAAGCAACTTATTTTACAATTTGCTTTTCCATTAATCAACTTTTAAGAAGCTGGGTGAGGGTTGCTTTTGGAAACAAAAATTAGCTTATTGTTATGCAGTATCAATAATACACTTACTAGTTAAAAAGAAAAATAATAATACCCTCACATTAAATAATTGAAATTTTCAAACAACTTTAACGATTTAAAAAAAAAAACTTTAATCCTGAAATATTAAAATTTAAAATAAAAGAGAATATTATTTTTAATGAAAATAAACTTTTTTCAAAAAAAAAAACCTTGAAGCCATCGTTGTCGCCGGAGCACCGCATCCCTCTTCTCCAATCGATCACCGCCGCGTACTCTGCCTCCCATATCGTCTCATCCGTGCTCGTCATATAGGGAAATCCTTCCACCTCGACCGAGATTCTCTCTCAACTGTCTCACAATCTCTCTTTGTCTTCCCGTGGCACAGCATCGATCTCCCTGGTCCGCCAATCAACCAGCAGCCTCAATGCCCGATTCATCACCCGATCGTCGATCCGGACCCATGCCGTCCTGATTTGCGACGACAACGTCGAGATCGACCGCGAATCCTTTGAGTTCGCCTTTAGAGTCTGGTAATCAACTACGACGAGGACGAGGACGATACGGCAGAGGTGTGGAGGTTGTGCCTGTTGATGATGGCTGTAGATTTCAAGAATCAACGAGTTGACTCAGCTTTTAAGCAAGTTGACTCAGTTGCTGAATTTCAAATGCAAAAAAATTGTGTTGACTCGGGTTTTGAACGAGTTAACTCGGTCAAAATTTGTTTTTTTTTTCTGTTTAAATATCTTATTTTTTTATGCTTTATATTTATATTGTTAATGATGTCTATTTTAGTAATTTTATTCAATACATTTTCCATTTTTTTTAAAAATTAAGCACTTTTAAAATTTAGTTTACCAAACACTTAGCAACTTTTTATCAAAATTGATTATTCCTTAAATTATGCTATAAGCAGATATTTTTCTGAAGCAAAACAATCTCAAACATAGCCTTAGTCGGCAAATAAAGAGGCTTGTCTGGTTGGACAACTCAAAAAAATCTTCATTCAAGTTGATTTTTTTTATTCAGCCTATATGCCTTTAAAATTATTATGTAATTTTCTTTTATTTTTTTGTGTTGAAAAGGAATTTGTTAATAGAGCGAATTGCATTTCTATTTTGCTTGTTCGTAGACAAATTGGACAAGTTGCGTTGAGTTGAATATGTGTCTATGAAAAACCAAACATTATGAAGAACAAATAAATTGCCAAGTCAGTTCAAGTCACCTGTCCATACCTTTAAAGATAGGATGTCATATTTAATTATATACCTGAAGGCATAATTGCAAACATGAGCCATAAGAGTGGTGGCTCATATCAATCTGGTGGAGAATCCGGCGAGGTGTCCAAATGGAGATCTCACCGGACGATCAATCTTCTCCACATGCGAAGGAGATTTGAGTCCCCTCCATACGTGGAAGAAATATATCTCTTTCCATTTGGTAGAGGTTTTTTATTATTTCATTATTTGTTTAGTTTTTTCATTATTATTTTAATATTTTAAAAATTATATACAATAAAATGGTTGAGAAATAACTAATTATTGTAAGGGTATGGGTAATTTAGACTTTTCAAACTGCAAGGCGGTCGGCCGTTAATTTCAACTGATTAGTTTTGAACCAAGGTTGAATGTTCATGCTATTTTGCCTAAATTAGGAGTGAGTGCAATTTTTTCAATATTATATACTGGAACACCGGATGAGTTGTGTTTTCCATTTAGATGGGCATAATCATAAAATAAAGATGAATTATCATTTTGGCCTCAACGGTTTTTTTTTTAATTATCTGTTTTTTAACTGTGTTTTCCTTTTTCACTTATGTGGTCCCTATGTTTTTAAAAGTCCCATCAATTTGATCTCTATGTAAGTTAGACGGTAGTCAAATTTAACGGTTCCCATGATATTTTTATCTTTAAACCTTAAATATGACGCTTGTCAACACAAAAAAATAGAAAATAATTTCTTTTAAATATTTATATAATTTTAAAAATAATACAAAAGAAAAAAAATTCTAATTCTCTACTGTCCAAATCTTAAATGGACGGTGGATATCTTTTTATATAAAACATTTATTTATTTATTTTAAAAGTAGATGGATATCCACCGTCCATCTCAAATATGGACGGTGGTGATCCAATTACAAAAAAAAAATTGAAAAAATAAAAATAAAATAAAAGAAGAATATTGAGGTGGAGAATGGAGATCTATATTGGATCTGCACCTCCATGAATATCCATCTAGATCTCTAGATCAATGGATAAACCAATGGCAATGGAACTCCATCAAAATTGGTACCACCAAACAGCCAAACCTGAACCCGAAGTCTCACCACCACATAAACACGAAATCGCACCAGTCAAACCACCACCAAAACCCAAACACGAAATCGACAAAATTGCACCACAACCAAAACCCAAAATCGCACTAGTTAAACCACCACCAAAACCCAACACGAAATCGCACCACCACCAAACCCGGAATCGTACAACCACTAAACCCAAAATCGCTCTAGTCAAACCACCACCAAAACCCAACATGAAATTGTGAAAGATCGATGGATTTTTTTTAAAAGGAGATCGATGGATTGAGAGAGAATGTAGCAAGAGATCAAGAGAAAATTATTATTATTTTTAATTCATTAATTAACGATTATTATTTTATCCTTTCATTTTCTTTTACTTCATTTTTTTTAAAAGCTTTATTTTTTTAAGTTTTGTATAATGGTAAAAAGGTCATTTTGACTTTTATGTGAGAGTTGATCGTTAAAAATTTAGTTATAGACCAAATTGATGGGTTTTGAAAATATAGGGACCACACGAGTGAAAAAAAGAAAGACAGTCAAAAATAGATAATTCAAAAAAACAAAGAGACAAAAATAATAATTCCCCTAAAATAAAATATTTAAGACCGATTAAAATGGAATTACCAGAGATTTTGTAGACAAATATAAGAGTTTGATGGTAAGTTAATTTAAGAGCATTTTCATAAAAGACAAAAATAAGGTTGGTCCAGTGGTTTGCCTCTCACACATACACCATAAGACCATCTTTGTTACTTGTGATAGAATATGATAGAACTAATTTTAGTCATATATATGCAATGTTTGTTGCTTGCATGGGATGTGATTATTTAATCACATGCAAACAACTTATCCCAACAACTTATCCCACTAATGTGAGATACTTTAAATTTTTACTTTTTATTTTATTTTTTTCTTTTTCAACTTATTTTATTTTTTATGTCATTAAAATATAAATATCCTTTAAAAATTGATAAAAATTTTATTCTAAATATTTTAAAAAATAATAATTTTCAATATTAACAAATAAAAATAAATATTATTTTGTTTACAATTGGTTTTAGATATTTAAATTATTTTTAAACATTTAATTATTTTTCAAAATTTAATTGTTTTAAGTATTCATATTCTATGCAACCATTTTATCAGGTGGGGTGGGGCTATTTAGTCCCACATTTTTAAGTTCTTCTTTTTTCTATTAATTATAAAATTTTATATTTATTTAATATATCTTATTATAATATTTTTAAAATATTAAATATTAATTTAAAAATGTTAATTTTTAATATTTTATTTATTTTTAAAATATATATAATTAATTTATTTAAAAATAATTTAATTTATTTTTATATTAATCAATTTCACAATTTATTAAAAATATGATAATTTTTTTTTTTATCAAATCGCATACCACACCAAACAAGAGATATGACCATTTTAATCCAATCTTATATAGCTGCCATAAGGTTGTGAGTTCGCGTCTGACCCTCCCTCTCAAATCCCGAATTATTGTAGTATTTTTTTTAAATAATGCTTTTAAAAAGAAAACTTTTTTTTTTCAAAAAAGTATCTAAAAGTATGTATTAAATACTTTTTTTCATTTACTCGTTTTATTTATTTTGTAAATACGCTCTGTGAAAAAACAAATGTTAAAAAGAGAAACTATTAGAGTTGACAACACTTCATATAAAAACATTTTATAAAGTAATTTTATAAAGTACTTTATAAAAAAGTAATTAAAATTCTTTTATTATCTTAAAAAAATTGTTAAGCATTCAAGGGATTTGGTACATGCATGCTTAATGATTTTTTTAAGATAAAAAAGGAATTTTATATACTTTTTTAAAAGTACTTTATAAAATGTCTTTTGGATTTTATTGAACGTATGGAATCTTTGTCCAAAATTATACAAGTATTTTCCGTAATTAGTTGACTTTCATTGTTTTTAACCGTCAAACATATTTTTAGTATGAAATGATTAAAATACCCATTGATTTATTATTTTATTACTTTTAAATTAATATTTAAAATAATAAATTAAAAATATATAGAAAAATAGAAAGAAAAAAAATTATCATCAAACCATGAACTTCAAATTCCAAATTTTTTTTCCAATTTTTATTTTTCCTTCATTTTCTTACATTTTTTAGGTCCCCAAACACCAACTATGTTTGAGATTTCAAAACTCAACATCATTTTGATCACCCAAACATCTCTTCGATCCTAATTTTATCTTTATCAAAACACAACCATCAATCCACAAACAATGTTTATCATCAACAAAAATAAACCCATAAAAATAAAAATAAAATTTACAAAAATAAAAATAAAAACAACCCCACTAATGGAGGAGTCATTTCATTGACGATCGAGATTTTGTTCCTCCACAAGGAACAAACGCTCCTCGGAGGAGAGTAGATATACACCTCCTTTGGCGGAAGAGCGATCTACTCCTATGAGGAGCAAATTGCTCCTTTGCCCGGAGCAATCTATTCTTATGTGCAACGATTTGCTCCTCATTGGGGCTGGAAATGTAGAGATGAAATCATTCCATTTATATATATATATATATATATATATATATATATATAAATTGAGATCCCCTGCATCCATTTGAATGGAAAACATTTTCTATATTTGTAATATTTTATTATTTAAATTATTAAAATTTGAATAAGAATTTTTTCCATGAGCTATTAACTTTTAACGATATGAGATGTTTGTACAATTATGTATAAATGTTTCATACGGTGTTTGTACAATTTACCCTACAAGTTTTATACTATACAAGGAAAAGCAACAAACTTAGTCTTATATAGATTGTGACAAATACTTTAGACTATTTAAAGTTTTTCAAAACACAAAAATACCCCACAATGATTCCATTGTTGTTAGGTTTTGGCTCGTATTCTCAAGTGAACCCAATATGAACCAAACGAGACTCAACTGATGTTGGAATTTCCTGGAGACGTGGGATACGTTTGGAAGTTAGAGTTGGTGTTTGAGGGAGCTTGAAGACTAAAGAAGAACTGAAGAAGCGGATTCTGGAAGAAACTGCGGCGTGGACCGCGATACGGACAAGCGCATGGATCGCGGCATAGGGAGTGGTCAATTTCAGTATGTATAGCGCGGTGTAGACCGCGGCAGAGGCAGAGGCTCTAACCGCGGTATTCTGAGCGGTGGACTTCAGTGGCTTTTCCGCGGTGTAGGGAGCGGGGTGCACACCGCGACCTAGACTGCGGTAATAGCGGATTTTGCCCAGATCATGAATGTTGCGCGAAAAAGGAAAGGTTTTCTTCTGGAAATTTCTTGTGCTTATTGGTAAAGGAAAAAGAGTTTGTCTTCATGAAGAATAGGAAAGTCTTATGCTTGAAGGAAAAGATTTCTACTTACAATAAGACTTGTCATAAATAGGAAATAATATTTATGTGGAACAAGTAATTCTTGTATGTTTAGGAGTAGGATTTCCTTTTATCTTAAACTCACTATAGCTAGTATAAATAGACCTTGTAATTAGGTTATTTTGGGTGGAGTCAAGAAACATCATGTAACATCAGAGAGTGGTGAAATTCGGGTGAGAGGCCCAAGGGAATATCCGGGGAGGGATCTAAGGGAATATCAGTGGATCAAGTTAGAGATCCGTGGGTGATATTCAGGGGAGACCTAGGGGATATTGTGGGGTTCTTGGTGAGGATCTTATGAGCGTGGTTTGGGGTTGAGGTGTGAGAGAGAATCCTGAAGTATATGATTGTAACAATTTATCATATAGTGGAACTTTCTCTGTCGTCCTGACGGCCGGTGGTTTTTTACCCGATTTGAGTTTTCCACGTATATCTTATGTTGTGATTGTTTTATTTTCTCTCATCTTTTTTTTTCTGCTATTGAGGTTATTAATTGCTATGAGTTATGGGCGTATATTAGACATGACGCTTCCGCGATCATCGGTTTAAATCCCTAACAATTGTTACTTTGCAAACAAGGTTGCCAAAAATATTTTCATATATACGAGCTGACACAAATTTGGTCCGGAGCAAGAACTACACAGATTCTTCGCATCTGAATAAAAGAATCGGATAGTCTGGCTCAAAGCCTGAAAAAATATATAAATTTATTTAATATAACCGTATGGACCCACAAAAGGAGAGCAAGTATCCCAAATATCCAAAAATCACGTTAGGGTTAAACTAAAAGAGATCGCAGTAGAAATCATGAAACAAGTGGGCAACAAGAGTTCCCCATTCCATTTCTATGGGCAGCCCATGCCTTATAAGTTATAATAATCACCTATGCAAACATCAAAACAAGAAGAAGAAGAAGAAGAAGTGAATTGAATTGAAGGACACACCCATGCAAATGCAAATGCAAATGTGTTAGTAGACAAAAAGAGACAAGGCAATTCAATGGAGGAGAAGGGCATTGCCATGCGCTTTCGGTGGACCCTGGCCCCATTTGGTTACTAAAACCATCGGCTGCTGCAGGCTGCAGCATGTACCAACCAGCTGATGGGTCGTGGTCGTGGTCGTGTCTTTATAATAAGTATCATTATCATAATCGTCTTCCTTATCTTTTACCTAAAACAACAAAACAAATTAAATCCTAGAAATATATAGAATATATTTTGAGCTAATGCTTTTGTTGGTTACTTACTTGATTACTCGGCTTCTTTATTGTTTGTTAGTGTCTATTTGCTTTGCTCCAAACAGCCGGAGACATCACCCCGAACTGTTTTCTGTCGTCTTCTTGATGTTTCCGGGAAGGAGCGGTCCATATATATACAATAATTTTCACATAAGTGCGCACTGATAGAATTATATAAGGACATTGAATGTGAGCCACTCATTTTACATATTTTGACTTGGTATGTATGCACTTGTCAAAACTCTTTATAAATGAGTGGCTCACATTCAATGTCCTTATATAATTCTATCAGTGCGCACTGGCAGGAAAATGACTGATATATATATATATATAATCATTTTCTCCTCAGTGCGTACTGATATAACTTATATCAGTATGTTGCATATGGACCATTGATTATTGAGAAGTTTTGATAAGTGCATACACTTTGAGTTAAAATATGTAAATCTAATGGTCCACATCCAACGCACTGATATTCCAACACACTGATGAAGTTATATCAGTGCGTACTGTCTAAAATTTTAAAAATAAATATTACTATAAACATCTATCATAATGTCACAAGTACCCTTATTGAAATGAATATATTTATTTTAATACATTTTATTTATAAATTCTTTTAAATTATTAACACACCCAATTTATAAAAAAAATCATATTATTTTTGGAATCAAATCCTCTTCTAATGATGATCCAATTTACCTTTGGAAATGTCTCGAAAGTAGGAGTCTTATGATAGAGAAGATGTAGAACTGGATTGTAAATGCGATCAAGAGATTGATATTTGAAATAAACAATTATCTTAAAAAAATTATTGATATTTATAGCTATCTTAAAAAAATTTTGTTTATTGATATGGTTCATAACTAGATATATAAAACAAAGTAAAAAAAATATCTACCTCTCTATGATCAGAGTCGAAAATTATTTTTCAATTACTTAGTTATATGATAATCATGTAATGATAAGAAAGTTTGATATTTGAAATAAAATTAGTATTTAATTAGGATTTATCATAAAAATTAGGGTTATCATAAGCTAGTTAGGGTTGAAGATATGAGTGTAATTAATGAGTATACATAGTATTTGATTTATTTTTAATAAAAGTAATTGGTAAATTTCTATTGAGATATTTTTGTAATTAAAATTTTTAATAAAATATGGGTGTACTAATTGAGTGATGTTGTTGACAATCCATCCATTGTTTTTTACACTCCATTTTAATTTTTTTTTTTTGTTAATGACAATTTTAACTTGAATTAAAATTACTTAAGAGGAAAAAAAATTCTAAAGACACTACAAACCATTGTTTTATAATCCAATATTAATTTTCTTTCTCTTCTTTTCCTACCTATCTTCGTATCTATAGTCACAAACATACCAGAAAAAGTAATCAATAAAAATTAAGAAAAAAAAACATAAATGGCATACCAGAAAAAGTAATCAATAAAAATTAAGAAGAAAAAAACATAAATATTATATCTCCATTAATAGAGATCAGAATCTTCATTGATGGAGATTAATTTCTATCCACAGTCTAGATTTCCTTTAAAAAATCCAATAATACATTAAAATAAAATAAAAAAACATTTTCGGATTTGGAGATTGCAGATCTTACACTCAAACAAGGGAGATCTTTGAAATCAAACAAGGGTTTAGTACTTTATTGTTTTTTGTTTTGGGTATTGTTTTTTATTAAAAGTTTTGAGTTGGGGTTTTTAAATTTTATTTTCAATTCACCAAATAACAGTAACATTAAAACCAACCACATACACAAAAACAAAAGGCCACTTTTTGTAATTAAAACAATATGATTTGTTTTTTTTTAAATAAAAAAATAGGATTTTATGATGGAGTGTTTTTTTTAAAGGAGTGTCAAAAGATAAAAAAAAGATAATTTTGGGAACAAAATGAAATGTTTTTGATGAAGTATATTTAGAAAAGGTATGTGAAAAGATAAAATTGGATTATAAAGAGAAAATCTCGTGGTGGGGTATGTCATTGAATGGGGTGTTCTCTGTTTCCTTTCTTCATGGTCTTTTCTGTGTTGCTCTTTTGTTTTGTTTTTGGGGTTTGTAGAAGCTGATTGGGTGGTTACGAAGGTTTCGGTGTTTGCTCTTCTTCTCTAGAGCTTCGAATCGTCTGCGGTTTTGCTTGCCATGAAGTGATCTGGCTTGCTAGTTTGTGTGGGTTGTCCTGTTGTTAGTTGCTTGGGGTTTTGCTGGTGTTCTGTTTTTCGTTTTGTGCTTTTGTTTGTTTCAGGTCTTGGTGCCTTTCTTTTCTTTGTGGGGGCTCTTTTGCATTGTTGTTGTCCGATCTGGGTTTTGCACTTTTGCCTCTGTTTGGGGGTGTGGTCTTCATGGCATTTATAATATTATTAGCTGTTCAAAAAAGGAGAGAAAATCTCAGTGAGAGGCAAAATAAGCACCCATTTTAAAGTGTTTTGTTTTTGGTAAAAATAAAAATTATGAGGAAGCAAATTAAAGGATTTTGCTTGCTACAATCGTCTAATATATAAGGGATTACTTGGCCGAACTCATAAACCGATTTACAAGGATGGAGACATTTATCCATAGAGAAATTACAAATTAATAAGGAAATAAATGTAGTGAAGATTTATAGCTTTGATAAAAAGACAAAGAAATTAAATAAAAGAATAGACATATGCACTTTCATGGATTCAGATAAGTAATTATTAGAATTTGCTTACCGATCTTATCTTGATATATAGAAGCATATATAGTTACAATTGCTAAAGGGGATATTATCAAATTTGCCCATGCAGTTTGTCATATTCCTTGTTTTCCCCCTCAAGTTTTATTAATGGCTAAAATTCCCACTTCCGTTAATTTCTGTTACGATTTTGAACCAAAAGAATGCTTTATTTATTTTTATTTTTCATGGCCTTTTGCTAAATTTCGTCCCTATGGATCATCTAATGGGTGAAATTACTTTGTCCCTACATATTATATAGGGGATGAAAATTAAAAATGGTACCTACACCATTGGAAGAAGGATATGATACTAGGTAGGTTCATCGCTATACATGACCTATACCGATCATCAAATGTTGTTTCCGTGGCTACATATTTATCGCAACGCATCTAAGGCGACGTCTTTTAGACACTCACTACTGTAGAGAACCAAGTCATTAATCATATATATGTACATAAATGTATCAATTAATTAATGAAGTCTTTTATACATAATTCTTATCGTAATATCCTAATTGTTTAAACAGTAATGCTACACATCTCACCTAAAAAACCCACATTTTTCATCTTTATCCATGTGTCGCTTGAAATGTCAAATGATAAGTGGATATATGTGGTCGGTGAGATAAGGCATCATTAATGTGTATCCACTCACAATTTGACATCTCACATGCCACATGTGTTGAGATGAAAAATGTGGGATTTTATGTGGGATGTTTAACATTATTCTTGTTTAAAATCAGGACCTCAACTTCCATTATAAGATCATCAAACATACCAGGATAATATACGAAGATAAATAGTATTCGTTTGATGAATCTAACGGCTATAAGTACTAAATATTTTTAATTTTATAAAATAAGAATGGCAATGAGCCTTTTTAGCCATGACATGAACGGTCAGTGGCGGACCCAGAAATTTTAACGAGGTGGGGCACTTGAACAAAAAACAATTGTTTTTAAAAAATTAATGAAGATTTAAAATCATAATAAAATGTGTTTTTTTATATAAAAAATGATGGTATATTGGATTTTTAATATAAAAAAATAGAATACTTACTCGAAATGAATTAAATAATCTTACATTTAAAAGAACTAAAAATAAGAAACAAAATATTAAAACCATAAAACAATAAACAATAACAAGAAAAACAACATGAACAATGAGAAATTATAGTATTTATTCGTAAAAAAAATTAAAATATAGTTTTTTAATAAAAAATTTTGTTTTGTATTTATAATTAATTCACTTTAAATTTATACAAAAATAATTGATTAATAAATATTACTAGAAATGTTTTTGAATTTTTTATTTTTCTAATTATTGATTCTAAATAAATTAGAATAATAAAATAAAGAAAAATATAAAGGATAAAATAAAATGAATCATAATAATAGATGGACTATTTTAATATAATAGATTTAAATTTGAGATTTTAGGGTTTATTGATTGGATATGTTAGGTATGTCAAACTAAAAATATTAGAAATAAGAAAATTTCAAAATAATAATAGATAAGATAATTTACTATATAATAAAATTGAATTAAGTAAACCACAAATTAAGGGTAGTTAAGAATTTAACAATGAAGGGAAAAAGAAAATGGATTATCTTGTTGTAGAAGAAAATGGAAATTTGATAAAGGAATTGGAAACGAGTGTAAAATAAAAATAAATATCAAAAGGTATTTGTTTTGATTATAGTGAGAATTGAACCAGTGACTAAACCTAATGGAATGAAGACAATAAACCAGCAGTGCTGTGTAACAACATATGTCATAGTGTGTTATTTGTGATATATATATATATATATATATATATATATATATATAAACATAAAATAATTTTTATTTTAAAAAATTTGAGATGGGATACAGGCCCCACTTGGTCTCTATGTGGGTCCGCTCCTGTTAACGGTGACAGACCATCTGGAGATGGGAAGATGGAAGTTTCATGATCATGACTTAGCCGTTTATGATAATGTGAAAACAGTATATAATTGGGTTACAAATAGTGATGTCCCATTCAAGATTTTGATGGGTCATGCATGTCTTGTTCAATTAAATGATATCATGATCATGTTAAAAGTCAAGGAAGTGTCCAGGAATGAGAGAGAGAGAGAGAGAGAGAGAGAGAGAGAGAGAGAGAGCTTAGCTGTTGGTGTTAGACAAGAGGCAGATTAAACTAGTTGGGTACGTTTATATATTCATGGAAACTAAAGTTTCTGTGCGATATTATTGGAGATAAAATCTCCCGTGGTACACCCGGCCATTCAGGTTATAGGACATGTGGCAGCTGCCACCTAAGATTTTCATATCATAAATATTATCTTCGGTGGCAGAATACGCCACTTGACAATGCATTCGGTGCATCGAAGATTTTCTCGATTATTAGATCACTAGCTATATGTACCCATCCTACCTTGACAAGTGTCAAGAATATCAACTGTGTGGAGCCTTGCTTTATATGTATGTTCTTTTATTGTGGAAATGGTGAGAAATATCACTCTTTTTATATTGAATTTTGAAAATATCATTAGTTTAATAAGTTTAGTTTAAATTACCCCAATAGACTAAAATATCATCATCTCCTGTTATTACATTTGTGTCATTTTTAGGTTTTTTTTTTTTTTTTTCCAAAATCCTCCATTGATGGAGGATCAAATGAAGGTCCTCTATCAATGGAAATGAAAGATCTCCGATGGAGGTCTTGATGAAGAAGATGACAAAAAAAAATTAAAAATTTTCATTTTGGCCCGATAAATCTCGGAAATTGTAAACGTATCTAATAAGTCTCGAAAACTACCTAAAAAGTCTTAGAGAAATTAGAAAATAAGTATCGAAAATACAAATAAGTCTTAGAAACACAAAAATAAGTCTCGAAAACGTAAAAAAAACACGAGACTTATTTTTGTAAGTGTTTTAAGGGTATTTTTTTTATCATATCTGCATTTTAGGTGCTATTGAAACATAAGTTATTAAGTTAGTAATACTCTTAAAACGGCATAGTGCTATTAAATTTTTGAACCCTTCTTTTGTTTATATTATTGTTTTTGTTTTGATCTTTTGCTTTACAATGTGATCATATCCTCAAGTACTTGGTTTTGGGATCTAGACTTGTCAAGGGAGAGCTAGACATCAGATTCTACACACCATTATTGCTTTGCTTGTAAGTTTAGAAGACAATTTTAATGTTCATTATAAGAAGAGATCAAACGATTGATCAACAGCCTAAAATCTTCTCAAAATTTATGTGGTTCTAAAATTTAATAACAAGATTGAGCTAGCTATTTGGGGGCATTCATTCACGTACGTGCTGTCATATTTTCATATATAATGTTGACATTAAATTATTTTGAAAAGTTATAAAAAAACGTGAATTTGGCTAATTAAATATAATTATATATATATACCATCTACGATAGCGACCTTTTGAACATAAGACATTACTAGACTAAATGAACGTTTTTCACCACCAAAGCACAATGAACGGTGATTAAATCTTTTTATTTCTCACCATAAACATATGATATTCTGACATATCGGTATCCCTTTATCGTCTTCAAGTATATAAACTTATATCTTCTTCCGTGCAAGGAATAAGTTTAGTAAGTTTAATTGAACTGCCATGCCAGGATTGAGATTTGATAGAAGAAATACAATAATATAATGACAAAAAATATTGTCTGTGTTTGATGATAATTATATGGGGACCTAAAAACAATTTTTTTTTAAATATTTTAATGAAAATTAACAAAAAACATAAGGGACCCGAAAGAACAAATTGATCAGTTGGTGAGCTACAAGTTTGTTACAACATTTGCTAATTTGTAAGCCAATAACACACACATCAACTGGTTGGCAACACCATGCATGCATGTAGTTTTCTCAGGCAGTTGTATATATATATATATATATGATAATTCATTGATTTGATCTCACTTTTGTAAACTAAAACAAAAGTGATGTACAGAAACTTTGGCACTATATGCTATGCTCATAAATCTGATTGGAGATTAAAAAAAAAAAAAAGAGAGAGATACAGGCTATACAGCAAAGCAAACCGAGATGAGAAACCCAGTACTTTCTAGATCAGTGATCTGTTGATCACTCGTAATTTTTTAACTTTTCCAATTGATGATGAGATTGTACACATGTGTAAAGAAAAAGGAAAAAAAAGATCAGATGATCAAATTTCTATTGGATTTACATATACACAATTTGAGCCAACTGGGCAAATTAAAGAAATCAACATGTGGGTCAACATTAAAAAGAAGAGATGGAACACAAGAACCACATGCATTGTCTGCATCTACAACTGTGGCAAGTTCAAAATGTAGTTTAATTAATTAATTAATTAATGGGACAGACAGAAGAATGCTTACAAGCAAGAAATTATATATTAACTGTATATGATTTTCCACTTTAAAAAGTATATGTTTTCCACTGGTTGATTGGTTGAATTAGCAGACAAATGGGGCATGCTTGTAATCTGTACAAGTTTTTCATTATTTTTGTAGTTAAGACTGACAGAGGGGTCAAAACTTGTCTTGCCGACTCATTTTAATGTTTTAATCAAATCATATTACAATCATTAAAAGCAATCAAAAGAGTATAATCAAATTTAACTCCTAATTGCCTTTTTGGAGCTTATAAAACATGTTATAATCATTAATCATAATAATCATAAAAAAAAATCTGATTAATGTCCTGCATGCATTAATTTGTCTCTCAAATATATCTTGATTTGAAGTTTGAACTGATCCATATACGAGTTTAATGCAAAAGTGGCCAAGAAAGGCATTGCCACCTAACAGACTTTGACTAGTGATTAGTTTTCTCAAACTTAAGGAGAATTAATCATAACTTTATCACTATACATTCTACTTTTTATTAAGGCAATCAATGTTCTGCTTTGCTATCTTCGGCATTTTATTTGTTCTCACTACAAATTTCGGAGTTAGAGATAAAAGATACGATTTAAATCAAAAACTTGTTGACATAGGTGTAAGAAACTTTCCACCGGATCACATCATCTTTCTCATTTTAGGCATTTTCCTTTATCTAGCTTGTCTAGCTTGTAGGGGTGGTCGTAGTTCGGATGGATTTGATTTTCAACAGAAATTGTATCTGAATTACATATAATTTGAGGGACCAAGTTGGTATTTTTGAAAAACATAGGGACTTATTTAGTCATAGGTTGCAAACTGGTCTACTTAGAATTACGAAAAACAGTGAAAAAAAAAATTAGTTAGCGATTGGCCTTAATAATATGAAAGAGGTTGTCTCCAGAGACGTAACTCAGCTGATAGATAAATGAGTTTGAGGTTTTGATAAATGACTTCCAAGTCAGCGGCTCGAATCCTACTAATAGTAAAAAAGCTTTAAAAAAAATATCAAAGATGAAAACAATCTAACAAGCCTAAATAAAATATTAAATCCTAATAAAATGAAAATTCACATGAATTGTCCTACATCGTTGATGAAAGATGAAAACAATATAAACAAGCCTAAATAAAATATTAAATCCTAATAAAATGAAAATTCACTTAAATTGTCCTATATCATTGACGACATATGTTTTCGATAAGAAATAGGTAGGTATATTTTGTACTTTAATTTTTATTTGAGGAATTTAACTTGGTCATCACTCATCACAAATGGATGTAGATAATTTCAAATTATTATTAGAAACTCTGTTTATATCTCACAACCGTTAAATAAATATTTTAAAATATCTATTTGTTCTATTTCATTCATTATTGGAGCTCATATTTGAAAAGGGGGTGTTGCAGGAAAGGCAAGCTAAAAGAAAGAATCATAAATAAATTGCATGATGTATATTTTTCATTTAGAATATATTAATATTTGTCTTTAAAATACCGGTTAAGTACATAAAAGCTAATAATTTACGTTTATTCTTTTAATATAGAGATATAGAATTTCTTATGTCTTTTTTATAAAATATTAAGATATTTTAGAATTGAGATAGACGAATAAGACTTAAATTCATGACTTTAGTATAAATAACTTATGATTGAACCAAACTCATATGGTCTGAATTTCTAATGTCTTGTAAATATAATTATAAACTCGTTGTTAACATTCTTCTTTTCACATTAATTTGCAAAGGGTTGCTACAATAGAAAAAACCAAAGGAATGGCTAAAAGAGAGAATGTATTTTATCATTTTAAGTGAGAGAATAGAGAACATGGATGCTCTCAGACTACATGATGGGTAAGGGGAATTCACCTCTCACAAGTCACAACCCTCAACTCCCACTAAATGCCAAAACACCACAAGATTCCACTACCCAAACATTTTACAAACAATTGCATAACTAGTCATGTCAACTACAGTCCTTCTACAGAAACATTAATATATATATATATATATATATATTTCTGAAGTTAAATAGTACTTAATTAACCAAAGAAGAGAGAGAGATCTGTAATAATAACTGTAATAACTGTAACCATGCACAAGAGAGAAGATAATTCAGTTTCTGTAATGGCTACTACTACTTTTAATAAATGTTATATTATATATAACAATATTTTACATAAAATATTCAAGTGTGTGCTAAGCAACCACAAGCTAGGGTCTAGGAATTTGTGCATGGGTGACTTTTGGGGTCAAAATGGACAGAACAAGGGATCTGCAAAAAGATCTGGTCTTATTTGGTCGGTTATATGTGTCCTTTCTCTCTTCTTCATCCATTGTCCATTGATGTTGCTGCTGCCCTTTCTCTTTTTTTTATTCATCTTCATGATCAGATGCCACTTTTACTCTAACCAGACCTTTTCTTGATACTATGATACTTGAAAAAAGAAAAAAAAAAAAAAAAAAAAAAAAAAGAGACAAAACTCAAGAAGCTTTGTGTTGAATTTTCTTCTGGGTTAATTTGGCTCTAGGCTCTAGCTTTCAAATCTCTCCTTGCAAGCTGGAAAAGATAATAACACAAAAAGAGCACAAGCTAGCTAGTCAAGATAGATAAAATTAAGGAGATATTATATAAAATAATAAAATATTTAATTATTATGGGCATATATAGTTTTTATTATTTGAATAGGAGACAAGACATGAGGGCTTACCAGATGTTTGTAGGGCAGCTTTGTGTCATGTATTAATGGAAAGAATACAAGTTGTTGGAGAACCCAGTTGGATTAATAAACTTTTGTTTTTGGTGGTCCTCCACTTCCCACAATAGACTGCTATTTTCCTGGATAATGACATTTTTGTTATATTATAGAAAACAAATATGTACAATTTCTGATATTTATAAAAAAAAAAATCTATAAGAAATTATATTAATTAATTACCTGAGAGAAAGCATCTCGTTGAAGTAGATATGAAGTTGAAGCAGCAGTATCAAGAACAGTATAGTGATCAGCTGGTGTAGGAAAGGTGGTGGTGGTTGTATCACCAAAAGCTGTGAGCTGGGGCTGGGTGGGGTTTGGGCTGCATTGTGCCACAGTTGGCAGTGGTGATGCTATGCCATTCAATCTCTGCATCAATTTCATGTCAGAGACAAAGATCTTGTTAGCTTTAATGCATAATATATGGACGGTTGTAATATATATATATTTATTTTTATTTTTTATTTTTACCTCTGGTCTAACCATGAGAGTCTCAAGGTCCATTCCAAAATCATAAAACATAGGATTCACTGAAGCAAGCTTCATTGAGAGGAACTGAAAACAAACAAAACATCATTAGTTTAATCATGTATTAAATAAATAATTAAACAATATTAATCTATACTTAATTAATATAGTACACTGTATACCTCCACTTGATTCTGGAGGGATTGCACATAATTAATAATTTCATCCAACATAAGGGCCTTTCCAGTTACCTATTTATATGCCAAGCCACATGAAGATTGTCAGATAAATATACAAAAAAAGAACAGTAGAATGAAGGGAGACATGCACTATTTGTTTTAAGAGAGACAACATCTGAACTTACCTTGTCACAACCAGGAACAAGTTTTTGCAATATTTTCATCCTCTCACTGATTTTCTCCCTTCTTACCTGAAAACACACAATCAGACATGGAATTTTTTTTTTGACTTATTCAGATATTTGAAATAAAAAGAAAAATTGGGGGGTAAAATTGGAAAAATGAGATTGTACCCTTTCTGCTAAGCTGTGGCTGTCTGTTGCTTGACCCCTCCTTGCTCTAACATGAATGTAACCTCTTGGTGGTTCTTCTTGATCAACAACTTTCTTGTTTGGCTTGTTTTTCTCTTCATCTTTCTGGATATCAATATTAATCTTCTTTTGCTTCTTGCTTTTCACCACTTGTCTGCCATCCTAATATAGGATCACAAAATCACAACCCCAAATACATGTTAATTGACAAAACCAGAGCAAAACATCAACAATTAGATGCATATATAGTGTATGCTTTTTACCTTGGAAAGAGCAGAATTTGAAGTAGACCCATTTCGATTCTTCCTCTTCTTGTCCATTTGATTCACAGTCTGAGTGACCTGCTCGCCACTTTCAAGCTTATCCACCACAGTTGAGGACTCAGTGCTCTGTTTTTTGGTCACAGTTGAACAAGGCTCATTATCACTCAGACTCGGAGCAACCTTGGAGCTGCTGCTAATTATTTCAGGATGATGAAGAAGGGGTTTGGTTGGCGGTGGTGTGTAAAATTGAGAGAAAAAGCTTGGGTTGAAACTTGCTTCCTCCATGAAATCAGACACCTTAATGGGAGTGTTTGGCAAGAAAACAGAGTCAAGAAGAAAAGGGTGGTGGTGTTGGTATGAAAAGGCTGCCATATAGAGAGAGCTTTGGAACTGGTAAACGCGAGTTTTCAAGAAAGTGATGGAAGAGAAGAGACTATGATACTTTGAAGGCAGTCTGGTGCAGTCAAGAAAGTAGGTCTGTTGTCTGTCACAAACTATCACCCCAGACGTTTATATAAACAACAGCAAGGAGAGAGAGGAGAGAGGGAGAGAGGGAGAGAGCCTATAAAATGTTACCATGCAATGGGTTCCAATACATTTGACTGGTCTCTATCTCAATTTCAACCGAAAAAGATAACAATTATTAAATAATAGGAAGCAGAGAACACCACGATGTGAGGTTGATTGGTTCGGTTGTTAACTCATCGTTCATATGATATGATGTGTCTTAATTTATATATAACCAATTAAATTAGGATATATATCTATATTTATAAAAAAAATTAAAAATAAAATTGAATATAGATATATATTTTAATTTATCTATATTTATTAAAGAAGTTGAAAAAAAATAATGACATATAAAAATATGTTTCAATTTGATTAATTATACATAAATAAATTAAAAAAATATTTTCTAAAAACCGATTTGAGTCAAAAAAATCCAAATTTACTTAATATTAAAATAATAATAATTATTAAAAAAAAAAAAAAAGAGATGGAAGTAGAGAACAAACAACAGTGGTGGGTATATATTATTTACAAGTGGTGGGTATATATTATTTTATTTGATTGCGGAGCTACTAATTTTTACTGTGAAGATAGAAGATGTCAGTGATTCAGGATTTCAGATATACTACTACAGTACTACTACGTAAGCCTCTGGGCTCTGGGCTATGCAATGATATAGATAATCCATGACAGTGATTTAGCATCTTTGTTTTTTGCAAATATTAATTACTTCTGCGAACCACTTTCACCGCCAAGCTACGTTGCTTTCAGTGACTCATAATATGGTTTTCAATTTCACCCCAGTCCAGCCACAGCCTTGGCTCTCTGTTTTATTGTTCATCAAAAACAGGTGCTGTCAAATCTCCGTGCGTCTAACTAAGGCTTAGTTTGTTATTGTTTCCTGAAGTATTTTTAGGAGAAGCTATAAAAATATAGTATTTTATTTTCTCATTTGGGAGAAACTAAAAATGACCTAAAACACTTCTTTGAAATTTTACTAAACACCCTAATCAATTTTGGTTATTTTTAGCTTCTTTCAAATGAGAAAATGAGAAAATAAGAAGCTACATTTTATAGTATTTTCTAAAAGTACATCCCGAAGTAATGTCAAACTAAGCTTATCTCTATTATTTTTTGTAACTAACTAATAATCTTCTTTTAATTGTGTAAGCGTCAAATTTCTAAAGTACATAAGTTTTTTATTTTTGAATAAGTGATCTTTTGTTACTTTATGAGATTAACCACTAGAGATTAACCACTATAGAAAGGGTTATGGCAAGCCACTGACCATTGTAAGTACCAATGGGACCTCAAAATGAATCCCACACATTTTGTGATATTAAAAAAAAAAAAAAAAAAAAAAAAAAAAAAAAAACCTCGTGAATATTTGCCCTAAGACCAGGGCCGGCCCTCCTTCTTTACTAGAGGGACGGTCGCCCCGAGCCCTTTTTTTAAGAGATCCCTGTGTACATGACTTCAATACTAGTTTAGGGTCCATTTTTATTTTATATCAAATTATAAGGGCCTATATATTTATTATGGGTAGTAGTAAAATGTCCATGTTTAAAAAAATTCAAAAGTTAAAATAAACAAAACAAAATTGGACCAGAATGTCCAAGATAAAAAAGTTTCAAATGAAATCTTTAATTATGTTTTTTTATCTTCAAACATATCAGTACTAAAGTTTATTTATTATCTGAATTTCCAGCCTCCAAGTCCAACGTCTCTCTCAACTCTCTTCTCAAAAAAAAAATATCTCTCAAGTCTCAACTATTATTCTTCCTCATCTTAGATTTTCGTCCCGGACCTCAAAATAGTCGGGGCCGGCCCTGCCTAAGACAATAAAAGTATGTGTTGATAGGTGGGTATTTATTATTTTTTTATATATATATTAAGGATCCCGGACTTTGTTCAGACATCTATCCGCATGTCCTCCTCCAACTGCGTGATTCGCTATGGTATGTTTGTTTGTGGATATAGAGTAGGACAGATAGAAAACCTCGGCCTATACCCTTGGCTCCATAAAGATTCAAACGGATAAATCTGAACTTACCCCATCTAAATAGGATTCGAACCGTTAACATGGAGTCTCGTGCTCGTTCTTTTACGAACAGGGCTAACACCCTAAGAGCTGACCTTGTGAGAATTGCCAAGAGTTTAATAAGTACTTGGGGTTTCATTTCAATCCTTAATCCGCAGATTTATACAAGTAGTTGTGTTTTTTTTTATTTTTAGAAATGAACAGTATATTTTATTGGGTAGTTAAAACTTAACAGCAGGCGATGAGTACGTGGCATCGGTCGAAGGTAAATGGTGGTGTGTCAGTGTAAATGAACAGAAATCAATTTGAATACAACTAGTATTGTAGTATTTAAGGCCCGAGAGAGACCCAAAATCATGAATTTCATAGAGACATCAGGATTCAGGCCCCATCTTCAGCTCTCCACCCAGCCTTACAAAGTATAGATTACACAATAGGTTTCGGCTCCCCTCTACCTATTTTTTTTTTTTTTTTACTAAATCCCATTTTATTAGTAATCATTTACAATTCTAAAACTACCCTTATTAATCACTTTTTTTTAAAATCAATTATTCACTTAAAGTTATTAATTAATAAAAAGTTCATGATTGAAGTTGAGGTAGTAAATTTTAAGACCGTGGTTTCAAGTCTTGTACTATCTTTTATTCCTTTTTTTTTTTTATGTATGTATCAATAAGGTTGTGATTTTAAATTTTGTCGACTATTTCTCTTCCGGTCTCTTATGTTGTTATTATAATTTTATTATATATATATATATATTATTTGATGTGGCAGCGTGACTTGATTCTATAACATTATCCAAAGCTGAATGAGTGTTTTTGCTGTGCTACATTAGACAATATTCTTATTAATAGTATTTTTATATGATTAAAAAGATAGCTAAGGCATAGAGGAGACTCTCTTTGGTAAGGAGGAGATGGTGGACCATATGTACATGAAGAGGGATTATAAGTTTGTAGAGTTTGTCGACAATTTAAAAATATCATCAGCACCACAATCAATGGAAACCAAGCAACCCATATCCTCATTACATGTCCGAGGGTTTCATGAACCCAAATGGTATATGCCAATAGGGAAATTTCATGAAGAAATTAATGTCATTAATAATTATTTTATCAAATAATTGTAACTTTTAAGTCTTAATCGATCATACTCAAAAACATCTGGAAAGATGACAAAGGGATGGGAGGCTGCAGTGCCAGTGACCCTCTTTGCCCCCTCACCACCTCTCCATAAGACATTTAAGTAATCACACTATCACACTCAATCCAAAAAGACAAACTTAAATATATACAACTTCTTAATTATTTGTTGTAAAAAGCAACAAAGAAGCTGAAATTAGAAGTTTAAATTATTATTGTTATCATTGTTACAAATATACCCTAATTAAGAGTTTAGTAATTTATTGGTTAATCAATATGACAATCATATGTTATCAGAACAATTGATAGTTAATTATTATGTTGCATTCATCCAATTTAATGTAATCCATTATACTTACAATTCAAGCTCTAAGCCATACCATTTTAAGATAATTAAAAGGGTTCGTGAACCTAACCCAGGTAGAAATCAACGAAGTCGACACTAGTCCCATCGTTATATATGCCAGGACAATCGAGCGGCAGTTGCGCCATTGTTTGTGGTCATGGTCCCCTAAAATGCTCGTAAATGGGGCACCTCCTATATATATTACTCTCTCAATGGTTTCTCACATTAACTCATCAAGTTACACATGCATGGATTTCTATTTACAGTATATATATATGTAATGGCAACATCCAAAACATGTCTCGTGTTATGTAAGATTCAATTTAATTGGTGCATTGAACTTAACTGATTACTTCTTGAATAATTATAAATCTTGAGAGCATTTATTTTAGTTTTGTTCGTTAAGTTCATTTCATTGTTTGAGTTGATTTTTATTTTTATTTTTTAATTTTTTTATGGGTAGGCATTATTAATTGATTATTGAGTTTTTGACTTATAAATTGACTGAAAAGCTGTTAAATGTTTTCTGCCAACTGCTGCTATGTAAATAAATGCTACAATTATTATAATCAGGCCCCGTCAAATCAGAGTACTCTATATATACGCGTATATGGGGATGGTGCCAACCTATAGCCTTGTTGGTCAGACAAAATTAAACAGTCAACATACCAGTTTACCACTGTATATATCTAAAAAGGTTTTTGAGTTTTTATTTTATATATTCATGGGATAATTATCTGTGACATCAGTTTGGATGTGCCCTGTTAAAATGGCTGTAAGAGGAAAATTGATTTTAAAATGATCATTTTTTATTAATACTGTTATACAAATAGTCATTTTATCATATTCGGTTAACTTTTCATTAAATTAGTAGTATTTTGATAAACAAAAGGATGATATTTCATCACAATATTTATTAATTATATATTTATATATATATATATAATTAATTAATTAAATTATTAAATAAAAAAAAAATTTAAGTAACTACTTGGATGACTGATAGATATTATTAATTTGAAAGCTTAAATGATATAGTTTTTTTTATATAAATTTTAAGTTTTGTACACTTGATTTTTTTTTTAACGATTACTATTCTACATTGAGCTAAGTTTAGTATTATAATTTAGAATATTGACAACGAGGTTAACTATTAGTATTGATGATTTGATATTATTATATTTGTTTAAATAAAAAATAATGTAATATTTTCTTAAACTATTAAACCAAACCGTTATTGGTTTAGTTTGGTTTAACCGTATAAATTGTTTGGTTTGGGTTGTAAAAAATTAAACCAATGAAATTTGAACGTTGTTGGGTAAAGATTTTTGAACAAGATAAAACATATTTTTTTTGTCAAATAATTAAGAGATAAATGATTATGCTTACCATTCATGTGATTCTAGATGTAGGTTATCAAATTTTGAAGAAGAAAAATCCAGTAACCGAAAAAAAAAAATGTTAAATAAATCTTATAATGGAATATCATTATTTTATTTACTAAAATACCACTAATTTAACGGAAAGTTAACAGAATATAATAGAATGACCATTAATTTCATAATGTTTGTCAAAAATTATCATTTTGAAAATAATTTTTTATATAATAGCTATTTTGATAATATGCACCTAAATTAATAACAATCAGGTAATTATCCCTATATTCATTTACATCATCAATACACCTGTCTTTCTATTTTCTTTGAATCCTTTTTGGGAGCGAGAAAATCCTGTGTGGTGTTACCGTTCAATCAAGTTGTTTAGTTTTTAACAACTTTAATATTTTAAATTTTATTCTTACATAAAATAAAATTGACAACAAGTTCACCGCCATCCCAGATAAAATTTCTCTTTTAGAGCAGCTTGCATGATTCATGAATAACGTGTTTTGTTCGTCTGTTGGATTTTACCAAAAATCCAAACTGATTTTGGTTTGCATAAATTTCAAATCTAAAAAAAATGAATGAAACGATTCAAACAGAAATAAATAAATAAATATATATATATACAGATATAAATATCATTATTGCATGATATATGGATCATAGATTATAGATAAACACCGATAAGTGTATATAGACTAGATCAAAATAATTTAATCTAATAATCTATATACAACACACTAATAAATATCTAATAATCTATATGCAACGCACTAATAAATATTTAACGGTGTATATTGGAGTGAAAATTTTCATATATATATATTTCAAAAAATACATGTCACATGCATGCCAATTGAATAGATATTTTGGAGAAAAAAACGGATAACTCAAACCGAAAACTTGGTTAATTAAGATAAAAGGCTCAAAATTAACCACTTTGATCATATCAATATAAGGATTGTAACATGCTCCATTGGTTTGGACTACTCAGCTGCAAATAATGAGATAATAAGAGATTCCGCTGACCCAGTCAACAATTTCTTCTTGATAGCATACAGTACTGTTGACTATAAATTTAATTATTTTCAATAATCACTAGCTAGCTAGTAGCTAATAATCTCAGTCTAAGAAGGATTATATTATAGAAGTTTAAATTTAATTTAATTGGAACCCCTTTATTTACCTGATAAACGTACGCTTCATACATATAGATCCATTATGAGGTACATGTATTTGCCAGTTTTGTTTCCATTTACAAGGACATTAATTAATCAAGCATCACAAAAAGAAAAAAAGAAAGCGATATTTATCAATAACACATTGTCTATTAAAAAATGATGTCTCAAAAACCAGAATTGTAACATGTAAGAAGAAAACCCTAGAATAAATAAAAGGTACTACAAGGGTTTCCAATTCTATGATGGATAATAATTCATAAGTACACATATACAAGTGAAGCTCAATAAAACGTGCATGGTTGAACGTAGAAAACGTCAATATATACTCAGTCATCTCCCTCTCTAGTCTCTACCTCCTGAAAGCTAATTATTGCAGATGATGGGAGCATACATACTATATGCATAATGCATCTTCTCATTACATCATCACCTAGTGTAGACGATGGAGGGGGCCCTGCTTCTCCGGGTCTCTGTTTCTCTTATGAGTCTTCTCTTAATAATAATAATAATACAGTAGTAGTAGTAGCCTAGCTACTAGCTAGTAGGGTTTCACAGGGGTTTCAGAATCATATAACTGCTCGCTTGTACTCATGACTACTGTACATGAAAGAAATTATCATCATCATGGGAATGGAGTATAGACTATAAATCGAGCATCTTCGCTGATCGATCCATTGATTGATTGGAGTCAATATGTTTTTATTTGCTCACGAACGAATCGTCATGTATCTTTCAGGTTTCAGCTTTACCAAGCTATTTCCTGTACATTGACAATCACCACTCACTCCACTCACTCTCAAATTGGATGATCTTCTTCTCCACTCTGGCCCCCACCTGGATTCCCCTTCTTTTATTAGAATTACCATTATTAACATTTTAACACCACATAATTTAGCTGCTTTTAATCAACTATATGTTACTTTTCTTCGTTTTATTAATTTGTTTGATATATGTGAAGTTAAATGAAATGATTTAAACCAAAAGGGGTTGCCTTGGTGGTTTAAGGCTTGGGCTGAAACCAAAGTCCTTGGTTCTACTCTTGGCAATTCCCTTGAGTCTAGTCATCAGGACGCTAGCTCAGCTGATGGAACGACGAGTTTGAGTTATGGGTAACTCTCGGATCAGCAATTCAAATCATACCCAGATGAAAACGAGTTCTGATTTATCCGCTTGCATCTTTGTTAGATGATCACTTATATATGTATTATGTTCTCCAAACACAAGTTAAAAAAATATATTTATCTTTTAAAATAGTTATTAAAAAACCCTCTAGTTTGAGATAATAGTTATTTTGCACCATCTAGTTTCAAAAATGATCATTTTTCACCTTGCATTTACAATTAATCATCACTTTCCATCTTATTGTGACTGTTCCGTTAGAAATTTGTAATATTCGGTTTGGTTAGTAGGAGTATAACAGTAAATTAATGAAGGGGTAAAATTAATAAATATTATTAAATTAAATAATAAAAAATTAAAAACAATTACAAAAATAAAAATATATCTCTCTCTATTGGGGGTGGCTGTGGAGTTTAGTGTGTGGCGGTTAGAAGTGGGTTTTGCGGTGCCAATTTCTTAAACTAAAGCGTGTAAAATGGTTATTATCTCAAACTATAGAGGGTTTTTAATAATGACCCTTTATATTATATTATTATGTTATGTATTATTTTTTGTCCTTTTTGGATTATACAAGCCATTTATTGTCCTTTTTGAGTTTTGACAATTTTAGATTATACACACTAAATTTCATACGAAAGTTAATCCAAGAAAAAAAACTTAAGCATATATATATATCCAAAATCATTTTGTTTTGAGGTGTGTGAACCTAGCTCTCTACCCACCTCCATTGATGGAGGTCAAGGTTTCCAATAATGGAAGTCTATGACCTCCATGTGCATACCTCTACACCGGAGGTCTACCCAAAAACTAAATGTGCAGAACTCAATGGAGTATTTTTGATGATCACTTCTACTGGGGGTTTGTCCCAAAAGAAAACAAAATACTTTTCAAGAAAAAAAAATTCATTAAGGATAGTTTTGTCCAAAAAGTGAAAAATTTGACAAACATAATAAAATCTCTGGGAATTGATCATAATTTTAAAATTTTATGGCTAAATTTGAAAATATCCCTTTAATACATGTACTGTTTTTTATTTGTTTACTTAAGTTGTTAAATAATCAATTATACTATAATTGATTCAAACCAAATTGACGTGTATTTTATCTTCACACTGTTCTAATTTGTACATATACAGTAGTACTATACAAAAAGACAATATAAAACTAAAATGCCAAGTATAAATAACAAAAAAAATATAGAATAAAATAACATTTATCTTAAAAACAGTTGGTGATCCCATAGCCACCCAAACCTAATTACTTGTTTCGATTTTGGCTATTTTGGCTTTAGTGGTCATACAACACCAAAAGAAACAATATATTGTTGTTTATATTCAGCAACAATATCTCTTATAGATTTTCCCAAATGATTGAGACTTGAAAGATTACTTGTTTCCATTAGCCTATATAATGCAAGACCACATTATATACATGTCTCATCGAGACAATCTAATTAAGAACAAATTAGATTTAGCAAAATCAATTCGGCCCTGATATCAGCTAAACAAATTCATGCACATATATCAAATACTGCCCGTAACCAAAGAATATTTCAAATGACCGACATTCATAATTTGCCAAGTACGTTTTAATGAAATTTGACTTTATATGATCAAAGTTTTTGTACATGTGGTGGCATTTAATATTCATCACGTTTTTTTTATATTATTATTATGATTATTTTAACTCGTTAACTAGCTAGTGTTATTGTTTGTGGATGTTTGAATTGAATATGACATGTCGGCTACGCGTGACTAGTGGGTTTTTCTTTGTCACCATCCTAGCTCATCCTATTGTTTTAATTGTATATGTACGTGGATCAGTCGACAGTCGGTGCATATATTGGTAGTTGGTACTGATTTGATTTTGGTATTATTGATCAATCCTAGCTACAAAGACCTAATTCATCTAATAACTAGATTTATCTCAACAAAGCTAAAAGATTAGAAACTCAAGTTGAAACTAATTAATGTAGCAACAACAAAAAAAGAAAAAAAAAGAAGTATTAATTATGATCAACGAGTGAGATTTTTTTATTAATTTATCAAGTTCAAAGTTTGATACTGCATGTGTTTTTTTACAATTTAATGAAATAAAATTACCTGTAGTGGGGCAGTGTCACGGCCCACGGGCAATTAACCCAAAAAAAAAAAAAAAACTAACATGTATGCGTATACGTATCTATTTGATGGTACTATGAGATATGATAGGCAGATATATATGCATGCATGCAAATATTGAAGCCCACGTACGTAGTACAAATGACCTGCATATATTACTGTTATGTCGAGTAGAGTTCTAGAGTAGGTACATAATTTGAATATTTTTCGAGTTGGCAAAATTGAGCATGAATCTCATGGAAGCTTCAACATTTGAATAAATCTGGTCCTCATTCATCAGCTAGCGCATTGCCAGCTCCTAGAATTCGAATACGTGTTGCCTGTATTATAAGCACAAAGCAAGAAGGTTCAACAAGTAACGTACTTCTTTTCTGTTTTGGGATATATATATATATATATATATATATATAAAATTCCATCATTTTATTTTAAAAATATGTGTTTGTATATATATATAAAGACATCTTGAACCAACATATATAGAGACTGAATAGTAATAATAGTGTCGGCTTCATCAGTCAAGACATGCTACAAAAAGGAAAGCATGTACATGTTGCTCTGAGTATCGATCTCTCAATATCTCTCACATATATCTCTGTTGATATGATATTTGATACATACAAAACCATATTTAATTTTCAACGACATAAATAAATATGCAGCTATTGCTTTATTGAAACGGACATACATACGTCTTATAAAGTTGATATAAACGTCTGCCTTACCTTCTTCTCGCCATTAATTGATGTTTTGCTGATGCAAATTGAAGCCAGAGAAAAATACAACCTTGATCATAGGCTGAAAAAAACAACAGAAATATGTGCAATAAGAAGAGAAGTTGACTACGAATGTGAATGTACATACAAGATCTGAAAAACTCGACAAAAATAACAATGTTATTACCAGAAAACAGAAATCTTCTGTCAATAGATAGTCACTTTGATGTGTATGTAATTGGATTGTATTAAATATGAAATCTTAGTGCGTGCATCTAAAGTCTCGATCTTATCAAATTAGACGGCTTTGGACCCTATTAACTTTAAGTATTTGAAGGTAACTTGATATGTCAATTCGCGGTCTATTTATAATTAATTCCGTCATTTTCTTGGACACATTTTTAAGGATTTGTCATACAACCCTACGTCTCATGGTAGTAGTAGTTCGAATGGTTTAATTTAATTACTAGCACATTTGGATTTTCATTTCACGTCTTCAAACATTTTTACACATTTGTGTTGTCGACCTTGGATGATTTTCTTAAATAATTTTAGAACACTTGAATATATAAAGTCTAGATGACGACTGACGAGAGGATCTTTGTGATTTACTGGCTGGCCAGTTGGAATGAATTTCCATATCAAATTTAGATTGTTAATGATTTAAATTTTTGTCCGATCATGAATGAAACTTATGATTAATAATTAATAACAGCAAAAACGAAATCATAACTGCATGCTATTAAAATTTGATTTGTGGTAGAATCTTTTATGGCATTCACATGTTAGATCAGTTAGAAACTATGAAGAATATAATTTAGATATATTAATTGGCCAGGCTATATTAACTCAAATTTTTGACGTAATCTTTTGACTTCATTCTCTCAACTATTAGATTAAAGAGCACATAAGCAAATGGATTATTGAGATATTGAAGTCAAAAATTAGAGTCAATAATTTTATATAAGATGTACATGGGACATGTAGAAAGGCATGCGAATTGCATATATTTTTTTTAGAAATGAGAATTACAGTTTTTAGGTGTGTACTAAACTTAGATTTTCTTTCTTTTCAAAAGAAATCAGATAATATTTTTTAAAATAGAATTTGGATCATCTGCTGACTAATAATACAAGACTGTATTGTTGATGAACAGTTATGTGAGCGATGGTTGATTTTTTTTTTTTTTAATTTTCAAATCTTTAATTAGAAATTGATCCAACAACTATACCGATCATATATAGTACTATCTGAATTAAATATGTATATTCAGCTTTTTATTTTTTACTTGACCTCAATAAAATATTAAAATGTGGCAATTTATTTTCAAATTTCAACCTTAGAGCATCTCCAATGCAAGCGTGGCTTGTGAAAAAAAGAGATGTCACTTAGGATAAATAGATATTTTGTAAATAATTGTGTCTCCAATGCAACCGTGCATATCCAACCTCAAGCTGACGTGGCAAAAAAAAATAATAGACATTATCAACATGACCGTCCATTTTCAGACGGTCTGTTGCACATCTCTTTTTTAGGTTGACTCAGCAAACATTTAAAATTGACATTAATTTTTCATCTATTTTTGGTAAGGAAATAAAATAAAAAATAAAATTGGACACGTCATTAAAACAAAATGTGTTTTAAGCGGAAGCATTGGAGACCGAATTTTAAGTTAATTGTCTATCAAGTCTATATTTATGCCACATAGGAAGCAATTGGTTTGACAATGTTGACACATCATCATTTTTTCAAATGCAAACCACATTACCATTAGAGCATCTCCAATGCTATTATGCATTTGGAGAAGATAGAGTGCCACATAGGATAGATACTAAAGAAGTTAGAAAAACTCTCTCAAATGCAATTATCTAAGTTGAATATAGAGATGATGTGGCAAAAAAAAAGTTAAAGAATATGGAGTTGAGTTTCTAATTCTAGAAACTCTCCTATAAATGCTGACTAAGATTTCTAACTATTTCCACCAATAATATTAAAGCTCATTTAATTATAAAATAAAATAAGTGAGAGAATGTCATAATTGTTTTATTATGATTGGTCAAAAAATAGATACATATTTGATTTTAGATAATTGCATTAGAGATGTGAATATGCATTTTTCTACAAAATTTTCAAAAGTGGGCCCATTTTGGATAAAAATATTGATGTGACACTATTTAGAAACTCAAAAATGCATAATAGCATTGGAGATGCTCTTATATATAGGTGGAATTTCCACATTAATATCATTGTTCATTGAAGTTGGTCGGCAACAAGATCTATAATTCAATACATCTATACAATAAATGCAGTTTACACAATGAATATTTACGGGTGACTATTGTATCACACTAATATTATAATCAAAATTTTTTATTATTATGAGAGATGAGGTTGACTTAATGTCTCACACCAACAATGATGTTGTGGATTCGAGTAGTGTTTCCTATCACAAATTTTGATTTAATGTAATAGTTAAAAGAATGTCCTCACAATAAATTATTTAATTATAAGGATACATTTAAAAAAATAAAATAAAATAAAAATAAATAACTCTCCATACCTTGTTACAAACTCTAATATATTTGTTCCAAATCAAAACTAGTGTCATTAAGCCATAACAATTAAATATAGTTAAATAGCAAAGAATATTATTTTAGAACCAAATACAATCATAAGAAAAGTTGTGATAGACGAGATTATGTTGGTCCGATGGTATACCCCTTACACCTATATCTCGAGGGTGTACGTTCGAATCCTTCTCTGTCCTAAAAAACCTCGAATTTATATAATACTTTTAAATAATAATAATAATAATAATAATAATAATAATAATAATAATAATAATAATAAATTGTAATAAAAACTTTTTATCCCTATCCAAACCCCTAATTAATTGTAATAATAAAAAAAAATACACCTCAAATTTCTCATTACATTATTATGCAAACATATATAATTTTAAGAAGAAGTTAAAGAAAGACATTAATCTAGAGAACAAACCTACCTGGAAACCTAGCTAGAACCCTAAAACGTAGATATACAAACTTTTTTTCCCCACAAAACTAGCAAAACGAAAATTATGTTGGGCTGTCATAAAAACATTAGGAGCAGAAGAATTTTAGTATAAAAAACATAACTATTTGGCCCATTGGGGCATTGCCAATGAAACAAATTCTTACTTAGTTTTCCCTAATACACTTCTCGTTATACTCATCTCTCTCTCTCTCTCAATTTCTCAACCCAACTTAAACTAATTTTGGTTACACAATAAAGAGTAGGAAGTACATCCATAACACTATAACAAAACTTAACAAAGAAAAATAACCCAACTCAAATCAATGGCTTTCCATCCGTTGGATTCATCCAAGATTCTCTATTGTCCTTGCTTGGCTTTTCATTTATTTGGGTATGATGGAGTTAAGCTTCTTCATTTATTTGGGTATGAAAAGTAATAAAAGGGGCATACATAGAAAAATGATCGATTAAAGGTTAATTTAGTATTTTATAGGGTGTAAAGAGTAAATGATCAATTTTTCATATACTTTAGGGTTTGTTTGTTTGTATGAATTGTATATAAAATGTATTACACAATACAATATATGTGTGTTGCAAGACAAGTTGTATTGTACTAAATAATGCAAATAGTACAAGAAACATTTTATTATATGCTACTTAGTGAAAGGGTGGGTTTATGTTGTATTAAACTTGTAAGTAAATTTTTATTTTCAAATAAAATTATATAAAGGATTAAAATAATTATATAAATATTAAAATTATATAAAATATCAAAAAATTTAAATTAATTAAAATACAATTTTGAAAATTATATTTTATAATAAAAATATTATTTTAAAAAATATAATACACAAATATATACTTTATAATATTATTTTTTATTCAAAAAATATAATAATTTTATTTATATACAAAATATTTGGAAACAAAAACAATATCCAAACAGCAGCAGAAGGGCATGTCACACATCACAACAAAATATCCAAAATGATATGAAACAAATTATTTTTGGATTGTGCAGATTTGCATGTATTTGGCAACTACAGAACCACCACAGTCTTTTTGAAACAGCATTGAACCACCACTTTTTGAAGTCCTACTTTTTAACATTTGTGATTTTATTTTATTTTAATGCAATTTTACTTTACAATCATGCTTCTTACACAGACCTCCTCAATCATTAGTGGCCATGGCCATGTCCTTCGGAAATACAAGTAATTTTTACCATCTTTTATAAGTATTTATGACTGTCATTTTCATTTATTGTGACGACCATGGTCGTCGGAAAATGTGCTATTTCTGATTGCCCGTTAGTGATTGTGTTTTTGTGATGAACATATTTGTGACGAACATATTTGTGACGGTATCTGACGGCTTTTTCCCGTCTAAAAAACGTATGTCTGATGAGAATTCATCTTTACTAATTTTCAAAAAATAAAATTTTTTGTTATAAACATTTTTCAATTTATTAAAAAGAAAGTTCATTTCAAAAAAAATGTTCACCTGATGTTTTGAAAATATATACTTAGAACTGTTTACTTTTAGTTCATTTATGTTGATGTATTATCAATCAAATTTTGGTTTAAACATGGATCATGGTATAATTAACTAATAGAACTAAAAATCGCTTTATCTGCAAAGTCACTTATTTGAATAGTTAATTGCTCTTGCACTGATAGATGGTAATTACATAATTTGGAAGTTTCATATAGTAGAGTTGGACAATTCACTACTAATGAATTGCTTCTCTTAACAAAGTTTGTTAACTTACTTACCTGGTTTAGGTAATTTGACTATAGTTAAAAATCTCTCAGAATTTACTGCATGTTTTTACTGTGGTTAAAGCCTTTTGATTCCTGTTTATTCTCGTACCAAGTTATCAATAGTTGTCGTTTTGTTTATTCTCGTACCAAGTTGTCAATATTTGTCGTCTAGCATCTGCACTGGTATTTGTACCATATTGAAATTTTTTATGTCTCATTCCAAGCTTGAAATATAGGTTTTTTTTTTTTTGTGTGGAAATATTATAATAATTTCGGGTTTGGGGAAGGGAAGAGAACCGAACCCTAGAAGAAAAAAAAACAATTCATCACATCCAAATGGCCAAGTTCATCGCACTTCATTTTTCTTAGACATCACAACCCACAACAAAACTCATGGCTCCACTACCATTGTAACACTGTTGCGCCGCCACACTCACTGCTGGCACTCCTTACAAAACCGCGGTAGTCACCACTGTCGACACTTTCAACACAACTGCCTTAACATCTATCTAATTTTGGATTCATGAGATCACCACCTGGAGATATGGACGATTTCCACATAGAAATCACACCGATCTCCATTGATGGAACCACCAATGGATATCTGGTGCGATCTCCATATTTGTCCAAATATCCGAGGACTATTATACAAAAAAGAATAAGGGCAAATTACATTGAACCCCTTGAGGTTTGGACAAGTTGCATTTAGATGGATAAGTTTCTTTATTATACACTAACACCCCCAAGACTTAAATTTGACTTTAAACATACCTAAAATGCCCCTAGTTATATTATTTTATACTTTATTTTTTAAACTTTTTAAACAAACACTTTATAAACTTTAATAAAATAAAAAAATTAAATAAAAGATATGATTCATTAAATAAATAAATACTTTAAAATAAATAAATGGTTTTAAAAAATTAAATAAATAAATGGTTTAAAAATAAATGAAAAAATTAAAAACATTAATTATTTTTTTTAAGAATATCCATTAATAGAGACAAGATAAGCTCTAAATATTCAAGGAGTGTTGGGAACCTTGAAGTTTCTCTCACCATCATCTTTATCGTAAAAGTTTGGATATTTAGAGTTTTTCTTGTCTCTATTAATGGATATCCTTAAAATTTTTAATATTTTTAATTTATTTAATTTATTTATTTATATTTAAAACTATTTATTTATTTTTTAAACTATTTATTTTTTAAACTATTTATTTATTTTATTTTTAAAACTATTTATTTATTTATTTTATAAACTATTTATTAATTTTATTTTTTAAACTATTTATTTATTTATTTTTAAAACTATTTATTTATTTATTTTTAAAACTATTTATTTATTTAAAATATTTATTTATTTAATTTTTTAAAAACTATTTATTTATTTTTAAAAAAAAACTATTTATTTATTTAACGAATCATATCTTTTATTTAATTTTTTTTACTTTATTAAAGTTTATAAAGTGTTTGTTTAAAAGGTAAAAACAAATAGTATAAAATAATATAACCAAAGGCATTTTAGGTATCTTTAAAATCAAATTTAAGTTTTGGGGGTGTTAGTGTATAATAAAGAAACTTATCCATCTAAGTACAACTTGCTCAAACCTCAAGAGGTTCAGTGCAATTTACCCAAAAAAATAAGTGTTTTACAAAAAATGGAGATTTGGAGATCGCACCAAATATCTCATTATCTATATTTTGTTTACTTTTCCTTTTCAAAATGAAGATCCGGGCAATCTCTATAGCTTAGATCTACAATGATTTTTTTTTCAATTTTTATGTATTTACTTTTTTGAGAAAATAAAATTTTATCGTAAAAAGACCTTTTTACCTTCCACTATTCAGTATGCCATTAAATCTAACTTAGTCAAACAAGTCAATGGTTAGTCAAGGGTATGGTGTTGTAATAAACACAAAAGTTGAATATTCGTGTGTTATTGCAAAATGTTAGAGCATGTTATTGCAATTAACCTTTTTTTTAAAAAAAAATGCAGTGTCTTTAGAATAAGAGTGTCAAGAGATAAAATGGATAATTTTAGAAAAATTGAAGTGTCTTAAAATTTTTTTAAGGGTTAATTGCAATAACATGCCATGACGTTTTGCAATATCACAACTATATTGTATTTTTTTTAATTACAAGAACCAACCCTTGACCAATTTGACCATGGTCAGATTTGACGAAGACTTAACCATGGAGAGGGGATGAATGTCTTTTTCCATAAAAGTAAATAAAATATATAATTTATTTATTATTAAACTAATAAATATTAAAAATGAAAAATTAAACATAAAAAATAAAAATTAAAGATAGACACATTGCCACATTGGAAATCTCACATGAAAGAGAAAACTTGGATGCATCCGATGCATCAGGCTAGAATATGATGTTGGTACATTGGATGCATTCATTGATCGACACATATCACCAACTTAAAGTTAAGCTGACATGTGGCACTGTTGATAAATAAATTAAAATTTTAATTCTATATGCTCTTCTTTACGAGAAAAACTGGGTGCAACTGATGCACCGCACTAGAATCCGATAGTGGTGCATCGGTTCCACTCAAGGAGTGACGCGTTGCACTCATTAAAGTTAAAAAAAAATTCATTTTCTCTTAGTTTTTTTAGTGAAGCCAAATTTTCTCCATCTTTATTCTTACTTACATCTCATCGTCGACTTACTGAGTTGCCGTGATCATCGTCGTTTCGGTATCGCCATATTCCAGTAACCATCTTTCAAATAGACAAGCAACTGATGCAATACTAATTTTCACACTAATATTTGAAGTCAAACCAAACATTGGACTGTCTCTAAGAGGAACTTGAAAAGAAAAAACTTTCAAACAAAAAGCATTAGAACTTGATTGTTAGAAGCAAAATAGAAAAAAATCATGACACTAAAAACAAGTTTCGTCATCAGCGATCAGGGGTAAATCGTCTTATTGGGAACGTAAGAGCTTCGGCACAATTCCTTTATTGAATTAATATGTCTTTGAGGAAATATTATCCCAAATTTCCCAATTGTTTTTCATGACTCTTCTATCTTTGAAAAGAGAGAAAGACACATGCACTATTATTACGGTCACTAGAATATGGAGACACTAGAATGACGACAACGACAATCACGGCAAGTAGACTGTGAGATTTGGGGAAGAAGAGAGAAATAAAGGATTTCGGATTCAACCAAAAAAGTTGAGAGAATGAAAACAAAATCAACTTTAATTAGTGCCACATGTCACTCGTTGAGTGGAACCGATGCACCACCATCAAATTCTAGTGCGGTGCATCAGCTGCACCCAAGTTTTTCTCCTCTAAAAGATATCAGGTAGAACCCTTTAGAGACATGGTTTTATCTCATTGAACTAGATAGAACCCTATCTCCAGATCTCTCCAATGGAGATTTTGGTCTCTAATAGATGAGATCCTCCTATATTCCTCTAGGTGGCCGACCTCCACCGCCTCATTCGCAGCCGCATCATCATGTCATCTCCCTCACTCATTCCTCCATCTACTGCCACCAATCCAGCCCTCTGCTCTCATGCTCCTCCATTGGAGCCGAGCCATTTGAGTGAATTTGTGTTTGCTATATTTAATGGTTTTTTTTTGGTTTTTTTTATGGATTTTGGTGTTGAACTTTTACTGAGAACCTTGGTCAACTTGGTTATGTAGATCTATCTTGCTTGTGAGATGGTTATCAGATCTGATGGGTGATGATGATCAGTGGCTAAGAGGGAGAAGAAAAAGATAGTGATGATGATTGAAGATAAATATAGTGATTAAGGCAGAGATAGCGAAGAACAAAATAATGATGAAATGATGATGATGATTGATTTTCATTTTTTTTCCTATCAATCAGATCTCCTCCCAAGATTGAGATTGAGGAGATCTGATTTTATTATTAATTTTCTTAAAATTTTGTGATTATTAATTCATTTTCACTTATTTTTAATATTTATTTAAATGATAATATTTTATAATAATTGATAAAACATTAAAGGAAGGACAATTTGCTCATTTTAATTTTCAGTACCGGTCAACTGTTAGTCAAGAGTATCTACTTTGTAATTAAAGAAAAGTTCAATATAGTGGTAGTATTGGAAAACGTTAGGGTGTGTAATTGCAATTAACCCTTTTTAAAAATTTAAAGTCTCAAAATAGAGTGTTTTTAGAAATGAAGTGTAAAAAAAACATTGGACTGTACAAGAAGCTTTCTTTGCTCTAAGAGCATGTTTGGCACGCTGTATTGTATAGTATTGGATTGTATTGGATTAAATTGTATTGTATAGTATTGTATTGCTTCATTTCTAACACTGTTTGACGTCAATGATTAATTGAATGAGAAAAAAATTGTGTTTTTGCTGATTTTATTTAGACGGAAAAGTGCCAAAAATATGTTAGAGTCAAATAGTTAAAAGATAGTGTAGACTATTCTAAGTGTAGAAAGTTAAATTCAAGAGTTTGATTGTGAATTATCAACTAAGTTTAACAACTAAAATTAGCAAATAAAATATCTAAATTAACAACTAACAATCAACAAGAAAATATGATATGAAAGTATGTGAGATAATTAGGGAGTCAATGCGATTCATGAACAAACGGTGGTTGAACCAATTAAACTTCATTAAGAACTTATCTAATCAATTAAGGTCAATCTATTCTTATATATGGCTCAAAGAACCACTCAAATCTCAACCACAACTCAATTATGGTGTGTAGCTTGAGTGTAGAGAAACTACTTTTAAGCTTTAATAGAATTAGAGACCAGAATACATTGGATTGGTGTGTTGGGTTTGAACGAGCCGGAGTTGGAATAATGCCTTATTCAACCTACAAAAAGCTGGGTTTGAACTGAACAGAAGCCTGCTACCATGTCCCTACTTTTGGCCGACTTATCTTCAAGAAGCCCTAGAGGGATTGTGGAAGACGTCCTCATCCAAATAGAGAAGTTGATTATACTGGCAGATTTTGTTGTAATAGATATGGATGAAGGGTAGAACGAGAAACATGTGAAGATTCTCTTAGGTCGTCCTTCCATGGCCAGGGCAAGAGCCATCATTGACATGTATGAAGGGAAGTTGACCATAAAGGTAATGGACAAGAAAATTGAGTTCAAAATTTTTGATTCTTTGTCTTATCCCGTTGGATCACATGATTGCTATATTGTCAATGTGATAGAAGAAGTGGTGGATGAAATAATAGAGGAAGAGTTTTCAAAGGAGAGAATTGATGAGATTTTACTTTGAGGAAAAGAAGTTGTTAAGGATCAACAAGAAGACAACGGAAAAAGGGTTGGAGACTTAGAGCAAAAAGAAAAAGAATTGGGAAGCGATCTAGAAGAGTTGAGTTAAGAGAAGCGTGTGCGACAAGATGAGATACCTCAGAAGTTAGAGTTGAAGCCCCTACCTGCAGATTTGAAGTACGCATTTTTGGGTGGGGAAGAAACCTTTCCGGCAATAATAGCAGCTGAACTTGATGATGACCAAAATAAGAGATTGATAGAGGTCTTGAGAGAGTACAAAAGAGCTATTGGGTGGACCATTGATGTCTTAAAAGGAATTAGCCCTACAATATGTATGCATAAGATTCTTTTGGAAGAGAAAACCATGCCTACAGAGGAAGCTCAACGAAGGTTGAACCCGATTATGCAAGATGTGGTGAAGAAAAAGATTTTGAAGCTCCTAGATGTTGAGATTATCTACCCTATCTCAGACAGTAAATGGGTAAGCCTCATCCATGTAGTGTCCAAAAAGTCAGGAATAACAGTGGTGCAAAATGAAAAGAATGAACCGATTCGTCAAAGGCTCTATACATGTTGGAAGGCTTGTATAGACTATAGGAAGTTGATCTCAGTAACAAGAAAAAATCATTTTCCCCTACCTTTCATAGACCAGATGTTGGAGCGTTTGGCAGGGCACGATTATTACTGCTTCTTAGATAGTTATTCAGGATATAACCAGATAGCTATTGCACCCGAAGATCAGGAGAAGACAACTTTCACATGCTCATTTGGGACATATGCATATAGACGGATGCCTTTCGGGCTATGCAATTCACCGGACATTTCAGAGGTGTATGATGTCTATATTTTCAGATGTGGTAGGGAGCATTATCAAAGTATTCATAGACGACTTCTTTGTATTCAATGATTCCGTCAATCTATGCCTCCACAATCTCTCCCTTGTGCTAAAAATGTGTGAAGACAATAATCTAGTGCTCAACTAGGAGAAATGTCACCACCAAAGTCAGTGAAAGACATCAGGTCATTTTTTGGGCATGCTAGGTTCTACATGCGGTTTATAAGGACTTCTCCAAGATCACAAGGACATTGTGTGTGTTGCTTCAAAAAGACAAGGAGTTCGAGTTCAATGAAGATCGCATGACAACTTTGAGACACTGAAGAAAGCTCTCACTACAGCTCCAATGATAGCCCCTTCTGACTTGGATTTACCATTTGAATTGATGTGTGATGCATCAGACTATGTTGTGGGAGCAATCTTGGGGCAACGGGTTGACATGGTTCCACATTTGATCTATTATTCTTCGAGGACCTTGGAAAATGCCCAGCTTAACTACTCCACCACAGAGAAGGAGTCATTGGTAGTGATTTTTATGTTGGAGAAGTTCAGGCAATATCTGGTGGGAGCAAAAGTGGTTGTGAACTCGGATCATACAACCTTGAGATATCTACTTCTGAAGAAGGATGCCAAGCCTAGACTGATGAGATGGGTTCTATTACTTCAAGATTCCAATTTGGAAATCCGTGACAAGAAAGGAACTGAAAACGTGGTGGCCAACAATCTCAGCCGATTGGTACATGAATTTTCAGACCGGAAGATAAAATGTTGTTTTTTTATATCGTGTAAGACAAAAGTTTTTTTTTTAGAAGATGAGATTTTTATTTATTTCAATTTTTATATTATCTATCTTGATATTATTCTCATTCGACTTTATCTCTCTACATTCAAGTATCAAGGTGATTATATATATATATATGTAAGAAAATAAACAAAAGAAAAGGAAATCATAAAATCCATCAGAAATACGACTCGTCATAAAAACACAATCACTGACGAGTCGTCAAAAATACCACTTTTTCCGACAACCATGGTCGACAATAAATAAAAATGACCATCGAAAATAGTAATAAAAGATGGTCAAATTACTTGTATTGTCGACGAGCATGGCCACTAATGACTTGGGAGGTTTGTAAAATTTCGAAAACAATGTTTATGCAGATATAATTAGGCCTAACATTGATGAATTGTTCTGTGATTAACCTTTTCTTATTTAAGTTCTCACGGTCATCACTCTCAAGCTCTATGTCTCTCCTCCAAAAGAAAAGAAAAACTCTCAGTCTCTCACACTTCAAAATAATGAAAAAAAGAAAGAAACGAACTCTTAGTCACATATTAACATTGTAGTGGCATTATTGTAATAATAATGTAAGAAAAACGTGATTATAAAGTAAAATTGTATTAAAAATAAAATAAAATCACAAGGCTATTTATTTATATAACTTATATCATCATAAAAATATTTGTTATAAGAGATAGTTTATAATTTAGATTAGTAAAGATTTATTTATTTACATTATAACATCAATAAAAGTTAAAAGGAAAAAAAAAATTGATCACTCCAAGTACAACATATTGGACGACTCATTGCAACTCTAATGACATAGGATTTTTGTATTATGTCTCTTCTATCCATCTGGTTAGTTATCAAATTAAGATGTTTAAAAATAATTATTTTAAATTTAATAGCTCTGTTTGTAATAATTAAATTGATTTGATTTTTTTGACAATTTTTTTTCCATGCTATGGAGTTTGAGTTTATTACTATATTGGCTTTGGATATAGATAATATCAATTATATCATCATTTTTCAATCTTTGGTGACGATTATATGAAAGCAGAAATATATTAAAGGTGATAAATAAATTGTAAATTACTAGCAAATAATTTAATATAATTTAATAGCTTTATTATGTATTTCAAGCAATGTCCATACCAAGAGTCATGTTTTATAACTTTGTGATATTTATAGTGCGCCAATGATTTTGCTTATACAACATAAACTTAATGGTCCTTTGCAACATGTATTTTCTCCCGTTTTAGTTTTTATGTATCATATGTATTACTTTGTACCCAAATCCAAGGCATCATGCCTTAGTATTATTAATTTTTTAAAACTCAATTTCATCTTAATATTATACACATGAGATGCTTTATACGTATAATCTTATTTAATAATAGACCTTTGCAACATGTATTTTCTCTCGTTTTAGTTCACATGTTCAAATATATTACTTTGTACCTATCTTAAAATAGTTTTTGTGTACATATGTATATACTTGTGTATATGTATACATATATGTGTTAAATAAGTGTATATGCATGGGTGCATATGTATATATAATTTGTATCTTTGATTTTTTTTAGGTCTTATTTTACTATTTCGTACATGTGCTAATTATATGGTCGGTTCGTATTTGAATTTGTTTTACAGTAAGTAATTATACTAATTTTTTTTAAATTAATATTGTTATCTTTTTTTAAAAAATAATTATAATCTTATTATGAATATTTTCGTATATTAGAATATGGAAATCCGAAAAGTCATTTCCCTTAAAAGCTTTGTTATGATATTTGTAAAATAGTGGGTTCAAAGTGAAATTATTTTCCTTCTTAACTAGGTAGTGAAACTAGTAAGAAAAACAAAAAGGTCCTCTGTCAAATTTCTTCATAGAAAAGAATTTTTTTTTTTACAAGAATTTGGTAATTCAGATGATCAAACGTGGGAATAAATGTAAATAGAAAATTTTGTCATTATATATCAATTTAATGAATTGGAATGAAGACAAGATGAGGTTGGCCCATGTCATACTTATACTATGAGGTTGTGAGTTTGAGTCCGTCTCCCTTCCTCAAATCCTGAATTATTGTAATATTTAAAAAAAAATTGAATAAGAATAACGTTTTAGCCCTCTAACATTTTATAATTTAACAATTTTGCCTATTTTGATAGTTCGATAAGATATCCACATTTGTTACTAAAATTTAACTTAAAAAAATACATAAAAAGATCAAATTAAAAAACTAAACATAAAAATATTTAAAAAGTATAAAAAATACCTCAAAAGTAATATATATATACTTTTAATAAATAAATAGTATACATATTGAATATAACAATAAAAAGAAAAAATAAAATTGAAAACATTGGATTTATTAAAAAAGAAACTACAAAAAGTTGAAAATAATAATAAGTGGAGATCGATCTCCAGCAATGGGTGTCAACTGTTGTTGATCGCTAGTCGGAATATTGATTGTGTCGATATTTGGTGGAGATCTTTTATCAGACACTTTTGTTAGGATAATGGTTCAGATGACAAAAATAAACTTGAAACCGACTAACGTTTGATTATAGAATTATATGATGTATTTTCAATAATTTAGGGATCACGAAAGCTAAAAAAAAAAAGGAGCAAAAAATTAATTAATTGGTCCTTGCAATTTTTTGCTCCATATTATATTGTTGAAAAAAAAAATTTCTCTTTTTTTTTTTTTGTTTTGGTCACAAATATATTCTCTCTTTTTTAGGAGAAAATATATTTTCTCTATTTTCTCCTAAAAAAAAAAGGGGGGGGGGGGGGGGGGGGGGAGTTTGATAAATTAGTCTCAAAGCCGTGTTTATTGATAATTATAGGAATTTGTTAAACCCTGAATCGGCCATTTAAACTTGACTAGGGTTTAAGCTTATCTTCAGTCTGAAATGGCGATTCCTCGCTTAGCTTTCGCCTGCAAACCCCGTTGTTTCTCTCTTCGACCCTCTCTCGTTCACTGCCTCGGCAAGGTATTTCCTTTTCAATCTATCTATCTTTGTATCTCGTTTCAATCATCTTTTTTCCATTTATTTACAGGTTGGGTTCGGCTCTGTTGCGGCAATTCAGCCGCTTGATGACTCAGAGTCTATAATCAAACACGCCATTCTCAATTATGATCATTCTCATGCCAAAGGCAACTTAAAGTTCTCATCTTTGATTTTCAATTTACCAACTTGTGTTTTATTATATCTCTACATGATGTTTCTGTATTAATTCTCGTTTTTATGGGAGAGTAGAAGGGAGTGAATCCAGTAGAAGGAAACCCGAGTGGAAGAAATTGAATGCCAAGGACCTCGGAATTAGTACTTCCATGATTGATAGACCAACTAGGAAGGTTCTTAATGGACTCAAGAAAAAAGGTTGCTCTCCACACCTTTCCCACTTGCTTCTTACAATTTATAATCATATGAACCCGAATTGTGTTACTCATAGATTGAGAGTGGATTTGCAAGCTCTTATTATGTCCTTAATGATTTGTGAAGTAGGTTCTTGTTGCTGATTGCGCTTATTGTTTTTGTTTGATGATATAGAAATACACTGACCAAATGATCTAGTAGTAAGAGCAATTTTGTTCTGTTTGCATTGTGAAAATGAGAATGTTTTATTCTGTTCATATGTTACTGTTGGACAAGGAGTGATTGAGATATGGAAGGGAGGTGAACAATTTAGATATGTGTTTTGTAGTATGGATGGAAAAGTGGAAGGATGAGAGGAATTTTTAAACTATTACATTTTGCAGAATCATTTCCCTTCCCCGTTTTTCTTCCATTTGGGAGAATCTGAAAATGAGGCAATGGATATATGATCCATCCCTTCCTCTTTTATAATCCTATCCCTTTCCATCATTCCCAACGAAGAAGTGCATTGCATTCTCTTCCCTTTAAAGGTTTTCAAAACATATTACTTTTCTTTAGATTTAACATCAATTTCCCTTGAGCATTGATCTTAGATTCATAATTTATTGGTTCCTACTATCTGTTCATGCAAGTGTTAGTTCCTAAATAGGATTTGGTAATGTTGATACAAGAACCAGGTCATTTGCCGGTATGAGACATGGTGTTTTGTGTGTTATCAGGCTTTTCGTTGTGTCAGCCACCTATTCTGTTTGACACTATTCATCTGGCCTCTGAAGCTCAGTAGTGGTCGCACATGAATCGGTGTCGGCTACATTCAAACTATATTCCATGCATTTTGATGCTTTTGTTGTTCCTGGTTATTTTTTATGATAGGTTTCAGAGCTTGCAATGCTATAGCAATACAAATTGTTTGCTTAATAAACCTTGCACTCATAATTATTTATTTATTTTTTCCTCTTTGTTATATAATTCTTGTTCCATCCTTGTGCTTTTAATGGAAGTCTTCCTTTGCCTCTTTGCCGTTGTAGGATATGAGGTTTATCTTGTTGGGGGTTGTGTACGGGATCTAATCTTGAAGCGGACACCAAAAGATTTTGATATATTAACTTCAGCTGAACTTAAAGAGGTTATTCTCTCTACTTTCTGTCATGGTAGGAATATGCTGATATTGTACCTTGTTTCAAAATATGATGCTTTGTTTTACTTTAAGTTGTATGCTTTGATAACCGCATTGTTACTTTTTTGGCCACCTGACTAGACATATAATTCAACAGGCCTTGCTTTCCTTATTGTGGCACTATGTAACTATTGTTGTTTTTTTGGCGCACATGATCAAAATTCATAACTTTAATATATTGTTATTGCACCCGAAAAAATTTCTTTAAAATCTTTATGAGGGAAGCTTAAGTCCAGTGCTTTTGACTTTCTGTAATAAACAAAGTCAACACAACTGGTAGCAAGCATAATAAATATAATCAAAACTGAAGAATGAAAAACGGGGAAAATAGTTATAAAAAAAAACAGGGAAAATATGTCATAAGAAAAGTACTAAGAAAGGTCCTCTTGTTTTTAGATTAGAACAGTCCTTGATATATCTAGAAGTCATGAATTTTGCTTGGAAATGCAGAGCAAGTCATTCTGAATAAGGTAGACAGATTATGAGATTACAAAGTCTATCACAAAGCAATTTTAGAAGAGTTAAAAAATTCCATTTGTGATTGTTGAGGCCGGTGATTCAGGTGCATTATTGTTTTTAAAAGCCTGCTACAGTTTGTTCTTGCATCAATTTCCAATTACAAAATAATTTGAGTCTCAATTAAATTTTCTAGTTGGCTTCTAGCGTGCCATAATATCTATGAGCAATTTCCAGGTGATGAGGGCATTTTCGCGGTGTCAAATAGTAGGCAAACGTTTTCCTATTTGTCATGTCCACCTTGATGATACCATTGTGGAGGTTTGTTGTTTTCTTAAGTTTAAATATCTTTCTTTATTACTTCAAATAGCAAGTCGAGTTTTGATTAATTATTTACTTGTTGATATTGTTGCTTGTGAAGGCTCTTGAAGAGAGTAAAATTGTCAAGAGTTTCGTTTTTCCATTCTTTAAAAATATTTGTATGTTTTTACAAATTAGGTTTCAAGTTTTAGCACATGCGGAAGAAATTTCAGTAGGGGCTTCAATTATGAATTTGAAGGACTTGATGATGGCTGCGATGAGAAGGATTACATTCGGTGGAGGAATTGTTTGCAGCGGGACCTTACAATTAACAGGTTTCTTACATGAATCTCACTTTTTTTCAATTTTTTGAGGATAGCCTTGGATCTCTTAAAACATCTCATTCATTAAAATTATAGCAGTTGTAGTAGCCTTCTTTTGACATTCTTTAACAAACTCCGTTCTTTTTGCAGCTTGATGTTTGATCCATATGCAAGAATAGTGTATGACTACACGGGAGGAATCAAAGATATTAAAAAAGCTAAAGTGTGCAAGTATTTCATAAATCTGTTTCTTGAGTTGCTATAGACTTGTTGGCAAGGCACAGTCCTCACTTTATCTTATATGTTCATAGGTGCGAACTGTAATTCCTGCAAGTACTTCTTTTCAGGAGGATTGCGGTAAGATTTGTTTGCAGTTTTCCATTATTAGTAATTTAGTATTTGCCTTGTAAGATGGGCATTGCTAATTTTGTTTATAATCTATGTTGAAGCACCGTCAGGCACATACAGTCAGCATTTCATCTTTTCCTGCTATCCAAGAAAATAATGACTGACATCATGTTCATTGCAGCTCGCATTCTACGTGCTATAAGAATTGCTGCACGGTTAGGATTCCGTTTTTCAAGGGAAACTGCTCATTTTGTCAAACATCTATCTTTCTCAATTTCAAGACTTGATAGGGTATTTAAGTTGGTCTTTTCTTTCTTATATATAGTTTTCCACACATTTAACTAACCTGAAAATACTTGTGGCTTGCTGAAATCTTGTTGCAAATTTCTCAGGGAAGGCTTCTGATGGAAATGAATTACATGCTAGCATATGGTTCTGCTGAAGCTTCTCTGAGGTTACTATGGAAATTCGGACTCTTGGAATTACTTCTACCAATTCAGGTTCGGATTTGATAATTGCATGCTGTTTAATATTTGGCGCTCACAGGTCTAGGGGATTGATGCAGCTTCACCTTGCAGGCTGCATATTTTGTCCGCCGTGGTTTTCGGAGACGTGACACTAGATCTAACATGCTTTTGGTAATTTCAGTACACATTTTTTTGATTATTTGTTTTATGCTTGTTAGAATGTCAACTATTGTCAAGTTAGAACTTTCAAGATTCCGGATAGCTTTTCTTTTGTTTAGGCTGTGATGTTGATGAAGTTTTGTTCCTGCCTAAGCTTTAAGACTTCATGATGGACCTCGTTTCTTATCTAGAAGTACATTTTAAATACAAAAATAATTAATATAAAATATATTTTTGTATATTGTTCCCTTAAACTTCTATTCCGATCTTTACTTGTGTTCTGTGGTCCCACTGATTAGATATATGCAATTAATATGAATTTCCGGTCTTCATCTGCAGTCTCTGTTCTCTAACTTGGATAAACTCCTTGCACCCGACAGGCCATGCCACAGTAGCTTATGGTAAGATTTTTGTTAACAACAAAATGCTTAAATGTTGTATCAAAATATTATTTGCTATTTAAGTGCCATAAAATTACCAGAGGCCCTTTAGATGGCTTAAATACTTAACAACTTCAGTGGAATAATCTGAACTGTTCCAGCCCTTCATTGGAATCTTGGTTTGCCAAAGTCTAAAGGAAATCCTAAAGCAACTTGCATATGTGCCAAACATATAGGGAAAATTTATGGAAGTTGTAGATTTGCTGGTGGCGATCCCAAATATTAATGTTGCAAGTCCAACTACCAAAGGTAGGAAGATGTCATTGAAATATAAATAAAAATAAATAAATAAAAGAATGTAAGATGGTATCAACTGGCTCTACAGGCATCCAAGCATGTTAGTTCTGCAAGATGTCGAGTTCCATATCTTGCTCTTGCTTAGAGCTTTTTTGGTGGCTTTTTGTATAGGTCTATTTATTGTCTTTTGGAAGCTGTTGCCTGCTTTTTCTTGTTAAGGACAGCTTGCTTTCTATACTTGTACATCTTTTTTATCAATACAACTTCTGTTCCCCCCCAAAAAAAATCATATTATCATCTAATAGCTGTGTTAATTTCTTTACCACCTACATAGAGAACTAAAATTATACACAGGTCCTCTTTTCATCTGCACTTTGTTGTTTGTTTTGAAGAATATCCAAGTGCCTGTATTTGCCCCTAATCTTTTACAATTTAGATGACCAAATATATTTGCTTATAAAATCATCAAATCCTTTCAGAAAAAAGTGTGCTAAGAATATTTGTTTTATTTTTATTGAATGGTCTGCTATGTAGCCTATGTATCTGAACCCACTTACTGTATCATCAGGATTGCAATCTTGGCATTCCACAAGGCACTGTTTGACCATCCTAGGGATCCTTTGGTTGTTGCAGTGTTTAGCCTTGCTGTCTACAATGGTGGAGATATTTTAGAAGCAGTAAATATAGCAAGAAAAATCACCAAGTCTTATGACAACAGTTTTTATGAATTGTTAGAACCTAGGGATCTGGACTTCCAGACATTGAAAGATGAGGTGATGGATCTTGCAGCATCAATTAAAGGAGCATTGTCCAAGATGACTGATGAGTACTTCGTCTCTCAGGCGATGGCAGGTTACCCTCAAGCCCCAATCTCAGACCTGGTGAGCAGTTTCCTTTATTTGCCCATAGCTTTGTAATCTTGTGGAATCAAGTGGGTAGAAGATAGACTCACTAATATGCGGTCAGTTGTGTCAATGTCAATTTTATTGTAACTGCAGACTCGGTCTCTGGAATGATTTAAAGATCAAGACCACAAATAGCTAGCTTGTCACTTTATCCTTACAATTAGTTACAAACCATAAATTTAAAAAATGTCTGCCGTTGTGTATCATTCAGAAGTAAAATTAGTATGTACAAGAATTTAGATTCTTATTTTCAATGATAAAATAGTACCATTGGACATCATCTGGCGTATGTTGTTAATCAATGGTATGAGATTCTTCCTGTTATTCTTTTACTTTCTTTTTTTTATTCATTTTGTTCTCTTCTTTTGGCTGGACTTTGAATTTTTTATGATATGATGGGCTTATTTGAACTGCATTTTGTTATTCTCATGTTGCATTCTTGACGTTTTCACAAATTTGTTTTTCTTCTGGTTTCTACAAGCCATGCCTGATTATTTTAAAATTTTGAACGTGCAGGTTTTTATCCCATTGGCATTGTATTTAAGAGTGAGCAGGATTTTCGAGTGTGTAATAGGGCGTGCGGAGAGGGGATTTGTGTCAAAGCAAGGTAGCGAGATTGATTACGAGTCATTAGCTATGGGAAGCATGCCGGAAGTACGGCATACCTTTGCAAGGATTGTGTTTGATACTGTATACCCTCTTAATTTATCTTAAATTAAGATCAACATCACACACATGTACTTCAGGTCATAGAAAGCAAAAGGGAATGTCATTTTTGATATAATGCAATCAATGTATTCAAAATCTTCATTTATTATTCATTAAAATTTCATAATTTAATGCTAAGAGACATTTTGATCAATAATATAAATATGGACATAACAAGAACAGTGTGTCTATAGTTTCTAATGCTAGTCTAATTTTGATCACAAGTTGCACAGAAAGCCTATGTCAAGAGAAACCTTGTACAAAAATTCAGGTAACTTCGTTAATTTTGCAATATACAGCAAAATTCTATTTTAATTTTTGCACTCTACATTGCAATTTGAAGCAAGGATGTAAGGTTGTATCCTATTACATTTTTTATTCTTCCACTTAAGGATAATTCCTTAGGGGATCTACCTCTTAGAGTGAGTTTGGTATTCAATAACAATAATACTATACGATTCAAAAAATTAGTCTAAAAATCAATCAAATTAACTTGGCAAATGATTTGTTATCGGTATTATTTCACTCATAAACATCTCTTCATATAAAAGACAAATCACTTGTTACATGAGCTAATTTTTTTGGCTTGAACAGCATTACTCATTTGATAATTGAGGTATAATTGGGGTATGGGGTCATTGGGGTGGAGACAGGATCAAATTTTAAAACTCATTTTATTTTAGGGCAAACTCCGATCTTTTGGTTCTTGTGATGTTTTACCCTATTTCAACTCTGTAGGATTTTATGATATAATATAAATTTTTATATTTAGACATGAAATTCAATATTTTTTAAATGATTATAACTAACAACATAAATTGTACTCTTTGAAGTTAGTTGAATTTAAAGTATAAATTTTTTAAAAGAAAGTCCATTATGTTGCTTCGATTTTCTCCAACGCATAACATGGCAAAAGCAAATGCTCTTTAGTAGTTTATTTTGTTGTAGACATTTTATAAAATATATGAATTGGAAGAACTCTTACTTTTCATATATCTCCATAAGCCATTTAATATACTGGGATTTAATAAAACGTAAATAATGATTTATAATAAATATATATATATATATATATATAATTATTGATATTGCATTTATGAAGCGAAGTAGGGTGGGGACGGGCGCACCCATCCCCTCCCCAAACAAGGAATGGGGCTAGAATGGAAATCCGAGTTACCTTTAGGCTCAGAGAATCGAGGATGGATAGTATCCTGCCCAATTGACATTCCTACTTCCGCTTGTATCAAAAACAAGTATAAAGGCTATTAGCCGTATGGTCAAATTCAAAAGGTTAAATTTATTATATAGAATGCATATATTCCTACAACTGGAATCCTTAAACATCACCTAATCCAACCGGAAGAAAAATAGATATCCAGAAATAACTCAGGATGAAGTCAAAACCATCCTATCAAAAAATAAAGTTAGAGCAGCAAGAATAGGAATAACCAAAAACTGTCTACAAAAGAATACAATGCCCACCATCAACTGAGGCTGTCACTGCAGGCATCACTAAAATTATTGATCCGTCAAAAGACGACTCACCACTCATATTCCTACATGTAGAGAACCACAATGCTACATCATCAGCTCTGATTCTCATGCTTTTGCAGGAGGAGCAGCACCACCAGTAGTTGGCCTGAAAAGACAACCAAATCATTTGCTTAATTGGAGCACAAAGAATTCGATGAGCAAATATTCTTCAAGTATGTTCAGGAAAAGAAGAGTAAAAGAATGATATAAATTCCACCAAGGGAGGTAGAAAAAACTTACAGCCCAACAAAAACTTTGAAAGCATCATAGATACCCCACTGAGCTCCAGTAAGGGTTCCAATCATAACAATACGAAGAGGAAGGCCACGGGTAAATAGACCCCACAACCCTAGCTTGTTTACTGCCTGCAATTGACAAAACACAATGAAAGTAAACAGATGAATGTATGGAAACAATAAGAATACATATCCATAGGTTCCATAAAAAGTAGAATTACTCACATCACCAACACTCGCTCCCTTTGCATTGTTGAGAAAAGACACTAGATTATCAGCAGGATGTGACACAATTGCACAAAACACACCAGCCACATATCCACCAGCAAAGCTCACCCCAAGCTGCAAAGATTTGCTGCACTGATCTTTCGGTGTAGGGATGGCATACTTGTACATCATCTCTACAATAGTCTCAAACGATGCAAATTTCATCATTGTATCTGCAAAATACCCATTTTAGTAAATCAGTGACCATTGTAACATGATTGAAACTCTTCACAAACAAACCAAACACATAACAGAAAGTAAATTGCCCAAAATGGGTAAAATGTGGTCACTATTATGCCAATTCCTATGCTCTGCCTCCTATGCACCGGATACTAAATACATGACAGGCACATCAGTTGGTTACCAGCAGCTATCTCCACCATATATATCTATTTATCAATTCCTATGCTCTGCCTCTTATGCACAGAATACTAAATATATGCAGGCCACATCAATTGGTGTTACCGGCAGCTATCACCATACATATATATATATATATATATATACAAATTTTCTATTGCAGTTCGTCTTGATATAAAATATATCAGGACGAAGAATGTAGACCATTAGATTTACATACTATGACTCAAAGTGTATGCACTTGTCAAAACTTCTCCATACTCTGTGGTCCACATTCTTCGTCCTGATTTACAGTAGAAAGACCGTATATATATATATATATATATATATATATATATATATATATATATGATTTTGAGGGAAAAAAGAAAAAAAAAGAGTTGAAAGCAATTCTTATGAGGCTATAAGGGTGTGAAGTGGGGAAAGGCACCGGTGAGAATTGATAGGCAAGGTGGTCCTTTTTCCTCCTATGTGCTGAAAAGCCAACGTCTACATGAATTGTGTAAATGACTAGAACCTAAATGAAACAGATAAATTTCTGATTACCTTGACAGTCGTCCTCATTCAAGTCGAAATTGGATGGAGCCTTTACTCCAATTTGTTAATTAAATTCAAACACACTTGTATATAAAACCGTCCTATTTAACTATTGTATCGATTTTAACTCATTTAATCCCCATTTTTTTAATTTAAAATTCAAATCACATAAAATTAAAGATATTTGATTTATAAACTAATTATTAAAATTGATATGTATGTACAACCTATAATAAGAAATTCCATCAATTTCACATATCATCACGTGTTTACCAAAGAAATAACTAGATCAATTTCATATCAGCTAATCATATATATACCAAAATGACCTTATATATGAAACATGAAAAAAAACATGCTCATTGCTTACATGGAATTTGACGTCCCCAAAGAGGAACAATCCCTTTGTACAACCTGTATGCATTTATCATTTATCGTATCAAAATCAAAGTTAATACATTACAAACTAATTCACAAAACCAAGGATGTCATTTTGGATATCATACCCAGAAGCACCTTCAGACTTAATAAACTTCGGCAGCCCATCGGACAAACCCCGGGCAAAACCAGGCTGAGTTTGGACACGGACCTTCACAGCCTCAAAGGGGCAGAGGGCAATATCAGCAATCAATTCAGCAGATGCTGAACCAGCAAGATATATCAGGGTCTTGTACTTGGCAGAAAACTCAGGCCCAGCAATGTCCGAATAATACTTCTTAAAAAACTCATAGAATCCGAACTTGCAGGCACCCTGAGCACTATAACCAAGCAGAGTGGGCACCCAACCCCTAAAGAATCCCCTAGCTCCCTGCTCCTTCAGCAAAACTCCAAATCCGGACGAGATACTCTTGTACTTTTCTGGGTTAATCTGAAGTGTTCCAGATATCAGTATTACTTCAATTTATTCAAAGATAAGGAGCCAAAATCAAACACATTTTTCACAGTAATGATAAATTTCATAATCATCAATTGACTCTGCTCAGAGGTAGACGAACTTTTTTTATTGGTCAAAAGAATTTGCACCAAATGTAATTGTCACCACATAACTTTCATACCAGTATACCACCAACCGAAATAAATATTTGACATTGACAATCACGTCAAAACAGTATATGATCCAAAACATATACCACCAGATTCCAGATTCGAAGACCCAAATCAGATAACAAACTGCTATCCAAATTAAAAATATCATACCCACCATAGAATATTTTTACATTTAACTGCATTCTCAACCACAGATAAAATCATCAAAAATCAAGATCACATAGGACCAATTAATGAAATTGAGAGTCTTTTTAAACGAAATAATATTTAAAAAAGAACAATATAAAACGTAAATGAATTTGGAAATTAAAAAACAAACAAACAAAGACCTGCATATTGCACTTGACGAGATCGAGAGGAGTGACAGTCATGTGAGTGAGACCGCAGCTGAAGATCCCACCGGCCGTACAGGCGGCGTAAAAAGCGGGGGAGTACATCTCGATCTTCTCGATGGGGGCCGGAATCACGATGGCGCCACCATTTGACGATTTTGGTGGTGATGATCGTGAAACGGAGGGCGGTGATTGGTGCAATAATCCATGGTTAGTGTTCAGCATAGCGTCCAAATCAAAGAGTCTTTTCGAAGATGAAGAGGAAGCGTAGAGAAAGCTTGGGATAAGAGCTTGGCGAGACTGGTGATCAGAGAGACCCATTTTTTTTTATTTTTTTTTTAGTTTTCACTCAAACTCTTAGGGTTTTATTTTGTTTCTGTTTTGGCTTTGGTTTTGGTTTTTGTGTTGGTGTGTTCCTCTCTCTCTCTCTCTCTCTACCCCAAAGTTTTTGATTAGCGAGAGGGAACGAGAAAATGTGGAGGCTTGTGGTGAGTGTTTGGGGCGCGAGAAAATCGCTAACGAAAATGTCTGCGTTGTCCAAGTAGTGTCTTTCCTTTGCGTGGCCATTTATTGGGTTTTGCCGGGAAAATTTTGCCCTCTTGACTTTTCTTTATTTACAAATTTACAAGCGCTCACTCTCTTTACAAACAATTATTAAAAATAGAGCATTTTACAAAAAGGTCCTTTATGTCAAAAAAACAAATAAGTCCTTAAATGTTATTAAATTTTCAAGTAATTTATGAATTTTACAAAAGTGATCAAAATCACCAAATTAGTGCTCATGTTTTTCTCGGCCGAACTGATCCTTATCTTTTCAAAAATACCAAATTAGTCATTGTTGACAGTTAATTTAAACTTTTTTTTTACTAAATGTGAGAAATCACTTTAATACTCATACTTAAAATTGAAAATTTAAATTTTTTTTAAAAAAAATAAACCAAAGGATTTAATTTTTCTCATAATAGGAGTGCACCATTACTTTGCTTGTAATCCATGTCATATTTTGGTTCAACAATGCTTTCTTTAGATTAGGAGAATTATTTGGAAAGTACACTTGAATGGCCTATAATTTATCTCCAAGATATGAAAAATTTTTATGACATGCTTGAATTGATATGCATGATATTTTTTGATTGCTCAACTTTGAATGCAAATGTGTTTGAAAGCAAATAACAAGACTACAATCAATAAGGATGTTACATTCATTGTAGTCTAGTCTCTCTTATTAAAGGTGTAAACAAGACTACTTTCATAAGGATGTCTCATCCGGAAAAATCAAATGGGATTTCACATATCCACGACTTGGTTCCCCTTTAAGGCTTGACATAGTTGCTACTTTCGGACAAGCTTCCGGACATCTCATGAGCTTCAAGAAGTAGTTTACATGACTTTAACTCTTGAAGAGATTAGGTGCGCGCACACACACACACACACACACACACTTACATGCATTTGTACCTTATTGCTTATGTGTGCATTCTTTTCACAATCACACTTGCACTTCATTATTAGATCTAAGTGTGGTTTTGTGTGGTGTAATTCATTTTCGGTTGTGTGATCGGAAACATCCGCACTTGCATGATAATGTGTTTGTCTTAGCGTGATGTGTAACCACTAAAAAGGTCCCATTTTCCTCTCTTGGATTGGTCTTGGGTCACATGGTCTTATACCATGGGTAGGTTTGGGCAATCTTGTTGTTGTCCAAATCTGACATTTGGTAGTTCAAATGACCATATCTCTTTCTATAGATATAGAAACCTCATTTTGTAAAAAGGAGTAGAAAGTAGACATCCATACCATTCCAACAGTATATTATTCGTAATATTTCATGACAGTTTCGATTGGTTTTGAAATCTCCAAATAGACAACTAAAATATGGCAACTCTATTTTTGTCCGAATCTGACATTTGATCACTCAAATGATCATAACTCTTACTACAGACATCAAAACCTCACTCTGTAAAAAGGTGTAGAAATTAGACATTCATACATTTCCAACGGTATATTATACGATAGGTTTTGATGTCGTTTGGTCATGTTTTGGAGCTCTCAAATATCGAGCTATTGCGATGTCCCGGCTATGCTCGGTTTGTGAACTGCAACCAACCGCGAAATGTCTCGCAAAAAACTTTATCAGTGATTTTCACGAGACAAAGTTCACGATTCATGAGAAACGAGAGAAACTACGATTTTTACCCAAATTTGTTTTAAAACTACTTCAAAACGACGAAGTTTCATTTAGGGTTCTTTTTTAAACCTCATATCATTCCTCATTCATTTTTAGAACTCCAAAATCCAGTCTTTAGAAAGAGGAAGAGTTCCCTTAGAGAGAGAAAGCTTCCAAGCTTCATTCATTTACTCTCCAAACCCCAAAACTCATCTTTATCTTGTATCATCTAGTATAGGTCTTCATTAATATCTTCACTTGGTAAGTAAAACAAACATCTCAACTCATTTCTTGTTCTATTTCATCAAGATATGTCAGTTATTTCTTTGGTCAGCAAATCTTCATATTTATTGTATATCTAATGAAGTTATGACATGTTTGGGGTTTGTTTGTGATATCTTGTATGATTAGGTTAGTTTTACCTAAATAGATAAGCCATAAATGTTCATGCATGATTAACTGATAACTAGGTTGGTAGATTTACATTTATTCATCAAGTCAAGCTTCATGAATGCTTATAAGTGTTTGTTTGACAATTAGGTTGTTAAAATTTCTCTATACATCTAACTGAGACCTCATGTATGGGCATATATGCATTCTTGATAACTAGATTGTTAAATTGCATTATAACATCTAGTTAGACATTTTTTGTGTGGTCTTACTCGTTGTTGTATTTTGGATATTGTCATATATTCACTTAGACTATTAATTCTCTTTAATGAGTCAAAGTCTCGTAGCTAAATGTGGTAGTTGCACAAGTAATTGAAGTATTGCAACCAAGGGTCGGTTCGCAAGCATTTGGCAAGGCTCACTATTAAAGGCTTGCGGGTAGGATAGATTGTGTTACGAGCTTTAAAGTGTGACTAGGTTGTCAATTTAGGTTGTAAACAATTATTCAAGTAGTGGAGTTCTGTGATTAAGTGGCTAGCGAGGCTAGTCCCGTGGGTTTTTCCCACGTAAAAAATCAAGTGTCCATTTAATTCCGCACTTTACATTTGATTTTTGTTGTTTGTTTGTTTGGGTTAATTGTGATAAATATTGACTAATTGAAATAGTTAGTAAGTAATAGATTAACAACACCCCCCCTCCTCTTCCGGTTGTATTAGACACACTCCATGTATTTTCAAAAATATAAGACCTAATGATAATTAAGCCCTTTCATGATTTTCCTCGGTAAATACTGCAACAATGAGGATAATTCTACCGTTAGCAACTACATGAAGTGAAATAAGAAACTTATGGTATATAGCATGGTTGAACTGAGATGATATTGTAAGTAATTAAGTGTTAGTATGAAAATAATGACAATCCTATTCTTTGTTTTTCCGAAATCAAACCAAACCAGTAGGTTCAAGCATTCATATAGAATTTAAAAACTATTAAATTAAAAAGAGACATGAGTCACAAAATTTACCGTCGTTTTCACTGCTTCGCCTTCGGGCTTCACCCATGTCGATTGTCGCTTCTTCTTCTTTTGATTTATCCTCATCCTCCTCATCCTTATCATTTTCCAACTTCACCACATTCATGTATTGTTAACACATAAAAGATAGGAAAAGATATAATTGAGTTGAATATTATTCGGCCAAACATACATGAATTTATATTGCTAGGCATAGAAGAGAAAAGGAAATATAATCAATCACAATAATTGATCAATCAATCACCTAGCCAATTATATCAATCTATGGTTGAATAACATCTTAATTGTAGCTGATTGACAACTAGATTAACAATCAAGTTAGCGTATAGATATTTTACCTAGTTTGGACCAAATATGGAGAAAACTTAAATGCCAATAAAATATAATAAATTAAAAATGGAAATATATAATTGTTAAAATGGGTTAGCCCATCTTGCAAATTAGTAGGCCCAAGCAAGAAGCCCAAGATGATATTCAGTCCAGAAGAAAAAGAATACAGAAGACGTTAGTATTGTTTTATCAAGCTTTGTGTGGACTGCCTCACTTGATCAAATATGCCTCACGTGATATATCAAATGAAATCAGATAAGGTGGGTAGACATGTGATGAAATCCAAGGTGTCAAGATGTTATTGGCTGAAGGAGATTTCTATGATGACTCATGTGATAAGTGTATATAAAGAAAGATGAGAGAGAAATTCATTCATTGATTTCGTTCCATTTTTCTCAGATTAGGTTTACAAAGAGTTTTCTCTCTCTCAAATACTCTCTACAACTCTTTTTGTGTTCTTGGTGATTTCTTGGTGAATCCAAGTGTAAATCCTTGTAATATTTGTGAGATAATCTGTTCTCTAACAGATTTGAGTGGTTTCTTTGTATATGTGTTGTAGATCAACGTGAGGTGTGAGGTTTGATACTTCTAGATTTGTAAAACTAGGTTTCTGGAATATTTTCTAGGTTGTATTTGAGATCGGTTGTGTGATCTTGCTTGTAAGAACTCATATATAGTGGAGAGAGCATCTGTGTGCAGGCTCAACGTGGATATATGATCGATTAAGATCTGAACCACGATAAAGTTTCTTGCCCCCTTTATTTTTCTGTTAATAATTTTCTGATCTTGTTATTTTTGATTTGTATCACAGATTATTTTTGCTATCATCCTTGTTTCTGTTCTTTTGTCTGCTGTGGAATATATTTGCATATTGTTAGACAAGGACAGAACAATTAGGGTTTCTTTTAGAGGTTTTGTTAATTTCTTATATGTTGTCTACTGCTTGTGTATATTTCTTGTATTACTTATGAGTGCATCTTGCAGGTATTAGGTTCAAGAAAGAAGTGTTAGGGTTTCAAATATCTTTTGAAACCTAACAGTGGTATCAGAGCCTCATACTAGTAGCAACGGCTAACGTACAAGAGGCAGATCCACCGGTGACAGATCCTTCAAGCCTTGAAGATTCTTCTGGAGAAGAAGGCAACTCCAGTGAAGCTGAGAGCACCCAGGAACTGCAGCCGGCTCATCAATTCAGTAACTTTAATAATTCAGTTTTTAATATGAAGTTTGAAATAGATAAGTCCGATGGTTTTGGGGATTTTGGGATTTGGAGAAGGAAAGTGAAAGTTTTACTCTCCCAACAGAAAATCCTCAAAGCCATCGAAGACCCAGATAAATTGCCTGATTCTTTAACTTCTGCTCAAAAGGATGACATGCTAGAAATGGCCTTAGGGACCATTATATTAAATTTGTCTGATAATGTGTTGAGAGAAGTAAATGATGAGACTACTGCATGTAGTGTTTGGAATAAATTAGAAAGCCTATACTTGAATAAGTCTTTAACTAATAAAATCTATCTTAAAGAAAAACTATTTGGCTTTAAAATGGACCCTAGTAAAACTCTAGGAAATAACCTGGATGAGTTCAAGAAGTTGACACTAGAATTAGCTAATGCAGGAGACAGTGAGAAGCTGAGTGAAGAGAATGAAGCTATCATTCTCCTAAACTCACTGCCTGACTCTTTTAAGGATGTCAAGGATGCCATTAAATATGGCAGGACTTCTCTAACACTTGAAGAGTGTATCTCTGCCTTAAAATCTAAGGAATTAGAGCTTAAAATTGAAAAGAAGTACATTGGGGAAAATTTGTTTGTTAGAGGTAGACAATATGTAAAAACAAATCGTAATAACTCTAATAACAAGAATAAACATAGGAGTAAGACCCCTAATCACATATCACAATCTAGGACTAGGAATGGCTCTAGGAAATGCTACTTTTGTGGCAAATAGGGACACATTAAGAAATACTGCTATGAATTTAAGAGGAAAATGCAAGATAAAACTTAAAGTGAGGGTGATGCTGCTATTGCATCTAATTCCTATGAACCTAATGAGGTTTTAGCTGTTAGCACTGAGGATATGAATTCTGAATGGATTCTTGACTCATGCTGCTCATTCCACATGTGTCCTAGGAAATAATGGTTCACTGAGTTCCAAGAACTCAATAGTGGCAGTGTATTGATAGGTAACAATCAACAGTGTAATGTGGAAGGCATAGGATCAGTAGGAATTAGAATGTATGATGGGATGATTATGGTCTTTAAGAATGTAAGATATGTGCCTAACCTTAAGAGAAATTTAATTTCTCTAGGTGTCCTAGATGAGGAGGGTTACTCCTATAAGGTTGAGAGAGGTATCGTAAAAGCCTCTAAGGGTTCTCTTGTTGTCCTTAAAGGTGACAAGAAGAATGAGTTGTATGTACTTAGAGGTGAAACAGCCACTAATGAAGCTGCTAATGTGGCTTCTAAAAACAGTGACAATAGTGTGTTATGGCACATGAGATTGGGTCACATGAGTGAGAGAGGTATCTTAGAGTTAAACAAAAGGAATCTCCTAAATGGGGATCAAGTTAGCAAGCTGGAATTTTGTGAGAACTGTGTCCTAGGCAAACAACATAAGATCAGCTTTAGCAATGCTCAACATACCTCAAAACAGATTTTAGAATACATACATTCTGACCTGTGTGGACCTTCTAAGGTTCTATCTCATAGAGGGTAGATATTTTCTATCCCTCATTGATGACTGATGAGAAGATTTTCACCGTTAGAAAACTGTCCGTCAAAACAATTTATAAAACTTATGCGATGCATTCACAAGTATAAATACGAGTAAAGCGGTAAGCACGGGTGTCGTCCACTGAGATCAGGGGTAGCGGTGATAAGATTAGGATTAATATAACTAGTATGCATAAAAGTAAAAGTGATGGTGAATGAAAATATAATATAAACTAAACTATGAAAACAAATAAAATGGGATGAAAATGGAGTGATGAATGTATGATGATGGAATTACGGAGTTGATGGACTCGTAAGTGAATATTGGGGCAATTGCAACAAACTCTCAATTAAGCACGCTTTGACAAATGTAACCAACCTAGGGTATATAGTGTTGGCATATATCTCTAGCAAGCGGTCAACTTAGGGTGTATAGCGAAGACCTCCTACTAGCGATTAATCCCTCCTAAGCAACCAACAATGGCTAGATACTCAATCGGGACTTTTTCCATGAATGTTCATCTATCTAGCTATGGCTCAACCTATTACTAATGTTGCCATCCTATGGTGTATAGTGATGGTTTCCAATTCCCTCACAAGTGGCCGACTTAGGGTGTATAGTGAAGGCCACCCGTTTGAGATTGGATGAGGCTTGAGGTTATCAACCGAATTCTACTCGAAGGTTAGTTCTCGTAAAATCACTAAAGTAGCCAATCTAGGGTGTATAGTGTAGGACTCTAATTCTCTCACAAGTGGCTAACCTAGAGTGTATAGTGAAAGCCACTATTTCAAGATTAGATTAAGGGCATGGTTGTAGAGCCAGATTTCTGGAAATCCTTCCATTCAATGGAGCATTAGACAACCTAATTGCATACTCAAGTAATCCAAATCAACATGCAAAGAGGGTGTATCCAAGCAAATCAATAATGGAAATCAATTCAAGCAATGTAATAAAATATAGAGATAGAATAAATATAACACATAGAGTTTATTTACAAGCCCAAATATCCATCAAACAAATAACATCAACCCCATAGTGGGGTATTTTAGCTACTCATGTTCTATTACAAACCAATAAACTAAGAAAGAGTGTAAAGAGAAAACCCTTGAAGATTGATCTCCTTCCTTGAAGCTTGAATCCAAGTCTCCTAGTTGCCTTTGATTGAGTAGAGATGGTTTGGATGAGAGGGAGATGTATTTCTAGCTTAGACTATGTAAAGAAAATAGAAAATACAAGTGTTGGGAGATATGAGAGTCATTTGGTTCGTTCCCATGCTTTTCTATTTATAGGGGATGGAAAAATAGGTCACTTAAGCTTGAAAACAGAAGCTGTCGCACGTAGAGTGCAGGTGGAGTGCGGGTGGATGACCTGCACTGTACCCGCACTTTAATCATCAGGTGTGAATCCAACTCTGTCTTGACCCGCACTTGACCATCACTTTATATGTCAGGTACGAATCAGCTTCTCTGTCTTTGGCAACAATGCGGGTGGAATGCGGTTGGATGACCCGCACTGTACCCGCACTTTAACTTCAGGTGCAAATCCAACTCTCTGTCTTGAGCAACAGTGCAGGTGGAGTGCGGTTGGATGACCCGCACTTGACCCGCACTTTATCTTTCCTTCATGAATCAGGTCTCGACTGTGGGAATGAGTGTGGTTAGAATGCGGTTTCGACCTACACTTGACCCGCACTATTAGAGTTGCTGATGACCCTTTATCTTTCCTTCAAGCGTTTTTTTCCTCTTTTCGGCCAAAACTACCGCAAAACGCTTCTAACACCAGAATTACATCTATTGCCTGCAATTAGCACCAATGAGCCTACTAGACATAAAATATACAGAAAATACACACAAGAACGAGAAAAAGGAATAGGAAATGAGGGCAAAAATATACTACAATTTAGGCACGATCAATGACCACTCTATGAAACTTTGGCTTTACCTTTTAAAGTCCAAAGATCAAGCTTTTGAGAGTTTCAAAGCTTGGAAGAGGCTGGTTGAAAACCAAACCTCAAAGAAAATTAAAATTTTAAGAACTGATAATGGTCTTGAATTTTGTAATGAAAACTTTAACAAGTTTTGTGAAGAACAAGGCATTTTAAGACATAGGACAGTTAGACATACCCCACAACAGAATGGGGTGGCTGAGAGAATGAATAGGACCATCTTAGAGAAAGTTAGATGCCTACTTTTAGGATCTGGTTTGGACCAGAATTTCGGGGGAGGGGGAGGGGAGGGGGGGGGGGGGGGGGAAGCTGCCACTACAGCTATCTATTGATCAATAGATCACCCTCCACAGCTATAGGACTTAAAACCCCTGAAGAGATTTGGATAGAGAGCCCTCCTAGTCTGAAACACTTAAGAGTGTTTGGGTGTGCTGCCTATGCACACCAATATGAGGGAAAATTAGAACCTAGGTCTTTGAGATGTGTGTTTCTAGGTTATCCCTTAGGAGTTAAAGGATATAGAATTTGGTTGAGAGACCAAAAAGGTTTTAAGTTGATAATAAGTAGGGATGTTGTATTTGATAAGTCTAGGATGCCTTGTAAGGATAAAGATCAATCATCTGAATCTGATCCAGATCCTTTAAAAGATGATGGAAACAAGGTTCAGGTGGAAGTTGGCAGCCTACCACTTGATCTTGTCCCACTTGTTTCAGATCAGGTTGAAGGTGATAGGGCTGCCCATTCTGATGATCTACATCAGGTGGAGGAGAGTCAGAATCAGCCAGATGACAGTGAATCTCTAGCTGATTACAAGCTGGTTTGGGATAGGGATAGAAGAACCATTAAACCTAACAGTAAGTTTACTAATGATGTTTTTATATCATTTGCATTATGTACTGGCCAAAAACTGGAGAATTCTGAACCTAGGACTTATAATGAGGCTGCCAATTGCATTGACAAGCATAAATGGCGGCAAGCCATGAAAGAAAAGATGAAATCTCTTGAGAAAAATCAGACTTGGTTTCTAGATAGAAAACCTGAAAAATAGAAGGTAATAGCATGTAAATGGATGTTTAAGATAAAAGAGGGATTAGGGCAGACTGATCCAGTTAGGTATAAGGCTAGATTAGTGGCTAAAGGGTTCACTCAAAGGGAAGAGATATATTATAATGAGATATTTTCCTATGTAGTGAAATATAAAACCATTAGAATCATTATTGCCTTAGTTAGTCATTACAACTTAGAATTAGAGCAATTGGATGTCAAAACTGCCTTTTTGCATGTAAGCTTAGATGAAACCATCTATATGTCTCAACCGGAGGGATGAGACCGGAGGGATTTGAGTCCAAAACTCATCCCTCCCATGTTTGTCTTCTTAGAAAATCCTTGTATGGGCTGAAACAAGCCCTAGACAATGGTAGAAAAGGTTTGACACCTTTGTTACTAGCATAGGATTTATTAAAAGTAAATATGATGCATGCTTTTATTTTGATAATGATGATATCAATATTTCTGTCTATTTACTTTTATATGTTGATGATATGTTACTTTCTAGTAAAAGCATGTCTAGGATTAAAGATTTAAAGAAGAAACTTAAATCTGAATTTGATATGAAAGATTTAGGGAATGCAAAAAGGATTTTAGAAATTGAAATTAAGAGGACTAGAGATGAGTCAAAACTGAGTTTAAAACAATGCAATTGTTTGTTAAAACTTATAGATAGGTTTTCTATGAAGAATTTTAAACATGTAAATATTCCTCAATCTTCTAATTTCATGTTATCAGCAGCCTTGTCACCTAGATCTATTGAGGAATCTAGATATATGGAGTATGTCCCATATGCTAGTGATGTAGGTCCTATTATGTACTCTATGATAAGCACTAGGCCTGACCTAGCCCAAGCAATAAGTGTCCTTGCTAGATATATGGCTGACCCAGGAAAATGTCACTGGAATGCTATGAAATTGCTGCTTAGGTATATCAGTTCTACCACTTCTGTAGGACTGATTTTTGACTGCTCTAATACAGTCAAAGACCTTGTAGGTTATATAGACTCTGATTATGCTGGTGATAGAGATAAGAGGAGGTCCACATCCTCATATTTCTTCACCATTGCAGGTTGTTGTATTAGCTGGAAAAGTCAGCTTCAGCCAATTGTGGCCTTGTCCACAACAGAGGCTGAATATATTGATGTCACAGAGGCAATTAAGGAAGCAATTTGACTTCAAGGCCTCGTAGGAGAGATACAAGTTTTTGGTGGAAAGGTCGTTATATATACTGACAGCCAAAGTGCATTGCATTTAGTTAAAAATCATGTTTTCCATAAAAGAACTAAGCATATAGAGGTTAAGTATCATTATATTAGAGATCAAGTCTCTAATGGTGTAGTTCAGGTGGAAAAGATTTCCACTGATGATAATCCAGCTGACATAGGTACTAAGATCGTATCTTATAGCAAGTTTAAGCATTGCTTAAACCTGCTTAAGATATGTGATTATGGTTGATTTTTCTGTTGTGTCTTGAGCAGGTATCACAGGGCAGCTCTCTATACTATATATGAAGAAGATGGCCTAAGGTGGAATTTGTTAAAATGGGTTAGCCCATCTTGCAAATTAGTAGGCCCAAGCAAGAAACCCAAGATGTTATTTAGTCCAGAAGAAAAAGAATACAGAAGACATTAGTATTGTTTTATCAAGCTTTGCGTGGACTGCCTCACTTGATCAAATATGCATCACGTGATATATCAAATGAAATCAGATAAGGTGGGGAGACATGTGATGAAATCCAAGGTGTCAAGATGTTATTGGCTGAAGGAGATTTCTGTGATGACTCATGTGATAAGTGTATATAAAGAAATATGAGAGAGAAATTCATTCATTGATTTCGTTCCATTTTTCTCAGATTATGTTTACAAAGAGTTTTCTCTCTCTCAAATACTCTCTACAACTCTCTTTGTTTTCTTGGTGATTTCTTGGTGAATCCAAGTGTAAATCCTTGTAATATTTGTGAGATAATCTGTTCTCTAACAGATTTGAGTGGTTTCTTTGTATATGTGTTGTAGATCAATGTGAGGTGTGAGGTTTGATACTTCTAGATTTGTAAATATAGGTTTCTGGAATATTTTCTAGGTTGTATTTGAGATCGGTTGTGTGATCTTGCTTGTAAGAACTCATATATAGTGGATAGAGCCTCTGTGTGCAGGGTCAACGTGGATGTATGATCGATTAAGATCTGAACCACGATAAAGTTTCTTGTCCCCTTTATTTTTCTGTTAATAATTTTCTGATCTTGTTATTTTTTATTTGTATCACAAATTATTTTTGCTATCATCCTTGTTTATGTTCTTGTGTCTGTTGTGGAATATATTTGCAGATTGTTAGACAAGGACATAACAATTAGGGTTTCTTTTAGGGGTTTTGTTAATTTCTACTGCTTGTGTATATTTCTTGTATTACTTGTGAGTAAATCTTGCAAGTATTAGGTTCAAGAAAGAAGTGTTAGGGTTTCAAATATCTTCTAAAACCTAACAATAACCATAATTTTCGAGTTCTTAATCCTCCCCTCAAGCTCAAGAGGGGGATATGAATGAGAGTTCGAAGGCATAATAGTGAGTCATTAGTTAATTAATTTACTTAATAGAGATGTCAATCAAATGACTTGACAAAGTGCAGACTTAATAAAATGTCGACGAAACGGTTTGACAGAATACTGACGAAACAATTTGACAGAGTAGTCGAGTAAACAACTTGTTAGAGTGGCTGAGTAAACAACTTAACAGAGTTGCCAATAAAATAGCTGGACAGAGTGGCCGATAAAACGGCTTGACATTTTTTTTAAAAAAAGAGAGACAAAACTGAATAGACATTTTTGAGAAGGGAAATATGGTCATATGTAACCCAAAACTATACTCAGAAAGCCATCAAACATATAGGTCATGAGTTGCAAGTTGCCAACTAGAAAAAAAAATGATTGCTTGAGGAAAAGAGGGTTGCTAGAATCTTGGACTCTTGATAAAGGTGCTTTTGTTGCCATCTGCCACTACCGACGAAGCAACACATATGAGATATTTTTAAAGGTTGTGTTTCTCATCAACGCCCCAATACCTTGTTAACACATAATAGAAATGAGAATATAGAATTGAGTTAATATATGAATTAATAGTGTTAGGACTAGAAAATAAAAAGAAATATAATTAATCACAATAATTGTTCAATCAATCACCTAGTCAATTACATTAGTCAAAAATTAAATAGTACTTTTTGAGTGTGTTTTGTGGGAATGACACTAATTTAATAAGTCATGTTTAAATAGCACCAAAAATTGGACTGGGACAAAAATACCCATTCGATTAGGGCAACCCATCACAATTGTCTTTTTTGTTTTTTTACTTTTTTTATCCTCTGGTTGACCATCGAAGTACTGTGAACCGAGAAAGATAGTGGAATCAGAGAAAGTGGAATCGATGACTATAACTGCTATGACACCAGGTAGACGTACGACGGCGAAGACTTCGGCGGCATCCATAAGACTCTTGCGACAACACAACGAGAGTGCTATTGTGAGGAGGAGACAAGCGATAGATTAGGATTGAAGCTTTTGTCGATTTGAAACTTTTTTCTAGAAAAAATTCATATATTTTCTAGAATAATTTATTAAGGTTTTGTTATTTTCAAAGTTAATTGAGATTAAGATTGAAGCTTTTTTCTAGAAAAATTTAATGTATTTTATGGTAAATTTTATTATGGTTTGAAACCAAATCAGAATATGGTTTGAATCTAGAACTAGTTTTGTGTTTGTAGATTTGGTTGTCTGAAGAAGATGAAGAGTAGTATCAATTTTTTGTTTTTTTGCATTTCCAGACTCATTAATTTCATTTCGAGACTTATTGTTTGAATGTTGAGAGTTATTGTTTGCATTTCGAGACTTATTTAATGCTTATTTGAGACATATTAGCATATTTCGAGACTTCTTGTTGTTTCTAGAAATAATTTTTTCAAATATCTTTTCTTTCATACCTGATCTCTTTTTCTCCATTAACTGTTTTTTCTTCACATGTTATGCCCAAAAAAGAATTAAAGATTGATTTGTGAGAAAAATATGACTATGAGTCTATTAATTATAATAATATTTAAGAAGATATGATTTACTGGTTTAGTACAAATCATGACTATGAGTTTGATGCAGATTGGTCAACTTGGAGTCGACACACCACACAATGGAATATAGATCATGCATAAAGATTGTCTAGCTATGCATCTTTTGAGTCAAATTGCCATACTAATATGTATTTGATATTCCTATTTGTGTTTGTTATAATGTTTCTGGTGTCTTGGTTTGGACTTTGAATTCGTAATTTAATTATCTAATTTTTTTAAATATAATATATTTAAAAAAATTTAAATAATATTATGGGTTGACCCACTAATTGAACCAGTAACCTGTGACCCGGTCCCTTAACCAGGTTGGTGTCCGGGTCGGGTTTGATAACAATGCATATATCAATCATCGAGACAACCTTTTATGCTCTTTCACATTGTCTTCTGTGAGTTCTAAGATACAAAATGTTTAAATATAAATATATATATAGAGAGAGTAAGTAGAACAAAAAACCCAGATGATTATGAAAGCAGAAACAAAGAGAGTTTGACACCTGGAAAAAGCAATAACAAATTTGTAAGTGATCTATGCCTAGAAAATATAGTTCCATAGTCACAATCTCTATTACCACAAGTCTTAGAGTGAGTTTTACAGTCAGGTTGAACTTCGTTTGTTTTTTGGAGCATTTCTCAAACTTCTACTTCTTATCTACATGTGTTCTGCTGAAATGCTTCCTGTTACCATTCAAGTCGTCGAGAGCTCTTGATGGATCGTGCTGAACACAGGTTTTCTCTAGCCAAAAATAAACTTTCTTTTTTATCTCCGTGTTGATCCTTTGCTTGAGCTTCCATGGCAGATTGTTTGATAGGCATATGGAGGGAGAAAGATACAAGAACAACCAAAGTTTGACAAGAGTGAATTGTATGATAGTTGCTTCCAACTAGGTGTCTATACATGTGGTGTGGGATTAGAACATGATGATCAAGGGAGAATTTGACAAGACGATATCTGGATTTTGACCTAAATAATGTTTAGACTTAATCCGAACCCAAAATACTTGGTCAATCAGAATCAAACTACCATAATTGGACAAGACCAAAAATACCAGATTACCAACCTGTATATCACTTAACAAAACCTAATAACGACTTCATACACTTAAAGTCCACACAACAAATAAATTTAATTAGCTTTAACACATTTTTTTTAAAACCCTGCTTCAATATTCCAGAATTCCCATAATGACAATGTAACATCATCCAAATCAATTGAATAAAACATAATTAAATGCACATGCCATAATAAAAATAATAAAACAATTTAATCCACTGCACAAACAAATTAAGCCAATCAGATAAATTAGGAACATAACCAGGATTGAACGATAGGATCAGTTATTATAGAATTCTTTAAACCTCAGTACTAGATGAAATTTTATTAATCGAAAAAAATACAAATTTATAAATAGATAGATCAACTAAAAAATATATATATCATCATTCTTAATTTTTTTTTTCAAATGATGAAATATCTTTTTTCATTGAATTATGACTCACAGTTATATATATATATATATATATATATATATAATGGGCTCAAAAAATAAATAGCACTATTTGTGGTGGGTGTTGTGCAAATATCACCACATTACTAATTCATGTTTAAAAGGTACCAATATAGGTGTCCAGACAAAAATACCCCTTCCAAGTGAGTTTTTGTCGTTTTCAAACCTAGTGAGAAAAACCAGAGAGAGAAAACATCTCTTGGAAAAAGAACCGGCGTTGGAAGATCAGTGGTTTTCCGTCTGAAAAAGACGTCGAAGTAACCGGCGGTAGGACAACAGTGTTTATCGGGTGTTCAGACGAGAGCATCTTCAATCGACGGTAAGTTGAGTCAGATTATGTTGTTGATTTTGTTTGTAATAAGTTCATGTTTGATGTTGGTTGGTTGTAGATTAAACTTGTAGATTATGTTTGTTTGTTGATCTGAGAATGGTTGTGGGTTAGGTTAGGGTTTGTAAATCCGTTGAAGATCTGGGTTCCCGAGCTTTTTCAAGGTGATTCCGAGCTTTTTTCAAGCTTATTCGAGCTTTTTAAGAGTTTTTTTCCGAGCTTTTTAAAACGTTTTCCGAGCTTTTTCAGGGTTTTCGAGCTTTTTCTGGGTTTTCGAGCTTTTTCAAACTGGTTCCGAGCTTTTTGAAAATGGCCGAGCTTTTTGAAACTATTGTCGAGCTATTTTAAAATGTGGCCGAGCTTTTTAAAACAATTTCCAAGCTTTTTGAAACAGTGCCCGAGATTTTTTAAAAAGCCCGAGCTTTTTGAAACAGTGTCCGAGCTTTTTGAAACTGAGTCCGAGCTTTTTCAAACAGTTGCCGAGCTTTTTTAGACAGTTCGAGCTTGTTAAAACTGAGTCCGAGCTTTTTGAACAGTCCGAACATTTTCAACACGTGTTCGAGCTTATTGAAAAAATTTCGAGCTTTTTTAAACTGAGTCCGAGCTTGTTAAAACTGAGTCCGAGCTTTTTGAACAGTCCGAGCATTTTCAACACGTGTCCGAGCTTTTTGAAAAATTTTCCGAACTTTTTTAAACTGAGTCCGAGCTTGTTAAAACCGAGTCCGAGCTTTTTCAACAGTCCGAGCTTTTTCAACACGTGTTCGAGCTTTTTGAAACAGTTTCCGAGCTTTTTGAAAAAAGTTCGAGCTTTTTTAAACTGAGTCCGAGCTTGTTAAAACTGAGTCCCAGCTTTTTGAACAGTCCGAGCATTTTCAACACGTGTCCGAGGTTTTTGAAACAGTTTCCGAGCTTTTTGAAAGATTTTTCGAGCTTTTTTAAACTGAGTCCGAGCTTGTTAAAACCGAGTCCGAGCTTTTTAAACAGTCCGAGCATTTTCACCACGTGTCCGAGCTTTTTGAAACAGTGTCCGAGCTTTTTCAACAGTCCGAGCGTTTTCAAACTGGTCCCGAGCTTTTTCAAACTGGTCCCGAGCTTTTTCAAACTGTGCCCGAGCTTTTTCAAACTGTGCCCGAGCTTTTTTTATATGAGTCCGAGCATTTTCCAACTGTGTCCGAGCTTTTTTCACACTGTCCGAGCGTTTTCAATTTGAGTCCGAGCTTTTTGAAACTGCTTCTCTGCTATTTTATATTATTATGTCCTAGCCTTTAACAGTTTACTGATGCATTCTTTCTATGAAAATGCAGATGAGTAGTGAACTAAAGGATTTGCTTAAAACTCCAGAGGATGAATGGTACGATGGAAAAATAACTCGGCATGACCATTTCAGCGACCTTAAAGATATCGACGTCGCACTAGACAGTGTACCAGAACAATTCAAGGTCGAAGACCGACGTCGGTATACAGAGTCTTGTTTTGGTCATTTCCTGAGGATGGATCGGGGGATGAAGTTTTCGGGTAGCGTAGTCCATCGACTGCTATTGCGCGAGCTACATCACGATGGGCCGCAGGATGAGATGAGATTTTTGTTAGGTACTCGTTCGGTCCGGTTCTCCAAGGTTGAATTCTGTCTGATCACCGGATTGAAGTTTGGAGTGATTCCCGACACGACGAGGTATGAGATGGTTCAGAACGGGATACAACAACGGTATTTCAATGGTGCAGCTGATGTGGATTATGAACAGCTGAAAGCTGTTCTACGGATCGGTGTATTTGAGGAGCAGTACGATGCTGTGAAGCTGTGCCTCCTTTATATGCTAAACTGGATATTGATGGGGTTGGACGAGAGACAGAAAGTTCCATTATGGCAGATCCGGCTAGTCGAGGACTTGGACGCTTTTGATGCATTCCCGTGGGGTGCCCACGTGTATAGGCAGTCCATTATTGGATTCAAGAATGCCTTAAACGGTCGACGTGTGCGGTATGAGAGACGACAGCATGAAAAGGGCGTTGACGTTCACACGGTGGAGACGTACAACATTTACGGTCTAGCTCACGCACTGTTGGTGAGAATTTAGAATTTGTATTGTTTGAAAACCTGAAATTTTTTTTCCATGAGTTACGGAATAAATGATTGGATTCTGAATAACTTGTTCTTTTACATAGGTATTTGCGTATGAGGTTATCCCCGAGCTTGAGACCCGATTTGGGACACGTAGGGAGATTGAGTTGTCCCCCCGTATTCTGAAATGGCAGTTGCAAACTCAACCAAGGTCGGACAAGCTGGACAGAAAAATTTTCTTAGCCAGGGTAAGGATCTATTGTGTTAAAGTGTTTACATATTACGATTATACAAATAGAATGGTCTAACCACGATTTCAGATGTTTGCGAGGACTGCACTGGTGCCGACAGCAGCTGAGAGGGTTGCACGGTACTACGAAGGCATAAATGAGGGAGGCAGTCTATATATGGCTGCCGATGGACACGACGGCTCGGTACCGGATCCTTTACATCATACGACTGCCGGACCCAGTCATACGGAGGGTTCCGACCATGAGTTTGGCGGTGGGAGTCCCCTCAGGCACAGGCCGGATACGGAGGGTTCGGTCCCGGAGTTTGTCGCTGGGAGTCCTCTTAGGCGCAGACAGGTTCGCTTTGCGATGCCCAGTGGAGTACATTCACGAGAAGACGTTGGAGGGCATCGCCAGGTATGTAAAAAATGGTGTAATGCATTATTTATGTTGAAACAAGTGTTGGGTTTTAGTACTGATAATAATGATTTTGTTTCAGGATCGTTTGGAACAAAAAATCCAAGATGTGATGGATGCAGTCGCTGCGTTACGGGAGGATATCCGGAAGAGTGATCGGGAACGGGATAGGCAGCATAGAGAGGTGATGGACTTTCTCCGGGGGCGGTGGGGTTCGACATCACAGTCTGGCAGGGATGGTCCACCCTCCCATGATCAAGACTCTCCCCGTACAGACAGAGACGGAGGGACAGACCCAGCCACCGGACCTACGACGGAGGCTGATGGACCTCAGACACAGGGTCCAACAGCTGGAGATACAGTACGAGACCAGCAGATGCAAGTCCCTGGTGGCACGAATACAGGAGTATTTGGGGAGACAGTTACCCAGGCGATATTAGAGTATCCGCTGCTTATGGAGGTACAGGATGTGGATCCTCCTGTTTATATCCAGGACCACACAGCGGACCCGTTCAGTCCACTGGGTCAGAGTCCCTCCTCCCGTACAGTCCACACTCCTGACCTGACCAGGCGATCCATAGGGAGCACCCCTGCGGTCCATCCGACACCGCTCCCCTCTACTCGATCCCGTCACACCTCACCCCCTAGTGACACTGGCGGTCCAACCCACCGGAGCCCTCGACGTGATCAGCCATTTCAGAGTTCCTCCTCCCAACACCCCCCAATCCACAGTCAGCATAGGCAGCAGCGGATGCGCAAACGAGGCTGGCAGTTGATGAGCCCATACACTGACCCCTGTCGGCCGAAGAGGCCAAGGACACTGCCCATGTCATCAGCACATACATTCAGGCCCGATGGATTGGTAGACGCTGACCAGCTTGCGGCTTACAAAGCCTACAAGAGGAACGTGACGGGGGAATTGTAAGTATTAAAATATTGTGAATTTATTTTGAAACACCTAAGTTAAATTAGTTGTATTCCTAAATAATTGAAAATTACACAGACGTGATGTGGATCTGATGACCCCCGTGCCTGTGACTTGGTTCCACCGGTTGCAAACCAACTTTATGGAGTTGGAGGACACGGTACTTTCCTTACTTTGATTGTCTTTTAAGTTTGTTTAACTTATGGAAGAATACTAACAATGTATAATGTTTATATTGTCAGCATATTGACGCGTACCTGCATATTTTACGGAAGCGTCAACGAGCATTCCCCACTGTCTACATTCAGAGGATGAACCTACTAGATTCTCAGTTCTATGTAAGTGTTTCAAATGTACTGTTTTCACACGTCTGTTTGTTGTGTTTCATCCTGTTTCTAACGTTTCAGTTCGTTGTCTATTTTCAGTCAATGATGGAGTTTCAGTGGCGGAGAATCATGCCTCGCGATGCTGTGGGCAAAGCCCCAAAAAACTGGTCTGTGTTGAAGTACAGGTGGTCCCCTGAAGATCTGATGACGGTACGTGGATTGCTCCCGGTAGGGAACCGACCATGGCACGAGGTTGACACGGTGAGCAAAATACAGTTATGGTTTCAATGTGTTTAATTAAAAATTCTTATTTTGACCATAACAATATCTTGAACACTTGGTACAGGTCCTTATTCCGTGCAACGTTGGTGGCCAGCATTGGCTCGTGGCCAGCGTTGACCTTACTGTCGGGAAGATCCACCTGCTAGACCCGTTCAGACAGGAAGTCCCCCTACAGATCAGGAAAGAGCAGGTCGCTCCATTGCGGTGGTTTATACCCTCGATGTTGCATCAGGTGGGGTTTCACGATGCCAGACCAACGGGCGAGGCGAAGTATCAGAAGCGGAATAGGCCCTTTGGGGTAAGCATGGTGTCTACAACACATGTGCCCCAACAGACTAGAGGGTATGACTGTACGAACATCATTTAAACTTTAAGTTTGTTTTATTCAACTTCTATTGTAACGGTTGTTCATGTGCTGAGTCGCAGGGGTAACTGTGGTGCTCATACCTTGAGATTGATGGAGTACGTACTGGCGAACAGGATGACGTTCGACTGGTCAGAAGAAGATATGTGCACCATACGGGAGAAGATGGCTGTGGAGATTTTTTGTAACTCCAAGCCACATTAGATGTTGTAGTTGTCGATATACAAACAATTATAGTAATGAACTTTCAAATTATAAATTTTTTGTTTAAAATTTAAAGTGTTTTCATTTACAAGTACAACACACGCATTTCATATCATACAATAAAACAAGTAATAATTAACACCCCAACTCAATTAAACAATAAGTATGAACGGCTCGGTTCACTCATCGGCAGATTCCTTGTGTGGGCACGTCTGTTTGTTATGTCCAACTTGATGACATACGCTACACTTACGACGGTATTCCTCGGGAACAATTCTGCTCGGACCTTCAATAATCAAGGGCGGATTAGAACACCTCCTGCTATTATGACCTGATTGTCCACATCTTCTACACGATTGGGTGGTTGTCCTCTCGGAAGACGATGCATGTCGACCCTCCATCGGGCGACCTGATTGTCTCTTGGTCTTTGGATTTAAAACCACCCGCTCAGCGATGTCGGACGGCACTACCCATGAAGAAGGATGGCCAACAGGCATAATAGGAACTGAGTATGCATCAATAAGTGTCTGTCTCTTGTAGTAGTCCGAACACAGCGATGTGAAATCCAAATTCCGCTCCCTGCAAAACCAATGAAAAAAGTGACAATCACGCTTGCTTAATATAGGGTATAATTTTATACTGTTAATGTACCTTGCCGCTGCGAGTGCGTGAGAACACGGAAACTGATCCATTTGGAATTTGTTGCATGTGCATGTCTTCCGGGCTAAGTCAACAGTCCACTGTTTTCCGGACCGTTTGACAGAGAAAATGTTCCAGTCCACTGGATTGACGGTCATATAACCGCACTTCTCGACCCGTTGTAGCATCACAAGATGTGCTGCGTCGGTCAACTGATGACGCATGGACTGTGCAGCTCGATGTCGATCGTGAAACCAACGCTGTAACATATTCCTAATGAACTCTGCCAATGTCAACATAGGGAGTTGTCGTGCGAATTTAAGGCATGAGTTTATGCACTCTGCAACATTTGTTGTCATCACCCTGAACCTTCGTTGGGGACAGTGTACACGAGACCATTTGTGTGGACCGGCAGATTCAACATAATCGAACGCATTCTTGTGCAGGTTACGTAACTCACCCATGTACCGGTTATATTTGAATTCAGTGTACGCTCTAGCGGCTTTGCCCATTAAGCTGGCAACATCTTTTCTGTGAAATCGCTTCTTCACATTTTCACCAAAGTGCCAACAACATATGGTATGGGTTGCATAAGGGAACACTTTAGAAATCCCTGCTTCAATGCTTGCATGTCGATCGGAAATAAAAACCAGATCATCTATATGACCAAGGGCACCCTTCAAGCAATCCAAAAACCATTCCCATGAAAGGTTGTTTTCGGAGTCGCCGTACCCAAAAGCAATTGGATACACCTGTTCGTTTCCATCTTGGGCAGTTGCAACAAACATTGTACCCCCGAATCTTCCCTTCAAATGGGTACCATCAACTGCAATAACCGGACGCATGCACCTCTGAAAACCTCTAACTGAGGCCCCTAATGACATGAAAAAGTAAAGGAATTTACCGTCGTCAGCGCACTGTAAGTCAGTGATTGTGCCGGGATTTTGTTGTTCCAGCACGTAACCAAAAGACGGCAGTAGTTGGAAGGTTTCTTCATGTGTCCCATAGGTCAGTGACAATGCATAATGCAAGGCTTGATATGCCTTACTGTACATGATTTGGATGCCATACATTGTTTTCATATCGGCGATTATATCCTTGGGACGCATGAGACGACCATCTTGTTGTTGAAGTCTAGGTGCAACCACTTCTCCAATTATAACTGCACTAGCTTGTCGGTGGCGACGGTGAATCTCCTCCAATGGACAACTGTGTTCATTGACAAAACTTCTTACTTGGAAGTACATCCCTTCATCTCTTCTCACCGCTCTTAATTTCCATGTACAGTTGTCAATCAAACAAACAAGATGTAACGTTGTCTTATTGGACCTTTTCACCTTCCATTCGAAGTTTCGCCGCATTGCGAAAAGGCCAACTAGTCTCTTCAGATCCTTTTTTGTCGGAAAGAACTGACCTTTATAAATCATGGATGTAGGTTCTTCTGCTACCAAGGTTGTGCTTCTACCAATCCCAAACGAGTATGAATCTGCTCCGGGAATAACTCACGTTGTGGTATTATCAGAATCATCTGTAGATACATTATGCCGGACCTCGGAAGTACCAGGCATATCTGCTCCGGTGCAACTAACTCCTTCTACACGTCTTCCACGTCTTTCAATTTGGACATGATCTTCATCAGTGTTCTCTACAGGATCTACCAGATCAATATTTGCCTCATTATCCACCTCCTGGTTAGGCCCAAGGTTCGGTTCAGTGTTCTCCTCATTGTACATCTCATTGTATTGCTCATTGTACCGCTCATCATTCATCTCAAATCGACAACCAAACACATCGTCGAATTGAGGTTCACAAACATCTGCATGGTCGACCACTACCGGTTGGACAGCACATATGTTTTCCCCACCTTCAGTGGCACTCCTTTGTGTGAACACTTGGTTGCTACCGCTAGCGGATCCAAATGGTTGGGTATTTTCAGGAGCAGGAATATCATTCCGTATCACATCTCCAGTTGCCCTCTCAATTAGACTAACACATACTTGAGGGATCACCCGATCTTCCCCTAGCATAAACTGAACATCATCGTCATTTCTTACAAATGTGCGACATGTAGCGCCAGGAACGATTGATATTGACTGTAGATCAACATTGTATTTGTTTACATCATACTTCACAACGGTATGCACGATCGACACCAATTCTTCGTAACTCATATTCTTTGACACATACATTCCTTGGTTGTCGGATCCAACAAACCTCTGACTTCCGTCGGGTAACTGCTCCCATCGACCGTTGTAAGATATTACTATTCTCACCCGATTCATTATCCTGTAACATTCATCACCACAAACCATTATGACAAACATAAAAGCTATGGAAAAGGCTCAGAGCCTTTTAAAATAGTTTCCGAGGTTTTTACGAGCTTTTTTACAAAGTACAGAGCTTTTTTACAAAGTCCGAGCTTTTTTACAAATTCCAGAGATTTTTTACAAAAGTCCAGAGCTTTTTTACAAAAGTCCAGAGCTTTTTTACAAAAGTCCCGAGCTTTTTCACAAAGTCCCGAGCTTTTTCAGAAAGTCCCGAGCTTTTTTACAAAAGTCCCGAGCTTTTTCACAAAGTCCCGAGCTTTTTTACAAAAGTCTCGAGCTTTTTCACAAAGTCCCGAGCTTTTTTACAAAAGTCCCGAGCTTTTTCACAAAGTCCCGAGCTTTTTCAGAAAGTCCCGAGCTTTTTTACAAAGTCCCGAGCTTTTTCACAAAAGTCCCGAGCTTTTTCACAAAGTCCCGAGCTTTTTTACAAAAGTCTCGAGCTTTTTCACAAAGTCCCGAGCTTTTTTACAAAAGTCCCGAGCTTTTTCACAAAGTCCCGAGCTTTTTTACAAAGTCTCGAGCTTTTTTCATGTCTCCGAGCTTGTTTTCTAAAGGCTCGAGCCTTTTGTCCAAAGGCTCGAGCTTTTTCAAACATGCTCCGAGTTTTTTCAAACAGTGTCCGAGCTTTTTAAAACAGGGTCCGAGCATTTTCAAACAGGCTCCGAGCTTTTTATTAACAGGTTCGGAGATTCAAATTTCACAGATTCAATATTCACAAAACCAGTTTCATGTTTACAAAAGGAACGTTTTAAAAAAATGAAGGATCAAAAACAGTATTTCAGTCAAACATATTACCTTGTTGTGCTTACTGAAGAACGTTGAGTAGAGTAGTTTTGAAATTTATTGTAGACAGAGAAAGAGAGGAGTTCCTGCCTTCAGCGTTTCAAGTGTGGAGATGGAAGTACAGACACAATTATAAATTCATTATTTAAGGGCAATTTTGGTAGTTCACCAAAATAGGTGCCTTTTAAACATAAGTTATTAAACCGGTGACGTTGGTGCAACAGCGAGACAAAAAGGTGACATTTCTCACCATTTCCACTATATATAATTAAGTCAAAAAAGAAACCAAAAGATGTTAAAAGGTTATATAGTTTAAATTTTATTTCATTAACGATGCAATTAATTTTTGTATCATAACTTTGAAATTAGATTAACCCTAAAATTTCAAAATAACAAATATTGAAACTCATATAATTTATGAAAATATACATAATTATTTGAAGACCAATTTTTTATATTGACAAAGAAATTGAGCTAAATTTTGATAAGGATGTTTTCGAAATTGATGCCGGTCTTTTCCGATTAATCTAACAAGTCTATTACTAGCAGTAATTGATTTGGAAAAAAATATATATTGCAAATGTAAAAAGGTATATTGATAATACACAATAACAAAAAGATATATTTGAAATTTTCAACAAAAAAACAAATTAAGATTGGCTAGAGTGGGCCGGTAGAAGTGTTTTCTGATAAATGCAGCTTAAAGAACTCAGAGAACCTCTTGTTGGGTATATGAGTCATTTCTATCTTGTTTCTCTGAGAAATAAAAAATGAGATTGGTAAAGATATTTGATGGCAAGTTTGATATTGTTTATTTTGGAAACACATTTTGTGTGTGTGTGTATGTCTTGGAGTATATTTAGACAATATTATGACAATCTAGATATGTTTTGAACCAGGAGGCAGATTCGCTTACTATTTCGAATAATTTTGTTGTGCTCCCAAATGTAGCTTAGTTGGGTTAGTTTTGTGTGAAGCTTGACCATGATAGAGTGATATGTGCTTTAAAGTGTGTTTAGGAACTACTTCTACATGTTGCACATACCATTTGAAAAATAATATGTTCTCGTACACAGTGGCGAAGCTTAGTACCCTCACACTCATGGAATTTTTTTTTAATTGTATAACTATGACGTGTCTAGAGGTGTCCACGGTTCCGGTTCAGGCCGGTTTCGGTTCCGTGGACAGCTCAAACCGAAACCGAACCGGAAAATTTCGGTTTTGGTTCGGTTTTTAACCGCCGGTTTGGCGGTTTTGGACGGTTTAACTGCCGGTTTTGGGCGGTTTTGGACGGTTTTGGGCTTTTTTTTTTAAATGTAAACCGGCGGTTAAACCGCCGGTTTTGGGCGGTTTTGGACGGTTTAGGCCGGTTTTTTGTTTTTTGTTTTTTTATGTAAACCGGCGGTTAAACCGCCGGTTTTGGACGGTTTTTCCAAAGGCTAAACAGAAACCGAACCGGCTTCAACCGGTTTTGTAACCGTCGGTTTTGGTTTCGGTTTTGGTTCCGATTTTCCAATTTCGGTTTCGGTTTTTAATCGCCGGTTTAACCAAACCGTGGACACCTCTAGACGTGTCCCAACATAATGTAGTGATTAAGAGTATGTTTGTTACACAGTATTAAACAACATAAATGGGCCGGACAGTACTGTATTATTACTATCTAATGTTTAGCAAAAAAAAATTAGAGTGACGATATTTACATTTCTTAAAAACTGTATGTACACCCCAATTTAGTATTTTTTTGAAAATCCAATATTACCCATGAGTAAAATTATTTACATGACTAAATAGTTTGTAAGTATACACCAATAATTATTAATTGGTTTTATATTAATCATTTATAAAAAAGAAAAAGAAAGTTTCCTATCAATTATTTGATACGATAATCAAAACCTTCCTATTGTATCAAACCCTAATTTTTATTTTAAATACTAATTTTAATTTCTTTTAAAGTATACCAATTGATTGAGTTGACAAATAATTTACTACTATAATTGAGTGAAACAAAAATCAATAGCAACACTAAACTTTCTTATGAACAATTGTTTTTTTTTTAAACAAAAAAACTTTTTTATGACTGTTTTTTTTTTTTATAAAAATAAATTCTAAGAAACCAAAGAATTGAGATACACTGTTGTGTGCTGAGAGTCTCTTTTGACATATGGTCATTCTTATTGGTTGATGTAATTGTTGTTTTCTATTAATGGATTTTAAATTTCAAAAAAAAATTAAAAAATTAAAAACTAAAAGAGTTAAAGCAACACATGCACATGTTACAGTTACAGCTAATAGTTTTTCAATTAGATGGAATCGGAGAATTTTGAGCTTAAAAAATATTAAAGAATAAAAAAAAAGTTTTAATGCAATGAAAATAAATTTTTTTCAGACAATTTTTTAGTGACATCCAATGTTTTTGTAGGAGTTAGTAATTATTTTTTTTAAAGAGAAATTATTTATTTGAATAAAAAGATATAAAATAATAAATTTCAAATAAATATGATTATATAACAAAATAGTGAGGTGTGCTTACAAAAATATAATACAATAAATTTAAAGAAATGATATTTTTACCATTAAGTGGGGTTTATTTACGAACTAAAGATTTTTAAAATATTTTTGGGGTGAACTTATAAAAGGGGTATGCATACGGTTTTTAAAGAGTGCCAATATCGCCACTCAAAAATTAAACCGAATTAAGTAGTCTGACCCATAATTTTATCCCGCCCTTACATCACTATTTAGTCCAGCCCTAAATTATCTGTCACGATTAGATTTCAATCAACCAAAGCGTTACTTGCATTGAAAACAAGCTTTTCCTTTTTAAGTTTAACACATACATACATACATACATACATACATACATATATATATATATATATATATAAACTAATAGCATATTCATCACATTATTTAAAAATAAATAAAAAAATAATATCCAGCACATTATTAAAATTTAAAAAAATTGATATGTAGCATTTTTTCCATTTCATAGTTTATATGATAATTTTAAAAGTTAAATTTCAATAATAAAATAAAAACCAGTGTTTGAAAGAAAATAAAGACATTCAAACATATTATTAAATTAAATAATCTGACAAATAGATATACACAATAGCAATAATGAACAAAATAAGTTAAAAAATGAACATTATTATTGTTGGATATATTTTTCTTATTTTTTATGTTGTTTTTTTTAATGTATTTTAATTATTATCTCAAATATATTTTATGATGTATGAGATTATATAATTTTATTATATATAGATATAGAAATACATATTATTACGTTAAAAAACACATATTATGATTTTTCATATTAATATATTTTTTAATAGCTATTTAATATTTGTATTCTAATTCTACATGTAAATATCAATTTGGATGTTTAAAAAATTGAGAGAAAATTAAAAATAACCTCTCCAAACATTAGATTTTTGTTTTTAAATACATATGAAAGTTTAATCGTTAATAACCACATTTTTAAAAAATTATCTAAATAACCTCATATAAAAACCCTCCCCAAACTGTTTCCCACTTTCTCTCTCCTCTCCTCTCTCTCTCTCTCCTCCCATTAAACCCTCGTCGTATGGCGGCGCCTAGGCGTGAACTGCCTAGGGGTGCACTACCTGAGCAGCACGTCGCCTAGGTAATGTGAGTGTAGGCAAAGTCGTCGTGCATCGCATGTCTAGGCAAAGTTGTCTGGGCAGCGCACACCCAGGCATGGCGACAGCGCCGCCGAAGATTTCCCTTCCAGGTGACACTATTCATTGAAGAAAATGAAGAAAAAAAACCCTAAGTGAAGAAGGGTGAAGAAGTGAAGAAGGGATGTTTCGGTAATTTTATCGTATACAAAGTTTAAAACATGATTTTAGAGAGTTTGTTTAAGTAGTTTTACCCTTGTTAAAATTGTAAATATTTCACCTTTTTTTTATAAGATTTAACGATTTTTGTTTCAGCATTTCATGATTTTTTTTTCCAAGTTTTTGTGTTTTTTTTCTAGATTTCAAGTTTTTTCGTAAAAACATATTAAAAATAAAACTAAGTTGCAGGGTTTTTTTTTTTTAAAAATAAATTAGATATGAGCCGAATAGTTTTTGTTAAAATGTGGTTATTGATGGCTAAGCGTTTGTAGGTGGCCAAAAACAAATTTCTCATATTACATGTGGTCCTTTTTGACAATTCCCACAAAAAAAATAGCTTGGATGAATTTTTTATTTAACTTGATGCATCTTTAATTATTTGTTAAAATTCGTTATCTATTTATCTAGTAAAATATTTTAAAATTATTTACATTTTTTTTTTTGAAATATTACAATAATTCAAAGTTCGAAAAGATGACATGACTTGAACCCACAACTCTATAGTATAGGTATGATGAGTATACTACTGTTCCAACCTCGTACTGTTCCAACCCTCGTTTGTTAAAATACTTATATTATATTTCGTGCATAAAATACTTTACCATGTTGATATTAATATTTAATTACCATGCTGACGTGATAATTGGATTTAGAGCCGTATAAGCCCCAATATTCAGTGCGCCGCCAACTCAGTTGCCACGTCATCGCACATTAATCAACAGATGGGTCCTCAAATGTCCGCACTCGATCTCTCCCGCGAAACACGCATCATTGTCGATACAATCCCAAACGGCGTCGTCTTCTGTAATTCTTGCCGTTTCAACCCAGCCTCTCTCTCTCTCTCTCTCCCAAAATCCGCAATTCTCTTGAGAAAATCTAGCCCAGTCTCTTTAGTCTTTACAGATATACAAATAACTAAAAATTAAAATAATGGATCGCCGGAGGAACGGCAGCCCGGTGTACTCGCGGCAGTGGAGCGGTGGATCGAGCAGCTCCGGCTCGTCCTCGCCGGCGCACCCTCACTCGCGCCTGCAGCCGGCTCTATCCACTATCAAGCGCAACCAGAACGTCGCCGCAAAGGCCGCCGCACAGCGCCTTGCTCAGGTCATGGCCTCGCAGACCGCCGCCACCACTGCCGACGACGATGCGGACGACGACGAAGACGACGATCTCGCCTTCCGTTTCCCGCCCGCTCCCTCATCTTTCGGCTCCAGAGATAGTAAACGCAGTAGCAGTAACAATAGTACGATACCGGCGATTTCTATGAACAGACCTAATAGATCTCCGTCCCCTGCGGTAATTTCATTGAACATTTTGGTTCTTGAATCATAGATTTTGAGCTGTTTGGTTGAATTGTGATTGATCTGATTTGAATTATTTGGTGTTTTGATTAGTTAGGTCGGAACTTTGTGGAAGCAGCACCATCAGTTCGGTCATCGTCAGCTGGAAGGCCGTCAACTATGTCTGTTCGAACGTCGGGGGGTTTGATGCCGCCAAGTAGATCGTCTGTTAGAACTCCAGTTCCTATACCACCAATCGAGCCTCCATCTAATAGAAATAATAGAGATAAGAGGTACATATAGTAATCTATGAGGTAGAGATTGGTCCAGGTTTTGTTGAATCCATTTTATATGTTGAACAATGAATGTTTGGCTATGAAGTTCGTTGCCCCTGGTTGGGACTGAATAATGGCCTAATGGGGTATTTTCATTTATACTAAACTCAGTTAGTTAGAGCCAATTGATGGATTCCTGATGATTCATTGCGTCAAAGTATGTTAATAATCTCCCAACTTGTCTTGTCTGCTAAAAACTATACCTTTTGTAAATAGGAATCCTTGGCTCTGTTTTTCCATTGTATATATCTATATTTCACATAATATTGTTCATTGTGTTTCCTCACTAGCCTTTCTATTGTTATTGTATTCCATGGCTGATGCCTATTGTAAAGCAGAAAAATAGTCTGAACTACTGTTTTGTGCTTTGTTCTTCCTATATTTTGTGGCAGGACTCCTAAATCATGACATTTATGATAATGCGCAATTTATTTATTTTTTCTATTTTTATAGTATGCATGAAGGAGCTAATGATACAGTAGGTCGATTCATTTGTGTGCTGACTCATTTGATTCTTTTTCTCGAACTTCATTTATGTTAATTGTTGCAGGTTTTTTCCAGAAATGTCACCCCTGAACTCAAAAGATTCTGGAGATCTCCGCGAAGCATCTGCACTTCATGATGAAGTATGTCACTCCCACATATCAATTTCTGACTTGATGCCTCTGAACTATATCAGAAGAAGCTAATATTTTGAGCAAATAGTCAGTGTCACTTTCTGGAATCGGAAATATGATTTCTGAAGTACTAGGTTTGATACTAATATGTGTAATGAATTGCAGCTCGACATGGTACAAGAGGAGAATGAGATTTTACTGGACAAGGTGAGCTACATCCTGAACAAATTAATTCCATTTTTTTTCTGTCCATGTCATATATGATGCATAACATATATGCCTGAACATGCTGTACAGCTTCGTCATGCTGAAGAAAGACGCGAGGAATCAGAGGCTAGAGCCAGAGAGCTAGAGAAACAGGTCAGATATATTCTATTTGCAGTTTTGATTTTTCTTTTGGTAAGGTTAGTTCTATGTATATATAAAAGGGAAAAATAGCTATATTGAAGTGTTTTAAGCTATAAAATTAAGTTATGGGTATAGAACACTGATATGATATAAATACATCTATACGCGAGCTTTTGGAAAATTAGTACACAACATGGTGAGAATATTTTGATAGCTAGATATAATTAAACCTATGTTTAAATAGGTAGATTCATGTGGCCCTTGTTTAAAGATAGTTTTCAAAGCATCTTTAATTCATGTGGCCCTTATCAGCTCAAACGTATGTTATATACCTTTTACAGACACTCTAACTTATTCTGTGTTCATGTTCCTATAGAAGTTCGTATTCTAATGTTGTGTATCTGATCCGTGTAGGGAGCTTTTAAAGGTATTGAATATGCTTCCAATGTCAAAATTATTGAGTTTTAATTTTTGAATTTTGGATATGTTTGAGAGATATTTGATATTTACTAAAATGAAGACATTAGATAGGAGACCAAGTGTGATTCTGTTGTAGGAGTGTGAATCATGCATGACTTCTGAGACAATACTAGGTTTTTATTTATAATTTACAGTTGCATGCAAAATACTAGAATTGTTTGGTCTTCTTGTTGTTGATTCGTTTATTTGACTTTTTTTGTGAATTTAACTTTTAAGTCAAATTCTTTGATGTTTAAAGCCCACAGTTACAGACTTGCAGTTATAAATTGTGTGTCAATATATTTTTTTAAGTTTAAATTTCTATCTAGATTGTTCCAATTCCTGAACTTGGCTTTCGTACATAGTCAGGTTGTTGAATATTCAGGTTAATGATGTACCATTACTTATTTACATATTTGATTGTTTGATAGGTTGCCTCGCTAGGAGAGGGTGTATCCCTGGAAGCCAAATTGTTGAGCAGGTTAGATTCGGTGTTTTTTTTTCCCTGTCTTTGTGTTTATTGATATTCTGATTAATGATATTCTTTTTTCCTTATTCCAAAAAAAAAAAAAAATCTGCAGGAAGGAAGCAGCATTGCGTCAAAGAGAGGTAAACTGGGTCATTCTTTTAGCTGATCAAAATTTATATCATCTGTCACATGAAAATGACTCAGGGTTGGAGCTTTTACTTAAATTTTATTTTGTTTTATATTATTTCTGCTGTTCTTCAGGTCGACAATCTTGAGATTGGATAATTACTTGAAATGTTTTGTCTTTCATAGGATTTACCTGGATTTTGCTAGTAGTTGGGCCTTGTTATATTACTATGTGGTCTTTGTTAAAAAAACAGTAAAAAGGATTGGTTCTGATTTTATATTTTTTTCAGTGGCTTTTTTCTAATGAAACATCTGTCGACACAGGCTGCTCTTAAAGCTGCAAAACAAACAACAGATGGGAGAGATGGAGAGGTTGTAGTTCTTCGTACAGAAATCCAGGTGAAGTATGCTGAAAATACTGGTTCTAGCTTATTATTTTCTGAATTGCAAAATAATATTATGCCTTACATTGTTTATTTTAAGCAGAACTTGAAAGATGAAGCTGCAACAGCTATGGAACAGCTACAAGAAGCAGAATCTGAAACAAAAGCGCTACGATCAATGACACAGAGAATGATATTAACTCAGGAAGAGATGGTTTGTCCATTGCAATATAAGTTAGATTTGTAACAACCTGTTTCCACCCTAACTGTATCTGCATCGACCTTGTAGGAGGAAGTAGTCCTGAAGAGATGTTGGCTTGCTCGCTACTGGGGTTTAGCTGTTCAGCATGGTAATTTACTTGCTATTATAATCTTCTTTCACTTAAAAGATGAATCACGTTCTTTTATTCATGTTTCTTTGCACTAATTTCTAATTTTTATTTTTGATCTGATATCATGGTGTTGTATCAATCACAACTTTGCACTTGGCAGATAGTTTCAGTTCATTCTTTATGTGTGGTGATTTTGAAAAGATTATGCTGACACTAGATTTGATGTAATACTAATACACATACACATGAGGCTCTGAATGAGTTGCTAGGATTATAATTTATTAGTTACATCTAAGTTGTTTTTCGCTGTGGTTGCTTTCATTCTTTATAGGCATTTGTGCGGATATAGCAGTGACAAAGCATGAGCACTGGTCAGCTTTAGCTCCTCTTCCCTTTGAAGTTGTGATTTCTGCTGGACAAAAGGCTAAGGAAGAGTCTTGGGATAAAGGCTAGTTTACCTACTTACAATATTAGCTTACTTGCTGTTCTTACTTTTAGTAAAGATTCCATATTAAGCATCAAGTTGTCATTTGTATGAATGGAGCAGGTGGTGGTGATCCAGATAGGAGTAAACTTGTTCGGGATTTAAGTGATCTAACAGGAGAAGGAAATATTGAGAGTATGCTCTCAGTTGAAATGGGGTTGAGAGAATTGGCTTCTTTAAAGGTTTCTCTCTATACCTTTTAAATAAAAATTTAATTTATTATTTACTTATTGCATATGAGAATATATCTATAAATATTAGATACAACTATATTATCGTATATGTTTGTTTAAAAATCTTTTTATAGGGTGCTTTAGATGTTGAATGTATGCTGAATGCTGAATGTCCTCTAAAAAGATATTAGGATATCTTGTTACAAAAATATATTCATGAATATGATATATATATATATATTTATTTATCAGTGAACAATGAGGAGAAAACTCTCATTGAATTTAATAAAGTTAGTGTTAGGCTTGTGAGCCATTGACTAAGCAGAAGTAAGTGAATGTTGACTAAGCATAGTTATTAAAAGCCTCCTAGGTGCTGGGCGTTTGCAGGCACAAAAGTTGCCTGAAGGATGGCCATGTGCAGCTCTTCAAGGAGGTGCGCGCCTGACCATCGTACAGGCACCAGGCACTAGGCGTCGCCTCGACCCAACATAAAGATACATTGATGATGTTATGAAGTTGGTTTTGTTTGAGTTGGGGATATCTAGAGCTAGAAACTAATTTAAACATCTTTGTTGTTAGTATGATGATTGCATGTTAAATATTTATGAATTATTCGTGTTATTGATTATTTGTAAAGTTCTAAACCTTAAATTTAGTTTTGTAACTTGAAATTTATAGGATAAATTAGGTTATTATAATCTTTATGAATTTTTCCCATTGGGAATTTCGTAAAAAGCTATTGCACACCTTTTTTTAAAAAAGGTGCACCTCGCTTTAGTCAAGCACTGCGCCTCGCCTTGCACCTCGGGCTCCAAGGTACCCTTGTGCCTTGATGCACCTAGCGCCTTTAATAATTATGTGACTAAGTAGAAGTGAATTTAACGACTAATAGTTGATAAATTGATTAAATAATATAAGTGTGCACCGAAGATAAATGACTATATATATAGAGAGAATAATTTTCTAGTCAGTACCAGACTTGAAATTTTTTATGCAGTCTCAAGGATTATTTTGTCTGAAGATTAATAGCGTAGATTTTTACTGAAAACTAAATAGTGACTGAAAATTGAATGACGTTTTTTTTTCCACCGAAATCTGAGTTTTTTTTTCGTTAAAAATGTATCAAAACAAATACTTTTACATTTATATTCTTTAAAATTTCAACTATTAAAGCATCTCCAATGCTATTATGCATTTGGAGAAAATTGAGTACCACGGATGATAGTTAGATAATGAGGTAGAAAAAACCTCTCAAATGTAATTATCTAACTTGATTATGGAGGTGATGTGGCAAACTTTTTCGTAAAGAATATGGAATTGAGTTTCTAACTTTAGAAACTCTCACTGAATAGGATTTCTAACTTTTTCTGACTAATAATATTACATCTCATTTAATTGTAAAATAAAAGAAAGAGAATGAGATAAATGATTGGTAAAAAATGGATACATATTTGATTTTAGATAATTGCATTGGAGATGAGAACATACATTTCTTAAAAAAAATTGACAAAGTGGATCCATATTTAATATATATGCTGACGTGTCACTACTTAGAACCCCAATAATGCTTATTTGTATCGGAGATGCTCCTAATTGTTTTATGTTTACATTTTAAAATATGAAGAACAACTAAAAACAAACAATTTAATATATTGTACAACAAAATTATTTAGTTATTGATTTGATTTCAAAATTTTCATTTTATGACCAATAATTCAATTAAAATATTATTTGAATTTATAAATATTTTTTTTAAAATAATCTTTTATATAAAAGTGAATAAAAAATCGTCTTGTACTTTTTATACTTTTTATGAGGGTTTTGCCTTTATTTGTTTAAATATGTACGAGAAGAAAAAATATGTTAGGGTAATGAGGTAGTATGTAATTGTAAATAAGTACATTTCATGAGGATAAGTTTGGAAGAAAAAATCATTTATATGATTCAATATTTTTCCATTCCGTGAAAAGGGAAAAAAAATCACTTTTTGAGTTAAGTGATTTTAGGAGTCATTTCAGATTTTTGATCACTTAAAAAAACAAATAAAATCACTTAATAGATCATATCAAGCCATATTTTAAAATCACTTAATAGATCCTATCAAGCCATATTTAGTTATAAGTGGGAAAAACAAACTACCCATAACTTGCTCTTCCACACACCTTTCTCTTTTGGATCAAGGCAACCGAGAGAATCAAAACCGGGTGTGTTCTTGATGATATATTATTGGGTTAGTGACTGATTTGGTTTTAGATGCGTTTCAATTGCTTCTTTTTTTCCTTAAAAAGGGAGATTTGCAAAAATCCCCTTGAGGTTTGACACTTTTTCAAAAATAACATTCTTGTTTTAAATTTAGATTAAAAACCCTTAAAAGGGGGATTTTGGTACACATTAAATTTGAAACTACAAAGTGGTTTTGGTTTTACCTAAATTAGAAACTAAAGGGTTGTTTTTGAAAGAGAGTCAAACCTCAGGGGGATTTGCAAATACTCCTATAAAAAAAATCTAGGTCTTGTCTGGTTTGTTTTGGGTTCATGTTTAATTTCTTTTACAAACATTTTGGGTTTTTTTTTCTTTTTTTATGATTTGTTTTGGAGAAAAAAGGTTGATTGATTTATCTTGTTTGCTTAAAAAATTTAACATGTCTATAAGACCGTATGAGACCAAAATTTTGAATTAGCGTTTCTTCTCTGACACAAACCAGGAAAAACCCAATTGTCTATAAAAGTATAAAATAAAATAAGCATGAACAAAACCTAATCGGATGTGACCTAGAATTTTTTTTTTTTTTAATTGCAACCCATCGAAAATGAAAGTGGTCATTAATCCACCAATATACCATCAAGAATATGCCTGGTTTCGATTCTCTCGATATCTTCAACCCAAAGTGAGGTGTGTGTGGAAGAGATAGTTAAAGGCAAAGATAAGAACTAGAGGTTGAAAAGCCAACAGAGGGTGAGAGAGAGATAGCATTTAGTTGTATGCTTCTGCTTCCCCTTCCTCCTTATTTTTCTGGTTTCTCCTCCTTGGTCCTTGAACTCCCTGATAAGCCTTTGGTCCTTAAACTCCCTGATGAGCCTTGTGTCAAGCATATGCCTTTTTATTGATTGATTGCTTCACCCTGATATCATATCCTGGTTATAGCAGGGCGGAATGTGAATTTTTTATTTTTTTCTTTCTGTTTTACTTTCCTTTGTTATTATATTTTTCTTAGGCAATCAGTGTATCATGCGACGCTGTTTCTTTTCTACTCGGTAAAGAGACTGTCAATTCAGAGTGTCAATAGGAGAGAGGAAGTCTTAGTATTTGAAAAGTAGTTAATATTTATTGTAAATTGTAATACATAATTTTAAAATTATTTTTATAAGACAATATATCTTTCATATGATTAATCCAATGGCTAAAAAGTTGGTCCGGATGTATTTCTGATATCCGGGGGTTTGCATGTGAGAACTCTTATATATATATATATATTCCTCGATTTGACATGAACTGACATCAACTTTTTAATTTTACAAACATGTTTGTTTATTCTTATTGGATGGTATTCTTTCATATGTTATGATGTTTCAAATAGCGCAATCATGCGACTATACCTCTTTCTCCTTTTCATTTTCATCGTATTTTCGTAATGAAAAAGATTGGTTGTCATTTAATAAGTGAGTGGTAGTTTTGTAACTTTAAAGAATGATACCACAATTGACTCTATTAGTGTATTTAGCATTTTATATGTTTGAAACTTTATTAACTTTTTTGTGAATTTTACGTTACTGTTGTTTTAAGGTTGAGGATGCGGTTGTGCTTGCATTGGCGCAACACAGAAGACCAAATACGATTCGGCCATCCACCTCTGGTACTTTTAATTGTCACTAATGAATTCCTCTTTGCTCCTGTGTTCAGTATTCCATGCCTATATAAGCAAATTTATTTCCTTTATGCATATTTCTGCTCTAGCTTTCACTGGTAGACTTAAAAATGAGTTGTAATAGCTTTTTCGAATTGTGTTACTTTGGTCTTGCCACTAGGGATGGCAATTTCACCTAAAGCCGTTGGCACCCGTCTGAACCCAAACCGCGTGGGTTAGGTTCATGTTTCAATATTCGGGTTGTGGGTCAGGTTCGGTTGTCATACTGTGAACCCGAAGCGGGTCTGGGTTTTGTATTAAAAAAGCCTTGTTTGATACTATGTTGTTTTGAGCCCTCAAAAACAATTTTTTTTCTCAGCTTCAGCTCCCTCATCATGCCCTAAATCCTAATCTCATCAGTCCTCACCACAGCAAGCACCGCTTTTCTCATCAATCACAACCAGTGAAGTGCTGCTGTCACCGCCGTCACCGGACCCTGAACGATGTTAATGATATTTTGATGGCAGATTCCAGACGATGGTGCTTTTGTTCTTCAATCTTTCAACTTTGAGTCTCTACACTTTAATGTCCAAAACTAACTCTCTCTTCTCATCTGGGATTTTAAATTTTATAGTACAGTCAACAACGAATATCAACACAGTACAGTCAAAACTATTTTTTTTATCTTTTAAGTATTACATAAATTCGGGGTTTTTTTGGGAGGGAAGAGGACTCGAACCCGTAACCTCGTGGTATAGGTGTGCGGGGTTTACCACCGGACCAAACTCTACTAACTCTCTGTCATCTGTTTTGCTCTTTTGTTATTGACTCACCTAGAACGGTCAAAAATGCTTTCAAAGAAAATTACGAATCTTGTCTCAGAAAATAAGTTAGCTATAAAATATACAACTTTTTGAAAATTAATACATATTAATAATTGATTAAAATAGTCAGTGTTTCCATGTAATATATATTTAATTGATCAAAAATGCCAGTTAATTAAATGATATTATTATAGTCTTTCAATCACGAAAGCATCAGATTTGGTATTCAGGTTCGGGTTCCATTATAAACCCACAGGTCAAAACCTGAACCCGTGAAATTAAATGGGTTTGGGTACATGTTCAGTTAAGATAATTCTTCATGGGTTCGGGTTTAGGGAGACCCGACCCAAACCCGACCCATTGCCATTCTTACTTGCAACTCCTCAAACTATCATTTGACCGGCATACATGAAGCTGGAATAAACTGAAATCCTATATTCATATAAAATATAAAATATAACCTGCTTATAATGACACATGATCACCATATATTCTTCCAATTTTTCTATTTCCAAAACTTATTAGGATCACTAATAAATAAATATGAAAATTTCTACTTTAAATCCGTGAGATGAATCACAATAAATCCATAAAACAAGCATCATAGACAGACCTAAGTTAATATTAATCCATATAATGTTAGACTCCAAGAGTTTCCTAAGCATAAATATATTGTAAAAGTCTACCAATTCGTAGCTCTTAATTAATTTTATCATGACAGATAACACTCGATGATTAAAGTCTAGGTCCCTGCTCCAAACTACGTAAAAGACATAACATAAATACATAATGGTCGCATACTAAATCACAATGAACAAACAGCCTCAACCAATGAGAGTAGGTCTATTGGAAAGTTTATTTGATATGGGGTGAGTCTTCTTGAGTCGAATCACTGAATCAGACTTAACATGTTAGGATGGAAATCAATCAATAAATTTGAATAAAATTTATAAAATTCTTATGAATATGACATAAACGGTGATCATGAGGCATCAACATATTAACAAAAACTTAGTTAATGTAAACATTCAATAAATTCTTTGTTGTAACTTTCAATATGTACAGTTAATGGCTAAATGTTAAATAAAAATCTATGTAGACAATTTTTGCATATGAATTAAGAAGAGGGTTTGTGTCACACAGTGTCACCTATACTTTTTATGATTTGGGTAATTCAATATTAGTGGTTGTATTGACACATAACTATATTAGCGATCAATGGTGTTACTTGTGCCCACATGATCTTGCCAATTCAGTGTAATAGCAGTATTAACATAAAACCATGTCAATAATTAGTGCCACATGTACACTCTGTTTATTTTACCTACTCCATTATCAAAATGTTCTTTTAGGAATATATATAATGTTTGTTTTTTTTATTTTCAGATTCCAAATCACCTGGAGATCCCAAGTTTGTGGAGGCAGTTGGTAAGAGATTTATGCTCACTTGTGTCTGTTATATACTTATATGCTTTTGTATTGGTTTTGCAATGATTGTGGAGGTTAAACCTAATCACATTGGAGAGTTTGCATGTTGGTTTTAGTGGCACGTGGCTTCTGCGATTTCTTTAGATCACAAGTGTAGTTTTTGTAGTGCCATACCTGTCTGGATTTGCACTACATGCTTGGACTTTATCAATCCAAGATAAAATTTGTGCACTTTCATGACCTTTATCGTTGCATTACACATGTTGTATCTTTGTATATGAAGTTCTGATAACTATTTTATTTCCCTTTGCTCACAGAATTAAGTGAAGAGGAGGCAGAAGATGTTCTTTTCAAAGAGGTCAGCTGCTTTTTTATTTTAGTTTCTTTACTATTACACATTGGCATTGCTAAGGACCTTTTGTGTACTATCCCATCATTGCCTTTCCATCTTTGATGATGCCATAGACTAGTAAAAGAATAAAAAGGATGATTATATAACTACTTTATAGATTCAATACTTTCTCATGATCTCAACTTGTTGTAACCCTATGTGTAGGTTCACATAGTGGATACTGTTAGTAACTATTAGACCTAAAAGCTTAAACTGATAGAAAAGAGCCCAACAATAGTATTTAAGTACTCTACACACCCCCCTCGCGTGCAAGATCAACGGGTTGCCATGTGGTTCAAGCCCAAACACATATTCAAACTCAGAACAAATGTAGAAACAAACACAAATTTAATCATGTGTGAGGACTCAAACCCAGGACTATTGTGAAACTAGGCTTTGATACCATGTTAGTAACTATCTCACCTAAAAGCTTTAGCTAAAAGGAAAGGACCTAACAATAGTATTTAAGCACAATAACATATACACCTTGTCTTTGAGTATTTTGCATTTCCATAAGTCTCTCCATTTTTTTTCAAATAATTTCTTTCAATAGGATTTGATTTGTGACTGCACCTTTTACATAATCTGTTGCCCCCCAAATTCCCTGATATATATATATATATATATATATATATATATACACACACACTTTCTCCATGATTCACCCCCTTACTTTAATACAATTTATAATGAATACCTTTGATGAAATTTATTATATTTTGATGAGATTTTTATATGCATCATACGAATATACATCTAGAAAAAATTTGAAGACTTTTCGGATTTGTGAACTAATGAACTATTTTTTCCGATATTTCCCTATTTGTTTAATATTTTATATTCAAAAAAGTTGGAAAAAAAATAGATCCTATACCCGAAAAATTTTCAATTAGTTTTTGCAAGTGTATTTCATTCCTTTTATCATCTATACAAATAATCACATCAAAATTCAATAAATTCCATTAAATTTCACCAAAGGTGCTAAAAGTATGCATTTGTAAAGTCCTCATTGAAAAATTTGTGTGTGTTTATATATATTAAACTTGAGGTGGCTCTTTCTTTCTGTTAGAAACTCTAGTAATTTTATGAAGTTTATATAGCAAGGTTGGTCATTTGTTGTCTTCAGACTTTAGTTAGTTACTTGTCCCAGTGCAGTCCTCATATCTAGATAGTTGTATATGAATGTTGCCTTAGTTTCTTCTGTTTTCAGTTAATGATGATTATATTATGATTAGTAGCAGAATTCATAGTTCCTGTAACTTGTGTGTTCAGGCTTGGCAGACATATTTCTGGAGAAGAGCTAAAGTGCATGGTGTCGAGGAGGATATAGCAGAAGAGCGATTACAGTTGTGGATTAGTCGTAGTGGGCAGTCACCAACTTCACATGATGCTGTTGATGGTAATATTACTTTTCTGGCTCCATTTTTACCTAGACTGAGCAATAATCCCTCGGTTTCTAGTAAATATCCCCAAGTCATCTTGGCGATAATCTACTTAATCAAATCTCATGAAGTGGAGCAAGTGGGCAAGTGGTCATGTGTTAATCCTCTTATACCAAACCTAGGGGGAAATTCATTTTAATTTGTCTTTATGCATGAGTAGTGTCAATTGGAGTGTGGTAAATTTAAACATGCCTGAGATATATGGAACATTAAAATTTCTTTAAGCTTGCTCGTACTGGAGTGCATATTTATGAATGCAAGCGTGTGTTTAATTAGTGCAAGATGGTTGTTTTGGATGATATGCTTTTGCAAAGTACTATACATGTGGTATTGCAACTACCTGGTCTATCATAGCTTGCCAGAATTTTATTTACATGACACCACTTGGTAATCAACTCGCTCGAGTCCCAGTAGTCTGTATGGATATGAGTATTGATTCTTTTGTCCAGGAAGATGTTGTGGAATAAATGATTTTCATTACCTGCGATCACTATTTGTGTGGCTATTTTGTGGTTTTTTGCTTTCATTGATTTATCGGTTCTGATAATTATATTTATTGATGCTGATGATTAACGAAAAGATAAAAACTGCAAAATAACTGCACATTAGTGTTCTCAGTAGGAAATCACTAGTGGAGGGTTTGTTCAGATAGTGGACTGGTCTAGGGTTAACATTTCTCACGTCGTATTGCAATTACAAAGCCAGTTCTCCCTTGCTTGGATGCTGTTAAATGTTTCTTATACATGTCTATGTCTGTGAAGTTGTAAAACAGATTATATATAAGAATCTGTTATACCTTAATAAGAATTATTTTGACTGGGTCCTATTAACATTTGCTGTAAGGAAACAGGAAACAAAAGTCCAACAAAATTTTATTTATTATTTATATCTTAGAAGAATAAAAACATTATTTTGTATTTGTTGTTTTCATAAGATTCTGAAATGGTACAAGTTAACATATTCCACATATATATATATATATATATATAATCAAGTCTTAATAAACTTGTTATTTCCACATTATGTCAGTACGACTCATTGGTGGGAATTTCTTGTTTTGTGGCAGTTGAGCGAGGTTTATTTGAGCTGAGGAAGTTGAGTATAGAACAGCAACTATGGGAAGCATCCCGGAGAGAAATTGACCTGCCTAATACTGCGGCAGTTGCAAATCACAAACCTGGCGCTGATTCAGATACTTTTTAATGATGAACATTGTTTTTAATATTTTGGCTGCCTTATTTTTTTATTCTAATTTTCTGAGATGAGAATTTGCCTGTGATTATTTTTATGCAAATATAATCTTTATCTTCTTGTTTCACATGAATTTTCTGTCCGTTTCACCTCTGCAATGTCAACATACATTGGTAGCGGTTGGTCCCTGATACTGAGAGCAGTGATGAGCTTATTCAACGGGCTTGTAATTAGACCATACATTGAGTGTAGTATGACAGCGACTGTTTGGAACGAATAATTTTCTTTTTTAATTCGTCTTTCCATTCTTTCATGAAGTTATTTTTAAAAGCATATTAGTTTGAGTTTATTTTCTTTGAAGCATTATTTAGCAGGTAGAAAAGCAAATAGAAGGAGAGCTTTAATATAACAGTAAAAAGAGTAACAATGGTGAAGATGTGTAAAGAGTGGAAGAAGAACATATATACCCCTTATTACTCTGCCAAATGTTACTTTTCTAGTCCTCCTTCCTTTTCCTTAACCATGTACCTCGTGTCCGATGTTCTCTCTTCTACCTCGTTGTGGGCTGTGGCTGTAGGTTGCACATGCCCTTTTATACTTTGCTGACACTGTGACTAGTTCTCCCATATTTTGTGCCGACAACCGTGTCCTTTTTGTCTCTTATTTCTTTTCATATATTTATTTTATATAGTCAGAGACTAACCACTGACCGTAATGAGGGTTAGACATGTACACTGGGTTGGGCCAGATACGGTCCGGTACAGTCCGATTGTATAAAAGCTTGATACGTCATGGCCCGATAATTGTGAGGTCTTGCATTATGGCACGAATGTGGCCACTTCACCTGATTGTCTCCGACTCTCTCCCACTTCCTTTGTCACCACCACTTCACTTGATAGTCTCTCTCCCTCTGACACCTCATCACCGGCTATCTCCCTCCTTCCGCCACCTGCCACCTCTAATCTAGTTAAAGAATAAAAAAAGGTGCTGCTCGCTTGTTCTTCAAACCCCAAAAGTCTTATCCCTGGTTTGTTTGTTGTTCTTCAAACACCCAAAAAAAAAAAAGAGAAGAGTTTAAATTTTTTATACAATTTCTCACTAAACATGATAATACTAACCCAGGTAAAGAAATAGGAGAAACATGATAATACTAACCTAGTTAAAGAAATAGGAGAAATTTTTCGGTTAAAGATGATGATCAAAGTCTGTATTTTTTTATTTCGAAAATCTGGATTTTGTTGTTTATTTATTTCCAAAATTCTTTATATTGTTGTTTTCTTTGGGTGACTCCATTGCCACCCAAAAAATACTTCTCACACCCCTTTTTTTAAATAAAATTTAAATGACTAAAATAACCATACAATTTTTTTTTTATCAAACACATAAGTTACTTAAAAGACAAAAATAAGATTACTTAATTTATTGTTTCCAAAAAAATTACTTATTACAGTGAATTAACATAAACCCTAATTCTCAAATTCCTTACCCATTCAATTCAAAGTACAATTGATTATTAGAAACCCTTTTTGGTTTATATAAATATGTTAGGAAACCATTTTTTTTGTATAAATATATTAGGGATCAATTTGGTCACAATTGAAAAGGTTGTAAAATACGTGGAATTAAAATAAAGTTCGGAACTTAATTGGTAATTGCCCATTTTATTTTTCAATTCTTACGAAATTTGCAATTATAATTTATAATTGCAGACCTCTTTTTTTCTTTCTTTTGTCTTCTTTCTCACAAACTCAGTTGACAAATTAACTGTTGAACAACATCTGTAAGGACCTCGATTTTATGATTGACTTATTTCATGACAAACCACACCACAGTGAGGATGATTGTGTAATGGGTAGCTTAAATCTGTATTGGCAAGCTTCTAAGCATCTCCATGACTTCAAAAGCGAAAGGTATACTCACTTGACTTTGTCTTTTGAAGAGTTTAGGTGCACACACACTTCATGCATGTTTTGTTTTTCTTGCATTTGTGTTCCTTATTGTTTATATGTGTGTGCATCCTTTTCAAACACACTTACTAGCTTGCATTAGATATCATATCTTGCATTGTATCTCATTTGATAAACATGTTTGACATGTTAATTGTGCTTCATTGTGTGCATCTCACTCACTTCACACTTGCACAACATTCATGTAAGATAGACATTTTTCTTGAGTGTTAAAAAGAGATTTTTCCCTTTAGCGCGGCCTAGATCGCTCGGCAGGCTTTGCTTGCACCGCGGCGCACGGAGCGGTATTCTCCAGTACGTCATGCGCGACGTGGACCGCAACCTGTGCACTTGCACGCACAGCGGTCCTAACCACGGTGTTGTCCAGACGGTGCACTGCTGTATGTACCGCGGTCTGGACACTTACCTGTGCCGCGGTCTAGCAAGCGGTTTTGATGGGATTCTGTTTCCCAAGTTCAAAAGATGTAGTTTTAACTAGGGCTTCATATATATTCTCCCTCTTCTCTTCTTGGCCGACAAAGAGCTCAGAAAATCATTTTTAGAGAGAGGTTAGAGCTCCTAGAGAGAGAAAGCTTTAAGAAAGCATTTTTGACTCTCCAAACCTAAAACCCATCTCCATCTTGCATCATTCAACATCATTTGAGCATGGGTCTTCATTATTTCATGACTAGGTAAGCAAGAACTTCTTTGAATATCATTTATTGTTCTTCTTACTCTAGATAATGTATTTATTGCATGATTAAATACCTAGACTCTACTTTATTGCATATTTATGAGTCTTGATAACATGATTGTGTTTGTATTTTGATAGCTTAATTGATTAGGTCATTTTTACCTAAAAGTTAGGTCATAAATATTCATGTGTGATTTATTGATAACTAGGTTGATAAATTGTGTTTTAATCAACTAGTTAATGTCCATGAATATTTGATTGTGTTTGTTTGTGATAGCTTGCATTATTAGGTCATATATGCCTAAATAGCTAATCCATAAATGTTCATGTATGCTTAATTGATGATTAGGTTGACTTTGTGCATCTAGTCAAGTTTATGAATGTTTATGTGAATTTAATTGACAATTAGGTTGTTAAAATTTCTCTACAACTAATTGAGACCTCATGTGTGTACATGTAGGCATTGTTTGATAACTAGGGTGTTCAATTGCATTATAACATCTAGTTAAGCATTTTGTGTTTAGTCTTGCACATTATTGCATTGAGTATATTGTCATATACACATTTAGACTTTTATACTCTTCTTTAGTCAAAGTCTTGTGGCTTCGGGGTGAAGTTGCACAAACATTGAAGTCTTGCAACCAAGGTGTGGTTGGCAAGCATCGGTCAAGAGCCGCTATAAAAGGCCCGCTGGGTAGAGTAGGAGGTGCTCACGCCAATAGTAGTATATCAGGGGATATCACTAGGGACTGAACCAAGAGTGGCGAGTGGTAGTGTCCATAGCCTGAGGTTGTCGAGAGTGAGAGTCCGAGTATCACTTGAGGGTGTAACTTTTTACTCATATAGTGGATTTCTGTGATCGTCTGTGGCTAGAAGGATAGCCCGTGGTTTTTCCCTTGTCGAAGGGTTTCCACGTCAAAATCAAGTGTTCTTTATATTTCGGCACTTTTACTTGATTTTCTATGTTTGTTTTAATTGGGTTATATGTTTAATATTGACTAATCAAAATTGGTAATAATCGACCCCCCCCCCCCCCCCCCCCCCCTAGGTTGTAGACACACGTTTGAGCTATATTTTCAACATCAAAATGAAACTTAGAACCCTCTACATTAATACACATGAAGGAGTCGACATATCTTCCTGGTCTATTGAATTCATTATGATTTTCTTAGTTCTTGTCGTTTTCACATTTTTGTATTAGTTGTCTAGGGGGGGCAACGGGTCGGATCGGCCCGCCGCAAACCCGATATGTGACTCGAACAGGTTTTCGATTTCCATTCCAAACCTGATCCAAATGGAACGAGGTGTCACAAACCCGACCTGAATGACCTGGTTCATTGAGATAAATTTAAATTTAATATAACATGATAACTAAGTTTAATAAACAAAAAATTCATACGTAAAATACAAAATACAAATCCCAAAATTACTTAAACAAAAATACAAAATACATTATATATATATATATATATTTCTTAAATTCTTTTTCTTTTTTTTTGTACATTATATATATATAATGTGTGTGTATATATAAAAAATAAACATTAAATTCTTTTTCTTTCTTTATTTTACCTTTGATATTTAAAATAAATATATATATATATATATATATATATATATATTACGGGGTCGGGGGCAAAAGGGACCGCCCAATACCTGATCCGATAACCCGGCTGGGTCAAAAACTTTGCCACAGTCATGCCCCGTTACCCGTTTTCATTGCCCCAAACCCACCCCAAACAGACCAAGACCATGTGGGTTTGGGGCAAGTCAGGGATTTTTGTCATCCCTAGTTGTGTCGACGATCATGGTTTACGACGGTACCTCATGCAAACACTAAGATGCAAGGCAATCAACCTCGAGTAACTACACCTCAAGTCGTTGAATCTCCTCAAGTGCCTCAATCTCGAGGAGTTACTCATGTAATACGTGAGATCATGCTGAGTTTTAAATTTAAATCATCTGTTATGGTATGTTATCGACAGGACTTATGTACACTCTATCTGACATGGTTTTACTTCGAGTCTTCAGCTGACTCCAACCAACCCCCGAGCCGAGCAAAGTCCCAGTTTTTGACAAAACTTCTCCGGACATCATCATCAAACAGCTCGAACGATGTACGGATTGGCACGAGATCTATGACGATCCACTTTTAAGAAGTCTTGCCCCATTTTCCTATGAAAACTTGAGAAGGATATATGGCGATCTCAAATATACGCGGACGACGTTGGGCTCCGCCTTACAGCCTTGCTTCCCATTGTAATCTCCATTGTAGCACGTGTGCATGAAGTTTTTTTACTATCTATATAACACTTATCACTCCACCTGTATTGGTGAATATACAATATTTAGTAAAGAAATTGATTAACAAAATTATTTAGTAAAGAAATTGATTAAAAAATTTGTAAGGAAGAAAAAAAATTTGATTATACAATTGTATTTCTTTGTGAATATACGATTGTAATTAGTTAAAATTAATATTTATTAGTTTTTCATTTTCACTTACTTAATAAACATTTTTTCAATTTTCATTTTAGAAAACTCTACCGGAGGCGTTCTCGAATTTTGAAATCAAAATATAAAGTACATATCAAAATAAATATCATTTTTGTAATACCTTTGAAATTAGACACGTAAACTAGGTCAGGGCAACCCAGGCATAGCCCGGCATGGCTCAACACAACACAACCTGATAATTTTTGGATCGTGCCAAGCACATTGAAAAGTTAGGGATCATTTTGGTTTTTTATAAAAATGTTAGGAAACCATTTTGGTTTGTATAAATATATTAGGGACCAATTTGGTCACAATTGAAAAAGTTGCAAAAAACTTGTAACTAGAAAAACGTCTGGAACTTCTTAAGTAATTGCCTTTTCTGTTTTCAATTCTTACACAATTTGCAATTATAATTTATAAATATTTGTAGACCACTTTTGTATTTCTTTTGTCTTCTTTCTTATAAACTCAATTTACATATTAATTGTTGAACAACATCAAAACCTTCAGCTATAATACATATGAAGGTGGCAGGTGACGACATATAATCATGGATTCATGGTCTACTGAATCTATTCTGATTGTCTTAGTTCATATTGTTTTCTCATTTTTGTATTGGTTGTGTCGCTGGTCTTGGTTTATGACGGTGTCTCAAGCAAACATTGAGATGCAAGGCAATCAACCTCGAGTAGCTGCACCTAAAGCCTTCAAGTCTCCTCAAGTGCCTCAATCTAGAGGAGTTGCTCATGCCATGCATGAGAGCATGTTGAGTTTGACGCATCATGTAGGCTATCATGAGTTCCCATGCCGAGCAACTGCAAAATCAGACTCCATCTACTATAGAGTAGTGATTTTGAAGAACGATATCATTTAATGAGAAAGAGAAGGGATTTTGAGATTTTTGTTTTGTTTTGAAATCTTTACGAACCCCAGTTACTTTCAATTAGAGAATCACTCTCTAGGAATCCAAAGTGATTTTCTTCTTCATAAACTAATTAAGCATACATATTATATATATAAAGAATAAAGATTATCTGAGATTAATTTGGTTTCCACATTCGGGTCTCCGAGTAATCAAACACTTCTTTTTTTCAAACTATTTACATGTTACTATAAAAGATGATTTGTCAGTTTCCACACACACTATTGTAGAGGAACTGAAAATTAACAGGTCTAAACCCGACTCCATCTTCTCCGATTAATAGAGTAACGGTTCTGACTTGTGAGGGATACAAACTTACTTTTAATTTCTCTTTATTTGAGTGTTTGATATTATTTTTGGTACTAGATAAACTAACATTGAAATATTGCTTAACAAGTATATAAAAACTCTAACCTGAAACGTAATTTGCATATGACTGAAAATGAGTTTTATTATTATTAAAAATTATTGGTGAATTTGAACTTATTAATATCGATGAAATTAGCAACTTACTTACTGCATCATATGTTTTCTTTATATTTTGAATTATATGGAAATGCTCATAGACCTCCCCCCTTTGCCAATTAGTACAAGCATAAAAGGTAAGTCTTGATCCTAGATAGCACAAAAAGGTAATGATATTTTGTGATAGTCCTGGTAGTAAAACTATTAATGCTAGTCTCATATCAAATTTTGAACTTAGTGATTATTTACTAACTAACTATAATTTACATGACGATGAAGATATTGATGTTTTAGCATTGTGGAAAGAATATCAAAGAACTTGTACGGTGCTTTCCATCGTGACTCACGGCCTACTAACTTTATTTGTGCCAAGAGTTGCATCGAAATCTCCTTTTAGTGCATGAAGTAGAGTATTGGACAAGAGGAGTAGATTAACAATAGAAATATTTGAGTGCCTGTAATGCGAGTTTTTTTTCTGGTAGACACGTAACTATGAGCATACTTATAGCATATTTATCCACATCATCACTTTTTTATCATGTGTTGAGTCAAATAATAGACACATAGCAAAAAGTGATGAGGTGGATCCGTGTGCTATAAGTATACTCATAGTTATGTGACTATCAGAGAAAAACTCACTTTAATGCTGACCCTGATCGGTTTTTAAAGATCCGAGGAGAAAATTTTAAAATGGACCCTTTTATTTAATTCCATATGAAAAACGTGCAGAATCTCACGCTTGATAATTTATATATTATATGCTTTTTTATATAGTACATACTTTATACGGTACCAATATTGAAAATTGTTTTATGTTTTGGTACTTTGATAACAAACTTAAACAGTTTCAAATCGGATATTTTTTTATAGTTATTTTATAATTTGTTAGGTTTTAATATTTTCTCAACAATTAAAAGAAAGATCATATTTTGGTAACATTAGGGCAATTTTTCTTTCATGAACACACATTTTAGGCATATTTTAAGCATAATAATACACATCATCACATTTTTGCAATGTGTATTATTATGATTGAAATTTTATTACTTACTTGGTAAAAGTATGGTGATGTGTATTATTATGCTCAAAGAATGCCTAAAATTTGTACCAAAGAAAAATTGAACATCAAGGTGTGTTTACCAGTTCTAATCTTTTAAGAAAATTTAATGGGGTGTACATATGAATGGGGCACACATGTAATATTTTAGGGGTGCAATCCTGATTAGAGATTTAGATGTGTTTTTTCTGTTTTTGTTGAAAAATGAATAGTTCTGAATTTTTTTGAAGATAGACTTAAACCTGAAACTGAATGACATGTTTTTTTTTATCACCTTTGAATATAGTATTAACTTGTTTGTTTTTTAAAGATAAAATAGTTTGAAAACATGTAAATTGACATTTACACCTTTGCTACTATTAATTGTTATGTATTTTCACTCTATATGATATAAACAACTAAATAAATAAAAATAATTCGACAAATTCTAAACCATTTTTTATGTAATATTGATAAAATATTATTTATGATTAACATATGATAAATAATTGTTAAAAAAGATATGATTAAATAATGTTTTAGTAATGGTTTGATTAAACAAAAATAAAATAAAATAGAATTGAATGTTTAACAATGGTGTTGAAATTAACGACATTTTTTTTCAAGATATTTAGCACAAGTAATCGGTTAAAAAGAAAGAAATTGGTAAAATAAAATCATGATAAAATTGGAAATATGTTATCGTTGAGAGAATAATCTTAGAATAAAATATATTTAATGCAATCCAGTGATTTGGAATTAAGTAATAAGTTAAAAGTCGGGTTGCTTTTTGATATTTTTAAGTTGTTTGACCACTTAAAAAATAAATAAAACAACTTAATAATTTTTATTCAGATCCAGTAAGGTTCAAGTACAAAAAGTAAATGACCCCTTAGAGTCCATAATAAGCCCAATCTTCATATAAGATGGCAAGATGCTAATTTCTATTTTGTTAGGTCCCAAATTTTGTATAATTCTTTGGAGTTTCAAAAAGGGCAAATTACACTAACTTACCCCGATTATATGTATAATTGTATTAAAACCCATGAAAATATCAAAATAACACAAGTATACCCTCTGATCCGTTGACTGACACTAACTTACCCCGATTATATGCTTAATTGTACTAAAACACATAAAAATATCAAAATAACACAACCATACCCTCTGATCCGTTGACTAACGTTGACCACCGTTAGTTAGTCACAAATGAGAAGAATTGTCGCTTTTGCCCTTATAGAAATAATACTTAATTATATAAAATCAGTTAATTAATTAAAAATAAAAATATTAGAAATATAATATATAAAAAAGGTATTGTTGTGGATGTTTGGGAGGATGATGATGTTAATTATTATTATTATTTATTTATTTATTTTTGATGATGATGATAATTTTTTTTAATTAATATTTATTTTTCTTTTAATTAGTTGTTTAGTTTTAAATTTTAATTAATATGAAATTCTTGAAGCAAACGTGGCGAGTATAAACAAACATCAATAAAATAAAAGAGGAGAGTGGAAATGAGCAAGTGATTACATGTATAAAATTTATGGTTTTAGATGAAGTAAATTATGAAATAAGAATAGTAAAAAATAAGAGATAGAAAAAAAAAAGAATAAAAGGATTTTAAAGACTAACAAGTGAGAGTGAAAGTCACACCATGGTTTTCTGGTTTCAGGTAAAGTAAAAAAAAACGTGTAAAGAAAAAAGAAAATAAAATAAAATTAAATAAAAGACAAAATTAAATAAGGTGATAGAATTTAATAAAATAATAATATTTTGGATAGATAAAATATTAAATAGGTGGTAGACAATGTATGCATTAAATAACAAAAGATAAAAGAGATTAAATCTTATCCATTAAAAGAAGTAATATCCGATGACTAAGAAGTTGTGTCAAAAATTGTGTACAAAAATAGGGTCATGGATCCTGCCCCCATATATATATATATATATATATATATATATATATATATATATATATATATATACACACACACATGGGCATGATCCATGAGACCAATTTTTTACATATTTGTTGACACACTTTTGTATCCATTGGATCCTGGTTATTTGGATGGACAAGATCAATACACTGATCATTTTTCTCTCTCTTCCATTAATATTTTTTTATATCATTTCATATTTCCTCTCTCCTCTCTCCTCAACAATTCTCTTTCCTCCCTCCTATTTCCTCAATTTTAATAAACATGAATTTCATTATCCACTTAGCTCCTTTAAATACTTTTAAAAAAAAATTCTTTATTTCTTCCTTCCTATTTCCTTGGATTAGCATGAAATTAATTTTACATCCTTATCATAATGACAAAAAAAAAATTGAATTGAAAAGATTTATTGAAGTTTACAGAATGCTAAATTTTTGTTAATTAGTTCTTCTATTTTTATCTGTTTCTAGTTTTCATTTTACCAATTTTTTTGTTTGTAATTTTACATAAAATTACTTATTTTTACATGTTTAAATTGATTTGTATCCTAAATCATCGAGCTACTAAGTTGTCCCTTTACAAATTCATGTCAAAATTGTTGCATCTAATTGTTTGTAAACCTATTCCAAAAATGAAAAATAATGCTATTTTAACCGATATAAGTTAAAATAATGCTATTGTTCAACTTTGTAAAATCATATAGTTGGATGGAGCTAATGAAATAAGAAATGAGAAAGACGAAAAAAGGAAATAAGAAATATATATATATATATATATATATATGAAAAGTTAAATGAACAAAAAAAAACTTGAAAATAAGTGATCAATGAAAAAACAACAAAAGAGGAAAAATAATGTGAAAAACAAAGGGATTTGAATAAAATAATAAATTTAGGAATGAGAAAAGAATAAATATGGGAGAGAAATTAAAAATATTGAACGAGGAAAGAGAAAAGGGATTACCAAACATTCAATCTTGTCCATCCAAATAATAAATATCCAATGGCCATAAAAGCGTGTCAAAAAATGGGTAAAAAATTGGGGTTATAAATCTTGCCCCATATATTTATATATTGAGTCTCTTATAAGGTCCCATTTGATACACGAGATAGGATATGATTATTTTTATGATATATAATTGGATAGGATTTGATGGGATATGATTGGATTAATTTTAATGTTATCCTATATTTGGTACAATATATGATATGATTAAAAATAGGGTAATCACGTGTTTGATGTAACACGGGGTAAGATTAAAAATAAAATGATAAATTACATCATCTGACTCTTATTAAAAAGAAAAATAAAAAATCAAATTAATAAAAAAATCATGTTTTTGGTCAATTTAGTCGGTGTGGTGGTGGTGACTCATCAAAGAATCATCACTTTACCAAAGCCAATCCATTTTATTTTTTTTCTTTCATTCATCAGTTCGTCTGCCTCTCTTCTTCTCTTCTTAGATTCATCGTCTGCTTCTCTCCTCCTTCTCTCTTCTACTTCCTCATCTATTGGTGAACTACGAATATCTGATACCCACTCGATGTGAACTACCAGCATCTCATACCCACTCTATAGTTCAGATTCAGGTTGGATCTTGAAGGTGTTTTGTAGTGGTATTTTGATCTCAAACTTTGTGTTTTTTATTCAGATCTGGTAATCGTAAAAAAAAATCAGTTATCGTATGGTTGAGATATGTTTGTGGTTTTATTCTAACTTTAAAAAAAAAATATCATCATCAGAAGCAGAATATGGAAGGAATCATCATCAAGCAACCAAAGTTTAAGAAACCCGGTTGTTTCGACTCACCACCAATCTAACCAGAACCAGTCGAAACGAAGAAGAAGATGAGGTTTGCTTTGACAATGATGGGGTGTTTGTGTAAGTAAGGTGATGGGAAAGAAATTAATCCCATGAATTTGGTTGGGATTAATTAGTCTCATTACAATGGGATAAATCAGGCATATGGGATAATTTTATCCTATCCCATTAGCTTGGCCAAACACAGGAATCGGATTAAAAATAAGTCGATTCCTTTCCTGTCCCAGCTGTCAAACGTGGCATAAGGGATTAATTATTTTAATTTTAGAGACCTTAATGAATTATATCAAATTTTATTAATTTTTATCTTAACTTTTTATGAATAATAAGTTCGTTAAAATCTATTTAAGAATAAAATTTGATAACTTTTTAAGTACTAAAACTATTTTTCTTTAATTTTTTTATATTTTATCTATTTTTCTAATGTCTTTATATTTAACAAAATCAGAAAAAATAGTTCTAGTATTTGAATTTTTTTTAAAAAAATTTATTCATAGCTACAGTCGATTGAACTTATCATCCACACAAAAATTCAAATCAAGATTCATAGAAATCGATATGATTTAATCAAGATACTTATCAAAATTAAAATAAGATATCCATTATAAAAGACTCACTATATATTAAAGTATTTATTTTTTATTCAACATCAATAATCGGTCTCCAAATTAAGTATGTTTTGTGAATATTATAAATTTATTTTATTTTATTTTTTGAAATTTTAGGGTTATTATAATTTTTAGTTTATGTAATTTTAAGGGTAATATTGTGGAATATTGTAGAGAATTCTAGAATATCTCATAGTGGATTCATCACCACACCAACATTTACCTAGTGTCACACACGTGGAGACAAAACAAAGAAATGCTTTTGTTTCAATGACTAGTGGCAATGTTATTGTCTATTTGTGATTGGTGACCAAGCCTTATAAATAGGCTCTCATTTTGTTGTTTTGTGAGAGAGATTGGTTTTATGCATGAGATTGCTTTTATGCATGTACAAATCGTGAGTTGGAAACAAGACAAAATAGAAATAAAAGTAAATTATAAAAGTAGTTCGCTCTCTCATCTTTGTCTTTACTTAGTATTTTTATTTAGTATTTCATAACACGTTATCAGCACGATGCTGCTATTGTTGGGGGTTTTGCCCTAAAGCTTGTAATATGTAAATGTAATTTGAACATAAATAAAAGAAGTAGTATATTCATTCATTTTGTGTCATACTTTATATAACATGTGCACTTAACATCCAAAATTGCCGGATGTAATTTCGAACTGAGTATATGAGTGTCATATATAGATGGATTCAGTTTGAAACGAGCAATTTAAAGAGTCCGTAGATAGCAAATAAAGTTGGGTACTTTATTTGTGGTTAATCTATAGTTGCGGTCCATTTTGTACTGTACGGTGATCCTATCCTGGATCATTCATATGTAGATATGAGAATGGAGGCACCTTGTATGATGTGATCATATATGACTGGGCCATGATCTATATGAATCTCTAACTAAGATCCGTTTAACGATGAGATTCAAATATATCAACTAATGATGGCTATATGTGGGTGATCTTAATCCTGAGTGTCTTATCGACTCCTTCAGGTTAGATTGTGGTCTTTGATATACCATGGGTGAGGTCGGAGTTGCATTCCCGATCAATATACTATGTATGTTGGGATCGCGGTTTGGCATGTGGCTGGGAAGGTTTGTACACAATAGTGGAATCCACTCCTTCTTGTGAGAAGTAGATGGTAGTTCCCTTAAGGGTTGATTCGGGGCTTGAACAATATGAGCGCTCTCCTAATTCCGTAAGGAATGTAGGATTTATTGTTCATTAGAGAATCAATGGTACTTAATGGAAAGATATGATTAGAGGGGTATAACGGACATTATGACCCAGCTCTAATTATGAACTACTTGTGGAGGATTATACCATATGTAATAGCTATATCGATGGACACCGAGAGTTATTGGTTTGTGTAAAAACGTCTACAGTTGAGAGAGTGCAGTTTCAGGTTTTTAGTGGAATAACACCGAAGTTAATAATCATGAAATATTAATTAAAGAGTTTAATTAATAATTTCTAAGGATTATTGGAGCTCAAAATATTGTGGGTCCATTAGGTCCCCTTGCTAGCCTGATCGATTTAGGTAACAAGGGTCACGGTTAATTAATTGGATTGTCCAATTAATTGTGTTACGAAAGTGACACGTATTTATTCGGGAATTAATTGAATAATGAGATTATTTAATTAATGAATAATGGTGATTAAATAAATTAAATAATAAGATTATTTAATTATGTTGTTAATCACTAAATGGAGGGTGTTAGTTGATATTTGATTTTGAATAAAATAAGATAATATGATTATTTTATTTTATTAAATTAAATATTTGAAATTGAATTTGAAATGTTTGAATTCAAAAATAAATATTTAATTTAAAAAGATATGAGATATTTTTTTTTAAAAAAATCAAATAAGATTTTGGTTTGATTTTATTTGATATATATGAGATATATATTTAATTAAAATAATGATAACCGAATCAGTGAAATTAACACAATCAAATAAAAGAAAGAAGAAGAGAAGTGATCGTGGATCACAAAACATACAGTAAAGAAAAAAACAAACAAAAAGAAGAAAAAAAAGTTAAGGTGTGTTGAGACCACATATGCTGCACTTCTAGTTTTGGTTTATGTGTGTGTTCTTCTCTTCTTCCTCCATACAGGTCCTGAATATCGTGACGCGCCCACACGCTGTTACCAGTTCCGGGAGATAGTGAGGAAGATCACGTGGTTCAAATCAGGAGCAGTTCGTATCAAAGTGAAGGAGCCTCCTACGTAGGTATGAAAAATATTCACTTTAATATTGCATTTGATTATTACTGTACAAATGGGTTAATTTAATGATTGCATTAAAAATTTTAAAACCTTTCGCTGCGCAATCTGTAACCCTAGGTTCCATCAGCTATTTCCAGAACCTGAAGTTCTGAGTTTATTACCACTAGAACCTGAAGTTCTTAAATTTATTACTAGAACCTGAAGTTTCTGAATTTATTATTACTAGAACCTGAATCTTCCAGACTTTTATTTATTAAATATCAGGACCTGCAGTTCTGAATTTACTTTCTCGCATTTTATTTTTACGCAATTTACTTTCTCGCACTTTATTTACTTAACGCAATTTTTAATTTGGTCACACATCCAAAACCTGAAGTTTATGGATTTATTTATCATTACTGGAATCTAAAATTTCTGGATTTAGTCCTTTATATATCTAAAGATTTAAGTTCCTCGGATTTTTAACAGACCAGAAGTTCTGACTCTGATTGTGATTTTCAGATAACTAGAAGCTGTAATAAATGGCAAAGCTTGCAAGTTTAAAATTTACTGCACTAGAAGTGTCTGGGGAGAATTACATGTCCTGGGTTATTGATGCTAAGCTACTCGTAAAATCAGAGGGATTATACTATACTATTGAATATGGGGTTGATGCAAGTGAGTAAGATAAATCTACTACTATGGTGATTATCCGTCGCCATTTGCATGAAGATCTAAAAGCCCAATACCTAACTGTCACAGAACCAGAAGTTCTATGGCAAGAGCTGAAAGACAGATTTGATAACCAACCCGATGTTGCATTACCAAATGCAAGGTACCAGTGGCAACATTTACGTTTTCAAGACTTTAAATCAGTCTCTGATTATAATTATGTTTTATTCAGAATCACTACACAGCTGAAATTATTGTTGGGGTTTTTGCCCTAAAGCTTGTAATATGTAAATGTAATTTGAATATAAATAAAAAAAGTAGTATATTCATTCATTTTGTGTCATACTTTATATAACATGTGCACTTAACATCCAAAATTGCCGGATGTAATTTCGAACTGAGTATATGAGTGTCATATATAGATGGATTCAGTTTGAAACGAGCAATTTAAAGAGTCCGTAGATAGCAAATAAAGCTGGGTACTTTATTTGTGGTTAATCTACAGCTGCGGTCCATTTCGTAGTGTACGGTGATCCTATCCTGGATCATTCATATGTAGATATGAGAATGGAGTTACCTTGTATGATGTGATCATATAGGACTGGGCCATGATCTATATGAATCTCTCACTAAGATCCGTTTAACGATGAGATTCATATATATCAACTTATGATGGCTATATGTGGGTGATCTTAATCCTGAGTGTCTTATCGACTCCTTCAGGTTTGATCGTGGTTTTTGATATACCATGGGTGAGGTCGGAGTTGCATTCCCGATCAATATACTCCGTATGTTGGGATCGCGGTTTGGCTTATGGCTGGGAAGGTTTGTACACAATAGTGGAATCCACTCCTTCTTGTGAGAAGTAGATGGTAGTTCCCTTAAGGGTTGATTCGGGGCTTGAACAATATGAGCGCTCTCCTAATTCCGTAAGGAATGTAGGATTTATTGTTCATTAGAGAATCAATGGTACTTAATGGAAAGATATGATTAGAGGGGTATAACGGACATTATGACCCAGCTCTAATTATGAACTACTTGTGGAGGATTATACCATATGTAATAGCTATATCGATGGACACCGAGAGTTATTGGTTTGTGTAAAAACGTCTACAGTTGAGAGAGTGCAGCTTCGGGTTTTTAGTGGAATAACACCGAAGTTAATAATCATGAAATATTAATTAAAGAGTTTAATTAATAATTTCTAAGGATTATTGGAGCTCAAAATACTGTGGGTCCATTAGGTCCCCTTGCTAGCCCGATCGATTTAGGTAACAAGGGTCACGGTTAATTAATTGGATTGTCCAATTAATTGTGTTACGAAAGTGACACGTATTTATTCGGGAGTTAATTGAATAATGTGATTATTTAATTAATGAATAATGGTGATTAAATAAATTAAATAATAAGATTATTTAATTATGTTGTTAATCACTAAATGGAGGGTGTTAGTTGGTATTTGATTTTGAATAAAATAAGATAATATGATTATTTTATTTTAAATTGAATTTGAAATGTTTGAATTCAAAATAAATATTTAATTAATTTTAAAAAAGATATGAGATATCTTTATAAAAATTTTAAAAATCAAATATAAGATTTTTGGTTTGTTTTTAATATATATGAGATATATTTTTTTTTAAATTCAAAAAAAAAACCGAATGTCAGTTTTGGTTAAAAAGAAAAAACCAAGTGAGAGACTAACACAGCAATTGAATAATTGCAAAGAAAAGAGAAATTGTCATCGTGACAAAACATACACAGCAAAAGAGAAGAGCAAACAAAAAGAAGAAAAAAAAAATTAGAGTGTGGTGAGACCACAAAAATACTACACTTCTAGAGTTTGTTTTTGTGTGTATTCTTCTCTTCTTCCTCCATACAGGTCCTGAATATCGTGACGCGCCCACACACTGTTACCAGTTCCGGGAGATAGCGAGGAAGATCACGTGGTTCAAATCAGGAGCAGTTCGTATTAAAGTGAAGGAGCCTCCTACGTAGGTATGAAAAAGTTTCTTCACTTGATTATTATTGCATTTGATTATTACTGTACAAATGGGTTAGTTTAATGATTGCATAAAATTTTTAAAACCTTCCGCTGCGTAATCTGTAACCCTAGGTTCCAACAATTATGTGGTCAGGATGTAACAGAAAATGATATGCTGGAAAAAACATTTACAACCTTTCATGCCTCTAACATGATATTACAACAGCAGTATCGAGAACGGTGATTCTCAAAATATTCAGAGCTAATCTCATGTCTCCTAGTTGCAGAGAAAAATAATGAGCTTTTAATTAAAAATCATGAATCACGCCCGACGGGCTCTACAGCATTCCCAGAAGTGAATGCCAACACTATTGGAGGACATACTCGCGGTCGTGGTCGCGGTCGCGGTTTCTACCGTGGTCGTGGTCTTAACCGTGGTCGTGGTCGGGGTCGTGAAAGATCATATGATTATTTTGTTTCGGGTAGGTATAATCAAAACACTCCCCAGAAGCGGAATGTTTATAAAGCCAGACCAGATAAAGGGAAGGGTATCCAAAAGGGACCTAAGAAGGATGATAGCGTTTGTTTCAGATGTGGCTGTCATAACCATTGGTCACGTACATGCCGCACACCTAAACATCTGGTTGAGCTTTATCAGGCATCGATCAAAGAAAAGGGAAAAGAAAAGAACCCTGAAACAAACTTCTTGGAAGATTCAGATTTTATGGATATCACCCAGTTTAATGTTTCTGATTTCCTAAATGATCCGACTGATAAAGTGGCCACTTCAACTGGTGATGGAAATGTCCATACCAATTAAGTACTGCTTGTAATTTGTTTCGTTATCATGTGAAATGTTTGTGTAAATATTCCTTATGTATATATTCCTATTTCTTTTACCACTCTATCTGATATGTACCTCATTTATTTTTGCTGTTTTATTGTTGTGAATAGATATGCCTTTAAACGATAAGTTGGGTGACATTGAAAAGCAAGATACATGAGATATATGTCTAGCCGATAGTGCGACGACACATACGATTCTGCGGAATCAGAAATACTTTATGAATTTAACCCCGCTGAAAGCAAATGTTAATACAATATCAGGTCCAGCTGATCTGATAGAAGGCTCCGGTAGAGCCATGATATTGTTACCAAATAATACTAAAATATGTATCAATGATGCTTTATATTCAAGCAGATCCAGAAGAAATCTGCTCAGTTTCAAAGATATACGGTGTAATGGATATCACCTAGAAACTATATATGATAAGAATATTGAGTATCTGTGCATTACTTCTCATGATTCAGGCCAGAAACTCATTATGGAAAAGCTGCGTGTTTTATCATCTGGATTATATTACACTCTTATAAGAGGTGTAGAAATTTATGCAGTTATGAACCAGAAGTTCTCAGATCCAAAAATATTTATGCTTTGGCATGACTGTCTAGGTCACCCGGGATCTACAATGATGCGTAAAATCATTGAAAATTCTCATGGACATCCATTAAAGAACCAGAAGATTCTTTTATCCCATGAATATTTATGTATTGCATGTTCACGAGGGAAATTAGTAATAAAACCGTCACATTCTAAAGTTGGGTTTGAATCCCCTACATTCCTACAAAGAATTCAAAGGGATATATGGGGACCTATTCATCCACCAAGTGGACCGTTCCGCTATTTTATGGTCCTAGTTGATGCATCCATCAGATGGTCACACGTTTGCTTATTATCAACAAGCAATGTTGCTTTTGCCAGGTTACTCTCACAGATTATCAGGCTTCGAGCACATTTTCCCGATCATCCGATTAAATCAATACGTCTTGATAATGCGGGTGAATTTACTTCCAAGACATTTGATGAATATTGCAGAGCAGTTGGGATTGATGTTGAACATCCAGTTTCATACGTTCATACTCAGAATGGATTAGCAGAGTCACTTATCAAGCGTCTCCAGGTAATTGCAAGAACTTTATTATTACGAACACAATTACCAATTTCTGTTTGGGGACATGCTATTTTACATGCTGCTGCATTAATTCGTCTCCGTCCCACTTTTTATCATCAATATTCTCCAGTGCAACTTGTATTTGGCCATCAACCAGATATTTCTCATCTGCGTACTTTTGGTTGTGCAGTATATGTCCCAATTGCACGTACACATAGAACTAAAATGGGACCCCAACGGCGTTTGGGAATATATGTTGGTTTAGATTTACCATCAATTATTAGATATCTGGAACCTTTAACTGGTGATCTTTTTACTGCACGATTTGCAGATTGTCATTTCGATGAGAAAAATTTCCCAACATTAGGAAAAGGAAAAACTTCTCTTGAAGAGAAGTGTGAATTTTCTTGGAAAGTCCCTAGTCTAATTCATCTTGACATATACTCATCTCAATGTGAGAATGAAGTACGAAAGATAATTCATCTTCAAACAATAGCAAATCAGTTACCAGATGCATTCAGATGCTACTAGGGTAACCAAATCATACATCCCAGCTGTTAATGTACCGGCACGGGTGATTGTTCAAGAAGAACGATCTAAACAAATAATAGCAAAGGAATCATCTACTGTATGCCAAAAGCGTGGTAGGCCACTTGGTTCGAAAGATACTGTTCCCTGGAGGAAGAAAACAAAATATCAGGATCATACTCCTGAAATTATAAATAAATCAACTTTCTCTAAATCAACTCCACAAGTGTTAGATGTCCCTGAAAGGACACAAGAAACCCCCACAGGGGAAGGAATCTCTGAAGAGATACAAGAACATAGAAAATAGAAAATAGAAAATTTCTATAAATTATACATGAGGAATGTGGAATCGTGAAGAAACAATCATCGATGATATATTTTCGTACACATTGGCTACCGAAATCTTAAATGATGATTATGAGCCTCATAACCTCGATGATTGTAGATAAAAGTCTGATTGGCTTAAATGGAAAAAAGCAATTCAAACAGAATTGACTTCATTAACCAAGCGTAAAGTATTTAGACCAATAGTCCAGACGCCTGAAGACGTCAAACATATTGGATACAAATGGGTTTTTCTACGAAAACGTAATGAGAAAAACGAGGTGGTACGATATAAGGCACAACTCGTAGCACATGGTTTCTCACAGAGACCTGGTATTGATTTTGATGAGACGTATTCACCAGTGATGGATACAATTACGTTTCGATTTTTGATAAGCTTGGTTGTCTCGGAAAGACTTGAAATGCGTCTTATGGAAGTAGTAACTGCCTACCTATATGGCTCACTCGATTAAGATATTTATATGAAAATCCCTGAAGGATTTAGGATGCCAAAAGCATACAGCTCGAGACCTCGAAATTTATATTCGATTAAATTACAAAGGTCATTGTATGGATTAAAGCAATCTGGGCGCATGTGGTACAACCGCATCAGTGAATATTTGATTAAAGCGGGATATATTAATAATCTTATATGCCCATGTGTCTTCATAAAGAAATCAGAATCTGGATTTGCTATTATAGCAGTTTACGTTGATGATATTGGAACTCCTGGAGAGCTCCTGAAAACTGCCGAATATTTAAGAAGGGAATTTGAAATGAAAGACCTGGGAAAGATAAAATATTGTCTCGGCCTGGAGATTGAGCATAAATCAGACGGAATACTTATCCATCAATCAACATATATTGAAAAGATTCTGACAATATTTAATATGGACAACACTCATCCATTAAGTACCCCTATGATTGTTAGAAATCTTGATCCTAAGAAAGATCAATTCCGACCACTTGAAGATGATGAAAAGATACTTGGTCCTGAAGTACCATATCTTAATGCAATTGATGCTTTATATCTGGCTCAATGTACTAGACCAGATATCGCATTTTTAGTAAATTTGCTTGTTAGATTCAGTTCAGCACCAACTCGAAGACATTGGAATGAGATTAAACATCTTTTTCGTTATCTTCATGGAACAAAAGATTTAGGATTATATTATTCAAAATCCAACAACTTTTCACGTTTACTTGGTTATGCGGATGCCGTGTATCTATCTGATCCCCACAAAGCTCGTTCACAAACGGGATATGTTTTTACCTGTAATGGCACAGCAATCTCATGGCGCTCCACAAAGCAAACTCTTGTGGCTACCTCCTCTAATCATTCAGAGATCATTGCACTTCATGAAGCAACTCGAGAATGTATTTGGCTAAGGTCAGTTATTTATCATATTCAAAATACATGTGGATTTTCATCATCTACAGAAATGCCGACGCCAATATTTGAAGATAGTGCGGCTTGTATAGCTCAAGTTAGAGGGGGATATATCAAAGGAGATAGAACCAAACATATTTCTCATAAATTCTTTTATACTCATGAACTTCAACAGAGCCGACAAATTGATGTTAAACAAATACGTTCTATAGATAATCTTGCAGATCTGTTTACGAAAGCATTGCCTACATCAACATTTGAGAAACTGGTATATGGGATTGGTATGCGTTGACTTTGCAAATTATCGGATTGATATTGGAGTTTTATTCAGGGGGAGCGAAATTTGAATGGACATACTATACTCTTTTTCCTTTACCGGATTTTGTCCCACTGGGTTTTACCGGAAAGGTTTTAATGAGGCAGTTCTGAACACGTCCAATACCACTTGATCCAGAAGATCGTTGTATATATTTTGCTCAACTTTTTATCCCACTGGGTTTTTCCTAGCAAATTAAGATACAAGTGGTGATAATCCAAAGGGGAGTATTGTGGAATATTGTAGAGAATTCTAGAATATCCCATAGTGGATTCATCACCACACCAACATTTGCCTAGTGTCACACACGTGGAGACAAAACAAGGAAATGCTTTTGTTTCAATGACTAGTGGCAATGTTGTGTCTATTTGTGATTGGTGACCAAGCCTTATAAATAGGCTCTCATTTTGTTGTTTTGTGAGAGAGAATGGTTTTATGTATGAGATTGCTTTTATGCATATACAAATCGTGAGTTGGAAACAAGACAAAAGCGAAATAAAAGTAAATTATAAAAGTAATTCTCTCTCTCATCTTTGTCTCTACTTAGTATTTTTATTTAGTATTTCATACCAGGTAATCTAATTTTAAATTTATAAAGTAACAATACTTTTTATTGAATTTCATGTTGGTGTTGCTTTGGTTGAAATTTAGTTACATGCATGCATATTGAGTTGGATTTTTGTATTTGATTGTATTTGTATTCCACATAGGGCGAATGATTATGTGGGTTAGATGGGGCTGCAGCCCTGTTTGTCGTTTTTAATATATATATATATATATTAAGGCCCCGTCCTGCAGCTGCTTTTTTTTCGTTTTTGTTTTCTAAAAACGATTTCGAATTCGCGTTTGTTTAACCGTTTTTCATTTTATTTTCGAAAAACAAAAAAAAATTGAAAAACACAATTAGTGTTAAAAGTGAAAAATTTGAAAAACATTTGAAAGTTGTTTTTCGTTTTTCGTTTTTGTTTTGTTTTTAACTTATTTTTTGTTTAATAAAAAAAAATCATTTTTTTCTTACTTTTCTCCATCTTCCCGTCACTATTCTTCTTCATCTTCTTCCAGACTCCTTTTCTTCTTCTTCTTCACCGCCGATTGCTTCTTCTTCTTCTTCACCGATCCGTTTCTTCTTCTTTTTCTTCTTCTTCTTCTTCTTCTTCACCTCCGGTCGGCTTCTTCTTCTTCTTCTTCTTCTTCTTCTCCTTCTTCTTCTTATTCTTCTTCTTCTTCGCCGAGTCCACTTATTAGTCATCCAGCGAAGTTAAAAACTTCCTTTCCTTGAAATTTTACTGAACTTTGTTTGAATACCAGCTTTTCAATTTCTTTTCCTTCCACTTCCAGTGTAAAAGACTCATTCAAGCTTAAAAATTGCAACCTCTCAATGACATCTATGGCTAGTGAACCTATTCCTTCAAAAGTTGTATATACACTGTTCGATAGAAGTCCTAAACGAATTGATGTTTCAACAATTGATTCCAATTAACTACGCTAGATATGTGATTGATGTTAAAAAGGGTGTGGTTAAAAATGGTTATTTTACAGGTAATGGTACTTCTCATGATGATTGCAGTGACGATGTGTGTACTAATGATGCCCCTACATATTCTTCTTTAGGGAATTTACTAGATAGGCGTTTTGTGATTGGTGTTTTAAAATTTTGTAGCAATGAAAGATGTCTTGAACTGGGAAGAAGATATCATGCATTGATTATCAAAAGTGAAGTTAGTGTTAATCAGTTTGTAGGAACTAGTCTTGTTGGTATGTTTGCTAAATGTGGAGATATGAGATTATATATATATATATATTTATTTATTTATATTTATATATGTATGTATTCGGTGAATCAATTTTCTTCTCTGATTCATTATTATATTTTTCTCTTTATTTTTACAACAATTTTTAAATTATGAGTTATTTGATAATTATTTGGGATGAATTATTGACTCCCTTTTATTCAAATTAAAAATTGCAATAGAAAAAATATAAGAAAAATTATAATTTTTGATATTTTTCAGTTATTCTACCAGAAGTGTTTTTACTGTTTTCGTTTTCAGAATTCAGCTTTCAGTGAAGCTACCAGACGCGTTTTTACTGTTTTCAATTTCAGGATACAGTTTTCCATATATGCTACCAGATGCGTTTTCAGAATTTGAAAAACAAAAAAAAAACACTATTTTCATTTTCATTTTCATTTTCATTTTTATTTTCGAAAAACAGTCACTGAAAAACGCTTACAAGACAGACCTTAAGTTTTACTAGTATGCCAAATTTACACAAACTCAATACAAGTTGTGTACCGATTATAGTTGACCAGTATGCTCAACAGCTCAACGGTTCAAGCCCAATGCCGCTTATGTTAATTTAAAATTATCAAATTGCCACCCATAATTCACCATGTGTCTTGACTCATAAGTTTCGTGCCCCTTTATTCCCAAATCCCACGGTTGCACTAGGCTTCGTTTTTTCTGTTACTTTCTTCTTCTTCTCTCGATATTTTTGTTTATCCTTTTCTATTTACTTGTATATTGTTTTATTGTTTACTTTTGTTTTTGTTAAGCTTTCCTAATTACGTTAAAATTGATTTAGTGTTAGTTTGATTTAATTAAATTTGTTTATGGTTTTTTTGTTGCTAGATATAGATACAATTATTTGTGTGTTAGCTTGTTGAAACATTTTTTTTTATATATTTGATGATTAAAATTATTTTTTCTTGACTTCATTTTATTTTATTGGAATATATATTTTGAGGAGTTATATTTATTATATCTCATGACTCGTTGTGTATTTACTTTTTATTAATGAAATCCACATTTCTATTAAAGTTGTTTAAAAAAATTTATAACCAGTATTTAGTTCAATTCCAGCCGAATAGAAAATTCCTGAATTCGCCAATGATTCCACGTTTCTTTATATAATTTGTTTAGATTTTTTTTAAGAAAAAATATTAACATATTTATTTATAATATACATTTTATTAGGTGAATATCGCTATGTCTTCCTAGCTATATGGATCTTTATTTTTAATAAATAAAGTTTCTCATATTGTTGACTCATATTGTTGATGGACGCAAGCAGAGTTCCGGTGGGCCTCACCTCAAGTTTTGAAAAATAAAAATTGATTAAAATTTCAATTTTATACTCTAATATACTGCTGTATTTTATGTTTTTCTTTAAAACATCTATAATACTAGTATGTATTTTCGAATTTCTCATTAATGACATATTTGTATCTCTCTTGAATATGAACCCACTTATATATAAAAAAATACATATTCAAATCTTCAAAACAATTTTCTAAAGAAAAATATACATCCACTTTATAATCAATCACTACAAAACATTTATCTCACTATTTCTCTTCTTTTATTTTACCATTAAAAAATTTAAATAATCAAGAATTAGCAGTGATATTTTTTATCTCATTATCTATCCATCCATGTGATAAGAAATTTTATTCAAATGCATAATAACATTTGAGATGCATTTTTTCCAATTTTCTTTACTCAAATTTTCCATTCGTCTACAACAAAACAACAATCAACTCTCTCTTTCCGACAATTATTATCAACATTTTATGTACACTCAATTTCTGGTTAGTTAATTTAATTTAATTTTGTATTAAATTATCTATTATTCTTTTAAATTTTTCTTATTTCTAATAGTTTTAGTTTGACATGGATGATACTTCCAATCATTAAACTATAAAATTTCAAATTTTAATGTATTATATTAAATCGTCCATCTAATACCATGATTCAATTTTTTTTAATCCATTGTATTTTTCATTATTTTATAGTTTAAAATCAATAGAGCAAAAAATAAAAATTTAAAAACATGTTTAACAATATTTATTAATCAATTATTATTATGTAAATTTAAAGTGACTTTTATATAAATACAAAATATTATTTCTTTTTATAAAATTAGATGGTGATTATTTTTCATGAATAAATATTATAATTTTGCATATTTATTTTGTGAGTAATATTTTTTTTTGAAGTATTACAAATATTACAATAGGACCGTCGGGACCTGCAAAGATCATATAACACATGTACGGACCGAATATTTACTCCCATAAACCAGAGAAAACTCTCCATACATGCTTCTAAAATGCACATGGTGGGACTCAAATCCTTGACCACCAATGTGGAGGGGAGGTGCATAACCACATGTATTAAGAGGTGATGTGCATTTTGTGAGTAATGTTAGATTGCACAAATGATGTGTCGGATGAGTTGTAACTAACACATCATCTCATGATTTACGTAATATTTAGTGGTCGACAACTCACATGTCACATCTTTTGGGAATGAATCTAGACAATTTTTTTTGACAATCTAGCATTATTCTTAATTTTTAAATATTGTGTTTCTTGTTTTTATTCTTTTTAAATGTAAGACTATTTGATTTATCTTGATTATGCGTTTTATTTGTTTTATTATGCTATCATTTTTTTCTTTATAAAAAAACTAATTTATTATGGTCTTAATTTTTTAATATTATTATTATTTTATTCGAGTGACCCATTACAATTTAGTGAAAATGTAGGAAAATAGCATTATTTTAATGTTAAATTTTACGAGTATCAATAGTTTAATAAGTTAAGTTTAATGGCACCAATGAACTAAAATACCATCATCTCCTTCTTTTATTATGTTTGTACCATTTTTAGGTTTTTTTTTTAATTTCAAAAACCTCCAATGATAGAAGACTAATGGAGGTCCTCCATCATCGGAGATGAAAGACCTCCATCGGGGGTCAAAATTGGCCTCCAGTGGAAGTCGAAATTGGCCTCCGATTGGAGGTCGATTTGGAGGCATCGATGAAGAAGATGACCAAAAAAAATTGGAAATTTTCATTTTTGCTCAATCAAGTCTCGGAAAATGTAAATATACCTAATAAGTCTCGGAAACTACCTGATAAATCTCGGAAACTACTAAATAAGTTTTAGAAATATCAAAATAAGTCTCGAAAACATAAAAAACGTGAGACTTTTTAGTGAGTGTTTTAAGGGTATTTTTATCATAGAGTAATGCTAGAAGTCCCAAATATTTTTTCCAAATTTTTCCCAAATGATATGGCACGTGAGGTGTCGACATCACATCAGTCAACATATAATCTTACGATTTATAAAATGCCGACACATCACGTGCCACATCATGTGGACAGAATTTGAGAAAAATATTTGAGACGTCTAGCATTACTCTTTATTATATTCACACTTTTGATTCTTTTAAAACTTAAATTATTAAATAAATGATAATCTTAAAACTCACTCAGTAATTCTCAAACTTCATTAATTATTAAGTGAACTGAGATTTGATCTCGGAACTCGCACAACAACAAAAAAAATCTTAATAATGTAATTAGTTTTTAATTCATGTTGATGATTTCATGTATAGTTAAATAAAATGGAAATTATTCTATTCTCGGTGGTTGCCATTCTTAATCATATTCATGACTCATGAGATGCAGAAAAATCTGTTAGGAAATAAAACAATGTATATTATCTTTCCTATTTGTTGTATATTATCTTTCCTATTGTATTGCCTAACTTTTAACTAGACGACTCATAATCCATGACTTGTAGGAGTAGTTAGTTTTCTTCTTGTACAAACACACGATTAAGTATCAACAATATTAAGTCAAGCAAATTCAATATCTCCTCCATCTTTTCATGAGCAGGACTAAGATCCTGGTTTGTCCTGCACTTTAAATCTATCGTGTAGCATCTCTCTCTTTCAGCCATGCCAATGATGAATTACCACTAACTCCTTCTGTTCCTGGCGAGGAAATTGACGATCCTAATGCGGATTCTTCAAGACCGAATATCTCAAACCCCTATATCACTCATCATTTAGATCATCCAGGTTTGGTTTTGATTTCCAAACCCTTGAATGGAGACAATTATTCTACTTGGAAAACGGCTATGACTCTGGCTTTAAATTCCAAAAACAAACTAGGTTTTGTCAATGGTTTCAATCAATGCACCTTCAAAAACAGCAGATCCTGAAAGTTATACAGCTTGGTCTCGGTGTAATGATATGGTCCATTCCTGGATCGTCAACACTTCTAGTCTGAAAATTTCAGACAATGTGATTTATTACTCCACCGCCAATGAAGTTTGGGAAGATCTTCGTGAGCGATTCTCTCAAAGCAATGCACCTCGCATCTTCGAGATTCAGCGAGATAATTCCTATCTTTGACAAGAACAACTCCCTGTCTCTACTTATTACACAAAATTAAAGGGCCTATGGGATGAACTAAGTTCCTACAGCGATGTAGTACATGGGACATAACAAGATCAACAAAAATTGATTCAATTTCTGATGGGATTGAATGATTCTTACAGTGGTGTTCGCGACCAAATCCTCCTGATGAACCCGCTTCCTTCGGTTCGCCAAGCATATTCCTCCATCTCTCAAGAAGAAAAACAGTGTCTCCTGAGCTCGACACACGCTACAGGTGATTCTGGTGGTAGCGTTGTTTTAGCTGTTGGAAGCAATAACAGCAGCAAATCCACTCCAGTCGGCTGGTACAAGAAGGTTCGAACGTCCATATGGTTCACATGATTTTAGATCGCAAGAAAAATCACCATATAATTTCAGTGGAGGACGCCGAATTGATCAAGACAAGAAACGTTCAGGATCTGGAAGAGGACGCCCTCATTGTACCCATTATGGAGAATTAGGGCCATTAGGTCCAAACTTGTTATGAATTACATGGGTATCCAGCATGCCACCCAAAAGCTAAGTATAATTCAGGCCCAAAACGTTTCAACAACAAAAACAGACTGTAGCTAATCATGTGTCTGAATGTCTTTCTAAAGAGGACAACAATCACGTCGTTGGAATTTCAGAGGCCCAATTGAAACAGCTCTTATCACTTCTTGACAACAAAAAATGAAGGATTTAGCTCTCAAGCATATGTTGTGGCCAAGCTAGGTTTGTCTAAAGTCGCTTCCAGCAGTTGGATCATTGATAGCGGGGTGACAGATCATATTTCTACATCATCAAAATAATTTTTCCGCATAGATAAAAATTGCTTGTTACCTCCTATACTTTTGCCTAGCGGAGAAAAAGCTAATATTATTGCAAATGGATCATTGCCTTTGAATTCCGTCTACTATTTGAATGATGTGTTATGTGTACCTGCATTCAAAGTTGATTTGATGTCAGTTAGTCGTCTAACGAGAGGCCTGAATTGTGCAATAACTTTTTTCCCTTATTGGTGTGTTTTGCAAGATCTGGCTACGAGGAGGATGAATGGTTTGGGTAAACAACGTGACGGACTATACTATTTGGTGGCACTAGCAACAAAAAAATCCATGACAAACTCTTCTTCACCCACACATCGACCAACCTGCAACCCCACCATCTCATCCACCGATCTCTGGCATAACCGCTTAGGTCATGTATCACCTCCTCTTTTGAGTTTCATTGCGAAGAACTTTTTGAATTTTTCAGTTCAGTCCAATAATGCTTGCCTTATATGTCTTTTGGCTAAGCATAGTCGTTTACCTTTTAGTCTTAGTGTAATCTCTTCTGTAAAACCTTTTGAAATAATTCATTGTGACATTTGGGGTCGTTATCGACACTCTCCTCTTTCTGGTGCTTATTATTTTCTTACTATTGTTGACGATTATACACGTTTCACATGGATTTTCTTGATGCGACACAAAAATGAAGCACAATCAATTTTAAAACGCTTTTTCAATTATGTTCTCACACAATTTGGGTCTCACATTAAGATTTTTTTGAAGTGACAATAGTGGGGAATTTATCTCACTTCGTTCCTTTTTCCATGATAATGGTGTCATTTTTCAGCATTCTTGTGTTTATGCGCCTCAACAAAATGGGGTTGTAGAACGCAAACATCGCCACATCTTGCAGGTGGCTCGAGCTTTAAAATTTCGAGCTCAATTCTCTACCCAATTTTGGGGAGACTGTGCCTTTACTTCTGTACACATAATCAATAGACTCCCTTCTCTGTTTCTCTCTTACAAAACCCCTTTTCGAACTTCTCTACTCAAAACTGCCTTCTTTTTCTCATCTACGTGTCTTTGGTTGTTTAGCCTATGCAACGAATGTCCATACTTCTCACAAATTTGACTATTGTTCCATACCCTCAGTTTTTATCGGCTATCCTATTGGTCAGAACGCTTACAAATTATTTGATTTGTCAACCAAAAAGGTTTCACTAGCCGCGATGTAAAATTTCACGAAAACATCTTTCCTTATGCATCTATCCAGCCCTACTCTGCTAATTATGGCCCAATTCCTCTTGTGGCCCATGACATCCCTTACTCTTTTGACTCCATTTCAGACACTTCTCGTCCTAGACACAACTCTTCCTCATCCAAACATGCCTCGTCATCCAAATACGCCTCATTCTTCTCCGATTCTGCAATCTGCTTCCGTCTCTGCTCCTCCGTCGAATTCACCATTTTCGGCATTAGAATCCTCGTCACATCCGCCTCATCAACCACTTCTCTCCTTTTCTTCACCCGATCCCAGCCATCCACTCGACCTAGCTCCATTTCATCGTTCCAGCTGCCATGCCGGTCCGCCAGCCAAGCTTCGCGATTACGTCTGCTCCACCGTTTCCTCCACTCAATTGTCCTCCTTACTGCCCGGTCCGACCAAAGTTACGAGATATCCACTGGCCAATTTTGTTTCGTATCATAGATATACACCTGCACATCGCTCTTTTGTTGCTTAGATCACTGCGGTCACGGAACCCAGTTCTTATTTGGAAGCCGCCGCTCATCCTAAATGGCAGGAAGCCATGCGTTCCGAATTACATGCTCTCCAAGCCAATGGCACTTGGTCTCTCATTCCACTCCCGACCGGAAAGACTCATATTGGCTAAAGAAGGGTGTTAAAATCAAACACCATTCTGACAGTTCTATCGAGAGGTACAAGGCTCGTTTAGTCTCCAAAGGCTTCACTCAACTGGAAGGTGTCGATTATCAGGACACTTTTTCACCCACTGCCAAAATAATCTCAGTTCGCTGCATGCTTGCCTTGGCTGCCTCTTATGGCTGGTCTATTCACCAAATGGACGTCAACAATACCTTTCTTCACAGGCGATTTAGCTGAAGAAATATACAGGTCTCCGCCACTAGGGCTTCGGCGACAGAGGGAGGATAAATTGGTGTGTCGTCTTCATAAGTCATTTTACGGTTTGAAACAGGCATCTCGCCAGTGGTTCGCCAAGTTCTCAAAGGCAATTTGCTCCACTAGTTATGTACAATCTCGAGCCGATTATTCTCTGTTCACCAGAAAACAATGCAAGTTTTTTACTGCTCTCTTGATATATGTTGATGATAATTTAATTACTGGGAATGATCCTATTAGCATTGCTGAAACTAAAATATTTCTGCATAGTCATTTTCATCTCAAAGATCTTGGTGATTTGAAGTACTTTCTGGTATTGAGGTTTCTACTTCTAAGAACAGAATTTTTATTTCCCAACGTAAGTATGCGTTAGAAATCATTGAGGGTGCAGGGCTGTTAGGCGTAGCTCCTATTGATACTCCTATGGAACGAGGCTTGAAATTATCAGACAAGAGTGACTTGCTTAAAGATCCGAGTCAGTATAAAAGATTAGTCGACAGATTAATTTAATTAACTGTTTCGAGGCCGGATATAACATATGTTGTACATGTCCTGAGTAGATTCATGCACCAACCTCGAAAACTTCATATGGAGGCAACTCTTCGGGTTGTCAGATATCTAAAAGGTGCTCCTGGCAAAGGTATGTTCTTCTCTTCGAATAGTGATTTCAAGTTGAGAGCTTACTGTGACTCGGATTGGGCAGGTTGCCCTACTCACTAAGAGATCTACTATGGGTTATTGTGTCTTTCTTGGACCTTCATTGATATCTTGAAGGTCGAAACGATAGAAAACAGTTTCACTTTCTTCTGTTGAGGCGGAATACCGTGCAATGACGGGAACCTGCTGTGAGTTGACATGGCTCCGATATCTATTGAAAGACTTGGGACTTTCACATCATGAACCTGTTTTGCTATATTGTGATAACAAGGCTGCCCTACACATTACAGCCAACCCAGTTTTTCATGAGCGAACTAGGCACATTGAGATGGATTGCCATTACATTAGAGACAAGATCTAAGATGGTTCTGTGACTACAAAATATGTAAATTATGCACATCAACTAGCAGATGTCTTGACAAAGCCCTTGGGGAAAGAGTTTTTTGTTCCTATGGTTCACAAGTTGGGAGTGCAAAATATTCACTCTCCAACTTGAGGGGGAGTGTTAGGAAATAAAACATTGTATATTATCTTTCCTATTTGTTGTATATTATCTTTCCTATTGTATTGCCTAACTTTTAGCTAAACGACTCATAGTCCCTGACTTGTAGGAGTAGTCAGTTTTCTTCCTGTACAAATACACAATTGAGTATGAATAATATTAATTCAAGCAAATTCAATATCTCTTCCATCTTTTCAAAATCTATATTGTTGGAACAAATTTTCAAATATTAAACACCTCTCTTAGTTTACAGGTAAATTATAACTCAAAAAATCAAATATTGTGTACAATGACATCAAGCTCTTTGATTCCATAGAGACAAATGTACCTTAAAATTATATTTGAAGTCCATCGGATGAGGTTGGAGTAGGGATGGTAAAATAATCCACAGGTATGGGATCCCACAGGGACCCGTACTTATAGGGTGGGAATATATTTCAATTTGGTAGAGATGAGACGAAGATGAAGATAGATAGTAAAACTCGCAATGGGTATGAGACGGAGATGGGTTTTATAATCTCTGCCCCACCCCGTTTAAAATATAATTTTTTTATTATTATTACATATATTTTTTCTTTTAATGTTATGTTTAAAAGTTATTTAATTTATTTGTTTAGTTGTGAGATTTATATTTATTTTTAATATTTATGAGATGATTTTCAATATTTTTTAGAATTACTTTATATATTATATCATATTCATTAAGCTATATATTTATTATTTAAGAAAATAATTTTGATAAATAGATTAAATTGGGTAAATAGGAGAAATGGGGGGATGGGTAAAGCATACCCCGCCCCTCCTCACCCTGCTCCATATATTGTAGGGTTTTATATAGGGATGAGGTTTCAAAAAATAAATGGAGCAGAGTGCGGGGAGGGCTACCCCGCCCCAAACCATCCTCATTGCCATCCCTAAGTCTCACTCCCTAATTTATTGTAACATTTCAAAAATAAAATTATATTTAAAGCCTAAAAAAGAAACATTAAATAAACACAATTTGATAGATATATGAATGAAGACCAATTTAATAATTTATAATTATGGGGAATTACAGTTAGGTCCTTATGTTTTAAGCAAACATTACTTTTTCACCCTACTTATATGTATTAGGGGTATTTAATCCTCATCTTTTTTGGAAATACATCAAAAATGTCATTCCGTCAATCAATGGTTAGTAAGAGTTAACTGATCCAAGGGTAAAAGGGTGGTTTCAGTCTTGTTGAAATTTTTATAAAAAAATTAATTTGAAAAATAAAAAAATATATATTTTTTTAAACGGATCTCCACCATCCATCTTTCTTAAAAATCAAAGATGGATGGTGGAGATCATATAAAATATATTTTTTTATTAAAAAGGAAAAAAATTTAAAAAAATTATCAATATTTTTTTTGAATAAAAAATTTATTTAAAGAAGCAAAAAAAAATTGCTTTTTGAAACTGACTGTTCATCAATCTAGAAAAAAAAATCCATAATACAGTCTGATTAAACAATCACCAATTTTCTTCAATCTGGAAAATCCAAGTAGAAGATCCAATTAGATTTTTTTTTTCGTTCTATAACCAATGGTTCATCAATCTAGAAAAAAAAATCATATTTAATCAAACATCATCAATTCCAAAGACCATATTTCTCTGGAAAAAAAAAATACTCCATTTACATGCATTTTCTTAGCCTACAAACATCATCAATTCCAAGAACAACATCCAGAATAATCCATCCACAACACTACTAAAACCTCATTCAAATAAACACACAAATAAAAAGAAGAAATTTACAAACTCCATCTTCATCACCCAAACAATATTTTATCATCAAATCACCATCAAAACCATAACAATTTTTTTAAAAAAAAAATTACGAAGATCTGCTCCTCATACAACAATCTTCCTCTCTCCTCCATCTCCGTCTGAGATGAAGGCCTCGCATGACAAACTGTTTCGTTGGAGATGGAGGCTTCATAACAATCTACTTCGCTGGAGATGGAGGCGTCGCCTAACAATCAGCTTCATTGAAGTTTGAGGCTCCATCTCCTCCATCTCAAATGAGAGATCCTCTTTGTGGCGAATTCCATCTTAGACGGAGCATTTGAGCATCTCATATGAAGAATTAAAGATACCCATCAGATGGTCAAATGGTTTGTTCCATGGATTTGGTGGAGATCCAATCTCCACCTGATTTTTATTTTATTTTATTTTATTTTATCTTTTTTAAACAAATAGATTTTTTTAAAAAAAAAAAATTTATATCCAACCGTAAAGAGATAATTTTGTTTTTAGTTTTTTTGAAGTTTATTTTTTAAAACAATCAAGGACAACTTTTTTAAATTTCCTTTATTTAAACAATTTTGATTTTTTAAGAATTTTTTTAAAAAAAAAATTTTATTTGAGCTCCAGTGTCGATCTCTAGATATGGATGGTGGAGATTCATTTTCTATTTATTTTTAAGTAATTAGTTTTGAAAATACACAATTATTTTAAATAGGGGTAAAATAGTACTTTCATGACATCCATAATGTTTGACCGTTAGTGTTTTTGGTAAAAGGACCATTTTGATGTATTTTTAAAAAGATTAGAACTAAAAACCCTAATACACATAAGTCAAGTAAAAAAAGCAATGTTTCATTAAAATACAGGGACCAAACTGTAATTCTCTCTAATTATTAAACTATTTGCCAAAAAAATAATAATTAATAAACTAATTTTTTTAAAGAAAGAAAAAAAAAATCAATAAAGCATCAGCACATGTGAGCATATGACTAAATAACTAACACAAGCAATGATTGTACAACCAAAAAAAAAAAACCCACCATTTCCGTTGCCGGCAAACCTGAGCAGAACCACCCCAACACACAGTGAAACGACACAAACACAAGACAAGTGAAGACTCAACACATCTTTGTTGCTTAGAAACCAATCAAACCGCGCCAACCCCACCTCAAAAAGTGCTTCTTTTTTCTTGCTTACAAAAACCCATCTCTAAAAAAAGTAAACAGCGCCTTTCTCTCTATAATTGACTCCAGTACTGCCCTCCCCAAAAATAAAAATATAAAAATATAAAAAAAAATGGCAAAAGAGCTTAAAGAAGCACCTCTTGCAATTATCAACGCTGCCCAGGTTCATCAATCTATCACCTTTATTCATTTTATTCGTTTTTCAACCCAAATCATTGCACTTGGTAGACACACACATCACATACATTTTTTATTCTCTATCTGGAACTGGGGACTCACATTGTTGGATCATAATTGCTTTTTTGGTTTGCTTATGACTGTATATGCAGGACAAAGACGAAGACAAGGAGCCGGACCTCGGATCTGACGACCCAGAGCCACCATTGCCTCTAACCGTCACTTCCCGGGTATGATTTTCTCTGTTTCTTTTCTTTATTATAAGATTTGATTGAGAAATTTGTGGGAAAACAATGTTGAATGTTATGATAATGATAAAAAGAAAAAAAAAACGAATGCAGGTGTTGTATATGTTGGGAGATATAACAGCAGGTCCGGCCTATCGGTTCACCCAATGGTTGGAACTGGTTCGTAAACGCAGCGGCAAATACCGCTCCTCTGGCTTCCCCCGCCGCCCTCACCGGCCCGTTACAATGCCTATTAGGTCTTTCACTCTCCGCATTTTCATTTTAATTAACTTGCAATTGGATTATGATCTTGTTGTTTATAAGACAATAGCATTGTTGAATTTATTTGTTTGGTGCGACATACTTGTTTGATATCTCTTGCAAATATTTTAGCCCTCCATGTATTCTCCTATAGAAAATGGGTCATTTTGAGGAACTATGTGCCTTGTGTTCTACCATTCCGTTACTGAGTTGTTTCCTGTGGTTTCCAATTCAGTGCAGGAGAATCACTTGTTGATTCTAAAGGCTCTCTGCCTGCTGAACAGGCTCCCGAAATCAGTTTGTGGGAAAGACTAGGGAAAGCTGCTACGCTGGACATTGACTCATGCTTGTTTTCTTGGGACATGCTTTCTTCACTTCATCATACTGAGCATGGTAGTAGCACTGAACATTCTGAGGATGAACTGAATAAAGCCCTTGAGGTATGTGATCTATTCTAGCCAGATTGTTTGGAACGACACCTATCTTCTGTACATTTGTTCCAGTATTCCATAGCTTGAGATGGGGAAGTGCAAACAAGAAAGATAGTCATTCAAATTTGTTGTTGTTCTAGTACTAACTGGAAGGCTGGAACCCCAAACATAATTACATATGTTAGCATGCTCTAGTTCTAAAGAAAATTGTTTTGGATGCCTGTGAGTTAAATTATCAAATATTATGAAATAACTCATGAGGTCATTAATAGGAACAGGATTTTATATACATCATAAAGGTAAAAAAAATTAAGTTCATATATATTTTCTTATCTCATTACAACCAAAGTTTTCTAGCCAAAAACAATAATTACAGATACAAAATTTAGTGAACTAGGGTATTACAACCATAAAAGCAGACTAGCAGAGCAGCTTTGCTATATCATCCAGTATTGCACATTTTAAGAAAAATTATATAAAAAAATAGAAATTCCACCCTAAATAAACCTAATCCACTTACAACAACTTCATCCTTTGTGAAAATGAACAAAAAGAAATCCCAAAAATTTGGAGAACATTGATGAAGCCCAAGAAGATGTCCAAAAACAGACTTTATCCCAAAGAGTACAAGTATCCTCTCCCTACTTTAGTTTTCTTACCTCCACCAAAAACTCACTGCAGAAGCTACAATCCATGATAATTTAGTCTTAAAAAACTGTTTCTCCAAATCTTCCAAGATATTAGACAATGGAGAAAAAGGTGGAAGTCTCCACTTCAGCTTTGCACATCAAACACCACTGATGGCAAAGATAGCACTTAGGTTTCCTCCTTTGAATATTATCATTGGTATTAATCTTAATCTTGTTGAGAGAAAATGACCACACGAAGATTTATGTATCTTAGATGGAACTTTTGCTTTCCATATAGTTTTGTAAGGTTCAGAAGAGATCAAAGGAGTAATCATTGGAGAACTAGTGAAATTTTTTTTTGATAGTGACATAGCCTGACTTGTCCAGGATTTAAATTCTTCTTTCTTGTCAAGCAGAATTCAGAAAACAGCCTTCCAAATGGCTAGTAAAACGGCACATTCAGATGCCTCTCTACCGGGATTAATTCTAACTTTAAAAGGCCAAATTTTCTGCATCATTTCTTAGCTCGGCAATAGAGGAATTGTGGGATAAGAACAGTTACATATCCTCTTAATTCTGGTGCAAAATGGAGTACCACACAACCAGACTTTCTCTCACCATTTAACTTTACCCCCATCACCTGCGTCCAATATGGTATTTTTGCTGAGTAAACAACTGAATTGAGAAGGGTTTAAAGTTCAATCTAGTTTCATATTTTGTGTGATCGCATATTCTGTTAGGGGAATTCTTAGATGATATTAATTCTGTTTTTATTAAGCTTCTCATTTGCTGCCTCAAATTTTCTTCAGTTGTTTATATGTAGGTTACTGTAAACTCCGGGGGAGTTGTTTTCTTTGCCCTATTCAATCAGCCTGGGTATGCTGATGCTTCTCCAAAAGAAGCAGCAGCTGTTATAAAGTTCTCATCTTCAAGGATGGCCACCCAATCAGAACGCTTTGGCTATGAATTTGCCAAGTGGCTAGGGGTCCGAACTCCTCAGGTTTTAATTTTATTCTCCAGCAGTTATTTCTTTCGTCTTAAGCCATAAGTCCTGTCTTATTTTAAACCTTCTGTCGGAACTTCCTTTCTTTTCTGCATTTCACTATAAGTATTCTGTTGGCACAGGCTAGAGTAATTCATAATTGTAGCCCGGAGTGGCTGCAGATCAAGGAAGCTGCTGAGAAAGCAAAAGTGACTGCAACTTTGGAGGGAGATGAAGTTGGCGAAATGACATGTTCAGAACTTTTGGAAGCCCTTGAACTTAGTCGCTGCCTTTTCTTCATGAGGTGAATATGCAACCTAATTTTTATTGTCCATGGTGGCTATTGTGCTACAGCTTGTTATGCTCCTTTCATTGCCTGCTTTCTACTTACCCGATACACTAAGGGTAACAGGACTATTAAATTGGTTTGTGACCTGTTTTTCTACTTATCTACTGAAAATTAGTCTGCTTAAAGGTTGGGGTCATTAAACCAAGATGAACAGCTCCTTGCACTGTCTTGAGAAGTTTAAAAATAATAAATCAGGAGTGTTCCCTAATAGCTTGGCTGAAGGAGCACTGACACTAGAAGTTATCGTCAACCGCACCCCATACATCCACCTCCACCGTGTGAACGCCACCGCCTTCCCTTGGGCAGTTCTCTTACCTTTTATCAGTGTTTCTTTTGCTTATGGAGCAGATAAATGATCTTAAAATATAGCTGCTTTGTAATAAGATAAAGTATCTTCCTTTTTTGTTCCTTTAACCCTTGCCAATAAAGTTCATTCAGTTATAAAGAAAAAGTAACTTTGAGCATTCTTTTGAAGTTGGACATATGATTAATTAGTTAAATGCATATAACAGATTCACATGAGGCACTATGTTATAGAAGTGAATCTGGCGTACAGCCAACTGGACTGGTTCCTGCTTCAACTTGGCTGCCCGTGAATAATCATCAGTTTTATGGATAACCCGTTTGTCTTGTTAGGTCCATATTCAAACACAAATCATTCTAGCTATTCTAATTATTTTCTCTGCTCTCAATTAATCACACACCTAGGAAACAATTAGAGGATAATGCATAATCCACTCTATAAGTTTCTCCCAAGGATATGATATTTTTTTTCTGAGGCGTTCTCTTAAGATCAAGAACTTCTGTCTTTGCAGTTATGTTCATGGATCTCCTTTATTAGAAAGCTCAAATGCATTTGAATCACCAGAAAGTGCAGTAAAAACAGCAGCAGCTCTTGGTAGGATCTTGATGTTGGACCTTGTCATTAGAAATGAGGACAGACTCCCTTGCCGTCAGCTCAGATGGCGTGGAAATCCTGCAAATTTGTTGTTTGCAGAGAAAATGGGGTCTGGAAATATGGATGCATTGGAGGAAGCATTTGATTCTGCAATTAAGCGATACCGACCAAGGATGATTAGAGCTCTTCAGAAAGATCGAAGGGCCACTTCAGTAGACTGCAAATTGAGTTCTCACAATCCAGGATTGACTTCACAGGGCTCAGATCTTTCTGATACAACTGAATCTCCAAAATACAGTGAAATAAGGCTAAGAAGTCAAATATCAGATGGATCAACTTTTTCTGATTTTCAGATCGTGACTATTGACTCTGGAGTTCCTCGTCGACCTCCTGCAGGAAAACGTGCAAATGACCAGACAAATTATCCTAAGTTGGTTGAGTTACTTCTCAACAGTCTTGACTATGCCTCTAATCTGTTACATGACATAACTGCAGGGAAGTTAGGATCTCCTCCAACAGAAGATGCTGACATAACTGATATTCGGGTACCTGAATTGGCTTCAGTTGTTCATGAATTCCGCAGTGGGTTCCGCACTGCTCTTAGAGATCTTCAAGCATTTCATATATTCCTCCTTACACTTCACCAGAAACTAGACAGCTTGTTAAGAGGATTTTTGAATATTATAAATAAGACAACTTCAGGGGACTGTGACAAGGAGGACCTTGTGATTCCTGAGTCACCATCTCATCATGCTGCAGGTGTTAATTGTCCATCGCCACCAAGTAAGGAACGATTCATAAATGATAACCATCCAGACTCTGATACAGATTTGCATGAAAACAGCTCCAAAGTCATCATCTAAAGAAAGCTCAGACTCCAGTTCTCCCATGTCACGAGAAGGTTGGCATGGAAAGTTCCACAGGGGCAGTGGGGAAGCTGTCCGTAGTCTACGTTTGACAGCAAAGCTCCGTGATTTCCATAAATCTGCTAAGGTTATACTTTTAGTAAAATTATATGTTATTCGATACATCTTATTGATTGGTTTAAATTAGCAGTTATGATACTATCATGCAGTACATATACAAGTATTTGTTGAATTTAGTCTGTCAGTATACTATAGACTATCACTGCTGATGCCATCTAATTGGTTACACTAGTTTCATTGGTCTGATGACAATGTCTGACAGTATTTCGGGAAATTTCTATATGTGGCTTAGTATCTCTTCCCATTTCCCAGTAATAATGAGTGAAAATTCTGGCTTAGAATTCGGCACACTTCTAATGAGATTCCATCTTTGCTTTTTGTCTTGTCATATGTACCAAACTGGAAACCCTAATGCTAGACAACCCAAAACATTAGCCTAAAAACCAACTCAAATGATGCGGCAAGTGATTTTTCCTTACCATATCATTCATCACATCATCCCATGAAGATGATGGAACTAACAAACTGGAACTAACATTTCTGTCTTTCATTTAAAGATTTGTGTGCTACATTTTGCATGTTATTTTGTGGCATGAAATGTCTAATTTTGTTACTTGGTTAAATTGTTTAAGCTTGGAAATATCACCAGACATGAATGCTAATATGTACAATGGGTAGATTAGTTGACTATATTTTTCTTGTTCTTATTCCTGAGGCAATTTTGTATTTGATGGAGAGTTACTTTTTACTTGTATTGCTGTGGTTTATAGTAGTGTGAGAAATTATAAGAACAGGTTTACTGCACGCCTCTGCTCAGAAAATAAAAGATGTGTGATTGGGATTTGAGTGGAGGGTGGGTGATGGTTGTTTGGAGATAGTGATCAGCATCCCCTTTCTGTATAAATTCTTTCCTATCTCATTTTTTATCATCTAATATTTCAATTTTCATGCTCAGGTTGATGCTGAATCAAATAAAGAATTAGAACAATGGAATGAAATGTTGAGAAACGATGCTATTAAACTCTGCCAGGAAAACAATTTTAATTCGGGGTTCTTTGAGGGTAGTGATAATAATTGTGTTGTTGATGCATATGAATTGAAGGTATAACTTCGAATCAACTCTTGGGCTTCGGTTTATGTAGTGAAATAATATTTTTTATTTTTTGTATTTTTGATTCAATATTTGTTTTCGTATGTTCTTCCTAATTATCTTTTTTTCATCTGTATCATAACTTGCAGGTCAGACTTGAGCACATTCTTGAGAGAATAGCATTGATATCCGATGCTGCAAGTACAGAAAGACCATCTTCAATAACAGGTAACCTGTTCATTGGAGGAGCCCTGGCTGCTAGATCTGCTTACACACTGCAACATTTAGGAATTACTCATATATTGTGTTTATGTTCCAATGAAATTGGACAGTCAGATTCGCAGTATCCTGATCTCTTTGAGTACAAAAATTTTTCTGTAAGTGCTTCTTTCCCACTTCTCTATTTCCCATTACAGTATGTTTCTTGTTTGTTTTATACTTATAACTGTAGCCAAACAAAATAATGATGTCTATAAAAGGAATGTACATATGCTCTTCTATCTTTCTACAAAACCTACAGACTTGCCGTGTTATTTTGTGCTTTGACCTTTTCTCATTTCTTTTCTTTTTTGAAGCTGCTTAAAGATATTGTACACTATGATATATTTTCCGAGATAATTTAGCTTGGGCCAACTTTTATGGTTTCTTGTTTGATTTAGTAATATTAACATTATTCATGGCGTCTTTTGTCCTAGAATTCCAAAATCTAGACATCATTGATTATACTCTCTGACTACACAGAATTTCCGGTTGTATTTTATTTCAAAACGGTTTCCTACTGATACATGATTTTCCCCATTTGAACAGATTTCTGATGATGAAGATACAAACATCAGCAGCATCTTTACAGAGGCTTCGAATTTTATCGATCATGTTGAACATATGGGTGGCAGGGTTCTAGTTCATTGTTTTGAAGGCAGAAGTAGGAGCGCTACATTAGTGCTAGCTTACTTGATGCTCAGGAAGTAAGTAAAATTGCAATTAAATGCTACAATAGTACTAATATGCAAGGTTCATGTTGCAATGTCACATGCATGATGAAATAAGACTTGAGATTGATATCTTGTATCTGAAACATTCTTTCTATAGACATGCATATATGTTCATGACCTCTGATCTTATTAAAAGGTTAATTTTATTAAACAGGAACTTCACTCTATTAGAAGCATGGAACACCCTAAAACGAGTCCATCGTCGGGCTCAGCCTAATGATGGGTTTGCAAGGATTCTATTGGACCTTGATAAAAAACTGCATGGGAAAGTGTCAATGGAGTGGCAACAGCGGAGGCCAATGATGAAAGTTTGTCCGATATGTGGAAAGAACGCTGGTCTCAGCAGCAGCTCGCTTAAGCTTCATTTGCAGAAGTCACACAAGAAGCTATCGTCGGGGAGTGTGGATAGTGCTATGACAATGGAGATACAAAAGGCTTTGGATGCACTTAAAATAAGCAGAGGTGGGAGTGTCAGTCCTACACAGAGACAGTCTATGGACGATTAGGATGCTGAGAGTGAACTCTTTAACTTGTGGAGACTGCTTTTGTTTCATAGTCTGATTTTTGTAACATTCCATCCACGGTGACAAAAATTTGTTGTACTCGAGCAAAAGAAAAAAAATGAAACGAGAGAATGTAATTTTTTTAATCTGTATCACTTGATAATATTCTGCTTACTATATATGAATGGTTTCTGTCTTGGTCACAACTCATAACAACAGTAAAGTATGAAGATAAACTTTAATTCAGAGCAGTTGAAACCAACAGAATCATGACATTCCTTATCATTACATTGTTTTATAGTGTAAAATAATAATGAAAACTAAGACTACCAACATCCTACTATCTGCAACTGAACTGTGTATTGCCTTGTAATTCATGGTGTAACTAATACAGCCTTCAGCCCCAGCCAGCAATTAATCAACAGCTTCCAATTCTACTACCAGGTAGTCCTTCCAAGAAAACAGACTACAATTATATAGCCAGTTCTAATGGGAAAAAAGTACAAACATCATTATATCAAATAGCACAGGCTGGGTTTACACAACAGGAACTGGGTCTGCTGGCAACGACTCCGGAGCACCGCTGCTGCCATTGAGCACGGTGACATTCCCATCAGAATCGACATCCACAATGACAGAATCGCCCTCTTTGATCTCTCTTGCAAGCATCTTCTCAGGCCATGCTGTCTTCCAGAAGTCTCATAATGGCTCTTCTCAAAGGCCTTGCTCCGTAGCTTGGGTTATAGCCTTCATCAACCACTCTCTCTCTAAATCTCTCTGTCACTTGAAGTTCTATCTCCTTTGTCTTGAGCCTGTCAAATACCTCCTTCAACATTATATCGGCAATCTCTTTGACTTCCAGCTTTGTGAGCTGCCTGAAGACAATCATCTCATCCAATCTATTCAAGAACTCCGGCCTGAAATACTGCTTCAATTCCTCTGTTACCAAACTCTTAATCCGATTGTAACTGCTATCTTTCTCATCATACTCAAGATCAAATCCTATGCGGCGTCCACCCTTCTCAATAACACTACTTCCAACATTTGATGTCATAATTAGAAGGGTATTCTTGAAGTCTACTGTTCTTCCTTTGCTGTCTGTCAACCTTCCATCCTCAAGAATTTGAAGCATCATGTTGAAGACATCAGGATGAGCCTTTTCAATCTCATCAAAGAGTACAACGGTATAAGGACGACGCCGAACAGCCTCAGTCAGTTGACCACCCTCAGTGTAACCAACATAACCAGGAGGGGAACCAATGAGCTTAGAGACTGTATGTCTTTCCATGAACTCACTCATATCGAGTCGGATCATGGCTTCTTCGGATCCAAAGTAGTAGGCAGCAAGAGCTTTTGCCAGTTCAGACTTCCCCACACCAGTTGGACCAGAAAAGATGAAACTTGCTATTGGCCGATTCGGGTTCTTGAGTCCAACACGGGCACGGCGGATAGCACGACTGATGGCTTTGACAGCTTCATCCTGACCAATGACTCGCTTATGAAGGGTCTCCTCCATCTTGAGCAGACGATCAGATTCATCCGTTGATACTTTCTCAACAGGAATTCCAGTCCAAGACGAGACAATGTGCTGGATGTCTACTTCAGTCACAACAGGACCTACATCCCCTGCTTCAGTCTCTGCCTTACTCATCTCCTTGCCCTTATCAACAAGAGCAGTGATCTGAGCCTTGAGGTCCATTTCTCGATCACGTAACTCCCCGGCCTGTTTAAAAAACTAGTTGTATTATAATCTGGCTAAATGGAATGGTGGTTAACCCAACAAGTCACTTGCTAATTAATACCAACCCCAATATATTATATAACATGCTCAACTGTTATGACCACTAAGAAGAATATTTTCAGCTGACTCTTCATTGTCAGATTTTAAATAACCCCCAGTTCCAGAAGAATAATAGTAGAGCTACATTTCACCTCGTCATAAAATTTCCATGCATGGTCCAATACTATCCAAATTACAAATTTAATGCAAAACCTGTGGAAAACAAAAGGAAGTTTGCAGTTGTACCTTTTCAAAGTCTTGGCTGCGAACAGCTTCATTCTTCTCCTTAGTGATCTGTCTGAGCTCTTTTTCAAGCTCTCTGGCTTCCTCAGGGAGCTACAGTAAGAATCATGACATCTATCAATTCAAAAAAGAAGTGGGACAAGACAACACATACAGTGATAGAACTGAAAAACCAGTTCATACCTGAGCATGACGAAGCCGAACCCGGGAACCAGCTTCATCAATCAAATCAATAGCTTTGTCGGGCAGAAAACGGTCACTGGAATACATAAAGACCCATCAAAACTGAGGTGAAAAGGCAGCTAACATTTTCAGGATAAAACATTTTTTACTAGATTTCTTATAGATGGCTGTGTAATCATGTACATTATCAAGATGCTAAACAAGTAAAATTAACATAAGTCATCTTCTTACCCACCACCAAAAAAATTGGCAGTGCAATATATGACACAACAGTATAAGAGGTAAAAAGAGAACAAAACAATTAAAAATATGAGCATGCTAGCAATGATGAATTGCAGAGTTTGTTACATGTTAAACATAGTTGTGAGAGAGGATGAGGAGAAAAAAAAGAGGCTCTCTGAGGAATGAACATTGATAACATCATCAAATAGTACTTGAGTTTATTTCAAGTTCAAACTTCCCTCATGGACATGTTCTCAAAAGGAAATTTCTTATCTTTCAAAATAACTAAAAAAATGAGATATTACCCTGACACAGCTAACATTTAATCATATATGCACCAAACGGTGCTAAGCAATCACTTCGCATTTCCTATGCATATACGGCAACCATCCAGTATGGAAAAACAGAACACAGATGGCATCTCAGAGCTACAGCCCAAAGAAGAATTATCTAAAGATGCAACATACCTAATATACTGGTATGATAGCTGGGCAGCAGAAACTAGTGCTTCATCAGTGTAACGGAGCTTGTGGTGGAATCTCATAACGCTCTCGAAGCCCTTTCAAAATCTGGATAGTTTCATCCACTGTTGGTTCAGGAACTTTAACTGGCTGGAATCGTCTTTCCAAGGCTGGGTCTTTCTCAATGTGCTTCCTGTATTCATCTAGTGTTGTGGCTCCAATACACTGCATAAAATGAAGAGAATCTGAAACTACTTGGCCATAAATTCAATATGCAAACAGCTTAACCCAACATCTTTTGTATCTGAAAATCAACTTTTTTCTGATTCCTGATGCAATTATTTGGAACAAGGGGATAAAAACTCAATGTAGGAAAATAAGAGGTTAAAATATATGTCTCTTATGAAAATTCATTACAGGTGATAAGAAAAATCTAAAAACCTAGACACAACCAAAAGCACGGCACATTATCACTGCTATAAAACATGTCGCAGTAAAGACTTAAGCTCAACTCTACCGCACATGCCTTCCTCCACAGATCATTAGGATATAGTTCTACATATAAGTAATATTCACAACAAATAAAACTCCATCTCAAATAATTTAATATTCAGGACCAGCTAGAACATGTTTAAAAACTTTGTAATAAGAAACTTTCATTTGATTTCTTTTGTGTAAATGTGACAAACAAAGAAGTGCACATAATTGTGTGCATCGGGCAATGTTACCTGCAATTCTCCTCTTGCAAGAGCTGGCTTCAAGATGTTAGCAGCATCAATTGCCCCTTCTGCTGCTCCTGCTCCAATTAAGGTGTGCACTTCATCAATAAAAAGAATGATTTCGTCACTCTGTTTGATTTCCTCCATCAGTTTCTTTAATCTTTCTTCAAACTCTCCACGATATTTTGTTCCAGCAACAAGAAGACCCATATCAAGGGTTATAACCTAAGACAAACAAACATATACTACAATTATAACAATTCCTACACCTAGAAACCATTTCGTTCAATTTATATAGGACAGTCACACCAAGAAAAAGAAACATCATGAACATAAAAGCAACAACATATCTTGTGATGCACCACCTCTATACTCAACTGAATACCATTATATCGAGATGATTAGTTAGCATAAATCTATGAAAATTAAGTCAACACACATTTCCCAAGTAGGACCTATCGATAGGCTGGATCTGAGCCAAGATGTACACATGATCTTTGATGATACACTGCCAAAGGGTACCTTTAAAATATACATACTTGCTAGAGGCCTAGAAATAAAGGTTTCGTTATAAAATTGTATATCTTACAAGAATTTATGCAACTACATGTTGCGGCTCAATTAAGAAGGCACTGGCTGCCTCCGTCTACTGGTTGGAATGGGGCTACAGTCCTACCCAAAAATAAACAAAGAAATAAAAAATAAAATAATAGATAATCTCTAATTTGATTCATTGCAGGCATCAGATCCAGCGTATTTTTCCCATCACAGTGAAAACAGACTGTTTGAAATAAGAAAGTCCAGTCCATCTCTTGAGGTCATGAGAAGAAGAAATGTTTATACAACAGAGTAACATTGCCTGAACCATATGCTAGAATTGCTAACTAAATTGACATAAACTCACCTTCTTTCCTTCAATTGTATCAGGAACATCACCAGTTGCGATCCTTTGAGCAAGACCTTCTGCAATTGCTGTTTTACCCACACCAGGTTCTCCAATAAGACATGGGTTATTCTTAGTTCGACGGCCCAAGATTTGGACGACACGTTCTATTTGTGGCTGCCTTCCAACAACAGGATCTAATTTCCCCTGAAAGGGACGAAAGGTAGCTTAGAAACAAGCCAATACAACCAAAGAAGAAAAAGGTAACAGTATTATCATAGAGAAGTCAGAAGATTAAGAAGAAATGTATTACCTCCTCTGCTAGCTTAGTTAAATTAGTTCCATACTCTTCCAGCGTTGGCATCTTATTGCCACTGCTTCCTCCTCCAACACCAGCACCAACAGCTTCTGTGCTTTCACCAACCATACGGATAACCTACTCACACCAATAAAATCGATATCACAACCAATTCTTTTTCATGTTTCAACAGTTCAACAGATATAATCGTCTTCTTAGAAACAAGGGAAGAAAAGGTTTGATGCTTGAGAAATAAGGAAATATTGCTTACCTGTGTACGGATGTTACTTGGGTCAGCACCTAAATTCTCAAGAACACGGGCTGCGACACCTTCTCCTTCGCGTAGAAGCCCAAGAAGCAGGTGCTCAGAACCAATATAGTTATGGCCTGAAATTTTTATGATATACAAATGTCATTTGATAAGAGACTGAAAATTATTGTTAAAAGAAATTTATAAGCTGACACTTACTAACCAAAGCAAAAGAAATGCATATATAGATAGGCAACCTAAAGAAATGGAAATAAAGTAGCTTTTGCTTTAGATCTAAAACTCTATTCCAGTTAAATAAAATGAGAACAAAAGTGTAACCGTGAAGCCTATACAGTTATATCTCATTATAATCAAACCAAGGTTAAGGAGATTAGTGTATTATATATTTGAGTGCCTTCTCAAGTTGAAGTTGTTGAGATGGAAACTTAAGTTAATTTCAATCTCAAAACTAAAACAATTCAAGGCCCAGGAAATCAGCTCTAGTTGAATCATTTATAATCCTTGTTATCATTTATTCAATTTTTTATTAGAATTTAAATGCTTCTTATGTTGTTGAGATGGAGTTTTAAGCAGACTCAGTTTCCATTACTTGGACCCAACCATGGTATAAATTTCATGGGTTATAGCAAAAGTTCCCTTGCAAGATATTTCAAAATCATAATACACACAGCTACATCATTAGCTACCCACGCACACAATGTGCACAAATACAGGCCAAAAAACCAAATCAATACGAAAACAGTAATTCCTTTTGGTAAAATATTCTCTCCAAATATCAGCTAGATCAAAACATAGAAGGCATTACTGAAAATAGGACGGTTAGAAAAGCTATCCTACCCAATTGGCGAGCTTCTTCCAGTGAGAGTTCCAAAACACGCTTTGCACGAGGAGTGAAAGGAATCTCAACAGCAACAAAACCACTGCCCCGTCCAATTATCTTCTCCACTTCTACGCGTGCATCTTTAAGATTGATTCCCATTGATTTAAGAACCTTTGCAGCAATGCCAGTACCTTCACCAATAAGACCTAATAGTATTTGCTCTGTCCCAACAAAATTGTGACCAAGCCTTCTTGCTTCCTCTTGGGCAAGCATAATGACTTTAATTGCTTTTTCTGTAAAGCGCTCAAACATGGCTTTAACTACACATCGGCTACCCCTTCCTCGTCCAGAAGATATTGAAATTGCCACCCTAGAGTGGAAATCTTCGCCTGACTTTGCTAAGGTATCTAAAGCATTAGAACCTCGTAATCCTGAGAAACTTCTCATTCTTAGCCCAGGTGCTTGTAAACAGGACATCATTTTCACACTCCTCCTTGATTTTCCAGATTCTTGACACTGACCATGCCTCCGAGAAGGAGCTAACGCAGGGACATTAGCTGAGTGGACCAAAACCCTATCCATAATGTAGCCTGCATTCGGTGACAGCAAGTCAATTACTAATAAAATACCCCCAAAAAATGTCAAAGAAGAATAATGTTTTTAAATAAGAGCATAAACCGAGCAATGCAAAAAATATGAGCTAACATTCAACATTTCAACCATTTACAATTAGAAATTATGCAATAAAGGAAGTATCACAACCGAATCCATGAGACATTAATTAGCAAATTCTGACTAAAATATGATATAAAAAGGAAGAAAGTAACAAGGGCCAATTGGTATCTACTTCTCTGTTAGCTGCAGTAGAGAAAAATTTAGTGAAACGCAAAACAAATCATGCTATAAATGAATCTAGTAAATTATCTCATGTTAGCATTACATCATCAACTCATCACAATGCACAAAGAGTGACTAAACAAAGTTTTTAACCAAACTGAATAGTTAGAATCATAATCATATTGTCTGCCCTAGCAATGATCACACTAATGAACACTGTTCATGAATTTGGATTCTTAGACCTAAATCCTCAAATATTTTATCCCCATCAAATTAAAAAGAGGCAATAGCATCACACAAATTAAACATAAAAGAACTTAATTAGAAAGTTCGTTATAGACCATCCAAACTACCAAAGTTTATATAAACAAAAAACTCGATTGGAATCAAAAATCACTCATGGATTATTAGCATCCACAAACTTCATTCCTATAAAACCACCAAAGAATATGCAAAACCCAGTTTTAGTTCAACGCTGAAACATGCCGTTACCCTCATCTAACTCCAAATTTGAAACTTTTAACAAGTGACTACCTAGCTTCAAGAAACCATAATAAATAAATAAATAAAATTGCACCAAATGCATAGATTTTCAGAAACAACAAAACTGCACGCGATAAAAATTGCAGTTTTTAGGATTCAGTTGCTAGCATCGTGTATTCATGTCATAAATTCACTGAATTCACAAAACCCAAACCACTTACAGTACACACACGTTGACCAAACCAAATGCTATCAACAAAATAATCCACAAAAAATTACCCAGTTATTAACTATTGAACACAAACCAAAACCAGCTAAAACAATAATAATAAGAAGAAAACAATAATCATAAAATAATAAGCCCAGCTCAAGTTTGACTAGAAACAGGAAACCCTTAAACTGAAACGAAATCTAAAAAGCGAATCTAAAATAAATAATTGAATTCAAAAAAATTCTTACTTAGAAAAAAAAAATGAAGAAGAGAGAAACTGACCTAGATATTAGAAAGAGAGTGGTTTCGAATGATAAGAAAAAGAAACGAAAGAGGGAGAGAAAAGAGAGACCCTTTTTTTATGGTCGGCCGATGAGCAAGAGATGGATAGATGTGGTCTATATAACAACCAAAGCCTCTACTGCTCTTTTCCACCGTCTGATTTCCACGTGTGGACACGTGGTTTCCTGTTACGAGATGATATGGGTTTAAACTTGTAAAAGGACCCACCCACGAGCTGCACAATTCCACTCCAGTCCCTCTAACGTTTCTGATATACCCAGATTGCCCCTTCACAATACCAATACGTCGCTGTAGCACTTGCATTGGCGTACACGATAGCCGCCTCTCCTGACCTGATATTTTTGGTTGTAGAGTTTTTTTTTTTTTTTTTTTTTTTTTTAAAGATCAAACATCACGTATCCGATATCTACTCTCATAACGGGAGATAATTACTCTTATAATTTAAAAAAACATTTTTCACACATACTTATAAAATATATATTGTGGAATTTGAACCCATTACCACTTATATGGAATGAAGGTCTAAAATGTATATAAAAAGATTTAAACCTCTCACTACTTACGTGGAAGGGAGGTGCACTACAACATCCGTGCAGAAGTAACGTGCTTTTTAGGTTTAAAGAGTTGGAAAAGAGTATCAACTTGTAAGCAGCAGGACCTCTCGTTTTTGGCAATATCAATGAACAAGATGTTTCGGCAAATATGTTTTTTGTGTTTCAATTCAACTTTATTTTGTATACTGTGTGTGCCCATAAATTCTACTTTGATTCTTTTCACACACAAAAAAAAAAAAATTAATTCTACTTTGATTCTCATGAATTAGTTAGTTTTATTTAGTGGGTACAAGTTATTTCCCCCAAGTAAAATCTTATTGTGGAAAAGATCTAGAGTTCAAATCTATGTATTGTAGCATTTTGTTTTTAGAAGTATTATAATTTGTTGTAAAGTGTATCATGAAATCATGAAATGACATAACAGTATATTTTACAATCCAATTATAAGGATATTCTTGAAATTATATAACAGGTATATTTTACCATCCTTGACCTTGATGAGTTTGTGTGGTTTCGTGTATAAGATAAGATAGGACTCTAATATGTCTTTAATTGGGAGTTATACTTGCATAAAGTGATTCTGTATTTGGAAAAGGGGTATTTGCAAAAAGAACCCGCATATAACTATTGAAAAATTGTTATATCAAAAAAAAAAGCCATTGAAATTTGTTTTGTTTTTAACCCCCATGTACAACCATATGAATGTTCAATGTCCAAACAACCCCTATATAAAAATCATACCCATTCCCTCAACAAAAAATAAATAAATAAATAAAAATCATACCCATTACCATAGCTTTTTGGAATCCCACCTCAGCGTGAAACACCCACAACCCTAGAGAGAGATGGAAAAGAGAAAGGAGGGACGCCGATGACAAGGAAGAAGAAGAGTCCTTTCAGTTAAAGAATAATCCTTACAGATGAAGAAGAGAGAGAAAGAGGAAAATAGAGAAAGCTATATGGAGAGAAAACGTTGAATCGTCGATAAAGGTCACCAGAGAAGAAGAATCCATGTCGGATGGCAATAGTTCCGGCTCCAGATCAAATAGACAAAGAGAGAAAGAGCAAAGATAGAAAAAGAGAACATATGACTGAGAGAGAGAAAATAGAGAATGGAGAAGAAAAAGAAAGGTTGGCTTATTTCACGTTGGCCCGAACGTGAAACAAAGGAAGATTATTTGAAAAAAATGTCGAGAGTATTCTATTTCATATTAGTCCAAAGTGAAATACCTTATTTCACGATTGCCCAACATAAAATAGAGGTTCATACACTATTTTCTTCATATTATAGTGATTAGTATAATTGTTCAGTTATGAGGTGAAATAAAAATTTCATATGTAGATAAAAATGTAAGAAACAATGCTTACGGTTAAAAATAAAAATTAATAACTTTTAAAAGACTGATTTTGACTTCTTTGAACTAGCTTGTAAAATTTTATCCTTATTTATTTAACAACTAAAATAAATATTCATGTTAAATTCATTAACAAATATGTAAATGACAACTAAAGTAACGTTCATGTTAAATTCCTCTTTGAAAATAATTTCCTAATTTTTCGCATTCAAAATGATGTGACAAAAAAGCTTTTATTCTCTCTTAGGTTTCTCTCTTATATAAAGTCAATGTGGAAGTAGCAAGAGTCCCAAGACTAAGGTTTCATCCCTAAGAGCATCTCTAATAGGCCGGAAGTAGCAAGGGTCCCAAGACTAAGGTTTCATCCCTAAATATAGAGAGACTAGACCGGAATTTGTTCCAACAGTCTCTCTATCTCACTCCTCAAATGTTTTTTCGGCCAAAACCTTCCCAAATGTAAGGAGAGAAGGCTTCCTCCCTATTTCTTTTTTTTTCACTCCTCAATTAAAATGAGTGGTCAAGATGAGTCCACATCATTCATATTCAATGTAAGAAGCCATTTTTTTTTCACTCCAAGCCATTTTTAGGGAGGCTTGTTGGAGTGTTGACTCCTTATATGGCTCCTTATTTGTAAAAAGTACAACAGGCTCCCTAAATATATGAAGCCTTGTTGGAAATGCTCTAATGGATGTATAAGGGTTTTTATATACATTTTTCGTCTTGAGTCATTCCATGGATGCAAATGATATCGCTACATTTTGTATGTATATGTCCATTAAGAAGAAAGATGTGTCAACTAATAAGATCGAATGGTGTCTGAAAGAGGTAAGGTAACCGGAAAAAAAAAAGTTGTGATTGATTGGAATCAATAGACTTTTCAAATCACCATTGCTAAGATTTGGCGGAGAACATCTTTGCCTTTTATTTCAAAAACTAGATGGACAATAAACCAATTCTAGCAAAGGGTTCCTAGAATTTTGATAACATTTTGTTATTGCTTGAATAACCCAAAAACACGGGGTGAAATTATGAAAATGTTGTGTTAACAAGGTTGAATTCTTAGTTCAAATTTATCCATAATGCCTTATTAATATGCATGAATAACAAATTTATCCAAAGTGTGATCACAAGTTTAGCCTGGTGGTAACCACACCTCTCAACAAAGTTGAATCCTAAGTTCAAATCCCTCATTCCTCGATTCAATATAAATATATATGCATAAATAACAATATATAGAGTTTCCAACAATACCCAAATCAAAAAGTTGAATACATAAATGTGAGAGAGGTGATTGTTTAGAGAAGTATCTGCGAGCGTAAGTTCGTATAGATGTTTCATGACCTCTGAAACGGAGTCTAAGATTTGATGTAGGGTCAGATAATAAGCTTACTAATCTCAAGGTATAAGTATCTTCCTAAGTAAATAGAAGTTGAAAGCACAATTCTAGGATTATAAGGGGTCGTTCGGTATAGTTTTCCAAAACCATTTTTCAGTTTTCAAGTAAAAACAAAAAAAACTCAAAATGCGCTCACTGGATGCTTTCAATTATCTTTGTTGAAAACGCGAAAAACAGTTTTTCCCCATTACTGAAGAAATTTGTGAAAACATGGAGAACATCAAATTGATGTTCTTAAAAATTTTAACCCTCTTGCGAGAATCCAACTTAACATCAAACTACTCTAAAAAAATCAACAACAAACTTTTGGAAATCCCTACTTCTTCATCAACAACAAACTTGTGAAAAACAAAATTAATCACCATTAAGTTCTATCCAACTCTTTCTCCGTTAGATTCATCATCTTCAATTTGTTGATGGAACTCACAAAACCCAGCCATCCGCAATTTGTTGGTGAAACCCGGGCCACAAAACTCAACGTCTACAATGTTAATGGTGTTGGGATTTATGACCTAAAGCTTGTAATTTGTAAATGTTATAATCCATTAACAAAAGAAGTAGTATTTTCATTCAATATATTTGACTCATACGTTTATATTATATGTGCTAAACCTCCAAGATTGATAGATGTAATCTCAAACTGAGTAGATAAATGTCATATAAAAGGAATTCAGTTTGAGACGTGCAATCTAAAGAGTCCGTAGAAAGCAAATGAAGATGGTACTTTATTTGTGGTTAATCTACAAATGTGGTTCATTCTGTAATGTACAGTAGTTTTATCCTAGACTACTCATATTGTGATATGATAATGGAGGCATCTTATATGATGTGATCATATAGGACTGGGCCACTATATATATGAATTTATCACCAAGATCTGTTAGTTGAAAAGATTCATATATATCGACAAATGATGGCTATATATAGGTGATCTAAATCCTGAGTGGCTTGCTGACTCCTTCAGGTTAGATTGTGGTTTTTGCCATACCATGGGTGAGATCGAAGTAGCATTCTCGATCAATAACTATGTATATTGGAATCACGATTTGGCTTGTGGCTGGAAAAGTGAATCCACTCCTTCTTACGAGAAGTAGATGAGTAGTTCCCTTAAAAGTTGATTCGGGACTTGAACGATTAAGAGCGCTCTCCTTCTTCCGTAAAGGAATGGATGATATAATTGTTCATTAGAAAAACAATGGTACTTAAAGGAAAATATATAATTAGAGAGGTATAATAGACTTTATGACCTAACTTTAATTATGAACTACTTGTGGAGGATCATACCGTATGAAATAGCTATATCAATAGACGCTGATATTTTGGTTGTGTAAAACATCTACCGTTACGAGAGCGCAACCTCGGGTTTTTAGTGGAATAACTCCGAGATTAATAATCATGAAATATTGGCTAAAGAGTTTTAATTAATTTTTCTAACTATTATTGGAGCTCAAAACTGTAGGTCAATTAGGTCCCATTGTTAGCCCTTTACGATTGTTGGTAACAAGGTTTACGCTTAATTGGATGGTCTAATTAATTATGTTACTGAAAGTAACTTGGATTTATTCTGGGAATTAATTAAATAATATGATTATTTAATTAATATATTATTTAATTGATTAATTAAATTAAATAATATGACTATTTAATTGACAAATTAAGAATTAAGAATTATTAATTGTTAATTTGAGGTTACAGGTTTGAACCATGACTAATACCAAATGATTAAAAATAATTGTTAACGGAAAAATCCACTCGAGGAGCGAAATATGGATTAACACCTCCGTCCACTACCAGTAGGCGATAACAGGATAGGTACCTTAGGTACCGAGGTTCTTTTTTATGTTGGAAATTAATATGAACAAATATGAAGGAATCAAAGGGATATGAACAACACTGTTTTATTGAAATAAATATTGGGTAAAGGTTACAACACTTTCTTTTCACTCTCTCTCTCTCTCTAAACACAAAATGGAGATGGAGAATTCCGTTTACGTCAATAAGTGGCTATTACCCGTCCAGTGATTGTTCTAAACTCTCTCTGACTTAAGAGGACTCACGAGAGGTCTCTCTCCCTTTCTGCTTCCGAAGAAAAAAAAATATCTCCTCCCCCTCTTTGTCCTTCAAGGCCGTATGTATAGGTCTCTCATATCCCTCAGAATCTGGTTGCATTTATGAGGATTATTTGGAGTCCTTTTTAGGCGTTGAAAGGAGTTGAGTGAGGCTAAAGGCGCGGGATTTGATCCCATTAATTATTGTTGTGTTTAAATTCTGATTCGGTTGACCATTTGGTCTCATTTATGGCGCTTTAAATGGTGAAGGAATCAACTTTCCTAGCTTGCGCTGCTTGGAAAGGTACACCGATTCTACGCTCTAGTGGTGTGGTACACTGATGTACTGTTCTGACTTACTGGCATAGCCCTTGTTCTATCATGCAGATGGCTTCGTAATGGTGTCCGTCCTAGTTGAACATGTGGGGGGCCTGTCTTGGTTGGTCCCTAGATGATGTTGAGGTGTTCTGGGACATCAGGTATGCGTCGTGGTATCAGGGTTCCAGGCATGAGGGACCGGGATACCTGAAAGGCACTAGGTCTGCTATATCGTGGTACCCCCTTCGTCAGGTATCAGAATGCATGCCTGCCGTGGTACATGTTCTTCCTAGTTGAATGTATATGGTGCTTTATCTAGGTAGGTTGGTAGTCTAGGTTCTGATTTTTACCAGGTATTAGATTTTCTCTAGGTTGTGGTATCGATTCCGCTAGGTACCTGGGAGCTGGGATGGGTTCCTACCAGGTAGATGCTTTTGGTGGAAAATTCTCCTTTGGATCCTTGTCAAAAAACCCTGTTAACAATAATAAAGATTAATTTAAATTTTACATGTCAGAGGTTCAAGTCTTAATGACAATATGTATTAATATAGGATTTGGAACCCTATCTTAACCGGGTAACTAAAACCCTAGCCTTATGATTATATATATGTGATATCATGAAACAAAAAAATAACCTAACCCTAATACAGAGAGAGTGTGTGCGGCTAGGAGAAGAAGAAAAAGAAAAAAAATTAAACTTCTTTTTTGTTCAAGCTTGGCCGAACCCTAGTAAGAGGACAATGTATTGTCTTCTCAATCTCTACCGCCTCCATTCAAGAACTCCCGGAATTCGTGACGTGTCCACACATAGTTGCTAGATCATGGGTCATAGCTCGAAAGGCTTATTGGTGAATGATCGAACACAAACGAAGGAGTGGTCTTCAAATGTATGAAAACAAATCCCTCCTCATATTTGTGTATACCGAAAAAGTCCATGATTATTTTTAAAACCTATCTTTTTTCCCTTGCGCGACTTACAAATGGAACCCAGACCACGAAAGTCATTGTTTATAAACTGATTTTTCAGTTTTAAAACATTGGAGATGAGATGTTTATGAAATAGGAATTTGGTAATGTTGATTGTTTATCTTTTTATAAATCGCTCGAAGATGCTGGAAAGTGGAGAGAGAGAGAGAGTGAGAGAGAGAGAGAGAGAGAACAAGTGATAGAGATGAGAGATTTCAATCGGTTGAATTAGGTTGGGTCTTTATTCATTAATTTATTGATTTTTTTTAATTTAACTAATTTGTTATTTTTATAGACAATTGGATACATGTATTTTTTTAAATCAAATAAATTAAATTATATAATAATATTTATATTGAATAATATTAATTGTTGATTGGTAATATAAAATAATAAATGATAAATATTTTGAGAGAAAAAATGATGGGGCATATAATTTTTTTTTTGTTCATGATATTGTTTTCAATTATTTCTATCAGACGCATTTTCAATATTTTCAGTTTCTGAAAACATTAAAATCAAATGAAAATATACAAAACAGCAATCGAAAAACGAAAATATTATCAAGCATGCCCTAATGGACCGTTTGGTATGCAGTCATCCTTACTTGAGAATGTGAATCTTATAACATTCTCATGTTTGGTAGGAGGTTTGGGTTTTTGGTTTCCCGGGAAAGTAAATCTCATGGGAATCACATTACCCTCCAATGGGGTAATCTGAAACCCTTCCGAACATGTGGGTTTCAGATTACCCTCCATCTGATTCTCACCGTGGGACCCACCCTAATTAAAAAAATTTATTTTTATTTTATTTTCTTCTTCTTTGTTCTTCAATGCTTCTGGAAATTAACATCAAAAATCCCCAATTTTTATTTTCTTACACTTTCTCACTACCCAAATACCAAATTTTCAGATTTTAAAACCTAATTTTCATCAATTAAACAATACCCAACAACATCAAACACCATCACCAACACAAACACCATCAAACAGCATCAAACACCATCATCAAACACAAAAAGGACAAAAATTGCAACAGGTGAAAAATTTTCGATGATGATGACGATGAAGATCCCGGCCGACGAAGGCGACGACGATGAAGATCCCGGTCCGACGGAGGCGACGACGACAAGGATCCCTGCTAGAAAGAGGCGACGATGACGACGACGAAGATCCCGACCGGAGGCGACGACGAAGATGACGACGTGGAGACAAGGGCGACGACGGCGATGACAACAAGTGAAAGATCTGGGTTTTTTTCTTGAGAGAGATGAAGATGGATTTGGTTTTGTTTTTTCTTGAAATTGATCTCTTTTCTTGAAAGAGATTAAAAATGGCAAAGACAACATGTGGGTTTTTTTTTTAACCATATATTAAAAGTGAACTTCAAATTTTTATTTTAGTTTTTTAGTTTTTAATAAATAAAAAAACAAATTCTCATGTACAACCAAACACCGTTACTTAATATTCCTAGGAATCCGTCATATTATTCACATGCACAACCAAACACATGTATACAACTTTCTCAGGAATCATATTATTGGGTTTCACTTTCCAAGGAATCACATTATTTTGATTACCCTATACCAAACAGCCCCTAAGTGTATAAGCATGATTTTGAGAACTCAATAGTCAATATATAGTCGAAGATTAAACTTATAATTACAATGGTCATTCTAAAGAGTAATAAATGCATCAAACTCGAACCGGTAACTAGTTCGGGAAAATTGGTAAATCAAAATTTGAATGCAATAGTTGATTTTGCCTAGAGAGCTCGTGTCCTTGAAACTGAGGTCTCTTTTTAATGCTAATGTGAGTTTTCATTGACTAAATTTTAGATGTATTACATATTAAATAGTCTCTTTTTCTTCATCATGTTTTGCGTATATAGAGTGTTTGATTTATGTTCATTCTGTCTAGAAGGCCATGAATGCAAACGAGAATGCAATGCTCATATTGCATTATACATGGAATAATGTTTGCAGATCGGATTTGCATCTGGAATAATGTCAGAAGCAAAACCAATTTAAATAAACATTTAAACTAGTTTTCTTCTATTTTGAACTTCAAAACAAAGCAAAATTCGATAAAACAGTTTCCAAATTCAAAAATTTGGTTTTATAAATAAAATGAATTTTGGGTCTGTCATGTAAGCGTTTTTCAGTGACTGTTTTTCGAAAATAAAAATGCAAATGAAAACAGTGTTTTTTTTTTTTTTTTTTCGAATTCTGAAAACGCGTCTGGTAGCATATACAGGAAACTGTATCCTGAAATTGAAAACAGTAAAAACGCGTCTGGTAGCTTCACTGAAAGCTGAATTCTGAAATGAAAACAATAAAAACACTTCTGGTAGAATAACTGAAAAATATCAAAAATTATAATTTTTCTTATATTTTTTCTATTGCAATTTTTAATTTGAATAAAAGGGAGTCAATAATTCATCCCAAATAATTATCAAATAACTCATAATTTAAAAATTGTTGTAAAAATAAAGAGAAAAATATAATAATGAATCAGAGAAGAAAATTGATTCACCGAATACATACATATATACATATACATATGTGTGTATATATATATAATTTGAATAAAAGTGAGTCACCAGAATATTACACATGAAATTCAGTAAACTGGAGTTAAGTTAACAAAATCTAGAGTTAAACGTGCTACCAGTTAACTCATATCTCCACATTTAGCAAACATACCAACAAGACTAGTTCCTACAAACTGATTAACACTAACTTCACTCTTGATAATCAATGCATGGTATCTTCTTCCCAGTTCAAGACATCTTTCATTGCTACAAAATTTTAAAACATCAATCACAAAACGCCTATCTAGTAAACTCCCTGAAGAAGAATATGTAGGGGCATCATTAGTACATACATCGTCACTGCAATCATCATGAGAAGTACCATTACCTGTAAAATAACGATTTTTAACCACACCCTTTTGCAACATCAATCACATATCTAGCGTAGTTAATTGGAATCAATTGTTGAAACACCAATTCGTTTAGGACTTCTATCGAACAGTGTATATACAACTTTTGAAGGAATAGGTTCACTAGCCATAGATGTCATTGGGAGGCTGAAATTTTTAAGCTTGAATGGGTCTTTTACACTGGAAGTGGAAGGAAAGGAAATTGAAAAGCTGGTATTCAAACAAAGTTCAGTAAAATTTCAAGGAAAGGAAACTTTTAACTTTGCTGGATGACTAATAAGTGGACTCGGCGAAGAAGAAAAAGCCGATCGGAGGCGAAGAAGAAGAAGAAGAAGAAGAAGAAGAAGAAGAAGAAGAAGCCGATCGACGGTGAAGAAGAAGAAGAAGAAGCTGATTGGCGGTGAAGAGGCGAAGAAGAAGAAGAAGAAGAAGCGGATCGGCTAAGAAGAAGAAGAAGCCGATCGACGGCGAAGAAGAAGAAGAAAATGAGTCTGGAAGAAGATGAAGAAGAATAGTGACGGGAAGATGGAGAAAAGTAAGAAAAAAACGATTTTTATATATAAAAAAAATAAGTGAAAAAACAAAAAAAAACAAAAACGAAAAACGAAAAACAACTTTCAAATGTTTTTCAAATTTTTCACTTTTAACACTAATTGTGTTTTTCAAATTTTTTTTGTTTTTCGAAAATAAAATGAAAAACGGTTAAACGAACGCGAATTCGAAATCGTTTTTGGAAAACAAAAACGAAAACAAAAAAAAACAACTGCAGGACGGGGCCTTAATTATTGTTTCAGATCCTTTTTTGTTTTTTGTTTTTTTGGCACGTAAAATATATAGAATTAAATTACAATAAGCTTTCAAATAATTTATAAAATTGAGTCCAAAAGAGAAACTATTAAAAATAAAGTTTTCAAATTGCTTAGCCCAGAATTATAAGGATGCACCTAGCATGCGTTTTTCATTTGATGTTTTTCGAAAAAGAAAATGAAAATGAAACACTGTGTTTGCTTTCATTTTCGAATTTTGAAAACACATCTAATAACATATGCTGAAATCCGTATTCTGAAAATAAAAACGATAAAAACACATCTGGTAGAATAACTCAAAATTATCAAAACTATAATATGAATTTTGCATTTTGTTTGATATTATAGCCTAAAATTATAGAAAAAATTGGTCAATGAAAATTTTTCTATTGCCATTTGTAAATTTTATTTTTTAAAAATGGGTCAATAACACATCACTAATAATAATCAATTAATCACAAGTATTTAGTTTTTTAAAAGATAATTTTTTATTTTTTAAATAAAAGTATTTAATTTTTTTATAACTTTTAAAGTTTATATTAATGTTAGAGATAATATTTAAGATAATATAACATACATGATTAAATTTGTAATAAAAGATAAAAGATAAAAGATAAAAGATAATTTATGCCTAATAATATAATATATTTTTTTGAAAAACAAAAACAAAAATAAAGAAAGCATGTTTAAAGTGTTTTCCGTGTTTTTCAATTTTAACACCGGTTTTGTTTTTCATTTTGTTTTTATTTTTTGAAAACAAAATGAAAAACGGTTAAAAAAAAGCGAATTTGAAATCGTTTTTTAAAAACGAAAACATTAAAAAAAAAAAAAAAAACCCAGAAATTGGGTACCAAACAAGCCCTAATTTTCACTTGAACGAAATCAAGTACCTAATTACATGAAATACATAATGTCTTGAATATATAGGAAATATGCCTAAATAGAACCAAATCCATGGTGACTTTTAAGATTGGCACTAGATTAATAATCTGAGTCTAAATGGCACCAATAAACAACAATACCCTCACCTTCTTCTTTTATTCCTTTTTTGCCATTTTAGGTTTTTTTTTTTTATATAAATGAGGTCCTCCATCAATAGAGATGGAACAAACCTCCAATGGAGGTCGAACGAACAGACCTTCATTAATGGTCTAACTGACCTCCATGGAGGTTGATGAAGAAAATGAATTTTTTTTTGGAAATTTTGTATTTTGCCCAGTAAGTCTAGGAATTTGTAAAAATGCCTAATAAGTCTTGAAAATACAAAATAAGTCTCAAAAATACCCAATAAAGTCTCGAAAATACAAAATAAGTCTTGGAAACACATAATAAGTCCCAGAAACACGATAATAAGTCTCACAACAAAATAAAAGCACTATACTTATTTTTGTGATTGTGTTTTATGGGTATTTTTATCAGAAACACACTTTAGATGCTAATAAAACTTAAGTTATTAAGTTTGTGCTGGTTTTAAAAGTATGGGAGTAAATAGTGCTAAATTTTTTTAACCCCTTGAATATAGGGTTTTATTGAGAACTAACCATTTGAGAGTGAGAAATTAACAACTAACATATTCTTGAAAGGTTGCAAAACTAACTCATTTGGGGTTGTTGAAAGACAATATTGCCCTTTTAAAATTTCAAAATTACATTCCTGACATAACACTCCAAATCCCAAACCTCTCTCAAATTGAAAAATCGCTAATCTCTCACAAATCGACCAAACCTCTCACAAATTTCTAAATCCCTAATCTCTCTCAAATCGACCAAACCTCTCTGCAATTGCAAAATCCATAATCTCTATCAAATCAACCAATCCTCTTTGAAGCTTAAAGATGACGACGACGCGATAGAAGCTTGAAGACGACGATACAGCGGAAGCTTGAAGACGTCGGCAACTCCTTTTGGCTTATGGGAAAGTTCAATAAAAACAAGGTGAATGGTTCTTTAATTATTGAATTTTTTTTCATGTGGTGTTGTTTTGTGATCTGTAAAATGAGTTGTGGTGCTTTGGTTCTTCAACTCTATGGTTCTTCAACTCCCTTTATGGTGTTGTTTTGGTTCTTCACGTTTGAAACTTTTGGTTCTTCACTCCCTCTGTGATTTGCAGGCAAGCCACATTTGAAACTTTCTTTTATGTGACACATGCATTTGTTGTAACAATGAGATTGGTAATCCAATCTATCTTCCATAGGTTTTTTTTTTTGAAGTTTTCTGCTTCATTTCTGTACTTTGCAAAATCCCTAATTGGAATTAGAACCCTAATTTTTTTCGAATTTGAAAAATCCTTATATTGAATTAAAAATCCCTAAATTTTTATTCTCATAATTAGATTTTCCTAAATTGAACTAAAAATCCGTTAAAAAACCTTACATTCTCTGTAACGTGGCTTGGCTACAAATATGCATTTGCTTAGGATGTGAGAATATTATTCCCTAACAAATTTAATATGTAACTATATATGTAGAATACTATAAAATTTTGATTTAGTTGATTGATCAAGTTGTTCACAACTACTATCAAGTTAGCATAGCCGTAGTGTCCAATTTCCAGCCTCTATTCTATTTTAATGGAGCTAATTATCTTGGTTGATGATTGCTTACTATATGCATCTTTTGCTTTGATTTTGGCATAATGATGTTTGATTTTCTATATAGCAGGGTTTAGAGCTCATGTAAATGAAATTACAACAAGTATACTGGTTGTTGTTTTTTCCATCTGATTGTTATGGTTGTCTATGGTGTTTGATGATAACAACAATGTTTAGGTCTTGTAGTGGTTATGTAGTTTGAAATTCTCAACTGTATTGTGAATTCACAACTGGGTTTGAAATTCTCAACAGCAGTCGAAATTCCTAACTGCGTTTGGAATTCTCAACTGCAGTCAGAGTTCCAAACTATGTTTGGAATTCGTAACTGCAGTAAGAATTACTAATTACACCTTAAAATTCTTATTTATTTATTTGATTAGGAAGTCTTCAGGTAAACATGTGTACTAATTTTAATTTGGTATGGTTTTATGTTATATTTCAGGATATTAAAATGGGAGAAGAGATTGATTCGTTACTAAAGGTTTCAAAACATTTCCCGGCGAAGATAAACAGCACTTCGTCAACGGTTGTTATAAAGCAGATTAAAGAAAAGTTGACGGAGGTACAACTGTCTTTTTTCCGCACAACATGCTTCGAGAAACTTTTAAAGATGCATGAGCTTAAGCTTTCCAGGTAGCTGATATATCATCTACTATTTAGACAAATACAGTCTCATAATAACTCGGAGATGTGGTTTGCAGTAGGATGGTAAGACATTTCATTTTTCTTTCAAGAATTTTGTCTCATCACGGGTTTAAAGTGTGGCCTTGACTCACCGACAATGCGTAAGGAAAATGGGGATGGTAGTGATAGTTTTCGTGAGTCCATGTTGAATGGTGCAGTGCGATACAATAACAAAACTTTAGAGGCCATTTTCAAAGTTGCTTCTTCAGATAATGATGAAGACATGGTGAAGCTAGCTTTACTCTACTTTTTAGAGACGGTTTTGTTTGGCAAGGATCAAAAAGTTCATATTGAAGCCCATCATGTTGAACTGTTGGAAAATTTAGAAACATTCAACAAGTACCAATATGGCCGAAATTGTAATGAGACAACCTTGAATAGTCTTCAGAGGGATTTGAGAAAATTGTCTCAAGAGTATCATACAACCTCAAAAAAGATGGTATTAGAAAAGAAAATGAAGCGTTAGACCAATAAGAAAAAAAATGGTATTAGACAATATTTCATCATGCATTTCAAGTTAGTGCATCTACAGTGTAAACTATGGAATTATTTTACTTTTAATTGTTATATACTTTTATTCATCAATTTTTTTTTTGTAATAGTTAGATTTGGGCGTGTGAGGCAATTCCCGCTGTTGGAGTTGAAATTGCTAATAAATTTGATATTTTGCTTCCGCAGATTGTTAATTGGATTACCTCTAGAACGCCAGATTCAACAAATGGTATTAAGTTGTTGGATCGAAAGAATGTAAGTTTAAAAAATTATTAAATTTTTAAACTAATTTCAAACATCGAAGCTTATGCACACCAACTTAAACTACTATTCATCTATGGTGACTCAAGTTTTTACAAAGCTGCAACCCATTCCTCGAGAGATGGGAGAGGAGTATGTCAAATTTTTACTCAGCCCTAAATACGAGTTAGAACCACCTGAGATCGACGGTGAAAATAAAAAGGATATGTTAGCCTATAATAGGTCTGAAAATGATGCACGTGAAGGGGCTGAAGAAAAACTGTCCAGAAAATGCATCTGTATGGCATTAGCATAAGTCAAAATGTGTTTATCTGGTGAGCTAACACTTATTACCCATTGTCTATTTTTTAACTTATTGCATATATATATATATATATATATATATAATCTAATATTCAAATGAATCATAGGATTGTAAAGCCAAAAATGAGGAGAACACGAAGAAATTAGATGCTCTTGGAAAGTGCATGAATCAAATGGACAAGAAACTGGATTTGATAATCACTTTATTTGCAGGTGAAAGACTGACACCCACAAAAGATCAATATATTTCTAAGGAAAAAATGGATGATGCTATGAAAGTGGATGGTGCAAAAATGGATGAGAAAGGTTGCTTGGATCTAACGGAAGAACTAGTGCATGTGGTTGTAAGTAATGGTGAAGAGAAAGGTGTTTAGGAACACTTTGAAGCACAAGTGCATGTGGATGTTAGAAAGGGTGAAGAGAAAGGTGTAACGGAAAAATTGGCATCACAAGTGCATTTGAATAGTAGCCAGGTTGAGGACAAATGCAACACAACCTTTGAGATCACCAGCCCCGTGGTAGTTATGCAAAAAAAAAAAATAGCAGGAAAAAGGGTTTCTACTTCAATTAACTCATAGAGGAGTATCATTGTTTACAAAAAAACATCCACCAATTATTCCCAAGAGATACCCCAAAAAAACTGTACAGACACGCAGGTATTTAAGCTAAAAAAATTACCTAAATTCAAACCATTTCCTAAGCTGCCGCAATCCAAGTTAAACAAATTTGAGTCATGGCAAGAAGAAGACGAGTATGAAGATAACATATATATTATTTCCTTAATTTTGTTCAAACAACCCAATACATAACTAGCGATTGCCACTGTGTGCGCCTAACAATGATTTAATTTATATTTCAACAAAAATGTTGTACACCTACCACAGTGTCGGCCTAATCAGGCTTGGTTCAAAACCCTATATACGCCTGACAAATGGTTGAATGATGAGGTTTGTATTACATTAAAATATAACATATGAATTTTGTTATTTTTGTTATACCCTTTGTTAGAACCTTCACTTTCTTTATCAACATATAGATTCTACATTTTGCATAGATTTTAAGATCATTTATGTATAGTTTTATGCTTTGATGCAATTCTTATGGCACAAAAGTTTCACCCATACAAATGTTCATAGATAAACTAAAATTTGAGGTTATTTTTTACCGTTAATGCATGTTTACGTCAAAACACGACTCTGTTTTATCCATACAACTATAGTCAATTATTGCATCAAAGGTTTGCAGTAGGAAACATTGAACTACATGTGTATCTTAGGAATCAGTTGGTTGGTATACATGAAGGGATTGTTTATGGATGACTTGGATCATTTTTTCTTTCTTGTGAATGGGTAGTTTGGATGCAAGAGTATTTCTTGATGGGAAATCTGGGTAACATGCTTTTTTTTTAACGGGTTGGAAATATGGATATGAGTTGATAAAGTAAGTTTTTAAAACATTAAATCAATGTTTAACATTGACAAATGTTTCAATGTTATAGATATATCTCCCTTTGAATTATGAGAGCAATCATAGGATCTTAGCTGAAATCGACTTCATTGCTCAGAAGATAACTGTGTACGACTTTGACAAATACTACATAAGAGATAGGAAGAAATTCATAAATTTTATGCAACAGTTATCTACTCTGCCCCTTTTGGTGCTTCATAAGATTGATTTTTTCTCCAGAAGGCCTGATATTGACCGCGGTGAAGATATGACACATTGGTTAGTTGAGTGTTGTGTGCTTGTGCCGCAACAGGAAAAAAGTGATTGCGGACTTTTTATCATTAAATTTACAAAGCATTTGATACATGGTGAATCCATCGACTCGGTCCAAGCCGATAAAGCAAAGTATTTCATAAAGCAATTGTGTTTAATTTTTTGGCGATCTACAATAACCTTATGAAAAAAAAATATTATAATGTAGATGCGCAAAAACAATAGCTATCTTATTGTATACTCTATTAGTGTATGCATTGTGATGAATTTTGTATGCATATAAATGCATGTAGATGTGATTTTTGTTGTGTAAGACTACATTTAAATAGAAGGCAGGATACAAACTCCATTTTGGCCTCTCTCGTGTTGTTTATTTATTCATGGCAATGATTTGAATATTAATTGATATAATTTCTTTGTTTATCCATGGTGAAGTTACATATATGGCAGTCTACATTTTAACAAGAGGCAAGATACAAACTACATATAAGTAGGGTTTTGGGTGGTTGTCATTTTGGGTTGACAAATTATATATAGCTTAAAATTTGGTGAAGAATTATTATTATTCTTATCATAACGTCAAAATAAAAAAAAATACATCAGATCTTCCCTTTATAATTGATTTCAACATCAAAATTTTACAAAGAAAAAAAAATTAAAATTGATTTTACTAGTATTAACACCACTTAATTCTTTTCATAAAAAAAATTAAACACAATTATTCCATAACAAGCAATTCAATCCATATCAGCAAGGTAATTGACAACTGCATATATGTTTATATAAATAGTTATTCCATAACAAGTTGCATATAAGTTTATGGAATCAATTCAATGCATAACAGCAAGGCAATTGGCAACATGACAAGCAACTTATTGAAGAAAGAAACTCTCACAACCTCTACAAAATGTGAAACACAATTATTCCAGAAACATATGTCATGTCAAACAACACTTGCATTACACAACAATTGTCTAACATAGGAAAAAAACATTACAAGTTTTTTAACACAACGCAACACAACACTTCCATTTAACACAACGCAACACAACACTTCCATTTAACGCAACGCAACACTGTCAACACTATTAAACGTCTGGTCTGTAACCTTTGAATATTACATAAACGTCTCATGTCAGCCAGCCACCTATAGATAAACATGTCATATTAATAGATATAAAATGATAGAATATTAAAATAAATAGTCAACATAGTTAGTCAATCAACAAAATTAAATAGCAACACTTAACAACTAGAATATAAAACATGTATGTTATATCTCTAAGGGTTTCCATTTTTATCTGATAGAGGAATTGATGCCTTACATTTCTGTCTATTATGTCCTAATTGTCCGCATCTACCACACTTTCGGTGTGCAATTTCTTCACATTTAAATGGTTTACATTTTTTTGGCGGACGTCCACGAGGTTTACAAACTTTTGGTGGTAGAACAACACGAATTTGTACATCATCTGGAACATCTCACTTTTGCATAGGCCCAACGGGGTAAATGGAACTAGCATAAGTTGTAGCCAATATTTCTTTGTGGTAATAATGTGAGCAATAGTCATAACATGAGGAACGACGAAGGTTACATGCAGTAAGTGCATATCTACAAAGGAGTTGGTCCAACTGAAATGTTTGGCAAATGCAAGTCTTCTCAATTAAGTTAACAAATCCATTTAAGTATCCGTCAACGACATGGTGTTCGTATAGATTGATAGGATGCACAAGGTAACCACGTGATTTATTACTCCTATGATGTAGCTTTTTTTCAGTCAATTTTGTCATTGGATTACTCATTTTCGCAGCAGTTTCACGCCTTTCCCAAAACCACTTTTGTAGTAAACCATGTATATGTTCGACTAATTTTGTGACGGGCAGCTCTTGTGCGCCATTCAAAATGACATTCAAACACTCTGCAATGTTCGTTGTCATTATGCAATATCTTATTCCATCAAAGTGACTTCTAGCTCACTTTGTAGGATCAACCTCATTAAAATATTGTTTAACACTCACATTTGTACCCCTTATTTGAGTCATAATTTTATTAAACTCAACCACCCGATAAGCTTTTGAACACTAGTAAAATGTATCATGGACTTCAACACCTTTAAATTTTACCTTCATGTTTTGACCAATGTGATACATACATATATCATGCAATGAAATAGAGAACACATGTGCAACTGTCTATGCAATACTTGGTTTTCGGTCTGAGATAAATAATGAATCATTCATTTCACCAATCAACCCATGTAACTTTGTAAAAAACCAATGTCATGATTGGTCGTTTTCTAAATCACAAATACCAAATGCCAATAGGTAGACTTGGTTAATTCCATCCAAACTTGTTGCAATAAACAAGGTACCATGATGCTTGCATTTCAAGAAGGTTCCATCAACAGCTACCACCGAACGAATACAAGATTTAAACCTTTTAATGGAAGGTTCTAATGCATTGAAAAAAATACTTGAATCGATTTACAGCATCAGTATCAATGAATGTGACTGTCCTTGGATTTTTCATTTCAAACATGTGACCATAAAGGAAGAATGTTAAATGAGTCCTCTAATGAACCCCTAGCTAAACCGAAGGCAACCTCTCTAGCCCTCTATGCTTTGTTATAACTAAAAATCATTTCACACTGCTTTTTCATATCTTCAATTATGTCGTTCGGTCTGTAAGACTGTGAAGTTCCCTCAAACTTTGATTTTATAATGTCCAATCAATTTGCTACTTATTTGTCAACGATCAAAGTGGAAGGTGTCAAGAGAGTATGTGTGGCCGGGCTCGTATTTTCATACACTAAATGATTCACAATCCTTAAACTTTGTTGCACTAACACGCCATTTGCAATCTTCGACATTGCATGTCAAAACCAACAAAGCTTTGGTGGACCTGTTCACTTTGAACTGAAAATGTTTAGCAATTGCCAACAAACTAATCTTCATATGTAACTCTTCCTTACTAGAAAACAAATCACCAACCTCAACTTCTTTAACATTGTTGACTATATTCTCCAAGTATGTATAACTTACATGTATTTTTGATGATTTTATCCCAATTCCCTGAGAACTAGCGACCCTTGATCTTCTTGAGGGTACCTCTAAGTTTAATAACCAACTACCTCCAGCTTCATATTCATTGTCCACCCCAATAGAAAATACTTCAGCATTTTGAAAATCATTTGGACTCAATAGACTTTTATGTATATTATCAAGAATAATTTCATTATCATTATCCGATTCACAAACATTGGTGATGTTTTCGTTGACACATTCATTGTCAAGACCTTATGTGTTTGGAATTATTCTTGTTTTCCGTTCTGTAGTGACACATAATGAGGTTCTCGTATTCACAACGAAATTTTCACACAAGAATACTTGCACATCATTATCATTCATAACTTCAAATGGTGTTAAAACCTCTGGTGAATTATAGATGAACTTCATTTTGATAGAGGACTTGTTTGGATTGACATCAACAAGACGAGATACGATTTCATGTAATGATTCATACAACATTTCCCTTGAAACTGAAATTACTTTTGACTAGGGATGGCAATTTAACCCGCACCCGCAGACACCACCCGAACCCGACCATGTAGGGCCGGGTTTGAGTGATGAATTTACGACCCGCGAACCCACGAACCCATTTAAAGAACAACCCAGCTGGTTCGGGTACGAGTGTGGGTTGGGAAAACAAACATGTGGGTGAACCAGTATAAATAAAAATTATAAAATATTTATTATTTAAAATATGAAAAATTTAAACTCCAATGGAAACATTTTAACCATATAGAGAATAAAATATAAAAACTTCACTCATTCTAAGTTTAAGAACACTACAATTCTCAACTCTCATTTATATATAGCTAATGGTAAAATATTGCACTCTTGTTTTTTCTATGTGAGACTTTCACCTTACACTCTTGTTTTTTCAATGTGGGACTTCTGAAAGTCTCACATTGAAAAAACAAGAGTGCAAGGTTCTACCATTAGCTACACACACACACACACACACACACACACACACATATATATATATATAATGTGATTTGTCTATTGTCTCAACTAAGAAACACACTTGAAATGAATTGAAGTATTTACTTTATTAAGTGTTTATAATTTTTAAAATTATAATATTTCATATATCTAAATAATAAAGAAATATTATTCAAAATGAAATTAGCGGGTTTGCGGGTGCGGGTGAGGGTGCCCCCAAAACCCCGGGTGAAACCCTCCCACGAACTCATATTTTCACGGGTTCGCTGGCGGTGTTAGTGACAGAAAGTTTCGCGGGTGCGGGTTTGGATTTTACAAAACCTGTCCGAACCCAACCCGTTGTCATCCCTATTTTTGACATTCCAAATTGATATTTGAACTTCCCACCACTTTTACTCTATTCACCGTCGTATAAAACAATAAACCGAACTTTATCTACACAACCCACCTTTCAAATGCATAAGAAATTAATGATTAAATTTCTAAACAAATATTCTAAATTTATGGTACAATGAATTTACAAAATATTTTAAATCCAAACACTGTTTGGAAATCTGGATGTAGCTAGGAATTCCCAACGCAGTTAGGAACCCCTAACGATGTTTGGAATTCCTAACTCTGTTAGGAAATACAAATGTTGTTTGGAATTCAGGATGGTGCTGGGAATTCCCAATGATGTTAGGAAATCCTAACAGTATTTAGCATTCACATCTCCGTTAGGAAATACAAACGATGTTTGGAATTCCTAATGCTGCTAGGAATTCCCAATGATGTTAGGAACTCCGAACTCAATTTGCAATTCCCATAACTCGGTTGAGAAATCCAAAAATAAACAGTGTTGGACACATTTTCAAAAATAAACTATCAATTGTCTATATTCAATACTGCAATGGAAAATCGACCATAACAACATCAAATTCAAACAAAACACATGCTCCATTACATCCATGTGAACTATTTTCACAAAAGTAAACAACCCTAATACACAAATCAAAGTAAATAAGAGATCCAAACAAGAAGTAAACTTTAAATTTATTTATAAACTTTAAATTTATTTATAAACTTTAAATCGATCACAACAACATCAAATCCAAACAAGACCCATGCTTAGAGGTGCCCACGGTTCGGTTACCGTGGGTACCAAACCGAAACCGGTCACCCAAAAACGAAACCGAAACTGAAATCACCGATTTCAAGCCGATTCGGTTACGGTTAAGGGTGACCCAAAACCGTCCAAAACCGACGGTTTTGGGCGGTTTATATATTAAAAAAAATCAAATCAATAGAAAAGCGCCATGTGGACAAAAGATTGAAAAAAAAAATAAGGTGAGTGGGTGAGTATGTGACCGTTGGAGTGATGGTTTATATTTGTATATATATATATATATAATTCCAACTGATAGAACAGTGCCATGTGGATGAAAAATTGAAAAAAAATATTGTGAGTGGTTGAGTAGTTGACCGTTGGACTATTGGAGTGTTAGTTTAATAAATAAAAAATAATAATTTTTGACCAATAGAAAACTGACACGTGGATAAAAACCCGAAACCGAAACCAAACGCAGTTCAAAATCGAAAACCAAACCGGTTTGGCCGATTTCGATTTCGGTTTGAGGTGCCCATTGAACCATAACCGGCGATTTCGAACCGAAACCACCCCGAAACCGAACTGTGGGCACCATTTCCCATGCTTAATTATGTAAATGTAAACTATTTTCACAAAAATAATACACACATTCAAGTAAATCGGAGATTGAAGATAAGTATAAAGTATAAAATTTCAACAACAACAAAAAAAATCTCACTTCAAAGCTTCAATAGAAGGAACTCTTATGGTTGATGAATAATAGAAGCTTTCAACATGATCTACCTTAATTTCGAGTTGCTCAATGGTGGAGTTGATAAATATTTACTAAAAATTTGACAAATGAAGAAAAAAGAGAACAAAAGAAAAAAATTGTAGAGGAGAAAGAGAGAGGTCAAATGTGTTGTGGTGGGAAGAGGTGGAAATATAAGGAAAATAATGAAAATAAGAGGTATAAAATGGGTAGATAAAGTATAAAGTAAAAAGTGATTTAGTAAAGGTATTATAGTACTTACGTATGAAAAAAGAGTTAAGTTTTGTAACTTTTTTAAAAACAAGTTAGTTGGCTTCTTATGATAATTAAACACATTAGTATTCAAACTAAATTGTTTCTTATACATGTTAATGTTTTCTCGAATCAACTCAATTTGCATGTTCTTCGATTAATGCATTAACTTAAGTTAATCAAAGATTTGAATCGTTTTATTAATAATTAATATGAATCACTAAGGGATCGTTTGTTTTTTCCACTTAAAACTTAATAGGTCTGAATCATAATTATTAAGTTTTTTTTAAGTGGTCAAACAACTTAAACAAAAAAACTTAAAATAAAAAGTAAAAATTCCTTACTTTTTACTTAATTGCAAATCACTGAATTGCATTAAATGCAATCCAAAATCTTTTCTTCTGATACTATCCCCCATATATAACATATTTCCAATTTCATCATAATTATATATGGTATAGAAATCTTTATTTTATTATATTGCTTATTTTAAATAGCTTTAAAAATTAAAAAAAGAACCCTAATCACTTCTCTTATTGGTGTTTAATATCAATACATTATTAAGATATTATGGTGATATATTTATATATTATTTTTTTAGAGTGCTTTACGTGAGTTTTCCTGCTGTCATTTTTATTTTTTGAAAAGGAAAACATTTTCTTCTCTTAGTAAAAATGAAGTTTATTTGTAATCGAAAAAGAAGATCATGATCATATATGTTCATATATAATTATTATTTTTGGGTTATTTTAATTCCATATTATATGTATAATTGTTTAACATGGGTATAAATGTAAAATTACTTAGTTTCAGACAATTTTACTTTTAAAAAACAAATGTGTTCACAATACATTCAGATGTGAGGGGAAAAAAATAAACAAACATATCATTTAAGTTCAGATTTCAGTCTCTATTCAGTTCTTAGAAAAATTCAAGACCGTTCAATCTTTAGACAAACGACCTCTAATTTTAATTGTCATTCAAAATAGAGAGCTTCTCTTTATAGCAAGATAATCCGACAACTCATGGTGAAAAAGAATATTTGTTTAGTCACAATATCTATCTAACTAACCTAAGATTAAAGAATTGTACTATCGGGATTCGGGCAGGATTATCTTGTTATAATTCAAACAAAAGAATGGTACTATTGGGCTGGGCCAAGGATTATGACCCAGCCCAACCAAGTGGAAAGCCCATTAAAGCCACAGTTTATTTTTTTTTAAATATATTTTTAGTCACAGTCTTATTTGTACTAAAATAAGTCAAGGCATTCTCTGTTTTGCAACATGATATTTGTACTTCTCTTTCATTTTTTACCTCATTAAAATAAGAATAATACTACAAAATCCAACAACTTTGTTTTAATGTAAAAATTCGTGGCCTTAAGATGACAAAACACATCAATTTAAATAATTATAGGACAACTTTTTTTTTGTTTTTTAAAGATTTGTAACAATACTTTTATTTTAATTAATGAATGGACTAAAACTGTGTATCAATTGTAAATGAATGATTGGAATAAGGATGACAATTTCACCCGAACCAGAACCATGACGGTTAGATATGGGTTTTGTTAATCAGGTTCATAGACAGGTTTGGATGCTAAAATTCAAACCCGAAACAGGTTCCAGTTTGAGACAAAAACCAAATCTGAACACGTTTGATTTTAAAAATAACATAATAAATATTATTTTAAAAGAAATTCAGAACTTCAAAACGGCGTCATTCTGAGCAAATTAGAAATATAAAATCAAAATGACATCGTTTTGAGTCAATAATCTAATACTATTTTTACTTATAATTTTTTTTATAGGTTCAGTCAGAACCCACAGGTGAAATACCTACCCGTGAACACACATAATTTCACGGATTCGTGGGAGTGTATGAGGGTGCAGATAAGGGGCCCACATGGCCATGGCACCCCTTCCCTCAAAATTTGTTTAATAATTTTATTAAAAAAATTATGAAATTATCTTTATATTTAAAAAAAAAAATCATTTTGGCTCACCTAAAATTTTTTGTTTTTTGTATTTTTGGCTCCACCACTAGGTATGGGTGAAGTCAAAACCCATAGGTGGAAACACAAACCCGCTTAATTCCGTAGGTTCGCGATCGAGTTTGGATTTAGTAAAACCCTCTCAAACCCGACCCGTTGTCATCCCTATATTGAATATTGAAATCAAAATTTTAAGTTAATATAATCTCAAATTATTACTATATTATTTGTCAATATGCTCTCCTTTATTTGGGTCCGTCAATATAATACCTTATGTATAATTCCTTTTTATATTTTTAGCAAAGTAGCAAACATTAATCACATAAGTTAATTTTATTGGTAAGAAAAATATCTATAACCTTGTCGTTCTCTATGAGCATAAATTATTAACTCTACGTCAACATTTTTTTTTTCTTCAAAATTATATTTTATTTCTTTTTTTTAACAAAATTTCTCTAATTTAGACAACAATAAAAACCAATTTACTTAGTCACTAAATTAGACCTCCTTATGTTACAAGCATTGCATCATTAAAAATTAATTAAACATATAGATGTACTTCTTTTATTTTTTAACAGAATTTTGTTGTGAAACTAAATTAAACATAAAACTTATGTAGTTTTAACATATTTTCAAACACATATAGAAGGGTAAATGTTCATTCAAATAGTCTTACAAAATTAAATCAAACACATAAATCAAAAATCAGAACATGAAAGACACATGTAAACTAATATATATATATATATATATATATATATACAGGGCTCAAAAAATAAATAGCACTATTTGTGGTGGGTGTTGTGCAAATATCACCACATTACTAATTCATGTTTAAAAGGCACCAATATAGGTGTCCAGACAAAAATACCCCTTCCAAGTGAGTTTTTATCGTTTTCAAACCTAGTGAGAAAAACCAGAGAGAGAAAACATCTCTTGGAAAAAGAACCGGCGTTGGAAGATCAGTGGTTTTCCGTCTGAAAAAGACGTCGAAGTAACCGGCGGTAGGACAACAGTGTTTATCGGGTGTTCAGACGAGAGCATCTTCAATCGACGGTAAGTTGAGTCAGATTATGTTGTTGATTTTGTTTGTAATAAGTTCATGTTTGATGTTGGTTGTTGATTAAACTTGTAGATTATGTTTGTTTGTTGATCTGAGAATGGTTGTGGGTTAGGTTAGGGTTTGTAAATCCGTTGAAGATCTGGGTTCCCGAGCTTTTTCAAGGTGATTCCGAGCTTTTTTCAAGCTTATTCGAGCTTTTTAAGAGTTTTTTCCGAGTTTTTTAAAACGTTTTCCGAGCTTTTTCTGGGTTTTCGAGCTTTTTCAAACTGGTTCCGAGCTTTTTGAAAATGGCCGAGCTTTTTGAAACTATTGTCGAGCTATTTTAAAATGTGGCCGAGCTTTTTAAAACAATTTCCAAGCTTTTTGAAACAGTGCCCGAGATTTTTTAAAAAGCCCGAGCTTTTTTAAACAGTGTCCGAGCTTTTTTAAACTGAGTCCGAGCTTTTTCAAACAGTTGCCGAGCTTTTTTAGACAGTTCGAACTTGTTAAAACTGAGTCCGAGCTTTTTGAACAGTCCGAACATTTTCAACACGTGTTCGAGCTTTTTGAAAAAATTTCGAGCTTTTTTAAACTGAGTCCGAGCTTGTTAAAATTGAGTCCGAGCTTTTTGAACAGTCCGAGCATTTTCAACACGTGTCCGAGCTTTTTGAAAAATGTTCCGAGCTTTTTTAAACTGAGTCCGAGCTTGTTAAAACCGAGTCCGAGCTTTTTCAACAGTCCGAGCATTTTCAACACGTGTTCGAGCTTTTTGAAACAGTTTCCGAGCTTTTTGAAAAAATTTCGAGCTTTTTTAAACTGAGTCCGAGCTTGTTAAAACTGAGTCCGAGCTTTTTGAACAGTCCGAGCATTTTCAACACGTGTCCGAGGTTTTTGAAACAGTTTCCGAGCTTTTTGAAAGATTTTCGAGCTTTTTTAAACTGAGTCCGAGCTTGTTTAAACCGAGTCCGAGCTTTTTTAAACTGAGTCCGAGCTTGTTAAAACCGAGTCCGAGCTTTTTAAACAGTCCGAGCATTTTCAACACGTGTCCGAGCTTTTTGAAACAGTGTCCGAGCTTTTTCAACAGTCCGAGCGTTTTCAAACTGGTCCCGAGCTTTTTCAAACTGTGCCCGAGCTTTTTCAAACTGTGCCCGAGCTTTTTTTATATGAGTCCGAGCATTTTCCAACTGTGTCCGAGCTTTTTTCACACTGTCCGAGCGTTTTCAATATGAGTCCGAGCTTTTTGAAACTGCTTCTCTGCTATTTTATATTATTATGTCCTAGCCTTTTACAGTTTACTGATGCATTCTTTCTATGAAAATGCAGATGAGTAGTGAACTAAAGGATTTGCTTAAAACTCCAGAGGATGAATGGTACGATGGAAAAATAACTCGGCATGACCATTTCAGCGACCTTAAAGATATCGACGTCGCATTAGACAGTGTACCAGAACAATTCAAGGTCGAAGACCGACGTCGGTATACAGAGTCTTGTTTTGGTCATTTCCTGAGGATGGATCGGGGGATGAAGTTTTCGGGTAGCGTAGTCCATCGACTGCTATTGCGCGAGCTACATCACGATGGGCCGCAGGATGAGATGAGATTTTTGTTAGGTACTCTTTCGGTCCGGTTCTCCAAGGTTGAATTCTGTCTGATCACCGGATTGAAGTTTGGAGTGATTCCCGACACGACGAGGTATGAGATGGTTCAGAACGGGATACAACAACGGTATTTCAATGGTGCAGCTGATGTGGATTATGAACAGCTGAAAGCTGTTCTACGGATCGGTGTATTTGAGGAGCAGTACGATGCTGTGAAGCTGTGCCTCCTTTATATGCTAAACTGGATATTGATGGGGTTGGACGAGAGACAGAAAGTTCCATTATGGCAGATCCGGCTAGTCGAGGACTTGGACGCTTTTGATGCATTCCCGTGGGGTGCCCACGTGTATAGGCAGTCCATTATTGGATTCAAGAATGCCTTAAACAGTCGACGTGTGCGGTATGAGAGACGACAGCATGAAAAGGGCGTTGACGTTCACACGGTGGAGACGTACAACATTTACGGTCTAGCTCACGCACTGTTGGTGAGAATTTAGAATTTGTATCGTTTGAAAACCTGAAATTTTTTTTCCATGAGTTACGGAATAAATGATTGGATTCTGAATAACTTGTTCTTTTACATAGGTATTTGCGTATGAGGTTATCCCCGAGCTTGGGACCCGATTTGGGACACGTAGGGAGATTGAGTTGTCCCCCCGTATTCTGAAATGGCAGTTGCAAACTCAACCAAGGTCGGACAAGCTGGACAGAAAAATTTTCTTAGCCAGGGTAAGGATCTATTGTGTTAAAGTGTTTACATATTACGATTATACAAATAGAATGGTCTAACCACGATTTCAGATGTTTGCGAGGACTGCACTGGTGCCGACAGCAGCTGAGAGGGTTGCACGGTACTACGAGGGCATAAATGAGGGAGGCAGTCTATATATGGCTGCCGATGGACACGACGGCTCGGTACCGGATCCCTTACATCATACGACTGCCGGACCCAGTCATACGGAGGGTTCCGACCATGAGTTTGGCGGTGGGAGTCCCCTCAGGCACAGGCCGGATACGGAGGGTTCGGTCCCGGAGTTTGTCGCTGGGAGTCCTCTTAGGCGCAGACAGGTTCGCTTTGCGATGCCCAGTGGAGTACATTCATGAGAAGACGTTGGAGGGCATCGCCAGGTATGTAAAAAATGGTGTAATGCATTATTTATGTTGAAACAAGTGTTGGGTTTTAGTACTGACAATAATGATTTTGTTTCAGGATCGTTTGGAACAAAAAATCCAAGATGTGATGGATGCAGTCGCTGCGTTACGGGAGGATATCCGGAAGAGTGATCGGGAACGGGATAGGCAGCATAGGGAGGTGATGGACTTTCTCCGGGGGCGGTGGGGTTCGACATCACAGTCTGGCAGGGATGGTCCACCCTCCCATGATCAAGACTCTCCTCGTACAGACAGAGACGGAGGGACAGACCCAGCCACCGGACCTACGACGGAGGCTGATGGACCTCAGACACAGGGTCCAACAACTGGAGATACAGTACGAGACCAGCAGATGCAAGTCCCTGGTGGCACGGATACAGGAGTATTTGGGGAGACAGTTACCCAGGCGATATTAGAGTATCCGCTGCTTATGGAGGTACAGGATGTGGATCCTCCTGTTTATATCCAGGACCACACAGCGGACCCGTTCAGTCCACTGGGTCAGAGTCCCTCCTCCCGTACAGTCCACACTCCTGACCTGACCAGGCGATCCATAGGGAGCACCTCTGCGGTCCATCCGACACCGCTCTCCTCTACTCGATCCCGTCACACCTCACCCCCTAGTGACACTGGCGGTCCATCCCGACACAACCCATCCCACCGGAGCCCTCGACGTGATCAGCCATTTCAGAGTTCCTCCTCCCAACACCCCCCAATCCACAGTCAGCATAGGCAGCAGCGGATGCGCAAACGAGGCTGGCAGTTGATGAGCCCATACACTGACCCCTGTCGGCCGAAGAGGCCAAGGACACTGCCCATGTCATCAGCACATACATTCAGGCCCGATGGATTGGTAGACGCTGACCAGCTTGCGGCTTACAAAGCCTACAAGAGGAACGTGACGGGGGAATTGTAAGTATTAAAATATTGTGAATTTATTTTGAAACACCTAAGTTAAATTAGTTGTATTCCTAAATAATTGAAAATTACACAGACGTGATGTGGATCTGATGACCCCCGTGCCTGTGACTTGGTTCCACCGGTTGCAAACCAACTTTATGGAGTTGGAGGACACGGTACTTTCCTTACTTTGATTGTCTTTTAAGTTTGTTTAACTTATGGAAGAATACTAACAATGTATAATGTTTATATTGTCAGCATATTGACGCGTACCTGCATATTTTACGGAAGCGTCAACGAGCATTCCCCACTGTCTACATTCAGAGGATGAACCTACTAGATTCTCAGTTCTATGTAAGTGTTTCAAATGTACTGTTTTCACACGTCTGTTTGTTGTGTTTCATCCTATTTCTAACGTTTCAGTTCGTTGTCTATTTTCAGTCAATGCTGGAGTTTCAGTGGCGGAGAATCATGCCTCGCGATGCTGTGGGCAAAGCCCCAAAAAACTGGTCTGTGTTGAAGTACAGGTGGTCCCCTGAAGATCTGATGACGGTACGTGGATTGCTCCCGGTAGGGAACCGACCATGGCACGAGGTTGACGCGGTGAGCAAAATACAGTTATGGTTTCAATGTGTTTAATTAAAAATTCTTATTTTGACCATAACAATATCTTGAACACTTGGTACAGGTCCTTATTCCGTGCAACGTTGGTGGCCAGCATTGGCTCGTGGCCAGCGTTGAACTTACTGTCGGGAAGATCCACCTGCTAGACCCGTTCAGACAGGAAGTCCCCCTACAGATCAGGAAAGAGCAGGTCGCTCCATTGCGGTGGTTTATACCCTCGATGTTGCATCAGGTGGGGTTTCACGATGCCAGACCAACGGGCGAGGCGAAGTATCAGAAGCGGAATAGGCCCTTTGGGGTAAGCATGGTGTCTACAACACATGTGCCCCAACAGACTATAGGGTATGACTGTACGAACATCATTTAAACTTTAAGTTTGTTTTATTCAACTTCTATTGTAACGGTTGTTCATGTGCTGAGTCGCAGGGGTAACTGTGGTGCTCATACCTTGAGATTGATGGAGTATGTACTGGCGAACAGGATGACGTTCGACTGGTCAGAAGAAGATATGTGCACCATACGGGAGAAGATGGCTGTGGAGATTTTTTGTAACTCCAAGCCACATTAGATGTTGTAGTTGTCGATGTACAAACAATTATAGTAATGAACTTTCAAATTATAAATTTTTTGTTTAAAATTTAAAGTGTTTTCATTTACAAGTACAACACACGCATTTCATATCATACAATAACACAAGTAATAATTAACACCCCAACTCAATTAAACAATAAGTATGAACGGCTCGGTTCACTCCTCGGCAGATTCCTTGTGTGGGCACGTCTGTTTGTTATGTCCAACTTGATGACATACGCTACACTTACGACGGTATTCCTCGGGAACAATTCTGCTCGGACCTTCATTAATCAAGGGCGGATTAGAACACCTCCTGCTATTATGACCTGATTGTCCACATCTTCTACACGATTGGGTGGTTGTCCTCTCGGAAGACGATGCATGTCGACCCTCCATCGGGCGACCTGATTGTCTCTTGGTCTTTGGATTTAAAACCACCCGCTCAGCGATGTCGGACGGCACTACCCATGAAGAAGGATGGCCAACAGGCATAATAGGAACTGAGTATGCATCAATAAGTGTCTGTCTCTTGTAGTAGTCCGAACACAGCGATGTGAAATCCAAATTCCGCTCCCTGCAAAACCAATGAAAAAAGTGACAATCACGCTTGCTTAATATAGGGTATAATTTTATACTGTTAATGTACCTTGCCGCTGCGAGTGCGTGAGAACACGGAAAATGATCCATTTGGAATTTGTTGCATGTGCATGTCTTCCGGGCTAAGTCAACAGTCCACTGTTTTCCGGACCGTTTGACAGAGAAAATGTTCCAGTCCACTGGATTGACGGTCATATAACCGCACTTCTCGACCCGTTGTAGCATCACAAGATGTGATGCGTCGGTCAACAGATGACACATGGACTGTGCAGCTCGAAGTCGATCGTGAAACCAACGCTGTAACATATTCCTAATGAACTCTGCCAATGTCAACATAGGGAGTTGTCGTGCGAATTTAAGGCATGAGTTTATGCACTCTGCAACATTTGTTGTCATCACCCTGAACCTTCGTTGGGGACAGTGTACACGAGACCATTTGTGTGGACCAGCAGATTCAACATAATCGAACGCATTCTTGTGCAGGTTACGTAACTCACCCATGTACCGGTTATATTTGAATTCAGTGTACGCTCTAGCGGCTTTGCCCATTAAGCTGGCAACATCTTTTCTGTGAAATCGCTTCTTCACATTTTCAGCAAAGTGCCAACAACATATGGTATGGGTTGCATAAGGGAACACTTTAGAAATCCCTGCTTCAATGCTTGCATGTCGATCGGAAATAAAAATCAGATCATCTATATGACCAAGGGCACCCTTCAAGCAATCCAAAAACCATTCCCATGAAAGGTTGTTTTCGGAGTCGCCGTACCCAAAAGCAATTGGATACACTTGTTCGTTTCCATCTTGGGCAGTTGCAACAAACATTGTACCCCCGAATCTTCCCTTCAAATGGGTACCATCAACTGCAATAACCGGACGCATGCACCTCTGAAAACCTCTAACTGAGGCCCTTAATGACATGAAAAAGTAAAGGAATTTACCGTCGTCAGCGCACTGTAAGTCAGTGATTGTGCCGGGATTTTGTTGTTCCAGCACGTAACCAAAAGACGGCAGTAGTTGGAAGGTTTCTTCATGTGTCCCATAGGTCAGTGACAATGCATAATGCAAGGCTTGATATGCCTTACTGTACATGATTTGGATGCCATACATTGTTTTCATATCGGCGATTATATCCTTGGGACGCATGAGACGACCATCTTGTTGTTGAAGTCTAGGTGCAACCACTTCTCCAATTATAACTGCACTAGCTTGTCGGTGGCGACGGTGAATCTCCTCCAATGGACAACTGTGTTCATTGACAAAACTTCTTACTTGGAAGTACGTCCCTTCATCTCTTCTCACCGCTCTTAATTTCCATGTACAGTTGTCAATCAAACAAACAAGATGTAACGTTGTCTTATTGGACCTTTTCACCTTCCATTCGAAGTTTCGCCGCATTGCGAAAAGGCCAACTAGTCTCTTCAGATCCTTTTTTGTCGGAAAGAACTGACCTTTATAAATCATGCATGTAGGTTCTTCTGCTACCAAGGTTGTGCTTCTACCAATCCCAAACGAGTATGAATCTGCTCCGGGAATAACCCACGTTGTGGTATTATCAGAATCATCTGTAGATACATTATGCCGGACCTCGGAAGTAGCAGGCATATCTGCTCCGGTGCAACTAACTCCTTCTACACGTCTTCCACGTCTTTGAATTTGGACATGCTCTTCATCAGTGTTCTCTACAGGATCTACCAGATCAATATTTGCCTCATTATCCACCTCCTGGTTAGGCCCAAGGTTCGGTTCAGTGTTCTCCTCATTGTACATCTCATTGTATTGCTCATTGTACCGCTCATCATTCATCTCAAATCGACAACCAAACACATCGTCGAATTGAGGTTCACAAACATCTGTATGGTCGACCACTACCGGTTGGACAGCACATATGTTTTCCCCACCTTCAGTGGCACTCCTTTGTGTGAACACTTGGTTACTACCGCTAGCGGATCCAAATGGTTGGGTATTTTCAGGAGCAGGAATATCATTCCGTATCACATCTCCAGTTGCCCTCTCAATTAGACTAACACATACTTGAGGGATCACCCGATCTTCCCTAAGCATAAACTGAACATCATCGTCATTTCTTACAAATGTGCGACATGTAGCGCCAGGAACAATTGATATTGACTGTAGATCAACATTGTATTTGTTTACATCATACTTCACAACGGTATGCACGATCGACACCAATTCTTCGTAACTCATATTCTTTGACACATACATTCCTTGGTTGTCGGATCCAACAAACCTCTGACTTCCGTCGGGTAACTGCTCCCATCGACCGTTGTAGATATTACTATTCTCACCTGATTCATTATCCTGTAACATTCATCACCACAAACCATTATGACAAACATAAAAGCTATGGAAAAGGCTCAGAGCCTTTTAAAATAGTTTCCGAGGTTTTTACGAGCTTTTTTACAAAGTACAGAGCTTTTTTACAAAGTCCGAGCTTTTTTACAAATTCCAGAGATTTTTTACAAAAGTCCCGAGCTTTTTCACAAAAGTCCCGAGCTTTTTCACAAAGTCCCGAGCTTTTTCACAAAGTCCCGAGCTTTTTCACAAAAGTCCCGAGCTTTTTCACAAAAGTCCCGAGCTTTTTCACAAAAGTCCCGAGCTTTTTCACAAAGTCCCGACCTTTTTCACAAAGTCCCGAGCTTTTTTACAAAAGTCTCGAGCTTTTTCACAAAGTCTCGAGCTTTTTTACAAAAGTCCCGAGCTTTTTTACAAAAGTCCCGAGCTTTTTCACAAAGTCCCGAGCTTTTTTACAAAGTCTCGAGCTTTTTTCATGTCTCCGAGCTTGTTTTCTAAAGGCTCGAGCCTTTTGTCCAAAGGCTCGAGCTTTTTCAAACATGCTCCGAGTTTTTTCAAACAGTGTCCGAGCTTTTTAAAACAGGGTCCGAGCATTTTCAAACAGGCTCCGAGCTTTTTATTAACAGGTTCGGAGATTCAAATTTCACAGATTCAATATTCACAAAACCAGTTTCATGTTTACAAAAGGAACGTTTTTAAAAAATGAAGGATCAAAAACAGTATTTCAGTCAAACATATTACCTTGTTGTGCTTACTGAAGAACGTTGAGTAGAGTAGTTTTGAAATTTATTGTAGACAGAGAAAGAGAGGAGTTCCTGCCTTCAGCGTTTCAAGTGTGGAGATGGAAGTACAGACACAATTAAAAATTGATTATTTAAGGGCAATTTTGGTAGTTCACCAAAATAGGTGCCTTTTAAACATAAGTTATTAAACCGGTGACGTTGGTGCAACAGCGAGACAAAAAGGTGATATTTCTCACCATTTCCACTATATATATATATATATATATATATATATATATATATATATATATATATATATATATGCACGTTGATATAGATTAAACGTAGCTTATTATGTTATATACATGGACGGACCCCATGGAGGCCAGGGTGGCCCCCCATCCACTGAAATAAAAATTTATAGTTATAAAAATTATAAATTTTTTAAAATATATATAAATTTTACATTTTAGTACTATAATTTTTAAGTTTTTATCATTTGACCTCCTAAATTCCATAATTCCAATTCCACCCCTGGTTATATAGAATTTATATTTAACGTTATCATATTGTGTTTATGTTAATTCAAATACAACTCGTTGACTTGATAGTCTCAAAACCAATAATTCAACTCGCTAAAATTGCTTCATGCTCAGGTCGTATCAAAATGGGTAACCCCCTAATGTCATAATCATAAAAATATGAATAGCTGCCATAATTTCATTAAATTCAAAGTACATCAATATCATCCTCACAAGTTGTATATGGTAAAAACATCATTTTCCTCACAAATGATGTAAATAATTAAGGGCCAATTTTCAATGATATGTTCCAAATATCACGAGGCTGCGCAAGAAATATTAAAGGCCATAACTACATCTTATTTAAGATTCTTGTCATACTCTCTTTATTTTCATGTTTTGGATATTTGAATATAAATTTAACATTTATTTATTATACTCAATGTGGTCCACATTAATTTTCACTACCTACTAAATCTCTAATTTTATAAGATTTAGTGGGTCCATTTTGTATTTATAGTTCCTTCTTTTAGTAACAATTTCAATCACTAAAGCCTAAAGGTATGTATATTTATCTTCTATTTTACTTCCTTTAATAATAATAATAATAATAATAAGAGAGGAGATTCTAATTCTAACTTTTTATAGTTGTATAAGAGACAGCGAAATCATGTCTCACTCACACCAAAAGTTTTGAAGTGAATTGGTTTATTTATTTAAATTTTATAATTAAACAAAATTGAAATTTGCACATAATCATCATGTTTATAGATTAAGCGGGATGAGTTTATCTTTCAAGTTGAGAAATCTTTTTAAATATATATTCATATAGTAATTGCTAATACAATTTTAATTGTTTGTAGGTTGGTATATACATAATGAGATGGTTTTCTGTAATGACTGATAATACAATTTTAATTATTTGTAGGATCGTAATACATATAATGATTAATGACTGTGATCGTAATACATAACTCATAACTCATGTGTATCACGTAGAAATCTTAAACAGAACAAATATGGCAAACAACTAGTACTTAAAAAACTATAAACTTAAAGTTATATCCACATCGGCACTCAAAAAATTGTTTTGTATTAGACCAAGGTTCCAATCTCGCATTCTCGTCTAACTTCATAGGTGAAATAATTTTAAGGGTAAATATCATATTATCTATTTTGGTCCTCGTTGTTTCAGTATTGGCTATGCAGGTCCAAACGTTTTCAATTAATCCATATTTTTGTTCCTACCGTCCAATTCTGTTAGGGTTTCTCATAATTCCGTTAGGTCAACAAGGGTAAGACAGTAATTCAACATCAAAGTTTTTATAAGCCTATCTGATAAAAGGGTATAATGGTAGTTTTAAAACTAATTAAATAAAAATGAAAAAAATAAATAAAACTAATTAAATTTATAAATAAAACTAATTTAACTAATCAAAACCCATCCCAATCACCATCACCATTCACTAACACCTCTCACCACCGGTCAACACCCTCTCACCACCCATAAACACCATCACCTCTCTCCACCTCTCACTATTTTCACACCCAAAAATATTGCAATCTCTCTCTCACAGACCACCACCATCACCTCTCTCCACCTCTCACCCTCTGTCTCTCACAGACCACCACCACCACCTCTCTCTCTCCCACGAACACACCACCACCAAACCACCATTTCTTTCTCTCACACACAGCTGGGTTCGAGCCAGATCTGGGTTCGATTTAAAATCGACCACCAACCCCAAACGAAACCCAAATCAAAAACCCCAAACCCCAAAAATCGAAAACCCCAAATCACCGAGTTCCCCCCGTTGCAGCAAACTGGTTCGCCGTGGATCGGGTTCCTCTCATGGAGAACCATCCAAAGATGGATCCGGTGAGATCCAAGGATCTCGACCAAATAGGTTTTTTTTTATGTTTTGATTTTTTTAATTTTTTAATTTATCTCTCATGTTCTTTGGTTTCTATGAGGATGGGGAATTTTTTTTAAGCAAATTAGTTTTTATGTGATGACTAGGGGTGGGCACTAAGTTCGGAACCGAACCGAACCGAACCAAAAAAAGGGTGTTCGGTTCGGTTCATAAAATGAATTCGGTTTAAACAGGTTTAAAAAATTGAAAACCGAAAAGTTTTCGGTTCAAACCGGTTTGGTTTCCCAAAAACCGGTTTGAACCGATTAAACCGCCTATATAAGTAAAAAAAAACCCCTAACTTACTTCTTTTCTTTTATTAAATATTATTATTTATTAGTTAGGTTTGATTTGGGTTTTTTTGGGTTTGGACTATTAAAATTTATGAACTTTTGCCCAAAATTAGAATCCAAAAACCCATCAAATTTTAAAACATATTAAAATGACTCATTAAACTCATCAAGCCCATAAGGCTCATTAGACTCAAAACCAAAATGAACAGAACCGAACCGAACCGATTAAAATCAGTTCGGTTCAGTTCGGTTACCATTTCTTATTCGGTTTAAACCGGTTCAATTTTAGGTAAACCGAACGGTGCCCACCCCTAGTGATGACGATGATAGATTTTTATTGGATCTCACCAAATCGTTTTATTATTTTTATTTTTTTATGTTTTGATTTTTTTAATCTCTTTTGTTCTTTGGTTGCCATGATGATGGAGAAAAAAATTTAATCAATTTGTTTTTTTCTGGGTTGATGATGACTGATGGTTATTGGGTGTTGTTTGAGGAGCTAGTAGTTACTTGTGATGTTGATGACGATGATGATGGAGAAAAAAAATTATTAAGAAAAAAATTGTAATCGAATCTAATTTTTCCAGAAAATATTTGAGTTTTTTTTAAAAAGAAAAATTGGGCAATGAGTATTTAGGTTTGGAGAAATGAATATTGTTTTAGTGGAAAAATGAGTATTTTTTTTTTCTAAAAAAATGGGTGGTGGCTAGGGTTTGGTGGTGGTGGTGTAGATGATGAAGAGATGGTCAGATGGGTGGTGACCGACGGTGAATCTGGTTATTTGGTGATTGGGTTTTAATGGTGTTATTTTTAAATATGTAAATATTTACTTGAATTTAAATTTAAAGGGCAGTATGGACATTTTGGCCATTTGAGGGCAAAATTGTCCTTGTAATCCCTTCAGACATTTTAAAGGGCAAAACGGTCATTTTACTTTCTGAACATGTCAGATGATCTGTATTTAACGGAAAACGTGACAGAATGACTGAACGGGCCAATATTGAAACAACGAGGACCAAAATGGATAATATGGTAAACCATAGGGATGAAAATGATATTTACCCTAATTTTAAAGGTCAAAGGCCTCGGGATCCGTCCATCATTCTAAATTCTTACAGAGTTACCTCTCCCAATTCTCCATCGAGCACCCATATAGATGATCCCACAGGCCCACATCAAGCCTTTGGTTTAGGATTGGCATTCAAAAAGGTTGAATTAGGGAAGTAGCAATTCTTTCATAAACGGCCAACCAAAGACTCCGGATATTTAATAATCCTCCCGGTTAAAGACCTCCAAATACCGGAAACCCAAACCCCCTTCATCCTTTGGAACACACATTCTCTGCGAATTACACCAATGCATTTTCGAATGATCATCCGAACTACCCCACCAAAACCGGTTGCACAAATTATGGAGCTCCGAAACAAGATATTTTGGGAGTCTGAATAAACTCATCGTGTAAGTCAGAATAGATTGGATAAACGCCTTCAAAAGAACTTCTTTTCCACCTATAGACAGGAGATTCCCCTTCCAACCATGAATCTTAGACCAAACACGATCTTTAATACTATTAAACAGTTGCCGCTTATTTCTGCAATTCAAATTGGGGAGGCCTAGATAGCACTCATGACATCTCACATGTCTGAACCCTATAATACTCGTCAATCTATCACCTTCCGCCCGCTGAACCGATCTACTGAAACACATAGTAAACTTATCATAATTGATAGCATGTCCTGAAGCTTCCGCGTAATCATCAAGGAGTCTACGAATTGCATAACACTCACTGTCAGTAGCCTTGGAGAACAGCAAGTTGTCGTCAGCAACTAAAAGATGGGAAATATTAGGCCCCCCTCTCTTGCACTGGAAACCTGAGAGGGAACTATTAACCACTGCTGAGTTTAAAACACTAGGACAAACCTTCAGCACAAACCAGAAAGAGAAAGAGAGACAGTAGATCTCCTTACCTAAGACCTCTAGACTAAATAACACGCCCACAAACATCCCCATTAATAGCAAACGAATAGAACACAGACAAAACGTAGTTCATCATCTTCGCCACCCACTGCTCAAAAAACCCAAGTCTCCTCATCATCTTCTCTAGAAACCCCCACTCAACACGATCGTAAGCCTTCGACATGTCCAATTTTAGAGCAAATGAACCCACCTTCGCTTTCTATTACGAATTGTATGGAGACATTCAAAACCTATCAAAGCATTATCAGAAATTAACCTCTCAGGAATGAAGGCACTCTGGGATTCTGAAATCACCTCATCAAGCACCAAACGAAATCGATTAACCAACTCCTTGGCCACTATTTTATAAAGAACATTGCATAAACTGATTGGCCGGTACTCCCTAACCTGCACAGGATTCTTAACTTTCGGGATAAGGACAACCAACGTACCATTAATTGTATCTAACGAAATGTTCTCATTAAGCCATCGCAGACAGACTGCGAAAACAATTGGACCCATCAAATCCCAGAATTTCTGATAGAACATCCCCGACATAGCATCCGGACCAGGAGCCTTAGTAGGGGAAATCTAGAAAGCTGCAATCCGAACTTCTTCAGTAGAAAAGAGGAGATCCAAGAAAGCAGCATTGGAGTTTAATATAAGAGTTTAATTTAAATTATGTGACTTTAATATCCTTCCATCCATTTGCATAATACATCCCAACCATTTAATAAAACTTTCAAATAAATAATAGTTAATCAAAATATAATGAGAATGTGATTTTGTGGTAAAGTGCGTTCATTCAACCAGACAATATTTCAAATTTTCAGATTTGAGTCGTCATGCTTGGTATATCAAAATAAAACGAAAAGATGGGGCGAAAATGTACAAAGTTTACATGTAACTAGGGATGGGCATCGGGAAAATGGGGATGGAGACTGGTCCCCCTATCCCCATCATCATTTCCCAACCCTTCCCCCTTCCCCCTTCCCCCATTCAGGGAAACTAGGGATGGGGGAGGTATTATCATCCTCATCCTCATTTCTCTGATCCCGCCATTTCTTCCTTTTTTCAATCCGAATTTTATTTCCCGATTCCAATGTTTTTTTGCTTGACCTTGTTTGACTAAAAATTACATATTAAAAAAAAAACAATCCATGGTAAGTTATATTATGCATAATAAATACAAATGCAAATTCAAATAAAATCCATTACAAATTCAAATAAAATCTGAAAGTAAAATTAGTGAAGTGTTTATAGCTAGAGTTTAAATTGGGAAAGTGAGGAAATGAGAAAAGTAGAAAAAATGTTAAATATTATATATATATAAAGGTTTTTGGGAAAATGGGAAATGAGGATGGGAGACCTCCCCCATCCCTATCCCCATTTCAATCAAAATTTGAGGGAAATGGGGATGCGGGGAGGTCCCCTCATTCCCATCTTTATTTCAATTTGGAGATGAAATTCATTCATTTTCCTTATTTCTTTATTTGGGGGTGATTTTTTTTCTCCAAATGAAGATGAGGAAATGAGGATTTAGGGATTTGGGGAAAAATGCCCATCCCTATATGTAAATATGTAATGTAAGATAAGAATACAAAGGTGGGAAAGAGGACAAAATGTAAACAAAAGTGACCGTTAAAAGGATGAGTAGGAAATCAAAGAGGTTATTAAGATTGTAATTGGGCAGTAGGTGGCATGCGGTGAAGTAATTAAAAGCTGTCACGGGATGCTTGGGGAAATTGTATAATTGTATACTTTACAAAAATTTATATATATATATATAACATCATTTTCTTATCTTTTTTATTATTCCTACTTTCAACTCTATATATTCAATACTATGCATCCACACCCCCCTCCATTCTCCACTTCATGAGTTCATGTCATGCTCCTCACATTTAATTACTTCCTTATCTTTTTTCCTGCTACTAAGTACTAACCACACACCCACCCCAATACAAACACGTATTCAAATCAAGAAACAAATAAAATTACACGTCACTAGGTGAAATTGAATTTGAATTTGGTATGTATTAGTAATCACTCGATTTAAAAGTTCATGTGATCGAATACCACCTGCAACGTGTTTTGGTGTAGTGGTGAAGCCACACTGGTGGGGGTCATGCACCCCAAGTTCACAATTTTTTTAAAAATTTATTAACATTTTACCCTAATGGTTTTTATTTATATTTTTCTCAAATTGGCCCCCCCAGTCCATAATTTGGTAGTAGACGGCGTTCGTTCATTCAACTTGTGAGTATAATGGATTGAGCCCACAATGGGCAGTAGTTAACATGCGGTGAAGTAATCAAATTTCAAATTGGTGGTAAACGACGTTCATTCAATTTAATAATGTCTTAAATTCGAATCGATGTACTTCTAGTATTATATCAAAAGAAAAAAAAAAGAGCGTAGATGAATAAATAAAAACATTTAACCAATAGTTTTTTTAAGTACTATGATATTTCGAATTAACATTTCCAAGATCTATTTCAATTTTAACCATGGAATTTAAAGTAAATCTACGCACATTGAGAATTGGTATTGTAAATTTAGCATTCAATTTTACAAAAGGACGGTAGCAAAACCCTTTTTGAGTTATGTGTTACAGACATGAGAAATTTTAAAAAGCAAATTTAGAAATGAGAATATTCTTGCACAATTAGTGTAAGGTTTTTAGGATGTGGATTGTGGAGGCAGCGTATTTGCAGAAACATATTAAGTGCAGATGCTATTTGGGACCACTTCTTAAATCCTCCATACCCTGTAATAATCACTTCTTGTTATTTCAGGGCATTCGATTTTATGTAATAGTTGTAATTCTTCAAAAATATATAATTAACACTAACCAATGTTTAATTAGTCGTGCCAAAACACACAATTTGAAAAAAAATTGATATAATTTAAATTCACAATCTCAACTTATGGGTGTAACGGAATGTGCCACCTTAGCTTTAGTCGACTAGTCCTAATATGTAATTGAAATGGTATAAAACAAGGATTGAATTTTAAATTTTAAGAATGTAAGTAAGTTTTGAACTCAGAGTCTCAACATGTGAGTGTAACGCATTGAGCCGGTTCAACTTTGACTTGTGAAATTTTGAATACATAATCTTAACGTGTGGGTGTGACATATTGAACCAGCTCAACTTCTGTCGTAATATGGTATAAAAAAAATTAATTTTTAGTATAAATTTAAAAATTGTTAAGGACCTTAATAGGATTTGAATTCACGATCTTAACGTGTGAATCTAACAGATTGAGCTAACTCAACTTTTACTTGTGAGAAAGGAGGACCGAAATGGTATCCAAAAACTAAAAGAGGGCCAGGATAAGATATTATATATAATGTTAAAAGGAAGATTGATTTTAAGTACAAATTTAGAAAATGTGAGATATAAATACGATTTGAACCCATAATTTTAATAAGGGTAATTATAAAAAATAAATACGATTATAAATTTAGAAATTATGAGATAAAGATACGATTTAAACCTACAATCTTAATTAAAGGTAATTATGATAAATAAATACGATTTAAACCCAAAGTCTAAACACGAAGGTATAACAACTTTAGCCAACTCAACTTTTGCTTGTGAGAGAGGAGAACCAAAATGGTATAAGAAAAGGTGAGGGTTGAGGGGATAAATATAACGTTGAAAGGGTTATACTAGAAGAGTGTCTCAATTCTCAAGTCTCAAAGTTGTCAAAAATGGACATGTTTTTGTATGTCTCTCTCCTCTCCTCTGCTTTCTGCTGATTCAATAAAAAGCTTTTGCCCTTTTCCCTCTGCAACGTCTTCTTCACTCTTTTAATTCTCACTTTTCTCAACACAAATACATAAAATCAAACTCTTTTTTTTTTTCTCTCCATTTTCACACCCAAAAAAAATGCTCTCTAGAGTGAACAACGGTATGGTTTGGATGGATGGTAAAGAAGATGAAAACTCTGCTTCATGGACCAGAAACAACAACAACAACATGTTGATCAACAACAACATGATGATGATCAACAACAGTGTTATACAAAACGAAGAAGAGATGGGTCCTCTCTCTACCTTCAAATCCATGCTTGAAGTGGACGACGACAACTGGTATGTGTCTGGACACAACCAACAAGATATTACATTTTCCCACCCAAATCTCAGTGACCCAACAACCAATAATAATCTGCTGCTCAACCAAGTTGATTCAAACCCTTCTTGCTCACAAAACACCTCTGTTTTCAACAATCTCGATGCCTCTCAAGCACACTACTTTATGCCACCAAAAAACACCATATCTTCCTTCCTTAATGTTGTCTCCAACAACCCATTAGAGCAAGCTTTTGATTTGAGTGGGATTGGCTTTCTAAACACCCAACAAAATCATTCCTTGAACAGAACAACTGATGCCATTTTGAACAATTTCACTGATTTGACTTCCAACAATCAGATTACTGCACCTCCTAATTTGTGTTCCAATCCACAATTTGGAACAACAACAACATCCCCTTTGCTTCAATTCCCAGAAAACGGTACTAATTTTACGGGTTTTCGAGGTGTTGAAAACAACAGTGGCAACAACAGCAATTCTCTGTTATTGAATAGGTCTAAATTGTTAAGGCCACTTGAAACTTTCCCTTCAACAGGAGCTCAACCTACTCTTTTCCAAAAGAGAGCTGCTTTGAGAAAAAACAACAACTCTGTATCTTTTGGTCCACAAAATAGTCCAATTTTGATTGAAATTGATGATGGTGATAAAGGGAAGAAACAAATTAATGAAGATATAGAGAAATATAGGAGAATGAGTGCCAGTGATGATCTGGAGGATGTAAGCATCGACAATTCGGGTCTAAATTATGATTCTGATGAGTTTTTAGAGAACAGTAGGTTGGAGGAGATTTGTAGAAATGATGGAAGTAGCTCTAATGCAAATACTAGTGTCAATGGAGGAGTAGACCATAAGGGGAAGAAGAAAGCTATGCCAGCGAAGAATCTAATGGCGGAGAGGCGCCGCAGGAAGAAGCTCAATGATAGGCTCTATATGTTACGCTCTGTTGTTCCAAAGATCAGCAAAGTAAGAATTTTTATTTTTCAACTTTTATTTTCTCGTGAATCCAAACATGTTTTTTAAGATTCTTGGTTTCTCGTGAATCTGGGTATGAATGAATTGCTGTTATCTTTTTGAAGTTCTTGGAATCATCATCCTGCTTTTTTGTTCATATGGTGAGTTGCATATTTTGTTTTTCATATTGCAAAAAAGAAAAAATGTTTGAAGAGAAAGTTGCATTAATATCTGTCACATGAAATCTGGTAGATTGGTTTCAATTTCACCACATCTTTAGGGACCACTTGCAGGGAAATTAAATTATTTTTCTATTATATAACATGTTCAAAAACTAAACGCATATAAAATGCAAGAGCAACTTCTTTGTATTTTGACACAGCATTAGAATATTGAATTTCAATTTCACAAATATGTTTTGTTCTTTTCTTTTTTTTTCCTGTGTGAATTTGGAGAAATTGAGAATGGCTTGCCTGTTTTGTTCCAAACTATGTGATTTGGAATGAGGAAGCTGGAAATGATCAAATATCAAAAAATATTTATATACATAATTTGTTTGCTTGAGCATGTACATAGCAACTCATCTGATTCTTCTTTCTTTAACTTCTTGTTTATTTCTGCTTCATTTAAATTATATTCAACTTTTTTGATGCATACAGATGGATAGGGCTTCAATTCTTGGGGATGCAATTGAGTACTTGAAGGAACTTCTTCAAAGGATCAATGACCTCCACACTGAATTGGAGTCGGTCCCTCCTGGCTCAGCAATGGCTACGACCAGCAGCTTCCACCCTTTGACACCCACTCCACCTTCATTGCACAGCCGTATCAAGGATGAACTTGTCCCCAGCTCATTGGCAAGCCCGACTGGCCAAGCAAGGGTATAATAAAATCCGTGCTTGAAATTTCTTTTTACCTTATCTTGAATGAATTTTCAGTGACAGTTTTGGTGGTTTGTATAGGTTGAAGTTAAGGTAAGAGAAGGAAGAGCTGTAAATATCCACATGTTCTGTGGGCGCAGACCAGGTCTCCTCCTCTCGACAATGAAGGCATTAGATAGTATGGGACTAGATATCCAGCAAGCTGTAATCAGTTGTTTCAATGGTTTTGCTATGGATATTTTCCGAGCTGAGGTATACATAATTTCTTCATATCATCAATTCTTTATCTACTTTGCAACATACTTTACAACAACTCATGACACACCCCATTCTGTAAACCAGTTTACTAATGTGTTTTCATGATTCAGCAATGCAAGGAAGGCCAGGACGTTCATCCCGAGCATATCAAAGCGGTGCTCCTGGATTCTGCTGGCTTCCAGGGCATGATGTAGATTTCTTCGACTGTCCATCTCAGCGTTAGGATCCGAAGTTGCTTCTCTCAAAGCGAAAAATCGAGCAATTTGAATCTCTGCTTCTCATTCCCAATATAAGTTCAGGCCATCAACATTGAAGTAGTTACAGGCACAGCAGCCCTTATATATATATATATATATATAGAGAGAGAGAGAGAGAGAGAGAGAGAGAGAGAGAGAGAGAGAGATTCGCATAATATCAGATTTTTAGCTTTTAGAAGAATTGAATATTTGTAGTCTTGGGCCCCTTTTTCTGCTTTCAAATAAATTGTCCTTCAAACTCGGGTGATTTTTAGTATTTAGAATTCTTATTAGCAATGAATTTAAACCTAGAATGCAATTTGAAATGTGAAATGCAGTTGCTGAATTCCAATTTAGGCAAGTCTCGTTAGTGATCTTTTTAACATTCCCAACAATTTTTAAAGTGAAGCTTATAGTAGTTGAATGTTGATTGGGAGATAGCAAATTTCAATTCTGACATAAGTTGGATATCATTAGTGTTAGCGCACAAACGTCACTATACGGAAGCGTTGTCGGATAGAATAAACAAACAGTAGCAAAAGAATTAAGTGTTAGGGATTTGAACCGATGATCGCGGAAGCGTCATGCCTAATATACACCAATAACTCATAGCAATTAATAACGTCAATAGCAGAAAAATAAGATGAGAGAAAATAAATCAATCACAATACAAGATATAAGTGGAAAACCCAAATCGGGTAAAAAACCACGGGCCGTCAGGACGATAGAGAAAGTTCCACTATATGATAAATTGTGACAATCATATACTTTAGGATTCTCTCTCACACCTCAACCCCAAACCACACTCACAAGATCCTCACCAAGAACCCCTCAATATCCCATAGGTCTCCCCTGAATATCACCCACGGATCTCTAACTTAATCCACTGATATTCTCTTAGATCCCTCCTCGGATATTCCCTTGGGTCTCTCACCCGGATCTCACTACTCTCTGATGTTACATGATGTTTCTTGACTCCATACCAAATAACATAATTACAAGGTCTATTTATACTAGTTATAGGGAGTTTAAGATAAAAGGAAATCATACTCCTAAACATACAAGAATTACTTGTTCCACATAAATACCATTTCATATTTATGACAAGTCTTCTTGTAAGTAGAAATCTTTTCCTTCAAGCATAAGACTTTCATATTCTTCATGAAGACAAACTATTTTTTCTTTTCAAATAAGCACAAGAACTTTCCAGAAGTAAACATTTCCTTTTTCACGCAACATTCATGATCTGGGCAAAATCCGATATTACCGCGGTCTAGGTCGCGGTGTGCACTCCGCTCCCTACACCACGGAAAAAAGCCACTGAAGTCCACAGCTCAGAATACCGCGGTCGGTGCCTTTCCTTTGCCTCTGCCGCGGTCTACACTGCGCTATACATACTAGAATTGACCACTCCCTATGCCGCGATCCATGCGCTTGTCCGCATCGAGGTCCACGCCGCGATTTCTTCCAGAATCCGTTTCTTCGGTTCTTTTTCGGTCTTCAAGCTCTCTCAAACACCAACTCTAACTTCCAAATGTATCCCACATCTCCAAGAAGTTCCAACATCAGTTGAGTCTCAATTGGTTCACATTGGGTTCTCTTGAGAATACGAGCCAAAACCTAACAATTCTCTCATTTGGCTTGAATTCTCAAGACCTTTATCCACAACCACAATTCTACATACCGAGAATCACCATACCCCACCACAAGGTATAACCACTTAGAAACGAACCATCCTAAGATTTTTTTCTTTCTGTTTATTTTGTGTTCGTTGTTCCAGCACCATGTCGAAAATAACCTACTGAAATTGTGGTGCAACTCCTCACGTCAGATTACCAGGGAGTTCGTCAGCCATCGACATTTTTGTCCACCATACACCTTGCATCACTTTCTGACCAATGCTGTGTGCACAATTATAGACCACTAGCAGCAACATATCATCTTCCATGGCCAGTGGGGAAAACTGCCAAAAGGATAAACATGTCCTTACATCACCCAACCCTGTGAAAGACCTTTTGTCCTTACATCACATACCTGGTGAAAGACTTGCTACTAGAACTGGGAGTGTTTTGCCGGATAAGCCTCACACCACCACCAGAGACTTCGAGCGTTCAATTTTTTTTTATCTCCTTATGTAACCCAGATTGGATCTCCATGACTTGTACCTGCCACTACAAGCCAAAATACTCCTCCAACTATATTCTTATTTTCATCAAACCCTACCGAGTTCGAAACCGCTTTCAAGACGTATCTCCATTGCTAAACCAAAATTAGGCAACCATCATCATCATCCCAATACCACCAAGTCCTCCATACGATCTTCTGTAAAGACTTGACACCGTCATCACCGAACCATGAGGCTCTGATACCAATTGTTAGGGATTTGAACCGATGATCCCGAAAGCGTCATGCCTAATATACACTCATAACTCATAGCAATTAATAACGTCAATAGTAGAAAAATAAGATGAGAGAAAATAAATCAATCACAACACAAGATATACGTGGAAAACCCAAATCGGGTAAAAAACCACGGGCCGTCAGGACGATAGAGAAAGTTCACTATATGATAAATTGTGACAATCATATACTTCAGGATTCTCTCTCACACCTCAACCCCAAACCACACTCACAAGATCCTCACCAAGAACCCCCCAATTTCCCATAGGTCTCCCCTGAATATCACCCACGGATCTCTAACTTGATCCACTGATATTCTCTTAGATCCCTCCCTGGATATTCTCTTGGGTCTCTCACCCGGATCTAATCACTCTCTGATGTTACATCACCAACCCTGTGAAAGACCTTTTGTCCTTACATCACATACCTGGTGAAAGACTTGCTACTAGAACTGGGAGTGTTTTGCCGGATAAGCCGCACACCACCACCAGAGACTTTGAGCGTTCAATTTTTTTTTATCGCCTTGTGTAACCCAGATTGGATCTCCATGACTTGTACCTGCCACCACAAGCCAAAATACTCCTCCAACTATATTCTCATTTTCATCAAACCCTACCGAGTTCGAAACCGCTTTCAAGACGTATCTCCATTGCTAAACCAAAATTAGGCAACCATCATCATCATCCCAATACCACCAAGTCCTCCATACGATCTTCTGTAAAGACTTGACACCGTCATCACCGAACCATGAGGCTCTGATACCAATTGTTAGGGATTTGAACCGATGATCCCGGAAGCGTCATACCTAATATACTCACATAACTCATAGCAATTAATAACGTTAATAGTAGAAAAATAAGATGAGAGAAAATAAATCAATCACAACACAAGATATACGTGGAAAACCCAAATCGGGTAAAAAAACCACGGGCCGTCAGGACGATAGAGAAAGTTCCACTATATGATAAATTGTGACAATCATATACTTCAGGATTCTCTCTCACACCTCAACCCCAAACCACACTCACAAGATCCTCACCAAGAACCCCCCAATATCCCATAGGTCTCCCCTGAATATCACCCACGGATCTCTAACTTGATCCACTGATATTCTCTTAGATCCCTCCCTGGATATTCCCTTGGGTCTCTCACCCGGATCGAATCACTCTCTGATGTTACATGATGTTTCTTGACTCCATACCAAATAACATAATTACAAGGTCTATTTATACTAGTTATAGGGAGTTTAAGATAAAAGGAAATCCTACTCCTAAACATACAAGAATTACTTGTTCCACATAAATACTATTTCATATTTATGACAAGTCTTCTTGTAAGTATAAATCTTTTCCTTCAAGCATAAGACTTTCCTATTCTTCATGAAGACAAACTCTTTTTCCTTTTCAAATAAGCACAAGAACTTTCCAGAAGAAAATCTTTCCTTTTTCGTGCAACATTCATGATCTGGGCAAAATCCGCTATTACCGCGGTCTAGGTCGCGGTGTGCACCCCGCTCCCTACACTGCGGAAAAAAGCCACTGAAGTCCACCGCTCAGAATACCGCAGTTGGTACCTTTGCCTCTGCCGCGGTCTACTCCGCGCTATACATACTAGAAATGACCGCTCCCTATGCTGCGATCCATGCACTTGTCCGCATCGCGGTCCACGCCGCGATTTCTTCCAGAATCTGTTTCTTCAGTTCTTCTTCGGTCTTCAAGCTCCCTCAAACACCAACTCTAACTTCCAAACGTATCCCACGTCTCCAAGAAGTTCCAACATCAGTTGAGTCTCGTTTTGTTCACATTGGGTTCTCTTGAGAATACAAGCCAAAACCTAACATTAAGATGGAAGAAGAAAATAATCCAATCACACACAACACAAGAGTTTTTCGTGGAAACCTAAATCGGGAAAAAAAACCATGACCGTCAGGACGACAAGAAATCAATTCACTATGAAGAAAATTGTTACAACTTCACTCTCAGGATTTTTCTCTATAATACCCCAAACACAATTACACACAATGCTCTCTTTGAAATCTCTCTAATTAATTGCTAATTTTCTCCACACAAATAGCCTAGCTATTATGGTATATTTATATGAATTACAGGGAGTTTAAATCAATAAGGAAATCCTTCTCCTATACGTACAATATTTTCTTACTTCATATAAATACTATTTCCTATTTATGATAAGATTTCTTAAAAGGAGATATTCTTTACTTTTAAGCATAAGACTTTCATATTCCAATAACCATAGGAACTTTCCAGAAGAAAACATTTCCTTTTATCTCGCAACATTCTTGATCTGGGCAAAATCCCACATTACCGCGGTCTGGGTCGCGGTTGGCCACCCGCGACCTGGACCGCAGAAAGCCACTGATGTCCACCGCTCAGAATACTACGGTTGGTGCATTTTCCTCCACCGCGCTCTACTCACTGGAATGTACCGTTGTCTGCACCGCTCCCTATGCACGTGTCCGCAGCGCGGTTCACGTAGCGGTTCCCTTCAGAATTCGTTTCTTCAGTTCTTCTTCGGTCTTCAAACCTCCCTCAAACACAATATCCTACTTCTAAACGTGCCCCACTTCTCTAGAAAGTCTCTCCATTGGTGAATTCCATTTGGTAACCATTGGAAATTCGAGCCATATCCAACAATCCTCCCTTATGCAAAGAATTCCCAAAAAAAAAAAAAAAAAAAACTTTTTCCATAGCTACGACTCTCAACACCGAGAATCAACATACCCACCACTAGGTATAACCACTTAGGAACACTCATCCTAAGATTTCATCGGCACATGTCGAAATTTACCTTGCTGAAAATTGCAGTACAACTCTTCACGTTAGGTTCCCAGGGAGTTCGTTCAGCCATCGACATCCTTATCCACCACACACTTTGCATCACCTCCTAACCAATGCCCGTGTGCAATTGTGGACCCGCTATCAGTAATACATCCTCTTTTTATGGCAACTAGCGGTCATGCCATGAGGATGTTTATGCTCATTTAGAGGACATCGCTATAGTCATCATACTCAAGAGAGGCGATTGCCGGATCCCCCTCTATTGAGCCTTTATCCGTACTTGTCTTCTTATTTTTACAATCCTTCCTTATGTGTCCAGACTGTCCACATCCCCAGCAAGTGACTTTTCTTTTAGAGCCTCCCTTCTTCCTGTCAACCAGAAGAGCAGAGTTATCAAAAGTTTTACCTTCACTCTTTAGCATTCGTTCCTCAGAGATTAGTTTGCTCGCTACATCTCCAAAACATATGGTTGAACTCTCATGCATCAAGATTGGCTTCATATGCGCATAGGATGGTGGAACGGACCAGATGAGTCTTAGTCATTTGTCTTCTTCATCAATCTTAACTCCAATCGACTATAATTCGGAAACTATCCCATTGAGCACTCCAAGATGATCGGAAATTTTTGTACCTTCAGTCATCTGCAACATGTGAAACTGCTCCTTCAGGTAGAATCGGTTGCAGACGGTCTTCGCTTGATACAATTCTTCAAGCCTCTCCCAAAGTTCTTTCGCTGAATATGTTCCATGAATATTTGCAAGAACATTCTTGGCTAGGCTCAATCGTATCGCACTTGCAGCCCTCTCGTCCAAATCTTTCCAATCATCATCGCTCATCACAGGTTTTCCAGAACTAGTACCAGCCGTTTCGTTACTAAGATCTCCAGAGCCTTCAGGGTTCGCAGGGGTTGGCTTGCCCTTCAACGCCTTGTGTAACCCGTATTGAATTTGCAAATCTTTGACTTGAACTTGCCACAAGCCAAAGTTAATTTTTCCATCGAACTTCTCAACCCCGAATCTCATCAATTTTGCCATATCTAGTTTGTTAAGAAACATTATCAAGCAACCGGAGCTCTGATACCAATTGTTAACGCACAAACGTTACTACGCGGAAGCGTTGCCGGATAGAACACAAACAAACAGTAGCAAAAGAATTAAGATAGAAGAAGAAAATAATACAATCACACACAACACAAGAGTTTTACATGGAAACCCAAATCGAGAAAAAAACCACGGCCGTCAGGACGACAAGAAATCAATCAACTATGAAGAAAATTGTTACCACTTCACTCTTAGGATTTTTCTCTCTAATACCCCAAACTCAATTACACCAAATGCTCTCTTTGAGATCGCTCTAATTAATTGATAATTTGCTCCACACAAATAGCCTAGCTATTATGGTATATTTATATGAATTCAAGGGAGTTTAAATCAACAAGGAAATCCTTCTCCTATACGTACAAGATTTCTTTGTTTCACATAAATACTATTTCCTATTTATGATAAGATTTCTTGAAAGGAGATATCATTTTCTTTTAAGCATAAGACTTTCATATTCCAATAAACATAGGAACTTTCCAATAGAAAACATTTCCTTTTATCGCGCAACATTCCTGATCTGGACAAAATCCGTCATTACCGCAGTCTGGGTCGCGGTTGGCCACCCGCGACCTGGACCGCGGAAAGCTACTGATGTCCACCGCTCAGAATACCGCGATTGGTGCATTTGCCTTCACCGCGGTCTACACCGCGCTCTACTCACTGGAATGTACCGTTGTCTGCTCCCTATGCACGTGTCTGCAGCGCGGTTCACGTAGCGATTCTCTTCAAAATTCGTTTCTTCAGTTCTTCTTCGGTCTTCAAACCTCCCTTAAACACAATCTCCTACTTCCAAAAATGTCCCACGTCTCCAGAAAGTCTCCGAATTGGTGAATTCCGTTTGGTAACCATTGAAAATTCAAACCATATCCAACAACTAGAAGCATTAAAATGGTTTTCTTGCTTCATTTTACTAAGTTTAATGTATTTTGATCTAACTACTCTCATAAAACCATGTTTTGAAAATCTTTGGGCACAGTAGTTGTGTAGCTGAAACACATCGCAATGCAACATTTGGACAATATACTTGGAAATTTTGCAGGAACTCTGTCACCGGAGTCTTAAAATACTTGCCAAGTACAACTTGCAAGTAAACAATCGAACATAGACAACCATGTAGTTTTTCTTTCCATAAACTCTGTAGTTTTTCATTCCATAAACTTCAATCTTCCCAAATACATTAACATACTACCAAGTTATTGAAGGTAGACTAGTTCAACCAACACTACTTTGCAAAAGGCAGATATCATTGCAGAAATGCACCCACTATTATCTTGTTCATAATGAATGGGCATATGAGAATATCCAAATAAGGAAAACCAACAAAATTAAAATTAGATGATTGTATGCTTACCCGAAAAAGACATTAGGATGTATAAACTTGCACTACTTACATTAACTGGAGGTGAAGACGGTAAAACAACTATATGTACAAGGGATGGTGTGGAAAGGCAAGAAGCTACGCTTGCTCAAATTACGGGATATACATATTATCATATCATATAATCGATATAATCAATCGGACACCGTACATACACCATGTCCAAAATTGGATAACTCCTGCTGTCAACTGGAATGGCTGTAGATTCTCTCTGATACTGCCCAAACCTAAAACACAAGAGGCACGACAAACAATATCTTCAGCCACGGATCATTTGAATCACAAATAATAATGGGAAAGAAGAACAATATGCACAGAATCGAAGAAAAGACCATGGTTTGTTCAAAACCTCAAATTTGACTACTTGAGAATACACAGAATTTTACCTAGAACTAATGGGAAGCCAAGCCTAACAATTCTCAGCATTTAATGCTGAAGGGAGTGACAGATGTTTCACTTCTTTTGCATCCACATCCGCAGTCAATGGATTCTCCTCACACTTTGAGCTTAAGGACCCTGGGTTCATCTTCTGGACCTCCTCCCTAGTGTAGATGTAAATTTTGCGAACCATGACACAAAATTCCCTAATATACATGAAAAGCGACGGATTAATTAAGGCCTAAATTAGAGAACAGATGTTAAAAATTATCAAATGAATGGCAAAAGAATCCGTACTGCCAGGGATCATCTCCAACAAGCATCATGTCACCCTCATCATCAGTATATACAATCAACCAGTTCTTGGGAGCCATTAATTCACCGCCAAATTCAAACAACTGATCTAACTCAGCAATCAATTCATCGTAGTTGTTGAACTTAGAAAGGTCCACAGACCTACCAAGTGCAATTCCCTGCTTGTGGACCTGAAATAGCAGATTTGAATGATAAGTCCCTTCATATCCAACAGTGACAAAAATAGGTTATTAAGAACATGATGTGCATACGCAGATATAAACAAGAGAGAAAATAACCTTAGTACAACTCCTCGCTGAAACACTTTGAGGTTTGCGACGAGAATCCTTTGTGTGGGGTGTAGGCTGGAATGGTTTCTCCTGTTCATTAACAGCAGGACTATCATCTGCCAATTTTGAGCTCTTGGATTGTTCTGAGTTTTGATCAGATTCAAATGCATGGAATTGATGATGAATGTGACCAGCCGAATCATTCATTGTGTTTCTGTGCAATACTGCTGGCTCGGTCACAACAGGGTTACTGAAGAGGGGAATACCAAAAAGCCTGCAATTCCCATCTGTAGATTTTCCAGCCTCGAGGTCTTGTACCAATGAAGGTTTTGGTATCAACTCTCTTGAATGGACTGGATTTTCAAATTGAGATTGGGGCGGTGGGGGAATCAACCAGCTTCCATGTGATTGCTCAATTCTATGACCATGAAGCATGGAATAGTCACCAAACCCACCATATCTAACATTACCCCGTACTTGATAAGTAACATCACCACCTTGTCCTGGAACCTTCATATTAGACTCTGCCAACTTAAGCGAAAGCCTGGAGGGCATAAAGGACCGGGAACGAGCAAGCATGCTAAATTTGCCATCTTGATCCAACAAGCTTTTTCTAGCCGGACCAGTAGATGGTAGAGATTGATCGGCAAAGGACGGGCTATACCCATAGGAGGAATCAGCATTTGCCCCAAAGCCTGAGAGCAGATCTGTGTAAGTTGGTTCATGCCTCCCCGATGGCACCCAGTTCTCTGATCCAAATCTTCTTGAACCAGAAACCACATCAATCTTCTCATCCTCATGCTGAGGTGGCCATGCAACAGACTTCTCAGCATTGTCAAACTCATTACTCTCTCTCTCAACAAAACTGCCCCTCAAGGTCGAGGATTCTTGACCTTGCAAGACCCTTGAAAAACCACCAGCCGATGAAGGGTCTACATTTACTTTAGACGAACCTGATAAATTTCACAAAATGTATAACTCAAATCTTATTTATTCGGAAATATTAAGTGCCTCAAAATGCATAAAACTATATATATACACCAAATCACATTGCACATAACTATTACCTTCCCTGGTAAGAACAGAGGAATCAGGGGAAGAGGGCAACATGTTTGTTCTCGGCCTTTTAGGCCTAGGCATTGGAAGAGGATTGAGTGCTGGAGGAGCCAATGCAGGTTCTATCTTCCATGGTGAAACTCTTTCTGGACGAGGTATAGTAGAAGTTTCATCCCACCTCACCTAAAAAAAAATTACAACTTAGATTTAGGATCATAAATAACATAAGCACGCACTTATCATGAAAAATAATACTACCTTGAGGCATCTCCATTGGGAATCTTGCCACCTTTGAGGATCAGACTTCTCAGTTCCTACTATGGTGCCAGTAAACCTACAAGACATAATCAAATGAAAAATTAAATTGCAGTTAATTCGCATGTAAAGGAGGAAATTAATGTCATCAAGTAGCACCATAATTAAGAAACCCAAAAAAAGTAGAAAGTAAAAGAAATCCAAAAGTTACAACATAAAGAATATCATTATCTAGTTTTCAAACGTAGTCACAGAATTGAGGTATTTTATCAGTGAACAGGATAACATAATTCACCAGCCCTACCTCTGCTCAGGAGCCTCTTCGCCTTCAAACCTCATTTTGAATCTCATTCCAATAGAATAACTGTTCTTGACTGATTCCATGTACTGATCAAATGGAACAATAAACTCTGCAGGGCTTGTCCTGCAACAACAATCACATAACTACCGTAAGGCAAGAATTCCCAGTATATGAAAAAGAAAAAAAAAAAAAACAAAGACCAAAAAATCCACAATATTTATATTTTCATGACTATCATTTCCATTGTTCAATGCTACAGTTAAAGCTGTAGATTATTTATAGCATTACGTGGCTACAAATCACCCGTCAACATAAGATCTCTTCAAGAATAAGAAAATCTCATGCTGTGTCAAAATCCAAGACTAAAAAATCCACAGTTTATATTTCTACACGTGCTGCAGAAAAGCTGCAGAAAATGGACAGCAACAAAAGTCCAACTAAATGATAACCCACAGAGCTTAGTGGATTACGTAGCATAAAATTCATACCTAGGCTTGTAATAAACTGTGAACATAGTTCCTGTTGAGATGGCATGCCATGCAGTGGCAAGGACACCAAGATGCATACTATGACTGGATATGACTGAGGATGGAACATTACTCTGCTGCCTCATTGCACGTCTTACGCCTACACGAAGCTCCCCGTTCTCACCCCTGAAAGATAAATTTTAATTCCAAACATTGATACATTTCAAATATTACAAAACAAAGGTCAAACTTTAAAAGAAAAACTTGAAGTGTAGAACGAACCTCAGGAATATAAACGCGTCCCCTGCCACCAGTCTCTTTGAGCTGACAAAAACACTCCAACCACTTTGTAGCAAATGTCTACGAGGTTGACCTGGTGTACCCATAGCCATAATCATGAATATCAGTTGAAGACAAACAAAGAAGATTAGTTAGATAGAAGACATTGCATTACTAATGAAGCAAAACAAACTGATTTATAAGCCTCAGAAATACAATGCAGTCAATCCATCGCAAACCAGTGACATTAGTCTTTTGGTCAACGGGCAATAATACAGTAGTCAAACCCCGTCTAAATCTAACAGCGTACACACGAAGCTAAACAATCAAAGATATAGCCATTACCCCTAAATATATGCCGGAACCGCCACTCGTTTCCGTGCAAATCCTTGGCAACCAACTCCTGCGTAGGAGGTTGCCGTGACATGTCCTGCCATAATACAAGCATAAATAGCATATTAGCACCATTAGATTTCCATGAAATAAAAAAAATAAAAAAATAAAAAAAGGGAACTGTAGACCGAATTATACTGTACTAACCAATGGTGGAAGACATTCATCAGCATGCCGCCTAAGCACCGAAAATCCACCATGAGTACTAGTATCCGAGGCAGTCAATGTCTTACAAAACGAATGTACATGAAATCTTGGCGGGGGCTGTGGAGGAGGTTCCTTCTCCACGGCGTTCTCATCTTGCTAAAATTAACATAAAAAAAAAAGGTTTTTAGACTTAGAATTTCAATTCCACGCATGATATTGCTATTATAGCTACCTACCACCTGAAGTAGAGAAACCGCGGTGAAGGACTTACGTTTGACTCAGGAAGCAAAGTCACTTGAGCGAAAACTTCATCAGTATCCGGTTCAGCCTATTTAAGTAACAAAACAATCCATTACTAACAAGATCCATCTTATGCCACCTCTGATTCAATTCAAAAAGAGTTAAAAGCTAAAAACCTAAATACCTTTAATTGGACGTTAATCACACGACAGAGTATCCTTGATGGAAGATTGTAAATCGGCAATTGCTGGTCTGCGACCTGATTAGTTGACGCCTCCACCTAATCCATTGATTATAAACAAATGATATCAAAACCAGAAACACAAATGACAAAATAATTTCCCGAAAAATTGAAAATAAATATAAATATATATATATATATATATGTATAAAAAAATTCTGGAAAGAAAAAGATAAAGAAATGAAAATATAGAGTAATAATTAACCAACCTGCTCTATGTGGCCTTGAGGGAAGTAGAACACACGCTCGCCTTCACGAGGGACGGTGACTAGAGGACCAGCACATGCATGCCAGAGCTCCGTGAAGAGAGCCATTTCAGGGTCTAAAACTACAACATCCGACAACATAACCGAAAAAAATTTCAAAAAAAAAAAACAGATCAACTGTATTTGGAGCTGAAAACAAAAAGGAAACCACCGGAAATTTACCTCTTCTGGCTCCGGAATTCGTGGAATTACTCTTCTGCCCTTCCGTAGGACTCCTATTTGTCTCGTTAGAGGACTTTATTGATAATTCTGAAGTAGCAGCGGCCATTTTTTTTTCTCTAAGTCAAATATTTCTCAAACTCAGATCTCTCATCTGATAAAAGTCGCTAAAAAGCAAACACAGTCGATTCAATCACAATCTCTCTCTCTCTCTCTCTCTCTCTCTCTCTCTGGCTCTATCTCTTGGACTCAATCAGTTTTTGACAACGTATTTTCTCGATTAGAGTATCGATTGTTGCGAGAGGCTGTCTCTGTAGTCGCTATCTCTTTCTCTCTCTCCTCTGCAACCAGCTCAGCTATCAATTACAGGTGCTACAGGCAGAGCTCGTACCACAGACTCTTCTTCTTCTTCTCTTTCTCTCTCTCTCTCTCTCTCTCTTGATTTCTCTCTCTAGCGTTGTCTGTGTCTGGCAATGTGTAATCGAGGACTTAACCAGAGCGGTCAAAACTGCGTGCAATCATTTCAACCGCGGTCAATTTCTAACCCAACTTTTTTTTTTTTTTGCTTGTGGAGGTAACCGACAGTCACCGGTGAGTGAAACCTGCAACAGCCGGTGACCTCGGGGACCAGTGAGATAAAAGCGACACGACCCCGGGTCGGGGATGGTTAAATTAATAAAGGCGGCTTTAGGGTGACTGGGTGAGGAGAGGAAGGGGTTGATTTATTAACGGCGTTAAGTGGGGACGAGCTGAGCCTGAGATGTGTCGTGGTCTGGTTGGTTGGGCATGTAACGACGTTTGTCCAGACGTTGGAGGGAAAGTTGTTCTGTTTTTATGGGGAAGTGGCTTTGTCGTGCTATTAACGGGCAGGTTTGGATGGATGTGAAGGGGTAGAGTGTGCGCAATCCACACAACGTCCGCGCATGTTAGCATCAGTTGCTTTTTTATACTCTTTTCTTTTTCAATATTTCACTGCACTATCTATGCCAATGCCTACCGTGCGCCCCCGTGGTAGGGCACCAAACAAACTACTTCACTCGTTAATATATCGTGTCGCATTTTTCTCATGCCAGCCAAATTACCAACGCTTTTTACATGATAAAGTTGAATACTTGAATCCATATTTCAAATAATTTGTAGGGTTACGGATATTTTCAACCATAAAATTAATTGTATATTTATATTTAAAATTTTAAAAAATAAATATTTTTATAAAAATTCATTCTAATAATAAAAGTACATTTATTGAAATGAATATATTCATTTTAATATAGTTTATTTATGAATCTTTTTAAAAAGAAAAATTATATTATTTTTAAAAATCAAATCATAATGGTCCAATTTATTTTTAAAAATATCTCAAATGTAAGAGCTTTATGAAAAATAAGATATAAAAATGTATTATATATGGGGTTAAAAAAATTTCAATCTAAAATTCTTTTATATATACAATTATCTTTAAAAAAGTTAATTAATACATACTTCTGAAATTCTCATATATACTACTATCAAATCTCATATAACACAAAACAATAGATAGGATTATTTTAATCGAATCAGGTATAACATCAAATACATCACAGCACTAATTTTAGTCTAATCTTATTATATCTGATCCAATCCAATCCAATTACATAAAACATAATATAATCTTGTCCCGCACACCAAACAAGCCTTAAAGACACATGTTAGTGCAAATGTAGCTATCGAATTACGGTCTAATCGATAATTCATAAAATAAGAAAATTCGAAAGATTTTACAACAATGCCATCATTCATCCAATTATAAGGACCCTTTTTGGTGAAGCTCCATAATTGTTTCCGATATACGGTAGCTAAATCTCACACAATAAAACATTGACGTGAACCTATTGAATGTGAATATTGAGTTACCCACCCTACACAAATTATCCATGCTGGTGCTAGGATGGGATGGGACCAATTAAATAGGGTTTTAGATTAAGGCAGCCAACTTTGCAAATTTGTCACGTGTAAAACACAATCTTGATGGGCTTTAATTCCTAGTTACAATTACTTTATTCCAAAGAATTCCGAAGATTTGAAAATAAATTTACGAATTTAATTTTGTAACATTATAGAACCAACCTCGATCGGTTTTATAACGTTGACAATTTAGATTAACTTTAGGATGATGTATTTAATTAGAATTTCAAAAGACTTTTAATAACTTTTTTAAGTGATGACTTTTACATATTTTATGGACTTTTATAGACTTTACAGAATTATGAAAAACTTTCATAGACTTTCATTTTAAAAGACTTTTATATATATTTATAAACATTTATTGATTTTTAAATATGATATATACTTTGTTTTAGTAAAATTATATAGATTTCTCATATTAATAAAAATATATATTTTAAAAAGAAAAAAAATCATTGTTAATTAAACATGACAAAAACATTCTTACCTATATATGTGATTTTAAAATTTTTACTTAAAATTTTATTATATTTTGCATCATAAAGACATTATGCACATAATTTTTTTAATAATTAATCAAAATTTTATTTGTTTATAATTAGTCAAAATATTATAAATTTTCTCTTAGAATAAATGTAGCAGATCGACAATAATATTAACGTTTACAGGTCTTTATGAAAGTATGACAATGGGTATAAAAAATCTATCCAAAATTAATTCAAGTTACTGAAGATAAAACATATAAACCGTACATAGATGTTGAACAAGATTCACGCCTAAAAGTGGGTGGTTTGATATTAATCATAATTGCATAGAGTCACGTTCATACGCGACTTTGACTATGGTTATTAGCATGATTGAGTAGTGGTTTTTATCTTTTATTATTTTTAATTAACATAAATAAAGTTCGTTTGATTTGTTTCGATGTTGTTTAGTTGCTTTGAAAATAGAGGTAAAAAAAATGAAATCTCTCATACTTAATTGCATAGCCTATGGAGAGTTGTTTTATATTATTTTTTTGTTTTTTTTTTTTTGTTTTTGTTATAGATCGTAATGTTTGTATTTTGTTTATAATGTTTATTCATTTTTTAAGTTATTCATTTTATTTTATTTGTAAAATTTGTTAAGAATGTGTGTTCTTTTACTTGGAAAATATAACATATGTTTGATGGTTAATATTTTTCAAAGAGTTTTATATTTTTCTTCTAAAAGTAAGATTCTTTTATTTAAAAAAATCATTCAAAGTTTTTGATAAGAATGAAAGACAAATTGTGAGATTTGTTATAACTAAAAATCATTGATATTTAAAAGTTATTAAAAGTTATTGAGATTTTGAATACATCCTAACTTTTATAGACAATTAAAAAGTCTTGATTGAATACCACATGACTTTTAAAGACTTTTTAAAAGTTTATAAAAGTTTGTATTGAATACCTCATGACTTTTATAGAGTCTTTAAAGTCTACATTGAATACACCCGAACTTTTTAATTCCATAAAAGTCATTAAAAGTCTTTTAAAATCCTAATTGAATACACCCCCCTTAAATTTGGGTTGGATCGGTTAAAACATTATATCAACCCAATTACTGAACCCAAAACTGACAAAAATAAAATAAAAAATTAAGTTAATTGTTTTTTATCCGTTTTATTATGAAACTTCATTTTTTTTTAAATATATATCTAAAAAATTCATTCATGCATTTACAACATTATAAATGGTAAATACATAATTTTTATTTTTTGGTTTATATCATAATTATATAATATAATAATATATAAAGACATTTAAGTAAAATCTCAATTAAACTTGGAAGAAAATTTGATATAATTAATTTGTGTGTACACATAACGATGAGATTGGGTGGGATGCGTATTTAAAATAAAAATATTTTAAATATTAATAATATTGCACATATAACACTAGTACTTATCCAATGTTTAATATAAGTTGATTGATAGCTTGTCTGAATGCAAACCTTTCGGGTCTCTCCTATTTTTAGAAAAGGGCTAAAAGGGAATTGGGCTGCATCCGCTATTTCTAAGCAAGTTTTGTAGTTGGAGGTCGATTCGTGGTGTTCTAACGCCCTGTCTTCATACTCTTTGTTGTTTGACAATGATTGCATGGGTTGAGAGTCTTTTCGTTTTTCTTAATGTTTTCTGTTTCATTTTTTATAGCATGCTTGCCACTGTTTTTATTGGGAATATTTCTCCTAGCTTGTGTGTTTTTCTGGTTTTTTTTACTTTTATTTTATTTTTTTATTTTTTATATGGATGGATGCTGCCAAAAAGTTTTTCCTATCAGTATGCACCGATGGAATTATACAATGATATTGAATGTGAGTCACTCATTTATAAAAGAACTTTGACATGTGCATACATACCAAGTCAAAGTATGTAAAACAAGTGACTCACATTCAATGTCCTTGTATAATTCTATCAGTGCGCACTTATGTGAAAATTTTCGTATATAAATAAATATATATCTATATACATAATTTTTCTCATGATTATTATTATTTTTTTTTTACTTTTTGGAACCACAACTAATGCTGAGAAGTATGGTTACGACCGGGCTATACATGCGATCACATTTTTTGTCATGTTTAACGTATACATATTTTGGTTAGATATAATACAATTATATCACAAATTCAGAAGAGAACAAATTATATCAAAATGAATTTTGATTGAAAAAAATGGACTGATTAGAGCATCTACAATGTAAAAGTTGGTTGCATACCAATAATCGTTGACATTGCAACAATGTCAAGAGACTCGCTTCATATGTAACATAAAAATATACTTGATAGACAATCAACTTAAGATTTGGTCTCCAATGCTTCTATTTAAAACACATTTATTTTTAATTACGTGTCTACTTTTATTTTATTTATTTTAATTTCGTATCAAAAATAGATGAAAAATTAATGTCAAGCTTAAATACTTGTTGAGTCACTCGAAAAAAGGTTGTGTAACATACTGTCTAAAAATTAACGATTATGTTGACAATGGCTAATATTTTTTTGTCACATTAATTTGATGTTGAATATACACAATTATATAGGAAATACATTTATTAACAGACCACTCTTCCATCGAAGATGCTCTTCATATAACTTTATTATGGAATAGACATGCCTATGTTATAATTGGAAATAGTCGGTCGGTTACTGTTAAAGGGGTTACTCGGCTGGCTATACACTTCCAATAATGTTATCAAGTAATTGATATATCAATTCAATTGCATTTCAATTTTATTTAAAACAAACAAACAAACAAACAAATTCTGGACCATCAACCGACACTATACATATATGTATAACTACAAATTTTTTTTATTATCAATTAGTAATAATAATTGAAGTCAATTAATCTGATATTAAAAAAAAGGATTGTACATATATAAGGGTCCAAAAAAATAGCACTTTTTGACTATGATTTTGTGGAACTAGCACCAAGTTAATAATTTAAGTTTTAATAACACAAAAAATTTGTTTCCGATAAAGATACTTTTCAAAAAATATATCACACTTTTTTTAAGCCTTTAATTGAGATTTATGGCTCGTTTGAGATAACTATTACTTCTGGTTTTTGACAATGAAAGAAAATAAGTAAAAGTCAGAGCTTTTCATTCACCGTTTAGATAATATATTGCATAATAGCTTGTGTATGAGACCGTTTGGTTGGAACATTTTAAATAATTATGATATAACTTTAATTTTATTTCATGAATAGTTATATGACCTTAAATGGAGTTACATATGAATAATTTTTATTTTAAAATTTGTTAACTCTAATCAAAGCAGTAAAAAAAATAAAAAATTGAACTCTCATTACCACATCAATCGGAGCACGGCAGCAGCCACATCTAACACCTATCTTTTTTTTAACCTGTCGCTTGCAACAAAACATCTTCAAATCTAAGGGGATGCTTGCTTTTTTGTACGAAGACCGAACAATTCTAAATTTTTCTGAAGAGTGAATAAGGATTGAAATCTGAACTTGAATGACATATTTGTTTTTTTTTTCTTTACATTAAATGTATTGTCCACACGTTTGTTTTTTAAAAGTAAAATTGTCTGAAACTAAGTAATTTTACATTATACCGATGTTAAACAATTATACATATATTATGGAATAAAAACAATTCAAAAATAATAATTATATATGAACACATATGATCATGATCTTCTTCTTCGATTACAAATAAACTTCATTTTTACTAAGAAAAAAATGGTTTTTTTTTTCAAAAAATAAAAGGGACAGCTGGAAAACATAAAAGGGACAGCTGGAAAACTCACACAAAATACTCTGAAAAATAATATATAAATACATCACTCTAATATCATAATAAAGTAGTGATATTAAACACCAATATGAGAAGTGACTAGAGTTCTTTTTTATTTTTAAAGATATTTAAAACAAGCAATATATTATAATAAAGATTTCTGTACCATATATAATTATGATGAAATTGGAACTGTGTTATATATGGGGATAGTGTCGGAAGAAAAGATTTTGGGTTGCATTTAATGCAATTCAGTGATTTGCAATTAAATGAAAAGTCATGAATTTTTACTTTTTATTTTAAGTTGTTTTTTAGTATTTTTAAGTTGTTTGACCACTTATAAAAACAAACAAAACAACTTAATAATTAGGATTCATATTCATTAAGTTTTAAATGGAAAAAACAAACGACTCCCTCATATTTCATCAAAGCCATAAACTCCAATCTTCTCCGCATTGTTTCAATTTCTTATTTGATAGTTTGGTTTAGTTTAATTTGCATATGGATTTAATTGATTTTTCTCTCTTCTGTTTTGAGACGGTGGCATAAATTTGGATTGAGATGATAGCTGGAATTTGGGTGGAGATGGAGGAAGAAATATAGGTTGTCAAAGCAAGTGAAAAAGAAATGACATGAGTGGTATTTTTAAATTGTTATTAATTGAGAAGAGGATACGATGGTAAATAAAATAATTTATTAAATGACAACAAAATAAAAAATAAAAAAACAGCTTCCATATTTTCTTCAAAAGCTCTTCCAAAGAAAGCCACGCGAAATGGCTTCTCTTGAAAGAGCTTTAAAAATAAGAAATCCTTTTTAGCAATCCAATCAAACACTCCCATAAGGCCTTAAAATCCAAAAGTCATGTCAAACAAATTCTTAATATTCGAGACTTATTTTCTTTAATTGAGACTTTGATGACATTTGTTTTATCTTAAAACTGAACGGTGTTGAATTTTTCTGAAGACTACATAGATTTAAAACTGAAACTGAATGACATGTTTTTTTTTCTTGAATATAATGTCGACTTGTTTGTTTTGAAAGATAAAATTGTATGAAAACAAATGATTTGACATTTATATCCTTATTACTATTATTATTATGTAATTTAATTTGATATGATACAAACAGTTAAATAAAATAATTTAACAAATACTAAACCATTTTTATGTAAATATTGATAAGATATTATTCTTTGTTAAGATATGATAAATAATGATACTGAAATTGTTTCGATTTTTACAAAAATAATTTTGAAGGTGACAATGGAGTATTTTTTTTTTTTGAAGTATTACAAGTTACAACTATTACAATATGATTGTCAGGACTTGCCAAGATCAAACAATATATGTGCGGCCCAAATAACCTCTCACAAACCGGCAGAAAACTCTTCACACGTATTTGTAAAATGCGCATAGTGGGACTCAAACCCCTCACATCCACCGTGGAAGGGTCGTGCACTTCAATCTGAGCTAAAAGGTGATGTGCAACAATGGAGTTGAGGGTGACAGTGTGATTAGGGTTTTTTTATTATTATTTTGTTTATAGTTATTTATCATAAATAATATGTCAAATGAAATAAATTTGCATAATATAAAATCATAGTAATATTGAAAATAATTACATTTGGAAGCAAAATAGTTTAAATGCAATATAATGATTTTGAATTAAGTGAAAAGTCAGAATTTTTTACTTTTTATTTTTAGTTGTTCTAGGGTATTTTAAAGTTGTTTGACAACTTTAAAAAACTTAAAAAAAAACAACTTAAAATGTTCACTTCAGACTCATTAAGTGTTAAGTGGAAAAAACAAATGACCATTTATTTCCTCTATCCAGGACTTATGGGTCATTTGTTTTTTCCACTTAAAATTTAATGGATCTGAATTGAACATATTAAGTTGCTTTGTTTGTTTTTTTAAGTGGTCAAACAATATAAAAATATCAAAAAACAACTTTTTAAAAAGTAAAAAATCTTGATTTTTAACTTAATTTCAAATAACTGGATTACAATTAAAATATTCTCTTCCAAGTCTATCATATCAAAGAATATATATTTCCAAATTTATCATAATTTGATATGTTATTGAATTATTTCTTTTAACATATTTTTAATTTATACGGTTTTTAGAAAGAGAGAAAAAAAAACCATAATCCTTTCGCATACTAAGGGGTTGTTTGTTTTTTTGTCTGAAGACTGAATAGCCCTTAATTTTTTTGAAAACTGAATATGGACTGAAATCTGAACTTGAATGACATGTTTTTTTTCCTCACATCTGAATGTACTGTCAACATGTTTGTTTTTTAAAAGTAAAATTGTCTGAAACCAAGTAATTTTACATTTATACCCACGTTAAACAATTATACATATAATATGGAATAAAAACAATCTAAAAATAATAATTATATATGAACACATATGATCATGATCTTCTTCTTCAATTACAAATATACTTCATTTTTATTAAGAAAAGAAAGTTTTTTTTTAAAAAAAAATGGATAGCAGGAAAACTCACACAAAACACTCTAAAAAATTAATATATAAATACATCACCCTAATATCATAATAAAGTATTGATATTAAACACTAAAATGAAAAGTGATTAGGGTTCTTTTTTATTTTTAAAGATATTTAAAATAAACAATATATTAAAATAAATATTTTTGTACCATATACAATTATGATGAAATTGAAAATATGTTATAAAAAAGGGATAGTATCGGAAGAAAAGATTTTTGGATTGCATTTAATGCAATTCAGTGAAAAGTCAGGATTTTTTACTTTTTATTTTAAGTTGTTTTTTGGCATTTTTAAGTTGTTTGACCACTTATAAAAACAAACAAAACAACTTAATAATTATGATTCAGACCTATTAAGTTTTAAGTGGAAAAAACAAACGAGCCCTAAATCTTCTTGGGATTGAGCAATTGAATTTCTCTGTAACGGTTTGAGGGAGATTTGAAGAATCAGAAGATATTTGAGGGAGATTTGAAGAACTGAAGAATCAGATTCCGAAAGAAAATGCGGTGCATTTCAGGTGACTTGTAACGGTTTAGGAAGCGGGTGCACAACCGTGACTCGAATCGTAGTCAATCATAAGCATGCGTGGAAAATGAAATCTTCAGCGAAAAAGGAAAGTAATTTTTTTAGGAAGTTCTTGTGCTTGAAGGAAAATGAATACTCTTTACAGGAAGACTTGTCATAAATAGGAAATAGTATTTATGTGGAATAAGTAATTATTGTATGTTTAGGAGTATGATTTACTTTTCTCTTAAACTCCATATAGCTAGTATAAATAGACCTTGTAATTAGGTTATTTTGTGTGGAGTCAAAAGAAACACCATGTAACATCTGAGAGTGGTGAGATCCGGGTGAGAGACCCAATGGAATATTCGGGGAGGGATCCAAGGGAATATTAGTGGATCAAGTTAGAGATCCGTGGGTGATATTCAGGGGAGACTTAGGGGATATTGCGGGGTTCTTGGTGATGATCTTGTGAGCGTGGTTCGGGGTTGAGGTGTGAGAGAGAATCCTGAAGTATATGATTGTAACAATTTATCATATAGTGGAACTTTCTCTGTAGTCCTGACAGCCCGTGGTTTTTTACCCGATTTGAGTTTTCCACGTATATCTTGTGTTGTGATTGATTTATTTTCTCTCATCTTATTTTTCTGCTATTGACGTTATTAATTGCTATGAGTTATGAGCGTATATTAGACATGACGCTTCCGTGATCATCGGTTCAAATCTCTAACAGTTGATTCATATTATTCGTCTCAAATATTTACAAAATATATAAAATCGTAATTAATTTTCAATTTTCTTGAGAGAATCTTCTTTTTTATTGAGAAAAGGAAAATGAAAAATGTTTTTTTTTTCTTGACAGAGCAAAAAGGAAGAAGAAGGAAAAGTGAAATTAAAGATATTTCTATATATTACTATACTTTGTCGCCATTAAAAGTTAAATTATTAGCTCAGTGCTATTCCTACAAAAATCTTATTCATATGTGCCGTCACCCCTCCCTCCGTCTCTGGTCCCAACATCGAATCAAACTATTCGGTATCATAATTTATTGTAATATTTAAAAAAAAATTACTAATAGATTACATTGAATGTATTCTTCCATGGCACTAAGGCAGGCAATTGTCATTGACTTTATTCCACGGGTTTTTTTTTTGAATTACATGTTGGGAATGACATTTTTTTTTTTTTGGACATTTGTTCACCATAGCAGTCAAAAAGTCTACCAAAAGCAGTGAGAAAAAAAAAAGAGGCATGGGAATGTCTTACAAACAAAGAATTGAAGTTAATTCAAACCTAAATCCCCTAGTTTGTAGTTTCAACTTATATAAATTGCTTCCTTAAAAAAAAAAAAAAAAAAAAAAAAACTTGTATAACTTGCTAATCATAGCCTCATAGGTAAGGTACGCGTGCGTCGAGTTAGGCGTAGCCTATTGCCTACCTATTCTTCAAATTTCACAAGTCAAGACATTAAATGTTTTCTGTCTAATTTGACAAATCTGTTTTCTGAATGTTTCCTAAAACGGTACTTATTAAAATTGTCTGATTACCAATATTTATACAATTTGCAGCACAAATTGTTACAGTTTCTTAATGACTCAAGTATGCATTATAGCTACTTTTTCAAATTTGTAACTAAATTAATCAATTTAGCTTGGCATAGCTTAGAGCTAATTCTGTTTATCTCATCGAATTAACTTACCAAAATTAATCACTACTAAAATTAAAGTCAAAATTTTGATAAAATTCAATAATTTTAGGATAATATGTGAGTTTGTATTCTTTCTCTTTTGTGAAGTTTGTCATTTGAGGAGTGCTTGGTACTAAATATGGCGCCGGTTCGGTTCGAACCAGCGAACCGAACTGGAACAGTTGGAGGAAAACCAGAATCGGAATCGGGCGGTTTCGGTTCGGTTCCGGTTCTTTTTTTAAAGGAACCGTCCGGTTCGAACTGAATCTGAACCTGTGGTTCGGTTCCGGTTTGAACCGGACGATTCCAACATTTATTTTATTTTATTTTTACATATTTTAGTTTTATTTTAATTTGTCATTTATTTATTTTATGTTATTTTGTCTGTGACCCAATAAAATGTATTTACAAATTACAATTTTACATAGTAATTTTCTTTATAAAATAAGATTAAATATAAGGAAAAAAAAGGAACCGAAACCGTTGGACCAGAACTGGAACCAGTGACAAGTCTACTTGGTACACTCCCTTGACAGGGAATAAATGAGTCACCACTCCCTAAATATGTGTCAAATTGGATGGTATTTTTCTGAATAAATGAAAAAGAAGTAGGTTTTTACTTTTTTTATAATGACAATTTTGTAATAAATACAAAAATAATGAACACGTGATGTATTGTCACTCACGACCAATACAGTTCTGACTAAATTTCAAAGTCTTTTTTTTTCCAATTTGAAATTGTATTTTTTTTCTTACTACGCGTTAATATTATAAAACTAGTTTATTTATAAGTCTTATACGGACTTTATTAAATTTTATATGTAAAAAGGAAAAAACTCTCGTTAAGTCATAAGTTTATGACATCATAAAAACAATAATTCTGAATTTATTTATTTATCTAATTAAAGAATTTTTATAATATTATACATGGGGTATGTTAAAACAATTTAAATATATGACTTAATTTATTTTTTTTTTCAATTCAACTTCTAACCATCTATATGTTTTTAATCAAATAGTGGTAAATGTATTTCAATCCAACAATTGTCTCAGCCATTTGATTAAAAGTATATAAATAGTTGAGATATTGAAATTTAAAAAAAAAAATGTAAAAACTTGAATATTTGGGTTAAAAGAGGAGGAGGAGGAGGAGGAGGAGAAGTGAAAATGGAAAATGGAAAATGAAATAATCGGGAGATGAACAAGTGACAAGTCACGTGAAGGGGAGTAAGTGAGTGGGACCCACTTGTGTTGTCCATTAGCAGTTGTGTATGCTCTAAACCAACAATTCCTCGAATCTTTGTCCCTTCAATTCAACCCGATTCCCACCATCATTCCGCTTTACATGTTTCCATTTTTATTTAGGCTTTTTTGCACAAACATCCCCTAAGTTTAAATGGAATTGCACTCATATGCAACCTTTCATTTATTGCACAAACATCCCCTGTAAGATACATTTAACCTCTAATTAAAAAATTAAATGATTTTAATAGGGATTGAACCCACAACATAAACCAAGAGCTCGAGCCAGTTGAGCTACACAAGCTTAGTAATATGGAATTGTTGATTTAAATATATATATATATATATATATAGTTATATAATTATATTTTAAGGCTTAATTACACAAAATAATTTAAATATATTTCTTTCCATAATTTTAACAGAATTAAAATAATTATTTTCCTTTTGTTTTCTTATTTTCTTTTTCTTTTTCATAAATCAATTTTTATATATTATTATTATTATTAAATATGAATCTATTTAAAACATTATATATATATATATGAGTTCATTTTAAATTATACAAATATATTTAAATTATTTTTAAGACCTAATATCACAAAATAATTTAAATCTGTTTCTTTTCGTAATTTCAACAGATTTAAAATGATTTTTTTCCTTTTGTTTTCTTATTTTCTTTTTCATTTTCATTAATCTGTTTATATATATTATTATTATTAAATATGAATTTATTTAAAATATTATATATATATATATATATGATTTCATTTTAAATTATATAAATAGATTTAAATTATTTTGTGCTATTTCTTTTCATAATTTTAACAGAATTAAAATGATTTTTTTCCTTTTGTTTTTTTATTTTCTTTTTCATTTTCATTAATCTGTTTTTATATATTATTATTAAATGTGAGTTTATAAATTATGGAAAGAAACATTTAAATTATTTTGTACAATTAAGACTTAAAATAGTTATATATATAGTTATAGATATATACATTATATAACTAGATATAAATATATATATATATATATATATATATTTAAATCAACAATTCTATATGAATAAGCTTGAGTAGCTCAGTTGGTTAGAGCTCTTGACTAAGGTTGTTGGTTCAATCCCTATTAAAAGCATTTAATTTTTTAATTATAGGTTAAATGTTTTCAGGGGTTGATTTGCTATTATAGAGAATAGAATGACTAATTATTTAAAGGCGAATCTCAGGGGGTAATTGATAATTTCATATAAGGGCATTTTCATCATTCCCTTTTGGTCAACAAAAAGTTAACGTCTTACAGGGGATGTTTGTGCAATAAATGAAAATATTGCATATGAGTGCAATTTTATCTAAACTTAGGGGATGGTTGTGCAATTAAGCCTATTTATTAACAAAGGTATTTACTCGTTATTAAATTTTAATATAATTTCGACCATACGAGATTGGTCAGATGGTAAATCTTTTACCCCTCTATCACTAGATTATGGTTTTGAATCTTTCTTTTAAAAAAAATCTCGAATTTATATAATACTTCAAAAAAATATTTAGTATAATTCAAATGTCACTGTACAGGAATAGAGTCTGATGGTGATATTTCATTTTTAAAGTCTTCAACCATCAATACAGGGAAGCTTAGTCATTATCAATCTAGTTGACGATTGAAGTGAAATATATTAATTTTTAATTTTTAATACCAAATGAACGCTCTTTACCATCGATCCACATTGATTCACGATGGATTGAAATATAGAGATTCCAAATTATTTATAAAAAAAATACGATTGATGAGCTCCCCACGGTATGGTATGGTATGATAATGGAAATGAATAAATAAGGGAGTGATGGCAGTGGGACAATGTTTTGATGTATATACATTATACATTATACTATACAAAGCCTGAATTTAATCTCCCACCGGATCTATTTGGAAGATGCTTCTTAATACTTTGAATTTCATTTCTGATTCACTTCACCACTCCACTCCATATCCATCTGCCTCCTTTGGGATTTTTTTTTCAACAGGGAATTTCAATTATTCAACATTTAAATTGCCAACTGTCAAAGTATTAATGAAAATTCAATGATTTCATTACCAATTGGAGCTTTTGTTTTGGTTGCTCTATTTACTTTTGAATCTCACCTTCTCATTATTGTGGCCAAGCATAATTCCACAACTTTATCACATTCAAATCAATTTCATAACAATAAATATGAATGCTTAACGAACCAAAAATATATTTAAAAAATGTGATAACCGATACCTTTAGGGTTTATGGGGACATGTCAATACCAAATACTATATACACGATTCAGATACCTATTTTTACAATATTAGAAAAAAAAAACTATTTTCATATATACAAAATAAGTCGGCAGGACATAAAAACAATAACTCTTTCTCGGAATTTATTCATTATTTATTACAATAAGCTAACAAATAATATCCAACACAACCCTTTTAAAACACGGGTTGAAAATATAACTATTGTATTTTAATAATATATTACAAATTAATATTGCCTTTCAATAGATATATATATATATATATACAATTTTTCTATTATCAGGTCGTTCTAATATAAAATATATTAGAACAAAGAATGAGGACCATTATATTTACATACTTTAACTCAAATTATTCATAATTCAAAAAATTTAAACACAAACACAACTTTTTTTTCGGTAAGAACAAACACAACTTTATACGATCTTTCATTTACTTATTTTAAAGATGGTATCCATAATCCAATGCAACTTCTAAACAATAACGTATTCTCATTGTTTTTATATATCTTTTACTCTTAAATAAACAATTACAAATGAAAAAATTAGATAAAATCCTTTAAAAAAACATGAAAAATTAAAGTCATTCACTTGGTTAAAATAGGAAAATGATTATAAAACCGAAACTTCAAGTGGGAAGACAAATAATAATATTGAAAAGAAAAAAATAACACAGTTTGTTGTTGAAAGATATTATAGTGTTTAAATGCTACTGTTTGATCTTTTCGCATAAACTTAAGCTTTAGGGTTTGATGTTACTGTCAAAAGAAAAAAAACAAACAAGTGCATGTCACCTCTTAACATATGTGGTAATACACATTTCTGATTTCTGATTTCTATTCCACAGTTAATGGTGGAGGTTCAAATTTCACCATTCGTATTTTATAAACATGTGTATAGAGGTTTTTTTTTTCATGATGTTGTGAGAGTATATATCTTATGTTATACAAGTAGATATCCGAACCGTACATGAGTAAACATTTCACGTTATAAAAGTAAATATATAAACCGTACGTACAACGTTTAACCTTTATGGATTCCCATGAAAAAATTAAATTTTTTATAAATTATTATTAAATATAAACCCTTTTCACTTTGATCTTACACTATTGTAATTGTAATAGTATTTTGTAAATAAACAAATAAATAGAGGCAAGTGAAGAGGAAAAGGAGACACGTGATAGGGAGAAAAACGTAGCAAGTGTGGAAGCAAATGTGATTCATGGTAGTTGGGTGGAGGGAGATCCATGATTTATGACCAGTCGAGGAGTAGTGACTAATGAGTAGTGGAGCATGAAAAGTGAATAAAATGTGCGTTTATTTCTCATTAAATCCAAACGACTCTTATAGACTTTGAAAACTAGCGAAGCTATTTTGGGGCAAGCATTCAAAAGTGATATGTTACCATTTCTGGAAATCTATGTACCCTAGCCTAACCTCTTTTCTTTTTTTATTTCTTATTCTATTTTGATTTATCCTCATCAATTATACACATTGATCTTCTTTGGATCCTTCTCTCTTATCACATCTTCCTTTTTCCTCCTTGTCTTTTTGGAGTTGTTGGATACTAGAGCTGGAAATTTTAAATTACTACAAAATTTGTAAAGTTTATGTCATCGAAGATATCACGAGAAACCAGAGTCTCTTAAATTTTAGCATTGTGCACCAATTATCCACGACATTAGAATTTATAACTATAGCGCATTGACCAACAACATTGAAATTCACAACTATGATGAATTAGTACAGAAATCAGTAATACGACAACACGTACTCTAATCCTTTTTATCGACATAAATTATATTAAATCTTTTAAGATACAATAAATTATGTATTATTGTATTAAAGATGGATCACAATATGATGTTGGTTCAGTGATTTACCCCTCATACATATACAATAAGGTTGTGACTAGGGCTGCACATTAGGGAAATTGGGCTGGATATAGCTTCCCCCATCCTCATTCCCACGGGAAATGGGCGGGGATGGGGAATTTTGGGGGGGAGGTACCTCCATCCCCAACCACAGTTCCTCATTTCCCCCGTTTTTCCCGTTTTTCCATTTTTCCAGTTTTTTGTTTGACTAAAAATTACAAATAATAAAAAATAAATATATTCCATTACAAATATAAAAAACAATCCATTACAAAATAAAGTATTTCAATAATTCAAAGTTTGAAACTAAGGCAAATTCACATATAAATATATTTATAATATTTTGAGGGAATGGGGAAAAGGGGAAATGGGGAAATGGGGAAATGGGGTTGGGGGAGGGTCTCTTCATCCCTATCCTCATTTCAATTTGGGGATGATTTTCATCCCCATCCCCATCCCCACCCATTTCCTTATTTTCCTCCAAACTTTTTCTTCCAAATGGGGATGGGATCACGGGGGAATGAGGATCTGAGAGAAAATGTGCAACCCTAATCGTGACCTTGTGGATTCGAGTATATTATTTTTTTTATCTTGAATTACTATAATACTTCTTTAAATAAAAAAGTATCAATAAATAAAGTAATAAATCTATTTAAGTTTCGAATCTTAACTCATAGTCACATAGTCACATGTCACATGTTAACAACTTAACAAGATCCATATATCTATTATGTAAAAACTTTGGTTCGCCTACAACTACAATTTTAGGATTTTTATTTTATTATTTTTTATTATATATTTATTACCCCCTTGTTAAATCGCTTCAATCACTTCGTTAATAGACTTTATAAGCTAGTAATCTAGTATCCACGATCAGCCTCTGATTAGCTCATCATGATCAAGCTAACTAAAAACATGACTTAAGCTACTGAACTTCAAGAACCAGTGAGATATGATATATGATATGAATTTAATTAAACTTTTGAAGAGTTCTTGAAAACTAATTAATATTTAAAAAAAAATTGAAATGAAAGATCTAGGAAAAATAAAATATTGTCTCAATATGAAGATCGAACATAGATCAAACATAATATTTATTGATCAATCAACTTATGTTAGAAAGATTTAATATGTACCATGTCCATCCATTAACTATTTTTATAATTGTTAAATTTCTTGATCCTAAAAATGATATATTCCAAGTAAATAAAATGATGAAAATATATTTTGTCATATATCTTAAAGCGATTGATGTTTTGTTATAGTTGGCTCAATGTACTAGACTAGATAATGCATTCTTAGTGAATTTAATTGAAAGATTTAGTTCAACAACTCAATACATTAGAATGAGATTAAACATCTTTTTTGTTACATTCATGGAACAAAATATTTGGAATTATTTGATACAAAATCTAACAACTTTCTAATTGGTTATGTTGATGTTGAATTTCTATCTAATGCCCAAAAGCTCGTTCACAAGCATTATATGTTTTTACTTATAACAGATTAACGGCACAACAATCTCATGTCGCTTCACAAAACAAACTTTTGTTTTTACATTCTCCAACATTCGGATCCTTAAACTTTATGATACAAGCTAAAAACGTGTCTAGTTAAAGTCTTTTATTCATCATATTCGAAGTACATATAGATTTCCATAATCCACATAAATGGCGGCACCTATATTTAATGACAATACGGGTCATATTTCTCCGATCATAAGGGGTATGTCAAATAAGATAGGACTAAACATATTTCTTCAAATTATTCTACAGTTGTGAACAACATAATGGACAAATATATGCCAAGCATATATTGTCAATAGATAATTAACCTTGTAGATTTGTTTACCAAAATATTTACTACATCAGCATTTGAAAATTTTGTATATGAAATTGGCATGCGTTAGCTATGTAAATTTCAAAATTGATATTATATAATTTTTTTTTTTAAGGTTTAACGAGGATGAGCAAAGTTTTGAAGAAAGCAATCCTAAACATATGTGAATTGTATGCTTTTCCTAACACATTAAGATACGAGTCAAGAAAATTCAAAGGGATATAATATAAATAATGGATTAATGACCACCTGAGATTAAATGTGGTGATAGGTGGACATATCTCAGTAACATGAGTTTTTGACATTTGCAATTGTCACGATACTTTGACATTGGAATATGAAAATCAATATAAATAGTATTGAAACCTTAGAAAAGTTTTTTTAAAATCAAATGTTAATATTATATTGCATAGTTTCTTATTGTATCTATCTGTTTTCATTTAGTAAAACAACAAATAATGACATTTAATTTTGAATTTATAAAAAAATCATTAAAAAATGTGATGTCATGAATGCATGATTGATGATCCTATCTCAATTTTAGAAATAGATTGAATAATATTTAAATATATAATTTATGTAAATTATTATTATAATTTAGTTGAATATATCTATTTTTTATGGTATCGATGATCCCGGACTTCATCCGGACACAAATCCGTATGTTCTCCTTCAACTGCGTGACACACGTCTGACCTGTACATCACTTGTCTCACAACGATACAAACAGGTAAAGCAGGACTCACATCCATCTGGGTATGATTCAAACCGCTGACGATAGTCCCATATCCATCCTTTCATCAGTAAAACTAAACACTCTAAAAACTAGCCTCAAAATAATTACCAATAATAGATCAAAGATTTGAGTTTCATTCCAAACTTTGGACCAAACAAGATAACCGCCTTTTAGTTTAGTTGAATATATCGGGAGGTGAAGATTGAAGAAGTAGGTGTGAGTGTGTGACCGTGTGAGCGGTAAAGAGAGAGGTAAAAACATCACATCAGCGTCTGGCGTCTGTACGAAAAGAAGAGTGAGGTGGAGCAATGAGGGCCATCGGATTAAAAAGAAAGAAGAGGGAGGTGTCAGCTAAATAGCAAACAAGGATAGAAATGGTGGGGTCAGGGTGAGCCATTCTCTGCCCCCTCTCTCCTCAGCAGTCAGCAATCCCCCTAAACTACGGACCACTAATTTAATCTCGTAATTAATTATTATTCATTTTTGTGTACCCTGTCGTCAGCTTCCCGCATAATATTATTGGCGGACTTGAAACAGGTGTTGCAATGCAATTAAGTTTTTATTATTGTTATAGATAAATGGCAGACCCCTTGAAAGAGGAATTTGTTACGTCGTCGTATTACTTATCACGCTGCTTACGTGACTTTGTGTTAGGTGTAGATGGAACGTTACCCTTGTTCTTTCGCCACTCTTACGTCATCTTTTTTATTTGTATCATCATTGTCGGTAAAGTGTTCATGGAAACCAATCGTATTTTAACTATATATTCATCAAAGTGTTTATATATCATGAGATTATGTCAGGTTAAGGAAAAATATCAGACTAGTAAATGATTCAAATTCTAAATCGGAACATGATTTTTACCGCTTTGTTAATCTCTTCGGTTTAGAAAATTATTAATTATAAAGATTATACTAATCTAATAAACTAACAAAATACTTAATTTTATTAACATCATTCATGCCAACGTTCTAATTTTTTTTTTAAAATCTAAATTCGAGATCAATGTAATTTTACTTAGAAAATTATTAAAAGATAAACAAATCTGATTTATAATGTTCTTTAGTAATTATTTCCTTTGTTACAAAAAACCAATTAATTAGATTACAGTAGAATCTTTATAAATTAATACTTTATAAATTAATAGTCTTTATAATATAATAATTTTTTCGAGTCCCGACTAGAGCCAATGAGATAAATTAATAATTTATATAAACTGATAAGATAGTAATTTTCGAAAAACCTTTATATAAATTTATGGTCCCATTTATATCATAAATTAATAATTTACTGAAATTATAAATATAATTTACTTTTATATTTTTTTTGAAATATGCCTCTATTGTTGCTTTTTTTCTTCTTCTTAAAGTTCAACTAAATTTAAATCTAGTTGAATCTTATCTCTAATTTTTCTTATTGGTGAGTTGAGTGTGTAATGGAATTAGTTTTTTTATTTACGTAATATATTTTTAATTGATTAATGACTTAGATTAATTGAATCTTTAATCTGTTATTTATATATACATTGAATCATAAATGTACTATATAAACTAATAAATTATTAATTTATTATACTCTCGGAAGTCATATGTGATACAAATTGTTCTTAAACTCATTTGCTACAAAACTTTTTGACACGATGGTATTTCACTATTTCGTATTTGCACCGTCTCCAATCAGTGACAGACACCAACAAAATCATGTTTTCTTGCAATTACCTTTATCATTGCCATATATTGCAACTGAAACAATAAATTTATAATATTATTAGAATGTATTTAATTTAAAATGTTTGTTTTCCCAAAAAAAAATAAAAAATGACTGCAATAGATAGTTTCAAAAACAATATGTGTGTACAATCATACATTTTTCAATAGTTAATTAGTATCCATTAGACGAATCCAATAGTTTAAACGAGACTCCTTACAACGAATATATATATATATATATATATATAAATTATATATAAACTTTTTAAAGATTACGTTACCATACCGATTTAATATAACTATAAAGTAATCGATGTTCATTAGATTAAAATTTATATATTAAAAGTTTTAATAAAAAAACTTGTGACCTCGGGATTTAGAACCACTGACAATCAAATATAAACTATAAATCAGTAAAATCTAATTTTTTTATTGAAACTATATAAACATTGTATAGGATGTTGTACATAACTTTTTTTTTTCTTTTATAACTATATGGTAGCTTTAATACATTAAATAATATATTTATCAAGTTTATAACTTTAATAAATGATCATGGCATCTACTCTTAAATCTTAATCCATGATAATTAATCCCACACTTTTAATTATCATATGCATCATATAGATGGACTTGAGATGTAAAGCAATATGTGCAATTTGACACATTATTTTAAGAATTAATGAGAATAAATGACATGTTTGAAAGAGAGATAACAAAAGAAGAATAATGAATGATCAAGAGTTGTGGATTGGCTTGTCTTGTCTTGTCTTTAATGTAGTGTTTAAGGGAGTAAATTATAAACAAAAGAAATGAATAGAGCAAAATCCTCATTGGTATATGGAAAAGTAATTAAAGAGAAAGAAGAAGAAGAATGGGGTGGTGGTTGGGTGGGGGAGAGTGATTGGTTGGTGTGGGGACTGGGGGTGCACAAAGAATGATGTAGAGAGGATAGAGGACAGGACACTAATAATATCTTATTTTCATTTATTTATTTAATTAATAATTCCATTAGATTAATTAAGATATTAATCATGGAGCCTCCCAAGTCCCACCCACCTTTTATTTGGATCCTAGGATAAACTATAATCAGGATTTGGGATCTACCTTTCCTTCAACATTATATCTCAACATATAGTAATAATATATTTTTTTTGAAACACAGTTTCATAATTTGAGTTACAATTTAATAACACGTAGATAGGTGTTAAGAGCTTACCATTAAGTCACGTTAATTTTTACTAAATATATACTAATTTTTTATTATGTTAATTTTTATGAAACTGTATAATTTTTACAATTCTTATTACTAAGAGTCCTACTATCTTTTTTCTACATTTTAATATATTTTATTAATTTTGGATTTATTTAAAATATAAAATTTTAATCTAATGAGTAATAATTGATCGGTGATGAATCAGATATGTCTCATGATATATTATTTTGTAGTTTTTGTTATATTGAATGATTCGAATCTATTTTTCTTATTTTCTTTGTTTGAACCGGTTATAAGTTTTTCCATAATATAAATTTTTATCCGGATATATATCAAATGTGTTACGACTTGTATATATAAAAAAATCTATTATAACTGATAACCAATTAAAAAAAAGATAAAATAAATCCTTAGAATTTTCAAATTAACATTAATAGATATCACAGTAACATAATATGATCGACACAGTAGTTAGATAAGATTGGATATATAAAAATTTCTATCCATCATAAACTTAAATTGCAATTGAATACAAATTCTTGGAAATTAGAAAAAGAGCCTTGTCAACTTTTTTGTTGAGTGGGTGGGATTGGTGGGAAAAAAAAAACAGGTCACATTTTTTTTTCTTCTTTCTATTCATAATGATAATCAAATCGATTAATTAATTAATTGAATCAACTTTCATATAACAGTCAACAGATAAGTGATTGAAAAAAAGTGGTCGTATGAAACATGAAATTCCCTGTAAGATTGATTGCTATGACACATTTTGAATACTTTTATTTTTTGTGTTGATTTTTGTTGGTATATTCTGTAAAAATTTGACCCCCTCTTTTTTATTTTTTCTTTTATAGGTGTTTGTTGATGGAAAGTAAAAATGATTTGGGAAGAATTAATGAGAAGAAGAGCATGAGATGAAGTCAACCCATTGACCATACAAGCGTGTGGATATATTATAGTCATAGAGAAGACCATTGCATTGTCGTTTATAGATATAGCTAACAGATTGTCACATAAGATGACATGCACTTATTGGAAAAGAGATAAGCTCCAACACACCCATATTCGCCTTATGGTTATAAGGCATGGACATGTAAATATGTAATCGTATAAACTATCGTTTAATACTATATATATATAGTAACTTTTAAGTCATGGATCATTTTCCTTTCTTTAATTTCGGTATTGATATTGATAAAATCACATTGATTTTTATGAATTTTGATATGAATTGTTTTGTGGATGATAAGTTCATATAAAAATCTACATATGAAAAAAATTTAAGAAATTTTTAAGTACTATAACTGGTTTTTTTTTGTTGAAATTTTATATATTCTCCTATTTTTCCGGTGCCTTCATATTTAACAAAATCGAGATAAATAATTATAGTAATTCTCAAATTTTATTTATAAGTAGATTTCATTAAACTTACCATAAAAAAATGATCGAAATTCATAAAAATCGATATGATTTCATTAAGGTAAATATCAAAATTAAATAAGATATCTTTTACTTTAAAGTGTATATATATATATATATATATGAGTGGAAATATAGTAATATACATACTGAAATATATTAATTAATTAATATTTCATGATAGAATTCATATATGCAAGACACTACGGTTTTTATGGATTTTTTTAGAAGTTAAGTTTTTATAAGAAGTATTTGGAAGTGTGCTTATAGAAAAATGTTTTATTAGGGGAATTTTAGGAAATTTTGAAAACATTATTATAATGGTATTTTATGTAAACATGATATAATTTCTATTTACAATCCACTTTTATATTCTAGTAATGCTATACAATACCTACAATTCATCTCAAAATAATGTGGTGAGTGGGAGTTGTTATTTGGTCATATAACATTGTTATTTTACCTATTAACACGTCTTTTCTAAAAACGTTGCATTAAAATTTAAAAATTGAATGTAATATCTTGTTATATTTCTTTTAATACTAAAAATATCCTTAATCATCTCCATTTTCTTTTAGTTATTTTTACTCACATCGTCGATTCTTGTCATTTTGCTCTTCCAATAATGTCTTAAGTCATTTAATTGAGTATATATTTTTTCCATTACAAGAAAATATATGTAATTATTTTGAGATTGATGATAGTAAGTTAGTAACCTTAGCCGTCATCCTTTTCATACATGAATTTAATTAAATTTGTACTACAGTCATTGCACATCGATCTAATAAAAAAATAAAAAAATTAAAGAACCCACACAGGTAATCATGTTAATGACAAATTTTATCGCACAAAATTAATCCAACATTTGTAAAAATTGAAGGTTTAGGGTCTATGATGTTCTATAGTTGTAAAATTCATATGAGAATAATTGTCTTTAATTGTTTTTTAATTTTATCGATGATAGAAATAATATTAAAATAAATAAAATTTTATACTTTAAGCCAGCATTATAAAATAGACATAGAAGTTCATTATTTGGATAGTTTGAAAGTGCTTACAATAATATCACATACAATTTCTAGCTAATATACCCTAAACAAACTTTTAACCACAAAAAGCATTTTAATGACTAAATTTAAACACATATACTAATATAAAATGCATCCTTAATCAGCAAATATTAAAAAGCACCATCTTTATTTTCATACTCAACCATCACACGCAAACCCTGTAATGGGCAACCTAATTCAACATATAATATATATATATATATATATATATATATATCACTAAAAACCATCATCTAATGTGGTTTTATGGTAACAAACACTTATTTAGTCTACAATATTCTATGAATTATTTTACGAAATTTTAATAGTATTTTTATAATATTTCTTAAAAAAATTAAGAAATATTTTGATACTTTTCGAATCTATTTGAACCCTATAATAATACTAGCCAAAAAGAAAAGAATAATCATTATTTAGATAACAAATATTATAATATCTTATTTATAAGTTATAGCTATCTTGACCATATGATAATCAACAAGTACAAATAAGACAGATGTAATATATGAAATATATATTTAACAATAAAGTAAAGAGAAATTCAACAAAATCAACTCTGATATTATATAAAATTGTAATACAAACATTAACGATAAATTAAATAAATAAATAAATAAAGCATTGAAAAATTGAAAGGGCATGCAAAGTGGGCCTCCTGGTCCTGGACAGGGCTTTATCTAGTGAAATTGGGGACCGATTTATGTTGTCAACTTTATATTTCAATAATAAAAGTTATATATATATATACACACACAGTTGTAATATTGTACATGTAACATGCTCTCTGGCTCTGATCACTGACACAAGACCTTTCATTAAATTGCACACTTTTAAGTTTTAACTTTTTATCTATAGAAATACCTGCATTTTTTTGTTTTCATTTACTACTGATAAATGGGAATATATTGCCAGCTGGCTTCAAATCCAACACATATTACTTTTCTATCTGATTGGGACAAGTTAATCGGATTATTGAATCGTGTTTGTATCAATTCGATTACGACCCACATAGTTTGGGTTAACCTAAATATGTACGACTCGTTTAGTCAAAAATTATTAGAAATTTGGAACTACAAACCTAATAAACTAACTGTTTCGTATTTATATAGTGTACTACTTGTTCACAGTTGGTATATAATAGATCGACATGGTCACCCAAAAAAAAAAAATGAAATGAATTCCACCACAAATCTACAAATCATAAACCAAGAAAGCACGTCTCATTAGATATATTTGTCAAATTCTAGGGTTGTAAACAAAGGATGGTCAAATGAAATCCAAAAGGCCCATGAAATGATTACACCTGTCTTGGAAAATTAAACATCCCAGATGGTTGGATTTATTATTTATATGTATGTTGAGGAAACTTTCGTTTTCTTATCTAATATCCAGTACTCGAGATTGCAGTATGCCAGTATAGTTGATGTTTTTGGCCACAAAATTTTGGGTCAAAGTCGTGGGTGCTAATGGTGAAAGAATAGGCAGTCTCTTTCACCACCATCCGCGGTACCCCAACTAATTAAAACCCCCTTTAACAATCAATTATATATATATATATATATATATTTGCATATTGTTTGTGTATCCAAGCATATGTGATTAAGATTTTTTTTTTTTTTCAAACCAAGTTAGCGTCACTTTGACTGAAATAAAATAAGAAATAATCCTTGATCCACACGCGTCCCTTTCATTTTTCCATTTTTCCTAGGTTAGAGAGATTTGAGGGATGTATTTGGTGAATATGTGTATCTTTTGTTTACATCATAACATATACTGAAATAAAATAAGAAATAATCCTTGATCCACTCGTGTGCCTTTTATTTTTCCATTTTTCCTAGGTCAGAGAGAATTGAGGGATGTATTTGGTGAATTCGTGTATCTTTTGTTTACATCATAACATGTACTAAAATAAAATAAAAAATAATCCTTAATCCACACATATCCCTTTTATTTTTTCCATTTTCCCTAGGTTAAAGAGAGTCGGGGGATGTATTTGATGAATTCGTATATCTTTCATTCACATCATAACATATGACGTGCTGACTAATTACAATTACATTTATAATATCATATCATATAAAGAGATTAATATGAAAAATGTACAATACATTGAGATGCATCTTTTTTTTTTCTTCTTTTGTACATCATGTAATATTACTACAAATGAGAAGTTACTTTAAGAAAGTTCCATTGATTATAAAATTGAGGTGGGTCAACTATTTCAATCACCAAATGTACAGAAACACAAATTACAAATACAAATATACAAGATGGCAAGTGGCAAGATGCAAACATTGTATAGGTACTATAGGTTGGATATGTACAAGTTGAAGGGCTGCTACTATTAACCGAAAAGGAAGATCTGACCTTACAAGACACGTGTCAGATATCCCATGTGTTAAATATTCAAATAAATGTTGGGTGAGGCCGTGAGGGTGACATAAAATAAAAGCATAAAACTGCGGTTGTCCCTAATTTTAAAGCCTGAGAGCCTCTCAAGTCTCAATTCTCAATTCACACTTAAAAAGAACAGTAGAAAAAGCAATAAAATATTAAAATGTATAAAGATGACATGCTTCCTTGTACTCTACACAAAACAGAACACCACAACTCAAACAAAGCATTCAAGAATCAAGGGTATCATGGACCCATAATATCAAAACATTATTTGTTGGTGAGAAGATAAGTTTTAAAAACAGTGGAAATATTATTATATGTACAAGTCATTACTTTGTAACTTTGTTGAACTTTGTTGGTGCCTGGGGTGGTGTTATTTTTAATACATTATCCAAATCTAAGAATAAGTCCAACTCCAACATCCTCTCAATATTGTCTTTGAGTGGTTGCCCTAACCTTCCTCTTATCACCTTTTATAATCATATGATTAGCCGACACTAACTCATTATTTTGTGTCAAAACATTTGTTTAGTTTATCCAAAGAGAGCCAAAATTTAAACAGTAAAACTACACATCCTATCTAAGATCTTAATTTCATTTTAAGGTGTTAAATGATACATGGATATACATTAATGTTGATTTATCTCTTTAATGATTTTATATATCTGTTCGTCAATTGACACCTCACTGATTGAGATGAAAGTTGGGATATGAACTGTGATGTATAGCATTATTTAAATTTAAAAAAGTTTGGAGAGGCTAGGTATAAAGTTTACAAAATTTTTATGTAAATTTATAAATGAAATTTTAAAAAAAATTTGAGGCAAGGGGGCCATGGTCCCTATCCGTTCCCTCCCTCCACCACTGAATTCATCAACACATTCTTGTTTCCATATATGTTATGTTCAATAGTGCTAGACGTTATAATTCATATTCTATTCCATAAACACGTGATAAGTAAGATAAATCATCGTTGATATATATATATATGCTTAATGATACATCACTAATAAAGATATTTAATATTATTGTATTATGTTATAAGTACTGAAGCGATTAAAATTAGATTAACCGGCCAAATTTAAAATAATTCAATATGCAACAACTAATAAAAAAATCTCGATGATTGGTTCGACTTTGTTAAAAAAATTAACCTCATACGATATCGTGACATCTGTAATTTATAATAAACTATTAATGATCATTGATCAACCTCAAAAGAAATATTAAACTTAATTAACACCTTATATGATATTGTGACATCTCTAGTTTATAATAAAATTATATTAATGATCAATCTAAAAATAAATAAAATAATTATTGGTTTCCACTTTTTACGAAAGGAAATCCAACAAGTTTTGTTATCGTCATGACTACATGTTATCTTAAATATTATCATTTAGTGATATCGATGAATGATCTTATTGGCTTTATTAATTAGTCAAGCTTATGAAATTGAATTGAATTCGAGTTAAGTTAGACTAATAAATTTGAGTTACGTACATAAATCATAATATAGTTTTGGAGAATTAGAGATGTGTCGCTGTCAGAAATAAAAAGGGCAATGACATGCTATGCCTATGCCTATGATTATTGAGACATTACATTTCAAATATCAAAATAAAAATCCACCGCCCTTTCTAACTCTGTTATTATAAATAAAAGGTAGGCGCCGGCTGGAGTATGGACTACCTCTCTCTTTTGCTCATCCTCCAATAGTCCAATCGACCATTTTAATTTACAACATCAATTACATCACCCTATAATCTATATTTAATTATTTATATCAGAATGAGATTGAGATTGAGACCTCAAACTTATTAAATTTATTTAATTGTTTCTTCAATTCATCTCCAATTAGTAGACGTCACGTTGCTTGATAAGAAGGGAGGTTTTTCCGCTGTTTTTATAAGTAACGTGAGACTTGAACTATATCATTGCCGATAAAATGGCAGAAATGTACAATTTTTTTTTGAAGTATTATAAGATACAACTATTACAATGATACTGTCGGGACTAATAGAGATAAAATAATATATATGCAACCCGAATAACTACTCTCATAAATTGGAAGAAAACTCCCTCTACATACTTGTAAAATACACATTATGAGACTCGAACCCCCCACCATCATTGTGGAAGGGAAGTCCACTATCATATATGTTAAGAGGTGATGTACAGAATATTCCAATGTTGAGGTGCACAATTATTCAAACAATAATGTTGATATCATTTAAAGAATATTCTTGAATTATACTATGCACGTAACTGTTATTATTCATGTTTGGTGGCTTTTGGGATTCTTAAGTATATTTGATGGCTTCTAATTTACACCAAATTAATTAATTATTATTGCTTCAATAAAATTTGAAATCTTAAACCAGTTTCACAATTACTATCAAATTTGTTCTTGAATAATATTCTTGATCTTGCATGATAGTGGATATATATTAAAACTTAAAAGCTCGAGGAAGGTGGAGTTGAAAATTATAATTGAAATTTGAATGAATGTTAAAAAGAATGTGGTTGGAACACGGCACTATAGAGTTGAGAGGAAACGTGAAGTTGGGCAATTCGATCGATCACGTTGACAAATATGAATATGATCCATACCCATATATACATGGTGTTGAAATGTTGAATGTAGATGATGAAAAGCACTAGTCTCCACTCTCCAGCCAGTAGAGACATGTTTTGTGTGTCAAGTGTCAACAGCACACCGTCATTTTCTGTCCCCAACACAACATTTGTCTCCACTTATTCACTGTGTATTATATGCAATCTCATCTCGTCCATTAATTTTTTAAAAACTAAACGTGCCCTTTCTTCGCTTATGGATTATTTCTCTATTGATATTACTTAATTACTGTGTCTGTGTGTGTTTAACAGATTTTCTCAAGAGATCTTCCAATAACAAGAGGCCATAATGCAAGGGTAACAATATCTTTGATATTCATGCACCAATACTGTATTTGTTGATGGGGAAATATTCTTATGATCAACACATGCATTTGACAACACTACTTCAATTCACATTCACAGTAGATAGGTTCACTGAATATATATTATATATATCAACGAAAATGATCAGTTACTATCACAAGGACAAAGCAAATTAAGTGGTATAAAATTAAAACAAATGTCCCATACAATGTACTGAAGTGATCATATTCACCAATAGCCATAGAATTATTTATTAAATAATTGAATATTTATTTTACATGCTTTTCAAGGGTATATAACTATATATATAATCCTAACAAGTTTTTTCATATTTAAGAGAGAAATGAACCCGTTATCGAAAGAACAATAGGGTGGAGACAGTTCCTAAAAATATGATTTGTCCTGGTAACATTGAAACAACATAGGTCAAAGTCTGTAAGCAAAATCATATAAATAAAAATGTGGCATGATTCTTTTTCTATAAATAACGAGATGAGGTTAGTCCGGTATAAGTAAAATCCCTCACAACTACACTACGAGGTTGCGGGTTCGAGTCTCCTTCCCCCTAAAAACCCTGATTAATATAGTAGTGTAATATTTCAAAAAAGAAAAAACTTCTTTTTCTATAAATACAAGAATTTAATTTTTGTGGTCCATAAAAAATCATGATTTAATCTAGAGATATCAAGAACCATCATCAGTAACATGTAACATGTTACATACTTACATGTGATGTACAAATATTGGATAGTAGTGGGCCAGTGAGTTGGGTTTGTTAGGCTACATTTTTAAAGTTTGCAGGTTTTTGAAAGGCCCACCATAATGGACACTTAAGACAGTTGTGGGCCTGAAAATCAACCAGCCTTTAGATTTCTGGGGTCATCAATAAGGCTTTTGCTATTATGTCATTGTCCAAAATTTTCTTTTTTGAAGTTTAAATTTGAGATTTGGAGGTTGTGGATACAAATTGAATCTAAATATATTAGGTTTACTAAACTCGGTGAATACTCTTAGATTTGTTTGATTAATTTAATGGTAAGCCTAATACATAATTTGAGTTGGTATCAATTCTAGTAGCAAGCTTTTCACACTGTAGATGAGATTATGGGTCCTTTTCCATCTTTCAATTCATTGTAAAAAAGAAAAAGAAAAATAGTCGAGGTTAAGTTGCTATCAATATGACTAATGTAAGGAGCCCATGAGTAATGAAGCTAGACCCAAAAATACCAAGAGATTTTAAATGATAACGAATATATTTGTACCCTCTCAAAATAAATACGCCCCAAATCAATATATTTTTAAAATTCCAATATTATCCTTAAATAAATTTATTAAAATTATTAAGATAAATATATCTTGTATATCACATAAATAAAATATGTAATATTTTTGAATATTTAACAAATATTATAATTATTCACACGAATATAAAAACAAAAAATATTTTGATTAAAATATTATTTATTAATTAATTTAAATTTAAATTGTGATTATTTTAAAACTATAAATATTAAGTTATTGTTATAATTTTTCTATAAAAAAAGTAAATGTTTTAAAAGAACTCTCTTTGGATTTAATTCAAAAAACTAATCTAAAAAAGTTAAAAGAAAGTATAAGAAAAATAAAAAGTAAAAAAAGCCGCCTCCTCCATTTTCCTTTGAAGGTCGCCTTCACCATCTTCAATTTGGAGAAAATTCTAATCTAGAGAATGGAGATTTTTCATTTCTGGGAGTCTAGGAGGAGGCGTACCTCCATACTTTTTTATTTTTATTTTTTTTATTTATCAATTTTCCTTTTAATTATCTTATAACTTATAATTTAAAACATTTATTCAAAAAATTAGATAAAGGACATATTGGGTAATATGCGGGGTGTGCTTACAAAATATAATATTTTTTAAAATTTTAATAGGGTATACATATAAAAAGGGGTACACATATGGTTTTTTAGGGGTGCAAATATCGCTACTCTTAAACGATTGACGACCTCTTTTCAGGTTTAGTTATAAGATACTGGACACTGTAGACCCTAGTAAAGTTTTGAAAGTGTCATAAATATTTTTTTAAATATGTCAAATAAAATTATTAGAAATATCTCATATATGAAAAGTCTTTTGAAGAATTTCACAACCCATCGGAGTGTTAGCTGTATTTTAATATAATTCAAAAAAGAGCAACGATATTTACTTCCCTACAAAGCGGTATGTACATTCTAAATTTTTAATCTTTTGAAAATCCAATATTATCTTTGGATAAAATTACTGAAAGGGTTTGTTTCAATTTTGTTTTTACTAAAATGATTAAATAGTTTGTAACTTTGTAAGTATACCTATAAACTATTAATCGTTGATTTTCACTTTTATCATAAAACCCTTTCTATTTTTAAAACCCTAATTCATCTTCTTCTTTTATTTATTATTATTTTTTGTTATGAAGATTAGCCTGAAAATTTTGAACATAAACCCAACCAAAGTCTACAATCTACTACACTTCGAGTTTATAACAATTTTTGTTTGAATGCTCTGGTCATCTGGTGTTTGGAACCGATAGTTGTTGGATTTTTGTTAAATATTTAATTTTGTTTGTTCCAATGGATCGATTTTATAAGGATTTATCCGTATCCAAATAAATAAATACATAAATAAATACAAAAAAATTCAAATATCTTTAAACATATGAAGCTTTCGGAAAGAATTATTCTTTTATTCTTGTTTCCCCTTCATTTTATATATATACATATATTTATAAAGACGAATTTCTTCAACTAAACAATTGATTTATAATATAAAATTTATACTTTTTTTATTTGATAATTTAATCATATAAGTTTTATTTTTAATTATTTTTATCGGCCACCTGTAAACAAAATTAACTCAAATCCAACTCATTTTGATATACTTTATGTAATTAGGAGTTTCTTTTTTGAAGCTATATAATTAGGAGTTAGAAATTAAATTTTTGAAAAAAAAATAACAAAATTTAAATAATAATAAAATATTTGTAAACGGGTGTAGTTATAAAAATACAATATTAAAGTACAAATTTTCCATTAAGTGGAATTTAAAATTGTTTTAAAATTTTAATAAATTTTTTAAATGGTACAAATATCGTAAATCATAGAAAAATTGATCTGATTATAAGTTGGGCCAGTAAAAGCCCACAATGTTATTTCAAAACAAAGAGGCCCACTGAGAAAGAACAGACCTCCAACGACGTCGTTTAAGGTCAAGTGAAGTGACACTCCGTTTCTCATTATTCACTGATATTCAGTCTTCACTGATATTCACCATTGGAATTTGGAATTGGAATTCGATTGAGAAAGCGAAGATGAAGTTGGTCTCGCAAAGAAACCTCCATTTCTTCTTCTCAAAACGAACTCAAAAAAACATCATGACGATAACGAGAATTTCTCGTTTCAAATATAAGCGATTTTGCACCTCATCATCACCCATCTCCAAACAAAACGACGGACGAAACAGTCGTCAAAGAAATCACAACACTTCTCAACCGGAGCGACTGGCAGTACGTCATCGAATCGTCTCAGATAACCCAGAAGCTGAACCCAGATGTGGTTCATTCCATTATTCAACACAACCAGGTGAATGACCCCAAACGCCTCTTTGGTTTCTTTGACTTGGTCTATTTTCAAATGGGTATCCCTCTAAATTTGCATTCTTTTTCCTATCTCGCAATAATTCTGTGTGATTCCAAGCTTTTCAATTTTGCTTCTGCTGTGATAGAGAGAATGATTGGGACTAGGAAGTCGCATTCTGAGATTTTGGAGTCAATTCTTAGGTGTTATAGAGAACGTAATGGTAGTGGTGTGTTTGTTACTGAAATTCTGATTGATGGGTATAAAAAGATTGGTCGTTTAGATGAAGCAGCTAGTGTGTTTTCGGGTGTCGTTAAGGATGGTGGGTTAGTGCCTGGTTTGGTATGTTGTAATACTTTTTTGAACGATTTGTTGAGGGGGAATAGAGCGGACTTGTTTTGGAAGGTGTACAATGCGATGGTAGAAGCGAAGGTGGCTCCTGATGTTTACACTTATACTAGTTTGATTAAGGCTCATTTTATGGTTGGGAATGTTAATGAGGGTAAAACGCTCCTTTTCGAAATGGAGGAGAAGGGTTGTAGTCCTAATCCGGTTACTTATAATGTTGTGATTGGTGGATTATGTAAAATTGGAGCTGTTGATGAAGCTTTTGAGCTAAAGAAGTCTATGACTGCTAAAGGGGTGTTCCCAGATTGCTTCACTTATAGTATACTTGTTGATGGGTTTTGTAAGAAGAAGCGAGCAAAAGAGGCAAAATTGATGTTGAAGGAGATGTATGATATGAATTTAAAACCTGACAAATTTGTGTATTCTGCTCTAATTGATGGGTTCATGAAACAATTTGATATTGGAGAGGCTTTTAGACTCAAGGATGAGATGGCTGCTAATGGAATTGGATTAAATGTTTATACTTATAATGCACTTATTAGTGGAGTTTGTAAGGTTGGTGAGTTGGAGAAGGCAAAAGTCCTATTGAACGAGATGATTGCAATGCGCATAAATCCTGATACACAAACTTATAACTATTTGATTGAGGGGGTCTGTCGGGAACATAATACGGTTATGGCTTATGAGCTACTTGTTGACATGAAGAAGAGGAACTTAACACCCACAGTGTACACCTATGGTGTGATGATCAATGCACTCTGCCGTGATCAAGATTTACAACGAGCTAATAGAGTTTTTGAGGGAATGATTTCCAGTGGTTTGAAGCCAAATAATGTTATCTACACAACCCTTATCAAAGGTCATGTTCAAGAAAGCAAATTTGAAGAGGCGATAAATTTTCTGCAGGATATGAAAGAAAAAGGTATTGTGCCTGATGTTTTTTGTTACAATTCCCTTATAATTGGTCTCTGCAAGGCCAAAAAAATGGAAGATGCAATGACTTATTTGGTTCAAATGAATGCTTCTGGATTAAAGCCTAATGAGTATACTTATGGGGCTTTCATTCAAGGACATAGCAAAGCAGGGGAAATGCAAGCGGCTGACAAGTATTTCCAAGAGATGCTAGGTTGTGGTCTAGCTCCAAATAATGTAATTTATACGGTTCTCATTGATGGACACTGCAGAGAGGGTAACATAAAAGAGGCCTTTTCAACATTTAGATCGATGCTTGGACGAGGAGTGCTCCCAGATTTGAAAACTTACAGTGTCTTCATTCATGGTCTTGCAAGGAATGGAAAAATTAATGAAGCAATGGAGGTTTTTTCTGAACTTCTTGACAAGGGTCTAGTACCTGATGTTTTTACCTATAGTTCACTTATTTCGTGCTTCTGTAAAAAAGGTGATATGAAGGAGGCATCCCAGCTTCATGAGGAGATGTGTAAGAAAGGTATTACTCCAAATATTGTTACATATAATGCCTTGATCAATGGATTGTGCAAGTCAGGTGACATTGAGAGATGTAGGGAGCTATTTGATGGAATCTCTGGAAAGGGTTTGGCTCCTAATGTTGTGACTTATTCTACAATTATAGATGCATATTGCAAATCTGGAAACTTAATAGAGGCATTTCGGTTATTGGATGAGATGTCATCAAAGGGGGTTCTACCTGATAGTTTTGTTTATTGCGCCCTTGTTGATGGGTGCTGCAAAGAAGGAAATGTGGAGAGGGCGCTGTCCTTATTTTTGGAAATGGTGCAGAAAGGTTTTGCTTTCACTTCTTCTTTCAATGCTTTGATTGGCGGCTTATGCAAGTTACAAAAGGTTAGAGAAGCTAACCAGTTGTTAGAAGACATGGTTGATAAGCACATCACACCAAATCATGTTACGTACACGATTTTGATTGATTATCACTGCAAAGCAGGAACAATTAAGGAGGCGGAAGACCTTTTCTTGGAGATGAAAAAAAGGAATTTGAAGCCGAATATTAGAACGTACACTTCTCTTTTACATGGTTATGACATAGTAGGAAGAAGATCTGAGATGTTTGCTCTTTTTGACGAGATGGTGACTGGAGGGGTTAAGCCCGATGGAATAATCTATGGCATGATGGTTGATGCTCACTTGAAAGAAGGTAATTTGATGAAATCTTTAAAGCTGTTGGATGAAATATTTGTCCAGGGTATGGTCTTGGACCAAAATGTTTATGATGGTCTAATAAGTTCCCTAATAAAAAAGGAAGATTTTGAAGTGTTGAAGTTACTTGATGAATTGGGAGAGCAAGAACTTAAGCTCAGTCATGCTACATGTTGCACTCTAATCCGTGGTCTTTATGAAGCAGGGAGTATGGACAAAGCAGCCAGGCTTCTAGAGATTATGGTCCGGTTTGGATGGGTCCCAGACTCAACTGTTGTAACTGACTTAGTCAATGAAGTCCAAAATGATGCAAAGTCTGAGAAAATCAAAGAAGACCAAAATGATACAAACTCTGAGAATGCTGGCCATTTCTTAAAGCAAGCAGCAATAGGAGTTGCTCATCAGGTGTAAGCGTGCTTGCTGGAGTAGAGATAAAGAATTACACACTTACACTTTCAAACAACTTCCTTTTTTAGCTTCATAGAATTGAGTACTGAAGCTGGTCCTATGGAGCACAGGGACTAATTTGACATGGACCATTAATTTTGTAATAAATTATAGCAGCCAAAATACAATCAAGTTCACTTGGATTCCTCGTAAATCAATCATGGTGGATATTTTCACACTAATGTAGCAGATTCCAGTGGTAACTGTTATTTACCCCCTTTCTACGTTTTCTTTATGTTGGCAAAACTGTGTGTGTTTAATGTCACTATCTTTCTTCTTCATTCCTTTCTGTTTTTTTTTGGTGGGTGGTGGTGGGAACTGCTTTATTATTATTTTTTTAAAATTTTAAACTTTGACTTAATTGTTTTTGTCCCATATGTTAATCGGCTGGTGATATTTTGAGGCAACTTAATGTTTGAGATGGATTTGGGGTTGTAATGTTATGTGAAGCAAAGTGAATACCTTCTTTGTCCATGCCACATCCCTTAATGTCTGTTTCGGGAGCAACTTAGTTTTGATTCTAACTCATGTTATAGATTTGTTTTTTGCTCACTGCACCAAAATTGGTAGCACTCACCTCCCTCATGGTGGCAGTTGTATTCAAAACTAGCTTTGTTGCACGTTTCGCTTTGTTGAGCTTTCTTATAGACTTATAGTTACTGAGATAATGTGACTGTGCAGCTAAATGAAGGTTTAATTTGCATTGTGTGGTGCAGGAACTCTCTAATCCATATATCTTTCTTGAAAAACTAGAATATATTTTGGTTTTGCACGCTTAGAGTAATCTCTTAGTGAAGGTTGTATGACATGGGCACATTGCTGTGTTCCTTTTCTGAAGTTTCATCGGCATTCAGATGATATATCAACCCTTTTCCAATCAACTAATTTAATTCTTGCTTGTCAATATGAATCCGCTCTAGACATTAGTCAATGCCTAGTTAGCCAAATTAGCCAGTTAAAGCATTGAACTTGAACTTCCTTTTGATTTGATAGAACATCTGATGCACTTTATTGTCCTAATAGTAATATGGTTGTGTTGTAAATATTTTGTAGTTTCTCTGCTTTTATAGTTTACAAAGGAATTCTCGAAGTATGAAGTGCTTGGTTCATTTGGAATTGACATCCCATGAATGTTGTAACTGTTATCTTGTTTAGCTTATGATGGAAAAAAAAAAATTATGGAAATAAATTAGATTAGGGTAGGCATGATTTCGGTAATTAATTTGAGGACATCTGAGGGAATGTCAATTCCTCGAGTGAAAAAAATTGAAACAGAATCAACACAACAGAAACTCATTTAATGTTTTTCTTATAACTGATTATTGTTTCAAAGCATCTTCCCTTCTCTTGACATGTGGATATAATATGTTATTTGTTTTGCAGCTCTTCAAGTGGAAACAGATGGAGATGAGGAAGAGTAGCTGGTGAGAAAAAGAATGAGAGCTGGAGAAGTAGTGTATATGGTGTGTACTGTGGTGATGTAGAAGGCTATTGCCAATGTTGATAGAGCATATAGCAAGGTTTGGGAAGACAAAAAAAAGTCTGAAGCTTTGGCAGCACTGGTGCAAGTCAAATGAGGTGAACTACTGATTCAATTTCCATTTTCTGGGCATTGATTTTATCTAAAGAGCACGTGTGGATCTAATGATCTATATATAGTAAGGGTGAGGCTCCGTAATATTATTACAAAACAAAGGTCCTGAAATTTAATTTTGTGTTACAAAACAAAGATCCTAATATTTTTTTTAGAACCGTCATGATCAGAGAAGCACCTATATATACACACACACAGAAGAACTGCATGCTTTTAGTTGAACCAACTCTTTTCCACCTTCCTTTCTACGTATTTTGTGTACAAACATGAAAGAGGGAGCTACAACATACAACATAACAATAAGAAACTGGTGTGATTGCAGTGCTGTATGTCATGAGTTTTTTGCCCACTCAAGATAACATTTGATTATCCGAATAATGTCAGCCAACATTCATCAATGACTACGGCCTTCTTACAGGAACTAAGTATATCATCTTGCCTTTTTTGATTATTCAGGTGATTGGATGAACAATTCAAATCTCATTTAGACAATAATACGTCTGTTTCCATGCACATTCGAGTTGGGAACTGTTTCTTGGGAGCAAGACACAAACAGCAGAGTCAGCTGTCCCCAATGTCGCACCATATCCATTTTATTGTCAAATTTTTTGATTATTGAGGTGATTTGGTGACCAATTCTAATCTCATTTAGGCAGTAATACGTCTGTTTGCATGCACATTCGAGTTGGGAACTGTTTTTTTAGGACTAATACACACAGTAGAGTCAGCTGTCCTCAATGTCACACCATGTTCATTTTATGGTCGTTTTGAAGTATAAAAGTCTGGTATGAATAATATACATACTGTGCCAACTTTAGTTCTATGGTGGGCACTGTTAAGATCATCTATATTACAGCTTCGTATGCAATATAAAAAAGTACTACATTGTTTTATGTTTTATATTGGCTGGAATATCCAACAATTGCAACTTTGATTTCTCAAGAAGGTTTCGGGGACTCAAAAAGAACATATGTTACATATATACACAGTTTATGTGATATGCTAGGAAAGAATATACAATGTTTAGACTTTAGAGTTTAGACACACTACCATACCAGACGAGTTATTCCTTCAACCAAGAAGCACTGGCATGTCCATCTTTTTCGGTATGCCACAATTAATATCCGTTTTGGACACTGAACATCTTATGTACAGGGGCCTAATCCCTAACAAAGAAAAACAGTAAAAAGCACCTATAGGCTACATCAGAGTACTGAGTACAAGTGAACATAAGCCATCAACTCCGATGACTAGATTATAGGTCTAAGTACTATCTCACGTTGCTCCGGTGAAGATCTATATGGTCTGCCTGTCGATTCCTTAACAGTATCATCTCTTAATGCTTGTTAAGGAAGCAACTGGAGGCCGGATCTTGATATAAGCTCAAGTGCAGTATTACCATCGCTATCGACAGCTTGTGGATCCGCTCCCCTGCAATCACATTGTTAAAGTTTGATTGATATACTCAAATTAAACACACAGAACATGAATAAATATTAGACAGTGTTGGCTAAAAGAGACTATGGACAATTTTCAACACGAACCACTTGGAAAAGATCTCCCTCAGTGGATTCTGAATGTCAATGAAATTATAATCCCCTAAGAAAACACAATAAAAAGGCATGAAGAAAATATTAAATTACCTTGCCACTAGCAGCTTCGCGATTGCAGATCTCCCACTCATAATACAATGATGCAGTGGCGTCCTACCTAGTGAATCAGTAGCATTTATGTTTCCACCGTACTGTAGGAGAAGCTCCACCATGCCAATGTCAGCAGATAAACAAGCAAGGTGAAGAAGGGAACAGCCATCAGAAGACTCCTCTATGAGCTCATCTTCTCTTTTATCTAAGGAGTTCGAACAGCTTGAGGGCTTGTCCAAAGAGTCACCTGCAAAGCAATTTAATTCAAGATCACGGCTTTCCTGCTCTTCCAATTGCATCAATTTGGCCAAAGGTAAGGCTGTACTATATGAAGCTTGCCCATTGATAGCATTGACATTTGTTTCTGAGCAGACAATACGGCGGTAAACCGCTTTCTTGTCATTACCACGAACACTTTCCCATACTTCTTGTGCTACTGAAAGGAGATGCTGATTGTCCTTTGTCTTGTGAACAAAAATTTTTTCAGCATACTGCAAGTAGAGGAAATCATCAATTTTAGTTCTCAACTGAAAATATACAGGTCATTACCAGGGGGGTAGATTTGTATATTTTCAAGAACTGCTTCATAGGTGAACTCACAAAAATTAACAAGTAAAATGTGGAGCACATGTTAGGTTAGATGAATGCACAAATTGCTGTGTGGAAAGAGTTGAAACAACCAATAGACCAATAAATGGCCAAAAAAAGTTGCAAAGTAAAATTAGTATATGGAGTTAAAAGAGGAGTGATTAATAACAACAAAACGAGAGAAGTGAATAGGGCTTCTACACTTCTAATTTTCCAGAGCCATGAAAATAATTATAGCAGAGATGTATGCTAGGATAGCTTACTAGTCATGTGATGAGGTGACAGAATCAATAATTTTAATACGTAGCGAATATGCCATAAGGCTTTATATATAAGATCATTCTATGTAGTATCATGAGTTGGCAAGTTGCCAATTCAGCAAACTGGCTAGTAAGACCAAAAAGACAAATGTCAGTGCAGGATGAATGCAGTTAGCTCACAAGGTTCCACGATCAAAATTTAATCAAGCATTTCATGTCATTTTCAAGATATCAACAGATTATGTTCTTGATTATTAATAATTTCAAAGAAAAAACATGAGGTCAAAAAGCCAAATCACCCAGCAGTTGGTTGGATGAGACTAGTAAAATCACAACAACTCAGACATCAAGAACATCGATTGAGTACAAGCACAGTTCTTTAACTAAAAAAGCCAGCGATCGAGTACAAGCACAATTCTTTAACTAAAAAAGCCAGTTTCGGCAAAGATCATTAACTAACCATGAGGCATTAGTTTTATTCAAGGGAAAAAGCTAAAAGGAAACACAAAAGTATAATTTGATTATTTGTAGCAATACCTTAGCATGGATGTACAGTTCCTTCACTGAAATAGAATCATGGTGATTGGGTTTTCTTACAAGGAAACGCTTGCTTTTATCTGTCTTGGAAAAACTACAACACAAGAACTAACAGCCTATTAGGATAGGACAAATGCCGTTTCAATCAGATCAAGGTATCTACCACTTACCCCATAGGCCTGTTCTCAGTTGAACAGTTACTTCCAGAATGCAACAACTCCTCCCAGACTGAGTTTGCATAGATATTTCCCAGTGACTGAAACAAATTTAAGACAGAAGGTTCCCATACTTTAACATCAAGTGTCAGTGATCTCACCTGCGGTAAAGGATATTGGCAAGATCTACATTAATGAACAAACGGAAGAAACTCTCAACAAGTTATATGCCTCAAACATTTAAAGGTCCCAACACCTTGCCTCAAGTTTTCTTGTGAAAATAATTATGTGAAAATTACCAATAGTTCAACATGAAAAGAGGTGAAATTCCATAAAGAAAACTAGATGACTTACTTTTGATATATGCACACCAAGATTACGATGAACACCAGAACATTCTATGCATATAAGAACCCCAAGGTTTAAGGACGCCCAGTCTGGTTCAGGTGCACCACAATCAGCACATTTGTCATTCCCGTATACTCTTCTCAACAAATCAATTGGCTTTTCATTTTTAACTTTTTTGTTTAGATCTCCAGAACTTTTAGATATATATAAATGATTTCCATGGGCAAGATTTTTTGATGAATGTTCCTCAATTGTTGTCTGATCAACATCAGGACCATCCACTAATGAACCACTCTCGCTGGCAGAGCAATGATCACCAATTTCCATGGGACTGCTGGAGAGACACTGATATGTAACTGGGTTATTGTAATTAAGCTAGCTACAGAAGTTAAAAGCTACAAATAAAGAAAACATGCCTAACATTTACCCTCTCAGGTGTCTGGAAACTCAATAGAGAAGCAATTGCTCCGTTTATTTTGTCAATCCAGTCCATTTGGTCCGCTGGATTTTCTGCCTATTGGAAAGCAAACACAATTAAAAATCCGCTGACAATTATTGATGCAATTTCCTAACTCTATACTGCAGGAGTATTGGCAAGAAAAGTAAAAAGATTTTTCCTAGAATCACCAGATTCAACATTGAATTGATCAGTTGTACATTCTTACTGGAGTTTAAATACCTGCAAAGTGTAGATTTTAGTCGGAGAAATAATCCTGAAGCAGAACCTTAAATCTGACTGATCGGCATCAACTTTAATTGTTGAAGTCAGAAGGTTCACAGTGTGACGTGCAACCGATTTTTCATCATGTACACCACCGTGGTAATGAGAAGAAAGCCACCTGCTCAGCAAACCATGACTAGCTTCAGAGGTATTAGTCCTCTGTATAGCAGATTGACTGCCAGGTCCCTGAAATAGTGTTCTAACATCATTGAGTACCCAACGAGACCAGAAAAGATAGCATTTGCAGTTCAAAGTATTACACAAGCTATCTTCCAGCCAGTGACTTACAGAGCACCATGGTTTCCGATAGTAGTACAGCAACCCTCGACTATCAAGAACAAAAAATCTTCTTTTCCAGTCACCTCTCAAATTTGAGGATCGTTTTGAGAGATATCCTTGTCGAATGGTTTGAACCTGAAAATTTTGTTTCCTGGCTTAGATATTTTAAGCAGAAGGCTCAAGGAATAAAAACTAAGAGGGTGTTGAGAGGAATTGTGAGAAAGATAAGGTTGAAAATCATATCAGAAGTACCTTTCCCTGTGCAGCAGACTGCATAGCTGCCTCTATCACTTTATGGGAATTCCTCGTAAAAGGTCTCATACTATCTACATTAGGAGAACTGTGAGAGCTATTTGAGGAATGCCTACTTTCTTGATCGATCTGCCTTTTATACTCTTGCATCCTTTCAATGAGAGAGGCCTGCTCATATTTGGAACATTCTCTTGACTGTTGTGCATAAGCCAGGACCTGCAACCCAACAGCCAGAAACTTCGACATTGTCTCAAACAAAAGAAGCAAGAGAGGTTCATCAAAGGTGGAATTTAGAGAATTCAAGAGAAATTTGTTGCCAGTAGGCAACTGTGGCATGATATTGGCCTCTCAATATAGACAAGGAATTAATCAGCCAAAATATGCTGCCCCTAATGTAATAATCTCTTTGGTAACCAAAGAATTGGACCTCATAAATTGAATTAACAAGATCCATTAAGTGTGCACAGGCTACATAACTTACAATTGAAGGCTTACCTCTTCTATACATTCCGCTATATAAAAAGCTTTCCAACCTAACATTTCTCTAGAAGTGAAGATCACTAGAGTTACCTTGTAATTAATTTAGAGAAGGTCTCAGACCAAAACGGTATCAACTTTTCTGAAAGGGAAATTTAAGACTTCATAGTCTAAAGGGGATAAAATGATAAATTCCTTTTTCTTTTGTCAGTAGTGACTATAAAAACCTTGGTGACACAGTAATTCCATATGTACATGCATATTATCCCATCAAGGCATGTGGTCCTGAAAGTGGATTACAAACTGATTGTTGAAGGTGTTTTATTTTTTTTTTCTAGAGGGAAAAAATTGCTCACTTTCACTTTGTTTGGCTTTGGGCAAGCAAGGTAAGTGACTGACTTGTGAGGCCGAATAGGCTGTACATATGATTTATGGCAAGTCAGAGGTAGTTTCATTGGTTTTGTGAAGAGCTGAGAAGCTGGTTCAAACTACTTGGTCCATATTTGATTTTTCTTTAATGATATATCTATCACCTTTTCATTTTAGATTAATAATCAAGGAAACTAAACAAAATTGTACAACATGTTATAAGTAAAAATCAGAAAAGGATACCTGGTTAATAAAGGGCTCCATTTGATTTAACAGTTCGTATCCCTGCAAGGAAAGAAGTTTCAGAATCAAGTCACATATATTCATTATTTAACATGAAGAAGCAAATAAGTTCAGAACACAAGATAATATTTTACTTGTTTGAAGAATCGAAGGTGTGCATCCATTGTCCCACTTACAGCCTCCAAAAGCTCAAATCTCTTTTTGGCCTCAACATCAGAAAGAATACTAACCTAAACATGGAAAGACATGCAACAATAAAAGCGTAAATGCAGATAAATAAAATATAAATGCATCAAAATTTCCTCATTTTATAACTTACCAGATTGAAGCGGGCTTGCTCAAATGAAGATCTTGCACTGTGAAGTTCCTGGAATGTCTCTCCATCAAATTACAGTTTAAAAGATTATGTTTACCCATGAAAAACTATCCGAACAATCTGTGCACCAGAATGAACAGCACTTAGACAAACATTTATACAAGCATCGGATATACCTCTTCAATGACAGCTGCTACATCCATCCTAGTGCTCTTCCTCAAGGAAAGAAACTTCTCACGTGCCTGTGACACAAAACACCAATGGCGGCATAGAATGTCGCTATGAAGAAGATACCAGCTAAAACTTTATAGCACCAACTTCATACATTTGTCTATGCAAGTCAGCCCTCAACTTCAATGAAAGGCAGGTGCTGCAGTTCTGAAGTGGACTTTTAGATGCTCATATTTCTCAAAATCATTTTGTATGATTATTTTATTGTAAAAGTAGTAGGGAAAGAGAACTTAAAAAATCAAGTTTCCATTTCCTAGGAACCCTGAATAGAGAAGTTAAATAGAAATTAGATAGTTTAATCCTCTTTTCTTCCAATTCCTTTTATTTTCTGATGTTGAAAGCAAGGGTCTAAAGTTGAGCTTACTCTTCCATATATTCATTTATTGACATACAAAAGATAGAGGCAACCCATAGCAATTTTAACTAGTTTTTACAGTGTCTTCTCTATGTTTTGGATGAATTAACAAATTTTTGATGCACGCAGATATGGAGCAGATACACATGTATATATGGATGGAAATTTCAAGATATGAATTCAAATTTGTCAAAAAATTTCTCTCAAAAAGAATAATAAACATCATTTTCTTTTACCATCCACAAGTACAAATTAAATTGATCCTCCTTTGAGCCTGATGTGAGAGGGATTTAATTCCTAGATCTTTTGCTCCATTACAATAAACTTACCAACTAGGATATTCCCCTTGGGACAAAGAATGATTAATACCATAGCTTCAAATTAAAGTACAATCATTAGGAGCAATCTACTTGAGATCCTAACAAATAAACTTATTCAAGAATCAATACTCGGAGATGGAAAAAAGTAACCAACAAAAAATAGAATAACATTCAACCATGTAACATGTATAAACATAAATAATGAACTTCGGCGATTTGGAACCCACCTGATCATATATGAGGGAAGCTTTGTCAAAACGTTTTCGAGCCTCCTGCACCAGTACAAAAACAGAAAGGCGAAAAAGGGGACATATTTTTAGGACCAGTGACTGAGAGAACAGTTCATCAATGGATTACATTAAAATAGGAATTGGCTACTAGATAACTTAAATAATAGTTGATTTTAAGTGTTAGTAACTACTAGACCCAAAAGTTTAAGCCGATAGGAAATGAACTAACAATAGTATTTAAGCAATATAACACACCTCTTCAATTGCAAGACCAACAAGCTTGCCACGTGGCTTGAGCCCAAACACAAACACGGAAAATTCAGATTACAATTAACAAATTCATATAATCATGTGGGGGACTCCTTGGTATAACAAGACTGATATTATGTTAGTAACCACTAGACCCAAAAACTTAAACCGATAGGAAAGTGCCCAACAATAGTTTTTAAGCACTCTAACATTAAGAATAAATTCAACAAGTGTAACTATTAGTAAAGAGTAAACCAACTGTATCCTTTTCTATTATCTTAAAAAACCTTATCAACAACAACTTTTTTACATTGAACTGCAAGTCAAGTTTGAAATTTCAAGATAACTTGTTATAAAACAAAAATATTTAAACATAAAAAAGAGAAAGAATAAATGAAAAATGAAAGCCTTTCAACTATCTCCATTCGTTTGCATTATATCGGCTATTTACACATAAGTGGTGCAAACAGATCATTACAACAATGCTTCATATTGCCACTTATCACACATGTACACTAATCATAAAATTGTTCTTGCACTTACCATGCAAGGGAAAAAGGGTGGCAAAGACTCTATGTATAATCGACATGCGCTTTCTTACAAGGGTGGAAAGACATTGTTTCATAACACTCCCTTGTAATTCCACAATTTTTATTGTATTTGAGTTTAGGGGGAGCAAATTCTTATAGAAGATAAAAATAGTTTTGGACATATGTAAGCTATGCTCTTTTTTCCTTTGACCAAGTTTTATCCTACTGGGTTTCACCGGCAAAGTTTTCAACAAGGAAATTTTAAGCACGTTCAAAACTACTTGAGATCTAGGAGACCATTGTTGTAAATATTTGGCTACGGTTTTGTCCCGCTATGTTTTTCCCAACAAAACACAATAAAAGTGGTGAAAATTCAAGAGGGTATGAAACAGTGTCTTCCCACTTTTAAAAAGGCACATGTCACTTATACATGGAGTATTTGCCACCTTTATTCCCTTGCGTAAATGCAAGAACAAATTTATGATTAGTGTACACATTTGATAGGTGGCTATAGAAGGCAACATGATGCAAGGTTGTAAAGATTCATTTGCACTGCTTATGTACATTATAATAGCTCATATAATGCAAGAGAATGGAGGAAGTGAAAATCCATTCTGTTTTCATTCATTCATTCTCTTATTAATTTTTTTCTCTTCTTTATGTTTTATTTTATAATACATTATCAACACGACAACATCCCTTCTGAGCTCATATAACAGTGCATATGATGTTCAATAGAAATCATGGCTATTAATTATACAGATGTGACACGACCTCATGAAAACTTTCAAACAAGAAACTGAGAAGAAAAAGATTGGGGAATCAGAGATGTCGACTAACATGCAATAATACAAGATACTTGTTAAACATATCTCATATCCCCAATCTCCTGGAAACTATTAAATAAATGAAGTAAAGGAAACTTATTAGAGTATATATATATGTTGCAAGTCTAGAAGAAAATCGGATACATATTGATGCTTAAGGACACAACTTTGTGTTTCCACCCATGTCTGACATTTGGGATGACTGTTATAGGAGAATTCATCTTCATTTATCCACGATTTTCATTAAAATTATTAGGGCGTGATCCATATTTTGTTATGAAACTTTTGTTAATAACCACTAGACTAAAAAAATTAAACCGTTGGGAAATGCTCAACAATAGTATTTAAACACCCTAATGTACTCGAAAAAATAGGTGTTTCCATGTCCACTTAGCAGAGCAATCACTAAATAGACTTCTGCAAGTTTCTCTCCAACAAGATAGATGTAGGAAGAAAAAAAGGTATTCACCTTAAGGTATTCTCTTGAAAAAATATCCGTCTCGTTCTATAAACATAGAATTTTCACAGTTGCATTTCCATTGTTAATTCTTATGGATTATTATAAAAAAAATCTTCTAAAATCTGCTAAAATTAAACTTTACTATAATTTCAGAAAAACTGTCTTTAATAACTGCATTCGTATTGTACGTTCTCTCACCATAAACCAGAGCCGAATCCAAGACTAGGCGAATGAGGCAACCACCTAAGGCCTCATCTTGTCAAACCTATAATTTAGGCCTCAATTTGTTAGCCTATTAGTGTTGTGAACTGTTCTACATCCTCATGCACTTGTTCACTGTGGTAATAGAAAACATTTATAACTACATTATCATAAACACATTATCAGAAACAATCCTCCCAGGCACAAAAGGAGTCAGCTTGTTAAAAGTCTGCTTAGCCTCAATCAAACTTGCTTAGAGTTCTTTAATTTTTTCTTTTTTAAGCTGCTTTCCGACATCTCTCTCTCTCTCTCTCTCTCTCTCTCTTTCTCAAAAAGATCTCATTGTCCCACATATGTGGTATTCAATCCCCCTTCACAAATCTTCTTCTTCTTCCTCTTCTTCTTTATTTTATTTTATTTCATTTTTAAATTTTATTAAAAACAATGACAAAGAAATGAAGTACATATTATGCATATATCACAACATGACTTCATAAATTTAAAGATCATGCCACATGGAAGCAGATGCATATATATATGATTTAATTAAAAAAAATCAAGAAATCAACCGTGTAAATACAGCTTTCCCACTTCCAAAACAATCAACAGATAGCTAAGCCGAAATATAAACTATTGTTCCTAAAAGACACCAAGCTGTATACTAACGGCAGGTACTATCATTATAGAAAGCATCTACCATGGAAGGAGTATTACAATACCTTGACATCATGCAGATCAACATTGACAAAATGAAGTAGCCTATCATTTAGCATGTGCTCTGTCTAAAAACACCAATAAAAGAATGTCATCAGTGGAAATTAATTATTGCAGATCTGACATCTTTTAAAAATACAAAAAATGAAGGTAGAATCTTTTACGGTACAGATTCACTGTTTAGAAATAAAGCTAACAAGTAAATAACAAAAGGAAGAAAAACGCAGACACAGATATAAAGTTAACCACTAGACCTAAACTATTAAGCTTACAGGTAATGGCGAAACAATAGTATTAAGCTCTAACACATCCTATAACGTGCAACACTAATAGGCTTATCTTGTGAACTAAGGCCAAATACAAACACAAATTAGATGCATACCAAATGTAGATGACAAGTACAAATTCAACCATATGGGGAGAGTCCAACCTAAGATTTCATTGTAAATTTGGCTTAAATACCATGTTAAATAAACCATTTGACCTAAAAGCTTAAAGTTGCAAGTGAAAACCCATATATTAGTATTGCACGTAAAAACCAGTCATATCTATAAAATAACTCGGTATAAAAATGAAAAATGAAGCTTGCTATTCTATTTAACTCATAATCAAAAGAGACACCAAGTTGACATAAACCATAATGCACTATGAATAAGAAACCTAAGCGATGCCAAGAGGTAAGGCTAGAGGTACAATCAATGAGACATAGCATCAAAATCGCTTCAATAATATATTTAGTTATAAAGTCAATCGTATAAATTTTATGTGCTTCTAAAAGAAAGGAGGTGAACTATAAAAACAGTATGAAAGATATTATAAAGAAGTAAGCACAAGATTGCTACCTGTGATCGAAGAACTTCCTTGTACGTACAAATTTCTCTCAAAGCAATTGTAAATTTGGTCATAACAGGGCCTGAGGATATATAAAGGTTCTCAATAATAACAGCAATAAACAAATTGAACTACATGTTATGCTCTTTTAAAAAATTTAGATTAAAAATCAAGACCACCGAACAAAAATCCCAACCAAAGAAGCAACCTTACTCTATAAAGTTTGGTATATGGAAAAAAAGATACATATCATAGGTTGATCAAATCCAAGCAGCTGTATCTTAGCTTGTTAAGGGCTCTTGTAGGCTCATTTAACAGTCTAAATATACTAAGCACAAGCCTCATCAATGTTGAGTCACTACAACAACAAAAGTCAGGCAACACAAAGCTCCGATAAATGGAGCTAATATATATGCTCACAATTTATACTGATTTAAGTTACAAATTAAGCAACATTATGACATTATGACAATGATTGAGCTTGTACAACTCAAGAACAAAATCAAATTTATACTTTCCTTCTCAAGAGTCATAAACACCATATATATTTGTTAGAACAAAGAAAAAAAAAGTACTTAAAATCAGATCCTAAGCAAATATCAGAAGAGCCGAGCTTAAATTTGGACCAGAGTGACTCAAGCAAGGTTGTTTAAATTGTAAGGTAAGAATCAACACCAGCACTAATTCCAGGATCAACCCTCCAGCTGCAAGAATTACGAAAGCAATCTGGTACCATAATTCCGGATCATGTGTATTATGGCTGCATAATCACGGTCTCCGTGATCTATGCTTAATTAGTAGTCTTTTTTAAACAGCTTTCCTCGTACTCTATATTTGTACATGCACTCGTTATGTAATTGCTCAACAAAATACAATACAGGGTTTTCTTTATTACAAATCAGCCAATGTCAGAGCCAAGCACAGCCATGCTTCCATGTCACAATGCCTCTATTTTTCAACTTTACTAGAAAACGGACTAAAAATAGCCTTCACCTTTCTACAGTACACAAGAAACCTTATATGAGGGGAAAAGGGACGAAAGGCAACAATAACTTTGATTAGAAAAAAAACCACTTTTAACACCTTTTTGTTATTGATAACCCCCACCAAGTCAACTACATTTCTAAAATCAATCCTAAGTATGCATTCCAAAAGAAAAAAAAAAACTTATAATTCCTGATGGTGGGAATGAGAGGAAATGATTATACATACCTCCAAGTGCAACACAAATAGGATCACTATGCCCGCCACCAAAAGTTTCAAGAGCACTCACGAAGGCAATGTCGCCATCATAACCTTCCCCAAGCGCTTCTCTGATACACAGAAGTAAGCATGTAAGGTCTTCTGAAACATGAAAATTCTCAGAAAACTAATACTGTAAAGGCAGTACGATAATTGGTAATGTAACATGATTTTTTATCATAGAATAACTTGAAATGTTCTAGCAGTTGGCACTTTTGGTAGAAGCACAACCAAAAACATAGAAACACTTGAACTGCAGCTTCCATTTTCAAGCTTCACTCAAATAATCGTTTGCCGACTAACCATTCAGTATATGTACAAAATTAATAGCTTTTAATCTTTGTTACACCAATTTTTGGAACTCTCAGAGTTCCCTGTCTTAAAGAGGCTCAGGTTGGAGGAGAGAAGTAGTTCACTGGCTAAAGCAGATTACGGTTAGCAGATTCCTCATAACGAGGGCTGCCCCCTCATTGCATCATTTGGAGTCCATGAAGAAACAGAATCTAACAACACAAGGTCAAAGAGTTACCTTATGACTCTAAACATTTTCAGCGTGGAACTTGGAAAACTTTAGTGCTATATTTCCAAATTTATTTAAGTGTTTATTTTATCCGTATGTTAAGGCCATGCATCTCTTAGTACCAAAACAGAATTAAATACATATCTAACAATTTGTTTTTTTGAAACAAAATATCTAACAATTCTATACAGCAAATTTCAATGCTAGATGAAATAGATCACATAGATTACAACAGTTATATTCTAGGGGAAGCACATAGTGTCACATCAGGCGACTATGACACAAAAACAAGGAATGAGAAAAAGAAGGAAAAAAAACCTACGAGTACTTGCGACATCCTTTGTAAAACTTTAAACACCTCATTCTCAATGCTTCAGCACTTTCTTCCATACATTGTATCTGTTAACCAAACAGTAAGTACATCAGCAACCATGCTTTGCTATTTGCATTCATATTAAACAAACACATATAACATACAATGAATGGATTCCAACATCACATCCAACAAATATATTAATTTCAAAAGAACTAGTATTAACCTTCCTAATTCAACTGCAGTATGCAAACTAGAAGTACATGTATTCCTACCAAATAATTGATCACCAACCCGTTCTAAAACTTCATTAAATCAAAATGAATTCAATTTTAAACGGTACAATTTTCAAACTTTTTTCTAAATTTTACATTCAAGAGACAAGCCAAACAAAGTACTTCCATCATCCTAATCAAGCAAAAACCTTAGAACACACAATGCAATTCAAAAGCTCTTTATTTTTATTTTTTTTTAAAAACGAGATTAAAATGAAAATATCACTAATACGATCTAAAACGAATCGTATTCGTTCATCATCATAGTTATCACAGTCAATATTACGAAATGCCACCAGAAAAAAACATGAGAGAAAAGAAATGGAACCTGCTGACGAAACATGGGAGAATCGTCAAGTTTCGAGAACTGCATTTTCTTCTCTCTGTGGAGCTATACAGACAGAATTGTAATTTCGTTCTCTTCTTCTTCTTGTTTGTTTTTATTCGAAACAGAAAAAAAAAAAACTAAAAACAAAAAACAAAATCGAAACTTGTTTTTATTGTTTTTGTGTGCTTTGTATTTGTTTAAAAGGCCGCAATTGAAGGAGGTTTTGTTCGAGTTGCGAATTTTCATGGCTGTCGCTTAAAAAAATAATTAAAACAAAAAACAAAAAACAATCACCCGCCTTTTGGCTCCCTCTCTGGAGTGTAATGCTTTGTAATTTATTAAAGGATGATAACGACTTTGACTTTCCATAAACGGCGCCGTTGCAAGGATCATTTAAAAAGATGATCAATTGAGTTATTAAGTTTAGTTGATTAATTAATTATTAATGAAGTTCGTCTATAGATTGTGCGCTCAAACGTGCCCATGTTTTTGACGTGAGGCCGCCATGCTTGTCCCCAAATGAATGTAATTAGTCAGACTCATTAGTGACACGCGTGCAAAACACGCCCCTCCACAAATCAAAACAATACACAGATAGATCAAAGATGTAACAGTTTCGTTATAGAGTTATTGTGGTCCTCGTGGATGATCCCCCAACATTGATAGAATTATATTCAAAACACTCCTTGAAATTATAAGATTCTGAATGAGGAGAGCTTCACTTCACTTCACTTCACTGCTTTAAAAAAAGTCAAATAATTCGTTTGTGATGTGAGAGTTGCTCAACTTTATTGTTCATGTCTCTTTTTATAATTCATCACATGCATACATTGAAATTTCCACAAACTTTTATTCTTTCCACATCTGCTTTATCTTGTTGGTCATTAGTTAATGTTAACTTGCACCCTAAAAACACAAGATAAGACATTATAAAAGAAAAAAAAAATTAAAACTGTATTTATTATCTTTAATCACAATAAATACAATAAATACATAAACAATGTACTCTTACTTTCCTTTTATCCTGTGCCCGCTTAGATTTTTACTTCCTCTTTTGTTGGTGAATGGATTTTGAAATATCATGTAACTAATCTACAAACTTTTGGTTAATTTAAGTTGCAATCAATTAGCAGCTAACCAGGCATGTTATAAGCTCGTGTACATATAAAGGGTTCTGGGTTTTCTGTTATCATCCTTTTGGTTGTTAGGATATGTCATGGGGCCAAAAGCAGCAACACTTGATGCCAAAAGAGAGTGATAAAATTGCAACCATTCTGAACAGGTCGACGGCGTACCAACCTCAATAAGGCGAACTTGGTACGCTTACCTGTTTGCTCTAATCAATTTCAAATTCAGCTCCTGCAGTGTATGAGATGATGTCTAGATGCAAGCTTTATCATCGTTAGCAGGTACATGTACAAATCTAAGAAAAAATAATTTTTTTTTGAAAAAAAAAAACCCAAATATGTTCTTCGTCAGCTGAAACAAAGGCAAGTACAGAGTTGGGCAGCCAATGATCTCATCCTATAAAATGCTTCTGGGTTCAAGATGTAACAGACTAACAGCGTAATAGATTACACTAGTAGTAAATAGCATGACCCAAAAATAAAAAGTGCCAAATAACCCGTTTTCAAAAAGATTGATACAACAGCCAATCTTACAAAGGTAGTTATAATTACTTTTTTGTATTCCTGCTTCAATTTGTTTGCTAACTTCCAAATCTTAATAACCCCAAAATTTAGATATCCACCTTATCACAGAATTCTAAGAAATCGTTAAAAAAACTAGGCATGAGCTAAATAGAGTCAAAAAAATTTCTCAACTTTTGATATGAGTGTATGCTGTATCCGAAAGATCAAGGAAACCTGGTTTATGATCTTTCCTATGTAGTTTTCTTCAGCCGGGGCAATAAAAAAAACCTAATCAAGTAAACTCATCGCCATAGCCTACTTATGAAGCCCTTTCTGTCTTTCTTCATCCTGTTTTCAAGAGATGGGAAATCAATATAATTGTAGGCAAGGTCTATAACGATAGGATTGCGGGGTATCGATTGGAATGCGGGTGGGAAGGCTTCAATGCGCGGAGCAACTTTCACATTTGCATCACCTACAGCGGACTCATACTCGTCTAGTTTCTCAAGAAGATATTTTTCCACCTGAAAAGAATTCAAATCAGCATGACAAACATTTCAATGCAATGACATACAAGTCAACACTCAACACTAAACACTATTACAAGCATAATACAAGAATGCTTAAAAAAAAAGTCAACTAGAAAAGTCAACTACTCAAACATATAACTAAGCCAAAAGAAAAGACAATCCTTTTTTTTTTTTTAAGAGTGAAAACAAAACCTCAAATTGAAAAACAAAACATAAGAACTATGGTTTAATATATAAGTTGGACTTGCAACCTCATAAGCTAGCTTTTTAGGCGGCAACATTGTCCAATAGATTTTTGGATTTGGATCTTCTGCTAATCTGATTTTTTTCCTGACCTTTTTAAAGCATGCGATTGGTTGTTGGTAACATGGTTGTGAAAACAAATCACATCTTAACCACCCATTCATTGCAATGCTTATGTATCATGAGATTAGGTGAGGTCAGGAAAAAGATTAGATCAGCAGAGGATCCAAATTCTAGATTTTAACCCACTCCAAAAACTTAATTCCTAACACCTTTAATGTCCAAATCATTTCCGTCCTGTTATTTACATTTGAGTATTGGACACACATGACGTACAATAGTTGGGTATTTTTCATATTTGAATAATATATGGATTCAACACTTGTTTTACTATCCTAGTTGGATTTATATATCAGCATTTAGTATGTGGAGGGTCCACACATCACTTAGTTGACGCAATAAGGAGTCACCATAAGCTAGTATACACTAGATAAGGTTTTTAAGGTTTATAAATACAGTGTCTATTTAGAGGGATAAGTTGGCTACTTGGCTTGAATAGATATAAGAATATCACATTATCACTAATAGCATTTTCTCTCCTAAGAAAATTCTTTTCTTGGCATCTCTTACTTAGGAAACTCTTCTTTTTGTCTACACCTCTTTACAGGAATCCCCCTAATCCTTTCTCTTCTTTTCCCATTAATCTTCACCACTTAGTTGAGCTTTTTTAAGTTTGTCACTTTGTCTCACTGCTTATTCTTGGCTAGTGGATTCAGCAATGCAGTTCCTCCATGATTCATCTGTGTTTATTTAATAACCCACTAGCTATAATCCAAATCTGTTGGCAACCAATCCTTACAACCCCAACATGGTACAAAGCCGATAGTCCAAACCATTTACGACCACAGGAGCAAATGTTCATCTATTTCATTGTGAAACTGTTCTACTAGATAGAAAGTTAGCCAGCTTACTTCCCTTTATTTTGTTTATTGGATTTTTGGGAAATCATGAATAAAAAGAAAGAAAAAAGTTCAGAGAGGTTCTACAGCTCAAGCATTACAACCATCATATGCTTATTATAAAAAGTAAACCTGTCCATTGTAGGACAAAAATGCTAGAACAGAAGAATCACCATTTGCACAAGCCAAAGCGGGGGAAAACTGCATATCTACATATTAATTCTTAAACCAACTTAAAGTGTCACTGTAGACAAGCTTCTCCAAGATTTTCACTTCGTCACAAAATCTAAGCAGAACACACAACTACTCAATAAGATAAATGGCACCAACCAAATATGTAAATCATATATGCATATGCTTCTGAGAAATAACAGTTCAGGGGAAAAAAGCTGTCACGTTATAACCAGCATTTTTTTTTTTTCATTTTGTTGAACCTTTTACAAAAATTACGGGGCATAATTAACTGATGTTATGTTTAGTTTCCACAAAACAAAAGAACAGGTCATTTAGTACCTTCTTGCCAGTTCCGCTTAATGATATAGTAGAGATTTTATTTGATAAGTTCTCCGGAGCCTTCTCCTCCTCTATGATCCCCATTGCATGCTCAATGCAACTGTTAGATCTACACTCGTTGTATAGCGTCTTCAACTCTTTGATTATCTGTAAAATTGAAAGAGAGATTAGTTCTCTATATTGTGTTTGAATCCAAAATCGACAAGCATTGATATGATGGTGTATCCCACAGATGAAATTTAAAAATATATTAAGGATCCAAAATTCAGTATTACTAGAAAATTGTTTTTCGGTTTTGGATTAAACAAAACATGAAACTATCATTAATCGAGTAAACCTTTACAAAGAGAGGGAGGACAGACCAATCCCAGCTTACAAAAACTGCCAGGATCAGCCCCGAAAAGAATACACAAGACCAAAAGACAGGCCTATACAAAAAGCCTACCAGAAAAATTGTTATTCGGTAAAATAAGAGGTAAAAATAAGGTTTGTACCTTGAGAAATTTTTGTAATACGACCTAAAGATAAAAATTGATAAGGACAGATGGAAGTGTATTTAGGATAAGAACCGTCAAGGGGTGTTCAGTTAATATAAAACAAAACAATCAATCAAAATATTTTAAAAACATATACAAACCTGATCATTCTTATTCAGACGTTGATATTTCTGGAGTGCATCCTCAGCAAGAGAGCGAGCACGGCAGTATAACGCATAAGCTTCTGTTCTCTTGCCAGCCAAACTGTAAGATCTAGCCAAGTAAAAGCACCTGCCAAGAAGTAAGTAGCCTATGAATTAATAAGAATTGAGGAACATTCACACAATTTGAAAAAGGTCTTCCAGCCATAAGCAGAACTAAAGACATGTATATATTACATTGATCAAGTACAAGTCATTTAACAAGAGGACCGAACCAGTATACAATTCATAAATATATTATAAAATGCTGTAAATATTGTAAAAGAAAAAAGGGGTTATAAGTCCAAAAAAAGTTACTGCTAAACACCTTTCCACAAAAGAATAACGAAAAACAAAACATAACCATTTTCTCACGGTAAAATTGGTAAATAACTTATATAATTCACCAAATTTGTTCAAAACAGTGCCTAAAAAATACACGCCACTCAAAACAGGGAATCAAAACCAACTGATGCATTTTTTTTTTTTTTAAATGAACTGTTGCACTTATATTATATATTTTTTTAAATGTACACCAGCTAAACAATCATGTATAATCTTCATGACATGTAATACACAAAGATAACATTTTTTTTAGGAAACAAAAAAATTTATTTAAAGATGAAAATAAGTACAAAAGTGGACCGGTAGTTGGTTTAAGAAATTAATATGCTTGTCTACAGTACTAAAATACATCCAAAACAACAACCTTCCAATCCAACATTCCAACATGATGAAAAAAAAAGGGAAGTGTCTCTAAATTCTATAAAGGTAGATGCCCATAGAGAAGCTAAAGAATAAATAAGCTTTATCCTATAGACAATTCCTCTCTAACCAAATAACCCACAAAACAGCAATACCAAAGACCGTAGCTTTCTTTCCTCCCAAAAACTTTAAGGACGTTCCCTTTAACAAAATCCTCCCATTCATTTGTAAATAAATCTGTCAAGCGGAGCCTGCAGCATACTGCATTACGTCTGAGATTTGACCAAGTAAAATCCATATGATTCGGCACTGGATCAATCAAATTAACTTCTCTTATAAAACAATAAAATGCTTCATGCTGCTTCTAGTTTCCCTACCCTCATTCGACTTTTTTGATGGAAATCAGCCACGTTAAAATCTCCACCTACACAAAATCTTGGTGCCTATAAACCAAGCAAGCCAGCCAACACATCCCACAAAAGCTCCCCTATCTCTTCTCCTAGTAGGACTATAAACCCCTGAAAGCCACCAATTTCTTCCATAGTTCCATCAGATCCATGTATATTTATTGAAATACAAAACACTCTAAGAACCAAACCCACTGCCATAACTGACTTAAAATTCCATATAATCATAAGTCCACATAAAGATTATATAATTCCAACAATGTAACAAAAGATTGTAATGCACATCTTTTACTTAGTAAGAATGTTGAGGAAACAAGCACAGAAGTATTCAGGGGTAAAGCTGAGCAGAAACAGATGGAGAATGCTGAAAATGAGAACATGAGTGCAAGAGCAGCAGTGAGGAAGTGAAATGAAGCTGACAGAGATAATTCAGTTGTACAAGACAAAAGGCTTAAAATTACACCAGTCTAGGGAAGCAACAAGATTTAACAAAAAACAAAAAATAAATCAATGCTAAAATTTAACAAGACATTATAGTTATCTACATAAATACTTGCAGGGAAAGCAAATCTACATAGAAGATTCCAATCCAAGAACAGTCAAGATAGAGGTAATAGGAACCATACCTTTCTGATCGAAAAGCCAAACTTTTAAGTTCTAACTCTTCAGCAAGTGTTACTTCTTCAGGTTTTTTATCTCTTCCAGAACTCACTAAATCAGATAAATCAGTTGTATTCTGTCATATGTCACATCAATTACACAAACATTAGCTAACTACTCTAATGTAGCCACACATAACAAATTGAGTACAGATTAAAGCATCATTTCATGAATAAAGGCATGACAGAAACAAATAGATGCAAGATTGTTAACCTGTAATAAGAGATCATATAAGCGAACAAGTTCTTCAGGCTTGGTAACTTTCTCATTTTTGTCATCTCGGCGCTTAGTGAGTTTGCTCTTTGCTATGCTAACCAACAACTGATTGCGCTCAATGGTTCGTTGTCCTAATACAGCACCAACAGCTTTATCAAGACCATATAAATCATCTTTCACATTTTCGGCATTACCTGCACCGACCTAAAATGCACAGTAGGTGACAAATATCAGCTAAAAAGAAATAAAAATGAATTACACAACCAAAATAAAAACAGGCAACAAAACCCAATTGATATGACCAAACAAATTCAAGCACAAAAGTATGAGGAACTAATCTTATCATTAAAATTTAAGAGAAATAAATGTCTAAAATTCCATACCAAGTCACTACGAATGCAGCTCCTGGCTTCGTGGTAAGCCGTAAAATTTTTGTCAAAGATGACTAGTTTTTTCTCTGCAGGTACTGAATCTGATGCTGGACCACTTAGATCCTTCTCCAAATCTTGAGCTGAAAAAATGTAGAGACAAGAGAACTAAGACTCTGATCGGACTTTAAATGGCAATCAACATATGGTTTACAACCAAACTTCAGACAAATTTCACAGAAAACTGTAACACTGACCAGTAGAGGCATATTGTTCACGAATAAAATGAATAATGTAACACAATTTTCAAAAGGTGAGGAATTGCGACAAACTTGTGGTTTAATTCAAGGGAGAAAAGAGCCACATTGAGAAGGAAAGGAGAACCAAGAAGCAAACACATAAAGGTAGGATCAGGGTCATTAACATCCACATGGCTCACTCTGATAAGAAAAAATTAAAAATAAAGAAGAAAAAAGAGAGAAAGAACATCCACATGATTTACAGATTCGGTATCAGCTTTTTGTTCACCAGTCAAATAAATGAACAGCCTAAATTAGTCGAAGACCTAGTATACACAAAGGAGGTGGCAATATATTTGATGCTTTAATTCCAATCCATATTATTATTTCTCCTCATCCCACATTGTCAACATTCTATGGAAGCATGAAAGACCCAATACTAGAAGATCCTCAGTTAAAATATAGAGGAACGGAAGCATTTCAAAAATGTATCAGAGGAAATGACTGAGGAATTTGCACAGAGCATCTCCTAGAAACAACTGTTCATTCAATTCTATATCACTACCAAAAATTCCCTGAATGAAAATTTTACATGATAAATGGATACTTCATACTTGTATCAGGTAGAACGTTCAACCAGTTTCAAAACTGACATATGAGCACATTTTGCAATAAAGTAATGCATTAACCAATGTGTTTGATACCAACAATTATTGTATGATACTTGATAGAACAAGTGACCATAATTTTCTAATCATCAACATACCTAAGATGACATGGATTATTAACAATAGCATAGATCAGAGCTAAAGCGATCGTGAATATATTGTAGTTTAGTTTTTTGTCAACTATGCAGCATAGGGTGATATATTTCAACAAATTTACTTCTTTTTTGTTGTGGACCCTTGGTTCACTAAATTTTTGTTAAGATCTATATTAAATATTAGCAATATAGTTTTTTTTCTCAGAACAAAAATATATACACTGGAAACATGTAAAATCTTATAAAAAAGAAACTTACATGTTAAATAGATATCAAATAAACCTTACTAATCACAGGTTGACAAAGTCAACGGCCCGTATGTAGTCCTAATATTCGTTGTATAACAAATGAGAAAAGCAAATTCACACAGTACATACATAAGGTAGAAGAGAAGGTTGCTTGATGAAAAACAAATTGTCATACTCAGGTATTTGTGAATAATGATTAAAAGAAATCAATAATCAACCTTTTAAAATAGCAACCCGGGTTTTTGCATTGGATATTGGAAACCTATTGCCGAGCCAATGAAACTCTGTCATGGATGCAGCCTGTTGAGATCTTTCCTCTGCCATAACAGCCTGCAACAGGAGTGCAAGGCATTAGTGCTTATGCCAGCAGATGGCCTACCACTTACCATGAAAACTTACCTCCAATTTTGCTTTGAAAAGGTCCAAGGCAGGACCTTCCATCTCGCCAATTTGTAAGAGTTCTGAGGTTTGTAAATTTGACGTGCCAATTTTGTGTAGGCAGTAGCGGATACTAGGTTCTAGCTCCTCAACTCGCTCACGGCACAAAACTTGATTCTCTAGGTCTCCATATTTGCCAAGTTCCTCATAAACAGCCCTAAAAGATTATTAACAAAGTCAGAGCCAAGCAGATATCCTATCAATAAAAAGAAGGAATAGGAAGTCCAGCTTCACAGATTATTCAGCGCAACACTGCAATCAGTATGGGGAAAATTGGAAAAAATCATACAGACTGCAGAGAGAGATAACAATAATTTGTGTAATAAATAAACATGCAACTCGATATGCTGATTTTCATATAAAAAACAGGACATGTAATGAATTCGTCCATTTAACATAGAAATTCACTGATATTACAGAGACACTGAGCATGTCTCTGTACTGAAAAAACAGCAATAAATGATATACATTATAATATAGCAACAGAGATGAACCTGGCACTTTTGAAATTCTTTAATGCTGTGTCCCAATTCTGATCTTGTTCGAATAACAAATTACCTTTCATGTAGGAGGCATAGGCCTACAAATTTTAAAAAATAATAATAAATTAGTTACTGGTGAATAGAAGAAATCGAGGCACCTTTTAATCAAATAACAGAATAATCTTCAAAAGGCGATAGCACTTTTACGTAGAGGTATTGAAGCATTTAAAAAACATAAACTCAAAAATAATGAATAGTCAGTCATATATTTAAAATAATTTCATTTTTTTTAAATAACTTCTTGTAAAATTTTGATACTAGATTTTTCATATCTCAGTGTCTCACATTGGGATATAAGATGGAGGTTCCTCCAACTGATAGGCTAGCCATTTTGGTTAGATACTCAGTTTCTACAAATGGTACTGCCATGTAGACTCAAGTGAGCCCAACCCAAGCCACTGGGCTAAGGTGTTCAAGAGGTTGGTGCTGCAATTTCCGCCAGAGGTCTGTCTGGGGAGGAGAGGAATTGTTATATCTTAAAGTCCCATATGGATTAAATAAAGGGGGATCTTGGGTTTTATAATAAGGATGCGGTTTCTCCACCTAACCGGCTAATCTTTTTGGTTAAATACTCGGTTCCTATTTTACATATTTTAAGTCCAACAAAACACATTTCCCTAGCTCCATTTAAAATAATAGCTCACCCAACAAATATAAATAAGTCCATAAGTGCAATAAGATTCTACCAAACAGTCATTCTTCTGCCCTCTTTTTCTCACATTCATCATGTGGCAGCCTTTCAAGGCTAATATTGAATTCACCACCAAGCCAACCGAATATAAATTCCTTGCTATGATTTACTCACAATTCAGGTAATTGCATCCACGCACATATTATATGTTCTAAAGGAATTTAGAGTATATTATTGTTCAGGTATAAACCAAGATATCTCTTTCATTCTTTTCTTTTTTTCATCCTTTTCCTTTTCTTGATAGTATACCCAAACCTTCTTTGTTCACCATGCTCTATATTGGAAACTACTGCACCTTAGTAGTCTAGAAACTTGTGAGGTATTATATATCTAAGATAAGTGGTCACAAAGAGATTTGAACCTCTGACCTTTTGATTGAAACCAAAGACACTTACCAACCCAACACTTGAGAATTTTTCCCTTTGGTTTTTGTCTTCCTTTATTTTTCTCCTTGACAAATAAAAAGATACCAAAGGATATAACATCACATATGCATCTAAAAACAAGTGTACCATAGACACACCTCAGCTTCTAAAGAAGTTCTCGAGTCTCCCTTGATAGCACACAAATTCGAAAACAGGGTGGCCCATTTGACTGCCTTCCTCAACCTACCAATCAAATAGATGCGCTGGCGTGCATTAGGACCATCTGGAATCTGTCTCTTTTCCATGGCATGGCTCCAAGCTCTTTCTGCCGTATAAAGAACCAGATGAAGAAACCTATTGCAAATCATATAACACTGGTGTTAAACATAGGTAGACTGTGAATGATGTGAGCCTTTTTCACTCTCTTCCAGATTTGAAGAGATGTGTTCTATGAGTTATAAAGAAATGACATCTCATAAACACATTCAGAACTAAAGAATCATGGACCTTGCTTCAGAATTGGGAGCAAGCAAGCAACCACCTTCCACTATATAGATAAGCATGTTTCAAGAAATTAAGAAAGAGAACAGTAAGCAGATAAGTTTAACAAAAGCCTCATTAATTAAGATTAAATTTTAACTCTTAAACCAATTCTTATGCCTGGTATTCAATAGCAAAACAAAAATCCTTAACCAGTTATGCAATCAAAACCTTCAATTATTCATTATAAACATTATCAAAATGGAGCAAGAATGTCCTTTGCTACCTTTCACTCTCTATACCAACAGTGAATTGAAGAACTGACAAGTTTATAGTCCCACTCAAAAACTACTTCATTAACAATATTCTGTCACACCTCCCAGAATAAAGTAGACTGCAGTTCTGTAATTAAAAATTAAATCGTTTAATATGAACCCATTGCCCATAACATAACTTATCAAAGTGATCATATTAAGCTCTGTTAATATGAAAAGATCAAATCATTTCAATTCAATTATATGCACAAAAAAAAAAAAAACATGTAGAAAACGAGACACACCTCACTTCGGTGACAGTGGATTCAGTTATTGTTTTTCGCGTATATTTCCCACGACCATGAGTAAACTTCAACGATTTGTATAATCTCCTCAATCGTGCAGTACAATACCTCCTGATTTACAAATAATCCAGTCCATTACCAAACTCTTCACAAATTTCAAGCCGCATTATGAGAAACAATGAATTTAAACAATTAAAAATAAAAACAAGAAAACAGAAAAGATACATACCGATATCGAGTGTAGTCGCCATGCCGCAATCCGTGCTGCATCTGAGCAGATTTGAGGAGCTGCAGCACTGTAATCACCAAAAAAAGAAAATTAAGCCATAGAATTTTCTAATTAATACTTCTCATGTAGCTTTTACGGAGAAATGCTAACCGTTGATGGAGAATTTGGGGCTGATCTGATCGAAATTGTTTGATTTTGAATCGTCGATCTCCATAGCAGACGCTTCGTTGTTCTTCGCCATTACTGATTGTAATTGAATAATCAACTTTCAACGGGAGAAATAGATGTCGTCTGATTAAATGAAGATTACTAATCTAAACGTTGCATCGAATCAAAAAAATAAAAATAAAATTGAGAGATAAGAAGAGATCTTAATAGCGTTATGTTTGAGAGAGAAATGAACTCGCTGCTAATGATAACTGATGTTTCTGCATGTTAGGGCTTATTTTGAATCGCAATAAACCCACCGGTTTGAAGATAAAAACCGGGTTGGAGGGTCAACCGGTTTCCACATTTCTGACTTCTGTGGGCCCGTGGCACAGTAAACGTGTTATATATTTAAAGCAAATTACAATCACATCCCTTAGATTTGTCTTTTTTACAAACGGAAACCATTTTATTTGACAATGATCTCCTTAGTTGTTGGTCAAACTTAGATAAAGTTGAAGACCGGAAAGTATTTTCATCACTCATTACCATTTTTAAAATTTATTAAAAATATTTACAGAAATTTTATTAAAGTCCTTATTTTTTCGTGAAATGTCATATTTTTAAATATATTTATCATATTAATAACTCTAGTGTCTAAGTTTTTCAAAATACATCACTTTAGTCCTTTTGACTATATTATTAACGGTCAACTGTGGCAGAACTCGTCAAAGTACAATTTTACCCTTCTTATCATTTAATTAAGATAAGAAAACTATTTCACCCTCAAACTTATTACAATATTGCACCACAACATGTATATGTATAGAGATGCATATTTTCCCTCAGATCCCCAAATCCCTATGTCCCCATCCTCATTTGGAAGAAATTTTTTTAGGAAAAAATAGGGGAATAGGGTGGGGATAGGGATGTTTTTCATCCCCAAATTGAAATGGGGATAGAGACGGGGGTAGGTCCCCCCATCCCTTATTTCCCCACTTCTCCCAAAACACATATATATATATATATATTTAAAAAAATTATTCTTCAAAAACCCTATCTATATAAACTAATTTACTCTTTTATTATGTATTTGTAATACACTAACGGATTTTAGTTTATATTTGTAATGAAATATTTTTTTTGTTTAATTTGTAATTTTTGGTCAAACGGGGGAATGGGAAATGGGGGAATAGGGGAAACGGAGAAAACGGGGAAATGGGGAACTAGGGGTTGGGGATGAATATACCTCCCCCAAAAAATCTCCCATCCTCATTTTCCCCAAACGAGGAAATGGGGGGGGGGGGTGATATGGGGTAAGGGTCTGAGAAGTGGGTATGGAAATGGGGATGGGGATGGGGATGGGGGACTTATATCCATCCCCATTTCCCCAATGTGCATCTCTATATATGTTTTGTCCAAAATATCCTCACACATATAAGATTTTTACACACACACACATATATATATATATATATATATAACAAATATATAAAAAAAAAATAACATTAAAAAAATCTTCACTAAAAAATATAAATTTATTATTAACTAAACAAAAATAAAATATGTAGTAACTAAACTAATCTTACTATCAAAACTATTTTACTTGTCAAAAAATTATCAAAAATATTTTAATAAGAAAACATTAAATGAATAAAAATATTTAAATTCATTTAAAAACATATATAACAAAAAGAAGTTAGAAAATAGGAGGAAGCACTCCCCTAGTTTTTTTTTTGTTTTTTTGTTACGTTTTTTTAATTAACATTATTTAGTTTATTTTGCTTAAAAAATATTGTTTTGTTTATATATTTTATATTTAATTATATATAATTAAAACACATTTTATAATTAAATAAGAACTGGAAAAAAAAGTAAACGATGAAAAGAAAATAAACGAAAACCAAAGTTGGTGCCTTGGAAGAAAGTAGATCTCCACCCACACCATGACCAACTTCATGTTCATGCCCATCTCCAACTCAATCCCCATTTCCAACTTCATCCCATCTCCAAATTCTTCATAAAAACCAGAAACATCAACCAAACAAAGTTAAAAGGAAGTAACAAAAACAAAAAATGAAATCTAAATATGTTGATATGGATATTTGGGATCCAGGGAAGGGAAGAGATTTAGATTTTAGATTCCATGGAAAGGAAGAGATTTGGGATTCATAAAAATAAAATAAAAATGGTGGAGGTTCATGACTCCATTCATATCTTGATATGCCATAAGTGGAGGGAGATGAAGTTCTTGGGAGATCATACCAGACCTACTGCAATCTCCATGTTTATTTAAATTATTTAAATTTATTTAATTAAAACTTTATTTTGATTATTATACTTTTTTGACACATGGCATATTTGAAAAATGTTATATATTAAGTCAAAAATACCCTTAAAACTGTTAGTCAAAATTAATTGTTGAATAACGAAAGGACTAAAGTAATGTATTTTAAAAAAATGAGGAATTAAAGTAGCTAATATAACAAAGACTTTTAAAAAAGTGACATTTCATAAAAAATATATGGACTTTAGTGAAATTATCCCAAAATAATTAAATAAAAAAGTGAAGATGGATCTTCATCGTCCAGATGATAGGATCTCCATCGCAGATCTCCATACAGATTAAAGCTAACGGATCTCACACAACACAATCAATGCCATCAATTTTCCCTTTAAGTTCACGAAGACCACAATGTTTATTACTGTATGATGTGTCAGTCAAAAGGGTATTTCACAAATGAAAAATGTTTGAAATTGTCCAAATGGGTTCTAGTTTGACTGATATGAAAGTGAAGATATGTTGGATTTTGAATACACTCAGGTTGTCAAATTTGAACAAGACATTATTTTGATAGTGTTTTTGGTGTTCTTTAGGTTTGTAAAGATCAAAGTTACATTCTTTATTTTTTTGAAATATTATAATAATTCAGTGTTTTTGGAAGAGGGTGACCTCGTGGTATAGGTGTGAGGGGCATACCATTAAATTGTTAGGTCTATCTAATCACCTCTCTCTCGGTCTACCTTATACTACCTACTTGCAGACCTTTTACTTGTAAACCTTGATGTTCGCACTATAAGAAAAATGGGCAACAACAACGAAAGATTTATGTTGCCTAAGATGTAATTTAGTTGGTGAAAGTTTTTGTGACGACAAAGATTTTGTGGCATAAATCATCACATTAGGTTGAACATTTGCATCGCTTTTGATTTTTGTTGTAAGAAAGTGTTTCTTTTCACTCTTTTATTTTGTCGTAAAATCATTTTTCTAGGCACACGTTTGTATTGTTGTAAAAGAGAATTTCTAGGCACACTTTTATTTTGTCGTCCAAACATATTTCTAGGCACGCTTTCATTTTGTCGTAACAAAGTATTTATAGGCACGCTGTTATACTGTCATAAAAGAGTATTTTTAGGCACGCTTTTATTTTGTCATTAAAACATATCACTAGGCATGTTTGTATTTTGTCCTAACAGACTTGTTTTTGCAACAACATTTATATCGTAGGAAGAGACCTCTAACAATAATATTCGTCGTGGTAAAAACATTATTGTAGCTTCAAAATTATATTGTGAAGTAATAGCCATGTAGCCACAAAATCACTGCATTCAAAAATTATGTTTGTTGGTTTTAGGTGACGAAATATGTTATTGCCATATCTAAATTAATACTTTTATTATAAATTAGATTATTGCATTATATCGTGCTTTTTATATCCTACAAATTAGATTATCAAAACTGAAAAACAAATTATTAATAATTTGAGAAACGTAGAATTTAAAATAGATTCAAATATGCCAATGGTACCATAAAATACACATAACGTAGCATAAAATATTTAAAGTCTTGAGAATATCAATATAAGCCTAAATAGTAATGTCAATGTTGTTGAGAATAAATCGCACACACACAAATCTAATCACAAATAAATAAAATGAAAGCAATAAGAAGAAAAAGACGACACCAAAGATTTTACGTGGTTCAGCAATTGCCTACGTCCACGGAGCGCACCGCACTCAATCCACTATTTTTAGAGTTGATTACAATCTCTCTGTCTCTCTTTCAGTCTCTCTACAATTGTTCTCTCTTTAGCAATTTTTCTCACACATTACACACTTCTTTTGAGTACACATAATAGTGGTATTTATATGGGAACACTAGGGTTGGCTAAATCCTAATTGGAGTCTATTTCCTTTTTCAATTTCTTTTCTGCACAAGATTTCTTATTTCACGCGGATTTGTGTTTGACCGCTGTATGTGCCACAGCGCACCTCACAACGTGTACCTACTGGACTTGAGCCGCTGTTCCACCGCTGTCATAATTCACAACGCTTATCACAACGCTCTTCAATTTGGCCTAACCGTTGTGCCACCGCTGTCAAAGAGCACGGCGCATCCACAACGGTGTGCATAAAATTGGTCGCTGTCCCTTTGCATAATTTCATGCCGCTGTACAAAGACACATCATGAAGCAATTTCAATTTGCTTCCTTTGTTGACTTTGGTCTGCAAAATTTCACCAAACTCCAATAAAGCTATTTTTTAACTTTGTCTTTTTATTTATTTATTTATTTACTTAGCCTCTTTTGTTGACTTTGAGAACAACCTTCACATAACTCCAACAATCTTCCACTTGAAGACTGAATCTCAATAGACGTTCTCCATCCTTCCTCGATGACTTAGTGGATAAATAACGGTGCACTCATCCCCCACGTCTTCACTCTTGAAGACCCACTGAAGCTGCGTACAGCTCTAGTTTCTCAGTAGTGACTGGCTTGGTTAACATGTCAGCCGGATTCTTAGTTCCTGCAATCTTCACTAATTTCAACACTCTTTCTTCGATTAACGACCGAATAAAGTGGTAGCGCAGGTCTATATGCTTGGTCCTAGAATGGAACGCCGAATTCTTGGCCAAGTGTATTACATTCTGACTATCACTGTGCAACACGTTCATCACCTGATCGAATCCCAACTCAGCTAACAACCCTTGTAACCATATCAGCTCATTGCTTGCTTCTGTCACAGCCACATACTCTGCTTTATTTGTAGAGATTGTCATTATCTTCTGCAATTGGGACACCTAACTAATCTCAGTACTTGCCATTGTGAACACATATCCGGTGGTACTTCTTCTATGATCCCCATAACCTTCTAGCTTGAGTTCATCTCTTCTGAAGGTTAGCCATTTCTCTGTCGTACCTCGCATGTATCTTAGGATCCATTTTACGGCCTCCCAGTGAGGCTTACCCAGATTTGACATGTATCGGCTCACAACTCCCACTGCTTGGGAAATATCAGGTCTTGTACAGGTCATGGCATACATTAGACTTTCGATGGTTGAAGCATAAGGCACTTTAGCAATGAAGTCCTTCTCTTTTTCTGTCTTCGGACTCTGGTCCTTAGACAACCTGAAAGGACTAGCCAAATGTTTTCTCACCGATTTCGCATCACCCATGTTGAATCTCTGTAACACCTTCCGAACGTACTCTGCTTGTGAAAGCTTCAATGTACCTTCATGTTCATCTCTATTAATCCTCATTCCAAGAATCTGCTTTGATGCACCTAAATCCTTCATCTCGAACTCACTCAAGAGTTACTTCTTCAAATTGTTAATCTCCTCTAAATCTGCACCAGCTACTAACATGTCATCAACATAAAGTAGCAAAATAATAAAACTTGACTTAACCTTTTTGAAATAGCAGCATTGGTCAGCATTGCATCTTAAATAGCCATTGCCTTGCATAAACCCATCAAACTTCTTGTACCACTGTCGGGAAGCTTGTTTTAAACCATACAAGCTCTTCATCAATCTACATACCAACTCTTCCTTGCCATCTTCCGCAAACCCCTCCGGTTGCTTCATATATATCTCCTCCTCCAAATCACCATGAAGAAAGACAGTCTTCACATCTAACTGCTCCATATATAACCCTTTTGCTGAGACAATACTCAATACTAACCGGATCGTAGTTAATTTAATAACAGGAAAGAAAATCTCAAAGTAATCAATACCTTCAATTTGTTGGAAACCTTTGACTACTAGTCGTGGCTTGTATCTTTTGGAACCATCATGTTCTTCTTTGATCCGAAACTCTGTAGGGCTTTCTTTCCTTTAGGCAGCTTGGCTAACTCCCAAGTTCGGTTAGATATCAACGACTTCATCTCATCCTTCATTGCAAGCTCCCACTTGCTCGCATCTTCTCCCTGACATGCCTCATCATAGCACTCAGGTTCTTCTGCATCTGTCAGTAGCATGTATTGCAAGTACTCCCTATTTGGTATAGGAGTTCGAGTTGATCTTCTTAATGTAATTTGAACCTGTGTCACTGGAACATTTCTATGTGCGATAGGTCCTTGAACCTGGGGCTGCACACCTTGCTCTTCGTCATTCTGTTTAATATGTTCCATGATCCCGCTATCCGGTACATCTTCCGGCTCAGACACCTGTGTGTTCCTATCTTTGTACATGACCCTTTCGTTGAAGACGACATCTCTACTTCTGATCATCTTGCGGTTTTGGTCATCCCACAGCTTATAACCAAATTCATCTTCTTCATAGCCTACCAAAGTGCACTTCACTGACTTGGCGTCTAACTTACTTCTCGTATGATCACCTACATGTACATAGGAAACACACCCAAACACTTTAAGATGAGAAAGTTTTACCTCTTTCTCAGTCAAGATCTCCTCTGGTATAGCGAGGTCCAAGGGCTTTGATGGTCCTCTATTCATCAAATACGCTGCTGTATTGACTGCTTCTACCCAGAACTGTTTTGGCAACCCTGAATGTAGGGGTGGGCACGGTTCGGTTCGGTTCGGTTTTGGGTAAAACCGAACTGAACCGAAAATATTTCGGTTCACCCAAAATCAAACCGGATTAAACCGAATAGAAAATGGTAACTGAACTGAACTGAACTGATTTGAATCGGTTCGGTTCGGTTCGGTTCATTTCGGTTTTGGGCCTAATGGGCCTTATGGGCTTCATGGGTTTAATGAGTTTTTTTTAATATGTTTTAATTATGATAGGTTGTTTGTTGCCTTGTTGAATTCCAATTTTGGGCCAAAGTTATATAAGTTTTAATAGCCCAAACCCAAAAAAATCCAAATCAAACCCAATAATATTTAATTTATATTTCATACATTCATACATGGTACATCCATGAGACATACATTTCAATTTTCAAAGATAAAAACTCTAAATCACAAATCCAAACTCCAAATAAAAATTACAATCCAAATCCAAACTCCAAATCAAAATTACAATCAAAACAAACTAAAACAAACTCCAAATCAAAATTACAATCCAAATTCAAACTCCAATTCAAAATTACAACTAAAATAAAAACTACGAATCACTTAATTAGTAATAACAATAAAATAAGACCAAATAGGAAATGAAATAAAGACAGTAAAATAATTCCAACTTCCTGCATTCATAAATGAAACGGTAATTAGTAATGAGTAATAATGAGCAATGACAGTAAAATAAATGACTTGCATCCATGTTAGAAGGATGCAAGGCCATCATCATGAAACAATATATATATATATATATATATATATATGCATATACAAACGATTAAAGGCTTACCTTCATAGCTTCATTTCATTAATCATTCCTCCTTAATTTTTATCCTCCATAGAAACATTTGTCACTCCACTCTCATACTCTACATTAAGATCAAGACAAAAAAACAATTAAATAACATAATAATAAATAACATTAATAAAAAAACAAGAAGTTTGATAAGTCCACCTAAATATTAAATACTTACCGATTTCAACATTGATATAATGTTCTAACAAATGAACCGATTCATCTTCATTTTGAGCATGTTCTTGAACAACACGCGGTTCAGCAATAGGGCAAGTTGCTTGCAACCAATTTCCGGTCAAAATTAACCCCTCAACTATTTTAGGAGTCAAAGAACTCCTAAATGGATCAAGAATGCGACCACCGGTGCTAAATGCGGACTCAGAAGCAACTGTTGAAACCGGCATTGCAAAGATATCTCTTGCAACCATTGATAATATAGGAAACTTCACTAAAGAATTCTTCCACCAAGCCAAAACATCAAATCTCTCATTCAATTTCTCAGCACGCTCCAACAAATACAAATCCACCTCACTTTTCCCTTTATTAATATCTTCTTCTTGTTGCTTCATTCCCCATAAACTATCCTCTTCATCAGTTGCCTTTAACCTGCCAAATTCTAAGTCATCACTAGGTCCACCACCAACTCCAAATGAGAACACATCATCGGTTTCCTTTGCACCCCCACCCGAACTACCATAAAATCGGGTATACCATTCATACAAGTCTAACAACACACCTTTCAACTTAGAAATCATTGATTGAGATTCTTCCACACCATAAATGGAATCAAACCGAAACTTCACATAACCCAATTTGTACCTTGGGTCAAGAACAACTGCCAAGATCAACAAGTTATTGGTTTTTTCTAAACCCCCCCAATACTTGTCGAATTTTTGCTGCATACTCACAGCAATTTTACTCACAAGTGGATCTATTTCGTTAGTCAATGAATTTAGTTGATTACGGATGGTGCACCAACTCTTAAAATAAATGTTGGAAGTCACACGTAATGATGCACTAAAATCCAAGGTAATATCATAAAAGGTTGCTAAGAAATTGATAAACACCTTGGCATTATCCCAATCATCACAATTAGGGGGTCCTATCCTCTTCTGCTCATTTTCATCATCTCTGAAATAGTTCACATAATGAATATCTTCCTCTCCTAATCGGTCAAATGCTTTTCTAAGCTTCACTGCACTTTCCAACATCAAGTAAGTTGAATTCCACCTTGTAGGAACATCTAGCACTACCAACCCCTTAGTCCCAATCTTCTCATGTGTAACTGCATTTTTAAATCTATCTAGTCTACTGGGAGAAGATTTCACAAATTTCACTGCATTGCGAATCGCTACAATTGAGTCATGCAAATCTTTCAACCCATCACTGACTATTAGATTTAGGATATGTGCACAACATCGTACATGCAAGTACTTGCCCCCCAAAATCGCTCCATCATCTTGCCAACTATTTAATTTCTTAATCACATAACCAATGGCAGTGGTGTTTGCAGTTGCATTATCCACGGTTATTGTGAAAACCTTATCAATACCCCACTCAATCAAGACATTCTCAATACACTTTCCAATTGAATCTCCTTTATGATCAACTATTTGACTAAAGCTCAGAATCCTCTTCTGCAGCTGCCAATCATAATCAATAAAATGAGCAGTGACAACCATATAGTTTATATTTTGTATTGATGTCCACGTGTCTGTGGTTAGACAAACCCTCACCTTACTCCGACTAAAATACTTCTTCAACTTCATCTTCTCATCAATGTACAATTGATATAACTCTCTAACAATGGTTCTCCTAGATGGGAGATCAAATAAAGGGCAAAGTTCAAAGCAAAACCTACGGAATCCCCGATTCTCAACAAATCGAAATGGTAATTCATCGAGTATCAACATCTCCGCTAAGGCCCTCCTACATCTAAGTTGATCAAATTTTGACACCCCTAAACTACTCCCAAAACCTGATACAGATGGTTGTTTCACCAACACTTTTTGTGTTAGATCTACAGGACGATACTTTTTGCATCTTTTATCAATATGTGTGTTCATGTTTGTGGTGCTACAACCCGAGTCAAATGCATAAGTATCACCACAATACTTGCATCTAGCTCTTTTCTTCCCCTCTTTGGAGACATATTCATCGAAATGTATCCAACATTTTGATTTTTTTTTCCTTTCCTACCACCTACCCATAAACCCTTCTTTGAAATCTTCCCCTTTCCAATGGAGCTAGAATTCTCTAAGGTCTCCGGACCCGAGTCAGTACTCTCATCCATTGAATCCATATTACTGATATTAGGATCAATCTCTATCTACTCGCAATTTCACATGCAAATAAATAATAAATATAAGTAATTAGACACAAACACAATCACAATCACAGAATTAGAATTTAGAAACAACAGAATTTTTAATGTTATATTAGCTCTTTGCTATATTAGAACTGCTTATACACACAACATCAAATCATATCATAGATCAACACCCAAATCATATCATAGATCAACATCAATCCATATTACTGTTTTGAAACAAAAAACAAGAAATATATTGTCAAAAAATTGTGTATATGACCAACTGTGTACATTATATACATACAATCTACTTATATCTGTCAATTAAAATTAAGAAAACCAACTGTTCTATGCAAGTACAACTGTTCTACCAAAAAAGAAGCAAAATTCAACTTGAATCCATGGCCAACAGAAAACAGAGCAAATGTATATATATATATATATATATATATATATATATCAGTTGCAGGACTTGCAGGGTTGTTAATGATCACCAGAAAACCAACAGAAAACAGAGCACACTACAAGTGACATAGTATCAGAAAACGGAGCAAATATGTCTGAATGTCTGATGTAGTCTACAATCCAAACCAAATCAGACATCTCCTCATTCCACAAAGAGACATAGTATCAGAACCAATCACAAAATCACATACTCATGTCTTTTATTACAAAATTAAACAGTTTAACAGTTTAACAAAGAGACAAGAACTAACCTTTGAAGTTGTTCTCGTTGAAGCAGTCAAGCTGGAGATGAAGATTGAAGATGTTGCAGTTGGACGAGCACAAGCATTTGGGATTTCAGATGTGCGTGAAACAAAAAAACAGAAGAAAATTAGAAAAAATAAGAAGAAATTTAGAACAAAATATGAGAAATTGACAAACCTTCGTAAAATCAGATGTTGTGGAAAGAAATTGGACGAGCTAAGATGTTCATTCAAGTGAGAAGAGCAGATCGCCAAACGGATGTTGACATTTGAGCAGATCGGCTTAGATGAGGGTTGAAAGAAGAAGAATATGGTGTAGATGACAGCTGGCGACTGGCGTAGATGAAAGCTTAAAGAAGATGATAGCTGATGGCCTGATGCCTTGCGTTGAGATTTGAGAAGAAGATGATAGCTGGAGGCCTGGAGTTGAGAGTGAAGAGAAGAGAAGAGAAGAGAAGAGGAGAAGAAATCAGGTCGGCGAACTCAGAGAGTGAGAGAAGAGAATGTGAAGACTGAAGAGTGAGCTGAAGACAGGTAGGGTTTTTTTTTTTAGTTTTATAGCCGGTTTTTTCGGTTCAAACCGGTTTTGGGAAAACAAACCGGTTTGAACCGAAATATTTTCGGTTTTTAAAGTTTTAAACCGGTTTAAACCGATTTGATAAACCGAACCGAACCGAACCCCTATTTTTCGGTTCGGTTCGGTTCGGTTCGGTTCGGTTCCGAACTTAATGCCCACCCCTACCTGAATGTAACCTCATGCTTCTGGCTCTATCAGTCAATGTACTATTCATCTGTTCTGCTATACCATTCTGCTGTGGGGTTCCATGAACCGTCCTACTGAGCTTTATCCCGCTCTGGTAGCAAAACTTCTTAAACTCATTGTCTTCATATTCTCCACCATTGTCTGAATGCAGCTTTTTGATCTTCAACTCTGTCTCGTTCTTAACCCTAGCTTTCCATCTCTTGAAAACATCAAACACTTCAGACTTGTACTTTAGAAAGTAAACTCATACCTTTCTGGAATGATCATCGATGAAAGTGACGATATACTGTTTACCCCCGGTTGACGAGACTGAAGCTGGACCCCAAACATCAGTGTGCACTAGTTCCAAATTCTCCTTTACCGGTACTCTTCCGGTCTTCTTGAAGCTCACTTGCTTCTATTTTCCTAATATGCAGCTCTCACAAAAATAAACCTCAACATTCTTCAAATCTGACAACTTTCCTTTCGAATGTAGACACTTCAGCCCCTGATTACTCATGTGCCTAAACCTCTGGTGCCATAAGTTCGAATCATCTTTACCTTCCGCCATAGCGATTGAACCACAACCATCTGTGGTTGTATAAAATGACCCATTCTTATTTCCTCGGGAGATTGTCATAATACCTTTCGAAATCTTCCACTTGTCACCTGTGAAAGTTGTCATGTAGCCATCTAACGCCAGTTGCCCAATAGAGATCAAGTTTTTCCTCAAATCCGGTATGTGCCTCACATTGTCGAGTTTCCAAACTGACCCTTTCAGCTGAATCTTCATATCTCCCTTCCTGGTAATATTGCATGCTTGATCGTCACCAAGATACACCTTACCCAAATTTTTGGAGACGTAATTCTCAAACAATTCCCTGTGAGGTGGGGCATGGAATGGCGCTCCTGAATCCAGAACCCAGGACTCCGTCTTGCTTTCCAACGAGCAGATAAGGCAGTTATCTGACTACTCAGATACACAATTTACGATGCTCTTGTCCTTATCCTTCTTCTCAGATCTACACTCATACGAGAAGTGGCCCTTCTTACCACAATTCCAGCACTCTACATCATTTTTTGCTTCGTTGCTGATTTCCTGAATAGTTGACCTGATACCTGGATTTAGATTTTCCTCTTGACTTTGATCTTCCCCGTTGATTCGTGTTCCGATTTCTGTTTCTACCTTCTCTACTTTCCACATTCAGTGCTGAAGATGTAGATGCCACTAATCCCTCTTCACGCAACCTGATTTCTTCGGTCATGATCATGTTCACAACCTGTTGGAAGTTCAACTTTTCTTTCCCGAACGAGTTGGCAATTGACTGACTTGTCATCTTCCAACTTTCTGGTAATTGGGTGAGCATAAATACTGCCATAAACTCCTCATCAACACCCATAGACAAGGAATATAACCCATCCTTCACTTCGTTGAATTGATTCAGAAACTCTTTAAAGTTCTGACCTTCCGCCATCTTCAAAGGTGATAGCTTCTTGACAAGATGGACTTTCCTTACCGCAAAAGGCTGTTCATATAGGTCTGATAGAGTATCCATTAGATCTTTGGCAGTCTGTTGATCCTTTACGTTGAAAGCGACCTGCTTCGTCAAACTGAGACGAATTGCTCCTAATGCTTTCCGGTCCAGGAGTTCAAAATCATCATCATCCATATTCTTCAGTTTCCGTTTCTTTGACCAATCTTCGTTGGTCATATCCTTCGGTCTCTCTTTTATCGGCCAATGCAGATCCTTCTGGTACAGATAATCCTCCATCTACATCTTCCAGAAACAAAAATTCATCCCATTGAATTTCTCAATCTTGTGCGTATCCTTTTCTGATTCCATCTTTACGACGAAATCATTGACCTCGAGAAAACCTAGATTTGTGAAAAAAAATAATAATAATCTGTCCCAACCAAGGGCTCTGATACCAATTGTTGTTGAGAATAAATCGCACACACACAAATCTAACCACAAATAAATAATATGAAAGCAATAAGAAGAAAAAAGACGACACCAAAGATTTTACGTTGTTCAACAATTTGCCTACGTCCACGGAGCGCACCACACTCAATCCACTATTTTTAGAGTTGATTACAATCTCTATGCTCTCTTTCAGTCTCTCTACAATTGCTCTCTCTCTCTAGCAATTTTTCTCACACATTACGCATTTCTTTTGAGTACACATAATGGTGGTATTTATATGAGAACACTAGGGTTGGCTAAATCCTAATTGGAGTCTATTTCCTTTTTCAATTTCTTCTCTGCGCAAGATTTCTTATTTCACGCGGATTTGTGTTTGATCGTTGTATGTGCCACAGAGCACCTCACAGCGTGTACCTACTGGACTTGAGCCGCTGTCCCACCGCTGTCATAATTCACAACGCTCTTCAATTTGGCCTAACCGATGTGCCACCACTGTCAAAGAGCACAGCGCAGCCACAATGGTGTGTATAAAATTGGTCGTTGTCCCTTTGCATAATTTCACGCCGCTATACAAAGACACAGCATGAAGCAATTTCAATTTGCTTCCTTTGTTGACTTTGGTCTGCAAAATTTCACCAAACTCCAATAAAGCTATTTTTTAACTTTGCCTTTTTATTTATTTACTTAGCCTCTTTTGTTGACTTTGAGATCAACTTCACATAACTCCAACAGTCAACATATGGATCATATATAGACCTATACAAAAAAGATTATATTTAAATCTATCCAAAAACCAATTCTTGGGAATCAAAATACAAAAAATATATATTTCATAGAATTTAAATTAGAACCATAAAACGATCTCAAGGAAGTTGAGAAAATGTTCCCTGAGAAGATCCAGACTGAGACATCAAAAGTCTCATCATGCCCTCAAATTCAGTCATACTCCCACCTCTTTCTCTTGCTCCTCGATTTGTTTCTTTTGCTCCTCAATCTATGTTGTTTGTGTTGTAACTAAAATTGTACTACATGTATCAATTACAATCACACACTACACCCCAGCAAAACAAGCACATAAATTGTTAAGAGTGAAAAATAATTGAATAGCTCAATTAGGAGAGTTATACATGTCAAACTCTTATTTATATAATATGAAGACATAAAAATTGAATGTGGGTTCAGATTTCAATTACTATTATAATTTACTAAATTATAGCACGAGACAGTAATAATCTAAGCGTTTTCTAAGACAACTATTTTTCGTAAGGAATCTTCTTGATCATAATAAACAAAGATTAATCTACCTTTGCTTAATTAAATCAGACTGCAGTAATTAATATGATATTATCAAAGCAGCTACTTGATTAGTCACATGCTACAAAACCTTTACATTGTCCATTATGTTATAAATAAATTGAATGATAGATGAAGAACAATTGAAGAAAAATGAAGAACACAGATGAAGAGAAAGAAAATAAAGTGAGTGAGAGATAGAAAGAGAAATGAGATAGCAGAGAAATTATTTCAACAAACCTTTTGTTTTGTATTGACTTTTTTGATCAGCTATTTACAAAGAAAGCAGAACATATATAAAGGCAAGAGGGAGACGGTGGGAGAGTGGGAAGATATTTGTGTGTATTACACAAGTGGTAAAAAGTCACCTATTACAACCCCCCATTAGATTTATACCAATTGTATTAATTTTCTAGGAAAAACCCAATTGGACAAAATCTGAGAAATATGTATACAATGATCTTTCTGAATTTAGTAGGGATGGACATTAAAAACTATCTCATTAAAAACCTGGTTAGGAAAACCCAGTGGGACAAAACCTGATCGAAGGGAAAAAGAGTATAGTGTACATATGTCAATTCAAAACTTTGCTCCCCCTGATTGAATGCTCCCCCTCATAAAAACTCCAGCATTAATCTTGTATTTTACAGAGTTGACGCATGCATATTCCATATACCAGCTTCTCAAAAGTTGATGTAGACAATGCTTTGGTAATGATAACGTGTTATAAATAAATTGTAGTATAGATGAAGAACAATTGAAGAAAAATAAAGAACTCAGATGAAGAGAAAGAAAATAAAGTGAGTGAGAGATAGAGAGAGAAACGAGAGAGCTGAGAAATTATTTCAACAAACCTTTTGTTTTGTATTGACTTTTTTGATCAGCTCTTTACAAAGAAAGCAGAACATATATATAGGTAAGAGGGAGGCGATAGGAGAGTGAGAAGATATTTGTGTGTATTACACAAGTGGTAAAAAGCCACATATTACAATACATTCGAATTTTTTTTTTGGGATATGCTGCAAGAAAGAGTAAATCAAACAACCATACTCAACAGTTGAGACACGGTGGAGAGTTCATTACTCATGTATGGCTTCTCATGGCTTATCTTGGCTTGACAGATCACTTTCAGATACCCTCTCTACCATGTCCTTCTCTATTGAATAGGCTAGTTGCCAACAATTAATATGTTTGATAATATAAAATAGGATTGTTCTACTTCCAATTTTTTGTTTTCCAGATGTCAACACCTAATAATGTATGTATATTGCAATAAAGTTTCTTGAATTCTAATCTCAAGGTAATTTGCTCTAATCGGAGGATTAAGTAATTTGATACATTCACTTACAACTTGCTTATAGTTTGAAAGCAAACAACAATATATACATATATAGACAGATAAAAATTTCAAGCGCAAGATCCTATAGGTTTTTCCTACAAAATCTCTGTTTTTTTGTCAGATATTTTTTTTAAGTGGTCAGAAGACTAACAAAGGAAAATTTATTAATAACAGAGAAGAAACTAATAAAAACGAAAACAAAGAACTCCTAAAAAATCAAGAAGAAGTTGTAAAATCCCTACCCCGTAACTTTATAAGTGATTCTATAATATTATGGTTATAGAATCAAGAAGAATTTCTTTTTTGAAAGAAAACAAACTACTTCTAACAACAACTAATAACAAAGAAAAGAAGCCAAACAAGACGGCGTGACATCCTACCAAATTTTTTCCTCCATAGCAACCTCGCTATTTTCCGATTCATACATAATAACGGAATCTTATGAAACTGTACCTAGAATTCTACATTGTCAAATTTCATTTTCAATATATCCCCTGAACCCATAGGCTTTTCCAGCACTAAGAGGTTCTGATCAAAGTGAAATGAACCTCTCACCAAAATCATAGCTCTGTCCTCCACAGATTCAAAGTGGAACACAAAAATGTTCACCCCCATGATATGTCTCCAAGAATTCCACGTACCTGACAGCAATGCATGAGAAAATGAGACTTAGAATCAGTAAGAGTTTGTTTGAATTGCTTTGTATAAGTGGGTGTTTTACATGTGGTCCACTAACTACGTAATACTGCCCCTATATTTCCCATATTTTAGGCATTAGTGTTTAGTGTTTTTAGTGGCGGAGATCGTGTGTTACCAGAGGCTTATATAAAGGCACGAAAATTGTTTGAATAAATAAATTAGACAATTTATTTCCCATATCATTCTCTTTCTAAACTCTCTTTTTTCTTTGATTCATCTATCTGCTCTTCTCATGTCATTCTACTTCTTTCGAATTAAACATATCAAGTGGTATCAAAACATCGTTCCATGGAAACGCGTGGGAAATCCAACACCGAATTTTGAAATGAGGTCAGTGAGATTTTGGCTCATCATGAGTCAAGAATCGACCTCGTTAACAACCATTTTAACCAAGTTACTTTAGCTCTACAGGTTGTTCTTACAGAAGTACAAGCCTTGGGAGCCATTCACAAACAACCCACCATCGACACCGAAATTAACCTTTTTACACAAGTCGAATCCTCCCAAAACTGTGACACCACACAACCCAACACTTCCCAAGCAACATCATTGTCTGGTCGAAATTCAACACAACTTAAATTATCATTCCCCAAATTCAATAGTGAGGACCCTCATGGATGAATATACAAATTCGAACAATACTTTGAGTTCAAGAGAGTCAATCCACAACAACATGTGTAATTTGCCTATTTTCATTTAGAGGGCATAGCTCTTTAGTGGCACATGTGGTTTAGTAAATTCAGAGGACCTTTAAGGTCAGAAGAATTTACAAAGGTTGTTCTCCACCGATTTGGTCCAACAGACTAAGAATATCCTCCTGAAGCATTCACACGGCTCAACCAAGCTGCTAGCGCTGAAGTCTATCAAGCAGAATTTGAAAGATTATCGCAACATACAGACGACCTACTTGAAAATTACCTAATTGGATATTTTATCTCAGGTTTACGTGCCGACATCCGCCTGGATGTAAAAGTAAAACAACCACGAACACTGTCCACAGTGTTCTAGTAAGCGCTATGCGCCAATCGGGCGGAGACCTAGCGCCTAGCACCTAAGCCGATTAGTAGGGGATTAATCGGAAAACACAATTACAAACAAATTCCAATTATCAAATGACAAATCCAAAGAAAATTCTTTCCAAATCCACAAATGCCAAATGACCAATCAAAATCCAATCATAAACCAATCCAAATCCCAAAACACCCATCCAAATGCAATCACAAACCAATCCAAATCCAAACATAAAGACACCATCAAATCAAAATGACAAATTGTAAGTTCTACGTTCTAACAAACATCAACAAGTTAACAACATTCAAAATGTAAATTTTAAAACAAGAAATGAAGAAACTATATAAGTTTCTTAGTCTATGTCTCCTCCTCCAAGGATATCGGCATGCTCTTCATCAGACTCAAACTTAACTTCAATTTTCTCATCTGTATCATCATCCGATTCTGAATGGATCTACTTCTTCATCATCCTCATCAACAAACCAATCATGTGCATTACTAGCATCACTTGCTTATAGCACCTCAACTTTCTTCCCCTTGTCTCTTAACCTTTTGTGCATATTCATCAATTCAACATTAAACTTGACGCATACTAGATTGTTCAACCGATCCACATCTAGTCTATTCCTTTTCTTCGTGTGTATCTACACAAATCAATAAATAATAAAACATAAAACATAAATCATAAATATAGTGTAAATTATAAAATATAAAATGTAAATATGTCACTTATGAGTTATGACTTACCCCCTCAAAAGTTCTCCAATTCATTTCGCATCCGGATGAACTACTAGTTAATGAGAGGATCCTAATTGCTACTTTTTACAAGTTAGGTGTTTGAGATCCGTACAATTTCCACCATTGAACTACATAAAAAGAATAAAGGATGAATAAGTTATAAAATAAAAACTAATATAATTATGAATAATAAAAAGAATTGAGTAATTTTGTAGTTTTCTGACATGGATCGTAATTGTCATCATTCTTTAAATATCCTTTTGCCGCCAATAGTTTTCCGAAATAACCCTTTTTCCTGCTATACTTGGTGAACTCAATATTCACAATGATATATTATCAAGGTTATTAGAAAAGAACATCTCCGTAAATGTAGTAAACCCAGTAGAAACTACACCATCACAAAAAATGGATAAATCCTTATACAAGTAGTAGGGATTTAATAGATAAGCCGTCAAATGTAGTAAAGTATCAAGCCGATCTTTGGATTTCTAATCAATAATTGCAAAGATGAGCAGATAATGTTGTTCAACATTATCCAATGCCTCTTTTATCTCAAGCTTTGCTTGTAAAAGCTCTCCATATAAAAAGGATAAGGATGGCTTTCGATCACCATTAACCAATCGAAGCACTTTCACCAATGGACCAAATACCCTTATGCACAAGTTCACACCATTCCAAAAATTAAGGCTCACCATAGTTGAGCAGGCCTCTCTCCCTTGAACGGTGTTCCCCCATTTGCATTTTTCCCATTCACCTAGTAAACATCTGCCTCAACCCATCTTTTTTCTCTACCAAACTTTCCAAGCTTAGAAAAATTAAGGCAAACCTAGTGACTCCCGGCCTCACTATATCCTTCCTTTTTGTCAAACTCCTCATTAACGACAACGTCTTATGATGTGCATAAACGAAGATTGTGAAAGTTTCTGCTGGATCAATGAACGTTTTGTCCTTTGGTAGTTTGCCTATAATTTCAAGCATCAAGTTAATGGTGTGAGTGGCACACGAGCTTCAAAAAATATGTGGGATCTTCTCCTTCAATAACTTTGTCGTGGCCATATTGTTGGAGGTATTTTCGGTGACTATCTGAACAACTTTATGGGACCCAACTTGTTGTATCCCGTTCAACACATACTGGAAAATATATTCACTGGTGTGTGCCTCATCAGAGCATTCCTTGGACGATAGGAAAGTGGTTCCTTCCCTATAATTCACACACATATTCATGATACTCTTCATTTTTCTATCTGTACTAGCATCCGTCATACTTGAGTGCTCAGGAAGTTTCCACTCTTCTTCTTAGTTTTTGATGGAAACCTGGGTTTTGTCAACCATTTTCTTCAATAGTGTCTCCCTAAACTGCCATTGACTTGGAGGTTAGAAACCCGATCCAAATAGATAAACCGCATGAACCATTGCTTTGAAGCTATCATTATCAATGGCATTAAAAGGAATGCCCTTTTCATACACCCATTGTGCCACATATTCTTACACAGATGATGTCATTTCTGTAAAGAGTGATTCATTAATGTTTTGTTGTCTCAAAGACCTACCACCAATGGAACTAGATTCGATACACTTTGCAAATTTGTTCATAGGGCCAAGAAAATTAGGCCATTTCATTGTCTCTAACCCTTCTATTTCCTCACATTCATCCCTGCCACTGATATACACTCCTGCTCTTATCTCATCTTCTTCCTTTCTCTTAATTCTCTTCTTCTTTTTGGCATATTCAATGGCTTTTCTACATGAATCAATATTCTCTTTTGTTGACCTCGAACACGAATCCACGTTTCCCTTTATGTGACAAACATGTTCTTTCAGTCTATATACCCCCTGAAAACGTCTTTCCATATAGCTTACATTTCACTCTATCCAAATTCTTTGCATCAATCAATTGGCCAAACTCCCACCCAATATCATTTGATTTCTGTTTCAACATGGAATTGGTATCGGAGGCACCCGAAGTATTGCGCACTGCATTCATGTCAAAATCTGAAATAATAAAATATATATATATATATAAATTAAAATCCTAATTCATAATTCACAAACCCTAAACAAATATAAAACATACATAAAATAGAAGTTTTAAAAGACCAAATCTAAGGCATAATCAGCTTTTACAAATGAAATGTAAAAAAAATATGTTTTTGTTTCACTTTCTGTGACTACTTTATAAAATAAAAAATGAAAAATAATGATGGTGATGAGAAAAGCAACAACTCCCTTAAAGCATGGCAAAATAATGATAGTAATTTAATTCCCTACAAGGCCACAACAGGCAAAAGCCTACAATAGAACCAGAAAATATAGTAAAAAAGCACCATAACAGGCGCAACACATTAGCAAAACAGAATCCCACAGTTTCCACGTCCTCTGTTTTAGCCTTTAGGATTTAAGAGCATGTCCTTTTAGTCTTTTACTAATTCATTTTGTGGTGACTTTTTTTTATGATTTGCAAACAAAAATAGTTGTTACAAGAAAGAAAAGTTGCTTAATCTGTTTTGATGGAAGAAACATCTAACAACAAAAACAACAACTGATCTCTAGCCTTCATATTTTCTACCTCTTCTTATATCGTCTTATGCTTTTAGCAAGCAAGATATAATGAATTTCTTACACTTTCCAAGAACTTTTCAAAACAAAGAAAGCAAACTCTTAAATTGCATATAATTTGGGTGGGAGGAGGCCTAGAGATATGAGAAGATAGTGTACAGCAGAACATCCACTATGTAACATTCAAGAATATGTTAACAACATTTGAATCATCCACTTTTCTCTCTAATAAGGATATATTGTATCCACAATTCATCATTAAAATTTGGCTAAACAAATCAAATATGTCATAATTTAGTATCATCAGAAAGTCAGAAAAGTAAGACAAGTTCATAACCAAACACAACAAACGATCAATTAACCCAACTCAAAAAACTGAAGCAAGTCTTTACCAACCACTTCCGATATTCAACTTGACCGCCTAATGTATGGACAAATTGTTGGCTTTCAAAGTTCAAACAACTTCAAAACTCTGTTCCTTCGTAACATCAGCTAATTCGAAGATCCTACTATCCCTTCTCTTAAATGGAAATCAGATGTCAAAATGCAAATGATCAGTTGACGGCAGAAATTCAAAATTCCAACTGGAGAAATTCAAAATCCAACATCTTACAAACCTAAACCAGTTGTTCCCAAGTTCTAATTTTGAATCCACAACACAAATCACAAGGAACAACCAAACAAACAAACCTACCAAAACTCTCACACAAAACACCCAACAACAACAAAAAACAGAGGATTTGTATAAAAGACATGAAAACAAAAGAGATGAGAACAGACCTGCGAACTGGAGACGCTTGCAAACTGGCGACGACAGCGACAGAAGACAGAAGCTTTCAACGACTGAATGGTGGTAGGTGGCAGACGGCAGGAAGCTTCTTTGGTCGAATATGGTTTAGGTTTGCTATCTGTTTGGTCGAAGATGAACGGATGAAGGGAACAACTGATGAAAACGAGGTCATTTTTTTTAATAAAAAACAGGCTATGTGGTGTCAAAGCCGTTGACTGCCGCCTAGCCGACTGACGGATTAGTCGCAGCCTTGTTCAATTAGTTGGAGACCGTGGAATGATGGAAATTTCAGCCTTTTCGCCACAGTAACCCAGCGCCTAATTGAATTGCGTCGATTAATCGGCCTATTCGATCGATTTCTAGAACATTAACTGTCTAACACCATTGGCGTTGCTCGCCTAACTGAGGAACAAAACACCCTCCAACGGAAGGCCGACATTTATGTCGACACACCATCAATTACACCAAGCCCAACACCTATGAATTCATCACCTGAAATTCTCGGACCACCACCAAGAAACAAAATGAATCAGCCCAGCCCTGTTTCATTCCGGCGTATCACAAACCAAAAAGCCTAAGAACGACGCGAGAAAGGATTCTGTTACTATTGCGACGAAAAATTCTTATTTGGTCATTGTTGTCAAAAACCACAATTATTCATGATCGAAGACATTCACCTTTCACTGGACGACAATCATATTGACGAAGAGGTCCATTTTCATCATTACGGACAAGGATGATTTTAAGGGGTGAGGAATGATATGTCTTCAAGATATCATTCCACGTACCTGACAAGCAATGCATGAGAAGAGGAGACTCAGAATTAGTCATAGTTTGTTTGAATTGCTTTGTATAAATGGGTGCTTTACAGGTGGTTCAATAACTACGTAATACTGCCATCATATTTCTCATATTTTAGGCATTAGTGTTTAGTGTTGTTAGTGGAGAAGATCGTGTGTTAACAAAGGCTTATATATAGGCCTAGAAGTTGTTTGATACATTAATTGGACAATTTATTTCCTATACCATTCTTTTTCTAAACTCTCTTCTTCTTTGACTCTTCTATCTTCTCATGTCATTCTACTTCTTTCAAATTAAACATATCAAGAATTGATGTGTATCAATTATACAAGCAGAATTTAGAAGAGAGAAATTAGATATTTGAATTTAAATTACTATTTTTATATCATTCAACATGACCTCAATCAAATTACAATCAGCTCTATATATATATAGGATGAAGTTCGAATGAGTAACAAACAAGCAATAAACAACAGTTAATCAACTAGAAAAACAATAGGAAATAATAGGGACATGTTCCATATCCTGTAATCGTGGGAGCACCACTTACAAAACATGCTCATGAAATACTTATGAAATCTCTTTTTATTGGTAACACTAACAACTAACATGTATTGACCAAGTCATCCCCTACCAATTTGCATGTGCATGTCACATTTGCACCAATGCATGGCTCTTTTGACCACATCATTCCTTCCCCTATAAATCATCTTTGTCCTCAAGGATGAAGTCTGTAAGTGATTGGCCTAGGGTTGGAAAATCTTTAATCATGAAGAATTGAAACCGTTGACAATGGTGACTAGGAATGAATTTCTAGTTGCAATTATAGCATAATCCCTTTTCTTACCGTTCTTTGGCTTCTTGTCCTGAAAGGCGTCGAATGTGAATTGCTGAAGAGGGTGATCATTGAGCTGGCGTAGGTCCTAAATGCCAGCTAATGGGTTCGGATTGGTGCAGTTGGTTGGTGTGACATGTTGGGATCGTAAGTAGATAATGGTCTTTCTTGTAAAGAATTACGCTATTCAATCAAACGGGTTACACCAATGACATCTGATATGGACTTCGGTTGCTTCACTTTTACGTCGAGATGGATCTCATCCTTAAGGCCAACAATAAAACATGCCCACCATGTAATATTTCGGGTAAGTTATCAATGCGCTGAGACAGCTTCTCAAACTCATCTTGATAGGCTTGTACGGTTGTGACTTGTTTGAGCCTGGTAAGGGCTTTCAAGGGGTCATCATAGTCCGTTGGACCAAATCAGTTTGAGGACTGTGGCAGTGAATTCTTCCTAAGTCATTGGCCATTTGAACTTGTTAAGCCAACAGTGCCATTGTAGTGTATCCCTTCCAAGTGAAAGGAAGCAAGTTGAACGCGTTGGTGGTGGGTTATACTCTTGAAGTCGAAATATTGCTCAGATTTGTAAATCTAGCCGTTTGGATTTTCGCTATTAAAATTTGGGAATGAGAGCTTAAGTTGTGTAGTGGTTTCGGTCGACAGGAAAGGCAGATTGCAAGTGGTCAGGTTATAATATGTTTCGGTTGTGGGATGTTTCGGCTTGAGCTAATGGGTTTGTCTCATTCAATAGGGTTTTGAACGTGTTGAGTACGAAGGGCCTGCAGCTCAGTGAGGATCTTCTCAATTGATGTGTTCATTTGATCGAATTTCAATTCGTAACGGCCTAGAATTTGGTAAACTTCGTTATGAAACTCAGCGTTTGATTTGCCTCTTGTATCCATGGAACTGAGCACGGTTCTGATACCAAATTGATGTGTATCAATTACACAAGCAGAATTTAGAAGAGAGAAAAAGGGAGATTTAAAGGAAAAAGGTTATTTTTATATCATTCAACATGACCTCAATCAAATTACAATCAGTCATATATATATATATATGTGTGTGTATATATATATATGTTGATGTTCAAATGAGTAACAAACACTTATAAACAACAGTTAATCAACTAGCAAAACAATAGGAAATAATAGAGACATGTTCCACATCATGTAATCGTGGGAGCACCACTTACAAAACATGCTCATGAAATCCCTTTTATTGGCAACACTAACAACACTAACAATTAACAGCTCTTGACCAAGTAATCCCCACCAATTAGCATGAGCATGTAACGTTTGCACCCAAGCATGGCTCTTTTGACCACATCACCCCACCCATCAATCTCAACCTTCCTTTCAAGACCCCAGATATGTTTTCCCACTAAGCACATAAACACTTCCTTAACCCCTTCATCCTGGTCTACATCAGTAATTTGGATCGGCACATCCTCATCAGACAACGAAAATGATTCCCATATATGAGCAATCTCATCTGCTGCCATTTAAGTAACTCAAAAGGCCACCATTCTAGATCCAAGACCCACCCGGAAGAAACCGCCAAACCAGAGTGAAAGACACAACATGCAAAAAGAGAACAAAAGATAAAAAAATGTACCTTTGATATGGAAAAACTAGGGCTGGAACATTAGCAACAATCCTTGGAGGAAACAGAAGTAGACAATCACTGTATGAGAAGATTTTTTGTTTTTTTTTAAAGAAGAGAGAATGGTTTTTGGATGAAGGCTATACACACACACACACACACACACACACACACACACACACACACACACACACACACACACACACACACACACACATACATATATATATATATATACATATATATCTTAGTACAAAATCATTTTAGTTCCTAGATATAGCCCAAAACGACGTCACATTGTTTATGAGAAAATAATTGGCAGTCATTTACGCCTAAATGAATTTGAGTTTTTGGGAACTTAGACAACAAAAATTAAATCTTAGGCAATGACATATACTGTCACCAATTTTACTCAGATTTAACAAATCTATTTTGTTGTCAAAGACTCCTAGCACGACACTATAACTCGTCACCTAAGAATGTTCAAATATCAAGTACAAGTAACCACAATATTTTGATAATGTCGCCTTATCAGACTAAATTGACAAAATATATTGTCACTATAAATTCTCTAATGCAACAAAACTATTGTGTAGCCAAGCCCCCCAGCGCGACAATATAACTCGTCACCTAAGAATATTCAAATATCAAGCACAGTTAACCACAATATTTTAATAATGTCACTTTATCAGGTTAACGTGACTAAATATATTGTCATTATAAATACTCCAATGCAACAAAACGATTTGTTGCCAAAGACCCCTATTGCGACAATATAACTCGTCACCTAAGAATGTTCAATTATCCCGTACATGTAACTATAATATTATGATAATGTCGCCTTATCGGGTTAACTTAACGAAATATATTGTCACTATAAATTCTCTTATGCAACAAAACTATTTTGTTGCCATTGATCCCTAAAAACGTGACCACACGTTAGTTGCAGATGGTCTTTCGATTTAGCTACCTCTAGTAATGAATTATTGTTTTTCCTCACAACAAACGCTTTCTGGCAACAAATATTTGATTGTTGTTACAATATTGTCGCTATTGCCATTTTTCTTGTAGTGTACATTTGCTTGCCAATGAATGTCACCACGAACCCGCAAGGACTTTTCTTGTATAATAAACATTTTCCAAGATAAACTCTCAACACAAGAGAGGAATGATTTAAATGCTTATGAATGAATGCATCGACAACCAAATAGTATGCACGATCAACACACACTATGTAGACTATATTTTAATAAAGCACTCAATGAAAATAATCTAGTGTTATAAACTCTCAAACAATCTCTTCCAACAAAAAATATGCATGCCTGTATGTAGCTAAAACAAAATAAAATAATGTGTTATCAAATGTCATATAAGTTAAGAACAAATCAACTATATAACGGCTTTTGAAATCATAAATTTAATTTTATAAGGAATCATAATCTAAAACCAATTATTAAAACTTATTAGAAAAGAGAGTTTGAAAAGGTTTTAAATAACATTTTCACTTTGTAACGTGAAAACACGAACATGATTCCCATCATTAAAAATCAATTTAAAACATTATTGGAGTAATGGAAATCTATGAAAATATGTAAAGAACAAACTTGGAGAATATGAAACAAAACCTCTAAAAAAACAATGTGTTCCCATCAAGTGTCACCGCCAGAGCGTTGGCAGTCACCACTTGAAGCGGTAAAGGATCGGTTATCACTACTCAAATGGTGAACGCTCATTAGATTAGTACGTAGTCTAGTTTCACCAGATTTTTACAAACTCAGTCTGGAGTTGTATAGAAAAAGTTATGGTCACTTAAGTTGTAAATGTCAGTTTTATAAAAAACTAAAGTTTCATACACATGGACCAAAACTTGTCAAAACACTTTTTATCAACCACAACACTTCCTAAATGCATCCTAGACAAATGTAACATGAATAATCTTCGATGCATACCATGTTAAATTAATGTCAATCATGAAAGTGTGCAAAAACTCATGTTCTCACAAGTGACAAAAGCTTATGAAATGAAGTTGTACTTACATTTTTCAAACACTTTAAATAATCTTCATTGCTAGTCATGATACTTGAGTCCAACGATTTATCCAGACATATCATTCTAAGTAATGACATTCTTAAGCAATTAAGCAATTACAAACAAAAAACTGTTTTGCTTGAAGAATCAAGCTAACACAAATCTAGACCATACGATCTTCCTCTTTGGCTATTCCATAACGAAACCTCATCATTCATAAAAAAAAAAAACATGCATCCTCATATTACAAAGAGAGACCTAGTTAAATTCTAACTTGATGCGATCAATGGTAGTCTCATGTGAGAAAACCCTAAAAAATATTAAAACCAAACACCAACTTTCTCAAGCACATATAGTGAGTAATCAATAAAACAAGCATTCTTCCCTTAAATTTGAAAACTGTTCTCCCCCTTAATCAATGATAACAATTCATATAAATGATATCCAATCAAAAATCATATGAATGAATCTCTTACTTCCCATTTATGTCATGTCTCATGAGAGAGACAAATGATATAAACTCGAAACATGGCTAACAAGAAACAATCAATGAGCCAAAGAGCAAATAATATCAAAATCCTTGAGGTTTATCTTATTACAAGCGGAAACAACTTTAGCAAAACCTGACACTGACCATCTCTATCGTTAGTCAAATTCATTCCAGTTAACTATTGACCAAATTTAACTATTCAAAAGACAAAATTATCTCTATCATAATAAGTAAAAGGCTAATTGGCACTAATCCCCCTGAACTATGCTCGAATTTGCACCTTACCACCTATACTATTTTGTCCGCTATTAAACCCCTATGAACTATCGAAAATTGGCAATGATTGACGGACTTGTAACGCCAGTCCATTTTTCAGTCATAGGCAAATAGCACTAGGTTCCCCTGATTATATATATAATTGCATCATATCCAGAAAAATATAATAATATGACTTAAACACCCCTATGACCAAATTTTAAAAATCAAAATTAAATAAAATGAATAGAGAAATAAAATTAATATATAAATACAAATTATAAATTATAAAAAACAAAAATTCAAAATTCAAAAATTCCATAAAATTAGTATTGTAATATTAAAAAAATTACTAATTTATTTTCATGATTCCCCAAAAAAGATTTAAGAAAGGAAACAAAACCAAGATCTGGTTCCACAAATTTTATTTTGGGTGAGATTCCTAAAAAATAAATTTAAGAAAGAAAAAACAACCAATCCATTATACTAGTTACCCAGAAAAAATCAATTTCATCATCCCCACAAACCCAGAAAACTCATCATCATCATCACCTCAAAACCTAGAAAAATCCAACCACCTGCTCAAGTCCAACCATCACCAAACCGATCCAACCATCCATTTCTCTTCTCTCTCTAACAAACAACAACCCCTTAAACACCACCACCATTCAAGCACAACCAGAAATCGATGCAAAAAAAAAAATTCAAATACTAAGTCACACATTCTGATCTAACCAAAGTATCGTAACAATCACATTCAACATCAATCACAACCACCACCAAAACCCAAATCGACCCAAACCACCACTACCACCAACGGAAACCCAAATCGAAACCAAACCTACTGGCCGAATTACCCACACCAAACGAGGAGGATGATGAGAAAGAGAGAAAGAGGAACAAGATCGAACCCAGATCGACAACCAAACCCAGATCGAACTCGTCGGCGTCGCACTTCCGGTTGTCATCGTCATTTCTGGTCGACGTTGTTGGCTGTTGGGTCCCTTCTCATCGCTTCTCGTCGACTCGGATTGATTTCGTGGAGGGGTTTTTGGGTGGTTTTGATTGTTGGGTGTTTGGAATTTGCAAAGGGCGGCTCATTGATTTATGGGTTTGGATGTTTGGATGTTTGGGTGATTTGGAGATGGGTGGTTTTGGTTGATTCGGTGGTTTGGATGTTTGATTGATGATGATGTTGGTGAAGAGATGAATGGATGGGTTTGGAGAGTGTTTGGGGATATAAATTTAATTAATTTTATTTTTAAATTTGATTAATTATAAATTTAATTAGTTTTATTTTTAAATTGAATTAATTATAAATTTAATTAGTTTTATTTTTAAATTGAATTAATTATAAATTTAATTAGGTTTATTTTTAAATTTAATTAATTATATTTTTAATTAGTTTTTTTGTTCATTTTTTAATTAGTTATATATATATATATATTTTAAATTTTAAATTTAATTAGTTTTATTTAATTTTGATTTTTAAAATGTGGTCAGAATGGTGTTTAGGTCATATTATTATATTTTTCCGGATATGATGCAATTATATATAATAAGGGGAACTTAGTGCAATTTGCCGTGACAGAACATTGACGCCGTTACAATTCCGTCAACCATTGCTAATTTCTGATAGTTCAGGGGGTTTAATTGCAAAAAAAGAATATATAGGGCAATGTGCAAATTCGGGCATAGTTCATGGGATATCAATGTCAATTAGCCTAAGTAAAATTATCAAAATAACCTTAATTCAAAAAACCAAAATAACATATTTTAACAAAATAAAATATTATAAAAATTAAAAAGTGGGGATCTCCACGGTGGAGATCCATTAAAAAAATTAAAAATAAATAAATAAATAAGGTAGAGATCAAGATGAAGATCCATTTTGGATCTCCATTTTTTTTGTTTTTTGGTTATCTTTTTTTTTTTGGTTTTCCGGACTTTCTTTTTGTTGTGCTATTATTTAGTTTCTATTTTTTAATTTTTTTTTCCTTTCATTTTTCATTTTTAAATAAAATATTTAAAATAAACTAAAAGGACAAAATACCCATCTATCTGTGAAGTTTGACGAACAGTAAATGAAATCAATGTTAGTTTTGATAAAGTAATTTTCACGTGTAAAAATTTAAGAGAAAGTAATTTCACTTGAACAATAAGTTTTTTCATTTATTTTTTTGGTTAATTTTTTTCTCCACTAATCAGTAACCACATTTTCAAACACATTTAATTTCACCAAATATCAAACACACACATTCCACCAATTCAAAGGGAAAGAAGAAAGAGAACAGTGAGTGAGAGAGGCTATAGAAATGGAAGTTCAGAGATTGAAATAAATGAAAAGAAATAAAGAAAGAGAGAGACGGGATTGTGGAGATGAACAAAATGTTTTAAAAAATTAATAAAAATAACTATGGTTGATGTGGCGATATTTAATTGGACAAACAAATTGCCTTTATTCATTTATTTAATAGCATTGACATAAAGACCAAATCGCTCTTCTACTGTTGCTAACCAACAGTGGTCAACTGTTGACCACAATTAATCAATGAGTCAAGGATATGTTTGTGTTATTATGAATTTTTTTTCTTTAATTTTATTGCAATTATAAATATAATTAGGATAGGTTAGTGCAATTTGCCTAAAAAAACGGTGCTTGGCAAACTTGCATTTGTATATATTGTTTGTTGCTGTTCATTTTGTTTTCTTTGATATTTATTCAGATATTTTGGATGGATTTCATGTTTGTTGAATTTGTGATAGTTTTTGATGACTTGATGATTGATTGAAAGTGTCATGCGCTGTCTTTTTAGATGATGTGGGGTTATTGATAAGAGCTTTACTAATTTTATGGAATGTTAAATGTAGTTGGAATAATCATGCTTTATATCGAATTTTATAACTTGATAGTTGATCGAAAGTGTTATATGGGAAGCATGAATCCAATTCAAGCTTATGTAGTTGGTTATTAAGTTCATCATATTAGTCTTTAAAAAAAATGACATATCGTTGGACTCTGGTACATGCTCCCTATTTTAAAAAAAACATTATCACAAAATGTATTAGCAGTTTATAATTTTGATTTGGAATTCATAAACGTGCTTAGTGGGTGACAGAGTTTAGCTCATGATTCACAAGTGCTAAATGATGCTTTATTAAGAAGGAATGGATTTAAAGTGCCACATGATATCTATTTATATATTTTAATTATAATTTTTCTGTAAGTAAATTAATTTAACATTAGGTCGCATGTTACATACTAATTGTATAAGTATTGATCCAGACAAATATTTCTTAACGGATTGTGGATTTTCAAATCGATGCAAATTCAAATCTCCGTTTAACTTGTGCAGGACTACACAATTTTTTTCGCAAGAAATGAAAACAATGACAATGAAACGGAACGAGTAATGACATGTATTATGTCGGACTTTTATAATGCATATTATTTCAAAGTTGTTATATTTTGAAGTTTGAGATGAGATTCTTAAAAGGGGTAATTACCCTGGTGGCCATTGACTTTTGCCACCACTCTCAAAATGACCACCAGTTGGGGATTTGGTTTAGAAATGACCATTTTTAGCAAACAAAGTTACACCGGTGGCCATTCCGTTATAACACCGTTAACTTTTTCAAAGAATGTTACACTAATGGCCATTAATTTGTTCACTTAGTATCAAAATGGCCATTATAATAATTTTTCTCCAAAATTAATCTAGTGGCCATCCATTTGGTCAATTGGTATCAAAATGACCATTATAATTGTCCCATTTTTTCTAAAACATGTGTATTGACCATCCATTTGGTTAATTGGTATCAAAATAATCATTATATGTACAACTATATTCTATTAGAAAAATAAAGTAAGCAATCATTAAAAATAAAATTTCATTTCAATAGAGAAAATAAATAATTCATTTGATTCAATATAATTTTAGCTAGTCATACACATCAAATACTACTTGTCAAACTGTACAAGTATACCAAAATCCCCTACACAAATATACCAAAAAACTGTTCAAAAACCATACCCGATTGCACCATATTCAAAACCACACAAAAGTTTGCCAACCAAATTTCATAGTACCTAAAATAACTACCAACCTTAACAAAAGGCAATGCACTTTCAGTTTAAAAAAATGGGACAATTATAATGATCATTTTGATACCAATTGACCAAATGGATGGCCACTAGAGTAATTTTGGAGAAAAATTATTATAATGACCATTTTGATACTAAGTGAACAAATTAATGGCGATTAGTGTAACATTCTTTGAAAAAGTTAACGGTGTTAAAACGGAATGGCCACCGGTGTAACTTTGTTTGTCAAAAATGGTCATTTCTAAACCAAATCCCCAACTGGTGGCCATTTTGAGAGTGGTGATAAAAGTCGATGGCCACCAGGGTAATTACCCCTTGTTAAAATGTGAACATTTTTTTTCTTTCGGTATAGAAGACTAGAATGTATTTAAATTTCTTTTATATCCAACAATTAGCCCTGATAATAGAATTTAAAAGTCAATTATTTTTTTATAATATCAAGTTTTCATTAAGTTGATTAACATAAGTCTGCATAATTGTTAGTGATTGATGGGTCTCAAACTATTATACGATGAACAATCAAAAAAAAAAATTCAAGACAACATTACAAATCCATCCAATTTTGTGTAAAATTTCAATGAATTTTGTACAGAATGCTGACAAAATCTATATAGAGAATATGAGATTTGTGAATTCCACCAAAATCCATTAAACTCCAACGAATTCTAAATTGAATGCACCCCCTTAGTTTTTTTCACACTAAAATATTTCAATGTGTCTGTATATGGTGCACTTTCCACTAACATCAATCCATGTCAATTACAAGTAACATCTCGACCGACTAGAGGGGACAGCAAACCCAGCACTTTGCTGGGCCTCCAGTTGATTCAATCTCAATTTAATCTTATATATATAATATAAAAATATAATTTGTCACATTATATACGGTGCATAAGGTGTGTATTGGTTAATGGTTGTTTTGGAAATTTATTGGGACAATTGACCAATTCTTTACTTAAAAAGAAAACTCATGGGTCAATTCCTTCCATAAAAATAAAACCCAAATCCAAATTATATGGAGTGTAATCCTATTAATATTATAACCCTAAAAGTAATCATTTTACTTAACGCTATCTCATATCATTCACAGTAATAAAAAATGTTTTGTTTTTAGATATGATACTTTTTTTGTTTTAATTTATGCAGATTACATTTTAGGGTTTTTAGCAAAAATGCATATTTTAGGGTGGGGCACTTGCAAATCTAACCTAAAATGAAAATCAATTGCAAAAATGCCCGAATATGACCTCAATACCCTCTAGTAAAAAAAAACATTTTCATTCTCTACTACTCTAACCTCCCAAAGCCTCTTGCCCACCTATCCCGAATCCCACCCCAAAGCTTCGCCACCATAAAGCAAAGCCTGACTTCTACAAAAGATTCGTCGTGAAGCTTCTTCAGTGAGCTGTTAGAAAGCCACCTAGCGGGAATGTCGACGTCATCGGGGTTGTTCATCGTCGCATCCGTCTTCTTTCGGCAACCTCTTCTTTCTGACGCAGCCATACACCGTCGATTTGGGTGCCATTGTATTTGGTTAGAGGCATTTTGAGTTTTGAACCCTAACATTTAGGTTTATGGTTTTGAGTTGCAATTTATTAATGGGTTTTCAATTTTTGAGTTAGATTGGTTTGGTTGAGGGTAGAAATTGTGTTTCATCTTGAAGAAATTTGGGAGATAACTCCTAAATGAAGGATTTCGGGATGGGGTGACCCGATATCGAGTCACCCTGACCCGAAGCTTATTTTTCATGGCTTCAGGTCCCCAAGCATGAAAATAAGCTTCGGGATCAGGTCACCCTGTCCCGAAGCTTTTTAAGCCTAGGGACATCGGCTCACCCGGACCCAACACTCATTTTTCACAGTTTCGAGTTCCCAAGCATGAAAATAAGCTTCGTGACAGGGTGACTCGAAGTTCATTTTTCATGGTTTCGGGTTCCCAAGCATGAAAATAAGCTTCGAGATAGGATAACCTGAAGCTCATTTTTCATGGCTTTGGGTTCCTAAGCATGAAAATAAGCTTCCTGACAGCCCTGTCCCGAAGATTTTTAATCCTCGAGATGGGGTGACCTGATGACCGAAAGCTCATTTCGCATGGCTTCGGGTTAACATTCATTGCAATTAAAAAAAATGATATATGTGATTTTCAAGAAAATAAGGATTATGAGGTTGAAAGATAAATTTAAAATGTAGTACTTACCTTCAAACCAGTTTAAATAATCTTCTCCAAGTTTTTAAAACCTAAAAAAGAAAGAAAAAAAATGTGGGAAAGAAAGTGTTTTAGAGGAAGATAATGGTTAGATAGTGTTTAGTTAATTTGTTTGATAAATTGGTTGGTAACTTGATTGGTAAAAATATTTATTAAGGTTAATAAATATGGTGTAGGGATGAATGAGGGCATTTTGGTAAAAATAGGGCATTTTAGCAACAGATTTTTATTTTTAGGTAGATTTGCAAGTGCCCCCTAAAATAGGGCATTTTAACTAAAAGCCCTACATTTTATTTAGTAAATGAAAAATTATTTATTTAATTTTTTTATGGGTCCTGATTTTTATTAATAACATTAAATAAATCGGACCCGAAATGTCTTAAGACGACCCTGAGTAACATTATATCAGATGACATTATATGACTAAAGGAGGAACAACATAGCTTTTTGTTGTTTGTAATACTCAAAAACAATCTGGTCCGAATCTGCAAGAAAATAGAAAGTGAAAACCACAAAACAACACTTTAGAAAACCGGTTTTAGGAAATCGAGACCCTTGTTTCACACGGTGTCCTTAAGACAATTTCGCCGTATAACACCGTATGTGTATAGCGATTGTCTCCCAGGATACAACGATTTAACAATGATCATGCATAGCACAAACACTGTCTGCGAACTCAAATGAAGTTCGAACTTACCAAGAACTGAAACAGAGAAGAGACAGAGAAACAAAACAATTGATTTTGTGATATGCAGTCTGTATGCAGAATGTGTTTTAGGAAATACTTGTCAATTACGTATTCAATGAAAAGGATATTAATTAAAAATCACTCATTAATCGATTTGTGAGTTTGAGTATACCACTTCGAAGCTCTCACGGAGGAGAATTCGAATATACATTGATCTTCCATTTTTATGGAACCGATCACACTCAAATAATGCTCTCAAAGCACTAGTTTATCACAAATTTTCCAACACTTTTCCCCTTTCACGCTCTCTTGTGACAGCTTTAATCTATGGAATTGTTTTCTTCACATATTTATTTATTTTGGTTCTTTAAGGTTAATCATCAAATGCTGTTGCTATTGCAACATTGGAGTGTCAAAACAACAATTTTTTTTTATTGAATATTACAATGGGCAATTGAAGATTTATTCACAGGTTATGCATGAGAATCCTCAGGCCCTCAACTAGGCATTCATTTGGAGAGCTCACAAGCATTTGGTATCAAGAAGTTGCCTTCCGACACCAAGAACTCCACTTCAAAACTTGCACCAATTCACTGGCAAATAACTTACCTATAACACAAGAAAACCAACCAGTTGACAATGAATGAATGTTCTTAAAGCTTTGAAACAACTCATAGATCATTTCTTCAAGACTGTAGGGTTCGAAAATAATACTGATTTAACTATAAAAAATTTATAATAAAAAATTAGCAAAGACTTGAATACTTGATAAATCATTTCTTACCTTACTCTGTTGATGCTTATAAATCAAAGTCAATGACAAATGTTCGGATTTCCATCGGAGCAAGTTCAACTACTAATGTTGTAAGATCAACAGGTCCTCCCCTCACCACTTTTGACTCTTCTCCGGAAGAGCCTTCTACTTTCCACACCAGCCTCTTCTTCTCCATTTTGGATCTTTCTTGATTAGCAGATAAACTCACCTCTGTTATTTTGTTTATCTGAATGCAAATAAAATATAACATCACAAGAATTATTAGTGGCTTAATAGATAATGCCAAGCAAACAAACACATTGACATCAATGACATGCACTGATTTGCTTCTACCTTTTTGTTTGCAAACACCTTTTTCAGTTCTACACTTGACATAGCTGATAGATCCTTGTCCTCTCCAATCTTGCATTGGAAACACCACCGGAAAAAAATACAGCTTAATCCATGGGAAAATTGGAAGATTCAAAACAGGAACAATTCAGAATCGAAATGGTAAATAAAACTATCCTAAGGCATACATTGTTGAATCGGTTCTTCATCAAAAGACCATAAAGGGCATTCAAAATTTTCTTTTAAAGCCTTCAGCAACCTATATGAATGCTTTTCATAATATAAACTGCTTCCTTTCATTAAGAAGAAATTTTATAAGTAACAAGAAACATTAATGGTCGAATCCATTAAATTGCTGACTGAGCCGTTGTAAAAGCAATCATGCAAAACTCATGGAAACTAAAGCTACCATTTCAAAAACACTGACTATACATATGCAGTGAATGTCAGTGAAAGTTGCTTACAAACATGATAGCGCGTATTTGACTAGACAGTCACCAACATATGTCAAAAATGATAATAGTCTGTTTTAGTGATGCAAAGATACTAGATTTTATAAGAAGATGAAAGAAATAAGAACCTCGAATAAGTGAGCCAATCGAAGGAGAACTTTCCCATTGTCCAGCTCCTGCAGAATTTTGAGAAAAGGTAAAATTTTCAACTCAAGGGATTGATACACACACATCTATTTTTGGAGCTTCAATTTATTGTGACTAGGCAGGGAACAAAGTTATCTCCTGGATCACATTTCCATCATATTGTTTGGGGCTTTACCAAATGATGGTAACTTGTGCCTTGACAAAACTCCTTTGTTTTTCTTTATAAATTTTACATTTTCATTAATAAGTCTATGACAAAAGGATAGTATAGAATGATGGAAAGGATGAGGAATATACACCTGGAGGGTTATCATTGCTATGTTATCTGGTAAAACGTAGGACGGATCCATCCCTGAAAAGGTTCCTACATGAGAATTTTCCCAAGTATCTCCATCCTGTCAAAAAACAGGCCAACATCTATGAGTAACTGAGAGATCACACTGGACAATAAGAATACTTCAAGTTCTAAATATGACCTGCTCTGTGAAGGCTAATAGAAGAGGAGAATATATCTCCTGGCCAAATGTCCGGCGCCAATTAGCACCCTCTCCTAAAGGATCTACTCTGAGGTAATACTTCCCAAGGATCTGTAAACGTATGCTAATTAGGATATGATATTTCAAAAGCATGGTGTCAGTGAATCCAAAGACCGTAAATTAGTCAAGAGTATGCTTACAGTAAGTCCTGTGCATTTATTCAGAACACAAACTGTTTCATTTAGTGCCTCACCAACACCTCTTGCATCATCATGAAGTAACCTCCTGCACAGAGAAGGAAATCCATGTTGCATGCTTCTGACAATGAAGAATATAAATGTAGCACGAGTACAGATATGAAGGAGTAGGACTAAACCTGTGGAGCATCAGCTCCAGTTGCCCATCCACGATACTGGACCCCCCTACAGATCGATCAACGAGAACTGAAAGCTCTGTGCTATTATCTTTCATGTACATTCCAAGATTAATCTGAAAGGAGAACAAAAATAAACTCTGTAATGCTGTTCTTAAAATGGACTAATCATGATATATTATGCACATTTATTGACTGACAGAAGCCTGTGACCGGAATTTAAGAGAACTGAGGTATAAATTTATTCAGCATAGAATATATACAAATCCTAGCATTCTGAGACAACAGAATCCAGTGGTTTCAATTATGAACTTACTGGGTAATAATTTCCAGCCACGGGTTGATTCACCTCCAGGTCCCAATCTTTTCTATAGTCTCGAATCTACAAAAGGTTAATATCTCTAATGTTATGTACAATGACAAACTAGATCAACTGATTCTAGCAGCTTGGACAGATACAACAATGCTATTCATAACCTCCAAACTCTTGTTTATATATAAATGAAAGCAAGCAATGTACCCTTTCGATAAAATCACGCCCGCTGGAATCTGTGTAGAATATCTTGTTGTTTTCTATGTTTGATGTAATCTGAGTTGCAACCTCTTTGCCAATTCCATCATCAACAGGTATAGGCCCTACCTGAAAGTGAGAGTATATTTGATGATACAAGTTCCAAATTGAAATTGTTGACTCTTCAGTGATACTATTTAAGGTGAAAATATACAAATACACACAAGAATATGTACAGTAGACTTACAGTAAACTCGACTTCAGCATGATTTTTGCCCTTGTACACTCTGGTGACCTGTTTATGCATGCAATATTTAATTATTAATAGCATCAGCTGTGGAAAAAAAGAACTATACTCTAAAATGCTTAGAGATAAAGCAATAGAAATGTAATACATTTAAAAACTTTCAATGCTCCCTCTCACGCATGTAACATACGATCTTCTTGTTCTTGTAGTGTTTCAAACAACCACTTAATCTAAAATCTCAAACTAGTTGAAATTGGATAGATAAAGTGTGTATTTATTTCATGTTGAAAAAGAAGATAGAGAGTTCTTGTAGAAAAATAAACAAAGAAATTAATCCTAGTATGACAAGATAAATCACCTGATATATCCACGAACTGATCCTCTGATGCACTTCATCCAATAACGGTCCACGCAAAACAGTGAAAGAAACCTGAAATTCCAAACATCTCCTTATCCAATCATGGTCTTTAAATGTATTGTTCATTACCAAAGTGCATTGGCAGATATTTGTGTACCTGCCCTTCAGGTTTGATGGGATGTGAACCATTTGGACGGAAGATATATGCTCCAGAGGCCTTTAACAAATTAAATTAGCACGTTCATTTCCAACCTTTTGCAGAAATAATCACACCAAAGTGGATTAGAAATATACCTGAGAATCCTTGCTACTACCATCATTACCAGGATAAAAGCTATATGATTGCTTTACCAATTTGTTGACCTTCAGTTATGAACAAATTTAGATTAGATTCCAAAAATATTTAATTTAAAAGGGAAAATAAAGTAACATGTTATACATTTTCTTCAGTTAAAGAGAGTAGTTAATTGCCAACCAAATAACATACCGAACTTCCGCCATTGATATACTGAATAAGTTTTCCTTCATTGGCAGAATACAGAAGTTTCAAGTTTCCTGATCCCACTTGTACTTTATCATTTTGGCCGACATCTGACTTGTAAACTGTTTTCTTTGAGGAAAAAGCTGCAATCACAAAGTGGGACATAAAACACAACTTTATGTCAGAATAATGCAAAGTGAACTCTACAGCTTGTATATGTTGCATCTGTACTTTCACTATTGACATTCACAATCGCAACCTGCTTGTTTGTCACTTGAGATGATGTAAGTGTTGAAACCAAGAGGTGGCACAGACACTGAAAATGCAAGCCAATATTTTGGTGTCACACTTGAGGATTTTCCCAGATAAGCCTTAGAATAGTAGTTTCTTAAGCTTATAGAGGCATTTAGTAGGGGTAGAATCTGTGATTCAATTTGTTTTCCTCCAGAATCTTTAACAGTAACATTCTCACTAATAACCTGCAACAAGTTAGATAAGTTAAGAAGATACACTGAAGGTAAACAAAGAGAGAGAAAGGACGGTTCATCTTTTGGCCAACCATATCATCTTCAAAAAGGATATGAACATTTATGACCAAAAGAGAAAAAAATGAACACTAGTTCCTTTGAGTTGTATGCATGTATAAACACTAGTTCTCTGTGTGTGTGTATGTCTACGATCTACCTATGTATGCATATTTTTATGCCTAATTGGCTAAAAGCAAGAGAGTAGGGACACATTATCAAATGCAACAGAAACTATTAAGATATCTAAAAGATCTTTCATAATTCTAAATGGCTAAAAACCACCATAGACAGTGAAATAAAATCACTCACAGGGATTCTTATAACATCCTCTCGTTTCCATCCAAGGGAATTATACACAACAACAACCTGCAGGAAAGAATGTAAAAGAACTTATCCATTTCAAGTGGAATAATATAATTCTTCTAAAAATCAATGCAAAAATATTCAAGAAACAGTCATTTAAGTAGTCTCCTTACCAGGTTTTTCCCACTAGACAAATCAACTTCTGATGCAGGACAATAGCTTATGTTCAGAAGTGGACACTGTAAGGTAGAAAAGAAAAGGAAAAGTGTATTAAAATTTTAGGGCAAAATAACTGCTTCAGCAAAATTAGACCAACTATCTACGAAATGATTAACAATTATAACAAAGGTATATGAAGTCTGAATCTCATGATAAGGTAATCATTATATCACTGTCAAAAACTAATTGATCTTATAACCATTGTTGAAAATTTTGGCATGTACATTTATATCTTTACTATTATGATCCTAAAATATTACTTACTCGAACTTGAATGAAAATTGATTCTGCAATTTAACAAGAATCTATGTACCATGCAAAGATTGAAAGTTGATTATGCATGAGATGTTATGCATTATTGTAGTTGGCATGTCCCATAACTTTCCGTAAAGAGAAGATTTGTGGTGCTTTTGATGCAATCAATCATCTACAAACACGATCTATTTCCTTAATCTAAAATTAGTACAAGCATCATTAAAAAAGGAAAAATTATGATGAGCCATAGCAACTTAGCACGCTAGTCTTGACACAGTAAAAGGAGCAGCTAGTGAAGTATAGTTGCCTGTTGAAACTTGGTCACTTGATTCCCACAACCAGTTTTTGAAGTTGACTCTGCCAAGCAAGCAAGTGATGTTGCAACAACTTCCTCAGCCTGCAAGCATCATCAAATGAGAAGCATTAGAACTTAAACATAGTGAAAGGAACTCATAAGAAATTTGCAAGTTTCAAATTTGAACCTCTACATAGCCAATTGACAATCGTTTTGCATAATCATAAGCCACATGCTGCTTAGAGGTACCACTAACTGCATCATGATGTTGAGCAAGTGCTAAAGCATCAGCCAAAGAGTCAGTGTTGGGACCAGCTTTACTCCTTCCCTTAAAGAATTCCAATTGCCTTGCTGCCTATTTATGTATTGGAACCAAAGAAAAACCTTATATTAATAAGTATCTAAGAGGGTAAATTAATATTTTAACATAAAGTAGATAGTTGTGTAAGTCTTACCAAATAATACGCACTCATTGTTCTAACATAGCCTTTAAGGGCTGGCCTACTTGTAAAATACCCAGTCCAGTAAGCATTTACATTATCTGCATATCTGATAAATGCATGCAAATATTTAAATGCCAATCAAACTTCAAAAGATTAATCGCAGTATGTAATTATATCTAACTATAAACTCACGGAAAATAATCTTCAGTTTTCAATGGCCAGGACTCCTTTGCTGCATATTTTGCATCAGTGTATATTGATGGGGTTGAGTATAGGGCATTGACGCGGCCATCCTGTATGCATTTCAGACAAGCACTTATATTAACACAGAAAACAAGTATTTAGGGGTACATGAATTTTTAATCTGCACGAACCATGAAAAATTGTTAATACTACAACCAAACGATTACTTGCAGGCAAAAAACGAGTTTGGATGAGACTAACTTGATTGACGTAATGAATGAATTTGTCCATCTGTCGGAACCAAGTGCGTGCATATTGATACTTGAAATCTGTCCCCATTGTCCACATGATATGATTTGTACGAGTAATGTTAGCCTGTAAAAGAGAGAAATAGAAGTTTCGATAAAATTTAACTAAAGCAGTTTCCATCACTTAAAACATCATTATTTCGATATAACACCGACTCATGGCTGCAACTGCATGTTTTGAGAATCATAATTAAGACAAAGAAATGCTAAAAAACAAAAACCTCCACATGAGATTTTCTTAAATGTATAATTATAGACAAGACAACAGCTTACAATCTTTGATTGGTTTTCCTTTGGGACTAGAAAAACATGTAGGTTACTCTAACAGAAAGCACAAAGCTGATGAAATAAAACCACCCATCTTACTTGTGAAATTGCAGCAGACACAAATTCATTGACACGCTCAGGGACATTGTAGTCAAACAAATTCATGTCATCCTTCAGCTCAGGAGAAAAAACAAAAAGATTAGAAGTGAGCATATAATTGTTTAAGGCACATTAATGTTTGATTAAGTTCATAGAAGAAATTACCTGGACAATAGGGGAATCATCATTAACTTCATAGTAGAAATTATTTGGAGGTTCATAATTCTCAGGGAAAGCACCAGCAAATATCTAAAAACGACCAATGCCATTAGTAAAGTCACTTCTAACCTTTGAACAAGAAAACATAATTTGAACACAAACCAACACATAAATTCAAACATCATGCACATCTAAACCAGTTCAGTTGAGTTACTCACCTGTGCAGATGAACCAAGAGACTTAGAGGCACGCCAGACAACCTCAAGAGTCTTTTCATTTTTCCTTTTAGCTCTGTCTTGATAGTCAATTCGCGCAAAGAAAAGAGAGTCAAATCCAACCTTCACCAACAAGAAGGCTTATATTCAACAAATTGGAGGAAATTGAATGTAGAAGAATGAGGCACTTTCTTTGATGAACTGGTTTCATTGTATAATCGCAATATGCTAATAAGCTCCACTAATGGATGCTAGTATGCTACAAATGAAGAGGACAGAGCTCATACCTCTGCCCCCAATAGGTAAGCCTGCACAGCAGAATGTCCAAAGGGATCGATTTGCCAACCAATTCTTGGGGTCAAGTTGAATTCTTCTTTGATGAATTTATGCCCAAGAGTCGTCTGATCAATCATGTCAATGTAATGCGGGGTTGCCTCGTCATGCATGCACATACCTCCATTTCTGCACCCAAAATAGAAATCCTCACATACCAGATAGCAAAAAGTCACAAAAATTAACTTTAAAATACTAATCTTTGTTTCAACTTCACAGGCCAATCTGTAATGCAACATAAAAGTCTAAAACAAACATAATATAGGTTTAAAGCTACAGTTATTGGAAAAAAAATCAACAAGGAGACCTCTTCTCATCATGGGTTTTTCAACACTTTTACTCTTAAAATAGATAAATTTGTGCTTTTTTAATACATTAACTCAAGTTGACCGGAGTTGATAAGCTGCTTCACTATATTCTGGACCTCTTCACTCTGGTCTCTCCACCATCTCTGAAAGAATGCCTGCATAATATAGATAAAAAATAAAAAACCATGACTACTCAATTCCAAAATTAGGAAAAAAGAAGCTACGAAACAAACCTAAACTTGGAAGCAGAAAAAAAAATATATAAAAATTGTTCCAATTCCTTTAATAGAAATAATTTATTCAAATATTTTCCAAGAGAGAATAACAGAAAAATTAAAATGTAAAGCCAACAAAACCCAATGACAAAAATAAAAGGTCATGAGTGGTTGTGGTTGCCTGTTCAACATATATGAACTTGCGATTCTTATCAGCCAACAATGCCGGAACTATAGAGTCAAGCACATTTTGCACACAAGCTCCCTGCAAAAATACACAAATCATCAATTCGATCCAATAAAAAAAAACACAGAGAAAAATGAATATGATATTAGAGAATGAGGACCTGAATGCTATTATTGGCCCCAACATAATACTGATCGACAGTTTTCAACCAACCGACATCGTCGTGAGTGTGAGCCACCAAATGCACATTGATCTTCCCCGGAACAATCGTCGCCGATGTGTTGTAGACCATGTACTTGGACTTCACAGATACAACGCACAGCCACAACACCGAAATCAAAATCAGACTACAAGACTGATTAATCGCCATAATTAGTTAAAAATGGATGCTGCCAGTGACGAACTACGTACTCAAGAGTAGTTTAAATAATACTAGGAAGAAGAGATAGGTAGTAGTGGCATGAGCATTTCTGGTGAATGTTTGCGTTGTCTGATAATGAATGTTTGGGTATATTTAGCAAAAAGTCTGTGTCACTACTCACTAGTGTTGAATGTTGAAGTGCGAGAGTATAATTAAAGTCTTGGTCTTTGGCTGCTTGCGGGGACGGTGAGACTGACTGAGTGAGCTTTATCTGTTACTACTAACTCGGTCCTTTTAGTTTTTCAGCTCACTCTCACCGTAAACACTAAAGTCTCGTTTTGCAATTTCTGTTACTGTTTCAAGAGGTTGTGAGTTGGAATTTGCCGTTTTTAAAATAAAAAATCTGTATTATTGTAATAATTTAAAAAAAAAAACTAATATCACAGCCCATTACAAGAACTTATTAGGTGTGGGATTCCGTCTTATTTTCCATACAAGGCCTGTATTCTGTAACTTTATAGAGTAGATCAAAATTTGAATTATGTATAAAAAAATTGTGCATTGTTCCTAACATGATAATTATTAGTGTGTTATTATTCAATATTATATTTTTTTTGTTCTTATTGAGATTCTCCATCTTTTTGTTTGTTTTATCCATCAAACCATGATTCTCTAGTTTTGTTAAATCTTTAGAATAATAGATTTAAATATTGGTTTGCTTCAGTAAATTATTTTTTATATAAGTTTCAAATAATGGAAAGCTATGTCTTTTAATAATCTGATTAGCACTTTCATGTTCCACTGTATATTTTGTCACATGTGGATTGAATAAAAATTACACCTTACAAATTGAAATACTAAATATATATATATATATATATATATTTATTGTATAAATTCAGACATATCTTCACTCAATTTTACTAGTTATACCAGTAACAGGTGAAAATAGCATTTTTAGATAGCTATATCTAAATAGTTTATGAAATACTAACTTACAAGTTAAGTAGGTCAATTTACATCAAAATAAAAACAAGTTTTTTTTTTTTTAGATAAAAATAAAAATAAGTTAATATTAAGATTGTTTAGCATTTTAATTATAAAATGACCCATGAAAAACATACTGATTTTTATATATAATTTTCAACAAATTTATATATATTTCCTCTAATCAAAAATCCGGCAAGTAATTCTCAACATAATAAAGTAACAAACAGGCGCCAAAACAAAGTGGGGACCACGGAAATCAAGCTCCCAAGAATCACGATCTCTATCTTATCTCCAATTCCAAACTAACAAATAACAATATCAACACCACCGATTCAACCACTCCCCACTCGCCATCGTAACCCACCACCGCTCCTCTCCTCGCCGGCCGGGCACTTCAAATTTTCACAATAATTTAATTTTTTTTTTTTAACAAAAAAAAAATGGCATACTCAGCTTCGCTATCCTCTCACATTCCCTTCCACGCTAACCGTTTTATTTCTACAAAACGCAGCAGCAAACCACCTACTAAAACGACACTGCTCAAACCGCCGGCCGCCATTCCTCCTCTCTCCACCGCCACCACCTTCGACGCCGACCTCCCCACCCTCGCCGCCATTAGCGGCGGCTCCATCGCTGCTCTCGCCGCAGTCATCTCCCTAACCGACCCCGAGCGCCGACGGAAGCTCCAGGCCGAGGAAGTCGGTGGCGGAGACAAAGAAGTCGTGAGGGAGTACTTCAACAACTCGGGCTTCCAGCGGTGGAAGAAGATATACGGAGAGACGGATGACGTTAACAAAGTTCAGCAAGATATCCGGTTGGGCCACTCGAAGACGGTTGAAAATGTGATGGCGATGTTGACTGATGAAGGACCGTTGAAGGGAGTGACGGTTTGTGACGCCGGGTGTGGGACCGGGTCTCTCGCGATTCCGTTAGCGAAAGAAGGCGCGATTGTTTTGGCCAGTGATATTTCCGCTGCCATGGTTGCTGAAGCTAAGAAACAGGTCAATTAATCATAACTTACTTTATTACCTTAGTAGTTTTTTCAAATTATTTAATTTGTGGGAAAATTGATAATGCATTGTTTGGTTTTGTGGAAATTATGTTTTGTTCTGTCTACACACGTCTGAGAACCTAAATTATATCTTAATTTGTACAGGCAGAAGAGCAATTGTTAACAGATAGTGAAGGTGTAGGCCCGGTGATGCCGAAATTTGAGGTTAAGGATTTGGAGAGTTTGAATGGGAAGTATGACACGGTGGTCTGCTTGGACGTTTTGATACATTACCCGCAGAGTAAAGCGGATGGGATGATTGCCCATCTGGCTTCGTTGGCTGAGAAAAGACTTATTCTTAGCTTTGCGCCAAAGACGTTTTATTACGCTTTGTTAAAGAGGGTGGGAGAGTTGTTTCCGGGGCCTTCAAAGGCAACGAGAGCATATCTTCACGCAGAGGCAGATGTGGAGAGAGCACTACAGAAGGTTGGATGGAAGATAAGGAAGAGAGGCCTAACCACTACACAGTTTTACTTTGCAAGGCTCATTGAGGCTGTTCCTGCTTAGAAGGAATTGAGGTTAGATTTGAAATTTACTATATTCTGATTACTCTGTTGCTAGAAATGATTAGTAAGATTCTCTCCATTTTTTGTAAAGGCCTAAATTTCCTTTGTTTGTTATATACTATTTTTGTATCTGTAATGTATATTTAGATGTCCATGGCATGAATCCTAACTTTTGATGCAAATTGGAAAGATTTTGTTCGTCTAACTAAAATTCTCATGACTTGAACTTGTTTCCTTGTAATTCTGATTGTCAAAAGATTGACCACCATTATAACTGGTAGTTAGATTATCAAGCAGAAATGCTTGTCAAAAAAGAAGCTCTTAAGACCAGAATATCACATGATACTGTTTTTGTTCAGGGAGAAATAAAGCTACAAAATAGTAAGTCTAGCAAATGACTGGGACTATATACTTGAATAGATTAAATTGATGTACCTTAAAGACTCCTATAGTTATGACATGTGCCTCTGCTTGTTACATTCATTATTGTTTCCTTTTTTTTTATAGGAAACTTTAATGATTTCATTAATGAGAGAAAAAACAAAGGTGAACAAGATATCCACAACTTAAAAACCTTTTGTAGACTACAAAAAAAAAACAACTATAGAGACTATTGTTTCCTAAAACACAAGAGAGGGAAAAAGATGGGATGGGGGATTTCTGGATACCGGAGCTCCCTATTTATCACAAATGTCGGAAAGAAATTAAAAGCATGCATGAGATATATCATTAATTCTATTAGATGTATCCGACAAGATACGATTGGTGTAGTGGTATTTCCCTCACACTTACACCATTGATGTTGTGAGCTCGAGTCGTATACCCCTCTCACAGACCCTGAATTAATTGTAAAGGCCCAAAATAATAATAACAATAATAAAAGTAAAAATAATAATGAACCACTCAAATTCCAATGTGGTTTGGTAGTAAAAGCGCTCATTCAACCTATCAATATCTCAAGTTCGAGTTGCCGCCCCATATGGCCGTATGTGGTTTTTCAAAAAAAAAAAAAATTATAAAGCTCTTTTAGGAACATTGTAGGTCCTAATTTTCACTTACAACTTATTAGCAATTTTCACTAGAGCATCTGTGAGATTATTGATAGCAGCTGCTAAGCTAACAGACTGCTCCTTCCTTTGGTCCCTATCCAGTTGAGAATTGATGTTTTGAGCTTCAAGTTGAGCAGTTAGCATACTGCTGTTCTTCTGAAGAACCTTGATCAATTGGTCCTCCATATTGGTGTCCTCATTAGCATGTAATGCCAACTTCCTCAGCTTAAATCTTCCCTGAGACAGTGGATCCTGGACCATTCATTTGTGCCTGGATAGCTTTCCTTTACTGTATCTGCAGTATGGAATCAAATAAAGAACAGTCTCATTAATTGCAAGTTGCTGTATTTATCACAATGGTTTGGCCACTGAGTATAGATTCCCTAACATTACGAATTCATAAAGTAGATGATGGTATATATTGTGGATTACTATGATTGAACTACTTGGTGCTATTAGATTTGACCCAAAGCAATATTTGAGCAGAAAAAGAGGGGATCTAGTTGACAGTCTCAGAAATCTGAGCAGGGAAACCAAGAATCAAGGATCTCAGACTAGTTTCTTTAAAAACAGATATTTGAAATGTAAAAAGTTATTTACTTAACAGTGAAAAGGATATGGTTGTAGTGTGGCAGATTGACATTACCTTGGTTAGAGTTCTCCTGGCCAAAGGTTTGATTCTGCTTCTCTGCTTATCAGAGCAAGAGTAGTTTAGATTCACAAGTCCTATACAATATGTAAGCAAAATACCATATAGCCATGACATGAGGGTTAGCAAAGCAAGCAATAATTCTATTACTTTTATGTGGAACAAGAAAAAGGGAAGAGAGATTGAAATCACAATGGGAGTGCAATTATTCATTGTTAACTCATATGCCTACACTTGCAAACATGTTTCACACATTCAGGATTAAGACTTATGGTTACAGGTGTCTCGTGCAAGTGTGTGAATGTGCACGCGCGTAATTCATAATAATTGGTAATTAACACAATAAGGAACTACAGAATATATGGAATACCACAGCAGGATTTCTTTTTATGAATTATTCATTCAATTAATTTCAAAGAATCCTATGATTCAGGCATATGAGTTTGGAAAGTGACGAAGTCACTGTCATGTGCAGTTTTGATGTCATTGATACAGAATAGAAGTATAAATTTGACACTTGATCACCTGAAATGTTAGATGGAGCAGCAATTGCCTTGATGGGACTCTGTTTTGCAGTTGTTTCCTTCTCTTGACTCTGTTGAAGCTCTTGCTGCTCAGAAAATAATCCACCTTCTGCTGCAGCTTGTCGGCCGCTATCAAAAACTGCCTCTTCCTCTTCCTCATCCTCTTCCTCTTCCTCTACTTCCTCTGCCACTGTCACAATCTCATGCCCTTCACCATCTCTTTCATTCGTCATGTCTTTAACAAGTGCCAGTGGAATTGCTGGCATGGCATAGAAGTCTCTGTCCAAGGCATCATAAACATCTTTGTCGAAAAAACCTGGCAGTTTCATTTCTTTTCTCAGATCATTCCTCATAATCCAGAATGATTCCACCTCTTCCTTAATCTGCGACTCCCATGCTATGATTTTCCTGAAATCTACAAGAAGATTACTCCATCTTTTCCTGCATTGAACTGGTTCTCTGTTCACACCATGATGTTTACAGTAGGATGCAACCTGAATCCCACTTAGGTTCATACTGTTCTGACGACCCAAAGGCCAAAGTCGAGTTACGACACACTCGTATCCTGTTCTCTACAGCCTTCTTGCCTTGTATGAGAACTATTGTTTCCTGTCTGCTCCATCGAGGGTGCCTTGTTGCCTTTGTAGTTCTTTCACCAGAGCCATCAACCGCCTGTTCCTTCTTAGACCCATTTGGCATGGAATTGGGACTTTGTTGCATCTCACTTGATTCTGGCTCCATCACAAATAGGCGTCTGGTTAGATCAAAACTCAAAAGGATTCAACTTACTACTTGTAAAACAAAGGAAATGATACACATAGTCTGTGAGGGTCTAATCTCTATCTGTTCTATTCTTATTATAAGGAACCTTAATCCCCCCACGCTGTGAGTGATTCAGTGTCCATATATAGAGTCACATATTTGGACACTAAATAAAAAGGACACCCCGCTCTTCTTTCAAAGTACCTATATAAGGTCAATCTCTAATATTTTTTTCAAACGGTCAGTGAGGTCAATATTCAATATATAGTATATTAATATAATCTACCATTAAGAGAAATATATCCTCCCTGTAGTAATTGACTGTTCAAATGTGTGCATCACTTTCCTGTTTGGGTACTGAGACATTCTCTTTCTCTATCCCTCTCATGCCTTTATTTTTTGGGTACAGTTAGAAGTGAGAAATAATTCCTTTGATATAGTCTTAAATATGAATTAATTATAGATATGGTAGAAGGAAATATTTTGTTGCTGGTGACTGGTTGGGTTGCACCAAATGTTCTAATTGATTGCTGTCAAACCTGCGTTATTAGGGTAAACAACATTAAATCCTTCAAAATATCAGTTAATGGCACATTCCTTGTATATGAGGCTGTCTGTCTCATCTTGTGAACTTCAAACAAGCTCACACTTACACTATTGTGAATCATAGGTCTGTCGAAACCTAACGATAATAGATTCTACAAGCATGGTCTGGATTGAAACTCTCACAACTGGGAAGGGTCTCCCCACACTTTGAACCCTGGTGGTAGAGCTTCATTTTGAAGTCTCCAACTCCAAGGCAATGGACCCTTAATATCTTTCCGGTTTTGGCCAATTTATACGTTGAATTTCAAGCCAAATGTTGGTGGTATATCTTAATTAGGAGCATTTCTGGAGGTCTACACAAGGACAGTCATTGATTAGTTTTAACTCCGATCTTTAAGCACAAGAAATGCTAGTCACACGATGTCCACAAATTGATGTTAAATACAAATGAATACTAGATAGCTGTCAAAGATAATAAGTTTGTTAATGCCTTAATGACAATTTGAAACCCTTCCTTAAGAAGTCAACAGTAATTTAAGAGGTTGAAAACAAAACTGGCAAAGTTTTGTGGCTCAGGATTTTTGGTATAGAAGGAACAAACTGTAAAAATCATATCATACACATTACACATACATTTACACACCTCCATTATATCCATTAGAGTCAATCCGTCTACCTAATTTAGGCTATGTTTGGGGATTGCTTTGCTTAAAAAATAATTTGCTTATAGCTTAACTTTAGAAATAATCAACTTTAAAAAAAAAAAATAGGCCTAGTGTTTGGTAAACCAAATTTTAAAATTCGTTAACTTTTGAAATTATGGAAAATGTATTGAATAAAATGACTTAAAATAGACATCAATAAATATTATAAATATGGAACATATAAAAAGAAATAAATAACGTAACAAATTTAACACAGAAAAAAAAATTAATGACCTGAGTCAATTCAATTCACTGAACACAACCAAAAAAACCTTGACCAAGTCAACTCAAGCTCCTATGTCGGATCAACTCAGCCCCTTCTTCACCAACTCAACAATCAGCCTCTGCAAACTCCAGCGACAACTCTCCAATTCCTCCTCCGTCTCTGGCTCCACCGAGATCTTCATCAAACTCCTTCACTTGCCACTGATACCTCTCCCACGTCTGCGACGAACAAGAATTTTAAATCGCAAGATTCCTTCGCCGATTCTTTGCTAGATTCTGTCTCCGATTCTTCACGAGATTCCGTCGCCGATTCTTTGCATCATGGAGGAGGCTTTCAGCCATTTTCGGTTCCTTTCCCACTGATATCCTCTCCGTCACCGATTCGTTGCACTGAGATCGTCATCAGCCCTTGCGACGGATTCGCGATGGAATCGAGATTGGATTCGCGACGAAGTTCTCCTCCATTCTCGCCTCTTCCTCGACCGGAGGAAGTTCCTCCAGCAACTTCGTCGCCGGAGATGCCGGTCCTCCTCTAGCATCATTTTCCGACAGTGGCCACCGTTCCCTTTTTAGTTTTTTAAAGTTTAATTTATTTTTTTAAAAGAAATTTTAAATTTTTTACTTTTTAGTTTTTTATTATATCATTATTAAATAAGGGTAATATTGTCATTTATAACAATAGTGAGTGTATTCTAGACATTGCACAAGTAATAAGCTAGCTTCTGCTTCAAAAAGCAACCCCTACACAGCTTCTCAAAAGCTGATTAATGAAGAAGCAAATTGTAAAATAAGTTGCTTTTGAAAAGTTTACTAAACACCAATTTGTTTCAAAATTTGAGAAATAAGTGATTTTTTCCAAGCAAAAACAATCTCAAACATAGTCTTAACTCATTAAATTGAAATCTTTTGGAATCAGGAATTTTTAAGACATCAAATTTTAACCGGAATAACTGAGGAATCTAATTGTAAAATAAAAATAGGGCAATTACCAATTTGGTCTTGAACTTTTTAAAAATTCCAAGTTGTTTGCGACATTTACAAAGGTGACTAAATTGGTCCCCACCTTTTTCCCAAGTGTCAAATTAGTCTCTCTCTTTTTAGAAGTGACCAAATTGGTCATTCTAACTGTTTAACAGTGTTAAATATAATAGTTGCCTTTAATAATTTTAGTTAAATTCCATAAATATCATTTATTTGTCATATTATAGTAAAGTTGTCTTGTCTTTTGTGCAATAAATTCACTATTATATTTACAACAAAATCTAAAAATATTATTATGAAACACCGTTCGTAACTTTTTTAATTAAAATTTCCTAAAAAAAACTAAAAACATTTTAATAAAATTGTCAATTATACCTTTAGTTACTATTTATTCTCAGTTTAGTCTTTTACCATTTTTTATATAATTGTTTTTTTTTTGTAATATTATACAAGCACTGTTTTCAACATTATTCAAAAATCGAAACCTGCAAATAAAATAAAATATACATGTGTTAAAAAAACTATGCATGTGTCATTATTATATTCTTAGGAGGAAAGTATAATTTTACCCCTACGTAGTTAAAGTTGATTGACGGAACTTAGTTGAAAGGACTAATTTGGTAACTTTTGTAAAAGTCGCAAACAATTTGGAATTAAAAAAAAATTCCAAGACCTAATTGGTAATTGCCCTTAAAAATAATAATGTATTTTTTTTCTGACAGAACATGTATTTTTTTTTAAGTTTTTGTCATTGATAGGATTTGAACCACTGTCCTAAGAGTCATTGACCAATCCTCAAGCTCGTTCATCTACCAGCTGAGTTACGCCATTAATGATAGAGAAAATAATAACGTATTTAAAACAATATCGGTATTCGATTCCAATTATGGTCAAGTAATAAATATCTATTAATTGATTATTAGTCATTTGATTTCGGTCACTTAAATTTTTTATTAGCAAGTAAAATTTGTTTGATACCACCACTCAGTGTGGCTTGATGGTAAATATCGCTCTATTAGCATGACAATATTATAAGTCATATTATATAAATATAAATATATATATATATATATATATATATATATTAGTATCCATTTATCTATATATCTAGATCATGTATTTTTTGAAGCTTTTTACTATAAGTAGAATTAGAGCCGCTGAATTGGGAATCATTTACCCAAACTTAAAGCACGTTCATCTACCAGTTGAACTACGTTCTTAGAGACAGTCATGCTATGTAATTCAGAAACTGTATTAGTTATAATACAGTACATGTGTATTTAATCTATGTACAACAAAATGTAAAATATTTATAAATAAAAAAATGTAAGAGGAATTACTTCAAAAAAAATGGGCTAATTAAGTCCACAGGACCAGTTCCCTGTACATTAAATTTAGGGAAAAAATCGTTTTATCCCCTAACCTTTGTCCTATTAGAAAGGTAAGGATAGAGTTTGTCCATAATGGCAGGTCTCCTTCCCGAAACGAAACTAATTTATATTATCCCCCTTTTGTTACCATTTTCCATCCAAATATGCTTTGACCGTCAATTCTAATGGTCAAAGGACCATTTTATCCTTCAAAATAATAAAAAATGACCATTTAGCCCTTCAGATATTTATTAAATAAAAAATATATTAATTTTTTTTGTAAAAAAACAAATTCAAGTCCAGATTTTGAATCCATTCAGACCAACTCCAACCCTGCTCAATCTCCCCGCCATCTCTAATTTGCCCAAAAAATCGCCTCCAACGCAGCGCCAATCTCCATGCCATCTCTTTGCTGGTGAACAGTGTCGCACAATATATTGCGCGACATTGTTCGTTGGCGCAAAAAAGAAAATCAGTTTTTTTTAAACCCTCAACTTTTATGTAATCATAGTTTAACCCTATTTATTAATATCTATTTTGATTATATCTTTTATTTAAAAGTTTTGTATAATCACAGTTTTACCATAACCAATTAAATTTATTCCAATTTGGTCCTTTTTATTATTTAATGATTTTGATGTGATTTAATATTATTGTTATTAACATTTATAATAAACTAAACTAATTAAAATTTTGAAATGCAATTTTTTTAAATAAATCACTTCATTCAAAACAGCGGAAACTAAAGCTAAATACATTAATAATAAATACATTAAAAACGAAATGCAAAAGTCATAGTAATAAAATAAATTACCACTAATTGGAATATACTAAAATGAAAGAAAAATACAACATAAGTTACAACCCAATTGTTTAGTAGTCTGGAAGACCATTTCCAGGTTCTTGGAGATTATTGAAAAAATCACCAAAAGACCCAGATGTATTTTGGGATCCCTGGTCTTGTTGCCGAGCTTGTTTTGCCATAATTTTTTATTGGTGTTGCTTCACAAACTCATGCTTCATTGGATCAGTTATGGTATTCAAATTCATCATCACAATTTTGGTTTTCCGCAACTCCAATTTTCTCTCCAAAATATCATTAGATTTTTACCTCTCCCCAACGTTTTGCTTATAAACTTCTATGATTTGTTGTTGTCCTTCTTTCCAAGTGTCATAAAAAGTTGAATTTTGTTCATTAGCCCTTCTTTTAAATTTTGCTTTCTTCACCCCAATGGGTCGTTGAGATGAACTACCCCCAACGTCATCACTAGTTATATTCAAAGAAAATGAAGATAGTCCACAATATACCATTGTGGAAGACTCTGGAGTTGGAGAATCTTCTTGTGATGATACAAAATGACCACTTTCCCGTCGAGACCCTGAGGTTGCAATATTGTTATTTGTAAATTTTTGCATATCTTTTAGAATGGGCCACACATGCTCAAACTTGAATCCATATTTATATTTGTTATCTTTGGCTAATAAGATTTTTGTCTGATTCATCTGCAAAATGATACAAATATATTGTTAAAATTAAATATTAAATATCATTTTTCTACAATTTTAATATTAACAAATACTCACAATATCAGCTTCGGAGGCACCACTAGGTTTAAGAGTTTCAATTTGTCTTAGGCATCCTTGGAATTTTCCAACTAGGGTTCCCCGGTTGAGGTCGTTTTCATCCTTAAATTCGTTGTTTAAGGCAGGCTATCAAGTGGTTAAAGTTTTATTGTTTTATTGGTTTTTCGTTTTTTGTTATTATTTGTTTAGTAAATGTCTAATTTGGTCTTTTTACTTAAGTTAGGGTTTCCAGAGCCTATTTATGCATAGTTACTTAATCCTACGGTTCAGATGGTGATGCAATCCATCTAATAGTTGGTATTTAATAGCTCAGATATCGTATCTTCATATTTTGGGAAAAGTGAATATCAGATTTATGGAAAAATTGAGATATTATTGCAGAGAGGTGCTCTGAAAACATTTGTTGAATTAAAGTGTTTTTGTTCGTATCTACTTTTTCCACGTGGGTTTGCATTTATTGTCGGCCACATGGACAAAGAGAAGAGATTATTTTCGAGATTTAATCATACGGTTCACATGATGATGCAATCCATCTAATGGTTGGTATTTAATAGCTCAGATATCTTATCTTCATATTTTGGGAAAAGTGAAGATCAGATTTCTAGAAAAATTGAGATATTATTGCAGAGAGGTGCTCTGAAAACATTTTTTGAATTAAAGTGTTTTTGTCCGTATCTACTTTTTCCACGTGGGCTTACAGTTATTGTCGGCGACATGGACAAAGATAAGAGATTATTTTTGAGATTTAATCCTACGGTTCACATGGTGATGCAATCCATCCAATGGTTGGCGATTAGCCAAGCTCAGATTTCTTATATAAAATAGTATATTTCACAATAATAAATAGCATACACCAAAGTCTGCTAAAACTCATTCAATTCAACTCCAAGCAAAAATGAATTTCAATATTGGAGGTCCATCTAATTTCTCATCTTCATCTTTATCTTCTGACGATGAGGAAGATCAACTTATTACGGATATTGAAGCGATTGATACAGAACAAGAAGCATTACGTGCCCAACATGGTAACATCCAACATGTCATCGCTCAGTATCTCAATCAACAAAATAACTCAGTGACCCATGGAGGCTCAATTCTTGGTCATATAGTGATCAATCGAGACCGAAAAAATGCTGATCATCGTTTGTTTTATGACTATTGTTAGATGTAAAAATGTCTCAGGTTAAATGCCTGAAAGACGGTCTGAATCAGCCTAAACCCTAAACCCGAATTTGTGGACGACTTCTGAATCGAACCGGGAGGCCGACTTGTCTGATTGGTGTTGTACGGTGCCCTCATATCCCCCTGATACAGTACCTGGAGGTTTGCAGCTGTGTGTGAGTGTATCCGAGTTTCTACAGTGGATCCTAATGGATGATGTCTAAAGACGAGCCATGATCGATGAGGGTTTTTTTCACCGTGCGGTCTCCTATCTTTACTGAGATGATGAGAGCGTCACAATGTGGGTATCTGATTCCCTCCGAATTGGATGGTGTGAAGACAAGAGGGTCTCAGTCCTTGGGGGGGTCCTCCGAAACTGATGTCAAGCTTACTGTAGCCGGTGCGTTTCTGTTTGAAGAGGAGGTAGATCCTTCCGCCAATGGTTCAGTGATGATGAAGTTTATCGGTTCGTCGTCATCTGAGTTGGGATCGGGGTTCCGTGACCTATTGCCTGGGGGCGCCCATTTTTGTTGAAACGGTGTGTGAATTGTTGGAGTCAATGCAATCTTGGAGTTTTCCTTCTTGGATCAATTCTTCTATCTGTTCCTTCAAGTCACGAGAGTTCTTGGTTTCGTGCCCGTGACCTTTGTGGAACTTACAGTGGACCTTCTGATTTCTGTTCTCGGGGGCTGACTGTAGCGGAGCTGGCCACCGAAGTAGGTTTCCCTGAGATGCAATCTCGAACACTTTATCGACTGTGAACTTCAAAGGGGTGTACCGGTCGAACTTGCTTCTCGGGAACCGCGTACCTCAGCCCGTAAAGCCTACGTTTACCTGTCTCGAGGCTTACGGATCTTTCCCTTTATCTTTGCTTAACCTGGGCCATCTCCTTGATGATCCGCTCAGCTCAGAGGTGGTCGACGATACTTTAGACTGGTTTACGTCTTCAACGGTGGCATACTTCTCCGCCCGTTCCATAAGTTCTCGGTAAGAGGAGGGCCCCTTTCTAGAGAGCGACCAGCTCAATTGTTCATGTTGGAGCCTGTGAGTGAAGGCCATGACTGCTTCGATTTCGTTAAAGTCTTGAACTTGCCTCGCCACTTCGTTAAATCTCTTCGTGTACTCCCTGATGGTTTCGGAGCCTGTCTGCTTGACGGAGTTCAGGTGGACCATGAGCCTACGTCTTCCTCGGCTTGCGACGAATCCACTACGGAACTCTTTTGAAAGTTAGTGGAAGGATGATATGCTATGCCTCTTTAGCCCCCCGTACCACGTTCGCTCGTCGCCGGAAAGTGTCAAAGGAAAGACTCTGTATTTGATAGCGTCGGTTGCCCCCTGCATGTTCATCCAGTCAAGGTAGGTGTCGAGGTGATCCTCGGGGTCCTCGGTGCCGGTAAAGCCGCACATGTCCTTCGTGGCAATCTGAAATTCACTGGGATTGCCGTAGTGGTAATCTCGTCAGTAAACGGGCTCTCCCTATGTCGGTTACGTCTGCGATTACCAAGGTTAATTTGATCTTATATCTCCGCGAGCTGGTCCTGAAGGATACGGAAGGCTTCAGGTTCGGTCAGGGTGTTTCGTTCAGTGTCGAAGTTAAGTTGCTCCGCTCTCTCACCCAGTTTCTATCGGTGCCTTATCCGTCGAGGCATTTCTTCCTGGATGTGGCTGTCGGGCTCCTCTCTGCTGCGGGTAGTCCCCACCACCCTGTGTGGTTGCTGTTGATTCATGTGTTCCCCCGGATTTGGTTGGATGAATTGTGTGGTATGCTGATAGTTCCTCATGGTCCCCCCCCGAAGGGTTTCCAGTATTTCCCCCTCCGCACGGGAGTTTACCTCGTCTGAGTCTCCTTGGTGTCCCCTACCGTCAACTACGTTGATCACCCTGGTAACGTTCTGCGCCAACGTGTCTAATCGGCTCGTAATCCCGCGTATTACTGGATCATCTGCTTACGGGAAAAGTTGTTGAGTCTGCTGCGGGACGTACATTGGTGGAGGTCCTGCCTGGAAGTAGGGGTTATGAAACCCCGGAGGATAATACGATGGAGGTCCGTGGAACCCGGGCTGATACCCTGACTGATACCCTGGGGGCACATACTGTATCTGATACGGGTAGTATCCATAGCCGGAGTTCTGGGGCGTTGGCTGGATAGCCAGTCCCGTGTGCATAGTGGGTTGATAAGGAGGATGATACGGCTTAGGCTGCTGTCCTTGCTGAGCCGCGTTTGGTTCTTGGCCCTCTGGGGTTGGAGCCCTAAGTAGAGGTTGGGGTCTTAAGCCCCCTGGTTCGGATTCAGAGGCCTAACAACTATTTTGCCGAGAACTCATGGTATAACAATCAAATGTTCCGTCGACGTTTTCAAATGGATAGAAGTTTATTCCTTCGTATTGTTGAAAAAGTGGAAGCTCGTGACAACTACTTTGTGCAACGAAGAGATAATGTGGATAGACTGGGTTTGTCCACTCTTTAAAAAATAACAGCAATATTTCGGATGTTGGCATATGGTTGTCCAGCGGATGCTACTGATGAGTATATTAAAATAGGAGAGTCTACAACAATTGAAAGTTTGAAGAGATTTTACCGTGTTGTTGTGGAGGAATTTGTAGGTGAGTATCTAAGATCACCTAATGCTACTAACGTTGCCAGACTACTCTGTATTGGTGAAGATCATGGTGTTCCAGGAATGCTGGGTAGTCTAGATTGTATGCACTCGAAGTGGAATAATTGTCCAACGGCTTAGGCATGACAATATGCAGGTCGTAGTGGATCCCCAACTATTATTCTAGATGATGTAGCTGATTATGATCTGTGGATATAGCATGCATATTTTGATTTGCCAGGTACGAACAATGATATTAATGTGTTGGAGGCATCTCATCTTTTTGCCAACCTCGCTTAAGGTATTACTCCTCCAGCTCATTATGTCATTCAAGGAAAAGAATATAATATGGGTTATTATTTAGCTGAAGGTATATACCCAAAATGGTCTATGCTTGTACAAACTATTCACGATCCACGTGGTCGTAAAAAAAAATTATTTGCAATGAAACAAGAATGAAGTAGAAAAGACGTAGAACGTACATTTGGAGTTCTCCAACAACAGTTTGCAATTGTGGCAGGACCGGCACGTTTTAGGTATAAACATGTTTTACATGATATAATGACAACATGCATTATTATGCACGACATGATAATTGAGGATAAGTGTGATGTTGATGCATCTATTGAGGATCATATGGAAGCACCAACTTCAGAAATTGAGATGATGTTAGATGAAATTACCCGATTTCAAGAATTCCTGACTCGACATAGAGAAATTAGGGATAAAGAGACTCACATAGCTTTCTGAAATGCCTTAATAGATCATTTATGGGATGAACATATTAATTCAGATAATTTGATGATGATCAATATGTACTTTTATTTTTATGTTTTTTCTTTTTTATTTTCTGAAAGGTAATGTTTAAGTTATTTTAATAATATATACAATATTTTACATAATTAATTTAATTTTTTTAATGTATTAATTTCATAATTTCTTATCGTATTGTAATATTATATTAATTATGGGATGAAATGTTAATTGTAAAGAAATATTAAAAAAAGTGAAAGAAAGAGAATATTCTTTTTAGTGTAAAATTTGATGTGGTGGATTAAGATGAAATAGTGAAATAATGTGACAGTTGCACTATTTTAGTGCAAAAGTTGCACCAAAACCACTAATCAGGTTAGAGATGCCCTCAGATTCAACACCACCATCACCATTATCAGTATTATCATCAACACAAGATTTTGAAAAACCAAACCCAGAATATCATCAACAACATCACCACCATTATCGGTCCAAATTCAACATCCAAACCGTCCATCTTCATCAAACCCAAACCCAAACCCATACCTAAACCCAACCGTGAACCACCTATTACCACCCCCAACATCCAGCCACCACCACCACAAAACAACGCACCCAAAATCCATAAACCAAACCGACCCAAAACCAAATTGAAATCAAATCGAAACCGATTCACCACACATGCACAGAACACCCATGAACCCAACCCATATCGAACCCTAATAGCCACCACCACTAAACAACCAAACCCTAGCTGAAATCAAGACCAGATCTAATTGGAAAATGGATTTGAGATGTTGTCCACTGTCTATCTAGAAAACAAGAACAAGAATACGACCCAAGAATATGAACACAAACCCAGAAACAAGAACACCTACACCATACAGAAACAAGTGCACCAACACCAACAACCGAAACCCGGGATATGGAACGAAGAGAGAGAGAGAGAGAGAGAGAGAGAGAGAGAGAGAGAGAGAGAGAGAAGGCGTGGGTGGTCGTAGACGTTGCAGCGCTTATCCGTGCCGGTGAGTTCGAGGGCCGGTGAGGAACTTAGTTTTGGTTCGATTTCAATTCTAGATCGAACCCAACTGTGTGTGAGAAAGTGATAGATATAGGTGGTGGTTTGGTGTGTAAGAGATCTAGTCATTTGATTTTGTTTTGATTTTTTTGGTGTGTGAGAGAGAGAGACGAGAGAAACATATACAATTGTGAGAGAGGAGAGATATCAGATTTTATTTTATTTTTTCATTTTTCATTTTTCATTTTTAATAAATATTGATTTTGTAATTTTTTTTAGATTCTCCTCACACAAACATTAATGTTTCTTTTTTTTTTTCCTATTTGTTTTTTATATAAATATCTTTTAATCTCTACCATTCATCTTTTTCAGATGGACGGTAGAGATCAATTAAGAATGTTTTTATCATATTACCGTTCTAAATTTAACAGTCAAAGCATATTTGGATGGAAAATGTAACAAAGGAGGATAATATACATTAGTTTCGTTTCAGGGGGGAGACCGGCCATTATGGGCAAATCATGTCCTCACCTTTCGAATAGGACAAACGTTAGGGAAGAAAATGATAATATCCCTAAATTTTAACACATCCTAGCAAAACGATGCGTTTAGCCATCAACTACAAAAACGACGCGTTTAACTTCAACCCCTTCTCTTTCCCGCTCATTTATTTTTCGTGTATATATAGAGAGAACCAAATAGAAAAATCAGAGTAGCTTGCAATGGAAGGAGATGGAAATGAAATCGACGCAGAGAGATACGAAGAGGACGAGTCGGTCACCGATATCCTCAGAGACCGATTTCGACTCTCCACTATCTCTATCGCTGAAACCCAAGGTTAGTTTTATTCTTTCTAATATTCACTCTCTAACCTCTATCCGATCCAACAACGTTGCGTTTTTTTTTTTTTTTTGATCGAACAGCGAAGAAGCACGGCATGCAAATATCGGAACCGATAATAGCTTGTATTTCAGAGCTGGCTTTCAAATACACAGGTAAACGTATTGTACATTATTTTTGGATTTCGTTTCATACTTTTTTTAAACCCTTAATTCTGGATCTGAAACTGTGATATTATTCGTATTGAATTACTCTTGTCGCTGTTCAATTAAGAAATATTTATGAAATCTGCTTTCGATTTCTTGTATTATGTGATTTGCGAGTGCCAATTTTGGGATTTTTTTCAAAGCTTATGTGACTACAAATTTTAGAATGTTTAGTTGCCATATGAACTTTAATTGCCTACATAATTACATCTCTACGCAATTCTTCTTTTGGATTTCTTGAAGTTGTATTCTTTTATGATAATTTGTATTTAATAACAGTGCAAATTATGGTTAAGTCCCTTTTCGCAATATGCAAGACTCTCCTAGGCTTAACCAACTCCACGAAAACACCTCTTGCAGCAGTGCATTTCACTCTGGACCTGGCAATGTTAACAATTTATGAAAATGACTGCTATTATTTGTGAGCATACTGCGTACATATGATGACTCCATACCCTGATTGATGTATATATTTGTTTAAATTTTCAATGTACTAAAAATTTGATATGGTTTGACTGGTTACAAATTTTGTATTTAGTGGAAATTTCATTAGAATAAAAAATAAAGAGACGTTTTTCTCTTTTATTAATATACAGTAATGGCTGATTTTGTTTTAAACTCTCCTTTATTCCCTATAAATATTGCTTGCCTATATATACTAATTGTGCTTTCCAATGATCCAAATGATCTGTCCATTTCAATACTATATTATAAGTGCACCCTCACGGTATTCATTGTTTCGAAATGCAGCACATCTTGCAAAGGACCTCGAACTATTTGCACAGCATGCTAACCGTAAATGTGTGAACACAGAAGATGTCATACTTGCTGGTGAGTCATTCATGCCTATGAGTTTGCAAGATCTTGGAAAATGAATGATATTACTGAATACTGACTGAATTATTCTTTCAATGACTACATTCCCTTATGTGTATATCTCTGCACTGAATTTGAATTGATTTGATTTCCTCTTTGTATTTGGACTGTTGTGTGCACTTGCACATGTATGTATGTGTGAGTGGGAGAGAGAGAAGGGGAGATATGCTCGGAGAGGACAGGAGAAATGACATGTTTATTTTTCCTCTTTGTATTTGGTATTTGTATTCATTTACACTTTTAAATTAAAAAAAGAAAATGGTTTTAGTTTCTTTGGATGTTTATTTATCTAATTAGTTATTGATGCAATTTGGTTTCAGCACATAGAAACGAACATGTAGCTTCTACATTAAGGTCCTTCTATGATGATTTGAAAGCAAAAGAGCCCCAATCTGAGAGGAAGCGGAAGAAGGCATCTAAAAACAAAGACAAAGCTACTACAAGTGCGGTGCATTTTCCTGATCTTTAACTCAACTCTTTCTGATTCCAAGATTGGACATGACTAAGTCAGTGTGATTGAGCTGCATTTCTTCTACAAGTTTTCAAGTAGTGTTCATCAATTTTTACTACTGTTCTAAATTGTTGAAAATGTGATTTTACATAAGCTCAAAAGAGACTAGGCTAGATAGTAAGGCCATGTTTGGTTCATTTCCAGTGAACTAAGTCAGGTTTTTATAATACTCATGACTGTGTGGACCCTTGCAATCTCATCAGGTGAAGAATACTTAACGTTTACTAGCCAATGATGAGTTTATTATTTTGATCACAAATGTAGAGGATAAAAACAGTTATTGGGAAATGATTTTGGAAGCCACCTAAGGTGGAAATTGGGACTTGTTAACATTTTAAACTTGTTTGGACCAGATTTGGGTCCACCTTGTTCATGAGTGGACCTCAATAAACTGCTTGTCTGGCCCAACCTATATCAGGGACTCTTCTTGACAAATGACCTTTTCTATTCTACATTATATGTTAGTGAAGAATTTTAGGTTGTAATTGATAAGAAGTTTTGTTTGAAAAATAATAAAAGGTAGGCCGTTTATGTCGACACTGTGATCTGATTGAAACGATACAACGCACATGAATTCGATTTGAAATAAACATGTCTTGTTCATAAAACATATAATTGATGTTGTAGTTGAATCAATTAATTACTTTGCTTGTTGCTAGATCAACAATTTAATTTGATTTTTCAAAGAGTTCTTCTTATGGGCAATAGTGGAAGTTGAATTTGCAATCTGTGTTTTCCTTTGATTGCTTACTTTAATTAAGTGTGTTATACAATTTAAAGAGTAATCTTAGATAATTAAAAGTAAAGCAATTCTTTTCTTCGAAAAAATAAAATAAAAAGCAAACCAATTCTATATTTGTTTTGTAGTGATTGATCTTGATGAACAGTATTAATTTTTTGAATCAAAAAAGCATTTGGGGTAATTTCCAAGAAAGTTCTATATGGGATAAAGATGAAAAACTTAAAAACACTTTTTTTTAATTAAAAAAATGATACGATTTCAATAAAATAAAAGAATAGATACATTTTTTTATATTAAATGAAAACCTTTTTCATTAAAATGGTTCACCAATTATATCAAGATATTATATGGTAAAGTGGGGCGAATCCAGAATTTTCTATCTGGTGCAGCTAAACCAAATATTAGTTATAAATTTTTTTAAAACAACTGCAGTATGAAGATGGATTTCATTAATAAACGTAAATTCAAAACGAGTCATGAGATATAATAAATTTAACCCCTAAAATGTATATTCCAACAAAATATATAAAGTCAAGAAAGAAAGAAACATACAATATAATATACATACATTCAAAGAATTCTTGCAAATGTTGTTGTCCCAAGATTGTTAAAAAAAATAGGGATGGATAGAGTAAGATTGAAGAATCAAGAAAAACATAAGAGAGAAAATAAGAAAAAAACGAAGTATAAAATGTCTGATAAAGAAGAGTGGTGATGTGGTGAGATTTGTTAATAGAATTAAAGGGACGTCAAGACTTGCACAGTTGTACTTGGGTTTGCATAAATTTAATATGCTATTGGGTCATGATTCATGATAATGTCTATATTGCTTACATGATAACATGGATCACTTGTATTGGACACTTGGGTTTGTATAAATTCAATATACTATTAAAAACTTGTAAAACAAAAAAAAATTTAAGACAGATGGAGCTACATACCGTGTAGCCCCCAAGAAGATTCATCCCAGGTAAACTATAATAAATATTAGAAACTAAGAATTAAATTATTTAAAACTAAAAATACCGAATTAAACTTTAAATATTTAAATATGATTTCCTTCCAAAAAAAAAATCTACGCTTAATGTATTGGTCCGATTAATTATAAATTTGAAAAGAAAAGAAAAAGTAATTGATAGGTAAATTTGAGAAATATATTTTGAGGGTAAGATCATCTAGTGTAGAATTTCAACGTTTTAACATTGCATATACTTGTAAAGTTACAGAATTGGTTTAGCTACAATACAGTATCTGTCTTGTTTGTGAAAAACTAAAGAGTTGGTTTATTGTTATTTTATTATCTAAAATTTTAAAATTGTAATTTTAATATACCATTAAATTGAAATCTAAAAACTAAAAATTGATCTCTCAACTATACAGATGTTGTATAGTAACTGAAACTGAATTTTAATGACATCAAATAATATATTTACGGTTCGAATATCTACTTTTATAACGAAAAATAACCGCTCCTATATTAGAAAGATAACTGCTCACAAATGTTTCCGGCATATATTTTGATTTTAGGACGTGAGATTCAGAGTAATTTTGAGTTTAAAGTTTGAAGCTTGAAGCATGAGAAACGTGAAACTTTTTCACCGATTCCAAAGTTAAAAGAAAAGGCGGGAAGGTAATTGAGTCATCAGTCACTGTGAATTGTTGAAAAGGTCGCGTTCACGTACTTCATCATTCATCTTACTCGCTTTACTTCTTGGCAGTTTCTGAAATTTTGAAACACAAATATGACTGTCAATGCTTTACTCCTTTTCACCTCCTGTTATTACTTTTTTCACTTGTACACTTTCCACGCGCCTCCACAATTTTTTGCTTTTAGAATTTACACTAAACTGACAAAACTATAAGATTATTGGAAATTCTATTACAAAGTCAGAATCGTACATAAAAAAAAAATATACGGGATTCTACGTTTGATAATTGTTATTAGAGATATTATTCGAGTATTTATATTCACATTTTATGATGAAAAAAAATAGTTTTACATATATTGTTAGTTATCTCTAGATTAATTGTTAATGTAAATATTAATGGGAATTTTGATAGTATTGAGGCGCGTGTAAAAGTGTGTGTGGGTTTTTGTATTTGGAGTGTTGATAGCATTTGCAGTTCCAATTTACTGATTCAGATTCAGATTCTGATTCATACAAAGTGTACTTGTTCTGTTCTTTAGGCTTAAGGCCTTAAAGTGTGTAATGTTTACTTTGTGGACCTCCTCCTCATCTCACATGAGTTGAGTTTCCCTTACCATGATTTCATGGTTAAATGTATGCACTCAGTGTACGGAAGATTTTCTCAAACCCCTTGATATTGATTATTGACATATCTTCAAATCATATAGCTGTTTTATAATTTTATTTCAATTTTAGGAGATATTTTGGTAACAATATTACTATACTATTTGTATGCCTGTTTTCACCATTAATCTCCACTCTTCTTACTAAAATCTTGATATTTGTAGAGAATTCAGTTGTGAAATCTTTTAGATTGTTATCAACTATCTTTATATTTTTTACTCAGAGCAGCACTTGTCCTTTTTAGAACATTAAAATGCAAAATTTGGTCCACATTTTCCTTTTACCTTTTTAACCACTACATATAGAGAATTTTTCGGAGCTTAAAAGGCCCATGCTTGGGAGAATAAAAGTGCAAATTTGTCAATCTCAATGGAAGGAATAATTGTTCCGATCTTTAAACTTTGAATCATTCATAACATGTCGTATGATATGAATATTTCAAATGATTTAATATCTATAACATAACAACTTGTTATTAGTACTATCGTTACATGTGGTGTGATAATAAAAAACATTTATTCAGTCGATCAATGTTTCGGATCCTACAAATATTAGGGTATTAGTGGGCCAGATATATTATACGTGAGTACATTAAAAGGAACATGTGGCAATCCGTATATAAAATGGGGAATGGGGTGTCACTTCGATGGTTGCAACAGGTGTAGATCTGACGGCCACTTGAAAGTTGAGACCATCAGTCCCACGTGAAGCTTTTATCTAGGACTGCTCCTTTCTCTTTCTTTGTGTTTCGCTATCATAATTCATGAGTATTGAGAATGAGAATGCTCCGTATTGCTGGAAATTTGTTTGAAGCCGCTGGTGTTGCCCAAATCCAGCCGATAAAAACAAATCTACTTCTTTACCTTCTAATGGACCACATTACACCTTCTGCGGTATGATGCCCCTCTAACTTAAAAATGAGATTCTTCCCCACCAAACCATATTGGACAATATCCATGAACCATGGTGTGTATATATTAATTTTGCTTCAATACTTATTCAAAAATGCCCTTGCAATTAGTTATTAGGTTTCTAATTTTAGGTGGTTTTTTGTATGTACATTGTACTTAAAAAAAACCCTGTTTTTGAAAATTAAAGAGTGTCAGTTTTTAGGTGATTTTTTAACTATAATTTTCGAACCATCTCAAAAATAAAACAATTTTTATTTTTATTTTTATTTTTTGTCAACTTGTAAATGAAATAGTTACGAATATGAAACATCAATATTGAACAAACTTTAATAGTTGCATAAAGTATGACCGAAGAATTTGTGTATATATACATCATCTCTTAGCAAAGCTGGTAATGTATGTCCCTTCAACGTCATAAGTGGTGGGGGGTTTAAATTTTACCATACAAATTTTATAAGTATGTGTGGAAAGTTTTTTTCTCAAATTGTAGGAGTAGTTATCTCCCATAACAAAAGTAAATGTTCAGACCGCACATTTATTGTTTGACCTCGACAGACCCCGCCTTCCATCTTAATATCAACCTAACAAATCATTGAAAAAAGAATGGGAATGCTTTATCTGAAATGGATAAGATAACACTGCTGTAGTCTTATTTAATAAATAAGTATACCGGCGAAAAAGATACTTGCAAATTGCAATTGCAGTGATTGTCAAAATATCTGACTTGTACATATATATAAAGTTTTAATATCAAATGTGTTTTCTTGTTATAGTTATGGTCATATAATATTGAACTTAAATTTAATTAAAAATATATTTAAATTACAAACGAAATAAAATTGATCTGATTGTATATATTTCAAACATACACCACGAGGTTGTGAGTTCGAATCATCTATCTCATTAAAAAAAATCTGAATTTATATAATAATTAAGAAAAAAAAATTGAGTAAATAGGGGTGAACTGAGAAGCATGATTTGAAGATCTCCGATGGAAACGGAGGCATTAATGAAAAATGAGTAGGTTTTAATTAGGAAAATAAAACGGTGAGAGGTCATGAAATAAAAGCTTGGGCGATGCTTTTGTTTGTTATTGTTACGCGGTCTGGTAGCTAGATAGATGGATCACCAAGCATATGCAGCTACCCTCTGGGACCCACTACATCTCTCTCTCTCTCTCTCTCTCTCCACATGGCACCACAAAAACATCTTCAATGTATTCTGTGCATTTTTTATTAGGGTTTATCTGATATGGTCGGTATTGGTTGAATGGTAAACTCCTGACGCTTAAACCACACGGTTATAGGTTCAACTTCTGTTTTAAGAAAAACCTCAAATTTATATTATAGTGTGTAATACTTATATATATATATATAGTTCTTCTATTGTCGGTTCGAACTGATATAAGATATATCAGTTCCTCGTATGTGCACCATTGAATTTAAATGTTTGAATTTGGTTGCATATATTTATCAAAATATCTTTTAAATCCAATAGTTCACATATAAACAACTGATATATCAGCCTCTTTTAAATCAATAATGAAATTTATAAATATATATATATATATATATATATATATATATGCCATTCATTTGATTTTGTTAACATATCCTCTCAGTATTGCTCTACTTAACAAATATGGTGGATTAGAGAAAACAAATTCACATCATTTAATAATATCTTTTTTTTCAATATTTAAATCAATCACGTGAGAATAGAAAATTGGAATTATATTGATCCTAACTAACCACTTAATTTGATATTGGTTGTTGGGACAATTTCGCAAAGTCACATGCCGGATTATATATGAATGGGACACCTTGGAGGCTTGATTCATGATAGCATATCAAATTTGAGATCGGATAAATTCAAATGATTGACATTTTGATATTAAAATTTAAAATACAACTGATTCTCTATCAAATGTGAAAATGAGACTGTAGCTTTGCACAAGGCTTTAAACAATTCACTTGCTTCCTCATAAGTTTTCATGATTCATGTTAAGGATAAAATACATTATTAATTATTAAATTGTTATTATTTATATATAGTGTTAGACACTTAGACATATGAAATAGAAAGCATATGTAAATTAACATTATTAATAGTTTATTATTTTATTCATTTAATCAATACCCATTATTTATTCATTCATAGTGTGGTGTGATGTTATGAACATCCGGGTTTGATTTATAACAAAACGAATTTGATTAATGTGTGTTTGGCATGTACGTGTGAATGGAAATAATTTAAATATACTTTATTGTAAACGAATGATTTTGTTTTGACCGTTTGTGGTTCGCGTAATTTAAATGAAAAGCTGTAACACTTGCAACTTCCAAATTTGATGGAATATTAATGGTGTTTAAGTTATCTAACTCAGAGTCTCCTATTTGCTTTGCAATGCACTGAACTAGACTATGACTATGTTTGGGATTGTTTTTGCTTGAGAAATAATCACTTATTTCTCCAGTTTTGAGTAAATTGGTGTTTGGTAAACTCCCCAAAAGTGGCTTATTTTCTAATTTGCTCCTCCAATAAACAGCTTTTGAGAAGCTGGTTGGGGGTTGCTTTTTTAAGCAGAAACTATCTTATTGTTTATGCAATGTCTATAATGCCCTCACTATTTAATTAAAAGACAATATTGCCTTTATATTTAATAATAATATAATAAAAACTAAAAAATAAAAAATGTGAAAAAATAAAAAAAATCTAATCGGAAATAGAATGGAGGCATCTCGCCTCCTCCAGTGGCCGTAGTGGCCACCGTCGGAAATCTAGAAATAGAAGAGGCATCTCACCTCCTCCATTGCCGGACGAGGACCTCCTCCGGCGACGTCGAAGGCCGCACGAAGCAGCTCCCAAAACGACCCTCGCGAGAATGGAGGAATCGGTCGACGAAACAGAGGTTGAACAGCAGCGTTGGTGAAGAAGGAGGATGAGTTGACTCAGAAGAGGATGAGTTGACTCGGTCAGTTTTTTGTTGTGTTTTATATATAAACTGAGTTGACTTAATTTTTTGAATGAGTTATTTGATATATGGCTGAGTTGACTCAATGATAAATTTATTTCTTGTTTAAATTTGTTTTTTTTAATTTCTTTTTAAATGTTTCATATTTATAATTTTTATTAATGTCTATTTTAGTCATTTTGTTCAATAAACTTTTCATCATTTTAAAAGTTAAGCAATTTTGAAATTTAGTTTACCAAACACAAATCTATTTTTTTCTTAAGTTGATTATTGCTTAAGTTAAGCTATAAGCAGATTATAACTTAAACAAAGCAATCTCAAACATAGCCTATGTATATGTGAATTCATTTGCGCATAAAAATTAATGCCCAAGTGGACGAGGAATCGCATAACGGTTATAGTTATAATAGATATCGATTTAAAAAGGGTGTCGAAACATGCTGAGTAATTAACTCATTTGATCTATCGACGAATGAGACCTATTAACGGTAAATAGTCAATACCTAGATTGATTGATGAGTTCATTGTGTCAATATGGAAGAAGCACACCCTTAAAGGAATTATACGAATTTAAATGGTATAGAAATTCCCATGGGAATATGCATGGTAATGACTATGAAATCTATGTGAATAAGTTGGAATAATTTGATGAATAAATTCTTTTTTTTTGGAATATTACATAAATCCGAGTATCTATGAGGGAGATGACTCGAACCCACAATATCTTTTGTATATGTGTGGGTGGTTTGTCACTTGACCAACCTCATTTGACAAGATGAATAATATCATTGTAGTCATTTTATTGCAATTGGTTAAAATAAAATCAAGGAATCAAGCTGAACATGTAACCAAGTATTGTTACACGAAATTTTTGTCAATTGTCATGTAAACTTATTTAATCATTTAAGTTTGTTAATGTAACTAAACAAATCTGTATTAAAGAGAACATAATTGTGAAAGGGGCCAAAAAATAAATAGCATTATTTGGGGTGGGTGTTGTGCAAATATCACCACATTACTAATTCATATTTAAAAGGCACCAATATAGGTGTCCAGACAAAAATATCTCTTCCAAGTGAGTTTTTGTCGTTTTCAAACTTAATGAGAAAAACCAGAGAGAAAAAACATCGGCTGGAAAAAGAACCGGCGTTGGAAGATCAGTGGTTTTCCGGCTGAAAAAGACGTCGAAGTAACCGGCGGTAGGACAATAGTGTTTTTTCGGGTGTTCTGAAGAGAGCATCTTCAATTGACTGTGGTAAGTTGAGTCAGATTATGTTGTAGATTTTGTTTTTAATAAGTTCATGTTTGATGTTGGTTATTGATTAAACTTGTAGATTATGTTTGTTTGTTGATCTGAGAATGGTTGTGGGTTAGGTTAGGGTTTGTAAATCCGTTGAAAATCTGGGTTCCCGAGCTTTTTCAAGGTGATTCCGAGTTTTTTTCTAGCTATTTTAAACATTTTTCGAGCTTTTTCTGGGTTTTCGAGCTTTTTCTGGGTCTCCGAGCGTTTTAAAAATGAGTCCGAGCTTATTTGAACTCTGATCGAGCTTTTTTAAAATGCCCGAGCTTTTTTAAAATGCCCGAGCTTTTTGAAACAGTGTCCTAGATTTTTTAAACAGTTTCCGAGCTTTTTGAAACAGTGTCCGAGATTTTTTAAACAGTCCGAGTTTTTTTAAACTGTCCGAGCTTTTTCAAACAGTTTCTGAGCTTTTTTAAACAGTCCGAGCTTTTTAAAACTGAGTTCGAGCTTTTTCAACAGTCCAAGCATTTTCAAAATGTGTCCGAGCTTTTTGAAAATGAGTCCGGGCTTTTTCAAACAGTGTCCGAGCTTTTTTCAACAGTCCGAGCTTTTTCAAACTGTGTCCGAGCTTTTTCAAACTGTGCCCGAGCTTTTTTCAACAGTCCAAGCTTTTTTTAAATGAGTCCGAGCATTTTCAAACTTTGTCCGAGCTTTTTCAAACTGCCCGAGCTTTTTCAAAATGAGTCCGAGCTTTTTGAAACTGCTTATCTGCTATTTTATATTATTATGTCCGAGCCTTTTACAGTTTACCGATGCATTGTTTATGTGAAAATGCAGATGGGGGGTGAACTAAAGGATTTGTTTAAAACTTCAGAGGATGAATGGTACGATAGAAAAATCACTCGGCATGACCATTTCAGCGACCTTAAAGATATCGACGTCGCACTGGACAGTGTACCAGAAAAATTCAAGGTCGAAGACCGACGTCGGTATACAGAGTCTTGTTTTGGTCATTTCCTTCGGATGGATCGGGGGATGAAGTTTTCGGGTAGCATAGTCCATCGACTGCTATTGCGTGAGCTACATCACGATGGGCCGGAGGATTAGATGAGATTTATGTTAGCTCCTCGTTTAGTCCGGTTCTCCAAGGTTGAATTCTGTCTGATCACCGGATTGAAGTTTGGAGTGATTCCCGACACGACGAGGTATGAGATGGTTCAGAATGGGATACACCAACGGTATTTCAATGGTGTAGATGAGGTGGATTATAAACAGCTGAGAGTTGTTCTACGGATCGGTGTATTTGAGGAGCAGTACGATGCTATGCCTCCTTTATATGCTAAACTGGATATTGATGGGGTTGGACAAGAGAGAGAAAGTTCCATTATGGCAGATCCGGTTAGTCGAGGACTTTGACGCTTTTGATGCATTCCCGTGGGGTGCCCACGGGTATAGGCAGTCCATTATTGGATTCAAGCATGCCTTGGACCGTCGACGTGTGCGGTATGAGAGACGACAGCAGGAAAATGGCGCTGACGTTCACACGGTGGAGACGTACAACATTTACGGTCTAGTTCACGCACTGTTGGTGAGAATTTAGAATTTGTATGTTTTGAAAACCTGAATATTTTTTTTACATGAGTTACAGAATAAATGATTGGATTCTGAATAACTTGTTTTTTTACATAGGTATTTGCGTATGAGGTTATCCCCGAGTTTGGGACCCGATTTGGGACTCGTAGGCGGATTGAGTTGTCCCTCTGTATGCTGAAATGGCAGTTGCATAAGCAACCAAGGTCGGACAAGCTGGACAAGATTTTCTTAGCCAGAGTAAGGATATATTGTGTTAAAGTGTTTACATATTACGACTACGACGAATACAAATACAATGGTCTAACAACGATTTCAGATGTTTGCGAGGACTGCACTGGTGCCGACAGCAGCTGAGAGGGTTGCACGGTACTACGAGGGCATATACGAAGGAGGCAGTCTAATTATGGCTGCTGATGGACATGACGGCTCGGTACCGAATCCCTTACATCATACGACTGTCGGACCCAGTCGTACGGAGGGTTCCAACCAGGAGTTTGGCAGTGGGAGTCCCCTCAGGCACAGGCCGGGTACGGAGGGTTCGGACCCGGAGTTTGTCACTGGGAATCCTCTTAGGCGCAGACATGTTCGATTTGCGATGCCCAGTGGAGTACATTCACGAGAAGACGTTAGATGGCATCGCCAAGTATGTCAAAAATGGTGTAATGCATTATTTATGTTGAAACAAGTGTTGGGTTTTAGTACTGACAATAATGATTTTGTTTCAGGACCGTTTGGAACGAAAAATCCAAGATGTGATGGATGCAGTCGCTATGTTACGGGAGGATCTCCGAAAGAGTGATCAGGAACAAGATAGGCAGCATAGGGAGGTGATGGACTTTCTCCGGGGGCGGTGGGGTTCGACATCACAGTCAGACAGAGATGGTCCACCCTCTCATGATCGAGACTCTCCACGTAGAGACAGAGACGGAGGGACAGACCCAGCCACCGGACCTACGATGAAGGCTGATGGACCTCAGACGCAGGGTCCAATAGCTGGAGATACAGTACGAGACCAACAGATGCAAGTCTCTGGTGGCACGGATACAAAAGTATTTGGGGAGACAGTTACCCAGGCGTTATTAGAGTTTCCGCTGCTTATGGAGGTATAGGATGTGGATCCTCCTATTTATATACAGGACCACACAGCGGACCCGTCCAGTCCACTGGGTCAGAGTCTCTCATCCCATACAATCCACACTCTTGACCTGACCAGGCGATCCAAAGGGAGCACCCCTGCGGTCCATCCAACACCGCTCTCTTCTACTCGATCATGTCGCACATCACCCCCCAGTGACACTCCCAGTCCATCCCGACACAGCCCACCCCACAGGTTTATCTCATCCCATCGGAGCCGTCGACGTGATCCACGGGGACAGAGTTCCTCCTCCCAACACCCCTCAGTGGTCCACGGTCAGCAGAGGCAGCAGCGGATTCGCAAACGAGGCTGGCAGTTGGTGAGCCCATACACTGACCCCTGTCGGTCGAAGAGGCCAAGGACACTGCCCCTATCATCAGTACATACATTCAGGCCCAATGATTTGGTAGACGCTGACCAGCTTGCGGCTTACAAAGCCTACAAGAGGAACGTGACGGGGAATTTTAAGTATTATAATATTGTGAATTTATTTTGAAACACCTAAGTTAAATTAGTTATTTTTCTAAATAATTGAAAATTACGCAGACTTGATGTGGATATGATGACCCCCGTGCCTGTGACTTGGTTCCACCGGTTGCAAACCAACTTTATGGAGTTGGAGGACACGGTACGTTTCTTACTTCGATTGTCTTTTAAGTTTGTTTAACTTATGGAAGAATACTAACAATGTATAATGTTTATATTGTCAGCATATGAACGCTTACCTGCATATTTTACCGAAGCGTCAGCGAGCATTCCCCACTGTCTACATTCAGAGAATGAACCTACTAGATTCTCAGTTCTATGTAAGTGTTTCAAATGTACAGTTTTCGCACGTCTGTTTGTTGTGTTTCATCATGTTTGTAACGTTTCGGTTCGTTATCTATTTTCAGTCAATGCTAGAGTTTCAGTGGCGGAGAATCATGCATCGCGATGCTGTGGGCAAAGCCCCAAAAAACTGGTATGTGTTGAAGTATAAGTGGTCCCCTGAAGATCTGATGACGGTACGTGGATTGCTTCCGGTGGGGAACCGACCATAGAACTAGGTTGACGCGGTGAGTGCAATACAGTTATGGTTTCAATGTGTTTAATTAATAATTCTTATTTTGACCATAACAATATCTTGAACACTTGGTACAGGTTCTTATTCCGTGCAACATAGGTGGCCAGCATTGGCTCGTGGCCAGCGTCGACCTTACTGTCGGAAAGATCCACCTGCTAGACCCGTTCAGACAGAAAGTCCCCCTACAGATCAGGAAAGAGCATGTCGCTCCATTGCGGTGGTTTCTACCCTCGATGTTGCATCAGGTGGGGTTTCACGATGCCAGACCAACGGGCGAGGTGAAGTACGAGAATCGAAATATGCCTTTGGGGTAATCGTGGTGTCTACAACACATGTGCCCCAACAGACTAGAGGGTATGACTGTACGAACATCATTTAAACTTTAAGTTTGTTTTATTAAACTTCAATTGTAACGGTTGTTCATGTGCTGAGTCGTATGGGTAACTGTGGTGCTCATACCTTGAGATTGATGGAGTACGTACTGGCGAACAAGAAGACGTTCGACTGGTCAGAAGAAGATATGAGCACCATACTGGAAAAGATGGTTGTGGAGATGTTTTGTAACTCCAAGCCCCATTAGATGTTGTAGTTGTCGATGTACAAACAATTATAGTAATGAACTTTCAAATTTCAAATTTTTTGTATAAAATGTCAAGTGTTTGCATTTACAAGTACAACACACGCATTTCATACAATAACAAAAGTAATAATTAACACCCCAACTTAATTAAACAATAAGTATGAACGGCTCGATTCACTCCACGGCAGATTCCTTGTGTGGGCACGTCTGTTTGTTTTGTCCAACTTGATGACATACGCTACACTTGCGACGGTATTCCTCGGGAACAATTCTGCTCGGACCTTCATTAATCAAGGGCAGATTAGAACACCTCTTGCTATTATGGCCTGATTGTCCACATCTTCTACATGATTGGGTGGTTGTCCTCTAGGAAGACGATGCATGTCGACCCTCCATCGGGCGACCTGATTGTCTCTTGGTCTTTGGATTTAAAACCACCCGCCCATCGATGTCGGATGGCACTACCCATGAAGAAGGATGGCCAACAGGCATAATAGGAACTGAGTATGTATCAATAAGTGTCTGTCTTTTGTAGTAGTCCGAACACAGCGATGTGAAATCCAAGTTTCGCTCCCTGCAAAAGCAATGAAAAAAATGACAATCACGTTTGTTTAATATAGCGTATAATTGTATACTGTTTATGTACCTTGCCGCTGCGAGTGCGTGAGAACACGGAAAATGGTCCATTTGGAATTTGTTGCATGTGCATGTCTTCTGGGCTAAGTCAACAGTCCACTGATTTTCGGACCGTTTGACAGAGAATATGTTCCAGTCCACTAGATTGACGGTCATATAACCGCACTTCTCGACCTGTTGTAGCATCATAAGATGTGATGCGTCGGTCAACTGATGACTCATGGACTGTGCAGCTCGATGTCGATCGTGAAACCAACGCTGTAACATATTCCTAATGAACTCTGCCAATGTCAACATAGGGAGTTGTCTTGCAAATTTAAGGCATGAGTTTATGCACTCTGCAACATTTGTTGTCATCACCCTGAACCTTCGTTGGGGATGTTGGGGTTTATACCCTAAAGATGTATTTTGTAAATGGATTTATGAAATAAATAAGAAGAAAAGTTCAATTCATTCTTGTTATGTTGTTTATTTTATAACTTGTGCATATATTAACATCCTGGATTGCCGGATGTAATCTCGAACTGTGTATATGAGTGTCATATGCGGATGGATACAGTAAGAGACGTGCAATCTAAAGAGTCCATAGATAGCAAATAAAGCCGGGTACTTTATTTGTGGTTAAGCTATAGCTGCAGTCCATTCCGTAATGTATGGTGATTCTATCCTGAATCATTCATATGAGATATGGGAATGGAGGCACCTTGTATGATGTGATCATATAGGACTGGGCCATGATCTATATGAATCTCTCACCAAGATCCGTTTACTGATGAGATTCATATATATCAACTAATGATGGCTATATGTGGGTGATCTTAATCCTGAGTGTCTTATCGACTCCTTCAGGTTAGATCGTGGTCTTTGATATACCATGGGTGAGGTCAGATGCAGTTCCTGATCAATATACTCTGTATGTTGTGATTGCGGTTTGGCTTGTGGCTGGGAAGGTATGTACACAATAGTGGAATCCACTCCTTCTTGTGAGAAGTAGATGGTAGTTCCCTTAAGGGTTGATTCGGGGCTTGGACAATATGAGCGCTCTCCTAATTCCGTGAGGAAATAGGATTTATTGTTCATTAGAGAATCAACGGTACTTAAAGGATATATGTAATAAGAGGGGTATAATGGACATTATGACCCAACTCTAACTATGAACTACTGTGGAGGATCACACCATGTGTAATAGCTATATCGATGGACACCGAGTTGTATCGGTCTGTGTAAAAAAGTCTGCAGTTGAGAGAGTGCAGCTTCGGGTTTTTAGTGGAATAACACCGGAGTTAATAATTAAGGAATATTAATTAAAGAGTTTAATTAATAATTCCAAGGATTATTGGAGCTCAAAATACTGTAGGTCCATTAGGTCCCCTTGCTAGCCCGATCGATTTAGGTAACAAGGGTCACGGTTAATTAATTGGATTGTCCAATTAATTGTGTTACGAAAGTGACACGTATTTATTCGGGAAATAATTGAATAATGATATTATTTAATTAATGAATAATGGTGATTAAATAAATGAAATAATAAGATTATTTAATTTTGTTATTAATTACTAAATGGAGGATGTTAGTTGATATTTGATTTTAAATAGAATAAGATAATATGATTATTTTATTTTATTAAATTAAATATTTGAAATTGAATTTAAAATGTTTAAATTCAAAATAAATATTTAATTATCTTTTAAAATCTAAAGAGATATCAATTAAAGAGTTTTAGTTATAATAATATATATATATATGATATATATTGATAACAAAAATATAGCACACAAAGGATATACACAAGTGTTTGTATATGATACAAACTCATATTGTGTGTAACAAAAAAAAAGAGAAACAAGTGATTGTGTGCGTGAATCAATCAAAAGAAAAAAAAAGAGCAAATAGTACGGGTACTATTGAAACAAAGAAAAAAAAAGAGCAAATAGTACGGGTACTATTGAAACAAAGAAAAATAAATTTAATACTTTTTTTTAAACAACTAGAATTGTTCTAGTTTGTGTATTCTCTTGGAAGAAAAAGTTTCTACTTCGTTTCTCTACATCCTCCTAAGTTCCTGAGTACGTGACGCGCCCACACGCAGTTACCAGTTCCGGGAATATCTAGGAAGATCAGTTGTATAGATCAGGAGCATATCGTAAAGTGAAGGAGCCTACAAACGTTGGTAAAGTTCTAATTTTTTTTTAATATATTGATTACAATTTCCTGTGTTTACATATTGTATGTATTAGTTCTGGAAAAAGAATTGCGATCCTAAGTTCACTGGTCCCAGATCGATTATGATATGTATAAAAATTTTTAAAACCTATTTCCGCTGCGTTACCAGTGAACGGGGTTCCAACAGGGGATAGTGTTTACGAGACCATTTGTGTGGACCGGCAGATTCAACATAATCGAAAGCATTCTTGTGCAGGTTACGTAACTCACTCATGTACCGGTTATATTTGAATTCAGTGTACGCTATAGCTGCTTTGTCCATTAAGCTGGCAACATCTTTTATGTGAAATCGCTTTTTCACATTTTCAGCAAAGTGCCAACAACATATGGTATGGGTTGCATATGGGAACACTTTAGAAATCCCTGCTTCAATGCTTGCATGTTGATCGGAAATAAAAATCAGATCATCTATATGACCAAAGGCACCCTTTAAGCAATCCAAAAACCATTCCCGTGAAAGGTTGTTTTCGGAGTCGCCGTACCCAAAAGCAAATGGATACACCTGTTCGTTTCCATCTTGGGCAGTTGCAACAAACATTGTACCCCCGAATCTTCCCTTCAAATGGGTACCATCAACTGCAATAACAAGACGCATGCACCTCCGAAAACCTCTAACTGAGGCCCCTAACGACATGAAAAAGTAAAGGAATTTACCGTCGTCAGCGCACTATAAGTCAGTGATTGTGCCGGGATTTTGTTGTTCCAGCACGTAACCAAAAGACGACAGTAGTTGGAAGGTTTCTTCATGTGTCCCATAGGTCAGTGACAATGCATAATGCAAGGCTTGATATGCCTTACTGTACATGATTTGGATGCCATACATTGTTTTCATATCGGCGATTATATCCTTGGGACGCATGAGACGACCATCTTGTTGTTGAAGTTTAGGTGCAACCACTTCTCCAATTATAACTGCACTAGCTTGTCGGTGGCGACAGTGAATCTCCTCCAAGGGACAACTGTGTTCATTGACAAAAATTCTTACTTGGAAGTACGTCTCTTCATCTCTTCTCACCGCTATTAATTTCCATGTACAGTTGTCAATCAAACAAACAAGATGTAATGTTGTCTTATTGGACCTTTTCACCTTCCATTCGAAGTTTCACCGCATTGCAAAAAGGCCAACTAGTCTCTTCAAATCCTTTATAGTCGGAAAGAACTGACCTTTATAAATCATGCTTGTAGGTTCTTTTGCTACCAAGGTTGTGCTTCTACCAATCCCAAACGAGTATGAATCTGCTTCGGGAATAACCTACATTGTGGTATTATCAGAATCATCTGCAGATACATTATGCCGAACCTCGGAAGTACCAGGCATATCTGCTACAGTGCAACTAACTCCTTCTACATGTCTTCCACGTCTTTGAATTTGGACATGATCTTCATCAGTGTTCTCTACATGATCTACCAGATCAATATTTGCCTCATTATCCACCTCCTGGTTCGGCCCAAGGTTCGGTTCAGTGTTCTCCTCATTGTACATCTCATTGTATTGCTCATTGTACCGCCCATCATTCATCTCAAATCGACAACCAAACACATCATCGAATTGAGGTTCACCAACATATGCATGGTCGACCACTACCGGTTGGACAACACATATGTTTTCCCCACCTTCAGTGGCACTCCTTTGTGTGAACACTTGGTTGCTACCGCTAGCGGATCCAAATGGTTGGGTATTTTCAGGAGCAGGAATATCATTTTGTATCACATCTCCAGTTGCCCTCTCAATTAGACTAACACATACTTGAGGGATCACCCGATCTTCCCCTAGCATAAACTGAACATCATCGTCATTTCTTACAAATGTGCGACATGTAGCGCCAAGAACGATCGATATTGTCTATAGATCAACCTTGTATTTGTTTACATCATACTTCACAACGGTATGCACGATCGACACCAATTCTTCGTAACTCATATTCTTTGACATATACATTCCTTGGTTGTCGGATCCAACAAACCTCTGACTTCCGTCGGGTAACTGCTCATATCGACCGTTGTAAGATATTACTATTCTCACCCGATTCATTCTCCTGTAACATTCATCACCACAAACCATTATGACAAACATAAAAGCTATGGAAAAGGCTCATAGCCTTTTAAAATAGTTTCTGAGGTTTTTACTATGATCTCCGAGCTTTTAGTAAAAGCTCCAACATTTTTTCCAAAGATTCTGAGGGTTTTCCCAAAAGAGCCGAGCTTTTTTCAAAGACTCGAGCTTTTTTACAAAGCCTCGAGCTTTTTTACAAAACCTCGAGCTTTTTTTAAGTCTCCGAGCTTGTTTTCTAAAGGCTCGAGCTTTTTTTCCAAAGGCTCCGAGCCTTTTCCAAGGCTTCGAGCCTTTTCCAAGGCTCCGAGCTTTTTTCCAAAGAGTCTGAGCATATTAGTAAAGGGTCCGAGCTATTTAATATGGGCTCCGATCTATTTACCAATGGCTCCGAGCTTTTTATTAACAACATCAGAGATTCAAATTTCACAGATTCAAAATTCACAGAACCAGCTTCATATTTACAAAAGGAAAGTTTTTTAAAAATGAAGGATAAAAAACAGTATTTCAGACAAACATATTACCTTGTTGTGCTGAAGAACGTTGAGTAATTTTAAAGTTTATTGTAGAGAGAGAAAGAGAGGAGTTACTGCGTTCAGTGTTCCAAGTGTGAAGATGGAAGTACAGAGACAATAAAAAATTGATTATTTAAGGGCAATTTTGGTAGTTCATCAAAATATGTGCCTTTTAAACATAACTTATTAAACCGATGATGTTGGTACAACAACGAGACAAAAATGTGACATTTCTCACAATTTCCACTTGTGTGAAATTAAAGACTATAACTATTTAAATATCAAAAATACATTTTTTTTTGAAAGGCAAATATCAAAATACATTAATTAATTAAACATATGAAAGGGACAAATATTTCGTTCAATTACATCATACCCCATGATTGAAATGTGACATAAGATCGAATATCCATTTCTTTTGTAAACGATGCGAGTGGACTAAATACATGGGCACGTTGCAGGCTTGCAGCCGTTTCTAGCTTTATAAAATTATTATATTAATCAACAATAATGTAATTTCGAGTTAAGGGTTTAACTCAGTTGGTATATGGACGAGTTTGAGGTTTATATAAATAACCTCCAAATCAACAATTCAAATCTTACAAATGACAAAAGTTTCAAAAAAAAATTAACTGGACTAGATACGTGGACAAATAAATACAGTAAAAAAAATGTAAAATCATTGTATGTTTTCTGAACTGCTGTAATAGAAAACATGTCGCTAAAATTTTACACGTTCATGTACTATAACCACCGACACTCAGGAGATATTGCCTATTTTGGTGCATTGGATCTCATGTTTTTTTTAAAGGACCCTCCTTGTGAGGGTTAATGCTAATATTTATTTATTATATCTAATTTGATTTCAATGGACGTGAGAGAAAACATCAAACAATAAAGTAAATCACCTTAATCAAGTGATATAATTCAAAATAATTATTTTAATATTCTTCAGCTGTGATTCACCTGAAATATATTGTGATGTGCTTCCATAGCTTTGTTGTAAACTTGTAATTTATAAAATTAATTTATTTTCATTTAAAAAAAAAAGCATGTGGAGACATGAATGAATGATTGAATACAAAGTGGTAGATAATAAAGTAATAGTATAAGAAGTAAACAGAGAGACTGATTGGGCAATAATTTCACAAATCCCAGTGAAAAAACCAAAAGCAAATTCTCTGACTCTTTGTCAATATAAGGTTAAAAATATTAATAAAGTAAAAGTTTTTATCATCTTTTTATTCCCAATTAATTAATTAATTAATTAATAGCTAGCACTGTGTCTGTAACAACATTTAACTTGAACAGCTTTTGATTAACCTTAACCAATCAGAGAATGGCACGTGGATACATTGTTTGAGAAGAAAGGATTATCTCGAATAAATGCTTTTAATAATTCTTTATGCAGATTGCAGGCAAGCCAGCAATCCAGCATTCAAATTCTTGGTCCCCCCTCCCCCAATTCTCCGTTTATTCGGCTTAACGGTGTTATTATTATTATTTTTAGTAAGTATTATTCTATTATATGAATTTATTAGAGTTTATTTTTTAAAATAGAAAATAACTCGAACCCACAATCCAATAATATAGACAGGGACGGAACTTGGTGGAGGCCAGCAGGGGCCATGGCCCCCACACACACACCCCCCCCCCCCCCCCCCAAAGGATCATGAAAAAAAAAATTTAAGTTATTAATAATTAATAATAAAACTTAATAATTATTCTAATCTCTAGTCAGTGGTCACTCTAGCCTCTAGGTCCATCATAACTCCAGTCACTTGCCTCTAGGCCCTCTACATTGAAATTTTTTAATGTAAAAAAAATTATAATCTCTCCTCCCTAATTCCTTTGTGTAGTATGAAATCTACCCCAAATTTTCAACCTAAGAAAACATTCCACAGCCAAATCTAATCTCTCTGCATCCGTCTCCTCTACTTGTTGTCTCAATGCCTTGTAATCCAAAGTGTTTGAATTTCAGAGATTACCATTCATTCATCAATCGACATGTACTTTCATGAAATTTTTCTGAATAAGTACTCTTTTACTCTTTTTAGTTTAGTATACATAAAAAAATTGTTATTTTTCTTTTTTATATCATCATCATGTATACCGTAGCAAAAATTGTTAGATACACTTTGTGACTTTGGCCCCCCTAACATCAAACTTCTAGTTCCGTCCCTGAATATAGATATGAGATGTTTTACTATCGGATCCGGACCAACCTCCTGTTGTCGATGTCTGGTACTTACAGAGTTACAGCTCCTTCTATTTACTTCTAATAATTACTCCATTTTTAATTGTTCTTTTTTAACAAACAAATCATATACTTATTTGTATATCACACTCCATGCACGTCAAGAAATTGAGAGCATTTTCTTAGCCAAAATCAATAATAAAGTCATAATTTCTATATAAAAAAATTAACTATACATGATAAACTTGATCCAAGTAGTTAGGTATTATTGAATTTATATTGATGCAAGTTTAACTTAAAAATAATGTTAACTGCTATTTTCTTCCGTAATAGTAGATTAAATATATATATATATATATATATATATATACATGAAAATAAAAATGTAATATTGTTTTTATTCATTATTAGTCCATATATAATAGCAGTTTTTTTTTAAGTATATATTAAGGTCGGGCATGTGAACCTATCTATAATTATTATTAGGGGTAATTACTCTGGTGGCCATCGACTTTTGCCACCACTCTCAAAATGGCCACCAGTTGGGGATTTAGTTTAGAAATGTCAATTTTTGACAAACAAAGTTACACCGGTGGTCATTCCGTTATAACACCGTTAACTTTTTCAAAGAATGTTACACTAATGGCCATTAATTTGTTCACTTGGTATCAAAATGACCATTATAATAATTTTTCTCCAAAATTACTCTAGTGGCCATCCATTTGGTCAATTGGTATCAAAATGACCATTATAATTGTCCCATTTTTTTCTAAAACATGTGTATTGACTATCAATTTGGTTAATTGGTATCAAAATAATCATTATATGTACAACTATATTCTATTAGAAAAATAAACTAAGCAATCATTAAAAATAAAATTTCATTTCAATAGAGAAAATAAATAATTCATTTGATTCAATATAATTTTAGCTAGTCATACACATCAAATACTACTTGTCAAACTGCACAAGTATACCAAAATCCCCTACACAAGTATACCAAAAAACTGTTCAAAAGCCATACCCGATTGCACCATATTCAAAACCACACAAAAGTTTGCCAACCAGATTGGTGCAATCGGGTATGGTGCAATAGTGTATGGTTTGACAAGTAGCAAACTTTTGTGTGGTTTTGAATATGGTGCAATCGGGTTTGGTTTTTGAACAGTTTTTTGGTATACTTGTGTAGGGGATTTTGGTATACTTGTGCAGTTTGACAAGTAGTATTTGATGTGTATGACTAGCTAAAATTATATTGAATCAAATGAATTATTTATTTTCTCTATTGAAATGAAATTTTATTTTTAATGATTGCTTACTTTATTTTTCTAATAGAATATAGTTGTACACATAATGATTATTTTGATACCAATTAACCAAATGGATGGTCAATACACATGTTTTAGAAAAAATGGGACAATTATAATGGTCATTTGATACCAATTGACCAAATGGATGGCCACTAGAGTAATTTTGGAGAAAAATTATTATAATGGCCATTTTGATACCAAGTGAACAAATTAATGGCCATTAGTGTAACATTCTTTGAAAAAGTTAACGGTGTTATAACGGAATGACCAATGGTGTAACTTTGTTTGTCAAAAATTGACATTTCTAAACAAAATCCCCAACTGGTGGCCATTTTGAGAGTGGTGGCAAAAGTCGATGGTCACCAGGGTAATTACCCCTTATTATTATCATCATCATCATCATGAGTGGAACTTCTGCCGATGATTATTGTGTGGAATCAATTATGTGACGTTATAAAGTTATTGTCATGCTAGGAAAGTGACTTTATAACATTACATAGTCAGTTCTGTAATGTTACATAATCATCGATGCACAAAAAGATGTTGAAACATCCAAAAAGCTATTGATATATGCTATTGACGTTTCTTTACTTTATGCAAGTGGCATACCAAATCGTATTATTTTAATTAAATTGTATTGGAATAAATTTTATTATACGGTCAATCTTGAGTTAAATTTAATAGCGTTCAATTTCCAATAAAGTCTTAGACAAGGGATATAAAGTTTCCAATGAATCAGTTTCAATTTTTCGTCTAACAAGGACCTTTGATTAAATTTAATAAAAATCAATAATGAAATTTATAAAAATGTTTTTTAAAAATTTAAGTGATAATATATTATAATTAAAATAAAAATTTTAAAATTGGAAGTTAAGAATATAAATATGGGTTATGTTATATCAACTCAAATTTATGATTCAATTTTTTGACTCAAATATGCTATTTACTCGAATTGTTGATATATTGAAATTAAAAAATTAAATAAAGAATTTAAATTGATATAGTATGACCCAAAAAATGAGAAATCAGTTACTTTGATCCTGAAAGTCCTTTGGCTCATAGAGGAGGTCGATCACAAAAGACGCAAGCCTTTATTTCTTAAAAAAACATCCTCATCTATAATGGACAAGTCACGAACTCCTCGTTTTATATATATATATATAAATTATCAAGTACAATATACCTTATTTTAATTTTAGTAAAGACCTTTATGAAATTATATCGATTTATTTTTTTTTATAAATGGTAATTTTAATGAAATCTACCTATGAAGAAAATTTGAGAATTTTTTAAATACCAGAACTATTTATCTCAAGTTTGTTAAATATAAATGCATAGGGAAAATGAGATAAATATAGGAAAATTAAAAAAAAAATTGTTCTAGTACTTAAAAAATTTCCAAATTTTATTCATATGTAGATTTCAATGAACTTATCAAAAAAAATAAGATCAAAATTCATAAAAATATATGTGATTTCATCAAGGTCTTAATCAATATATACATATATGAACTTTCAAATGAGGGACCCCTTGCTTTGATTTTGATAAAGACCTTGATGGAATTACATCGATTTTTATGAATTTTGATATGATATTTTTTTTGTATGGATGATAAGTTTATTAAAATCTGCATATGAATACCATTTAAGATTTTTTCAAGTACTATAACTATTTTTTTTTATTTTCCTATATTTCTCTAATTTCCCGATGTCTTTATATTTAATAAAATCGAAATAAATAGTTATATCACTTGAAAAATTTTCAAATTTTATTCATAGGTAGATTTCACTAAACATATAATCCACACAAAAAAATTCAGATCAAAATTCATAAAAATCGATGTAATTTCATCAAGATCATTACTGAAATTAAAATAAAAAATCTCATACCTGAAGATTTATATATATATATATATATATTATATCAACCCTGCCATAAAATAGTTGGATATGACGGTTTTAATCAAATTTTTTTTGATAATGGTGATTTTATTCAAATGAGTAATACATGACGTATACTAACAACTAACATATTGTAAAAGTAGATATGTGAACCAATGACGCATGTAATGTTTGATTTCGATAGGTTACGGTATAACCTTGAGATTTAGGATGTCAGATTTGGAAATAAATAAATAATACTAACAACTAAAATGTGATGCTGCTTTTCAAAAAAAGAAAGTGATGCTGGTTGGTTTTATTACCCATTCTAATACTCTAATCCCATGTGCTAAACACAGCCTAACATCTAATTTATGATGGAAATCACTTCATTTATATATTCTTTAATTTAAAAAAGAAAAAGCTTGAGCCCAATTGCCCAAGTATTAATTTATTTAATTTACACGAGGAAGTCAACAATAAATGAATCCTGCTTGTTATACAATTTATGTGAAGACAAAGTAAGTGCAAATACTAAAATAGATAGCATTTCCCAAAAATACATATTTTAACACAAGACAACTCAACTAAATAACTAATTATATATTATTCTTGGAGTGGAGTATACAAGAGGAACGAGGATCTTATCTTGGTGTTAAATAGGACAGCTTATTGAGATTTTGTTGCAAATCCAAAACATATCGTACACGACACTCATCTTCTTCTTCAATGCTTTCTTCTCCAAAAATCAGGCCTCTAAATGGCACTCTTCCCATCAATACACATTTCCTATAAACTCCCTAAAATCATAAATCATAACCACCCTATACCAAACTCACCCATTTTCTAATGCTCCTTTTTTACATTTCCTATTTCATCTCTGACTTATCTTCAAATAGAACAATTAATTTTTTATTTTTATTTAAGTCAAATGGAACAATTAACTAAACAAGTGTTCCAATAAAAATTGATAAATTCTCCGCATTTACATTAATGATATTGTGTGTATTTTACAAATATATGTGTGGAGTTTTTTCGTCAGGTTATGAGAGTACATATCTGGACTGTACATGTAATGTTTGATCTCGGCAAATTCCAACAGTCATATTGTAATAGTTCTTGTAACATTTCAAAAAAAAAAAGCACTAATGATATGGTGGATTTAAGCTACGCAATTAAAAAAAAACATAGTTACTAAATTAGATAAAAAATAATCCAATTATGTATTTTTATTTAAAAAAAAAACCTTGACAAGGGTTTTCATAAAATTTTGAAATCAATTTTTTTTTCCCTCCTAAAAGGAGTCAAACTCCAGGGATCTGTTCAAATTATTCCAACAAATAAATACTCCGTGGATTAGGGCTATTCATATACCCGTGACTTATATAGTTATACTACATGACTCAATAGGGGGATTACCATGTTATTAAAAATAAAATAAGATGAGGTTGCTTTAGTGGTATGCCTCTTACACTTACATTTAATGGGTTGTAGGTTCGAGTCATACACCCTTTTTAGATTGCGAAATATTGTAATAGTTAAAAAAACATATCATTAAAAACGAATAAAACAAAATATATGGTGAGCAATACATTCTCAAATCAAATTTATAATCAAATTTATAAAAATTGATCAGCAGATGTTATTGATATTATGGCAATAGCTCCGGGAATAATAATAATAATAACAAAATGATAATTTTTTTCTTAATTGGAAACAATAATGTTAGAAAACAACCCAGTTTTGACACTATCTCACAATTGGGGTTCAACTACCCTAAACCTACTAAATATCATCATAATTATAGATATTTCATTTGGGTAGTTATTGTAACAAATTTTCAACACATTTAATACACTGCTAAAAATAGTTATAGCATGTTTGCCCTTCAATTATTTTCCTTTTAACAAAATGCTATTAATTTATTGTTCAGTGGAAACCTAATCATTTTTTTTTGTATATACAAAAACCTAATAAAATTTTACAGCTCATCATTCCTTCCCATATATTTCTTTAAATTCAAGATCTATTAACATGTGTTTTGATATTTTAATCTTCTCGATAATAAATAGAAATTCATGGAGCTCAGCTGGTAGATGAACGAGTAGAGGTTTGGATAAATGATTTTCAGGTCAGCAGCTCGAATCCTACCAATGACGAAAGTTTTTTAAAAAAATACCTGGTTTCGAATTAATAAATATTATAAAAAAAAATATGGGTCAGAGTCATGACCCTTCTCTCAAAAGTTAAATTGTAATTATTCATAAAAAATAATAATATAATAAAAATGTCGATAGATAAAGAAATTTTATTATTAGATCATCTCCAATCTAAATAGTGTTTTTGGTGCAATATTTACACTAAAATAGTGCAACTTTGACTATTTCATATTCAACTCATTTTACCAAATTTTATATTATTCTATTTTTTTATTATCATTCGTAAATAAATACTCATCTCCAACCGATAAAAATCCAATTTATAATAAAATTTGTACTAAAATTATGCTAAGTGAAAAGTATCGCGCGATATATCGTAGGATACTGTTTATTGGAGCAAAAATAGCGCGGGATTTGCCGCTGGGTTGGAGCTCCAATTTGCTAGAAATGGCGATTTGCAGCAGGTTTGGAGATGCCCATAGTCTCATTCGATCTGGCTCAAGTCAGCTAGCCAAGCCAAAAATGAAGCTGTACAGGCCAAGCGGTGAAGAGTCAAGACAGTCACAGACTCACAGTCATAAAGCCGTAACGCCGTTATCTAACCAGAAACAGTAATGGCCCTGATCAAAGGCAAACTCGTGTTTCAAGGAGCGGGTCCGTTTTAATCGAGAGCAACTTCCGTGTGCCAGGCTCATAGGTCTGGAACATTTAACTCATGCCATGTGCTATAAATAATAATCCCACAAGAGATATTTGCCACGTGGTATAATATTATTATTTTGCGTATGCACGCCCGTCACACAGTAACGTTCTCGAATTTAGTTTCGTTTTATCCCACACACACACACACACACACACACACACACACACACACACACACACACACACACACACACACACAAGAAAAATACCCCACCAGCCCCCCCGCCTATTTCTTTTCTGTTTTGTCTTCATTTCAAATCCCCAACTAAAAAGTCAGTTTATTTAAACAAAATAAATAAAAAATAGAGAAAAAAAAACTCTCTCTCTCTCTCTAAATTCTTCTTCCAACTTTTTTTGATTTTGTTCATTTTCTCTCTCTATAGCTCAGACCGGCGAGGGAAATCTCGCCGGTGGCCGAACGAAATATCGTTCTCCTGTATATTTAAATCTCCGGTTTATGTATGATTCCATTCAAGAGAGAGATTTGTTTTTGTGTGATTTGAGAATTATTATGATTAAAAATATAGAAGGAAAAAAAAAACAACAAAAAGGAAAATATTCTCTCTCTTGTGTGGTGTGTAATGGCTTGTAATGCAGGGAAAAGAAGAGAAGAAAAGAAGATGCTGAGATCCCTTCCGTTTTCTCTTCTATAAATCTCTCTCTTTGTCTCTGTCTCTGTCTCTGAATTGTTAATTTGATCTGCCTTTCGCTTTCTCTCTCTCTCGCTCTCTCTCTCTCTCTCCGTCTACGTCACCGTTTTGGTCTCTGAATTTCTTGAGAGAGAAAGCGAAATTCTAAGATGGCTCTCATGTGAAGTTTTGCTTTTTCTGAGTAAAGGTGCGGTTTCTGTTGCATTTAAGTCATTTCAATTTAGGTCAAACTTTCTCTGCTTGGTTTGTTTGTTTGTGTTTTTTTTTCTCTCTCGCTCTTATGTGCTGATTTTATTTATTTATTTATTTATCAAGGTTGAAAGCTAAATTGAACAGATTGGACTTGTTTTTGAACGCGATCGTTTCCTGTATTTTAAATATTTTGTAGTGGAATTGCATAATTTGAAGGAAATCTTGAATGTTTAGTTGGTTTTGTTGAGATTTAGCTCAACTAAGCTGTAGAGAAGTATTAGGTACAAATCAAACAGGGATTTTGGTTTATAATTAATTTGCAATGTTAAAAAGATATTTGCTTTTGTAACATTTTCTCAGGAACCAAACTAGGCATTCATGTTTGGTCGTTGGTAGGTAAGATAGTTATTTCTCATTTTATAACATTATCGTACTTTGTTTCATTGTCTCACTCAGGAAAAAATTGTAAGAAAAAGAGAGAAGAGGAAACTGATTTTTAGTTGATCTGGGTAGCAGATAATCAACAAAAATAAATTATGTGATCTACCACTCAGGAAAAATATAGACAAAGCGAATTCCTTTGTGCTTGATTATTAGAAATTATAGAATTCTGAAGCTGAATTTCCGATGGGGTTTCTTTGTTGCTTGATTTTTTTTTTTTCAATAAAAAATTATCTAGATCATCATTCGTGAACTAAAGGAGATGTGAATTCTCTCAGGAGAAGAGTCATGAAGTCTGGGCAGAGATAGCAAGTGAAAAAGTTTGAGCTTTTGTTTCTGTGTTGGGTTTTTCCATCTGGGTTCTACAGCTGCACAATGCCTTCTGAAGCAGTGGATCAAAGGGGTGGATCTGCATCATCCCATTTCTTCGAAGAACTTCGTTTTTCTGCTGAGGTATTTTCGTGCATCCAGATTCTCCCCAAAATTTCAATTGTCAAATTTGTATGAGATATTGTACTGATGTTTATTTATTCTTCCGAAAGATAGTATTACACTATTTTAAATTTCTTTCCTTATGTGTGCGTACGTGATGTGTATTCAAGTGTTAGTTATTTTCTTATCTTTTAACCGCCATTTGTTTCTGTTTGAATATCAATTGTCACCAACTTTTATTGGACAGAGACAAATTGGATTGTGGAAGCCGAATACCATGTCTGATCACCAAGGTGAGCAGCATTCAATTGGTTACCTTTTTTGATCTAGTTCCGTTAAGAGTGCTTAATTACTATTGTTAGGCCCTTTCTTATCGGCTTAAGCTTTTGAGTCTAGTGGTTACGAACATGGGAGACATGAGTTCGAGTCCTCCCACGTGATTATATTTAAATTTGTTAATTGTAATGTGAATTAGTTGTGTGTTTGTGTTTGGGCTCGAGCCATGTGGCAACTGGCAATCCCGTTGGTCTTGCATGTGAGGGGGTGTGTTAGAGTGTTTAAATACTATCGACCTATCGTTGGTCCCTTTACTACCGGCTTAAACTTTTAAGTCTAGTGGTTACTAATAAATTCTATTTGTTTCAACTTGATCAAATGCAATCTCCATTTTAAGTAGCTTTTGTTTGGTTGTTTTGACCATTCAGTAAGGTGAACTTAGATGTTATAGTAATTATTTTTGTTTAAATACTAAATAAATGATCTCCTGACAAATAGGAGAATTGTGTTGCTAAAGTCCAGGAATTTATCAATAAAGGATGGGATTAAAAATGGGAATGATTAGTTATAATGACTGCGTGGAAGATTGTGAATGTTTATTAACTGGCGGGTCTCAACTGTGTTGGTTTGTTGGTATGTGGAAGATTCTTGCATTATACGACTTTCTCTATAGCCATGGCCCATACTGTTCATAAGAATTCAAGAACTAGCTTAATCCGTTCCTCCAAATCTGTAGCCTTATTACAAAATCATATGAATGGGTGTTTCCAATAGAGAATAAATTTCGATCATTCATGCTAGTTGTATGATGTTATAGTTTAGAAGGAATACTCATCTCCATTCGGGACATTTCCTTTGCAGCTATGAACTCTGTAGATTAGGTGAATAGAGGAAACATAATTCCATGAATTCTTCAATTATTACAATGTCATAACTCATAACCGGAGTCATTCTAGGTAAATAGGGCACTGTATGATGTATTAGGCTCGTCTTTGCAAAAGTTTTCTCAGTGGATATCTGACTTCTTCGTTTGTGAGTATATTTATAATGTTTGCATCACTTTGTGTTACTTACTATTTAGAGTGAAATGCTTCCAACCTTCTCGAGTTCTGAATTTTGTGAATGCCATTGCTGGGTGTGATTTTACTGAATCTTGTTCCATAAGTTTTGGAGTGAAGGGAGTAATAGAAGGAAGGTCTCGTCTAAGTAACTCTGTTAAATTATTTTTATGGTATGGTTGTTTGACATGTTCTCTGAAACACGCGTCCAATCCAGTTGACCTTGACTGAAGTTTAATTATCATCGGAAGTAGTTTGGTTGGTCAACTTATGAGATAGTGTACTCATATGAAATGATTGTAAGGAATGTTAACATACTGATTTTTTATTTTATTTTTTATTTCTTTTCTACCTTTCCACCCCTGCGCCTCAACGAGCTGTTTCTCCCCATGTCATACATACACCTACACACAAAGATGTGCACAAATTAATACTGTTGAAGATGATAGAGCTAATGATCTCAGTGTCAAAGATTGGCCCAATTAGTTTTCATTTTTGGCTGTCTCAGTTTGTGGAGATATCTTATTTGGATATTTTTCGATGTGTTAGAATCCAATATTTCTATAAAGCTTTTTGCACCATTTTTTTGTTGTAGAATGGTAGTTATGAGACTTTGCTTTGTATTTCATGACTTTGGTTGACTAATATTCATTTTGGTTGCGTCTTCAATATGGGTCTCAATTTGCATATTGCTGCCTTTTAAGTTAATATATTGTACCTTGTTATTTGTTTTTTTTTTTTCTGATTTTTTTTCTTTTTTTGGAAAAACTTGCGCGTAATGATGTTCCCCTGTGATTTGAACTTCTTTGTAGTAACAGATAATTTATAATCGAAAACAATATGTGATTAGAGCGCTTTTACCGACTAATTGATATGTAAATGTTGTTCTTCAGTAGGTACAGAAGGAATGGTAACAACATCTGGAAGCAAGTTCGTTGCTTCATCTCCACAGGAAAAGTTTTCACCAATTGGGGTTCCGTCTGTGGATTGGTTAGAACTGCGACGTTCAACTTTAGCCAGAGACCAAGCAAAAAAGTTAGGCACTGGTGGAGAGGAAAGAATTGCAAGTTTGTCTGAGACATCATGGAATTCTTTGAATCACCCGCCAAAATCATGGTCAAGTTTGTGCGTGCAACCGCAATCTACATTTAGTGGAAACAGGATCGGTATTAATGGAATCCAGTCTGAAAGCAGTCTGTTCTCCAGCTCATTGTCTGATATATTTAGCCGAAAATGTAAGCTCTTTTATTCATGTCTTAAATATGCTCATCTTTACATTTCTTGTGTTCAATGATAGCTAAAATTGATACTCAAGTTGACTTAGTACTTCACGGTTATGCTGATGGCTTCGTTAATTTTACTGTTGGATCATTCTAACTATCTTTGTAAAAGACAGCTTTTTTTCTTACTCTAGATTCTTTTCTTGGCCCTCCTATATACATGTTTGTAATTATGCTCATCTTAATATTCCATGTGTACACAGATGACTAGAATTTGATACTTCAATGGACTGACACTGTGTTTACATTGATGGCTGCATTATTTTGCTGGTTGGGTCATTCTGATTATCATTCTAAAAGACATAGCTACTTTTTCTATATATTTTTCCTTGGTTTCCACAATTCGCATGGTGTTTCATCCAGATTGATCTCAAAAGCGGGAAATACAGCCATCCAAATGAATGGGTCCAAAATTATTTGGTGATGGTTGTATTACTGAAACTGATAAAATTCCTGTGTGCTTCTCCATTAATGTGCAGTGAAAATGTCAGGGAGTGATGTACTATTCCATCAGCCTTTCGACACAGTTGGTTCCCACCCTGGAGAAGATGAACCATTTGAATCTTTGAAAGAGATTGAGGCGCAGACTATAGGGAATCTGCTTCCTGATGAAGATGATCTGTTTTCTGGAGTGGTTGATGATCTGGGACATAGTGTTTATGCCAATACTGGAGATGAATTGGAAGATTTTGACCTTTTCAGTAGTGGTGGAGGTATGGAATTAGAAGGTGTAGTCACAAATGGTCAAGGGGTTTCTAATGGTATGGTGGTTGGTGAACATCCTTATGGTGAACACCCTTCTAGAACACTTTTTGTCAGAAACATCAATAGCAATGTTGAAGATGTTGAGTTGAAGGCTCTTTTTGAGGTTTGTAGAACCACATGTTTTATTGTGGTTTATTCTGACAATGTGGTTTACTACATTTTATTTTGTAAGTTAACTTTGTATTTGTGTTTTCCTCTATCAGCAATATGGCGAAATCAGAACTATCTATACTGCCTGCAAGCATCGTGGGTTTGTTATGGTTTCTTATTATGATATAAGGGCAGCCCGTAATGCAATGAGAGCACTTCAAAATAAGCCATTGAGGCGTAGGAAACTTGACATACACTATTCAATTCCAAAGGTGTGGTGGTGTTTTTCCAGTCTTGATGTTCGTCGTAGTTAGTGTTTACTAAAACTTCTAAATATATAGTTGTCATCATTATTGCTGTTGCTACCTTTGTGTGTATCTAATTGGTTCTTGTGTGCTTGTGTTGCCTTCCTGATGTCAGGATAATCCATCTGAAAAAGATACTAACCAGGGCACCTTGGTGGTTTTCAACCTTGATTCTTCTGTCTCAAGTGACGAGCTCCGAGAAATTTTTGGTGTTTATGGAGAAATTAGAGAAGTAATGGGTTCATTTAATTATTTCTTGCTTGCATATGTTAAGGATAACAGAATCAAATTTATAGACATTAATTTTTGTCCACAGATTCGTGAGACTCCTCACAAGCGTAATCACAAATTCATAGAGTTTTTTGATGTTAGAGCTGCCGAAGCTGCACTTCGTGCATTACATCGAAGTGACATTGCTGGGAAGCAGATCAAGCTTGAACCAAGCCGTCCAGGGGGTGCCCGACGGTATGACGATTGTTTACTTCATTTATTCTATTTCGTATTTCCATCTCTCAGATAAAAGTTTGTAGTGGGAACATGTGTATGTTTCCCTATTTGCTGGCCCTGAGTCCATAATGACGAAGGCTTAACACTTGGTTATTTAATGAATCTGTAGCTTTTACACTCTTACCTTTATTTTTTTACTTTTATTGATTAATAAACATTGTTTTTTTTTTCCTGGATACCTGGAATGCTATAGGGCGTTTTGAGCTGTTTTCTTTTTCTTTCTTTTGACCTCTGTTATTTGATAGATTATATGAACATTCCTGTTGCAGTTCCATGCATCAGCCAGAGCATGAGCAAGATGAATTAAATCTTTGCCGAAGCCCTTTTGACGACTTATCTTCAGGACACATGGGTATGATTATGGCTATCAACAATTTCTTTACCTTGGTTCATCGTTGTCTTCTTGAGCCTATGTTTTTGTTTATTTGTTTCTTTGTATCATCATATAATACTTTTGACTGCTGCAGTTTCTCCTGGAGTAATCACTTCTAGCTGCATGGAGAATGGATCAATCCAGGTTATACATTCTGCTGTTCGGTCAACTGCTAGTGTGTTTACTGAACCTCATCAGACTTCTAGTGTGCCGAACAAGTTGCCCTCTCCAGCAAGAGTGGCATCTATTGGCACACAATTTGGGCTTCATGAGCCCAACCACTCTTTGGATGAAATGAAGATTGGTAATCAACATCCGAGTTTCCATCCTCATTCTTTCCCTGAGTATCATGATAGTTTAAGCCATGGTAGTCCATACAAGTCTCCAAGCACTATCATAGATATGGCTACCAATGTTGGTCCCAAAATTACAGAAGGACTTGACAATAGGCACATTCGTGGATTTAGTTCAAATGGGCACCTGATTGAACCTAATGGAGGTGGTAAGTTTTATTGATTCTGATGTCATAGTTGGTTTCAAATGTTTGTTTGTATCTGTGTAAATTATCAATTTCAGTTTAAAATTGCTTGTTATGCCACTCGGTTTAAGCTAGATGTATTGAAATGATTCTCTAAATCTGTATCTTCCCTTATCTTAGCGCTTAAAACTATTATTTAGGCACTTTCTTGTAAGTTTCGGCTTTTGGTTCCAGTGGTTACTTACAATGGTATCAAAGTCAGTTAACTAGGAGTGCCTGGGTTTGAGTTTTCCCTTGTGATTGGATTTGTAATTGTTGTCTGTGATGTTTGAGCTAGGTCCAAGTAACAAGCCCTTTGGTCTTGCACGTGAAGTGGTGCATTTAAACTTAATACTGTCGTTTAGTCCCTTGCAACTTGCAAGTTTAAGCTTTTTGGTCTAGCTTGTCACTTATATGTTATTTTGCCGTTGAGTGGTTAAAGCTTGTTTCATTTTGACTGCAGTTAATTTAGGGACCGCAATTAATTTTTATAGAGGCATTCCCTGCCTTTAATTTCTTCTCATTCCTCTTATGGGTTTTGTAAAAAATGTTGAACATCCTCATAGAATTTAGGATGATTGTCATGCAACATCTTTACCTGATTAATATACAGACTTTCAATTTGTCATTATGGATATGGGTTGGAGGTAATCTCAAATGCTGGTAGCTGGATCTGGCAATTCGGACTGTTTGACTATGAATGTATAACACCTCTATTTATTTATTTTTTACTGAAATTTTTGGCTTCAAATGATTTTTCCCACCCTTGTAAGTTAGGCTTTAAATGAAAACTTAATAGACAAGCTTAGGTAATTGACTTTATCAAGACATGATATGCCTAATTTAAAATTAAAGTTCTCTTCTACTGACTGAATATGATCCTTCAAATAGGTACCCAAGAGTAAATAGATAACTTTGTAAAATTTAAATTTCTTATTTGTTACTTGTTAGGACATAATGTCTCTTTTATCCTTGTCTGCAAATTAAACTTTGGTTTTTTCATTAAAAATTGGGTCACACTTTTCATCTATTTTTTGGATTTTGGGAGTTTTGATAGTGCAGCTACCAAAATCCAGTAATGAAATAATACATGGAGGTAGGTGCACATGCATGAGAAGTGTTAGCAGGGTTCACAGCTATTGAGATTAGAACCCACTAGCACAGTTTAGGTTTTGCATATGGCAGAAATTTTTTTATGTTACAAAGACCTTTGCATATGGCAGAAATTTTTTTATGTTACCAAGACCTTAAGATAATCTTGTTCTTGTTTGTCCTCTTAAACAAAACCTTGTTTGCTTGTTGTAAGTCATTAACCACATTTTCTTCCTATTATAGTTATTACTGTTGTGGTGTAGAATACACTGATTAATCTTTACTCATTCTTATGTATAATGGAAAACTCAACAGGTTTAAAATGGAAATAGATGGTTCCATGACTTTACACAATTATGATTCTTTAACTCTTACATAATGCCTTTCCCGTCATACAAGTTTGAGGGATTTTGAAGATTTCATAAATTAGTTATTTGTGATTTACATACTTGGTGTGTTCAGAGCTTCTAACTTTAGACAATTACACACTTGTGACTTTAATCACTGGATATAGTTAATTCCCTCTTTTGAACTTGAAGTTATTACTTCAGTGATTTTGTGATTGATATAATTCTTTTTTATATAGTTCTTGGATCTTCTGGAAATGGAAGTTACTCCCTTCATGGAAATCATTATGTGTGGAACAACACCAATTCACATCAGCAACATCCTTCACGTCCCATGGTTTGGCCAGGTTCACCATCATTTCTCAATGGTCTTCATGCTAATCGTGTTTCGCCTATGCCTGGATTTCCTAGAGTGCCTCCTCTTATGCTAAACCCAGGATCACCTGTGCACCATCATGTTGGATCAGCACCAGCAGTTAATCACTCCCTCTGGGACAGGCAACATTCATTTGCAGCGGAGTCTCCTGAAACTTCTAATTTCAAGTTGGGCTCTCTTGGAAGCGTAGGATTTCCTGGTCGTTCTCCATCACACCCTATGGAAATTGCTTCTCACAACATCTTTTCTCATGTTGGTGGAAATTGCATGGACATGACTAAAAATGGTGGAATGCGATCTCCTCAGCAGATGGGCCACCTTTTCCCTGGAAGGAATCCAATGGTTTCAATGCCATCCTCTTTTGATTCTTCTAATGAACGTGTGAGAAACTTTTCATACCGCAGAAATGAATCGAATTCTAATCATGCTGATAAGAAACAGTATGAACTTGATGTTGACCGCATATTCAATGGTGAAGACAGTCGAACGACGCTGATGATAAAGAATATTCCCAATAAGTATGTGAACTATCTTTCAAGCTGTTTATATAATTTTCTTTCTTTGTTCTATCATCCAATTCATCTATCTGAAAGATTTCAATTTGTAGCATTACTTTGTAAGTGAAACTTTCATCATGAATTTTACTTTGGTATATTTACTGTGACCAGGCAACCCATAGACATTGTAATGATGCATTAGTTGCACTTTCCTTTGCTATTTGATAGTTCCATCCCAAATCGGCTAGTATTCTTGTGGGTCACCTCTCTGATTGTCTACTTGCAAACCTCTGGTCTGATATACAGCATGTTTTGAATCATCTATATTTTAGATTAGACAGTGATATTTTTTATGATGGGTGTCCAGTGTAAACATGTTTAGTTGCAAAATCAAAGTGAAATTGGTGGCGGTAAATACTTATGGCATGTCTTTCAATGCTAGTATTTTGATTATTTCTTATTTTTGGTTGCGCATGGTAATCAATGAGGCATTGTCTGCCTTGATTGCTTTGGTGTCTTTCCCATGATTCCTCGTCTTCCATGTTCTTTTTCCCATTATATGTTTTGTTTCGATATGGCGATTTTAATAGGTATACTTCAAAGATGCTTCTGGCTGCAATTGATGAGCATTGCCGAGGAACATACGATTTTATTTATTTGCCCATTGATTTCAAGGCAAGTTTACTTTTCTGAGTGGATAAACTTTTTTTCCCCTCTTTTTATGGGAGGAAGAGAATTTCATCATGATATACATATCAAATGCTTACTAATTTTCTGTTATTAACAGAACAAATGTAATGTGGGTTACGCATTTATCAACATGATTGATCCTCGTCAGATTATTCCTTTTCATCAGGTTTGATACATGAAGGGCACTCTCTGCTTCATAGGAATTTGCCACGATTTTTTTATTTTATTTTTGTAATTATATTCGGTTAAAGAGATATATCCAACATAGAATACTAAAGCTAACGGGATAAGAAAATAATATCCCTTTTTTGCAGGCATTCAATGGCAAAAAATGGGAGAAGTTCAATAGTGAGAAGGTGGCATCTCTTGCTTATGCTCGGATTCAGGGAAAATCAGCTCTTATTGCCCATTTCCAGAATTCAAGTTTGATGAATGAGGATAAGCGTTGCCGTCCTATTCTCTTCCATACTGATGGCCCCAATGCTGGTGATCCGGTATGATATCTGGACATACAGTCTGTTTACATTGATCTTTCCCCCCTCGTAACTTATAATTTATGTAGTTTAAATTCATGTGGAAAAGCAAACTTGTTTCGGTGATTTATTAGTTGAAGATGCTGGCAACTCTGCTAGTAAATTCAAGTATAAAGGTTTGAAATTAATCCTTTCTCTGAGCCATTGCCAGCTTCACCTTTAAACTTTACATATCGCTTATTTGTATGTGGGTGCAAATCAAAATAGTTGCATATCTGCCAAATTCATGTTTTCTAGATTCAAATCTTTACTGGAAGCATCTTTTTGATGACTAAACATTGTTTTCAGTCGGTGAAAAAGAACATCAAGTGATAGTTCAAATTGTCAGCGTCTTGGAAATTATTCCAAACTCTGGCTTGTCTGGTGGTTGTAATTTTCTCAAACTATCATCGTCCACTTTACTGTAGTTTGAATCTAGTAGATATAGTATATACTGGGTATAAGATTGTGAAAATGAATCCATTGTTGAAGTTGTAACTTGTAGAGCATATCTTTTTCCAACATCAGGCACTTCTGATTATATCACACAGGACCAAAACTAACATAGCTTTCTGTCTGTATAGGAGCCCTTTCCCATGGGTACAAATGTTCGATCAAGATTGGGCAAACATCGACCTGGTGGGAATGAGGAGAACCACCGACAAGGTATCCCTTCGGCTTCTGCAAATGGGGAGGAATCTTCCAATGGATCAGACTCTTCAGGTTCTTTGAAGGACTCTGAATGAGTAGCATGGTTTAACCAAGGCACTAACTGTAAAACCCTGTATCAGAGTACAAAAGCTATATCCATCCCTATCCTGTATATCAGGGATGGACTGATGACATTTTTCGGCTATAGAGGAGCTATTTCACAAAGTTTTGGGAACAAAAAATCAAGTGGGCTACTTCCAATTTTTGCTGTTTCTATGACAGGTTTTGTATAGTTGCCCAATGTGAGTATAGAGCATGGTTTAACAGAGCTTAAACTTTTGGATTAATTGCGACTGAACGAAATTATGATGTACAGAAGTTCCTGGGCTTTTTGGTTGACTAGGGTTCTTCTCTGTTTTCTTAAATTTTGTCTCTGGAAGTTCAATTTTTTTTTTACCCTTGAGATTTTGGTGGTCTTGTGGATTCCGCCAATGGGCGGGTGTAATTTGCTCAAGGAGGGTTCTTAGAAAGTTTTGAAGTGCTCATGTTTACTATTTAATTATTTTCTTTCTTCATTTAAATCTTTGTTACTTTCTCTCATCACCATCTTATGAATGCTTCATAATAGATTCTACCGATTGACTTTATATATATATATATATATATATATCTGTTTTCCTAGTTGTCAATTTTGCAGCAAAATCTAAACCATTAATGGTAGAAGAAAATAAGCATTTTGAAATTTTTGGAAAGAGAAAATATTTGAAAGGAGACCTGATTGATCATTAGAATCAAATTCCACTAGTTCCAAAAGGCAAAACCCTTCTGATTGTAACCCACATTTGGCTTTATGGCTTAGACAGAGAATTTCGGTGGCTAGATCGAGACCTAGAATTATTTGAATGGATACTTGGATCCAAGATAATTTTAAATGATTCTATTGACAACGTGAGCAAACGTGTCGGACTAAATTAGCGATTTTTATCACCAAGATTTAACGGTTATTAATGGGAATTACGTTCCAAACCGTAATTATTTAATGTGGCTGATCATATCGGGTCAGCAGCTTAGACGGAATTATAGTCATCCTTAAAAACCCGCTCTGTAAGGAAAGGGTGCAGTTATTTTGATGTCGCTCACTTCCCCAAACTCAGAAACTCTTCTTGGGCATTGAGAGTTGGAAAAGAAATGCAAAGAAGAATAGTATCCCAAAACTCCCCCTCAATCAAATTCTCCTTCCGATTCACTCAGACTCTGTTATTCTCCTCATATAATCAAACCCTAACACCAGACAGCGATGATCCTCTCTACTCGGACGTACCCAAACCTCTTAGGGACAAGTCGGAGAGAAAGCCGTATCCGACTCCGATGAAGGTTTTGATACAGAGAGCCAAAGAGGAGAGAGAATCGCGAAAAGCTGAACCTGTTAAGCTTCTTGAAACTCCACCTGACAACGGCTTATTGGTACCTGAACTCGTCCACGTGGCTTACCAGGTCTACCGTGCTCGGCACTCCCTCCTCTCTGCTTTGTGGCAGCTCGTTCCAGTCATTCCCGTTCAACGCTGTAGGTAATCATTCGATTGTCGTTTAACGAAACTCTTTCTTTGTTTACTTTCTTTTGTTGAGCAATATCATGCTAATTGGAAACTGTTTAGGAGAAACTAATTTTTGAATATGGAATGTATGCACATATGTGTTACATAAACAGTTGGGTGCTTCTTAATTTGAATAATTGATCAACTTATTAGGATATTAAGGTTGCTGAAAACTTAGCTGGATTACAAGATTGATACTAGAGGTCTTCTTCATATTTGGGGTGGACACAAATACACAATGCACACGTCTTGCGGGATGCAAAATAAGTTTTTCTCTTTGATATTTCGAAGAAGCTTGGCAGGTTTTGATGGATCACTTAAACGTAAATGCAATGAACTTATGGAAATAATTTCAAATCAACGATTATTTTTTTTACGATATATGTATTAAGAGTGTTTTATCAGTGGCATTACTTCATTCTTGAATTCAATGGAGTTATTTCTTCACAGGTTCTGCTCTGAGGTTCACATTGGCCATGTAGGTCATGAAATTCGAACCTGCACTGGTCCAAAAAGTGGTTTGCGAAGTGCTACACATGTTTGGAGAAAAGGAAAAGTTAGTGATGTGGTTTTCTTCCCTAAGTGCTTCCATCTTCATGATCGTGTTGGAAAACCAAGAGTCGTGCATGATGAAAGGCATAGTGTCACAATAGTTCCTGCCATTGTTGAACTCTGTGTACAAGCTGGTGTAGACCTTGAAAAATTACCTACAAAGAGAAGAACCAAACCTGTATATTCTGTTGAAGGAAGAATTGTAGATTTCGAGTCAGTTATAGAAAATGATGAAATGAAGAGTGATATAAGTTTAAATTCTGAGAATCTAGGTCGGCAACTAGAGTCTAGTTCAAGAGGTAAGATTGATGAAATGGAGAACTCAGATTTCAGCAAAAAAAGTGATCAGCTGAATCAATCAAATGATGGAGAAGGGGAAAACCTACGGGAGTTAAGTATTAGGGCAATGGACTCATGGTTTGAAATGATATCAGGAGCAAAGAAGATAATGGAGAAGTACAGTGTGTGGACCTGTGGATACTGCCCTGAGGTCCAGGTTGGTCCCAAAGGACACAAGGTCAGGATGTGCAAGGCTTCGAAGCATCAGTCTCGCAATGGTTTGCATGCATGGCAGGAAGCAACAATGGATGATCTTGTCGGTCCTAATTATGTGTGGCATGTCCGAGATCTGAATGGACCTGCTTTGGATAACAACTTGAAGAGGTATTACGGCAAGGCCCCAGCTGTTGTGGAGCTTTGTGTGCATGCCGGTGCACCTGTTCCAGATCAATATAGAAGTATGATGAGATTAGATGTGGTTTCTCCTGAATGTGACGAATTTGATCTTGTTGCTTGAAACTGGTATTCCCTAAACTGGATTTATGATGGTTTACATTAACTGGACTATTAGAGCTTCTGATGTCAACTTTTTCAATACAGGGATTATAGCTGATTCTGAGTCGATTTTGATTTTGTTGGAGCTTATCCCTTGTGCTATATGTAGCAATCCTTCACAAGTCAGTCTTGTGCCTTAATATGTTGGATGGTACATCTCAACTTTGTGTAGATGTGCCTTTTTGTTTTTATGGTTCCAATGCCCTGATACATACGGTTTCTTTCTTCTGCCCTCCAAATTGAAACATAAGATAAACATAATGAGGATAGACAAGTGTAGTCAGATGATCATTTATATGGTCAGAACTCAGAAGAAGCGAAGATTGAGACTAAGGGGTCGTTTGTTTTTTTCACTTAAAAGTTAATGGGTCTGAATCATAATCATTAAGTTGTTTTGTTTGTTTTTATAAGTGGTCAAACAACTTAAAAATACCAAAAAACAACTTAAAATAAAAAGTAAAAAATCCTGACTTTTCACTTAATTGCAAATCATTGAATTGCATTAAATACAATCCAAAATCTTTTCTTCCGATATTATCCCCTTTATATAATATATTTCCAATTTTATCTTAATTATATATGGTACAAAATCTTTATTTTAATATATTGTTTATTTTAAATAGTTTTAAAAATAAAAAAGAACCCTAATCACTTCTCATATTGGTGTTTAATATCAATAATTTATTATGATATTAGGGTTATGTATTTATATATTATTTTTTTAGAGTGTTTTGTGTGAGTTTTCATGCTGCCCCTTTTATTTTTGAACAAAAAAACTTTTTTTTTTAATAAAAATGAAGTTTATTTATAATTGGAGAAGAAAATTATAATCATATGTGTTCATATATAATTATAATTTTTAGATTGTTTTTATTCCATATTATATGTATAATTGTTTAACATGGGTATAAATGTAAAATTACTTATTTTCAGACAATTTTACTTTAAAAAAACAAACATGTTGACAATACATTTAGATGTGAGAAAAAAAAAAAACATATCATTCAAGTTCAGATTTCAGTCCATATTCAGTCTTCAGAAAAATTCAGGACTATTCAGTTTTTAGACAAAAAAACAAACGACCCCTAATATTGTCAATTTAGTAACCATGGCAAAGAAATGGGGGGATAAGCTTGCTTACGCAAGAAAGAAACGTTGTGGTTGGTGTACATCCTACAATCAAGCTGGCCATTAGAGATGGTTAGAGTTTGATAATACTCCTCAACAGCTTTCGTAAAATCTGAAATCGTCAGACATATCATAATTAATATTTATCTCACAAGGTGCATTCCTCTGCGTGTGCCAGCATTTCTCGAAAAGATGTCATTTTCGAACATCTTTTCGAGAAGATGCCCCATCGACTTCTTAGATACCATATATACTTCTACGTCATGGTTTCTGAAATTTGCTATTCTCGATTCCATTTTTTTTTTGTCAAAATGACTGAAAAGGAAGAGGAGAATTACTTGGAAAATCTCAGGTTTGCAATTTTTGTGAGAGGTTGACGAGTGTTGGATGGAACAATAATAGGAAGATGCATTTTGAGCTCTTCCAGTCTCTTGTAACTTTAGAGTTAACTAACTCGCACTCATAATTATCTCTGCAATTATGATGATCATGTATAGTTGTATAGTAACTAAGTCCATAACTTTACTGTGCAAGGCTGTGAACCAATGTGTAACTATCAGTGTAATGAAAGATGAATAGTTATAGTATTTCAAAAAAGAAAAGAAAAGAAAATATGAATATTTATAAATTCAATTTTGATTTGTATTTAGAAAATAGTATTTGACAAACACAAAATTCATTGACATAAATTCAAGACGTTTGGTGCTTCTTAATCAGGATTAATAAAACATACACAATTCTTTTTATTAAATAAAACTAGTATGAATATGATTTAGGGGTATTTTTCTTCAATTTCTGGATGCTCTTCAAAACCCAAATCTTTGTTTTCTTCAACAAATGACCTTGCAAAAACGGGAACCCATTTTGATGTTCTTTGAGTCGTCTCTTTAGGGAGTTGAAGAATCAATATCATAGAAGTCTTGTGAATCTTGAGCAAAGATTGTAAAGAAAGAAGTAGATGAGAGTTCTTGTTCTGAGATCTAGGTGACTCTTCCATTCTCACTTTGAGAGAGACAAGTCACCAATGTTTTTTTTTTTTTTTCCGACTAAATTAGACCATCTCCGACCCTGCTCCAATCTCCACGCCATCGCCAATTTACTGAAAAAATCGCCTCCAACGTAGCGCCATTCGCCACACATTTTGGTTGCTGATGAACAGTGTCGTACAATGTATTGAGCGACATTGTTTGTTGGCGTAAAAAAGAAGACTTGTTTTTTTTATCCCTCAACTTTTATTTAATCACAGTTTAACCCTATTTATTAAAATTTATTTTGATTATATCCTTTATTTAAAGGTTTTGTTTAATCACAGTATTACTCTAATCAATTAAATTTATTCCAATTTGGTCCTTTTTATTATTTAATGATTTTGATGTGATTTAATTATTATTGTTATTACCATTTATAATAAACTAAAATGAAGTGTATAATTAAAAAATTTAAATGCAATTTTTTTTAAATAAATCACTTCATTCAAATCAGCAGAAATTAAAGCAAAATATATTAATTAATAATTACATTAAAAACGAAATACAAAGTTCATAGTGATAAAATAAATTACCACTAAAATGAAAGAAAAATACAACATAAATTATAACAACGATTTAGTAGTCCGGAAGACCATTTCCAGGTCCTTGGAAATTATTGAAAAAATCACCAAAAGACCCAGATGTAGTTTGGGATCCTTGACTTTGTCGCCGAGCTTGTTTTGCCATAATTTTTAATTGTTGTTGCTTCACAAACTCACGCTTATTTGGATCAGTTATGGTATTCAAATCCATCATCACAATTTTGGTTTCCCGGCACTCCACTTTTCTCTCCAAAATATCGTTAGTTCTTTGCCTCTCCCCAGTGTTTTGCTTAAAAACTTCCATTAATTGTTGTTGTCCTTCTTTCAAAGTATCACAAAATGCTGAATTTTGTTCCTCAACCCTCTTTTTAAATTTTGCTTTCTTTACCCCAATGGGCAGTTGAGATGAACTACCCTCAGCGTCATCACTAGTTATATTAAGAGAAAATGAAGATAGTCCAGCAGATGCCATTATGGGAGACTCTGGAGTTGGAGAGTCTTCTTGTGAAGATACAAAATGACCACTTTCCCTTTGAAAGACTGATGTTGCAGTATCGTTATCTGTAAATTTTTGCATATCTTTTAGGATGTGCCACACATGGTCAAACTTGAATCCATGTTTATATTTGTATCTTAGGGCTAATAAGATTTTTGCCTGGTTCATCTGCAAAATGATACAAATATATTGTTATAATTTAATATTAAATATAATTTTTCTACAATTTTAATATTAACAAATACTCACAATATCAGCTTCGGAGGCACCACTAGGTTTAAGAGTTTCAATCTGTCGTAGGCATCCTCAAAATTTCCCAATTGCGGTAAGGATGGTCTGCATACGACACTGCAAACTTCTCTTGTTACGAAGCTCAGTGATAAAATCCGGTTTGTTGTTGTTGTAATCACTCTCTACTCGAGCCCAAAACATATCCTTCGATTGGTAAATACCTATAATCGGGTTTTGTGAAACATCAAGATATATGTGACAAAGATGTGTGTCTTCTGCATGTGTGTATGAAGAAGTTCTTTTTGTAGCCATTTTGTGGAAAACGTGATTTGAAGGGAAAAGTGACTTGAAGAGTGACTTGAAGAGATAAGAGATTCGAAGGTTAAAAGATTTGAAGGGACATGTTTAATTTAGTGTGGGTTGATATTTATAGAAACTAGGAGGTACTCTTTTCAGATTTCATCCTACGGTTCAGATGGTGAGGAAATTCATCCAATGGTTGGCATTTCAAATCAGATTTCTTATCCTCAGATTTTGGGAATGGTGAAGATAAGAATTATGGAGAAGTTAAGATATTATTTTCGAGATTTAATCATACGGTTCAAATGGTGATGCAATCCATCCAATGGTTGATATTTAATAGTTCAGATATCTTATCTTTATATTTTGGGAAAAGTGAAGATCAGATTTCTGAAAAAATTGAGATATTATTGCAGAGAGATGCTCTGAAATCATTTTTGAATTAAAGTGTTTTTGTCCATATCTACTTTTTTCACGTGGGTTTGCAGTTATTGATGTAGGACAATTGGTTTTAGAGTTTGAAGAAGAGGTAGATAGAAAATTTGGTAAAATAGCTGGTCCATAGAAACGGGCATAACTTTTAGCTTGGTTGTCCGATTGCCTATTATAATATGTTTTCAGAGAGTGTTTTTTGTGCTGCATACCATCGTACCGAGTAAACCCGGTTGAGGTCATTTTCATCCTCAAATTCGCTGTTTTAGGCAGGCTATCAGCTGTTTGAAGTTCTATTGTTTTATTGGTTTTTCGTTTTTAGTTATTATTTGTTTAGTAAATGTCTAATTTGGTCTTTTTTACTTAAGTTAGGGTTTCCATAGCCTATTTAAGTTTGAGATTTAATCCCATGGTTCAGATGGTGATGCAATCCATCCAATGGTTGGCATTTAATAGCTCAGATATCTTATCTTCATATTTTGGGAAAAGTGAATATTAGATTTCTGAAAAAATTGAGATATTATTGCAGAGAGATGGTCTGAAAACATTTTTTGAAATTAAAGTGTTTTTGTCTGTATCTACTCTTTCCACTTGGGTTTGCAGTTATTGTCGGTCACATGGACAAAGAGAAAAGATTATTTTCGAGATTTAATCCTACGGTTCACATGGTGATGCAATCCATCCAATGGTTGGCAATTAGACAAGCTCATATTTCTTATCTAGAATAGTATATTTCTGGGTTATAAATAGCCTACACCAAATTCTGCTAAAACTCATTCAATTCAACTCCAAGCAAAAATGAATTTCAATATTGGAGGTCTATCTAATTTCTTATCTTCATCTTCATCTTCCGACGATAAGGAAGATCAACTTATTGCAGATCTTGAAGCGATTGATGCTGAACACGAAGCGATACTTGCCCAACATGGTAACATCCAACGGGCCATCACTTAGTATCTTAATTAAAAAAAACAACTCAGTGACCCGTGGAGGCTCAATTCCTGGCATATAGTGATCAATCGAGATCGGGAAAGTGGTGATAGTCGTTTGTTCTACGACTATTTTACCGAGAACCCAAGGTAAAACGATCAAATGTTCTGTCGACGCTTTCGAATTGGTAGAAGTTTATTCCTTCGTATTGTTGAAAAAGTGGAAGCTCGTGACAACTACTTTGTGCAACGAAGGGATAATATGGGTATACTGGGTTTGTCCGCTCTTCAAAAAATAACAGCAGTATTTCGGATGTTGGCATATGGTTGTCCAGCGGATGCTACTGATGAGTATAATAAAATAGGAGAGTTTACAACTATTGAAAGTTTGAAGAGATTTTGTCGTGCTGTTGTGGAGGAATTTGCAAGTGAGTATCTCGGATCACCTAACGCTACTGACGTTGCCAGACTACTCCGTATTGGTAAAGATCATGGGTTTCCAAGAATGTTGGGTAGTCTAGATTGTATGCACTGTGTTGATGGTGATTTTTCGTCGTCACTATCAACGAACTTGTACCAAGCGAAAATAAGAACAGATAGGTGTAATACCGCAAGAAAACGATAAATCAAGAGATACGAATACGTGGTAAAAACTCCTTTTAACTGGAGAAAAATCCACGGGTTGTTGCTTGAGCAACACAGTCAAATCCACTATCAAAAATTCAATTACAAAGTATTTCTCTCTGACTTATTTTGCTAATTCACACCTGCCTCCATCATGTTTCTTACTGGGGTATTTATACATGTTGTTTGCTAGGGTTTATGGTTGTGCTAGGGTTTGGTGTTGTGATACCCGTATTTTGTGTGATTTCCTAGTTTTAATTGAAGTCTATCTCTTTATGGAATCTATCTTGTTTCCTGTTTTGGTTGAGTACGAATCTACATCGGATTCCTCGCCCTTTATCTGTGGGAAATCTATTTGCCTTTCAATTGAACTCTGATAGTCGTATCATTGCTTATTGTGGAGTTGCTTGCTTCTGATTCTGTCCATATGTTTATGAAGTACTTGTCTTCGTCGTCTGATCCCGAGTATGCCGAGTATGCCCGAGCATGCCCGAGCCGGTTTTCTCGTCTGTGGTCGGGTTGCTTTACTCTTTGCCGAGTAAATTCCCTTGGCAATCTCTGCCCTTTAACCCTTGACTTTTCTCGACTTTGCTTACGTGGCCCCTTACTGTAATGACGTTTCCTTAATGATGATTTTTACTTATAACACACTGGAAGTGGAAAAATTGTCCAACGGCTTGGACAGGACAATATACAGGTCGTAGTGGATCCCCAACTATTATTCTAGAGGCTGTAGCTAATTATGATATGTGGATATGGCATGCATATTTTGGTTTGCCAGGTACGAACAATGATATTAATGTGTTGGAGGCATCCCATCTTCTTGCCAACCTCGCTGAAGGTATTGCTCCTCCAGCTCATTATGTCATTCAAGGAAAATAATATAATATGAGTTATTATTTAGCTGATGGTATATACCTAAAATGGTCTACACTTGTACAAACTATTCACGATCCATGTGGTCGGAAAAAAAATTATTTGCAATGAAACAAGAAGGATGTAGAAAAGACGTAGAACGTGCATTTGGAGTTCTCCAATCACAGTTTGCAATTGTGGCAAGACCGACGCGTTTTTGGCATAAACATGTTTTACATGATATAATGACTACGTGCATTATTATGCACAACATGATAATCGAGGATGAGTGTGATGTTGATGCATCAATTGAGGATCATATGAAAGCACCAACTCCAAAAGCTGAGATGATGTTAGATGAAAATACCAGATTTCAAGAATTTCTGACTCGATATAGACAAATTAGGGATAAAGATGCTCACATTGCACTCCGAAATGCCTTAATAGATTATTTGTGGGATGAATATACTAATTCAGATAATTAGATGATGATCAATATGTAATTTTATTTTTATGTTTTTTCTTTTTTATTTGCTGAAATGTAATGTTTAAGTAATTTTAATAATAAATGAAATATTTTACATAGTTTAATTTAATTTCGTTTAATGTATTAATTTCATAATTTCTTATCGTATTGCAATATTATGGTAATTATGAGATGAAATGTTAATTGTGGATAAGTATTAAAAAAAGGGAAAGGAAGGGAATATTCAAGGAAATATTCATTTTAGTGTAAAATTTGATACAACGGGTTAGAGATGAAATATTGATATAGTGTGACAGTTGCATTACTTTAGCGTAAAAGTTACATCAAAATTACTATTCGGGTTGGAGATGCTCTTACTTATTTAAGAATAAATGACTCTAATAAAATATTACATTTTAGAACAAAAGACAAGAAAAATAATAATTCATTAGAGTTAAGAAAAATAATTAGGGTATTTTTCGTACATTCGTACTAAAAAGTAGTCAGCCGTTAGAGTTGACAGGGTGTTCGTGCAATGTGCCCATTTATTTTACTGTTTTATAAAACAGTATTAACATAAGTTATCAGACATTGGATGAATAAAATTGATTTTTTATTATTTCAAAATATAGAAAGAAAATTACAAAATGTTATAAGACCAATCCTGACTTTTGTTTGGAATTTTGGATTATGTAGGAAGGATTTAAGTGGATGCAAGTATTCCAAAAGGCATTGCATTGGAGTGTTATATTTTGACTCGTATTCTCAAGTGAATCTGATGTTAAACCAAACGATACTCAACTGATGTGAAACTTCCTGGAGACGTGGGATAACGTTTGGAAGTTGGAGATGGTGTTTGAGGGAAGTTTGAAGATCGAAGAAGAACTGAAGAAACAAATTCCGGAAGCAACCGTAGTGTGGACCGCGGTGCGGATAAGTCGCATGGACCGCGGCATAGGGAGCGGTCGATTACAGGAGATCAAACCCGGTTCAGACCGCGGCATAGACAAGAGACGTAGACCACGGTTTACTGAGCGGTCGGTTCTAGAAGTATTCCATGGTATAGGAAGCGGGGTGCACACCGCGACCCTAGACTGCGGAGATGGCGTATTTTGATGAGATTGGGAATGTTACGCGAAAAAGAAAATGTTCTCTTTCTAGAAGTTCTTGTGCTTGAAGGAAAATGAATACTTTTACGTGGAATAAGAAAACTTGTACATAAAAGGAAATAGTCTTTTGTGAAACAAGAAAGTCTTGTACGTTTAGGAGAAGAATTTCTTTTTATCTTAAACTCCATATAACTAGTATAAATAGAACCTTGTAACTAGGTTATGTGTGTGGAGTTAATAAACGCATGTAACATCAGAGAGTGGTGAGATCCGAGTGAGAGACCCATGAGAATATCCGGGAGAGGGATCTCAGTGGAACAAGTATGAGATCCGTCTGTGATATTCATGGGAGACCTAGGGGATATTGGGGGGGTTCTTGGTGAGGATCTTGTGGGCAGTTGTGAGTTGAGAGTCATGATGTAAAGCTCGGTTGTGAGCTTAGGAATTTGGTAAGGTTTTGTGGTTTGAGGTTGAGGCGAGAGAGAGAATCCTAGAGTATATGGTTGTAACAATTTATCATATAGTGGAACTTTCTCTGTCGTCCTGACGGTTCGTGGTTTTTTTTTCCCTGATTTAGGGTTTTCCACGTATATCATGTGTTGTGATTGATTTATTTTCTTTCATCTTATTTTTCTTTTATTGATGTTAATTGCTATGAGTTATGAGCGAATATTAGGTATGATGTTCCCGCGTTCATCGTTTCAAATTCCCAACATGGAGTTCCAATAATCATATTATATAACAAAAGTAAATGGTGATGAATGATGATAGACTTAATTCAATTTTCATATCGCCTTAATGCATTTCTCATTTTAAGTTAATAATATTATTTTTGTTAATAGTCATTTATTTGAAAAAGAAGATAAAAATTGTTTCAATTTTAAATTTGAACGGTTTGTTATCATATAATTTTTTTATTCTACCTAATCTTTTATTTATTGTTATCAATATAGTAACTTTCTAACGCCGCACTTGATAATTTTCGGCTATCTAGGACATATGAGTTAACAAATATATGAATTGCATATGTACTTAATAATTTCGTACACTTCTAAGCTACTATTTTACCATAGTAAAATACTGTTTAGTGCTAAGAGCCTATGCGGTTAAGTGGTAAGATCGTAAGAGTCCTCGTTTATATATATATATATATATGTATATATATATATATATATATATGTATATATATATATGTATATGTATATATTCTATTTTACCAGTGGTCTTTTGCCTAGGTGGTTGGAGTCTTCAAGTGGAAGTTCCACCACTAAGTTCCACCACTAAGGTTCAAGCTTTGGTTGTTGTAAATATTTATCTCACATTTGGTCATAAACTCCGATTGTGACCAAAATTTTATATATATATATATATATATATATGTGTATAAATAGAGAGAGTGGGTCTTTTAGGGATCCCCTATTTTAATTTCGGTAAGGACCGCCATGAAATCACATCGATTTGAATGAATTTTGATCTGAAATTTATATGGATGATAAGTTCATTGAAATTTACCTATGAATAAAATTTGAAATTTTTTCAAGAACTAGAACTATTTATCCCGGTTAATTCAAATATGAAGGCATCAGAAAAATGAGCGAAATATAGGAAATTCAAAAAAAATAGTTCTAGTATTCGAAAAATTCTCAAATTTTGTTCATAGATAGATTTCAATGAACTCATCATCCACAAAAAATTCAAATTAAAATTTATTAAAATCGATGTGTTTTCATTAAGGTCTTTACTAAAATTAAAATAAATGATCCCTCATGAGAGACTAACTATATATATTTCAAAATTTTACCCCGGTCCAATTGTTGTAACTCAAAATTTATATATATATATATATATATATTAAAACAAATAAAAAAATTCGTGCGCCAAAGTCCAAACATACTAGTAAATATAAGAATTAATACTGGTTATCTACCGGATGTTTGACAATTGATACCCAGAAACAACTTTATCACAAATTGACATTAACCTCTTTTGATGTTAAAGGTTGACTAGAGTTGGCTGTTATCTTTAACGTCTCAAAAGGTAATATAGTCATTTTAAAGCAGAAGGACTGTCCAATGTCTTTTCAACAACCAGCATTAAATGAATATGACATTTTAATAACTTTATTTAATATAATTAATTAAAACATTTAAAAAAATAAAAAATAAAATATAGAACTACGGTTTAGGTTTTGAATCAGTGCCAAACACACATCAAACTCATTCTCTCTCTAAACGTAAACCACTTCACATTCTTTCCCTAAATTTTCACTAAATCCACTCACATCTTCAACGAAACAAAGATTTTCATCATTGTTTCCTTTGTTTCGCATCATCTGTGTGGTGTGGAAGTCAAAGACCTGTAGACGGAGGAGAAAATTAGGTATTTTAAGGTTCAAGCTCAGTTTTTTTTTTTAAAATGTATGAATGCTTCAGTTTTGTTTTTCTTGTGATTATTTGTGCAAAGAATGGTGCATTCACAAGTGAGTTCGGTTGGATTAGTAGTGATTATTAGTTGGTTTTTTATTTAATCATTATTTAGGGGGAAAATTCATGTTCAAGTCTGACAAATAATATTTTTTTTTATTGTCATTTATTGTGTTCTTAGTTTTAGTTTGTTTGTGTGCATTTTGGTTATGCACTATGATGAAGTTTAAACATTGGGGATTTTATTAAAGTTGTTGTTTTGGTGTATAAACATACTATTATATCCATTTTTATGAATTTAAAATAGAGTTTTGATTGTTAACACTTATGAATGTGTTCATTGTTATTATTATTTTTATTATGTATGATTGTGTTTGGTTTGGAACAAAGTTATTATAGCTCTGTTTTAGTGTATATTTAAGTTGAATGTGTGTGTTCTTCCAATTCTATGTTTTAGGTATATATAAACTGGTTTAGGTGTACGTAACAGTTGTTTTGGTCTCATTATGTATTTTTTTTATTTATAAACTAGACATAAGATGTTTTTATACTTAACAATAGTTAGTTCTTGTTATTTAACGTTACCTTGTTTAAGAGATGTTTGTATGCTCTGTTTTGCAATATTATAAACTAGTCTAGATGTGTAATGATACTGCATTTTCTAAATAAATAAAAAACTGTGATACATGATGTTTACGTTCATTGCAACCGCAACATTTCTTGGTAAATGCCATGAAATAGGCAAGTTTTCCAGGGACTATATTTGATTGAAGATGTTGTGGGAATGTGTAATGGACTTAACTCTGGGTGTTCCATTAGTAGTAGGAGAAAAAGTTTAGGCAAGAGGTCCCAATTCCTTGGAGTGATGAAATCAGAGTTATTCACTCTGATGCAGATTTAATAGATGTCTTGGTCGAATTCCAAAAGAAAAAAGTCAACCAAATCCACATCATTGTGGATTATCTCTCTATTCAAACTGTATACCTTAACGAGCTCATTCCACAACAACCTAACCCACCAAGCAGCCTAATGACACATTATCCTAACCCATATGAGCAACCTAACCCACCACAACAAGCCAATGTCCAACATCCTAACCCACCTATGCAACCCAACCCAACCCACCACAACAGGCCAATGTCCAACATCATAACCCATTTGTACAACATTACTTACCTGACATACAACAACCCAACATACCCAATGTTGAACAAGATGGGGTCCAGTTTTTAGAATCAGAATTAGTCCCAATAAAAGTGTTTACCAATTTTGATTCTGATGGGTAACGGGAAAAATAATATGTGATCCACTATTATTCAACAAGGCTGAGGAGACAGTGAAGTTGATGGAGACAATAATATTATGGACAATAGTGAATGTGAAGGTGATGATCTATCATATGTAAATGAAGAATATGTTAGTCAAGACCTAGTGAGAGAAATAAACAGTGATATGGATAGTGATGTAGAACAACCATATAAGGGTAAATCCTTTGTGTTAGGTGGGGATGGAAGAATTACATTGCAGGTGGGGCAATTATATAGGAATATGACTATTTTTAGACATGTGATTTTAGATTACTCAATACAAGAGGGTTTTCAACTTGATAGAATTAAAAATGAAAAAAAGAAGGATAACTTTCAGTTGTTTAGCAGATGGCTGCCTATAGAGAATGCATGTGAGCCCAATTGACGGGAAAACACACATGTTGAAGACCTTAAACAATGAGCACAATTGCCTAGCAGTTGCTAAAAACAAAGAAGTGACATCAAGTTGTATAATGTAAGTTCCTCACATTTTGATTGGTTTATTTCGTTGACAAACCATATGGGGATTTGCTTGTAAGGGTAGTTAGGTCTCATTGTTCATGATCAAGCTTTGATGACGTCCTTATGTTCAAGAGCACTTCAAAGGTATATCACTTGTTTAACTCTCTTTGAAGAGACAGGTAGCACACACACACTTACATGCATTTGTGATGTTATGCATTTGTTCCTTATTGCTCTTGTGTGCAATTTTATTTTACACTCACACTTGCACTTCATTCTTAGTCTTAAGTGTCGTTTTGTTTGGTATAATGTAATTCGTTTCTTGATATCTCTTTGGAAACGTCCACGCCCGTACGTTGGTGTGATTTTCCTCAGTGCGATGAGTGACCTTCCTAAAGGTCTCTAGTGTGCAGGTTGTGCGAGGGTCCCTTACCCGCGTAGTACCCGCTCACCAACCTTGAGCTTTCTCGGGTTTGTTTCTGCACGGGTTGTGCATGGGTACCCTACCTGTGTAGTACCTGTGCACTGAGAATGGGTATCCTCGGGTTTCTCAAGTGTGCGGGTTGTGCGCGGGTTCCTTACCCGCACGTTGACTCTGGGTTTCCTAGGGTCTGTTTTTGCACGGGTTGTGCACAGGCACCCTACCTGTGCAGTACTCGTGCATTGAAGATAAAATTTCCCAAGTCTGTTTATGCATAGGTACCCTACTCGCACACTGGACCCGCGTAGTGCTCTGTGCCTATCTTTTCAAAACGACGTCACTTTGTTTAGGGCTATTATATATATATATAACTTCTTCTTCCTCACTTCGTTTTTTAGAGCTTTAAAACCTGTTTTTAGTGAGAGAAAAGCTCCAAGAACTTACCTTTACTCAACAAAACATCAATCTATGTGCACTTAGCATCTTCTAAACTTCATCTCATCATGGATTTTTCTTGCTTTTGTTAACTAGGTAATTTGAACATGCCATAAATCTGCATTGCATTACTTTACATCTCTTTATGTTCTTATTTGCCTAGGTTTAGCCTCATATGTTGATTTAATGCATGTCTTTTTGTTTAATGGTATTTATAACATGCTTGAGTTATTATTTGTTGGTTGAGAATATGTGTTCATTGATAGCTAGCATATATGACCATTTTACCCTCTATCTAAATCTATTTGATTTGCATTTAGATATTGATATCTAGGACTTATACTTAGTATCATCTTTAAATCCTAGATAAGCACTTAGTGTAGTATAACATTAATTGTATATTAGAATATTGTTATATATTCATATAAGTTGCTTAATCTCTTCATTGATTGTTAAGCTTTGTGACTAAGTGGATTAGTGCACAAGTAATTGGTCTAGAATCACTATTAAATGCCCGTTGGATAGAGTGAAAGGATTAGTGACTAAGAATGATGTGACTAGATGTCAACCTAGGTTGTAAACTTTCATTCAAATAGTGGATTTGAAGACCATGTGTGGCTAGAAAGATAGCCCATGAGTTTTGCCCAATTAGAGGGTTTCTCACTTAAATCAATCCTTGTGTTTTTATCGTTTTTCATATTTTTATTTTGGATTGATTATTTGCTAATATGGGGTAGCACGATTAAAATTGATTAAGTCTAAAAGTTGGTAATTAATCTACTAAAACCTATTCACCCTCTCTCCAGGTTATTAGACACACGTTTTGTAGTATTTTCAGGTAGAGAAAAGGTTTAAGGCCATAATCAAGGAGAACCTGTAGATGGATATTCAAGTGTTGCATTCTGTAGTGTTGAGGGCTTGTGGTGTCAGTGTGCCTGACCACACTCTTTATAGGGGTAAGAGGTATGCATTAAACATGTGGAGTGAAGACCATAAACGTAGTTATAATAAATTGTACAAGTACGGTCATTGTAATAAGAAAAGGAATCCTGAAACTTCTGTCTTCGTGAGTACTATATCATACAACCCAGATACCGATGTGCCATCCCATTTTAATAGGTTTTTCCTTAGTTTTCATGCATAAAAAATGGGGTATTTAGAAGGGTGTAGGCCATTCATAGGTTTGGATGGTTGTCATTTGAAGGGTCCATACGAGGGCATACTTCTGTTTACAATTGCATTAGATGCAAATTGTGGGGTTTATCTATTAACAGTAGGAGTTTGTGAGTTAGAATGTCGTGATAGTTAGGAATGGTTTATTAGGTTATTACATGAACATGTCGGGGTGCATGAAAGAAGGACATTGTGTTTTATGTCAGATAGACAAAAGAGGCTCATTCAAGCCCTAACAGAATGGTAGCATAACCATGTATCTAGGTTTTATGGTAGACATATCTTGTGAAACTGGATGAATCACTATAAAATTGAATATTCGAGGGATATGTTTTGGCCGGCTGCAAAGAGTTCCAATAAGGCTAGATTTTTAGAGAACATGGTGAAAATTAGGGAATGTTCGGAAAATGCCCATAAATACCTCATGGATATACCCTTACAGCAATGGACAGTCCATGAATTTGACACAGAGAGAAAAACAGATCATAATACTAACAACATTGTAGAGGCTTTCAATGGGTGGCTCAACAAGTATCAGACATTTTCCATATTGACCATGTTGGAGAGTGTTAGAAGGAAGTTTACGAAGGTATCGATGATAGATATGAGGCAGCACTCAAATGGGAGTCCAACATCCCACCCAAGGTCAAGAAAATGTTGCAGAAAGCACAACTAGAAGGTTGGTATTTAAATCATTTACAGTGTAGTCAATGATATTTTGAAGTTATTGATGGAAATAGACAGTTTGTAGCGAAATTGGATGAAAAAACATGTGATTGTGGTCTTTGGGCAGTCAGTGGGGTTCCATGTAAGCATGCAATAACATGTATTTTAAGGAAGAGAGACACCATTGAGGACTATGTACACAAACACATGAAGAAAGATGTTTATTTGAAGACTTACTCTCACTTGATGCTTCCAATTCCTGATGAGCACCCATGGCCAAATGTGTAATATGGCACAGTTTTGCCACTTTTAAAAAAGAAAAGGGCCGATAAACCTAAATTGCAAAGGAGTAGAGGGCTTAATGAAGGAAGAAAAGTGCCTAGATCAATTGGATTCGAGTGCAACATATGTGAGGAGGTCGGCCACAATAGCTGGACATGCAAAAATAAAGATAAGGCTTCTCGAAAAAAGAAGAGAAAAGAGGTCGAAATTTTATATTGTTGTATTTTTCGATTTGTTTTTTTAATTCTTCTAGGCTACCACCACATTTACAGCACCCAGTAATAGTGGACCACCTAAAAAAAAACATAGGAGAATAGAGGTACCCATAAGGCCACAACCTTTTGTCAAAGTCTTTTTTTTTTTTTTCAGGACCTTATGCTGACTTTTCTCTTTATCTTAGATTGGCAGCAGCTTAAAACAACCTGCACTTTCAACTCTTGCTCAAGCCAGAGAGTCCAACAACATAGAGGTAATCAAAACTCATTCTCTTAGAGACTTTTTATTTAAGTATCAATTATTTCATATTGTTACGTTGACTACTCACTACTTTTCTTAGGTTGGTAGAAGCTCAACACATCATGCACACATACCACACAACAACTCACAAACTAGACAACCCAACAAAGGAACTGTCAACATTGTAACATTTTACTTATCCATTATTTGTAAATGTGTTATTTTTAATTACACTATTCACTAATATTTCATCCTTACATTTGTAGGTGCTTTGGTTTCCAAACACACAGACTTCAGGCCAAGGATATACGTATCATGATAACATAGGATCACAACCTTTCACTCCTAATGTATAGGTTTGTAGTACCTTCATATATTTCAGTATTATTGTACATCTGTATTTGTGATGATTTATTGAAATTTTATACAAATACAGGAACTCAGGAGACTGGAACTAGTGACAAAGTAGTTGGATTTTGGTAACTTTATTGTGGGCATGTGTTGATTGGTTATAGGTACTATTACCTCTTTTTAGGAGTAAGTTTTTGTTTGAATTTTGGTTTCTGGGCAGGTACTGATATGATGGTATATTGGCAATATCACTTATTGAATTGTCCTGTCCATTTATGGGTTATGCACATATGATGCAAGTCTTTTGTTAAATTTGGTTCCATCTTAAGGATTTGGATGTTGTTATTGTGTTTAAGGCGCAACTTATGGTACTGTTATTGTGTTTAAGGCACAACTTTGGATGTGGATTATGATGGACACTTTATTTAAATTTTATTTGCTACGAAAATTTATTTTACATTTTGATTTCAACAATATATTACTTAATCATGAGCCCAAAAAATAATAGTCGAACTTTCGAATCTCACATATTCCCATCTTAAACTTGATCACACCTCCATTAATTTTACAATTTGGTCTGTATAAACCTTCCATATCTAATTATAAAATAAGAGAGGATCTTTTATTAGGTTGGAGAAGATTTTAGTAATGGTGCAATGGCCTTTTTAAAGGTAAAATTTAAGTTTTTATGGTTGAAGAAAAAGGGTATTTATGTCCATAAAATATAAATACATCAAAATGCCAAAACACTCTAAAAGACATTCCCGTTTTAAACTAATTTTTTAATATATTTTTTTGTCTTATTCCAAGAGCAAAATAATGATTATAGTCTCTTTATATCATATCAATTGTTGTAATATGTGACTTTTACCACTTATGTAATATATACACTAGTATTACCCACTTACATCCCACAAATATCTCTTCCCTACCGCCTATCTTATTTGCCTATATATATTAGTACTGTTTCATTTTGTAAAGGATGCCCAAAAAGGGATCAATACAACTCTCTCTTATTTTTCTAATATCTCTTTTATCTCTCGTCTCACTCATCTCTCATCTCTGTTCTTCATTTATTCTTCATCTATTTCAATTTATTTTTGTTGCTTTATAACACGTTATCGGTACGAATATATATTCTAAGACTTCTAAAGAGACTTCTAAAGAAAGTTCTAAAGAGTTTTTAGCTTAGGTTTTGATTTTTCGAAATACCCAGAAAATTCAAAGTGCTCCGATCGTTTTCGGAGGATACCGTTGTATTCGTCTCGGAAAGACGATTCCGACGCCGTTGACCGCGTCTCAAACGGAGGTCTAACGAAGTCTTTAGATGAGGTCAAAGTTCGGTCAACTCTGAAATTTTTTCCAGTTTATCTAGTAGCTTTCCAAGGTTGAAGATGACACTGTAGTGCCACATCACCGCTACGTCAGCGCACATGTCGCGCCACGTCAGCATGCGTCAATACCACGTCAGCATCAGGCTGCCATGTCAGCGAACTGTGCATGCCACATCAGCGCCCACGTCAGCAGTGGCTGCCACGTCAGCCAGTGAGGCCTACTACGTCAGCTCCACATCAGCAGACGCGCCACATCAGCGAGAAATGTTTTTCGTCCGTTTCGGTGCGATTTTCGCCCGTATTCGGCCTAACTGGACTTGTTTCCAGCTATTTCGACCCTTCCAGATGCAACCGTGCCATCCGTTTCAGCTAATTCCGCTTGTAAGTATTATTTTGACTTATTTAAGCTTTATTAACTCTATTTTCGGGCACGATGGAATATCCAAAACTTGAAGACCTGGATCCAGTATTATATACATGGTTGATGCAATATTCAGAAAAATATTCGGAGAAATATACACATCCAGTCGGATGTTGTAAGCATCATAAAAATAATCTGAGATCCTAATGTATAATGAAATGGGAATAATATTTTATCCATTTTATACACATCCAGAAGGATGCTCTGAATATCATAAAAATGATTTAAAATCCCAACGTACAAGATGGCTATGCCGTCAACGGAACCTATATATATATATATATATATACCGACTTTCACTATAACTCTGACTATAACTATAACTCTAACTCTAACTCTAACTCTGACTCTGACATTTATTTTCATGTAATATATGAGACTGGCTTATGTTGTGTCTCGGGACTGGCTTATGCTGTGTCTCGGGACTGGCTTATGCAGTGTCTCAAGACTGGCTTATGCTGTGTCTCCAAATAAATTGTTTAAATATTCAGCATTTATTTTTATGCAATATATGAGATTGGCTTATGCTGTGTCTCGGGACTGGCTTATGCAGTGCCTCAGGACTGGCTTATGCTGTGTCTCCAAATAAATTGTTTAAATATTCAGCATTTATTTTTATGCAATATAAGAGACTGGCTTATGCCGTGTCTCGGGACTGGCTTATGCTGTGTCTCCAAATAAATTGTTAATATATTCATATTATTTATACACAATATATGAGATCGGCTAGGCCGACTAACCAGAACTTAAAGTTCTTGGAATTGTGATATTTAAGTTGGTACGGTTTTGAAAACCGATGAGAACCTGGAGTTCTGAATCCAGTGTTATATAAATGAATGTCATACTTCATTATTTGGAACTTGGGGTTTCAAACACATTCATACTATGAAGTAATCTCATATATATGAAGTAATACGTTTACATGTCACTCATTTGAAAAAATGATCTACACATCCCATAGGATGCTGTGAGTATCATAAAAGGATTTATGATCATTATATCACGTATAGTGAGATTGTAAAGGATATTTTATCCATTTTATACTTACTCCTGAAGGAGCAATATCAAGAGAATAAGTTAAGATATATTTATTTTCATGAGATATCAAAACATACGCCATGAGTCGATGTTTGTAAATAATAAGAGAAAAAGGTTTACAGAATAAAACTATTAAAAGAAAAAATATGGGGAGATTATTATCATTTTAGATAAGATATAAAATGACATTATACATAATGTCCATAAAATTCCCAGAAGGGAAATATATGTCTTGCCTAGAGTGTAACGACTCATACAATTCTGCGGAGTCAGAATATTTTATGAATTGGACTTTGATATGAGTAAAATGTTAATATTATATCAGGTACAATGGATCAGATAGAAAGCTCTGGAAAAGCCATGATAGAAAAGCTCTGGAAGAGCCATGATATTGTTATCAAACAATATTAAATAATGTATCAGTGATACTTGATATTATTCAAGTATAGCATAAAAGAATATGCTTAGTTCAAAAACAAATAAAGTTAATGCCAAATCAGATCCAGCTGATCTGATCTAAAGCTCTAGAAGAGCCACAATCTTATTACCAGATGGTATTAAATTATGTATCGATGATACTTTATATCATTTAAACAAAATATAAAAGAATCTGCTTAGTTTCAAAGATATACGAAGGAATGGATTTCATATTGAAACTATGAGTAATGAGAATGTTTAATATATGTGCATTACTTCTCATAATTCAGGCCAGAAACTCATTATAGAAAAGCTATGTGCTTTATCATCTGGATTATATTACACTATTATAAAAAGTGTAGATATTTATGCAATTATGAATCAAAAGTTCCCAGATCCAAAAGTTTGTACTTTGACGTGACAGTATAGGTCACCCAGGATCTACAATGAAACGTATAATCATTGAAAATTCTCATGGATATCCATTAAAGAACCAAAAGATTATTTATCCAATGGGAACTTATGTACTGTATATTCACATGGGATACTAGCAGTAAAACCTTCTTATTCTAAAAGTTGGTTTTGAATTCTCATCATTCTTACAAAGAATTCAAGGGGATTTATGTGGACATATTCATCCACTAAATGACCCATTTCATTATTATATGGTTCTAATTGATGCATCTACGGGATGATCATATGTTTGTTCATTATCAAACATCTCAATAATATAAAGCAGCTGAGATTGATGTTCAACATCCAGTTTTCAGATATAGTCATAATCAAAATGGATTAGGGGATCACTTATCAAACTTCTCCGGGTAATTGCGAGAACCTCATTATTTCTGTACAATTACTAAATTCCATATAGGGACTTACTTACTTTTAAGATATTTGATTGTATTGCATATCCCCTTATTGCATATCTGACATGATCTAAGATAAGACTTTTATATCAATCTGAGATTAATATTGATTTTGAGTAATCTTTTATTAGATCATTTAAACTTATGATAGTTCATATTTATATGCACAATCTGCATATTATTATATTGATTAATTCCCAATTGGGAAAGTTTCTCTAGAAGAGAAAAGTAAATGAAAAGTTACTTATATACAAAATAGAGATACCAGTTCGGTTTTCTCTCTATATACGTGTCTCATTTCAATATTCGTATCTCTCAAATACGAAAGATAATTGATCATCAGAGGATTATTAATCTATTACCTAATATATTAAAGGTAACCTGATTTTATAAGTTGTCATCTCATAAACCCTGGCCGTGTGATTGTTCTTGAAGAACGATCAGAGAAAAAGGGCAATAAATAAATCATCTGATATGTGTCATAAGTTTATAAACCTTTTGAAAGGTATTGTTATTGGGATCCAACGAGTAAACAAAACTCGAGTTATAAATAAATCCACTTTCTCTAAATCAACTCTATAAGAGTCTGATATATCTAAAGAGACACAAGTCAGTGAAATGACTAAATCCATTGAAATGGAAGAAATCTCAACAGAGATACAAGAATATAGAAATTGAGAGAAATTCTATAAATCATACGGAGTCTATGAAATGACTAAATTCATTGAAATCTCAACAGAGATACAAGAATATAGAAATTGAGAGAAATTCTATAAATCATACGGAGTCAATGAAATAACTAAATCCATTAAAATGGAAGAAATCTCAATAGAGATACAAGAGTATAGAAATTGAGAAAATTTCTATAAGTCATATGAGAGAAATATGGAATCATAAGGAAACAATCATTAATAATGTATTTGTATACACAGTAGCGCTACTGAAATTATAAATGATAATTATGATATTCATAAAATCAAATGATTGTAGATAAAATGCATGATTGGCCTAGATGAAATAAGCAATTCAAGAAGAATTGACTTCATAAGCCAAAAATAAAGTGTTTAGATCAATAGTACTCCAGACACCTGGAGATGTCAAACTAGTTGGATACTAATGTGTCTTTATATGGAAACGTAATGAGAAAAACGAGATCGTGAGATATGAGGCACGACTCGTAGTATGATGTTTCTTACAGAAACTTGGTATTCACAATTGATGAATACGGTTACGTTGTTGATAAATTTGGCTGCCTTTAAAAGGCTTGAAATACGTCTCATAGACGTAGTAATCATTTATCTCTATGATTCACTCAATGTAGATATTTATAAATCCTGAAGGATTCTAAAATGCTAGAAGCATATAAATCGAGATCTCGTAATCCGTATTTGATGAACATACAAAAATCCTTATATGAATTAAAACAATATGAACAGATGTGGTATAACCGTCTCAGTTAATATCTGATAAAGATAAAGATATTATAATCATATTATATACTCATGTGTCCTCATAAGGAAATGAGAAGGAAAACATTGTCTCGATCTGAAGGTCGAGCATAGATCAAATGGAATACTTGTCCATCAATCATAATATTTTGAAAGGATTGTGAAAAGATTCCATATGGATATTACTCCATAAAGCAAGTTTTTGCTTATACTCCCTCCAATAATTTTATGACGTTATCTGTATGCGTCAATTCAGCAATCTAGAAGATTGCTTTAAAATAACTTTTATTAGGGGGAGCGTCCCATCAGGGGGAGCGTCCCACCAAGGGGAGCATATTAGATAAAGTATATTAATTATTTGGGGCATATGTGCATTGTACTCTTTTTCCTTTCAATCAGGTTTTTCATCCCATTGGGTTTTCCTGATAAAGGTTTTAATGAGGCAATTCTATAAGCACACCCAAAATTATTTGATTCATAAATATTACATTTATCCAGTTGATCATCGTATATATGTTGACTTGATCAAAAGGATCATTGTAAATATTACTTTGATCTTGCTAATCATCGTATATATATTACTTTGATCCAGAAAATCATCATAAATATTACTTTGATCTGACAGATCAATGAATATCTTTGCTCATATTTTTATCTCATTGGGTTTTCCCTAGTAACGTATAAATGTGAGAAATATTTTGAAGAAAACAATAAATCTGGACATATGTATATTATTCTCTTTTTCCCTTCGATCAGGTTTTTTCCCACTGGGTTTTCCTGACAAGGTTTTTAACGAGATAGTTTTTAATGTCTAACCACACTAGATCCAGAGAGATCATTATATACATTTTCTAAGATTTTGTCTCATTGGGTTTTTCCTAGAAAATTAATACAAGTAGTATAAATCCAAGGGGGAGTATTGTAATATGTGGCTTTTACCACTTATGTAATATATACACTAGTATTACCCACTTACATCCCACAAATATCTTTCCCTTCCCCACCGCCTATCTTATTTGCCTATATATATTAGTACTGTTTCATTTTGTAAAGGATGCCCAAAAAGGGATCAATACAACTCTCTCTTATTTTTCTAATATCTCTTGTATCTCTCGTCTCACTCATCTCTCATCTCTGTTCTTCATTTATTCTTCATCTATTTCAATTTATTTTTGTTGATTTATAACATCAATGATATTTTTGTCTATTAATCTTTTTTAACGGTCAACTTTAATAGTGAATGGTCAACCTTTAACATCAAGGGAGGTTAGTGTCAATTTGTGATAAAGTTGTTTTTTAGTGTAAATTGTCAAACCTCACGTAGGTAACTAGTAATTACTTCTAAATATAAAGAACTAATTACACCAATCTCCCTTGAGGTTTGCTCTTTTACACACGTAAACAACTTTATCGAAAATTGACATTCGCCTCCCCTACCATTAGTCAACAGCTGTCTAATCTAACTGTTGACCTTGTGAGAAAGGGTAATTTCGTCCTTTAATAATTTAAAATAAATAAAATTATATAAATATTACAAATTTTTAGGTATTAAATGCATTTAAATTAAATTAATAAATTTAATTAAATTAAATAATAAAAACAACTAAAAAACAAAATTAATAAAAACAAACCCTAACTCTAATCCCTTTCTCTCTCCTTCACTCTCACCGCGTCTCTCTCCCTCCCCCTCTCTCTCTCTCCATCTTCTTTCAATCACAAAGTCACAATTAAATCCAACATATTACAAAATCACAATCAGATCCACCAAAATCATAACACAATACAAAATCACAACGACGGTGATGGATGACTCGCGTCGGAGGCAGCGACGACGACGACCGGGAGCAGCGACGAAGACGGCGGCGATGACCAGAAGTGACGACGATCTCCTCCATATATGAGGAGATTAGAGCTCGCCATGGAGGGGAAAGAATGGTGGCGCCGCATGGATCGAGTGGAGTGGAGAGAGAGACGTCGTCAACAGAGGCGTGTGGAGGGAGGAAATCTTCATTAGTTTTTTTTTTTTTTGATTTGAGACTAAACCCTTAAAGCTTCTGTTAGATCGGTGCTTAGACAAGGTTTTCTAAAAAGGATTTTGATTTGTGAAGAAGTTTGGAGAAAGGTCAGACATGAATTAAAGAAGCTGTGTTGAGTTGTGATATGAAGGTAAGTGGGTTTATATAGTGTAGGGTTAAACTCTAAACGATTCCGTTTTGAGTTACCTTTAGGATTTCTTTGTTTTCCCTAAAACGGCACCGTTTTGGTTGCCGTGTCTCAGCTAGTCGAACAACATCGTTTTGGGTTGCCAGCATCCATAATAGTTATTGTGGGTCGTTAGTAGGGAAACAATTCCTTGAGGGTATATTTTAATTACAAAAGAGTCTTTTAGGGAATCATTTCCCATAGCACAACTGTCTCAATTCTGTTAACAAATTGTAAGATATAATACTGGAATGAATGAGAATATTACACAGTTGGCAATTACACTTTTCCTAACTAATTTCTCTTCTTTCCTTCTCTCTCTCAATTCCTTTCTATCTCTTCTTACTCGATCTTCCTCTATTCTTCTAGCAATCCAGGAAGCTTAACCAAACCTGCACACACAAAAATCTCAAGTAAATCAGTTCACATTTCACAACAATTTAACTCAGAAATTCCCAGTTGTTACAAATTGGTATCAGAGCACTTTCTTGGGCACATATATCATGGCAGAAGGCACTAGGCAGCATCATTATACTGATGGACGATTTAATGATCTGGAAACCAGATTTCAGAAGTTTGAAAATGGATTCGAAACATTCAGATTGGAGATAGCACAGCAAATGGCAAGTCAGACGGCAATGATACAGGATCTACTCACAGCAAGGCCTAGTAAAGTGGATCTAGAAGATACAAATGGAAGTAGTAAAGGGATACTTGGGTCTACACCTATTGGTTCTTCTAGAGAGCCGAAGTTTCCAGGGCAGAGCAGTTCATCCAACAAGGTAAACCCAGAAACACATGTAATAACCCCTAAACTTTCATTTCCTAAGTTTAACGGTAATGATCCTAAGACTTGGCTGAGGAAATGTGATAGGTTCACCCTGTACCACCAGACCAAGAGGTCATAGTGGCCTCAATCCACTTTGAAAAGAAGGCGGAAACTTGGTTTCAGTCTTATTATGACTTAAAAGAAGGGGTGGGGTAGAAGGAGTTCAAGGAAGCCTTGTTAACTAGGTTCTTAGATATAGAGCAGGAGGATGTGGTGGCAGAATTGTATAGGTTGAGACAGATTTCCACTGTTTCGGACTACCAAGATAGGTTTGAGGAGTTGCAGCCCAGACTATTGGCCAAGAATATTGGGTTAGGAGATGAGTTCTTCTTGGAGAGTTTCCTAAGTGGGCTCAAGAGCGAAATAAAAAACTTGGTTAAGATGTTTAAGCCTACCGATCTTAAATCTGCCATATATCTGGCTAGACTACAAGAAGCCTCACTATAACCTAAACGTTACAAACCTTGGTCACATAAACCTAAAACAAACACAACCAACTCAAATACCATGCCTATAATCACTTATCCAAATAGAAAAATAGCTGAACCTATATCCTATTAAAAGACTCACACCACTAGAGATGAAAGCTAAAAGAGATAAAGGTCTTTGTTACAACTGTGATGAGCACTACACCTTTGGTCACCAATGTGCCAAAAAACATTTCTATATGTTGTGTGGGGAAGGAGAAGAGGAAGGTTGTGAGGAAGAAGAACTGGGAGAAGTATAAGAAGCAGCAATTGAAGGAAGTATTGAGGAAATAACTATTTCTCATCATGCACTTACATGTAGTGTGGGGCTGCAAACAATTAGACTTAGAGGGAAAATTAAAAACAGGGAGATCACTATTCTAGTGGACAGTGGGTCCACCCATAATTTTCTAGACCCGGAAACAGCCAAGTATACTGGTGTGGAGGTGGAGAATATTGAAACCATGTGGGTCACGGTAGGAGGAGGAAGCAAGATAAGCAGCCAAGCTAAGTGCAAGGCATTTGCATGGTCGATGCAAGGGGTAAATTTCCAAACCGAAATGAGGCTGTTGACTCTGGGCGGGTGTGATACAGTGTTGGGAATGCAGTGGATAAGAGAGATTGGTCCAATAATGCTAGACGCTAAACAGCTTACCATGAGTTTTTTGAAGGAAGGGAAGTGAGTGACATTATAAGGCATTAGAGAAGGTTGCAAACTATCTAGTTATGGCAGGGAAGAATGTGGCCAACCAATTGAGGAGGGCCCAAGATAGGGCTGAAACTGTGGTCCAGCTATACTCTGTAGAAGTTGAAAAGGAAGACAATAAAATACCTACAGAATTAAAGCCTATCCTCGACTCTTTTGGAGAGGTCTTCGCTGAGCCAAGCTCCTTGCCTCCAAACCGCACTCAGGACCATCGAATTCCCCTGTTACCCAATAGCAAACCAGTGAATGTCAGAAATTATAGACATCATTTTGTGCAGAAAAATGAAATTGAAAAAATTGTGAAAGAGATGTGGGAAAGTGGAATTATAAGGCATAGTAATAGCCCGTTCGCTTCTCCTATTTTACTTGTTAAGAAGAAGAATGGGACTTGGAGGTTCTGCCTAGACTACAGAGAATTTAATAAGATTACAGTGAATGGCAAGTTCCCAATTCCATTAATTGATGAGCTCCTAGATGAACTCAATGAAGCCAAAGTGTTTTCTAAGCTGGATTTGAGAGCTGGTTACCATCAGATAAGGGTGGCTAAGGAAGACATACAGAAGAATGCATTTAGAACACACCAAGGGCACTACGAATTCAAGGTAATGCCCTTTGGGCTCACAAACACCCCTGCAACTTTTCAAAGCCTCATGAATGACATATTTGAGCCCTACTTGAGGAAGATGATACTTGTTTTTTTTTTTTTATGACATCATGATCTATAGTAAAAACATGTAAGACCATGTTGTCCATTTGGAGCTAACCCTATCTACACTAAGACATCATCAACTTTATGTCAAGAGAAGCAAATGTGATTTCGGTAGTGCATAATTGGAATATCTAGGGCATGTGATTTCAGGTAAGGGTGTGGCCAGCAGATTACAAAAAAATACAGGGAATGGTGGAGTGGCCTAGGCCAAACTCAGTGAAGGCTCTTAGGGGGTTCCTTGGCCTTACTGACTACTATAGGAAGTTTGTGTATAGGTACATAATCATTAGCAAGCCACTTACAGATTTGCTAAAGAAAGGGGAGTTCAAGTGGGGAGAAGCAGCCGAGAAGGCCTTTGAGGCTCTCAAAACAGCAATGTCAACCACACCAGTCTTGGCATTACCAGACTTTACAAAGTCCTTTGTGGTAGAAACATATGCTTGTGATATAGGGATTGGGGCAGTTCTAATGCAACAAGGAAGACCACTAGCCTACATAAGTAAGGCTCTACCTCCAAGGAAGATTGGTCTGTCCACGTATGAAAAGAAATTGCTAGCTATAGTGTATGCAATACAGAAATGGAGGGCTTATCTACATGGAAATAAATTTACAATCAAAACGGACCACCAGAGTCTTAAGTATTTCCTAGAGCAGAAAATGACTACGTTGTTACAACAAAAGTGGTTATCTAAACTCTTAGGGTTCGACTATGACATTTCTTACAAAAAAAGGGAAGGAGAATATAGTGGCTGACGGCTTATCTAGGGCAATGCAAGAGAATGCGGGCACTCTAACAGCCCTAACCACCTCTAGACCAGCTTGGGTTCAAGAGATAGAAGGTAGTTACTACCAAGATCCAGCAGCAGCTACAGTAATACCAGAACTCTTAGTCAAGCCTTCTAACAACCAGGAGTTCACTTTCCAAGATGGCATCCTTAGGAGAAATGGACTGATCTATGTGGGCAAATATGGTTCATTACGGGGAAATGTTGGTGGAAGAGGCTTATGCCTCAGCTATGGGAGGCCACTCGGGCACTAGGGGAACCCTAAAAAGATTACAACTATTTTTTTATTGGAATACAATGAGTAAGGAAGTGCTTACCCAAGTGATAAACTGCCAAATCTGTCAACAGAACAAAAATTTGCACAGTAAACCTCCTGGGTTGTTACAACCCTTGCCAATTCCTAATTCCCCTTGGCTGGACATTACCATGGACTTTATTGAGGGGCTGCCACCCTCGTTGGGTAAGGATTCTATAATAGTAGTCATAGACAGATTGACTAAGTATGCATATTTTATGGCACTCTCACACCCATACACAGCTCAACAGGTCGCCAAAGTATTATTTGACAATGTCCAAAAGCTACATGGAATACCTTCAACTATCACGTGTGACAGAGATAAGATATTCACCAGTACCTTCTGGCAACAATTGTTCAAAATGGCAGGAAACTAAATTATGCTTAAGCTCGGCTTACCATCCACAAATAGATGGCCAAAGCGAGCGACTCAACCAATGTTTAGAAAACTACCTAAGATGCATGACTAGTGCAAGACCGGTTAAGTGGGCAACATGGCTACCTATGGCAGAATGGTGGTATAACACCAACTACCACACCGCCCTTACTATGACCTCGTTCGAGGCTCTATATGGATACAAGCCTCTTGTGTTCACTTTTTCTACTCTAGGATCAGGGATTGCTGATAGCAGGGCATTTGAGGAGACATAACTTCGACTCCAATCAGTTTTAAAGGAAGCTCTGACTCAAGCACAGTCCAGAATGAAGTTTTATGCTGATAAGAAAAGGTAGGAGAGGGAATTTACAGTAGGAGAGTGGGTCTATTTGAGGCTACAACCCTACAGGCAGACAACAGTGGCTTTACGAAGAAATTTAAAGCTGGCTCCTAGGTATTTCGGACCATATCAAGTGATTGCAAGAATTGGAAAGGTGGCTTACCGTCTCCAGCTGCCTCATAGCTCTCAGGTCCATCCAGTTTTCCATGTTTCACAATTGAAGAAGAAGGTGGGGAACTCAGTGGTTCCCAACTCCTATCTACCTAAGACAGGACCAGATGGACAATTGTTAGTGTTCCTAGTGGCTATTTTAGCTAGGAAATTGATCAATAGACAGAATAAAGCTGTAGTACAGCACCTTATACAGTGGTCGAATGCTTCACCTGAAGATGCTGCCTGGGAAGACGCGTCTGTCATTGCTCGCCATTTTCCTGAGTTCGATCCTTAAGGACAAGGATCTTTTGAAGTGGAAAGAGGTGTTAGATCGGTGCTTGGACAAGGTTTTCTAGAAAGGATTTTGATTTGTGAAGAAGTTTGGAGAAAGGTCAGACATGAATTAAAGAAGCTGTGTTGAGTTGTGATATGAAGGTAAGTGGGTTTATATAGTGTAGGGTTAAACTCTAAACGATTCCATTTTGAGTTACCTTTAGGATTTCTTTGTTTTCCCTAAAACGGCACCGTTTTGGTTGCCATGTCTCAGCTAGTCGAACGGCACCGTTTTGGGTTGCCAGCATCCATAATAGTTATTGTGGGTCGTTAGTAGGGAAACAATTCCTTGAGGGTATATTTTAATTACAAAAGAGTCTTTAGGGAATCATTTCCCATAGCACAGCTGTCTCAATTCTGTTAACAGATTGTAAGATATAATACTGGAATGAATGAGAATATTACACAGTTGGCAATTACACTTTTCCTAACTAATTTCTCTTCTTTCCTTCTCTCTCTCAATTCCTTTCTATCTCTTCTTACTCGATCTTCCTCTATTCTTCTAGCAATCCAGGAAGCTTAACCAAACCTGCACACACAAAAATCTCAAGTAAATCAGTTCACATTTCACAACAATTTAACTCAGAAATTCCCAGTTGTTACAGCTTCAATCTCTGAAAATCAGTTATGGAAAATCAATTGGAAATTTTGATTTTGGTTTCTAGGTTTACTTCCAAGGATAAAAATATTTTAATTGAGATTGTAGATCACTAAATTATAAGAAAAGGATCTAATTTGAGAAACCCAGAAGCCGATGGGTTTGATGTTTTTTTTTTAGTGTTTAGTGTTTGTTTTTGCTATATATGGTTAAATTATCATGCTAATTAAGTTGAGTTCTTTTAAATCATGGAAGGCTTATGGATCTATTCCATTTTCTTAAACTTTATTTCTTACTAGCAGATAATGGTTAATTGATAAGGTTATGAGGTTAGGATGCTTGATGATTGTGGGGATTTTGTGGATGTAATTTGTTGAATGGAGTTGGGTGAGAAGTTGGATGGGGATGAAGATGCAGTGGAGTTAATTGTTATATTTTGTGAATGAAATTTGTTGAATGAAGTTGTGTGAGAAGTTGGATGAAGAATTGAAGTTGATTGTGGAAAAAAAATTTCCAGATCTTTGTTTTTATGTTTTTCGGATTTCATGTTCTTTGAAAAAAAAATTAGTTTTTGTATTGGTTTTTTAAAGAGAGAGAGAGAGAGAGAGATATATATATATATATATATATATATATATATATATATTTGCCTTTTGTTTATATCTAATTCAATATTTAAAGATATTGAATTTTGAATCCTTTTATTAAAAAAAATTTCTTATAATTATTTTTTGTTTTTTCATTTTTTATTTATAATTATAGGGGTAGTTTTGTCTTTTGAAGGGTCTTAGACGGTCAACAGTTAGATTAGACGGCCGTTGACTAACGGTAGGGGAGGCGAATGTCAATTTTCGATAAAGGTGTTTCCGTCTGTAAAAGAGCAAACCTCAGGGGAGGTTGGTGTAATTAGTTCAAATATAAATGGAATAGGTTGAAAGTTGAAACGACGATGTTCCCTCTCCAAATCCAAAATCAAGGAAAAAAAAAAAAACAAGTAGTATAACCGCCTCTCTGGTTCGCAGTGCGCCAAACTCAAAAGGAGAGAGAGGGCGAGAGAAGCGAAGACATGAGCGAGATTGTAAAGAACCCGATAGAAGAAGCAAACAGCAGAGAAGAACAAGAAGAGGCATTGGTCGCTTTGATCGAACACCGCACCAAAGAAGTTGAACATCTTCAGCACCGTGTCTCCTATTACAAATCTCAGGTTGTTTCTTTTTTCTCTATTATTCATCATCTATAATTTTTTTTTAATTATTAATCTGTTAGAGGACCAAAATGTCATTTTTGTTGTTGTTGTTGTTGAGGCCTGCTTTGTGTTTAGGTTTTTTTTTAATTGTTATTTTAATGTTGAAGATTACTTAGGTATTTGGAAAAGCTTATTTCAATTCATTGAAACTAAATATTGAATCTAGGATGCCTAGAACTGTTATTGGAGTTCTTTTGAGCAAGTTTTGAACTTGAAGTTGTTTAGCTTTTGACTATTTGAAGCATCTGGTTCTTTTTCTAAGCATGTAAAGCAGATTACTGTTTGGATGAACAGATGGCACTACTTTTTTGTTAAGAATGCAGGATAAAGTTTGTATCTTTAAGATTTTAGATTCACTGAATTTTTTTGTTTGTTAAAGTTAGCGTAATTATAAGTTGAACTTTCGACTAGGGAACTGAGTTCCTAATACTGGCAATAGCCATGTATATAAACTTTCATTTGGCTTGAGGCAGTGAGTCAGAAATCTAGATTAAAATCTAGTTTAAGTGGCACCAATTGACATTACACGGTGAGGCTGTTGAACTGTATCTAATGAAACCAGAAGGTATAAAATATATATATATATATATATAGAGAGAGAGAGAGAGAGAGAGAGAGAGAGAGAGAGGATGGTATTCCGTATCCCTTCTTGAATTACATAGAGGGATATCATAATGAATTGGTTATTGTTTGATCATGGGTGATTTTAATTGCGGTATAAATCAATAATATGGGTTTTTGCTTTGTAGGAAGTTTATTTGCTTGTTGTTTAGTCTTTATGGTATCTTGTCAAGAATATTGACTAATTATTCCTTTGGAAAAAGCGTGCAGCTTGCTGAATCAGAGAGGAGGTTGCAAGATACCCAATCTAAATTGGCTCGCCTTCGAGGTCGAGATAATGCGGTGTCCTCTAGAAGATCTCAAAATAATGGAACTAAAAGTGTGAAGGTTGAGCGCAGATCAGCCAGTCCTGTGCATAATGAAGAAGATTATTCTAGAAACAGACCTCAATCTAGGCCAGAACTTTTGATTCCTGCTGTGACTCCAAAGATTTCTCAGCCTATAAAATCATCTGGGTCTGGCATGAAAGGTCTGATTGGTTCCAGTACCCAAGCAAGTCCTTCCAATCACTCTAATAGCGTTGTAAGGGTAAAAGAGGAGAAATCTTACAAAAATTCTCCTGATCGGGAAGTTGTTAATGCTCAAGATAGAGGAACAAAAAGGAAGTTTGGTAACATTCTTACCTGTTGAATTGCAGTGCGTTTGTAGTTATAATCTTTTGCGTGTGTGTGGTGTTTCTATGATTTCATGTTTGTCATGCACTTTCATTTCACACCTTTCTTGTTTTCAACCATATGCAACTGGAGTTCATCAATTATTTGTGTATTTCAGAACAGAAAGAACATAAAGAATTGATTCCATTGGTAAGTACAAGATCTTCACCGTCTACAATCCACTGCCATGCAAGCAATCACATCCCTAGTCAGCACAAAAGAAAGTTAAGAAGTCTTATGTTGTGCACAGTTAATGATCAGCTTTTTGCGACCAGGTAATTTAGCAATTTGAGTAGAGACTGCATGCTACTGTTAACTGAAAGTTGTGCTGTTATGGCAATGATTGAAGCTAATATATATTTATTTTCCCTAGGTGTAATTACTTTTTTTTTTTTATATGGGATGAAAAAAATATGGGATATTGAAGCTAATAGCATGAAAAAAATATGGGATATTGCCTTATTGTTTCCTGTTTCCTTTGGAAGATGAAGATAAATTTTCAGCTGTCTTTAACATTGTTGGCATACAACTCATGACATATCTAATACTGTTGACTTTTCTCTATGATGAATATTTATTTTTTGTTTCACTTGTTAGTTCTATAATAATCCTCAGGATGCATGCTCATGAAGCACTAGGCATACACTTACGTCGTGTGTATTTTGGTTATTTGTTTTTCTTTGTATATTATGATGATTGCATTGTATATGAAGACGAGTTTTTCTTAATCTTTATTCGTAAAAAGCAACTTATGGCGATAATTATGTGCCATTTTCCTCATATGATTCTACGGAACTAAGTTTTTCTGGTGATTTTGAATTTTTTTCAGTGCTTTGGATGGAGTGATCAACTTGTGGCAGCTTCAGGCCAGAGGGTAAGTATGAAATATATGTCTTAAACTAATGACTTCTCACCCTGTGAGTTTGCATGGGATTTTTCGGGCAGCATTGCAACTAAAGTTAAACAGCATAGCATGCAATGCATATATGAGAACTTCCGATGCATCTGAACGAAGTAAATACTTTGATGTCTATTCTTCTCCGTATAGGAAAAATATATAGGGATTTTACAATATGCAAGAACTAGAAAGGAAATTTACCATAGGAAAAAATAAAGCTACAATCAAGCAAATCAATCTATAGTCAACTACACAATTCTCAGTCATAATTGAGAATATTCTAACACCCCCTTCAAGTTGGTGCATAGATGTCGCTCATGCCCAACTTGCTAATTGAGTCGTGAAAGTTCCTTCCATTAATAGCCTTTGTAAGGATAGTTTGATCCATCCAGTTTAATCTCAATTTTAGAAGAGTTATCATGAGAATAAACCGGAGGGAGTACTGTAGGTGGGACCGGTGGGCTGGACATATCTGATTCGTCTTCACTGGGATTTGTCATAGCAACAATAACAGTAGAAGCAAAGAAATTACAAGAAAAAAAATACCTGAGATTGGTCGGAAACAAAAAACCAGGCAACTGTCCTGCCACATCTGACGGCAGCGCATTGAGAATGTCAGCCGGCGGTTGAAGATGCAGATTGGGAAGCACGGCCGGTGCTCGGAGACACCGGTCGCTGGTAGAAGCGAAGAAGCGACGACGGTCGCTGGTTAGAGAAAGAGGCGACGCGGGTATCTAGATGCTGTTAGGACGACCGGCGGTTGCACAATGCCGGGAGACTGGTTGGCAGTCGGAGAGGAGGTGACGCAGGTGGTTTGTGAGAAGGGCCGGCTGTGAGTGAGGCTTACCGGAAAACAGGCAATAGTCTTGTAGCAGAAGTACTGTAGCAGAAGAAGAGAAAAAAAGGCACAGTAGCTGAAAAAATACCTAACAAGGATTTTTAGGCTCTGATACCATGAACAAAGTAAATACTTTGATGTCTATTCTTCTTCGTATAGGAGGAAATATATAAGGATTTTACAATGTGGAAAGAACTAGAAAGAAAAATTACCAATGGAAAAAATTAAGCTACAATCAAGCAAATCAATCTATAGTCAACTACACTAATTAAGCAAATCAACCTGTAGTGAACTACACAATCTCAATCATAATTGAGAGTATTCTAACATCATCATAATTGCTGCCCATTGGGAAGTTCTAAAGTTCATTGATCATGTACTGCAGAAAGTTATTTATTGAATCATATGGATTCTAGGTGCAGTATCTGGTTGGCCATTGGATGGCGACTTGCTGCATATTAGGCAAACATGTAATTTAAGAAACTTTTTGCTTATCATTTTTTAATTTACATAGTAGGTGATTAATAAGAACAATTAGGTTAGTGTCCTCAAAATGTGGTCTCAACAAAGCTGCAATTATTAAAGATACCATGCACTGTTCATGATATAGTCAAGGGAATATTGTCTTTTCAGTGCTATCCTTCTCCTGCATCTTCAAGTAGCACTTTTCGGATGACTATAACTTCTCTGTTAAGGCAGTCTATAGTTAGACATCTATCTTCGAATCTCGAATTTTGTTTGCTAAATTGGTCTTAATATGTTACCTTTGTAGTTGAAAAATTTAAATCCTGTCTTCACTTGTAGCAATGCTCTACATTTTAAATATCTAACTTCCTTGAGGCAAAAGCAACCAAGATTAATTTTCTCTTCTGTGTCCTCATATGGTGACTAGTCCTTGTGCTTTTTGTTGAGTTGCAGGTCAAGTGCCTCTTTACTTAGTTCTACTGATTGTGCATCACCAAAGCAGAGGAGATGGCCTGAAGATATAGCCTGGCACCCACAGGGAAACAGCATTTTTTCTGTGTACACTGCTGATAGTGGTGATTCTCAAATATCTGTACTAAATCTGAATAAATCACAAGGGGTAAGTGTTATAGTTGTATTAGGTTAAATAAAGGTGCAGTCTTATGTAGCCTGCAACTAGAATTATATTTTTTGAGTATACGACTTTATTGTTCAAAGAAAATGTTCTCTAGATTGTATATAGTCTCACTTTTTATGTTTGTGCACCAACAGAAAGCTCGTGTAACTTTCCTTGACGATAAACCTCACGTTAAAGGTATTATCAATAGCATAAGCTTCATGCCATGGGAAAATGCATGTTTTGTTACTGGCGGTAGTGATCATGCTGTTATGCTTTGGAGTGAGAAAGATTCTGAGGACTCATGGAAGCCAAAGGCACTGCACAGGAATATGCATTCTTCAGCTGTCATGGGAGTTGCTGGGATGCAGCAAAAGCAGATTGTATTGTCTGCTGGTGCCGACAAGAGAATTATTGGGTTTGATGCTGGAGTTGGAAGAGCAGATTTCAAGCATCAAATTGAAAGTAAATGCATGAGTGTTCTGCCAAACCCTTGCGACTTCAATCTATTCATGGTGCATACAGGGTAAGAAACATCTATTCTGTGGTGAAAATCTTCATGACCTTCTGTATTGATCGCCTGGCCATCCTACCGGAATTTTATTTCAATTTGTCAAAAGACATTCTTTTGTCATATCATTTATATTTCTAAATACACCTTCATTTGAGTCTTTCGAGTACCACGTTGCACCTGTTAAATAACTTAAAATTCTAACTTTGTAAAGCTCCATTACGAGAAGTGCCATTAACTTGAAAGACCCTTGGAACGTTTATTTAATATGCTTCGGTTGTAATGAGGGAATTTTATCTACGATTAGGATATTACATGGTGAAATATTATACCAATATGATAGTAAATTGTTCTAATCCAATGAGTCTTCATTGTGCTGAGTTATCTATCTAATAGGATTTAAACATTTGTGAACTTGTACCTATCCTGAAGGTTGGATATTACATGGTTAACAACTCTGCCTATAAGATACAATATGGAGTTCCAAAACTATAAAACCAGAAGAATTGGATATACTTTCCAGAAGAATCACAACATATTCAAGTCCGTGAACATGAGTAGTATAGCTAGTAATTTGTTGTCTATTATGAGCTAATACATCTTGAACTCACCCTCATTTGTGTCTTTTGTCTAGGTCTTAGGATGTTCTGCAAGAGTGCAGTGCTTAAAATTATATCTAGTGATATACAATATAGATCATATTATCGTGTATATTTGATTCCAGTAGCCTACAAGTAAATTGTTTGTTTGTTCTAGAATTGATAGATTTCTTTTAGGAGTACTTAAGCCCCCTTGTCCTCCTTTCTCTTTGTCCCATCTTACCTCCTGAAAAATCTAGATCTATTGTTTGATGAAATCTCTCCCTGGTTACATTGTACATCTGCTAAGTTGAATGAGAATCTACAAATTTTTATTCTAGTAGAGGGTGACCTATCTTTCCTTTAGTAGTATGACCGAAAGGCATACAAAAGTGAGCAAATCTAAACAATATTGTGGATTCCTGTTTTTTTTTTGATGTTATTTGAAGTCATGTGAAACTTCTCAGCCGGCATACAAGATAAGATTATGAGTTAGACCTGGTGGATTCTGTTGTAAAATTTAATTTGATTGCATTGAGGTTTGTTATCATTTCTATTTTGTATTGCATTACTAAAGTTGTGATCATGTGTTTTATGTTTCATTTTGTATGGCTGCAAGCTAGTTGAAAATAGTATCTGGTGGTACGTTATGAATTAGTATTCATCCGGAAGATTTTATAGCCTTGAGATGGAAAAGGGAATTTAATTGAATAAATGTTGTAGTTTGTCCCAAAAAGCAAGAGCTATCCACCTATTTCAGTTATGACTAAATGTTTTGACGATTAGATGTTTTGTTTTTACAGGACTCTTGGAAGACAGATAAGATTGTTCGATATTAGATTGAGGCAGACCGAAATTCACACTTTCGGGTGGAAGCAAGAAAGCAGTGAATCTCAGTCAGCTCTGATAAATCAAGCTTGGTCTCCTGATGGTTTATACTTAACATCTGGTTCAGCTGACCCTGTGATCCACATCTTCGATATCAGGTACAATGCTCACAAGCCATCCCAATCAGTAAGAGCTCATCAGAAACGGGTCTTCAAAGCTGTGTGGCATCATTCTTATCCGCTTCTCGTTTCCATATCTTCCGATCTCAACATTGGACTACACAAGATTTAAATTTCACTTTCAAATTGCTTCCATGGGGGAGGAACGGCTTATGGGAGAGCAGTTTTGTTTCATCACTGATATAACGGCTTTGGGGTGCGTAGGACGAAGAAAATTATTTTTTGAGCAATGAACAGCAATCCATGGTGGTTTATGTCTCTGATGAGTGGCCAGTAACTGAGAATTCAGTATGGCTTGTATTATTTACAACACTTGTAATTTTCACCAGGGAAGAAATATAATGATTAGCGTACTTTTTTTTTTCATCGATAAAAAATGACCACATAAATTATAGAAAATTTGTTTTTAACCACAAAAAGAAATTTTGATTGTTAATAAACATAATATAAAATTTCATTTCGGTTCATAACTAAAAATAAAACTATCGAAATGGGGAATAGCTCTTTGTCCCCATCTTCCTTCTTTTTCTCTATTCTCTTATTTTTCTCTTCGATTCTCTACCAAATCAAACACAGTTACACAGCTCATGAAAAATCACCTATTTTGCTGGAAAAACAAAGATTAAAACTATAGGGGCATATTTCATCAACAAGAACAAGGGTCGGATTTAAAGTTTTGTTTGAGATTTTGGAGGGAAGTATTGGAAAAAAAAAAAAAACACTTGGATTGACTTACCAGAGAAAAGAATTCAAATTTGTTGTGCTCTTCCTTGCTTATTGTTGTTTGTTGACTACGGAAATTATTCTTTTATTATTTTTCTCTCTTGTGATTGGTTTTTACTACCTCAATACTATTTTTCTACTCAGTTATGGGCTGCTGTGAGAGTATAAAAGTGTGCTAATCTTAAGTTTTTATACCAAGTTAAAGTCTACACAAAATCCTTGGCAAATGAGAGAAAAATTGTGAGGTTTGATATTTATACCTCCCACTTAAAAGTCCATAAAAGTGTAACCTATAGAGAATTCCATAAAAATTACTGACATTTTGAATACCCTAATTTTGATAAACTTTTAAAAAGTGTTTATTAAATACTCAATGACTTATATAAAGTTTTTTAAAATTCTATATCGGATACCTGATGACTTTTATAGAGTGTTTAAAATTTGTATTAAATGCATCCAAACTTTTTAGTTCTAAATAATGAGAAAAACTTGGGTGCATCCGATGCACCACACTGGAATCTAATGGTGGTGCATCGGATCCACTCAATAAATGACACATGTCACTCTATTTTTTTCCACCAATCATTTTTTTCTCTCATTCTTCTTCATTTCAGACGCCACTCTTTCATTTTCAGACCGCCGCCAGATCGCCGACTGCCGACCGCCGACCTCTTGAGCAAGTGATTCGACACCTCCCATACCGGAAGGTGCGAAATGTGACGAGCTTCCGATCTCTAAAAAGATTTGTCGCCAAACGAAATCGTCTTGTTGGTCAAACAGGTCGTTCGAAGTTTGAAAAAACTACCGTAGCCGACAACATAACCGGTGAGTTGACCGACAAAACCATCTGGAAAACATTCGTCTGGTGCTAACCATCGTAACCCAAGTGTCCGTTTTCTGATTCGGGCTGTGTGGAGAGAGAAACGAATCCAAACCCGAACCATCGCCGAACCTTCGTCATCAGATCTGCGCTGATCAGTCGCGAATTAGACGAAACCGATCACGCCAAGGAACTCAGCGTCGTCCGTTCTTCCAGATCCGACTATCGCTGGAGTCAAACGGCGTCGGAGAAAGTTCGCCGGCGACGGAACCAGCGTAAACGTAAGAAAATGGAGAGAGAGTTTGAAAGACGGCGAAGAAGGAGACAGAAAATTAGGTGGAAAAAAAAAATTTAAATGACATGTGTCAATTATTGAGTGGATCTGATACACCACAATCAGATTCCAGTGTGGTGCATCAGATGCACCCAAGTTTTTCTCCTAAATAATAACCAAAAATATCAATTCAAAATGTTTGAAATAAATAAATAAATTCAAAATCTTATGTTTATGACTTATGATCATTCATTTATGTGCAATTTCCTTGTAATGCAATGGAAGCATCATATATATATATATATATATATATATATATATATATATATATATATAATTAAAACTAAATCAATAAAATTCAATTGTGAAAGTTGTATTCAGACAATCATTGAATGGTGATTTATCGTTTTTAAATAGCGAAATTCACAACATATCACCTACTACAGCAATTGTAAATTCATCTTTGTAAACATATAAGCTACTTCTGAGACTATCTAAAATTCTTTCGCTATATAAATTTTTCTTCTGGACTTTCTTAAATCCTATTTCTAACATCTTGTTTACATCTTCTTCTTGAATTAAATCTTCCGTTTTATGAATTATTTCTTTTCCCTTACTACTATAATTAAATAAGTTTCTAACTTATGGTACACCTCAATTTCATATCGGTGGTTAGATGAATATTTTCCCAATTTATGGGATTAGATATTTAGAACACGTGTGTATTATCTGATCTTAGCAAATTCTACAGTCCTATTATAATAGTTGTTGAATTTAGCTATTATACATGAATTGTATAGTTGATTGGTAATTATATGAGTTGCTTGATAGTTAGGTTAGAGATAGTTTAGTTTCTTTTAATTTTAATTGTTTTTTTTTTTAATTTTTTGATTTTTGATTTTTATAAACTAACACCTTAAGCCAGCAACTATACAGAACCTTATAGTAGATGAACCCATAGTCGTAATATTTCAAAAAAAAAAGGTGAAATCCACAGTTAAAATTGCATTTTCTCTATCTTTTGATAGTGGAAATAGTGGGAAACAACACTCTTCTTATATTGAATTTTGAGAGTATAACTAGTTTAATAAGTTAAGTTTAAATGATACCGATGAATTAAAATACCCTTATCTCATTCTTTCATTACGTATGTGTTATTTTTAGGTTTTTTTTTTCCTTCAAAAACCTCTATTAATGGAGGACCAATGGATGTCGATTTCAACTTCCAATAGACTTCCAATTGAGGTATCGACGAAGAAGATGACAAAAAAAAAATTGAAAATTTTCATTTTTACCTAATAAATCTTGAAAATTGTAAATATACATAATAAATCTTGAAATATACCTAATAAATCTAGGAAAACAACAAAATAAGTCTTAGAAATTAAAAAATAAGTTTTAGAAACACAAAATAAGTCTCGTAAATATAAAAAAAAATACAGTACAACTTATTTTTGTAAGTTTATTTTAAAGATATTTTTATTAAATTTATAATTTAAGTATTATTAAAACTAAAGTTATTAATTCGATAATAGTTTTAAAATTCAAAAAGGTGTTATTAAAACATATCGACGCAACTTTAAAAAAAAAATGGGACCCATATGCTATAACACACATCAAAGTTCAAATCATGCTCCCTGCCCTCTTATCCCTATAGAGTTACCTACTCTTTTCCTCTCTGTTTCCAACTAATTTATTGACTATACTTTTGACCAAGGGTGGAGGCATTTGGAAACTCTCAGGCTAGCTTTTTCTATAAAAGAAATTGGTTACGTGTTTGTTAAAACAAATACAAATGAAAAAAATTATAATCGTTTGATAATTAACAAAAATAGTCTGGTTTTAATTTAATTGAGATAATTTCTATAAATTTATTAGAGTGATATGTTCAATATTGTATTGACACTTAATCACATTTAAGTTTATTTACTTGTTTTTTTTTTCTCAATTTCCTAATTTAATCATTTTAAATGTTTTTAGGGATAAAAATCTTTATATTTTTATTATCTAGATACATACTTTTTAATTAGAAATTTTTTTTTTTTGTAAAATTTGTTAAAAAAAAAGCTATGCACTACCGCTTCAGGTTGACTTGGATGGAAAATTACATTAATTTAACATAATAATACATGTCATATCTCACATGGCTAGTAAGTGAGGTCCATGGTTTATATATAAGCATTGGTCTCTCTTAACTAAGTAGACGTATTTTGGACCATGAGTGAATGATGCTTGCATGAAGCCCATGATCCAAAGTAAATCCGTGAGGGTGAAGGACACGTGCGTGAAGTTCAAAGCGAACAATATCTACTTAACGTGTGTGAATTTGTGATTGTGTTTGGACCCTCACGAGGACATGAGATCCGAAGGGGGTAGATTGTCAGATTGTCAGTATATAAGGGTCCATCATGTAAGCATTTTTCGGTTGATGTTTTTCGAAAAGAAAAATGAAAATGAAAACAGTGTTTTTAGTTTCAATTTCGAAATCCAAAAATAGGTCTGGTAGCATATACTGAAATCCGTATTTTGGAAATAAAAATGGAAAAAATGCGTCTGGTAGGGTAACCGAAAACTTTCGAAAATTGAAATCAAAATAATTTCAAGTAAGGTAACATGACCTTATTAGTTTCAAAAAAATTTTGTTTTGGATTTAATTTTCTTATCTTTCTAATTATATAAAATTTCAATCCCGAAAATTACCCGTATAAATAAGTATAAATATCTCATGAAAGTAAATAGATAAATAATTCCATAAAAAGATTATTTTACATTTTCATATTTGTTTTGTTGAAAATCTAAAGAAAAACAGAAATTTCAATCAAAATACCAGAAATTTACGAAATTGAACCAAAAAAAAAAATCACAGGAAATTAAAAATTTGTTGAAGAATGAAGAAGGATTTAGCAGAGTCAAAACAATCTCAGCTATAGCATTATTTGGAGATGAGGACAAACCCAACCCTAGTTGTTATTAAACCATCTTCGAACGCGAGAGAGCCGATCTGGACTCTGGTCAATTATTGGTCTTGACTCTCCGATTGCTCTGAGTCACGGACCTCTGCAACCAAAAATCCAACCAAAAATCAAAAGAATTTCAAGTAAGGTAACAACTGGTGAAGAAGACGACAACCAACTGCCAGCGAAGAAGAAGACGACGACCAGCCGGCGAAGAAGATGACGTCGACCAGTTGAATACCAGGCTGAAGAAGAGCAGATCGGCGGCAGGTGAAGAAGAAGAAGAGCCAGATCGACGGCGGCGAGCGGAGCTGATTGGCAACGACGGCGAGATGAAGAAGGAAGAAGATGAGGAAGAAAGATAAGGACGATAGGAAGAGAGAAATGAGGGAAAAAGAAGATGGTGCACGTTGGGGAGACAAAAAGAAAAAAAAATTAATGTTATTTAAAAAAAAAACAAAAACGAAAACGAAAAATAAGTTTTTTGTGTTTTTCAAATATTTCATTGTTAACACTAGTTTTGTTTTTTATTTATTTTATTTATTTTTTAAATAAAATGAAAAACGGTTAACGAACGTGAATTCAAAATTGTTTTTTAAAACCAAAAACAAAAACAGACTGAAAAATAGCGGCAGAACGGGGCCTAAGTAACCAGTGTATATAAAAATAAAATAAAAAAAATTATTATTTAGTCCAACCAAACAATAGTTACTGGCTTTTCCCCGTTTTTAGAGAAAATCTTGCATGCACCCGGTGTAATGCACTCGTCCAATGAGTGCATGCCATGCGATAAAGAAAACCAATCAAATGAATTCTCTATACCGCTTGGTGGCATGCACCCATGTGTATTGTTGCTGTGTTCGCAGCTTGGTACTCCGTACTCCTAGCCCTACAATAATAAATAATTTTACATTTGACAAGTCAATAATAGAGAAGAAGAAAAGAAATCGCTATGAATGTCACCACTCAGCCACCAGCCACCATACTATTAAAAAAGAGAAAGAAAAGTAAAAAGTATGTAATTTTGCTTGCTCTCAAATCTCAATCATTTTCTTTGCTTGTGTGTGCTAATCCTTTCATTTCAACCCACAAAACCAAAACCATGCCTGTGGTGGAGCTGCTTGTCTCAGCTTTCGTTCCAGTGTTACTTGAAAGATTGACTTCTCCTGAGTTACTGCAATTTCTACATCAAGAGGGGTTATCTTCAAAGATCAAAAAATGGGAAGAAACTCTCAAGTTGATTCAAGCTGTGCTCGGAGATGCAGAGGAGAAACAATTGAAGGAGAGGGCTGTGAAGGCTTGGCTGGACGATCTCCGAGACTTGGCTTATGACGTGGAAGACATTCTCGATGAGTTCACCACTGAAGCTTTTGCAAACAAGTTGAAGATTGAACAACAACATGATCATCAGGTTAGTAGTACTAGCAAGATTAGAAAGTTTGTTCCTGCATTTGTCAGAAATATGAGTCCTAGAACTATTAAGTTCAGCAGTCGAATTGGGTCCGAGATTAAACATGTCAGTAAGCCGATTCCAACGACTCTGTAGACTTAGAGAAAGTCTCGGATTGAAAGAGAATAATGCTGGAGGTGGATCGTCTAATGCTGCACCCCGAAGAACACCAAGTTCGAGTGTTCCAACTGAACCTGCTGTTTATGGAAGAGATGGGGACAAGGCTAAAATACTTGAAATGGTGTTAAACGATGAACCAAGTGATTCCAACTTCCGTGTAATACCCATTGTTGGTATGGGAGGAGTCGGTAAAACAACGCTTGCTCGAGAGGTGTATAATGATAAAGTGATTCAATCTTTTGAGCTCAAAGCGTGGGTTTGTGTGTCTGATGATCATGATGTTCTAAGGATCTCAAATGCAATTCTTGAGTACATTACTCGCTCTCCTTGTGATCTAAAGGAGCTAAGCACGGTCCAGGATGAACTCAAGAAGAAAGTACATGGAAGGAAATTCTTACTCGTGTTAGATGATGTTTGGAGAATGAATTACAGCCAATGGGAAGCTCTAAAATCCCCATTTATGGCAGGTGCACAAGGAAGTAGGATGATTGTGACGACACGCCTCCAAGACGTTGCATTAACATTCAGACCTAGTGGATTTTACCCACTAGATCTTCTACCCTATGAAGTCTGCTGGTTGGTGTTCTCCATGCATGCTTTTGAGAATGGAGATATTTCTACACATCCTAAAATTGAATTAATTCGTCAGAAAGTCATTGAAATGAGCAAAGGCTTGCCCCTAGCAGCAAGGAGTCTCGGTGGCCTTTTACGTTCAAAGAAGAAAGACGAATGGTTGGAAATACTAAATACCGAAATATGGGCTTTGTCTGAAGATGGTGAAAATGAGGTCCCTACGGCTTTAAAATTAAGCTACCACCATCTCCCCTCGCATCTCAAGAGATGTTTTGCGTATTGTGCGATTTTGCCAAAAGATTATGAATTTGAAGAGGAGGAACTTGTGCTTTTGTGGATGGCAGAAGGTCTTATCCAACAATCAACAAAACATAAGCAACCTGAAGATTTTGGGGGTGAGTACTTTTATGATTTGTTATCAAGGTCAATTTTTCAGCAATCAAGTAGCAATAGATCTAAATTTACAATGCACGATCTTGTCCATGATCTAGCTCAATGGGCTTTTGGAGAAATAATTTTAAGGTTAGACGATGTAATGGGAGTTGACAAGAAACCCAAGGGATCGGATAAGGTTCGTTATTTTTCTTACACTGCCAATGTTTTGGAGGGCACTAAGAAATTTGAAGTCTTAGATGAAGGTGAGAGCTTAAGGTCAAGAATAAGGACATTCTTGCCGATATTTCGAAAGGACTACAGGGAGAGTTACATAACAGATATAATCATCTCTGATTTAGTGCCTAAACTCAAAAGATTGAGAGCACTATCTCTAAGAACATATTATATCACAGAGCTACCAACTTCGGTCGGAGGTTTAATACATCTAAGGTATCTAAATCTTTCTGCCACTAAGATTAAAAGTTTGCCCGAATCAACAGGCTTGCTATACAACTTGCAGATTTTAATGTTAAGAGATTGTTCTCGTCTTTCGAAGTTGCCTTCCAACTTCAGATATTTGATTAAATTGCGTCATCTTGATATTAAAGGTGCAATTTTAATCAAAGAGATGCCACAGGGAATGAAAGAATTGGAATCACTACAGAAATTGTCTAATTTTATTGTGGGCAAGGATACTGGTTCTACCATAAAAGATTTGAAGAGTTTAAAGTTTCTTCGTGGAGAACTCTGTATTTCAGGATTAGATAACTGTGGTTGACTGTAATCCAACAGATTTAATATTAAGAGATATAGAGGACCTGAAAGTAATTGTTGCTAGAATGGGGATCTCAATTTGATGAATCACGAAATGAGGTTGTAGAAAAAAATGTGCTTGATATGTTATGGCCTCATCAACATTTAGAAAAGCTCACAATCAAATGTTATGGTGGCAAAAGATTTCCATCTTGGGTAGGAGATTCATCATTTTCCAATATGACAGTGTTAAGATTGCAAAGCTGTGAGAACTGCACATTCATGCCTTCGTTTGGGCTATTAGGCTCGCTTAAAGATCTCACAATCAAAGGGATGAAAGGATTAAAACATACAGGTTATGAGATTTATGGGGAGGGTTACTTAAAGCCTTTTCAATCACTGAAGACTCTTTGCTTTGAAGATATGCCACAATGGGAGAATTGGGAACCTGTCAAGGAAAACGAGTTTGTTAATGCATTCCCTTGCCTCCAAGAATTTTCTGTTGTAAATTGTCCTAAACTCTCTGGAAGATTACCAAATAGTCTTCCTTCATTGGAGAAACTTATGATTAAGAATTGTAAGCAGTTGGTGGTTTCATACTCAAGCTTTCCAGTGCTTTGCAAATTAGAAATAGATGGATGTAAAGGGTTGGCGTGCAATAGTCCAACGGATTCCAAGTCATTGAAGTTTATGACTCTTGCAGATATTTCAGAGTTTGGCAATTGGTCAAGGCAACATAACTTTCTAAAAGTTGAATGTCTAAAACTTGCTATTGTGGACTGTGAGCAACTCATGAGTCTTTGGCAGTTGAATGAAACTTTTCTTGAGAAGCCACCGCCGGGGTTGCAAAGCTTCATCCCTATCACAGAGCTACGGATTGAAAATTGCTTTAATCTTGTCTCCTTTGCCGAGGTTTGTTTCCTTTCCAATCTAAGTGAACTAGAGATTATAAATTGCAATGCTCTAACTCGATTACCCACGGGAATGAATGACAAAAATGCATGTCTTGGAAGTTTGAAAATAAAAGACTGTAATTCTCTAACATTCATCGTAAGAGGCCAATTACCATCATCTCTGAAAAGGCTTGAGATAGAGAGTTGTGAGAAATTGGAGTATTTGTGGGATGATAGAGATGAAAGTTGTACATCAGTGGTGGATGAAGAGAACGACAACAATACAAGAACATCTTTTCTCAAATACTTGCAGGTCAAAAAATGTCCATCTCTTAAGTGCTTATCATCAAGTGGTCAGTTACCAAATACACTTCGTACCATCTACCTTTATTCTCTTCCAGAGTTAGAGTCAATAGCAAAGAGTTTTCATAATACTAGGTCTCTTGAAGAGATGTTTATAAAGTCTTGTAAAAATCTTAAAAGCATATCCAAAGGTTTGCACAATCTTAGCCATCTTCGAAGAATAGTGATAGAGGGTTGTGAAAGTATTGATTGTTTTGCAGAAGAAGGGCTTCCCAACACCAATTTAAGTGAACTTACAATTAAACATTGTAAGAAGCTAAAAGCCTTACCCAATCGGTTCCACAGTGTCAAGTCTCTTAAAAGCTTAACATTGTGTGGATGTCAAAGTATGAGGGGGTTTCCAGAAGAAGGTTTTCCCACCAGCCTAACATCTCTTAAAATTATTGAACCCAAAATCAATAAGCCTCTACTTGAGTGGGGGTTGCACAACCTCACCTCTCTCACATATCTCTCTATTTGGGGAGTTCCAGAAGCAGAGTCATTTCCACAGCAAGAAACGGAAATGACATTTCCCCCTTCTTTAACTCATTTGTCCATTTATAGATTCCCAAATTTGAAATGCCTAATGGGTGAGGGTTTTCGAAACCTTAACTCTCTTGAAAAGTTAAGCATCAATGGTAGCCCAAATCTCACATCTTTTCCAGAGCTGTCCCTGCCATCCTCACTTTCGACATTATGCATCAATGGCATGCCAAATCTCACATCTTTTCCAGAGATGTCCCTGCCATCCTCACTTTCGACATTATGGATTTGGCAGTGTCCAGAAGTCAGATCTTTTCCAGAGCAGGGCCTGCCATCCGCACTTTTGAATTTAGATATTAGGAAGTGTCCTAAGCTGAAAGAAGAATGCAAAAGAGATAAAGGAAAAGAGTGGTCCAAGGTTTCCCATATCCCTTGCTTTAAGATAGATTGGAAATTCGTCTACGATCCAGAGGGGGAAGAATGAATGAGCTGTATAGAATTCCATCACATCATTGGTATGTCAATCTTTAACACCTCAAACCATATCTAGTTCCTTCTTTTTCATTTATGTCTATTCTCTGTTGTTGCCCTTCTTTAGTTTTTACATATACTCTTCTTCTTTTTTTCAGTGAGTAGCAAACTGTCATGCAATTCTATAATTGTGGATGGCCTGCAATTGGGCTTAAAAGTAGGCTTGTTGTTATTAGCATGGAGGGTGAAGGATAACTGGAAGTATGTGAACTTAATTTATCGAAAATTTGATATTCGCAATTTCTGATGTTATACAAACTATAGTTGGTTAATATTACCATTGACACAACTGGAAATATTTCAGATGATTCTTTAATCATATTGATGGGGTGGGCTGAAATGAGGCTGCGGTGATTGTGGAGGCACCAGATTTTCACTTAAAAGTCTTGTTTTTTCTGGTCACAACTTCAGGCAAGTATATGCAACCCTGCTCTTATAGCTATAGGTTAATGCATGAATGGTATATTCGTGGATCATTTAGGTTTCACTTCACATGAAATTGTCTTGTTCAGATTTTTGAAATGTATATATGTCCTAATTTACAGAGAATAAAGTTTTTGTGTCCTTATTCAGCTGAGTAGAATGCGCATGATTAACTAGTGAACTTTTGCCATTGTTCAAGAATTTAGACCTTTATTTCCTTCACAAAATCAGCCTTTTCTTATTGATAATGATTTCCTTATACCCTAATTTCAACAGACAAAAGAACATTTCTATGGGAGAGCTCTTCCTATCTGCCTTCACGTCTTGCTTGACAGATGCACACCTCGTGAATTCCTGGAATTTGTACCTCAAGAGAGATAACTTCAAAGCTGAAAAAAAGGGAAGAGAATGTTGAAGATGATTAAGGTAGGTCTCAAAGATGAGAGGGGAAGTAATAGATTGACAGTGCTTTGAAAATTGGGTTGGATGATCTTTGAAAGTTGAAACTTGGCTTGTTCTCTATCACAGGTTTGTTAACTTGAAACATGTTATAGATTTTTATGATATCATAACATTAATCATTACACATTTGTTTCTTTTTGCATTATCTTCTGTTTAGCTTTCAGTAATTGTAACTTTTTTTTTTTGAAGTATTACATTTATAACTATTACAATAGAGCTACCGGGACCTGCCAAGATCAGACAATTCAGTAATCAGTAACTTAATTATATGGTATGTTTTATATATCACTACTGATTTTTATTGAAATGTCAACTAGATGTTGTCATGCTGACAGTGCTATAGACATTTAAAAAACTGTTTAGATTTCGTTTCATCTTGCTGTATGATGTTGAATTGATTCTGCAAAGCTGTTTGATCTCATTTTTTCATTTCAAAAAATCTTCTAGCTTTTGAAAGCATATTACAACTCTAAAAGTCATATTAGATTCAGCAAATGATATCATTCCTCTATGCCTATAATTTAACTTCAGTCCTTTCATTTTGAAATAAGTATTTTGCTACTTTTATTTGTTTATAAACATATTGACATACTAGGATTTTACATTACAGATCTGGCAGCATCTTTGTAACTGTTTGATTCTTTTTGTACAACCTTTTTGAGATCCTCCTCGACCTTTTGAGGTACTTCTCTGAAGTGAGTGAAAGCCAGCACAAAGTTTTTGTTCTGCTAAGAAGGCATGGTAGTACTATGGATTCAGAGAAGGTAATAATGAGCTGTTTAACTTCTTTTTGCGATTCTTTCGGTGGTCAGTGCTTGCATGTTCTTTAATTACATCTGATTTTTCTTATTTTGTTATGCAGAGTATATAAGAATCATTTTTTTATATTACCATCAGTTCTACTTTCTTGAAATTTCAAGTGCATAGTCCTAATTCTGATTGCTTAATGATACGTTTCCTCAAAGATTCGGTATGATCTTATTCTGTCTCTACTGCTTTGCAAATTGGGTGGTAAATTATGATATTATCTATACATTGTTGAAGGAAGAAATTTGGGCATAATCATTTGATTGAATTCTTAGAAACAGAACTGCCAGTACTAGAATGGTTGATGTTCACATGATATGCTTAAGTCCTGTGGTGACTTCCTTCTTTACTTTGTTTGGTAGAATATCTAAATTTGTATGTCTTATTGTTTAGGATGAGTACCAGAATTTGTATTAGAAACAACTACGAAACTCACCAGAGACAGCCTTGGTGTGGACCCTAATCAGTGAGCCTTTTGAGCTTGTGTGTTGCTGCAGCGCCATTCATTAATGCCTCGGAAAATTAACTTTTTGAATAAGATTCAATTCCTTCTTTTTAATTTATGTTTATTTGTTATATTTCTTTGATTCTTATGCATACTTCTGTTTTTTTAGTGGGAAGCAATTGATGGGCGGCCCTAATTGGACTTTGAAATTTAGGCTTATCGGTATTGAAGTCAGTGCATACTTGAAAATAAGGTTTGCATCTCCATTCTTGAAGTTAATTGCTTCTTCATCTCATTGATTCTTTAAATAGTTGAAATTTTTTGGTATTCGTTATTTCTGATGTTATACATATTAAACTCACTTCATATTACAATTGGTACCCTCTATGTTTCTTTCAAACAATTGGTTAATCTTATTGGTGAAGAGAACTAAAATGAGGCCTGTGTTGGCAAAGACATCAAATTTTGCTTTAAAACTCTTCGTTTGTTTGGCGCCTTCTTCCTCAACTTCACATAAACATTTTCAACCTTGCTTGTATAGTTCAACTTTAATGTATGATATTCCCAAATCATTTACGTTTCACAATGGTTGCCGATTTTTGTATTTTCAATACCTAAATTGGTTGCTAGTTATATCTCTAAAAGTGCAGTCTAAATTCATTGGGATATTGCCATTGGCTAACCTAGAATTCATTTATGAGATGAAATTGTGGTTTGTTTAGTAATTCTGGAATAAATTATTAGTTTCTTTGCTCTTTACTGGGACGATGCCACAGTATTTAGGCTTTGGTACTCTTGGGGCTTAAGATTTGAATCCCTTGAATTTCATCTTGTTCTACAAATATGCTTCAATAACAACACATATTTTGTGCTTCTAAATGTTGTCTCTGGTAATGTACATTTATTTGCTTGTGTATACTCGTTTCTCAATTGTTACAATTCATATTGTCTTATTGCTGCAATGCAATCTTTGTGAAGTGCGTATATAGGAATTTGAAGCATTGGCCTATCATCCTTGGTTTTCATGATGTCTGAGACGCATTGGCCTCATCAGCACAAAACTGGCTTAGAGCTCTAGGTAGCTCATCAGGTCATACTAGTAAGAAGACCAATCAAAGCTGAGATTTGTGTCGACAAATATCCTCATGTATGAATGAATATCTTGCCTGCTTTTGCTTTACATTTTCAATCTTCTTAGCATCCTATGATAATTTAATGTTGTAGTATATCTTGCCTTGCTGTTGCTTCGTGCCTCGGTTTGATAAGAGGGTCCTGGCATGCAGTAGCAAGGATCCTGCAAGAAATGAGCATTTGAGTGAAGTTTCTTCAATCCTTATTGAGGCAGAAGAAACAGTTGGAATAGTTTATGCGTGCATAAGAATGCAATAGCACGGGAGACACCTGAAAAACTTACTCCCCGTGGTGAGCAACCTTCTTTCTTCTCCCCTTACTTCTGCTTTCTTTCTAGCATCATTACCTTTTTTTGTGTATAATATCCACTTAATCTGTCTCTCTTTTCATTTAGAATGAATTCAACGATTTCTGTAAGAACCGACAAGTACAAGAACCCTGACCTTTCCATTTTAAACTTCGATCGTGAGGAAGGTACTCCCATGCCCGGTTGTCTATTTCCCTTCCTGCAACAGCATTCGTATGTATGAAGAGAGCAAAAACAAGGAGATCATGAGCCCTATGCCGGTGGGCTTTCAGAGCTTGGTGTTTTTTTCTCTATACTAATATATAACAGCCTCCAAGCTCTGAAACTTGGACTATTATGTGCCAGTCTTAACATTTTCAATATAAAGTGTAAGTTTATGTCCAATCTTCATAAAGTTTAATGACAATCATGTAAAAGGGGATCAACTTAGTTCTGGAAGTTTGAATTTGTATGTATTATGTTTGTTTTATGCAATTGATCATGACAATGTCATCTCTCAGGCCATACTGAAAGCTTGTAATGACTTTTGACACAATGATGGATTTTATGTGAGTGTTAAGGTACTGTTGGCATTTGCATACCTTACAAGTGTATTTGCTATCTTAATTTTGAGCTAGTATCATTACTCGTTTGCAAATTTTGGATGATTTGATCTATGAATGAGTTGTATTCTGTTTTTTAAACCACATCTATTTGAATGCAGAATATATAAATTTTGTAGACAAATGTTGAAAATGCTCGCATGATACAATTTTCGTATAATCTCCATCCCAATACACATGAACACATCTCTAATACCCGTAACCCTTAACGTAAAAACTCTCAGGAAGCCAACCCGTGGAGGGTGGCGTGAGAATTGGCCTTGCACCTGGCCAGGAATGCCTCCTTTTTTCCACCCCATGTCTTGACTTTTGAGTGTGCTCTGTTGAAGGGATCGTCCAAAGAAATTTTAATGAAATTTTGTTTTTGAAAATTGTCAGTTCAAATCCCATTTCTAACTCTGTGAGGTGCATGAACATTTTACAGACTTTGTTATCAATCATAGTGAGTAATGATAAAGGATGAAAGCTTATAAAAAATTAAATAGATTAAAGTATTAATTATTAAACAAGCTCTTTATTTTACATATCACCTTTCAATAGAGATGGTAGTGCACCATTATACAGTTCTAGACTTTGACGAACATTAGCCTTATTTATTTGGTAATTGGTATCTTTCAACTAATCAACTTGTACATGAAATACATGTGAAATTCTTGTCTAGTTGAACATGCTGTAGTTGGGAATAATATGATCTAATTGACACAACAGTTGTGCTTCACATGTGTTGGATCCACCATATATACTTCCCTCCTGTCTTCACTTCATGGCTTCATGCCAAGCATAAATACTTTAAAGTAAAGTAATCTGGATCTGATCAAATCATGCATTGTTTGGCGTTGACGCCTTGCCTTGACTAAATTCACCAATTCCCCATTTCAGATTCCTGAAAGAAATTGCTAGCCACTTGCATTGTGAATATGAAATTCAATGTACCCACAAGAATCAACCAACTAACGTTAAATGGGCCTTGACTGACCTAGACTCACCAACTTGGCCACAAGTTTTGGTGCATGGTGCGTGGTGGTGCATGGTACGTCCCCATTTACTTCACTTCATAGTGACATGAGAAATGTTTATAAGTTTTTTGCAATTTTATAAATATGTATTTTTATAAATACTTTAAAATTTTGGAAAGATAGATAAACTTGAATCCACAGCTTTAGATATGATCATGAATGGTATATTCATCTCAACTTCTATTTATACATGAGTATCTTAATGATAAGTCTTTGGTTAGAGTCTTTGAGTACCTCACTTTCTCTGAACAAATTTTGTTTTGTTGTGACATTGAATGGAGGGTTGACTTGACTTCCAAAGTGGGATATATATATATATATATATATATATATATAAAATTCAATTTACGTAACCAACTTAGTCCTTACGGATAGAGGACCATCGAGAGTCGAGACCGTGCACGATGCAACCATTGTAACTCTGCATTTTGTCCAGTAACCCCACCACCACGCTCTAGTGGTTGACCTTTTGACCTTGGTGCTCGATGACTCCATAGCATTCTACTTACATCGATTTAGATTCTCTACTCGGTCACATCCAACCTATTTTATACATTTACCAACTAACAGATTATGAGTGAAAAGCAAGGTCTCTTGTTTTTGTTGGCCCGAGACTTCAAATTAAAAATAAATGAAATCTCTATCACAATGATTCAAACCATAATATTATAAAAAAATAATTTCATCTTGTCAGGTTACTTCTGATCCATAATCAGATCAGCTTAAAAGAAAACACATTATCAATTGAAATTTAAATTAACATTATTGCGGTAGTCTTGAAGCAACAACCCTATCATATTGCAATATTGCATTGGCTTCCAGCCTTGTAACAATATCCTAACTCTTGAATATATATTTGCTGGAAGCCTCTAGGATTCATAGTGCCGCATACACCATAATTATATGTGTTCCCTCTCTTTCAAAGTAATTTTTTTTGGTTAAATAATTTGTAAAACGATCCTGTCTTGCTAGAAAACAAATTATAAAATAAACTAGAGTGAAAAGAAGAAACAATAAAAGAAAGAATGAAGTTATTAGGGTTTTATAACTAAAATATATATATATATATATATATATATATATATAAAAGAATGAAGTGGGGGACATAATGGATCCTTTTTGTGGCATGAGGAAATAAGAATGCTTGTGATTGAAGAGTAATGAATGGATAGATCATATATGAGGGAGCATAAAGCCATAATAAACGTTATAATTTATAATGAGAGAAAAAGATAGATTGGATTTGGGGGGGATTATAATTGTTATGCCAAGCTTTTAGGTGTTAGAAGCAAGCCAAGCAAGTCACCCATCGATTTCACCCATTTTTGTTTCTTTACACCAGGCATGCATCATGCAAGCCCAAACCCTTTTGCTTTTAGTTTCTTAAGTGAAAAGCAACATTTCTGATTTTCTGCAAAATATCTCTCATTAAAAAATATTTATAGGTTCTTACTCCTTACAACTTAAAAAATTCATTTAAATTATAGAGGGAATAAGGGGAAATAACACCAAATAGGTTTGGTTTTGTGAGAATATCATCAAGTTATTAATTCTATGTTTTTTAGCACTAAAGTATGTGGTGAGACTAAAATATCCTCATTTAATCTTTTACTTTTTCTTTTTACTTTTAAATTTCTCTCTCTCTCTCTCTCTCTCTCTCTCTCTCTCTCTCTCTCTTCTCTCTCTCCTTTGCTTTTTTTTTATCAAAGACCTCCATCGATCCAATGGCAGGTCGGGCAGACCTCTAATCGAGGTCGAAATGACCTCGACCTCCATTGGTGGTCGATGAAGAAGAAGATAAAAAAACCAAAAAAATCTGGAAATAAGTCTCGGTAATAATTCTCGGGTAGGTCACCCGAGACTTATTTCCAGATACCGAGATTTATTGTCAGATACCCGAGACTTATTGCCAGCTATCCGAGACTTATTTCCAATGGAGGTCGTCGACACGGTCGAAGTGGTCGAAACGACCTCTAATGGAGTCGACTGCTTCGACGACCTCCATTGGATGTTTGTTCGATCTCCATTGATAGATCAGTGGAGGTCTTTGGAAAAAAAATAGAGGAGAGAGGAAGAAAGAGAAAGAGAGAAATTTAAAAAGTAAAAATCAAAATAAATATTTGCAGTGCTTATTGTGATCGTAATTTGAAAATGTGTGATTCAACCTTCGATCATAATACTTTTTACATGGTGTATGGGTACACCGGTGTTCTATAGATTGCCCATATATATATATATATACATATATATATATATACACACATGCGATAATTATTATTTTTTTAATCTCCGACGTCCATTTCAGAAATGGACAGTGGAGATATTTTTTTTAATTTATTTTTTTAAAAAATGTTTTTTACTAATTTTTAAAATTTTTTTGTTATATTTGAATAGAGAGGTCAAAAAATATTTTGGTTACAAATATTAATATAAGTTAAGAGAAGGGGTTTCAGCCATTAATGAAAACTAGAAGGTGATTTTTACTAATATGGCAAACTACATGCGAGGTTTTATTAATAATATTCTTAAGTATAAATACATTTACTCAATTTTTGACATACCTAATTCTTGAAAAATTTTCCTAATAACATCTTAATTTTTTTTAAATCAACTCAATTATTAGATAGTCAGGTTTAGATTTTAATATTATCAATTAGTTATTAAAAAAAAGAAGAGAAATTAAGGTGGGAATTGCATGGTAATATCCGTACCTAACCAAAGCTAACTAATTAATTAGTTCACCCACCCACTTGCTGCATATCTCTCTTACCTCATATGGTTTGCATATTCTCTTCCATATTTATAGTGGAAAGTTGAAGTCAAAAATTAAGATGGAAACAGTATATCAGAGTATATATTCGGATCGCGTATTGTTGATCTTGAAATTCCTAATAGATTAAAAAAAAATGGTCATTATCTGCCATAAGTAATGCTTCCAAAGTATATTACATCCAAGTGACAAAATCTCTTACCTTTAACACATTCGAAAGTATGAAATTATAACGGTGGGGCCACAAAACTTTACTTAAAAAAAACATTCATATGTTTTGATTATATTTTATATAAGTGTATGATTTCTTGATTGTTCGTCTTTGAAAATGTAATAAATAAATAAGTGAGTTGGTACTTTTCTATCTTCTGACTTCTCAGGTTAGGGAGATGGGTCCAACCGCTTAATACAGATGAATCAAGACACTTTGTTGTAATAGTAAACATGAGCGTAGCTCAACTGATAGATGAATATGTTTAGGATTTAGATAAATGATTTTCAAATCAGGGTTCGAATCCTACCAACAATGAAAGTTTTCAAAAAAAAATACATAATCATAGATTAAAAGATACTATTTGTTGTAATTTATAAATATTAATCTTATTATTTTAATGCCTACAACGTGGACATTCTTGACTTTCCCCGTCCAACGGTCCAAGTGTGAAAGTCAAATAAATACTCTTCCCCCTTATAAGTTAGACATACCAAAAACGTAACTTAATTCCTTCTGTGGGTGAGGGGATAATTATTTTTTTTTTTTTGATAACAAGAAAACCTTTATAAACCAAAAAAAAAAAAAACAAGAACTACATAGGAAAGTCCTTCTGAACCAAATTCCTCACAACCGGAAGAAACTCCGGGTGAGGGGATAATTAAATTCTCTTTTTTACAATAACTTTATTTTTGATTTGTATATGAGGTTAACGAAAGTTGATTCCTAACGGTTTTTAGTAATAATTATAATCTTAATTGAGTTATATTTCTATCATTAGGATTTCAAATTAGTAAACACATCATTAATATTTTAGGTGACAAAGCATAATCAAGTTCATTTTTCATCAAGAAATTAATTCTTGATTTATGTATGAGGTTGACGTAACTTTCTTTCCAATATATATTTTTTCCAATATTTTCTTAATAAAAATGTAATAACAAATCATGAATTAAACATATTTTACTATGTTAACAAGGTTTTTTGATAAGACCATGTACTATATTATTTGTATACCAATTGTACAACACTTTATCATATATTAATTCTAAAAAATATTATGTCAATTTAAAAATGCAACTTAAAGCCATACTTCAATATGTCACTACCTATTTATTTTTAAATTTAATTTAAGATTTGAGATAATATCACGTTATTTTATGTTTGAGACATTTTTAATTGAGCTTTTAGATGAACAATGTTTGGGTAATGACTAGTCAGTATCTAAAATACTGATCCCACTAATGAAAGTGTAGTACGTGGCTCAATTTGTAAGATATATATAAAAAGTAAAAGAAAAAAATGTCATATGCTATACTTTCATTGGTGGGGTCTATATTTTGGGTACAGACCCGTCAGTATCCAAACGTTGTTTCTTTTAGATTATGTGATGATTTTTTTTAATTATTAGAACAAGAGTAAATAGATGGTAGTAATGTGGAAGTCTAGTCACGTTAACATCATTTATCTTGATACATTTACATTTACAATCTAGTTTTTCAACCATTTTAACTATTAGCATGGATTCATTCATGATTTTTTTATATTTTGTTATGTATAGAAAAAAATGGTGTGTATGTACAATAGTGTTTAACTACACAAGCACACCATTTATGCACTTTCTCGTAATCAACGATATTATTTCTTTTGAAATTTTTTAAGGGTTTTTAGCAAGATTGCCTTATCAAACAAAGTGACTTGCACAATTACACCTTATAGAAAAAAAAAGTTGTAAAACTTACTCAAATTACCCTTACACACAGCACAACCCCTATTACTCCTTCTCCTTGAACAATTTTTGTTTTCAATCATCTCCAATTTCTTTTTTTTTAACAAATGTTAGATTTCATCAATCTAAACAATTTTTTCATTGTTTCATTTTCATAGTGTTGATTGCTAATTATTTGTGTGAAATTTGAATCCTATTGTTATTAAACCCTAACCTATAATTCTAGGGATTTTAAATTTTTTTAGACATGTGCAACAAATTTGAAAATGATCGTGATGCATATGATGTGGATTTTCAAGTTTGTGTATAGATTTGTTGGATTAAAGAAAAAAAAAATCATCAATTTTGAATGAATTATAAGAAAATAAGGTGAAAAAAATGGTGATAATGTGAGGAAGATAATGATGGAGAATGAGGAGGATGAAGATGATTGTTTCGGGTAGGGGGAGACTCGAAGCTCAAATTTTCGGTTTCGGGTAGGAGTCACCTGATATCGGGCCTCCCCATCCCAAAGCACAAAGTTTTGATATCAGGTCACCCCAATCCCGAAACCATCATCTTCATCTTCCTCAACTTCCATCATTATCTTCCTCACATTTATGATCATCATCTTTCTCCCTTATTTTCTCAATAATCATCCAAAATTTATGATTTTATTTTCCTAAATCCTAAAACTTATCCACACACTTGAAAAAATCCCACATCATAATATCATATACATCACAATCACGTTCAAAATTGTTGCAAATTGATCAATAAAAAAATCCATAGAAATAAAGGTTAGAGTTTAATAAAACCGAAAGTTGTCGAAGGGGAAGAAGTAATGGGGTTGTGTTGTGTATCAGGGTAATTTGGATCATTTTTACAATTTCTTTTTAGGAAATTGCCAAAAACAACCAAATGAAACTATTGTAAATTTTTTGTTTTAACCTCATCCCATGAAAATATTGTTTTTAACCACTTATACTAATTTCCTTTAACACAATAACCAATGAATTCCATTATTACCCTTATTACCTTTTCTTTAACATTTTTTATCTCTCTATTCTAAAACTACAACAATCACATACACCACATTTTGATCAAATTTTTGTCAAACACCATTTTCGTTATAAGAAATCGACGAAAAACTCGAAATGAGAAATTGACAATTTTGTACTTGGAATCTCTCCGACCTAGTTGAAGATATGTAAATATTTCATTTTAATTGATTTTTTTTATACTTTGTTTCATGTTTATGTTGCTAAGTTTTAGTAATTTTATTGAATAATTGAAGTTTTTGATGGAGAAAATTGTGAAAAATTGAGATTCGCTATTTTTTTTCTCAGAACTCGTAGTGTTTTACGTATGTTGCAAAACGATATAGAAGCCATGTTTCACTTTGCAACGTTAACACAATATTTTTGGAGATGTTTCACTTTCCTATGATATTTTACTTGGAGGATGTTTGACTCCTTCCTCTTATTAACTTTTTCACGTTCGAATGTGAAACATCTTTCCCCTTGTTTTTTTTTAAAATTAGGGGTAATTTGTATATTGTACCCCTAAAATGACTAAAAGCAATAATTAGAATGTATGAGGGTTTAAAATAGGGGGGAATTACCGTTTGGTTTTTATGTTTTAAAGAAACATTACTTTTTTGCTCGACTTATGTGTATTAAGTTTTTTGGTCTCCATCTTTCTGAAAATATATCAAAATGGTCCCTAAAAAAAATTGAACATAACAAATGCTGTAAAACTACTATTGTACTCTGACTTTAAAATAATTGTATATTAAAAAATTGACAAAAAAAAAGATTAATAGAAAATTTTAAGAAGTCGAAGAAAATGGATAACCATCATCCATTGACCTCATCCATCCCAATGGATGTTGGATATTAAATAAAATTTAAAATAAATGTCTATTAATATAAAAAAATCATCTTTGAATTTTTTTTAAAAATAATTAATTTGGGAAATTTTTAAATATATAATTTTTAAATGGAGGTGGAGTCATGGAGATCGGATAAAAAGTTTAAATTTTTTTTTATATAAAATCTTTTTAAAAATGAATTTCCACATATCAAACAATAAAGCAAATATATATGTGAATTTTTTTTACCTAAATGTGTTGCATATGGACCATTAGATTCAATTACTTTGACTTAGTCTGTATGCACTTGTCAGTGCTTATCCATAATTTATGATCCACATGCAATGCACTGATGTATTTTATATCAGTGCGCACTGAAGAGAAAATGACTGTATATACATATATATATATATATATATATATATAAACACACAAAAAATGTATCTCCAATCGATCATTAAAACAATTTTTTTTTAAAAAAAAAATTGGTTTGGTGGAGATCCAATCCCATCCAATCTGGGATTGGATCTCCACCACTAATGAAGGTCGATGGATCTCCATTTGTGTAGATGAAGTGACCTCCATCTTCGTAATGATAAAAACCGCGTGACCTTCATTTGCACGAAGATATACGTCATGAGACCTTCATATGCGCAGATGAAGGTCCACCGATGGATCTCTATCAAATTTTTTTTATAAATTGTTCTATATAGATGGAGGTCGCGTGACCTCTATCTTTACGCAGATGGAGGTGTACGACCTCCATCTTCACGGTGATAGAGGCAGTGTGACCTCCACATGAGAGAAGATGACGGTTACGGGACCTCCATATGTGCAAATGGACGTCCACCGATGGATCTCCATCATGGAGGTTCATCGATGGATCTCCATCATAGAGATCCATCGGTGGAGATGGAGATCCGATCAATTTTGTTTTTTGTTTTTAATTTGATCTCCATTGTCCTTTGGTGAGATGGACATAAGAGATTTGTGTAAATTTTTTTCCTGTAGTTATTTTATTTTATTTTTTTTCCAATTTATTTTATTTTATTTTTTTAAATGATACTAGTTTTTTCTTTTTTGACTTTTTTGAATTTTTAAAATTTTTTTTATAGGAACACATGTCACAAATGTATACTAATAGTGTTAAATACATAAATACCCCTATTTCCGTTAAATTTGACTAATCATTGTCTAACAGAGGAACCATTTTGATGTATTTTCAAAAAGATGAAGACCAAAGACCTAATACACATAAATCGAGTAAAAAAGTAATTTTTCCTTAAAACTTAAGGACCTATTTGTAATTCCCCTTTAAAACAATAGTTCATTTTTTCAAATAACCAATTTATTTTTCTACAAGGGTAATTGTGCATGGGAACATTTTGCTAAAAACCCAAATTTTAATAAGATTTTAGTGTTAGACAGTATGAAGTTGGCCTAATGGTTGATCTATTGGTTTGCTCTTCATACTTGCACCATGAGAGGTTGCGGGTTCAAATCTATTCCCCTCATAAAATCCTAAATTATTGTAATATTTCAATAAATAAATAAGATTTTAGTGTCAAAATTAAATATAAACCAGTGTTATACAAACAATCCTATCTACATAAAATAAAATATACAAATTAAACTGCCCAACACACATAGAGAGCCCAATATATATACTCACTACCCAATACACACATACAGAGATTATCGGTTCAGACACACACACAGAGATTATCGGTTCACACACACACATTATCAGTTCACACACACAAACACATATTATCAGTTCAGGCACGCGCACACACACATACACACACAGAGATTGTTCACACACAGAGAGATTATCAGTTCATGCACACATACACAGAGATTATCAGTTCACACACACACACATTATCAGTTCAGGCACACGTGCGTGCACATACGCACAAAGAGATTACCTGAAGATATTATCGTACACACACATTATCAGTTCAGGCACACGTGCGCGCACACACACAAAGAGATTACCTGAAGATATTATCGTACGGTTTCATTAATTCTTTCTACCGAGAAATTATCAGTTCAGGTATGCCTAAAAATATTATCGTGCAGTTTCACTAATTCTCGTTACCGAGAAATAATGTAATTTTTTTAAAAACTAATTATCGGTAACAAGAATAAGTGAAACCGCATAATAATATACCTGACATGATAAGTGATATATATAGATATATATATATATATATATATTATATATATATATATATATTATATATATATATATATATATATATATCGGTGATGAAGGTCACTCCTGTTGAGCCTTGGGCATATTTGTGCCGCGACAAACACTATTGTCAAAATGTGCAACGAGTTATGCTAGTAGTAGTCCCCAGACTGCTGCTTAACAGTAAGGAGCGACATATGGCATTTTTTTTCCAACTATGTATTTAATTTAATTTAATTTAATTTTTCCCATGTCCCCTATATTATCATAAATTTATCAATTTGATCCTTTTAACCAAAATTTTATCGGTCAATTATAACTTAAAGTTAAAATTGATCTTTTTGCCCCAAGTAATAGGATATTGTCTTTTTTCCGAAAAAAACTTAAAATGACAAAATAATAGAAAAATCCTTTAAAATAATATAAAAGATTAAAAAAATGAAAAAAAATTTAATTACTAAACAATTTAAAATATATAAAATTAAACAATATAATCTTAAAAATATACAGTTGACTAAAAATTTATTGGTCAAACACAACTTAAAGTTAAAATTGACGATTTTTCCCATAGTAATAGGATGATGTTAAAAGACGTATTTACCCTCATATTTGTGACACATGCTACATTTATACTATACTTTGACACATCACACATGTTCCTTTTATTCCTTTTATTGGACATGTGTCTAATATTTAAATAATATAAAAGAAAAGTTTCATCAAATAATATAAAAACATAAATAAAACTTATGTTATATATATATATATATATATATATAATGAGAGTGGAGGGGATTATTGAGATAAATGATGTTATTTATAGATATTTTATGAAAAAGATATTACATCACATAATGATATCCTACCCTTAAAATATAAAAATATCGACAGAAATATTACGAAAATTACGGATGTTTTAAACTATTGATAGAGGTGGCCTCCATGGTCATCTCCAATCAGTAGAGGAAGGAACTTCCTCCTCCATGGGCCACCGTTGAAAATTAAAGGTAGCCTCCCTCTATTTGTTTTTTCAACAAATTTTGTCTTTTTAATTATATTAAATAATAAATATGAAAAAAATTGATAAGAAATTTTTATCATTTTGTTTGAGTTTTCAATTTTATATATTACCAATTTTTTTCTTAGTTTTAGATTAAAGATATACGATTTATTTTAATTTTTAGTCAACTATATATTTTTTAAGATTATATTGTTTAATTTTTTTTGTATATATTTTAAGTTGTTAAGTAATTATTATTCTTTTCATTTTTTTATCTTTTATATTATTTTAAAGGAATTTTCTATTATTTTCTAATATTTTGATATTTTCATGTTTTTTTTTGGAAAAAAGATAATATCCTATTACTAAGTGTAAAACGGTCAATTTTAACTTTAATTATGTTTGACCGATAAGATTTCGGTCATATGAACCAAATTGATGAATTTATGATAATATAGGGGATATGAGAATAAAATTTAGAAATATAGGGACCAAAAATTAAATTACGTATAAAGTTTGAAATAAAAGATGACACACGTCTCCTTAAGGAGTGACTGGCTAGGAGCACAGCTGAATGTGCAACTAATCGTTGATTTTCAATTCCATAACTATCCGATCTCGATCCTCGGTTGATATAATATTTTTTCTAACTTTAAACATTTAAAGATAATATTCTATGATAATAAAAATAAAATAGATAAATAAATTTTAATTAAATTTATATGGATTAAGATAAAGATCAGATCAATAGACGATATAAATTCATAACGACTGTCCTTCGATTTCACTTTATTATCATGCCTAAATGCCCCTTGACTCCTTGCTAATTAAAAACCCAAATGTTTCTTCCTTCGTATGTATATCATCCCAATTCCAACTTCTACTCCTAAATACGCGTTTTCAACTAACGCGGGTTTTTGTTTTCAAATGCTTTCTTTTCCTTACATCAACTTTAAATGACTTTTGTTTTTTGTTTTTGTTTTATAATAAAAAAAACAAACTTTAGATGACTTTATTCAGGACTGATTGATTGATTAATTTTTATAAAAAAGTATAAACAATAATTCTTTTTTTATTATTTTATTTAAAAAGACTTTCATTGCTCCAAAGTTATATTCAATAAACAAACTTATCTGATATTTCTTCCTGTGTATATGTGTATACTATCTTCTAACTATTCTCTTTTCCTTGTTTATTCGTCTTAAAAGTATCATCTCTGTCAAATAATTTAAATTTATCGGTTCATGTTTAATGTTTCAACAATCAAGATTGTATTTTAATTATTAGTCCGATCAATTTTTTATTATCTTGTCAATGTAATTCGTGCCATGTTTACTAAATCATAATAAAAATGAAATCCAATTCCAATCTTATATTTACTTTGTAATTTAATTTCAATTATTTTTATTTTATACAATGATATTAATTAAAAAGTTATTAAATGTACATATTGTGTTATCGAACAAAGGTGAACCCTTTGCATGGTAAGAATGTGGATTTTGGTATAAAAGAAATCAATCTTGTTGTTTACATTCTTTTAAGTTCAGTTTTATTTGATTGGTGTCAGATTGAAAAGTAGATTCTAAAAGAGTTTATAAATTAAGAAGATGAATTTTGGTCATATGATATGTTTTTGAATTTTGGTCATATGATATGTTTTTCACACGTGGAAATGGTGAGAAATGTCATTGTTTTGGATGTGTGTTGCACCCACGTCACTACTTTAATAAGTTATGTTTAAAAGACACCTATTATGGTGAACTACCAAAATTGCCCTTAAATAATCAATTTTTTATTTAGTTTGTACTTCCATCTCTATACTTCGAACACTGACTTCCATCTCCACACTTCGAACACTAAACTCAAACACTAATCAATAATCAATTTATGACAAATGTATGTATAAGACGATGAAGATCTGAGTTTCCAAAACTTTTAATACTGTGTCCGAGCCTTTTAAATTGTTGTCCGAGCTTTTTTCAACGATACTAGTTTTGTCAATTTTGAATTTCCGAGCCTTTTTAATAAGTCTCCAAGCTTTTTGCATAAGGCTTCGAGCTTTTTCATGAAGTGCCCGAGCTTTTTCATGAAGGCTCCGAGCTTTTTCATGAACTGCCCGAGCTTTTTCATGAACTGTCCGAGCTTTTTGCATAAGGTTCCGAGCTTTTTCATAAAGGCTCCAAGCTTTTTCATGAAAGCTCCGAGTTTTTTCATAAAGTGCCCGAACTTTTACATGAAGGCTCTGAGCTTTTTCATGAATTGCCCGAGCTACCGCGAGCTCGGCGGAGAGCTCAACCTCTGAATGCGTCTGTGTAGCGCCACTCCGTCACCGTTCGAGTGATTGCCTGAGTTTCAACCAGACTTTCTCTCTCTACTTCACTTGTAAACTGAATAAAAGAAATCTGATGTGGAACAACTATTGAGGGTATTTTTGTCCGTTCACCATAATAGGTGTCTTTTAAACATAAGTTATTAAAGCAGTGACAGTGTTGAAATGACACCTCCAAAAAGTGCTATTTATTTTTTGACCTCTTTTTCACACTTGTATAAATAACATTATCGTTGATAGGGACGTATCTTCAAAGGGCTAGGGTAGCACATTTAAAAAAAATTAAAAGATTAAGAAAACCCGTCATATGTAAATTTACCAAAACACCGTTTATAATTTCAATTATAAACACTAACTAATAGAGACTTTTATAAAAACTTTCTCTCTCATTCCCAATTTTTATTCAACCTTTTTCTCAATTTTAAAAAAAATATATCTTCAAACATGATATGTTTTTTGGAATTATATGTTTTTAATTAATTATTTTATTTTGTTTTAAAATGTTAGAGTTAGTCTAATTTTAGTTTTTGAATTATATATTATCAGATTTGATTCAATCTCTTCATGTTTCAATAACAATAGAACATGGTTTTTGAACAATGAAAATGATCAAGACATCATGGAGAATGATTTTATAACAAAGTATATGGTTATCTACATTAAATTAGAAATTGTTGATACTATTGATCCATATGCTATAATTGATAAAATTTGATCTTTATGAAAAATCATAGTATACAACTTAATTAATGTTTGATTGTATTTGTATTCCGTTTTTTTTTTCAATTTTTGTTTTTATCAATTATATTTTTTTTACCATCCTCAATTTGGCTTAATAAAAAGAACGTTTATTTAGCCTGATAATTTCTCAGGTTCGAGTCTCTACCACTGCAAGTAGTATATATACAGGGTGTGTATATATATATATATCATATTATTTAGAATACACATTTTACACGGTATATGCTCCTAATTAGGTTTATCTTTGTTTTTCAATAGATAAAATTTGCTCATATCGTTGGGTTCACTTATAAAATTTATTCTAGCCCATCCTAACGTTGAGTACTGATTACATCCTTAAGAGTAGATACAATTGGTGGACCTAGTAGAAGTTTTGAGTTATGGGGTAAATATCATTGTTGTTGTCCATGTAGTACTTGATATTGACAATTCCAACAAATTTAATAATAATAATAAAAAAAGATTAATACTAGACATCCCAAATCATATTCCATAAAATTAGTTTTTAAAAAAAGTTTATAAATTACTATAGAACCTATTCTTTTTTTTTTTAACATATTACAATTATTCGAAATTTCTATAAGAGAGCGTACTTAAACCTTATAACCTTATAATCTAGATGTCACCTCATCTAGTATTTAGGGAACAGAATCTTTAAACTTAAAAAAATGCGGATTAAATTTAGGGGGATTTTGGAAGAATAGTTCATAAAAAGCTTTATAAAATCAAATGAGCTCGTAAGAGTGATGAGACAAAGTGGGGTCCACGAGAGAAGTTCATACTTCATAGATATATCAGATACTCTGTCCGTTCTATTTCTTTTTTTCATTTCCATATTTTTTCACGACCTGAGCCTCACCAACAAGAATACCACTTCTTTAAGTTTTTCCGATTTCAAAGACTTCTTAGCCTAGCATAGCCTAGCCGAGCCGAGCCAACTCTGAGCTCAGCTGAACTGAGCGACACACAAGATGGGGAATTGCTGCTCCGACAACGGCGGCAGGTATGTCCGCCGTCGGCGGCACGCTTGGTCCTGCCTCCGCCGGCGCTTCTAACGACGCCGTTGACTTGCTCCTCAAGTCCCGCGGATACAACGGCCTCTACTCTCAGATCGAGGTTACCAATATTTTTTGTTGTTACTCTCTCGCATTTCAAAAACTAACTTGTTTGGCTATACACTTTGTTCTCATTCTGATTTTTCTCTCCAAATGATGCTTGTGTTTTGCAGTTATCATTTTCGGCGGCTGACTTGCGTGACCGAGATGTTCTCTCCAAGGTTTGTTTAATTTAATTTTTGAGCTTATACGGACTTCAATGGCTTTCTATCTACTTACCGAAGACGAAAATTTACTTGTGCTGCAGCTTGATATGTGAACAATTCGATCTAATTTTAGTTAATATGTGAACAATTTGATCTAATTTTACTTTCTTAAGGCGTATACTGTTGAATCGAAATGGAAGATTCCTATATGTCTAGAGGATTGTACTTCTTTCTCGTGAGAGACACTAGCATATAAGTTACTTGTGGGTGGAGGATCATGGATGCCGTGTACTAGAAAAGATTATTTAAGTGGAAGCGTCTGAGAAATGTTTATTAAGGCGGTATTTAAGTGGAAATGAAGCATGTGTCGTTACTGATATAACTAGGTAAGTAGGTAACACCGTAAAATAATTGAAGATAAGAGGTTAGCTAATTTTTTTTGTAGAGTTGTGAGCAATCTTCTCACAAATAAATACTAGTTGGAACTTGGTGCTTCAGAATTATGCTATGGCCATAGCTTTGTGAAGATATCTACAAGATAGTCAACAGCAATTACATGGGCTGTTAACTGGGGAAATTTTAAGTGATGTTAGTGGGTGCCTTTAATTATTGTAGATTGAGAGCAGAAAGCTTTGGCGATGTGTTCATATATACAGCATTTTGACAAAATTGTAGAAAGGTCAACATCGCAGGTAGCTGATATCTTTGACAGAGGATCTTTGCTGCTTCATTTTCAAGCTGAAACACATGGAGTGAGATCAGTGGTGAGATAAGTTTTGTGGCTAAAAGTACAGTAGCTGTTAACTGAGGTTTATGTTTTCTAAGTTTTAGATGTCTAACAAAGACCAGAAAACTTTGGTATTAGTGATTATAAATAATTAGATAAATTTGATTATTTATCACCTGATACTTGCAAGATTTTGCTTTTATCACTATATGTTGATATCATTTATCCTGAAATCTGAAGTGAAATTGATGTCTCATTAGCAGATTGACTAGAAAGCAGTTAATTTCATTGGGAGCCAGGGAATAGAATTGTGGTTCACACAATAACATAGTTATTAGAGTTGTGAAAGTGGTCTTGGGCCTAACTCAACCCCAAAAGCTAGCTTGTAGGGTGAGGGTTGCTCTCACACTTATATATTGATTATTGCACTTCCCCTTAATGCCCAAGCGATATGTTACTATGATTCGCACCCTCCTCACGCGCAGCGTGCTCACTCTGCAGCACCAGCACTGTGACGGGCAGGGAAACACAGGGCCCGACCCATCCCTGGCATGTCCAGCTATGATATCAGTGAAAGTGGTCTTGGGCATAACTCAACCCCAAAAGCTAGCTTGTACCCCTTAATGCCCAAGCGATGTGGGACATCCTTTAATTTGGTGGTTTTATTAAGTTCTAGTCACTAGGATTAGCAAGTGTTTTGCTTATTTATCAACTTCTTTTGTCATCATTACTTGAATCGATTTTTGTATGTATTTAGTTCCTAGTGGTAAATTCTTTTTGCCTTCATCATCTTTCTTCCTTTTCGTATTGTCTTCTCTTTTCTTTTTCTTTTCTCTTTCTTTATGTTTCTTTTCTCAATCATCCTCACCAAACTATCATTTAAACACACACAACTGGGACCTGGTTTCACAACTGACTTCATAAAATGAGCAATCTTGGCCACACGCTGATTCTAGATCAACATTCAAACCCTTCATGTTTTGTAGTCCTTCTAGCGATCCACCATCTAGTTCTTAGCCACTACACAACATCTAAATTTGAAAATTTCAAGCCTATTGCAAAATATTAACACCATATCAACCTAGACTGCACTAAGTGGAATAGTGTGTGTTAAAGTGGTATTGGGCCTAAAAGCTAGCTCATAGGGTGAGGGTTGCCCTCACACTTATCAATTGCACTTCCCCTTAGTGCTCAAGGGATGTGGGACTAGGATTCAAACCCTCCCTCACGCGCAGCCTGCTCACTCGGCAGCATTTGCACCCATGACGGGCTTGAGACACAACTATACATGCAAATGGATGGGTTTGGCGTTGTGTGCCCCAGGCCCGTCTCGGGTGCAGTTGCACCGTGTGAGCACTCTGCACGTGAGGGAGGGTGTGAACCATAGTCCTACATCCCTTGGACACTAAGGGGAAGTGCAGTTGATAAGTGTGAGGGCAACCCTCACCCAATGAGCTAACTTTTGGGGTTGAGTTAGGCCCAATACCACTTTCACAGTGTGCATATTAAGGCATCGCCATGACTGTAGGATTTGAAACGACTCTTGATTTATTGTTGGTTGAACAACCTTAAGATCTTCATTATTGTTGGATTGTTCCATATTTGTTTTTCTCTTTGCATGTTGTTTTAGAATCTCAACTCTATCTTGTGGTTGTTTCGAATTGACTATTTTATATGCTGTGATGCTCCGTATTTTTAAGTCACAGAAATTGTAATTCTTTTTAGAAAGCTTGCAATTTAACTCATAAGTTGTCCTTGCTCCAGAGTGATCCGATGCTGGTGGTTTATACAAAAGCAAGAGATGGAGCAGTTGTAGAAGTTTGTCGTACTGAAGTAGTTCTTAATTCATTGAATCCTGCATGGATCACAAAATATACAATTACGTATCAGTTTGAGATAGTGCAAACTTTTCTGTAAGTTATAATGCTTCTTGCTGTATTTTTAACTAACCACATGTGAATTTCATAGGTTACACTGTTATATGATTTATGAAATTGCAATTTATCCCAGGTTTCAAGTATTTGATGTTGACACACAGTTTCACAATGTAGATGTAAAGGTACCTTTACTTTTAACAGCAGCATTTTATTTATTGTTTTCTATTGCTCTCAAGCAAGAAATCATTTTCAATGCAGTTTTAGCTTTGAATGATGGAAATTTGTAATCTTTCAACTCATACCTCTGTTAAGATTAATTTTAGAACTCATCATTTGCTCCGTAGTATCATAAGTTTTGTTTTTTACTTGTCATAACAGGCCTCAGCATCTATTTTTAAGTATTTTTTATTTGTTTAATAATTTTCTACTGTTAAATTAGAAGGTTCATTGTAGAGCAATAGAGTTGTTTAATGCTTTTGTAATCTTGTGGTGATTAAAGATGTTCATCTTTGTACTATCGGCAAATCATATCCACTTTAGACTATTTTACGTCTATGTTGTTCTACTGTATGTTTTTGCTCATTAATTCCCCTTATCATGTTTACATTCATAGGTTATCCGGAACATTTACAATAAATTGTAGACTAATTGGCACTAGATCCCCCTAAATTGTACGCGAAGTTGCAACTTGCCCCCTAAATGTTTTTTTTAGGCATTAAACCCCTCGAACTATTGTAAATTGACAATAATGGACGGAATGTGGACGAAACCCTTTTTCCGTCCATCTTCTTATCACGTGCCTTGCACGTGTAAGGGCAAAATTGGAATAATATATATTTTAAAAAATTTAATTTAAATGTGAAAAAAAAAACCCTCTCATCATTACTCCCTTTATCAAAGCTGTCAGTTTTGTCCGTGGACTCTTTTTGAAAGTTGTTCTCGAAGCTCTCTAAGTTTTGCTTTCTTTGAATTCAAGACACCAATAAACTAACAATAAAAAATCAATCCAAATTAGTCTAGTTCAAGACACCCAAGGAGTCAAAATTACATATGATGCTTCATAGATCCTTAAAACTTAAAAGAACAAAAACAGTCAATATGAACCCAGAAACCCCTCCCACCACCCCTAAAATCCAGCCATCACCCACCAACACACAACAACCCAAACTAATCCAGCCACCACCCTCAATCCAAAACCCTAATCGAAATCATCCACCCACCAACACCAACACCCAGACACCCACAACCGCTACTAGTTCTTCGTTCACCAACACCCACACACCCACACGACGACAACCACCAACAACGCCGATTTGGGGTTCGATTCGGTTTGTTGTGAGAGAGAGAGAATGATTCACGAGAGTGTTCGATCTTCTCGTCTGGATTTAGACAGAGAAAAAACTGCTGAAGATGGTGGTGGTGGACGGTTGGCGGTGGGTTTGATCTGTGTTTGGTTTTGAGAAGAAGAGATTGGGGAGAGAGAAGAGGAGAGATGGCAGTGGTTGAGTGGTGAGGTTGAAGATGAATAAATGAGGATGAGATGATGGAGGTGGATGAGTGGTGGCTGATGATGTTGAAGATGTTGAAACCCAAGCAGCTTAGCACACATTCAAATTTTTATTTTTATTTTTTTTAATTAAAATAAATTATTCCTGATTTTTTTTAACATTGAAAAGACAAAAATGCCCTTCCTAATTATGCATGCGAGGCGCACGTGCAAGGAAAATCAAACGGAATAAGGGTTCCGTCCCCATTCCGTCCGTTATTGCCAATTTCCAACAATTCGAGGGGTTTAACGCCCAAAAAAAACGTTTAGGGGGCAAATTGCAACTTCACGTACAATTCAGGGGGGGTCTAGCACCAATTAGTCTAAATTGTAATATTGTACAGAATTTTCTGCATTTTACTTCCATTGAATTGCATGCCACCATGTCACTATATAACAGATGATTCAACTTATGCAGATCCTCAAGCTGGACGAGCAGCAATTTCTTGGTGAGGCAACTTGTATATTGTCTGAGGTATAACATAGAGACCATACTTGTTAATCTTTTCCTCAGCTATGGAGTTGTTGGACATTATAACTTCTGTCTAATTCTGCTGAAAGTCTATATTTCAACAGATATACTCATTGACATTCTCATTCTATCTGTGTAGATTGTCACGAAATCAAACAGGTCACTAACCTTAGATCTTGTACATAGAGAGGAATTCATCCCATCGACTCATCCGCAATACCGTGGGAAGCTTACTGTGCATGCTGAAGAATGCATAAACTCCAAGACTACAACAGAGATGACATTAAGGTGTTCGGATTTGGAATATAAGGATCTATTTTCAAGAAATGTATGGCTGTGGATTTCTTATTATCTTTCTCATTATCATATACTATGGGGATATTATTTATGTTTGTGTGCACGTTTTAACTTATTTTGCAGGACCCCTTTTTGGTAATATCAAAACTTGTTGAGAGCGGGGCGCCTATCCCTGTGTGTAAAACAGAGGTCTTAAAGAACGAAGTCAAACCAATATGGAAGCCAGTGTTTTTAAATATTCAGCAAGTTGGAAGCAAGGTATTGGCAAGTCAAACTGGAAGGGGCTTAAATCTGCAAATTATTAGAAATCTGGCATCTTGCGGTTTACACATACTTACAGTTTTTGGTGTACTTGTGGCATGCTATTTCTTTTTCTTTCTATTTTCCCTATATTTTTTTAAAATATAGTTTATAGTGCCTGTTTCGGTAGTGTTGGGGCTATGGGTACTCGTGATGCTGCCTGTCTAATATATGCATTTTTTTTCCTATCAAATAATGTGTTGTTCCTTGCATTTGAATAGTAACCCAATTTATTCTTAAAATCAAAGTGTTGTAAGCTTTGAATTGTTCTATTATTTGTTTTTAGGACATCAAGAAATATACACTGACATTCAGTGCTTTAGACTGGCAATTATCTTAATATCATGTATAAATTTTGTTATAATGGATTTGAGGTACTTTATTGGCTTATTGCTAGCTTTCTCATTTTTGTTTCTCTAAATTACCTGCAGGACAGTCCACTATTAATAGAGTGCTTTAACTTCAATACTAATGGCAAGCATGACTTGATTGGGTAAATGTAGATTTTTTTTTTTTTTTTGCTGACTTTCTTTTCTCCAGATCTATATTCAATAGAATATCAATTATGTTTGCTTGCTTGTTTTATCAGAAAGGTTCAAAAATCACTAGCAGACTTGGAAAAGCTTCATTCTAGTGAACAAGGAGAACATATGTTTTTACCAACTGCAATTGGGCATAATTACCAGAGCAAGGTCGTTGCTATTTAAATCTGGGTTGATTCCCACGAAGTTTTCTATCTTTTCCTTTTACTTAAAGTTTCTAACTTTACTGCAGGTATTAAAAAGCCAGCTTTTTGTGGACAATTTTTCTGAGAGTATTCAATATACTTTCCTGGATTACTTGGCTGGGGGTTTTGAACTGAATTTCATGGTGGCTATTGATTACACAGGTATGTATCTACACATTTAGTTAATGTTACACTGCAGTAGAATTCTTACTGTCCCTGTAGCAGTGCAGTTCGTATTTATAGTCTCAACAAGTCAAGTTCTCAGCTATGCCATAAGTATATAACCATGTATTTCTGTCCCTTATTTTCAGCAATGTCCAGTATTATCAAAATTTTCATACTTGGTACTTTAAGTCATGAACATGCTTTTACTCATCTATTAACATTTAATTTGATTTATAAGCATTTGTTGGCACTCCTGCAACAATTCACTTTACTACATTCTCATGGCCTTTCTATAAATTGATATGACGGTTCGAATTTAAATTATTCTGCGCTCTGCAGATGGAAAAAAAAAAGTTTGTTAACAATTTGAAAACACCTCTGGTTTTGTGGTTTTTGTAATAACATTGAAATTAGGTTCATGCTAGAGTTCAACTGGTGTTAATTTTTAACTTAGAAGAGGCTTGGTTGTGTTTCCAAAGTTGTAGCGTCTTTTCACATAGGGGAGATATATGCATAACATCTCCCATCTCAGAGCTTTATCACATTTGTACTATATTTAGTAGCAACTTTAACTAATTCCTTTTTCAAGTCGCATTTTCCTTTTTTAAAATTATCTTTTTTGTTCTTTCCCTCATTTTTCATTTTCCTTTTTTCGTTTTAAAGTTCTATTCTATTAAACAAAATTACAATGAATTATTTAGACATGTCAAATATTTTTACATTTGAGCAGCAGAACTATTTCATATGGACTAATTCTCATTCCTTGTCTATCAGCTTCAAATGGGAATCCCCGTCTCCCTGATTCATTGCATTATCTTGATCCCTCAGGAAGGCCAAATGCATATCAGAGAGTGAGTAATGGTTCGTTTATTTCTTACAAATTTTATAGTGAAATGGATCCATGTGATCAACTTTCATTTCCTTTTCAGGCAATCCTGGAGGTTGGTGAGGTATTGCAGTTTTATGATACAGATAAACGCTTTCCTGGATGGGGTTTTGGAGCACGGCCAATTGATGGTCCAGTCTCTCATTGTTTCAACTTGAATGGAAGCAGTAATTACTGCGAGGTGGACGGATTGTGAAACATTAAGCTTGATTTCATTTTTTGGTTGTCACTATTGCTTACAACTTCGTCCTCCAGTATTAACGTGACATAAATGAATTTCTCCAGGTTGAAGGAATCCAAGGAATTATGACGGCATATACTAGTGCCCTCCATAATGTATCTCTTGCTGGGCCAACTCTATTTGGACCTGTCATTAGCAATGCTGCACTAATTGCTGGCCAGTCTCTTGCTAGTCGTGCACAAAAATACTTTGTTTTGTTGATAATTACAGTAAGAATCTGAAACTTATGTAATACAAATGCAATTGAGGGTAACACACTTTATCAGCATAATTCTGCCATTACCTTTTTCTTTGGGCTATAGTAATTTTAATTTTTGATGATGGGCTATAATTTCTTCTGGGAACTGAATCCATTCTGTTGAGATCTTTATCCTGCTTTGCTCTGAAATTTGTTATTATTGTTATAGGACGGTGTGGTAACGGATCTCCAAGAAACAAAGGATGCCCTAGTAAAAGCATCGGACCTGCCATTGTCAATCCTCATTGTTGGAGTAGGAGGAGCTGACTTCAAAGAAATGGAGGTATCTTATTCTTTCCTGCACCCGTGTGCAAGGAAATTTCTAGTAGTTTGATTACTCTAATTTTATTTATTAATTGATTATATAAAGTTGGTATCCAAGTTGAATTTAACTGATTATCTCCACTTATTTGGTATATATTTGGTTTTGCAGATTTTAGACGCAGACAAGGGAGAGAGACTTGAAAGTTCAACTGGCCGTGTTGCTTCACGTGATATAGTTCAGTTTGTTCCGTTAAAAGATCTACATGGTGAGTCACTATATTATATTTGACTAAACAATACTCTAAACTTAGTTTAGCAAAGTGTTTTCATTCGGTGACAATGCCCTGCTCATTTGCAGGTGGAGAGGTTTCTGTTATTCAAGAACTTTTAGCAGAATTGCCCACTCAATTTTTAACCTACATGCGGACCAGAGAGATCCGACCAAGTACTTGATTTGTATAAAGAAATGTACATATGAAAATTGATTTTTCTATTATTTGTTTTCATGCCATGAGTTTGCCGCGTTGTCCATCATTATTCCAGTTCTGCCAATGGTTTCAAGGTTCTTGATCTCTTTCATCTTAGTCAAAAGGGAAACTTGTATTAAATCATATCAATCCAGAGAGTTGGTTTATGGTTAATTGTTTTGCCAGAGAAATTTATCAGCCGGCAGAGAAAATGTTTAACCAAGCAGCAAAGGTTTGCTGCATAATTCTTTATCATGTTCGCAAGGACAGGACAAATAGTTTGCGGTTGCTGCTTACTCGAGATGTTTATTTTTTCTGGGTCCGGAACCAACTTTAGGGAATCAATGGGGGTTCTATACAAAGGCACAATCGAGCAAGCAAACCACTGAACAGGTAAACAAGAAAAGAAAAAAGAAAGTGTGAGACGTATCAGTTATATGAAGTTCACATTTCTTGAAACATTTGAAAACTTGTTTTCACTTCTATCTGGTTTATGCATTTGGATTGATGTTAGGTTCTTCATGTGTTTGGACCTAACGTCACATAAGTGTTCGATCCAAAAAAAGAATTAAACATTGTGATTTTGGTGCCTATTTGTAATTGTATATGGATTCATATTATCCATTTTGTTCAATCTAAACTTTCCTTTTGCAGCTAGATAGAGACTTCACTCACCATTTTGAAAAAAAGGTGACAAATGCTGAGTTTAACTTGTTTGGTTGGGTTTTTGAAAAGCATGATACGGTAGAGTTTTTGAAAAAAAAAATTATAGTTGTTTGGTTGGTAGAATTTTTTTTAAAAAAATTCTATTGGAAAAATTCTTTTCCACGAATTTTTATTTAGTAGAAATTTAAATTTTATTATTTAAATTTAAAATAGCAATTTAAAAATTCAACCAAACAATTCTAAAAATTTCAAACAGAGAGGTGTAGTTCCTTACTCCGGATTAATCATTACTCGATGTGGATGTAGATTGAAGTTGTAGGTGGTGGGGTCAAAAGGTAAACGACAAAGGCAACTGAGCGCGTCCTCAGTTTGATGAAGTCAAAAAGTTGGTATAAATTCGAAACTGAACGTTAAGACTGATTATTTGACCAAATTGGTAGTATAATAGTATTTGCCAATCTCTTCCCACTCCACTTGGCTTAAAAATTCAACGCGGAAATAGAATCGTAGAAAAAAACAAAAATTAATAAACTAGAAAACATGTCCTAAATTTGTTAAAAACACTGATCCGAATGTCACCATTCATATTATATGGCTTCTTCTAGAAATATATGAGATCTACATTTTATTATTTTACTTGAAAAAGAAATGTATAGAAGATACACCACACATGTGATGAGTGATGACCAGTGACGGATTCAGAAATTTTAACTAGGTGGAGCACTTAAACAAAATAAAAATTATATATAAAAAAATACTGAAAAATTAAGATCATAATAAAATGATTTAAAAAAAAACAAAAATAAGTTTTTTATATAAAGAAAAATCGATGGTATAATGAAGTTTATATAAAATAAAATAAATAGAATACTTATTTAAGATGAACTAAATAATCTTACATTCAAAAAGAAATAAAAATAAGAAACACAATATTAAAAATAAAAAATAACAAGAAAACAACATAAACAATGAAAAATTATAATATTTATTTTTAAAATAATAAATTACAACCTAATTTTATAATAAGAAATTTTGTTTTGTAATTATAATGAATTCAATTTAAATTTATATATATATATATATATAAAGATAATTGATTAATAAATATTACTGGACATGCTTTTTAATTTTTTTATTCTTCTAATTATTGGTAAATTATTGATTCTAAATAAATTAAAACTATAAAATAAAGAAAATACTAGGGATAAAATATAATGAATCATAATAATAGATGAACTATTTTAATAAAATAAATTAAAATTGAGATTTTAAAGTTTATTGATTTGATGTGTTATGTATGTTAAACTAAAACTATTGAAAATAATAATAGATAATTTAATATAAACAAAAATTTAATTACATAAAATTGAATTTAAAAATAAAAAGATATTTTGTTTGCTTGAAAAATGGAATTGGTAGGAATTGAACCCAACACAACAAGTTACTGTGGAATGGAAGTGACCAGCTGTGCTAAAAGGTGAAATACAGCTATTTGTGGTAATTAATATATTTATATATGTAAATACAAAATCAATATTTTTTTTTAAATTTGAGGTAGGGAACAGGCCCAACCTGGCCTTAAGGTGGGTTCGCCTCTGCTCCAAAACCAAGCCTACTATTGACGAGATGAGGTTGGTACAATGGTAAAATCTCTCACACATGCATCACGAGATTGTGGGTTCGCATCGTTCCCCTCCAAAAAAAAACCCCTAGACTTTGCCCTTTGAGGTCTGAGCTAGTCTAACCTTAATTGAAATTTAATTATTTTGTTAAAATTATTTTAAACGGGCAAATAGTAAAATTACAATAATGAACAAGTTATAAATAATTAATTAGTAGAAAGAAAGAAATTACATTAAATAATTATAATTTATAGTTTATTTATAACTAGACGATACAATCATATGTCTATTACAAGAAATTACATTAAATAATAATAATTTATTGTTAATTCATAACTAGTCACTGATATCACAATATCAATAGTATTACTCTTACAAATAACAATTTTAGTGGAAATAATGTAAAAATATTATATTAATGTTTAGGAAGTGCTACACTAACAATAGTATTAATAGTAACGATTTTAATTATAGTTAACTAATCATTCACACAACACAAAATAAGATATATCATCGGTGGAAATGATCTATAACTACAATTTCATCAATCTGATATAGTAAAAATATTACAATTATGTATATAATATAATAATATATGAATTTAAATATAAATTTATTGATAATTTCTTAAAAAAAATAATACGATATACAAATTTTCCACATACAATAAGTAATATACATATTAAAAAAATAATATTGAACAAATAATAAAAAATTAATGACTAGAATGAAAGAAATTATATTAATTAGTTATAATTTTTCTTTATTTCATAGTTAGACACTACTAATAGTAGCATTTATAATAACAATTTCAATAAGACTCTATTAACCTCATATATTTTTAGTAATGTGAAATTATTTAATTGAAATGAGGTTAAAAAATATATATATAATAAAATATTTATATTGGATACATTTCTTTATATGTTTTTTTGAGGCTACAAAACGACTTAAATCGAGCAACGAAAAGGAGCAGAATCCAAGCGAACAATGCTAGCAATATCAGAAGGCATCTCATCCATCCACACCACAAACTTATCCAAAGAAAGAGCAAGCTGGGCGAGACTGTGAGCAACCGAGTTAGCACTTCTACGGATAGCTTCAACAGAAAGCAAATTCACGGAGGCACCCAAGGCAAGGGAGTTACGAATAATAGCACCCAACTCAATGTGAGGGACAATATGATTGGAAAGAAGTTGAATGACTCCCGCCACATCAAACTCTAAAACCACACTAGAAATGCCAATGTCAATGGCTAATTGGAGACCCTCCAAGCAAGCTTGAGCCTCCAGCAACTCCACAGAAGAACAACCCAAAACAGGGGAGGATTTCGTAGCAATAGCAGTACTGTTATGGCCACGGATAATGATGCCCACACATGCTTTCCCATACCGCATCCTAAAAGAAGCATCATAGTTGATCTTAAAACCACCAAATTTGGAAGGCTTCCAAGTCGAATGGTAGGAAAGAATTTCTTTATGATTAAGCTCATTAGCCACCCGAAACTCGTTAGCAAAATTATCAATCCAAGCCACCACATCAGCACCCGGCCAACCAACAGAACCATGGGTAATGCTGTTTCTATTGGTCCAAAGGCACCAGCAACCAAGGATACAGAGGTTAAACAAATCATTGTCAACAGTAGAGTGAAGACTCAACACAATATCAGGGAAGTCAGAGGTCGTAATCGTCTGTAATACCTTTTCTCCAAGCATCAGACACCAGACATCTACAACCAGCTTACAGAGCCACAAAATGTGAGGGATGGTCTCACTTGCACAACGACACACTTGGCAACAATCAACAACATCGATACAGCGACGAATAAGGGTAGCAGACGTTGGAAGCCACCTATGAAAAGCTTTCTAAAAGAAAATTTTACACTTGTTAGGCACATTACACTTCCACAGAAATTGCCACTAGGAAGAAAGCTGCACACTTGAGGAACCATACCTCTCCTTCAAACCAAGAGCCACCCTATAACCGCTTCGCACACAATAGAAGCTTATGTTATCAAAATGCCAACAATTTGTGTCATCACAACCAAGGGACAACCGAGGCAAATTCAAAATAAGATTAGCATCATCCGGTAGAAAAGAGTTACGAATAAGATCGGAATTCCAAGCCTTAGAAGGATGGCACAATTCCGAAACTAGCGCATTCTCCGAGAGCACACGAGGAGGAATGGGCTTAAAGGTTGTTGGTCTAGGGAGCCACCGATCTTGATAAATCTTTATTGAAGTACCAGAGCCAATACACCAATGAGAGCCCCTGTTAATCACTTCTCTCCCCCAAATAATACTCCGCCAAATAAACAAGGGCCGGCGACCCAAACCAACTCGAAGAAAAGAAGAGTCAAGAAAATACTTTGATTTCAACACTCTAGCTGCAAGAGAATCAGGTTTAGTGATAAGACGCCAACATTGTTTCGCAAGCATGACTTGATTAAAAGTTTGAAAGTCCCTAAAGCCCATCTCACCTTCCTCTTTTGGGGCCAAAGTCTATCCCACGGAGACCAGTGAATCTTCGTATGAGTATCTGTTGACCCTCACCAAAAGTGGGCACACAGCCTCGCTAGCTCCTTACAAAGGGCCATCGGTAGCTTAAAACAAACCATCATATAAGTCAGAATGGCTTGAACAACAGCTTTCAAGAGGATTTCTTTGTCTCCCACAGAAAATAATTTTTCTTTCCAAACCTGAAGCCTATTCCAGACTTTATCTCGAATTGACTCAAACGCCATCTTCCTGTTACGACTAATAGTTAAAGAGAGGCCCAAGTATTTTTCATGGCACTCTACAACCCATACACCCAAGATGGAAGCCAACCTACTGCATATATTAGGGTCCATGGACGGGTTGAAAGCAACGCAGGACATATCGAGATTAATAGATTGACCGGAGGCGCTTCATAATCCTTTAGGCACTTCTTTAACGTAAGGCAATCCTTTATGGTACTGTTAGCAAAAAATAAGCTGTCATCAACAAAAGATAGAGGAGAAATGGGTGGACAGTTGTTACCAAAAGCGATACCACTAAGATTCATGTTTCTTTCTTCTTTGGTAATAAGCGACTATAAACCCTCCACACAAAGAAGAAAAAGGTAGGGTGAGAGCAGATCCCCTTAGCGGAGACCCCTATGCGGGGTTATAGGCCCCCTGAGCTTCCCCATTCATAAGAACCCAGTATCCCACCGAAGTAATACAACGTAAGATCTTTGTAATCCAATCTTCACGACAGCCCAACCGGTTCATAATGGCCTCCAAGAAACTCCACTCTACTCTGTCATAAGCCTTCAACATGTCGAGTTTTAATGCAAAACCCCCTCTCTTTTTGTTCCTCAGTCTACGAAGCTTATGGACACACTCAAAGCCAACAATGGCATTGTCAGTAATTAGTCGCCCAGGAATAAAGGCACTTTGGATGGGCGAGATCACATCATTCAAAATCATCTGTAATCGATTCGTTAAAGCCTTAGAAATAATTTTATAAAGCACATTGCATAAGTTGATAGGACGAAATTCAGACACCTGCTCCAGACTCTTAATTTTTGGGATCAAAGCAATCAATGTGTCATCGACAGAATCTAGCGAGGCCCCATTATTTAGGAATTGAAGACAGACAAAAGTTACCTCTGGCCCAACAATTTTCCAATATTCCTGATAAAAAACGCAGGCATTCCATCCCTACCTAGAGACTTAGACGGCGACATATCATCAAGAGCACCCTTAATATCAGAACTTGTAAACGGAGCCATCAAAAGCCGATTCATATCATCTGTAACCTTAGGTTCCACACTCTCCATACCAGCTAAAAGGAAGCACTACCATGATCAAAGGACTGGAAAATATATGAAAAATAATTGTGAATAATAATGTTAACATGTTCCCAATCCTCCCTCCACACTCCATTCGAGTCAAGCAGACCACGAATCTCATTCCTAGAACGATGTTGCGAAGCTTTCATATGAAAAAACTTAGTATTCCAATCCCTATCTCGAAGCCAGGTGACACTAGAACGTTGCCGCCAGTAGGTCTCCTCACAATCAAGCAAACCGTTCAAATCAGCTTCAATATTTTGCACTGCCATTGTATTAGGTTGATCCCTGCCATTAAGTTGAATCTCCAGCTTCTTCTTGAGGATATCAATCCTCCTGCAATTTCCACCAAACTTCTAGCGACTCCAAGTTGACAAGTTCATAGCACATGTATTAAGTTTTTTCTGAATTGCACTTATCTCAAAAGCCCTTATATTCTCCTTCCAAGAGGAAGAAATAATATCTTCACAATCCGGGAATTTGATCTACATCTCCTCCGTATGGAAGCGGCGAGGCCTGCATGATCTATTAGACAACCACCTACTCTTATACTATCAAACTCGATCAACAACGGTCTATGGTCAGAGCCCCAACTGGGAAGGTGACGAACTGAATTAGATGGAAATAAATTGCACCAATTTGTCGACCCCAAACCATGGTCCAGTCTTTCAAAGATAGCATCTTTTCCTCCACGTCTATTCCATAAAGTAAAATGGGAACCTTTAAAGCCAAGGTCTCTAAACTCACAGAAATTCAAAGTGTCACGGAAAGCTGACAATACAAAATAAGGTTTATCATTGCCACCTTTCTTTTCTGTAACCACGAAAATCTCATTGAAGTCGCCACATCATAGCCATGGCAAATTGAAAAGCTTAGAAAGCTGTCTCAACAGCGTCCAAGAATGATGCCGCTCTCCACTCTCATGCGAACCATAAAACCCAGTGAATCTCCAACTAAAACCTCTGGAATCCACAACAATCGAGTCGATATGGGAAGAGGAAAATGATTTTACATGAACATCAAGCCCCTCCTTCCAAAGCAAAGCCAAACACCCTCTTAAACCATCCCGTTCGACCCAAAAACCAGCAGCGAAACCCAAATTACAACGTATCTTTTCCATTTGAGCAGCATACATTTTTGTTTCCATCAAGAAAACTAATCAAGGCCATGTTTGTGCACATACTGGTGCAAGGATTTGAACGTCCTTGGGTTGCCCAGACCCCGGACATTCCAACTGAAGCAATTCATGGCTCCCGGCAGGCCTGCTCTGTTTTTCTTTATATTTATATTGGATATAATTTAACAAAGTAAATAAATGATTTTATTAGTACTCTTATAAATTGAATTATGAAATAAAAACAAAGAAATTTACATTATAAAATTATAATATTAATCGGAGCCTATAAATATTATTGTTTTACTTTTCTTTAAATAAAAACATAATAAAATTGTTTTATACAAAGTGAAATTGTTACCATAAAGAATATGTTTACAATTCTACCACAAAGTTGTTAAAATGTATATTTTAATCGTTACAATTCACGACATATTTGTTACAACGTTGAATCATACATCTTAATTACAATTTTTTTTATGTAAAACTTGTTACATAGTACTGATATTTTGTTACTTACACAAATAAGTTGTTACATGATACGACAACGTTGTTACATGATACGACAACGTTGTTACAACTTATAACTTTATCGTTACATATCAAACCAACGTGAAATTGTTACCACACACCTTTTAACTATAACTTTCTACTGAAACTTATTACAAAACACATATTTTGTTATCCATATAAATCAAGTTGTTACATTCTACGTCAAAGTTGTTACGTGTTACGACTTTATTATTATACATCATGTCAGATTTGTTACAACATTAAATCGTTACAACATATATCTTAATTAAATTTTTTTCATGTAAAACTTGTTACATAGTACGAATATTTTGTTACTCATATAAAATGAGTTGCTACATGATATAACAACGTTATTACAACTTACAACTTTATCGTTACACATAAAACCAACGTGAAATTATTACCACAAACCTTTTAACTACAACTTTCTACGTGAATCTTGTTACAAAACATATATTTTGTTACCCATATAAATCGAGTTGTTACATGCTACGTTAAAGTTATTACGAGCTATGATTTTATTGTTATACATCATGTCAGATTTGTTACAACATTAAATCGTTACCACATACATCTTAATCAAATTTTTGTGTGTAAAACTTGTTACATAGTACGATTATTTTGTTACCTATATTAAATGAGTTGTTACATGATACAACAATGTTGTTACAACTTACAACTTTATTGTTACACATCAAACCAACGTGAAATTGTTACCATAAACGTTTTAACTATACCTTTCAATGTGAGATTTGTTACAAAACACATATATTTTGTTATACATATAAACCGAGTTGTTATATGTTATGATAAAGTTGTTACGAGCTACGACTTTATTGTTTCATTTTACTTAAAATTTGTTACAAACACATCTGAATTACAACTTTTTATCCAAAATTTATTACATTGTACACATAATTTATCGTATAAAAAAAGAATAAAAATAATTATATATATTTAAAATGAAATTTTAATTCAAAAATATTATGTTACAATATTTTATAAAATTAAATCGAATAAATATTAGTTTCATAATATAATATATCAAAAAATATTTTAAAAACTAATAATATAATTTTTATTTTCTGAAAATATTAATAATTTAAAATATAATTTTTTTGACTATTTTAAATATTTTATATTATAAGTGTTTAATTAAATTAAATACAAATTCAAATAATAAAAAATATCATATATTTATTTAAATCACAGAAGATTATTGTGAGGATATGCATAATCCTTATCTAATTATCATTTAAAATTATTTAACACAATTATTTAAATTAAATTAAATTAGATTATTACATTTTTATAATAAAATAATTTGAAAATAACTGGTTAATTGGTTATAATCGGTTACTTCATTTTTTTTAAAATTGTTTGGTTGCCACATGTCAACCAAGTATTGGAGGAATCTTATAATAAAATTTCAATAATTTAATCTCCCAACAATGTAGTCATATAGGGGCTCTAGCTACAATACAGTTACTGTATTGTTAATGGAGTGAAAATTGAATATTGGATTTTAATCCAAGGGTTTACAAAATTCAAAGGTTTGATAAATAAAAATTAATTAATTAATGAAAAACACTACTTCCTTCTGAAAACTACCCATTAACAATACAGTTATACTGTATTGTAGCTAAACTCATTATTTATTATATAGATGCATATATAATAGAAGTCAACTATCAGGTTATGGAAAACTTGGGTCGGACATTAATTCATTTTGATGGTAAGATTTATCTATGTACTGAGGGCTTGTTTGACACACCGTATGTATTGGATTATATTGGACTGTATTATCATTAATATATACCTGTATTTGGTGATGTACTGTATTATATCGTACTAGATTATTCCAATATGATTTTTTTTTGTATTTTATTATATTATAAAAATATAATATTTTATAAAAAATACTTAATAATTAATTTTAAATGTCCTTGTTATGAATAAATCAATAAATATTTTTATATAAAAAATCAATAAATATTTATTTTAATTGAAACAAAAAATTTAAATAAAATTTTCCTATGTATTTTGAAATTATAAAAAAAATTATTAACAACATAACACATATTTTATCAATATTCCATATTTATTGAAAAAAAATATTTTTTCTAATACAATACAACCTAATACCACAAAATATAATGTATTAGTTAATACGGTGATTTTTGTATTAGACAATTAAAATGTACTAAAATAGTACAATGCAGTGTTTACATCAACACTGCATTGTACTAATTTAATATATTTTAATTGTCTAGTACAATACAATGCGGCCAAACAAACGAGTCCTGATTGTACACCCTTTCCATCACAATATGCCAAGGTTGGACCACTCTACTGTAACTCAAAACCATTTGGGAAACCTGAGAGGCAAAGACCAGTCAAATCATTAATTGGCTGCAGCTTTCACTCTCAGCAATCCAGCCAGTCATACCACATGGTCCATATTACGAGAAGTTCTTGGGTGCATGCTACTGCACCCAAGTTTTTGTCCCATATTACATGATATTATATAAATGGGTAGATGTATTATTTGAGTTTTTTTTATCTGTTCATAAAACAATTTTTATTACCGTTGTTGTTATTATTATTATTATTATTATTATTATTTAAAAAAAAACACCCTCCTAAAATGAGAATTTTTATCATGTTATTGTTAAAATATACTTTGCAGGTTTAGAATCGGCATTATTATAACCAATCATAAAGTTTAAATGGGTCGTGGGAAAAAAACTTAAGAGTTTACTGTGTGGGTTTAGAATCGGTTTTATTATAACCAATCATAAAGTTTAAATGCGTTGAGGGAAAAAAAATTAAAGAGAACATGGATCTAAATTATCAATCGACATTATTGTTACGATATCTTTAAATGATTTGAAGTAAAACAGAATTGTGTACTCATGATTGATGTACCATAGTCTAAAGATTAAAGAATATGAAATGTTCATCCAAACATATAGAAATTAATTTGAGATGGAATTAAGTTTTTATCTAAGTATTTTGAACATTAATCAAATGACTTGAGCAAAAAATAAAAAATAATGGCTAATTGACACAGATACCCCTAAACTCTTCTAAAATATGCACTATGTCCCCTATATTTTTTTTCGTCACTAAACCCTCTGAACTCTCGTTTTTTGGCAAACACTTGGATTTTTTACCCCCTGTGAGGGGGCATCTACCGTCGGCTTTTGCCAATTTGTGAGAATTCAGTGGGTTTAATGACAATAAAAAAGTATAGGGGGTAAGGTATAAATTCGGGCATAGTTCAGGGGGCATCAGTACCAATTAGCCAAAAATAATTACTGAACAGAAAATAAACATCACATAAAGTTAATCAATTGAATGTTTATAAGTAAGGCAACCTTATATATGTTTAAAATTGATGTAGAAAATTTGTTGATAGAGATCATACATAGTCGAGTAATACTGTGATTTTTTTTAATAAAAAAAATTATCTGTGCTGCTAAAATCATTTTGATATTCAAGAAAACTATTTACCAATTCATATTTGTTAAGAGATATAGAAAGATGTCGAATTTGAACTTCCTTTTTTCAAGTATTACAAGAATTATTACAGTAGTACTGCCGGAATGTTGATGCATATGTGAACTCGGTTTCACATGTATCTGATTTTTTGACTTCGAGTCATCATAGTGAAGAGATAATGTCTCAAGGTATTTCGAGGATTCGGAATTGCAAGTTTCCTATGAATGGGGGAAAAGGGATTAGTTCTTGTAAGAGGCATGGCATGGTTACTCGTAAAGATAGATTGAAGAAAGTTCAAGTTTCAGGTGTTTTGGGGTCCTCTTGTAAAAGGAAGGTATCTGCAATGGATAGATGGGATTTAGAGATGGAGGTAGCCAAAGTTATTGAAAAGGGGATTGAGATGGGTCTCTTGAAAGGATCGCATGCAGGTCAGTTTGGTGGAGGAACGTACGTTTCTGAGAAGGTCCAGAAGACAGTTAATCGGTGTCTTAGTGAAGAGGTTGCAAAAGTGATAGATGTGGGAATTGCGTTAGGTTTTGATTTCAATGGAAAGGTGGACTTGGTTTCAGAAGGAATTAGGAGAAGGGTGGAAGAGGATGAGATGCGATTTGAAGGCCATCAATGAATGTGCTGTCTCGTTCCTTTGAAGGCCGGTTTCCATTTTTTTAATGATTATTCTCTCTTGGAATATTAGGAGTTTGGGAAGATATGAAAAGCGCAGGGATGTCAAGAATTTGGTGTGTAGACATAAGCCCGTCTTGTTATTCCTTCAAGAAACCAAACTAAGTCATTTTGATTCAAGGTTGATTAAATCGATTGGGGGTTCGTGGTTGAGTAAAGGTGTAGGGGTTGATGTGGTGGGTTCTACTGGAGGCTTGTTGACATTGTGGGATGAGGAGTTCTTTGTGGTGTCTTCTGTCATATCCAATGAGCGTAGTATCATTGTGTCGGGTATGTTAACAAAACAGAGGAAAGAGGTAAATTTCTGCAATGTATACGCAGCAAATTTGGAAGCAGACAGAGGGGAGTTATGGCAATTCATTCTAAATGCTCAATCTTCATTATCAGGCACATGGGTCATATGGTGATTTTAATACATTATTGGATCATAGTGAGAGACATGGGGGTATTGGCAGTAGAAGGTTTATGCGTAATTTCAAGGCATTTATAGATTCGACAGGGGTTGTCGATTTGCCATTACAGGGTATGGCATTTACATGGACAAATAACAGGGAAGTCGGTTCGTGGGCAAGGCTTGATAGATTTCTTTGCTCTCCTCAGTTTCTATCATGGTTTCCATCTTTATTTCAGAAGGGGCTTGGAAGGAGTTTTTTCGGACCACAATCCGATAATGCTAGGGGAGCCGGATACTAATTGGGGACCAAGACCATTCCGGGTTCAAAATGAATCGGAGGATGACAAGGGATTAAGGTCAGAAGCTAGGGTAGTCTAGAAAATTTTCAAAAGTGGGGGTTCTTAAAGTATTAATAATCTAAGAAAATCTAAGGTTGTGAAACAATACATGAGAATTTGGACTAGAGAGAGAAAAGTGAGTGGAGATAAAACTAAATTATTGGAAAAAGAACTCACTGATATAGAAAAGAAGGCAGATGTTACGGGCTGGTCCGAGGGGCTTAGGCAAGAACGAGAAAGTTGTTTGGTCATGTTGTGGTTGTCCATTTGTCATGAAGAATAGAAGTGGAGGCAAGTTTTGAGGGTAAAATGGTTAAAGAGGGTGATAGGAATAATAAAGCACCGGGTCCAGACAGTTTTAATTTGAATTTTGTTAGATCCAATTGGCAGGTTGTCAAGGAGGATTTTTTGGGCCTGTTGAAAGAATTCTGTAATAATGGTTCAATGGTAAAACATCTAAAAAATACGTTCTTAGCTTTGATTCTGAAGGTTCGAAATCCATTAGCATTGAGGGATTATATGCCTATTAGTTGGCGGCTTAGAAAATCTTGGCAAAAGTGATTGCCAATAGTTTGAACAAGCTGATGGATAAGACTATTAGCCCTTGTCAAATGGCTTTTGTGAAAGGAAGGCAGATTGTAGATAGCTTTGTGATTACTGAGAAGGTAATTCACTCATGGAAAAAGAAGGATAAGGGTGGTCTTTTAGTTAAGTTGGACTTCGAGAAGGCATATGATAGCGTTGATCATGAATTTTTATTTGAAGTCATAAGTAAAATGGGTTTCAGGCCAAAGTGGATTGATTGGATTCTGGGTTGTGTATCTTCTCCATTGTTGTCGGTTCTGGTTAATGGTAGTCCGATGAAGGAATTCCCGATTGGTAGAGGCCCCATGCAAGGGGATCCTTTATCCCTCTTTTTGTTTAATCTGGTTGTGGAAGTACTCAGCTATATGTTTGGAAAAGCTAGAGAGCTGGGTCTGGTTAGAGGCATAGGTTTTGATAGTGATGCGGTTCATTTAACATATCTCCAATTTACAGATGACACGATGCTATTTATTGAACAAAGCATGGATTATTTACTAAATGCAAAATGGATCCTAAGATGTTTTGAGCTTGTATCGGGTCTCAAGATTAATTTTCACAAGTCATGTCTTGTTAAAATAGGAAAAAATCTTCCGGATGATGAAGAGTGAGCTTCAGCATTCAGATGCGTCTTCTCTTCACTGCCTATTACGTATTTAGGCTTGCCGTTAGGAGCCAATTCTAGCAGGGAAGTCTTTTGGAGTCCAGTTAACAATAAGGTGGAAGATAGATTGACCCCTTAGAAAAGGAGATTTATGTCTAAAGAGGGCATGCTTGTCCTCATTAAGGCTGTCCTTTCAAGTTTACCAACATATTATATGTCGGTTTTTGATGTTCCGGTGGGGGTGGCTAAGAGAATTGAGAAGCTTCAGAGAGATTTTTTCTAGAATGATGGTGTTGTGAAGAAAAAAATCCACGCGGTGGATTGGGTGTCGGTTTGCCAAAGCAAAATGTGTGGGGGTTTAGGTATTGGAGGGATAAAGGATAAAGGTATCAGTTTGTTGGCTAAGTGGATTTGGCGTTTTGGGAAGGAGCATTCCTCCGTATGGAAGAAGGTTTTGTGTGCAAAATATGGGTCGAGGAATAATGGCTTAATATGGAATTTTTAGGAAATAAAGTCTTGTTCTCCTTTTATTAAATCGGTGAACAAACTTTTGATTGATGGAAATGTTTTAGCTAGTATTATTAAGAATGGATTCCAGGTGGTTATTGGTTCAGGTGAGAGAGTGAGGTTCTGGAAGGATTTACAGTGGGATTCCATTCCTTTGATGAATGCTTTTCCTAGGATGTATGTATTGGCTACAAATAAAGATAGAATGGTGAGTGAGTATGGTAGATGGGTGGGTTCGAGTTGGTCCTGGGAAGTGAAGCTGAGAAGAAAACTATTTGGTTGGGAATTACAACAATGGAATTGCTTCATGTTGGCTGTGAACTGCATCATTATAAGAAACAGTATTTTGGATGATTTGGCTTGGAATTTATGCTCGAATGGGTGTTTTTCGGTTAAATCTTTCAGAAGATGTCTTGAGGATTTAAGGGGTTTAAGCATTTCTGAGGTCAGTCCTCTTTTTTGGCGTGGCTTTGTTCCACCAAAGGTGAAGGTATTTATTTGGCAGTTGCTCAAAGGCAGAGTGGTGGTGAGAGAAGTGCTAGTTTCGTTTGGAATGGTTCATCAGGCTTTTACTGCGTGTCCTTTCTGTGATAGTATGGAAGAGTCTATAAATCACTTGTTTTTACATTGTGATTGGTCTTGGAAGTTATGGTCTTCGGCTATGAATTGGTCGGGGATTAGTTCTTACAGAAATAGTGAGTTGTATGATTGGATGATTGGTTGGTCTGGTTTATGCGTTTCTATATCAAGGCAAAGGGCATGGAATGTATTGTTTTGTGCAATATGTTGGACTATTTGGGAATTCCGAAACTGTGTGGTATTCAGAGGTAAGGAAGCAATTTTATCTCTGGCTTTGGACTCTATTAGATTTAGAGTGGCCAGCTGGTTCAAAAGTTTTGGAGCTGGTTCTGGAGATGATCTAACAATTCTGATGTTAGATGTGGCGGAGAGGTGTATTGACAGTCAACATTCAAAGATGAAGCTGCATTGTCCCTGGTCCCCTCCTATGGATCATGATCTCATGTTCAATGTGGATGGTTCCTCTAAAGGTAATCCGGGTCGGGCAAGAATTGGAGGCGTGTTGCGTGATGCGCGAGGGAAAGTCTTATGCTTATTCTCTTCCTTTATTGGCTCCGCAGACTGAATTATGGCTAAAACCTTAGCTATTCACAGAGCATGCAATTTGATTTCATCAAGAATGAGGCTCTCGAATCGCAACATTACAATTATGAGTGACTCTTATTCGGTGGTCTCATGGATTAATGGTGAAGGTTTTGGTAAGCTGAGACTTGTTAACTTGATATATGACATTAGGCAATTTATTATGTCTACAGATTTGGTATCCATTAAGTATACTCCAAGAGGTGCTAACTCACTGGCGGACAATTTGCAAAGGCAGGGTCTGGTATACAAGTAGATAGGTTGGAATGGGGGCTTTGATGTTTTTGTATTGCTTGTCTGTTTTGCGTTGTCGTTGATAGCTCTGTTGGTGTTTTGGTTTTCAGCTGTTATGGGGTTCTTGTTGTTTATGGTTGGTTTTAGCTTGTATGTTGTTGCATCTTCTGCGCGGGGGTTTGTTTTTGTTTCTCCAGGGTTTGTGGGCGCTCTATGTTGTCCTGGTGTTTTTTCAATGCTCTGTTTCGTTTTGTATTGCCTATTTAAGGTTCCCATTTATTATTAATAATATTAAAGCAGCTTCAAAAAAAAAATAGTACTCCGGACCTTCCGAGATCAAACAATAATGAGAGATAACTACTCCACAATCCTCACATATGCTTGTAAAATGCACATGGTGAGATTTGAATCACTCACCAGTCACCACTTATGTGGAAGGGAGATACACTACTAGCTCAATTAAATATAAATATAAATTGAGTTCATATGTGAATACAAATATAAATTGAGTTCGTGCCCTACTTGAACATAAATATCTAACCGACTAGAGTATTTTCTTTCATACAAATTTTATGAATGAGTATTAGGGGTCGTTTGTTTTTTTGTCTGAAAACTGAACAGTCATGAATTTTTCTGAAGACTGAATAGGGACTGAAATCTGAACCTGAATGACATGTTTGTTTGTTTTCTCACATTTAAATGTACTGTCAACATGTTTGTTTTTTAAAAATAAAATTGTCTGAAAATACGTAATTTTACATTTATACATATACTAATTAAAAGAAGTAATTTAACATGCACAATTCTTTATAACATTTTGTATGTTTTTTTTTTGTAAACAAAGTTCAATTTAACAAAATAAAAAAAATTAATCAAATAATATAATTTTACATATCTTGCAAACAAAGTTTAAGTTAAATTTATTGTCAAAAAAAAGTTCAAGTTCAAGTTCAAGTTCAATTTTTATGTTGTCCACGTTTCCGGTGAATATAATTCATGAAACCATTTTTATTTTTTTGGTTTCCTGGATCATATGCACCGGAAACCAAATAAAAAAAGGTTCTTGAATTTTTCATATACAATAATTCTATAACATCTTCAAGCCATGAAATCTACTCAATATGATAGACAAATTTATTGAGCACTATATGAATAGTTAGATAAAAAAAAAAAATAAAGGGTTCTTACCGGGATTTGGCAAGAGAGAAATTCAATTGTTCAATCTTTGAAAAATTTTATTATGAGAAGTAATTGGGGTTTTTTTTTTCTTTTCTAAAATCTGTTTAAATAAGAAACATGTTAAAAGAAATTTTTTTATACCATATCAAATTAAGATAAATTTGGAAATATATCTTTTTTTAAAGGATAGACTTGGAAGAGAATATTTTAATTGTAATCCAGTGATTTGGAATTAAGCTACAAGTCAGGATTTCTTACGTTTTATTTTAAGTTGTTTTTTGATATTTTTAAGTTGTTTAACCATTTAAAAAAACAAACAAAACAACTTAATGAGTTCAATTCAGACCCATTAAATTTTAAGTGAAAAAAACAAACGACCCCTTAATATAAACCATTACTTAATAGAATTATTTATATATGGAAGGTCATCTTATAATTATATCGGTTCATTTATCGTGCGATTTCTCTATATGAACATGAAGATGCGTAAGAGAAAAGAGGCTGCAAAAAAGCAAATACTAAAATAATGAGAAAATTAATATGATGAGTTTAAAGCCACTTGTTATTGGGCCAAGTGCTTTTGAACTCAAATATGCTTTGATGGTACATGTTCACACTCAAACCAGATGTACACATAAATTCCTATATAGCTACAGAAAAACCCTAGATATTTCCTGTATATTTCTCTCTGACTCTTATTTCCTTTCTTCTTCCTTTGAGATTCTTGTTTTTCAACAATCATTGAAACATGCAATAAGCAAATTTGTTTCTGGTGAAAAGCTGTTTGTCTTGTTTGTTGCAATAAATTGATTGCATGTTCAAAAGGGTGTAATTAAAAGGTAATAAAGTGGATCCAAACAAACATGGGAAGAGGGCCCTTCCATCCGATGAATCGAAGGAGAAAGAGGAAGAACAAATCTTCCCAGTGTACTCAGCTAGATCCCAACAAGACATGAACGCCATGGTTTCAGCTCTCTCTCAAGTCATCGGAAGCACCCAAAACAACCCTCTTCAACCTCATCAAAACCCTTTAACCATCTCACAGTCCAACACAAGTATCCAACAACCTGATCATGATCAATCTCAAGGTATCATATATCATATGCATAAATATTACTCATTTTTTATTGTTACCATTAATTCATCTCTAATTAATAAATATTCTTAAATTAACCACTTTAATTTAGATCTGCTTCTCCTGCTGGTAATAATGTTTTAGCATGATGTACATATATGATCAATCTCTACTGCTTTTACGATAGCTAAACCTTATAAATGATTGTTGTATAATTGCTAGGGTTTCAAGCTCATACTTTTTCTCCCCTTTTTTGCTTTCATGTTTTCTTTAATTATTTACTTTTTGTTCTATATATGTTTTACTCTAAATTGTGAAGCTCATGCAAATTCCAAAATTATGTAGTTTTAACAGTTTATAAATATATTTATATCATTAACTCTTTCTCAGATGCCCTAATTAGCACCAACTAATAAAATTAATTAGGGTTTATAGTTAACTCACCATTTATTCTCCATTTAATTAGCTTAAAAGTGTTATTTGTTGCATGGAAGATCATTTTGATTTTATATAGTTTGAATGTCAATTAGTTATAATTAACAAGGGAAACTCAAACATGCATGCTAATTAATTAATTTATATTGTGAAGGCAATGAGAGGAAGAGACACTATAGAGGAGTGAGGCAAAGACCGTGGGGCAAGTGGGCCGCGGAGATACGCGATCCGAAGAAGGCAGCTCGGGTATGGTTAGGCACTTTTGATACGGCTGAGGCTGCAGCTCTTGCTTACGACGAAGCAGCTCTAAGGTTCAAAGGAAGCAAAGCCAAACTTAACTTCCCGGAGAGAGTTCAAAGCACACCTGATTCTGGTTGTCTCACAACTCGTCAACGTTTGCAAGTCCAAAATCCGGCTGTTGCTCCTCCTCCACCTCCATCACAAGAAACTTACCCGAATCTTTTTCAGTATCCGGAAGCTCTTGAACCAAGCGGACACAGTCAATTGAACTATGCTTCCCCGGTAATTTCTATGGTGGGGAGAGGTTTGTTTCTTTTTCACCGACTAATACTTCTTCGTCTTCTGTATCATATCAACAGCAACATTTACAACAACAACAACAAGAGTTTTTAAGATTTTCGATGCAGTTTGGGAGTTCTTCATCAAGTTCTAATTCACAAGGAGGGAGGAGAAATTTCGATTCTAGTCATGGGAGAGAATAGTAGTGCATCCAATCTTGCTTGATTGGGTCAGAAACATACAAAAAAATGAAGTGGGTTTGGCTTATATATGTTTTTACTCTTTATTTTTTTCTTTGAAGTATTCTATAAATTCAGGTTTTGGGAAGAGGTAGGACTTGAACCCACAATCCCGTGATATAAGTGTGAGGAGTATATCATTAGATCAATATCATCTCGTCTTCTTTTTTAGTTTGTAAGATTAAGTTTTACTTGCATGAATTTTGTTTTCTAAGTTTTTGGAGAATGAGAAATGTTGGTTTAATGAAATTTCTTTTTATAAAAAATTCCAAGAAGAATGGTGTTGTTTAATATATTTTTTAGATTGGTTTATGTTGTACTGTATACTAGCTAAATCCATATTATTTTTGATCATATAACAGCATAAAATAGTATAATTTTTTACAATCGAACATTAATGATAACACACGATATGAGCAATAGAAGAAAATCTTTAATAGAACCGATGTATTCTATAACAAAAATTAAATAAAAAATCGTCCAAATGGTCATGGCTGGTATGATTAAGAAAATGCATTTATTTAGAAGATGAATTTATATACAATAAAATTCTTATTGAATGGATGATATATGTGCTTGTCCCGTATAGAAGACGATTTTGAACTAAAGAGTATGTTTTATCAAAATTGAACACTTCCATAATCGAGTTACATTAACTGCAATATGTATATAAAGCTTTCAAAACGTAGAAATCTACGTGTTAAAGGTTCGAGTGTTTCAACAAAATTAAAGAGTTTCGATCTGATAAGAAAAAGAAAACAAACATGTGTAAAATAAGAAAGATGAAGAAGTAAACAAACATATATTGTTGAACAAAGGAGGTAGCAGAAGCGCTTTTGACTCATCAAAACTTGATTATAAAGTTACCGTACTTAACTTAATTACCTATATAACATTCCTCCACGTTCATTTAATTTGTATCGTATATTTGTATGTTGACTCTACCGGTGGACTCTAGCTGATCATTAGTCTCAAACTCAAAAGTCATATATATTTTGATAGATGCAAAATCAAAGTACCCATCACATGAAGATAAATATTATCCTCTGCATATCGATCTGGAGGTTTCAACTGATCAAGCGACCACTTTATTGTATGTAGACAGGTTTGAAAACATAGAATGATTTTATTGGCTGGTAGTATATATGTGGTCACTGAATTCGGCTGTATCAGTTGACAAAACTACTTGATCGCTCAATTTGTGATAATACGGCTGGTCTGGTCAACTTGTTCTGATCGAATCTTGCCAATTCAGGAACCAAAACTCGACTAAACCACTCTCATTTCTCTCGACTAATAATTCACATAACCTATTTTATTATTATAATATATATATATATATATTTATATTGTCAGTTCGAACCTAATATATATATATATATATATATATCAGTTATTCCTTACATGTAAGTAATTGGATTTAAATGCTTTGACTTGACCGTATATATTTGTCAAAACATCTTTTAAATTCAATGGTCTATCTGTAATGAATTGATATATTTTATACTAGTTTGAACTGACAATAGAAAGACTATATATATATCATTTAAAGAATATATATGTACATCATATGTATTGCACTGCTACAAATCAAAATTTTATGGCAAAACACATGGTTGAAACTTGGATTCGTCTCAAATTATTTTCACATTTATGTTTTTCAAGCAAAAGATGGGGCTCTTTCTCTTATTTCAGGGTTTTTAATGGTGTGGCTGGGCGTTGAAAGTTGGTGATTCCGTGTATAACGAAACATCAACTTTCTTTTATTAGTAAAACTAAAATCCATTACGTGTGTGATATTCACATTTCAACAACTTTTTTACAAATCCACTAGGACCACTATAACACACAAAAAGAAGGGAAAGAATGTTATAGCTATAGGTGGCCACGGTTCGGTTTCGGGGCGGTTTCGGTTTCGAAACCGCCGGTTTCGGTTCCGTGGCCATCCAAACCGTAACCGAACCGAGAAAACCGGTTTGGTTTTCGGTTTCGGTTCGGTTTCGGTTTCGGTTTATATTTTTTTTTAATTTTTATGGCCACGTGTCACTTTTCTATTGGTTAGATTTTTTTTTTTAAATATATAAACCGCCCAAAACCGTCCCAAACCGCCGGTTTTGGGCGGTTTGTGTTTCGGTTTTGGGCGGTTTCGATTTCAGTTTTGGACGGTTTCGGTTTCGGTTTTTGTTGTTTTTTTTGTCTTTTTGTCCACGTGGCACGTTTCTATTGGTTGATTTTTTTTTATATATAAAAACCGCCCAAAACCGTCCCAAACCGCCGGTTTTGGACGGTTTTGGGATATCCCTAACCGTAACCGAACCGGCTCGAAACCGGTTTCCAACCGGTTTCGTAACCGGCGGTTTCGGTTACGGTTTCGGTTTCGGTTTTGGATGGTCGATTTCGGTTTTATACACACGGTTTAACCAAACCGTGGGCACCTCTTATAGCAAGGACATTATTATCATGCTATCATATTTTCTTATGGAAATGAAGGGACCCAATTAAACAATGATGGATATAGTCAACACGTACAGAAACAAATAAAACTAAGGAATGTTGAATAGTCTTAATAATTACGCTTCGACTAACTTCAAAATCCATAAGCTTTTTCCCTTTGAAAGAGACCAACTCAACTTTACAAGTAGACTAGCTAACATGTGCATGCACTACCAATACATTACACCTAACCCGGCTAACCGGCTATCCTTAGGATATTTTATTATTATTATTATTACTTTGAATGACTAGGATCTTAGCTTCTTAGGTATCTTTTTTAACAAATGTAAAAATAAAATATTTGTGTATTATTACAAATAGGGTATGTTATTACAATTAACCCTTATTAGTTATTATTATTACCTTGAAAGTTTCTTTGTTATTATAAATTTTAAATTTAAATACATTTAATTGATTGTTAATTAAAAAAATAAAGAAAAATAAATTAGGCTAATTGACACTGATGCCCCCTGAACTATATCCGAATTTGCACCTTACCCCCTATACTTTTTTTTCGCTATTAAACCCCCCCGAACTCTCATAAATTAGCAATAGGTGACAGAATTTACACCCTCACAGAGGACAAAAAAACCCAAGTGTATACCAAAAAAACGTGAGTTCAGTGGGTTTAATGGCGAAAAAAAAAATACAGAGGGCATAGTGCATATTTTGGAAGAGTTTATGGGACATCAGTGTCAATTGGCCAATAAATTATAGTAATTCATTATTAAATATTGATATATCATCACAATTTTTTTTGAAATAAATGATTGAAATAGGAGAAATTACAATTTGGTTACTGAATTTTTAGGAAATGTCAATTGTTTTACTTGTCATATGTGTATTAGCTCATTTGGTTATCAACTTTTAAAAAATATATATCAAAATGATATTTTAACTTTTAGGTTGATGTTAAACTTTAAGTTTTTAAGTTTTAATATTTATTTGTAGTTTATCTGTAAATTTAAAACTTATGTTTAAATGGAAAAAATTTAAGACTTATGTTTAATTTGAAATATATTTTTCAATTTAATTGTTATTTTAAATTTGACTGAATGTTAAAATTTAAATTCATATTCTGAAATTCAATCATATGGTAAAATTTGTATATTTAATAATTTAAATGTTTTTTTATTAAATAAAACGGATCAATTCGGATCGGATATGAATCATCTGCCTCAAACGGGTTCTGATAAACTAAATGAACTTTTACCGCAAAGACACGTCGAGTAGTAGGTAAAGGATCTCACATTTAACTATGTCCAATATCTGGAACTTGAGAAGCTTCCCTTTAAATTTGATTAGACAGATAAATAATGGATTCTTTAAGTTGCTCTCGTATATAAGTTTGCTTTACGGCATTGTCGGTTAAAAAAAATAAAACAAACGTAAAAATCAAGTTAATTGAAAGATACCTAACTTTTCATAAAATTCTTGGCTTCCATGATTAAAATGATATATAAACCAAGCCAATAAAGAATATTATAAATTTATAATTGGCATAATTTATACTCTATAGAACCTTCCAAGCCATTCCCACCCGACATTAATCATATTCTTCGCTTTCAAAGACTTTTCCATGTGCCTGGATACATAATTTCTCTCGTCTTTTTTTTTTCTTCCTGATTTGAATTCAACACAGCCCCACCTTTATATTAGTTTGATTTTATATATATATATATATATATATATATATATATATATACTTTTCAATAAAAAGAGTATGCCCAAAAGTCGATGAAGAATGTGATTCGATAGTAAAAGCGTTTGCTTATAATGTGATTCGATAGTAAAAACGTTTGCTTATATCCTAGATGCCGCCAGACCCACCACCACATGTGGTATTTAAAAAAAGAGTATATTTGTCTAGAATAAATATAAACATTCTGACAAGTTTAATTAAAATCTATTTTAATTGATATTAAAATAAATAGAAAAAAACATATTTAATTATTTAAAAGAGTTTTAAATTATATTCGAAATACTTTATACTTTAGAATCTGTTCATTAGTCAACAATTTTAACAATGGAAATGAAGTTACCAAATTTTTGAAAATTAAGTTAGGTGACCTCACTTACGAATCAAGAAATAAATCACCTTAGGAATTATATATATTGATAAATCATATATTTTACCAAAAATACATTCAATTAATAATTTCACATAGGGTAAATTTGCAATTTACCCTATATTTTGGCAATAAGGCAAAATATACTAGGAATGCCCTTACTTGCAGACAAAACCCCTCCTTTTAATAAAAAGTAGTATTCTAAACTAATCTCAAAACTGATGACTTTTAAACTTAAAGGGTAAAATGGCCATTTTTTCCATCAAATAAAAATTAGTATTCTAAACTAATCTCAAAACTTTTAATAAAAACAAATCTACCTAAAGAAAAATTATAAAAAGAACTCATAAATATATGTAATTAGAAAACAACCCCACCAACAACAAAAAAAGAAGAAAAAGAAAACTCCACCGGCTGACACCGCCAATGGGATTGGATCTCTTCCGCGACAGGAGGGGATCTCCTCTATCGCGAAGGAGATTGATATCTCCAAAAGATGTCGTCGATCTCTTTTGTGGGAGATCATTTGATCTCCTCCAAGGAAGATCATCGATCTCCAAAAAAAGAAGATCAAACGATCTCTCATAGAAGAGATCGTCAAGAAGATCGAGATCGTGAATCTCCTCCACGGTGGAGATCCAATCTCCACCGTCGGTGGAGTCAACCATCGGTGGAGTTTTCCTCTTTTTTTAAATTTTCAAAACAAAGGTTTTGTAGTCTTTTCACTGTTAACCGTTAAATCTAATGGTTTACCGTTAACTACATGTGATGTAATTGAAATTAAAGGCATTCCTAACATATTTTGGTTTATTATCAAAACACAGGGTATGTTTGTGCAATTTACCCTTTCGCATATTATATAAATAGGGGTGTTATATAATTTGTTTCTATATTTAATACTTAAATATGATTATGTAACTTATTTTTAATTGTTCTCTTGTTTCTTTCTAGTACTGGAATATGATTAGTAAACATGCTTTTAAAGTTATAAATCAAATTCAAGTATATATCTCCTTTTATTTAAATATCAAAATAAAAATTGGAATACGTGATTACCAACTATAATAACCGATGAAATCTTTTGTAATTATATAGGTATTATATAAAGGGGTAAATACACTCGTCTTCCCCTGAAGTTTGACGTAAATACAGCAAGATATCAAGTTCCATTCAAATCTCCTCTGCACTAAAAATTGTACTAATAAAAAGACCAAATTATCCTTAGTTATTAAAATTTAAAAATGAAGATAATCATTTTATAATAAACAATTAAATTAAATTAATTGATGATAATTCTTGAAATTAAAAAATAATTTTAACATGAAAAAAAAAACTATTTTTAAAATTTTAAGTTATCTTCATTTTGTAATTTAATTTATTTTTTACTATTTCTAAGGAAAATAAAAAAAAATGGCTTTTATTTTTTTATTGCTTTTTATTTCTTAAAATTATCTTCATTTTTAAATTAACATTTTTGTTTGATGGTTTTAAAATATAAGTATTTTATGAGATATTAAGGAGGGTGCATTCAATCAGGATTTCAAAAGACTTTTAATAACTTTTTTAAGTGGACGACTTTTGCAGATTTTATGGACTTTTATAGACTTTACAGAATTATGAAAAACTTTCATAGACTTTCATTTTAAAAGACTTTCATAGACATTTATAAACATTTATTGATTTTTAAATATGATATATACTTTGTTTTAGCAAAATTATATAGATTTCTCATATCAATAATGTTTTTTAAAAGAATAAAAAAAATCGTTGTTAATTAAACTTGATAAAAGTATTATTACCTATATATGTGATTTTAAAATCTTTATTTGTAATTTTATTATATTTTGCATCATAAAGACATTATGCATCTATTTTTGTTTTTTAATAATTAGTCAAAAAAAATTTGTTTTTTATAATTAGTCAAAATATTATAAATTTTCTTTTAGAATAAATGTAGCAAACCAATACTAATATTAACGTTTACAAGTCTCTACGAAAGTATGGCAATGGGTATAAAAAATCTACCCAAAATTAATTCAAGTTACTAAAGATAAAACATAAAAATCACACATAAATGTTGAACAAGATTCATGTCTAAAAGTGGGTGGTTTGATATTGATCATAATTACATGGAGTCACGCTCATACGCGACTTTGGTTATGAAATATTGACATGATTGAGTAGTGGTTTTTGTCCTTTATTATTTTTAATTAACATAAATGAAGTTCGTTTGATTTATTTCAGTGTTGTTTAGTTGCTTTGAAAATAGAATAAAAATAAAATAAAAACTCTCATCCTTAATTGCATAGCCTATAGAGAGTTGTTTTATATTATTTTTTAGTTAATTTTTTTTTGTTATAGATCGTTAAAGTTTGTATAGTTTTTTTTTATAATGTTTATTCATTTTATTTTATTTGTAAAATTTATTAAGAATGCGTGTTCTTTTACTTGAAAATACAACATATGTTTGATGGTTAATATTTTTCAAAGAATTTTATGTTTTTCCTCCTACAGTGATATTCTTTCTATTAAAAATAAAGAGTCATTCAAAGTCTTTAGTAGGAATGAAAGACAAATTGTGAGATTTGTTATAACTAAAAGTTATTAAAAGTCATTAAAAGTTTGTGATTTTGAATACCTCATAACTTTCATAGACTGTTAAAAAATCTTGATTGAATACCACATGACTGTTAAAAACCTTTTTAGAGTCTTTAAAATTCTAAATTGAATACACTTTAACTTTTTAATTCCAAAAAAATTATTTAAAGTCTTTTGAAATCTTAATTGAATACACTCCCCCTAAATTATTTTCATTTTTAATAACTAACTTTTACAAATCGTTAGTTATTAAATTTAAAAATAAAGATAATTTAAACTTTTAAAAATAGTTTTTTATTTTAAAATTATTTTTTCAACTTATTCGGTTGAAAGGATTATCTTGGATTAATTTAATTTAATTATTTTTTATAAAATGATTATCTTTATTATATATATGAAAAAGATTTAAGATAGTGGGCATGTGGCACGTGTTATCGGAGTGGTAAGGCAAAGTAGTGTGGAAATTGAAGTTGGGCTAAAATGGGCGCCTCCTTCTTGGCTGACTAAGTTGCATCATGGGTCGGCTCTTTCATGTCAAACTTTTCGGCTCTCTTTTTTTCTCCCTTTGCTGACTTACATTGCAAATTTACATGGTTATATTCTGCATCACATCATTCCCAGTTGAAACTATATGTTGACGTTAACAAATTTCATTCAAATCACATTAACGTTTACTTCTTCTTTTTTTTTTTTGTTTAACGGTATCTATCTGCTCATCTAGTTAGATTAGGTATTTTTTTTAAGCATTTTGCCATTGGTACAAGTTAAATTTTTTTTTTTGAAGCATTTCGCTATTGGTACAAGTTATTTATTCAAACTTTAAACTCGTCTATCTACCTGTTGAGCTACGCTTTTGAAGGCCATCACATTAACATTTACTCATAGGATGCGTTTGGTACAGGGACGGGACGGGACTTGACGAGACCGGACAATTGTTTCATATTGTGTTTGGAATATCTATGACAGAACTGTGGACTGTACTATTATACGTTTGACATGGCAGGAACAATATGAGACAAGATGTTCAAATGACCAGAGTGCCATCTTTATTCTGTCTAATGTTTGTTGCCACATAATAGTGACATATGAGACATCATAAGCCAATATTTATTTTATTTTATTAAATAAATATTTGTATCTATCATATTTAACAATATTAAATAAAACTTGCAATTAAAATATATTATATTTTTTAATAAAAACAAGGGGTTCAAATGACCTCATGTTTTTTTATTATAATATTATTATATTTAACACAAATATTATTATTGTAATTGAAATATATTATAATTATTTAATATTATTATATATAATATATATAGATATATATATAATATTAAATATTAGTACATATAAAAAAATATAATATATTATATATATTATATATAATGTATAATATAATATATATATATATATATTATATTAAATTATATATATATATATATATATGTATCCTATATATATAATAATATATTATATATGATATATTGAATATTATTATATATAGAATATATACTAAATATTATTACATGTGTGTGTATATGTATAGGTAATAATATTTAATATATTATATATAATAACATAATATAATATAATATAATATATATATATTATAATACATATATAAAATATAACATATATATATAATTTTTATATTTATATTACATATATGTTTTATAATATATATATATATATATATCATATATATGATGTATTAATATATCATATATATTATATATTATATATATGATATATAATAGTATATTTAATATATATAATATAATATTATATTATATATGTAATTATAATATATATATATATATATATATATATATAATATTTGATATGATTGTAATTGTTTAAATATTTGAAGGGCAGATGCATCTTTTTGACACTTGTCCTATGTCATGAGACAAGTAGTCTCATGGTTTGAGATGAGACAATTTTTTCTGACTTTTGTCCCACCTTGTCTCATTTAATCTCATGCCAAGGTCGTGTCAAACGTGGAACAAAAAGAAACTGTTCCACGTTATCTTGTCATGTCCTGCATACCAAACGCACCCTTATGTCACATTACATTATTTGAATGAAAAATGTAATCCTCCATACCCTCTATTTTTTTTTAGACAACATATTTATTAATTCAGGTATTTTTTTTGAAAGCTTTCGTCATTGGTAGGATTCGAACCGCTGACCTGGGAGTCATTTACCCTTGCCCAAGCCCCAAACTCGTTCATCTACCAGCTGAGCTACGCCTCTGTTGGCATACCCTCTATTCAATGTTATCTCAATTTCTGATAAATTCCAAGCTATATAGAAACAAACAAACTCGGTTGGAAGTGGGGAGGTCCATGCAAGATCTTGTATAGATAGGTAAAACACCCTTATAAAGCTTTAGGCTCAAAAGGTTTATTTATTTATTTTGTAATATAAACAAGTAGTATACATTTTGATTCATAAGAGGAACAATTAGTGTATTTGAAGAAAGATAAATCGACTATGACTTTCATAATTGAACTAACACAGTAAACTGAATCCTCTTGATCTGCCCTGTTGGGGTTTAGTAGTGCCAAAAAGGAAAAGAAAACTAAACTAAATGGATTGGAATACTAAAAAAATAACTTCCATGTTTCATACCATCATCAGAGCATCTCAGATAATACTCTAAAATAGAATATAAACTAAAAAATAGAATACCATGAGCTTCAACCATACTCTATTTTTCTTTCATTGTTAGGTACTCTAAATTTAAAGAACTGAGAATCATATTGACATGAATAAAGAAATGGTCATGACCGATTGACCAGTCTCCAAAATAGGAACATGGCATCCAAAAGACACAACCCATAATGTTTGCAAAGTCAAATCTGTGTCAGGTTTCCTACACATTACCTAGTACTAAGCTACTAACTGCCAGGTTGTCTTCCATGAGGTTGTCTTCCATTGCAATCTAAAACACACATAACAATTATGTGGATGAGAAAAACTTATGTGGGAGGTGCATTGTCTCTGTCACGTGACATGGATATAGTGCAACATTGAATGACATGGAATCCATATCACGTGATATGTCATTAGTAAGAGCATCTCTAATGTTATTATACAATTTTGAGATTCTAAATAATGTCATATCAGCATTTCTATTCAATAAGCCCATTTTTGAATTTTTTATTTATAAAAATATATATCTACATCTTCAATGCAATTATCTAAAATCAAATATGTATCTATTTTTTAACCAATAAGTGTAAAACAATTATTACATTCTCTCTCCTCTTTTATTTTATAATTAAATGAGCTTTGATATTATTAGTTGAAATAGTTAGAAATCCTAGTCAGCATTTCTAAGAGAGTTTCTAATTTTAGAAACTCAACTCCATATTCTCTAATTTTTTTTTTTACCACATCATCTCCATATTCAATTTAGATAATTGCATTAGAAAAGTTTTTCTAACTTCTTTAGTATATATCCTATGTGGTACTCTATTTTCTCCAAATGCATAATAGCATTGGAGATGCTCTAAGTAAGTCAGCCGCATACACCCATTCCACACAAGTTTTTCTATTGATCAACTCTGATTAATCACACTTCCTCTTATGATGTATTCCATAAGCCAATAATTTATTGTATTGGTTTTTCATTACTGGAATTACAGGGAAGAGTGGCAATGAAGGATTTGAATTTTTGTGTACATTATAGTGAATATAAATCAACGCTCATCAAAACTATGCTAACTAATACGGAACATAATTTGGGTGATCACAACAAGCTAACCATTTAATGGCAGAAAAAAATAGATGGAAAAGTAAAATGGCCTGCACCAGTTATGCATCAGTAGTCCCCTGCGCTCTTTTCTGGTAAGCTGTTTCTAAGCATTCTTTAGCTCTGTGAACCTTTGATTGGATATAAAAGCTCCCTTGTTTGGCATTCCGCTCAAACAAGCTGTCATATCTCTGCATTAAGGGATCATTGACATAATCTTAATACACACGGTTGATATGAATGAACAACAGAAATGATACATGTTATGTGTAATTCACCTGCAAGATCTCTTCCCACGATGACTTCTCAGTGACACCAAGAATCTGCCTTGCTTCTGGTTCAGCCATAAGTTTGCTTCCTCTCCTAATATTTTGCACTGTTTCTTGAGCAATACCAGATTTAGAGGCATCTGCAATCAAGGATTAACATTGTAAAATCCAAAATTTTACACTGGACAACAGATCCAAAATTGACAACCATAGTCAAGCTGACGTAATTAAGATGTGTTTAAGCATTATATCAGAGACAGAAAAACATACTTGCAAGTGCTTGACGGTATGCTTGAACAAAAGCCCTAGCCATCATACCAGAGCCCATCACAAGCAAGTTGGCAAGAATTCTCGCAGCCTGCACATACAAATGTAAAGGTTAATTAATCTTCTTTCTTCCTTGTTTCCTTGTTTTGCTTCTATCCAGTGCGACCAAAACCTTTTCATTTAATGTAATTTGTTGAATCCACTTTTGGTAAAGACCGTGTTGATGATTGTTGGCCTCTAGTTTTTATTGAAGAACCAGTTGTTACCCATTAATTTTATTTTTGGAAGTTTTATGTTGGACTAGCATCCAATGGTTTTTCCCTTCACACTGAAGGCTTTTCCACATAAATCTAGTCTTCTTTTTTTTTTGGAGCTTGCAGTGATTTTATTTGCCTAATTATTTGATGATTATTACTTGGTTTTGGCTTGCCTATTGAATTGCTTAAAAAGAGAATAAAAATTATTTGTTCCACTGTTATTATTTTCTTTAATTTATGGATTTTTCCTAGAACCAACGTAAAAAAGACATTTAACTCGGGCAAAAAGATGATCTTGTGCATAACATAACTTGCTTCTACCTTAATGCTTGAAAGTTTCTATTATCATACCTAAACATCTTTTCGTAAAATTTCACAAAAAATATTACTATCGCAAAAAACCTAAGGTGCCTACATAAAATATTAAAGAAAAACATACGAAAATCAATACATGACATGAAGGGAGAAGTTCATCTGAAACAGTATCTAAAGGCAAAAATTATTCATCCTAACCAAGAGTCTAGAATCTAGACAATATTCAATATTCATTCATTTACATTTTAGTTAATATGCCGCCAATACTAGGTAGAGATGCAACTTTCCGTCTTGTCAATATGTAAAACAACCTTACCATAATTGAGATTTTGCTAATGCTAAGCAGTCCTTGATCAACATTGACATTTGTAATTAATCATTTTCAAGCACCCAAAATGTGCAACTTGATGATCCTACAAGATCTATGTCACCATTCACCAGCCAAAGCATCTGTTAGAACACTTCTGAAAAGGTGCACTTTAAGTACATGTTGAGGAATCAACATTAGTTCCAAAGTCGTCGAATATGAGAAGTCACGAGTCATGACCTAGCTTAATTTCCTCTTACGAATTAAGGAGTTACAATCAGTTCTCCAGTAAAAACCATAACCAACAATGATCAACAAACTCCTCACAAAATGTGGATACAACAAATAATGTCAAACTAAAAAATGTAAAGGCCTCACTGGATGGAAAAAATAATAGCTTAAATCAAGGGGAAAAAAAAAAGATATCGTCCCCAACATAAGTTGACTCTAGCGTAAGTGCTTAACGCTTGAATCTTGGCAGCTCCTATTATCAAACCTAACCATTTTTTATTAAGATTTCTCAAAAGGTAGCTAAGGTGTGTACATTAAAATATAAAACAGTGTCAAAAATACCAAAATGAATATACGACAAGAAGAAGAAGCTCATCTGAACCATAGTCAGCAGGTGAAAAATCGGTCATCCTAACCAATTTTCCAGACCATATTCATTCATTTACTTATTGGTTTAAATACCACCAATACTGGGTAGCCAAGACACAACTATCAATATTCTATCTCCATCAATATGTATAACAGCTCTATCATAGTGAAGTCTTTGCTAACACTAATTTGTATAAAACACATAAGCAGCATAATACATCAAAACCTAAGTAGTCCCTTATTAACATTGATATATGTCAATAATCATTTCCAAGCACCGACACAATAACCCAGAATGTGCAACTTGGAGATCCTAAAAGATCTACATCACCTAGCCCTTGCCAATAATATTTTGTTAAAACACTTCCAATGCAGTGCATGTTGGGAAATTAACTTTAGTTTTCAAGTGATCGAATAAGAGATGTCATTAACCTAGCTTAACTTTGATTACACAAAGTGACACAGCTTGGCAAATCACAAAAGCAGGATCCAGAAAGCTTCAAAAAAGCCCAGCAGTGGACAAACAAGCGTTCACTAATGAGCTCAACTCCTTTGAAAATTAAATAAAATTTGTTAAGGCAGTAAAAAGAGACATCCTAATATAGGGTTTTGATGATTTAATCCAATTTACATGAACATGAGAATGCATGACAGGGAAGCGAAGAAGTGAGGTATTTAGTACACATACCATTATTAAAGACGAAGCAGCTCAAATCCAGAATCCAGAGGAGTCACTAGCTGCACTACTACTAATATTACGTTAGAATTAGAGAAACATGCAATAGTACAACAAAAATGAACATATCAAAAATGAACATATCAGTTCTTTGTAGGTGCAATTCTTTTCTTCTACTGTATATGCACAAAAATGCCACTAGTAAAAACATAACTAAGAATATATTCTGAATTTCTGATAAAGACCAATTTAAAATTATAAATCTATAACCAAAGTACCCTGAACAATTAAATTCCATCATACATGTTGGGGAGGAAGGAGAGGTTCACAGGATATATTACTTCTAAAATAATATCAATAAACAGTATGCTTGAAATCAATTACAATTGCTCTATAGAAAATCTTGAAAAATTTCATAAAACAATAGAAAAATCAATTACAAAAATCATTGATAAACAAGCCGGGTGAGGTATAATCCAAGTGCATAGAGCTGGGAAAAATGCAAAACCACAACAGCTAATACTGCTCTAAATAATCAATATTTGAATGTTTGTAAGTAAATCATTCAGAGTTTCTCTCTTCATATCTTCCATTAACCAACATTTTGCTCCATAAAACAAAAATTATTTCTTGTTATATACATAATTCTACGAAAATTTCTAGTTCCGAGATTTGCAAGAAAAAAAAATATCAAAACAGTGAATTTATACCAATGCAAATCCTTTAAAGACCAAAACTCGTTTACTAACAGGGGAGACAAAAATTCATTAATTAATTAGTTTGTATTTGATAATTAATTAATCATGCACTGAAAAATATAGATGATATTGTGGCAATGTTGCCCTAGTTCTTTCTTCCCAAACAAATATTGAAGGATAATATATACAATTTATGTAATGTAATGCGTTACCAATTACAACAGCTGAAAATTTGTATAAAATTTGTAGGTGCACAACCTATACAACTGCACATGCAAACAGATCCAAATGATGCATCCGAATCAAACTCTTGACTAGAGAAAGACTGGATGAGAGACAAATACATAATCAATCATAGGACATGCAATTGGTAGAGCCCGTTTTAGATATTGTTAACGATAAAGAGCTTTAGAAAAAAAAAATTAAATTTACGAAACAAAATTTATAATATGAAACATACAAATTACAAAGAATCGAGACAACTTCAGGCAACCAATAAAAACATAGTTATATAAAATATAATACTCACAGTGAGAGAAGAAATAAAAAGTCGACCGAAGACAATTACTTGGAGAGAAAGTATTGTATGGTTGTTTTACGATTTCAAAGAAAACATGCCATTTATTTAGGTTTTCAATCAAATCCTTACCCAGCAAGACATCATAAATTAATATTAAACACCTAAATTAGTTTAATACAAAGGATTATTCGCTTATAAGAGAGAGAGAGAGAGAAAAATGGTAGAAATCAAGCATCTAATAAGCAATTTAGAACTAACCTGTAATCTTTGAAAGTATTGACTGAAAATGGGAACAAAATTTTCTCCTTCTTCTTCTCTCCTTGTCCACTGTTTATGCGTCCACCGAACGCGTTCTCAGGCTTGAGTTGTTTGGGTAGTTAATTTAACTGTTAAAACAAATTTGGCCTGACTACCTTTTAACACAATTTAAGCCCAACTGGTATTAGTATTTTTTATTGGGCCCAAACCAAGCCCAAAGTAGGGTTATTTTCGGAATTAAGAGAGATGTAGATAGAAAATGACGATTTTTGTATTTTTAGTATAAGAATCGTGAGAAAATGGGTATGGTGAGAGATTTTGTGTAGCAATAGAGCCACCCTGTTTGTACCCGTGTGTATATCTCACATTGTATATTTCTAAATTCAAAAAATACCTTTAAATTAAATTTTTAATATTTTAATTAAAAGACATTATATATATATATATATATATATATATATGAATACGGATATTGACACTCATAAAAGTTATTAGTACACTCATTTTTTTATAAATACACCAATTTCTAAAATTTAAAAAATAAATATTACTATAAACACTCATCATAATACCAATAGTAATCATATTATTTTTGGAATGATGGTCAAATTTACTTTTAAAAATATCTCGAATGTAGGAGTCTTATAAACAGGAATATGTGGAACTGTATATGGGGTCAAGAGATTTTCAATCTGAAATTCTCTTATTTATACGGCTATCTTAAAAAAAAAAAACTTATTGATATCTACGGTTATCTAAAAAAATATTGATATATACAACTATCGTTAAAAAAATATATTTTGTTTATCGATAGAGTTCATAACTGTATATAAAAGGAAAAATAATATGATAATCATGTGATGATGAAAAAGTTTGATACTTGAGATAAGACTAGAGTTTAATTAGAGTTTATCTTAAGTTTTTTTTTTTTGAAAGGTAAGTTTTTTTTAATAAAGAAATATAGTTGAAGATATAAGTGTAATTAATGAGTGTATATAGTATTTGATTTATTTTTCATTAAAGTAATTTGTCTTTATTGGTAAATTTCTATTGTGATATTTTTATAATTAAATTTTTTAATAAAATATACATGTACTAATAAGTTTTATGAGTTTCAATATCTGCATTCTATATATATATATATATAGTTTTACCTTTTCAATTTTTTATTAACCAAACTAAATTAATAAAATAAAAACATCAACAACAACAAAAACTCGTACTCAAAATTGGGAGCCTCCTCCCTCCAAAATTAAAAGTGTTAGGTGATATTGGAAATGCAATAGACAATCTTTGTTTGAAGGAATGAATTTTAATTTATTTTCTCGATATCGAATTTGGGGGATTATGTGTTTTTGTTGGCTTCTCGTCCAACCACTACCACTAGGAGGAGGAGGCTACTAGCTAGTGCTACTACCTTCTCCTAAGCTTGAAAAGTTGGAGGAGGCAGTATCTATATGTAACCATAAAAAATTAAGTAGAAGTGCGCTACATCCTCCCAAATTTGAGAGGATCGATATGTTTTATTTTTATTTTAAATTTTAATAATTTTATTCATTCATAATGACTTTTCCAAATTAAAAAAAAAATTTATTTAGTAATACTTGAGTGTACTAAATACAATTTTTGTAGGGATGCAAAGGGCAAGCTATTGGATATTGAATTTGGTTTCCCAACCTACTTGAAGGGTATTACATCATCAAAGATAGCGATTTTTTTTCTTTTTTAATTTACATGCCAATATCATCAGTTGTACAGTTATATAGCTATCTTTGAGATTGTTTTACTTAAAAAATAATTCATTTTGAGTTTAACTTGAGATATAATTGGTTGTAAAGATAAGTTGACAGGTGTTTGGTAAATTAGCTCTATAAATAATCAATTTTAGAAAAAAGTAAAGGAAAAAGTGTTTGGTAAACCTTAATTGATTATGGAAAATAATTATGACATAATTGTTAAAATATAATATATTATTCAAGTATTTCTTTTCTTACTTTTTTTTTTGTTTTTTTCAACTTTTTTATTTTTTTTCCTTCTTTTTTTTTTCCAGCTTTTTTGTTTCTTTTTTTTTAATCAAAAAATAACATTTTATTTATAACCCATAACCCATGTCCAAGTATGTATATTTTCATTTACATTCTCCTCTTTTTTATATAGGTTAGGCATCTCTACATTTCTCTTATTTATCCGATGTGGGATGTGGGATTAAATTTTCATTTACATTCATTGATATAACATAATGAATTTCCATTTGAAAACTTTTTAACATATTATTGGATGTAAACAAAGGGAATATTGTTAATAAAAAAAAATTGGATCATTTTTTGAAAGGAATCATCTAATTTTGGATTAAATCACATCACATATCTATATATACTTTTCTTAATTTTGAATGCAATAATATGTATCATTTTTTAAAATCATCAAATCTCATTCACATATTATTTTTCTCTAATCTTGGTCATAAAGTGATTGGTTATAACCATAGTTATATTCAATCCCACATCCCACATCCCACATCAGATAAATAAGAAGAGTGAAGAGTGGCATAACCTATATAAAAAAGAGAATAATGCAAAAGAAATTATATCTACTTGGACAAGGGTTATGGGCTATGACTCAATACTCTACAATGTCCATTCTTTTTTAATCATTTTATTTTTATAAATTTAAAAAATATATATATATATATAGTGGAACTGCCGGTTCGAATCGGAACCGGAACAGTCGGTTCCAGTCCGGTTGCAAACCGTGCCCTTCCTTAAAAAGGGAATCGGAACCGGGCCCGGTTGGTACCGGTTTCGGTTTTTGGGCTACGGTTCTGGTTCGAATCGAACTAGCGTCATGTCTAGGTTACAATGACTATTTTCACCTGCTTGGTAAATGAAAAATTGTGCATGGTCTTCAAAATTTTCCACTTATTCTTTCATACCCCAAAAGTGCTTTCAATAATGCTTAGGAGAGAAGAGTGTGCTTGATTGAACACTTCTCGAGAACCTGTTGGTTGATTGCCTCAACGAAAATCTAGAATGTGATATCTTTCACCTTTATATGGTCCCATATATCTACTCATTTGTGGATAACCCGTGTTTACTAAATAATATTTTTCTGTTAATTTATTGGAAAAAGATAATAAAAAAAAGTTATGAAATATTGTACCCTTAGGAGGTTTAGGGAAATTCAAAGCAGAATCCCGTACGTTTTTTTGGAATATTCTAGAATCATGAGCATCATCTTCCTAATATGCGACTGCAAATATAAATTGCATTTTAAAATCACACGCTACCATTGCATTTTGAGTTGGTATCCTTTTCCTACCAATGTATGGTATTTGATCTTCAGGGGATATTGACATAGGATGTGTACCATCTATGGCACCAAATAAAATAAGGCAGATGAATATAAATTAATATTTATTTTATAATAATAAGATTAGATACATAATAAATTACCTTAAAGTGAGATACATATCTAGAATCTGTCAATATTTCTTTAGAGATGTCTCTAAAGGCAGAATCTTGTGTTTTTATTATATCCATAGCCATGCGACATACAACATCCAAGACTTGACCAAAATACCTACTCACCGTGTCACCAGAATACTGGAACCGTTCTTGTACTAATCGATTTCCAACACTATGTCCCAAAATATGTATAAAAAAAATCCCCAAAATCTCAATAGAATTCATTCCTCCTTGAACCCTTTAATCCATAGTTAGTTTCAAAATCATTGCATAATCTAAAGAAGACATCTCTGTCTATTCTAAATATTGTTTAACATCAACTTTCATTTCATCGTAATAATTCCATCAACCACATATTACTTGACTGGATTGAATTCTTATAAGGTTCATTGTGAATATATCTCCAATAATAATACATTATGGTACAAGCACAAGTACACAAAAGTTTAAACTCATCATCATCAACCCTCATATCCATATTTTAAAACAACTTGAACAACATAATTGAAAATATATGCATAAAAATAAAAACCAAAGAGAATTAAAATAATAAACATAATTACAACTATTTAAAGTTCAATTAACTTATATATATATAACTAATAAAGGTCAATTGTACATCTTATCTTACAACTACCAGCAAATAACCATAACTACATTACAACTACTAATAAAAACACAACAAACACATTACAAGATGCCAAACTATGCTAAACTATGTTCTATCTCATATCGAAGCCATATCAACATGTCTTTCGGATCTTCTAACAAAGAAAATACTTCTCTCTTGTCTTTCATCAAAAATAATCTACTTGCAAACAACCATAATTCATCAGAAGGCTTTAACCCAGTTTTTAATACAAGTTTTTGCATCGTTTCTGTGATGCTACAAACTATATCATTTTGCACTTGTGATGCTGCAATACTTTTAGTACTAATTGCATCAAGCATTACATCAATATGTTCCAACAATTTTGCAAAGGTTTTCACCTTTCCCCCTCCTCTTACAACAACGTTTTTACCCTTCCTATCCCTCACACCCAATGTGTTATACTTGTTAACCATTCTCGTGTTCCCTCCCTTTTCAACACTTTCTACATCTTGGGTGACATCAACTGGTATAGACTCATCTGAATCGGCTGTGCTATCTACTTGAATGGTGTTGGTATTAGAACTATCTGATGGAAGCACACCGGATGAAGGAGCCCAAGCATGATCCTCAGTGGCTGTGGTGTTCATGAACATCCTATTTAATATCTCCATCATTGATGGGTCAATACCCTCTTTACGAAATTTTGTTGCATTATGATGCACCTATATACAATGACATTATATTAAAAATTATTTTTTTAATTTTGACATGAGAAAAACAAATACAAATTACTAACTAGTAGTAACTACCATACACACCTGCAACTTCATATGCCACCACTCTTCAGATGCATCAATGGTCTTCAATTCAGCATTCCAACCTAGGTCGGTTTCCTTTCCAACAAGATCTCTCCATAACTTCCGATCACTTTTAAGTGTATCCCACCTATTTTTCAATTGTACTTTGTTACACTCTTTTCCCGTCGCCTTGCTGAAATTTTTAACCAAATTATCCCAACCCACTTTAGTAAAATGAGTCCCTGAACGATGATCTTGCTCCACCTCTTTGATACACAAATCACAAAAAATTTCTTCACTCTGACTATCCCATATGCCTGTCACTTTAGCTGCAGCATCTCGTTCCAGCTGTTCCACTTGAGGGTATAAATTCTCGCTAAGCAACTGTCCAGACAACAAAAATGTGTTATAATCTTTAGCTCATCCCATGACAAAAGACAATAACAAAAATGTGTAAATGCAAATACAAAAAATAAACCGAAACTTACCGTCCTTTGCTGTTCTGGTGAAGCATTTGCAAGAGCTGTGGACAAGGCCGTAATCGGCATAGGTTGTCCGACTGTTGCATCTCGCATTGCCATGCCAGCACCCATGTCATAGGGAACAGGAAGCATACCGGGCATTGGAACATCCGGCATATTATGGCCAGGAGGGTATCGATAGACATCCCCTAGGAAGCATCTGGAGTGGGAAAATATATTATGCCACCATGATCATAAATACAAATACTAAAAATATAATTAAACACACTTTAACAGACCTGCTGCTGCATCAGAGGCACAGGCTGCTGGGACTGTTGCACAGGACCTGCTCCACGTCGGCCCCCAGGGCGCTGACCCTGCTGACCCTGCTGGACGATTGGAACAAAGAAATTTGGCATTGGAGCCCCACCAGGCCTCATTCCAGGGACAAGTTGCTGCTGGTAACCAAATCCATCCTACAATGAAACATATCGGATAAGAAATTACAAGAACACAAGCCAGAAAATGGACCAGAGAGTAAATTCCTCATGGTGTATATGCAGATCTAGCTATAAAGTGAAGCAGACCAGCAATGACTCCACATTTTTTAAAAATAAAATACAAATTTGGGAATGCCTGAACATTATAGAAAAACACAGTAGGAACATTCAAAATAAGTCCCATTAAAATGAGGACTGTTCAAGTAAAATAATTTGTTTAACAATTAATAAATAGGGAAAACAATTGTAGGCATCATTACTTCTGGAGGAATTATAGCCGGTGGTCCTTGGCCGTACATAGATTGTTGCCCAAGTCCTGGAGCACCAGGAGGGTACATTGGCATGCGGGGAACAACTGAAGGGGCCATAGCAACTGGCCTCATTTGCGAATATTGTGCCTGCACTAACAAAATAATGAAAGCATTAAACCACATGATGAAAACAACCTGGGATAATTGAGTCTACAGGAAACACTAGACATGAGATTTGTTTGTAGTTGAAACAGCCAGTACCTACACTAAAGAAAGTAAATAAATATATAAATTTATATATAAAAAAACTATTGTAATTATTACTTTGGTTAGATCATTCTATAGATTATAATTGAACACAAGTGCAGGTGTTGAATTTCTACAAACTTCAATTGCAGAAAGATAGTAGAAGTAGGTCAAAATTAAAGATACCTGAAGCCTAGCTCTTCTCTCTTCTTTCCGCTGGGCAAGGGCAACATAGAGTGGCTTGTTAAGAATCATTTTCCCATTCATCTCCTGAAGCTGCAGTGGTATAATTCATATAGTTAAGTTATTGATGCTGGTTATTGCACATGGTAATAACCACATAGATATAATCCAGACTTACAGCTCGAGATGCTTCTTCAGGGGTGGAAAAAGCCACAAATCCAGAACCACTACTAATTCCACTAGGATCACGCATAACCTGTAAACGGATAAGAATAAATATTATCACAATGCCAATGAGGAATCTAAGAAGCATATCGCAAGATTTGACATGTTTAATTACAAACCTTGCATGAAGTAATGGTGCCAAACTCTGAGAATAACTCCTTAAGTTTCTCATCATCGATACTACCATCCAAGTTCTTAACATACATATTCAGACCTTGAAATTTGTCAACTGTTTCCTTGATGGTTTGCTCAAATTTCTACACTCTGACTATCCCATATAAAATCAAAGTGTCTAAATTAATAATGTTAACATCAAAATAGTTAGATACCAAATGTATATTAGCAGTTTATCTTAAAAGTTAATCTATTTCGATTAATAGATTTATCCAACACAATCTTTCTTACACTGCACACAATATGATCTTAAAATCTTTTGAAACATGGTCATGGAATCTAGGAGAGTGATCCACACAAACATGAAAGTTTCCGATCCATTCGACGTGGGTTCAGGCCAATCTCCAATCTTCATTCGATTAATCAATTTTAAAAATGTTTTTTTCAGTGAAATCTGTTGTTTGATTTGAGAAAGGAATAATAAAACAATGTCATATGTGTGTGTGTGTGTGTGTGTGTGTGGTTAAGTGAGTTCACCAACAAACAATTATATGACTTTGTTTGGTCATATAACCAAACTCTATTATTGCCCCTTTAATGATAAGGATGGTGACTAGAAGCTGTATAAGTGAATTCATATTTGAAATGTACAAGTGATAAGTGTTTTTGCTGAAAAGATGTATAGTTTGTAGAAGGGAAAAAGCTAGTTTCCATACACAACTTCAGTGATTTCTTTGAAATATTGTTTCTGGCCAATGTAATTAAACAATAAATTCTTACCAGAAAATCCGGTACCGCTTCTAGGCTTGTTTTAGTATAAAAGTTTATTCAAAGAATGGAAGAACTCAATTTCTGCGGTACCACTTCTAGGCTTGTTTTATATAAAAGTCTGTCACCATGTCTTGGCCTATAAAAGCCATGGATCCAGGGCTGGTTTATGACCTAAAACCCAATACTACATTCTGTTCCTGTACAACATAGGCTACACCCAAGAAAAGCTAAAAAAAATAGTCTTGCCTTTGCCAGGAACCAAAACAATTAACTGCCCACAAACAAACACAGACATAAACTACCCATCAATCATAGTCTCCAATCTCCAATCCTCAGTCATGACCATAAAAAGGACTGTCAAAAATGTTGGAGAGAGGAGGAATGTGGTCTACTTTTGCAGCAGCATTGTAGAGCCTGATGAGGTTGAGATGGTGGTGTGGCCTAGGGTCCTCTTCTTCTCATTCTACAAGGAGGAGTTGTCATTCTCTGTCACACTAAAACCAGTCAAAGCCTCACAAGGGAGATATGACTTTGGAGAGATTGTTTGGTCAGATGGGTTCCACCGCCATGTTAGGACTCCACTGATTGTGTTTCTCAACAACACTTCTATAACAATGAATCATCACGAAGTTTTATTTTTCTGTTTTCTATATAGCATGCCGGCCTCTAATAGACAATAAACACCATTTGTGGTTAGAATTACCATTTGTCCTGTTATTGAGAACAGAAAATTTGTATATAATCCATTAATAATGCTTTATTTCCTTATGCATTAGATATTAGACCTATATGCATTAGATATTAGCCATTATAATTTAGATCAATATGCTTCTGCTCAATCAATGCCTCACCAAAGTTTTCAAAATTTAAGTAATCACAAAAATGAACAAAAGCATAGAAGACATAGAACAACCTACAACAATTAATCCAATATAAATTTATAAACATTTTAAACACTTCAACCCACAAAAAAAAAATCAATAGAAATCTTCAAATATAACCCAATTATCACAACATATTACACTATAACAGTTAAACCCAGCCGAAATAACTAAATTAATCAAAGTCTAAAAAAAAAATAAAATAAAAATGATAATAATAACTTTAACTAAAAAAAGTGAAAAAATTTAAATCAGAAACTGAGAACTCACATCAACAGATGGAGAGGCAACGACTTCATCTTGTAAGCTACTGCTTCTGCGATATAACTGTCAACACTCAACACATGCTATAGACAGCTTCTGTTGCTCACAAACCGAAAAACCCATTAATAAAAATTAAAAAAAAAAACACACAGCAGTGATGCAGGCACACATATACCTACCAACGGAAAAAGAAGAACAGACAAGTTTGGTTGAACAAGATCAGCGAAATAGTTCATCGAAAAGTTACAAAAGCAATTTCCAGATCACAGAAAAAAAATAGAAGAGGATTGAAAATAATCTGAAAATAAAGAAGTTATTACCTGAGATTTCTTATGAGATTAGAAAATAATATAGAAGAGGATTAAAGAAACCGATGAGGAAAAGTTGAGGAAGAGACGACGAGGAGGAGTTTCGTAAGATTCAAAGAAAATCACCGTCGATTTTGAAAGAGCTAGGGTTTGTGATCTCCTCCATTGTCGTGAAAAGCTGGGTTTCAAAATCCCCAAATTGAAAATCACATTTAAAACAAAATAATGCGAAGGACAATTTTGTCTTTTAATAAAATTATAAGGTTATTTCTGGTATTTCATAAAATGTGAATTTGCTTGGGAAATTAGCAGCTTAGAAAAGCAACCCTTCCAGCTTTTGAAAATCAACTTATATGACAAGCAACTTGAGAAATAATTAGCTTTTAGGTGATTTACCAAACACCTTTTGGATTATAGATTATGAAATAAGTGATTATTTCTTAAGTTTAAGCAATCCCAAACAATACTAAATTACTAATACTAAGAAGTCCTTGATCAACATTGATATTTGTAATTAATCATATTCAAGCAACATCATAATAACCCAAAATGTGCAACTTGATGATCCTAGAAGATCTATATCACCATTCACCAGCCAAAGCATCTGTTAGAACACTTCTGCAAATCAAACTTAGTTCCAAAGTTGTCGAATATGAGAAGTTACGAGTCAAGACCTAGCTAAATTTCCACCTATGAATTAATGATTTACAATCAGTTCTCCGGTAAAAACCATAACCAACAATGATCAACAAACTCCTCACAAAATGTGGATTCAACAAATAATGTCAAACTAAAAAGTTTAGGCTTCACTGGATGGAAACAATAGTTTACATCAAGGGGAAAAAAAAAAAGATGCCTCTAGCTTAAGTGCTTAACGCTTGAGTCTTGGCAGTTCCTATTATCAGACCTATCCATTTTTTCTTAAGATTTCTCAAAAGGTAGCTAAGGTGTGTACATTAAAATATAAAACAGTGTCAAAAATACCAAAATGAATATATGACAAGAAGAAGACGCTCATCTGAAAGTCAACAGGTGAAAAATCGGTCATCCTAACCAATTTTCCAGACCACATTAATTCGTTTACTTATTGGTTTAAATACCACCAATACTGGGTAGTCAAGACACAACTATCAATATTCTATCTCCATCAATATGTAAAACAGCTCTATCATAGTGAAGTCTTTGCTAACACTAATTTGTATAAAACACATAAGCAGCATAATACATCAAAACCTAAGTAGTCCCTTATTAACATTGATATATGTCAATAATCATTTCCAAGCACCAACACAATAACCCAGAATGTGCAACTTGGAGATCCTAAAAGATCTACATCACCTAGCCCTTGCCAATAATATTTTGTTAAAACACTTCCAATGCAGTGCATGTTGGGAAATTAACTTTAGTTCCAAAGTGATCGAATAAGAGATGTCTGTAACCTAGCTTAACTTTGATTACACAAAGTGACACAGCTTGGCAAATCACAAAAGCAGGATCCAGAAAGCTTCAAAAAAGCCCAGCAGTGGACAAACAAGCGTTCACTAATGAGCTCAACTCCTTTGAAAATTTAAATAAAATTTGTTAAGGCAGTAAAAAGAGACATCCTAATATAGGGTTTCGATGATTAATTCCAATTTATATGAACATGAGAATGCATGATAGGGAAGCTAAGAAGTGAGGTATTTAGTACACATACCATTATTAAAGACGACGCAGCTCAAATCCAGAAACCAGAGGAGTCACTAGCCGAGCTACAAATATTACGTTAGAATCAGAGAAACATGCAATAGTACAACAAAAATGAACATATCAGTTCTTTGTAGGTGCAATTCTTTTCTTCTACTGTATATGCACAAAAATGCCACTAGTAAAAACATAACTAAGAATATATTCTGAATTTCTGATAAAGACCAATTTAAAATTATAAATCTATAACCAAAGTACCCTGAACAATTAAATTCCATCATACATGTTGGGGAGGAAGGAGAGGTTCACAGGATATATTACTTCTAAAATAATATCAACAAACAGTACGCTTGAAATCAATTACAATTGCTCTATAGAAAATCTTGAAAATTTTCATAAAACAATAGAAAAATCAATTACAAAAATCATTGATAAACAAGCCGGGTGAGGTATAATCCAAGTGCATAGAGCTGGGAAAAATGCAAAACCACAACAGCTAATACTGCTCTAAATAATCAATATTTGAATGTTTGTAAGTAAATCATTCAGAGTTTCTCTCTTCATATCTTCCATTAACCAACATTTTGCTCCATAAAACAAAAATTATTTCTTGTTATATACATAATTCTACGAAAATTTCTAGTTCCGAGATTTGCAAGAAAAAAAAATATCAAAACAGTGAATTTATACCAATGCAAATCCTTTAAAGACCAAAACTCGTTTACTAACAGGGGAGACAAAAATTCATTAATTAATTAGTTTGTATTTGATAATTAATTAATCATGCACTGAAAAATATAGATGATATTGTGGCAATGTTGCCCTAGTTCTTTCTTCCCAAACAAATATTGAAGGATAATATATACAATTTATGTAATGCGTTACCAATTACAACAGCTGAAAATTTGTATAAAATTTGTAGGTGCACAACCTATACAACTGCACATGCAAACAGATCCAAATGATGCATCCGAATCAAACTCTTGACTAGAGAAGGACTGGATGAGAGACAAATACATAATCAATCATAGGACATGCAATTGGTAGAGCCCGTTTTAGATATTGTTAACAATAAAGAGCTTTAGAAAAAAAAATTTAAATTTACGAAACAAAATTTATAATATGAAACATACAAATTACAAAGAATCGAAACAACTTCAGGCAACCAATAAAAACATAGTTATATAAAATATAATACTCACAGTGAGAGAAGAAATAAAAAGTCGACAAAGACAATTAATTGGAGAGAAAGTATTGTATGGTTGTTTTACGATTTCAAAGAAAACATGCCATTTATTTAGGTTTTCAATCAAATCCTTACCCAGCAAAACATCATAAATTAATATTAAACACCTAAATTAGTTTAATACAAGGGATTATTTGCTTATAAGAGAGAAAAATGTAGAAATCAAGCATCTAAGAAGAAATTTAGAACTGACCTGTAAGCTTTGAAAGTATTGACTGAAAATGGGAACAAAAGTTTCTCTTTTTTCTTCTTCTTCTTCTTCTTCTTCTCTCCTTCCTTGTCCACTGTTTATGCTTCCACCGAATGCGTGGCTTTTGTTTTTTGTTTTCTTAATACATATACGAGTGTCGATATTTGCCTGAAAAACTGAAAAACCAAACCGTATAAACATCCCTTTTTTGTATACACCCCATTAAAATTTTTAAAATGTTTTAACTTACAAGTATATCCGTATTACTAAATATGTCCTTATTTTTTCGTTTTTTCGTGTTTAAAAATATTATAAATTAATGAATTATAAAGTAGTTATAGAAAAGGGCAAATTACACTGAACCCTTAAGGTTTGGACAAGTTACATTTAGATGGATAAGTTTCTTTATTATACACTAACACCCCCAAAATTTAAATTTAACTTTTAAAATACCTAAAATGCCCTTAGTTATATTATTTTACACTTTATTTTTTTTACCTTTTAATCAAACACTTTATAAACTTTAATAAAATAAAAAAATTAAATAAAAAATATTATTCATTTAATTTTTAAAACTATTTATTTTTTTTAACTATTTTATTGATTAAAAGGTAAAAGAAAAATAAAGTGTAAAATAATATAACTAGGGGTATTTTAGGTATTTTTAAAGTCAAATTTAAATTTTGGGGGTGTTAGTGTATAATAAAGAAACTTATCCATTTAAGTGTAACTTATTCAAACCTCAAGAGGTTCAGTGTAATTTGCCTATATAAAAATAGGAAAAACTAATAATACTCGTATGGAGATAAGCCTCCTCCTAGAATCAGAAACATGAAAATGGAGCTTTTTTTTTTCCTTTTTTTTATTTAATTTCCTCTTTAGAACCACTGTTCTACAATTTTTTTTTCTTATACTAACTATACAATTTCAGTTAATATTGTACCAGAGAATTAGTCCGTAAATAACATTAATTGAATCCGTTTGTATACTTAAATTTCTAGTCGTTTTTTATATTAGTTTATTTATTAATTAACTTCAATTATTTTCTCATCTTAAATTTGTTTTTATAACAGTTAGTTGATATTTATAATTTTAAATAATCACTATTTAAATCTTAATTAATAACATAACAGAAATTTAGTCAAAAAAGGTAATTTATTTATTCTAAATATTAAATATTTTATTAATATGATGAGAATTTTAAAAAAGGTTATATTTATATTAATCATTTTAAAGGTAATGTTGAAATTTTAAAAATATGTTGATTTGGAATGTACATATAAATTTTGAGGGATGTAAATCCCACTCTACGTATATATCTCATGCTTCAGTTGTTTGGGTAGTTAATTTAACAGTTAAAACTTAAAACAAATTAGGCCCGACTGCTTTTTAACACAATTTAAGCCCAACTGATATTAGTATTATTTTTTTTATTGGGTCCAAACCAAGCACAAATTAGGGTTATTTTCGGAATTAAGAGAGATATAGAGAGAAAATGACAATTTTTGTATTTTTATTATAGATATTGTGAGAATACAAGTGTGGCGAGATATTTTATGGGTGATAATCGACCGACCCTATTTGCACCCATCTAAAATGGTGTGTATATCTCATATTTTATATTTCAAAATTCAAAAAAATACCCTTAAATTAAATTATTAATATTTTAATTAAAAGACAATATATATATATATATATATATATTGTTTTACCGTTTCATTTTTTTATTAACCAAACTAAATAAAAAAAATTTTAAAAAAAATAAAAATACTTATACTCAAAATTGGGAGCCTCCTCCCTCCAAAATTGACAATGTTAGGTGAGATTGGAAATGCAATAGAGGGTCTTTCTTTAAAGGAATGAATTTTTAATTTTTTCTTGATAACCGCTTGCATGAATGAATGAATGAATGAATTACAAAATTACAAAAAATGAAACATCGGGAAAAATGCGGACCTAAGACCCCGTCCTACAGCTGTTTTTCAGCCTGATTTCGTTTTTGTTTTCCAAAAACGATTTTAAATTCGCGTTCATTAACCGTTTTTCATTTTATTTTCGAAAAACAAAAAAAAATTTGAAAAATAAAATCAGTGTCAAAAGTGAAAATTTTGAAAAATATTTAAAAGTTATTTTCTGAATTTGAAAAAAAAAAAATTTAAAAATTTATAACTTCACTTGAAGACAGTGAAGCCCGACATCACTCCTCACAGCTCAAGCTCTCAACTCTATCGAAGGTATGCTTGATCTTCTTGTTTTTCCTCTTCGCAGATGTTCTTCTTCTGCTATTTCTCCTCATTCGTCGGATCTTCTTCTTCTTCTTCTTCTTCGGAGCTGATCTTCTTCTGCAGATGATCTCCTTCTTCTTCTTTTTCGTGTTCTTCCTCTGCTTTAGATCTCCTTCTTCTTCTTCTTCTTCTTTTTCGTGCTTTTCCTCTTCTTCAGATCTCCTTCTTCTTCTTCTCCTTTTTCGTGTTCTTCCTCTTCTTCAGACCTTCATCATCTTCTTCTTCTTTTATGTTTTATTTGCCAATTTTTTTTATCTTTCATAAACTGAATTTATTGTTGATTTACTTGGATATATGTAGATCTAAGTAATTTTTCAATTAATTGTCTTTCTTAAACCGAAATTTAATTAAAGTAATCCTTAAAAAAATTGCAGTGATTATTGAGGAAAATAGTTGTTAAAGACTGGAAGGTTTGAGTAAAAATCTGGGATTCAGTTCCGCAGTCACTCAGGTTAGTTGTTTGTGATAGTTGTGTTTTGTTTTGTTTTTCATTCTTGCGTTGCTTTCTTCTGAGTGGGATTTTAGTGGTACACTTGAAGTATGTCCATTTTTTTTCTTGTTTATGCAGCTGATCCATTAATCTGATTTGTCTGTATGATATAAGGGTGGTGACAGTTTTAGTGGTTTTGCCTTAGAGATGTAATTGGCACAAGCATAACAGTTGTTTTTGATTGCATATAAACTTGTTATTTGAGCTTACAATTATATTTATACAAGCATTTAAGTTGTTGCAATATCACTATATAAAACCCTGTTTGCAAGAGGGAGTTTTAGATAGCTACAGCTATTACTACTCTGCCTCGAGATGGATATTATATGCTTAGTTTTTTGTTATATGCTTGCCATTTGCTCATTATCATTGTTCAAATTATGTAAACATGATGAGTTTTTGGTGCTCTTTGGGTGAAATCTATTAACGGTAGATTTGTTTAGGTGAAATCTATTAAGTTGTAACCTCATCCTCCTTAATTACAAATTTCCTTTGCTGGTTTGTGGACCACTTATGATTTGCTTAAAAAACAAATTAAAGTAATTCATACCTCTAGGAACACAAACTCTTTTGCTGATTATCTGGCAAAGAGGGGTATGGATTTGGATAAGGAAATCATTGTTTGGGATGATTCCACAGACTAGTTGTTTTGTCTCTTTGCCCTTCTTCTGGCCTCTGTTTGTATAAGGGGTCTTGTCGGGTCTCAGGTGTTGTTTTTTCTTAGCTGGTCTGTTTTATTGGCTTTTGGCTTGTTGGGGGCTTCTGTTTTGTTTGTGTTTTAGGCTCGGTTATGCATTGCTTGGGTGGTCTGTTGCTCTTGCTTAGGTTGTTTGTTTTGGCTTGTTGTTTGTTGTTTTGTTCTTCTTTGTTTTGTGAATAAAGATGGATGTTTCAAAAAAAAAAGTAAATTTTGTAATCTTAATTCACATTACATGTAGTCTTGAGCAAGTCAGGTATGTGTTGGTTTTAATTCTATTTGGATGTCAAATCTTAGAGATTAGACAAAAGCTAATGGTTATTAGTGAAATGAATGACTTGTATGTAAATGTTGATATCAAGGACGGAACAAGCATTGCTTTAGAATAAGGTAAAGTATAATATATATAAGCATATTATATCAGTTACAAGCTGAAGGCAATTATAAACCATTTTCACTTTATATTATAAAAAATGTTATAAGTACTTTTGACATCTATTTAGTTCCATACTTGTTCTCAAGGAGCAAGCATAGTATATATAGTTATTATTATCTTCTCTTTTTTGATAATTCTTTGTTTATGTATGAAGGTGTATGATACATAATTTTAAAATAAAGACCATATAGACAGCAAATGAATTATTCTCAAATATTCTCTTGCATGCTTTTTAAAAGTAAGGTGCCTCATGTTTTGAAAAAAAAAACCTCATTTTGATTAATTATACTTGTTGTCTATTCACGAAATCTCTTAATTTCTATCACATTCTTTGGAAGTTATCCAAGGATTCTCAAATGTCATTATTCATTAAAACCGTTAATAGAATTCTTCAATGTAATAACAAATCTAAAAGTTAGGAATATGAGCATTTTTGATATACTAAAAGTTCGCAACTAACTGAATTGATTGAAAAGAGTCGTTATAGGAGATGCATCACAATGATATATGCAAGGGTTTATTCAAAAGTTAGTGAGGACTACTAGTACCAGTTCTGTTCGTTTAGACATTTAATGGAATGTTATATATTAGTTTTTTTGTTTAAACTTTTAATTGAAGGTCATATCGGAAGACGCTTTCTAAATCAGTTATATTAATGTGAGATGTCATATTTGATCTTTTTTGTCTACATAGCTAAATTGCAGTGGTTCATGCTAATCCACCTTGGATTTATTTATTTATTTTCAAAAATATTTTGTTTGTATTGCTTTGTTTGGGTGTTGTTTTTGATTCTATTGTTCTATGGTTCTGTTTTGATGGTTTTTTTTTTTATATATATTTAAATGTTCTTAAAACAGCAAGTATAATGGAACCCATTGATGTTGATATCGATGTTGACGACAAGGCCGAATGGTCTACAAGGAATGATGTCATTTTTATTCGCATATTGCATGAACATGTAAAAAAAGACGATTTACAGACATCTACATTCAATAAGAGGGTTTGGTCAACCATAGGTGATGAGCTTTTTCTACAAACCAAAAAGGGATTCACGGTTTTGCAGTTAAAGTCAAATTTAATCGTTTTCACAAAAAATATCGCGAGTTTTCTGATTTGATTGCACACACCGGATTTGGTTAGAATCATATATCAAACACCGTGACAGCACCAGAAGCTGTTTGGGTCGAATACATTAAGGTAATGATTTTTGAAATAATATCTATATAATTTTTTATAATATTGATATGTAATTGACTTTTTCTTTTAATGACAGAGAGTGACAGCAGTGAAACCATATCGGAAGAAAGGGTTAGAGCATTATGAAATTCTTGGGGACATTTTTAATACTATTACAGCAACCAGACAATTAAGCTTTTCCTCCAGTCAAGTTCATTTGCCTTCAGACGAGGATCGTGAAGTAGAGGATAATTTTATTAACTCGGGAGTTCATGTTAATGTTGATGTTGATGCTGGGGATGATGATGATAGTGGTAGGGTTGAACTAACTGAAGATTCTAACAAAAAGAAAGGAAAAAGAGATCGTCGGTCAATTGGTTCTTCCAGCAATCGTCGTAAGAATAAATGGGAGAGCATGGATACTTATTTTGAGACTGCTAAAGAAGTTATGTGGGATAGATTGGAGAAAGTTAAGGCCAAAAATGCTGAGCCCACTGGTAAAAGTAATGACCAATTTTCTGTCACTGAATGTATAGAGGCTTTGGAAAGCTTGAAAGATATTGATGGTAATACATTCAATAAGTTTATGGAGAGGATAGTACCATATGTTGAATGGGGGAAGGTTTTTCTTGCTATGAGTGAAGAAAGGAAACGACAATGGCTAGGTGGTTTGTAGGATATGGCTCATGGGTAGATAGGATTTTATTTCGAACTTTATTTTCATTTCAACTTTGTTGTTGTGAACTTTGTTTAAGGATGTTGTTATTAACTTTAATGTTTAAGGATTTTGTTGTGAACTTGATTTAATTTTTATGGTGGTTGTGAACTTGGTTTAATGTTTACCGATGTTGTTGTGAATTTGGTTTAAATTTTAAGTCTCATTTCTTATTTAGTGAACTCATATTAAATTTTAAGTTTGTTGTTTGTATTATCTAGTTTTCAATGTTTTTCCAACTTACAACAGTTTTCTTTTTGTAAATAGGTCAACATGAATTATAATAATTAGTGTGATAGTTCAGACAACGAATTGGATTTAGAGGTCGAACAACAAGAATTGGAGGCACTCGAATTGGCTAGTGCATTGAGGAGGGCTGAATATAATCAATATATTGACAAAATGCCATGTTATACATGTGGATTAACAGGGTATGCATTTGTACAAGAGTTGCTAAATGGTCATCCCGATAGGATGCATAACATGTTTCGTATGGATGCACCTGTTTTTCTTAATTTATGTCAAACATTAGAGCAGTCACAGTTATTGGAAGATGATAGACATGTTACTGTTATTGAAGCGGTGGGAATGTGTTTATATATTTTGTCTCATGGGGCCGTAATGCGAGTTGTTGCTGAGCGTTTTCAACGGTCGAAAGATACGGTATATAGACAATTTAAACGTGTATTGAAGGGGATATGTGGGCTTGCACCAAATATTATACATGAACAAACTCGAGGACAACAACCGCCACCACTAGAGATTAGAAATAATCCAAAATTTTATCTGTATTTTAAGGTAATTATTCTATTTTAATGCATAATATTTTTTTACACTTCCATTTTTACTTAACTATATTATGTTGATATATATTGAAGCAAACAACGTTAACATAAATTATTGATTAATTATATTATGTAGAAATGTATTGGTGCTATTGATAGAACACACGTTTCTGCATGCGTACCGGCACATAAACAAAATTTGTATCGAGATAGAAAAAATCAAAGTTACTCAAAATATTACATGTGTTTGTTCGTTTGACATGATATTCACATTTGTTTACACGGGTTGGGAAGGAATCGCTAATGATTCAAGGGTGTTTTTGGATGCAATTGGAAGACAAGAAAACGGTTTTCCCCATCCTAATGAAGGTACGTATACTATATAAGTATTTCACTATTTCGAATATTGTAAATTATAATTAATAATTTTTATTCTTTCAGGATATTATTATGTTGTCGATTCGGAATACATAAACATGCCACTATTTTTAACACCTTACAAAGGTGAACGATATCATTTACGTGACTATGAAGGACAAGAATGTGCACCAAGAGGTCCAACGGAGTTATTTAATTATAGATATTCATCGTTACGAAATGTAATTGAGCGGTGTTTCGGTGTTTTAAAGAAGCGATTCACTATTTTGAAAAATATGCCTAGTTACAAATTACGTAGGCAACGCCTCGTACCTATAGCATGTTGTGTTCTACATAACTTTATTCGATCATAAGGTTGTGGTGATAGGATGTTTAGGGAATATGAGAATGAAGATATGTTAATTGATGGAGAAGGAGAAAGAGAAGGTAGACCCATTCCTAATATTGACTTATCTCCATCAAATGTAGCACTAATGACTAATGTTAGAGATGAAATTGTAAAAAAAAAATGTGGAGAGATTGCTCACACAATAGGAGGTGATGTTTTGTAATAGGAGGTGATGTCTTCTGTAATTTATTCGTGATCTTATATAATTAAATTATGTCAATGTTATGTTATGATAATTTTAATGAAATATAAAAGTAATCTCTGATTATGGAAATTGATAGTTATGTATTTTTTGTTAATGCTAACAAATCAAATATCTACAATCATTTTTATAATTCAATTAAAAATGATTGAATGGTCCGTAAAAAATGATTAAATTCAAATTATTATATTATTATAAACAATTGTACAAATATTTAATATATATATATATATTAATTTTAAATTATAAATTATAAATTTAAGTGTATGAAAATAAATATTACAACCTTATGAGGATATTTTAAAGAAATGAGAATGTCAAATTACATATGTAAAAGTTCTTCAGTTTTTGATGTTTTCAGTTATTCTACCAGACGTGTTTTTACTGTTTTCATTTTCATAATTCAGTTTTCAGTGAAGCTACCAGACGCGTTTTTACTGTTTTCAATTTCAGGATACAGCTTCCAGTATATGCTACCAGACGCGTTTTCAGAATTCGAAAATGAAACCTAAACTACTGTTTTCATTTTCATTTTTATTTTCGAAAAACAGCCACTGAAAAAAGCTTACAGGATGGACCCTTAGTTTGATTGGCAAAGAAGAATTTGGGGGATTAAGATAAGTGTATGTGTTTTTGTTGGCTTGTAGGCTACTACCTTCTCCTAAGCTTGAAAAAACGTAGGAGGCATCATCTGCATACATAAAAAATTAAATAGAAGTGCTCTACATCCTCCCAAATCTCAGAGGACCGATATGTATTATTTTTATTTTTAACTTTAATAATTTTATTTTATAATTTATTCATTCATAATTATTTTTCAAAATTAAAAAAAAATGACCTATTTGGTATTATATGGAATGTGCTTATAAAATTTGTAAGTTCCCATTTAGATCATAAAGTGCTTTAAGAGCATCACCAAAAGACTCTTGTATTTTTACTCTTCAAATGTTTATTTGTTTATTTATATGGCAATTTGATGAGTTAAAAAAGTAGAGCTCTTCCAAAAGACTTTTTAATTAGAAATATGTTTATATTATTTTAATGAAAACATTCAACTTTTCAAATGCGTCAGTTTCATACATGTAAAACCAGGTAGATATGAAAATCATTTGAATGACTTTTCAAATTATTAATATGTTATTATTAAATATTCGATATTAATCTCATTTTAAAGATCTTGATGAAACCTTTCTAATCGTATAATTTTTTATGATAATAAAATTTATAAATTAAAATTTATTATATATTAATTGAATTTAATTAAAAAGATAAAAAGATTATAAATATTAAATATTAATGATGATGTGATATAAAAAATAATATAGTAATAATAATTAAAGAGGGAGAAGTTGCTCTTCGGAGAGAGAAGGAAACAAAATCTTAAGTTTTATTTGAAGAGTTTTTTTGGGATGCCTTAAGTTGCAGGCTTGTAGCCAACCAAAATGAAAGCATACTCAGAAGCTCTAATAAAAACAAGGATCAAATTAATAAAACAAATTACAGCAGTACTTAGTTACCACTAACAACTGAGAATCTGAGATTAACAATCAACTCATTAACTTTGTATCATGAAATGAAATACAACAAAATAAAATTTGAAATAAGCATTGTGTTATCTACAAAGACCACTACAGAGTGCAGCCATATAAAAGATACCTTCCAGTGTAGACTCCATGATCCTCATCATCTTCATACCCTCCAGAGAGCACACAACCGACTGTGCACCATGTTTCGACTGTCCAGCAATTCCTGCAACTGGTGGAAAGTGCACAAACCCATTGTCGCCCTCCCAGGTCTCTCCAACCAGCACACCCAAGTTAGGTCCAAAATGATCTGAAGGCACGGTGACAAATATCTTGCCACTCGCAGCATTGGCTTTTCCATTCCTCTTTGCCTGCACCGTGGTAACTGGTAAAGGCCTTGTCTGGGTGGTCCTGGTTATGAAAAAAATTGCAACACTTTGAAGACCCTCCAGTGACGATCAGTTTTGATGTCTTTGACATTCGAATGGCAACCACAAGTGTAGAATTGATTCGGGGCTGTTTAGCGATTTTGGCTGGTATTGAGCTGCGACATTCTGCACAAGTAATCTTCCCCATCCCAATCCATTTCTCGAAGCATGTAAGGCAGAAATTATGTCCACATGACTAAAACAACACATAAATGGGACTTATTAATTTGCACCTTCCTTCAATGTAATATGTAGATCAGTCTAACCAATCACACGACTATCAGTTAAGCCGAATCTATCAATCAAAATTTCAACCAACTTTAAATTGTCAACATGAGATTCCCACTTCTCATGTTGGCAGACCTTCTTGAGAAAATAGGTTTTGAGACATTTCTGGTTAGACATTGATTAAAAAAAAAGAAGCTTAAGTTTATATGGAAAGATGCAAAACTAGCGTATACATTCCATTACTAAAATAGTAAGTACTAAATGAGCTGCATTAGAGTAAATTACATATCACTACGTCTCCAGGTTTCTGAGAAGATGAAGGAGTAGAAAAGCTAAGGCTAAAAGTCATCCATCGGATGTAATAGATTGCATGTATTTACCTGGATTCCAACTTTTCTCCAACATACTTCAATCCTATAAATTCCATCGTATCGCAACCCCTTCACTGGGGGATATGAAGATCTCTTCTCCTTGTGAGATCTACCCATCATACAATTGGAAAATATTGATTAAATGTTAACATACTTGCAACACCAGAATTATCAAATAAACTAATTCGTTTCCTATAGAAAAAAAAAAAGAAAGATTTAACACAAAAAAGTCTCTGATACCAAGTTGATTTAAAATAATAGAATAGAAAAGGAAAAGCATAGTGAAGAAACTTGAGTCACTAAACCATGAACAATGACTATATTGTTCTAGGTCAAATATTATTGGATTGTGATCCGCAAAATGCTCCATTCTTGAAAACACGTGTCCTAATATATAAATGGTGTTTCGATGCATATAAATTGGGTGGGCACGGTTCGGTTCGATTCGGTTTTAGGTAAAACCGAATTGAACCGAAAATATTTCGGTTCATCCAAAATTAAACCGGTTTAAACCGAATAAGAAATGAGAACCGAACTGAACTGAACTGAACTAATTTTAATCGGTTCGGTTCGGTTCGGTTCAATTTGGTTTTGGGCCTAATGGGCCGGATAGCATAATGAGTCTTTTTACTTTGTTTTAAAATTAATGAATAGCTTAATGGGCCTAATTTTGGCCATTTGAATAACCCAAAGCCAAAACAACATATTACATAATATAAAAAATATATTAATACATTCCAAAACATACTAATACATAATAATAAGTTAATAACAAATCCGTTCTAAAATATAAAAACATACTAATACATTCCAAAATCCGAACTCGTAAATAAAAGTTCAAAATATGTTAATAATAGTACACTACATAATAATACATCCCCACAAATAAATAGAATTGAGATGTTGTGTGGTTGTGTGAGAGAAAGAACACTATAAATGTTAGGGTTTTTTTTAGGGGGTTTAATCGGTTCAAACTTTTTCGGTTTTCAATTTTTAAACCGGTTTAAACCGAATTAATTATACGAACCGAACCGAACACCCTTTTTTCGGTTCGGTTCGGTTCAATTCGGTTCGGTTCTGAACTTAATGCCCACCCCTACATATAATGTAATATCTAAAGATTTTTAGACTCTCAACTGTAGAACATGATCTCTCTATCTCTCTGCAAGGTTTTGAAATGTGATTGAACTAGGAATGTGTTAAGTACTCAAGATCCATATCAAAGTAGAAATAGTTACCGACATACCCAAAAGACTCTCCAGGGATAGCAAAAAACCGGGTCTGGTCCGGGTATATCCGGACCCGGTCGGGTACCTGAGTTTTATGAGATTTGGTATCCATCCAAGAAAAATCCGGATATTGCAATCCGGATATCCGGGTATCCATGTCTGGATTTTACCAGGGATTTACCAGGTGTTTTTAATTTTTTTTATAATTTTTTTATTTTATTTCTGATTGGAAGGCATTGATGTCTTCAACATGGAGAGTAACTGGAAAATAATAGCATGCATGCTTACATATATACCTGCCAGTTCGAAACAATCATAATATAATTATATAAATAACAAATAATAATAATAAGAAAACCAGGGGAGAGTAGTTACCTGGACAAGCTTCTTCCCCACTTGCTTTGGTGGTCAATAGGAACAAACATCAAGAAGAAGAGCATTCCAAATACACTGTAAAAAACAAACATTAATTAGGAGTGGACTCACATTAATCGAATACAGAGTGCAAGAGAGAGACGAATAAACATGAGATTTGGCAGAGGGTCGGCCGACCCACATTACTATTCAATTGTTTTCTTTTCATTAATTGGAAGAGGGTCGGCAGTTGGCGATTGAGATTTGGCAGAGAGAGAATATGGAAATGATCGGCTGTGGACAATAAGAGTCGTTTATTTTTTTTCACTTTAATATGTCTCAATCATTATTATTTAGTTGTTTTTTTGTTTTTATAAGTGGTCAAACAATTTAAAAATACCAAAAAATAACTTAAAAAAAAGTAAAAAATTCTGACTTTTTACTTAATTGCATTAAATGCAATCCAAAATCTTTTCTTCCAATACTATCCCCTATATAACATATTTCCAATTTCATCATAATATATACGGTACAAAAATCTTTATTTTAATATATTGTTTATTTTAAATAGCTTTAAAAATAAATAAATAAAACCCTAATCACTTCTCATATTGGTGTTTAATATTAATACTTTATTATGATATTAGGGCGATGTATTTATATATTATTTTTTTTAGAGTGTTTTGTGTGAGTTTTCCTGCTGCCTCTTTTATTTTTTGAAAAAAAAAACCTTTCTTTTCTTAATAAAAATGAAGTTTATTTGTAATTGAAGAAGAAGATCATAATCATATGTGTTCGTATATAATTGTTATTTTTTTATTTTTTTATTCCATATTATATGTATAATTGTTTAACGTGGGTATAAATGTAAATTTACTTAGTTTCAGACAATTTTACTTTTAAAAAACAAACATGTTGATAATACATTCAGATGTGAGGGAAAAAACAAAAAACAAACATGTCATTCAAGTTCAGATTTCAGTCTATATTCAATATTCAGAAAAATTTAGGACTATTCAGTCTTCAGACAAAAAAACAAACGACCTCTTAAGTTTGTGAAATTAGGGTTAAATATGTTTTTCTTTTTAATTTGAAAGTAAAAAACAAATATTCAAAACCGGGTATCCGGGTATACCCGGACCCGGGTCAGAACACAACCGGCCCGGGTACCCGGATAACCCTTACCCGGTGTCGGGTCCGGGTACCCAGGTAAGGCATGTCCGGGTTTTACCCGGGATTTCCGGCCCGGGTAAAGCTAGGTATCCGACCCGACCGGGTAAATTTGTCATTCCTACACAAAATGCACTTGTAAAATATATACACCTTAGTACTACCATCCTATTCTATCTGCCCACGTGCCTTTGACTAGTGATTCCCCATTGTTTGCTTGATGATCTTCCTTGCCTACGAACTTGTAAGTCTTCAACCTTATTTCATTGAACACCTTTTGAGTAACAAGTTTCTTTCACCCTTGAAAGAAGGATCTAATGATGTGTTGAGATGGAATTGGTCTGGTGGTAAACCCCTCACACCTATACTATAAGGTTACGGGTTCGATTCCTCCCTCTTCCTAAAAAACCTTAAATTTATGTAATAAACTAATAGTATAATACTTCAAAAAAAAAAATACAAGTAGAATGAATGATCATGTCACTCTACAAGAACAATGTATGCTCGAAGATAAACAATAATCTAGTTTTGAAAAACAAAAGCTCTCTTGAATTGTAAGAATTTAGTTTTAGAGAGTTCATACAAATAATATTGAATAAGAATTTAGTTTCTGGTCGTGATCTCCTTCGTCAGGGAGGAGATACTGTAGTTATCAATCACCCCAGTCGCTGACAATCAAGGAGACCGAAATCTCATTAAGAGGTGATGTATAAATAGATTAATATAATTGAAATGTTGCTATTGGATTTGAAGAATTGGTGCCAACTTTTTTTTTCTTTTCAGTATTACACTATAATTACATAAATTATGATTTTTTAAAGGGGATAACTCGAACCCCCAACCTTTTGGTATAGTTGTGAGGGCCGACCAACCTCATCTCGTCAGAATTGATACTATCTTATTTGGTAGAAAAATGAGGCATTTTCTAACCATTGAGAAAATAAACGAAAACAAAATGTACGGCATAAGCAATGTAATGGTGAATTATATAGATAATTCAAAACTTACCTTAGACATAATAGGTTTAGGGGAAGAAAGTGTAGTTTTGTTATTATCAGGGTTATACGGATTATATGTAATTATCTTTTCGGTGTCTGGCCTTTATAAAATACCAATGTAACTTCTATTCCTTGAAATAAAATAATTCTATATATTAAAATTCTGCTCCAGCATCTTAAAAAGACATTGTACATGTACACTGCTATCTACTTCAAAAAGAAAACTCTTTTAACTGGTCTACAAAAGCAACAGAAAACCTGTGTATAGACAAAACTAGCTGCTGTTATGTACTGACCAATTCCCATTCCCATTTGACCATCACAAAGGCAGCTCAACAAGTAACAAGTCCCTTCCAGTCCACCCAGTACAGTGAGAACCAACCAAAATGGTCAGGCACTGTCCTGACCATCTGATGACACAAGTAGTGGACTAGATGGTGAGTCTGCTTCGTCAGCCTGCATCTCCTTATTGCCAACTTTAACAATTCCTGCTGGAGCTTCGGAGTCTAAATCTGAAGCATTGGGTGCCTCCGTTGCAAACAGGTCCTCCTCTCTGTCAACCTCATCATCAACTTTGATCCTCTTGTGTGTCATTTCTGGTTTGCATTCCATTGGAGGATTCTGTGAACAACCATTCAAACCTGCTTCTTCAGAATGTTCACTGCTGCTTTTACTAGTTCCATGGCCAGAATCGGGAATTTCATCCAGTCCATCTGTTTCTTCACTTGATTCCTCATTCTCTTCGGTCTTCTGTTTTAGGGACTCAATCACCTCCATTAACTCCCTGTTGACCTGTAAAAATGAATTTCCACACACTATATGAGCTACAATTACGGAAATTACGTATTACTACTTCTCCAGGTTCCTGAGAAGATGAAGGAATAGAAAAGCTAAGGAAAGTCGTCCATCGGAAAGTGTTTCTACTCAATAAGGTTTATAAACTCTAGTTTACTATCTTGGTATATCACATTAGCAATCAACTGAAAAATTAAGCACTATATCCTTGAATTGAAAAGTAGCAGTAAATGAACACATCTCATACTTTAGGATCATTGAGAAAATCTGAAATGTCATTTGTGCAAGAAGGGCATTTCATGATGTTTTTCTGGGACCGAAGCCTCCGCCCACCTCCACCTCTTTCTCTCACAAAACTCTTACCAGAAAATGCTTCTTCCAAACATGACTTGCAAAAGTTGTGAGCACAAGGTGTCGTTACTGGGTTAGTCATTGCTTGCTTACAGATGAGGCAACTAAACTCTGCACATGAAAAATTTCCGAAATGGATATAAGCATGTTATTGTTAGAAGTAATTAATACTTGACCTGTATTATGATTTACAATTCACATCATACTAATGAATTCACAAATCTAACCAGCTAATCCGTTCTTATGGAAGCAAGTCAAAGTCCACGAAAAGCAGATCCTTAATAAAAATCCACTTCTAATAAAAGATTCCTATTTCACTTCTATTAAAATTCATATTCATAAGGGCCAATTTGAGACTGTTTGACTTGTTGGAAAGAGGAGCTAAAAAGACAAACCTTTCAAGAGCTTATCTCTTACAGTCATACTCTGTGTCATGACCCCCCTTGATCTCTTCTTGCCGTCAGATCTTCCATTATGCACTAATAGGTTGCTGGGAGGTGGAGGTTTGATCCACTTCCACGAGCCATCTGCCTCCTGAACAAAATTACAGAATAGTTAAGTACAACACAAATGATGAAGTTTAATACACATAAACTGAATCTTACAAGAAGAGACTTCACAACAATGGAAATCAAACAGAGAATTGTTTAATGCCATATCTAAATTCATGTTAACCTTTATACATTAGCAATTTCATTCACTCACATTGAAATCCCATGATGGAACTTCCTTTCTCTTTGTGACGTCAACGGCATTCTCTAGTTCCGGAATTACTGGCAATGGTCTAGGCCGGTCCCCATGCTCATCACTGTAGTTTAGATGGGTAAGATTCAGAGAAGAAACAATTATATCAAAGAAAATTTACTCTATGACCAAATGCAAACCTTGTCCATGGAGCAGGATCATTGTCGCATCTAACAAATAGATATCGACAAACCTTGAATCCCTAGTGCAAGAAAATGTTGTCAGTAAATTTATTTAGCAAAAGCACTACAAAATGGGAAGTTTCAATGCAATAGATTGCAAGTATTTACTTGGATTCCAACTTTTCTCCAACATTCTTCAATCCTATAAATTCCATCATATCGCAACCCCTTCTCCGGGGCATATGAAGATCTCTTCTCCTTATGAGATCTACCGATCATAAAATTGGAAAATCTTGATTAAATGTTAACATATAAGAAAGATTGAACACGAAAAAGGACTCAGACACCAAGTTGAATTATAAAATAATAGAATAGAGAAGGACAAGGATAGAGAAGATATGTGTAGGAAAGGAAATTGAGGAAAAAAAAGAGCAGATAGACCCTAATAGACATAAAATAGTTTTTTTTTTTTATAAATATTACAATAATTCGAGGTTTAAAGGCAAGGGACATGACTCGAACCCACAACCTCATGGCATAGGTGTAAGGGGCATACCACTGAACCAACTTCATCTTGTCAATAGACATAAAGTAGTTAAAAGGGATACTTAGTACACTCATGATCCTAGCGAGTGCGCCAATTGCCACTTCCCAAATGAACATGCTTTCACTTGGGTGGCATTTTTGTAATTTAACAAAAAGGAATAGGCTTTTATATTGGCGGTTTTCTAATAAATACAAAAGCAATGAACACATGCCACAAGTGTTCTTAGCAAATTCAAAAATAGTTAAGGCCCATGTAGCCCAATAGACTCAAAATCACATCACACCATAAAATAATGGAAATTCCCAAAATCCCATCTGAACTTTGATTTTTTTTTTAACAACCCTCCAATTTTGAATTTAGATACAAACAAGTGAGTTTTTGGCAAACAATTAGTAAGTTTTTTAACTAAATTTTGAAACTGCATAGTTTTTTTGGTATATAATAAAGGGTTTCATTTAAATTAAAAACCAGAGAATTGTTTTTGAAAAAAATGTCGAATCTTTTGCGGGGTTTTGCAATTCTCCCTATTTGTAAATAAACAATAATCAAGAACTCTAACAGACACCATCAAGATTAGCATGATTTCCACAACTACTATTTTACCACACAACCCACCCCACCCCACTCCACTCCATTCCACATCTACAAAGTCAAATTTAACTGACATCCAAGGTTGGAGTGAGAAGGGTTATCTTTGGACCTCTTGCTTCAATAAAGAGATCTAACAAACTAGTTTAGTCCTTTAACGTGGATTCGAGGAGACAATTCAAGAATTCATGATGTAAGAACTAGATTTATAATCATAGTGGAAACTGTTTGGACAAGTCAAATTGTTATGATCTTTTTTGGAAAAACTGAATAAACCTAATATATCATTTACCAAATTCATAAATGGAAACCAATATATTTCATACTTGGACCTCCCTTGCTTGAGAAATGAGACAACAATGATATTATTTTTAATTTGGACAACAATTCGGACTACTACCACCATGTTAAGAAAACTAGAAACCCAAATGATGCATGTCCATGTATTGTCAGTTTGATGACAACTTCTTTAATTTTTTACTTTAAGACTTCAACTTGACCATCACAAGTTCAAACTACCAGCAACCCAATAATCAATAACAAAAGCCACTGCATGTCAAGTTTTACCTCATGCTCCATTAAAGAAAACACCATCAGAATTTAAAAACATCCAGCTAAGATCTTGGCCAAGCTTGTTCTCTTTACATCCTTTATTGTATAACATCAATATTCCGACAAAACTCATCTAAACCACAATTAACAAACTCCCTACCAAAATCACTTTTATAAACTCAAAACAGCAAAACCAATTCTGACTTGGTTTGTTCATAGACTAGACTCTGATCATTCATCCATGCATTACAGGCCAAAGTTTACACCCATTTATCTGAAAACTCATATACTGTGTAACATACAAAACAAATTTTTTTGTCACCACGTAGGCATATTTCTACGTAGAAACATAAGTTAACATGACAACTAGCATAAGATGCAGACTTTAATCATATATTAAAATGACCAATTAAGTGAAGATTACAATTTTCCAGAAGTTGTATTTGGTTTCTTGATGTAGCTAATAGAAGGTTCACTTAATGATTTAACAATCCAGGCATAGGTTTCATTTTAATGCGAATTCCCTCCTTGAAAAATTTCCTTTTATTTCTTTCACTGTTGAAAATAGGACTTCCAACCTAAAAGGAATGTTTGCAATAACTATGCAAAAGTAAAGTTATATTCAATCTTATTTATTATATTATAGCAAAAACTAGATTTGTATCTCCTGTCTATTGCAATAAGATCCCAGTAAAACACACCATGAAGGACATAATGTATCTACACACCTGGAGCCAGGAGGGTCCTATTGAGAGATCCAAGACTAAAAGTAAATTTAAGCTTGCATGACGTGAATCATGAATGATATTTTCAAAAGAGTATGGCGGACATTATGAGTAAACTTAGTTACCATCTACATTAGTTGAATGGTGCCGGAAGTAAATTGTGAATTTGTGATCTTTATTGATCCAATATTCACAGATATTGTGATTGTAAATAAAAATGAATTTTATCAAAAACAGAAAAAAATATCTTTCAAATGGATACTTACCTAACAACTCGAACAGGATAACCTTTCTTGCAACTGACACGTAGAGCCTCGTTCAATTTCTCGAATTTCTGGTCGAATGACTGATTCTTATTTGTACGCTTATTCCCGGTTAAGTCTCGGCCACCACTGCATTGATGTTAAGCAGACAAGTCATTGTTGTCAGAATGCTAGAACAAATGATATAATCTACTAACTTCTATGGCGAATTCCATGAATACAGGACAAAAAACAAGATAACAAGCAAATGCAAAATAAGCCAAACACCAATATTATTATAAGAAAGGAGACATGAACATTAACATATACGGTCATTGCACTAAACAGATGAGAAATTAATAATGGGCACCTAACAGGCACAGCAAAGCCCATCATAGAAACAGTGCAGTAAAAGATCGAATCTAAATACAAGGAAATATCACTTCACTTGGTAAGTTCCTATTTAGATCACAAAGTCTGTCTTTAATTTGGAGTCAACCAAAATGGAAGCGTACTCACAGCAATACTTAATTACCACTAACAACTGAGATTAACTATCAACTCATTATCTTTGTAATATGGAATTAAATGCAACAAAAGAAAATATGAAATAAATATCGTGTTATCTACTAAGACCAGTACAGAGTGCTACCTTCCGGTGTAGAGAAACCACTCTCCATGATCCTCATCATCTTCATACCCTCCAGAGAGCACAACTGACTGTGCACCATGTTTTGACTGTCCAGCAATTCCTGCAACTGGTGGAAAGTGCACAGCCCATTGCCGGCATTCCAACCGGCCCTCCCAGGTCTCTCCAACCAGCACACCCTGATTCCTCTCTGGATCATTTTCAGCCAGGATAGGTCCGAAATGATCCGAAGGCACAGTGATGAATATCTTGCCACTTGCAGCATTGGCTTTTCCACTCTTCTTTGCCCGCTCCGTGGTAAAGGCCTTGTCTGGGCGGTCCTGATTATGAACAAAATGGCAATCCTTTGAAGGCCCTCGGGTGACAATCGATTTCGATGTCTTTGCTATTCGAATGGTAACCACAAGTGTAGAGTTGATTCGGGGTTGTTTAGCCATTTTGGCTGGTATTGAGCTGCGACATTTTGCACAAGTAATCTTCCCCATCCCAATCCATTTCTCGAAGCATTTCAGGCAGAAATTGTGTCCACACGGTGTCTGAAACAACACATACATGGAATTTATTAATTTTCACCTTCCTTGAATGTCATATGTAGATCTGTCTAGCTAAGCACACGACTGTCAGTTAAGCCAAACATATCAATCAACTTTAAATTTTCAACAAGAGATACCCACTTTGTCCAATTCCAATGGACAAGACAAATACATTATTCATGAATAGCCAGGGATTGTTGTTGCTTAAAATATAAATCATTGCAGTTATATTTAATGGAAAGACTAGAATAATATACCATTGTCAGTTGTCATGACAACAGTGTAGAATATTAATGTGCACCATTTATGCCACACATCAATCAATATAGACCTTTTCATTACCGAAATTCATCCGTTAAAAATGTCCACAAGCTTTTAAGGTATAAAAGACTACAAATTTCCATAACAAGGAGGAAGTTAGTTATTTTGTCATGCGTGAAACCAGTTATTCAATAACCATAGTTCCAAAAACTTTTAACTAATAGAAAGCACTGAACAATAAAATTTAATTTCTAAACCCACCCACTAGTGAATCCATCACATGCCTATCTTGTTTTCTACTACAGTTAAGTGATTAAATGGGATTTCATTAGATTGAAAGACAAGACTACTTAAGAAAATAGGCTTTGAGACCATTTTTGGAAAGACATTGATCTAAAAAGCTTAAGTTTATACGGAGTGGCGCAAAACTAGCATATCAATTCCAGCACTAACATATTAAGCTATTTAGCATATAACAAGTTGATGGAAACGGAAATTTGAGCACCAAAAAAAAAAAAAAGAATTGATGAGATCAGATCTAAACTGCTATACTAGAGTAAATATAGAAGGCACATTGACGACAGCAGATTACAAAATGCAATATTGACCAGAAATTCTATTAAATTAAGGAGATAACTAAATAAATCAATGAACATCCGATACCAATAGGACTTGAATAATCTGATTATCTGAAAGCCATGGATCCTATGAATTAATTGTAATAGTCATCCAAAGATTAAATCCAGTCATGGATACTATGAATTAATTGTAATAGTCATTCAAAGATTAATAGTATAAAAATAAAATAATAAATAATAAATCTCACCCAGAAACTTCATTTTATCATTTGAAGCAGGCACGAACATAGTTTTGAGAATATAATCAACTATGAGAATGAAAACAATCAAATGAAAAGATCCTGTAACTTTGCTCAACCAAAAAGAAGAAAAAGCACAGACAAGACAGTAAACATTACCAATATTTTAAAGAGTAAATCAATTAATAAAATATCGTATTAACAAAACACTCAATGTCGGGGATTAGAAAATCGAAGAACTCAAAAGAGCTTGTCAACATCAAACACCACTCAAATAGCCACCAAGTACGAATACAAAACAAGTTTCATATATCATCATCACGAGAAAAGTATAAAAGTTAAAAAAAGAAACTCACGGTCACAGGCCTTTCAGGTAACTGCATACAAAACGAACAGTTCAAGCTCTCGCCAAAAATCTCCAACACGTCATTTTCACTCTCATCAACGACTTTCTCTTTCCCTTTCTTACTCTCCGTCGCATCACCGCCGTCCGATCCAGCTTTCCCGGTCATCAGCTCCTGCCTTCGCCTCGCCTTCTCGCTCGCCGTCAGCGACGCGTCGGCCTCGATCGCGAGGATCTCGGCGACTATTCCGCCATTCGACGCGTCGTTTCCGGCTGGGATAGCGGAGGAGGAGAGGTCGTTTCCGGTGCAGTCGGGACAGTCCCATTGGAGAGTGGAGGCGAGGGAATCGGGAGGAGAAACGAGGCAGGTCACGTGCCAGGGCGTGGCGCACGTTTTGCAGTGGAGTTTCTCTTCGTCGCGAGGCGTTTCTCTGCACTGCATGCACATTCCGTCTCCGTTGCACGGCAGCTGACTAACGTGAGCCATTTTTGCTGGTGTAAGCGTAGGATAAAAGAAAAAAAAAGAGCGAAAAAGGAGCGGTTACGAGATTTGGTGCTTGTTTGTCTGTTAAGAAATTGCGTCTATGATGATGACTGATGACTGATGAGTGAAGGCATTTATATAGCCAGCAAGAGACGGCGGGTTTTCAAAAACAACTCGACCGGGTTTTAAATTTTTGAAACTCTGCTCTGATTTAGTGCGGTTCGATTCAGAGGATATTATGTACGTGGCTTTCTTTGAGTGGATATGGTACTGGGAAGTCAAATCAGAGTGACGTCGTTGACGGGTTGTAACGGTGGGAAGTCACGTGTCTGATAATTTCCTTGTTAGTTTTACCTTTTATGAGGAAAAAGGTTCTTGCATTGTGGATAAAACAAGGATGGTGCGTCAAAAGACAAAATTGTCCTCTACTCAATTTCGTTAAAGTTTTCTTGTTTTGGCAAAGCAAATCCATTTTTTTTTAAAAAATTAAATGAGGAAAAAAAGATTAGATAATGAAATGAAGCATATTTATATATATATATAAATATTTTTTAAAAGTTAATTTCTAGATTTATATACTAAATATTTAAGAGAGAAAAAAAATATATCCATATTCTAAAATAGTGTGAAATTTATATGTAGAAAAAAGTTTTAAAATTTTTCGTAATTTTTATAATTTAAATTTTAAGGGCTTTACATACTTATATGGTTATCGTTACTTTTTCTAATATGTTGTACCTATTAAATAGTATAATCGATAATATTTACATTTTGCAAGAAGGTATGTGAAATGTTTACGTTAAAATTTGATCGACAATAATTAGCTTTTTGCATATTATCACATGATGTATTTACATCGAATGTCGATGTTAAAATATAGCCAATAGCTAACACGAATAGAATTTTATAAATTGTCACATGAGATATTTATGTTGGAAATGTTGGAATATTAATTTCAAAAATGTCTCTTTTAGTGTTAGCAACTATAATTATAAAATACATAAACGACACTGACAATAATTTAAATAATAACTACTCAATAATTAAACTAATATAATAAATGATCGTTAGTTAATAATACATGTTTTTTAAAGAGTTAGTGTACAATATTCAAATGAAAAATTACAAATATGACATTTTTTTTATAATTTTATGAGTAGTAGATAATGATAATAAAATTATTTTTATTTTAATTATTTTTACATATATTAAAACTCGGTATAAAATTAATTATTTTTAATGAAAACTGAACGCTCTTCAAATGACCCGTAACAATTATATTAACACAACCATGATACATACTAATATACATGAGTGATATCGGAAGTTCATTAAAACAAGTATAACTAAGAGGTAAATCGAAAAAACCAAAAAGATAAAATACAAATCTACCGATGACTAGTCATGGGTAGTATAGTAATAAGCAATAGTGGTCATAGTGAACGTCTATATTGGTCATTGTCACTCCAAAATTTATCGGATTTGGTTCATAATATGTAAACAGGTAAATCTGAGAGAATCCAGAGGAGATTGGGGGCAGTTAATGATGGTCAGCTGGATTAGATTATTAATATTTTAAAATTTTAAGTGGATATGAGTCATATCACTCATATGACTCATGTGGGTAGACACAACTAGAGTACTAGACAATAGTTGTAAACTTGCAATTGCTTAAAAAGAAAAAAAAATTAAAAAATAAAAAGTGAATCCTACGTATCGGTATCTACCCGTGTATAAAAAATATATATTTATGATCAAACTAAAACAGCTTGTATCTCAACAACTCCTATGTTCTTGGTCTAATGAATGATATTTGAATATATTTATAACTTTTTGTTCGAGAATGCACCGATAGTTGAGATATTAAAATTAAAATTATAAATTATAAATTTAAGTTATTTTAATGTAACTATATATATTATTGTGATTTAATCAAAGAACAAATGAAATAGATGAAGTGCAGATGAAGAACAGAAGTGAGTGAAAGAAGAGAAGAGAGAGAGACGAGATACATCAGAGATATAAAATGAGTGAGAAACTTTTATTGATATTTTTATGATCAATGTTTACACAGCAAAAGAAACTGATATAAATGCAAGAGAGGCGGTGAGAAAGTGGGAGATATTAGTGTGTGATTCAAGGGAGATATTTTGTAGGTTTTATATATGTGGTAAAAGCCACATATTACAACACTCCCCCTTGAATTTATACCACTTGTATTAATTTTTTAGAAAAACCTAATGGGATAAAATCTAAGAAAAATGTATACAATGATCTCTCTGGATCTAGTGGGGTTGAACATTGAAAACTATCTCATTAAAAACCTTATTAGGAAAATACAGTGGGACAAAACCTGATCGAAGGGAAAAAGAGTATAGTGTACACATGATCATTCAAAACTTTGCTCCCCTGATTGTCTCGTTTAAAAAACATTATCAGGAAAACCCAGTGAGATAAAACCTGATCGAAGGGAAAATGAGTACAATACAAATATGTTTACGGTTAATGTTTTCTTCAAAACCTTTTACTTACATTTATACTTTGCTAGGGAAAACCGAGTGAGATAAAAACCTGAACAAAGATATTCATTGATCTGTTAGATCAAAGTATTATCTATAATGATCTTCTGGATCAAGGTAACATATATACGATGATTAGCAAGATCAAAGTAATATTTACAATGACCATTTTGATCAAGATAACACATATACGATGATCAACTGGATAAATGTAATATTTATAATGATCTTTATAGATCAAATGATTTTTGGGTGTGTTTAAAGAATTGCCTCACTAAAACTTTATCAGGAAAACCAAATGGAATGAAAACCTGATTGAAAAGAAAAAGAGCACAATGCACATATACCCCAAAATAATTAATATACTTCATTTAATATGCTCTCACTGATGGGACACTCCCCCTGATAAAAGTTCTTTTGAAGCAATCTTCTAGATTGCTGAACTAAAGCACATTGATATTTATTTCATCAAATACAATAACATCTTAAATGATTGGTAGGAGTATGAGCAAATACTTGCTTTTGTGAAGTAATATCCATACGGAATCTTTTTAGAATCTTTTCAACATATTCTGCTTGATGGACAAACATTCCATTTGATTGATGCTCGACCTTCAGGTTGAGACAATATTTTCTTTCTCATTTATTTATGAAGACACATGAGTATATAATATGATTATTATATCCTTATCTTTATCGGATATTTAACTGAGATGATTACACCACATCTGTTCATATTGCTTTTAATCCATATATGGATTTTTGTATGTTCATCGAATACAGATTACGAGATCTCGATTACATGCTTCTAGCATTTTGAATCCGTCAGGATTTATAAATATCTGCATTGAGTGAATCATATAGATAAATGATTACTACGTCTAGAATACGTATTTCAAGCCTTTCAAAGACAGCCAATTTTATCAAAACTTAGGAACGTAATTGTATCCATCAGTAGTGACTACCAAGTTTCTATAAGAAACCTTGTACTACGAGTCGTGCCTCATATCTCACGATCTCGTTTTTCTCATTACGTTTCCGTATAAAGACCCATTAGTATCCAACTAGTTTGACATTTCCAGGTGTCTGGAGTACTAGGGTCTAAATACTTTATGTCTGGCTTATGAAGTCAATTCTTCTTGAATTGCTTCTTTCATCTAGGTCAATCATGCATTTTGTCTACAATCATTGATATTATGAATATCATAATTATCATTTATAATTTCAGTAGTGCTACTGTGTATAAAAATACATTTATCAATGATTGTTTCCTTATGATTCCACATTTCTCTCATATGACTTTATAGAAATTTTCTCAATTTCTATACTCTTGTATCTCTGTTGAGATTACTTTCATTTCAATTGATTTAGTTATTTCATAAACTCTGTATGATTTATAGAATTTCTCTCAATCTCTATATTCTTGTATCTCTGTTGAGATTTCTTCCATTTCAATGGATTCAGTCATTTTATAAACTTGTGTCTGTTTAGATATATCAGACTCTTATAGAGTTGATTTAGAGAAAGTGGATTTATTTATAACTCGAGTTTTGTTTACTTTTGGGATCCCAATAACAATACCTTTCAAAAGGTTCATAACTTATGATTTGTATCAGATGATTTATTTATTGCCTTTTTCTCTGATAGTTCATCAAGAACAATCACCTGGCCGGGGTTTATAAGATGACAACTGATAAAATATTGTTACCTTTAATATACCAAGTAACAGATTAATAATCATCCAATGATCAATTATCTTTCGTATTTGAAAGATACGAAGATTGAAAAGAGACACATATATATATAGAGAACCGAACTGGTATCTCTATTGATAATATTATAATTGCCTATGTTTTATACCTCTATTCTTTAGTTTATTACTTTGTTTTGAGTTAAACTCTTGCATTTTATGTTTCTTTTCTTAGTTCTCATCTATTCAAGTCCTAGGAGATAATTGGAAGCAATTTGGAAGATTTTGGATCAAGCCAGAGTAAACAACATCTGCTGATGGGTCAACTTCAAGAATTAAACTGTATCATCTCAGAAGTAACTAGGTTTCGAACCTTATATGTTGGAAAGGTACGGAAGTTAGCTTTCCGTAGAATTTTATGGTTCGTGATTTCGAGTTTTCTAGAGGAAGTTATGACTATTTTACTACCCAAAGGTCAGCTCAGAATTTCTACGCGGGATTTTGGAAATAAAGCATTACGGGCTGTCTATTCGGGAATGAAGGTCTTAGACGAATTTGTTATGTTTTGGAAGATTAATGAATGCCTAAAATTCACTTTGATTCAGTTTTAGTTGATCCTAAACTTTCCATGTTAGGATTAGTTGAAATTGGATCAAGATTCCTAAAGTTAAAAGGATTGTATTTCCTATTTTGAGTGACATTGAATTATCCTTATTGGAGGTTGATTAGGGAACTAAAAGAAGACCCAATTCATGCCTATTTAAGTGGAAATACAGCAGAAAAATCATACATACAGCAGCATAGGCAAGTTGAAGAGCTCTAAGGCGACATTCCATCTATTAATCGGGTTCTATCATTATTTTCTACTATGTTTTCTCTTAGGCTTGTATTCATGACTATGAGGAACTAATTCTTTTTGCTAGGGCTACGATGTAGCCTAGCCATGATTATTTAATTTATTTCGTTAATGTTAATTTCGAATTTTCTTCCCTATTGAGTATCTTTTGCTGCACTTAATTTATGTGTGCTTGAATTTGGATGTTTGATCACCATCTATTTTTAAGTAACTTGATGCAAGTAAGAGTAGATGCTATACTTTACTTGATTTTTGCTTCTTGCAATTGATACCATGAATGTCTAATTGTAGATGCCATGCAATTGGGATTTATGTGATGTTTTTAACAATTTCCATGGAACTTAATGGGTTTTTACAAATTCAATTCATCTAGATGCCATAGAGGATTAATTTGTATGAATACTTTTAGTGTAACCAGATGCCATGGCCATTAGATATATTTGGGAAAATTGATCATCAATAAGGGGAATTAATTAGAATTAACATGCCAAAGAAATTGAGTATGATTGGTTACGGTGAAATCGGATGCTCTAGTGTTTTGCCTATTTGATTTTCGATTTTGCTTTGCTGTGAACTTTTATTATTTTTCTTTAATTTTCTGTTCTTAGTCAATAATTAACAAATCAATTCTCATTTATTAAAGTTTTCAATTTAAGGTTTAGTTTTAGTTTAATTGGTAAGACTTGTAGGATTAATTCAGTCTCTGTGGGAACGATATCTGTGCTCGGCTAGCTATACTATCTTTTGATTCGTACACTTGCGAGCAATTAGAATTTGGAGATAAATTGTTAATCATATTTTTCGTAACAAGTTTTTGGCGCCGCTGCCGGGGACTGAAATTTGATTGTTATTCTTGCATAATTAAATTGTTACTTGTCTTAATTTTGTTAACTTTAATTTTAATTTTTTTTTTAGGTAATTGTGTTTGGAATATATGCACGGTCGTCGTTCACGAAGTCTCGAGCGTGTACCGTACGATCCTGAGATCGAGAGGACAATCCGACAACTAAGAAAGACGCACCTCGCACCCGAGGAGCGAATGGACAATATGGCGCTTCAGGAACCAAATCCGAACCAAACTTTGATGGATTATTCAGCTCCCTCTGTCACCACTTCCCCATCATGCATTGTTCGACCTCCCATCACTGCCAACCATTTTGAGTTGAAGCCATCTTTCATCCAGATGTTGCCTTCCTTTTATGGCAATTCAACTGAAGATCCTAATTTGCATATCAAAGAGTTTCTTGAGATATGTGAAACTGTGAAGATCAATGGAGTAACAGAGGAAGCCATTAAATTGCGATTGTTCCCATTCTCACTGAAGGATAAGGCGAAATCGTGGCTTCATACACTTCCACCGACGGTTTCAAGCGGAATTAGTCAAAAACGGTCGAAAATTGCACTGAAATGGGCAAAAAAACATTTCTGCTGACGTGACACGCATCACGCTGATATGGCGTGTCTACCGCTGACGTGTCACAGGCTCCTGCTGACGTGGTGACTGACACATGTTGATGTGGCGCTGACGTGAGTGATGTGGTGATGACATGGCGACGGCTACAGTATCGTCTTCAACCTTGAAAAAATTACAGAAAAATTTTCCAGGTTTGACTTACCTTTGACCGGACCTACATGGTTCGTTAAAGCTCCATTTGAGACGCGGTCAGCGGCGTCGGAACCGTATTTCTAAGACGAACACAATGGTATTCTCCAAACAGCGATTCGAACAATTTGAGTTTTCTGGGTTTTTTAAAAAACCGAATATCTATACCCATTTTGTTGCTCACTTGCCTTGCCTAGTCTCTAATCATTAATCGTGCTGATAACGTGTTGTGATTTAATCAAATAACAAATGAAATAGATGAAGAGCAGATGAAGAACAGAAGTGAGTGAGAGAAGAGAGAGAGACGAGATACATCAGAGATATGAAATGAGTGAGAGAGAAACTTTTATTGATATTTTTATGATCAATGTTTACAAAGCAAAAGAAACTGATATAAAGGCAAGAGAGGCGGTGACAAAGTGGGAGATATTAGTATGTGATTCAAGGGAGATATTTTGTATGTTTTATACATGTGGTAAAAGCCACATATTACAACATATATATATATATAACAATATCTATTAATTTAGGACCATGTATTGTTTTTGAAAGTTTTCGCCATTAATAAGATTCGAATTGCTGATCTAAGAATCATTTATCCAAGACCCAAACTCGTCCATTTACCAGCTAAATTATATCCATATTGGCAATCTAACCCTATATTTATTTATTCAAAATAGTATGTATTAATGTTAACTTCCACCTTAAGTACACTCAACTCGTTAATTACATCCAACTCATTGATTCGACCCGAACTTATTCGTAAAAAAACTGTTGTGGGTCTAATTTAATTGGATCCGGTTATTAATTGGTTTAGGTCAAGTTTGGGTTTATCCCTTAAAACCCATTAATATATATATAAATATATATATATATATATTTATTGTAGACATTTATTACCATAAAGATTTTAGAATTAAAATCACTTGTCTAAAAATGAATACATAATCATTTACATTTAATTATTTTTTTAAGAAAGTGTGTACACATAGCCCAATTTATTTGGTTATACAAAAATTAAGATATCATTTTTTGACAGGTTATTTAAGTTCAATATTTTAAAAGAACTGTTTGATCAATTTAATGTAATTCTAAACATGAGATATAATTAATTGTATTATAATATACTTGTATATATTAATTTGAGTTTTCATATATATATATATATTTTTAATATTTTGTTTTCTTAATTTTCTAATTTTAACGGTTTAGTTTTTCTTCTTTAATAAATCAAATTATTAATTAATTAATTAATAATGATAAAAGATAATAAGTTAAATGTATCGTGTTGGGATTACCTATTAAAATAATAAATGAGGATGGGTTTTTATTTTCGAACCCGATTAACGGGTGATTCGACAAGTATTCGATTTGATTAATTGTCTATTTAATTAATGTATTAAAATAAATTAATATTTCTTTTTATTTTTACATTTTAATGGATGATATAAGGATATATATTTTTTACAATATTTTTCTATACATCATATATTTTTTTGAAACTTTTACCATTAGTATAAATCGCTGATTTGGAAGTCAAGTGCCCAAGCTCCAAACTTGTTAATCTACTAGCTGAGTTACGCTCCTGAAGACATATAAGGACACATGTAAACTATGATTAATTGTTTATTATTATTAGCCTCTCCGGTGCTGAACCTCGATGTGAATTGATGGACTCTGAGTCTATGAGAGTCTAGGTTGATTATTGTGTGCTTTCTAAGAAAATTGGTAGTTTACTTTGTTTAAAACAAGGGGCGTTAGAGGTTTTAGAATTATGCCTCGTTTGTTCTTGCTGTTGGGCAGTTAAAATCCTTCATAATCTAGGTATAGAAAAAATGTTTGAAATTATTTTTAAAAGTGATTATTGAATAATTTGAATTAATTTCACAACAATTTGAAGACACAGTTGAGGGTTACTTTTTCATGGTACTGCACCTCTCATTTTTCATGTTAGTGGTAGAGTTTCGAGTTTCACTGTATATATTTTACAAGTATGTATGAGAAGTCTTGACAGACCTGACTCAAGTGTTTGGTGTCAAAATTTATTATAACAAGTTGTAGATGAAATAGAAGGGTTTTTGAGTGATGAAGATAAATGATGTGGAAAGAAGTGAGGAGGTCATGAAAGATAAGAAATTGATTTCAAACACTGAGATTTGATTTGAGTGGACAAAGTACGTGATAATAAAATGAAGGGTTGTTAATTGATATTCTTCACCAAAGAATTTAAATTTACAAAAGAAGAATTGGAAAGTGAAGAGTTGGATAATAAAAAGGTTAAAAAAAAGGGAGATGAATGTAGTAAGAGAAGGAGGTAATTAAGGAGGTTGGAAGAATAAGAATTTACGATTGTCTTTTAAACTTTCCAAATATTATAATATATATAACTAACTAATAATTAAAAATTAATTATGGGAATGGTTAATAAAATATATTAATTATTCTATTAATTACGGGAGTGTATAAAGAGAGTAAATAAACGATTATTAGATAGGTGGTGAGATGTGATTTAAAGTTAAAGCCCTCTTACGGCGACATGTGGCGCTGTGAGGGTTTCATTTTACTATATTATATAGATACTTAAACAAAAAAGACAAAGAATTACTTTTATAGAATAATTATGAAATAATATATTGTGACATTTAATGAATGTTTTAAATGGTCGATCATCATCCTTAATTTGAACATCAAACACTTAGAGCATCTCCAATAGTATAAGCAAATTTGGATCATCAAAAGTTGTCACCTCATGTCCTCAGCATTTGAGGATTGTTTTCAGGGATTGCTAAATTTTATAATTGTATAGTCCACAATGGTACACTTTATCTAAATCTAAAATCTAATCCCGCCACATTTTTCACTGTTCCCGTTCATTTTTATTTTAAGGGTAAAAAATTAATAAATAAATAAACCATGAAAGACAAGAGATGGTATATGATATAAGTATTGATCCATTCGTAATGAAGAAATGAATTTTACATGATTGAAGTTTTTAGGGTCGAAACAATTATAAGATATACAGGTGATCAGAGAAAAAAGAAAAGAAAAAAAAAGCCACATATGAGAGTAAAAGAATAAAATTACAACATCATTTATTTTGGATTAAATTTGTATTTGATGATTGAAAGTCAATCTTCAAATTTGATTATTAGAGAGGACAATTTGATTATTGATATGCTAAATTTTAGTGACTATGTTGGACTCGGGCTGGGCACAGTCCGGTTTGGCTCGGTTTCAATTTGGACTAGACCAAACCAAAATTTTTGTTTTTTTAAACATGACCATTTTGGAATAATTTCCTTTACGGACCAGACAAGACCAAATTATATAGGTTCTGTTCGGTCTAGTTCGGTCCAACAGTTCTTGACATAATTTTTTTTAAAAAAAAATTATACAATTTAAAATTTATATTTAATGGTCCATCATTTAAAAGAAATATATGGCAAGAAGAGTTATCGACTAATTCATATATAAAATATGAGTTGTGCTATTGGCACACCCCTAGCGGTCTATTTATGTTCTATTTTTTAAATTTTGATTTAATTAAATAAAATTAATTATTTTTATTAATTTTTTTGATTTATTTCCAAAATGACAATTTTTTATTTATTTTTCAAACTTAATACACCACATTTCTGATATCTCTATCTGTGATCTCTGTATACGTCTTTCTCGTCTCTCTCTCCCATCTCCATTGAACGATTTATTTTTTCTTCTTATTTATTTATTGAGTTTTTTTTTCTTCTTATTTTATGGTGGAAAAGAAAAAAAATAATAACAGGTTGCTTCAACACAACGACAACTTAATATCATTTTAAAGAACAATTCTTTCATATGCTTTATATCTTTCTCAGATTCTTCTATAATATTTTGTATGTGTGCAAAAAGCAAATTTTAGGGTTTAAGAGTTAAAAAAAAATTCAAAAACGTGGTTTAATTAATTATTTATTTTTGAAAAGGAATTTGAGGTTTTAATAGATTTGCTTTGTAGAAGATTTTTTTCTTAAAATTGTATGTCACTTTAAGTAATTTTGATATAAAAAAAAACTAGATAATTAAGAAAGTGAGGCATAAATATATGTAGGGGGTGTGCCAATAGTGAGTTTTTCTCTAGTAGACATATAACTGTGAGTATATTTATCCACCTCATCACTTTTTACCGGAAAAAGCAATGCAATTTGGTCAAATAATGTTTATATGGCAAAAAGTGATGAAATAGATAAGTGTGCTATAAGTATGGTCAAAGTTATATGCCTACTAAAGAAAAACTATGTCAATAACACCACTCATAAAATATAAACTAAACAAAATATAATAAATATTAAAATTTAAAATTCATATATCTTTTCAAACCAATAAAGTAATAAAATGAAAGCCAAATAACAGAATAAAAATGTGTGCTAAAAGTATTTGGTTTACGGTTCGGTCCGGGTTTGATAAACTTGGACCATAGACCAGATCGGATCATACAGTTTAATTATATAAAAAAGGGCAATTACCAATTGGGTCCAGGACTTTTTTTAAAATTCTAAATTGTTTCCGACTTTTACAAAAGAGACCAAATTGGTCCTTACATTTTTTCTAAGTGTCAAAGCAGTCCCTCTAACTAAGTTCTATCCGTCAACTTTAACTGTTTAGAGGTAAAATTGTATTTCACGGACCAAACTAAGCAGTTTGGTTTGATTTGGTCTGGTTCAACGGTTTTGGGCTTTTTTGCCCACCCCTATGTTGGACAGTGTTTTTTTTTTTGATAAATAATCAAATTTTGATTAGTCTCCTACTTTTGAGGATAACATTGAAGATGATACTTATGTCTCAACCTTAATTACATAAATATTTCTATTTATTATACTTTTTTTTCAAATCTTTCTATTTGACAAAGAATTAAAAAAATAGATATTTTAAATTTCTTTTATTCTATATCAAACATAATTACAAAATTACTTTTTGTATTTTACAAGTATTATATGGATTAACTATTAGTTTGGTTTGAATATCAAATCAAAATTAAAATATTTACTTGAATATCAACAAGGTGACAAACTTGACTCGAGAGAAAAAGTTAATAACTTTATATGGTATGATGGGCAAATATTTACTTATTCATTTGACAAGAAAGAAAGTAATTCTTTCACACGGCCTTTTCTCAAAATGTTGCACAATTTTAGGAAAGGGAAGGGGCCTACGAATCATTGTCTGTGAATTAAAAGAAAAAAAAAATAAAAAAATCATTGTTTGTGGGTAGAAGTGTAGAACATTCGGGTTCCTTGGGTCAAAATCAGGGGTGACACTATCTGTTGATATAATACAAAACAAACCTGACACAAAATTCGAGTTTGAATTGGACTATATATTAGACTTGGATCACTATTGGCTCACTATTGAATTCGACAAGGTTGGAATGTTCAACTTTACTTTCTTAAATTTATTTTGGACGGATATTATATCAAATCATAGTTGATTATTTTTATTTAGAGCGATGATATTGACACCCCTCAAAAACTGTATATATATCCTTTTCGTATAGTAAATCTCTAAACTATTTTAAATATCTCTAATTCGTAAAACGAACCTCATTTAATTGCAAAAATACTATTTTTTGAATTTTATTGTATTATATTTTTATAAGTACACCCCATTATTTTGTTATATAATTATATTTATTTAAAATTTATTGTTTTATATCTTTTTATTCAAATAAATAATTTCTCTTTAAAATTTTTTTATAACTCCTGCAAAAAAAAACATTGGATGTTACTAAAAATTTGTATGAAAACAATTTCTTTTCATTACATTAAAACTTTTTTTTAATTGATTAATTTTTTTAAGCTCAAAATTCTCCAATTCCACCGAATTGAAAAACTACTAGCTATGACCGTAACATGTGCATGTGTTGCTTTAACTCTTTTAGTTTTTAATTTTTAATTTAAAATCCATTAATAGAAAACATCAATTAAATCAACCAAGAAGAATGACCATATGAAAAAGGAGACTCTCAGCACATAACTGTGTATCTCAATTATTTTGTTCCTAAGAATATTTTTTTTAAAAACACACAGTCATAAGAAAGTTTTTTTTTAAAGAAATAATTGTTCATAAGAAAGTTTATTGTTGCTATTGATTTTTGTTTCACTCAATTATAACAGTAAATTGCTTGTCAATTCAATCAATTTGTATTTTTTCAAAGAAATTGAAATTAATATTTAAAATAGAAGTTAGGGTTTAATAAAATATGAAGGTTTTTATTATCATATCAAATAATTAATACGGAGTTTTTTTTATAAAGGATTAATATAAAGCCAATTAATAATTATTGGTGTGTACTTACAAACTATTTAGTCCTTTAAGTAATTTAACTCAAGGGTAATATTGGATTTTCAAAAAAATATTAAATTTGGGTGTACATACGGTTTTTGAGAGGTGCAAATATCGCCACTCTTTTATTTATTGAATGTGTTTGAGTGAATTGAAATTGTGTAATTAAATTAAGTTAGTATTAGTGATTTTTTTTAAGTACTACAAAAACTATTACGATAGAACTGTCAGAATCAAACAATACATGTACGGTCCGGATATCTACTCCTATAATGGGAGATAACTATTCTCATAATTGGAAAGAAATTTCTCCATATATACTTGTAAAATACGTATGGTGGGATTTGAACCCATAAAGTATTATTTCTTTAAAAATATTATATAGTTAAATTAACAAAATTGTGAATTAAAAGGTTAATCGGGTGGTAACAGATAACTTGTTAATTTAATGAGTCAGTATTTGAATTTTAATTTGTGACATGATAAGGTTAACAGATTATGTTTAGATTGACCAAAAAAAATAAATGGATCGAGTACTGGGCCACCCCTAATAAAAATCACAATGGGTTCAGGCTGCTCAAGCCTAAATTCTTCAGAACATGTTTCGCATCAGGTTCATCAAAATTATGGTGCAAGGTAGGATGTGTTCCAAATATGGCAACCGTAACTCAATCGGTAGCAGCATCGGCCGGTAAGATCTTTCTATATCTATATTTTTCAAATAAAATTATATGGTGTATGATTTTTATTTTTTTTGAGTAATGCTAGGCTTTTTAAATTTTTTCTCAAACTTCTTCTCAGATGGTGTTGGTACGTGGCGTGTCAATATCTTATAAATCATGAGATTATATGGTTAGTAATGTGATATTGACACGTCACGTGCTAACACCATTTAAGAAGGAATTTAGGAAGCCTAGCATTACTTTTTTTTTTTTTATACATATAGGTAACATGATTCTATAATATGAATTTACATAAAAAAAAATACATATATAACTGTAGAGCAATACTACACACGCCAAAAAATCAATAAAAATAATCAAACAAAATGATGTAGCGAATAATTTATCTTTACAACTCTAGAACATCAATCCATGAATTACTTGTCGACAAGATGAGATTGATCAAATGGTAAAACTATTCACATATGTACCACGAGGTTGCGGGTTCGAGTTCTCCTCCCTCCTTAAAAAATCTCAAATTTATATAATAGTGTTATATATATATATATATATATATATATATATATATACATACAGTTTTTCTATTGTCACTTCGTCCTGATATAAAACATATCAGGACATAAAATGTGGACCATTAGATTTACATACTTTGACTCAAAGTGTATGCACTTGTCAAAACTTCTCCATAATATGTGGCCCATATTCTTCGTCCTGATGTATTTTATATCTGGACGAACTGGCAGTAGAAAAACTATATATATATATATATATATATATATATATAACAAGTTACTTGTCAAATCATTTTTTGATTTTGAACTTTTTTATATAGTATTACTCATAATTAAAATAGTAATGCTACTTTATCCAAATTTGGTGTCCAAATCTAGTACTCAAATGATGTGACAACACTCTAATCCATTCATTTAAATTGTATTAGATTTGCATGATTTAAATGAATTTATTAAAGTGTTGCCACATCATTTGTACATCATATTTAGACACCAAATTTGGACAAAGTATCATTTCTCTAATTAAAAATGTCTTTTACTTTTAACGACAAGGTTGTAGTTTAATGATAAAAGAGGGTATATTTTAAGTGAAAATTAACAAACAAAGCCTTCCAAATTATGCGCAAATTGTTTTAAACCTTGTTTCTCCGTTGAGCTCGCGGGGGTCGGGGGGCAGCACCCCTAAGATTTTTGTTCAATTTAAAACCCAAATTAGGTTTTGGTTTTGAATCTTCCATTGTTAAAGTTGTTGATTGTTGAGATTTTCAAATGGGGAAGATGATAAACAGTAACTTAGTTTCCGAGACTTTTGTATGTTGTTCGAGACTTTGTGTTTGTGTGTCCGAGACTTTGTATTTGTGTTCCGAGACTTTTGTATGCTGTCCGAGACTTTTTGTATGTTGTCCGAGACTTTGTATTTGTGTATCCAAGACTTTATTCCCAAACTTTGTGATTGTTTTTCGAGACTTCTGCGTTGTTCTTCTGTGCTCCTCTGTTTCTGTTCTGTTCATCTTCTCCAACACCGAATCCCCAATTCGAAACCCTTCGTTTTTAGAGAAAGTTACATACTTCGTTTTTTCAGAGAAATCAAAAGTCGTTATTGTGTTTGGTCGTGGTTGGTGTACTTGTGTCCACCGTCGTTGTCGATGTACGTGTGTTTGTCGATTCGTCAGTTCCACCTCCATTGATGGAAGATTTTGAAATAAAAAAAACAACAAAATGGTAAAAAAGATTACTACTGAGACCATTTTTGTCTTTTAACTATAATAAGTGTTTTTTAAATATAAATTACTAATACAGAGACAGTTTTGAAAAACACTTTAAAAAATACCATTTAATTTTTGGACTTGATGACATAGAGTGAAAATATTAACACTCTATCCAATTGTACTAACAAATCAAATTATTATTTTTTTAAGATAAAATATATTTAAAATAAACGAATTATTTCACTTTTTTTTACAAGGTTTCACATTTTCAACGTTTCCAAACATGGTTTCACGTTTATTTACATATTCAATCATGGTTTCACGAAAAATGTAAAAGAGGAAAACGTGAAACGTTAGTAAGTTAGGGTTAAATTTTTTTTTTCTTCTCTCCAAATTGTGACGCCGTCACGATGGGACAACCCGGTGGCGCTGTTGCCGTGCCTAGGCCCGCACCGCCCAAGCATGGCAGACGCCGAGAGCACCGCTGCCCAAGTGCGGCATCGCCTGGGCAGAGGGTGATGCCTAGCACGATACACATACATCTCGCACGATGCCTAGGTGTCTCACGATGCCTAGAGTGTAGCACTGCCTAGGCGATGCTGCGCCTAGGACAGCTGTGTCCCGACAGCTCCTTCAACGGTCGGCGCACACCCAGGCGGTGTCGTCTCTAGCGAAGGCACCGCCGATGTGAGATGAGAAAGAGCCGAGAGAGAAGATGAGAGAGAGAAGTGAAGAGAGAAAAGAGGGGAGGGTTGGTTTGGGGGTTGTCTTTATATAGGGGTATTACAGTAAGTGTGCAAAAACAAAGTTATAAACCATGGTAGAAATGAATTTTTCCCATATTTTTATAAAGAAAATGTGAAGACAATTTTGCAGCTAAATTGAAATAAAGTATACCTGTTGGATAAATAAAGAAAAGAGTAAAGACTGTACAAGTGAGTGATTTAACTTTCAAGCATCCCATTTTAATTAGGCACCCTTAAGGAAAGTGGGACTTAAAAGGATATATGTATATTCAAGGGTATTGCTATTTTTAATGTTTTCATGCTTTATGTTTATAAATAAGCGTGATAAGTGATAACATTAAAACTTGTGTATTAAAGCACTATTATTTATCAATCTAGACAGTTAATAGAATATAGTTGATTTTTGCACTGCAATTACACGCTATCCAATCAAGTAGCTATTGCCGTTTCCGAAGAAAAGCAGAACATTGCAGCAGTACGCAGCACAAGAAGAAAGGAGGAATAATAAAAGTTTCTAATTAAAGAAGTCCCAAGATTTTTGGAAATACCAGCAAAGTCTGCAACTTGAAGCACGAATTCAGGGAGTGATGCGCTTGCGCGAAACAAAACGCTGAATTGCCGCTGAAGGCGAGGATCCCAAGGGAATCCCAGTGGCCTGTGGACCCTGCGACCCACGCGTGCGATTCCAAGTGCCTGCCCTGTGACTGTTGAGCGGCCTCGATTGGCTTTGCTTGATATTCGGCTCTAAGCTCAGAAGTTGTGGAGGTCCCATTGGGCTTTCTGGTGCTTGGTACTTTCTCTTCTTCAACAGCTCCCACAATAGCTTGTCATCATTTTCTTGACCTCCTTCCATGCCTAGAAACTTCACACAGATAGAACAAGAAAATTATTATTCATTGACAGTACATCATAATCAACCAGAAGAATTTTATTGGGGGGTGACCCAAGTGTGTCTATTCACTCACATTTTCATCCAACTAAATGATATTTCATTTCGCAAATGTATTGTGACTTGTGAGTGAGCAAGTACACTAGTAGTAACATTGTGTTTGTGGGTGCATTTTATTATCAATCATGTAGGCCTATTGATAAATTGTGATGCAAAAGTGTGCAACTGGAAATAATGTACCTTATATGGAACACAAAATTCTCTAGGCTCTATTTTGTTTTCAGAGAGGAACTCAAGGAGTTCATTCAATCTCCTAACTCTCTCATGCGTTTCATTTAATTTGCTCAACGCCTCAACCTTCCCCTCCTCTGCTACTCTGATCCTCTTCCTCGCTTCCTCCAACTCAAGCCTTCCATTTCTTAGTTCCATCTCCATCTCCTCTACAGTCGCCAACAAGCGCATACATGTTCCGAATTTCATATCAGCCTTGAGGCCTTTGACATATTCCACCATCGGATTACACATATGAGCAGCCAGAGACTGCATTAGCTCCTCCACGCCACTCTCCACGGAACCAAAGACTATACCCATGTAATGAAATAAGCCTTGAAGGAGTTTCAACATAGTGAGAGTCAGAGAGGCATCATTATTTCGATGCTGAAGGATGGATAAATGATAGACGGATTTGCGAAATAATTTCTGGAGGGAAACACGATGGTCGGCTAGAGTCTGGAGAATATTGTCCTTGCGTGAATTGACTTGGATCTCTATCTCTTTAAGGAGTTGAATAAGCTGTATAACTTGTGTCTGTTGCTTCTCTACGAGTTCTCTCCCTGCTATGGTGGCTTTTGTAACATAGTTTCCTACCTGTGTGAGTTGTAAAATTAATTGACCGGAAAACGAGAGGATTCATAGACAATTCTACAAACACCTTTGATGCAAACAATACCCAAATTCATGGTAAATTAACTACTCAGATTGAAAAGCTATTGTTGCAGCGATTGAAGAAATCAGTTTCACATTTTTCATCATATTAAAGTAAATTTGGTAAAAACAACGGAACATCAACAATTTCATAAGTACTTACAACAGGACTACAAAAATATCGAATTCTATTTTCCAAATTCAATCTATACCGTTCAATTAAAGATATAATATCGCAGATTAAATAAAACAAGCTTTCATTTTCTTTATCAAAATTAACTGATTTTTTTTTCTGTTACCTCCAAATTGTTATGATCTTCTCGTCGAACAGAAACAGGTGGTACAGTCGGCGATTCAAATACTACACCGTTTCTCAGCCCTCCCTGCCGCTGAATTAACCAAAATTAGAAAGCAATTATTGCTGCTAATTAATTTACAAATATATCCAAAAAAAATTCAGAAAATATAAATTTGATTACATGATCAGGAGAATCTGCGGTGTCGACGCGGATGGTGGTGAATCGTCCCTGTTCGGCCATTTCGACAGTTTTAAGACCGACTAATTTAATCAATGGAAGCGCCAAAGAAGCGAACACCTCCTCGGCCTTTGAAAAAAATAAAATAACAAGAAGTTCATATGAACAAAACTGCAAAATTGTATTGATTCAAGAAGGAGAGTTGTAACTTGTATATAAAAAAGTAAAAACCGAGAAATAATGGTAACTACTTGAAGCAAACCGGTTTTGATCTGCGATTCAAGCTGTTGAAAGGCGATCTTCATTTGATCGTGGCGAGCGATGAGTGTTGTGAGCTTGGAGCGAAGACGATCGGCTGCTAATTGAGAAGGAGTGATGCGTGATCTCTGTCGAGTCAACATATTTGGCGGCAACTTCATGGAAGAAGACTAATGTCTGAGCCGTTTGAATTTTTTGTATTTTTTGTATTTTGTGAATTGATGTTGATGGAAGCAAAATGGAGGGAAATATACACTATTCAATTGTTCACTTCCCTTCTCTTTTTACAATTTTATGACTGTTGATTTTTTTTTTTTTTGGTTTTTAAACCATCCGGTTTCGGGGCGGGGCAGATCCACCATACGGTGCAATCAGCCTTGTCCACACCCCGACTAATCCGGACTCGCACCGGGTCGACCCACTAAAGGGTAAAGTGCTCCCAATATGTGCAGCTCTGTTCACAAGGGGTTGAACCCACGACTTTACTTAAAGGATGAGAGTGTCAAACCAATCACACCAACACATGATCGGTATTGATTATTATTTCATATATAAGTGGATCAAAATAAGACATCGTTTTTTTATCACCGAGGTCGGTTAAGAGGAGTAATGCTAGACTTTCTAAATTCTTTTACAAATTCCTTCTCAAATTTTGTTGGCACATGATGTGCCAACATCATCACGGCACTTAGGGGTGGGCACTAAGTTCGGAACCGAACCGAACCGAACCAAAAAAGGGTGTTCGGTTCGGTTCATAAAATGAATTCAGTTTAAACCGGTTTAAAAAATTGAAAACCGAAAAGTTTTCGGTTCAAACCGGTTTGGTTTTCCAAAAACCGGTTTGAACCTATTAAACCGCTTATATAAGTAAAAAAAAACCCCTAACTTACTTCTTTTCTTTTATTAAATATTATTATTTATTAGTTAGGTTTGATTTGGGTTTTTTTGGGCTTGGACTATTAAAATTTATAAACTTTGGCCCAAAATTAGAATCCAAAAACCCATCAAATTTTAAAACATATTAAAATGACTCATTAAACCCATCAAGCCCATAAAGCCCATTAGACCCAAAACCAAAATGAAATGAACCGAACCGATTAAAATCAGTTCGGTTCAGTTCGGTTACCATTTCTTATTCGGTTTAAACTGGTTCAATTTTAGATAAACCGAAATATTTTCGGTTCAGTTCGGTTTTACCCAAAACCGAACCGAACCGAACCGTGCCCACCCCTAACGGCACTCATCACATAATCTCATGATTTATAAGTTGTTGACATGTCACGTGCCAACACTGTTTGGAAAAAAATTTAAAAAGTCTAGCATTACTCTAGTCAAGAGGTACATACCTCCAATTTCAAAATATTATAATAGTGTAAATAAATTAAAAATATTTTTTAAAAAAATTGGGAAAAGATTACATCTATCTATACTATTAGATTTTTGTTTTCTTTTAGATACATATAAAAATGATATTTGCTGGTCTGCTGGGACTTGGGATACAGAAAATATCTATTTATAAATGGACAGTTTTTCTTTTTCTGATTCCCTAAGGAGGCTAGTTGAAATTTTATTTTTATTTTGGCCCTTTTTTATATATATATATTTTTTTTCAAATTGTCAAAATTTGTAAAAAGAAAATATGACATCCTCGCCTACAACACATCCAGATTCAGGTAGATTAAAATTCCAACTGCTATACAAAACAACACATCAAAATTGATCTGTCACTGTGACACTGTCTAAAAATTACAAGGAATCCTTAATGCTTGTAAAGTAGCACAATCTTGCAAGATGGGAGAAGGAACATCAATAACAAAGGTCTTGAAGGAGAAATACGAAACAGTGGATCACTCTTCATCACTTTCATCACTTTCAGATGCCTTGGATGCTGCGTAAGACCTGAGAATACGCCGGTAGTTCTCAGGACTGTCATACCATGTTGGGGTATTGATGATAGCCTTTTCCAGCCACATGTTATCATACACCTTCTTCTCATTTAACTTCTTCCAGAACTTACCCCACGAGTTCATTGCACTCGTTAAACGAACACTCTTGCTTCCTTTAAAGAGATACTTTATGTAGTCCTTTGCTAGCCGAATCAGCTCCTCGCCTGTAAGGATGTATATGTACTGCATATGATATTATTGAAAGAGAAATGTTAATGCAGATCAACATTTCTCAGGAAACAAGTTAACTTGGGGCATAAAAAGGAGAAGATATGATGTATTACACATGTATGATGCTTGTTAGCTTAAGATAAAACAACAAAGATATGACGCTAATATATCATGATATGCTGGAAACCATGAATATCAAACCCAGAGTTCTGGTCTAGTTTTAGTTGATATTATCATGTGATCCGGTAATTTCTGGAAGACAAATCATTTTTTAGTATCATTCTGGCATTCCAGGAATCAGCATTTTTCCAACAAATTACAACCCTCCATTTTCTATTCGTACCTAGACAGCATTCTCAACTCTTTTTTTCTCTCTTTTTTTTTTTTTATCATTCATTTTTTTCTTCCATTTTAAGCATCAAAACAAGCATATCATCAGTTATTAGCAGAATAATATATATATATATATATATTACATAGTTGGCTTTGCACTCGTATTGATTTCATGTGACAGAATGCTTCCATTACGTGCACCATTTCCATAAATCTGTAAAATGTTATTTAAAAGATTTTTTTTTTTTGACAGACGGTATTCTTAAGACCTTGTTAATTGACAAGAGTAAATTTGGTTAGAAGAAGCTGTTTGACACAGCCAGGAAAGAAAAAGTGACAAAAAAGAAACAGATCATTTTACCAGAAATATAAAGCCAATGGTTGCAAGTACCACTTGCACTGTTTCATCCATTACACCAGAAACTTCATCCCCTGATTCTCCAGAACCATCCCCGCCACCTCCGCCGCCATCACGTGGTGGACTTTTGCCACCACTTCCATCAAAATATTCTTTCTTTTCCATCTGCTGCCGTAATACATCCTCTACTGCCTGTCCCTTGTTAAAATTTTCCAAAGCTTTACCAAAAGCTTTCCATGGAGCTCCCTGATGACAAATAAGCAGTAAACTGAAATGCAATATTTTCAACAAACAGTACACAGAAGTGACTTATCTACAACAGGATAGTTATGGGCAACTCATGATCCTAGTTCTCATCTTATATACAACAGGGTCTAAAAGTCCTTAGTCCTTACTGTTTTCTTACAGAACAAAATATTGGCTTATATGTCCTTTGTGAACAGAGCTATATAAAAAGTAATAAAACAAGTTGCAAAGATGCTACACTTGCATTGAAGAAAAGATAAGTCAAACGGGTAAACAGATATAAAACGGCAAAACTAGATTCCTCGGACAGGTGAAGTCTCAGCATAAAATGTCTTAACTTACTAAACCAATTAGTTATCAGAAAGCATTTCATGATTAAGACTTCTAATTTTTTGGCAGCTTTAAAATTTCTTTGGAAGTTGATAGAATCAGTACTTAAACAGACTAATCGTCACAAATTTCAGCTTTCAATCCAGTTAAAAAGCCAGGTTTTAACACACATTTCAATCAAATCTTTAAGGATAGTGTAAAGGAAATGGCGGCGAAAATCCCAATGTTTCAGCAGTGGACAAAGCAGTTAGAGATGTAATGCTATTGAGTTAAAGCTGAAAACTTGCTGAGATCATTACACAATACAATCTTAAACAAGAATATCAAGAAAAATATAAGTCAAATAAAATAAACAATGCTATTAGCACAGAATGTAAAACAATATATAGCCAATCATATCGTTTTGAAATCTCTACCCAAACAAATACATTACAAGTAATAATTGATCACCCAAAAAAAGCATTCAAAAGCAGAGCAAAATGAAGAGAAAAAAATTTAAAATTTGATACCTCATTTTGGGGCTTATCTTCGCCACCACCGAGTAAGCAAACAGGGGAGCGCTGTATCTGGCACTTCAAGTGAGGCGAGAGTAGCTTGTACAGTCGTCGCATTTAGTTTCAGTGAAGTACGAAACGGCGTACTGGGTATGCGTTTTCTTAGAGGTCTGTTTGGAAGATTGCTGCATAGACCACCAGCCTGAATGCAACTCATTCTTCACCAATCCTTAGTCGCACATCTGGAAAAACCAGAAACAATAACAATTTTAGAATTGCAATAACTTGCGTATATGATAAATATATATATATATATATATATATATATATGGGAATTTTGGGTTTACATGTTTTATATGTAAATCCTCGATTATTTCTCCCGAAGTGCTGAAGGATAACCCTAGAAATGTAGACAGAGTGACTCAGAAACTCAGAACCTGATCTTAATAAAACAAAGATAAAAACGACGTCGTTCGAAAACTCTTGAGAGAGGGTTTTTTTTTTTTTTTTTTTAATTATTAAATCATTATGTAAATACTATAATACTAAAAAAAATACATGCTCCAAATTTGGATTGTTGACTGAATTTCAGCCTTCCGTGGTCTCTTTCTCCAGTTTAATGAATATATTTTCTTTTAAAAAATAAAAAATATAAATATAAATGTAGTCATATTTGTTGATTTTTTTAATTTTAAATAATAAAAATTTAATAAATTTGATAGAGAAAATTGAGATTGAAACAATTCTAAAAAAATATTCAATACATTGGTTGTATTTGTTGACTTTTATAATTTTAAATAATAAACAAAAATAATATATCAAATAGAATTTTATATTGAAGTACAATGCTAAAATGATGTGTAAAATATAATATTTTACTATTTTTTTATACCAAATTTGGCATTGGCATTGTCAATTTAATTTGGATTTTGAAAAGCTTTTAAAGTTTTTTTTTTTTCAAATGGATGACTTTTGCAGAATTTATGGATTTATATTGACTTGTATAGAAATAAAAATATGAAATACTTACAAAGACAAATATAGATTTTCATTTTAAAAGACTTTTAAAGATATCGATAGATTTTTATTGACTTTGTCCATACACTAAACAAGCTCCAACATCACTCTAACAAGTGTGTTGAGTGTTTCTATTTCTCTCTTCTGCTCGTAAGTTTATGCAACAATTTTCTCTTTTATGAATTTTGGATTTTGAAGCCATTTTGTGAGCAAGACACGCAAAATTGATGCTTTGATACACATTGTGCGAATAAAGAGACCAAATCTTACAAAATAGATGCAAATCACAACAGCCTGAAAAAATATTATGAGATTTTTACACCGATTTACTGAGAATTATCAAAAATGAGGATGTTATGTTAGTTTGGTGTTGCCATTGTTGACCAAATAAATTCTGGTGAAGGGATTCATTTTCCAAAAGATAAAAATCACATTAATCTCAACAAATGCTCATATTCTAACATCTAAACATTAGAAGTGAAAAAAAAAATGAGCTACTTGGTTAGGCATCATGGTTTCAACTACATTGGCAATCATACAACAGGAGTTGCTCTACGGCTTAAGCAGGAACAAATTGGAGAACTGGGAAAAGCAATGAGTGACTTACGCAAATATAAAGCGTAACCATGATAATTTCACACTATCGAACCTTGGTACAAATAATACAAATAATGGAAGGATTACAACTAAAAGCCATACAAACATTAGAAATTTAACAAAGTTTTCCAGATAAGATACAGATCAAACCTAATAGCTACTAGCCTCCTCCACAATGCAGCAATTATTCTAAATAAACAGTCAATTAACAACTCAAAAACAAAATTCATTACTAATTCAAAATAGTTGGCAAATCATCCTTAACATCAATTCAAACATTCACACTATTCCAAAAGTTTAATCAAATAAAACATTATTAGAACCAACAAGAATAAAACTATTCCAAAAGTTTCAAAACCAAGTAGATCGTTTCTAACAGAATCACATATTCCGCCAATTCATAAAATATCCACTAAAAACGCTTTTTAGGTGTCATTTTCAAGAACTCAATCTTTTTTGCTCTAGTATTAAGCAACTTAAGCGACTTGAAATGAGGACAATTATCCAATTTTGGGATCGCCTTGATAAGATCCCAAGAACTATGCTCTCTTATGGCAATTGAATTGATAGTATGATTGAGCTTGTCAATGCTATGAGTGAGCTTGGCTATAACATCTGGTTGAGTATTGTTGGTCTCAAATGAGTTCGATTTTCCATCATACTCGGTTCTATTCCATTTTCTAATTGATGTGAGAACCTCCGAACTCATAGGCTAAGAAGGTACTGATCAAGAGAAACATCAAAATCAAAACCCATCATAGAAAAATAAAACGAAAATGCAAACACAGTTTTCTTATTCATCAAATTAATCAAGGCTCAAAACCCTAATTACTAACCCAAATTAATCACAAATTTATGAGGGAGATAAATTACCAAGAAAGCATCGTTGGCTTCGTCCCTAGCTCCCTGTTGCAACATTGCCTTTAGAAAAGTGATGAATGTTCGTACGTTTTTTTTAGAAAGAAAGTCTTCAAAAGTCTTTTGGGAGAGTGTGGGAGAAATAGGGAGAAATTATGAGATTTGATATTTATACCTTTAGCACAAAAGTCTACAAAATTCATGATATGCTGAATTCCATAAAAGTCATTGACAATTTGAATATCGCTGGACTTTTATAGACTTTTAAAAAGTATCGATTGAATACCTCAGAACTTTTATAGACTTTTTGAAAGTTTATAAAAGACTATATTGAATGACCCGTGACTTTTAAAGAGTCATTAAAAGTTTAGATTGAATACACCTAAACTTTTTAATTCTATAAAAGTCATTAAAAGTCTTTCTAAATCCAAATCGAATACAAACCTCTTAAAAGTTAAAACTTTGAACAAAGAAAATACACTCCCCAATTCCCATGGTTGTTATGGACATAGGTGTCAAAAATGGACTCGGTTCCGTCAAATCCGAATACGGCCCAGATAGAATGTTGTTAAAGTCTGAACATTGTTAAAGTCCGATTTCAGACTTTTCAAGGAAAACTTTTTTGGTCCGAATCCAATCCGTTGGAAGTCTTATACGGTCATAAATTCAAATAAAAATTAAATACATGTTGTTTAGTTAAAAAAATAAAGTTATATATATATATATGTTGATGCAAAACACTGGGTATGCTAAATGCACCATGAGGTAAGCTTTTTATTGACCCGTTAAGACTTGGGTAAGCATTTCACTTTGGTGATACAATTTTGGTGTTTTACATGAACTTGAAAAATTACTGATCTAAGAGTGTTCGAAAATACGGTAAAATCGGCTGCCTAGGCGTTGCCTATACTCTGGGCGAACGCCGGCCGTCCCGTTTCGGTCAAATCGGCCATATTAGGCGCCCAGAAGAAAATTGACCGGTTTGATGGAAAAATCGTGCTAATCAGAGTCAACGTTGTTGTCACCGTCTAGTCATTCCAAAACTCGTCGTCGACGGAAGTCGTTTGATCGGTCAAACCGTCTCTAAAAGGTCGTCTTCGCCGGCGAGTGGATCGTCACCAACCTGACCAGAAGCTTCAAGAGGCGCTGGAGAATAAAAGCCATATGCATGGTGTCCATATCCAACACCATTCACGGCGGAAAAAAAACACACAAAAAAAACACATAAAAAGATGAATATAAGTTTCAGAGAAAAGAAAAGAAAAACATGAGCCTACTTTATGAAGAAAGGGATGAAGAGAAAGACATAGAGTGTATGTGTTGAAAATTAAAATATGATTATGGAGGTTAGGTTTATAGAGCAAAAGATGATAAGATTAAGGAAAAAAATTGAAAAGAAGTTGAACGATGAAGAGAGAGATAGAGAGATGGTGTATTGTTCATGTTGAAAATTAGTCGTGACTTAAAAATTTGAATATAATTATGGAGGTTTATCGGGAAAAGAAAGAAAAATAATATAAAATATATGTTTTGGAGAAAAGTTTTTGAAAAGAGGATCCAACCATCATTAATGATGGTGGGTGGTGGTACCTGATGTAGTTAAAAAAGTAACTTAAAAAGTAAAGTAAAAAATAGAAATATATATATATATATATATATATAAAATTCAACAGCATAGGCGGCGGCGTCTAGACGCACTAGGCTCATATTCTGTATAGGCGTTTGGTGCTAGACTACCACCCGACTAGCGTCTAGACTAGCGCCTAGCGTTTACTAGAACACTAATCTGAGCTGAGAAAATGCTTAAATCGAGCTGATCTCATGACTCAAAAAAAGATTCATCGTGTATTTCTCTCGACTATCCTTACATTTATAACTAATTCTCTTTGTGTGTGTGTGTGTTTTTATTTACTTGTCCTTTGTTTGATTTACCTTTATATATTTATAATGTTTGTACACATTGGTATTTTGTGTGATTTACCTTTATCTATTTATAGTGTTCTTACAAATTGGTATTGACATGTGTGATTTTGTTTTTGAGACATGGGATGAGAGCCACGTGTTCATCACATGCAACTTGGTCTTGATAACTCATTATCTCTCTTGAAGCTCAACTTGACATTTTTCTAGTCAGTGTGACACCTGTTATTATGTTGATCTTAGCTCGTGACATGTGTTTCATTAGCTCGAGTCCGACTTTTGTTTATCCGACCTCTTCTTTCTCATCTCTTATTTATTTTTCAAAGTGGTATTTATTGTGGACTTTTGCATACCTGACCTTTTATTTCCTATATCTTATTTATTTGTCAAATGACATTTATTGTTGGCTTTGGTCGGACTTTTGTTATATCCGACCTCTTCTTATGATCTGTGTTTAAGTCAGCTTGGCTTTTAGCCAACCTGATTTTATAAGATGTGTAACATATATAACCTTTCCTCGAAATGACTTTTAGTCAACCTGAGCTATATGAGGTATAGCATTCATATCCTTTCAATCTTTTTCCCAAATTAAAACACTAATCGAACTTACCTCGAATATTTATGCATAGCAATATATATATGGGGGGATGATCTATAGCGCCTAAACATTACATAATTTGTGGACCTTTGGATTATGATGACTTGGATGGTAGAGGTGCACTCATACCTATATGCATCTCAAATAAATGTGCTCCCTCTTCTCTCTCATTTTTAATTGAATTTCTTTCCTTCCCATTATTAATAATAAACGGTCAGCTAGTTAATTTTCTCTCTCCTCTCCCAATTATGCCCTTTCTCTCTCATATTTTCTTATGTACACATGCATTTCTAGCAAACCATTCATTTGATCAGACCATCAAAATTTAAAAACATCCTTTTAATCTAAAAACAAAGCTTTCTCATCTTCAAACTCATCTTCACTCCAAAATCCATGTTTAACTTACTACTGCCATGAAACCTTTTTTTTTTTAGCTTAATTACTATAAAACTTGTTTAATATTCAAACACCAAAACAAAATTAATGCCTGATTTCTGACTTATTAAAAGCTATAATGATAGTTGAGTTTCAATCCTCTTTTTTTAAAAAAAAAAAAAAAAAACCAGTTTCATCTTATTTTAAAATTATGATTTGGCTCTAAGTTAATTTTCAAATTTCAATCTGTTAAAGGATTTAGTTTCAAGCAATTATTTACTGGAACTTTTACATGTTACTTTTCGCCTGTGTACTATTTAGAGTGGGACAAGATTAATATTTTACCATTTGAATGAGTGAGTAAAACTTTATAATAGGCAATTTCCGGTTTAAAAAAGTAAAAGCAAAAATGATATTGACTCCAACATCATTCAAATAAGTTGTAGCTCATTACAAACAATTTTTTATTACTCAAACATTAGACCTTATAATTAGTCAATTCTTAGTTCATAAAAACTACAATAATAGTCACTCTAACATATGGATGAACAATATAAGTAGGAGAAGATTATTCAAAACGCATGTAGTTCATTACAAACAATATTAGGTTACTCCACCATCAGACCCCAATCCAATGGAAGATGCTTGTTTTGTCCATCATTGCAATCCTGTAAGAATATATAAATATTATAATAATTACAATTCACAAAATGAAAGGAAGAAAAACATGATTAAGATACATTTAATGAAAACTTATAGAGATTTCCATCACCACTCTCATTGTCTTGGTTCAATGCATTTGTTTCATCATCATCTGAAATTTGACAAGAAATGACATTTAACTTGAGTAAAAATGTCTAAATTGAGAATATACAATGCAAATTAATTAATTAATTACCTAAGTTAGCTAATTCAATTTTTCTTATCTTTAGATTTAAAGGACAAATCTGTTTGTCATGCTTAAACTTTCTACATGAGGCACATTGCATTTTCTTCTTACCAAGGACTAACTCAATACAACTTTTTAGTTTTTCTGATTTTTGTTGTTTTTCTTCCTGCCTTTTGTTTGTAAAATATTAGAATCCAAAAGCAATGATGATGATGAATGAATCGTAGTACATGGATCATCTTTCTATTGGGATACAACAGTTTGCTGCTAATAAACTTCTGACAATTTTTTGGATAATTCCTTTATGTAAATTGTGTATGTCTCATTTGAATCTACTGCAACACAAGCTAATTTAGTGGCATGGTGACACATATGACCAAGTCTCAAAGCCTCTGATTTTTCTTTTCCGTTATTCTTCTCTTTTGAATCAATTATTCTGAACTTATTAGCCCATTGTCTCTATCTTGGTAGAATAAAATGATTCGGTATTGTATCAATATCTAAATCAACAAATACTTTCAAAAAGTGTTTACAAAGTATTCTAGGAAATTCGAAGTTTTGGCATTCGCACGTACCTTTATAGGTTTGCAAATTAAATTTCACTAAAAACTCTTCAGGTTCACTATATTTTGTCTTCACTGAGAATGAATGATATTCATTGTCACTTTCTATTTCATCAAATTTATATCTACAAGCTTGATCCCACTCATTCTTGAATTTATTAAAAACTTTTCTAGTATAAAATTGTGTTGCACATTTCAAAAGTAGTTCCCATCATTGACAACGCGATACTTGTATTCGACTCAAAATCTTCATCACTTTCTCTTTCCATAAACCTCTTAACGCTAGCTCATATTAGAAAACAAAATCCTTAAGATTTGTCATAGATGTAACAAATCCATTAAAAATGAATTAATTCCTTCATTACACCCAGTGGTATTCTTTCTAGTAAAAAATATGGTACGATTGATTATTCAACCATTGATTATTTTCCAATTCATTTTTCATAAGAAAAGTCTTTCATTATTCTTCAAATTCTTTTATCTTGTATGTTGACATAATTTTTTTTTTTCATCCCAACCTTAAAATTTGACTTATTGAAGTACACATGTGACAATATCTCAACAAACTTTTTATCAATGTGCCATAGACATAAAAGATGGTGAGCGTTAGGAAATACCTTGACAATTGCTCCCCGCATTGCTAAGTCTTGGTGGATGATGATAGAAACCGGATGACGTCCTCCCTACAGCTTCAAGCCATGTCTCAAACAACCACATAAATGTTGTATCTGTTTCATCTTGCAAAAGTGCACATCCAAATTGAATTGATTATAAGTGGTGGTTCATTCCAGTAAACGGTGCAAATGACATATCATATTTGTTCGTCCTATAAGTTGTATCAAAACTGACTAAAACTCCACAAGTGATGATATGCCATACGTGATTGAGAATTCATCCAAAAGAAATTAAGCTGCCCTCCCATCTTCATCATAATGAATTGCATAAAAGAATTGAGGGTTCTCAGCTTGATTTTTTCTAAAGTAAGTAAGAATTGATTGAGCATCCACATCATCTAGTTGTCTGTGTCGAACATTCCTCAAATGTTTATAACAATCTTGACTATCAAATCCAATGTTTGGCCCATCCAAAATCGAATAAACCTTTCCAATTTGCAAATTCTCTTTCTGGAAAGTTTCAGTTAATCTTTTAGCTGTTTTAGGCATATATTTGTTGGACTTCATCTTCATTCTTTTTGCCGAAGACACTATTTTATGATTATGAGTGTCTTTAAAAACTGAAAATTTCCATTTGTCCGACCATTTGTCACATACAATCTGCATACTTATAGTGGTAAAAAAAATCGACAGACGGTCCAACTGTCGAGCCCATTAACAGAGGGACAGAAATACATCCCAAAATGGCTACCAAATGGTTAGGAGTCAATTAAGAGACCCATAATTGAAAGAGCCCCACATTAAAATAATCTCATATTGCCAAGTAATTAAGCCTAGCCTATTCAAAGAAGTGGGTCAATTCGAACGTGGTCAAAAGGAAATTTGAATCTCCTTTTGCTGACCTTAAATGTCATAAAGACGTTACACGACTCTCAACGTCAAACATAGGCAATTGTTGCTTTAATTGTCAAATGCACGTGAATCAAAACGGATAATTAAAAGTCCAAGATTCACACACATACAATGCTAGGAAAACATTTGAAAGTTCATGGCCTTCACTATAAATATCAGACATCCTCTCAGTGAAAGTGGTCATATTTTTCCAGAACTATTACGCGAAAGCTCTCTGCTTCACTTTGCAATCTTCGCTAATCATTTATTGCTCTCTCCACAGCACATTAAGCGTCGAGCAACCATAATAGTCGGCCCAGTCGAACCTCGCCACTAGAGACCCTGGTTAACTAGGCATCACTTACTTGCTAGCCAACACCTACTAGATAGGCCATTCAACACCCAATGTCAATCTGTACATATCATCTATTCTATTCGACAAGACACATCGAACTCACGGTTTGCTATCTCTTACTTTTATTTTTGCTCGACTTTGTCTCCTACAATATACTAACTAGAGCATCAGAGAGTCCCCCATTGGAACCACACCCATCCGAGGCTCAATGATCACCTTTTTTTGTCTATTGTGTAGGTTGCCAATACCCAATAATGATCGAGCTTTCTTTTTGGAACCTGATTTGGAGATATAAGTACTGGATTCCGTTTTTGGTGTTATTTCTAATAGATATTGTGCATCGAGGATGGACTTGAACAGTTGTGCTTATATCCTGATATGTGTCAAATTGGCTAAGCTTGCTAAGTAAGGTTGCTTTGGCAAGCTGACCTTGACTTGGCGATCCCATGCCTTGCACTTTGGCAAATATTTATCAAAACCTTCAATTGTTTAAATTCGTGGTGTTGCCGCGTGTTGTGTGCTGATCATCTGATGACGTGCTCTAGTTTTGACTTTTGGATGATGTGGACTAATATGTTCAGTGTTTCCTGCTACTTATTCTGACGTGTCAAGCTGAATAAAATCTCTCCAACACAACCAATGAAAATAAGAAGATTAATCAATTTAAGTATGGTGGGTAGTCAAAAGCCCCCATTAATAAAAGCAACAAGAATGACAATATAAGATTCATTAAGTGGTATACACCTCACAAGACACATTTATACCATGAGGTTGTAGGTTCTAGTCGTGTCCCATCATCAAACCATGAATTATTATATTTTTTTATTGGGTGTCGATATTGTCACTCATAAAACTTATTAGAAAACTTATATTTTATTCAAAAAATTAGTTACAAAAATATCCTAATAGAAATTTACCAATAAGGATAAATTACTTTAATTAAAATAAACTAAATACTATATACACTCATTAATTACACACATAACTTCAACTATATTTCTTTATTAAAAAAACTTACCTTTCAAAAAAAAACTTACGATAAACCCTAATTTTTATGATAAACAGTGATTAAACTCTAATTTTATTTCAAGTATCAAACTTTCTCATCATCACATGATTATTATATTGTTTTTGTCTTTCTTTTATGTATAGTTATGAACTCTATCAATATACAAAATATATATTTTTAACGATAGCTGTAGATATCAACAAGTTTTTTTTAAGATATCTGTAGATTTCAATAAGTTTTTTTTAAGATAGTTGTATAAAAAAGAGAATTTCAGATTGAATATCTCTTAACCGCATATACAGTTCCACATATTCCCTTTTATTAGGCTTCTATATTCGAGATATTTTCAAAAGTAAATTGGACAATCATTAAAAGAGGATTTGATTTCAAAAATAATATTTTTTTTATATAAATTGGATGTGGTAATAATTTAAGAGTGTTTATAAATAATATGTATTAAAATAAATATATTTATTTTCAATGGGGGTACTGTTGGTATTAGGATGAGTGCTTATAGTAATATTTATTTTTAAATTTTAGACATAGGTATACTAATAAAAATAGGTGTATTAATAAGTTTTATGGGTGATAATATCCGTACCTCTTTTTATTAAAAAAAAACATACATTAATGTAAAAAATCAAATCAAGTGTTTAAAATATATTGACATCAAATAAATTTGGGGTAAACCAACAGTTTAAAAAAGATCGCTTATGACCAGGTTATGACCAATAAAAACACAACCTTACCAAAATACCTTTCATTACAACTTAGAGAGAATGCACGAATGGATCACATGTCTTTTTTTTGTGTGTATCACACATAAAATACGAATAGAGTACACAAATGGATCACAAAACATGCGGGTGAGTAACGAATTGATCACCTTTTTTTCCTGGGAACATGAGAGATTGCCCCACAATTTAGGGGCATTTAAGACATGTCTTAGCTATAAGTGATTTTTGAAAACTATGTTTGGTTATAAATGCAATTTTTTTTTTAAAGTGTCTAAATGTGATAAAAGTGCCGGGCAGGTGGTCATTTTATAGACTTTGCACAATAAATTTCTTACTTCTCAATGCCACTTGAAAGCAAATGTTGACTAATATCAAAGAATCAAATCTCCTCTAGTGGCGACAAATGAAAGCGTCTAAGTTGGCTTGTCCTCAATTCAAAAAATCTAGAGGAGGTGAATATGTGTATTTTTTGTTTTAGTTTTACCAACTTTGGTTAATCAAATTAAAATAGAGAAGCTCAAAACAAATCCAGAAACAGTTTTCAAGTTTCCACGCCAATCAATTGCTCCCTGCATTTAATCTCCACATTTATCCCCGTATCTTATTAATTGATCTTCACATCTTATCAATTGATCTCCACTTCTTTCCTAATATATTTTATACCTTTTATTTCAAAATGATTTTTGAACAAGATATTAACCAAAACAACCACGACTCAAATTAAATGCAATCATAATACGAGTAGTACACAACTCAAAAAGGTTTACTTGAAAAAATACAAGATGACTTAATTACGTAAAAAAAAGAATTCATCATATTAATTAAGTAAAAAAGAATCCATCATATTTCAACGTAATACTCTTAGTTTAAAGGACTTACTCAATTTATCTTTAGAGTTACGTCACATCTAATGCTTGTGCTATGGTTATCACCTTCCTCCAATGCTTCCAGCCTCAAGACATCTTCCTTATGGATGTTTTGCTTCAGCTGATGAAAATCCTTGGCTGACCTTACTACTCCTTTGATAAAACCCCTAATCACTTTTTTGCTGCAGCTGTCCTTATTATTAATTAATTTTTTTTCAGTGTAAAATTTTTGCATTATGAATGTTTGTATGTGAGGGAAAATCAAGATCTCGATCTTTCCCTCTTATAACAACAAGAACAAAGCCTAAACAAATCTAAGGTTGAATCCTCTGAATGATATGATTAGATAAATTGAAATTGCTGCACTCATGCATGTCTTTCAACTATGAAGGAATAAATTTCTCTAAGAGCAGTTGATCACAAAAACCGAACAAAGCAAAGGAGAAAAAAGTGTAAGATTTTTATGAAATTAAGTGGAATGTGAATTTTATGAGGTTTGCTGTTACTCGTGAGCAAGTTCAAATCTAATGAAAATGATGATTCTATGAAATTATACTTTTAAGTTTATGAACATCGAATTGATTGGAATATTTAAGTAAGAGAGTTGACCAGATAAAACTTGTTACATATGCGAACAATATTTTTTGGACTTAGTGTACCTTAACTACATTATTTATACAGGAAATAGTATGGGCTATAATAGATATATATATATATATATATATATATATATATATATTGGTCCGGTAATAATCCTATTAGAATTATTGTTCCTTTTGGGGTTATCCGTCCCATTAGGATTGAGAATTCCCTTATGAGTTAAGATTCTAGTAAGTAAATAACATTCTTTTTATGTGGACGTTTAAGTGTAACACTGGTTTAATAAGTTAAGTTTAAATGACGTCAATAAACAAAAATACTTGCATCTCATTCTTTTATTATGTTTTTGTCATTTATAGGATTTTTTTTTTCAAAAACCTCCATCTATGGAGATGGAACAGACCTCCATTGGAGGTCGAGGAAGAAAATGAACCAAAAAAAATTGGAAATTTTTATTTTTGTCTAATAAGTCTTAGAAATTGCAAATATATCCGATAAGTATTGGAAACTACTAAATAAGTCTCGAAAATTATAAAATAAGTCTCGAAAATACCAAAATAAATCTCGAAAAAATAGAAAAAAAAATATGAAACTTATTTTTGTGAATTGAGCCTATTTGGCAGGGCTTTTGGAGGAGTGTTTTTGACTTTTGGGACCTTGAAGCAGCTTATATGGGTCTTTGGATGTCTTGTTGGAAGAGCTTTCCAAAAATTACGGGTTTTCTTGAAAGGCTTTCACCAAAAACAAGCGAAGATCATTTTCGTTTTATGAAACTTTCATATTCACCATTTTACCCTTACATCAAACAAAAGCAAAACAAAAAATTACACTCATATCCCATCTTTCTCTCCTTCAATGTGCTATACAGATCAATTTTCCAGAATTTTTTTTTTAAAGATTCACGCGAATCCTTTGCAAATGACACTCAAACAACACAAAAAAATACTGCAGATCCATGTTCCAGAATTTATTTTTAGAAAGATTTACGCGAATCCTTTGCAAAAGACACTCAAAACACAAAAAATAATCAAATGAAGAGGAAAACTCCTTTTTTTTTTAACACAAAAAGCCACAATCACTGGAAAACAGAGCTCGAAAGAGCTAAAAAAAACAGGGCAGAAAGCTCCATCCAAACAATCCAAACAATCCAAAACAAAAGGACCACTGGAACTCTTCTTCGAACCGAAATCGAAGACTTTCATGACCGCCAAGCCTTTCATCAAGAAGGACAAAACTGCTGAACCCAATCTGGAAAAAGCCAAGCCAACTCAAGACAGGAAAACATGAGAGTAAAGAATAAGATGGTGAAATTTGTAGAGAAAAAAAGAAAGAAAAAAATGGTGGGTGTTAGATGTCGGCGATGGAACTTGGATGAGTTTGGGTTTAGCATTTGTTTTATTTTTATGATTTTATCTGACTACTCAATATTTCATTTATATTAATTACATTTATTATTTATTATTAGAAAAATACATTTGAGTCATTAAATTTTTATATGCTTAGTTTATTTTAAAATTATTATTATTATAAATTATTTTAATTTAAAACTTTTAAATATACATTATTTTTACCAATATTATTTAATCAATTATTTTAATTAAAAAAAATTACATGTAGTATTAATCATTCTAATTAGGGGGCATTATGGGAATATTTAGACTATGAGATATTTTAAGATGTTTCACCCAAACGGTCTTAAAAGCCGTTCTGGAGATAAAAACTCTTCTGAAATACATTATCCAAACGGTTTCTAAAAATCTCAAGTTTTTACTTCTCTTCTTCTACTGATAAAAGTTAAAAGTAAAAGTTATCCCAAACAAGTCCAATGTGTTTTGAAGGTATTTTTACCAGATTCATACTTTAGATACTATTAAAACCTAAGTTATTAATAAGTTTGTGATAGTTTTAAAACTCACTTTTTAAAGAGTGCTATTAAATTTTCGAGTCCATTACATAATTGTCTACCGGTATGCAACTTGAGTAAGAGTGAGGAGAGTAGAATGCTTCATATAATCTTTTGTCTTGTTGTTCTTCAGATTATTGTGTCATCATGATTCTGAAAATTTATGTACGTTTTCATGTTTATGTATTTAATATGTGATATAAGATTATTGCATATTGCTTAAAGAAAGCGCCACTCTAAACCTTTCTTGATTTTTCTCTGTTTATTAGCACTATATAGGAAAATCCTTTTGAATTCCCTTGAAATGAACCACACAGTAGTCTTCTATTTATAAGATCCAACTTTTTTATTCAAAAAATGAAATAATCGGTCGTTGCATAATTGAAGAATTATCATGAAATAAAATTTTAAATAAATAAATTTTGGGAAAATTTAAAATTAAATTAAGTTCCTAATCAACTAAATACATTGCAATCCTTCTTAATATAAACTCTATTCAACGCTGAAATGATCATCCGAACCTTTCCAGTAAATCAGTAATTTCAAAATTCTGAAAGTTACTCAACTAAAAGTAATTCAAAGAATTTGTAATGTTAGTCATGGACTCATGGGGGATATATAGATATAACAGAAACAATTTTGTAAAGAGTGGTGTTATTGGCACACCCCCTATTGATCTATTCATGTCCCACTTTTTAAAATTTTGATTTATTTAAATAAAATTAAATGTTTTTATTAAATTTTTTTGTTTATTTCCAAAACTACCCATTTTACTTATTTTTCAAACTTAATACATATCATATATGATCTCTCTATCTCTTATCTCTGTATCTGTATACATCTCTCTCACCTCCATTGATTCATTTATTTTTTTTCTTCTTATTTCTTTATTTTTAGTTTTTTTTTTCTTCTTATTTTGGAAATGAAAAAATAAAAAATAACAGGGTACTTTAACACAACGATAACTTGATATCATTCTAAAGAAAAAATAAACTTCAAACTTATTTCCAAAGAATGAATTGTTTCCAGATGCTTACTATCATTGTCAGACAATTCTCGCTTTATGTCATTCTCAGATAATTCTTTAAGATGTTTGATATCGTTCTTAGACAATTCTTCAATTTTCTTGATATCGTTCTCAAACTCTTTCATAATATTTTAGATGTATGTAAAAAGCAGATTTTAGGGTTTAAGAGGATTTTTTTTTGAAGAAACAGATTACTGGGTTTTTTTTTTTTGAAAAGAAATATGAGATTTTAATAGATTTACTTTGTAGAAGATTTCTTTCCTAAATTGTATGTCTCTTTAGGTAAGTTTGATAAAGAAAAAAAAAGAATATTATATAATTAAAAAATAGGGCATGAATAGATCAGTAGGGGATCTGCCAATAGCACCACTATTTTGTAAAAGAAAGTTGAATAACTTTTCGGGCTCTAGATTTTTTTTTTCTTCCAAAGTTTTTGAATATGATGCATTAAAAGAATGGGAGAAACATATATATATATATATATATATATATATATATATATATATATATATATATATATCCATGGGGATATATAGATATAATGAAACAAATTTGTAAAAGAAGCTTGAATAACTTTTCGGGCGCTAGATTTTTTTTTTCTTTCCAATTTTTTTGAATATGATCCATTAAAAGAATGGGAGAAATATATATGCTTGAAAAACTTTCAAAATTGTTTACAGATATATTTTATTGTTTTTATCGTTTTTTTTAATTCTCATTGAATTCTTCATGAATTATTTTGTTAGTGGGGGAAATTTCACATATATCTATAGTTTTTCACTGAAATGTTACTTTTTACAAATTTTAGTCATAACAGAAACAAAACATACCCATGGTCATATTAATCTTAGTGCACTATAGCTTTATCAAATGTGACACGTGTAATACAAAAAAAATGAAAAATATAGAAAAGGAAATAGGATGGGTGAGAATTGTAACTTTGTAAGGTCCCAAATATACTATACAATCCTGTTGCTTAATGTGCTTTGGTGAGAAAGGTATCAAGTCTAACAGCAAATTGTCACACCATAGATATGGTAATGATATATCAAAGAAAAAAACAAACAAAATACGATCAATAGCGAAGTGAGGGGCTCAAAGTCATAGGGATCATGACCCATTCTCTCTAAAATAAATAATAATAATTATTTAAAAAAAATTGAACTTTTTCTTTTTGTTGATCTCCTTAAAGTCCCAGTTTGGTACATGAAATAGGATAAGATTATTTTTATAATATATGATCGGATATGATGAGATTAATTTTAATGTTATCGTATGTTTAGTGCAATAAAAGATACGATTAAAAATAGAGTACTCATACATGTATTTGGTGCAACCTTAAAAATAGAAGAAGAAATTACATACTCTTCCCTGTGTTAGTTAAATTTAATAAAATAAAGAGTTTTTTTCGTCATTTTCATAAAGTTATTAATATATTCTTTTAAAAATAGAATTAAAAAAATTAAAAAAAAAAATTGGATCAGATATGTTGAGATCCAAATCTCCTCCTCTCTGAACCAGTCTCCATGGAGCCCACCCCTCTCTCTCTCTCTCTCACAACTTCTTCTTCTTCCAATTTCTTCGTGTTCTTCTTGAAAGCTTTGATTTTTCACATTCAATGGTTCAAATATTCTTCTTCTTCTTTTTTTGAAATATTAATTTTTTAAAGTTGTTAAATACCTTCGGTTTCACATTTCATTTTTTTTTTAACTTTGATCTTTATTTTTTCTCAAAATTCATATTTTTCACCAAGACTCAAGTTTTGAAACTCACATAGCAAAAGAAAAATAATAATAATAATCATTATCATTTAAACTAATGGTCTATTTGATTTTTCCATTTAATACTTAATGACACTTAATGTGTGTCCTTAGGTTATTTCGTTTGATTTTTTAGTGATTAAATCACTGAATGAGCTTCTAAAAGTACTGGTTTTTAAATTTTTCACTTTTCACTTAACCAAAAATCACTGAATTATATATCATTTTTTTTAATTCTAAATTTACTACTCACAAATCTTATCTATTTCTCGTTTTCTCTTCTGTCACAACTCTTACCAAATTAATATTTTTTTTCTTCTTACAATTTATAAACCTATAGAGCCGTAAAACCTAGTTGTTTTAAGACTCCAAAATCTTCATTTGAATCTAATGTTTTTGAATAGTATTCAATCATATTTGGATGTATGAGAAAAAAAAATCCTTTTTGTTTAATTTGATAGTAGGAGACAAAGCTTTTTTTGATGTTTTTGCATAGTTTAAGAATCAACTGCCCAGATACAAGGGACATCAAACAAGTTAAAGATCGTTTGCTTGTTTGTTTTTTGTTTTTTTTTTTCCAAGTTGTTTGAAATCACAAAATTGGTAGAAACACAAATTAAAGAGAGACAAAGCTTGACATTTTTTTTTGGGTTACTGCAAAACAAATTCAGAGCACATATAAGTTGTTCCTCCTCATAATAGCAATTTTAGTTATTGATATTTTAAAACATAAAAGTGCACAATTTGTTTGATTTAGGGTTTTTCACAATTTAATTAAAATGAATATTAATATTTAGGGTTGATCTTGACATTTTAGAAATTGTTAAGAGTAAATTATTAAATTTGAAATTTTTTGTGGTGAATGTAGAGAGTAGTGTGGAGAATTATTTTGAGCGACAATAGAGCCACTCTTATGTTATGTCACATGTGTTTGAGGAATTTTTTTGTTTGTTATTATATTATTAAATTATTGTTTTTAGTTGTCTTTAATATATATTAAAATATAAATATATAATAAATAATAGTTGAAAGAGTATAGATGTAAAAATATTTGTTTTCAGATATTTATAACTTAAAAAAACAAACAACTTATCACTTATATTCATTTTTAAGTGAAAAAAAGAAAAAAAAACAAACATGTTATTCAGTTTAAGTTTTAAAGCCACTATTCATTCTTAAGTACAGTTCAGCACTGTTTAGTCTTCAGACAAAAAATCAAATGCAACCTAAACTTTAACCAGAACCCAAACGAAAAATTAAAAAACCAATAAAACTTTCAAATATATATCTCCATTTTCACCATTTCAAGTCTTAGTTCCACGACCTGCTCTCTTCTTCATCTTTTCTTTATTTTTCTTCTTTTGTGAACAGATCTAGGTGTGTTCCACGATATGCTCTCTTCTTCTTCTTAATTTTTTTTTGTTTTGTTTTACTTACAGATTTGGGTTTTTCTTTTTTGAACGAATTTGAGTTTGTGAAGTGAGATATTGTTTGATTGATGGTATTAAACAGAGTATTGATGAATGGTAAAGATTTATTTTATTCATCTGTGTGATACATATATATGTACAACTATTGTGTCTCAATAAGAGAAAGTATATACATTGATTTAGTGATAAATGTAAACAGTTGACTAATGATTATAGAGAATGATTATCGCCAAGAATCAAGGATATTATTTGACCTTGTTAGAGTCTGTCAAGAGAGTAATTGCGGCCAAGTATCAAGGATAATGTGTGATCCTGTTAGGATCTGTCATGCCCCCGCAAGATTGACCGTCCATCAACGACGCCAATCTTGGTTCGATGGTGCTGGTATTGAAGACGAGGTAACGGTTTGGTGAGGGAGTCGCCAAGTTGATCAGAGGTGTGAACATGTGAAACACGAAGAAGTTCTTTCGCAACCTGGTCTCGAACAAAATGAAAATCTATTGCAATATGCTTCATACGGGAATGGAACACAGGGTTGACGCTTAGATACGTAGCACCGATGTTGTCACAATAGATCACTGGTGGGGCTGAAATTGGAAACGGCAACTCAGTGAAGAGATTGGTGAGCCAATTTATTTCGGCAGCAGTGGAAGCAAGAGGGCGATACTCAGCTTCGGTCGAAGAACGAGCAACTGTCTTTTGCTTTTAAGAACCCCAACAAATAGGATTGGAGCCAAGAAAAAACAACAAATGTAGTGGTGGAAGTCCGACCATCAGGTTGCCCGCCCAATCGGCATCTGCAAAAGCATAAAGAGTGGAAGAAGAATTCTTACGGAGGAGAATGCTAAAGTCTAATGTACCTTTTAGATAGCGCAGAACACGTTTGACATCGCACCAATGTTTAGCGGATGGTTGATGCATGAACTGAGACAGCTTGTTGACAGCAAAGGAAATATCAGGACGGGTTAGAGAAAGGTATTGAAGGGAGCCAACGACCTGCCGGTACTGAGTAGAGTCTGTTGGAGGGCTGTTGTCGAGAAGTTTGAGTGTGTCAGATGAAGAAAGTGGACTAGAGATTGGATTTGCATCTAGCATATTTTTCCGAGCCAAAAGATCATTGATATATTTCTTCTGAGATAGGAACAACCCTTGAGTTGTAGTGTGAGCTTCAATGACAAGAAAGAAAGATAAAGTGCCAAGATCTTTCAAGGAGAAGCGACATGCGAGAGATCGGATAAATGCATCAACTTGAAAGATGGGGGATCCAGTTACTATAATGTCATCACCGTACACAAGAGCAAATAGCTGATAGTTGTGGCCATGATAGACAAAGAGAGAGCTATCGGAATGCGAATTCATGAAACCAGCTGAGAGAAGAAAATTGCGCAATTCGGTATACCATGCTCGTGGTGCTTGACGAAGCCCATAAATTGCCTTTTGTAGTTTGCAGATATGATTAGGGAAGCTGGAATTAATGAATCCAGGCGGTTGGTCCATGAAAACTTCATCAGATAATGTGCCATGCAAGAAAGCATTATTCACATCGAGTTGGCGCAATGGCCAATCATTAGTAACTGCAAGTGAAATTAATAGACAGACGATGGCCGTTTTAACAACTGGACTATAGGTTTCGGTGAAATCAACACCAGGTCTTTGATGAAACCCTTTTGCAACTAAACGGGCTTTGTGTCGAGCAATAGATCCATCCGGATTACGCTTGATTCTAAAGACCCACTTACAGCCGAAAATATTTTGTGAGGATATGTGTATAACAAGAGTCCATGTTTGATTGTGAATAAGAGCATCGTATTCATTACTTATGGCTTTACGCCATTCAGGATATTTTTGAGCCTGTTTGAAGGTGGAGGGTTTGATAGGGGAGGAGGTAGTGGTAGTATGGAGATTAAGAATTTGTTTAGGCTTAAATATGTTGTTGGTTGATCGAGTTTGATAAGGGTGAGGTGGATTAGATGGCGAGTGCAGAGAGGGTGCTGCAGATGAAAGAGATGAAGGAAAATGACTTACCTGAGAGGAGTGATCAGAGTCAGCCAAAGGTCGTGGTGAACTAGAGGGAGCCGTGGATGAAGGCACATCATATGTAGTTGGTCCACTGTGCAGATCAGATTGTATGGAAGATGTTGACATTGCTGGCTGCTGTAGAGGCTGATCCTGAGCGGTGGAAGTAGAAGGATCAGGTGATGGTAACACGTGGGAAGTGATGTCTAGAGGAGAAGGACAAACATAGGTTATCCAAGCGGGAAGCATATCAGAAATAGGAGAGGTAGATGCAGCAGGTTTTTGTTTGAATGGAAAAATAGACTCATTAAAACCCACATGACGAGAGATAAAAATATGTTGCGTGTTTGGATCAAGACAGCGATAGGCATAGTGTGTTGGGGTTTTTGCCCTAAAGCTTGTAATATGTAAATATAATTTGAACATAAATAAAAGAAGTAGTATATTCATTCATTTTGTGTCATACTTTATATAACATGTGTACTTAACATCCAAAATTGCCGGATGTAATTTCGAACTGAGTATATGAGTGTCATATATAGATGGATTCAGTTTGAAACGAGCAATTTAAAAAGTCCGTAGATAGCAAATAAAGCTGGGTACTTTATTTGTGGTTAATCTATAGCTGCGGTTCATTTCGTAGTGTACGGTGATTGATGTGTAAAATCGTGTTATAAAATACTCACTCGCAAGTGCACGAATCGTGAAGATAAGTACTATGGCAAGTAAGGATCGTTCCCACAAGGAAAAGTAATGTATTAATTAAAACTAATTATAATTAAAGTTAAATTAAAGTAACCAAAAGATTTGTTGATGATTGAATTAAACTAAAACTAAATTAAATTAAACTAAGAAAACAATTAAAGAGAATATGGTTGTGATCAAGAGATAGAAAGCACTAGGTCATCAATGATCCCCAATTATGAACACTCGATTATGGAATTAATTTGTAAACAAGATTCAATCAATTCTAGGGTTCATTCTTTGTCTTTAATGTGACTATTACCGTATGGTCATGGAATGAGTCACGTGCTCCCAACTATTATTCACCCTTGGTCTATGGTGTAAACAACGATTAGAAACCCTTTAAGTGCAAGAAATAAGAACTAAATTCTATACTTTGCTTGGCCTATGCTAAAGATAAAATTCATTCATTCAAAAGAGCATTAATCAAGATTAGATTTGGTCTATACTCTAACCCTAATTCTCAGATAGTCTTAACCCTAAAATCATGCCAAATAGTTATTCACCCTTTGGTCAAGGTGTGAACAAATATTAAAACTAATGAGGATCAAGCAATTAAGAATAATGAATAAATCAAGAATTGAATCGATGAAATAATAATTAATCTATATATGAGCATTCACAAAAGGTTCACATTGATTCCCTAGTTATGGGATTAGTTACACATGTTGAAAATAAAAAGAGAAGAGAAAGAAAAGATAAAACCCATTAAAATCTCCAATGATGAATTCTCCTTCGTCTTCTAATCGTCAATGTGTAAAGATGGATGAGTGTGTGGTGATGTATGGTGGTGGAGTGATGGGGGACGGCCCCCTTGGTGGCTTGGGACCTCCCTTGGCTTCTCTCCCTTAGCTTTTCTTTTGAAATTAGGGTTCACATGGGTTTAAATAGGCTTTAGATGATAAGCCAAGTCCTAAAACAACAAGGAAATTGGTTCCCTTTTGGAACTCTACCTTTTTGGGATTTAATTCTTTCCTAATCCACTCAAATTGATTACTTATTGAAGGATGATAAGGATTAGGTGCCAACTTGCTTTCCAAGACTCACACTCATCACTCATGTCCAAGAAGGTAATATTTCCCGTTCCGACAACTTGCAAAATAAATCCCGTCACTATTTGCGGAATTATGACTGATCTGACCATCGGATACTAAAATGGGCATAACTTCTTCTAGGAATATCGGAATTGCAATCCGTAAAGTGCGCTAGAAACAAGACTTCCGGGGCTTTCCATCCATAGGTGGTAGGACACACAATTCAATTGTATCTGAGAGATATGACCCCCGTAATCTGGCTATTCTGCACTGGCCGAATCAGCCTTTCCCGGAATGATGTGCGGCATAGACCGCGGTTGAGGTTGATGCCTGGAAAGCGGTATGGACCACGGAAAGGAACAGAAAGCCTACTGAAATGTACTGCTGGACGTGCCGCTGTGGAGGTCGTGCATGAAGAGCGACCTACACAGCGGTGGATGACATCTTTGCTCTTTTTCTTCACATTTAAGCTCTTTTCCTTGAAAATATCCTCAAACACTTCATCTAAAGAATGTGGCCTACACATGCTCAACAAACACATAAAATACCTAATTTCACCCTAAAACAAAGCACAAATAATAGGAAATGGGGACCTAAAATATGTATAGAAATAGACCGATCAGTGATCCTATCCTGGATCATTCATATGTAGATATTAGAATGGAGGCACCTTGTATGATATGATCATATAGGATTGGGCCATGATCTATATGAATCTCTCACTAAGACCCGTTTAATGATGAGATTCATATATATCAACTAATGATGGCTATATGTGGGTGATCTTAATCCTGAGTGTCTTATCGACTCCTTCAGGTTAGATCGTGGTCTTTGATATACCATGGGTGAGGTCAGAGTTGCATTCCCGATCAATATACTCCGTATGTTGGGATCGCGGTTTGGCTTGTTGCTGGGAAGGTTTGAACACAATAGTGGAATCCACTCCTTCTTGTGAGAAGTAGATGGTAGTTCCCTTAAGGGTTGATTCGGGGCTTGAACAATATGAGCGCTCTCCTAATTCTGTAAGGAATGTAGGATTTATTGTTCATTAGAGAATCAATGGTACTTAATGGAAAGATATGATTAGAGGGATATAACGGACATTATGACCCAGCTCTAATTATGAACTACTTGGGAGGATTATACCATATGTAATAGCTACATCGATGGACACCGAGAGTTATTGGTTTGTGTAAAAACGTCTACAGTTGAGAGAGTGCAGCTTCGGGTTTTTAGTGGAATAACACCGAAGTTAATAATCATGAAATATTAATTAAAGAGTTAAGTTAATAATTTCTAAGGATTATTGGAGCTCAAAATACTGTGGATCCATTAGGTCCCCTTGCTATCCCGATCGATTTAGGTAGCAAGGGTCACGGTTAATTAATTGGATTGTCCAATTAATTGTGTTACGAATGTGACACGTATTAATTCGGGAATTAATTGAATAATGAGATTATTTAATTAATGAATAATGGTGATTAAATAAATTAAATAATAAGATTATTTAATTATATTGTTAATCACTAAATGGAGGGTGTTAGTTGATATTTGATTTTGAATAAAATAAGATAATATGATTATTTTATTTTATTAAATTAAATATTTAAAATTGAATTTGAAATGTTTGAATTCAAAAATAAATATTTAATTTAAAAGGATATGAGATATTCTTTTGAAAAGTTTTAAAAATCAAATAAGATTTTGGTTTGTTTTTATTTTGATATATATGAGATATATATTTAATTAAAATAAAATGAAATCGAATGTGAGAACATGACACAACAAATAAAAAGTAATTAGATTACTTTGAAAGAGAGAAGAGAAAAAAAATGTTCGTACAGCAAAAGTAAAAAGCAAACAAATAGAAAAAATTAGTGTGTGGTGAGACCACAAGTGCTACACTTCTAGAGTTGGTTTTTTGTGTGTGTGTTCTTCTCTTCTTCCTCCATACAGGTCCTGAATATCGTAACGCGCCCACACGCTGTTACCAGTTCCGGGAGATAGTGAGGAAGATCACGTGGTTCAAATTAGGAGCAGTTCGTATTAAAGTGAATGAGCCTCCTACCTAGGTATGAAAATGTTTCATCACTTTATTATTTTATTTGATTATTACTGTACAAATGGGTTAGTTTAATGATTGCATAAAAATTTTAAAACCTTCCGCTGCGCAATCTGTGACCCTAGGTTCCAACAATTGGTATCAGAGCCAATTTTTGTACAGTATAATCGAATTCGATTACTCCTGATATGTATGAATGTGTAGGCACATATTTTTTTTGATGAGTGTATGATATTTTTTTAATTAAATTGTTTAATTTAAAAAACATGGTTGATCGTAATTTTTTATAGTGTTGTGGATTTAGAGTATTTCTGGGATGTATAATGTTTTTTATTTTTTTATTTTACTGTTGTATTATTAAAAATATATATATATGTAATCGCATGAAGAGGAACTGGTAGTTCAATGTGCACATGTAGACCAGCACATGAAGACCAGCGTTGCCTTCCCAGCGCATGTTCACCAGCGCTGCGCGCATCGCTAGACCTGGTCGCTCAACGAAGACTGTGCGCGCGCGAAGACCAGCGCATGTCTACCACCAGCGCACAAGCCTTCCAGCGCAGCCTTCCAGCGCAGCCTATCAGCGATGCCCACCAGCGCGCAATCCTTCCAGTGCACATGCCTACCAGCGCGCACAGCACATCCCACGCATGCCTACCAGTGCGCACAGCACATCCCACACATGACCTGAAGAGATTGGAAGTCTTGGAAATTACAAGAAGACCAAGGGATGCCTTGGGAATATTTTTTTGTAATTAGATTCCAATTTTTTAGGTTAAATAATCCACAACACTCGGTCAACTCATGTATGTTTTAATTATTTGATGATTAAGCATTGCCATGCATATACATGTCATTTATAATTAGTTGTGCCTACACACACACATATATATATATATATATATATATATATATATGTTGATATATCATACATGCATTATAGCCATCTATATTATGTGTTTAATTTTTTTTAATTTGATTAAAATGGGTTATTCACATAATTGGCTATTTTTAATGGGATTAGTTTTTAGGAGTAAAAACTTGGCAAATCTCATTAATTACTAATCTTTTTATTAAAGAGTTTAAATACTTAGATTAGTGGGGTCCTTAATAAATATATTAGGATTAATTTGATTAAGCTCCTAATAATAATTGGACCTAATAATGTGTTTAGTTTTAATAGTTAAAACTTGGTAAATACACATTTAATAATAATTCTAGTCTTAGTAAACAGTTTACATAGATTTGAATTATCACTAATGAACTAAATTTTTTAAGTGTTAAAAATCAATTTAGTTTATTAGTTATTGGATTAGGATTCTAATAATTTGTGATTAATGCACTTGACGCTTAGATTAAAATTAGCCGTTTAATCTAGTTTAATCTAGGTGCATTAATATTAATAGAAAACCCTTAATATAAAATAGTGAGTGGGAGAGGGATATATGACATTATATCCCGCGGTCTCCATCATTAGTTCAACACCGTGAGATTCGAGTGGGGCCTCGTGATGGCTTTGTTTTCGTCCTCCCTAAGGAAGGTTTCCATAAGAATCAATACCAAGGTTAACTTCCTAACAGATAGGATTTCGGAGGGGATTTGGGGATTGACCGACCCTAAGGCGGCAATTTTCGAGTTAAGCTCCTGAGATCTGAAATGATGGGTTACACTCACAAGGTTTTAATTAAATTGGTTAATTAATAACCTGATCTAATAAACGATGGTTGAATGATATTGGCATAAGAGTTATTCTGGTATATCCTTTGACTGAGAAGGTCTCGATCCAACATGTAAGAATTTGACCGACCCTAAGGCGGCACTTGCTCGTGGTATGTTGGATTGTCGTGGCATAGTAACATTGTTTTTAGGGTTGTTCTTGTTCATTAAACATTTTCATTTATCATGTTTAATTTTATGCCGAACATTCGCACATGTTTAGAATGTATGACTGAATAAATCTTTAATTTATGTTTTTTCAGCCATGTCATCTGCACTATTACAAATACTTGCAAACGATAAATTAACTGGTGATAACTACACAAAATGGAAACTTAACATTAATGCAATACTGGTCACCAAAGACCTTAAGTTTGTGCTTACGGAGGAATGTCCTCCGGTGCCTACTGCCAATGCCACACGAACTGTTCGTGAGGCATACCAGCGATGGGTCTCATCTGATGAGAAGGCCCGAACATATCTGTTAGCTTCTATGACAGACGTGCTTGTCACAAAGCACGAAGCAATGACTACATCATTCGATATTATAGAGTCATTGCAAGCTATGTTCGGGCAACCCTCCGAGCAAAAGCGACACGAAGCTGTTCGTTCCGCTATGCTCGCTCGCATGAAGGAAGGTACATCAGTTCGGGAACATGTCCTGAGCATGATGTCCTACTTCAACACGGCAGAAGTCAATGGCGGGGCCATTGATGAACCCAGTCAAGTGAGCATCATACTGAAGACTCTTCCGAAGAGTTTCGATCAGTTTAAGAACAACTACGGGATGAAAAAGTTAAGGTTTAGTCTCACACAGTTGCTCAATGAGCTCGCTACTTTTGAGTCCATGACTAAGGACAGCAAAAGCAAAACCGGTGAGGCAAATGTTGCCGAACCATCTTTCTCCAAAAATAACAAGAGGAAGAGGTCTGCTGGGAAGGCGAAGGGTAAGCCCAAACCCAAGAAATCCCAAAGCAAAAAGAAAGGCGCCTCCATCGACAAGAGCAAAGGAAAATGTTTCCATTGCGACAAGGTCGGACACTGGAAGAGGAATTGTCCTCAGTATCTGGAGGAGGTAGCCAAGAAGAAGAAAGCGAAAGGTAAATATGATTTACTTGTTCTTGAGTCATGTTTAGTTGAAGATGATTCTTCACCCTAGATAGTTGATTCAGGGGCCACTAACCATGTTTGTTCTTCTTTGCAGTGGACTGATTCTTGGACACAGCTTGATGAGGGAGCATTCTCGATGCGAGTGGGGTTAGGGGATGTCGTGTCGGCACGAGCAGTGGGCGTAATTAGATTGCGTTTTTGTAATAATAATTTTATTTTGTTGGACAATGTATTTTTTATTCCTGGATTTACACGGAATTTAATTTCCGTTTCTAAGTTGTTAGAACAATTATATTCTGTTTCTTTTGATAATAAATCAGTTTTTATTGCAGAGAATGGTCTGAATATTTGTTCAGGAATTAATGAAAACAATTTGTATGTGTTAAGACCGTTAATGCATACAACACTGCTCAACACCGAAATGTTTAAAGTTGAAAAACCAAAAACTAAACGACATAAGATTTCTCCAGAAAACGAAACGTATCTCTGGCATCTAAGGCTTGGACATATTAACCTTGACCGGATAAACAGACTAGTAAAAAGCGGATCTTTAAATGAGTTAAAGGTTGGCACCTTACCTGTCTGTGAATCTTGTCTGGAAGGTAAGATAACTAAAAGACCTTTTACTGGTAAAAGGCTTAGAGCTAAACAACCACTAGAGCTTATACATTAAGACGTCTGTGGACCAATGAATGTTAAAGCAAGGGGTGATTATGAGTATTATGTCACCTTTATAGATGACTACTTGAGATACAGATATGTCTACCTAATGCAACGGAAGTCGGAAACATTTGAAAAGTTCAAAGAATTCCGAGCTGAAGTTGAGAACCAGTTAGGAAAGACTATCAAGTCTCTACGATCAAATCGTGGAGGTGAGTACCTTGACCAAGAGTTTGAAGACTTTATGGTCGAGTATGGGATAGTGTCCCAACTCACAGCTCTTGGTACACCTCAGCAGAATGGTGTCGCGGACAGGAGAAATAGAACCCTAATGGAAATGGTGAGATCTATGATTAGTTTCTCATCATTACCAAATTCCTTTTGGGGATATGCGTTACAAACAGCGGCATACATTTTGAATGTAGTGCCATACAAATCTGTTCCTGAAAATCCCCTAGAGTTGTGGAATGGTCGTAAAGCTAGTTTACGACATTTTCGCATATAGGGGTGTCCAGAACACGTGCTGAAGAACAGAACTGGAAAGCTAGATCCCAAGTCTGTGGTCTGCTTGTTTGTAGGATACTCCAAGGAGACCAGAGGTGGATACTTCTATAGTCCTGAAGATAACAAAGTATTTGTATCGACAAATGCAACGTTTCTTGAGGATAACTATATAAGTGATCATAAACCTCGTTCTAAAATTGTATTAAATGAGTTGGAGCCTGGTGAGACCAGTACTCAGTCAACTAGAGTTGTTAATCCATTAACATCTGAAAGTCAGATAATTCCTAGTCAGGATACACTACCATCTAGACGTAGTGAGAGGGTTGTGAGACAACCTGAACGCTATTTGGGTGTAAGTGAGGGACAAGATCTCGTCTCTGCTGACAGTGTGGATGATCCATTGACATTTAAGAATGCAATGGAAGATCCTGATAAAAAGGAATGGCTTAAAGCCATGAATCTCGAGATGGAGTCTATGTACTCTAACTCAGTCTGGAAACTTGTAGACTTACCGAATGAGGTAAAACCCATAGGATGTAAGTGGATCTACAAGAGGAAGAGAGGAGTAGACGGGAAGGTAGAGACCTTCAAGGCAAGGCTAATGGCCAAGGGTTATACCCAGAAAGAGGGGGTCGATTACGAAGAGACCTTCTCGCCAGTAGCCATGTTTAAGTCTATTCAGATTCTCTTATCCATTGCTGCCTATTTAGATTATGAAATTTGGCAAATGGACGTCAAGACTGCATTCTTGAATGGCAATCTTGATGAAAGCATATACATGATGCAACCAGAGGGATTTGTGTTTCCAGATCAAGAGCAAAAAGTTTGCAAGTTGCAAAGGTCCATTTATGGAATTAAGCAAGCATCTAGATCTTGGAACATAAGGTTTGATGATGTGATCAAAACCTATGGCTTCGAGCAAAACGTTGATGAGCCTTGTGTCTACAAACGCATCATTGACAAGAAAGTAGTTTTCTTAGTCCTATACGTAGATGAAATCCTACTCATTGGGAATGATGTAGGAGTGTTGTCTGATGTAAAGGGCTGGCTGGCTAGCCAATTCCAAATGAAAGATTGGGGAGAGGCGAGTTATGTTCTAGGGATCCAACTTATAAGGGATCGTAAGAACAAACTCATAGCATTGTCTCATGCATCATATATCGATAAGATTCTTTTGCGATTTTCGATGCAGAACTCCAAGAAAGGTAATTTACCTTCTAGACATGGGGTTCACTTGTCTAAGGAACAGTATCATAAGACACCTCAAGAAGTTGAGGATATGAGACGTGTGTCATATGCATCAGCAGTAGGTAGTCTCATGTATGCTATGTTATGCACGAGACCGGACATCTGCTATGCAGTGGGAGTAGTCAGCAGGTACCAGTCCAACCCAGGATTAGATCATTGGGTTGCTGTCAAGACTATTCTCAAGTATCTTCGGAGAACGAGAAACTATATGCTAGTGTATTCCGGACAGGATTTGATCCCGTTAGGATATACAGATTCTGATTTTCAGTCAGACAGGGATTCTAGAAAATCCACGTCTGGATCAGTATTCACCCTAGGTGGTGGAGCCATTGTGTGGAGAAGTATAAAGCAATCTTGCATTGCTGACTCCACCATGGAAGCCAAATATGTAGCCACTTGTGAAGCTGCTAAAGAGGCTGTTTGGCTCCGTAAGTTCTTGAGTGATCTGGAAGTTGTTCCAGATCTGGATAAGCCCATCACAATTTATTGTGATAACAGTGGTGTTGTGGCTAATTCCAAAGAACCAAGAAGCCACAAGAGAGGGAAGCATATAGAGAGAAAGTATCATCTCATTAGAGAGATAGTGCAGAGAGGAGATGTGATCGTCACCAAGATATCCTCACAAGACAATCATGCTGATCCATTTACGAAGACCTTACCGGCTAAAGTGTTTGAAGGTCACCTAGAAGGTCTAGGGTTACGAGACATGACTCACATGCTTTAGTGCAAGTGGGAGATTGTTGGGGTTTTTGCCCTAAAGCTTGTAATATGTAAATATAATTTGAACATAAATAAAAGAAGTAGTATATTCATTCATTTTGTATCATACTTTATATAACATGTGCACTTAACATCCAAAATTGCCGGATGTAATTTCGAACTGAGTATATGAGTGTCATATATAGATGGATTCAATTTGAAACGAGCAATTTAAAGAGTCCGTAGATAGCAAATAAAGCTGGGTACTTTATTTGTGGTTAATCTATAGCTGCGGTCCATTTCATAGTGTACGGTGATCCTATCCTAGATCATTCATATGTAGATATGAGAATAGAGGCACCTTGTATGATGTGATCATATAGGACTGGGCCATGATCTATATGAATCTCTCACTAAGATCCGTTGAACGATGAGATTCATATATATCAACTAATGATGGCTATATGTGGGTGATCTTAATCCTGAGTGTCTTATCGACTCCTTCACATTAGATCGTGGTCTTTGATATACCATGGGTGAGGTCGGAGTTGCATTCCCGATCAATATACTCCGTATGTTGGGATCGCGGTTTGGCTTGTGGCTGGGAAGGTTTGTACACAATAGTGGAATCCACTCCTTCTTGTGAGAAGTAGATGGTAGTTCCCTTAAGGGTTGATTCGGCTTGAACAATATGAGCGCTCTCCTAATTCTGTAAGGAATGTAGGATTTATTGTTCATTAGAGAATCAATGGTACTTATGATTAGAGGGGTATAACGGACATTATGACCCAGCTCTAATTATGAACTACTTGTGGAGGATTATACCATATGTAATAGCTATATCGATGGACACCGAGAGTTATTGGTTTGTGTAAAAACGTCTACAGTTGAGAGAGTGCAGCTTCGGGTTTTTAGTGGAATAACACCGAAGTTAATAATCATGAAATATTAATTAAAGAGTTTAGTTAATAATTTCTAAGGATCATTGGAGCTCAAAATATTGTGGGTCCATTAGGTCCCCTTGCTAGCCCGATCGATTTAGGTAACAAGGGTCACGGTTAATTAATTGGATTGTCCAATTAATTGTGTTACGAAAGTGACACGTATTAATTCGGGAATTAATTGAATAATGAGATTATTTAATTAATGAATAATGGTGATTAAATAAATTAAATAATAAGATTATTTAATTATGTTGTTAATCACTAAATGGAGGGTGTTAGTTGATATTTGATTTTGAATAAAATAAGATAATATGATTATTTTATTTTATTAAATTAAATATTTGAAATTGAATTTGAAATGTTTGAATTCAAAAATAAATATTTAATTTAAAAGGATATGAGATATTCTTTTGAAAAGTTTTAAAAATCAAATAAGATTTTGGTTTGTTTTTACTTTGATATATATGAGATATATATTTAATTAAAATAAAATGAAATCGAATGTGAGAACATGACACAACAAATAAAAAGTAATTAGATTACTTTGAAAGAGAGAAGAAAAAAAAAATGTTCGTATACAGCAAAAGCAAAAAGCAAACAAATAGAAAAAGTTAGTGTGTGGTGAGACTACAAGTTCTACACTTCTAGAGTTGGTTTTTTGTGTGAGTTCTTCTCTTCTTCCTCCATACAGGTCCTGAATATCGTGACGCGCCCACACGCTGTTACCAGTTTCGGGAGATAACGAGGAAGATCACGTGGTTCAAATCAGGAGCAGTTCGTATTAAAGTGAAGGAGCCTCCTACATAGGTATGAAAATGTTTCATCACTTTATTATTTCATTTGATTATTACTGTACAAATGGGTTAGTTTAATGATTGCATAAAAATTTTAAAACCTTCCGCTGCGCAATCTGTAACCCTAGGTTCCAACATAGTGTACATTTGAATAACCAACAAAGACACAAGGTCTAGATCGAGGTTGAAGCTTGTGTGTGGCGTAAGGTCGGAACCACGGATAACAGAGACATCCAAAGGTTCGTAGTTTGTGATAATTCGGGTCATGATTAAAATTTTGGAAAATGGTACTTGAAACTTTATGGAGGAAGATGGAAGACGATTAATAAGATAAACCGCTGCCTGAAAAGCAAAAGACCAGTACATTGGAGGCATTGACGCATGATGGAGCATAGTGAGGGCTGTTTCAGTTATATGTCGGTGTTTTCGCTCAGCGGACCGGACATGTTCAGAAGTGTGTGGAGGTGATTTAAGATGTTGTATGCCTTGTTGTGATAAATAATGACCGAGACTAGTGGCTTCACCACTACCATCAGTGTAAACAGTTTTAATTCGAGTGTCAAAATATTTTTCAACGAGACTTTGAAAGTTCTTAAATACGGAAGGAACATCCGATTTTCTTTTAAGATTGTAAATCCATGTATATTTTGAAAAATAATCCACAAATATAATATAATATCGAAAATCATCAAAGGAAGAAAGCGGAGCAGGACCCCAAACATCAGTGAATAATATTTCTAAAGGGTTTGAACATGACAAAGAGGAGATGCCAAACGACAACTTATGGCTATTATTACATGAACATGCATTGCAAGGAGATAAAGATGAAGTAGATTTAGATAAAGAAAGATTTTTAGACGAGACCAGATTATGGAGAATTTTAGAGGATGGATCCCCAGACGACAGTGCCACGAATCCAGTGTTGCGGAAGCTGAAGGTGACGTGGAGACAACGGAGAGAGATGCACTTGGTGATGAGGTCGGAGACATTGCCTTGGGCCATTCATACACGTTTCCTCTATTCCGGCCGCGGACCAAGGATGCCCTCTTATTCAGATCCTTCACAAGAAAGTAATCAAGGGAAAATTCAATTGATGAGTTATTATGAGAACAAAATTGAGAAACAGAAAGTAGATTGTGTTTGATTTTTGGTGCACACAAAACATTATTTAGCTTAAAGGTAGAGAAATTAGAATTAAACGTAGTAGAACCGATATGAGTAATTTGAATACTTTTACCGTTGCCGACTATAATATCTTCATTACCACCATATGGAGAGTGAATGGAGAGATTCTGAAGATCAGAGGTGATGTGATGAGATGCTTCAGAATCAACTAACCAATTTGGGTTCCACCCTGAGTTATCATGAGAGGTAAAACTGGCTTGTGGCCAGTTTGACTTAGAGGGAGATGAAGCTGGTCGTGAGTGACACACTTTAGCACTATAACCAACCTTATCACATAGTTGACATACCACTCGAGGTGGTCCTTCAGTATGGTGAGGACGCCAAGTCTGATGGAAGTTACTGTGCTGGCCTTGAGAGTTGTTCATGCCATAGTAGTTTTGAGAGTTATTGTTGCATGGATGTTGTCCACCAAAACCAGTATTGCCTTGATTGTAAGGCTGGCCAGAATAGTTTCCTAGATTGCCAGCATAATTTCCACCTTTGCCTTTCCTGTTGAACTGTTTCTGATTAAACTGAGCAGTCACAGGAGCAATATCCTTTTGTAGTATCATCACGCCTGAGACTATTTTCTTGATCAAGCAACTTTTCCAGTAATTCTTCAAAGGAGATTGGTGTTTCACGAGCACGAATGGCTGCCTTCAATTCCTTGAAGTCTGATGTGAGACCGTTGAGAGCATGAACAACAATTTCACCATCTGTTAATTCATGTCCAATCATGGAGAGATCATCAATGATAGTCTTGACAGTCTGCATATATTCAGAGATTGTTTTGCCTTCTTGGCTAACTTTTGTGAGAGAATCAATCAAGCCAATCATGCATGTATTGGACTTGTTGGCATAAGTCATCTGGAGCTTGTTCCATGCTTCTTGAGCAGTTTTGCAGCGTGAAACAAGGGGAACCATAGGGCCTGTAACATCAGTTTGAATAGCAAGAAGAATTAAACGATCCTGACGGATCCAAAGTTTATGGTCTGGATTTTCAACTGATATTGTTGAATCAGCCAGTGTCTTTGTTTCGGGTGGACATGGATGAGTTCCGTCTAGAAATCTCATCAGATCGTAACCGAACATAAGATTAGTTATTTGAGAACACCACATAGCGTAGTTGCCTCCTTTGGATAACTTATGGGGAATAAGAGTAACAATATTGATAGATATAACTTGAGTTGAGGGGATATGAGTTGGGGGAGAATTGCTAGAGACCACATTCACAGTGTTTTCATTCAAAGTTATTGAGGTAGTAGACATAGTTGAAGGTTGGAGAAAAAGAAAAAAAAATGAAGGGACGACTGGTGTTTGGGAAGGAGAATAATTTCTTATAGCTACTGCTCTGATACCATAAACAGCGTATTGATGAATGGTAAAGATTTATTTTATTCATCTGTGTGATACATATATATGTACAACTATTGTGTCTCAATAAGAGAAAGTATATACATTGATTTAGTGATAAATGTAAACAGTTGACTAATGATTACAGAAAATGATTATTGCCAAGAATCAAGGATATTATTTGACCTTGTTAGAGTCTGTCAAGAGAGTAATTGCGGCCAAGTATCAAGGATAATGTGTGATCCTCTTAGGATCTGTTAGATATATGTTGGGTTTTGAATTGGAGAGTCGGGGTTCATGAAGAGTGAGAATGATGAAGATGGGTTTGTGAAGATTGATGATTTGTGTTTGTAAAAATTAAGAGGGGTGTTTGTGTAATAAATATGGGAAAGAAATTAATCCCATGTAATTGGTCGGTATTGATTTATCCCATTGCAATGGGATAAGAAAGATAGATGAGATTATTTTAGGGTTAATTACACTAACTTACCCATATTTTATTGGATCTAGCAAGATATCAAAAAGATGTTCTAAATTAACACAAACACCTATTGTCATCAAGTCAACCCGTTAACTTTAAAGGTTGACTAACCTTGACCTATGAAAAACCAAAATACTCATGCCACATCATTCTAAACATAATTTTTTTTAATTAAAACCTGAAAAAAAAGATACTATATCGGCCACTTGCAGAAACATCCACAATTCGTGAAATAGCCTCCTCTACGAACTGTAAGAGGTCGATCTTTAAGATCGACGAAGATCTCTTCCAATAAGTAGGAGATTGTCAAATATCTCTTGTTTCCTTCGACGGGTGAAGCTGTACCATCGATAGATTATCTTGTTTTTTTTTAATAGAAAATTTTTAAGTTTTCAATTTTAATTAAAAAAATATTTTATGTTTGAGATGATATGATAATGGTATATTTGGCTTTCCAAAGGTCAAAGTTAGCCAACCATTAAAGTTAACGAATTGACTTGATGGCAGAGGGTGCTTATGTTAATTTAAGACATCTTTTTGAAATCTTACTATGTTTAATAGACTATGGGTAAATTAATACAATTAACCCATTATTTTATTATATCCGGTTAGAGAGCCAAACATGGAAAATGGCTTAAAAATAAGCCAAATCCTATCAATCTATTTTGTTTCAAGGTAACGGCCCTTTCTTCTAAATAATTTACCTTCTTCTAAATAATTTACCTTTATATATATAATATATATATATATATATATATATATATATATACATTAGGTCATCTTTAATAGAGAGTTATATATTCATTTTAAGTCTCACATCCATCCCCAATGAAGAGTTAAAATATGTTAGAGAGTTATTTGATTGAGTTATATTTAGTAAAGGTGAAAGTGAGAGTTATATGGTGGGACACATGTGTAAGGTGGTGGGACCTATGTGTTGGATGAATAAAATAGTGATATTTTTGGTTTTTTTTTTGGATCCATACCATAATTAAGAGAGATGAATGTGAATGGAGAGTTAAAATGATAGTTAAAATATATTATAGAGTTATTTGATTGAATTATATTTAGTAAAGGTGAAAGTGAGAGATATATGGTGGGACACGTGTAAGGTGGTGAGACCTATGTGTTGGATAAATAAAATAGTGATATTTTTGTCCTTTTTTTTTTTTGAGATCCATACTATAATTAAGAGAGATGAATATGTGAGACATGTTTGTATTTGTTGACCGTTGGAGGTGGACGGATCAGATTTGTTGATCGTTGGAGATGGACGGATCAGATTTGTTAACTGTTAGGGATGGATGGATCAGATTTGTTGACCGTTGGAGATGGACGGTCTACAATTTCCAGACATTAAAATTTGAAATAAATTTATTTTTATCCAAAAAATACTAGAAAACCAACAAAAATCCAAAAAAAAATTATAAAAAATTATAGAAAAATTTATGTGATTTACATTTACATTTGTACTTTGGATTATACATGTAAATTTTCTTTATCTATGTGTTTATGATAAGTGTATTCTAATCTATGAAATTTAAATTTTACAATGTTTCTTTATTTAAAATTTTAAATTTTCAATATTATTAAATTTGGTAATAATTTTAAAATATTTAAATATATTAAATATTAGTACCATTTTAGATATCTCATTGAGAAATTTACAATGGTATTATTTGTATCAATAATGCTACTTTATCCAAATTTAGTGTCCAAATGTTGTGGCATCATTGTAATCCATTCATTTAAATTGTATTAGCTTTACATGATTTAAATGAATGGATTACGGTGTTAATATATCATTTGGGTAAAGTAATGGTACTCTATTTTTTTAACATTAAAGTTTATAAATTACAATTTATTGACCACTTATTATATATTAAGCATAATTAAATTTGTTACAAAAATATCACTCTCAGTACCACTGAAGTAAAAATACATATAAACATCACTTTCCGCACTATTTGAGATCCAAATATAACTATAATTCTCGTTCTTTATTAGAGATGGCCTAGTACAAACATTTAAAGATATGCTTATTTCTAAAATATTTTAGATATAGCATGTGCAGTCAATTTTACTACACATACACAGTTAGAAGTTAGAACTTAGAATCACTATCAGTATTATTTCAGCAAAATTAGAGACGTATTGGGTTGTGGTACGTTCCATGTGACAAGGCATCAGCATTCAATCAAATGCCTCATGGTTTTGGAGTATTGGATACAAGCTCAAGCTTTTTTCCCAACAAAAGAAGGAAGTAGAAGAGTGAGTGTAGGCATCGAATTTTTAACAAACGCGGAATCGAGAAACGTCAATAATGTCGATTGAGAGAGAAATTCTTAGGTGCATGCGAGAAGTTATTGCCACGTAAGTAAGGTAGCTTATGTGGTAACATCTGGGTGGGAGATGCATGGTGCATCCCGCTGCACCCAAGTAGAACTACAAAACTGTGTTAACTGTCATGTCATCAAAGCAAGAATAGATCGAAAGATGAACCTTGGAAACCGCCTTGTTTTTTTTAAAACCAAAAGAAAAATAAAATATATATTTAATAATACTCTAATAATAATAATAAAAAGAACAGTAAACAGTAAACAGAAACAGTAAAGGAGAAGAAGAAGAAGAAAAGGACAAACAAGGTAAAAGGATAAAAACTGTTTGTATTGCATTGTATGCAGGCCAGGCTGAGTAAATGACTGGGTCAATTTGTTACCATCCGGCAGAGATATGACGTGTCGTCATTCTATTGGAGGACAGATGTACCGACAGGTTGACCAAAGTTTTTATTATTTCTGAAAAGAAGATAAAGATCAAAACCTCACAACATTGAAGTGAACTGTGTTGTTGTGGAATCAAAAAAGTGTTTAAGGACACTTTGACAGGGCCGTTGAATGCACGACACGTAGCAAAACATACGGGTGATCAGATTGTCAGTCCATGCATCATCGGTTGGGGTGACGGGTGTGAATTGAAATAGGAACAGAAGCAGCAGATCGTGGCACTATAATCTAAGATTAAATTTTCAAAGTACAAGAAACAGTCTTTTTTTCAGAGGAGAGAGAGAGAGAGATAGAGGTTCAGCAACCGACTGAGCTGAAACACCTTATGGTTTTCTGTACTTGCCTGCAATTTTTGCATTGCCAAGGAATACTATTTCTTATTTAACCTTTCATGCAAAATTACCAATTACCCCCGGTAAATGACAAACTCTCTTAAAGAAGTTCGGACGGCTTTCTACTTCTTGGCCTAGCCTCACTAAATCATCCAAACCTCTCTTAAATTCTTTTAGCTGTATTTAGATTTTAGTTGTGCTAATTTAACACTTCAGTTTCATCCATGGTACCCATTATACCCCTCAATACAAACATTTATAGCCTAAGACGACTGTGTGAAGATGGGCCTGTTTTCGTCCTTATACCGTAGGCAAATGTTGATTTGGTTAATGAAAACAGACCAATATTAAACATCAACCCCTATACAAGATGATGTTACCCGTTACATCTATACCGTGAGATTGTGGATTTGAGCATACCATCTTCCCATAAATTCCATTTTTATAATATTTCATATTTTATATATATATATATATATATATATTTATATATAAAATGAAGTACACATCAACATTTAGTTAAGATTTAAGAACTCATGCACAGTTGCACACCAAGAAATAGTTAAAGAGATCGTATTTGGCACCCGCAGGTACATGATAATTACAGTAAACCAAATCTCAATTCTAATCAAGTGGACCAATTAACATGAATAAACCTACTTTAATTAAACTTCTAATGTCAGTGAGATAAAAATAATGGGTGTGAATATTGTAATCTATAAAACTAATTAATATATTCATTTTTATAAATATATCAATATCTAAAATTTAAAAATAAATATTACTATAAGTAAAATCCTAATGTGAATAATACCCTTATTGAATTGAATATATTCATTTTAATACATTTTATTTATAAACCCTCTTAAATTACAAACACATTCGATTTATATATATAAAAAATTATATTATTTTTTGAATCAAATCCTGTCTTGAATGTAGAAGTCTTATAAAAAAAAGATGTATAACTAGATTGTATATGAGATCAAGAGATTTTCTATATGGAATTCTCTTTTATATATATATATATATATATATATATATATATATATATATATCTATCTTTAAAAAACTCATTGATATCTACAATTATCTTTGAAAGGAAAATTATTTTGTTTATTTTTTTTTGAAGCAGCATTTTATTTAAAAAGCCAAAAAAGGCCAAAAAACCAACAACAATCAGACTAAAAAACCTGCAACAACAACCTATAACAAAGACCCAAACTACAGCAAAACAAATCAGTCTAGTCCAAAAACAGAAACAGAATCAGCTGGCAAGGAACTCATGAAAGCTACAGAGACAGTTAAAGCAGTTCAGAAAGACTGCTCTTCAGCTCAGAAAATTTGACTCCACACAATCTTTGTCGTTGAGTCTGAATCTGTAATTGCCAGCAGTTCAGAAGCACGGATCTGAGATCTTCTTCAATTGACTGACTGGTTCCTGCGACTTCACTTAGGCAGCCTTCAAAGCCTCTGCTGCAACGCTTTCCACCATAACCTAGAGGTGAGCTTAAATTGAACATCCGCCATCATCTTTTTTACTTCTGCTGCGCATTAAAAACGTGTTCTTGCATCTCCTTCCTTAACAAGATCAATTGTGCTTCCACTCTTCAAGAAACACTCCACTTCAGCTTCTCACCCTCTCCTTCACGACCAAGACTAGCAAGGTTAAGTCTACCTCCGAGCCGCAACCATAATTTTTGAACCAAAGGGCCACCCAAAAACTAATTGTGTCCAATACCTTCCCCTTATTTGCGACATCACCATTGAATACCATCTCGTTACTGCATTCCATAAGACCATGCAAAGAAGCAAAATGCACCACGACAAAAACAGAAACAATTGTATCAAACATTACCCCACTCAAGCCTATCCCCTCTACTAAGCGAGCCTGCTTTAGCTAAACAGTCTGCGCTTGAGTTTGCAGACCTTGACATAAATTTGATATCAAAAACATCAGAGGAATTAAGGAACTGACGAATATCATAAACAAAATTTACCAGCTGCAAGTTACCAAATCTGAACCCAAAATACAATCCATTGCAGATTTTGAGTCACTGAAAATGGTGATAGCGGGCCAAGCAACAGAAGATTTACCAGAGATCAGTTGGCAAGCACGATGAATAGCCATCACTTCAGCCGAGAAGGCGTCGAGAACACCCACATAAAACGAAAAAAGACAGAGAATCCTACCTCTCAAATCACGAAGAATACCGCCGATTCCAGCCTCCCCCGGATTACCTCTAGCGGAACCATCCACATAAAAACTTAAATCTAGAAACGGTGGATGTGGAACAACAACCCTCTGAACCTTCGCAGCAGAAATGTCAACACATCTGTCACTAACATCAAGAATGAGGATTGTTAAATCATCTTTGGAGCCACTACAATGATTCTTGAACCAAAGAGCAAGCCGGAACTTAATCGTTTCCAAAACCACACCCATGTCCTTATTTTTTCCACTAAAAACCACCTCATTCCGACATTCCCAAATAAACCACACAACCGCAAAAAATAAAGTGTTCCAAGCTCTCTTTTTTGACTTCAACGAACAAAATGAATTCCAACACGCAGCTCACTCCCTAATATTAGGAGATGAGCACGAAAAAACATTCACCACCCCATACTAATCCTCCACACCTCATTGGACCAATCGCAATGAAGAAATAAATGATCAATCGTTTCACTGCCACCACCACATAGAGGACAAACAGCAAAATTATTTGGTTGAAACCCAAACCTATGCAAAACATCTGAAACCAAAATCCTACCCTTCAATAATTGCCAAACAAACACCTCTACCTTTGGGGGGCATATCCCCCTCCAAATAAAATCACAAAAAGGATCCACCACATCATTATTATCCTCCAAACACCTCCTGAAAGATCTAACTGAAAATAGACCATTTTAGCAAAAAGCCCAAGCTAATGCATCAGGAAATGCATCCCTTAACAGAATACTTTCCAAACACATTTTAAAACAATTCCACTGGTCCACTTCCCAATCAAACACATCTCTACGAAGAATCACATCCCAAACCCATTTAGACTCCTCCCATCTTCCAAACTCGGCCACCTTCCCACTTTTATTGGAAGCTAAGACAAAAATTCTCGGAAAAGCGATCTTGAGAGGTACTGAATCCCATTTTACCTCTTGCCACAACCGAACCTTTTCACCATTACCAATCACCACTTGGAAACCGTTCTTAACAATGTTGAATGCTCTATGATTTTCACCAAAAAACTTATTGATACTCTTTACAAAGTGAGAGCCTGACTTTACTTCACCAAAATTCCACAACAATGATTTAGTACTAGAACCATACTTTGCACAAAGAACTTTCTTCCACAAGGCCGATTCCTCTCTTCCAAACCTCCATAACCATTTGGCCATCAAGCTCAACCCTTTGTCTCTCATCCTACCAATACCCAAACCCCCAAACTTCTTATGCTTGCATAAAGTACCCCAGTCAACTGAATGGATTTTCTTATGAACAACTCCATCATTCCAGAAAAAACACCTCTGTAATTTCTCCAACTTCTTTGCCACTAAAATCGGAATGGAGAATACCGTCATAAAATACGACGGGAGACTAGACAACACCGCCTTGAGAAGAACCAAACGACCCCCTTTTGAGATGAAATTCCTCTTCCAAGGAGCAAGCCTCTGTTCAACCTTATTAACCACTGGATTCCAAAAAGCTTCTCTACTCGGATTACCCCCAAGAGGAAGGCCCAAATAAGAGATCGGAAGAGAAGACTCCAAACACCTAAATAGACCCGCCCAATCCTCCTCACTATCACCTTTCCTTCCTATCCTAACTAAACAAGATTTATGGAAGTTGATTTTTAACCCCGAAATTAGTTCGAAACACCTCAATATCCTCTTAGCATTCATTAAACATTCCAACTTAGGTTCCAAAAAAAGAACCGTATCATTGGCAAATTGCAAGTGAGATATATGAACCTCACCATTACCAAAAACCGCCCCTTTCAACAAATCCATATGCTTAGCTTTATTGATAGAGTTCATAACTAGATATAAAAAAGAACAAAAAAAAGTGAATAATACCTACCTCTATATGATCAGAGTCCTTTGAAATTTCTTTTTTCCATTACTTTGTTATATGTTAATCATGTGATGATGAAAAAGTTTGATTATTGAAATAAAAATATAAAATTAGTGTTTAATTAGGGTTTATCACATTTTTTTAATAAAGAGATATAGTTGAAGATATAAGTGTAGTTAATGCAGTTTTTCTCTCATGAGCATACACTATGAGCATATCTTGAGCATACTAATACACATCACCACACTCTTGCCATGTGTATTATTATGATTGAATTTCAGTTGCTGACATGACAAATGTGTGATGATGTGTATTAGTATGCTCAAGATATGCTCACAGTATGTGCTCATAAGAGAAAAAATTGGTAATTAATGAGTGTACATAATATTTTATTTATTTTGAATAATTTATCATTATTGGTAAATTTCTATTGGGATATTTTTATAATTAAAATTTTTAATAAAATATGGGTATACTAATTAGTTTTATGGGTAATAATATCGGCACCCAAAAATAATTATGTGCCAAACAGGACATAGTTAAATTCAAGGAAGAAAATATCAGTATCGGTATCGAGCTTCCAAATTTATGGATATTTCGGGGATAATATCGTTACCGGTAGATATTCTGTCAAAAATTGAAAAAAAGATGGATATTTGCATCTAAAGTTAGAATTTTTATTATAAAATTTAGAACAATCTTAAAAAAGTAATTATACATCAAAAGAAAGTTATGAACTTATTATAAATTATAACATAGATAGAGTCTGTATATAATAATATCTAATCTCACTTTTACAATATTATATACAATAGAAAGAAATTAAATATTTAATAAACAAAATTATCATAAAAAAATATAGTTCCATGATCATGATTCTATCATAAATTCATACATAATACATTGCATGTTTGAAATTTAATACCAACATGAATTCCTTGGTGGTTCAAAGACATAACATACATTTCCATCTTGATTAGAACAATAATGTTTCCGGGAAAATGTGATTGCATAGTTTTCAAGATAGTTATTAATATGTCATGTGTATGTTGCTTGATTTCTTCCAACTGATCCAAAATTACATGCACTAGCATCACAGCCTACCGCACTGGCATTCCAACCTGCTGCACTAGCATCCCAACTTCTGGCATGAACATCTCAACTTGTTACACCAGCATTACAACCTCTTGCACTAGAATCCCAACCTCCTCCCTCATCTCCATCATCTTTTTCTCTACTATTTCCATCAAAGGTATGTTGGTCATTGGAAGAGCTGCTAACAGTAACTCCACGATCTACACCAAATTCTTCTCTAATCACTTGTTCAACATTTATTCCCATGTCTCGAGCATGAGAAGCAATATGTGGATCGAGATTTCCCTCATCATCATCCAAATAGGCAGGTCTAACACAGTCAAAAATATGATTTTCATTATCGTCCACTGCTTCAACAACTACTTGAAGTAAATCCATAAAATCAGTTTCATCTATTTTATCTTTTTCAGCTGCCATATCCCTAAGTTTAAACTTCATATTATAATAACAACAAACAAATTGTTCAAGCTTAGAATAAGCAAGACAGTTTCTTTGTTTTGTGTGGATTAAAACAAATGTAGACCAATTTATTTTGCAGGCAGAAGATGATATTGTTTGTGGCAGTATGCGAACTGCTATTGCACGCAATGATGGAGCACACTTTCCATACATTACCCATCAATCAGCTTAAATAAAAATTATTAAGTATTATAAGTATGAATACCATTTTAATGATATTATTATTTATTATTATTACATAGATTTTTGTAATAAAACTTATATACCTGGTTGCATTTTGCTTCTAACTGTCATGGCTGCTCGTTCACCAAAACTTTTCTTTCAATTCTTAAAGTATATGAGCTGCATTCATGACTCATGGGATCGATATGTAAATAATATATATAAATATGAGTATATGGCACAATACTCTCATGCAAATAAGTTATAATATTGGAATTATAAAATTAATTGTAAGTTGTAACTTTTTACCTCATTTCCAAAATTAGCAATCCCTGTAGCTTCATGGTCCAATTGCGTATAGACAATATGTACGGCTTTCAAAAGATCTGAATTATCCCTAATATTGTCTATATATTGATACTTTGGGTTTAAATAGTAAACTAGAAGAATAAAAAATAATAATTTTAGTATAAATATTATACTAAATTTTAATTATGAATGACAAACAACCCGAAATAAAATTTACCTACAACATATAGTGGGTGATTAAGTATTTTATTCTACCGGTTTTGTATAATGTTTAGAATTCATTTAGTATTCCCTCTTTACTGTTTTAATGCATCTTTCATCATACGCATTAACTCATATAAGATAGGTATAGTGAGTATAACTTCTGTATCAACCAATCTCAGAACGTGGTATAGTAGCTCATATATTTTAACTACAAAAGCTATATTATCTCAAAACTCTGAATCTAAAATAAGCCGTTCTACTCTTTTTCCATTTGCGGTTCGACTCAATCGATTTGCCGCTCATGTATTATAGGTAAATAGATGTTTCAAACTTGTCTTTTTTTTTTCAAAAGACTATCAAGTGCAATATGATTAGTCGCAAATCGAGTTGTACCAGGTCGCACCATCTCCCCTTTACAAACCTCCCTCATTTGCGATAGTAACCATCCATGATTATATATAAAGTTTGTCACAACCCTAGCATCATGAATGACACTTGCAACAATATCCACAAAAATCAAATATATACAATGTGTTGCACAAGGAGTCTAAAATAAAGAATTTTTTTTATCTGCTTTCACAAATGTAGAGCCATTGTCAGTGACAATTTGCACGACGTTCTTCTCACCGACATTTTTCACCACATATTTGAGCAATCCATAAATATACTGATGATCTTTAATTTTATCGGATGGGTCAACAGATTTTAGAAAAATTGTGTGACATTTACTATACTCCATAAAATTAATTATCGACAATCGTGTCGGTCCTGTCCACCCATCATACATTATGGTGCAACCATATTTCTCCCATTTTGTTTTGAAGTTATTAACATACTCTTTCATTTCCTTGTACTCGATGTCCAAGTACTTATGCCTAATTTCAAATGCTGACGGTGGTTGAACAATAATTTAAGTGTTTAAGATTGATTTTTTTTTATTTTTTATTTTTTTGCAAAATATCCTTACAATTCGAGATGAAATTCACAATATTTCGGGAATATCAAAGATTTTTATGGATATTTCAAAATCGATCTGATATTTGATGGACATTGGATATTTCTCATGTTTTGCTATCGGTCCCTCCAAAATATGGATATATCGGTGGATGTATCAATTTTAAGTTCGGTGGTTAAATTGGAGAACAAGTTTATATGATCAACATTATTGTTAATTTGTTTCAAAAAGAACACATTCTTCTTAATTAAAAGGGATAATTTCATCATCATTTTTATTATTTAAATAATTGTCAATTTAGTCCATGTTCTTTTATCTGCATAATTTTTTTTTTCTTACTGTTTCATTTGACTATCAAAAGATTCATTATTATTTTAAGTTTAATCAAAATAGTCCATCCAGATCATTTTCGTTAAATTTTATGTCAGTGGATAAAGGCATTTTGGTATTTTTATTTTTTAGTTTCAAATAATTTGTAGGGAGCTTTTTCAGTAATTTTATAGGTCTTTTTTTTGTAATATTTCAAAAGTTTTTTTTTTAATTTTAATAATTTTCAATAGATGATATGGTCAATTAAGTTTATAAGTATCATACATAAAGGTATTATGATCTTTTTCGACACAAAATTGATAATGGTAACAGTTTAGTGGGACTAATTTGATACATACTGAAATAAAAATAACTGTTTTTTTTTTAAGTACAAGAGCTATTTTTTTAAAGAATTATTTTAATAATAAATGAAACGTTAAGGATGAGAATGCCTAATTTTGTAAACTTTTGGATTAAATTGATAATTTTTAAATAACAAGGATAATTTTGATATTTGTACAAATAAAAAGGTTTAGGTTACTGAATAAAAGCTTTAGTTATTTTGACGATGTGTCAACATTGGAGTGGATGAGAAATATGGAAAGGAGAATGTGTACGAAGAATGTAAGGGAAGTAACCAAGACGCTTACTTTGGCTAGTTAGGTTCCAACTGTCAAGTTCCAAACTAACAGAAGACGAACCACATTTTTTCTTGGCTTAGTTTCCCAATAAAAGCCATAAAAATCTGTTATTTTAAGGGCAGTTTTGCCAACACAGAACACAGTTGCCTTTATTGCAAACCTACATCTACCTCTCTGCTGCCCAATTTCAGAACATCAAAAATTTCACTGCTCACCACTCACCACTCACCACTCACCAGTGCTCAGACAGAGAAAAGAGAGAGAGAGAGAGAGAGAGAGAGAGAGAGAGAGAGAGAGAGATAACATGGACCCTGAAGCGTTCACGGCAAGCCTGTTCAAGTGGGACCCACGAACGATAGTGCCACCGCCGGCCCGGTTGTTGGAAGGGGTGGCGACACCGTCAGCACCGCTGGTTGGTTCGGCCGCTTACTCGATGGTGCGTCCGAGAGATTTAGGTGGGCTGGAGGAGCTATTCCAGGCTTATGGGATCAGATACTACACGGCTGCCAAGATAGCGGAGCTTGGTTTCACAGTGAACACGCTTTTGGACATGAAAGACGAGGAACTAGATGAGATGATGAACAGCTTGTCTCAGATATTCAGATGGGAACTTCTTGTCGGAGAGAGATATGGTATCAAAGCTGCTGTGAGAGCTGAGAGGAGAAGACTAGAAGATGAAGACTTTAGAAGGCGTAATCTGTTGTCTGGTGACACTAACAACGCTCTCGATGCTTTGTCCCAAGAAGGTAATTCATTTGTTCTCTCTCTTTAATTCATTTTATAAGCTTAGAAAAGTAAAGAATCTACAAGAAACGTAGATTTTAATTTTTTTATACAGGATTCTTAAGTTATTTGGGTAATATCTCTGAAGATTTTATCACTTCGGTGTAAAGATTGTGTTTTTAGTGCAAAATTCTGTTCACGTGTAGGTTGACTGTTTGAGCAGAGCTTCTACCTATACATATCATATAATTATAAAACATCTTATGAAAATAAATTAATGTATAACGAGGATATATACAATATCACGTGGGATTTCAATATACATATAAATAAAATATATATATATATATATATTTATATTTATATAGCATGTGTAACGTTTTATTAAATTTTAATCATTTGGGTATGTGGGGATGTGAATTTTTTAATTTTCATTATGAATAGGGTTATCACAAGAGCAGGTGCAGCAAGAGAAGGAGGCGGCAGGGAGCGGCGGAGGAGGGACGTGGGACGTGGTACCGGGAGCAGCGGCGGAGAATAAGAAACAGCGGAGGAGGAAGGGGCAGAGGAAGGTGGTGGATGTTAACAACATGGATGATGAGAACGAGGACGACGAAAACGGCGGCACCGAGAGACAGCGAGAGCACCCTTTCATCGTGACCGAGCCTGGTGAGGTTGCACGTGGCAAAAAGAACGGCCTTGATTACCTGTTCCATCTCTACGAGCAATGCCGTGATTTCCTGATTCAAGTCCAGAACATTGCCAAGGAGCGCGGCGAGAAATGTCCCACCAAGGTAAGATTAATTCCATCTGGACCGTCCATTCTCATCACTCAACTCCATGTATATATATATATATATTTAATGTGTGAATGTGCACTAGTGCACTTGCTGGTACAATAACTCTTGACTCGTGAGTGATGACTCAGCCCGAAGGTGGCGGTTTGGTTTGGTCCCAGTAAGATACTTGATTGACAAGCTGGTCTCAAGAAAACGTGACAAGTCATGTACGGGGCAGGTGGGGGCCGTGGGGCCTTTCAATGAGAGCCGAAAAATGCAGGTGGGGACCGTGGGGTGCTTGAATCATTTTAACGAGTCCGTACAGTGAGTGGTGACGTGGCCTGGCCCGGTTGATTGTATTTGAATCTGTCAGGGTTAGGCTCATTGTCCAGCGGATACAAATGTGCACTCATACAAGACAGAATCCATAACACACCTCTTTGAGCCAACCCATGAATAAAGTGTTTTGACCATTTGATGCCTGCTTTGATTGTGGAAAAAAAGATTTTGGTCACCATGAATAAACCTTTATTAAACAATTTAACTAATAAATTTAGTTTTTCGAAAACAAAATATATATGTATATCTCTCCGGTAGTGGACTTACAAGTGCAGATGGGAATAAAATAATTTCAGGTGACAAATCAAGTATTTAGGTATGCAAAGAAGGCAGGAGCGAGCTACATTAACAAGCCAAAGATGAGACACTACGTGCACTGCTATGCGTTACACTGCCTGGACGAGGAAGCATCGAATGCGTTGAGGAAAGCTTTCAAGGATAGAGGAGAGAACGTAGGGGCGTGGAGACAGGCGTGTTATAAGCCTCTTGTAGCCATTGCTGCCCGCCAGGGTTGGGACATTGATGCCATTTTTAACATACATCCTCGACTTGCCATTTGGTACGTCCCCACCAAGCTACGCCAACTCTGCCATGCTGAGCGTAACGCAGCCACCGCTTCTAGCTCTGCTTCAGGTGGCGGTGATCATCAACTACCCTTCTAAAGCTTATTAAGTCTGTCGTATCGAATTTGCTTGTTGAGATGGAGGATTAACCTATTGCTAATTTAGCAGATTTATATTATGTTACATTCGTTAATGTTTGTAACCACTGCATGATGGGATCACTTGGGCTTAGAGCAGCTAATTCCGTACTGTCTGTCTGTCTGTCTGTCACATTAATTAGCGTTTCACTTAAAAAAGTTTACCTTTCAATCGTTACTGACTTACTGCTTTTCGTTCAATTCATTATTTATGTAAAAAAATATTACCGGCTCACTTCATGTCTTCATTACGTTTTCTAATGAGAATATATAGCAGGGAAACAGAAAACTAAAGCACTAGCATATGGATTTCTTTTTCCTAAATGGAGATGGAGATGGAGATTTGGGGATTTGGGGATTTGGGACCCATGAGAGAAATTGACATCTCGTGTTGTTCATGTGGTAGACTTGTTGGTCATGAATCAAATTAAGTTCCGATGGATTTGATGAGTTAGCTGGTGCATATGTTATAACACATAACAATGTTGTAAATATAGATGAGAACGGGTCGGGTTTGGGCTAGTTTTGCCAAATCAACATCTGCACCCACATTCCATCTGGACATCCACACCATTGAGAAACAGATAAGAAGATGGAGAGTGAGACAAACCAGCTAAGAAATAGAGAATCAAATCTTCTTCACTAATTGTGTTTCCAGCAGCTAAGTGATTGTCAGCTATAACTTTCGGTTTTGTAAAATATTCACTTACAATGGTAGTATTCTTCTTGTTAGTCTAGACTCTAAAGTTATATTCTTAATTGAAGAGTTCAAGCTTTTTACTGTGATGAGAATAGTTTCTCTAGTGCATCCCTGCAGACCTCAAATAAGGTGGTGCAACTAATTACAAAAGAGCTCAAAGCACTTTCACTCATGGAGGAAAGCAACCAACGTAACTAAAAGAAGTTGGTTATGTTTTCTTTCATAGTTAAAAATGCGGGTTTTCAATTTTGTGAACAGTTTCGAACCATTAATGAACCCTTCAAGGTCATTCCCATGAACAGTGGGTAGTACCTGGGATTTTCATATTAGATAATTTTGTTTGTCATGAAACCCAATTAGTTTTGAAAATGTAAAGCAGCCATGTGTTTGATTACTTTCGATTAAGGGAAGGAAATTAATCGTGGGTGTTAGATCAGGAAAACTGGCTAATGGCTTAGGGCATCTCCAACCCCACTCTATCCCTTGCACCATCTCCATTTTTCAGCCAAAACCCACCTCCAACCCAACTCCATTTCCGTGCCATTTTTTACATGATGAACAGTATCACGCAATATACTATTTCGTGACACTGTTTATCATGCCAAAAATGGCGCTGGCTTTGGTTTTTTTTTTTCCAACCCAATATTTTTATTAAATCACATGTTGACCCTATTTATTAAAACATATTCTAGTTATATCCTTTATTTAAAAGTTTTATTTAATTACAGTTGTACCATAATTAATTAAATTTATTCTAATTTGGCCATTTTTATTATTTAATGATTTTGTCTTGATGTAATTTTTATTGATATTAATATTTATAATAAATTAGATGATGAACATTATTTACTTTTATTTTTATGCTTTTTCTTTTTTATTTTATGAAATGTAATATTTAAGTTATTTTAATAAGAAATGCAATATTTTACCTAATTAAATTAAATTTCCTTTAATGTATTAAATATCATAATTTCTTATCGTATTGCAATATTATGTTAATTGTGTGGTGAAATGTTAATTGTGGAGAAATATTAAAAAAAGGGAAAGAAAGAGAATATTCAAGGGAATATTCTTTTTGTGTAGAATTTGATGTAGTGGGTTAGAGATGGAATAATGAAATAGTGTGAAAGTTGTACTATTTTAGTGCAAAAATTACATCAAAAGAATTATTCGGGTTGGAGATAGTCTTATACTGATGTAGGACAATTGGCTTTGGACTTTGAAGAAGAGTTGGATAGAAAATTGTCCAAAAGAGGTGTTTCAATGAAACGGGCATAACTCTTCGCTCGGTTGACAGATTTCCTATTATAATATGTTTTCGGAAAGGGTTTTCGAAGCTCCATAGCGGTACAACCCGGGCTTGCCCGGTTGACGACATTTACTCCCTCAACGGAGCTGTTTAAGATAGGTTATCGGGCATCCGAAGATTTTTATGTTTTTATTTGTTTTCCGTTTTTATTTTATTTAGCTGAGGATATTTTAGTCTTTTCCGTTTTTAGGGTTTTCAAAGCCTATTTAAGGGCTTTTGTTATCAGTTTCGAAGTATTGAATAAAATTTACAATTTGGTTTCAGTTTCTTTTTTTCTGGTGGATTCCAGTTTATGTTCTGTTAGGGTTACGCTTGTGATCCTAGAACTTCCGTTCTGCGTCAATTGGTATCAAAGCAAAAGGATTTGCCTTGTGCGATGGCCAACAACGAAGCCGGAAGAGTTAACCCTGACGACGCTGGTCGAAGGGATACCGATTTATGGGCAGCGATTGACGAACAACGACAATCGATGGCGAGGCTGGAGACCATGATGCAGCAACTGATGGCGCAGCAGCCTAATCCCAACGCCCCTGCCCCTGCCCCTGCCAACAGAGAAGGAGTCGAGGGAGTTGCCCTTGGCCGCCCTGTAGGTAGACGACCGCCTAGGGCTGCGAGACACGAGCAGTTCGAAGAATGGAGCGATAACGATTCTGAAGAGGATTTCGTGGGTTACCAAGGAGATCATCGATTGAACCAAAATCAACCTGGTTATCGGATCCGTGCAGACATACCATTGTTCCATGGAAAGTTGCAGATTGAAGAGTTCTTGGACTGGATTTCAGAGGTTGAGAGATTCTTCGAGTTTGCTGAGGTAACAGAAGAACGTCAAGTCAAATTGGTAGCGTACAAGTTGAGAAGCGGGGCTGCTGTTTGGTGGGAGAAATTACAGATGGATAGACGGCGACAAGGCAAAGTTCCTATACGATCCTGGAGGCGAATGAAACAACTTATGATGAGCAGGTTTTTACCTCCTGACTATGAACAATTTATTTTTCAGAGTTATCAGAATTGTGTTCAAGGTAATAAAACCGTTGCGGATTATACTGAGGAGTGGTCCAGACTTTCAGTTCGTAACAACCTCAATGAGACAGAAGGACAGCAGGTTTCGAGGTATTTGGGGGGTTTAAAGTCGACCATTCGAGATAAAATTGGGTTGCAAGTCGTGTGGACAGTAGATGAAGCGCACAACATGGCCTTGAAAGCGGAGTTAATGGAAAAACCACCCAATCGTTTTTCTCATTACAAGAAGGACATGGGTGAGTCATCCAACACTGCCGCGAACATGAGTAGATTTTCACCAAGTGATGGACAGGGTCAGGCTAAAAATACTGCAGATCAAAGGGGTTTGGGGCCAAATAACAATTTTGGCGGGACACGATCAACTGCAGCAGCAGCAATGGGTGCAAAAGAAACCCCACGAGGAGCGCCAAATCCATACAGTAGACCAGGCGGTATGAAGTGTTACAGGTGCGGCCAACCTGGCCACCGTTCGAATGAATGCCCAGCCAGAAAACCGGTGAATTTCGTAGATGCTGAAGAAGAAGAAGAACAGAATTTTGAAGATGAGGGAAACTGTGTGATTCAGAGAGTCATGTGTGCAACAAAATTGGAGGGTTTATCGCAACGAAACAGTATTTTCAAGACTTGTTGCAGTGTGCAAGGAAAGGTTTGTGATGTGATTGTCGATAGCGGGAGTTGTGAGAATTTTGTGTCCAGAAAATTGGTAGAACATCTGAATCTGCGTACAGAGAAACATCCCAAGCCTTATGCGATTGGGTGGATTCAAAAGGGACCCAAGGCGAATGTGACAGAGTTGTGCAAAGTTCCTATTTCGATTGGGCAATACTACCGGGAAGATGTGGCATGTGATGTAGTCGACATGGATGCTGGTCACGTTTTACTGGGACGTCCTTGGCAGTTTGATGTGGACATAACCTACAGAGGACGTGACAATGTTTGTGTTTTCAATTGGGGTGGCAGGAGAATTGCGATGGTTCCGAAACGGAATCCAGTAGGGAGTTCAACTAAAGCCACGGTAAATGAGCAGTCTTTGGTCACTTTAATCACGTCTGTAACTGATTTAGAAGCTGAGATTAAGGAGGCACAAGAGGTACATGTTGTAGTAGTGCGGGCTTTGGTGACAGAAAGCCGAGGAGAGCAAAGAATTGTAGTGCCCGAGAAGGTGCAGACCCTGCTTACTGAATTTAGTGATTTGGTGACAGAAGACTTACCGGATGACCTTCCACCGTTGAGAGATATTCAGCACCAGATTGATTTAGTTCCGGGAGCAAGCTTACCGAATTTACCACACTATCGGATGAGTCCCAAGGAGAATCAGATTTTACAGGAAAAAGTGGAGGAGTTAATGAAGAAGGGATTCATTCGAGAGAGCATGAGTCCATGCGCTGTTCCCACATTACTTGTTCCGAAAAAAGATGGCAGTTGGAGGATGTGCGTGTATAGTCGTGCGATTAACAAGATAACTGTCAGGTACAGCTTTCCTATTCAGAGATTGGATGACATGCTAGATATGTTGGAGGGGTCGAAATTATTCTCTAAAATCGACCTGAGGAGCGGGTATCATCAGATTCGGGTCAAACCTGGGGATGAATGGAAGACAGCTTTCAAAACTAAGGATGGGCTGTATGAGTGGTTGGTGATGCCTTTCCGACTATCCAATGCGCCAAGCACTTTCATGCGGCTTATGAACCAGGTGTTGCGGCCTTTCATTGGAAAATATGTAGTCGTTTATTTCGACGATATATTGATTTACAGCCGTAGTGAGGAAGACCACATGGAGCATCTGCGAGCTGTGTTAGAGGTATTGTTAAATAACAAATTGTTTATCAACTTTAAAAAATGCAGTTGGATGACAGCGCGGTTACTATTCCTTGGATATGTGGTCAGTTCGGACGGAATTTTGGTGGATGAAGAAAAGATTAGAGCCATTCGTGATTGGCCTACACCGAAGACAGTTGGAGAGGTGAGGAGTTTTCATGGGTTGGCGACGTTTTACCGTCGATTTGTGAGGGATTTTAGTAGTATTGTGGCCCCTATTACAGAGTGTCTGAAAAAGGGAAAGTTTCAGTGGAGTGAGGCAGCCGAAACAGCCTTCGCAGTCATCAAAGAAAAACTATGCACCACTCCTGTTCTTGCTCTACCCAGTTTTGAGAAGTTATTTGAAGTGGAATGTGACGCTAGTGGAGTCGGGATTGGAGCAGTGTTGTCACAAGAGAAGAAACCGGTGGCATTTTTTAGTGAAAAGCTGAGTGATGCGCGGCGAAAATGGAGTACCTATGATCAGGAATTCTATGCAATTATTCGTGCTCTAAAGAATTGGGAGCATTACCTAATTCAGCGCGAGTTTATTCTTTACACTGATCATCAAGCTCTGAAGTACTTGAACAGTCAGAGAAGCTTAAGTAATATGCATGCTCGGTGGGCAACTTACTTGCAGAAGTTTCCGTTTGTTTTGAAGCACAAGTCTGGAATGTTAAATAAGGTGGCTGACGCACTGAGTCGGCGTGCAAGCTTATTGGTGACTATGCAGCAAGAGATTATTGGGTTTGAGTTTCTGAAAGAATTGTACCCTGATGATGAGGATTTTGGAGAGATATGGGAAAAGTGTGTTCTGAAACAGACTGAAGGGGAGTTTCATATGACCGAGGGCTATTTGTTCTGTGGCAATCAGTTATGTATCCCGCGGAGCTCTCTGAGAGAGAAACTGATTCGAGAGTTGCATGGTGGTGGTTTGGGTGGTCACTTGGGACGTGACAAAACTATTAGTGGGGTGTCCGAACGTTATTACTGGCCGCAGTTGAAACGCGATGTCGGTAACTATGTTCGCAAGTGTTACGTCTGTCAAACTTCTAAAGGACAGGCTCAAAATACGGGATTGTACATGCCGCTACCTGTTCCGAATGCCATATGGGAGGATTTAGCAATGGACTTCGTTTTGGGTCTTCCACGAACTCAGCGTGGGGTAGATTCCGTGTTTGTTGTGGTTGACAGGTTCTCAAAAATGGGGCATTTTATTCCTTGTCGGAAGACATCTGATGCATCACATGTGGCTCAGTTGTTCTTTCGGGAGGTAGTTCGTTTACATGGTGTACCCCATTCTATCACATCTGATAGGGACTCGAAGTTTCTTAGTCATTTTTGGTTGACATTGTGGCGACGGATGGATACCACTCTGAAGTTCAGTAGCACTGCGCATCCACAAACTGACGGACAGACAGAGAATCTAAACCGAACACTGGGGAATTTAATTCGGAGTATCTGTGGGGATAAGCCAAAACAGTGGGACGTGGCTCTGGCACAAGCTGAGTTTGCATATAACAATGCTGTTCATACTGCTACGGGTAAGTCTCCATTCGCTTTAGTGTATCGACAATCTCCTAAGCACGCGTTGGATCTGGCAAAGCTTCCCAAGGTCACTGGTATGAGTGTTGCTGCTGAGGCTATGGCTGAGCAGGTTCGTGATGTTCAGGCTGAAGTGAAGGCACGGTTAGAGGAGAAGAATGCAAAGTATAAGGCTGCAGCAGATGTTAAAAGGCGTGAGAAGTTGTTTGCTGAGGGAGACCAAGTTATGGTGTTTTTGCGTAAGGAGAGGTTCCCGGTTGGTACCTATAATAAGTTGAAGCCAAGGAAGTATGGACCGTACAAGGTGGTCAAAAAGATCAACAATAATGCCTATGTGATCGACTTGCCTACTGATATGAACATATCCCGAACTTTCAACGTAGCTGACCTTTATGAGTTTTGTGATGATGTTCCGCTCTATCCAGATTATAACTCGAGGTCGAGTTCTTCACAGGTGGGAGAGACTGATGTAGGTTCGTGATGTTCAGGCTGAAGTGAAGGCACGGTTAGAGGAGAAGAATGCAAAGTATAAGGCTGCAGCAGATGTTAAAAGGCGTGAGAAGTTGTTTGCTGAGGGAGACCAAGTTATGGTGTTTTTGCGTAAGGAGAGGTTCCCGGTTGGTACCTATAATAAGTTGAAGCCAAGGAAGTATGGACCGTACAAGGTGGTCAAAAAGATCAACAATAATGCCTATGTGATCGACTTGCCTACTGATATGAACATATCCCGAACTTTCAACGTAGCTGACCTTTATGAGTTTTGTGATGATGTTCCGCTCTATCCAGATTATAACTCGAGGTCGAGTTCTTCACAGGTGGGAGAGACTGATGTAGGACAATTGGCTTTGGACTTTGAAGAAGAGTTGGATAGAAAATTGTCCAAAAGAGGTGTTTCAATGAAACGGGCATAACTCTTCGCTCGGTTGACAGATTTCCTATTATAATATGTTTTCGGAAAGGGTTTTCGAAGCTCCATAGCGGTACAACCTGGGCTTGCCCGGTTGACGACATTTACTCCCTCAACGGAGCTGTTTAAGATAGGTTATCGGGCATCCGAAGATTTTTATGTTTTTATTTGTTTTCCGTTTTTATTTTATTTAGCTGAGGATATTTTAGTCTTTTCCGTTTTTAGGGTTTTCAAAGCCTATTTAAGGGCTTTTGTTATCAGTTTCGAAGTATTGAATAAAATTTACAATTTGGTTTCAGTTTCTTTTTTTCTGGTGGATTCCAGTTTATGTTCTGTTAGGGTTACGCTTGTGATCCTAGAACTTCCGTTCTGCGTCATATACCCATTGTTTGTCTTTCTAATGCCATCTTCAATCTCAAAACCTAATTTGGTGCAACTTTTACATTAAAATGGTGCAACTTTCACACTATTTATTTTTTTCATCTCCAATCCATTGTACAAAATGTTACACTAAAAATAAATATTCCTTTTCTTTTCCGTTTTTAATTATTTCTCAACAATTAACATTTCACCCCATAATTTAGTAAATTTTGTATTATACACTTAATTTTAGTTTATTATAAATATTAATATAAATAATAATTAAATTAAACAAATTATTAAATAATAAAAAGGACACATTTAGAATAAATTTGAATGATTAAGAGTAAAACTGTAATTAAACAAAATTTTTAAATAAGGGATACAATCAGAATAGATTCTATTTAATATGATTCAAATTGTTGTGATTAAATAAAACTTTAGGGATAAAAAAAATAAAGTTAAGAAATTGTGTTAAAAGAATAGTGTTATGCCAGGGTTGCTGCAACGCTGTTCATTTCGGTAAAATGGCGCAGCGGTTTGGCGCAAGGTTGGAGAGCACAATTTTGCTCTATTTTACAGATTTCATCCATTTTAGCACAGGTTAGAGATGCCCTAATGCTTTAATACCAATTGAAAAAAAAGAAGAAGAAGATAAGATTATAAAGATTAGTGAGAAAAAAAGGACTACGTTATTTTTTCTTACGATGATAAAGGAATTAATACATAATAGTATTATACTTCTCTTTTTATATAAAGAAAGAGAATATTCTAGATTTATGATAATTACAATAAAGAATATTTTTGCTTCTTGTGGCCTTGTGGGGAAAAAGTTTGGAATCATCTTGCCAACTAGTATTCCAACATGTGAAGGTGATGTAGAACTTTATTCCTACTCACACCTGGCAGATCATTGCTGTCATGAGGTTTGTATCTTTGCATGGCACACATTCTTTAACAACGTCCGCCGGGCGAACTCGTGAAATTATACAGGACTGCGGATGGGTTTTCACCCGCTAGTTTTGCCTATATTCACACTCGCCGGTTAATAAGATCTTAATAAGATCTTATGAAATTATAAAAAAATACTGAAAAACTGACGAGATAGGGTTTGTTTGGTGATAAACTCCTCACAACTATACCATAAGATTGCAGGTTTGAGTTCTCCTCTTTAAATAAAGTTCTAAATTTATGTAAACCGAAAACTATTAATAATTAAATTGAGGCATTAATATTATATATGTACGTCAAAGCAAATCGAACCAAAAATTAAATAATCTTCAAGTTCAACGTATTTAAAAACAACATAAAATACAAAGAAACCTTCAAATTCCAACATAAAATAAAATAAAATTTATATATACTTCCACACACTTCACATAACAAAAATCCAAAACAAACAAAATAAAATTCAATAAACTCAATTTCGAAGTTCTTTCCGGTACTTAAATATAAAAAATTATACACCAGTGATTCGCTAATCAATATAAAGAACTGCTTATGTAATCGTATTACGCCATCTGACACTGAACCCCTTCTAATATATATAAAAAGACTTGGAGACGACATTGTTCCTAATTAGAAGGTATAAAATATAGGGATATTATTCATTTGGTACCTATATTTTTTGAAATATTTATTTTTTACTAATTTATTTATTTTCATTGGATTGGTCCCAATATTTTTAAAAATCACTCAATTTTGTTCTTCTGTGAGTCAACCGTTAGTTAAATTAAACGGTTCCGAAGGTATTTTTGTTTTTAAACAATAATATACTCGTGTCAAATAAATAGAAATATATATAATAATAAAATTAAATTAATATATAAATACAAATTAAAAACATAAAAAACATAAGAACAATTAAAAAATTATATAAAAAAGGAAAATTAAAAAAATAAAAACCATAAACCAGCAAAAAAAAAATTAATATAACACATGAATATGGAGATTGAATTAATGCAAACATTCACCCACGCCCAGAAAACAAAAATAAAAACAAGAACACCAAGAAACCCAGAAACCATCATCACTCATAAGTCATAACACACATCCTCATCCCCATCCAGTACAGCCACCCAGAAACCACCACCAAACAAAATTGAAATCACACCAATCGCACAAGACAAAATCGAAGAGAGAATTTTCGCACAACAAAATCGAAATCGCACCAATCGCACAGACAAAGTACTTGTGATTCTTTGCTTTGCTCAAAATCCATTAGGATCTCCAAATCCAAACCCGAAATCGCACCAATCAATAACTTTTTTATTTAATGCGAGAATCAGTAGAGTTTTATATCTTTATTTCTTTTCTGATTTTGTAGGTTTTGTTTTGCTTCAGATCCGGTGGGTTTTGGTTTGGGATTTTGATTGAGGAAGATTTAAGGTTTTAATGACTGTTTGTTTTGATTTTGGTGTAGGATTCGGAATGATTGGGTTTCGTTTGGTGTTTTATGTTGGTAGAGGTGGGTCTGGTAGCTTTTGTTGCTAGAATGGATGGAGATGTTGGTAGAGATGTTAGAATTCAATTTTTTTGGTGTGAACGAGGAAGGATGGAGATGTTGGTGGAGATAAATCTCCAGATTCGATCTTCACCACACTTTTTATATACTTATTTTGTTTTTGTTTTTTCATATATATATTTTTCAGTTTTTACTTTTTTATTGGTTAAATTCTATTTAATTTTCATTATCTATCCCAAAAATAAATGGTGGAGATAATTTTTTTAAGAAAATAAAAGTTTTTTTTAGTTTTATTTTATTCTAAGAAAATAAGGGTAAAACAATCATTTCATAAATGTTAATAAAGTCATTTCTGTCTTAACGGTGTTTGGTAAATTTGTAATTGTTGGATTTTTAAATGGTAAAATGGTATTTTTATACGGTGATATTGTAGTCATGGGAAAAATAGCAATTTAGTATTTTCTGTAACCGTTGATTGTTAAAAATCAGGTTAGAATAACCAAATTAAATGTTTTTTAAAAATATACAACCTAATCCTTCAAAAATATATAAGTGAGTAAAAAATATATAAGTGAGTAAAAAATAAATATTTCAAAAAAAATATAGAGACCAATTGAATATTATCCCTAATATATATAGATAAATATATATTATATATATATATAGAGCGCCTTCGAAGAAATGAAGAACTCTTTGTTGTCTCTAGCGTATCATATATGCCCATTGTACATAAAATCTTGAGTGGGAAGAAGCTTTATTAGCATATGCTCCCACTGATACTATATATATACCACGTAGTATATATAAATAGTCTATCCAATTAATTAATTATATGTAATTTCAATGTACATAATTTAATATATTTAGTGAGTCACCATGTACATGTGGTGCCACTTACTCAGACAAGATTTTCTTTCGATATACAAGTAAACTTGCTATAAATTAATTATTAATACTATCGATCAAGTATCTATTCAGTCTCGTAATATTTCAAGTCCGAATTCCTGCTACTACAATTGTTATATAAAAATAAAGAATTGATCATTATTACAAGTTGCTGCCTCTTTCAAGGGAAGAAACCTTGCTTGCCAATACTAATTAAGATGCAAGTTGGCTTTTATATATATATTAAGATGCAAGTTGGCTTATATATATATATATATATATATATATATATATAATGTCCTTTTTACGTCTTCCTAACTTAAAAACATATTGTCAACTTATATATTAAATCCTTAATGACTAGAATTAACAATTCAATGTATTGCTGTGCTATTGGTTGGAACTTGGAAGGCAATTTCTAGTGAGGTATTGATGATGTGATTGTGTGTGCATGTAATTTACCAGCAACTTCACCACCTTTGACTTTCACTAAAAGTTATATCTTTATATTAAACTTCAATTTAAAAATGGACCTGTGTTTTCTTGTAGTGGGAGATCATCATCATCATTAAGTAACATATATATATATATATATATATATATGCTTGAAGTTTCATTTGAATTCCACTGCAATTCAAGTTTTAACTTATATATATATAAAAGCAGCTGCATCCATTAATTTGTATTATAACTTGTAAGCAGCAGCTACGCGCTTTCCCTCTGGAATCTTATTGCCAGTTGATATTTTTGGTTCTTCGAAGCAAGTTGAAAGAAAAGAGCTCAAAAGCACCACCCTCGCGGCCGTGGGGACTAAATTAATATTCATCAGTAAGAAAATATTCTATCTTATCCTTCTCATTTGCCGTGGGGACTAAATTAATACACTCTCTCTCTCTCACACACAAGGATAAGAGTGAGAAACGATTCTCTCATCATCTATATATCTATATATACATCATTGTATTTCTCCTACCCTCTTCATCTTAAAAGTTTAAATTGTTCAAGAATTGAAGCCTAGAATCAACTTCACACCGGCCTCTTATTGATTTTAGCATGACGGTGAGACCTCTAATCTGGTGCTTGTATTATTTGTTTTAGGTACTTTTTGTGTACTAAAAATTATATGTATGTGCTCAATTGTGCATGCAGTACGCACCGTTTTCTGCATATCATGATAAATTTTAACTATATATATTGAGCTAATTTTGACATCTTAATTGGTTTTGAGTTAGATATGTAACATTTAAGTAGTAATTCAAAATCCAAAACTAATAAAAGATTTTTTCTTATGATTTTCTGTGCCCTTGAATTCAAGGTCACATTCCAAAATTTCATATTATATAAGATGCAGCATTATTATAATAAGGTGCCGCTTTTCACATTTGAAAATAGAAATTGAATCTTAAAAGTTAAAAGTACTGTAACGATGACAAAAGGTATGCATGCTACAAATTGGTAGTTCAACTTTTTTTACATGGATGGGCTGTATTGGTTAGATCAGCATATATATATATATATATATCACTACCTTTTTGGTCAATATATACAAACAGAATCTATGTGGCTGACGAGAAGCTGATTATAACAATAAAAAGTTTTTATTTGATTTATTTATTTTTGCGTTCCAGATGGTAGAGATGAGAGTGCATATGGACTGTGCTGGGTGCGAGAGCATGATCAAGAAAGCTCTTCAAAAACTAGATGGTACATACATATTTCTAATTAATTACGTACTTGGTGAAATTAATATTATTCTAGAGTACTAATATTGTGTATATATATATTAATTAGGAGTGGATGATATCGATATAGACATAAACAATCAAAAGGTGACAGTAATGGGTTGGGCAGATCAAAAGAAGGTTTTGAAGACAGTGAGGAAAACTGGAAGGAGAGCCGAGCTTTGGCCCTACCCTTACAATCCAGATTACTATAATTTCACTCAACAGTACTACTACCAACACCAACACCAACCCCAACAACAACAGCAGCAAGTCTCCTACTACACTTCTCAGCCTCATCCTCCTTCTTCTTCGTACGACTACAACTACGAGAGGCACGGCTACAGCGGTGACGATTACGGCTATTATCACCAGTCTCCTTACTCTGATCACCTCTTTGATGAACGCACCGGTGCCATGTTTAGCGATGATAACCCTAACGCTTGTTCCATTATGTGATTATTAGTTTCTTTAATTAATTGACATTCCTGCTTATAGTAATTAGTTATATATAGATAGGGTTTTTTTTAAAGTATTACAAGAACTATTACAATAGGACTGTCGGGACCTGCTGAGATTAAACAATACATGTGCGGTCCGGATAACTATTCTCATAACTCAGGAAGAAAACTCCCCACACATGCTTATAAAATACGCAATGTGGGATTTGAACCCCACATCACTTATGTGGAAGGGAGATGCACTACCAGCTCTGCTAAGAGGTGATGTGCATGTTTAGTTATCTATTGAAGATCTTCCATTATTATTGGATATGTCATCGTAATTTGTTTCTAAATAATATTGTAAAATTATTAGACTTTGAAATAAAATGGAAATTAATAGATGATTGGCTATACTTGTTGAAATCTAATTTAATAACATGGTCAATGATGCATCTAAATCTAATGTTGTTGTAATGCACTTTGAATTATTTTTGATTGTATATATTCACCTACAATGGTTATACTAGACAGATTTTTGGTTGACCAATCATTTTAACTGTGCTCAAAAATCAAAATTATGAAGCTCAATTATACGGTCCAACGAGCAAAGTTGTACCATAATTAAAGATTGTATGAGAAAATATCTTTTATTTTGTTACAAATCCCACACCTATTCTTAATGGTATGTATAAATGAAACTAATATTTTAATTGTTTTCAGTTTATAAAATATAAATTTCAATAGTTTAATTAAAATATCATTATACCATTAATATATTTAAATCACAATTATTTACGTACTTCTAACTTAATTTTATAATATTTATGTCAAACAAAATTAACTTATAATAATTTTGAACAAAATTTAAATAATAAACAAATAAAATAAATTTATCAAAATCATATTAATAATTAACCTAACAAAATAAATAATATAGGTAGTAACTATAAAAGTTTAATATTTACTTAGTTTGTTCTAATGAAATATATATATATATATATATATATATATATATATTATATACAGTCATTTTCTCCTCTGCGTACTGATATAATTTATATTAGTGTGTTGTATGTGGACCACTGATTATGGAGAAGTTTTGACAATTGCATACACTTTGAATCGCACTGATAAAGTTATATCACTGTATACACTTGAAAATTTCTGTATATATATATATATATATAATACACACTAGATTAGGTAATAATGTATGAAATAATAGAAAGTTAAAATATAAAAACGGATTGAGTTTGTTTCCTATTTTCTTGGTCAATAGAATTATGGAAACAAAAATTATTAGTTAATTTATATTATTAAAATAGTAAAGGGACAAAATAATATTATCCCCTACTTTATATATATATATATATATATATATATATATATCACATTTTATGTACAATAGTTTTTTTTTTATTGGTTTACATTTTAATTTTAGGTATAATAGATTTTTTTTTATTGGTCGTGGCCCTCGGGGGCATGGCCCTGGCCCTTACATTCGCCTATGTGTGGGGACTAAATTAATATTCATCAGTAACAAAATACTCCATCTTATCCTTCTCATTTGCCCCCTCTCTCTCTCTCTCGCTCAAGGATAAGAGTGAGAAACGATTCTCTCTCATCATCTATATATCTATCATTGTATTTCTCCTACCCTCTTCATCTTCAAAGTTCAAATTGTTCAAGAATTGAAGCCTAAAATCAACTTCATACCTCTTATTGATTTTAACATGACGGTGAGACCTCTAATTCGCTCTCGCTCTTTCTCTTTCGTTCTGTTTTTATAGGTACAAGCTAAGCAAGCTGGTGCATGTATTATTTGTTTTAGGTACTTTTTGTCTATTAAAAATTATATGTATGTGCTCAATTGTGCATGCAGACATGCAGTACGCATCATTTTCTGCATATCATGATAAATCTTAAGTAACTAACTAACTAACTAACTAACTAACTATATATATATATATATATATATAGAGCTAATTTTGACATCTTAATTGGTTTTGACTTAGATATGCAACATTTAAAAAGTAATTCAAAATCCTAATCAGAATTGTCCTCTTTGCAACACCTCAATTGAGGCCATTGATCACCTGTTCCTTCACTGTGTTTGGACGCGGAGGCTGTGGACTTCGTGTATGCGGTGGTGGGAGGTGGAATGCTGTCCAAATAAAGCTTCGTGGACTGGTTCAAGGAATGGCAGACCCTATGCCCTTGGACAGAATGTGGAAGAGCTTGGAGGGTTCTGTTCTTCGTGGTGGTCTGGACTATGTGGGAGTGCAGGAACCAGCTGATCTTCAAGGGCAAGGCTGCTGACATGATGCAGTCCGTTGATCTTGTAAATTTTAAGGTAGCTTGGTGGTTCAAATACCATGGCAAAGGTTCCAGGGATCAAATTTCTGTGATGTTGCAGAATTTAAAGGAAGCATGTGTAGATTTGAGGCCGGCGAAGTTGTCTAAACCTGTTGCTTGGTGCCCCCGTCTGGTGAGGCCTATAAATTTAATGTTGATGGCTCGGCGAGAGGCTCCCCGGGCTGGGCGGGTATGGGAGGAGTGTTGAGGGACTCCTGCAGGAAAGTGGTGTGTTTATTCTCATGCTTCATTGGTTCTCAAGACTCTAATATGGCCGAGATTATGGCCATTTGGAAGGCGTGTGACATCATCTCATCCGACCCCTTTTTCTTAGTCCGAAACATTATTATTGCTAGTGATTTGAAGGTCGCTGTTGCGTGGGTTAATAATGATGATTTTGGGAGTATTAATCATGTGAATTGGATTTACGATATTCGTTGTAAGTTAAAAATCCTTGGGAACACTTCTGTTGTTTATAATTCGAGAACATCCAACTCCTTTGTGGATATGCTTGCTAGAAGAGGCTCCAGCTTGAAGGAGGACATCATTTGTCGGAGCAACTACTGATTCCGTGTTTTTGTTCTATTGTTTTTCCGGTTTTGCTGCTTTGGGTGTCTGTTTGGTGGCCTGTTTGGGCTGCATTTGGTTCTTCTGCCTCTTTTGGTTTTGTTTCGGTTGGGGACTATCTTTCCCTGGTCCTGTTCCTCTATTGCCTTCGTGGTTTTTAATATATTTGGCTGTTCAAAAAAAAAAAGTAATTCAAAATCCAAAACAATTAAAAGTTTTTTTCTCATGATTTTCCATGCCCTTGTATTCAAGGTTACATTCCAAAATTTCATATTATATAAGATGTAGCATTATTATAATAAGGCCGGTGCCGCTTTTTCACATTTGAAAATAGAAATTGAATCTTAAAAGTTAAAACTTAAAGGGTCAAATTTAAAAGTAGACTAAAAAATTAGAGGGTTTATTAAATTTGTTCAGAATTAGTAAAAAGATTGTTTTTAGCAAACAATCCACTTTTCTCCCAAGAGTGCCCTTAATTCCAAAATAATTAAAAAAAAAATGAAAGGAAAAATAAAAGAAGCAAAAGTGAACAGCAAATAGAAAGAGAAAGAATCATTTTTTATTAAAAAGCAAAACCCTTCGTTAAGATTCATTTTTATTCATTTTATTTTCTCATCCTCATCTATTCATCTTCAACCTTACCATTCATCCTCCGCCGTCTCTCCTCTTCTCTCTCCCCAAACCCAAATCTCTTCTCATCTCTCTCCCCAATTTTTTTATTTGCTGGTGACTAGATTTACCAGCAACCGCAACAACAACGGAGCTGCCGCCGCCCCGTCAACGCCCAAACCCATCACCAGATCGGAGTTCACCAACCCGTACCCAACAACTTTTGTTCAAGTTGATACTTCTTCCTTCAAACAAGTACAAGAATTGCTTGGGTTTTGTTTGGGTTTGACAGTGGTGGTGATGATTTTGCTTGGATTTTGGTTTGATTTTAATTATTAATTTGTACAGTTAAATTTTGGACTTTGATATAGATTTGCTTTACCTTTTTTAAATCTTGGAGAGACCCGATCATTGATAAATCGACTCTGTTAATGAAAGTAGTTATTTTTGTTTTGAAAATATACAACAACCAACTGATTGTTTTTGAACTGATGATATATGTTGTGTGTTTAGTTAAGGACATCTGGTGCGTTTAATTGATGTGAACTGATTGTGTTTAATTGTGTGTTTTGATGTGTTTAATTGTGTGTTTAATTGGGTGGTGTTTTTAATTGGGCAGTATGTGTGTGTAATTGGGTGGTGTATTTAATTGGTTAGTACTGGTGTGTTTAATTGGACAGTAATAGTGTGCAATTGGTGTATGTAATTGCTTATTATTGGTGTGTAATTATTTAATACTTGTGTATTTAATTGGATGTTACTGGTGTGTTTAAATGGTTATAACTGGAGTGTTTAATTGTTTTGAACTGATACCAGACATTGTTAATTAAACACACCAGACATCGTCAATTAAACACACCAGGCCATGACAATTAAACACACATGGCAATGTCAATTAAACACACCAGACTTTGTAAATTAAACACACCAGGCAAGTCAATTAAACACATCAGACAATACAATTAAACACACCAGCCTCGACAATCAAACACACCGGGCTTTGTCAATTAAACACATCAGGCTTTGTAAATTAAACACATCAGACAAGTCAATTAAACACACCAGACAATGACAATTAAACACACCGGGAAATACAATTAAACACACTAGCCTTGACAATTAAACATACCGGGCTTCGACAATTAAATACACCGGGCTTTGTCCATTAAACACACCGGACAATGTCAATTAAACACACCATGCTTGTTAATGAAACACATCAGACAATGACAATTAAACACACCAGACAATGTCAATTAAACACACCATGTTTTGACAATTAAACAAACCAGACTTTAACAATTAAACACATCAGGCTTTGTAAATTAAACACACCAGGCAACGTAAATTAAACACACCAGGAAATGTCAATTAAACACACCAGACAAGTCAATTAAACACACCAGACATTGCCAATTAAGCACACTAGGCAATACAATTAAACACACCGGGCTTTGACAATTAAACACACCAGGCTTTGTCAATTAAACACACCAGACTTGTAGATTAAACACACTAGGCTTGTCGATTAAACACATTTGGTTTGTCAATTAAAATAGACAATTTCGCACACAACTTCGTTAAAATCGACACCGAATCCGTCAAACGATTCCAGATCCTAATTAAATAGGTTTGAACACAAAAACAAATATGGGTTTGATGTTTCAACAATGGTGTTGTAACCGTTTCCAACAACAATGATTCAAACTTAAAGGGGTTATTCACACTGATATTGGTTCAAACAAAAATTATTTATGGAGATTGAAAAGAGAGAAGGAATCTGAAATAGAGAGAAAGAAAACAAAATTTTTGGAAGAGAGAGAACGTGGTGGAGAGAGAACGAAGAGAGAGAAGAGAGAAAAAGTAAAGAAAATAAAAATTATTTGTGGGGATTGAAAAGAGAGAAGGAATATGTAGAGAGAAAGAAAACAAAAATTAAAGAACAGAGAGAACGTGGTGGGGAAAGAACGAAGAAAGAGAAGACAGAAAAAGTAAAGAAAATAATAATTATTGGAAGAGAGAGATAGTGTAATTGAAGACAAACTATAAAGTAGATAAAATAATGAAAATTGGAAATAGATGGGCAATTTAGTCCATTTAGTGGATTGTTTGAAAAAAACAAACATCCTACTAATTCTAGATAAATTTAATAAAACCCTTAATTTTTTGGTTAAAAAGGGCTATTTCGTCAAACTTAAAAGTATTGTGTGATGTGTATCAAATACATAAGAGCAGAATTTTAGAAGAGAAGGAAGAGGAAAAAGAACACACAACAAAATTTAGAAGAGAGAAATGAGAAGATTTGAAGGAAAGGATTATTTCATATAATTCAACATAACCTCAATCCATTCACAATTCAGCTATTTATAGGCTGATTAATCGAATGAGTGAATTACAATCAATAAGCAGTAAATTAATTAAGCAAAGAAATAAGAACATGATCCACCAGTTGTTTGTGGGTGACGCCACTCACTAACAATGAGGCCATGAAGCAATCATGGGTTCCCTTTTATTTGCACACTAACAACACTAACAATAAGAATCACAACAACTGACTACAATCTCTGGACCACGTGACCACGTTCTCATGATCCAGCCTTTCCTTCTGTATGGCTTGTTGCATGGCTGAAATTCAGCCATATCATTCCTCCCCGCTCGGACTATTCTTGTCCGCAAGGATAAAACTCGGAAAGGTTCCGGAGAACCGCCAACTGTTCTTCCAAGTGCATCTTCTATAGGTGTGCCTACCCATTTGACTAGAATTTCTGTCTTTGGGCCATTGAACTCCCAGAACAACTTGACAAGCTGTCACTGGTAACACAGAGAAATCGACTTGGACCGGATGACCCTTGAAAGTTTTGCCTTGGGTAACTGGTAGCTTACACTTTGTGATGACCGATGGGTCTATGAAGTTGTGGTTTCGGTCAAAATTGGGGTTAGGAATGGTGGTTCCGGTTGGAGAGGTACGGGTGGTGGTGGGAGTGATATGGTGGTTGTGAGCATGGGTGGTGGTGTTTTTCTGAAATGAACTCTCTTTGTGGAAGACACGAAGAGATTGAAGTTCATTCAAAATGATTAGGAGGGTATTATTGATTTTGTTGAGCCTAGAATCATGTCGTGCCAGAGTTTTGTAAACATCGTTACGGAACTCAGCATTCATGAATCGAATGCTCTTATACCAATTGATGTGTATCAAATACACAAGAGCAGAATTTTAGAAGAGAAGGAAGAGGAAAAAGAACACACAGCAGAATTTAGAAGAGAGAAATGGGAAGATTCGAAGGAAAAGATTATTTCATATAATTCAACATAACCTCAATCCATTTACAATTCAGCTATTTATAGGCTGATTGTTCGAATGAGTGAATTACAATCAATAAGCAGTAAATTAATTAAGCAAAGAAATAGGAACATGATCCACCAATTGTTTGTAGGTGACGCCACTCAATCCTTAATGGTCAATCAAGACATGGATATTAAATCCTTATTGAGAATGGATATAGAATCCTTATTGGTTGTTGTCTTGTTCAACCATTAAGAAAAGAGACAAGACTAAATTGGATGAGATATCCTTATTTATTGCATGGACATAAAGTCCTTATTGAGTTTAGCCTTGTCAAGTTGCTTCCACACACATTTGCACACACATAACTCATGCATAATATTTAAGCATGTCAAAAACAAGTTCACATGTCATGGAGATAAATTATAGGTCATTCAATTGTGCTTCCCAATCAATTCTCCTAGTCCAAAAATACACGTTTGAACATAAATGTGACATGAATTACAAACAAAGCAAATAACACACTTATTGAATAAAAAGCTATATAGTCATATATATACACAATGAAAATGCTCAAGCAATTAATAAAGAAGCATAATGTTCATCAAATTTTTGCTCATTGCAACTATGAAAAGTTGCTCTCTTTGCTTGAGCTCCCCATATGGGGTAAATCACCAAAGCATATCAAGGCATATGAAAAATCCCAATAGACCTACTAAGTGCCATGAACCTAGTTGAATCTAAGGGCTTTGTGAATAAATCCGCTGGTTGATCATTTGTGCCAACATGTTCAAGTGCAATGTATTTGTTTTCAAATAGCTCTCTAATGAAGTGATGTCTAATGTCTATATGTTTTGTCCTAGAGTGCTAAACCGGATTCTTTGAAATATTAATTGCACTCAAGTTATCACAATAAAGGGTTATAGTACCTTGATAAAAGCCGTAATCCACAAGCATTTGCTTCATCCAAAGGAGTTGTGTGCAAGCACTTCCGGCGGCTATGTATTCCGCTTCAGCTGTGGATAGAGAGATGGAATTTTGCTTCTTGCAAAACCATGAGACCAAGTTGTTACCTAGGAAGAAGCAACCGTCCGATGTACTCTTCCTATCATCACAATTTCCTGTCCAATCTGCATCACTAAAGCCAACTAAGCTAGCATTAGTGTCACAAGAGTACCATATCCCATAGTTGGATGTCCCATTAATATATCGAATGATTCTTTTCACGGAGGAGAGATGGGATTCCTTGGCATCCGTTTGGTACCTAGCACACACACCCATACTAAAGGCTATATCGGGCCTACTTGCGGTCCAGTAAAGCAAGCTACCAATCATGCCACGATATAGAATTTGGCCGACACTCTTGCCACTAGCATCCTAGCTTAGTTTCAAGGTGGTACTCATGGGTGTGTCATAATGTTTGGCATTCTCAACGCCAAACTTCTTCACTAGGTTCTTAGCATACTTAGCTTGGGATATGAAATTCACATCATGGAATTGCTTGATTTGCAAACCTAGGAAGTAATTGAGTTCCCTAATAAGACTAATCTCAAACTCATGAGACATGACATCAACAAATTGTTGGACTTTGGATTTGTTGGTGGAGCCAAAAACAATATCATCAACATAGATTTGAGCTATGAAAAGCTCATCTTTGTTCCTTTCGATGAATAAAGTCTTGTCAGCTTTACCTCTAGTGTAGTCAATGTCAATAAGAAATTGAGTGAGGCACTTATACTAAGCCCTCGGTGCTTGTTTCAACCCATATAAAGCCTTCTTGAGGCGATAGACATGATTGGGGTGGTACGGATCCACAAACCCTTTGGGTTGCTTAACAAACACTTTCTCATGCAAGAGGCCATTTAGGAAGGCACTCTTAAAATCCATTTGATGCAATTTAAACTTGTGCACACATGATATGGACAAGAGAAGCCTTATGGACTCAAGGCGGGCAACCAGAGCAAAAGTCTCCTCAAAGTCAATACCCTCAATTTGAGAGTATCCTTGTGCCACAAGTCTAGCCTTGCTGCACACAATGTTGTCATTCTCATCCGACTTGTTCCTATACACCCATTTGGTGTCTATGACATTAGTGTCCTTGGGTCTAGGAACTATAGTCCAAACCTCATTTCTTTCAAATTGGTTTAGCTCTTCTTGCATGGCAAGAACCCAAAACTCATCATTCATGGCTTCATCAACCCTTTGGGTTTAATTTGAGAGGTGTAACAAGTGTAGCTAATTTTATTAGCTATTTGATGCCTAGTCCTAACACCCTTATTCACATCTCCAAGAATATCATTCTTGTTATGGAGATGTCTAACCCATGGAGTGAGTTCTTTAGAGTCCAAAGATGGATCTCTATCAAGAGGTTGAATAACTTTTTCATCTTGATTTGACTTCACATCAATAGAAGTCTCACCATATTTCTCCAAAGGAGAATCATGAACCACATTAACCTCCTCATCATGGTTAGTAATTCTAAGCCTACAATCATCTATAACAACATTGGATGATTCCATAACAATATGAGTTTTCAAATTGAATACTCGGTAGGCCTTACTATTAAGGGCATAGCCAATAAAAATTCCCTCATCCCTCTTGGCATCAAACTTGCCAAGTTGATCACAGTCATTAAGTATGTAGCATTTACTTCCAATTGAGTGGAAGTAGCTAACATTTGGCTTCCTACCCTTCCACAATTCATAGGAGGTTTGCCTAGTACCGGGCCTTAGGAAGACTCTATTTCCTATATAGCAAGCCGTATTGACGACCTCAACCCAAAGGTTTCTAGGGACATTGTTGCTAAGCAACATCACACAGGCCATCTCTTAAAGGACCATATTCTTCCTCTCTAAAACCCCATTTTGTTGAGGAGCTCGAGGTGCGAGAACTCATGGGAAATGCCAAAGCTATTACAATAGCTTTCAAAACAAGCATTTTCGAATTCCTTCCCATGGTCACTCCTAATTCTTTTAATGCTTTTAATGTGTGAGTTCTTTTCTTTTTGAATTTTAGTGCACAACATTTTAAAATTTTCAAACATTTCAGATTATTCTCTAAGAAAATATGTCCATGTAAATATAGAGAAATCATCAACACAAAAAAAATGTATCTTTTGCCACTGAGACTCTCAGTTTGCGTGGGACCCATAAGGTCCATATGTAGAAGCTCTAGTAGCTCCTTCGTGGCGAGATACTTGCCTTTCTTGTGCATGCTTTTAGTTTGTTTTCCTTATTGACAAGGTCCACAAACACCTTCGACTTCCTTCCAAAGCGTAGGGAGGCCACTGATGAGAAGGTTTTTGCCGTCAGAAAACCGTCTGTCAAAACAATTTATAAAACTTATGCTATGCGTTCACAAGTAGTAATACAAGTAAAGCGGTAAGCACGGGTGTCGTCCACTAAGATCGGGGTAGCGGTGATGATGTGTAAAATCGTGTTATAAAATACCCACTCGCAAGTGCACGAATCGTGAAGATAAGTACTGTGGCAAGTAAGGATCATTCCCACGAGGAAAAGAGATTTATTAATTAAAACTAATTCTAATTAAAGTTAAATTAAAGTAACCAAAGATTTGTTGATGATTTTACTAAAACTAAATTAAATTAAGCTAAGAAAACCATTAAAGAGAATATGGATGTGATCAAGAGATAGAAAAATACTAGGTCATCAATGATCCCCAATTATGAACACTCGATATATGGAATTAATTTGTAAACAAGATTCAATCAATTCTAGGGTTCATTCTTTGTCTTTAATGTGACTATTACCGTATGGTCATGGGATGAGTTAAGTGTTCCCAATTATTATTCACCCTTGGTCTATGGTGTAAACAACGATTAGAAACCCTTTAAGTGCAAGAAATAAAAACCAAATTCTATACTTTGCTTGGCCTATGCTAAAGATAAAATTCATTCATTCAAAAGAGCATTAATCAAGATTAGGTTTGGTCTATACTCTAACCCTAATTCTCAGATATTCTTAACCCTAAAATCATGCCAAATAGTTATCCACCATTGGTCTATGGTGTGAATAAATATTAAAACTAATGAGGAGTTAAGCAATTAAGCACAATGAATAAATCAAGAATTAAATTGATGAAATAATAATTAATCCATTCATGAGCATTCACAAAAGGTTCACATTGATCCCCTAGTTATGAGATTAGTTACACATCATAGAAAAAGAAAAGAAAAGAGATTGAGTAGAGAAAACCTGAGATGATCATCAAAGAGCTCCTCCAATTCTTCTTCATCTTCTTCTACAATAGATGGATGGGTCTTGAGGTGATGTGTGGTGATGGAGTGATGGGGGACGGCCCCCTTGGTGGCTTGGGACCTCCCTTAGCTTCTCTCCCCTGAAATTAGGCTTCAAATGGGTTTAAATAGGCTTTAGATGATAAGTCAAGTCCTTAAACAACAAGGAAATTGGTTCCCTTTTGGAACTCTACCTTTTTTGGGATTTAATTCTTTCCTAATCTACTCAAATTGATTACTTATTGAAGGATGATAAGGATTAGGTCTCAACTTGCTTTCCAAGACTCACACTCATGTCCAAGAAGGTAATATTTCCCGTTCCGACAACTTACAAAATAAATCCCGTCACTATTTACGGAATTATGACTGATCTGATCATCGGATACTAAAATGGGCATAACTTCTTCTAGGAATATTGGAATTGCGATCCGAAAAGTGCACCGGAAACTAGACTTCCGGGGATTTCCATCCATAGGTGGTAGGACACACAATTCAAACCGAGGAGAGAGATATGGGGCCCGCAATCTGGGTGATCTGCACTGGCCGAAATTCAGCTTTTTGCTCCTTTTCTTCAAAATAACTTCTAACACCTCTTTCATGGAATGTGACCTATAAATGCTCAACAAACATATAAAATACCTAATTTCACCCAATAAAAAAGCACAAATAATAGGAAATGGGGACCTAAACTATGTATAGAAATAGACCGATCAGGTGATAAGATTAGGATTAATATAACTAGTATGCATAAAAGTAAAAGTGATGGTGAATGAAAATACAATATAAACTAAACTATGAAAGCAAATAAAATGGGATGACAATGGAGTGATGAATGAATGATGATGGAACTACAGAGTTGATGGACTTGTAAGTGAATATTGGGCAATTGCAACAAACTCTCAATTAAGCATGTATTGACAAATGTAACCAACCTAGGGTATATAGCGTTGGTATATATCTCTTGCAAGAGGTCAACCTAGGGTGTATAGTGAAGACCTCTTACTAGCGATTAATCCCTCCTAAGCAACCAACAATGGCTAGTTACTTAATCGGGACTTTTTCCATGAATGCTCATCTATCTAGCTATGGCTCAACCTATTACTAATGTAGCCATCCTAGGGTGTATAGTGATGGCTTCAAATTCCCTCACAAGTGGCCAACCTAGGATGTATAGTGAAGGCCACCCGTTTGAGATTGGATGAGGCTCGAGGTTATCAACCAAATTCTGCTCGAAGGTTAGTTCTCGTAAAATCACTAAAGTAGCCAACCTAGGGTGTATAGTGGAGGCTTCTAATTCTCTCACAAGTGGATAACCTAGGATGTATAGTGAAAGCCACTAATTCAAGATTAGATTAAGGACATGGTTGTATAGTCGGATTTCTAGAAATCATTCCATTCAATGGAGCATTAGACAACCTAATTGCATACTCAAGTAATCAAAATCAATCATGCAAAGAGGGTGTATCCAAGCAAATCAATAATGGAAATCAATTCAAGCAATGGAATAAAACATAGAGATAGAATAAATATAACACATAGAGTTTATTTACAAAGCCCAAATATCCATCAAACAAATAACATCAACCCCATAGTGGGGTATTATAGCTACTCATGTTCTATTACAAACAAATAAACTAAGAGAGAGTGTAGAGAGAACCCTTGAAGATTGATCTCCTTCCTTGAAGCTTGAATCCAAGTCTCCTAGTTGCCTTTGATTGAGTAGATATGGTTTGGATGGTAGGGAGATGTGTTTCTAGCTTAAACTACAAGTGTTGGGAGATATGGGAGTCCTTTGGTTCGTTCCCCTACTTTTCTATTTACAGGGGATAGAAAAATAGGCCACTTAAGCTTGAAAACAGAAGCTGTCATGCGCAGAGTGCGGGTGTAGTGCGGGTGGAGGGCGGGTGTAGTGCGGGTATAGTGCGGTTGGCTGACCCGCACTTTAATGAATCCAACTCTGTCTTGACCCGCACTTGACCAACACTTGACCTGCACTTTATCTTTCAGGTACGAATCAACTTTTCTGGTTTTGACAACAGTGCGGGTGGAGTGCGGTTGGATGACCCACACTCTACCCGCACTTTAACATCAGGTGTAAATCCAACTCTCTGTCTTAAGCAACAGTTCGGATGGAGTGCGGTTGGATGACCTGCACTTGACCCGCACTTTATCTTTCCTTCATGATTCAGGTCCCGGTTGTGGGAAGGAGTGCGGCTGGAGTGCGGTTGCGACCCGCACTGTAGAGTTGCTTATGATCTTTTGTCTTTTCTTTTGCCCCTTTTCTACCGGAACCACCGCAATTAGCTTCTAACACCAGAATTACATCTATTGCCTGCAATTAGCACCAACGAACCTATTAGACATAAAATATATAGAAAATACACACAAGAACGAGACAAAGGAATATGAATGAGGGCCGAAATATACAACAATTTAGGCACGATCAAACACCCCCAAACTTGAACTTTGGTGAATGCTTGATGTCGGTTTAAAAATGTTGGTGCCATGTGCTTATTTGAAATATTGCATTGTTTTGCCTATTGTTATTTGAGCCTTAATTTGGTCATTTTATTGTGGGCATTGATTGTGCATGATTAGTGCCTAGGTCTGATTGGTTTGTGTCATGTTAGGCACGCGCTGCTAGGCTGGGCTCTCTTGTCTCTAACATTGGGGATAATGTTGAGTTTTTGTTTTGGGCTGTTGATGGTTGTGACTCTTCTTTTTAGTCTTTGAGTCGTTTTTTATGTCAATTTTTTTCAAAATTGTCGCATTGGCCAATTTTCGAGATTAAAAAAGCTTTGGTGTGATGCGTTAAGCTTGTGCTGGTGGAGAGTTTGTTTATGCATAATGTGCTGAATTTCGTAACTCTTTGTCTCTTTAGGGTCTCACTTGCACTTCATGGGCTAGTCCCATCCTTTTAGCGCTTAAGTTGTGGGGGCTCGGTACTCATGAACCTTGTTCTAATAGTGGAGATTGCCTAGTGAGTTTACAAACACAAGCCCTTAAAAAGGGCTTTTATAAGTGATATCATTTTTAAAATCTTAAACACTCATCTCGTCATGTGCATCATTTGCCATTGGACATGAATCCTATTTTTTGAACTGCTTGATAGAGACTTACATTCCCTTGATAGATGGATTTGTTGATACGATTTTAAGCAATTTGTGTCCATTTAACAACTTATATTAGCCTAAACACATTTCTGAATCCATAATTGTGTGCTCCATAGCCAACTTTGAGGCCAAACACTTACCTTTCATTCGGTAACCACAATATAACCATAATCATTTAGCCTAAACACATGCCTACCTTGGTTATCAATCATGTTAGGATGTGGAGTTGTGGTGTTTGAAAGGTGAAAAGCTCTCATATGTTAAATATCGTGTACTTAGGCAATGTTATAAATGTGCAACGCAAAGGCTCACAATTATAAAAGTGCCAAAAATGTGCACTTTGAGCTGAAATTGTAAAATGTAAAAGTGTGCAAATAAAAAGAAGAAGAAGAAAAGATATAAAAAAAAGATAAAAAAAAAAGCACAAAGAGTCTTGAATGTGAATTGTAAAGTACTTAAACAAATAGAGTACACATGTAAGCACAAAAGTTGTGAAAGTTAAGCCTAGACGCTAGTGTTAGAATATGGCAAGAGAGTAGAGCTATATTATAAGTGTGTATTGTAATTAAGTCTTTAGCATGATTGGTGACCTTGGAATTCCATTTCCTATTCTTTGTTTCGCAGCATTTCAACCATGACCCCATTACAACCAAAGGGAAAGACCTATTTGATCTTTGAAGAAGTCTAGATTGGGAATGTTTGTTGAAGCACGATCTTCCACGTCCATGCATTTGATTCCTTCCTAGGCTAGATGACCAAAGAAATTAGCAGTCTTTCAATGATCAAATGTATCTAATGAATTTGATTCATATGCATAAACTTTATCTTTATCAACAACTCTTGTTGATGAAGCACTAGTCTCACCAGGCTCCAACTCATTCAATACAATCTTAGAACAAGGTTTATGGTCACTAATATAATTGTCCTCAAGAAACGTTGTATTGGTCGATACAAATACTTTGTTATCTTCGGGACTTTATAATTGTCCACCTCTGGTCTCCTTGGAGTATCCTACAAACAGGCAGACCACATACTTGGAGTCTAGCTTTCCACTTCTATTTTTAGGACGTGTGCTGGACACCCTCATACGCGGAAATTTCCAAACTAGCTTTACGACCATTCCACAACTCTAGGGGAGTCTTAGGAACAGATTTGGATGGCACTACATTCAAAATGTATGCCGCTGTTTGTAACGCATATCCCCAGAAGGAATTTGGTAATGATGAGAAACTAATCATAGATCTCACCATTTCTATCAGGGTTCTATTTCTCCTCTCCGCTACACCATTTTGCTGAGGTGTACCAGGAGCTGTGAGTTAGGAAACTATCCCATGCTCGACCATGAAGTCTTCAAACTCTTGGTCAAGGTACTCACCTCCACGATCTGATCGTAGTAACTTGATAGTCCTACCTAACTGATTCTCAACTTCAGCTCGGAATTATTTGAACTTTTCAAATGTTTCCGACTTTCGTTGCATCAGGTAGACATATCCATATCTTGAGTAGTCATCTATAAAGGTGACATAATACTCATAGCCGCCCCTAGCTCTAACATTCATCGGTCCACAGACGTCTGTATGTATAAGTTCTAGTGGCTCTATAGCTCTAACCCTTTTTTCCAGCAAAATGTCTCTTAGTCATCTTACCTTCTAAACAGGATTCGCAGATAGGTAAGGTGCCAACCTTTAACTCACTTAAAGGTCCACTTTTTACTAGTCTGTCTATCCGGTCAAGGTTGATATGACCAAGCCTTAGATGCCAGAGATACGTGTCATTATCTGGAGAAATCTTATGTCGTTTAGTTTTAGGTTTTTCAACCTTAAACATTTCGGTGTTAAGCAGTGTAGTATGTATTAACGGTCTTAACACATACAAATTGTTTTCATTAATTCATGAACAAATATTCAGACCATTCTTTCCAATAATAAAAAACTTATTATTAAAAGAAATATAATATAATTGTTCTAACAACTTAGAAACGGAAATCAAATTCCGTGTAAATCCAGGAATATAAAAAACATTGTTCAATAATAAAAAACTATTATTATTACAAAATTGCAATCTTATTGCTCCCACTGCTTTGGCCAACACGACATCCCCCGACCCCACACGCATAGAGAAGGCTCCCTCATCTAGTTGTGTCTAAGAATCAGTCCACTGCAAAGAAGAACAAACATGGTTAGTGGCCCCCGAATCAACAATCCAAGGTAAAGAATCATCTTCCACTAAACAAGATTCAAGAACAAGTAAATCATATTTACCTTTCTTCTCCTTCTTGGCTACCTCCTCCAGGTACTGAGGACAGTTCCTCTTCCAGTGCCCGACCTTGTTACAATGGAAACATTTTCCTTTGTCTTGGTCGGTGGAGGTGCCCTTCTTTTTGCTTTGGGCCTTCTTGGGTTTGGGCTTACCCTTCGCCTTTCCAACAGACCTCTTCCTCTTCTTATTTTTGGAGGAAGATGGTTCGGCAACATTTGCCTCACTGGTCTTACTTTTGCTGTCCTTAGTCAAGGACTCAAAAGTAGCGAGCTCATTGAGCCTTGTGTGAGACTAAACCTTAACTTGTTCATCCCGTAGTTGTTCTTAAACTAATTGAAACTCTTCGGAAGAGTCGTCAGTATGATGCTCACTTGAATGGGTTCATCAATGGCCTCGCCATTGACTTCTGCCGTGTTGAAGTAGGACATTATGCTCATGACATGTTTCCGAACTGATGTACCTTCCTTCATGCGAGCGAGCATAGCGGAACGAACAGCTTCGTGTCGCTTTTGCTCGGACGGCTGCCCGAACATAGCTTGCAATGACTCCATAAATTCGAATGTTGTAGTCATTGCTTTGTGCTTTATGACAAGCACGTCTGTCATAGAAGCTAACAGATATGTTCGGGCCTTCTCATCAGATGAGACCCATCGCTGGTATGCCTCACGAACAGTTCATGTGGCATTGGCAATAGGCATCGGAGGACATTCCTCCGTAAGCACAAACTTGAGGTCTTTGGTGACCAATATTGCATTAATATTAAGTTTCCACTTAGTGTAGTTATCACCGGTTAATTTGTCGTTTGCGAGAATTTGAAGTAATGCAGAAGACATAATTGCTGAAATAAATAAAACATTCATTCAGTCATTTATTAATACAAGTGCGAGTGTTTTGGCATAAATTTAAACATGATGCATGAACATGTTTAACGAACTAGAAATACCCAAAAAACAGTTACTATACCACGACAATCCAACATACCACAAAGAAGTGCCGCCTTAGGGTCGGTCAAGTCTTTGCATGTTAGACCGAGACATTCTCAATCAAATGATATTCTAGAATAACTCTTATTCCATATCATTCAACCATCGTTTATTCAGTCAGGTTTTTAATTAACAAAACTTAATCAAAACCTTCGTGAGTGTAACCCACCATTTCAGATCTCACGAGCTTAACTCGAGAATTGCCGCCTTAGGGTCTGTCAATCCCGAAATACCCTCAGAAATCCTATCCGTTAGGAAGTCAACCTTGGTATTGATCTTTGTGGAAACCCTCCTTAGGGAAGACGAAAGCAAAGCCGTCACGAGGCCCCACTCGGATCTCACGGTGTTGAACTAATGATGGAGACTGTGAGATATATATGTCATATATCCCTCTCCCACTCACTATTTAAAAATTAGGCTTTTCTATTATCCGTTAATGCACCTAGACTCTGCTGGATCAAACGGCTAACTATAATCAAGTTATCTAGCGTATTAACAAATTCATTATTAGAAATAAATTCTAATTAACTAATAAATTATTAATGATTTTTAACAATTAAAAATCTAATCTATTAGTGAATAATCTAAGCGTTTGTAAACTATTTACTAAGCCGGATTATTATGATAGTGTTTACCAAGTTTTAACTATTAAAACTCTAACACTTTATTCGGTTCATTTATTATTAGGTCATTAATCGTATTAATACTAATTACAATAAATGACCCTATTAATCTAACTTATTAAACACTTTAATAACCAGATGACTATTAATGAGAATTAACAAGTTTTCTAACAATTAAAAAACTAATCTCATTTTCATAGCCAATAATGTATTTACTGATTTTAATCATATTAAAAAAAATTACATAAAAAATAGGCTATGATGCATGTATGACATATCAAATATATTTGTGTAGGCAAATCTAATCTAAATGACATACGTATGCATGAAAATGCTTTTATCATCACATAATATAAAGTATACATGAATTGACCGAGTACTGTGGATTATTTAGCCTAAAAAAATAGGAATCTAAAATTACAGAAATATCCCCAAGGCATTCCTTGGTCTTCTTGTAATTTTTGAGTCTTCCAGTCTCTTCAGGTCACTCCGATTCATCTCATGAATCCGAAATAGGAAATCCGTACGGAACGCACTAGGCAGCACTTGCCAACGGAACCGTGCAAAAAATGTGAACAGTGCCCAACAACGTCCGCGTGAACAGTACCCCCCACATGAACAGTGTCGTGAACAGTACCTGTCACGAGTATTTCCGATTTCGCCCTTCCGACTTCTCGATTTTTCCAGGTCTTCAATATATGTTACATTTTTTTTATAATACAATAACAAAGAAAAAAATAATAATTATAAAAAAATTTATACAACCCATGAACCCTAAATCTACAGTACCATATAATTAACGATCAATCATGTTTTTGTAAACTAACAAATTTAATATACATACAAAAACAATATACAATCAATTTAAATAGTGCCTACACAATTATACATATAGGAGCATCGAAAACAATTTCCTGTTCCAAACAAAAATTGGCTCTGATACCAATTGTAGGAACCCCGTTCACTGGTAACGCAGCGGAATTATGTTTTAAATTTTTTAATACAGATCATAAATGATCTGGAACCAGTAAACTTGAGACCGTAATTATTTTTCCGGAACTAATAATACATACAATATGTAAACTCAGGAAATTGTAATCAATATAAAAATATATAGAACCTTACCAACGTTTGGAGACTCCTTCATTGTATGATATGCTCCTGGTCTGTATCACTGATCTTCCTAGCTATATCCTGGAACAGGTAACTGCGTGTGGGCCGTCACGTACTTAGGAACTTAGGAGGATGTAGAGAGAATATGAAGAAACTATTTCTTCCAAAGAGAAAAAATAACTAGAACAATTCTAGTTCTTAAAAACAATATTAATAATATATATATATATATATATATCTTTTTTCAATAGTGAAACAATTGCACAACACCTTTTTCTCTCTTTAATTTTTCTCTCACGCACTGCACAAAAAATTGCACACACAAAATGCAAACCCTTTTTTTTTTTGTGTTTCTCTTGTTTTTTAAATATCATGTTTTGATTTTTTTTTAATTCAAAATCAATTTTAATCAAAAACCAATTAATCTAATCTTTTAAGATATCAAATATCTTTAAAGATATTGATTAATATTTATTTTATTTAATATGATTTGAATTCAAACTATTTAAATTCAAAATTCAAAATTTAATTTAATAAAATAAAATAATCATATTATCTTATTTATTCAAAAAACAAATATCAACAAACATCCTCCATTTAGTGATTAATAACATGATAAATAATCTTATTATTTAATTTATTTAATCACCATTATTCATTAATTAAATAATCTTATTATTCATTAATTAAATAATCTTATTATTCATTAATTAAATAATCTTATTATTCAATTAATTCCCGAATAAATACGTGTCACTTTCGTAACACAATTAATTGGACTTTCCAATTAATTATCCGTGACCCTTTTTACCTAAATCGATCGGGCTAGCAAGGGGACCTAATGGACCCACAGTATTTTGAGCTCCAATAATTTTTGGAATCATTAATTAAACTCTTTAATTAATATTCCTTGATTATTAACTCCGGTGTTATTCCACTAAAAACCCGAAGCTGCACTCTCTCAACTGTAGACGTTTTTACACAGACCGATACAACTCGGTGTCCATCGATATAGCTATTACACATGGTGTGATCCTCCACAGTAGTTCATAATTAAAGCTGGGTCATGATGTCCGTTGTACCCCTCTTATTACATATATCCTTTAAGTACCGTTGATTCTCTAATGAACAATAAATCCTATTTCCTCACGGAATTAGGAGAGCGCTCATATTGTCCAAGCCCTGAATCAACCCTTAAGGGAACTACCATCTACTTCTCACAAGAAGTAATGGATTCCACTATTGTGTACATACCTTTCCCAGCCACAAGCCAAATCGCAATCCCAACATACGGAGTATATTGATCATGAATAGCATCTGACCTCACCCATGGTATATCAAAGACCACGATCTAACCTGAAGGAGTCGATAAGACACTCAGGATTAAGATCACCCACATATAGCAATCATTAGTTGATATATATGAATCTCATCAGTAAACAGATCTTGGCGAGAGATTCATATAGATCATGGCCCAGTCCTATACGATCACATCATACAAGGTGCCTCCATTCCTATATCTCATATGAATGATTCAGGATAGAACCACCGTATATTACGGAATGGACCGCAGCTATAGATTAACCACAAATAAAGTACCCAGCTTTATTTGCTATCTATGGACTCTTCAGATTGCACGTCTCTTATTGTATCCATCCGCATATAACACTCATATACACAGTTCGAGATTACATCCGGCAATCCAGGATGTTAATATATGCACAAGTTATAAAATAAACAACACAACAAGAATGAATTGAACTTTTCTTTTTTATTTATTTCATAAATCCATTTACAAATTACATCTTTAGGGCATAAACCCCAACACTCCAAGGGTTCTTTTTCTTTCCTTTCTCTTATTTTCCTAGTTGTAATGAGTAGCTAAATCCTCTCTAAGGGGTTGATAGAGTAGTTAGTTGAATATTGGGCTTGTACATAAACTTGATGTTATATTGATATTCATGTCTATATTTCATTGATCTATTCTTGTTATGAATGTTTACCATTGACTTATTGTGTAGATACATCCTCTTTGCAAGATCTCTTTGTATTATGTATGAGTATTGCATCTAGATATACATCCTATTTAGTTGTATCTTGCTCTAATGAATGGACGGAAAGTCATGAATTCCGACTCTTAAAACTGCGGTCTTAATCTAACCTTGAAATAATTTTCAGCACTATACATCCTAGGTCGGATCTCGTGAGAGGATTAGAAGTCATCACTATGCATCCTAGGTTGACTACATTTATAATCGGTTGAGTCATTGATAGGTAGATGAGCTTTATGTTCATAATCCGAAAAACCACCAACACTATACATCCTAGGTTGGTAGTTTTCGACGGATTAATCCCTAATAGGTGGTCCGCACTATACATCCTAGGTTGACCACTTTCTAGGGATAAATAACCGACTCTATACATCCTAGGTCGGTTGCCTTGAATAGCCGTGCTATTGACAAGTTTGTTGCATTGCCCAGTTTTCACTTTCGTATCCATTAACTCCTTAGTTTCCATCATCTATATATATATCCTTCATTCCATTTTCCCCCACTTTAGTTTGCATAATTTATTTAGTGTTATTAATAGGATAATTCACCATCTACATCTTCACCATTTTATGTTTCATTTATTATATATATACATTAACATTACTTTAGCAATAACTAATTTTAGCTAACTCCGCTCCCTGTGGACGACACCCCACTTGCCACCATACTTGTGTTTTCAAACTAATTTAGGCTTCGTGAGGTTTTAACAAATATTGTTGACGGATTGCTCTTTTAAAACGACACTAGAAAAACATCCAGTCAATTCCTTTAGCAAGTTAATTAGTGATTTCTGTGCTCAATTCCAGGGTATCAAGCCTCGCCCCAATGATCCCATCCACCTACAATACGTGATCCAGGAGTGAGGTGAATCGCTCATATCCTACGTGGAAAGTGTTGTGGATTTTTGCCCTAAAGCTTGTAATTTGTATATGTGATTTGAATATAAATAAAAGAAGTAGTATATTCATTCATTTTGTGTCATACTTTATATATAACATGTGCACTTAACATCCAAGATTGCTAGATGTAATTTCGAACTGAGTATATGAGTCTCATATATAGTTGGATTCAGTTTGAAACGAGCAATCTAAAGAGTCTGTAGTTAGCAAATAAAGTTGGGTACTTTATTTGTGGTTAATCTACAACTGAGGTCCATTCTGTAATGTACGGTGATCTTATCCTAGATCATTCATATGGTGATATGAGAATGGAGGCACCTTGTATGATGTGATCATATAGGACTGGGCCACAATTTATATGAATCTTTCAATAAGATCCGTTTACGCTTAGATTCATATATATATATATATAATATATATATATATATATATGGACAAATGATTGCTTTATATGGGTGATCTTAATCCTTAGTGTCTTATGGACTCCTTCAGGTTAGGTCGTAGTCTTTGATGTACCATAGGATGGGGTCCGAGTTGCATTCCCTATCTATATGCTATGTATGTTGGGATTGCGGTTTGGCTTGTGGCTGGGAAGGTTTGTACACACTAGTGGAATCTACTCCTTCTTGCGAGAAGTAGATAGTAGTTCCCTTAAGGGTTGATTCAGAGCTTGAACAATATGAGCGCTCTCCTAATTCTGTGAGGAAAGTAGGATTTATTGTTCATTAGAGAATCAATGGTACTTAATGGAAAGATGTAAGTAGAGGGGTATAACGGACATTATGACCCAGCTCTAATTATAAACTACTTGTGGAGGATCATACCATATGTAATAGCTATATCGATGGACACCGATAGTTATTGGTTTGTGTAAAAACGTCTCAACTTGAGAGTGCGGCTTCGGGTTTTTAGTGGAATAACACCGAAGTTAATAATCATGAAATATTAATTAAAGAGTATAATTAATTATTTCTAAGGATTATTGGAGCTCGAAATACTGTGGGTCCATTAGGTCATTTTTCTAGCCCGATCGATTTAGATAACAAGAGTCATGGTTAATTAATTGGATTGTCCAATTAATTGTGTTACGAAAGTGACACGTGTTTAATCGAGAATTAGTTGAATAATGATATTATTTAATTAATGGTAATTAATAATTATGTTAATTAATAATTGTTGGAGGGTGTTCTTTGATATTTAATTTTGAAAGATAAGATAATGTGATTATTTTATTTTTAATTAAATACTGAATTTGAATTTAAAAAGTTTAAATTCAAACTTTATTAATATCTATTAAAAGATATCAGATATCTTTTAAAAGGATTTAATAAAATTTAAATCAATTTAATATATATATATATATATATATATATATATATATATTTTAGGTAACTGATAAGTGTACAACACTAAAATACGATCAATATTCTTATTTTTGAGCGTAAAAAGAACCAGAAAAGAAAAAAAGCGTTCTTATTTTTTTTCATCAAGTAGAAAAAGTTTCTCCCTTCTCTCTTCTACCTCCGGCAGTTCCTGAGTTCCGTGACGCGCCCACACGCCGTTACTATTCCCGGGAGATAGCGAGAAAGATCTTATTGGTTCAGATCAGGAGCAGATTGAATTAAAGAGAATGAGCCTCCAACGTAGGTATGAAGAAAAGTGTTTTCTTCCTTCTTTCCTTGTTATCGTATTTTATTGTATAGAATAGGTTTATGTTTTCGATCGCTTTATAAAAAAAAATTTAAAACCCTTCCGCTAAGCGATCGGTAAAACCAGGGCACCTTTAGAATGGTTCCACAAGAAGGTGATCCAGATAGGGGTATTCATTAAGAAGGAGACTTTGGCCAACTTCAGGAGAAACTTGTGGGTTGGCAGACTCTTCCGATCCTTTGCAAAGCACCCACTGGAGACGTACTGAGAGGCCTACGACAGGGCCCTTGAACAGGTGGAGATAGATGAAGAATTTAGGGTCAAGATAGAACATGATGACCTGAGATCCGCCAAGCGCCCAAAGAAGGAGGCGCCCAAGCCTGCGCCTATCCAGAAGGGCCATAACAGACCTCCCAACCGATCTACGTATCGGCCTCCACCTTAACAGCCTCAGTGGGAGCGATACGCAGCTAGGAGGACCTCTCATAGAGCAACGCCTCCGCCAAGGGAGGTAGCACGGATAGCTAGATAAGAGGAAGGATACACTAATTACCCAAAAGCAGACTTACAAAAGCCAAGTCAAACAGGCTCTTATGTATTTCTATTTGGGTTTTTGGTCACAATAGTTTGTCAGTATTATTTATAAACACCTGCGTAATTTCATAGCTGATATTTTCTTCAACACAATTATCAATAATTATTTCAAAGCTAAAACAATACTCCACTAACATTAGATTTGATTGCATTTCTTTGTTTGCATTATTGTTTTTTAATATATTATAATTATATTAGTTTAAATGGATTGAATTGTATTGATTTGAATGTTTTAGTGGTTGAATTTGACTGAATTAGATTTAAAGTTTTACATTTTGGTTGAATTGGATTTGAAATTTCTCTTATATAAGTAGAGATTGGATTGGTTCTCTAATATTGAAAAATCAAATGGTTGTGAACATTAGCACATCCCTGATTTACAACATCATAAACTAAAACTTATTTCCCAAAATGTTATAACTATAACAAATACAATAGCTCATGACTTGACTACCTACAATTTCTCGAATCAATAATATACAACAGAGGTGTACTTTGCAGCTTCACTTGTGACTGCAATTATATGCACATCTTTTTTTTCTATTTCATTTTTACTTTCTGGGAAACTTATGATTTTTCATACACAAGCTGGAGCATCAAAGTTTGGAAATACTATGAATGCAATTGATAAAGGAGCCACATGTATCGGACTTTTCACATCAACACGGACAGGATCCAACGTCGGGATGCCTCCATCCCCTGTAAGCTTTAATGGGAGTCCATTGAGAACCATGGTCTGGCTTTGAATGTCGCCATCTTTTGGAGTTAAATGGTACTCCTCTCTGGACAATGCTTCATCCGATGCTCTGTTTCCGACCCATGCAACTGATCTCTTAAAACTGTGCAAGACAAAACTTTCTTTTATATTTCTCTCTCGCGCAGGCAAATACATGTCCTTCCTATTTTGAACATCGATGGTGTAAGCAGTCTGATTGCTTAAATTGATCAGCAGTAAAGTCATGCCCTCCTGCAACAAGATTATAACAATCAGGAAGCTTTTTTATGTACAAGTGAAATTTCGTTGAAGACTCCAATCAACATACATTTTGTTCGATTAATGTTTAGATCATACTATGTTTATGTACAAGTGAAAAGCATGAGGAAGATCCTTACTCTTCCTTTCGAACAATGAGCATAAGTGCGTAGAAATGAAGCGCTGCAACCAACATGTAGAACACCTTTTCCCATAAGTCGATGCCACAAAAGCGCACTGTTTAGTGTCCATATATATCCATGAAGGAAATTTAGATTAGAAGAGTCTTAAAATGACATAAACTACATTAATAAATTCCCTCATCACCCATCCACGAATAATTTAAAGCTCTTGCCTATAATAATCAGGGTTCGGAACAAATGTGGTTTTGTTGAGGAGTCCATAGTTCCCACCGATTAAAGTCTGCCTGCAATATACTTTAGTGTTGTATTTGGATGACATTCCAAGCTGATCCAAATACCTAAGGAAAAATGTGATAGTCACAAGAATTGAGCTATAACTGATTATGAAGAAATAATTATCTCAAAAAATCTTTTCCTACAATAAAATGAAGCAGACATATATAATGAAAGCAATTAGATAACCCATTTACCAAAAGCTGTTCACAAATGTGTTTGACACATGACGACCGCCACTGTTATAGGCCCCACCAGATTCTCCAACCCATGCAGAAGCCCAAGGACTATCATGGTTAATGGTTTGTTTAAGATTGCTAAACGTTTCTGATATTTTGCTTAGGTGACGGGGATCCAGAATCTTTTTCACAAGATTGGGATCGACACCTGAAACAGAGAGAAAGTTAGCACACATCACATTGGCGAGAGGACCAATAAATAGCAGCATGTATGCGAGTATGTTGGCATCATGACAAATCTTGGATCTTTCAAAAGAAGAACATGATTGAGAGTCTAGATGTTTCAAATGTTATCTTTACATGGAAACTATAGTTTCCAAATTTAACATCTATGCTTTAGCTATAGAGAAGATATACAAACATAGTCTGTCTAACAAAAAACACTTTTATTTTTGTGTTTTCCATTTCAGGTACTGACTTTAATTCCGTACTATCAGCAAGCAAAAGGGTTTGACAGTGCACCATCGCATGATTTTGAGAGTCTAGATGTTTCAAATGTTATCTTTACATGGAAACTATAGTTTCCAAATTTAACATCTATGCTTTAGCTATAGAGAAGATATACAAACATAGTCTGTCTAACAAAAAACACTTTTATTTTTGTGTTTTCCATTTCAGGTACTGACTTTAATCCGTACTATCAGCAAGCAAAAGGGTTTGACAGTGCACCATCGCATGATTTTGAGAGTCTAGATGTTTCAAATGTTATCTTTACATGGAAACTATAGTTTCCAAATTTAACATCTATGCTTTAGCTATAGAGAAGATATACAAACATAGTCTGTCTAACAAAAAACACTTTTATTTTTGTGTTTTCCATTTCAGGTACCGACTTTAATTCCGTACTATCAGCAAGCAAAAGGGTTTGACAGTGCACCATCGCATGATTTTGAATACAGTTTAAATAACCAAAACACCAAAAAATGTTTTTTCTTGTTTTCGTATCTTAAATTTGGATTTTAGGATTGTATCTAACAAGTTCAGAAATCTATATGAGATGACAAAGAACAAGGAGAATATGTTTCATTCAAGAAAGAAATCATTAGTATACCAATTTGATTATGGATTTGGGGTCCTATTAAATGCTTATTGCAGTTGACCAGCAACAGACTCCTATTTTTCAGTTCTTTCATTTCAAAATGAAGAGAAGAAAAAGAGCTCAAACAGTAAAGGCTACAGAATAACCTCAGCATATGGCACTGAAAATAGATTCTTTTGCACTTACAATATCTACTTTTCAAGCATATTTTAGACCAAATCAACACAATATTCGTACAAGTAGCACAAATCAATACTTGTGTATTGTTATTTTCACTATCTGCATATATTCAGCTGCTAAAAGAATAAATAAAAAAGATCAGAGACCACCACTAGCTCACCTGAACCCAAATTGTATATATGATGAGTCAGAACATTGACTACACCTGGACCTGAGACCTTAAGAAACTGAGAATACCACTTCTGGTCAAAGAATCCTCCAGGTGCCGCAAGTGCTGGTTTTGAGGTTGATTTTTCATACAACTTATTGATAATTTTCTTAAGGTTGACCAAATCTTTCCCATATAGTTCAGCATCAACACTCGCGCCAACGCCACTTCCACTCAACTCATTACCTAGAAATTAGAATAGTAAAGCAAGAATAGAGGTTAGCATGGTATGAAAAAGGGAAAAAAGTGCGAAGGAAATAAATTAAATTCTTTGTCTAAACTCGTAAGTTATATACCAAATTCCCATGAATCTATACGGTGTCCCTTTGAAATAGTATACTTTATAAAATCTTGAGCGTTACTAGAATCCCAAGCTCCTCCCCAGACACCCTTCTTGATTAGGTGCCTCCCATACAGAGCGTTTAAACCGAATGTTAGTACAGCCCTGAAAATGTAAGATCAAAGAGACAATCATGACAAAAGTACTGGGAGTACAAAAATGATAATACACTATAATGTTGAAACATAAAATCTGTATATTTTGAAAAACAGTGCAACTGAAAAATATAAAAACCTTCAGGGAAAATTTTTAAAATGGAACCAAATGTCTAAATTGATTAAAAAAAAACGATCATACCAGAACCACTGGATTGGCAAAAAAAAAAAAAGAGGCTTCTGCTCTAAAATCTATACCATGAAAATAAAATGACTTCAAAGAGGGTTTTGCACTTCATAGGAGTTCAAATGGAGGCAAATTTGGAAATGAATATATTAATAAAGTTGAAATACTGGAAGGTGAAAGCTTTCAAAAACAAATATTTTCAGAACTTATCCAAATATATCTGGATGAGTAAATGATTTGAGTATAAGAAAAAATGTATATATCTTAAGTTAGAGAAAACCTAATCTACCACCTGCAGGACACATCTTTTGCACATGTTATGTTAAATTAAAAAGTCGAATAGCCATATTTAATCCTCACTTAGGTACTACAACAATTATTAAATTATTTAAACCACCACAGCACTTGAACGTAAAGGAATTGTTAAATGAAACATACAGATTGACAAGTTTACTAAGCAGAAAATGTTATATATGACTTACCCTGTTGTATTAAATAGATGGTATAGCTCATCCCACCTACTCATACGTAAACATCCCTTTGAAAACCCGAACAACCTATCTTCCATGCGTATGAATGGGTGGCAAGGAAACTTCAAATTTCCAACATCATACAACACTCGATCTTGCAATGAACCTCCGATTCTTATCCTCAAGGGCTTGAAAGCTATAATACCACCAATATTGAAACGGTCTTATCAAGTCTCAAATGGGAATACTCAACAAAAATGCTAACTATAACAAAGCTTATTACTCATAGAACTCAAATCATACAAGATTACTATAAGGGAGGCAATTTTTCGAAATGATGAAGACATACCTTGGATAGCTTTGGCAAGTACAGGATGAGACAAGTCCTGAAAATAATAAGCAACTTTAAGCTATTATCCCTAAAATCATAAGAAAATGTACTAATAATATCCTAAAAGGCTAAATTTGATCTCATAATGAGAAAAGTAAATAATTAAAAAATTAAAGCCCCACCAAATTCATTGCAGATGAATTCCCCCATGGACACTGATTGTAGTTACACTTATCATGAGGCCACCAATCAATTGTAGCACAGATAAACTTATCATCATTTGTAGCAATTGTTGAAGTTCCATCCACTATAATCATAGCTGATCCAACTTCTTGAGTCAAAAATGCAGGAAGTGAAACCAGAAAGAAAAAGAAGAGGAAGATTCCCATTTGTGAGTCCATTGCAGCAGACTCGCCGACCAAGGGTTATTCAAATGAACTGCAACCACATGATATAAAAATAAATCAGATTCTGATAATCCATATAATCTATAATCAGACAGAATGATTCTAAACATGTTTGACAGAACTGAACAGAAAAAAAGACAGTTTGCAATAGCCATTTATCCCCAAACTTCAAATTTACTTTCTATGTTTTCAGCTTATTTAGGAACATCAAAATTTTAAAAACCAACATTGAGTTTAAATATCTAACAGTGTCCTATTATCTTTGAAGAAGACAGAAAGCAGACATGGGTCATTAAAAAGAATAATAACTCTCCTGAAAAATTACAAATTTATTGATTTGAAAGCCAAAAAAAAAAAAAGCAGACATTAAGAAAATACAAGTAGACAAATGGAATAGAAATTCTCAAACCTGAGAATGATGCAATTACCAGAGGAACATTGCCAACAAAGAGGTTTTTGATAATTCAAGAGGAATCGTACCCTGGATATTGAAATATAACAACACACAGCCTGATAGATACCAGAGAATCAAGAGAGAATTGGGTTGGGTACTTTTGTTGTGATTTCTCCATTTATAGAAGTTTACAATCACATAAAAGAAGTACACGATTCAAAATCAAAATACTAGGAAAGTAGGAATGTTTTAGCATTAAGTTAAAGCGACAAAACACACACACGATTCAGAAATATCAAGAACAATCAGATTATCTACAAACACCTCAAAATTCACAGATTTCACTACTTGTACAACCAATATCTAAGCTCAATACTAAAAATAGCTTCCCTATAAAAAAAATGATTACAATATTAACACATTGATAGCCAAATCTAGAGTTGTCCGTACACAATTCAGTAAAAATAAAGCCAACCCAGACAAGACGATACTTGAAATAGCATGAAAATCCACCGTTAACAGCTAGAGTGAAACACAACACAACCCACCTGAAGCTTCGTCAGATCATAAAACACAACAAATAAAATAAAAGTGGTGACTCAGAGTGAAGATTTTTGTTATCTTATCTTGGCTTTTAAGACAGTCCTGTAGCAATCAAGGAAAAGACAGCCAAGTTGGTTGAGATGGGTGTGTTTCTCTTAGATTTGTCGGGTTTTTGTTTATATTAAACTAATAATAATATAATCCACCTGAACCACAATCAACCATCAATTTTTGTTTAAGTATATCTTTGTAGAGAAAGGTTACTAATTATTATAATAAAAATATAAAAAATAAAAACCAAATATATGTCTCTTGCTGAGATTCCAAGTTGTTCATTTAATTGGGTTTGGCTTTAACTGAAAGTTTTTCCCCTTCACTCTTTCACACTGCAGGATTTGCTTCTTGCGTGAAATATCAACTCTGAACGAAGAATGTTGTTTCATACAAATATTTTATTTTTATTTTTATTTAAGAATTTATTACATCATGAAAGAATGTACATAAAAAAAATTGAGGATGATTTACAGGTGGCCATCATCATTGTTGAGGATGATTAATCGCAAGTTGAGAAATTTTCTGTGAACGGATTCGTGTGAGGAGTCTAAAGATGATCCGGGTTGCTTAGAACCGTTGTTGTAGGCCTTTGTCCAATGGTGGTCTTGGCTTGAAGGATTTGGGTTTACTGAACTTCATGACTTCTAAGGGCTTTGCTTTTTCATTTCTACGGGAACGTTATCTTAAGCATCTTCGTAAACCACATGGGGGGTATGTCACTTCTCCAAATTGGCCCTCTCTTCGAGCTCACTACTCTGATCTTCTTAAGGAAGGTATCTGGCTTATTGGCGAACATTCTTAGCGGGACTTTTGGCGCGACAACTGGTTGGGTGTGCCTATTATAGATCTCATGGGGCAGATTATTTGGCTAGTCCACTTTGTGCTAGGGTTTCTGATTTTATTCAGGATGGGAGACGAGTTCTTGATGATTGCTTCCGTGCTCGTTGTCCGAATCTACGTTTTCAGATTGATAGGATTGCAATTTCTCCTAGTTGAGGATTCTCTTGTTCGGACTCATTTTATGGATGGTCAGGTTTCATGTAAGGCTGCTTACTCTTAGATGGTTTGTGACTCCCCTCAACTCCCTTGGTAGAGAGATGTTGTGTCTCGCTTTATTCCTCCATCCCGTTTCGCTTTGACTTGGCATCTTTTGTAGAATAGGCTTCCCACGGAGGATCGTTTATGCAGGGTCGGGTTCCATTTGGCTTCCATATGCAGTGTTTGTAGGGTTAGTAGTGAGTCAGCTGACCATATTTTCCTCTAGTGTCCCAACGTTGCTGCTCTTTGGGATGCTGTATTTTCCTCTTTCCAGCGGCGTATTTCAGTTGACTCGTGGGGCTCTTTCTTCTCGCAGGCAATGGCAGTTTCTTTTAGTGATCAAGTGCGTGTCCTTTGGAATGTGACTATTCTCAAGGTGGTTTGGAGTGTGTGGTTTATCTGGAATCAGTGTATCTTTGAGAATAAAGCTGTTGATTTTAGATTTGCGTTGTCTTTGGTTTGGCGTGTAGTTTCTGGAGCTAACTGTTTAGGCATTGGGTGTATGCGTAATTGTGTGGATAACCTTTTAATCCTTCGCTTTGGTCTTCGTGATCAGCCAACCAAGACTCTGATTATCAAAAGCTTGATTTGGTCCCCTCTTGCTCCGGGTTGGATCAAAGTTAATACGGATGGTGCTGCCTTGAGTTCTCCAGGTACGGGAGGGTGTGGAGGTGTTTCCGCAATTGTAGATCCTTTACGAAGGGTTGTTTTGCTATCCCACTTGGTCAAGTTTTTGCTTTTAAGGCTGAGCTTCTTACGGCTTCTATGAGTATTAATTTTGCTTTGAAGTACGAGCGGCGTCGAATTTGGCTGGAGAGTGATTCTTCCTATATGGTTTCAGCTGCTTTCTTCTCATTCCGAATATGTTCCTTGGCAAGTGCGGCAGGTGTGGCAAGAATGTATCTTCCAAATCTCTCAGATAGAGTTTTAGGTGTCCCATAATTTTAAGGAATGCAATCAGTTTGCAGATGCTCTTTCCAATCATGCTTTAGGGCTGGAGGTTGATTCTTGGTGGTTTTCCGCTTCTTCCTTCTGTTCTTCGTTGGTGGGCAATGACTGCATGGGTCGGGTGTCTTTTCGTTTTTCTTGATGTTTTTGTTTTCTTGTGTGGCCTACGCGCCACTTTTCTTGTTGGGGATTTGCTCTCGGTGTTTTTGTGGCTGATTTGGCATGTGCTACACTTTGTTCTCTTCTTTTATTATTTATATAGTTCTGGATACTGCCTAGTGATTTTTCAGCATATGATCGCTTGTAATACTTTTTCCCCTTAGGTTAGTCCAATTCAGAAAAAAAAAAGAATTTATTATACGATATCATTAACTTCTAAATTTTATACCCAGTAAATGCTAATTTACAGAGAATATGAGGTTGGCCCAATGGGTTTGAGTCTGTCCCTCACCCCTAAAATCCTGAATTATTGTAATTTTTTTTAAGTAAATACTAATTTGTAGGGGTGGATACAATTTTACAATTTGAGATAAACCGGATCAAACCAAACCTAAAATACGTGTTCGAGTCGAGTCACCATGTTAAGATGGGTCGATCTGATTCAAAAAAATGAAAACTGAGTTTATGTGACTCATGGACGGTTTTGCCATGCTAAAAATTGAATAAAACCGAATAAACTGAGTAAATATTCAATATGTTTTTTTTTTCTAAAATTGGACTAACCTAAGGGGAAAAACCATCACAAAATATTATATGTTGAAAAAAAACAAGGAAGAAGAAATATCAAGCATATGCAGATCCTATTAGTTTTATAATCGGTAAAACAAAAAATATCATGTACATCCATTAATTACATACATATCTTCAACTATATCTCTTTATTAAAAAGGAAATCATGATAAACCCTAAATTTTAAGATAAACCCTAATTAATCTCTAATTTTATTTCAAGTATCAAACTTTCACGAGATTATCATATAACAAAGTAATAGAAAAAGAATTTTCTGAGGACTCTGATCATATAGAGGTAGGTATTACTTTACCTTTTTTTCTCTTTCTTTTATGTCTAGTTATGAACTTTATCAATAAACAAAATATTTTTTTTAAAGATAGCTGTAAATATCAATAAGTTTTTTTTTAAGATAGTTGTATTATAAATTCCAGATTGAATATCTCCTGACCCTATATACAATCCAGTTCTGCATCTTTCCTTTAATAACGCTCCTACATTCGAGACATTTTCAAAAGTAAATTGGTTGTCTTTATAATTGGGTGTCTTTATAATATGATTTTTTATATATATAATAAATTGGGTGTCTTTATAATTTAAAAGCCTAAGAGAGATTATAAATAAAATGTATTAAAATGAATATATTTATTTCAATAAGGGTACTATTGGCATTAAGATGGGTCTTTATAGTAATATTTATTTTTTAAATTATAGACATGGATATACTTATAAAAATGGGTATACTAATTCTTTTTATGAGTGACAATATCTGCACCCTTCAGACTATGTATGTGGGCAGTTGGTCACAATCCTAAATCTTTAGTGTGACTCCAATGTATGTTCTTTTATATCTATATATAGAATGAGTACATGTAGCTGTATTCTGTATTTAATTAAGCCAGCAGAGAGACTGAAGACCCATGGGCTTCCTAGTTTCAATTTTAAAAACCAGTTTAAATCATCTCATTACACACACTAACATTTTTTAAATTAACTTTAAGCTATTCCACTAAAAGCACAAAGTTGCACTCTGATCGTACTATTTTTTTGTACCTATTAAGGTCCCCAATTCCTATTATTTTGTAATTGTTCCTCGGGTAAAACCTGGTACTTAATATGTTAAAATAAGTGTTTCAAGTATTTATGAAGTTTAGGTGCATTAGAGTAATTTTGGTCAATTAGGGGCAAAAGTGGAAAGTGTGAGGAAAGATTGAAGTTATTATGATTTTGGAAGAGTACAGGGGCCTAAATGCTTTTAAGCAGGTTTCCAAGAACCAAGCAAAATATGTGGAAAACCGAGAAGAATAGAAGATTTTAAAGGAAGAAGCTCAGAAGTCACAGTTCTGGTTCATTAGTCTCAAACTACGAACCTTCCTTTAAACCTAGGCCGCGAGTTTTCCTACAGACGATCTCAAGGCTCTAACTTCGCTACACTTCAATCGATAGCCAACCACAGAAGTGCTTCCAGAGGATCTTATGACTCAGATGTCGCTGCTCAACAACAGCTAGCCCAACGTGAAAATCAACCAGAAGATCTGAAGACAAAGATATCGATGCTCATCAACCGCGATGCCAACCACGGTATTACCCCCAGCAAGTCTCGCGCATCAAGTTCTACTGGCCCTCAAGCGCGAATGTTGAGCCATCATTCTTCCCCGCTCAGCTAACATCATCATCATTTCAGACCTAATTTTTGAAACCCTATAAATACATCATTTTTTCTCTTCTTAATATATCTATCAACCTTAGGAGATAAGCAACCAAAGGGTGGCTCTCAAGCCACCCAACTCATCTTACCTATAAACACCATCATTTACCTTACATACCTCACCAAATCCACCCATTTCCCTTACCTAGCAGACAAGATCATTTTTGTGATGTTTGCTAGTCAAAAAGATATTTATAAAATCCTAAAATGTGCTCAAAAATGTTTTCAAAGACAAGTATGGTAACAAGTGAGGTATCGTTCCACAGGGATCGAAAGGTAATAGTGATCAAATCAATATCTAATCCTAGTAAGCATAAAAGATAAAGTCGCAATGGTTTTGTTTTGAAAAGGTTAACACTAAGATGCAAACTACATCTAAGCTAATTAATCTAGAATGCAACTACAATTAGTAAGAATGCGGTGTGTAAAGATATGAGATGGTTATGGGAGTCGATGCAATCACAATACAAATAGTGGGCAATCCATTTGTCAATTTAGAACCGATTAGATTATTTAGGACTAATTTATCTTTAGGAGTGATTTGATAATCACTCAACTCTCACTCACAACTACTAGGTTGCGTTTGGAGAGAGAGAGAGAGAGAGAGAGAGAGAGAGAGAGAGAGTTTCTCATCACTAAACTCTCAACTCACAACTCACAACTCACAACTACTTGGTTGCGTTTAGAGAGAGTTTCTCCTTAAGCATAGATAGATTTAAATAGTTATGGTGGCTTAATTTACATATTCCTGATGTGTAAAATCGTGTTATAAATACTCACTCGCAAGTGCACAAATCGTGAAGATAAGTACAGCGACAAGTAAGGATCGTTCCCATGAGGAAAAATAATTTATTAATTAAAACTGATTCTAATTAAAGATAAATTAAAGTGACCAAAAGATTTGTTGATGATTGAATTAAACTAAAAACAAAATTAAATTAACCTAAGAAAGCAATTTAAAAGAATTGGTTGTGATCAATGGAAAGAAAATACTAGGTCATCAATGATCCCCAATTATGAACACTTAATGTATGGATTTAACTTGTTAACAAATTCAATTAATTCAAAGGTTCATTCTTTATCTTAATTACGACTTTTACCGTATGATCGCGGGATGAGTCACGTACGATCGGAAATCCTGTAAGGGCAAGAAATAAGAACCAAATTCTATACTTTGCTTGGCCTATGCTAAAGATAAAATTCATTCATTCAAAAGAGCATTAATCAATGTTAGGTTTGGTCTATACTCTAACCCTAATGCTCAGATAGTCTTAAACCTAAAATCATGCCAAATAATTTATCCACCCTTGGTCTATGGTGTGAATAAATATTAAAACTAATGAGGAGTTAAGCAATTAAGCACAATGAATAAATCAAGAATTAAATTGATGAAATAATAATTAATCCATTCATGAGCATTCACAAAAGGTTCACATTGATTCCCTAGCTATGGGATTAGTTACACATCATGAAAATAAAAAGAGAAGAGAAAGAAAAAATAAAACTCATTAAATCTTCAACTAGTTCTTTCAAGTCTTCAATGGTGAATCTTCTTCGTCTTCGAATCTTCAATGTGTAAAGATGAATGAATTTTGTGTAGCAAAAAGAATGACTATGTAACTGTGGATATCTTTTCTTTCAAAACGAATATAAAGTATTTATATGTTCCACCAAAACTAGGGCTTCAAGATTTCCCCCAAAAACATGGAATACGCACAACCGCTCTCTGTACCGCTTGGCTGACACATGCCTGGACCGCGGTCAAGACAACATTGTACCTTCTGACCGTTATCGCGTTGCGTACCGCGTTTGATACCTTGCTTTCCAAGCGGTATAGACCGCGTCTGATACAGAATTACATACTGGAATGTACCGCTGGATAGACCGCGTACTGATACCATGCATACAAGAGCGACCTCCACAGCGGTAGTTGACAGATTTGCCCTTTTCTTTACTTTTAGACACCATTCCTTAGTGGAATCAAAGAATACTTCATCTAAGGGAATGTGACCTACACATGCTCAACAAACTCATCAAACAATCTAAAATGCAATTAAAACTAGTTGATTACATAGGAAATAGGGATGAAAAACATATATAAACTAAGACCGATCAAATACCCCCAAACCTATCTTTTTCTAGTCCTCAAGCAAAACTGAGAAAACAAAAATTCAAAACTAAACCTAAAAATAGAAATCCTAAGTAAGCCACTTTCGTAGGGAACACAATAACACTGAGCACATGCTACAAGCCTTTAATCCTCTAGGCGGCCCTAGTAGGATAAGTGTTGTCTTCTGAGGGTTTACAGATACGACGCCCACAAACGTATCCTGTAAATACCAGCCATCCAAAATACATTCGAAATGTGCCCATATTGAAACAATGCATGCAAAATCCAATGAATAAAAACTAAAGTTAGGTCACGAAACTGAATGCATTGCTCAATTTTTAAATGAAAAGCCCACACTCAAAACGTTCAAGTTTCAAAGTTACCTTCGTTGAATACCATAGATGTAATTCGCCTCGACTCTAATTCTCACAAGATGTCACTCATTAATTCACTCAGAACCTAGGCAAATACACTCATCAAGCATATGCGATAGAAGTTATGCACAAGAAATTTTCAAGTCTTGATCGCATATGAATTTGATAATTGAAAGAACGCTCAAATGTATGCAAAAGATCTCACAAAAAGAATCAAGCATTATGAACAAGATAATCACATGATGAACTTCTATTTTCATAGCAAGGATAACCAGCAAATCATATAGACTTTCATTAAGGTTGTAATGGGGTCATTGGGTGAAGGTTTAGAAAGAATGGGAAAATTGGAATTCAAAAACCTAAGACCATACCAAGAGAGTCTTTAATTACCTTAACAACTTCGAGCAAACCTCTTGGTCTTCATCGATTTCATTTTAAGTGGAATATTGCCACTTATTTCTGTCCAAATCTTCAAAATCCACCATTCTCCTTCTTGCTAACTCTTATTTAATTGATACACTCTTTGCAATCTAATTGACTCTTATTTGCACTCATTAAATTCTATTAACCATTTTCTTCACACACCATTTATTTTGGTGGTAACTTTTTTTTTGATGAAATAATAATCAGAGAATTTACATTGAAATAAACTTTAAAACTTACATTTTGTTTTGGATTGAATGCAGCTCTTCCTTCAATGGCTTTCAATCATAATATTCACAATAATTCATGTGCGGAACCATCACATCTTCTTCACGTTCTTAAAGCATGATCCCAAGTTATAAGGTATGGCTATGAATAGGCTACATGGGTTATAGTTAATGTGGTGAATAAAGAAAAAGGTTTATTCAGTGTTTGGCTTCAAACAGGCCTATGGAGCACACACAAGGGTAGGAAATATTTAATGTCTTTTAAGTGGTTCAAACACACATAGTCTGATCATCACTTCCACTGGTTCAACTTACTCAAGATCAAAATAAACATGTGAAATCTTTTAATGATGAATGTTCTATAATGCTCAATATACAACCTATAGAGATCAAATCTAATGCTAAGAACCTACTGAGTGTTTAGGAGTAGAAACAAAATCCCTCATAATGTATCATTTATGTATGCCTTTTGGCTTAGTGAACTCACAAGGGTAGTCTCCAATATTAATCATGGCAATCTAACTAAACATCCTATCCACTATCACATCAAGAGCATGTCATAATTTTTTTTTTTGAAAAATGCAATGCAATACTCTAAGTGGCAAGACGTTAGTACAAACTCAGTGATTAATGCATATTATCTCAGGGGCACAAATCAAAGTATCTCATCATGGTTTCACAAGAAAAACAGGACCCAAAATACACCCCCAAACCTAAATCCAGCATTGTCCCTAATGGTGACAATTAATAAAAATAGGGGCGAAAAACATAACATAAACCTATAAAACAAAAGTTAGAAAACATAACTAAAACAAGAATATCGAACAAGAAAATAAACAACTAAATCCGGAAGCAAAACAAAATAGAAAAAGTATCAGCTAAAAAATAAAAAAATAAAAACACGAAAAATAAAGGAAAGATGCATATCCTCTCTATGATCTGCCATCCTCATCTAAGAAATGCAAAACCTCTGTTCCCTGGTAGGAATCCTTACCACGCTGCTGATCCTCATCATGATAATGCATCTCTGGTAGTTCCTTATCCAAAATTCGGCTGATAAGATCCAAAACCTCCTCCTACTGGAAAATCCGCTCTAGGAACATAAGTCTGGAAAGGCTCACCACTCCCGCTAGCCACAGAAAATTGGCTAACCATCGAGCGTACCTCCTCTATACCAGCCTGAACACCATCAAAGCGCTGGTTCATTTGCCCCTCCAACTCTCCTAAGCGCGAGTCCATATGCTCCTTCATAGCTTGCAAGAAAGAATCAAACTGACCAGCATCTGGTTGTGCATGTCTTGGCTAATCACCAGGAATAGGTGATGCAGCCTCAATCTGCAGCTGATGATCTTCCATCTGAGCATCTTGAGCAGCCTAAGTAGCCTGAGCTTCACGTGCTTCACGACTGACGTCTTCTTTCTCCATACGATCCAATAGTAGGCAACCCCCGAGAATGTAACAGATTGCTCCAATGAGTAAGACCCATCACACTCGCTGCATGTTCCTCTAGACCTGTGTCCACATCAATACCCACAGTTCGACAACAAGCTGTAATCAAACAAGGGAAAACCATAGAAGGGGTATCATCCGATCCATTATGACAAATATCTCGAAATATAACTCGACCAATATCAATTGGCCTGCCAGACACTAGACGATGCAATAATCTAGCTGGCTCATAAAACAACTCAGTCTGGTGTCGAGTCGGCATCAATGAATATGAAGTAAAAATATTCCAGAAGGCTGCATCAACCCGAAGATCTCGCTGATATAATTTTACCATCTGGTTCCACTCGTCCCGTCCATCCATCCTGAGTACAGCAGCTAGTCTTCCTTTATACTGATCAATCTCTTCTAACTATTCAATCCCGCGGTTGTCATTTACTTGGACATCTGGAGCATCGAAGTACTGAGTAATCACGTTTGGGGTAATGGAAATTGCAACTCCCTGAACTAGAACTGCACCACCATTGAGAAATCGCTCTAGAATCATAATGGCATAAAACTCAGCCACCACTCTCCTATTTGGCCGTGGAGGCCGCTCAACATACCCAGCCCATTGGCGAGTAGTTACCATCCCAGAAACATAAGTATCAGTCAAACTCGAGACATCTATACCCTCCTCAATGATCCATGGACTATCTTGATACTTAGTGGAGCGACTTCAAAAATCTTTGTTTTGGGCCAAACGTGCTGAAATCACCTGCTTGCCCTTCTCAGAAGCACTAATCATGGGTCTCTTAGCCATGGTTGTCTTTCTCATCTTAACTTGGAATGAGAAGAATGAAGAAAAGAAGAAGAAGGGAACGCAGCTGCTTATGGAACTTTGGAGTTCCACGAGCTGCGCAGCTCTTATTAAGGACACAAATTTGTGCCCTATCACGGTTTGGGTCACTTACCTGGTTCGCGGTCTACGACGCAGTGCTGCCTAAATTTGCTTTTCTGAACTTGCAAAACGCACTATTTCAATTAACTCACCGCGTTCTAGGCATGTACTCACACAGAGCGGTGCACCAAGCGGTATATTCTAGTACTGACACACTATAGAGATCGCGGTGCGGACAGCTTGCCCATGACACGGTACAACCATCGGTGAAGAACATAAAGCTCATGCTCGCGAGACCACTGTGTTGACAGGTGCCTACAGAGCGGTACAAGAAGCGATAAAATTCAGTAGACGCATGCTACCAATACCGCAGTCCATGGAGTGTGACTAGAAAGCGGTATAGGGAGCGGTACGCTCTAAAATTATTATTTCTCCTTCTTTTAGACCTGTTCTGCTCAACTCAGACAAATACATATTAAAAGCATCTTTCCTAAGTATAAAATTAAACTTCGAGACACCTCAAACAAGAATTTGACATTGTCTCTCAATAGAATTCAAGACAAATAATATGACAATGTACAATTCTAGTGGATCAGAACTCGAAACACACACTAAAAATTAAAAATAAATAAATAAAAATTACCTGGGTGGGTTGCCTCCCACCAAACACTTTATTTAACGTCTAGGCTAAACGCATGAGAGCACTACGACTCTTTGAGCTAGATCCATCCAACGGCATGAATTTCTTTTGGTGTGGTCAAATAAGGTTTTAACCTGTGGCCATTAACTCTAAACAATCCTCTGCTCTTTAGGTTCTGAATTTCCACTGCTCCATTAGGAAAAACCTGATTAACATAGAATGGTCCCATCCATTTCGATTTTAGCTTTCATGGAAATAACCTCAAATGCGATTGATACAAAAGGACTAACATCCCAGGATGAAATTCTTTCCGACGAATATTCTTATCATGCAATTCTTTAGTCCTTTCTTTGTATATCTTTGCATTCTCATAGGCATTGTTCCGAAGCTCCTCAAGCTCATTCAATTGCAAACTTCTTTCTTCTCCAGCCTTATCCAGGTTGAAATTCAACTTCTTAAACTCCCAATAAGCGTTGTGTTCCAACTCCACTGGCAAATGACATGCTTTTCCAAAAACTATCCTCAAGGACTCATCCCAATCAGAGTTTTATAAGCAGTTCTATATGCCCACAAGGCATCATTAAGCTTAAGTGACCAATCCTAGTGGTTTGGTTGCACTGTCTTCTCTAAGATCTGCTTAATCTGTATATTCTCACTTCAACTTGTCCCGATGTTTGAGGATGATACGAGGTCGCTACCTTGTGTTTAACACTATAGTTTTTCATTAACGAGGCAAAGACCTTGTTTCAAAAGTGGCTCCCTCCGTCACTTATGATTGCATGAGGAGCCCCGAACCTGGTGAATATGTTCTCCTTGACAAACTTCACCACCATTTGGCAAACATTTGTCTTGGTTGCAATTACTTCAATCCATTTCGAAACATAATCTACAACAACCAAGATGTAAGTGTACCCGTACGAGGATGGGAAAGGTCCCATGAAATCAATTCCCCATACATCAAATATCTCTACAATCTGTTGACTGGATAATGGCATCTCTCGTCCCTTTTTCCAATGTTTCCCGTCCTCTTGCACCTGTCATAAGAAATACAAAAATCATGAGCATCTTTAAATAATGAGGTCCAAAAGAAACTTGATTGAAGAACTTTTTGAGCAGTATTTTTACCACTAAAGTGTCCTCCATAATGAAGATTATGGCAAAATCTCAACACATCTTGCTGCTCTTCTTCAGGAACACATCTCCGAATGATCTGATCAGCGCCATATTTGAACAAGTATGGCTCGTCCTAAAAGTATTGTCTGGTGATGAAGAGAAATCTTTTCTTTGCTTGTTAGCCCATATCAGGGGGTATGATTCCATTTGCGAGATAGTTCACAATGTTCGCATACCACGGATCTTTGGCACCTACTGCCGGTAACTCTTCATCTGGAAAGCTCTCATTGATGGGTAAGTTCTCAACATGCTCTTCCATTACATCATCTTCTACCCATTGAGATAGATGATCCGCCACCACATTCTCGCTGCCATTTTTATCCCTGATTTCCAAATCAAATTCTTGCAACAAAAGGATCCACCGGAGTAATCTCGGTTTTGCTTCCTTTTTAGTTAGCAAATATTTTAATGCAGCATGATCAGAATAAACAATTACCTTAGACCCTATCAAATATGATCTGAATTTTTCCAAGGCACTAACTACAGCAAGTAATTCTTTTTCAGTGGTGGAGTAATGCAATTGTGCATGATTCAGAGTGTGTCTAGTGTAGTAAATAACATGTGGCAATTTATCTACCCGCTGTCCTAAAACAGCGCCTACAGCATAGTCAGATGCATCACACATTAATTCAAAAGGAAGAGACCAATCATGAGGCATTATTATAGGAGTAGATGTCAATTTATTTTTTAGAGATTCAAAAGCATGTAAGCAATCATCATCAAACACAAATGCAGTATCCTTGGTCAAAAGGTTGCATAGGGGACTACTAATTTTTGAAAAATCTGTAATAAAACGCCTATAAAAACCTGCATGACCAAGAAAACTCCTCACACACTTTACCGTAGTAGGGGGTGGAAGTTTTGAAATCACTTCAATTTTAGTTCTATCTACTTCTATTTTAGTTCTATCTACTTATATGCTTTTATCAGAAATAACATGCCCTAAAACTATTCCAGACTTAACCATAAAATGGCTTTTCTCCCAACTAAGTGTCAAATTAGTCTCCATGCATCTTTTGAAAACAAGAGTTAGATTATCAAGACAGTGGTCAAAAGAATTACCAAAAACAGAAAAATCATCCATAAATACCTTGATAAACTTCTCTAGCATGTCGGAGAAAATTGACATCATGCATCTCTGGAAAGTGGCAGGAGCGTTGCACAATCCGAAAGGTATTCTTCGAAATGCAAAGGTGCCGAAAAGGCATGTAAATGCAGTTTTCTCTTGATCCTCTGGGGCAATGTCAATTTGATTGTATCCTGAAAATCCATCCAGGAAGCAATAATAAGCATGTCCCGCCAAGTGCTCAAGCATCTGGTCAATGAATGGCAAAGGAAAGTGATCCTTTTTAGTAGCCGTGTTGAGCTTGCGGTAATCTATGCACACTCACCACCCCATTGTCTTCCTTGTTGGAATCAACTCATTATTCTCATTAGCAACAACTGTGATTCCTGACTTCTTTGGAACAACATGGACCGGACTCACCCACTTACTGTCGGATATTGGATATATAATACCCACATTTAGCAGTTTCAGGACCTCTTCCCGTACAACTTATTTCAAGTTTGGATTGAGCCTTCTTTTAGTCTCTCTGGATGGCTTTGCTTCTTCTTCTAACAGGATCTTGTGCATGCAAATGGAAGGGCTTATTCCTTTAATGTCTGTTATGGTCCATCCAATTGCGGCTTTATATTCCTTGAGCACCTTAAGTAGCTTCTCTTCTTTTCCTTCATCCAGATCAAAAGTTATAATCACTGGGAGTATATCATTCTCCCATAAGAAAGCATATTTGAGATTAGAAGGAAGTTGTTTGAGCTCTAATGTAGGGGGAGAGCTCGTAGATGGGACTAAAGACTTGTTGCTTCCTTCTTCAATTTCCGCACTTAGCTCTTCAATCAGACCCTTCTTCTAGACCTTCTTCTTGTTGAATTTCTCCATCATCCTCGAATACATCCTTTACCCAATCAAGTAACTCATCGAGGCTTTCATTTGAAAACTCCTCTTGGATTGCCGATTTAACCACCTCAATTGAGCAACAATCGATAGAATTGCAGTCATCGGCAGCCTCATAAAATTTTAAAGATTCAAAAACCTTGAACTCCACAGTCTCATCTAACACAGACATTGTTAGCTTTCCATTATGTACATCAATATAGGTTTTTGCAGTCGCCATGAAAGGTCTTCCCAATAAAATTGGCTTACTACCTCTTTCTTTGGCTCCCTCATCCATGTCAAGTATCACAAAATCAGAAGGAATAATGAGATTGTCTACCTGGACCAACACATCTTCAACATATTCTCTTAGGTATCTGACTGTACCATCATCCAACAACAATAACATGGTTGTCTTCTTTAGATCATTCAACCCCAATTGCTCATAGATATTGTAGGTCATCAAGTTGATGCTAGCTCCCAGATCTAACATTGCTCTCTCTAAGGTGGTACCTTCTATAGTAATGTTGATGTAAAAACTTCCAGGATCTTGGAGTTTTGGTGGTAGAGACTTTTGAAGGACACCATTGGTACTTCCGGCCATGAACTCCTGATGATTTTCCAGAAATCTTGGCTTGTAAGTATGGAGACTCTTAAAAATATTTGCATAAGCTGGCATCTTCTGGATCATCTCCAATAGAGGCAAGTTGACATTGACCTTTGACAGGATGTCATATATGTCTTTGTATGATTTCTCCAATTTGCTCTTTTGCAATCTTCCTAAGCATGGAATCGGAGGAACATATGGATTTGGTGATTTATGCAGGAGTGATGTTTTCTTGGATTTTTCCACTACTATCTCTTCCTCTTTTTCTGGTACCATATTTTCTTCTGAAGGACCTAAAACATCAGTAGATTTATTAGAAAGTTTTGCAGTCTATTATTAATTAGTTTCTTACCATTTCGGATAACTGTCATGGCCTTTGCTTGTTCAATATTGGGTTCCCTTTTATTTGCACACTAACAACACTAACAATTAGAATCACAACAACTGACTACAATCTCTGGACCACGTGACCACTTTCTCATGATCCAGCCTTTCCTTCTGTATGGCTTGTTGCATGGTTGAAATTCAGCCATATCACTGTGACGATGACAAAACGTATGCATGCTACAAATTGGTAGTGCAACTTTTCTTACATGGATGGACTGTATTAGCTAGATAAGCATATATATATATATATATATATATATATACTGAAATTTTCAAGTCAGTACGTACTGGTATAACTTCATCAGTGCGTTGGATGTGAATTATCATATTTACATATTTTGACTCAAAGTGTATGCAATTGTCAAAACTTCTCCATAATCAGTGATCCACATGCAACGCACCGATATAAGTTATATCTGGACTGTATTAGCTAGATAAGCATATATTTATATATATATATATATATATATATATACAGAAATTTTCAAGTCAGTACGTACTGGTATAACTTCATCAGTGCGTTGGATGTGAACTATCATATTTACATATTTTGACTCAAAGTGTATGCAATTGTCAAAACTTCTCCATAATCAATGATCCACATGCAACGCACCGATATAAGTTATATCAGTGCGCACTGAGGAGAAAAAGACTATATATATATATATATATAAACAATTTATATATATATATATATATATGATATATCACTACCTTTTTAGTCAATATATACAAACATAAATACAGAATCAATATGGCTGACGAGAAGCTGATTATAACAATAAAAAGTTTTTATTTTATTTATTTATTTTTGCGTTTCAGATGGTAGAGATGGGTAGAGGTGGCCACGGTTCGGTTTCGGGACGGTTTCGGTTTCGAAACCGCCGGTTTCGGTTCTGTGGCCACCCAAACCGTAACCGTAACCGTAACCAAGAAACCGGTTTGGTTTTCAGTTTCGAACCTGTCGGTTTCGGTTTCGGTTTCGGTTTCTGTTTTTTTGGGTTTCGGTTTCGGTTTATTTCGGTTTCGGTTTCGGTTTTATTTATTTTTTCTAAACAAAACCTAATTACAATAATTACTAAACGTAATTAAAATAATGGGAAAAAAAATGTTCCAGAAAAAAAATTTGGACAAATGAATAAAATTTAAAATATAATATGAAATTGAAACATTTGTAATAAAATGAAATTGAAACATTGTAATAAAATGAAATTAATATAAAATATTCAATACAATTATATAAATATATAATATACAATTGAAGCATTTAGGTATTTAATAATGTTGAAAATAAAAGAAATTGACATTGATAAATTGATACAAAATTACAATTGCATATGTATTAAAAAAATAATTAAATGGATATTGAATTCAAATATACAATGTAACAAAGTTGAATTAAAAAGTTGAGAGTGGTGTGAAGAATATTGAAATGAGGGGGGTATTTATAGGATTATAGTGGAGGGGCGAATTTACAATTTTAAGAAATTAAGGGGAAAAATAATATATATATATATATATATATATATATATATATATGGCCGTTGTGACTTAGATGACCGTTGGTCACCTCACCCAACGCCCAACGGTCACCAGCTCATTTGTTTGTTTTTTTTTTGAAATGTGTTGTCCACGTGGCGATCTGTGATTCGTCAAAAAAAAATTTTTTTATTAACAACGGTCGAAACAGCCGGTTTAACCGTCGGTTTTGGGTAAAAACCGACCAAACCGACGGTTAAACCACCGGTTAAACCGTCGGTTTTTACCCAAAACCGATGGTTAAACCGTCGGTTTTTACCCAAAACCGATGGTTAAACCGTCGGTTTTGGCCGGTTTTCAACTTCTCGTAACCGTAACCGAACCAATTCGGAACCGGTTTCCAACCGGTTCCGTAACCGGCGGTTTCGGTTACGGTTCCGATTTCGGTTTTTCCCACCCAGTTTCGGTTTGGTGCCCACGGTTTAACCGAACCGTGGGCACCTCTAGAGATGGGAGTGCATATTTACTGTGCTGGGTGCGAGAGCAAGATCAAGAAAGCTCTTCAAAAATTAGATGGTACATTACATTTTCTAATTAATGTACTTGGTGAAATTAATATTATTTTAGAGTACTAATATATATATATATATATATATGTGTGTGTTTTTTTATTGTATATATATATAGAGAGAGAGAGAGAGGGGCGACCCAAGAAATATTTACCGTCCGGGCTAAATTTTATATATATATATAATATTTTTTTTCTTGATACACACTAACATTATAAAATCAACTCCTTAACCATCAATAGTTAATGATCTATTTTTATTTAGTTAATATATTATAATACTTAATTAATGACTCACAAACTCTCTCACACTAAATTTATTAAATTTGGTGTGTATTATGGAGAAAAATCTTGTGATTTTCTTCCTAAATGCACACGGATTTAATAACGTCAGTATAAGACATGCGAGTCATTGATTAAGAATAAACAAAAATTATATAATTCTTGATAAAAGCATTTGTTTATCTTTTTTAATAATAAGATGACACCAATTCAATAATGGACTACTCAGTAATATGGAATACATTGTAAAATTTATGCATAAACAATTATTTAAACTTGTTAAAAAAAATATATTTAAACTTGCAAATGGTTTAATTCTATAATGTTAGAACCATAATATCATGTGTATTTTTACAATGAACAATAAAATATTTACATTTCACTAAATTTAGATTAATTATCATAGTTTTGTAATATTATCAAACCTTAGGGGAGGTTTATGTAATTGGACCTTTATGTATTGAACTTAAAAAAAAAAAAAATTAGAGGGCTGCCCGCATATAGCCCGGGCAAGCCCTCTCTTAAGTCCACCTCTGTGTGTATATATATATATATATATATATATATATATATATATATTTACAATCATTTTCTCTTCAGTGCGCACCGATATAACTTATATCAGTGCATTGCATGTGAACCACTGATTATGGAGAAGTTTTGACAAGTGCATACACTTTGAGTCAAAATATGTAAATCTAATGGTCCACATCCAACGCACTGATGAACAATTTATGTATATATATATTGATTAGGAGTGGACGATATCGATATAGACATAAACAATCAAAAGGTGACAATAATGGGTTGGGCGGATCAAAAGAAGGTTTTGAAGACAGTGAGGAAGACTGGAAGGAGAGTCGAGCTTTGGCCCTACCCTTACAATCCAGATGACTATAATTTCACTCGACAGTACTAGGGGTGTGCATGATCCAATCCAATCCAATATGATCCATTGGATCGGATCCAATCCATTGGATTTGATTGGATCAGGGGAATGATTGGATCGGATCGGATCCTAAATTCTAAAATCCATTGGATCGGATCGGATCGGATCAGATCTTGGATTTCCGTTTGAAAATCCGCTGAATCTGTCGATCTGCCTAAAATATTAGGCCTTATTTTTATATTGGGCAATTTGCCTATTTATATTAGAACAAAACAATTTATATAAGACCAAAGCATAACCACAATAAGCCCAAAACGAGAAGATCAAATACATTAAAGCCCAAAGTAAAGCAAGACCCACACTACTAAAAATTTAGACAACAAAGACCATCCATTCCAGGAAATACAACGACCACAATGTTACCAAGAAAATTAAGTATGATGTTAAATGACAATAACATGTAGGAACACTGTAAACAGGTAAAACAAATCTAACTCAAGTTAAATTTGGTTATGTTATTTATTAAATTATTTCACTTATTAATTTCTTATTTTATTCTTTTGTAGAAATCTGGTGCTATTTCTTACATTTTTTTGGACAGCAAAGTCTGGGTATTGTGTTGTTTCACATGTTTCTTTAGTAGAAAATTCAGCAACTTGTGTTAATGTTGTTTGGATGATTTTAATTATCGTTGAACGTTTGAATGATTTTAGTTGGAGCTGTTGTTTAAGGATTATAAACTTTTTGAACTATATAAGTTTACAAGTTATGTTATGTATTTTTTTAATGTTAATTTTATTTGAATTAATTAGTAATGTTTGAATTATTTATTTGATTTTATTTATTTCAAATAATATTTTTTTGTATATTAAGAACAACTTTATGTTAATTCGATCCATCAGATCAGATCTAATAGTAATTGGATCGGATCGGATCGAATCCCGTTATAAAATTGGATCTGATCGGATTGCTAATTTCTTCGATCCAATCAGATTGGATCGGATCTTGGATCATGACAAATCCATTGGATCCGATCCGCCGCACACCCCTAAACAGTACTATTACCAATACCAACCCCAACAACAACAACAACAACATGTCTCCTACTGCAGTTCTCAACCATCTCCTTCTTCTTTGTACGACTACAACTACGAGAGGCAAGATTACGGCTATTATCACCAATCTCCTTATATTGATAACCTCTTTGACGAATTCATCGGTGCCATGTTTAGCGATGATAACCCTAACACTTGTTCCATTATGTGATTATTAATTTCTTTAATTAATTGACGTTCCTGCTTATAGTAATTTTTGTTTGAAATACAGCTACTACTGGGACCCGGTGAGCTCTACAAGAAATATGGTCTTTTACGAGCGCTAAATATGGTCGGAAAATGTAAAAAAGTCGTCGAAAATGTACATTTTCGATGGGAAAAGGTCGTCGGTCTCCATCGAAAATAATATCGTGGGAAATAATCTTTTTTTGACGAACCGTTAGAAATACGACATTTCTGAAGGCTATGAGTGGTTGGAGATAAGGAACTATGTCGTCACAAAAGGTTTTGAAAACCAAATTAGGGGGATCATTTACGACGGTATTTGTCGTTAGATATAAGTTATTACCGAGGGAGACTCTGGTTGAAAATAATGCATCACCATCACCCAGGAAAATACAATGGTCAGAAATAATGTATTTTTGTGGTTGAAAATAATGCATCACAATCACCAAGTAAATTACAGTAGTCAGAAATAATGTATATTTGAGGAGTAACGTTGTTGAAAATAATGTATTTTCAACGAGTTCAACAGTAGGATATTGTATATTTGAGGACCTGCTAAATTGATCTGATTGATTACTAAGTGGCCGTTTGGTATGGGGTAATGTTTGTAAGGAAATGAAAATCAAATAATATTCCCACGTTTGTTACTAGGTTTGTGTTTTTTGATTCCCAGGAAAGTGATTACCATGGTAACCACATTACCCACCAAGGGGGTAATGTGAAACTCACCCCAACAACTGAGTTTCACATTACCCTCCGTCTGATTCTCATCGTGGGATCCACCTTAAATTAAAAAAAGTAATTAATACGAAATAAATGGAATATATATATTATAATAATATTATATATATATATATTATAGTAATATATAGTATAAAAATTAAATAATATATATAGTAATTTATATATATATAATATATAATAATATATTATATTATACTATACTATTATACTATTATATATATATTATATATATATATAATATAATAATATATATATATATATATATATATAATATAAATAATATTATTATAATATATATATATATATATATTATATATAATAATATATAAAAAATATAAAATATATATTTATTAATATATATATAACATATAAAATAATAATATATAATAGTATATAATATATAAGATAATAATATATTATATTATATATATAATATATATATATATATATTAATATATATTTTATATAATTATTATTATATATAATATAAGATTTCTATGTTCAACAAAACATAATTATCTAACATTCTCAGGAATCTGACATAATATTCCCAAATATAACCAAACACATATATACAGGGTTTTCCAGGAATCACATTACTTTGTTTAACTTTCCAAGGAATTGGATTATTTTGATTACCTAATACCAAACAGCCTCTAAATATTTCAATCAAAGAGTTTAACAACAGTAGTCATCTTTTCATTAAAAAAATATAATATTCAATAACAAGAATTGTATATAATAATATTACAAGTAAAACTCAAATAGTACATAGAACATGTATATATAAATATATATATATATATATATATATATATATATATATATATAACAGTTACAAATTCGTCACATGGCTGGTTTTTTTGTTTTTTGTTTTACACCATATAACTAGATAAGAAAATACAGAACTCTTACATAGAAGAAAATAAAATTCTTGTCAAACCCTCACAACATAAGTCGAAGCTTCCAAAATGTCAATACATAAGTTGTCTCCTGCAGATAAAAAATTACAACTTTGTAAGATTCTTGATAATAAGATAGGACTAATATATATGCCCCTTGCTTAAATCTCCATATTAGTGCAGAGCTTTTGAAATTAATAGACAAGTTAATCTTATGCTTAACCAATGGCCTATTGCCTCAGTGGTTGGAATCTCTTGAATGTGGTTCCACCACCAAGGTTCAAGGCTTGGTATGTACATAATTATTGTCTCACCTTTGACTATTAAATCCCAAAGTGTGGGAAGCCCTCTCCCGATATAAAAAGAGCAGCTCTCACTCAAGTTGATTTTGAGAGTTGTAGTCTGGTTGTAATCTCTCCCCGGTTGTGATTGTACTTCAAAAAAAAATCGTATGCTGAGCAAAATATTTGAACAAATCTATTGTAGCAAAAAAATTGAACAAATCAATTGATATAATAAAATAATTAGATTTAAGATAATCAACGTTGTAAAGCAATCATATAACAATATTTAAAGCTTCAAAAAAAAACAATCTTTAAGATCATTGAAGAATTCTAGAAACAGATGCACTTACGTATTAAATTTGGGGCTAAAAAAATAAATAACATTTTTTAGAGGTGGTATTTCAACAATGTCACTGCTTTAATAACTTATATTTAAAAGACACCTATTATGGAAAATACCCTAAATAGTTATTTCACATCAGATTTCTTTCATTCAGTTTACAGTGACAAAGTTGTGAAGTAGAGAGAGAGAAAGTCAGGTTGAAACTCAGGCAATCACTCCAACGGTGATGGAGTGACGCTACGCAGACGCAGGCGGTGGTCGAGCTGCCAAGTCAGCTTCAGGGGGGGCAAGGGGCAGCGCCCCCAGAGCTTTTTTTGTTTTCAATTCATGAAAAAGCTCGAAGCCTTCATGAAAAAGCTCGGAGCCATTTTAAAAAAAACTCGAAAACAGTTATAAAAAAGCTCGGAGCCAATTTTAAAAAAACTCGAAGACTTTTTTAAAAAAGCTCGGAGTCTTTTTAAAATAGCTCGAAAGAAAGTTAAAAAAGCTCGAAAGAAAGTTAAAAAAAGCTTGAAGGCCTTTCTTCCGAGCTTGTTTAAAAAGGCTCGAAAGAAAGTTAAAAAAACTCGAAGACCTTTCTTTCGAGCTTTTTTAAAAAGGCTCCGAGCTTTTTTAAAAAAGCTCGAAGACCTTTTAAAAAAAGCTTGGAGCCTTTTTAAAAAAGCTCGGAGCCTTTTTAAAAAAGCTCGGAGCCTTTTTAAAAAGCTCGGAGATTCAAAATTCCGAGATTCAAACTTCACAAAATGATCTTCATGTTTACAAAAGGAACGGTTAAAGTGTTACAAGACTCATACTCAGAAATGCAGGATAAAAAAGAAGTATTTCAGAAATATGTTATCTTGTTGTGCTGAAGGATATCGAGAAGTTTATTTTCAGACAAGTTTATTGTAGAGAGAGAAACAGACGAGTTCAGTGTTCTAAGTATGGAGATGAAAGTACAAAGACAATAGAAAAATGATTATTTAAGAGTAATTTTGGTAGTTCACCATAATAGGCGCCTTTTAAACATAACTTAACGCAGTGATGTTGGTGCAACTTGTGTCCAAAAAGTTGACATTTCTCACTATTCCCACGTTAAATTTGTCTGAGCATTGAAACTCAAATCTTTAGAGGCAAAATTTCATGAAGTAGGCCTCTTGTAAACTACAATTGAATGGAATTTGAAAAAAAAAACAGTGTTTATCAGAGAGAAGTTGCAAAAAAATGATGCAAATTAACATCACAATTTTAATCTCACCTATATAGCTTCTGCAGGACTCTTTGTTCTTTGTTCTATATTCAAATAAATTGGAACCCTAACAGCCAAACATTAAAAAATTAAATCAAAACAAAATTCTATATGAAAGAAGATTGGCACAAGTCTATTTGTTCTTAAAGACTCGTATCAAAACAAAAAATAAAAGATGAGATTTTTTTTTTAAAAAAAAAAGAGGACTTACAAAAGTATGACGGTATGAGGCCGAGAAAGAAAAGAGTCATTGTGTGCTGCTGCGGAGCGAGCTTCTGCGGCGAGATGAGGTGACGCCGACGAGAAGGAAATGGTCAAAGTTGTGGCTGCGGTGGAAGTGGCTTGAGCACTTTAGCGGCTGATGGATGAATTGGTGATGAGGTGAGGACCGTGAGGTAAATAAAAAAAAGATTTAAGGTTTTTTACTTTCAAGTTTTACAATTACATTGTTACCCAAGAACCTTCAACACATTTGATTAGTCTTTATTCTTTAAACGTGTTTGACTGACTGTTTTCACTCGTATTGTTTTTTTCACAAATCGGCATGGCTATGGCTTTTTTTTTACTTTAAAAATATTTTAATAGAAACTTTTCAAAACATAATACATATATATACTTATATTATATTTAAAAGTAATTCAATTTTATTTTTAAATGAAAAATTATTTTATCAAAATATATATTATTAAAATTACTTTTTAAGATTTTTATTTTAAAACGTAATGTAAATTTTTTTATGTACATTATTTTTTAGGGCACGTGACGTGGTTAAAATTGTATAATATTTTAAAGGATCAGCTATTGTATATGTGAGGTTTTTCGAAAATATATGTGCTAAAGTTTTGAGAAAAGAAGACTTAGAATGCCTTGAAAAACAAATTGGGTTAATTCTTTGAAAATTGGAAAGAATTTTCCATCATGCATTTTTTGATATAATGGTGAACTTGCCTATCCATCTAGCTTGGGAAGCAAAAATAGCGGGTCATGTACAATATCGATGATCAACTATTGTGGTCGGAATTTCAAATAAAAAGCTTTCGATGAGAGAGAAAGCTAGAGAGAGAAGCAGAGGTTCACTCAGGCGAGATGTTAGAAGCGACTTTAGGGCATATCTTTTTTCAATTTTCATAGATAACTTGAATCCCATGGTGGACTCAGCCTGTCTATGGGGAATTTTCAAGCCACATGGAAAATTAAGGGATGTTTTCATGTCCTCTAAAACTAATTCAAGAATGAGCGTCTATGCATTTATCCGTTTTGAATCAGAAGAAGAGGCAAGTAGGGTGGCAAAGAGAGTGGACGGGTTGCATGTTTATGGGTGGCCAATCAGGGCAAAGCTGGCGTCTTATGGATGGAACAAGAGGAGACTAAGGGGAGAGAGGCAGGTTGAAATGAACGTTGAAAATGGGTTTTTCAAAAACAGAGTCAACAATGGTAGCTTAAGGCAGAATGGTCATCAGCATTATGGTAGGCAGCGATCATTTTCCGAAGTAGTTAAAGGCAATCTTCACAGGGTAGAGGTCTATGTGGAGAAGATAGACAAGAAGACCGCGGGTATGAAATGGGACAGCTATCAGAACTCAAAAGAGTGGCTCTCGAAGTGTGCTATTGGTAGCTTTAAGAAGTTCTCGAATTTTTAAATGTGTCTAGTCGGCTAGCAAACAGGGGATTCTCTTTCTCTACTTCATATTTAGGGGATAAATCTATTCTTTGGAGGTTTGAGTCAGAAATTGATTGCGTTGGTTTCATTAGGAACATGTTCTTCTGGGAAGACAGTTTTTCTTCGATGAAGAAGGGGACGACGGGATTTATGACTCAGTCCAGGCTTGTTTGGGTGGAATTTTGAAGGGTTCCGCTGAGATGTTGGATGGATCCGTTCTCTCTGAAGATGGGTAGAGTGTTTGGAAAAGCTCTGATGGTAGATGAGACTACAATCCAGAAAATGAGACTTGACAAAGTAAGGGTACTGGTGTGTTTGCCGTTGGGTGGCCATTTTCCAGATGAAATAGAAGTAGATAAAGATGGCAAAGTTTTCTCTATTTCGACGACGATAGACGAAACTCCAGTGGAGATTCAGTGGCTGGAAAGACAGCTGGGGTTGAAGAAGGAGGGTGTCTAATCCAAGTTCAAATTTTTGTCCAGACATCGAGATAAGAGATCTTAAGTCATTTAGAGTGTCATTAGGCCAGTCAGAGTCAGAAAAAGCTGAAGGCTCTGACAGAAAGGGGAGGGAGATCAGAAAGAAAATACCAGGTATGAAAGAAGTTGGTAGACTATTCCGTAAGTTAAGGTATCAAAGGATTGAAGGGGGAAAAAGGGACGTCAACTTAAGGTTGCTTAGGATAGTTCCCATGGGGGATAATGATAAAGGGAAAGGGCTGTACCAGAGGAAATCTAAATTGTATCCTTCTTACCACCATATTGTTCCAGGCAAGTTGGTTATTGAAAAAAGGAAAGGTCTCTCAAAAGTAGCGAATGTTGATGATGACAGCTTGATGAGTTCTGACACAGAGGATGGTATATGGAGCATCAAGAATTTTTTTGAGAGGGAGTGCTCTTTAAAGAATGTTGGCGAACCCAAAAGAGGATTGCAATTGGACCTTTTAGATCCAGAGAAAAGGCCCAATACGTTTCCTCAAGATATTGTTAATGGGCCTATAAGAGAGTCCAGTCCTCGGCTGAAAGAGTGTGCTGCTCGGGATTTCTGGATTGATATTGGGCCATCTCTTGGGTCTGATATAAGTGTGTCCAAATCCAACAACTCATCAGGGGAAGTTCAATTACAAAGTCCGGATGGAAATAAGAATCAGCTCTCAGAAAATAACAAAGAACATAACACTCGAAACTCTGGCTTTTTGGAAGTTGAGAACTTGTCTCCAAACCAGAACGAAGAAATGGGCAACAAAGCGACGGCGGTTAAGAAAAGAAGAGGCGGGAAAAAGGTTTATTCAACAAGGAAACATAGTATGAGAATAAGGAATACCAAAGCTAGAGAGAATCAAGATCAAGAAGGATACTGCAGCAAAGGTAAGAGGTTGATAGTATCAAGACAATGTGGAATTTGGAGGAAGAAATAGCTAAGGTGATTGAGACAGGGGTTGCTTTGGGTTTTACTTTCAATGGAAAGGAAGATGAGGTAGGCGTAGAAGTGGCTAGAAGAGAAATAGAAGATGAGGAGAGGATAAACTTGATCAATCAGTAACATTCCAGTGTTGGTAGTACTATGGGTTTCTGTCTGGTCAATGTTATCCATTTCTTGGAACATTAGAGGATTAGAAAAAAATGAAAAAAAGAGGGTGGTCTGTAGTTTGGTGGAGAAACATAAACCGACCATTTTATTCCTTTAAGAAACTAAGCTAAGTTCCTTTGATAATAGGTTGGTGAGGATTCTGGGAGGTTCAGTTCTTAATAGAGGCATGAGCATGGAGACAGAGGGGGCTTCAGGAGGTCTGGTTTCTTTGTTGAATGAAGAATCTTTCAAGGTAAAATCTTGTATTCTTAATAGGCGTTGTATTATCTTGGGAGGAGTTTTGTTGTCAATAAAGAAAGAAGTGGTTTTTTGCAACGTTTATGGGGCTTGTATAGAAAAGGAGAGGAAAGACCTGTGGAATTTTATTGTTAGCTAAAGGATAGCAATTTCAATTCCAATGGTGCTAGGTGGGGATTTCAATTCGGTACTGGAACTGTCAGAGAGAATTGGTGAGGGCAACCACACAGGTTCGATGATGAGCTTTGAGTCGTTCATATACGAAATAAAGGTGTTGGATATACCTTTGAGTGGAATGTCTTTCACGTGGACTAACTTTAAGGAGCATGCAGTCTGGGCTCGTCTGGACCGTTTTCTCTTATCGCCTGCGATCCTCAACTGGTTTCCAAATCTTGTATAGAAAGGTTTTTGTAGATGTAAGTGCCTCACTTTATGATTGGCTTATTTCGTTGACAAAATCACAATTGTGGTAAATCATTGTAAAATGGTAGATTAGGAATTGAAGATCTTCCATTGGACTCCAAGTGCTTCAAGGAAGGTAGATTACTTGACTCTACTTTTACTTGAAGGGATATAGTTGCACACACTCACTTGCATGCATTATATTCTTGTTGACATGTAATTGCACTCCACACTTGCACATATTGCACATGACTTAGTATGTTGAGTCTGTCTGGAAAAGAGAGTTTCTTCTCTTACCGCGGCTTAGACCACTTGGTAGGCGCTGCTTGCACTGCGGCATACAGAGCAGTAAACATCAGTTGGCCCATGCTGCCTTGACCGCGTCCTGTACACATGTACGCCCAGCGGTCCCTGACGCGATACACATTTGTAGGCCTCTGCTGCCTTGACCGCGGCCTGTGCACTGCAAGGCACAGCGGTCCCAACCGCGATGCTGTCCAGTAGGCACACTGCTTCGTGTACCGCGGTCTGGACAACTTGCCCGAGCCGCGGTACGCACAGCGGTAATGACGGGATTTTGTTACTGTTTTCAAAACGGTGTCATTTCGTCTAGGGCTTCATATATATATGCCCTTTCCTCTTACTTGCCTCTTTAGAGCTTCAGAATCCACTATTTTTCATTCCTTTTAGAGCTCAAGAGTGTCTTGCAAGAAAAGGTAGCAAGAAACCATTTTTATTGTCCAAAACCCAATCACCCATCATTCATTCATGGTTCTATCATCATCTAGCTTCATCTAGGATGTTTCTAAGCATGGGTCTTCATCAACATAGCTTACTTGATAAGTAGAACACCACTCTCATCCATCTTTGTGTTCTTGCTTAACAAGAAATCTCTTCTATGGTTTTTATGCATCTAGATTATAATTTTTTATTATAAATACAGATTTTTTTGATGTTTAGGTTGTTGTATTGTGACTAGCTATTGCATCTAGGAATGCTTTGATTTCATATAGCTAGGTTATATGTGTGTCATATAGCAACATGATATCTAGAATTGTTGGAAGCATTCATTCATGACTAGATAAGCATTAAATGTGTTGACCTTGCATTTTGGGCATTTAGAATATCATCATATTCACTTTAGGTTTCATATCTCTTCATTTAAGAGTTAAGTCTTGTATTTGCCTTTGGTAGTATACAAGCAAGAGCCTAAAATCACTATTAAAGGCATGTGGGTAGCAAGAACGGATTAGTAACCGATTAGGTGTGATGTGGTCAACCTAGATTGTAATCGTTTTTGTAAATAGTGGATTTGAGGGTTCGATTGGCGATTAGGCCCGTGAGTTTTTACCCAGTTGGAGGGTTTCTCACGTAAATCATATCATTGTGTCATTTTGTTTATTCCGCATTTTTATTATGGCAATGATTGATAGTGTTAGAGATTAGGGGTTGTGTTGTTTAATTTTGATTAATCAAAAAGATGGCATTTAATTTAACTAAAACCTATTCACCCACCCTCTAGGTTAGTTTTATCACTCTTAGTGTATTTTCAGTAGAAGTGTGTCAGACCATAGTGCTATTGGTATTGGTGAGCCAAAGGTGGATTGAGGGCCGAGTCCATTTCATTTTTTCAACTGGTGGATGGAGAGCGAAGAGCTGATGTCGGATGCCATTGGCGGATGGAAAGGTTGCACGGTTGGTGGCTTTAAGAGTCGGGTTTTAAAGGCCAAGATGAAGGCCACTAAACTATCTATCAAGAGATGGCTTTCGTTGAATAAGAACCAAGCTTCGTCTATCGAGCAGTTGGAGGAATGATTGGCAAAGTTAGACAATAAGGCAGAGCTTGAGGGATGGACAGATTGCCTTAGAGAAGCTCGTTTGAAACTCGTGTCGGAATTGTGGACAAATCGATGAACGATCGTGGAGACAGAAATCGAGGGTGAAATGGCTAAAAGAAGGGGATAGGAACACTAAGTTCTTCCATTTCTTAGCAAATGATAGGAGAAGAAGAAACTTAATCAAGGACATTTCGTTCGATGGCGTTGTGCTGAAGGATCCTATTCTAATTAGACAATGGGTGTTTGATTTCTTCAAAAAACACTATGAGAATGTGTATCGGGTGCGTCCAAAGATTGAAGATCTTTCTCTCAAGAGGTTGTCGGAGTATGACAAAATCAATCTTGAGCAGCCCTTTAGTTTGGAGGAGGTTTGGGAAGCGGCTAAGAGTTGCGATAGAAACAAAGCCCCTGGTCCAGATAGGCTGAATCTGAATTTTATTAAGAATAACTGGGAGGTTATCAATGTGGACTATATGAATTTCATCCATGAATTTCATAAAGACGGATCCATAGTCAAAGAGTTAAACAATACATTTTTAGCTCTAACCCGAAAAATTCGTATGCCGGTGACAATGTGGGACTATAGACCGATTAGCTTAGTCAGAGCCATGTATAAAGTTTTAGCTAAAGTTCTAGCTAACCGAATAAGGAATGTGATGGAATCGATTATTGGGAATTATCAAATGTCATTCATTAAAAATCATCAAATCCTTGATAGTTTCTTGATAGTAGAGGAAGTGATTCATAAGTGGAAAAACGAAAAGGATGATGGTCTCCTAGTGAAATTGGATTTCGAAAAGGCATATGATAGTATGGATCATAATTTTATGGATAAAATGTTGGAGGGTATGGGCTTCGGTTGGAAATGGAGACATTGGATCAGGGAGTGTATATCGTCTCCGTCTCTTTCGGTTTTAGTTAATGGTAATCCGACGCCGCAATTTGGGGTGGAGCGAGGGTTAAGACAAGGGGACCCTCTTTCTCCTTTTATCTTTAACATCGTGGTAGAAGGTTTAAGTTCTCTTTTGCAGAAAGCGGACAACGTAGGTTTCCTAATGGGGGAGGTTTTCGGTAATAATGGTGTTCAAGTAACACACCTTCAGTTCGCAGATGACACAGTGATTTGCTCAAGCCTATGGCTAATCACCTCATTGATCTAAAGCTGATTCTTCACTGTTTTGAGTTATCCTCCGGGCTCAAAATAAATTTCAATAAATCTTGCTTAGTGAGAGTGGGGAAAAACGTTAAAAATGAGGATGGTTGGGCCGATGTTTTCAGGTAGAGGAAGGCTACCCTCCATATAACTTACTTGGGGCTCCCCTTAGGAGCTAGGCCATATTCTAAGGTTTTTTGGAACCTGGTGCTTGATAAAATTGAAACACGATTGACGCCTTGGAAGAGGAAGTTTCTTTCAAAAAGTGGTAGGCTAGTGTTGATCAAGTCAGTGTTAAGTAGTATTCCAACCTTTTATCTGTCAGTTTTTAAGATGCCAGTGGTGGTGGCTTAGAAGATTGAAATGCTTTAACTAAGCTTCTTGTGGGGAGATAGGACAGAAAAAAAGAAGCTGCACGCTGTAGATTGGGTGTCAGTTTGTAAATGTAAGAAGAATGGTGGCTTAGGAATATGGAGAATTTTAGACAAAAATAATGGGATGTTAGCTAAATGGATTTGGAGATTTGGACTCGATGATTCGGCTCTTTGGAAAAAAGTGGTGTGTGCTAAATATGGGATCGAGAAAAGAATGTTGTGGGATTGGCAATGTTCTAGATATGCTTCTTTTTTTGTAAAGGCTGTGGCAATGTTGTTTAGACCTGGTTCTCAAACTTAAAAGTCATTGATGAAGGCATCAAGTTGGTTATTGGTAGTGGTTCCAAGGTCAGATTTTCGCATGACATAAGGATGGATTCGGTTTCTTTGAGAGAAGCTTTTCCTCGTCTGTTTGCTTTAGCAACTATCAAGAATGGTTTTATCACAGATTATGGGGAATGGATTGGAAATATTTTGCAATGGAAGGTGAAGTTGAGAAAGGTTCTTTTCGGCTGGGAGATCAGCCAATGGAATTGCTTCTTGAGGTATATTGAGTGATTGAAGATTTGCAAGTCATTAAAAGACACATTGGTTGGGGTTTAAATTCAAATGGGTTATTCTCTGTCTTATCTTTCCATACTGCGTTCGAGGAGTTAGATGGACGTACTAGTTTGAGTTTTAGAAATCCTTAGAAAAGGATATGCCCTCCAAAAGTTGAACTTTTTTACATGGAAACTCTTAAGAGCAAGAGTGTTTTTTGGAGAAGTGCTTCAAAAGTTTGGCTTGAGGTTGGAACTGGACTGTAAATTCTGTAATAGTGAGAAGGAATCCTTAAACCATGTCTTTCTCCATTGCCCTTGGACACAAAAGCTGTGGTGGAAATGCATAGGTTGGTGGGGAGTTGAGTGTTGTTCGAGTGATACTATTAAGAAGTGGTGGGAGTGTTGGGTTGGCTTAAATCCTGCAAGTAAATATGGTAGAGCTTGGGACTTGCTTTTCTCTGTAGTTATTTGGACAACTTGGGAGATGAGAAACCAAGTTGTATTTCAGGATAAAGAGGCAAATGTTGCCCAAGCCATTGACATGGTGAAATTTAGGTTGGCTTAGTGGCTCAAACATTATGGTGCGGGTTCGAAAGAGACGTTAATTGACATTCTCTTGAATGTTAAGGATTTGTTTGTATAGGCTAGGCCAAGGAAGATTCGAGGAATTGATGGGTGGATGCCTCCCTCGTGTAGGGGTTTGAAATTTAACGTCGACGGCTCCGTGTTAGGGAAGCCGTGCCTGGCTGGGATAAGAGGAGTGTTGAGGGATTCGAGAGGCAAAGTTCTTTGTATGTTTTCGAAATTTATTGGCGTTTATGATTCCAACTCGGCAAAGATTTTCGCAATTCATCAGGCTTGCTTTCTGTGTGCTTCGATGCCTTCCTTGGCGGGACATAATATCGAGATAGTAAGTGACTCGAAGGTGGCTATCTCTTGGATAAATAATGGGGGCATAGGAAATCTCAAGCATGTAAATGATATTTACAATATTCGTGGTTTTTTGGAGCTTCTGGGTGGTACTGCGATCTGTTATGCTTCGAGAACTACAAATTCGTTCGCAGATAATCTCGCAAAAATGGGGTCTAATTTGTCAGGAGATTTTGTGGAATGGAGTGATATGGTCTGACTGGGTTTTTTTCGGGGTTTTTTTACCCTCCCTGTATTTGTTTTAAGGCAGAGTGTTTTGGCTTTTCTGTTTCTGTTTGTTCTGCCTGTGTTGTCTAGTTGGTGTCTATTATGTCCAGGCCTTGCCTTTTGCCCTTGTGTTGTTGTTTCCTCTGCCTTTTGTTGGCTTATTGAATTATCATTGCTATTCAAAAAAAAACTATTGTGGTCGGAAAATATTATTCTTTTCTAAGGGCTAGGTACATGTGGTCAAAAATAGTATTGACGTATCCAAGGATTAACTATTGTGTTTGGAAGGACTAGATACATGTGGTTATAAATAGTATTGGCGTTTCAGAGGATCAACTATTGTAGTCAGAAAATTTTCATCTTTTTCAGGGATAAGATACATGTGGTCAAAAATAGTGTTGGCGTTTCCGAGGATCAGCAATAGTGGTCGGAAAATATTCATCTTTGCCGAGGGCTAGGTACCGGCTGTCAAAAATAGTATTGACATATCCGATGATCAAATATTGTGATCGGAAAAGATTCATCTTTTACGATGGCTAGATACATGTGGTCAAAAATAGTATTGGAGTCATTTTCACATTATTTCTGCCGACTTTAGACACTATTTCCGAGGGTATTTGTTTCGTCGTAACAAATACACATTATTGTTACACTTCTCTGAAGACCTGATTTTTTTTTGTTGGAAAAACAACAATAACCGACCATAATTTCACTCCGTCGGAAATAGTTGGTTGGAAAAGACATTTTTTTCTTGTAGTAGATTAATCAGACTCTACAAGAACGGTCTGGAATACTACTCCCACTATCTCGGAGAGGTTACATATATACTATAACTCTCACAACCGGAGAGAGGGCTGCTTCCACAAACCGGGAGAAAACTCCTCACACATGTTTGTAAAATGCGCATGAGAGGTGCACAACCTTCTGTACTAAGAGGTGATGTGATATAGTAATTAGTTATATATGTTTAGTTAACTATTGAAAAATATCCATTATCGCAATTTGTTTCTAAATAATATTGTAAAATTATTAGACTTTGAAATTGTTGACGGTGATTTTTGGATCTTTGAAAAGTCAACTGTCAAACATTAACACGTAGGCAGATAAAAGCTTTAACCATTATAGGGTTGAATAATCAAAGCCTCTTTCTCCACGTGGAATGATATACGATTTGTTCGTATTTGAGAATAGTAATGTAGAAAAAAAGGAAATAAAGAATAAATCAAAATATAACACATGTTTTACGTGGTAAAACCACAATACGGGAAACATCCACGGTGTCGATGACGGCCAGAAGAGTTCCACTATGAATAGAATGATTACACCCAATACCCGTTTTCTCTAAGATAACTGCTCATGTTTCGTATCTTTTTTCTCATGTAAGCATAAATTGCTGATGATGATCATGATTTGTTATAATGAATTACGTGGCTGTATTTATATGGTTCGATCTAGGGTTGCCCTAGTTCTTGTCGTACTAGAAGTGGATTCATTAATTAGAATTTTGTTGAGATTCTGGTAGAGTATATCGATTAGGACTCGTTTCCTGTTTGTTGTTTATCCTTATGGAAGCTTTGACTTCTTTCCTGATTAGAATTCTCTGATACTGGAGAGGAAATAGGTATATTTCCTTATTGGAGCATGATTTTAAGATTCAGTAACTGAGTGAATCTTCGTTTGATTTCGTTTGATACGGCGTGTCCCGATAAGGTCATATTTCTTGTTTTGGCCGAATAGATCTTGTTGAGTAGAGATCTTCAGCGAGCAGGATCTTCGCTCATTAAGACGTCTTAACTAGATAACTTTACTTGGTGTAAACGCTTCTAACTTCCATATCAATTTTCTTGATGACGTTTAAAGTGGTGACGTGTCCATGGTCAACGTCCCTTTCGTTGACTGATTGACTTTTGATGATGTGGAGTTACTATATTTCTGCATTATTGATGTGTAAAATCGTGTTATAATATACTCACTCGCAAGTGCACGAATCGTGAAGATTAGCACAACGGCAAGTAAGGATCGTTCCCACGAGGAAAAGAGATTTATTAATTAAAACTAATTCTAATTAAAGTTAAATTAAAGTAACCAAAGATTTGTTGATGATTTTACTAAAACTAAATTAAATTAAGCTAAGAAAACAATTAAAGAGAATATGGATGTGATCAAGAGAAAGAAAACACTAGGTCATCAATGATCCCCAATTATGAACACTCAATGTATGGAATTAATTTGTAAACAAGATTCAATCAATTCTAGGGTTCATTCTTTGTCTTTAATGTGACTATTACCGTATGGTCATGGGATGAGTCACGTGCTCCCAACCACTATTCACCCTTGGTCTATGGTGTGAACAGCGATCGGAAACCCTTTAAGCGCAAGAATTACGAACCAAATTCTATACTTTGCTTGGCCTATGCTAAAGATAAAATTCATTCATTCAAAAGAGCATTAATCAAGATTAGGTTTGGTCTATACTCTAACCCTAATTCTCAGATAGTCTTAACCCTAAAATCATGCCAAATAATTATCCACCCTTGGTCTATGGTGTGAATAAATATTAAAACTAATGAGGAGTTAAGCAATTAAGCACAATGAATAAATCAAGAATTAAATTGATGAAATAATAATTAATCCATTCATAAGCATTCACAAGAGGTTCACATTGATTCCCTAGTTATGGGATTAGTTACACATGTTGAAAATAAAAAGAGAAGAGAAAGAAAAGATAAAACCCATTAAGATCTCCAATGATGAATTCTCCTTCGTCTTCTAATCGTCAATGTGTAAAGATGGATGAGTGTGTGGTGATGTATGGTGGTGGAGTGATGGGGGACGGCCCCCTTGGTGGCTAGGGACCTCCCTTGGCTTCTCTCCCGAAATTAGGGTTCACAGGGGTTTAAATAGGTTTTAGATGATAAGTCAAGTCCTTAAACAACAAGGAAATTGGTTCCCTTTTGGAACTCTACCTTTTTGGGATTTAATTCTTTCCTAATCCACTCAAATTGATTACTTATTGAAGGATGATAAGGATTAGGTGTCAACTTGCTTTCCAAGACTCACACTCATGTCCAAGAAGGTAATATTTCCCGTTCCGACAACTTGCAAAATAAATCCCGTCACTATTTGCGGAATTATGACTGATCCGACCATCGGATACTAAAACGGACATAACTTCTTCTAGAAATATCGGAATTGTGATCCATAAAGTGTGCCGGAAACTAGACTTTCGGGGCTTTCCATCCATAGGTGGTAGGACACACAATTCAATTGGAGATGAGAGATATGGCCCCCGCAATCTGGGTGATCTGCACTGGCCGAAATTCAGCTTTTTGCTCCTTTTCTTCAAAATATCTTCTAACACCTCTTTCATAGAATGTGACCTATAAATGCTCAACAAACACATAAAATACCTAATTTCACCCAAGAACAAAGCACAAATAATAGGAAATGGGGACCTAAACTATGTATAGAAATAAACCGATCAATTATCCGTTACCTTTGCTGACGTGTCATGTTGACGAAAAATACATATAACAATACCCATCAAATCCGCGAGATGAGTTCTTAACGACTCGACGAAGGGGATTTGAATAGTTCCCCTTTGATTTTTTAACGCTTTGATCACATCAATTTTTATTCTCTCACAGACTGATAATCTTCAAAACAAGTTACGTTGCTGGGATACATTCTTAGACCTATATCTGCGAATGTCTTTGGGACACAGATCAGGTCGCTGAGATGTCTTTGGATACTTTATTGTAAGATGAACTTGCACTTGGTCTTGTAGGACCATGGCTAATCGCCAAACGATCCTAGTCATCTTTTTAACTCCTCTTTTGCTATTCTTTTTTTTAAAAGGCCTTCCAACCGATATTCCTACAAAAAGAAAGCACTTTGAGTATAAATATAATTTTAACTTCTTACTTACTTGCATTTGATTCCGATCGTGTTCGACGAATTGCCTCGTCTCAAAGAGCCTTGATTTTTGAGATTTTTTTTATTTCGTCGTGCATTGAGATGAGCTTGGCATTTTTTTTATTAAAGAGCTGAAGATCCAAAGAGTTGAATGGACCGGCTGAATTGAATAGCTACGGTGAGGTGAGTTTTTCCGCCGAGCTGAATAGCTACGGCCAGTTGAACTATCACATCGAACTGAATAGGTTGACACCTAATATTTGGTGCTCAGGTGCTTTTAAGTCTATATTCCGAGGAGGTCACAGCTTTTTGATACTTCAATTGATCTTGTTAAAGCGACATTTGTTTTGTTTGCCTAGACAAAGTCTTTTTATTGCGAGTGGGGCCATGTCTCACTGCCATGTATAGAATGAACATTTTTCTGTTCAGCTAATTTTGACTTCACACTATTTGCTTTAGCTTGAATTTTTTCTTTTTTTGGCTGACGCTCAGATCCTCTCACTCATTTGGGCGAATTTGAGACCTTTTTAGCGTTGTTTAGCTTTGCCTCGGTCCTTTAATCTTTGAGCGGTTCTTACTAATGCTCGGATCCTCTTCTCGGCTTTGCTTAGATCTTTTTCCTTGAGCGGATCTTACTAAAGCTCGAATCCTCTCGCAATAAGTTCTTATTCGGCTATGAAGCATCCTTTGATGCTTGGCCGGGATTGTCTTTTCTATCGTTCTTCATATATACTCGGCCAAGCAATGTTTTTTTTTTTTTTGCTTCGCTTGCTTTCTTTACGTTCCCTTTGCACGAGCATTGTGTTCGCCATCATCTTGCTCTCATCTTTCTCGCATTTTCTTCTGACCGTACAGTATTCCTTTATTCAATGCTTTTATCTCCGCACATACAATTTCCTTTAAAGGCAGGATTCCCCGGAACTTTCGAAGTTTTAATGCTCAAAACAGCTTGAAAATTTTGAGATTGAAAACCGAAGGACCTATATTTTATGATTGACTTATTTCATGACAAACCACATTTTGAGATGTTTTTGCAATGGGTAGCTTAGGCTTTCGATGGCAAACTTCCAAGCATCTTCGTGACTTCAAAAGCAAGAGCAAAAGGTATATCACTTGGCTTGACTCTTGAAGAGATTTAGTTGCACACACACACTTCTCATGCATGTCTTAGTCATCTTGCATTTGTAGTTCACTGCTTATATGTGTGCATTTTTTTCACAATCACACTTGCACTTCATTCTTAGACTTAAGTGTTGCTTTGTGTGGTGTAAATTCCATTCCGTTTGGTTGTTTGAAAATGTCTGTGCATGCACGATGGTATGCTTGTCTTAGCGTGATGATTGACCTCTAGAGAATGCCCATTTCTTCTCTAAGTTTGGTCTAGGGGCATATGGATTTGGCCCATTGAAGATGGTCAAAATTCCCTTTAGAAATTCAAGTTTCTTGAATTTTCACAGTACGCTCTGTCTAAGCGTACCGAGCCCGTTGTTTCTGTGAACCGCGGATATGGCTCATTGCTGTCTCCGCGGTACGCTCGTTGAAGCGAACCATGGAGTGTGTACCGAGAAAGTTCATAGTGTTGTTTCCGCGATACACTCGTCCAAGTGAACCGCGGATCCTGCAATTGCGGATGTTTTCAGTGTTTTGTCCGCGGTACATTAGTCTAAGCGTACCGCGTAAAAGCCCAGTTTTTGATTTTTAATCAAAACAGAGTAGTTTTTTCTAAGGCTTCACACATATATATATATATATATATCCCTTCATCTTCTTCAGTCGTTTTTCAGAGCTTCAGAATTGTATTTAGAGAGAGAAATATTTCCCTAAGTGAGAGAAGCTCAAAGAGTTGTTCTTTAACTCTCCAAACCCAAAACTCATCATCTTCATGCATCACTAAGCATCATTAAGGCATGGATCTTCATCATTAGTTGACTTGGTAAGTTGAACAAAAACCCCATCTTTGTCATTTGGTCACACTTTCCAAGATTGTGTTTTTATTGCATTTATTAGTTGATTAAATATTAAGACTCTCTTTATTGCATATCTTTATGAGTATCTTGTATGATTGGGTTTGTATTATGATAGCTTGCATTTAGGACATTATTGCCCTCTAGCTAAGTCTATATGCCTTGCATTTAGATATTGTTGATTATGACTCATTGATTGCATTTCATGATTGCATTTATTGTCCCTGCCATGTTTAATGACCACTCTTGTTGATTGGCCTTTGTTTGATGACTAGATTTTAGATTCTCACATCTTTATCTAGTTAGGTCTTTATGAGCATTCATATAGATATTGATATCCAGGATTGTATTTATTGTTATCATTTAATCTCTACATAAGCATTTAGTGTTGTCTAGCATTATTTGCACTTAGAATATTCATATATTCACTTATTCTTGTTTATCTCTTCATTGAGAGTTAAGTCTTATGCCTACGGTGATGTAGTGCACAAGCATTGGTCTAGAATCGCTATAAAAGGCCTGCAGGTAGTAGTGATGGGTTAGTGACCGAGAATGATATGATTAGAAGTCAACTTAGGTTGTAAACATCATTACATATAGTGGATTTGATGACCGTGTGTGGCTAGAAGGGTAGCCCATGAGTTTTGCCCAGTTGGAGGGTCTCTCACGTAAATCAATCGATGTATTATTTATTGTTTTCCGCATTTTAAATTGTCGATTGATTGCTTGTTAATTTTGGGTAATTTTTTAATATTGACTAATCAAGAAAAGTTGGTAATTAACTTGATTAAAACCTATTCACTCCCCTTCTAGGTTAGTTTAGACACACTTTGTGAATTTTCAGAATTGATTAAGGCTTCCCTGAGTAGCGTTAGTGATCAATACTAACCTGTGTAGTGGGTGTTTCCACCTTCGATGTAGAGTTGGGAAGCTCTTAATATCGTCAAACATTTCATAAGGCAAACGATCTTTAGGACCTTTCGTGAATTGTAATGATCCATCTCATTCCTTTTTTTTATTGGCAAGCAATAGCCGGATTTTGTGGCTACGAACGATTGGATTTTGTGGCAACGAACAATCCTTTGATCAAACCACCGAGATTGAGATAATTTGCTGCTATTCGACTTTTTACACGTGCTGAGAGGTGGTGATTGATCCACATGCTTTTGTCTTATACTCCAACTTCTGTTCTAGTTCACCTATTTTAAATATACATATATTAGCCGAATCACCGAAAAGATGTGACTTCGCTAAAACTACTTTGCAACTGTGAACTTTTTTTTTTACCACGTCGCATGCTCCTTTATTGTATATGCTACCCCCTAGCCCCCCCAACAATTGTTAAAGTAGGTTTAATTCGAACATAGTGCTTTTAACATTGCGTCTTTTTTTCTTCCTCCCTTTTTTTAATGCTTTGCTGAGTAGTCTGTCAGGGTATCTGATAGAATGGTGAGCTGAAATATCTGCAATGGCTGAGTGCCTCTGGTGAATCGAGCAGTTGTGATAAGCTTAGTATCTGATGATTGCTTTGATGTGATCACAGTTTGGATCCTCCATCGATATGTTAAACCCGAATAGCCTTGGGAAGCTATCTTTTCCGAGTCAAACCTGATAAAGCTCTCATGACTTCGAAGTCTAGCTACTTAACTTGTGAATTCTTTGGTTGTTGTCGGTTTAGTTGATGACAGAGCTTATTTGACTCAACTGATGACTGACTCGTGATGTCTTTCTACCATAATTGCTCCGGTTTTCAACGCTCATCGATGTGAACTTTTCTTCAAATGCATCTCAAACTTTGTTTGCGAATTTGCTTGCTTGCGCATCTCCTGGCATTGATACAACAAATAATCTACCCATAACACCCCTATTTTTTTCTAGTTTGGGCTTGCTAGAGTGTCTCGTGTGTTTTGTCTGTTTATGTTGCAGTCGCAGGATGCTCTTGATTACTATGGATGTGACCCATTGTAATGACTCCATTAAGATCTGACTTCTCTTTTTGTCTAATCTTTTCATAGACCAAACCTTTTTTTTATCGGAATTTTTGACAGACCAGATCTTATCTTTGGCTAACCAGAAACTTTAATCAACCAGATTATATCTTTCGTCGACCAGATTCTATCTTCAGCTAACCAGAAACTCTAGCCCACCAGATTTCATCTTTCGCCAACCAGATTCTATCTTTAGCTGACCAGAAACTCTAACCGAATAGATTCTTTGGCCAACCATAATTTTGGCCGACTATAATCTTTGGTCTAATAGGTTCTATCTTTGATCGATAGGGTACGTGGTTCCATCCGGTAATTGACGAGTGCAATCATGGTTTGGAGTTTTGTTGACATGTTTGATCAAGAAGCTTACGGAAAGCAACCTTATCTGAGTCAAACTTGATAAACCTTTCACTATAAAAATTCTTAGCAAATTGTTAGTCAAATGACGCATTTTAATGACAAATTAAGGAGTGACCCTTACTCGGATTCTTTTTTTTTAAAGAATCCGTCGGGCTCCATTCACGGTTCTAGAGTATAAATAATAAGATATATTTGCTCAAGTAATAAAAGATAATGGTTAGTCATAAACGAGTTTTATTCACATAAGACATATCATATTTGATAGAGAACAAAATCATTATATTAATACGAGAGTTCAAACACAGATTGATGAAGGTAGTTGTTAACAATGTGTGGCAAATGCTACTCTTCCATCTTTGATCGGGTCATCAAGATTATAATGTTATATGGTACTCTTATTTCTTGAAACCTTTAAGCTCGTCGGGATGAAATTCGATTCCCGCGCACTGAGGCAAGAGTTGATTCCTGGGCTAGCATTTTTAACTTGATTTCTATACCAAGCATGTGAGTAAAGGTCGTACAAGTAATAATAATCATGCCTTTAATGAGATCAAATAATTGGAAGCGATTAACTCATACATGGTACTATTAATGATTAGTGTCGAAATTCGACACATATAAATCTATGATAGACAACATGCATGTAAGAGCCATAAAAGTTGTTAGACATACTAATTTATGCACGCGTATTATGTATTGTGCATGAGAGAAACATGCATAGATAACATGTGGGTGCAATATAACATAAACAAAATTACACAAAAGTTATGCATGTTATGTTTTTGTATGTGAAGGTATAGAGATATTAAGAAGTTAACATAATTTAATAGATCCAGATTATATAAATTCAATGTCTCAAGCATACCAAATACTTCTTTGTGTCAGACAAACCAAATATTTCGAGAGTGTCACATTCTTCAACTCTTCTGGTTATTTGATTAAAGAACGAATTGGTCAAACCCAATATTGTTGAGTCCAACCACTTTCATGAATATTTAAACATCAATAACCATGGCATATTTGGACTGAAAAGTAACAAAACATTGTGGAACGTACATGTTACATGCGTCTCCGAATCAAATGTGATTCATACACTGTTTTAACATCAGTAGGAGTTTTGATAGGAAGGCATGGATTATATTCTTATAATTCTAGCAATTCTAATGCTAGATCATAGTATTCCAAAAAGAAATAATCACAATGATATTCTTCTAAATTATCGATTAAGATGCAATATGATGCCAACGATAATATAATATAACAATCAAGAGAAAGCGTACCTATATATCCGAACGATTTCAGTACTGCTTTTAAACGCTTTCGAAAGGGCTTCTTACCAAGATCTAAGTCTCGATTAAATTCAACCGAATTATTGTTTGGTTAATTTTTTGTTATATACAAATATATATATATATATATATATATATATTCTTTGTCTGCGAAATAGATCAATAAAACTATAAGATTAAACATATATAAATCAACTTACCTCGGCTACTTACCAAACTTGGAGTCTGGTAGTTTCACTCTTGGCTCCTCTACAGTTAAATTGACGAAGAACCGATTAGGTTCAGTTGAGAATTGACATTGGGTGTTTTACACCAAGATGGGCTCGGTTTCTAACACGTGTCAAGGTAAACTTTATGCTGAACCGCAACGTTCCAGAGGTCGTCAAATATTCCTCTGGATGAATTGTATTGAGAATCACATATCCTCGAAAAGCTCTATGTGTCTATTTTACAGTACAATTAGCGGTTTGTGATTCTGTGATTTCTGGAGAGAGTTACATTTGTTTTAGCGACCAGTGGTCAAGTTGAAAAATCCTCCGTGAATCACTTCCATCAATGTTTCGGGGACCATAAATTATTCCACTTGTTGAACCAGATTGTGAACCATATATTTCTGGAAAGTTTCGGATGTCTAGTTTCCAATGGTTTTTACGGCTTACGATTTCGACCTCGGTAGGGGGAGATATGCTCAGGTGTTCGATGGTCAGATTAGAAATATATCCGCTATCTGTTTTCTTCAATATTGCGAGAGCCACCAAATATTGCGCGGATTGAAATAGGCTACGAACCATATATGTTTGGAAAGTTTTGGATGTCTAGTTTCCAGCGGTTTTTACTGCTCGTGAATCCGAGTTTTGTAGAGGGAGATATGCTTATTTTAGCCTCCAATGGTCAGAAATTCTGTGATTCGCGACAATTCTCTACTTGTTTTGTAAGTTGTCAGAATGGGAAAGCAATTTCTCGGATGGATATTTGACACTTCAAAGCTTTGTGAATATTCTTCCTCCGAATTTGGTCACGACTGTGGCTCATGCTTCAGGCTTCCTAGCACTTCCAATAGTTGTTTGCTGGGGTGTTTCAGGTGTAAGATCCAAATCGAAATTCTTTCTATAGTCTGTTCATGAGGTTTCCTCGAAGTTGAGTTCTCATCCCCTTCCTTCTAGCGCCAATTGTTGACGGTGATTTTTGGATCGTTAAAAAGTTAACCGCCAAACATTAACACGTAGGCAAATCGAAGATTTAACCAGTAAAATGTTGAATAACCAAAGTCTCTTTCTCCACATGGATGCGATACAATTTGTTCGTATTTGAGAATAGTAAAGTAGAAAAGTAGGAAATAAAGAATAAATAAAACATTACACAAGTTTTACGTGGTAAAACCCCAAGGCGGGGAAACATCTACGGTGCCGGTGACGGCGAGAAGAGTTCCACTATGAATATAATGATTACACACTCAATACTCGCTTTCTCTTAGATAATTGCTCATGTTTATTATCTTTTTTCTCATGTAAGCATAAATTGCTGATGATGATCATGATCCGTTATAATGGATTACGTGGCCTAGTTCTTGTCATACACGCAGTGGATTCATTAATTAGAATCTTGTTGAGATTCTGGTAGAGTATATCGATTAGGACTCGTTTTTCGTTTGGTGTTTATCCTTCTGGAAGTTTTGAGTTCTTTCTTGATTAGAATTCTCTGATACTAGAGAAGGAAATAAGGATATTTCCTTATTGGAGCATGATTCTAAGATTCAGTATCTAAGTGAATCTTCGCTTGATACGGCGTGTCCCGATAAGGTCATATTTTCTTTTTGGGCCGAGTAGACCTTGCTGAGTAGAGATCTTCGGCGAGTAAGATATTCGCTAATTAAGACTTCTTAACTAGATGACTTTACTTAGTGTATACGCTTCTGACTTCTATATCAATTTTCTTGATGACGTGTAAAGGCCTAGTGACGTGTCTATGGACAGCGTCCCTTTCATTGACTGGTTGACTTTTGAAGATGTGGAGTTACTATATTTTTACATTACCCGTTACCTTTGCTGACATGTCATGCTGACGAAAAATACATATAACATAAATAAAATGGAAGTTAATAGATGATTGGCTATACTTGTCGAAATCTAATTTAATAACATGATCATTGACGCATCTAAATCTAATGTTGTTGTAATGCGCTTTGAATTATTTTTGATTGTATATATACACTAATACACCTAAAATGGTTATAAAGTACTAGATAGATTTTTCGTTGACTAATCATTTCAACTGTGCTCAAAATTAAAGCTCAATTACATAGGTCCGTTTGTTTGAAGGGATAGGATATGATTGACATAATTTTAAAACTTTTCCCATGTTGACTCATTGATCAAACAGGATAAAAATAATCATGTCAAGTGTCAACCCATTTTATCTCAATGTATCGGGATAAATTAATACCAACGAAATATGTGATTAATTTCTATCACATCTTTCTTATTACACAAACACCCTTTGACCGTCAAAGCCAACTTCTCTCTTGAATTTTACAAACCTAGATCATCAATCTTTCACAAACTCATCTTCACTCATCATAAATCCAGATTCTCCAATCCTTCAATCCAAACCCCAACATTTATCATCAATCAATACAATATCTCACTTCACAAACCTAGATTTGTTCAAAAAATAAAAACCCAAATCCGTTTACAAAAGAAAAAAAAATGAAAATAGCAGACCGTGGAACATACCCAGATCTATTCACAAAAGAAAAAAAAAATAAAGGAAAGAAGAAGAGAGCGAATCGTGGAATTGTTTGCTTTGATAAAGGGTACTCAAAGAAGTGTGCTTTTCTTTGTTTTGAGAAGACTTGAAATGGTGAAAATCTGGATTTGAAGGTTTTATGGTGGTGGTGGCCGCGGCGGTGGCAGCGATTACGAGCCTGGTGAAGTTCTCCATGAGCCGCTTCCGTATAATCGGTCCGATCGATACTCTGATGAGCCTGCTTTGAATGATGCCTGCAAGAACTTGGGTCTTGAGGAAGGCAAGTTGGTGTGAGTGCGAACATGGATCATGGTTTGGGTGAAATTGGTTTTTTTTTTTTTTGGGTAAATCTGTTTACGGTATATTTTCAATGGATATTGTGCTCTCTGTATGAATTTATGGGGTACTGCAACACAAATCATAAGTGCATGTATTTCTCTTTCTTGAGAAAAAAAAGTGATAACGGTTATGTATTTTTCGAAGAAGAAGAAGAAAAAGTTGAAAAGGTTGAAAGATCTGGTTCTCCACGTAAGAACAGATCCATCTCTTTCTTTAATTTCTTTTTCAATTCTTTTTTTTTTATAAATAAAATATTAACAACTTGGATGAAAATAACGAAAAAAAACCTTAATTTTGTTAAATTAACTAAATTTGACTTATACAGGAAGGTGTATGTAATTTTCTCTTCTATTTTTAATAATATCTTATGTTACATCAAATACATGATTACTTTATTTTTAATCCTATCATTTATTGCACCGAACACGTGATAACATTAAAATTAATTCAATCATATTCTATCCAATCCAATCCTATATGTTAAAAACAGTTCAATCATATCTCACTACCCGTAAGCAAAGAATATTCCAACCAAATTCAAACAGTCCAAAACACCCTTGACCATCACTGTTTCTTACTTGAAAGAAAATCAGTATAGAAAGCGTTTAAAAGTTATGATTTGCAATATATTATATAGGGTAAAAACCATAACTAACCGTATAATTAGTGGAGTTATTATATTTAGTAAGTATTGGTGTTTTGGTTGTTTTTACTAAATAATCCACTTTTGAACACTTTTCGAAAATGCCCTGCATCCATTTTGAATAAAAATACTTTGAAGAAAAAAAGGTTTAATTTTTTTTTCGTGGAGGTTCATAAATTTTAATTTTTTTTAAATGATCTCCATTAAAGGTCTATAGACCTCCAATGGATGTTTCGACTCCCACATAAGGTCGCCCGGACTAATGGAGGTTTGTAAATCTATAATTAATATATATATATATATATATATAAAGTTTTTTTAAAAAGGAAAATTAGTTTTAAAAAATATAAGTACATAGAAAAAACAGGGGTAATTTTGTCTCTTTAGTGGATTATTTGCTAAGAACAACAAAAACACATATTCATGTTTAAAAAAAACCCATAATTTTATGGCTAAAAAGGGCTATTATATATAATATTACTTTTCTCTAAATTATCCTGGAAAGATGAGATGAAGTGACGATATGAGGTTGGCCGGGTAGTAAATCCCTCACACCTGCACTACGAGGTTGCGGGTTCGAGTCCTCTATCTTCCTTAAAAATCCCGAGTGTAATACTTGAAAAAAAAAGGCAAAATGAAACTGGTCTAATTGTATATCTCTCACACCTATACTATTGAAATAACTTATTTAAATCGTGTCATTTTCACTCAAAATCCTGTATTTATTGTAAAAATTGAAAAAAAAAAAATGGTGATGAATTGAAAAAATAAATTTGTGTATCATTTTGGACGATAAAATTTGGAAAATGAGTAATTTTTCTTTCCCCAATATTTTTCTATTATACCCATTTACTTGATTTTAAAGGATATTTTTATCATTGAAAAACTTAAACACAATCAAGTTGCAATTTCACCACTTAGGGATTTAATGGATTCACACGTGAAAATAAATTGCACAATTTTTTGTTGAGTATTACACTATTATATAAACTTGGATTTTTTTTAAAGAGGGATGGCTTGAACCTGTAACCTTGTGGTGCAGGTGTGAGGGGTTTTACCATTACACCAACCTCATCTCAGTCAAAATAAATTGCACAAACTAAAATTGAATTTACCACCAATCAATTTGGTTTGATGATAAAGAATGTTTGTATTGCCACCATTCACACATTGAATAATAAAAGAATAATATTATACTGTCTAAAAATTTACAATTTTATTTACACCGTTTAACATTACCCGTAGTAAAAATAGTATATATAAAAAAAATATAAGGACATATCCACCAACACATAGATATTAGAGAGTAGAGATAAAGTTGTAGAAAAGTGTTATAATATTCCTATTTCGAAATTTTTTTTTGTTATATTTCCATAAAAATTTGGATCAGCTGCTGATCTTATCTTTTTCTTGACCTCATCTAATCTCATAACACATAAGCATTACAATGAATGAGTGGTTAAGATTGATTGGTTTTCATGGCCACTCTATCAACAACCAATCACATGTTTTGAAAATGTTAGGAAAAAGATCAGATCAGCAGAGGATCCAAATCCATTCTATAACGCTTTTAATGTTGTGAATGAGTTGGTGTTATTTTTTTTTTGGCAATATGTATCACGGGTCTGAAAAAAAAAGTTGTTATATTCCATAACGCTCTTAATGTTGTGAATGCTCTGGTGTTATTATTATTTTGGCAATATGTATTACGGGTCCTGGCTATTGTACCCCGATGGATATAGTAGCACCAAAAATTGAAAACCACTTTTTGTTTGATTTAAATGTGAGAGTGGTTTCTAAAATCCAAATGATATCTAAATTTAACTTTGAGTGGTTCTTAGATTTGGTGTTACCATACCCATGTGGGTATAATAACCAAACTCATTGCATTACATTCATGATGAGAAAGGTTTAATCTAGACCAACGTTGCTTTTTCCACTTTTTGCACAGTTGTCAAAGGGTAATCTTCAGGCTCCATTTGGTGTTTGAGATATGATAGATTGGATGAGATATAATTGGACAAAATTTAGTATTATTGTATGTTTGGTGAGTAATCCTATGTGAAATTATAATTTTTCAGATAGGATTACAAACAAATTAATTCATTACAAACCCAGATATCCCCACCAGACCCAAACCCTAACCACCCCACCGTCGACCACCACCACCACAACATTACTGAAAACTGAATAATCTCCTTTGTTTCTGCCATTACCAAACCCAAATTAGACACCAAAACTTCTCGATCTACACCACTCTCCACACTTTTCCAAAGAATCCCACACAAACCCACTCGATGAACCAAATAAAACCACAAAAGATTCACATAAATCTAGTCGATTCACAAAAATTTCCTAACGATGCACACACAAACCCACTCAAAACACAAATATCCCATATTCGAGAGGGATTTGTTAGTGTGGTTTCGATTCAAGAGGGATTCGAATCTTGTCAACCAACTTGAATCTTGCAAACATATATCCTTCTCTCTACATTTATCATGATATGTTTTTGTCAAAATCTGTTTTTATGTTTTTTTAAGCTAACTAGAGTCAATTAATTATGTAGGGAAGCACAAGTTAACAAATTGGAGAGGAAATGATCAAATTAGCAACAAAAAAACTAATTCAAGCATGGAAGAAGCCAATGACCCTTTAGAGTTTCAATTGAGAAGACTTGTGAGAGGTTTTAAATTGAGAAAACTTGTGAGAGGAGATCGACGCTCTTTCTTTCTCTCCCGCTGCGTTGAAGAAAGAAGAAAGAAGAAAGAAGAAAGAAGTCGCGTTGAAGAAGAAGATTGTTGAGGAAAGAAGAGAGACGAGAGAAGAGAGAAGAAAGAAAGAAGCTGAGTTGAAGATGAAGCTGCGTTGAAGAAAGAAGATGAGATTTTGCAATGGGATAAATCAAAATGGACGGGATTATTTTATCCCACCCCATGACTCAACTAAACATGGGAAATGACTTCAAATTAGTCCTGATTCCCATCCTATCCTAGGAAACAAAAGCGGCCTCAGTGGCATGTCTGCATGTTCTTAAAGATTAATTTAATTTTAAATTTGTTAAAATTATAATTTTTAAATGGAGTAAGGTTATACATGTAATGTAATGAATAATTCTTCAAAGACTGTATGAAAAATTTCAGACGAGAGAAGGCCATGTGATACTTTTTTATATACTAATATGTGGTTCAGTGGTAACGAGGGCTCGTTCAATTCAGTAATGTTTTACATTTGAGTTGTTATACCCGTACAATGTATATCAAATTAATAAATAGTAATCCTAAAGAAAATAGATGAATCTCGCGTGACATTAACATGACACAATTATTGTCGGTTCGAGTCGAGGATAAACCGGTCGTGTGAGACCAACTCCAACCCTGCTCCATTCTCCACGCCATCTCCAATTTGGCGAAGAAACCTCCTCTAATGCAGAGCCAATCTCGTCGCCATCGCTTTGCTGATGAACAATGTCGCGCAATCGACACTGTTCGATGGCGCAAAAAAGTGATTCTGCTTTTATTTTTTTTTCAATCCCTCAAATTTTATGTAATCACAGTTTAACCCTTTTTATTAAAATCTATTTTGATTATATCCTTTATTTAAAGGTTTTGTTTAATCACAATTTTACTCTAATCAATTAAACTTATTTCAATTTAGTCCTTTTTATTATTTAATGATTTTGATGTGATTTTATTATTATTGTTATTAACATTTATAATAAACTAAAATGAAGTGTATAATTAAAAAATTTAAAAACAAATTTTTTTAAAAATATATCACTTCATTCAAAACAACAGAAATTAAAGCAAAATACATTAATTAATAATTACATTAAAAACGAAATACAAAATTCATAGTGATAAAATAAATTACCACTAAAATGAAAGAAAAATACAACATAAATTATAACAATGATTTAGTAGTCTGGAAGACCATTTCCAGGTCCTTGGAGATTATTGAAAAAATCACCAAAAGACCCAGATGTATTTTGGGATCCCTGACTTTGTTGCCGAGCTTGTTTTGCCATAATTTTTAATTGTTGTTGCTTCACAAACTCACGCTTCATTGGATCAGTTATGGTATTCAAATCCATCATCACAATTTTGGTTTCCCGGCACTCCACTTTTCTCTCCAAAATATCGTTAGTTCTTTGCCTCTCCCCAGTGTTTTGCTTAAAAACTTCCATGAATTGTTGTTGTCCTTCTTTCAAAGTATCACAAAATGCTGAATTTTGTTCCTCAACCCTTATTTTATATTTTGCTTTCTTCATCCCAATAGGTTGTTGAGATGAACTACCCGCAATGTCATCACTAGTTATATAAAGAGAAAATGAAGATAGTCCAGGAGATGCCATTGTGGGAGACTCTGAAGTTATAGAGTCTTCTTGTGATGATACAAAATGATCACTTTCCCTTTGAAAGGCTTATGTTGCAGTATCGTTATCTGCAAATTTTTGCATATCTTTTAGGAGGGTCAAACTTGAATCCATGTTTATATTTATTATCTTGGGCTAATAAGATTTTTGCCTGGTTCATCTGTAAAATTATACAAATATATTGTTATAATTTAATATTAAATATAATTTTTCTATAATTTTCATATTAACAAATACTCACAATATCAGCTTCGGAGGCAACACTAGGTTTAAGAGTTTCAATCTGTCGTAGGCATCCTCGGAATTTCCCAATTGCGGTAAGGATAGTCTGCATGCGACACTGCAAACTTCTCTTGTTACGAAGTTCAGTGATAAATCCGGTTTGTTGTTGTTGTAATCACTCTCAACTCGAGCCCAAAACATATCCTTCAATTGGTAAATACTTATAATTGGGTTTTGTGAAACATCAAGATATATGTGACAAAGATGTGTGTCTTCTGCAAGTGTGTATTAAGAAGTTCTTTTTGTAGCCATTTTGTGGAAAATGTGATTTGAAGGGAAAAGTGACTTGAATAGTGACTTGAAGAGATAAGAGATTCGAAGGTTAAAAGATTTGAAGGGATAGGTTTAATTTAGTGTGGGTTGATATTTATAGAAACTAGGAGGTACTCTTTTCAGATTTCATCATACGGTTCAGATGGTGAAGAAATCCATCCAATGGTTGGCATTTGAAATCAGATTTCTTATCCTCAGATTTAGGGAATGGTGAAGATAAGAATTCTGGAGAAGTTAAGATATTATTTTCGAGATTTAATCATACGGTTCAAATGGTGATGCAATCCATCCAATGGTTGATATTTAATAGTTCAGATATCTTATCTTCATATTTTGGGAAAAGTGAAGATCAGATTTCTGAAAAAATTGAGATATTATTACAGAGAGATGCTCTGAAAACTTTTTTTGAATTAAAGTGTTTTTGTCTGTATCTACTTTTTCCACATGGGCTTGCAGTTATTGTCGGCCACATGGACAAAGAGAAGAGATTATTTTCGAGATTTAATCCTACGGTTCACATGGTGATGCAATCCATCCAATGGTTGACAATTAGACAAGCTCATATTTCCTATATAGAATAGTATATTTCAGGATTCTAAATAGCCTACACCAAAGTCTGCTAAAACTCATTCAATTCAACTCCAAGCAAAAATGAATTTCAATATTGGAGGTCCATCTAATTTCTTATCTTCATCTTCATCTTCCGACGATGAGGAAGATCAACTTATTGCAGATCTTGAAGCGATTGATACTGAACAAGAAGCGATATTTGCCCAACATGGTAACATCCAACAAGCCATCGCTCAGTATCTCAATCAACAAAACAACTCAGTGACCCGTGGAGGCTCAATTCCTGGTCATATAGTGATCAATCGAGACCGGGAAAGTGGTGATAGTCGTTTGTTCTAAGACTATTTTGCCGAAAACCCAAGGTATAACGATCAAATGTTCCGTCGACGCTTTCGAATAGGGTAGAAGTTTATTCCTTCGTATTGTTGAAAAAGTGGAAGCTCGTGACAACTACTTTGTGCAACGAAGGGATAGTGTGGGTAGACTAAGTTTGTCCGCTCTTCAAAAAATAACAGCAGTATTTCGGATGTTGGCATATGGTTGTCCAACGGATGCTACTGATGAGTATATTAAAATAGGAGAGTCTACATCTATTGAAAGTTTGAAGAGATTTTGTCGTGCTGTTGTGGAGGAATTTGCAGGTGAGTATCTTAGATCACCTAACGCTACTGACGTTGCCAGGCTACTCCGTATTAGTAAAGATCATGGTTTTCAGAAATGCTGGGTAGTCTAGATTGTATACACTGGAACTGGAAAAATTGTCCAACGGCTTGGGCAGGACAATATGCAGGTCGTAGTGGATCCCAACTATTATTCTAGAGGCTGTAGCTGATTATGATCTATGGATATGGCATGCATATTTTGGTTTGCCAGGTACAAACAATGATATTAATGTGATGGAGGCATCTCATCTTTTTGCCAACCTCGCTCAAGGTATTGCTCATCCAGCTCATTATGTCATTCAAGGAAAAGAATATAATATGGGTTATTATTTAGCTGATGGTATATACCCAAAATGGTCTACGCTTGTACAAACTATTCACGATCCACGTGGTCGGAAAAAAAAATTATTTGCAATGAAACAAGAAGGATGTAGAAAAGACGTAGAACGTGCATTTGGAGTTCTCCAATCACAGTTTGCAATTGTGGCAGGACCGGCGCGTTTTTGGCATAAACATGTTTTACATGATATAATGACTACTGTGCATTATTATGCACAACATGATAATCGAGGATGAGCGTGATGTTGATGCATCAATTGAGAATCATATGGAAGCACCAACTCCAGAAGTTGAGATGATGTTAGATGAAAATATCCGATTTCAAGAATTCTTGGCTCGACATAGACAAATTAGGGATAAAGATGCTCACATTGCACTTTGAAATGCCTTAATAGATCATTTGTGGGATGATTATATTAATTCAGATAATTATATGATGATCAACATGTAATTTTATTTTTATGCTTTTTCTTTTTTATTTGCTGAAATGTAATGTTTAAGTAATTTTAATAATTTTAATAATAAATGAAATATTTTATATAATTTAATTTAATTTCGTTTAATGTATTAATTTCATAATTTCTTATCGTATTGTAATATTATGATAATTATGGGGTGAAATGTTAATTATGGATAAATATTAAAAAAAGGGAAAGAAATGGAATATTTTAGGGAATATTTTTTTTAGTATAAAATTTGATGCAATGGGTTGAAGATGAAATAGTGATATAGTGTGACAGTTGCATCAAAACCACTATTCGAGTTGTAGATGCTGTGAGTAAGCTTGTAAGCTTGTCAAATCATTTATCTGTTTAATATTATGTGAGGCTCATGTTTAGCTAATTGTATTATAAGCCGACATGATCGGCAAATGCACATATGCAAATATAATAGTAAGGGTATATGTGTAATTTGAACCTATCATATAAATACAAAATCAACATCAGCCGCTCACACTCACAACAGACAATACCCCTTACTCTCATCGTCATCGACGCTACGGCGCTTCTCAACTCCTCTCATCGCCGTCGCGCCTCTGGCCGCCGTCGCTCCTCTCTCTCACCCTTTGATCGTTTCATCATCGCCGTCGTTGCTCCTCTCGCGGCCACCGCTCCTCTCCCACACTGTCTCACTTTTTATTCGTTGCGGCATTGGTAAGTACCACCCTTTATTTGCTGCGGCATTTGTTCCCTTAGCTTTTTTTTAATCAAAAATCGTGTTTGATTTCCAGACTAAGATGGATATCAATTACAAATGATTGATTATGAAAGTTTTAATGGTTAAATTAGAAGTTGCTTTAGTAAGTCTTACTTGCTATGCTACTCTGTTGCATTCATTCAGCATCTATAATTTAGACAAAACATGAAAAAAAGGAAAAAACAACAAAAGTCTGCTGCGTGTTCATAGTATTTTTGTAAAATTTTCTAACTGTTTTAATGTTTAGTGGTGATTCTGGTGAAAGATTGTGCTCTACTTAATTCCTAAACTTTGGATGATATTTCTGCTTTAGATGAATAAGAGACTAGTTGGGTTTTTATTTTGATTTTATTTCTATTCTTTAGGTTTAGGTACGATTGGTTCATTATAATGGAGTGGGTATTTTTATTGTATTATTATTTGGTTAACATAATCTCTAGTATGGTTAGTTCTTCTATAAAAATAAAATAATTTCTAATTTCTAATGTTATTTTCATTAAGATGCTTATGGAGTTTAATATGTGGATTGCTATGATAATTGATTTGATAGTACTTGTTATTTATAAAGCCATTTAGTTTCAATTAATAGTAACACAATCTTGAGTTATCAATTCTAGACTTTGATAAAAAAAAAAAGCATTTGATAACAAAGCATGATGTGAGCCATAAAGAGCTTGATTCCCATCTTCCACATGTCGAGATTACGTTTGTTTTTTTGCCTCCCTTTGGATGCCATTAACTCAACCCTCTTTACTCATCAAGAACTCAAATGAAAACAGGGAGAGGAGCCCGATCAAGCTTGCTTTCTTTTCGAAAAAATGGGATCTCACATGTCCAAAACTAGGCCAAATATGTAACATTTACTCTTAATTTGGTAATACTAAAAAAGGATATCAAATCAGGAGATTAGAATACTCAGAAACTATGAAATTAACATAACGGAGATTAGAGTGTCGTGGCAGATTTGGAAGAAAGTGATATGTGTTTTGGGACAGGAAGATCAGTTGTTTTAGATATATGAGTTGGGATATTTTGAACACACACAACACAAACCCATTAATAAAGAGATAAATTATATTGAGCTAAGAGAGTTATAATGTGCGTAGTTTGGAAGAAGAACAAGTAGGCAGAAGAAAGTGCTCGAGAAAAAAACGAAAACATGCGGAGACATGTACCCAACAACTTCACTACACACTCTTTCATGGCGTCCCGATTTACCCGCTCTTCTTCTAAGTGTTTACCCCTTCTCATTACAGGTGCTCATCTGCTTCTTGCAACTTTTTTTTTTTGTAATCTATGAGTTGACTTCATTTTTGTGGCCAGAACTTATTAGACAAGATTTCCCTTAATGAGCTCTTTTAAAAAATGGTTGATTATATACTTTGCTGCTCTTGCAGATCATCAAGAGCTCTGCAGTTTTCTTAATTCCTGCAAGTCCTCGTTCGATTTTAGATTTGTAATAGAAACGCATACAAGCAATTATTAAACATGGTTATGGGACTTACCCATCTATTGTAGCTTCTCTGATATCAGCTTATAAGAACTGTGATAAACAAAGTCTTGCTTATCGACTTCTAGATCAAGTTTTCTGTTGGGACTTTGATTTGGTCACTTTTAACATGATTATTGAAAATTTTATGAAGCTTGGAGAATATGGTATTGCCAAAAAGTTGTTTTCTAAAATGCAAGCCCAAGATGTGGTATCTTGGAACTCAATGATTGGAGGTTACATTAGAAATGCACGCTTTGAGGAGGCGATAATATTCTTTCAGAAGATGCTTAGCTCAAATGTTGAACCCGATAAGTTTACATTTGCATCCATTATCACTGGGTGTGCACGACTTGGTGACTTTTACCATGGACTTTGGGTGCATAACTTGATGATTGAGAAGAGAATTGAACTGAATTTCATACTGAGTTCAGCACTTATAGACATGTACTCAAAATGTGGTAGAATTCAAGCAGCAAAAGAAGTTTTTGATAGAGTCCAACAAGATAATGTCTCTGTCTGGAACGCAATGATAAGTGGACTAGCAATACATGGACTTGCCACAGATGCAATTGCAATATTCTCAAAGATGGAGGTGGAAAATGTGTTACCTGATTCTATAACTTTTATTGGACTCTTAACAGCGTGTACCCATTGTGGTATGGTTGAAGAAGGTTGCAAGTACTTCAATTATATGACAAGTCGTTACTCAATTCAGCCACAACTTGAGCATTATGGAGCTATGGTTGATCTCTTAGGTCGAGCTGGACACGTCGAAGAGGCTTACGGCATAATTACTACAATGACAATAGAGCCAGATGTTGTTATCTGGAGGGCACTTCTTAGTGCTTGTAGAACTTATAGAAAGCCAGACCTGGGTGAAGTTGCCATTGGAAATATATCGTGTCTCAAGGGTGGGGATTATGTTTTGCTGTCAAATATGTATTGCTCTCTAGAAAGATGGGACAGTGCACAGAGAGTTAGAGAAATAATGCAAAAGAAAGGAGTTCGTAAAAATCAGGGAAAGAGTTGGTTGGAGTTGGCAGGTGTCATTCACCAGTTTAAGGCAGGTGATATGTCTCATCCTGAAATAACATCAATAAACACGGTGTTAGGAGGTTTGATCCAACGAACAAAGTTGGAGGGATTTCTGCCTGCAACAGAATTGGTTTTGATGGATGTCTCTGAAGAAGAAAAGGAGGGAAACTTGTATCATCACAGTGAAAAGTTTGCTTTGGCCTATGGAATTTTAAAAACAAGCCCAGGCACAGAAATTAGAGTTTCAAAAAACCTTCGGATCTGTCCTGACTGTCACAGTTGGATAAAAATGATTTCGAGACTGTTAAGCAGGGTGATTATTGTGAGGGATCGTATCCGTTTTCACCGGTTTCAAGGTGGTTTATGTTCTTGTGGAGACTATTGGTAGTCAAGTGCGCAGAATCGCAGATACTTGGAAACAATTAGCTATGGTGGAACTCTGATTCTGAATTATTTTTGGAATGTATGCTGAACAGATCTCATGAGCAGTGCATACGCTGACTCATTCCCATGAGCAACTTATTGAGAACTTTAGGAGTCTAATTGGCCATACTACTGTTCCTATACATACCTAAAGAAATACATGCACTGAGTTTCTTCTTAGGATGGATATGAGAAAAACTGAAGCTTGGTCTTGGATATTCCCTTAGATGGGCTGACACTGGCTTTCTTTGTTTCCTGAAGTAGTTAAGGTGTTGTACCTTCCGTCATTGGTGGTTGAGCATTTCATCATATCAATACTTGCTCCCATCCACTCTTCTGTCCAAAAAATGAGACAATAGCAAAGATTTCAATAATGTAAATGCTTTTGCATCATTAAATTGGTAACATATATGAATTAGTGCTTGTTGTCCATGGTAGAGATCCAGCCTGTTCTGTATTGGTTCAATGCTAGTTGGCTTGCAGTTGAAATGCAGGAGCATTAGAAGCCCGAAGTTCTTAATGGGGATTTTTAAATTTCAAGGTTGATCATATCGTATCAAAAGCAACCAGAAGCAAGTTCATTGGGGTAATTACTGGAAATAGGCATATGCATTTGTTGCTCTAGTACTAACAGTTAGCATTATCATCAGGTGTTGCAAAGAACTTGGGCACCAAGGTCACATCATTTTGAGCTAGAGGATGAAACTTTACTTACACTGAAAATAGCTGAATTATGCATTTATTTATACAGCTCAATAGCACTAAGAAAATATCATGGGTTCTTGAGTACCTGAAAAAATGATTTCTCCATGGCCATAATCAACTGGTAGAGGTGACTTCTGCAGAATGGTGATGCTGTTCAACTGTGGTGAAAAACATTTCGCTTGCAAACAAACAACCAAAAGATGATCTTTGCAGGTATCTTTTTTTATAACGCCAAGGAAATTTTTGCCATCATAGGAGTTTCAAACTAAGTCATTAGCATGTAATATTTCTAGTTTCTTGTCGAATTTTCAAGATCTTTTTTGATGAATAATAATTTTTTTCCCATATTGAAAACTTCTACTGTTATTATTGGTTCAACCATGTATTTTGTTTGAATAAAACTAAATGCATGTAATAAAATCAGATTAATCAGATTGGTTCAACCAAGCTCTTCTCTTGCCAACAATTAAAATTTGAATTTTCTTGTTGAGGCTGGAATCTTCATGCTCAGATTGCTTTCGAGGAAATTAATTATAGCATATGCTGTAACAAGCTCTAGTTATCTGATTGATCATGTGGTCGTAGTGTTTGTTTTTACTATCTCATCTGTTAGTTTAATTGGTGTTCTTTGTAGTCTATGGAATCATGAGTTTACATTTTAATTATTGGATGACCATAATGATTTCATTTGGTGACCCCAATATGCTGCATATCAATTGTATAAATGAGATTATTTAAAAGAGAAATTTGTGAAATTTGACACTTTCTTGGGAGATTTTCATGTCTATCTTTATGCATGGGTTCATATTTTATTATTATTATTATTATTATTTTAAATATGAACATAGTTACACTCAGTGAATCTTTAATTGCATTGCATCCAAAGAACTTGGTATGCATTAAAACTTACTTTCAAAATCAAATATATATTCTGTTTTTCATAATTGTAACCTAGGACAAGGTCCCTGCGCTACAATGTTATTACATTTTGCACATTTTACTTATATTAGTTTATTATGCTGAACAATGCAGAGAAAAGATTTTGAATTTGTTTGTGTTTCTTGGTGTCATCAGGTCTCGTGGATTGGAATCAATGGCAGTTGGCCTCCATATATTTCTGGGATTTGGCTCTCGTCTATCTCTTCCTGTAGTGTTGATTTTAGCTTTTTGTCTTCTACAAATATTATCTGCAAGAAACCATCCGAAACCATCCAAAACATGTATACTTCCTTAGCCATATTCAAACAGCTATAATAGGTATGACCCAAATTGTTTTTTTTTTTTTTTTTCGTGTGTGAAAATCAAGAGAAACCAATAAGTAGACAAATTACAATTTTATGATAATAAGTTTTACCTTCTTTTTAGTATTGCTGTCTATGAAAGGGTAAACCAAGTTCCACACTGTCATGAATATGTATGGCGCATGTAGGATAAGCAACTTTCCAAGTCTTTCTGGGTAGTATTCCTGCCATTTTTTGTGAAGAAAGTAAGCCAAATTTAAGTATACAAACTGTAACATAGCAGCGAAGCAGCGATCGAACCTGCAAATTGGATAGAGCTCCAATATATGCACGGAGATAACTGTTTGCATATCCCCAGCCTTGAATATCTACAATCACAACAAACTTCTCTTGTCCTGCTTGTATCTTTTTCACTTAACTTGTCTAGAACATACACAGCAAAACCTGTAGAATCAACCAATTCAACTTCATATCTGCTAGCTCGAATTCATTCAAGTGGATGTATTACACATACTGAATATGCAAAGTTAGTAATAACATACGCTTGAATTCTTCTGGATTTCGTTTATTTTGAAAATGTCTAGCCCCAAAAACAACACCGATGGGTCGACCTTTCTTGTCAAATCCTTGAAGAAACATCTTGTTCTGTGCAATTTCGTTTGGGATCTCGGAAGGAGAAATGGAACCATTTGGAACGAAAGATCGTCTCCATTTGAGGTACTTGAGGAACATGTTAGAACCCTTCTCTATATCCAAATCACGAGCACGCAGAAATCTTCTTAACATAAGATCATCAACTTCCTGCACAACATTCCCATAATAATTAAGCACACAATACTTTTGTATAATTAGCTTCTACTTTGGTTAAGATATAGAATTTTCAACAGCAACTTGATTGGGGAAAAAAAAAACAGTGCAAGAAACCTGGAAATTTTGTTAGGTTTGTCATGTAATTTGTATTGCAAAACGTCCTTGTAGATATATGATTCAAGGTCTAGCTAGCAAAGGCAAACATTAGTGGCAACTGGCATCATCACTAAAACTAATAGCATATAATTAAATTGATGTGCATTGCTCGCATAGCAACCATAACCTTTACGAACCACCGGTGGTTTGGTGGTAAATGATGCGTATTATTTCTAGCAATGTTACAATTTTAGTTGCCGTTACTGTACATGTGGAAGTAGGGGATTTTGTCAAACTTTTGAGTTTGTGTTTCACGAGTATCATCACTTTAATAACTTAAGTTTTAAATGTGCCAAAGTAATTGAACTTCCAAAAATGCCCTAACTTTATATATACATATATTTTATTTACTTTTCAGTTTTTCAATTTTTTTCTCATTTTCTTCATCGGCTTCCATTGGAGGTCGATTATGAAGAAGATGAAAAAAAATTTGGAAAAAATTTTCAGGTAATTTCCGAGACTTCTAAGGTATTTTTCGAGACTTTTCAGGTAATTTTTGAGACTTTTCATAAATTTTCAAGACTTTTTAAGTAATTTTCGAGACTTTTCAGGTAGTTTTTAAGACTTTTTGGTAATTTTCGAGACATTCTGGGCAAAAATGTAATTTTCTAAGATTTTCTAGGAAAAATGAAAATTTTCAAGACTTTTGGTAATTTATGAAACTTTTTGGTAATTTCAGAGACTTTCTGAAAACAAATGAAATTTTTCGAGACTTTTTTGGTATTTCCGAGACATTTCCGAAATTTTCTAGACAAAATGAAGTTTTCCAAAAAAAAAAATTTAATCTTCTTCCTTGAAACCTGCATTGGAGGTCTTTCACCTTCATCGATGGAGGTCCTTCATTGATAGAGGATTTTGATAAAAAAAAAAACAAAATAGTGAAGGAGGTTATTGTGGGGGGCATTTTTGGAAGAAAGTCATTTTATGTGTCATTTAAACTTAACTTCTTAAATAAGTGATAGTCTTAGGTCCTGTTTGATTTTTCCACTTAACACTGAATGACACTTAATGTGTTCCATTTAGTTATTTTGTTTGATTTTTTAAAGTGTTAAAATCACTTAATGGATCGCTTAAAACCACTTGTTTTGACAAGTGAAAAATTTTTCACTTTTCACTTGATAAAAATCCAATTGAATTTATACAAAGTTTTATTTCCAAACTTATCCTTACTAATTTAATCTATTTTTAATTTTAGTCTTGCTTCGAACGTTTTTTTTCTTTTCTCCTAGCAACGATGGTGCCATCTTTGTTTGCTTGTATTGTGGTTTTTAGCCTCCTTGGCTCCTTAAATAAAATAGTTGTTCATAATACCACATATATATATATATATATATATATATATATAGTGGTATTATGGTTTGCCTCATTTAACCTCATTGAGTGTACATAATCATTTATCAATTAAGTAGTACTGGTGGATGTAAATCAACTAAATAGTATTGGTGGATGTAAATCAACAACAATAATCATTATAGTGAGAAATTAATCATATTGTAATTCATTGGTAATGATATACAATTTAGAACAAAAAAAAAACCAATATGTCCAAAAACCAACATATCCAGAATAATATAAATTTGAAATATTATTAGTAACTAAGTAAATTTATTTTAGAATTATTAATTTACGTGTTAGAGTTGTTATAAATATATTAAAATGTAAATATAACATATAATAGTAAGAAGAGCATAGATTAAAAGTATTTATTTTCAAACATTTATAACTTTAAAAAAACAAACAACTTATCACTTATATTCAGTTTTCAGTAAAAAAAAATCAAATATGTTTTTCAGATTTAGTTTTCAGTCACTATTCAATATTCAGTAACATTCAGCACTGTTTAATATTCAGACAAAAAATCAAACGATGCCTTAAACTGCCACCTCAAAAAGGTGCTATATAATTTTGAAGTATAGAAAAGAAAATCATAAACATTATGATGTTATCCAAGTATTTATATCAATGCTCGCTAACTCATCAGAAAAATGACTCTTTTTTTCGGTACATGTGTTCTCACAACTTGTTTAATATAATCAATTTAAATTATTTATAATTATCTTACTTATTACAAATTAATTACCAATTATTATATTTTATTTAGAAATTATGTTCTTTTGAAATAATTTAAAATAATAATATCTTGATAAATATTCAAATTAATATTAGTTTATAATAAAGTGATTTATAATAATTTTATTTTATCATAAAATGTTTTGTGATAATATTATTTTATTATTAAATAATTTATAATATTTTAATTTATTTAAAATAAGATGTAATTACACAAAACCTTCCCGGGTTTCCCCTAATTAAAGGCGGAAATAGCTTTTCTGAAAACTAACATTGATATCATTAACACTATGGGATGCCAACGTTAGTCAAATTTGATCAAGTTTAACTTCTAAAAAATGTTTTTTTTTAACTATACAAACATATATTTTTTAAAAATAAAATAAAAACAGATGGATCTCCACCATCTTAGGTAAGGTATTATCATAAAATGTTTTGTGATAATATATAAAAGTTATATATATATATATATATATATATATATATATATATAACTTTTCCTATCAATACCCCCTTATTTTAATACAATGAACATCTTTGGTAAATCACATGCAATTGAATGCGTTTTGATGAAATTTTTTTTTATGTATTCTAAAAAAATTAAAATACACATTTAGTAAAAAAAAATAGGATTCGAGAACTATTTTTTTTTATATGTCTCTATTTTTAAATGTTTTATCTTTAAAAAAGTAGGAAAAAATTAGTTTTTGTACCAAAAAAAAAATTCAATTGTTTTCTATAAAAGTATTTCATTCTTTTTGTCGTTGTAAAAAGTCCTCATTGGATATATTTCATTCAATTGTAAAAAGTGCGCACAGATATAATTTATATCAGTGTGTTGCATGTGGACCACTGATTATGGAGAAGTTTTGACAAATGCATACACTTTGAGTCAAAATATATAAATCTAATGGTCCACATTCAACGCACTGATGATGAAGTTATATCAGTGCATACTGACTTGAAAATTTCTGTTTTATATATATATATATATATATATATATATATATAATTATGGATCTGGTACCCTGGTGGAGATCAATCTATCCATCTTTGGATTTCCATGGAGATCTTCCTTGGATTGGGCACCTCCCCTGTTCGCGGCAACCTTGTTCCTCGCAAACATAGGCATGTTTTTACCTCGCCCATTTGCGGTATCACTGTTTGCGGTGGCTTTGTTCACAGCAAATGGGGCCGCCACAAATAGAGGGGGGCCAACCTCCCCTCCCATAGAGATCTAGGATCTTCACCAAATTCATCGATGTTTTTTTTTTTGGTTTTTAAATTGTTTTTAATTTTATTGATAAAATAAAAAAGAGAAGGATCTCAATTGTCCATCTCCATCTTTTAAATTTTTTAAAAATATTTTTATTTTATTAAATCGTAAGGCAATATGAATATTTAAATCTTTTACTATAATGATAGAGTCCTTTGTCAAAGTTAATGGTTAAACACTAATTACGAAAACCGTCGGTATCTTTTTCAGAAAAGTTGTTTCTATTTATAATTAGGGAAACATCATATAGTTTTTGTGTATTTGATGCTTATATTAATTTTATTTTATAAATAATAATTTAATTTAATCGTATGCAAGCTGAACTATGGTATTCCAAATAAAAGAAGGTACTGAATCGATTCAAGTAGAAAATGAGTTTAATTCTAAGTTTGAGATGCAATTTTTATTTTTTATTTTTAATATACCATCTTTGGATATAACGACTCGAACTACCACCAAACCACGTTAGGTAGGAATCAAGAATTCAAGATGCTATTAGAGATATAAATATATATATATATATATATATTATGTCAGGTATATCTAACTGTTTTATCGTGTGGGATTTATATTAATTCTCGGCTTTTGGTAACGAAAATTTATAAAACCTTATGATAATATCATCAGGTATATAAGTATATCTGACATGATAACTGCTGTATATATATATGAAAATTGAGAACTTTTGGGAGGGAGATTCAACCCACACATAGCAATTAAAATGTGATTGGAGCAAAAAAAAAAGGAGTATTTTTCCATAAATATTTGTTTTATTTCCATAAATTTGCCAGAATATGATGATGCCTTGAATGACAGATATCAACATCGATATCCTGTTTATTATTTCAAAAAAATAATATATAAAAAAACCTTCTTTATTAAATTCTTAAATGCATTATTCATCGATATAGTTAAAAATCTATTGAAGGAATTATATTATTGAACGACAGAGGTCAAAAATAAACACATAGTAATGAATCAAAAGTCTTAAGAGATCTGGAAGAACTAAACTCACTGCGTATAATACTTGTCATGTTTATTATAAACAAGAGAGTGCAACTGCATGTGCAACAACGACAGTGACAAACAATATTCAAAGAAATACTAGAGAGTGTCATCATGAAAACCTTGCATATAAAGGGTATATATGATGAAATGTCACTGTACACTAACTCAGATAATTATATATAAAACCAGATTTTTTTTCGATGGAGATTAATGGAGAAGAGTTGTTGAAGGACAAAATATATATTTGACAATTCCAAGAAAAGAAACCGAGAAAAAAGGAGAGCGAAGTAAGATAAGACAGACCTTTGAAGAAGGATCGTGTCTCTGAACAAGGGTTCTCATGAGACGTAGTTTGTCCTGTTCCTTGTCATTTTTCTCCATAGTTTCTTGATCTGCAATATGTCTGATGCTATCTTCCTCTCTATCACTTTCATTGATAATTGGTTTCATCATATTTTCAATAGTACTGATGCCGATCCTCTAGTCTTTCTCTGCTTTCTTCTCACCGGATATCTCTCTACTGCCTTCTCTCGCCGAAGCATATATAAACAGTGAACTCACGGGTGATATAGTTTATTAATGGATGGAATTAGATAGAAGTCTTTTCAATATTAATTGTTCGAGGACTTACTTTTTTTTTCGGTTTTTTTTTTTTTGGTCTATAATCTCTCCGACACATTATCTCAGATTCAGCTAAATCTACCCGGCCTACCGGCCCTACCGTAGACAAAAGCTGAGGCGAGTCCATGGTAAGCTTTTAAAATTGTGTTTGGTACAGCAGCTTTTCAAGCATAGTTTATAGAGCATATCTTCTTGTAGTAAAACTTTTAATAAGTAGAATTTTTAATAAAAAAACTTTTTATTGTGTAAATTATAAAAAATGTGTTAACAATGTATTTTTAAAAATAGATTTTGGATGTGTGAATTACAAAAATGGTATTGACAATATATTTATAATGAAAGAGTTGTATGGTAGAATATCTAAAATTTATAAAGGGTAGTTGAGACATTTCATATGTTTTAAAAAAGCTTAAAAAAAGCTTTTCTTTTGGACTTCTCCAAATAGACACAAAATGGTTTTTATAAAGGGTAATTGAGACAATTAATATATTAAAAATGGCCATTACCAATTATGTCCTGGATTTTTTTTAAATTCCAAGTTCTTTGCGACTTTTATAAAAGTGACCAAATTGGTCCTCACATTTTTTTCAAGTGTTAAATTAGTTCATCTCTTTTTAGAAGTGACCAAATTGGTTCCTCTAATGACTTAACAGTGTTAAATATAACAGTTGACTTTAATAATTTTAGTTAAAATACGTAAATACCCTTTATTTGTCATATTATAGTAAAGTTATTTTGTCTCTGTGCATTAAATTCTCCATTATAATTACAATAAAATCTAAAAATATTATTAATGAAATACCATTTATACCATTTTTTTATTAAAATTCTCTAAAAAATTCTAAAAATATTTTAATAAGACAATGTCAATTATACTTTTATTTTTTTAAACGAAGTTACCGTTCATTATCAGTTTAGTATTTTTATCACTTTTATATAATATTGTTTTTTTTGTTATTATACGAGTGATGTTTTCAAAATTATTTAAAAATCAAAACACAAATAAAATAAACAAAAATATACATGTGTTAAAAAAACGGTGCATGTGTCAATATTATATTGTTTAGGAATAAAATTCAATTTTACCCCTACACAGTTAAAATTGTCGGATAGAACTTAGTTAGAGGGACTAATTTGGCACTTGGAAAAAATGTAAGGACCAAATTGGTCGCTTTTATAAAAGTCGCAAACAACTTGAAATTGTAAATAAAGTCTAGGACCCAATTGGTAATTGCCCTATTAAAAAAGTTGTTTTGAGTTTTGCCAAACAATTAATTTTTTTTTTTTAAAATAGCTTCTTACATTAAAAAAGTGTTTTTGATCCTTACAAAAGTCATACCAAACACACACCAACTCCCGCATGTAACATGTCGAAGTTGTGAGTTTAGTCATATTCCGGGGACAGAGCCAGAAATATTAGGTTTTGGGGGTCATTATACTAAAACAAAAATTTAAGGTTCAAAATGATTTTTTTTATAATTAAAATTTTAGGTTAATTGGCACTGTTACCTCTAAACTCTTCAAAAATTTGCACTATGACCCTTGTACTTTTTTTTTGCACTAAACCCTCTGAACTCTCACCAATTGATAAAAACCGACTGTAGATGCCTCATCACAAGGGGCAATAAACCTAAGTGTTTGCCAATAAATGAAAGTTTAAAGGGTTTAGTAGCGAAAAAAAATACAATGGGTATAGTACAAATTTTTGAAAAGTTTAAGGGCTTTAGTGTCAATTAGTCAAAAATTTGATGATAATTGTATAATTTTTAAAAGAGTTTTTAAAATATTTTTGAGGGAATGGGGTCCCCTCCTCCGCTTGCCAGAGAAAATCTTAAGTACACCCGCTGCATCAGCTAAATGATGCACCGGGCCACAAAAAAATTGACAAATGGAAGCATATATAAATATATAATTTTAAAAAATTCACTCTCCTTCAACTAACTTTTTAAATATTGTTTTAATCCGGACACTGTCACTTGGCATATTTTAAATGGTCCGATGCATCAATCAGCAGTGATAACCGGGTGCACTGAAGTTTTTCTCCCGCCGCTGATATCCCTTCCTTCCAAATTCTAAATTATACAAATAATAATAATAATAAAAACACTAATATATACTGTTGTCTTCCACATGCCCCAATTTAATTCCCATTTTGTCACTCAGCCCTCGCCCCTCAGGCGAGTGGTTGGAGAACTTGCTTTGATATTAATTGGCAGTTATTAAAGTAGATAGGAAACTTGTGTATGTACTATTACTTACTCTCTTTGGACCTAAGTACGACCCACCGATGCTTATAAAATATTTTTAGTTGAGATAATGAGGTGTTATTTATCGATATGATGTTAACATTTAGTATTTAAGTAAAAAAGTTCCAACATCCAATATAACACTTAAGATAGCCACCCCAGTACCCCACCTATTAAGATAAAAGTTTGGATCCTCTGCTAATTAACCTCAATTATCATATACATGTTTAAATAAGTTAAGGAAATAGCCGAGGTTAGGAGCTTTATATACATAGATTGTCATATATATATCAGAAATTTTCAAGTCAGTATGCATTAATATAACTTCATTAGTGCATTGGATGTGGACCATTAGATTTACATATTTTGACATATTTTGACTCAAAGTGTATGCACTTGTCAAAACTTCTCCATAATCAGTGGTCCACATGCAATGCACTGATATAAGTTATATCAATGAACACTGAAGAGAAAAGGATTGTATATATATAAATTTTTCTATTGTCAGTTCGTCCTGATATATTTTATATCAGGATGAAGAATGTGAACCATTAGATTTATATATTCTAACTCAAAGTGTATGCACTTGTCAAAACTTCTTCATAATCTGTGGTCCACATTTTTTGTCATAATATATTTTATATCAGGACGAACTAATAGTAGAAAGACCGTATATATATATATATATAACAATCTATAGCACACCGGATGTATCCATACACCGTGTATAAAATATTGTGATCGAATGTTGGATCACACTTTTTTCAAATTACGATCACAATATTTCCTAAACGAGTATCGGTACACCGGTGTTCTATAGCCTGACTCTATATATACATATATGTATATATATATATATATATATATATATATATATATATTACAATAATTCAAGATTTGGGAAGAGAGAAAGACTCAAACTCACAACCTCATGGTATGACTGAGAAGTATACTATTAAACCAACCTCATATTGTCAGCTTTAGGTAAATATTGATTATATATTTGACACCATAAAAATGATTTATTTACCGTTAGATAAACATTAGAAGGTCAACTGGAATGCCAATTTGGAGGTAATCATTCTGCTAACTTATATATACATTGAACTATTATACATTTTAAAATAGTGGAATGATACGTGATATGAATTCACAACCTCATTGATGTGTATGTAAAATGCTTGCTATTAGATTAATTCAACTTTTATCTTGCTAATTTATTCTATGATATAAATATTTTAGTATCCTTGTATAAAACTAGACCAATTAATGCCAAATTTTTAAAATTTTGATTTTATTTTATAGAATCAAATGTTTGTATTAATTTTTTTTATTTCCAAAACTACCATTTTACTTATTTTTCAAACATACACTCCATATATTTTTCAAAAAAAGAAAAATACACCCATACACCCCATCTCTGATCTATCTATACAGTTTTGTTTAGAACAACCTCTCCAATTTCTCACATCCATTGTATGACTTGTTTTTTCTTCTTATTTCATGGTGAAACCATCCTTTTTGTATGCAATTTTATCGATTGGATTGTTGGGGGTAGATTGGGAGTATGGTATTGATAGTATCGGATGGTCTTTTTAACCGATTGACTTAAGGTTTTGGTGTGATTTCGTTTCGTCATAGAGGTTTTCTTGGTTGCGACTTTTGGTGCGATTTCGTTGTTTTGGTTGTTGTTGGTGTGTGTGGTGCCCTTTTTGTCTGATTGTAAATGCTTGTTATTAGGGGTGGGCAAAAAACCAATAAACCGAACCAAACCGATCCAATCAGTTTTTTTTCCGGTTTTCTTATGTTGACCGGTTCAGTTCGGTTCATTTTTAAAAAAACCGATTGGATCGGTTTTTTTTCCAGTTTATTATTCCAAACCGGAAAACTGAACCGAGATCCAACATATATATATATATATATATATATATATATATATAAACCTTAGTTTAATGTTTAATAGTCCATAAAATTATAAAACTATGAAAATGTGTCATATCATATTTTTTTCTTTGTTTTTTTTATGAATATTATTTTAAACTAGTATTTTCAATTTGTTCAAACTCATAATTTAATTTGGTCGAAGGCCCAAAAAGATTAAAATATGAAAATATGTGTAATAATTAAAGCCCAAGAATTTGGCCCAGCAGGACCAAAACCAAAAAAAAAAAACCGAACAGAACCGAACCGAACCGAACCGGTCCAATTCGGTCGGTTTTTGATCGGTTGACATTTGTAAAATTTATTGGATCGGATCATATTTTCAAAAACCAAACTTTATCTGTTTTTTATCGGTTCTATTAAAAAATGAACTGATCCATTAAAAGTCCATCACTACTTGCTATCATTCTCAAACAATTCTTTTAGATTTTTTATATCATTCTCAGACTATTATATAATATTTTGTATGTGTGTACGGAGTAAATTTTAGGGTTTAAGAGTTAAAGAAAAAAAAATTCAAGAAAAAAAATTACCAGTAAACAGTGAATGTGGGGTTTATTATTATTATTATTATTTTATTTTTAAAAAGAAAAGTGGAGATTTATTAGATTTACTTTGTAAAATATTTATTTTTTAAAATATTTAATGTTTCTTTAAATAATTTTGAAGAAGGAAAAAAAACTAAATAATTTAAAAAACATGGCATAAATAGGTCAGTACTGATAGCCATAGTCAACTAGGTATGAATGATATCTGTAATTAGATTTTTTATTTTGAAAGAATTAGATTTATTATTTTTTTATTAGATATAATAATATTGGTTAAGTGATTTATAGAGTCACTGATTTGGTGAGGCAGTCCCTAAATGACCATTAACTTTTCAAAAAGGCTCAAATAAGCCATTTCAAATATAATTTTTCAATGATGATTTTTTACAATGCACACTATAAGAACCTTTGATGAAATTTAATGGAATATATTGAATCTTTATTTGATTTTTTGTATGAATGATAAAAACATCGAAATACATTTATGAAAAAAAAATCAAAAAAATTTCAGGTCCAAGAACTAATTTTTTCTGACTTTTTTAAAGATAAAACATTTAAAAATAAAGATATATAAGAAAAAATAGTGTTCAAATCCAAAAAAAAAATTAAATTTTTACTAAATGGGTATTTTAATTTTCTTAGGTTGCGTACAAAAAATCTCATCGAAAAACATTCGATTACATACAATTTCATCAAAGGTGCTTAAAGTGTGCATTTTAAAAAGTCCTCATTATATATACCTTATATATATATATATATATACAGTCTTTCTATTGTCAGTTCGTCCTGATATATTTATATCAGGACGAAAAATGTAGACCACAGATTATGGAGAAGTTTTGACGAGTGCATACACTTTAAGTCAAAGTATGTAAATCTAATGGTCAACATTCTTTGTCCTGATATATTTTATATCAAGACGAACTGACAATAGAAAAATTATATATATATATATATATATATATATATATATATATATATATATATATATATATATATATATATATATCGACAGTTTTGACAATTTAAAATGGGTGTTAAGAGATATACAAATTTACAATGAGGTTAATTTTGGTATTTGAATGGGTGCGTGGAGTAAATAATAAAATGTTTAATTTAATGATGGGTGTGAAAAGCAAATGGGTGCAACAACAACTTCTTTGGGGGGGCAATAGAGGCATTCTTATTAAAATCATTATTTGAAATATTTTGAAATTCATCAGATGTTAATACGTTTAATCAAATTAAAAGGGAATGTAATTAAAAATAAGAGTTAATTTCTCATAATGGATCCCTTATTTTAATTTCGATAAATACCTTGATAAAATCACATCGATTTTTATAAATTTTGATCTGATTTTTTTTTATGGATAATTGGTTTAATGAAATGTACTTATAAATAAATTTTAAAATTTTTTCAAGCATTAAAACTATTAACCCAATTTTGTTAATTATGAAGGCATCGAAAAAATGGACGAAATATTGAAAAATTCAAGAAAAATAATTTTTGTATTTGAAAATTTCTCAAATTTATCTATAGATAGATTTCAAAAAACTTATCATCCACACATACAAAATCAAATCAAAATTCTTAAAAATCATTATGATTTCATCAAGATTTTTATCAAAATTAAAATAAGAGATCCCTTATAAGAGACTCCTTATAAAGGATTATGATACATCGATAATCTCATTAATTGCTTACTTCCGAGTGCAGCTGATCCTCACGTGGACACTGATGGTGGCAACACATCTTAAAAAATTAAAGATCATATCAATGGCCAATGTTTCCCCAAATTGAAAACATGTAAATAAATAAATTAATAAATAAACGTTTAAATAATAAACTATATAACAAATGTAGCAAAATCATATAATAACCTAAAATATTTAATAATTTGTATTTTCGTACTTGAAATTATTTGGATAGAGAATAAAAAGAATTTCGTTACAGTAAAATGGGAAAAAAATAAATAAGTATATATATATATACACAATCATTTTTTCCTTAGTACGCACTGATATACTTATATCAGTGCGTTGCATGTGGACCATTGATTATGGAGAAGTTTTGACAAATGCATACACTTTGAGTCAAAGTATGTAAATCTAATGGTCCACATCCAATGTACTGATGAAATTATATCAGTGCGTACTGACTTGAAAATTTATATATATATATATAGAGAGAGAGAGGGGTAAATTTTCCCTATCCCCTCAAGTTTTATAGTTTTATAAATTTTTCCCCAAAGTTTCATATTTTAATATTTGTACCCTTACTTCATATTTAGATTTTCAAATTCTTTTATAAATTATGCTGTTAATAATTTTACCTTAACCATGTAAAGAATATATTTCATTATAAATATATTATTATTATTTCTTTATATCTCAATTATAAATGAAATCACAACATATATGGTTTGTTATGTCAGTTGTAATTTTTTCTTATCAAAATTACAATTACTCAATTCTTTCTTAACTAATATTATTATATTTTTAAAATATTTTCTCTCTTTCTCCAAATCTTACTTATTTCACTATAATACTGTAATACCATGTCATATTTTTGATAGGTTATTTATTCATTTATTTTGTTTTTGCAATTTAAAAAAAATGTGTTGATTTATATAATTAAAACATGTCAAGTAAACATAGTCATATATTTATGTTTAATTATTAAGAAATTGTATCAATAAATTTTTTATAATTTTTAATAATTAAAAAAGTATTTGGATTTTAGAAAAATATTAGGAGTACAATTTAAATTTAAATTTTTTTTGAAGTATTTTTTAAATTTCAATTTGTTTTCTAACTGTTAAACACTATTATTGAATCTTGAATTAATGGCCATAAATTTTAGTCAGTATTATTTTTAGAGTAATACTAGACAAACCGCTAACTTTATATCTCAACTTGTATTCCAACTAGTTGTTTGTCAATTAACAAATCGATACATATTAATTATGATTTATTTCACTCATCGTATTTATATAGATTAAATTGTCTAAGTTACAAGTTGAGATATGAGTTCGAATATCTCGTATTGTTCCTATTTTTAGTATGTTTTCATCACTATTCAAGAACCATCTTAAATGTTTTTCATAAATACACAAATTAAGATAATTTATCTCAATAATTTTTTTTATTCATTTTAAATAATTAATGAAAAATAATAATGTTTTAAAATATAAACAACAGTTTTAATAATTTGTTTTTCACTTCACCCCCTCTAGAATATAATCCTGGCTCCGTCCCTATATATATATATATATATATATATATATATATATATATTGAGTCTCCCATGATAGATCCCTTATTTTAATTTCGGTAAGAACCTTAATAAAATCACATTAATTTTTTATGAATTTTGATCTGAATTTCTTTTGTGGATGATAAGTTTACTGAAATTTACATATGAATAAAATTTGAGAATTTTTCAAGCACTGAAACTATTTCTCTTGAATTTTCTATATTTCGTTCATTTTTATGATGCATTCGTATTTAACAAAATCGGAAAAAATAGTTCTAGTGCTTGAAATATTCTCAAATTTTATTCATATACAGATTTCAATGAACTTATCAGCCACAAAAAAAATCAGATCAAAATTCATAAAAATCGATGTAATTTCACTAAGGTCATACCGAAATTAAATAAGGAATCCCTCATTGGAGACTCACTATATATATATATATATATATATATATATATATAATATTTCTCCAATCAGGATGATCCCGACTTTATAATTTAATGACGTCCAACCACAACCACACATTCACAGTGAGTCAACAGCCTCACATTAACAAATACCCACACCCAATATGAATGTGTAGTTGTTGTTGGACGTCTTTAACTTATAATTTCAGGATATCCTTACCAGAGAACCACCATATATATATATATATATATATATAGTTTTTCTATTGTCAGATCGAACTGATATAAGATATATCAGTTCCTTGCATGTGGGCCATTGGATTTAAATACTTTGACTTGGCTACATGCATTTGTCTAAGCATATTTTAAATTCAATGGCTCATATGCAAGAAACCGATATATTTTATATCAATTCGAGCCGACAATAGAAAGAATATATATATATATATATATATATATATATATATATGTAGCTTAACGAGACTAACCGTGTCTAAAAGGGAAAATATCATTTTCCCCCTATATTATCATCTATTAGTAAGTTTGCCCCTTATATTATCACCGATGGCTGTTTTCCCCCCTGAATCCAAACGTATTCATCATATTCTCCATTACCGTTAGTTTTTCTGTTAAAAAGCCCAGTTGATTGTTATCTTATTTTTGACTCAAAGGGTAATGTGGTAACTTAACAAATGAACATGAATTAGAATTAAAAAATTGTCAAAAATGAAAAAATTTTAATTATAAAAAACTAAAAACTACAGTTAAAAAAAAGATCAAACCCTCCCTCTCCCACCGCCGAAACCAAGATCAAAACCCAGACCAGACCCTCCATATCCCACAACCCAGAAAACCCAAACACAACCTTAACTTCGAGATCTTCATCGCCATTCTTAATAATATATATATATATATATATATATATATATATATATATATATAACATCTTCAACATCCTTCATCATCATCATTGTCCAGGATTCCAAATCCAGAAAACAAATATGGACATTCAACACACCTCCAAACCCAGAAAACAAAGATATCGACATTCAACACCATACCAAACCCAGGAAAAAAAATCATCAACACAATAGCAGAATCCATAACCTGACCTTCATCATAACCATTGCCAAAACTGAAACCTAGAAAAAAAATATTCAAACCCAAAATCTGAAGAAAAAAAAAATACCATCAATCTAATCCAAAAACCACCACCATCATCATTATGACCTCCGAACTAAACCACAATTACTGCCACACCACATATTCACAAACAAAAACCCACTTATTAACCCTATATCTCTGGCCACCACCCCAGATTAACCCTAAATCGCCACTACCTCCATCTCAAACACCACCAGTTGCTCAAATATCACCCACTACCAGCCTCAAAATCAACAATCTCAAACCCTAAATCGGAATGACATAGACAATAGAGAAAGATAGAACCAAAATCGAAATCCCTAAGTTGAAATCAACAAAAACCACTAACCTAAATCGAAATCAACCAACCACAACCCTCAGCCTAAATCGAAACCGACAACAACCACAACCCCCAACCCAATCCTAGAAACCAAACCCCTCACCAATCACTCATACCCATCACTGAACCTACAAACCAAACCACCGAAGACATATCCCAACACCCAAACCCATGGAAAGAGATGAAGAGAGAGGCGAGTGGGGAGAAAGATAAGAACATAGCAATGGTAGAGAATCAGGGAGGGAGAAAGAGAAGAAGAGAGCAGTGGAGAATGAAGAGAAAGAAAAGAATCGGGGAGAGAGAGAGATGTTGGGGAGAGAGAAGATATAAGAGAATATGGAGAGAAATTTTTGGTTATTAACATATTATATATAAGGGTAAAACGATCATTTAACGTGAGAATTAACTTTTTTAACATAAAAACTAATAATAGGGGGGAATATGACGAATACGTTTGGATTAAGGGGGGAAAAACAACCATTAGTGATAATATAGGGGGCAAACTTACTAATAGATGATAATATAGGGAGAAAAATGATTATTTCCCTGTCTAATAAAGCAAGACTAATAATGAGGTTCATTTACATAATTGTATATATAATATATCATTTTAAAAGCTCTTTAAACTTTTGAAAAGGCCAAAAAAACAAAAAAGCACCTGTCATCCCCTATGTAGATTCGCCTCTGAAAGGATACTTGATAAGAGACTCATTGTTAAAAATAAATAGTTTTCTATCGATTATGAAGGAGTACTACGATACGTCGATAATCTCATTAATTGCATCTTCATAGTTCAGCTGATCATCATGTGGACACCGATGGTGCCAAGTGCCGACACATCTTAAAAAATTAAAGATCATGTCAATGGCCAATGTTTCCACAAATTGAATGGACATGTCAGCTATGCAATACATTGACAAGAGAATAGTTAAGTTGGTAGACAGTCCAATGGGTACAACTAGACATGACGCCGGTTCCGATTCCGGTTCGGAACTGGCGGTTCCGGTTCTGGAGGGACTGGAACTGGAACCGGTTCCACCGGTTCCGAACCAGAACCGGTTTTTTTTTTTTTTTTTATAATCATATTTCATAAAAAAAAAATTAGTTATGTAAAAATGTAATTGGTAAATGTATTTTATTGGGTCACCCACAAAATAAAGTTAAATAAATAAATGACAAATTAAAAAATAAAATAAAATAAAACAAAACCAAAAAAAATAAAATTGGCCTTGCACTTAATTTTTACCACAATTAAGTTGTCTACGTATCCTCTTAAGGGTTTAGAAGAATCAAATGCCACGTAGTTCTCTTACCTTTTATTGTAGATTTGGACTTTGGAGTCTTGGAGATGGGGATTTGGCGTGGAGTCGTGGACTAATCGTTGCCATGATCATCCGTTCAACTTTCAGCCGGTTGATCATCTTTAAAGAAATCGTATGGTTCATCTTGATCGATTTCTTGTTGTCTATATTGAGCCTTCGTCCAATCTTCAACACAAGCTTGTATCTGAAGTGATTTCGGACTCATAAGGGAACGTTTTGGGTCTAAAATATTCCCACCGGCACTGAACTGTTGTTCTACCGCCACCGTAGAAACTGGTATTGAAAGGATTTGTTTGGCTATCATAGCCAAGATTGGAAAGTACCTTTCATGCTCTTTCCACCAGTGTAGGATATCAAATTTTTTATCTTCGGTGTCTTCTATGAACCCAAAAGAGGTACTTAGATAAGATTCAAGCTCGGAATATGTGGTGGAGCTTGATGAAGAAGAACCTCGTAATTTTTTGGTTTTTTTTATAAAAGATTATACCCTAAATTAACAAATCCAGAGGATGATGATGATGAACGAGATACATTTTGAGTTTGTGGAACATCTATGTTCAGTGATGGACAGTAAACTTTAATATATTCATCATATAATTCATACAATAATGTCTTAACCCTAGCACAACACATATCAACATCATAATCTATTTTTAAACCTTGTTCATAATAAACAGAAAGATAATCAGGCAAACTTTCTAATCTACAACGTGGATCAAAACACAAGGCAATCAAATAAATATTTGGAAACTCCTTATAATATTCTAACCATTTATCCTTCATAGCAGTAACAGACTCATGTAATTCTGAGTCGGATTCACAATGAGCAAATGCACCAGCAATATTAAGACTCTCAATAATAAATAAATTAGTTGTAGGATAATAAACACCAGATAAATTGTTAGTAGCAGTATAAAAAACTTTTAACAAACCACAAACATTGCTACAAGCATCCCAATGACTTTGATAAAGATTAATGTGACTAACATGATATTGAATTAACATGATATTGAATAAAAGTAACTAATAAATCCATATATTCATAACTTCTATCAAGCAATTTATAAGTAGAATTCCAACGTGTTGGAACATCACGAGGAAATCTAATGGCACGCTTACCATTTTGTTTACAATATGCTGCCCATAATTTCATTACAGAAGGATGTTTCCACAAAAAAATAGAGGGCATCTTTAATAGGTTGAATAAACTGTTCAAGAGTTTTTAATCCTTTTTGAACACATAAATTGAAAACATGACATGCACATCTTTGATGAAAAAATTTACCACCAAGATAAGGTTTGCATAATTCAATTAAAGCAGGAATAGCAGCGGTATTGTTAGAAGCATTATCAAAACCAATTGCAAAAAAATTGTTCTCAATTTTATACTCTGTGAAAATAATTCTAAGATGTCTAAAAATATTAGCAGCAGTGTGTTTATCATCAAAAACTCTAAATGCAAGAATTCTTTTTTGGATAGCCCATGCATTATCCATATAATGGCAAGTGACACCTATGTATGAATGCATTCGCCAATGATCACTTCATATGTCGGCACATACAGAAACACGGCCATTATATTTTTCTAAATATTTTTCCAACATTTTCTTTTCTTTTTCATAAATGTTTTCAAGTGCTTCTGTGAGCTTGGTTCTAGGAACACGACATGCAGCAGGATTTAATGCTCGTTGACAATAATTATTAAAACCAACATTTCCACCAAAACTAAATGGTAAGTGTTCTACTGCAACCATTCTAGCTAATTCTTCTCTATTTTTTGCATCACTATATTTAAATAATTGTTGGTTAGGGGTAGCGTACCTGGGAATTTGAGATTGTGAACTCGATTTGGCCTGTGCATCTGGATGTGATTTCGTTATATGCTTCCGATATGTGCCATATCCTCCAGATTTGTGCCGTTTAAATACTTTTTTCCAGTAATTGCAAATCACTACTGTGCTTCCATCTTCATGTGTAACTTTCTTCATATGGAGTACGAAGAGATCAGATTTGACCTGCTTCGGTAACTTTTCTTCCATATGTGGATCAAAATCAAAATATTGATGTGGGTTGGGATCAGGGCCATCACCATCAGGGTCATCAAGATCATCACCATAATGGCCAAGATCAAGCATATTTTCTGATTGGCTTGTCAAAATGGGGGTGACATTGAGATCGGGTTCAGAAATTCTAAGAGAGAGATGAGAATGAGATTGAGGAAAGTTTAGGCCTAAGTCTTCAGCATAGACTTGTTGTTGTAGATACTCGTGATAGGCACGGTCGTCATGACCGAGATTATCCGTCATACGACCCTTACCTTTCATCGAAATGGAGCGTCTAGGAGCGTCACCACTTCCACTTCCACTTGCCATTTTAAAAATTGAATTGTAAAATTCCTTGAACAAAAAATGTTAAAAAATTGATTTAAAAATGATTAAATGGTTGGAAATAAATTTGGAAGAAAATTAGAAACTTAGTAGTTAGTAATTGCAATTTGCAAATAAAATATATTGTAAATAAAATAAATTGGATATAAAATAAATTGCAAATAAAATAAATTGGAATATAGCAAATAAAATAAATTGTAAATAAATGAAATTGGAAACTTAGTAATTGACTAATTGAAAATTAAATAAATTGGAAATAAGAAATATTGCAAATAAAATAAAATTAGAAACTTAGTAATTGTAAATAAAATAAAATAAATTGGAAACTTACTAACTTAGTAATTGCAAATAATATAAATTGGAAACTTGGAGACTTGGAATTTGAGACTTGGGGAATTGAAAGTTTAGAGAGAATTGAGAATTGAGAATTAGAGAGAATTGAGGAAATTGAGATGAGGAAAAATGAATGGAGGGGTAGGGGTATTTATAGAAAAGAAAATGAAAAAAAAAAGAAAAAAAAAAAGAAAAAGAGGAACCGGCCGGTTCAAACCGGAACCGAACCGCCGATTCTGGTCCTGTTCGAACCGGCTGGTTCTTCATTGAAACGAACCGGAACCGGAACCGACCGGACCGGTTCCCAGTCCGGTTCTGGAACCGGAACCGATTTTTCCGATTCCGATTCTGATTTTCTAACGTCGGTTCCGGTTCGGTTCTCCAGTTCGAACCGAACCGAAGTCATGTCTAGGTACAACACATCATGCGGTGTAACAAAAAAACCTAAGATAGAGGGAAACAATCCCAATACCCTGATCGATCGGACAAAGATTCATGTCAATGGCCAATGTTTCCACAAATTGAATGGACATGTCAGTTATGCAATACATTGACAAGAGAATAGTTAAGTTGGTAGACAGTCTAATGGGTACAACACATCATGTGGTGTAACAAAAAAACCTAAGATAGAGGGAAACAATCCCAATATATCCTGATCGGACAAAGATGATAAATATACTAAATTAATACTATATTTTATTTGATGAAATAAGAGATTTGATTAAATTATTGAAATATATATTTTTAAAAAAATTTATTTATAATGAAATTACGAGTATTGCTAGGTTTCCTATATTTTTTTCCAAATGATGTGGGCACGTGAGGTGTCAATATCTTGTAAATTATGAAATTATATAGTGAATGGCGTGATGTTGACACCTCACGTGTCTACATCATTTGGGAAAAAAAATTAGAAAGCATATCATTAGTCTTAAATTAAACGTATTCAAAAATATTATTAAACTATAAATTAGATTATTTTTAAATATTTTCAATTTTATAATTTACTGATTTAATCAAATACAAAAAATAAAAAATATATAGGTAGGATTTTGATTGAAATATTAATCTCAATTCCTTGTAAATGGAAATGGTATCAAATATAGTAGAACCCCTATAAATTAATAAATAATCTCGGTCCCAACTCGTGCCAGAGTAAAAAATTAATAAACTCATCTAACGTAATAATTAATAATTTATTTTTAAAACCTAGTGTAAAATTTCGGTCCCGACTGTCACATAAATTAATAATTTCATAAAAGTACAAAATATATTACATATTATTTAAGAACTAGAAAAGTATTTCAAAATACTAGTTTGCACTAGGTCACTATATTTTATATTTTTGACTCCATCATTCATCTTTTGAATTGTCTTCAAGGAGTTATTGTGATCACCTTCTTGTTGTAACCAAATGTTTCAATTAAATTTAGCGATTCAACAGTCTTACTTGTAGAGTTTTCAGGTACCTCATGACTATCGTCGTCGTCATCATCTATCTCAATCACACCATCATTACCCTGTCTTGTAATATCATTGATGATATCCTCTTCAGTTGGACTATAAAACACTTCTTCTTCAAATTTGGTGGTAGATAATGCACTGCGGTATTTGTAAGTTGAATGTGATTAGGTAGCTCTGTAAGTGGTACATGGGCAGTGTAATTGTCAAAGAGAAGCAAAACTTTTCAATTTGCCATAGGCAGTGAAATTGTGATTAGGAATCCTAAAAAAAAAAACTTTCCTTGAAAAAGAAAACCGATTAAATAATGAATACCGAAAAGGAATTTTTCCTAAAAAGAAACCGACTTACACACGTTTTCTAAGACAAAATAACACTTTACAAGATAAAACTTTTCAAATTAATAAATCCTCTAAATTAATACTTAATGGTGTGTCTCAAGAATATTAATTTAGATGGGTTCTACTGTAGAACTATTTTTGGGTTGAATTATGAGAGTAACACCATTTTAATAAGTTAAGTTTAAGAGTTGTGTTATTGACACACCCATTGCTGAACTATTTATACCCATCTTTTAAAATTATTTAGTATTCTTTTTTTTCCCTTTATCAAATTACTTAAAGAGACATACAATTTTTATTAAAAAAAATATTGTACAAAATAAAACTAATAAAACCCCCACTTTCCTTATTTTAAAACCCTAATGACATAGATTATTTCAAATAATTGAATGTTTAATGTTTTTATTTATATTTTCTATCCGATCTCGATCTCATATTTCCCATGTTTAGTAATTTATTTTATTTTATTTTTTCACATGTTTGTTTTGTTTTTCTTTTCAAATACCAGATCTATTTTTGCTATTTTTTTCTTTCATTTTTTTTTCTTTCAGATCTTCTATGCATTCTATGATTTGTATCAATTCTTTTGTAGATTTTATTCCGGAACTTTCAAAGTTAGAATAATTCTTTTGTAAGTTATACATGTAATGTAATGAATAATTCTTCAAAGACCGTACACAAAATTTCAGACGGGAGAAGGGCCATGTAATACCATTTTATATACTAATCGAAGGCTCGTTCAGTCCAGTAATGTTTTACATTTGAGTTGCTATACCCGTAAAAATGTATATCAAAATAATAAATAGTAATCCTAAAGACATTAGATGAATCTCCTATAATATTAACATGACACGATTATTGTTGGTTTGAGTCGAGGATAAACCGATCGTGTCAGTAATCTTATCATATCATTTATCTGTTGAATAACATGTTATGTACTTATGTTCATGTTTAGCTAATCATGTTATAACTTATAAGCCGACATGATCAGTAAAGGCACATATGCAAATATAATAGTAAGGGTATATGTGTAATTTGAACCTATCATATAAATACAAAATCAACATCAGCCGCTCACACTCACAACAGACAATACCCCTTACTCTCATCGTCATCGACGCTACGGCGCTTCTCAACTCCTCTCATCGCCGTCGCGCCTCTGGCCGCCGTCGCTCCTCTCTCTCACCCTTTGTTCGTTTCATCATCGCCGTCTTTGCTCCTCTCGCGGCCACCGCTCCTCTCCCACACTGTCTCACTTTTTGTTCGTTGCGGCATTGGTAAGTACCACCCTTTATTTGCTGCGGCATTTGTTCCCTTAGCTTTTTTTTAATCATAAATCGTGTTTGATTTCCAGACTAAGATGGATATCAATTACAAATGATTGATTATGAAAGTTTTAATGGTTAAATTAGAAGTTGCTTTAGTAAGTCTTACTTGCTATGCTACTCTGTTGCATTCATTCAGCATCTATAATTTAGACAAAACATGAAAAAAAGGAAAAAACAACAAAAGTCTGCTGCGTGTTCATAGTATTTTTGTAAAATTTTCTAACTGTTTTAATGTTTAGTGGTGATTCTGGTGAAAGATTGTGCTCTACTTAATTCCTAAACTTTGGATGATATTTCTGCTTTAGATGAATAAGAGACTAGTTGGGTTTTTATTTTGATTTTATTTCTATTGTTTAGGTTTAGGTACGATTGGTTCATTAGAATGAACTATAATGGAGTGGTTATTTTTATTGTATTATTATTTGGTTAACATAATCTCTAGTAGGGTTAGTTCTTCAGTAAAAATAAAATAATTTCTAATTTCTAATGTTATTTTCATTAAGATGCTTATGGAGTTTAATATATGGATTGCTACGATAATTGATTTGATAGTAATTGTTATTTATAAAGCCATCTAGTTTAAATTAATAGTAACACAATCTTGAGTTATCAATTCTAGACTTTGATAAAAAAAAAAGCATTTAATAACAAAGCATGATGTATGATCATGATGTGAGCATAAAGAGCTTGATTCCCATCTTCCACATGTCGAGATTACGTTTGTTTTTTTGCCTCCCTCTGGATGCCATAAACTCAACCCTCTTTACTCATCAAGAACTCAAATGAAAACATGGAGGGGAGCCTGATCAAGCTTGCTTTCTTGTCGAAAAAGTGGGATCTCACATGTCCAAAACTAGGCCAAATATGTAACATTTACTCTTAATTTGGTAATACTAAAAAACGATATCAAATCAGAAGATTAGAATACTCATAAACTATGAAATTAACATAAAGGAGATTAGAGTGTCACGGCAGATTTGGAAGAAAGTGATATGTGTTTTGGGACAGGAAGATGAGTTGTTTTAAATATATGAGTTGGGATATTTTGAACACACACAACACAAACCCATTAATAAAGAGATAAATTATAATGAGCTAAGAGAGTTATAATGCGCGTAGTTTGGAAGAAGAACAAGTAGGCAGAAGAAAGTGCTTGAGAAAAAAACGAAAACATGCGGAGACATGTACCCAACAACTTCACTGCACACTCTTTCATGGCGTCCCGATTTACCCGCTCTTCTTCTAAGTGTTTACCCCTTCTCATTACAGGTGCTCATCTGCTTCTTGCAACTTTTTTTTTTTGTAATCTATGAGTTGAATTCATTTTTGTGGCCAGAACTTATTAGACAAGATTTCCCTTAATGAGCTCTTTTAAACAATGGTTGATTATATACTTTGCTGCTCTTGCAGATCATCAAGAGCTCTGGAGTTTTCTTAATTCCTGCAAGTCCTCGTTCAATTTAGATTTGTAATTGAAACACACACAACAATTATTAAACATGGTTATGGGACTTACCCATCTATTGTAGCTTCTCTGATTTCAGCTTATAAGAACTGTGATAAACAAATTCTTGCTTATCGACTTCTAGACCAAGTTTTCTGTTGGGACTTTGATTTGGTCACTTTAAACATGATTATTGAAAATTTTATGAAGCTTGGAGAATATGGTATTGCCAAAAAGTTGTTTTCTAAAATGCAAGCCCAAGATGTGGTATCTTGGAACTCAATGATTGGAGGTTACATTAGAAATGCACGCTTTGAGGAGGCGATAATATTCTTTCAGAAGATGCTTAGCTCAAATGTTGAACCCGATAAATTTACATTTGCATCCATTATCACTGGGTGTGCACGACTTGGTGACTTTTACCATGGACTTTAGGTGCATAACTTGATGATTGAGAAGAGAATTGAACTGAATTTCATACTGAGTTCAGCACTTATAGACATGTACTCAAAATGTGGTAGAATTCAAGCAGCAAAAGAAGTTTTTGATAGAGTCCAATGAGATAATGTCTCTGTCTGGAACGCAATGATAAGTGGCTATCAATACATGGACTTGCCACAGATGCAATTGCAATATTCTCAAAGATGGAGGTGGAAAATGTGTTACCTGATTCTATAACTTTTATTGGACTCTTAACAGCGTGTACCCATTGTGGTATGGTTGAAGAAGGTTGCAAGTACTTCAATTATAAGACAAGTCGTTACTCAATTCAGCCACAACTTGAGCATTATGGAGCTATGGTTGATCTCTTAGGTCGAGCTGGACACGTCGAAGAGGCTTACGGCATAATTACTACAATGACAATAGAGCCAGATGTTGTTATCTGGAGGGCACTTCTTAGTGCTTGTAGAACTTATAGAAAGCCAGACCTGGGTGAAGTTGCCATTGGAAATATATCGCGTCTCAAGGTTGGGGATTATGTTTTGCTGTCAAATATGTATTGCTCTCTAGAGAGATGGGACAGTGCACAGAGAGTTAGAGAAATAATGCAAAAGAAAGGAGTTCGTAAAAATCAGGGAAAGAGTTGGTTGGAGTTGGCAGGTGTCATTCACCAGTTTAAGGCAGGTGATATGTCTCATCCTGAAATAACATCAATAAACACGGTGTTAGGAGGTTTGATCCAACGAACAAAGTTGGAGGGATTTCTGCCTGCAACAGAATTGGTTTTGATGGATGTCTCTGAAGAAGAAAAGGAGGGAAATTTGTATCATCACAGTGAAAAGTTGGCTTTGGCCTATGGAATTTTAAAAACAAGCCCAGGCACTGAAATTAGAGTTTCAAAAAACCTTCGGATCTGTCCTGACTGTCACAGTTGGATAAAAATGATTTCGAGACTGTTAAGCAGGGTGATTATTGTGAGGGATCGTGTCCGTTTTCACCGGTTTCAAGGTGGTTTATGTTCTTGTGGAGACTATTGGTAGTCAAGTGTGCAGAATCGCAGATACTTGGAAACAATTAGCTATGGTGGAACTCTGATTCTGAATTATTTTTGGAATGTATGCTGAACAGATCTCATGAGCAGTGCATACGCTGACTCATTCCCATGAGCAACTTATTGAGAACTTTAGGAGTCTAATTGGCCATACTACTGTTCCTAGACATACCTAAAGAAACACATGCACTGAGTTTCTTCTTAGGATGGATATGAGAAAAACTGAAGCTTGGTATTGGATATTCCCTTAGATGGGCTGACACTGGCTTTCTTTGTTTCCTGAAGTAGTTAAGGTGTTGTACCTTCCGTCATTGGTGGTTGAGCATTTCATCATATCAATACTTGCTCCCATCCACTCTTCTGTCCAAAAAATGAGACAATAGCAAAGATTTCAATAATGTAAATGCTTTTGCATCATTAACTTGGTAACATATATGAATTGGTGCTTGTTGTCCATGGTAGAGATCCAGCCTGTTCTGTATTGGTTCAATGCTAGTTGGCTTGCAGTTGAAATGCAGGAGCATTAGAAGCCCGAAGTTCTTAAGGGGATTTTTAAATTTCAAGGTTGATCATATCGTATCAAAAGCCACCAGAAGCAAGTTCATTGGGGTAATTACTGGAAATAGGCATATGCATTTGTTGCTCTAGTACTAACAGTTAGCATTATCATCAGGTGTTGCAAAGAACTTGGGCACCAAGGTCACATCATTTTGAGCTAGAGGGTGAAACTTTACTTACACTGAAAATAGCCGAATTATGCATTTATTTATACAGCTCAATAGCACTATGAAAATATCATGGGTTCTTGAGTACCTGAAAAAATGATTTCTCCGTGGCCATAATCAACTGGTAGAGGTGACTTCTGCAGAATGCTGATGCTGTTCAACTGTGGTGAAAAACATTTCGCTTGGAAACAACGACCAAAAGATGATCTTTGCAGGTATCTTTTTTTATAACGCCAAGGAAATTTTTGCCATCGTAGTAGTTGCAAACTAAGTCATTAGCATGTAATATTTCTAGTTTCTTGTCGAATTTTCAAGATCTTTTATGATGAATAATAATTTTTTTCCCATATTGAAAACTTCTACTGTTATTATTGGTTCAACCATGTATTTTGTTTGAATAAAACTAAATGCATGTAATAAAATCAGATTAATCAGATTGGTTCAACCAAGCTCTTCTCTTGCCAACAATTAAAATTTGAATTTTCTCGTTGAGGCTGGAATCTTCATGCTCAGATTGCTTTCGAGGAAATTAATTATAGCATATGCTGTAACAAGCTCTAGTTATCTGATTGATCATGTGGTCGTAGTGTTTGTTTTTACTATCTCATCTGTTAGTTTAATTGGTGTTCTTTGTAGTCTATGGAATCATGAGTTTACATTTTAATTATTGGATGACCATAATGATTTCATTTGGTGACCCCAATATGCTGCATATCAATTGTATAAATGAGATTATTTAAAAGAGAAATTTGTGAAATTTGACACTTTTTTGGGAGATTTTCATGTCTATCTTTATGCATGGGTTCATATTTTATTATTATTATTATTTTAAATATGAACATAGTTACACTCGTGAATCTTTAATTGCATTGCATCCATAGAACTTGGTATGCATTAAAACTTACTTTCAAAATCAAATATATATTCTGTTTTCATAATTGTAACCTAGGACAAGGTCCCTGCGCTACAATGTTATTACATTTTGCACATTTTACTTATATTAGTTTATTATGCTGAACAATGCAGAGAAAAGATTTTGAATTTGTTTGTGTTTCTTGGTCTCATCAGGTCTCGTGGATTGGAATCAATGGAAGTTGGCCTCCATATATTTCTGGGATTTGGCTCTCGTCTATCTCTTCCTGTAGTGTTGATTTTAGCTTTTTGTCTTCTACAAATATTATCTGCAAGAAACCATCCGAAACCATCCAAAACATGTTTACTTCCTTAGCCATATTCAAACAGCTATAATAGGTATGACCCAAATTGTTGGGTTTTTTTTTTTTCGTGTGTGAAAATCAAGAGAAACCAATAAGTAGACAAATTACAATTTTATGATAATAAGTTTTACCTTCTTTTTAGTATTGCTGTCTATGAAAGGGTAAACCAAGTTCCACACTGTCATGAATATGTATGGCGCATGTAGGATAAGCAACTTTCCAAGTCTTTCTGGGTAGTATTCCTGCCATTTTTTGTGAAGAAAGTAAGCCAAATTTAAGTCTACAAACTGTAACATAGCAGCGAAGCAGCGACCGAACCTGCAAAATGGATAGAGCTCCAATATATGCACGGAGATCACTGTTTGCATATCCCCAGCCTTGAATATCTACAATCACAACAAACTTCTCTTGTCCTGCTTGTATCTTTTCACTTAACTTGTCTAGAACATACACAGCAAAACCTGTAGAATCAACCAATTCAACTTCATATTTGCTAGCTCGAATTCATTCAAGTGGATGTATTACACATACTGAATATGCAAAGTTAGTAATAACATACGCTTGAATTCTTCTGGATTTCGTTTATTTTGAAAATGTCTAGCCCCAAAAACAACACCTATGGGTCGACCTTTCTTGTCGAATCCTTGAAGAAACATCTTGTTCTGTGCAATTTCGTTTGGGATCTCGGAAGGAGAAATGGAACCATTTGGAACGAAAGATCGTCTCCATTTGAGGTACTTGAGGAACATGTTAGAACCCTTCTCTATATCCAAATCACGAGCACGCAGAAATCTTCTTAACATAAGATCATCAACTTCCTGCGCAACATTCCCATAATAAGCACACAATACTTTTGTATAATTAGCATCTACTTTGGTTAAGATATATAATTTTCAACAGTAAATTGATTGGGGAAAAAAAACCAGTGCAAGCAACCTGGAAATTTTGTTAGGATTTGTCATGTAATTTGTATTGCAAACGTCCTTGTAAATATAAGATTCAAGGTCTAGCTAGCAAAGGCTAACATTAGTGGCAACTGGCATCATCAATAAAACTAATAGCATATAATTAAATTGATGTGTTAATTGATGTGCATTGCTCGCATAGCAACCATAACCTTTACGAACCACCGGTGGTTTGGTGGTAAATGACGCGCATTATTTCTAGCAATGTTACAATTTTAGTTGCCGTCACCGTACATGTGGAAATAGGGGATTTTGTCAAACTTTTGATTTTGTGTTTCACGAGTATCATCACTTTAATAACTTAAGTTTTAAATGTACCAAAGTAATTGAACTTCCAAAAATGCCCTAACTTTATATATACATATATTTTATTTACTTTTCAGTTTTTCAATTTTTTTTCTTATCTTCTTCATCGGCTTCCATTGGAGGTCAATTAAGAAGAAGATGAAAAAAAAATGGAAAATTTTTCAGGTAATTTCCGAGACTTTTCAGGTAATTTTTGAGAATTTTCAGGTAGTTTCCGAGATTTTTCAGTATTTTCGAGACTTTTCAAGTAGTTTCCGAGATTTTTTGGTAATTTCTGAGACTTTTGGTAATTTCCGAGATTTTTTTTCGGTACATGTGTTCTGACTACTTGTTTAATTTAATCAATTTAAATAATTTATAATTATCTTACCTTATTACAAATTAATTTACTTATGATACTTTATTTAGAAATTATGTTCTTTTGAAATAATTTAAAGTAATAATATCTTATTAAAAATATTCAAATTAATATTAGTTTATAATAAAGTGATTTGTAATAATTTTATTTTATCATAAAATGTTTTGTGATAATATTATTTTATTATTAAATAATTTATAATATTTTATTTTATTTAAAATAAGAAGTCATTACACATAGGGGTGGGCACGGTTGTGTGAACCGAACCAAACCGATCCGATCCGAACCGATTTTGGGTGTTTGGTTCGGTTTTACACTTGAATTAGGTTCAATTCGGTTCGAACCGAATGAACCGAATTCAAGTCGGTTCGGTTTCGGTTTTGGGTCTTCAAAACCGAACCGACCCGTATGAACCGAGGTATATATATAAAAAAAAACCCTACATTTTGCTAACTTGTCTGATATCTCTCTCTTACAACTCACCAGGTCTCTCTCTTCCGCCGCTTTCAACTCACCAGGTCTCTCTCTTCCACCGCGTCTTCAACCAACAACCCACCAGAAATCTCTCTTCCGCCTGCGATCGTCTCTCCTCCACGGTTCCGAGTTCAGACTTCCGCCTTCAATCATCTCCCTTCAATCCTCTCTCTGCGATCGTCTATCTCTCTTCAAGGTATTTTTCTTTTTCTTTTTCTTCTTTCGCCATTCCGATCTAGATTTTTCTGTATATGGATCTAGATTTTGACAATTCTTGTTCAATAATAATAATAATAATGTAAAGAAATGTGTGGGTAATGATTTTCCCATATAAATTACTCAAATCTCAAATGGGTTCGGCTGTGGGTGAATATGAGTATTAACCAATTATTGATTTTTTGTAAATTATTGATTTTTATTGTTCTTGTTCGGTGATTTTTTAGGGTTTTGCTTTTAAATTGTTTGAATTTAATATATTTATGCTGGCTATCTGATTTTGGTGTGCTTTACATGTAAAATTTGAGATGATTTGATCTTTTCAAGAGAATGACCAGTAGATGTGGTTGTTATTTTTTGTATTTCTATCTGATTAGTCAGGAGGGCTTTGTTTATATGAATTGTTATTTCGTTTTGTTGACAATATTCGGTGAAAGATGAGGTATAAATTGCTATTAGTTTGTGATAGTTGTCTTCTACAATGAAGGTAAGAATTTAATTTGGTATTTGTTTTAGTATTGCATTTTCTCTATTTATAATTATGTGTTTTGTTCCTATTAGTTAATTTATTTTTCTTTTGTACAAGTGAAGTCTGTGAAGATTTGAAGTGGAAGAAAGACATGATAACATTTTAAATATTTTGTTATGTTTTATTTTATTATGGATTGTATTTTAAGTTTAATTTTATTATGGATTGTATGTTACTATGTTGGATTATTTTATTTTGGGCTGTTAAAGGATAAAAAATTGAAAAAAATATATTAAAAAACCTCAAAGCCCAATAGGCCCAAAACGGAATTGAACCGAACCGAATCGAACCGAGATAAAGGTGTTCGGTTCGGTTTGGTTTTGGGTTCAATACGGTTCGAACCGATTCACATTTTTAAAAACCGAATAGAACTCGGTTCAATACGATTTTGGTCAAATCCGAACCGAATCGAACCGCGCCCACCCCTAATTACACACAACCTATCCGGGTTTTCCTGATTAAAGGCGGAAATAGCTTTTCTCAAAACTAACATGGATAACATTAACACCATGGGATGCCAATGTTAGTCAAATTTGGTAAAGTTTAACTTATGGAAAAGGTATTTTTTTTAATTATACAAAACAGATGGATCTCCACCATCTTAGATGAGATGGACGGTGAAGTTATATATATATATATATATATATATATATATATATATATATATATATATATATATGAGAAACTTTTCCTATCGTATCCCTTATTTTAATAAAATAAGTATCTTTGATAAATCGCATGCAATTGAATGTGTTTTGATGAAATTTTTTATATGCATTTTGAGAAAATTAAAATATATATTTAGTAAAAATGTAAGAAAAAAAAAGATTCGAGAACTATATTTTTTTTTATATTTCTCTATTTTTAAATATTTTATCTTTAAAAAAATAGGAAAAAATTAGTTTTTGTATCCGAAAAATTTTCAATTATTTTCTATAAAAGTATTTCATTCTTTTTATTATTGTAAAAAGTCTTCATTGATATTTATATAAATTATGGATTGGTACCCTGGTGGAGATCAATCTATCCATCTTTAGATTTCCATAGCGATCTTCCTTGGATTGGAGCCTCTCTTGTTCGCGGCAACCTTGTTCCTCACAAACATAGGCAAGTTTTTACCTCCCCCATTCGCAGCAGCACTGTTTACGGTGGTTTTGTTCACAGCAAATGGGGCCGCCACGAACAGAGGGGGGACAACCTCCCCTCCCATAGAGATCTAGGATCTCCACTAAATTTATCGATTTTGTTTTAAAATTGTTTTTAATTTTATTGATAAAATAAAAAAAGAGAAGGATCTCCATTGTCCATCTACATCTCTTTAAAAATATTTAAAAATATTTTTATTTTATTAAATTGAAGGCAATATGAGTATTTAGGTCTTTTACTATAGTGATATAGTCCATTGTCAAAGTTAATGGTTAAACACTAATTACGAAGATAGTAGGTATCTTTTTCAGAAAAGTTGTTTCTATTTGTAATTAGGGAAACATCATATAGTTTCTGTGTATTTGTTGCTTATATTAATTTTATTTTGTAAATAATAATTTAATTTAATCGTATGCTAGCTGAAGTGCTGAACTATGGTACTCCGATTAATAAACGAAGGTACTGAATCCGATTCAAGTAGAAAATGAGTTTAATTCTAAGTTGAGATGCAATTTTTATTTTTTATTTTTGATATACCATCTTTAGATATAACGACTCGAACTACGACCAAATTACATTAGGTGGTGAATCAAGAATTCAAGATGCTATTATATATATATATGACTGCCTTATCGTACAGGAGAATTAGTGTAAAAAAAATTTACACTAATTTTCGGTTCTCGGTAATGAGAATTAATAAAACCGTACGATAATATCTTCAGGTATATGAGTATATCTGATATGATAACTGCTATATATATGAAAATTGAGAACTTTTGGGAGGGAGATTCAACCCACACATAGCAATTAAAATGTGATTGGAGCAAAAAAAAGAAGGTATTTTTTTCATAAATATTTGTTTTATTTCCATAAATTTGCCAGAATATGATTCCTTGAAAGACGGATATCAACATCGATATCTTGTTTATTATTTCAAAAAATATATATATAAAAAAACCTTCTTTATTAAATTCTTAAATGCATTATTCATCGATATAGTTAAAAATCTATTGAAGGAATTATATCATTGAACGACAGAAAAATAAACACATAGTAATGAATCAAAAGTCTTAAGAGATCTGGAGGAACTAAACTCACTGCGTATAATACTTGTCATGTTTATTATAAACAAGAGAGTGCAACTGCATGTGCAACAACGACAATGGCAAACAATATTCAAAGAAATACTAGAGAGTGTCATGAAAACCTTGCAAATAAAGGGTATATATGATGAACGTCAGTGTACACTAACTCAGATAATTATATATAAAACCAGAATTTTTTTCGATGGAGATTAATGGAGAAGAGTTGTTCAAGGACCAAAAATATATATTTGACAATTCCAAGAAAAGAAACCGAGAAAAAAAAAAGGAGAGCGAAGTAAGATAAGACAGACCTTTGAAGAAGGATCGTGTCTCTGAACAAGGGTTCTCATGAGACGTAGTTTGGCCTGTTCCTTGTCATTTTTCTCCATAGTTTCTTGATCTGCAATATGTCTGATGCTATCTTCCTCTCTATCACTTTCATTAATAATGGATTTCATCATATTTTCAATAGTACTGATGTAGATCCTCTAGTCTCTCTCTCTGCTTTCTTCTCACCGGATATCTCTCTACTGCCTTCTCTCGCTGAAGCATATATAAACAGTAAACTCACGGGTGATATAGTTTATTAATGGATGGAATTAGATATAAGACTTTTCAATATTAATTGTTCGAGGACTTACTTATTTTGTCTATAATCTAATATCTCAGATTCAGCTAAATCTACCCAGCCTACCCTAGACAAAAGTTGAGGCGAGTCCATGGTAAGCTATTAACTCCCGCATGTAACATGTCGAAATTGTGAGTTTAGTCATATTCCGGGGACAGAGCCAGAAATATTAGGTGTTGGGGCCATTATACTAAAACAAAAATTTAAGGTTCAAAATGATTTTTTTTAATTAAAATTTATAGGCTAATTGGTAATGATATCCTTTAAACTCTTTAAAAATTTACACTATGACATCTATACTTTTTTTTTCGGTATTAAACCCTGTGAACTCTCACAAATTGGCAAAAGTAGCCTGTAGATACCCCCTCACAGGGGACAATAAATCTAAGTGTTTGCCGATAAACGAAATTTTCAATAAATCTAAGTGTTTGCCAATAAATCTAAGTGTAAGGACCTTAATGAAATCATATCGATTTTCAAGAATTTTGATCTGAATTGTTTTTGTGGATGATAAGTTCATTTGAATCTACATATAAATAAAATTTGCTAATTTTCAAGCACTGGAACTATTTTTCTTGAATTTTCTATATTTCGCCCATTTTTCCGATGTCTTCATATTTAACAAAATCGAGAGAAATTGTTCTAGTGTTTGAAAAATTCTCAAATTTTATTCATATGTAGTTTCAATGAACTTATCATCCACATAAAAATTCAGATCAAAATTCATAAAAATCGATGTAATTTCATTAAGGTCTTTACCAAAATTAAAATAAAGAATCCCTCATGAGAGACTCATTATATAGATATATATATAGGGGAAACGATCGTTTTGCCCCCTGACATTTGCTCTATTAGAAAGGTGAGGACAGTGTTTGTCCATATTAGCCGATCTTCCCCTGAAATCGAAATAATGTTCAAAGAACCCCTTCAGTTAGCTTTTTCAACGGAAAAGCTAATACAGTGGATTAAAAGTCGATTTTGCCCTTCAATGTCATTAAGAAAATGACCATTAACCCTCAAGATATTTATTAAATAAAAGGCAATTACCAATTGGGTCCTGGACTTTATTTAAAATTCCAAGTTGTTTGCGACTTTTACAAAAGTGACCAAATGTGTCCTTACATTTTTCCCAAATGCCAAATTAGTCCCTCTAACTAAGTTCTATCCGTCAACTTTAATTGTGTAGAGGTAAAATTATATTTTATTCCTAAACAATATAATATTGACGCATGCACCGTTTTTTTAACATATGTATATTTTTGTTTATTTTATTTGTGTGTTTTGATTTTTAAATAATTTTGAAAACATCACTTGTATAATATTAATAAAAAAACAATATTATACAAAAGTGTTAAAAAGACTAAACTGAAAATAAATGGTAACTTTGTTTTAAAAAATAAAAGTATAATTGACATTGTCTTATTAAAATATTTTTAGAATTTTTTAGAGAATTTTAATAAAAAAAAGGTACAAATGGTGTTTTATTAATAATATTTTTAGATTTTATTGTAATTATAATGGAGAATTTAATGCACAGAGACAAAATAACTTTACTATAATATGACAAATAAAGGGTATTTATGTACTTTAACTAAAATTATTAAAGTCAACTGTTATATTTAACACCGTTAAGTCATTAGAGGGACCAATTTGGTTATTTCTGAAAAGAGAGGGACTAATTTGACACTTGAAAAAAATATGAGGACCAATTTGGTCACTTTTATAAAAGTCGCAAATAACTTGGAATTTAAAAAAAAAGTCTAGGACCTTATTGGTAATTTTCCTTAAATTAAAAAATTAAAAAGAAAATAAAAAATCATAATTGAAAAACAAAAGATGGATCTCCACCGTCCATCTTTGAGATGGATGGTAGAGATATCTTTTATTATTTTGTATTTAATTTTAAAAACAAAATTTTAATTAATTTTTAATTCTATAGAAAAGGTGACGGAATGGATATATTATATATTCTTTCCATTTTAGAGGAATTAATGGTCAATATGGATAAACTATGTCCTCGTTTTTTGTAATATGATAAAGATTAGGGCGCAAAACGATCTTTTCAGCTTTCCCTAGGTATATAGCTTAACGATACTAACCGTGCCTAAAAAAAAGACTAAAAATGGGGGTCCACTTACATAATTGTATATATAATATATCATTTTAAAAGCTCTTTAAACTTTTGAAAGGAAAAAAAAAAAGAGCAGAAAAAAGCCCCTGTCATCCCCTCTGTAGATTCGCCTCTAAAAGGATCCTGGATAAGAAATTCATTTTAAAAAATAAATAATTTTCTATCAATTATGAAGGAGTATGATACGTCGATAATCGCATTAATTGCATGCTTCCTAATTCAGCTGATCATCATGTGGACACTGATGGTGCCAACACATCTTAAAAAATTTAACATCATATCAATGGCCAATTTTTCCACAAATTGAATGGACATGTCAGTTATGCAAAACATTGACAAGAGAATACTTAAGTTGGTTGACAGTCTAATGGGTAATACAATCATGTGGTGTAACATAAAAAACTAAGATAGTGGGAATCAATCCCAATACCCCGATCAGACAAAGACGATAAATATACTAATTAATACTATATCTTATTTGGTGAAACATGAGATTTATCTAAATTATTGAAATATTTTATTTAAAAAAATTATATATAATAAAATTAATAGTAATACTATGTTTTCTAAAATTTTTCCCAAATGATGTTGGTACATGAGGTATTAATTTCTTGTAAATCATGAAATTATATAGTGAGTGATGTAATATTTACACCTCACGTGCCCACATCATTTGAAAAAGAATTCTGGAAAAAATTTGAAAAACATAACATTACTCTTAAATTAAAAGTGTCCAAAAATATAAAATATTATTAAATTATAAATTTATATTATTTGTAAATATTTTCAATTTTATAATTTACTGATTTAATAATATATATATATATATATATATATATATATATATATGTAGTATTATGATTGAAATATTAATCTCAATTCCTTGTAAATGGAAATGGAAATAGTATCAAATAGAACTCTTTTTGGGTTGAATTTTGAAAGCACTACCAGTTTAATAAGTTAAGTTTAAATAACACCAAATGACTAAACTATCTTCACCTCCTTTTTATATTACCTTTTTGCCATTATTAGGGTTTTTTTTTTAAATCCAGGTCGAATGGACCTCCAATGAAGATTTCAATGAAGAAGATGTCAAATTGTTTTTTGAAAAATTTAATTTTTATCCAGAAAATCTCGAAAACTATAAAAAGTCTCGGAAAAATCTCAAAAACTACCAAAAGCCTCGGAAATTACCTAAAATGTTTCGAAAATTAGAAAATAAGTCTCGGTAACACAAAATAACGCGATTCTTAATTTTATGAGTGTATTTTTATTGTATTTTTTATCAGATCTACAGTGATATTCTTAAAATTATACATTGAAAAAATATCATTTAATTTTTGAACCCTTCCTTGTAATCCAATGAAAATTGAATAACAAAACTATTGAAATAAATATTTAATTTATATTAATGAATTAAAAATATAGAAAAATATTTTTAAATAAGATTATAATTTCATACTATTATTAAATAAAATTTATGAATTATTAAATTTAAAAACTTAATAAATATAGATATACTAATCTTGTCTAGTGGGTTTATATAAGACCACTCTTGTGAGATCATAGTGGGTTCAATTGATGCGTATGCAAAATGATTTATTTTGACGCCACCTTTAGGTAAATATTGATTATATATTTGAGTATTTGACGCCATAAAAAATGATTTATTTACCGTTAGATAGACATTAGAAGACCAACTGGAGTGCCAAAAGACGAGGGATGATTAAAAATAATTCAGTCATCCCTTGTCTGGTGCACCAAACGACGTCCTAACTGCATTAGCCACCATTGGATCATCTCTAATCAATGCAATTCATGACAGTGCATGTCCCAGCTCATAATCAGTGGCCGTTGAACAGTTTTAAATACAAAATTAATTATCTTTGGATTTTTTTTTCTTTTTCAATGAGTTCAGGCAGGGCATAGATCTATAACATATATTTGCAATTAATACATTCAATTATTGGTTGTGTTACTTGTGCCCCAGCTGATATATGGTCCTGTTACCGTTTTAAATGTGAAATTAATTATTTTAGATTTATCTTTTTCATGGACAATGTTTTTACCGAATTATGTTACAATATTACTTTCCAATGTTTACTAATTAATTTTAGAAATAAAAAAATAATATTAAATAAATTCATTTATTAGTGTGTTTGGTATGTCTATTTTTAGCTGCCCAAAGAGAATTTTTTTTTTAATGTCAAAAACTCTTGAAATATTTTTTTATTTTTTTTAAATCTATATTATTATATAAATTCGAAGTTTTTCCTGGAGATGAATGACTCAAACCGGCAACCTCGTGATAAATGTGTAAATGGCTTATTACCGGACCAACCTCATCTCCTTAAATATTCTTTGATTGTTTTTTTGTTTTTAATACAAAAAAAAATACTCTTTTTCAATAAAAAAAAAACTCTTTTTGGTCTACCGAGAGAATGTCTTTTTGTTATTTCTGTTTTTTTTTTTTAAATTGATCAAAATGCCCTTGCAATATTTTAGATATTTCACTGCATCATTTTTCTGTTATAAATGTGTAAAGGTTTTACTACCGGACCAATCTCATCTCCTCAAATATTTTACTACTCGTGATAAAGGTATAAAGGGTTTACTACCGGACCAACCTCATCTCCTCAATATTTTTTGATTTTTTTAATACGAAAAAAGTAACTCTTTTTCGTCTATCGGGAGAATGTCTTTTTGTTATTTCTTTAAAAAAAAATTGATCAAAATGCCCTCGCAATATTTTAGATATTTCACTACACCATTTTTTCGTTAAGAAACTTTATTTTAGTTTTTATTTTTTGTAAATTAAAACCCAAATCCGTCTACGGGTTGTAAAATCACCACCCAAACCAAACCCCCAAGGGTCGGGTTCAGGCAGGTACCCGCGAGTGCGGGTAAAATTGTCCCTAGTCCCGGCATACCCATTACCCCATGGCCGGTCCTGATATTTTTGGGTGCCCGAGGCGAAATGTAAAAATGAGGCTCTCGACCTTCCACATATGTTTACTTGATTTTTTTTTCTTTAGTAAATACTTATAAAAATCAATATAAGAATTCAAAATCAAGACTGTAACAAAACAAAATAACCAATAAAAAGTCACCGAAATAAAAATTTTATTTCAACTCTTTTGATTTTTCCATTCAATTCGAAAGGAAAAAAAAAAAAACATATATGCTATAAATTTAGACAGGAAATTGAAACTATGTGTCAAAATTCGAACTCTAACAAACTAGAAAAGAAAAACAAAAAGAGTTTTTTCAAAAACAAAAAAAGTGTTAGATTTAATTATAATCAAAATGACAATAAATTCAACCTTTTTAAATGTGAATTATGCAATTTTTGAGATTTCATGTCTGAATTTTCTTATCAAGGGATTTGATGCGTTGTTGTCTATTATAATTATTATAATTATTGGCTATCTTTGTTTAAAAAACATATGTAGGCCTCTATCTTGATATTCGTGAAATCACAAAAAAAAAAATATATTCAAACTAAAATTTTAAAATTTGAAGGCCCTTTATGGTTGAAGGCTCTAAACGGTTACCCGTGGGTCTACTCCTAGAGTCGGCCATACCTGACCTATAATAGCGTAAGCTAAAAAAAAGGAACTTTTATAAACATATTGCCAAACAATATATTTTATCCTAAAATTCTTTTTTAATAGAATACCCATCATTATAAAGTTTTTTTTTTTATATATATAAAAAAAAACTCTACTTTATAAAAGCAGCAAAATATACTCTCAAAAGATTTATTTGCTAAATCACTCTGCACATATCCTAAGGAATCGAAATGAAAAAGAAATCGATTGCAAATTTACCCTTACGTGGAAATATTATCTTAATAATAATAAATGTAATTTTTTAACTCAAAAAAATAATACCATAATAATTAACAACAATTTTATGAAAATTTGAACTAATTAGATGAATCTCTTGTTGATTTAGCCTTTTGTTTGGCTAGAGGATGCCGCTAAGCCTTTTGTTACTCGAGTCAAGAGCTTCAAGTGAGCTTTGTTCTTTTATATGCTCCAGAGTGGTAATGCTGAGCATTCGTTTCACTAATCCATATAAATGAATGCAGAATCTTGTAGTTCAAACTTCAAAAGATGTTGCTTAATTATTACACGCTTGAATATATTCATGTGTGTTTCATATGAAATATTAATTATATGTTCTCTTTGACCATATAAGGTTAGTTTAACGGTATACCCCTTATATGTACACCATGAGATTGTGGGTTCGAGTCGTGTTCGCTTCCCTAACCCTGAATTATAATAATATAAAAAACAAAATTATATGTTCTCTCTCTTTTTTTCCAAAGGGAGATGGCCGGGTACTTGCCAATGTTGCCGTACAATGTTTTACTAATGTTGTTATATATAGATAGGCACAATATTGCAAAGCCAATCAAAGACGATTTTGAATTTGTTTGTGTTTGTTGGTCTCATCATATCATCAGGTCTCGTGGATTGGAACTAATGGCAGTTGGCCTCCATATATTTCAGGTAGTTGACTCTCCTCTATGTCTTCCAGTAGAGTTGATTTTAGCTTTTTGTCTTCTACAAATACTATCTGCAATGCCACAACCCCATCCAAAACATCAATATTTACCATACTAATGACAAAGCTATACATAATAACTAAGAGAAATTTATAAAATTTTGTACCTTCTTCTTGGTATTGTTGTCTATAAAAGGGTAAACAATTTTCCATAGAGTCATAAATATATAGGGCGCATGCACTATAAACAACTTTCCAAGTCTTTCCGGGTAGTAGTCCTGCCATTAATTGCAAAGAAATTGAAGAAATTAATCAAAGTAATTAAACAGTACTTAATAAACTTACAAGTACGTACAACAATGAAGTATTACCTGCAAAATTGATAGGGCACCAAGACATGCACGGACATCACTGTTTGAATATCCCCAGCCTTGAAGATCCCCAATCACAACAAACTTCTCCTGTCCTGCTCCCATCTTCTCACATAATTTGTCAAGTAGATAAACTGCAAAACCTGTACATATACAAACAAACAATTAATTCACTACTTCAAATTCAATTATTTTACCCTACTCTGAAGATCTACAAGTACTATAGCTGTATGGTTGGAGGAGAATTGACATGTTTTACAGTTATAATAATCAAGTAAAATAACATACGCTTGAATTCTTCTGGATTTTGTTTATTTTGGAAATGTTTAGCCCCAAAAGCAACACCGATGGGTTGACCTTTCTTGTCGAATCCTTGAAGGAACATCTTGTTCTGTGCAATTTCGTTTGGGACCTCAGAAGGAGAAATGGAACCATTTGGAATGAAAGATCGTCTCCATTTGAGGTACTTGAGGAACATGGTAGAACCCTTCTCTATATCCAAATCACGAGCACGCAGAAATCTTCTTAACGTAAGATCATCAACTTCCTGCACACCAAAAATCATCCACAACCTTCCCATAATTTCAACATGACCTGGTTATATAAGTCTATTAAATGACAGTTATTTTGTCAAAAATTAATAAGCATGCAAACGCAATACTTTTGTATTATAGCTTCTACTTAACATCAGATCATCAGCTTCCGGGCTCCAGCACAGGCACATCAAAATTATGAGGAGAATGAAGTCGAATTTGTTATGTAATTTTATTGTAGAAACATCAAGGTCAACGTCTAGGAAAGGCATTAAACTTTAGTGGCATTCTTTTATTGTAATATCATGCTATTAAACTGATGTACATCGGTAGCATATATATCCAAGTAAATCTGTCACAACATGAGTGTGATCTCTGTGACTGTGAATGCAATAGTATAAAGAGGAAATATTGACCTATTGTAATTAGCTATTCATTCAATGAAAATCGTGATTAAGCATCGTAAATAGATCTTGACATTTTGTTTGACTGTTTACACTAGTTAGTTTTTTTTTTGAAAAATTGTCAAGAACTCTCTTGACATGAACATCCTTAACCATTAGAAAACTGTTAAAAACTGTCAAGTGACAGTTTTTAACTGTCAGTAAATATGGTTTTTTTATTGTAGGGCATGGAGGAATCAGTTCTCCTATGAAAAGAGAACAGTAGCCACCTAACATAACTAAGGCAAACCAAGAAGAACAGCTTCCAAATACTGATTTGAACTCAATCTTAATTACATGACACCCTTTGATGACGCCTTTAAAGAAGGTTTCAAACAACGTACGAGTGGGGGGATTTGCATATAATTATTTGAATTAACACATACAGCTGCAGCCACCTAAAAGCTTACAATGATTAGGAAAGCACATAGAAAGTTGCTATCACGAGTGTCATTTGAATCATGACTACACAGCACTGGCCACAAATGACAATGCAACACACCTTAGCCTCCATTATCAACAACTTACAGGTTTGTGAATTGTGATAGCTCTACATCTCTTACATATACTCAACTATATAAATGGAGAGTCTTTGCTTGTCTTATGGAAAAGAGCTCATGAATTACGAGATTTGTTTCCAGTTTTCGGATATAGGCGAAGTCATCTCTTTGAATCCAGTTAACCATGCCAGTTTGGAGTTTGGACCGAATTAATGCTCCAATTCAGTTATCATATGGAGAGTACTGGAGAAGTACTGCCAACCTTTTGGGTCTAGCTGACTCCACCAAATCAGTCCCAGTTGGAGGACTAAAACTTGGGTGCAGCATGATGCACCCAAGACTCTCTCCGGTTGGAGATCGATAACTTGCGTGATTTATGGATAGTTTGTTTTTCCTACTTAAAATTTAATGGGTCTGAATTGAATTCATTAAGTTGTTTTGTTTATTTTTTAAGTGGTCAAACAACTTAAAATATCAACGAACAACATGAAATACAAAGCAAGGGGTCGTTTGTTTTTTCCACTTATAACTTAATGGGTCTGAATCATAATTATTAAGTTGTTTTATTTATTATTATAAGTGGTCAAACAACTAAAAAATGTCAAAAAACAACTTAAAAATGCTAAAAAACAACTTAAAATAAAAAGTAAAAAATTCTGATTTTTCATTTAATTGCAAATTACTTAATTGCATTAAATGCAATCCAAAATCTTTTCTTCCGATACTATCCCATGTATATAACATATTTTTAATTTCATCATAATTATATATGGTACAAAAATCTCTATTTTAATATATTGTTTATTTTAAATAGTTTTAAAAATAAAAAAGAACCCTAATCACTTCCCATATTAGTGTTTAATATTAATAATTTATTATGATATTAGGATGATGTATTTATATATTATTTTTTTAGAGTGTTTTGTGTGAGTTTTCCTGCTGCTTCTTTTATTTTTTGAAAAAAAACATTTCTTTTCTTAATAAAAAATGAAGTTTATTTATAATTAAAGAAGAAGATCATGATCATATGTGTTCATATATAATTATTATTTTGGATTGTTTTTATTTCATATTATATGTATAATTGTTTAACGTGGGTATAAATGTAAAATTATTTAGTTTCAGACAATTTTACTTTTAAAAAATAAACATGTTGATAATACATTCAGATGTGAGGAAAAAAAAACAAGCCATTAAAGTTTAGATTTCAGTCCCTATTCAGTCTTCAGAAAAATTCAAAATATTCGGCCTTTAGATAAAGAAACAAACGACCCCTAAGAAATACCGACTTTTAACTTAATTCCAAACCACTCTATTACAAATAAAATGTTCAAATGTTCACTTTTAAGTCTATCCTCTCTAAGAAGATATATTTCTAAATTTACTCTAATTTGATATGATATAGAATTCTTTCTTTTAATATATTTTTATTTAAAACGGGTTTTAGAAATTAAAAAAAAAAAACCTCTATCACATCTCATAAATTTTTTATAGTATTGAACAATTAAATTTCTCTATCAACTCTTACCCCGAATTCTGATAAGAACCAAGTGTTTTTCTTTACCAAACCATTCATCTAAATATCTGATGTTCAGTAACTTATCCACAGTACAGGGACAAACAGTTAGAATTTATTTTTTTTCAAAAGCTGGCCCGGGTCAGCTTTATGAAAAAAATAAATTCTTTAGATGAGGTACAATTACCAAACCAACAAACCTCACATAGTCACATCACATCACACCACCACTCCTCGAGTCCTCTAGTCCTCTCCTCTGTGCTTTAATTTCCGGTCCCACACATATTTTTCTTACAAAACCCAGTAACCCACACATCTAACATCTTCTTTCTCTTAAATGTTAATTAAAAATTAAAATCTCAAATTATAAAATAACAATCAACCATCTTCGATCATAAGTTCACAACTGAAGAAAAAACAAAGCATCATTTGTTCTTGCACTTAGAGGACATTGTCTTAATTTTTAATTTATTTCTAATTAACAAGTTAGGGTTTTGAGCTTGTTATTTCTAATTTTTACTCCATTTTTATTACTTCTAATGAAACATTATTGATGAGATGAGATTGATCTGATAGTAGGCCCTTCATAACCTGCACTACAAGATTGTGAGTTTTACCCTCCATTAAAAAAAAAAAACCCTAACATTTATATAATACTTTAAAAAATGAAACAGTACCCAAATTTGTAATTTTAGACACCGGTTAGTCGGCTGATGTCCAAAATTTTTCATACCTTTTTTTCTTAAAAAAAAAAGTTATTTTGTCGAAAGTGTATGTAATTTCTTTAGTATATGTATCATGAGAGATAAGGCTAGTTCTGTTTCCCTATATAAATGTATTATCCTCGTAAAAAATTGTAGTTTTGTTTTAGCCCACTCCAGTAAAAAATTCTGGGTACGCTCATATCACCGTATTGAGTAGATTCTGTGGTTTGAAGATATTATAGAATACTTATATATAGAGAGAGAGGTGCATATAATTCAAGAACCTATTTTTTTTTAACAATATCTATCTATCCACATATCTAGACTATGTATTTTTTTGAAGCTTTTCTCATTGGTATGATTCGAGCTACTGATTAGGGAGTCATTTGCACAAGCTCCAAGCTCGTCTATCTACCAATTGAACTACGCTCCTAGAGGCAATTCAAAAACCTATTTCAAAAAAAATCAAGATTTTTTTTATTTGGTTTCTGGTGCATATTGAATTTGAACTTTTTTTAACAATAAATTAAACTTGAACTTTGTTTGCAAAACATACAAAATTATATTCTTTGATGAATTTTTTTTTTGTTAAATTAAACTTTATTTGCAGAAGAATATACAAAATCTTATAAAGAATAATGCATGTTAAATTACTTCTTTTAATTAGTATGTGTATAAATTTAAAATTACTTATTTTCAGACAATTTTATATAAAACACAAACATGTTGACAGTACATTCAAATGTGCGAAAAAAATAAAAAACACAAACAAACTATCATTCAGGTTCAGATTTCAATTCACATTCAATATTCAGAAAATTTAGGACTATCCGGTCTTTAAAAACAAACAGACCCTTTACTTAGCCATTCATTTTCAAAACAATTTATAGCTATAAACGGTTCTGCAATGATAAACTACTCGCTCAGAATATGTTTGAGAAGTTGTAGTTTAAAAAATAATCGTTTATAAATTTGCTTATAAAATATTAAAATAGTCAGCTTAAATGAAAAGCATGTATTTAATGTTGCTTTGTTTTGAAAAGAAAGAAAATGTGTTTAGTATAATTATTAAAATAGATATTCTTATATATAAAAAAGAAATAACCCGTTTATTGAGACAATATTATTATTTTTAAATAAATTAATTCAAAAAATATAACAAATATAAAATATAGTTAATAAAATAACAAATATATATATATACATACACACATACGTACTTATATAAAATATATATATATAGGATATTCGACTCTATTTCATCCAATGGTGAGAGTTATTTCTAAAAAATAATTAAAAGAAAAAAGATTTTGTATTAATGATAATTTTTGTTGATCTCAACAAGTAAATTCCTAACTTCTCTCCTGTCAGGCTGTCTCCCCTCTCCGCTGTATCTCCCGTTTTCTTGTGTGAGCAGTAGCAGTATTCGAAGTTATTATGGTCTAATTTTGTTGAGATGTCAAA